>JAUMJJ010000011.1:5273848-7849522 GCA_033556795.1 Tapera naevia
CTGGATGTAAAAAAGCTACTTTTGCATGTGGTTTCAGTTATCAAATCAAAATTCTTTGGGCTGCAAGTTAAAACACAGATGAGACATGAGGCCTACATACTTTATGGGTTGCTACATTAAGTATTATAAAGTCACCAGAAAAATCAGTAGACTCCAAATTTGTTTAAGATTCTCTGGGGGTTTTGTCTGTTGAGTCCATGCAGCTTCTTGAGAGCAGGTCAGCACTTCGGCAGGACACTCAGATGCCAACTTTCAGATAGAGAATTTTACAGAGGTTAAAAGCTGAACCTCTTTCACTCCTTCTCCTGCCTAGCAATCTGGCAAGGGTTAGGATTGATGGATTTAACACCAAGGAGGGGAGGCAACCTCAGCTCATGCCCACTGCCTCTACATAGTGTCCATATACTCTCCCAGGTGACACTCCTACCCACGAAGCAGTGCTGACACGACTCCACTCTCATGCAAGTCAGCCCACCCAGGGTTAAAACAAACCGAACACTTGATGGTATGCCACTGCAAGGCAAGGTGAAGTATCTGCCACTGGGCGTTTTTGTCCCAGTGCTGAGACCCCAAGACAGACCCATGCCACCCAGAGACACCAGAAATATAGCAGTGGCCACAGGGTCAGACCTCGAGTGTGCACAACGCAGGGCACAGCAGAGGCAGCTCTGAGAAAGGTGATGTACTGCAAACTGGGGGACGAGAGCAGGAGTGCCTGGCTTAATGATTTATTTATGTTTATTCTAAAGAGAGCAGGTGAGTGTTTTGCCACATTTACAGAGCTCAATCAGAAACCTCCCCATTACACCCATGCCCGACTGCACACTACTATTTTCAGCATGTTGGACATCACGAAGTGGGAGACATTGCTGGTTTAGGAGGAAAAAACAATAGATTCAGGGCATTTCACTCATGCAATCCTTCTTCTGTATGGAAAACGTAGGCAGTCCTGATAACCTTCTGAGGCAGCAAGCATCAAACAACTGGCAGCTTATAGCTCCAGCTTTCCTTCTGGTAGGACTGAGACCGAAAGCCCAACCTAGTTCAGTTTCAGGGCCACCTTACTAAGTCTGGGCTATATTCATTCTCTTGTAGCAGAGTGGGCTATACTCCTGCTTCTCTTTTTCTGCTTCTCTTTCAGGTGCGCACTGATTTTTACAAAAATAGGGGGATAAATATTTCTGAGACTGCAAGAGCAATCTCATTCTGGGAAACAGCCTATCAGTCTCTCTGACTACTTCACTACATTCAGTGAGTTTTCAACAAACTCCCAGCAATGCTTTTAATCAGCTTAAAAGTAAAAGGGAAGGGAAACATCTCAAAGAAAATAGCTGAGGGACTTGGCAGCAATTTCCCCCTTAGAAGTTTCCTCAAAGCCCAAAATGTAACATTACCTATTGATGACTGTTTTCTTCTAGAAAATCCCTGTGTCCTGGAGACAGCTTACACCATATGATATGGCAGCTGATGCTATGACCGTATTCAATCTTTTTTGAAGAGTGCAGAAAGCAGGTAAGTCAGGCTGTTTATTTAGTGTAGTTAGAAGGTCTACAGTGTTTTAAACAAGTTTCTCTCTCACTCCTCCAGCTCTACCACCTTCACTTTGAAATGGGCTCATTTCTAGCAAAAGCCCTCAGCTATTGCCAAGTTCAATTCATCTGGCCTTTTGAGGACTTACAGCCCTTACAGATGATGCACAGCTTAGACAGTGTTTCCAGCCATGATAAGGGAGCACCACAGCACCAACCTGCACGGATAAGGTTTGAAGAAGTGGCGTTGATCTGTAAAGATAAGCTCATAACATCCAGTCTAAGCTTCTCATTTGTGCTTCTTTGGCTTCTTTTTTACCTTTTGAAACATTTAAATTCATGTGCGCCAAGTAAGTTGCTATAAGTTGTTCAATTTTTCATGAAAAAGAAAAGATCAGTATAGTACACAGCAGGATAAAAATTACCCTGTAGCTATTAGCATGTGTTATTTGACAGTCACAGTTATTACTGATGTATTACAAGTTGGTGGAATTAATAGCAATGGTAAATTATCATAAAAATAGGATCAAAGTTATCACCAGTCATAAATCCCTAAAGGAAAATGGAACAATTCATGTTTTCCGTGCAGAAACATTAAGGGACTCAGAGGGAAAAGGGGCATTTCTCAGCTTATCCTTATCCTAGTCCCATGGGTGGTGGCATCACAGAGGCCAGCACTTGTTTAGGAATTTTCTGTGCCATTTACCATTTACATCAAAATGGCAACATTTTGCACATTAGTAGGCAGTTGTTAGCAAGGAAATCTTGTTATCTGTGAAGGGATTGGGCACCTCCCTGAATTCTTCTCATAGTTGTGATACTGTCCAAAGGAAAAAAAAAAAGGTTTAAAAAAAAGGTGTTTCATCTGCAATGTTTGAGCATGGGAAAAAGCATCAAATATTTCATGGGGGCTGAAGAAACAGGATGAATATGCTGCTATCAGTGCCCAGGAAACATAAGCTTGCAAGTATTCTCATGTTCAAAGGAAAATTTTAGCACAGTAAGTGAAGGAAGTTCTTAGAATCATAGAATCATAGAACTGCTTGTTTGGAAAAGACCTTGGAGATCATTGAACCCTAGCATATCTGTCCACTATTAAACCATATCCCTAAGTGCTTCATCTACCTGTATGTTAAACACCTCCAGGGATGGTGACACCACCACCTCCCTGGGCAGACCCTTCCAATGACTGACTACCCTTTCAGTGAAGAAATTTTTACTGATGTCTAATCTGATTCTTCCCTGCTGCAATATAAAGCCATTTCCTCTTGTCCTATCACCCATCACTTGTGAAAAGAGACGAACACCCACCTCACTTCAGCTCCTTTCAAGTAGTTGTAGACAGTGATGAAGTCTCCCCTCAGCCTCCTCTTCTCTAGGCTAAACAGCACCAGTTCCCTCAAACGTTCTTCATAAGACTTGTTCTCCAGCTCCTTCACCAGCCTCGTTCTTCTCTGGACACACTCCAACACCTCAATGTCCTTCTTGTAGTGAGAGGCCCAGAAGGCAGGAAATGGACAGCGACAGCTCTCTGACATCCGAACACGAGCAACCAGCCTCCCAGATGCCTGCCCTCACTGGACAGGGCAAGCAGACACCACTTCGTGGGATTAGGGATTGCATTTGGACATCTCTTTCAAAGAGTTCTACGATATGGCAAGGTCTTGCTGTCTTAGGTGCTCTCTCAAGTTCATGCCAGTCCATTGAAGTCAAAGTCTTTAATATCTGGAAAGTTTTTGTCATGATACTTCATGAAATCAGTTTTAAGCCTCTCCATAACCTCATCCTCTCTACTACTTCTACAACTTACTTTCTTCTGACTCATTCCTCTCTTTCTTTTCTTCAACTCTCTGTAATTTCCCTCTTCACAAGCTTCTTACTTAGGCATTTTCAAAATATCTTGCCTGAAATTCTCTAGTCAAATCTCATCAGAACAACAACAGCAGCCAGAAATTTGTTACAGTGTGTATCTGAGAGCAAGTCCTCCCTTTTCTACTTTGCAGCATGGCATTATTAAAACCTGAAAACAGCGGCAGCACAGTAAAGATTGACAGACATGCAGAGAAGCTATCAGAGGTTTTTGGGTAGATTTGATGGTGCTAATGTTGATATCTGGTTTAGCAGACTGGATGGTCATATGAGCATACGCATGTTAATGTCATATGGATTGCAATTCCTCTTCTCATTTCATTATTTCCATTCTCCAAATCCAAGAAATCCCTCTAAATCCCTCTAAAAGTAATAAAACTCTTATCCTGCTGCCCAAACCAACATTACCATTTCTGAAGGAGTTTCAGGATATAGGATAAGTAACAACCCTATTAGGTCTTTGCCAAAATAAAGCTAATAAATTATTTTTCCTCCTCTATGGGAAGTATATAAAACACAGACTCAGATGCAGCACCTCAGAGGCATAATAGTGGGCAGGATGGAAGCTGCAAGGGAAAGCTGGCACAACACAGGTAAAGTACCCAGGATGCTGCCAGAAACATCAGCTTTCCATGTATTTTAGCATTGCAGTGTAGACAGAATTAGAAGTTGTAATTGCAGGTCAGAAACAGGCCAACCAGAAAGAAGACATTAGATCAGCTGCAATTTTACTAAAGATACATTAGGACAAAGCGTTCAGCACACTAATTGTCATCCTTAGAAAGACATGACCCCAAAAGAGAGCATAAATGGCTGTAAGACGCACTGGAGAGAGTCTGGAAAGCCCTTGCTGGACCCAGGCCAACATGGGGCAGAGAGACTCCCCGTCACACGGGTGGGCTCCATGTTAGTCCTCTCCTCAACTCTGCCCTAAAAATTTTGATAGTTGTGTTCAACTCCTAAACATGGAGGCAGGATTAATATTTTACCATTTCATGTGAAGATGAAATCTAGTCTGGTTTATAAATACTCCATTGAAAAAATATTTTCTTTACACTAGTTGAAAAAGAGTCAATATTTGCTGCAATTGACTTGAAAAGGCCTGTCCTGAAATGACCTGAGCTGTGAGTCCCAAAAGGCTGCTCCAGCTGCCTAGTTGTGCTGTGACCATGGATCTTGGCACAGCTGAAGAAGAAAGCTCAGCATTTGTTGGTCTTAATGATATTATGGGTCTATTCCAACCTAAATGGTCTGTGATTCTGAGATTTGGGAAGAGTGTGGAGTGGCATAGAGATCTGCTGTCATCATTGCTGCTTATTCATAGGAGGAGGGAATGCTGTCATGTTTTACTTTGTTATACTCAGTGTTGCCACCACTGACACCTGTTAGGAAAGAGTTTAACTTAAAAGAAGGAACTGTTCATGGAAACAAATGGATAAAAATCAGAGAGAACACTGTAATATAGGAAAAATAAATCATATGTCTCAAATAGCCTCAAAATAATAGTTAAATGTGTGGGTGTAATGGTCTCTAAAACCAGTGGTATAATATTATTAACAGAATACAAAAACAGGATCCCAAGAACTAAACAAAAACATTGTGCCACTTAAGCAAAACAGTTTTTCATTAGTCACTGTATTGAGAAAGTCTCTTACGTGATCCTAATCAACAGCAGCCTCCTTGCAGCTCTTATCAGCAGATGATGGGAAGTAGCAGGGGTACATGCAATGAGACAACAGAGTTTGGCAAAGACAGGGCTGATAAAAGGCAGAGTGCTATTTTTGATTTTAATCTATCTGCCTTCCAGGACTACCAACCAGAGACAAGGAAGAAAAGTACAGCTCATATGTTGGCAGCACCCTCGAGGAAAACAACAGAATAAATAAAGAAGACGGGTCAGCCAAGGTTAGAGTTTCTCCAGAAGCAGCAAACAGTGCTACAACCAAGAATTGCCAGGCTTAGCTGAATAGCCAGATACTGCATTTGCTATTTCCACTACAGCTTGCAAAGTAAATTAAATATATGGAGTCATAGGATAATTCAAGCTGGAAAATACTATGTGTGTCCTTTAGTCAAAGCAAGGTCAACATTTTGCTTTGTAAAACCAAATTCCTCTATTTTCAATGAGAAAGTTTTGTTTCAATGTCATTCCCACTACAGTATTAATGCTATAAATTAATCATATGTGCTGAGAAGTAACAAAACAGTATCTAGATCAGCCACCTACTTTCTGACTGAAGACTGCAAAAACCATCAACCAAATCTGCCCTGTAAAAACCAAGTCCTGGGTTTTCTAAATCAGTAGGCCCAAAGTCACTTGCATATCTGTCACAGGTAGAATCACTGTTCGCATAAAAAGGAGGAACCCTCTTAATCAGATATCCCACATCAGCCTAAGGCCAAGTGACTACTTTTCCAAAATTATCCTTCTCTTCCATCTCAATAAAGGCTAGTCTTCAGGCTGCTTTCATTTATTCCTGATCTTGTACAGAAATGCATAAAAATCAAGACACAAAACCAGAACAATTTTGCCTTCTACCTTACTGTATTATATAATTCTTTACGCTAGAATTTCCTTCAAAAGAGGATCTTTACCAATCGACTTATGTTATTTCACAATCAAAAGTATCTTATTTTCATATTTATAAAAGGCCAAATAAGAAACTTGAGTGTAATCCAAGATACACATCCTGCAAACTAGACAAAGACAAATTTCTAATCTCAGGAATGTATTATTTTAGTGTCAATAGACAAGATTCATATCACATTTTCCAATTAATGTTTCTCTTTTAAAAGTTTAGTAATAAGTAACCATAAAATCTATAACATAAAAAGAACTGATAGAAACATCTCTAAAAATCTTATCCCATGGAAGCATGTTTCTAATAAATATATTTTTTTCACGTCTTCGTTAATCCACAATGCTGACATTCCTAGAATAGAGGATACCAATCAAAAATAATCTTCCCCCAACTAAATGCCAGTTTTAGCTCTTCATTCTCATGCTTTTCCTTTGAAGTTCTGAAGTTCATGACCAGAAACTGCCCCATCCATCCATCCATCCATCCATCCATCCATCCATCCATAAACTGTTCTCTACACCGCAGCTATCTCTTCACTCATCTTTCCTACTCTTTAGAACCCTTTTTTTTTCCTGGAAAAGAAAAAAAGAAGACTCTTTCTACTGTGTTGGCTAGAATCCCATGCCCATCATGTGGCACTTCAAAAGAAAATAATTCAAGAAGGACTTGTCTACAAGTAGAAGAGATTAAATAAAAGATTTTTGCAAAGACAAAAAGGGAATATTTTCTTTTTCCATGTCTTGATTTTTAGGACAAGAAACAATGAACATTCTTTTTTTCCCTAAGTTCCCATCCTGCAAGAAGTTAAATGGAATTGACAGTAATTTATTTCTGGACAGCCCTGTCAAAAATTCAGCAATACCAGGTTTACCTTATTTTCCATATATTTAATATCATTTTCATTCAAAACCATTATAATTGTACAATTACCCAAATGGGGTAGGGCCATCACTTTTAACGTCTGAAAACAAACAGTACCTGCCTTGAAGAACCCACCTACTAAAAAATACACACATACTTAGTATACAAATATGCAAAGCAAGAAGAAAGCTGTGGGAGAAGGTTTACACGGGAATTCCTTTGAAATTTCAGGCTGGGGCAATGCATCTGAAATAATACTTGCGGCGATGAAAATAAAATGCTTAATTTAAACTGAAAGCTTTTTGGTGTAGGGAAAACGGTTTCATTTGAAATTGAGTTAGTACTGGTGTTAGGAGGTTCTGTTGGACCCAGGCAGATGAATACTGCCCTAGGGTGACAAAATGTAGAGCAATAGGAGAAAGAGCTACATTCAAGTGCAGTTTAGTGTCCCAGGGAATGAATACACAGCCTTGATGAAAGCAAGCAGTTAAATATTTTGGGGTCCCCAAAATGAAGACAGGCATTGCTGTGACAGGTGAGAATTAAGAGGAGATTTCACGGGAAATAACACAGAAGTACCTGTGCAGACGTGCATCACAGCTGGTGTTACTGTGACAAAAACAGGGAATACAGCATAGATTTATGCACATTTCAGTTGCATAAATCTTGGCCTTTCATTTTCGGTAAATTCAGCTCCAGAAGAGTTTGGATTAGAAATATGTCTGCACACTGATCTCAGCACAACTCCATTCATAAATCAGAGACTGGTGGAATGTTATGAAAACAAAGTCCTGCAGAATTATAGAATGACAGCACCACAGGCCAGTGCATAAATTTTTCAAATGAGCAGCTTTGGCACAAAGCAGCAGAAGCCCTGTCAAGGCTGGGTGGGTTGGACAGGGTCTGTTGAGAAGGTCTCACCACCCCTCAAAAGTGTAGACAAAAACCTAGAGTGTGACATGGCACAGAACTCCTTCTGTAAACATAAAAATCTAGCCTAGAAGGAGAAAAATACACAAATCTATTTAGGTGCTGAAAATTATCTTTCTACTGTTACAGTTTTTTAAGAGAGAGTATTTAAAGAGAGCATGTTTTTTTAACTGGTGATAATAGCTCCCTGCTGATAAAAGCTACCTGTGGCATACTGAGCAGACTGCAAAATGGAACAACATTTTGTTTCTCCTTATGTCTCCACTATAACAGCTAAGAAAACTGGACTTTCTGTACAGGTAAGATTTAAATACCTCTTTCTTCTTCATACTTTTCTCCCCCCCATCCTCTCCCTACACACGGCACAATTAATTTTCTCCCTCTAGTGAGGTATAAAACATTTCAGACCATGTATGAAAGAAATTATAAGCTGAAGAAATAATAGAAAAGAGAAATCAAGCCATCATAGAGGAAGGAAAGAAAGGCAGGTGGTGGGGAGAGAGTTGTGTTGGTATGAACATTGAATTTTCCTGTTTTTTCTGGGCTAGGAAATGGAAGAAGAGCATAATAAACAATTTATTCCATCAGTCGAGGTGTCTTCCCTCTTCTCATCCCAATGTTATTCACAGGCACATTAATAAGTGCAGATACACTATGTGCATACATTGCAAACCACCAACTGATCGAGATTTATTCATCCCTGATTGCTACAAAAAGTCCAGACCATGATCATGCATGTCAGCATCTATATAGCAACAATTCCTGGCCTCCATCTGATTTGTTTGCAAGACAACAAGGAGTCCTCCAACAAATCTCCCTCAGAAATGCATATACACTGGCAAGAAAATAAAATGTGGGGGACTAAGTATAAGAAATAATTGAAACCTGATAATTCCGGTTTAGCCGTCAGAAAAAAAAAAAACATGACAACACTACAGAAAAAAAACACACAACTCAAAAAAACAGCCAAATAAAAATTGGTCTTGGATAGAGAAATAGTGTTTTCCAGAGCCAAATGGCCTCACTTTTATCAACAGGAGGAGGCCTGCCTGCTTACAGAAGCTCTGATATGTCTGCAGAGCAAAGGAGGAAGTTTTTTTTGGCCTGCTTAGTCTAACATCCTACAACTCTTATCTGCTGAAAAGCTACCTAAGAGCATTTATGAGTATTTGAAATTTGTCTGGGTAGTTATCTGAAGACAGTTAAGTATGCTGTCATTCAACCAATGCCCTTTACAATGTGAATCAGAGTAACACCATCTCTTAAAGGAACAGTAACAAAAAGGCTGCTCTAAATTTACCGGGGAAATGTCCTATACACCTGGCTTTGCAAGTTAGTACAAATATACTGGAAAAAAAGAAAAATATTGAGTAGCACCAGAAAGGAAATTGTTTAAAAGCTTTATGTTTCTCAGAGAACTTACTCAGATGTGCTGTCAACAAAAACTCAGTTTTGCTACCCAGTGATGAGGCAAGAACTTGGCTTCTGGAGCTGGGTAGTGGAGAGGAGTGATGGAGTGGGAAGGAGAGCATGGGGAAACCTCGGAGAGAAGGGGTCAGACAGCCTACATCACCTTATCTGTAGAAACATATCTGATCCCCTGCACTTCTCAGAAATCGGGTTGCGTGACCACGGTTCAATGATGTAGACAGCACTGCTGCATGTAATTGTCTGCTTCACTTATGCCTAGAGTCAGATCTCACTCAGGTTACACATAATATCCAGTAATCTGACTCACGCAGGGAAGAACATCATGTATACAACTATATTTTTTGCTACAACCTTAGCTGTGTTAAGGTTTTCTCATAGCGGAGTGATAGCAACCTTCTGATATCAAAAACGTATTTCAGTGAACTGCAGTTTGTGGAAACACTTCAGTATTCCCAGTGTAATTATACAGGGTAGTAGTGACACACAAAATGGGATTCATCTCCCCGTAATTTACACACCTAAGCACTACTCATGTTTGGCCACTACTACCACAAACAAAAGGATACTCTCTTGCAGACATCAGCTTTAGGGAGTCATCATACCCTTCGAACATATTTTGTCCTGCTGGTGATAAAAAGAATGCAGAGTGACCAGCTCAGATAAGGACACATACATGTGGAAATCATCACGGAATTGTTGCTCATTTGATGGCAATGCTGTAGCTGTTACCAGAAGCGTAATTTTCCTGGTTTGACGTTAAGTGCCAAGAAATCCTCATTAAAAAATACACTGGCAGTGACTGAATACAGCTCACCTCTTTCTCAGAGATACTACCTCTTTGAAATAAAGACAGCACAGATCTAACATCACTGAAGGATGTGCAGTGAGTTGTGAAGAGGTGGAATGCTGTCTCAAGATTAGGTCATTACTCCCTTAGAAAACACATATGTTAAAATTATCTATGGCAGGTGTCTTTGCACAGGACAGAATTCTGTCTGCAATGGAAGATCTAATGACTCACATTGTGTTTATTGTCAAGGGAGGAAAAAAATACACACTTTATCATGGTAGACAACAAGAAAAGGTCACTTGTGGCACCCTTGTTTTCCTTCAAGTATCACATAGTTGAGTCATTTCTGGGTTTTAGTTTATGTATCTGCTATTTTTCTTTTGGGCCTTTGTGGGGGGTAGAAATAGTAAGAATATCAGCCTGTAGTAAGAAAAATCCATCTGCCTAGATTATTAGGGGCTGATGGCAGAATGGAAAGAATCACACTTAGCAAATTTAAATGCCTTTTAAAAATGAAATTTTCCAGTTTCTATTCAAGAGTTGATTTTTAAAGAACAGCAAAAATCCTGTATTATGTAGAGTGAAATTGTACCTGCTCACTGTTTCTTAACTTAAAAGGAAAGTCCTTAAGCAAAATCCTGCTGATGTACATCTTGAAAGGTGACTCAGGAGTTAAGACATTGCCTGTCTTGCCTCTTGATACACTCAGAAGAGCCAGATTTGCAGAGAAAAATGATTGGTCCTTTCCACACTCTCTTCCATTACATCTGGGAGGGGATGCAAAATACCAACAACAGTATTTGAAAAACGTGCTTGCAGCTTAACCACAGTGAGGGAAAAAAATGGAGATGCAGATTGAGGAGGAAAAATCCCTACAAACTCAGTATATTATTGATATGGACAAGCACAGATCAACTGCTGAAAAGCACGTACACACTGTGGCAAAAAAAATCATCATCTCTCATTCCTTGTAGTTCATTAATCTGTAAACAAAAATATTGGTTACTTTATTAAAAACAACCCAAAACTAAATGCAGTAAGAAAAGGGATGGTAGAAGATAAAAAAAAACTTTTCAGAACTTCATAGTTCAGTGAACTCCTGCATTTTTCAAGAGCAAACTAGCAACTGAAGACATCTAGACAAGATTCAGCCATGTTATTTATTAATCCAAACATTTCTGAGCATGCTTTTTTAAAACTTTAATAAATCTTCTAGTCAAATGCTTTGTACCTATGAATGAATGATCCTTTTAAATTATTTATTTTTGTCCTTACTACATATCTGACTGAGTCTGCTTATCTACTTTGAAGCTTCCTTAAGACTAATCAGCTGTCTCACTTTGGTGTCTCAAAAGCCCTGGTTTGTCTTCCTTTTGGAATTTTTGTAATTACTAGAAAAAGCACAAAAGCCAGGAAGACAGATAACACTTTAGATGGCTATAAAAACAATGAAGGTCATTAAACATGTTAATCAACACCTACATGTACATGGGGATATTTCTTTTTTATAACATTGGGGTAATTTTCCCAGAAAAATAAAGAACTAAAAAAAATGGAAGATGATACTTATTCATTTTAATAGATATAATCTTTGTAATTAAGGTCTGCTCCTATAACATTTACTCCTGAACCAGTCACTCTAGGACTGACCTGTTGTTAATTACATGCAAAGTAACTACCTATCACAAGGTTAACACCATACATCAGATGCGGATAAAAGCAGGATGGAGCCTATTTAACACACAGACATTCTGCTTATTCAAAACTGAAAAGCACATTAGAATCACAGACAGGTTTAGGAGTCTTGTCTAAAATCCCACTTTTGTGGATGGAGATCATCAACTTGTACAGGGAGTGTTCCCTAGAAAATTCACAGTTTAAGAGTAACAGCGATAAGCATACTTCCTGCTGCATGAAACAAAACAGACTTTTCATCTAAATCATTACACAGTTCTCCAGAGACTTTCACTGTCTCTGGCGGCTTAGAAAAATGAAGCACCGCACAATTTTTTTGTGAAAAAGTATAGAAGTTGGTAATCAGCCTGTAAAAAGTAATTAATGCTCCTAACTTACAAGGCTTTCCTGAGATATTTTTTTTTCCAAGAAGCAGGGTGAAAGTTCTTGTCACACTGAAATTTTCCAAAGAAAAAATGTTTCCACATAAAATGTCAGCTTTGCTGGCAAGGAAAAAAATGTTTTTCGATCTAGTTTTAAATTACTTTATTCCAGTAGAGACTCCAAATAGAGTCTCACCTACTGGTGTCACACTGAATACGCTGCAACAACTGTTGTCCATTCCTAGTTCTTATTCACCAGCTGGAAAACAAGAATGACGCATGCATTCTTCATTTTTATAAAAGGAGCGATATGTTTATCTAATTCTTAATTATATTATGTATTTTGGTGACCTGACTATCTAAACAGCAATTAACCATGTACGGTTTGTAATGTCTTAATATACTCACGTTATGAAACGATGAATGAAAACGGGCAAGACCATTTCATTCAAGTGCCTGTGCTATTTTAAACAGAAATTGAATTTAAACAGAAGGCAGAATTTAAAACTTTAGTATGATCTTCATTTTGATGAGTCTGTATGGTCTGTAATTAAAAAGTAGAGTTTGACAACAGGCTTCAGGTGGCTCCTGAATGGCTCAGTGTTACATATTACTAAGATATTTAAACTACCCCAAAACTAGAGGAAGAGTCTTCACAAATACATGAAAAATATCAAAGAACAGGTCCCTCTAAACAAAACAAAAAAAAAAACAAAATAAAGAGCAATGGAAAACATTTCTGCACCCTGTAGAGTGTACCAAGAAAGGAAACTACCCCAAAATTATTTGTCATTTCCCTTCACATTCATTTTCTCTCTCAATTCATGTTCCTGTCTTCAAAAAACCTTAAATAATAATGCACAAATAATGGAAATCATCTGTAGCACTTTCGTCCTCAAATGCAATTAATTCTTTCCTTTTCCACCCCAATTTGCCTCAGTGTGCTTGTGCCAATATGTGGGTGTTCAAGTAAAATCATTATCACTTATTTAGTCCTTCAAACTCACATTTCTGGCATATGAACAAAAAAGGGTAATTGTTTGCCGTGCTACTGTGTCTTACAGCAGTTGCTTCTTTGACGGAGTCCATATTGAATGGCTGTGCCTCAAGCCCGGATGGGTGGGCTTCTGTCCATACATTCATCTCTGCATTGGATTCAAATAAATATAATTAACAGCCAGAGGACTTTCAACCACTACAAGATCAGAAAAGGCAAACTCTGGAGGGTTCCTTTAGTGTTCTTTTCCTTTTCATGAGCTATTAATTACGCAAACATCTTCTAGAATAAAAACTATCCAATATTAGTTTGCAAATATTACTACAAGTATTGAATACACTACTAATACACTGTAACTGGTGAAACTACTTTTTTTCCTGGTGCAAGGAGATATTATGAAAATAGTAAAAAAAAACAAATCCTCCTAAATTCTATCCAAACTTAAAACATTTTTAAGGCTGTTGGAAGCACTAGTCTCCAAACCATCAAAGATTTTAATCCTGCCGCACGCCTGTTATTAACTGTATGCCAATAGTCTCACTGACTGTAGTGGAACTACTTGTAATCTTAAAATAAGATTACTAGGCAAGTCTTATACTGGACTTGGACATAAGCACTCTCACATCAGAAGATGGGGCTCCAAGATCATGCCAACAGCCTTACAAACTTGAAGGTCTGAAGAGTCCTCAAAGAATTGCAAGGAATGTCAAGTAAACCAAGCTCACCTCAGGATTTGAAAACCAAATCAAGAAAAATTTGATTGCTTTTGCTCAGGCTTTGTCTGGAGCAAAGGCAACCAAAGACCATACAAGATGTGCCACTCCATAGTCCAACATGGGGGAAGGGGAGACCAAAATCTTCCGTCCATGCTTTCTTGTATGAATAACTAATACAGATCTTGAGCTCTTGTGACTTCCTGACTACTGGAACAAGAAAAGCTTTAAAAAAAAAAGGAAGCGGGGGGGGGGGAGGGCGAATGAGACATATCCACCACTTAGGGTCATTTTAACCAAAAGATAACCAAGATCCACATTCACCATCATGACATCCCGAATCTCTCACTTCAAACATTCTGCCTTCGCCAGCCCAAGGCTGCTCAAGCAGAGTACACAAAATCCCTTTCTTTCAGGAGCAAGCAGCTCAGGAGACAAGAACAGGTCACAAATCTGACACAAGCCATCACTGAAGCTTTGAAAAGTTAAGGATTGAGCCTACACACCAGAATTGAGTTTCAGTCCAGAAATTCCCAAGGGGCAATACGTGTCAGACAGAATGTAGTACAGGGAGGTGGTGAGCCACTCAGGAACAGGGAAGTTGTATGGGAGAGAGAAACTGACAAAAGGGACAAAAATATTCCATTTGGAGTTTGTCATTAAATAAATGCCATGTGATATAAATACACATTCAGATATATGTGTGTGCATGAGTGTATAAATAAAAAATATATGCATATATGTATATATGCAGGTAAGGGTATATACATCAGGCTTTTCAGAAATAAGCAGTGACAGGTAATGCCTATCTTAAGACTTTTGAAGGGAAACTTGCTTTTTTGCATGGTCAGCAAGTGCTGAGAAAGGTGCAGTTCTTGAAGGACCTACTTTCTGGCCTTTGTTCTTTCTCTCAAGCTCCATCTCACCTTGGTTTGACACCAATTAGAGGCTGGCAATAAAAGATGCTTGAAGGGAAAGACTTGAACACCTGACAGAAAGTATTCAGCACGTATGCATATCAAAACTGGTTTAATATGTGCAATGTATCAATTGCAGAAAGACCCTGGTTTAGTAAAGGACGAGTATCTTTCCCAGATGTATTATATAGTATGTCACTTGACGCTTACCTTGGCCTGGAAAATGATTTGAAGCAGAGCCACAATTAAACAGGCGGTATGCTTTTTCTCCTGTAGGTGAATTCCTGAATCACTTTTACAACTACACCACACTAATTGGGGAACACTAATATGCCTTCTTTTGGCAAGCAGAGGGTAGAACTGATCCACCAGAACAGTGATACCATTCCTATATACATCTGCAAAAATATATGGGACCTTGCTTACAGAAATTTGCTGCAGGTTCTCCTGCTTCTGTAGGCTTTGTAGTGCTGATATAGTCAATAAAAACATTCAGTATTACCAGTTTAGCAGAAAAATCTTGGTTTCCCACTTCTTATGTGCAGCGAAAGGATGAAGAAACACGTCTTCACATGACCTCTCTTCTTTTTGGCTAGTCCTTGAGCAAGAACTTAGCCCAATAACTTCCTTTTCAGTCAAGCCACTCAGTTCCTCAAATATCTACATCACCTCTGAAAAGCAAGAGTTGGCAAACACTATCACTTGAAGTTAGTGGCCGCTAGCCTTCAGACTGCAGGGGCAATTGCAAAGGTAGTATCCAGAAGCCAGACTACTCTTCTTAAATTGTTTACACAGAAAGATGTAAACCCAGTGATCAAAATAATTAAGTAATGTGCTTTCCACCTCTGGAAATATATATTTTAGTTATAGTTTTTTCCTAGATTAAGACTCACAAATTAGAACATAGAGAGAAGTGAGGAGATGCAACCCATGTTATTCAATCCACTTTGAGTTCTGCCATACCACTTGCAAAACAGGATAGACAAAACTTATTGCAGAAAATCTTCTGCAGGCAGAAAGATACTCACCTTAGGAAGGTGTGAGGTTAGATCATATGTTAACTACATCACCCCATGACATTAAAGACTTCAGCCTCTAAATATGAGGAAAGAGCATCTCTTCTCTTTGTGCACCACTTCTGCTGCACAGCTAACCCACCCTACCTCTCTGTAATGCAATAGAGGGTGGAGACTTCCCACAGCAGCACCTTGTAAAAGTGGCATTCACTCAGGAAAAAAACCCAACAACTATTAAACTCAGCTATATTAAGGAAAGCCGTAGCCTCAGTGCAACACCACACAGACCATCCGTCGAGAATTGCAGAGTAAGAGCACTACCAAATGGGCCACCACAAGCACCAGGAGCAAAGGAGCAAAGAAGTGCTAGCAACACAGAGATTTACTTAACCCACTGTGAGATCCCCTGCTCTGAGAGCACGTGCTTAGCACTGCTGAGGGTGGGTATGAGAGCATGGCTCGTTTTTTCAGATTTTTTAAAAAAAAAAAAAAAGAAAAAAGTCTGACTCCTTTATTTGCAAACACCTATTTCCAAACCAAAAACTACTCCCTGCAGGATAAACATTGTCCCATCATGACAGATGACAGAAATAGTCATTAACAGTACATACAAAATCAGGTTCTAAGAGCCCAGCAACACAAGAGATCTAAAATCATAGAATCACAGAATTATTTGGGTTGAAGGGCACCATAAATATCATCTAGTTCCAAACCCCCTGCCCACGCCTCCCACTAGACCAGGTTGCTCAAAATCCCATCCAGCCTGGCCCTGAACACTTTCAGGGAGGGGGCACCCACAGCTTCCCTCGGCAACCTGTGTACATGCCTCACCACCCACACTGTGAAGAATTTCTCCCTAATGTCTAACCTAAACCTCTCTCTTTCCAGTTTAAAGCTGTTTCTCCTCATCCTATCACCACTTGCCCCTGTAAAAAGTCCCTCCCCAGCCTTCCTGTAGCCCCTTCAGGTACTGGAAGACAGCTATAAGGTCGTCCTCAGAGGTTTGTCTTCTCCAGGCTGAAAAATCCCAACTCTCTCAGGCTGATTTCTCTAAAAGAATGCAAGATTTATGAATCAGCTCTCTGGCCACAGAGAAAAAATCCATGCACAGGATATTTACAGTCTCAACCTCAACTTTCAGGGATCCCAAATGCAGCCCAACATGGTCCTGAGTCCTGCGTGAGGTGCCATTAGCCTGACTGCAATGCTACCTACCCAACTAGGGCAGCAGGTACTGCCAATGAAGAAAACTACTCAGTTGCAATTAGTGAATTTTCACATGCAATATAAATTTCAAATACAGAGAAGCAGCAAGGATTTGAAATACCCAGACTACTGTGTTGTCATCAGAACAGACTCTATTAGGAACAAGCTGAAAGACACCCATTAGTCTACAGTAAATTTACGTTACAGGTTATTCAACAAGGTTTGTTATGCAACTTCAAAAGGCTGCAACAGAGGTAACATCTACTTTCTGTTTGATCTCTCTTAAAAACATGACAAGTAAAACACATTTGCAAACAGATTTTAAGTCTTAAAAAAATCCTGCAACTATAATTAGTCGTAACCAATATAGTAGTAGTAGTAAAATGTGGGTAAATCTCAGGGATAATCCTCATTGAATTTTACAGTCATTTTACATGTGAGGTGTCCTTGCCAATGTTTCTATGAGATGCACTGATTGATTTTAAGTTTCCACTAAAGCACTGGTACACGCAGCTCTGAGGTTGGAAAATGCCTTGCAACAATTGAGGCAAACATGTTAATCTTTATATTTTTGACCATGTTTATTTGGCAATATCTCTTACGCATGTGCAAACACATAACTTATAACAGATTGAATAAAACTGGCCAATGTCTACTATTTAGTGGTCAAGAAAAGTGGCAGCTCTTGGAGAAGACTAGTAATCAATGTAGTTCTAAGAGAACAGAAGAAACTTTCCTGGAAAAAAGTCCACACCTTTATGGTAACAACCGTAAAACAAACATCATCAGCATTAAAAAATTTAATTTGAAAATTACACTAGATTTTGCCTTACAGCTTGGTTACTATTTTACATATTCGAAAATTCAGCAAACTATCCAAATATAAACAACTCATCATCTCTGTTCTTGAACTCCATGAGTAGTAGTAGCAACATTTATGAGACATGGCAGGCTTCAGCACCATATTTGGGAGTTTTCTTCATGGAAAAATAAAAATATCTTATCTTCTATTTACGGAATATCTTCATTTATTTACAAAGAATCACTAAATCAATATTTGATGCAGCAGAAAAAATACATTGGGGAAAACTAATTTAGCATTTCATTCAAGATTAGTTGGACAATATAATTGTACTGTGATAGAAAGTAACTACCTGCAAGTCCCCTTCCAGCCTCGAGAACCAAAAGACCTAATGAGAGCTGAGGGGCATCTTAGTCACCCTTCCTTCATCCATTTAGGAAGAACAAGTTGCTTTGCACAACAGCGTAGTTAAAACAAGTGAATCCATTGCCCAAATCACCAACCATCTGAGACTTTAGCTAGCAAACTCTTAAGGAAAAAAGCCCTCAGACCAAACTAAATATTTACATCTTTTTTCTGGGAACCAACTGCAATTACAACGTTTTTAGAGTTGCCTGAAACACAACTACATGTGTCTGTGTGCTGTCAAGGAAAAGAGAAGAAAGTAAAGAAAGCCTGAAAGTAATGAAATTAATCCAAGAGCATGAGCAGGAAGTCCCAAAGAGGAGAGGCCTGGCTGAAAGTAGAGGGCCAAGGTGCACACAGAGGAACATCCCTGCACTTCCATCACAAGCTGAGGGCTGTGAGGATCACACAGTGGCAGCCTGGTGCCAAGGAGACCCTCACTGGACACCTTCCACTGCTCTGGCTGGCACAGGTGTCTGGGCCTTTGTCATAATTCAGATTTCTAGTGCTGGTAATTAGTATATAGCGCACAAATACTGTTTTAACTGTCGCTCTCTGGAAATGCAGTATCTTTCCCAAAGGACACAAGTGACTCAACTCATCCCTGTTCTCATCTGCTGCATCTCAGCCCTAAATAACCATCTTATCTTCAGAAGCAAGCATGGAACTGCTGTAAGGAGGGACCTTTGCTGTTAGCTGTAATTGTTCAAAACATCCTGATAGCTATTCAGCAGGTCCAGAGGAGTATGATCTTGCATTCCTGCATGGAGACCACAAAAAAACACTATGTTCACCAGGGGCTCGTGATTTTATAAATCCACCACAAGAAAATAAACTCAATTTTCTTGTGGCTCTTGCTTACATTTTACTTGTTCGGATTAAAAGTGAGCTTCCCAGGTACTAACGCAATCCTTTAACAAAAATAATTACGTTAGTCAATATTCAGCTTCACACTGACACACAAGTACCTGGAGCCCTTGGAAGGAGTAGGATGGAAAGTAGAAATATATTCGCTGAAGAATAAAATAAGGCATTGGTAAGCATTGTCTCTTCTAAGAGGACACATCATGTCAAATCGCTGCCTAGAAAAGCAAGTAAAAGGGATAGAGATGATGCTAAAAGCCAGAGATATTATACAGCTACCTGGCTGGCCAAGCTGACAGAAAGCCTCCTGAGAAATTATTACCTGGTGTTTTCAGTTGGTTTGTTTCCTGACTGTTCCCTGAAGACAAGAGAATAGAAAAAGACGAGGCTTACAAGACCTCAAACTTTCTGCCTTATAGGCAGCGGGCACCGTGCTGTTACTGTTAGAAGGAGCTGTGTATATCAAAAGAGCACCAACAGACAGAATAACACTACACAGTCTTCCTTTCTGTCATAAGTATCAGCTGAAAAATGATTATAGGTCAACAACCTCTTAACAAACTGAAATAGGTGCATCAAGACATCCATGAAAAAAATGACTTGGTAGTCAGTGTCTTTCAAGGGGATTATTTCAGCTAATTATTTCACAAATTGATCTTGTGTTCCAAACATTATCCACCTCAGTGGAGCCATTTTCTACTGTGAAGGTGGCTGTGAGCCACTTCCACAGAGAAGTCACTCTCTGGTATAACAGCCCATGAATGTCAAAAAACAACGAATTGCAAAATTTTAAAAGAAGCACAAGGAGTAGCGAGCTATCTTTTCTGCACACACATAACTTCATTTTACTTGCTTGAAAATATAAATATTTTCAACACAATGTTCCTTCTCATACCTTAATAAGGACAACAATTACAAAACCTCATGGAGGAGCTGGGCTAAGTCTCTGCAGAGCAGTAAGAGACAAATACATCTTCCCAGTCCCATCAGTGCTGCAAGCCCATTTGCCAGTGCAGCTTTTTCACCAGTCCTATTCAACTGAAGAACTCAAAACAGCAGCATATGGGGTACAATAGCTACAAGTTGCTTCTTCCTTCTATAGCTCACTTCCCTCCCCACTGCTGCTGGATATCCTGTATTTGCAGGATTTCCATCCCTGCCGTCTCAAAGTATACATTCCTTGCCAGTAATGTGAAGGATGTACTTTGTATTACATTTGTCCCACAGTAGGGACCCCAGGGGGTCCCAAAAGTTCTAAGAAAGCCTCTAAGGGGACCTAGAATTGCAGGATGGAACTGTCAAATCCTGCATGGGGTGATGGAGCACCCAACCCTGCAAAGTGGAGGAGATGACTCTGAGTCACTCCTTGCCACCATGATACACAGCATTCCCTCCCATCCTGCGTCCACCCAACCTAGGATGACACTGTGAAAGTCTGGGAAGGATTGCAAGATATCATCTCATCTCTTTGACTGGGAGAGATCAGAAGAGGTCATCTCATCTCTCTGGGACAGATTGCAAGAGGTCATATCATCTTTCTGCTTGCCCAGGGCAGGATAGTGATGATGCTCCCCGCAGGTGCATGTCCAACCAGTTCCTAAAAACCTCCACCATATCCTCAGGCATTTTGTTCCACAACATCTCTAACCAAGTGCAGGCGTTCCACTACTTATTGCTTATTCCTCTGCAAACTTAGAAACCAAGTTATCAATTTTCTTTTTCTCTTGGTGTTTGAAGACTTAGGTTACTCTCTCCTACAGAAAACCCTGAACAATTTCGGGACATTTCACCTTCCAAAAGATTTTTCCCTGTGGCTATTGCTCTTACAATCAAATAACCAAGGCTTTTGTTCCTGAAAAAAATTCAGACTCCAGCCATGTACCTATTTTTTAGGTTTTGTCTTACTGCAACTGTCTTCATACAGCCTTGTCTTGCTACTATTGGGATCTGATCTAGGGAGCATCAGAGCCTTCCCTGAGCTCCTCTGTTAGACCATGACAGTGTGTTTGCACCAGCAAAAAGTTTTCAGGGATGAAACTCCTACTGTCTTCAAAGGAGCCAGTGCTTCCCATGGCACTTAAACTGCAACAATCCCAAGGGACTACCCGTTCCCACTGCTACGGGCATTAAAAGTCAATACAGACCCACTCATCCTCTCTTGCAGCAGCTACACACCCTTGGGATGAGGCTGAAGCAATATGCAAACAAAACTGCGCTCTCACTCCCTGGGAAAGCAGAAGGCACTTTCCCAGAAAGAGCAGCACTTAAATCTTTATGATTGTTGAATCTTTATTATTATAATCTTCATTCGAGACATGAATGTACACTTTACAATCCACAGTAGGAAAGGTCCATAGGCGTAACTAACATTAAAAAAAAAGACTAATTGAGGAGTACCTGTGAAAAAAATGAATAGTCTTGATAATGACAGGAAAGAAACATAAAGCCACAAATAGCAAGAGTTAGAAGAGTCTTTGGCTCAAGGGAGTTAAAACAACTTAAACTGAAAACCCTAGGGTCACACTGTGTGAATTCTTCACAGAATTCCTTAATTCTCACAGGAAATAAATTTATGATAATATTTTCCTGAAGACAATTCATTATTCTGGGCTTATTAAAAATTAATAGCCATCAGGCAGATTCCAGTGCTATGCTGCCTCCTATATGCTAATCAAATCATTTAATTGCACTCAGACAGAAAAATTAGACACTCCAGTATGTACAAGCGCCTTGTTATAGTTTTTCTTCAGCCTTACAGTTCCCAGGGTTCATAATCTCATTCCTAGTCATACCTGTCAGTCAGAACAACCTCCAGAGCACAGTATTTTTTGCCCTGCAACAGCTACATTCTTATCTAGGGTATCTTGGTTAAAATCAGACAGCTTAAAAAAAGCTAATAAAAGCAGAGCTTTTTGACTCCCAAGTTTAAAAAAAAAAAAAACAAACCTACAAAAATCCCTGTGTCTTAATAAAATATAAAATAAATCTATATAAGCTTTGTCCTTCGGGGAACTTAGAGCTTAAGCATTTTGTTCTTGCAGATGTATTGCATGTGGAAAAGCAGTTGATTATACCACAGACATCCAATACTCTTAATATAAAATGCTCTGTGTACTAAACAAAACCTGTCAGTTTCACTTTCTCTGCTACTAGTAAACAGTTTTCCCTCCCTGTGTGCCTGTCTGGATTCAGCCACACAAATAAGACATTAAAAAGTGCAATGCATGTTTTTTTATCTTGATTTCTTATATATTTAAAAAACACTGGCCAATACACTTACGAACTTTTGCAGAGGTGCGTCAAGACTGAATTATCCAAACAGAAAACTAATAGATTGAAAGAATTTTATATTCCAACAGTAACCCCAAATCGCAGTAGTCATAGAAAGACAACAAACTAGAGATTATAAGGATGAGCTAAGGCTTAATTTGCTCATGACGTATCTGTTAGAAAATTGCTAATAATACTTGCAGGCTCTGTTCTTACAATGGTTGCACACAGATATCATTGCATCCAGATTGTTTTTTTTTATTTTTCTTTACATATACTGCCAACAGTGTAGCAGAATAAATTGCCAGCTATGGATTCTTCAAATGCCCACAACTTTCAATCATTCCTCCCTTTTAGAAGTAGTATTTTCCATTTTTTTTCAGTCCTGTAAAGTCCTAAACAGGTACCTATGAATAACTGCAAGACAATTATTCTTTTTCTCACATTCTTCAAGTGTTCAGTATCGATGTTAAGGTTTGAAAGAGTGAGGGGAAGTTCTGAAAAACATTTGCCCTAAGCATTCGGAAAACTCCAGTGTTTATTATAATTTTGACCTACTACTCTCTCATTGGCAAGATATATCCCCGATTAGTATGTAATCCTAGTTAACTCTCAGGTTGATTTTCTTTGTTTCAGGTCCCTGCTAACTTCGTAAACACTACGCTAACACTGCTGGCTGGTTTACTTCTGTCTTCTTTCCTCTAGCACAATATTTGCCCCACCCACCTCTGCTAGCTTCAATTTCAAAGGCAAGTCAACTTTAAAATTTCATTCTCACAGAAATTAAATATGTACTGTGGAATCTGTCACGTTTCTTCTTTTTAAGAAGGAGTATATACAAACCTAGCCTTAGAGATGTGAACACCAGCTGCTGCAACATTCCAAGGAGACACTTGCCTAAATAAGCACTGAAAAGCAAGTTTTAGCTTGCCACCGATGCACCTACTTCAAGGAAAGACAAGACTACAATCAAAGAAATTGTTTGGTTTTAGAACCAGGAAACACTTCTTCATTTCAGTGCAGGGGTGAGTCTATCTTTCTCAGGATCAGGGTTTCTCTTCCCTAGGTGTAATGGCTGCTTTTATGTCTGCCATCTAAGGTGGAAAGTCCCAAAATAACCATTTCTAATAAGCAGTCAAAAGAAAACAGCAAGAGTATCAGAAGTAAAATACACAAGCTGCATTGTTGTTGCATTTGTTTTATCCAGCAGGTTCTACCAACAAGACACTTCAGCCTTAGGAATACATTTATCCTTTGCCCCCCTTTTCTCCACAACTGTTTTCAAACTTTCCATGTCTGGCCCTCCAGTAGCAATTAGGGCAATTAATAGTGAGAGGTGGAGAGGAATACAAGCCATTCAATTTCCCTCCCAAGGAGTACACATACTACAAGAGGAGAGGGAAGGAGGAAGCTGCAGACAGAAATAATGGAAAATGTAAAGACAGGACAAAACAGCCTTTTTACCAGCACACACAGTCTTTCTGTCTGCAAGCTGGAGGTCATCCAGCCACAAAACCTTAAAGTATCAGCTTGTTACTCCTATATCAGTCCTCCAGTTCTTATTATTCTTTTTTTTTTTCAGTCTAGATTGTGCTTAAAAAGGTGTCCAGTCATTTCTCAAAGTCATCAAGTAATATCAATGGTCTGCAAGTGCACTTGTTATGAAAGACATATATTATTCCCTCTTTTTATTCATCACTGTTTTGCTTATGTTCAGAGACACAGCAAACGTCCATCCTCCAGGCCCCTCTCCAGCACCTGAGGTCAAGATAAGGTGAAGTACATCCCTAGTGCAGATCCACTTGTCTTGTGTGCTTTGCCTGGAAAAACACTCTAGCATCAGTAACAGCGTCCGGTTGTTTGATCTGCTCTGAAGTGTGCCATTATTTCATCATTCAGCAAATCTGCTCCCCCAACATCAGTCTGCCCTCTTTAAGCACTTGAAATGTCCTATTCTAACCACGAAAGGATGCAGACTCTGTTAGGAGCAATTAATGTTAAAGCTTTAAATAGCAGAAGAAAGAGCTAGAACAAACATGCCACCAAAGGGGTTTTGTATGCAGCCTCCACTTCACCTCACAAAGGTTCTAAGAGTAGCAGCCCTGGGTAAATTCAGCCACTAGACTAGTTCACACTTCCGTGTAGGAATTTCTCTGATTTATCTTAAAAAACATACATAGTCACAAAAATTCACACATGGTAGTGTCTGAAGGAGTTTAAGTAAGAGCAGGTTTTCCACCAGCTGTTTAAGGTGTTCTACAAGTTATCTGCTCATACAAAAGTGTTTTGACCGCCTATGGTCAGTATGCTTTAATCCATGGTAGATCAAATAAACCTGTAGAAAGGCACACAGACAGTATTCATCATTTCCTTGCTACCGTCATGATGGCTTTTGCTACACACCACTGCTTGTCTGCAGGCTAGAGCCTCCTACATTCTTCAAACTAATGCAGGTGAGAATGGGGAACAAAATGCAATCCCTGTTCATGCAAAGCCTTAAGATGCAGAAGCCATGACCAATGGTAGTCTGGGACTATCACTGCACCGGATCAATCAAAAGCAAAGTCGTCAAAGTACATCCTCTCTGTACAGAAACCAGTCTGCTGCAAGACTAGCATATGCAGGAATGAGAAAATGAGGCAAAATCAGCATGGAAAGAGATTCCCTTCCAAAGAGCTTTAGCTATTAGCTGGTGGCTTGCCAGCTCAGCAGAGAAGCACTTAAGAGGGCAGCAGCAGGATGGTGCAAGATCATGATGATAGCCCATAGGCCTCAGCAGAGGGGATGTCAAAGTTCAGTCTTTCTGCTCTTTGGCAGAGTAAAAATGGCAAACAATACTTCAGTGAAGAACATAACACCAGAGTAAAATAAGCTGTGAATGCCGCTACATTGGGTTGGGAAGCAGTCATTAGCGGGGTTCCACAGGGATCCTTCCTGGAGTTAGTGATCTTTAATAGCTTCATAAATGACCTGGATGCAGGTCTTGAAGGTATATCAACCAAGTTTGCCAACGACACAGAATTGGGGGGAGCCATTGACACTCTGGAGGGCAAAGAGGCCCTGCAGAGGGATCTCGACAGGTTGAAGAGCTGGGCAATCACCAAAGACTTGAAGTTTAACAAGGGCAAGTGCCAAGTTTTGCACCTGGGACACGGCAACCCTGGCTATACACACAGACTGGGGTGTGGGAGGCTGGAGAACAACCCTGTGGAGAGGGACCTGGGGGTTCTGGTCGACAGCAAGTTGAACATGAGCCAACAGTGTGCTCTGGCAGCAAAGAGGGCCAACTGGGTCCTGGGGTGCATCAAGCACAGCATTGGCAGCCAGTCGAGGGAGGTGATTGTCCCACTCTGCTCTGCTCTGGTGCGGCACCTACTCGAGTACTGTGTGCAGTTTTGGGCACCACAGGATACAAATGACACAAAGCTACTGGAGAGTGTCCAAAGGAGTCCACAAGGCTGGTGAAGGGTTGAGAGGGGAGATTGTACAAAGTACAGCTGATATCACTTGGTCTGTTCAGCCTGGAGAAGAGGAGACTGAGAATGGATCTCATAGCCATTTACTGTTTCCTTTCACAAGGGGAAAAGGACGAGCAGGCACTGATTTCTTCTCTCTAGTGACCACTGACAGGACTCAAGGGAAACTCGGGATGATGTGCCAGGGGAGGTTTCTGTTAAATATTAGGAAAAAGTTCTTCACCCAGTGGGTGGTGGAGCACTGGAACAGCTCCCCAGAGAAGCAGTCACAATGCCAAGCCTGTCAATATTCAATAATTATTTGGACAATACCCTCAGACACATGGTGTGAATGTTGGGGTTGTCTTAAGCAGAGACAGGAGTTGGACTCCATGTTCCTCGTGGGTTCCTTCCAAGTCGGGTCATTCTGTGATTCTATAATTCTATGAAATGCCGCCCTTCCTTTAGAGCAGAGAGAAAAGATTGTCATAATGCTGGTAGGCTTTAAGTCTATGAAGTTATGACATTATTCTACATTTTTAGAGGGCACTTACACATAATGTTCAATGGGTTGTCTTTTAAAACTGTAGAATACAAAACTACAGGAGATTTCTTCTCAAGGAAGAGTACTTTGTTGTGCACTGTTATGTACACATGTGTTACAATAAGCAGCTTTGCTATGACTTTGTGTTTACACTCTGCAGAGTCCTTTCCCAGGACTGAAACATCCTTCCACACATGCCACTTCACGTAAGATACTGCTACAGTGAAAGTGTGCTAAGAGAAGAAAAATGTGCTACAAATTAAAAGGATGTGTAGTTTTCTCAGACTGGATAAAAAGCAGTCAAAGTAAACATCCTTTATAGTCACGTGAACTGAGTAGGTAAAATCCTTCCTTCCAGTAATACACTGAAGAGATGAAAAGAAACCACAAGACCTGGAGATTTAACAATGACATAGTGAAACTTCAGAACTGACTTCTTGCAACCTTTCAGCTGTGTAATCTACAAGCGTGGAGGTAATCCTATCCAAGCAAAATTCCTCTAAAGTATTCACATCTTGGCTTTCTTGTTGGACTTATCCCCTGTAATCTCAGTTTGAATTTATCATTCATTGTCACTCTAAACATACTGGCTCATGAGCTATCTGTGCTAAAAATCTCCTTAACCTGGTACCCATTCAGAGTTCTGGGTACTCCTGCCAATCATCAGAGAACACAACAGAAGTTTATAGATATGAAATCAAAAGAAAGCAGTACTTCACCTCCAAAATTCAGTTGTGCGTATGAAAGAACTTGTCAGATGCAGCTGTATTTCACGGGCAAAGGAAACGTCACAAGTTGTAACCTGCAGCCTTGGCGTTTGCTCAACTCAAAGAAACTGAAAAAAGCAACATACACATTGATTTTTGTTTGGATATGCACACAGGGCAGGCAGGCTCTAGGATCTCATTTAGCAGCTAGATATTGAAGCAAACATTTCAGAAGCTGACTGTGAAGGTTTTCCCTAAGCACACAGAACAGTTGCATTCATATTGGCCTTCAGCCTTTATCCACAGCAAACAATTCATCCAACATATGACTCTCAACACCGTAACTAGGCCACATACCACATCACCCTACAACTTCAAAGCTGTTTGATCTCTATTTTAACATAACCCTGAAGTTTAACATCAGTCATCTTTCAAAAGCCTTATGTAGGTTATTTTGCAGTTCACACAGTTGCCTGCAGCCTGTGTGGCACATCATGGCCAGTCAGCCCTCCTAGAGCTGTGCTACTGAGGCTCCAAGGAAGGAGAAGAGTTATGAAGCAGGAATTTAGGAGAGCTCTGTAGATTCATTGAAACTGAAACCAGAAGCATGGGCTTTACAAGAGCTACTGTCACAACTCATATGCTGTTTGGCCAGAGGTAAGCATTACTCTAGTTTTACTTACTTAGAAAGCCTTATGTTAGTGTGGTGTTCTGAGTACTGTAATTCCATTTACACACACACACAGGGCTTGAAGAGGACATCAAGCAGTGGAACTGGCTCTACAGCTGGAGGGACTCTTCACTAGGGTACTCCAAAAACAGATTTTATCTTAAGCTAAAAGAAGAATGAAGCAGAGTTCCATGTGAGAAAGCAAACTCTTTTAATCTGACAAAACAAGGCTTGTAGAGAAAATGCAGTCTCCTGCTCAATCACAGCCTTAGGACATGTCCATCTACTCCAACAAGTAAATGTCTCTGGTTTGTTTTGCAGGAAAGACAAACATAAGCCAGCTGAATTCACAAAAATGCAGCACAGCCCATTAGAAAACAGCCCTGTCGAGCGGTTTGCTGGCTCAGATGCAATGCTATGCCAGCATGGCAGACAGCTTGCAAACCAGAGGTGGTATAATGCTCAACTGTCCGTGCAGACGCGATCTTGGACACTTCAGGAAAGAGCAGCCTGCAGGTTGATCCCATTATCTGTGGCATTTTAGCTAGTGGCTGCAATTTTCTGATACGCAGGCAGCTGTAAACCCACAGGCTGGAATGGCAGTCTGCAGAATTGTGTGCATTCTTTGCAGCCAAGATCCTAAAAATAATTGTCATCTTTGCTGTTCTCCTCAAGCACCAAATGATACGAATGACACATGGTATGTATTATGGCCACACAGTTTAGAATGCAAAAATCATCCTCTCTGTCACTTTTTTCTTCCTTCTTTTTGACTAAACGTGTTTATACACACCCCCACATTCACGTAAAGCTACAATCACATCTACTCTAAATTTTACTATTCAGCTCTCATAAAACCCTACCAAGACCCTGAAAACCATAGCAGGGCAGCAAGTAGTATAAGACAAAGTCATTTTGGTTCCAATGGATTTTTATAAAAAGAGGTTCAAGGCTCATAGCGATTACTCAGGCTGTCAACACTTTGCTACAAAGCATTGAGCACAGGAATTGAAAGGGCTGCAGCCCATTCATTTCAGACTGCCAACAGAAATAAATAACTTGCAGCAGGTTTTGCTTGACTCATTTCTTCGTAAGACGAATTTCTTACTTCAGCTGTGACCCAAACGAAGAGAGAAGAAGGCTCAGCCCCAGTGGAATTCAGATGCATGAAGCTCTTTGTAAAACATTGCAATAGCAGTAGACTAAGTTGTACAGGTCAAAGAGTAGACAAGATCCTTTATATACCTGAAATAGAAGTAGAAGATTGCAAATGCAAGGAACAAGTTCTTTTAGACATGTATGGATTTGATCATCTTTGAAAGTAAAGGTAGATTCCCCTTATTGCAGTAGGGGAGGAGGCAGGTGATAAGGCCTTACCTCAGTGTAACAAACTTACAAAAAGACTCCAGGAGAAGACAGTATTTTCTGGAGGATACAGTTCTGGGTAATGTTCAGGCAGCAGAACCTTACATCAGCATGTTTTCTCCTCTGTGCTCATTGCCATCCTCTTCCCATCCTAATTTCTCCTACTGTTTAAAACAGGATTGTGCCGGGCTTTGAGCAACACAGAGGACAAACCCGGTCCTTCATCAGTGATGAAGGACCAACTCAGCCCCATTTGTGTTTTTACTTAATACCATAAGCAAGAGGAGAGTATAGTTCCTTAGTCAGTGTTACAAATATCCTGGGTTAAAACATTATCTTTCTCCAACAGAAAAGGCAATATCCCATTATTTCATTGAGTAACCCTCCAAAAAGCAGAACGAGACCTGTTTCCTGGCTGTGTGGCTTGCTTGGAAGTTGTTGTGATGCAATAATGGTTTTCTATAGCTCTCCTTTTCAGTCCCTACTCTTCTATTCTAGTCACAGGCAGGTGGAAACAGGCAAACTTGTACAAATTACTAATGTTGCATACGTAAAATTTTTGGCTTTTAGGAATGCTGAAACAGAACTACAAGAAGCACCCAGCAGCTAGTCAATCTCCTGTCCAGTGTCACATCAGTCAAACTGAGATTTCATTACTGCTCCAGCAAAGAGAGATTAAGAAGAAAAGACAGTAGTGTTATTCTATGGGCAGCACAAGCCTCTCTAAGATGGTGCTGTCTCCAAAATGTGTGTCTCTGCCACCAGCCCTTACTCCTTTGTTGGCTGAACTCACCAAGGGTGAGAGATCAATGTTCAGCCGTGTAACGAGGCTGGTCCATTTAAACTCACAGTCCCAAAAGCTCTTCTGCCAATACTAATGGTGAGCCATTTCATAAGCTACCTAATACTATTGGAAGAATTCACTTAGAAATCTAGGTGCAACCTAGTTTCTAGTTCACACATGTACACACAGACCTTTCAGTGCTCCTACAGCTATCACACAGGGGATGCACTTTTACCCAGTGACCATCTTCCTCCTCACAACATTCCTGTTGAAAGCCAAAGTGACACTATATTTTCACAAATGGTTTTTTGAAAGGGGAAACTTATTCGGCAAATGGCTATGTCTGGATATGCAGGCAGAATTACAGTCTGCTTCCCTGGGCTGGTAGAGACAGGCATTAAGGCTTACAGACAGAGAGGGAGATGACGAAAACCATCAGGTGGCCTCTTGGCTGCCCCAGACACAAATGTGTTACCTACAGCAGGGTGTACCACACCATACTGTGTCACCTGAGTCTCATGCTGTAGAGCTGGTATTGACCAGGGCATCCCAAGGGCAGCAGTACCCACTGCCCTCTTGCCACATGGCACCATCCAAACAAACAGTTGAAGCATCCTCTCAAATGTCCAGATTTGGTTTATATTCATTTGCCTGACACATACATGCTTCTGCAGGGAGAAATATTTCTTTTTGTTCTCTGACAAAATGAGTTTGTGCTTGTTGGCGCAAAGTCTATGCAGCAGAAAGTAGCACTTCAAAAATACCCAGGCAAGCTTTCACAGAGCTCAGGTATTAAAAGCAGGCTAAATGAGCCCAAAAGCATTGTGCTAATGCATCTGACTGGATTCAGCCACCTAACTGACCCTCTCAAAAGTGAGCTCTGTTCTTTGCATGATGCCATATTGCGCCAGGATTATTAAGCCTCTGTGAAAGAAGAGAGGTCACCCACAAATGGGGCTTGAGAGACTGGAGAATGCACAGACAGATGGTAATGCTGGGAAGTGAGGGCCCCAAGCAGGGGGCAAACACACCCCCATTTACTCATCCACATACAGTCTGCCAAGGATAGCTGCCTGCACATTTTCCCTCAGGTGTTTCAAGCAGAGAAATGCCTGCAGCAACAGACCTTAAAGATACACAGTTCTGGCCTGGTCACATGCAGTTAACATACAAAGCTTCGTTTTTTCAGTAAACAGACAAGAATTTGAACCCTATGTGAAAACTGCACCTTGAGTCACATAACTCCTCCTGCCACTGCAGCCTTGGCTCAGACCAGTGGGGCCCAGGGAGACTTGGAGGGCAGCCCCAGGCACCATCATAGCCTACGCCCACCAGACAGGCAAGAGGCCATCTGTCCCCTCACTCCTGTGTATCAACACAAAGAAGTTGGAAGTTTTCATAAAAGGAGGGGTATGTCCACACGTGATGGAAAGCACCTCTGATCCGTTTCAGCTTGCAATCTAATGTCTGTCTGGACTGAAAGAAATACGGCTGACAGCTAGCAAAGCAAAATGGACTGATAGCTCCCCAAGGTCATTCAGGCATATATGACTTCCCACAGATTTTCTTCTTTATCAAAAACAAGATTTCACTTAATTGATTATTTGCTTTTTATTGGAGATTTGCTTGAGGGTTCTTCTCTTTTTATTGTCATTTATCAAGGCTATAGGTCAAAACCAAAAAGGTTAATGAAGCATGAATGAACTCAGAAAGCATAAGATTAAAAAAGACAAAACAAGGGGTTTGACCTACACACAACAATGATCAACAGAGAGCATCGTGTCCTCTGCTGTTCACTGCCCTTGCTGATTACAGCCATAATGATCAGTACTATACAGCCAAGAAGGCCTCAAATTTGTTAAAAAGCACATTTCAAAGCTTCATTTTCTACTTGGTCCAGATGTCTTATGAAAATTGATGCATTCCTGTACCAGTATTTCTCAGCCCACTCTGTATTTTCAATGGGCATGGAAACTCCACTCAACCAAGTACGAACGAATTTGCTCCTATAATTCCCTAAGACTCATTGAAAGGATTTCAGAACTTGGAAATAAGGAACAGTAAATGCCAACTTTTTCTAAAAGACAACAATGACTAGTGTAAATACATTATCCAGAAAGATTCTAACTGCCATTATGAATGCAAGCAAATAGGCAAAACTATAACTTATTCTCAGCTATTCTAAGTGCTCATTCATTATTTTAACAAAACTTAATTGAACAGGAGTGTGCTGTCATCCAGACTAGTTACAAGGTCTGCTACAAAGCAAAACCTATCTGTCTGCCTAGAAAATTTCTGACTCGGACATCCTTTCAGAGAGAGTAAAGCTTAAGGCACACACCAACGTCCACCCAACTGATTCGAAGATATGTGGAGGTGAAGTGATGCAGGGCCGAAGCTGTAGATAGTTGTATGCATCACCATAAAGCAACCAAGGATACTTTGCAGGGAACCTGTGGTACGGTTTATGCATGGTCATGTAGTTATTCCAAGCCATCGTCACCTGAATCATGCTGCTGCTTAACATGAGATGATTAACCACATTGAACCTCACTATAAGAGAACCTGATTTTGAGGAGAACAGTACTACAACTTGGACAATCTGAACTCCTATGAGGTAGCAGATGGTCTCTGATTTTGATGGGAGCCTTCTATGTTTGATTGACTTGACAATGATGATATTGTAATTGGATACCAGACGACACCAAGCTGAGGGGGGCACTAGTCACACCAGAAGGATGTGATGTCATCCAGAGGGATCTGGAGAAGCTGTAGAAGTGGGCCTGTGTGAACCTCATGAGGTTCAACAAGGCCAAGTGCAAGGTTCTACACCTGGATCAGGGCAGCCTCCAGTACCAATGGAGGATGGAGGATGAAGTGATTGAGAGCATACCCTGCGGAGAAGGACTTGGGAGTGCTGGTTGATGAGAAGCTTGACATGAGCGAGCAATGTGCACTTGCAGCCTAGAAGGCCAATGGTGTCCTGGGCTGCATCAAAGAATTATTGCCAGCAGATTGAGGGAGGGGATTCCACCCCTCTATTCTGCCTTTGTGAGAACTCACCTGGAGAATTGTGTTCAGCTCTGGAATTCCCATCATAAGAAGGATATGGAACTGTTGGAATGGACCCAGAGGAGGGCTACGAAGATGATCAAGAGGCTGGAGCGCCTCTGCCATGAGAGCAGGCTGAGAGCACTGGGCTTATTGTGCCTTGAGATGAGAAGGTTCTGGGGAGACCTCATAGCAGCCTTCCAGTGCCAGAAGGGGCTACAGGAAACCTGGGGAGGGACTTTTCGCAAGGGCAAGTACTGAAGGGATGAGGGTAACTGGCTTTAAACTGTAAGGGGTGAGATCTAGATTTTTAACAATGAGGGTGGTGAGATACTGGCATGGGTTGCCCAGGGAAGCTGTGGATGCCCCCTCCCTGGAAGCATTCAAGGCCAGGTAAGATGGAGTCTTGGGCAGCCTGATCTGGTGGGAGGTGTCCCTGCCCATGGCAGGGGGGGGTTGGAACTAGACAATCTTTATGGCCCCTTCCAACCTAAACCATTCTATAATTCTATGATTTAGCTTCCAAAAAAATCAATTCTTTTAAGACACTATGGGGTCTGAAGACTGCTGCAGGGAAGTTGTACAATCCATGTAATTGCAACTGATAGCAAAGCTTCAGTAGTTGGCTGAATGGGATTTATCAACAAAATTCAAATATATTCTAAAGGAAAAAATGCACTGCTACTAAGAGATAAACTCCCATGCTGGATGGTAAGATACTGGGTTCTAAGGAACACAGCTAGTAATGATTGTCCAAGTGGTGGAAGGATTTGATGAGAGCTAGCATGGTATGACGAAAACAGTAAGCAAAGCCAACACAATGCCCTCTTCTGTTATGGACACTTAATTCCACTAACATCTTTAAGCAGTTGCTGATAACAATGAAACTGCACCTCTGTACATATATAACACAAAACTAGGACCAGGAAATTAAACCAAAAAAGTTGAACTGAGACAAAATACTTGGACTGTACCAAGTTGCCTTGCTGATAAAATTAATAATTTTGCCAGAATTGAAAGCTGACAAAGCTTTCTTTCTGAGCAAAGCTGTTACAAATCCTTGGAACTGGTAATTGTATTTAGTGCTGAAGGCCAATGTGCCTGGAAATTAGGTCCTCTGTTTATCATCAGGGTAAGCGTGACTCTGCCTGCTCTGCCTTCAGTCTTGTGAAGACAGCATGGCTTAAGGGCACCCCAAGATACAGGCAACACAGATGCCAGTCAATATCAGCTGTGGTAATGTTTTTTCCTGATGGTGCTGATGATAAACTAACTGCGCTGAAACAAGAACTAGAGCATGGGGAGAATTTTATGCAGAACACTGAGCACAAAGGAGAGGGTCTTGTGTCAGCTGCTAGTAGATTTTGATGTGTTTCTAACCAATGTAAAGACAATCAATATTAAATTCAAGAAAAAAGCTTATATCCAGACACAGAGGTTATACCTATCCAGGCCCTCCCGAGATTTATTGTGGAGAAAAGCTACACCCCACATTTTCTCCATCCTCACACCTAACTTCTCCCTTATGCATGTACCAGGTTTAATGCATATCCTGTGTATTGCCTCCAGTTCAGGTAGCCATGCAACATGGGTTTCCTCTCCACTTAACACCAAATTCACAAGTTTTAGTAATGGACTGGGATTTCAGAGCAGGCCACTACTTTCTGAAATCAGTTACAAGGAAAAATGTCTCCTTCAAAAAGTGTAAAAGCAGAAATGTCAAAGGAGAAAAAAAATCCCAAATGAACAAATGAAAACAAACAACCTAAAACAAACTGTCCTGGGGTGCTATGGGAAGGGTCATCATTTACACATCCTCAAGGGATCATCTTTGCAGTTGGTAAAGCTCATTATTTGTTGTGAAACTGTGTGCAGTCTGCCTCCAGCTCAGGAAATCATAAAAACTTATTCCAATAAAGTTATCTAACAAGACAGCCTCAAAGGAAACAAAAAAAAATAAACACCTTTCAGGAGAGATCACAAAGAAAAAATGGATTGGACCAACACAGCACTTTCTTGTAGCATTGTATGAACCGTTGTTATAAAAACATCTTAGAGTGCCCTGAGGAGAAACTGGCATCAGAAATTCCTCAACAAATCTGATGATTTCTAGTTCCATTAAGAAGAAAAATAAGTGGTAAATCTACTCACTCTATTTCTCTGAAACCATCTTTTTACCCTCCATGTAAGCTATGTAAATAATGTCATATCATCTTTGAGAGTTCTCAACATCCCACCTATTTCAGCTCAGACAACAGATCTTCATAGTTTTCTAGTAGAGTCCAGCTCTTCTTTCAGTCCAAGAAAAGGGGTCTAATAGAAAAAGTCTGATTTGAAGGTTTTGGAGCACCAGTCAATTGCCCCTACTTAGTGAATTTCCCATTTCCTCTAAAAAAAAAAGCTGATAAATATGACAAAACCAAAGACAAACAGTACATTTTGCCCCACTCTGCCTTCCTCATTTTACAGCACTGCACAGTTCAGGCAGCACTTTTTATCCCATTATTTCAGAGAGGTCAGCATCCACAATTTAGAAGGACTTTGGACACGTCTTCAACTCTCACCATGTGTGGGAAACAAACTCTTAGTTTAATTCCGTCCTCTTTTATGGGCAAAAGCAGTGACTTCCAAGAAGACTGAAACATGCAAATGTGTCATCATCTGTCTGTAGAATTAGATGTATATGCAATGTAATTCCTTATTTAACCTTAGTATTTTCTTCTATGACTAGCTCTGGTTAAGTTAATTTGGTTTCCTCTAGCTTTAAAAGATGAAGGAGAAAGGCGCTCTCAGGAGAAAGTTTTCTTTCTAAACTGACCATTGGAAAAAAATCCAAAATACCTGACCTGCTGCCCACACTGCTGATAGGATCATTAAAAGAGGGCAGCAACATCCAGAGGCCCCACAGGAGAACATAGTTCTTCAAGCTTGGTGTACAATGCAGAAACATAGGAAACATTACTCGTGTCTGCCTGCACTGCCACATTCCTTTACCATAAACCCCAGGACAGATCCAGCGCACAGTGTAGAGCCTGGTGTAGTGCCCCATGGCCATGGCCAGCCCAGGCACATATGGCTGCATTGCATATTGCTGCTAGCTGTCTTGTGTGGGGCAGTAAGGCTGAAGCACTGAGTGGGTGCCATGCCAAAGAGACCTTCCCTGTATCAGTCTTCCCCAAGATGTGCCAGGAGTCACCCCCTCACACTGCACTGCCACTCACTCCACTATCCTTTTCCATGAGCTATGCAGTCAATGCCATCATCCCACTCATCATTCAGTCATCTGTGTGCAGACCCTTGGAGACATCTACCTACTCCACCAAGTCCTAAGTAGTTTCCACCTGTGTAGTTCTACCAAAAAAACAGCATGCTAGGATTCTTGTAAAAAATATCATTTTATTTAAAATATTTGGACTATCCCCAGTCCCAGGGTCGATGGAGTAGCTGAGCAACCATTGATGCTGAGAGCAGATCAAACCCACTAAAGAGCAGTGCTGCAAGACTGCCATTTCTAACTAGAAAGATAAGACCAGGAAATCCATGTGTGTCTTGGAGGTGTTTCCTTGTGTTCACAGCACCAACTAATCTGTTGCTTACCCCTTCATCCACAGGTAGATACAGACATGAACCAGCATCCTTTGAATGGGAGGTGTCCCAGCCTCAGGTGGCAACCAGCCTAGCCCAGCCTGTTTAGCAAGCAGGATGTCTTGGAAGAGGTGGTGGATGTTCCCATGAAAGGAAGAAAGGAGGAGCAGTCCTGAAGAAGGGAGAGATAAAGATAAATCACTACTAAATGCTGGAACAATGAGCAGTTCTATATTGTTCCATTCTCCTCATTGCATTGGTTATTTAAATGTGGGATATTACATGCAAAGAAAGTCAGAAAAATCAAAATTCCCCAGACTTTTGTTCTTGTTCCATGTCTTTTCTAGAAAGCTCATCTTGCCTTGGCTGGTGATAGTTTACATCTACCTTTCATCACCCATTTCTTAGTGAATCATTTTACCTACATTACTCCTGGTTTACTTTCCTTTCATAAAGGGGGTTCTTATATTTTTTTCATACAGTCGTAATGCTTATCACTTATTTTGAAAAAAAGTCTATTAAGTAAAATCTGAAACCTCTTGTAGTCTTCAAGTGTGCTACATCTTGAATGGTCAGGAAGAGATCATCATTCGCTAGAACATAAACATTCTTGCTGCTGCCACTGTTGTCTCACAGTCCTGGGCATAAAGAACTATTATTGTCTTGACTTTGTACCTTTGCATCTGAGGAGCTGAAACCCTAAATTTCCAGTGGAACCATCTTTCTCAAATAATACACTAATAACATCATCAGACTGCATTTCAGTGTTAGTTATCTGAAACAACAAGCAAAGAAACCTACTCACTGTTCAAAACATCTTTTTAATTAAAATTTCTTTGCGAAATTTGCCATAGCTATAAACCAGCAGAGTAATTAGTAGTGTGGCATAGACAGTTATGAATTTAGTCATAATTAAAATAAATACTGTTTATTAATAAATACTACTTATTAATAAATAAATTGTCAGCTAGCCAGGTCTTTGATGCATCAGCAGCTCAATTTTGACCCTTTGTTTCTTGTTTAAAATAAAGAATCTGAACTTATTGTAACATGGGAAAGAATACAAAGGAAAAGCATTTCAACTTGGTTTTCCCCGTTCCCTGAGATTGAAGGAAAATAATGGAAACTGAGACAGACAGTAGGGTTTTTTTGCCCCCCTCTTACTCTCCACCTTCTCTTCAAAACAAAGGAACTACCTCTAGCAACAGTCATCATGTGGCTCTGGGTATTTTGTATGATGGTACCAGGCTGTGTTTGCTTCAGTGGCATTCAACAGAAACTCATTTACAAAGACTCATCTGAAAAGAAACGGATGTGGAAATACCATGTATTCCAAATAAAGTGAAATCTTACAGAGAAACAAGATTACTTGCCTTGCTTACTAAGTGGAAGCAATGTATGGAAGAATGACACAGTTCTTTTACTGCAATGACAACAATATTCACAATGAAGAGCAGCAGTCCAAGGAGCAGTACACATAAAATTGCAATAATTAGTCACAGATTTTAAAGAGGAGTTGACCTAAAAGAAAAAAAAAAAAGCAGGCAATAATAAGTGATAGCCTAGAACTGAAGAGTATGAGTTACCTCAGGCCATTTTAGCTAGGCCACAGACAAACAGAAACTAACGTTAAGAAAGGAAATTGGTAAATATTGGCAATAACTTTCAGAGTAATTGTTCACATTAAGTTCTCCAAAAAGTAATGCTAATGTTCTGGTAAAGGAATAGTCATTAGTTTTCTTCCAAAGACCTTGTAATTGTAACATTTTCCTTACACAAACAATCATAAGAAAGCTAGTTTATTAATTTAGAATATCTGTACTTTTTATATAAAGAAACAGCATCCAAAGTTGGACTGCTAGGATACAAACAAAATATTTCACTTTGTGAGGCAATGCAAAAAAAGGAGGAATAAAAAAGGAATGTTTAAACAACTATGAAGACATTTTAAAGTAGGTTTGGCAAGGTTTGCATGATCTTGACCTGCCAGCCATGAAGCTAGTAACTTCTTAGTATTATTTTAGTGCTTGCTTTTGGTCCCTGTTCCCTGATACTTAGGAAAAAGAAAACAAAACAAGGCTAAAAAAAAAAGCATAGTGAGAAAATTAAATCAATATTCAGCAGACATTACAGACAATTCATTGGGCCCAACATCATTTACCCTCAAAAGAGCTTAAGCACCCATTCCTGGTAACAACAGTTTTCATGGCAATATGGGAGCCATATGAAAGAGGAAATTCTAGTGCTTCCACAATTTGCAATTAGATAAAATGTAAATCTTATCTACTTTTAGCTTTAACTCATCAGTAGCACTTGATAGTTTAACTGTTGAGTTTATCCCAGCCCACAGGCCTCTTTTTCTAAAACACTTGTCTAGAAATAGTTAATTTAACAACATAAAAGCAGAGCACTGGATTTTTCTAAGCAGAAACCTTTAACAAGATTCCTTACTGATTAACAGGGGGAAAACCACAGTGACACTTCTTCCCCCACAACCTTCTTGACTCCAATAGAAGGACCCGATTTGATTGAGAAAATACAACAATTCTGGCAGAATACAATTTTATCAACATCAAAAGGCAATAACTTTATTTTACTGTATTATTCTGCATAGGTATATGCATAACTGCCTGAAGCAGTTCAAAAATCAGCTTCACACAGAGGTAACAGAAGGCATCAGATGGAGACAGCAGAGGAAAGCATATTCAAGGAACAAATTACTTCAGCAATTTTTTGAGTCATTTTTATATCCGCATATATATCTGTATATTTAGTTATCTAATCAGTAGTATCATGTGTTAGGGTAAGTAGCTTGGGCGGTCAGCTTGAATTCCTTATCCAAAATTTTCCTTGTAGAATTATTCCACACTAATGAAAAGAGGTCCTTCAGCTGCAATACTTTATAGACTCTGCATACAGGCTGCTTCATTTGTTATATCCTATTTCTGTATTCAGGTGCCCTGAACAAAAATCTGTATCACATTTTTACTAGCTTCCTCACAGCTGTGACCATTGCTCTGCCCTTGGCTCCCCTCCTCTTGCTTCATCCCATGAGAAGTGCAGCATGATGCGCAGCACAGAGCAGAGTACTGCTCTGCAGAACAGTTGGGTTTATGCAACAAATTGCAGGTGTGTACTAAAAACACAGTCAGTAAAACTAGCTATGTTAAATTATAAAAAGAAAGAAAAAACAAATACGCACACTTTTTCCTTTCCCAAAAATGAAAGACATAAGAAAGGGTAATCCAAAACAACTCAGCAACCTGCCTAACGAGCAGCTTTGTGAACATGGTGACATTGCTCTGAGGCCTGAGCTCCCAAAAAGTTTGGCACTTGTGACATGAAAATGCTGAGCAATATCTTAATTTATGTTGGAGAAGCAGGCAGGGGAAACATACAATGGCAAAAGACCCATGGGTTGGGCATAAACCTGCCTGTTAATTTTGGGTTTGGATTTTTTACTTTATTTCACTTTATTTTTATGAGAACCTCACATGTGTCTATGCTGCATGGATAGGTGTATATGTTGACACTTTTTTCTGCTGCTCACCAGCTTTAGCACACTTCTATGCAATTACCCCACTGTGAGGTCCAAGAGCAAGGAACAGAGAAAGCTGAGTAATCAAGCAGTCCTACCTGTAAAGAAGAGACCAAAGCCACACCGGAGCAGTTAGATATGTCATCTTACATATTATATATAAGCCAAATAATCATTTGGATTAGGCATTTCAGCATTTTCTTCCACTGCTACAAGGCAGGTAGGGCCACAACATTGGTGGGCCCAGCTGCTGCCTGGGGATGCCAGTCTCTGGGTGGCTGGCTCCAAGAACAGCAGAAAACAGTTGGAAAAGACTCATCTTTGTCATCCCCGTTTTGGACATGTAAAGGGTAACCAATGGGCTTGCACACAAATTCCCAAGAGAATCCTGTGGCTCCTCAGCCAGGACAGTGGGCATTGCCTAAAATCCACACTCAAATGCAGCAACATTGCTTGGCCCTAATTGCACCTTGAGCATGCCGTCAAGAGTAGGCAACATGGGCCACCCCTGCACCACACACACAGAAAATCTGTTATAGAGGGGAACAAATGGTGTAATCCAAGTGAAGCTCTAGGTGAAGAAGCAGAGGGTGTCCAAGCTCCCAACGACCAAGACTTGCCAGAGTAAGTCAAGTCTGTGCTCATTATTTTTATCTCAGAAACTGCTTAAAACTGAGCCTAATATGCAGGTCTTGTCCTGGAATTAAAAACTAGTAATAGTTTATACTAATATAAACTTATAATAGTTTACAAACTGTTTGAACAATGTGCTCTGTGAAGATTATTGGTCAGGCACTAAAAAGGCAACAGAGGAGGCCCTTTCCAAGTCGCAACGCTACACCAGTTTTCAGCAATAACACAGCTTCCAAAACCAACCTCCCACTGCCCAAAGCTGCCTCTGGTGTGAAGACTCACCACTAAGAAATCACAAGAGCTGACTAAATCTGGCATAAAGTTATACAAACTCTAAAAGGGAAGCAATGAACAGATACTGCTAACACTGCCCCAGTTTGCTTTATTTTCATAAATCTATTTTGAAAGATATGTCAAAACAAATAGAAGACCAGAAAAATAAGTGAGATACATTTTCTTCAAGTGTTAAACTTCAAGCTAAAATACAGCCTAAATGCTCAAGAGAGGTCATATAAAAATAACTTGGCTTACTGTCAGATCTCAAGCCTTTTCTCTCCAGCCTTTCTCTCACTTGAAAAATTTGTGATGACCCACCAACCCTGTCAAAGTTAACAATTTGAAAAGTAAAGCTTGAATGTGGTGTTAATTGGGATGTTTCTGTTCATTAAAAAGCCTCCAGGAGTTTGCATTTATGCTTATATCCAGTGTAATTTATCTTTTATCTGGACATGGAAACAGTAATTCCATTTCATTTGAACATTCATAATAATTCCAAATATTAAACTATATGATTTTAAATGCTAACTGAATACAGGCAGTCCTTTACTAGTTTATCTGCATTTGTTAATAAAATGAGAACAAAGGTCACATTAAAATATGCATTACATAAATAATAGAAATTCATGACAGAAGAGGCACCAATACATTCTCCTCAGATTCTAGAAGCTGAACAGACAGTTGAACAAGTGCCATCTGTTAGTATTTTTTGGTGAGGGAGAAATTGTTTATGTAAATGAACTGCTCCAAATGACACCAGAGTCCCCTATTCCATTTTGTCTTATTAGAAGAAGGAAGACAAAAAACTTTTAAATGCAAGTTTTTCCCAGCTTCCAACACCAGCAAAAGAAAAAAAAATCTTCCAGCTAGTAGAAAGTAATATCTGAACAATTACCTGCCCTAGGATTTATGTTTTACAGAGGTGTAAAGCAAATGATGTTTCATGAACATTGTATCTGCTTAGGGAACCCATTCTCACAATTTCAAAACTACTCACCAAATGGGAAAACGCATTGCAGTAGACTTCAGTGAGAAATGGCACAGTCTCCTACGCAAATAACTGAGCTGCAGCTAAAATATCATGAATCTCATTCCAGCCTGCCACTTAATGACTGCATGGCCTTCAGCAACTCATATTACCTCTCTCCTTTATATCTGCTTACACATTTCTTTACACTCACTTTAGAGGTGGGAGGGTAGGTGGGTAAAGGCCTTGAAACATAAGAGTAGATAATCATTTTACCAGGAACAAGGTTTTACTTATCCTTTAAAAAAAAACAAAAAAAAGCAGCTGTCAAAGTGAACCGTCATACAATTGCTGTCAAGCACTTCAACATTAATGTACACCAGCAGTATGCCTTGAAGCTCTGGGGTTTTGTGCTGTGTATTCACAGTACTTCTCTTCCCCTTAGGTTTAAGTATGCTCATTAAGAACAAGGTCCAGAGGTTTTGCTGTTCCCTGTCCTGGGTATAGGATTTTAGTATAAAGTGAATCTAAAGTTCACTTTAGAACTTTAAAGTTTTTAGAACACATTTTATTTAGTAAGGAAACAAATAAATCATCTCTTCCCTTCTCCTGTATTTTAGTCACACTTGGATATTGCAAACAACAGCAGAAGAGTCGAGAGTAAAACTGCTAATTAGATGGACATGTTTTCCACTTGATCTGTTCAGATAAAAATGCTCCCTTTTCTCTTTTCATGTTAGAGTACATTTTGCCCCTTTCATTGGCAGTGCCAACACAAATATATTCTTAAATATCACTTAAGAGGGAAATTATATGCAGCTTTAATCTCCTTGAACGTTTCAAATACACAACTAAAACTGGAAAACACCACAGCAACAAGAACACAGACCACAATAACCAAGAAAGAGCCCCTAGCCCCCAGATATTTGTAATCACAACATCATTTGAGCACTGGGAAAGATAAAAGGCTAATCCAAATGTAGATAAAACCTGAATATCATAAAACAGCTGTTATGGAGATACCAGCACAATTTTTCATAGGACAGGAGTAAATAAACAACTTAAACTTACTGTTTTTCCTCCTGCAATCTTCTACTGTCTAAGTCAATGCAACAGAAATCATCCTCATATCTCACCTTCATGTTTTTCCAAGCAATCAGACTTCCAATGGAGTGAATAAAACATTTTTAGGTGCAAGAATATCTGCCTCTTCTCCTTAGTGAATCACTATGCACAACTTGGGCCAATAAACGATGCTACAGATAAGGAGAGAAGTGGGTGGATGTAAGAGTTCGGTCGCTCTTGCCCACTCCTATCAGATGTGTTTCCAACAGCTTGGGCATCTACTGGTCAAGGTTCACTTTGCCTCTGAGAGTATGATATTTGGATGTGTTTAAATTCTCTTGTGCTAGAGGTGCTTACTTGTCCATTTTATTCACTTATTTTAAACAAGTCATTTTGTCTCTTTTCTGTGCCCTTCCCAAAACTCTTCTATGTGACACTGGAAGAATCTGGTTGTAGTTCAGAGGAATAGATTAATCATCCTGCTGAGGCTAATGATTCTACCATGACTTCGGCTAACAGTGGGGAGACAGCATGGACAGGGGTGCTACCTACAGGCAAAAAACCCAAAGGGATGTCTTCCCAAAAAAGCCACTGGTGGGAGCAACACAGGTTGGAAAGTCAAGTTGTTCTTCAGTGGCTGGAGGTCATCAAGGCCATGTCACTACTTCTCCCAACAGCAGAATTCTGAGGATACATGACTTAGTGATATCATCTTCTCTTAAGGTCAAAAGCTAGGGGAAAAAAATCAAATCTCCAGTTGAATACAGTAGCTTGGGCAAGTGCAAGACCCAGCCTCTGCTGTTGTTCTTCCTCTCTACTCTGGAGCACCATGGGCGCAGAGAGAGTTTGCTGGGGTAGTTCCAAGCAGGTGACTTGGCTGAGTCAAGATCCAAAGCAGGAGAGATGTCTTGAGTCTGAAGAATCATTTTGGGCATAATAATCACCTTGGTAGTATGATGGTCTCTGGCAACAGAGTTAACTCCGATAACTTCACAGTCCTTTGGGTTTCCGCATATTGCTCTCTTATTAACTTAAGAAAATCTTGGTTAAAACTTGTTATGGCAGCTCCACAACTTACATGGTAGAGAATGCTACATGACACCGTAAACCGCTGTGTTGTGCTGGGCTCTGAGCAATAAAAGGCCAGTGTGCCTCCACACAGGAGAAGTACAAGCTTTCTCACAAAAGTGAGCAGTGTACGCTCTGAGGTTTGCATTGAACCCTGTAGCATCCATGAGATAACCACAATTTCACTATGAAGTCCAGCAAGAGCATCTGCAAGGACTTACCTGAAAGCAAGGTATTATGCAGGGATAATGCTGATTCAGCCATGGCTGCAGCCTTTACAGATTCTGCCTTTTACAGCAAGTCCCGTAAGAATCCAGTTTGTTTTCTCACCTTGGCACAAGTACTCAATCTAGACAAATATCTCCATTCTAGCATCTCTTCCTCTTTCCAGCAGAATGGTTTAGCAAATTACAGTATGTATGATAAATATGACTCTTATGCTGCACATAAAAAACAGTCCTAAAAGGACTTTCATGCTAACTATTTTATGGTTATAGTACTTAGCACATCAATCTACATTCACCTCCTCAAGCATTATAGTCATCCTGGTAGAAAAATAGTAACTACTCACATAAAACTTTCTTTACTTTTCTCCTCATGCAGTGCCCTGACCAGTGATACGCAAAATCTCTCTCTGCAAAAGTAGGGTCTATGACCTAAAGACAACTCATTTAAATTACCTTCTTTGAGCATGAAATAAAATGTATCTGGTAACAAATATAACTTGTAAAGTTATAACTGAACAGCTTCTTACAGGGTTTTTCTGGGGTTCCAGAATATTTGAGCTCTCTTCAGAAACTCCTCTGACTCTGTACAGATTCAATAGGGTCTTGTTTTCCCACAGTCACATTTGCTTTGTAATAAAATCTGAGATTTGATTTCAACAACTGAAACAAAACTGCTTGTGTTAAAGAACTTTAAACTTCTTTCTAGTCTGAATAGCCAGGGAGGTCAGAGGAGAATATCAGTGCAAGCTTGTTCCCTGTGAAATTCTATTTGCTAGCAATATAGATAGGTCGCATTTCATTAATAGCAGTATATTAGTCAAAAGCCTAAAAGTATACCTTGTAACAATTCATTTTTGAGACTGCATCTGTTAATGTTGTAAGGATCCTTTGGTCCTCATAAATCGTAATTTATTGTAAATTAACAATTTACAGTGTGATTGAGTTCATGTTTTCCATAAAGCAGAAAAGATGGAATTAATTAAGTAATTTTGTTCTAAAGTTAGTATCCATTATCATGTAGTACTCATTAACCACTCACTGCATAAATGTGTAGCTGTAAGCTTAAGAGGAGGGATTAAAATAGCTCTTAAATTTATTTAAGAATAATAGGCAGCTCTCCAATCATAAAGTTTTGATCTACTTAAAGAGTAGCATGCCCTTTCTTACAGGAGTAGCATTCCTTTAAACCAGAGCTCCTTTTAAAGCAATCAAAGGACTCAAATTTAATCAGAGTTCCTGTTCTGCAGCAGTGGTAGAAAACAGTCCATTAGAACTCTGCTTTATGGGAACATATAACAGTCTGGGCTAGCTCACCACCAAATGAAACCCCATTTGAGCTGAAATGAAACCTCACAAATAAGCATAAAACATTTCACTCCTATTAAACGCAAGCTACTGTCGCATCTGTGCCAGGCAGTGCTGGATCTTTCTGTATTTCATGCACAGAAACAGAACTTTCTACAAGGAGATCTGGTGCAGCACATTCGAAACAAACTTACTTCTGTAGTCTACAGGAGAACAACAAGCATTTGAAAATCTGAAAGGCAGGTGACTGTGATGACTTCAACTGCAATTAGATATTTGCTTTATTTTTACTGATCATAATACAGTGTCCCAGACATCACAGTTGCTGCAAGGAGAGTCTTTGCGGGCATTGAATGGTCAATTGTGCATTTCTGCTCCTAGCAAAAGGCTAAGTTCAGGGCTCTTTGTTAGGGCAAGATTCACTGAGAACCTAATCACAAAAATAACTTCAGATCTGCCCTCCGAGGACCCATCTGCAGCATTGCAATGGGTCATGTTGCTTCATATCACATATGATTACAGTGCAAGGTGACTGCCCAAGTGAGGCCTCTTGCAATGTCACTCTTCCAAAGCCACCAGCAAAGCAAATACACTAGCTACTCATTGTAGTTGTTTGCATCCGATGTCTACTTGGCAAACTGCCCCACTAACTTTGGATATTTTTGTGAACTGCCCTGGTTACAGAGGCCACATGTTTTCCTTGGGGCAGATGACAAAGCACTGCTCATACAGGAGGGAAAATAAATTAAAAGCATCCTAATAAGATCAAAAGTCAAAGTTGTTTCCCAGTCTTATCTCTTCCAACTATTGAATCTATGAAGTCTATTGGGCCAGTTGGGACACTCCCAAGGCTATTAAGGGAGCTGGCAGAGGTCCTTGCCAAACCCCTTTCCCTCATCTATCAACAGTCCTGGCTGACTGGGGAAGTCCCACTCAACTGGAGACTGGCAAATGTAACTCCCATTTACAAGAAGGGTCAGAAGGATGATCTGGGGAATTATAGGCCTGTCAGCTTGACCTCGGTACCAGGGAAGGTCGTGGAGCAGATCATACTGAATGCTATCACACAGCACACGCAGGACAGCCAGGTGATCAGAACCAGTCAACACGAGTTTATGAAAAGCAGGCTCTGTCAGACCAACCTGATCTCCTTCTGTGACAAGGTTACCCGGTTAATGGATGAGAGGAAGGCTGTGGATGTGGTGTACCTGGACTTTTGTAAAGCCTTTGACACCGTTTCTCACAGCATTCTGCTTGAGAAACTGGCTGCCATTGGCCTGGACAGGCACACCCTCTGTTGGGTGAAAAACTGTCTGGATTGCCGGGCCCAAAGAGTGGTGGTAAATGGAGTTAAATCCAGTTGGAGGCTGGTCACGAGTGGTGCTCCCCAAGGTTGAGTGTTCAGTCCAGTCCTGTTCAATATCTTTATTAATGACCTGGACGAAGGGATTGAGCGCACTCCTAGCAAGTTTGCAGATGATCCTAAGCTGGGTGGCAGCGTTGATGTGCTTGAAGGAAGGGAGGCTCTGCAGAGGGATTTGGACAGGCTGGATTGATGGGCTGAGACCAACGGGATGAGGTTTAACAAGATCAAATGCCGAGTCCTGCACTTAGGGCACAACAATCCCATGCAGCGTTACAGACTGGGGGAAGAATGGCTGTAGAGCTGCCTGGAGGAGAAGGTTGGTTGACAACCAGCTGAATATGAGCCAGCAGTGTGCCCAGGTGGCCAAGAAGGCCAATGACACCTTGGCCTGTATCAGAAACAGTGTGGTCAACAGGACCAGGGAGGTGATTGTGCCCCTGTACTCAGCACTGGTGAGGCCACACCTCGAGTACTGTGTTCAGTTCTGGGCCCCTCAGTACAAGAAGGACATTGAGGTGTTGGAGTGCGTTCAGAGAAGGGCAATGAGGCTGCTGAAAGGGCTGGAGAACAAGTCCTGTGAGGAATGACTGAGGGAACTGGGGTTTTTTAGCTTGGAGAAGAGGAGACTGAGGGGAGACCTCATCGCTGTCTATGGCTGCCTGAAAGGGGGCTATGGAAGAGCGAGTGTTGATCTCTTCTCTCAAGTGACAGGTGATAGGACAAGAGGAAATGGCCATAAGTTGCGCCAGGTTCAGACAAGATATTAGGAAGAATTTCTTTACTGAAGGGTGGTCAGGCAATGGCACAGCTGCCCAGCGAGGTGGTTGAGTTACCATCCCTGGAGGTGTTTAAAAAAACAGGTAGAAGGACATGGTTTAGAGGAGGATGGGTATGGTTGGACTTGATGATCTCAAAAGTCTTTTCCAACCAGCAGATTCTATGATTCTATGGTTCTATGATACGACAAATCATAGAATAAAATCATAGAAACATAGAATAATTTGCGTTTGCCAGGACCTTTAAAGGCCATCTAGTCCAACTTCCCTGCAATAAGCAGGAACATCTTCAACTGGATCTGGTTGTTCAGAGCCCCATGCAACCTGACCTTGAATGTTTCCAGGGATGGGCCACCTACCACCTCCTTGGGCAACTTGTTCCAGTGTTTTACCACCCTCATAAAATATCTCTTCCTTATATCTAGTCTGAGTCTTCCCTCTATTAGTTTAAAAACACTACCTTTTGTTTTATCACTATAGGCCTTATTAAAAAGTCTGTCCCCGTCTTTCTTACAAGCCTCATTTAAGTACTGAAAGGTCACAATAATGTCTCCTTGAGCCTTCTCTTCTCCAGGCTGAACAACCCCAACTCTCTCAGCCTTTTGTCATATCAGAGGTGTTCCAAGCTTCTGATCAGTTTCATGGCCCTCCTCTGGACCTGCTCCAACAGGTCTATGTCCCTCCTGTACCAAGGATTCCAGAGCTGCACACAACATTCCAGGTGGGGTCTCATCAATGCAAAGGAGAGGCTGAAATAATTCCCTCAACCTGCTGACCACACGTCTTTTGATGCAGATGAGGATGTGGTTAAGTCCTTCTCAGCATTGCTGCTCTCAATCCCTTAATTCCCCAACCTATATTGATACCAGGAGTTGCCTCAACCCAGGTGCAAGACCTTGCATTTGGCCTTGTGGAATTTTATGAGGTTCACATAGGCCCAGTTCTCCAGCTTGTCCAGATCTCTCTGGACTGCATCCCGTTCCTCAGGCTTGTCATTCACACCACTCAACCATGCCATCTGCAAGCTTGCTGAGGGTGCACTCGATCCCATTGACTGTGTCACTCATGAAGATATTTAATAGTATTGGTCCCAGTGTGGACCCCTGAGAGACACTACTCGTCACTGCAGACACCGAGCTGTTAACCACTATCCTCTGGAAGCAATCATCCAATGAGCTCCAGTCAATCCATCAAATCCATTTCTTTTCAATCTAGAGAGAAAGATGTCTTGGGGGACCATGCCAAAGGCCTTACAGAAGTCCACACAGATGACATCCATAGGTCTTCCGTTGTCCACTGATGTAGTCATTCCATCATTGAAGGCTATGAGGTTGGCCAGGCAGGATTTGCCCTTGGTGAAACCATACTGGCTGGTTTGAATCCCCTCTCTGTCCTTCATGGGCCTTACCAAAGCTTTTAGGAGGATTTGTTCCATGATTTTTCTAGGCACAGAGGTGAGAGTCCTGCTTTCTACACTTTCTAAAAATAAATGCAGTGTTTCTCTTCTTCCAGTCATCAGGGACTTCGACTGACTGCAGTGACTTTTCAAATATCATGGATAGTTTCTTGGTGACTGCATTAGCCAATTCCTTTAGGACTCTGGGGCGGATCTCATCAGGTACCATAGATTTATGTATGTTCAGGTTCCTCAGGTGGTCATGTATCTCAACTTCTCTTCCAGTGGGAGGGAATTCCCTCCCCTAGTACCTGTCTTGTGCTCCATCCACTCAATAAGTGCGGGAAGAGAGATTGCCAGTGAAGACCGGGGAAAAAAAGTCATGAAGTACCTCAGCCTTCTTCTCATCTATCATTACCATTTGCCAGTTTTCTGGCTGACATACCTATAGAAGCCCTTCTTATTCTTTGTGTTCCTTGCCAAGTTCAACTCCAGCTGCGCCTTGGCCTTCTTGACCCCACCCGTACACAGCCAGGCAACATCCCAATACTCTTCCCAGGATACCTGCCTCTGTTTCTACTGCCTGTGCATTTTATTCTTGAATTTTAGTTTGACCAGCAGGTCCCAACTCATCCGTGCCAGTCTCTTGCCTTCCCTTCCTGATTCCTTGCACCCAGAAACTGAGAGCTCTTCAGCTCTGTGAAAAGCATCCTTAAATATCTCTCAGCTATGTTCTGCTGTCTTGCACCTGAGGGCAGTGTCACACAGTGTCCAACTGACTAGCTCCTTAAACAGCTGGAAGTTTGCTTTCCTAAAATTTAGGGTCCTGACTTTACTCTTTGCTTGACCCATATCCTTCAGGACTGTGAACTCCACCAGTGCATGATTACTGCAGCCCAGACTACCTCTCATCTTGCTGTCACTGATGTTGGCGATCGACAGGTCCAGTAACACATCCCCTCTGGTCAGGCTGTCATAAGATGGCATAAGATTACCTGGCATAAGATGTTATACTCAATGCAATCCAGTCTCTTAGATTGCCTACATCTTGCCACACTACTTTTCCAGTAGGTATTTGTGTGGCAGAACATATCTGGCAGGTTAGTAAACCCCCTAGAATGATTAAAAACTAAGAGCACAATGCCTCCAGTAGCTGGAGTAAGAAAGCTTCATCAATAGGTTCCCCTTTATCAGATGGTCTATAGTAAACACCAACCACAAGGTTTTCTTTATTGCCTCAGTCTCTAATTTTTACCCATAAGCTTTCAACCTGATCATGGTTATTCTTCAGAGACTGCTCTGCACAATCTATCAATTTATTGACATAGAGGATTCCCCTCCACCCCTCCTTACTTACCTTCTGAAAAGCCATCAATAGCCATGGGATTCATCCCACGGAATTTCTGTGGCAACTAGATCATGGCTTTCTAGCAGTTATGGTGGTTTCCAGCTCCTCCTCTTTGCCTGAAGATTATAATGGGAAGGGGAGTTGGCTCTCTGGGGAAGGTGCCTACCTGACAAGCAGAAGTCCCTCAGGACCTACTGAGGGGAAGGATGTGAATCAGTGACTGGCACCCTCCACAATGGGCTGGGAAGGTTGGCTCAGAACTTCCAACCTGCCTATTTGTTCTCTGAGATCTCACAATCCATTGGTGATGGCCATGGTCCACGCTCGTCTTTCCAAGTTTGTTGCGGTGGTGAGAAAGGAAATTATGTCTCTGGTGTGTAACAGCACCACTCTCTCCTCCCCCTCCAGCCAGGAGTACAGAGGACAACCTGTCGCTAGCTGCCCTGCAGTTTTGCTTGGAAGCAAAGTGAAAAACCCTCTTTGACACTGACTAGGAGAGTTTTACTCAGGGCTGTATTGACAGCTGATCTAGTGTGAGAAGTTTTCCCTGGATCTCTTGGAATGGAGAGTAAAAAGGATCAGCAACATGGTATGACTAATATATTGCAATGTATTTTGCCCCAGAGGATAGAGGTACACTGCAGCTATGGTGTATTAGTCTCTCCTGAGACTAGACTCCTCACAAGGCTTGCCCTTGGGCTGTGGACTGAAATACCTTATTTCTGATGCCTTCTGTTGAAATAGGACACATGGACAAAAATTTACAGGGTGCATCAGGAACAGAGGTGCTCCTAAGGTTTCCTGTAGCTCTCATGTTAGCAGCATCCCTCTCCAACTCTTCAGGTGCTACAGGTCATTAAAGCCAAAAGGCACCAAATAAAACAAGAAAGGCAGGACAGAGTTTCTGGGGTTTGGGTGAATCGTTATTCTATTAGAAAGAAGAAATAATTCAATTCAGTATTTAGTTACATTCTTGGGAAACAAACAACTTAACTATTTTACAAGGCTGTTCTTCCACTTTTTGCAGAAGTTTAGCCCTAATAGCTGTTGCGCTAATGGCTAACACTGCTCCATGAACAAGCCTATAGGCCGAAGAGAAGAGAACAACAACACATTATCTTCTAAAACTGTCAAGAAAAGCAAAAGTCTCTTATATTTGCTTTAATAGAGGCAAACACTTCTCTTTATTTATCATAGATCTAGTCTTACAGCCCCATTGAGTATGTCTTCCTGTAGAACACTACACGCTATTCAGGACAACAGACTTCCTTAAAAGCTTAACAAAAAGCTTTTTCATGGATTTTTTCTTTGATTGAAAACTCCCTGCTGGGGGCATAAAGGTTTAGTGGTGGATAATGCGCCTAATGGAAAAGAAAATGCTAAACGTGAGAGCAAGGGATAGACAAGTTTCCAATTTGTTTCACAAAATTCTCAATATGTCACCCATTTAACCTCCAAAATATTTGTGGGGATTTGCCTTTTCACAGTCCCCATGCTTTTCTACAGCTCTTTTCTGGTTAGCACACTGATTTAATTTATGAATTTAAATACTGAGCCTCCCCCTACACAAACACAGCTCCCAAATGGATAAAGAATACATTACTTCAAGCATGAAGCAAGACACGGTGAGAATTAAATGACCTGACACAACTAGCAGCACAAGCTGCTGAACCTTCCTCTGGTCTGGGTCTTGTGGTACATCTCGATAATCCAGCAAAATTTAATAGCCAGGCAGAAATATAATCTATCAAAACTAGTCACAGGTTTTCTGCTCTGTGAGTTGCACTGGTGCGTGGGAGGATGTTCAGAAAGACCTAGGTCTGTACAGGTTACAGTGAGGTGTGGAGGAACAAGGCAGGGAAGAACTTCCACACTTTTTAGGATGAAGCTATTGCTTATACAGTCTATCTGGTAGAACTACACTGTCCCCGTGTGGATACAGATGTAAATAGCTTTGTGTCATACACTGGAATAACTTATCTCTCATTATCTATAGGAATTGTCTGCCATCAGCAGTACCTTCACAGCACTATAGCTGAACCCATGCAAGATATTAGGTCAGAAAACATATATAACGTACTAACCATACTCTTATAATTATGAAAATGCAAACTTTACTTGCTGGGATTAGCCAGTTGCAAATGTATCATTGAAAATGAACACCAAAACTCCTCCGAGGACTGCTTTGAGGCTGCCTGGAACACTTATTACCTTGTGCACTCAGCTGTGCCAAAGCTAACTGCATGAGTGCAGGAATGGCAGTGAAACCTCTAAAGAATCACCTTGCTGATGACATTAGGAGGAATGATTAATCATACATGTCCTTCTGGTGAGGATGATATGCTCCACTCTTTTTAACTGTTTGGTTTTTTTCTCACCTTTGTTCAAAACCTGGCTAATTTTGGCATACTTGCAAACTGGCATACTGCTATGCTTCGGTTAGATGCTTGGCGATACATGTACACGGAACTGAATTTTGGCACAGGGTGTTTGACTCAGGACGCATGAAGTGTTCCTGCTCAACAGAGCGAATGTAAAGCCAGAGAGCTCTGTTCTGTTTCAACCTAATCTGCCAAGGGGTTTTATTTTAATTTCTGTATCTGTAATATTAAAGAGGAAGGAGACAGCCGTGTGTGTTTCTTGTGGTTTTGTTACTTCAAATAATCCATGCTATGTTGTCTCAAGATTTGCTTGTCTCTGGCATGCTGACATTTCACAACCTACAGTGAACAGGAAATTATCAAGAATTATTCTGTTTACTTTTAGACACGGGACACAACATTGCTCATAATTGAATAGCAGCATTATAAAAACGTGGTTGTTACAAAGTTTAGTGTACTGTAAAAATTGTCCTCGACCTTTTTTAATCCTGGCTGTATGTTACCAGCTGCATGTAACTAGTCTGGCTTTGTGCACTCAACAAAGCATTTAGGCAGGATGTGTAACAAAATAACTGGGGGCAGGAAGAGGAGAGTCGTATTTCTAAAAGTTATCAAGGCAAGATTGGTATGCGTGTCTGCAGAGGTGAAATGCAGCTTAAAAGTGATGCATAGTGGAGAAATAGAGAACAAAATACTCCAAATACCAAAAAATTAATGTAGAACGTATACATAATCTAGAGACTGACTCCTGCATTCCAAATTCTCTCTGTTAAGTCTGTCAATAAGTGGATAGCTGCTACTCAGAAAACTATACAGTAGTTGGTATTACAACGGCCTCTTTCCTTTGGTCTTCTAAATGAAGCACAGCTGAAGATGGAATGACATGCAACACTGTCTTTGTATTCCGGAGGATGTGGCTGCTTTGTATCTTTCCATACTGTGCAGCAGAAATCCACATCTGAGAAGTCAGTCTGAAGGTTCATAAGTGCATCCAGATGATCACAAGTTGGGGGCTATTCTTTCCTGTTTCATAGTACATAGTACTTTTTAGTCATTTCCTAGGATTAGAGTTCTGACATTCACAACCAAAAGCCCAGGCATCTAGAAATTGAATTCAAGCTGGGCTCAAGAATAGATACACAAATGTATGAAATTCATACACATCAGCAAGCACCAAAGTGCCAAATTGGATTCTAAGCTATATTTCACCTTTGCTTGGGATTTTCAACTATAAACCTGGAATTTGGCACTTAATCAAGTTCAACCTGGTTTTCTACCCAAGACAATAGTTCTACTAGATGATGAACCCTAGCAAAAAAAACACTTGGTTCAAGTTCCTGTTTCAAATAAAGTGGAACAAGGATTTGAATGCAGGTTGTGTGCAATGACTTTGACTGCATCACCTATCGAAAGACCAACATATATTCACATTTGTTCTTGGCTGCACCAATCTCAGGTGCAGGTGCAGTCATGGCAAGACTGCGCTAACAAGTCACTCTTCTTTTACAAAGGGAAGGTTGTATTCCTTTGAAAACTACTTGATATGTAATTCAGTATAGGTTGCTTTTCTTGCTCCCATGACGTTACTTCAATTGAATGACAGCAGTATTCCAACCAAGAGAAAGACTCAATGCTGTTGACTTGGATGATAACTTAGGATCCATGAGACAGTGGTTTAACTCACTTTTGGTATGATCCCAAGTGACTTCCTTAAACCTTCCTTTCCCACAGTTCCTCTTTTATAAGCTTGGATGTTGCCATTTACCCGTATACACTGATGACTACTCACTCTCCACCCTTCTTTGAGCATACATGTACAGGCAGATAAACACTCAAACAGTACACTACTAGAGGCTATTGGGAAGCTTAAATAAAGTCAGTGTAAGCAAGAAGAAAAAGAAGAGCCCTCCTGTTCCAAGTACCACGTGTCCCTGCAGGGATATGGAAAGCACTGGCAGAAAAATTGTGATTTTGCTTTGAATTCTTTAATTACTTATACAACCTGAGGATAATTTCCTGCTGATGAAACGATTTTTAACTGCTGTGATGGTGGCAATATTTGTATTAATCAAGTGTCAGGACCAGCTATTGCTCATACACATAATGGGAAGACAGACATCACAAGAGCCTTCAATACAAGATTACTGGTACATACAGTGGTTTAGGTTCTGGGTTCTTTCTGAAGTGCAAACTAATAAGAATTCACTAAACATGTTTAAACTAGATTTGGAGGGTGAAAAAACACCACTTTTTTGCAAGACAGAAAAATGTACTTCTGTGTAGGGCTGCTGGTTCATTGCATTCTCTGTAAATTTGAATCTCGTGGCTGAAGGGTTTCAAGAGAAACAAGTGTGGAAATAATTAAAGAAAAATATTTTTAAATACTTCCAAAGAAAATTTACTCCAAAAATTGAATGGCAAGTTGTCCAACTACCTATATTGCAGAGGGGTGCCAATAAGAGAGAGTAAAAGGGTTTTAGTAAGGTTAGAAGACCAGAACTGAAATGGCATGGTCTCTGCAACAGAAGAAGCCTCAGAACATCTCAAGGCTCTTCCAGCAGCAGGAATACCCAGGGACAACTGCAGTGCTGGGGACACTTTGCTGCTGGATGAAAATAGTCGTCTAAAGTTACAGCAGGGCTTACTTACTGAGATAGTCCTTCATGCAAGAGTGGACCTGTCGGAGCCTCCTTTCCTACTAGGACACCAGTGAAAAGTAGACTTTGGAGCAGATGATCCACTCCCTGTATTTAAAGTTTCCTCTCCTGCTACTTTTCTCATCACTTCCCATGGGAGGAACTACGTCTCTCCTACTATCTCTCTCCTATCAGATCATGCTAGAAAGTCTGTCCTGGAGAGAAACTGAATCTATGTTAGTTTTCTTCTCCTCTTAACAACTGACTTTGACTGGAGGATTTCCATTAAAGAAGAAAAAAACCTACACTCTGCTGACACAAAACAGGCAAGAGATCATTTTTGTTATACAAGCACACAGACTGAAGCACAGCTAGGAGAATAAATGAGCAGGCAGGACAAAGAATGGGAAGGTTAAAGCAAAATAATGAAAACATGTGAGAGAGAGTCATTTAAGAATTCTGGACTCTGTTTGCAAAATAGAAGAAGAATGAGAAGAAACATCCTAGCAAGGACACCATGAGCCATTAATTTCTGTCTGAGAAATGCGTTGTGTTGAAAAGTCACCTCTTCTTTGCCTCTAAATTCAGCCTTCCTATTGTTTCTATGGCATCCAATATTAATTAAAATTAAAATTATGTGATAGGAGAGTGCAGGGTTGAAAAGGAGGGCAAATTTTGAACACAAATTTTTCAGTTCCTCTCAGAAGATGTGTAATGGCCTTCATTTGTATCAACATCAATCTTCTTGCAGGAAAAATCATCATGTTTGTTTCACCTCTAAGTCCTAATTGCTGTAAAAGGACTTTAAAGGATGTTTCTTTTGAAGCATGCACTTACATTTTGGAAAAGAGTAACTAGTGTACATAGCCCTAGTAAAATAGCTAATCTCTTGAACAGCTAGTCACATAAATTCTGTTCAATTTCTTGGCAACATCTAGGAACCTCAGTAACTCAGTAAAGCAAGCATGAAACCATGCTAGACAAGTACAGAGCCACAAAACTGTATCTATTCCTTACAACTTAAGTAGATATATTTCCTGCTATTCTTTCAAGCACCTGCAAGAAGAAGTTAAATTGAGGATGTTGGAGCCTCTGACATTGGTCAGTGCATTCTCTCTGGATGTCCAGAGTGTCCGGCATGCCTGATCTTTGCCCCTCAGCCAAGAAATACAGTGCTGTTTTCAAGCTCTTCCGCATTACTTTCACACAGGATAAGGCAATTCATCTGGAGTGCAGTCCAGTAGTTCCTGTGTCCTCAAACATCCCAGTCCCCATGAAACAGGAGTTCACCTAAGTTCGCTGTGGGGCAGTAAGAAGAGCAGTGCTCGTTTGCAAGGCAGTATTTTCCTGCAAAGATTTTTTCCACTCTTCTCCCTTCTTCACCTGCAGAACAGCTGTAGAACAGTAAATCTTCCACATACTGTTGAATTTATCTGAGTAATCAATGTTATTCTCTCTGCACTTCTGTTTTGGTTGCTGCTAGAAGTAGTAAGGCCAAAATGCCATGAGAAAAATTACTCTCACAACATTTGAGGCATTGCTAACACAAAAAACGTATTTACATTTTGGAAAATGTTTGCGCTCTTAAGAGCTCTGGTCCACTTTAGAGGCCTAAGCTATGTGAATCAGTTAGGGATATTTTTGTCCACTCTCTTCTCTTAATATTGAAATGGAGCACGACTTCCTCTTGCTGCATGCCACATTTATCTAATCAATACAAGTATAAAGTGGAGCAAACCTGAATGAGAATGACTGAGTTTTCTACTGATTTCAAATTGATCTTAAAGCAGGACAGTTGCTGGAAGACAATGAGAAGTCAGGTACATGAGGATCTGTTCATACTCTTTAACATCTGTGTTCCATATTTAACCTTGAAAGTTCAAATACAATATAAAAGCTTGATACTCATGCTTTCAAAAATATCTATAAATAAACTTTTATACTTAAAATACAACATAATAGTTAGTTGAATTAAGCAAGGGAGAAAATAAAAAGTTCTAGTAACAGTTCTGCTCTAATCTACTGTAAATCTGCCCCTTTTTCTTTAAAATCTGCTAAAGGTGCTAACAAAGAGCAACATGTTATTCATTATCTATGCCATGACCTCTTCCTACACCTCCTTTAAAAGAAAGTTTTCAGTAAAGGAGCAAATCAATTTTATAAAGCTGTTTACTTTTGTTACATTCCCTAAAATGAACCATGTTGTTTTAGGCACATTGATGAAAAGCGGATCTGCTTATTATACTGACATTCAGGTCTCCACAAATACCACTGTTTCAAGATTTGGCAATGACTTTAAGGAAAGAGGTTCCTAAACACAAGAAATGTACAAGTAATTACTTTAATCTTCTATAAAGTCAGAAGGAGTTCATGTGTTGCAAGAAAAGTCACTGCTGGCAGATGAACAATTGTTTAGTTCCCTCATCTGTAAAGTTACCAGGATGTTAAAATCATAACGTGACCATGTCTAAAATCCTAGAGTATAAGAACTGAAAATCTTTCTGAACAATGACATTTACTCACTTTAAAAGCCTGCAAGTTTCTGTGACAGAAAAATCCTTGAAAGCACACCGGTAGGATAGAGATGCAGCTAAATTAGGCACCCTGTCACCTGTGCCTTTGAGGTGATATTTGTGGGCTTCCAAGGGGCACAGACAGAGCAGCATTGAAAAGCCTCACCAGATGCCTCGTCTGGGCAGGGAGGAACATCTGGGGCTGCACACGGAGACTTCCGGGGAGGAAACAGAGACCAGATGAGTGGTGCAGAAGAAACTGGGAAGCCCTTTGAACAATAGAGATAACAACAGTGATGAATACTGCACAAATAGACCATCCTCTCCTTGGATGCACTTCCGCAGCAGGTGGAAGCCAAGAGAAGGCAAGGAGGCGCTCCTCCTCCTCTGTCCCTCATGATTGCTTTCCAGGTCTGGCCTGAAGGCAGAAAAGGGGCACCATGGACTCTGATTTCAGGAGTTGGAACACCTCCAAGGTATCTCTGAGGAGAGGGTGAGGAACTGGGAAGATATTTAATGTCCAAGCTTAGATAAAAATCACAGCTCACATTTTATTTTACCTGTTTTCAGTCCTGTAAATATAGCCTGACTTCAGCTCTCACTGAAAACAAATTTTTGCTTAATTTTATTCACAAGCATGCTCTTGGTGCTGCAGGAAAATCAGAATAAATCCAACAGTATGCTGCCTCCATTGGAAGCAGGTGGCAGACACAGCATAGGAAGTCATAAGCTACTCAGACGGAGCTGCACAAAGGAGATGCATTGCGGGAGGTTTAGGGTCAAGGGAAGGTTATCTGCCCACCTGCCATGGAGCACTGTGCTGTAGTCCATGTACTGCAAGACGCTGAATTACTTCCTGCAAGTGGTAATTGGCCAAGAGACATCCTAGGGCCCTCAGAGAGTCCCAGCACCACATCCGCCCTCATCTTCTCTTATCAAAGAGAAGTAAACCCAGTGGACTTAGCTCTGAACAAGTATTAGGGAAAACTGAACCCATGCATTTCTCCCACACACATGCTAAGCATAGACTCCGTACCCCATGTATAGTACTGGGTTTTGCAGAGGGAAAAGCTTATAGCCAGCAGTCAGGAAGGGAAATTACGTTAAGAGTGTCTCAGAGCAGCTTTCCTTTCTACTAAGCCTACAGCATACCCAGAAGTGAAGCCTGCTTGAATACCAGAGGTAACCCTTTGCACCTTGATCCCTTTCTGTCATTCACATGATCACCTGTTTTACTCTGTGTAAATATACCACCTTGAGGCCCTATCCTAAAGCAAAGAAAATTCTCTATTGCATGTCTGTTCTCCTGGAGTATAAGTCCCAAACTTCCCCCAGAGCTGCACAACAGGGATGAGGAATGGGAGGGAGTAAAAAAAAACAAAACATATTGCAAAGTATTTTAAGATTCTGCTTTACAGAAAATCTGTCTTTCTCTAAACTTGAGACTTGAACAAGGTATCAGATCAGTATTTCCATGGTGAGCAGGCCACAAATACTGATTATTCAATATGAAACAGGCTTAATTTTATGGTAAGATCAAATATACAGCACACCTTTTTTTCCCAAGAAGCAGTCACAAGAAATGAGTTCAGATCTAGAGATGCTCACTGATACTTCATGTGATTTAACAGCAGAAATTTAAGCTGACCCTGTAGCAGCAGGGTGCAAAGCTGTTAGTCCTATTCCATTAGCCAGAGTGGCTTACAGAGACATGGGAGTAAACTGATCTCTTCTAGGAGCCTGGAGCATCTGCTTTTTACTGGAGTTCGGAGAGATACCGTAACTCTAGAAGTAGATCTATCTCTTTAGGAAGAGATAGACCAGGAGAACTCTCAGCTCAAGAAGGATGTACTCAAGTTTTATCTTAACTACATGGAAAAAGTTGTGTTAATCACTGTAATCTAGTATATATAAACCAGCAATGTGTAATTCCATATTTTGGTAAAAGTAAGGAATACGATTCCAGAAGAGTTATTCTTCCTGCTGTCCACATAATGATATCTCAGGTGTCACCTCTTCATTTGCCCCAAAAGCACATGGCAACACATATGTCAGTACAGCTATCACTCAGCCTGTTCATACTGTTCAGCCCAAAGGGTTATTACCTAACAGCAGCAAGCCCAGTGAGAGGACCACCAGGGTGCTCAGGGCATATGCCCTGAAAGGAAAGTCTGTCCAGCCTAGAGAAGTCAAGGCTTCAGGGAGATCTTATTACTGTCAACAGACACGTAAGAGAGGGTGTAGAGATGATGGAGTCAGACTCTACTCACATATGCTCAGTGGAAAGACAAGAGGTAACAGACACGAGCTGAAACTTTGGAAACTCTGGCTTGACATCAGGGTAAAAAAATGTACCCTGAGGATGGTCAATGCCAAAACCGATGCTGTAAATCTCCATTGGTAGGGATATTCAAACCCCAACCAGACATTCCATAAACAACCTGCTTCATCCAGACCTGCTTTGTGTAGGACTTTGGTTTAGAAAGCCAGAGAGATCCCCTCCCACCTGCATGACCATGATCTGATTCTTCAGTTCTGAATATAAGCAACATTTCCACTAACGTAATAAAATCACTGATATTGTTAAGGCAAATCATTCAATTACCATTCCACTTCACTGCTATTCAGACTACTTTCCATCGTGTTTTGTTTGTCTAGTCTTTAAAATATGAGTAATGAGGCATGTTTCTCTTTCTAATAATTTTAGATTTATCTCCTTTATGACACTATGTAATGTTGTTCATCCTGCTACTTTCTGCACCTTTCCTCTCTTATTTGCTGGTTCTTTAAATTTCAAGTCCGTCAGACAGCAACTTCCACTTCCAACTGCAGGATAAGCTTAAAATCACACACAAACACGCCGCATCAGTAGAGAGAAAGAAAACCAGCTTCCATGGAAAGGAAGGTTAATAAATGTTGATTTCAGTTTTCATTGTTGTATACAATGAACTTGGACTTGTGTACGATGCACCAAGACTGACCTAAAACCTGAAGCAACCAGTTTTTCATGCAAATTTTTTTCACACAAATATTGATGTCCTTCTCTGTAAGTGAAAACTTGAATAATTTAATTTGAATTAAATATAATGTGAATGATGGACTGAAGTTTAGTGTTCCTAAAGCCTTTTTATTTGATAAAAAAATCCCCTAATTTTGTGCTGCACTCATTCTTCTTTGTTATCTTAAGGTTCTGGAAAATTTTCACTGGTAAGCCACGAAGACTGTTGCTGTAGAAATCAGGAAAGTAGATTTAGGAGGAGGGGAAGGTTAGTACACAGGCTGGAGATTTCAAGTTTCTGTTATCTAGCAAAAGCCATGGAGGAATTACAGATTATATACATTAGGCAGATATTTCAATGAAAATAATTATTTATTTAATAAATTACATGAGATCAATATTAGTATTGAGTTTTAATGGAAAAAAAAATTGTTTAGATGCATGATAAAACTTCCTGTGGTATTGTTTTTTAAGTGGATCACATATTGACCGGTCATGTTGCCTTCATAACTCAAAAGGCTACAAAGACAGATAGTCTGAAAATCCTAACAACTCTGTGGCTAAGACAAGACCATGAAGTATTATAATGAATGCCAGAATCAGAGAATCAGAGAACAGTTTGCTCTGGAAGGGACCTTAGAGATCATCTAATTCCAACTATCCTGCCATGGGCAGGGACTGCTTTGACTAGATCAGGTTAATCAAAGCCTCATCGAGCCTGACCTCGAACACCTCCTGGTATGGGCAACCTGTTCCAGTGCCTCACCACCCTCACAATAAAAAATTTCTTCCTAATATTTAATCTAAATCAACCCTCTTTCAGCTTAAAATCATTACCTCTCATCCTATCACTACACTGTCATAAAGAGTCCTTCCCCATCTTTCCTGTAGCCCCCTTTAAGAACTGGAAGGCAACTATAAGGTCTCCTCAGAGTCTTCTTGTCTTTAGACTGAACAACCCCAACTCTCTCAGCCTGTCTTCATATGGGAGGTACTCCATCTCTCTGATCATCTTCATGGTGCTCCTCTGGACTTGCTGCGATGGATCCGTGTCTTCCTGTGCTGAGAACTTCAGAACTAGACACAATACTCCAGGTGAGGTCTCCCAAGAGCAGAGAAGTGGACAGAATTACCTCTCCTGACCAGCTGGTCTCATTTCTTTTGATGCAGCCCAGGACACGGTTGGTTTTCTGGGCTGCAAGTCCACATTGCTGGCTCATGCTGAGGTTCTCATCCACCAGCATCCGCAGTCCTTCTCTTCAGAGCTGCTCTCAATCCATGTGCACCAATTACAAGATTTAACAAAAGCCCCTGCACTCGGCATGTATTTATCACAGCAACCCAACCAGACACAAGGAATTGAGGATCTGTAACTGCAAATTACAGTTTATTCTTTCAGATCACAAGCTCTGTTAAGAAAGGACTTCTGAATGACCAGTCTGCATACTCAAATGATAAGGTCATATTTTCATGCCAGCATGCCCCAGGTTTGTACAAAGAGAAAAATGGATAGCGATGCTAAGAGCTCTAATTCTATAAATAACCCAAGAGCAAGCTTTCTCAGACAAGTGTGGCTGATCTGACTATAAAGATTATCCTTTACTATGTATAGCTAAAGAGCAAGTATTTTTAAAAGATCAGAGGAAGAATAAAAATAAGCTAAGTACATCGAAGTACATTTTCGAAATTAAAGTTTGAAGTTCAGCACTAACTGAATCCATAGACAACAGGAGATACCGTCCCCTATTCTGTAGAGAAAGTTCCTGCTGAGGAACAAGCCTTCAGGGAATCAGCTGCTTGCAGCAGTGACTGAGGCATCTGTTGAGGCCAGCAGTCTACATCATCAGCAAAAAGGCATGAGTGAGCCTTTCCCTCCACATCAACTGCACCAGACAAGATGAGGACAGCATAGAGAAGGCTGAGGCACTTCAACCCCACCTCAGGATCAGTAGCATCCTACAGACATATTGCATCTCCTGGACCTGCACTACAAAGGAAAAGTAATCTAAACCTATCAACACAAGTGGGATTTTTAGTAGTAGTTTTATTACCTGCTGGCTTCAGTAAGCCCTGGTGCAGGTACAAGTGTCCTCTCTTGGAGACAGGTTACAAACCAGTCACCAAGGAGGTCCTGCTCTATCTGCCAATTTAAACCTTTTCGTAAAGAGCTACTCAAGGGAAAGTCCTTTACCAACCTCACCAGAGCTACGAGAAGCAATACCAGCCCAAGCCACCCTCAAATGTTGGGGACATGCTGGCAGGGCTATCAGCAGGACCATGCAGCACTAGCACCATGCAGGTAAAATGGGTGTAGAAAAGGGAAACATATCAGCAGATCCAGTTCATATAATAATTAGAACATAGAGAAACAGGATTAAAAATATATTTTTAAAGATAATTGAAAAAAAGTAGGAAAAGAAGATATGTTTTCAATCGGATCCCTCAAGTATGAGGTGTATGTTAGATGGATGGTTTTATTAAAGCTTTCTAAGCAGAATCCAGAGCAGCATACTTTTGAAATAAAAATCAGACACTAATCAGAAGCACACAGATGAACCTGGCAAAACCTCCAGGGAGATTAGCAAGTTCCCAAGTGTGCTTTTAAGTGAAGGATCATCATGCTTGCTTTGTATACACCAATTAGCGTCACATAAAGTATAGCACTGAAGAAGCACAGTTATTCTGGTGTAAAACCAGCACAAGATCAAATGGGGAGAAATAAATTCATTTTTACCGTAGCTACGATTCTTATAGAGTTTATAGAGGTGAGAAGCCCAGAGTTTTGACTAGAATAGCTCCACATGTGGAGCAGTATTGGAGTCTACAGGAGGTCCAAAAAGGAGTCCAAAGAGTTTCCTTCAGTGATATTTAATGGCTGAGGCTTGGGAGATGGGAAAGCATTGGGCATAACTTAATGTCACTTCTGTGGGGTAATGGTTGAGACTGATTCACATCACCAGCTGGGAGTTTAGCAGTGGGAAATGAGTGGGAGATAGGTGTGGCTGATGCCAAAGAAAAGGAAGGGGCTGCAACATTCACCAGCAGCTGTGCTAGATTCACAGGAGCCAGACATCAGGCAATCATTTGGATTCATTAGCTTCTATTTATACTACACAATTTCTCCTTTCCTTTAAGATTTCAAGTGTGTTGAAAAGCTAGTAAGCCAATCAGACTTTGCTCTTTGGTGAGCCAGGATGGCACAGAGACTCATCAGGATCAGATCAAAGCACTGGCAGGCACACAGGTTGTTATGCTATCACAGCCGAGCCAGCAGAGATCCTGCCGAACTCCCTTCCACTTACCTTCCACCTCTCTTCTCTCTTGAAATTTTTTCTGCTTTTCAGTAGACTTTGACATCATATCATGTTGTGATATTTTCCTGGGCATCACCCAGATGAACATTGACCAGATGGGGCCGATGTCATGTGTACAGCAGAGCTAAGCACTGGGATGTGAATGACTGGCAACTCAACCAACCTGTTAAAAAAAGGAAGAGGGACTGCATTATGTAGTGGTCCTGACAGCAGGACTGACACCTTCTTCCCCCCTGTGAAAGACCAGCAGACAGACCACATGCAGCATGCAGCAGCCCTGCACACGGAAGGAACGTTCACAGGCTCTGATTAAGCCGTTTTGGGCATCACCTGTTTCCCATTTCAACATACCTTACTTTTCACTTTTCACTCTTTTTCCTTTGTAAACTAACCAACATATTTGAAAAGGCTGGCATGGATTTTGGAGCGTGCTTACCACAGCAGACCAAACTGGTCTTTATCCTCAAAACCTCAAACTGTGCTACTCACTTCTCACAGTGAGGGTAAGAGTCATATCATTACCTCTGAACCTCGTAGGCCCAATTAGCCCTCCAAGAATGAACACAGTAGCATCAAGCAATACTATTATTTTTCTAGTAGCAGGAGAATACAGTAGCAGCCTGTCAACACTGCATTGAGAGATGCCCACAAGTTAGACACAGGGTCACACAACGACCACTGCTAAGTGCTGCAGGGCTGTGAGGAATGGTGTTGCTTGGGTAAAACCTCTCCATTCTCCAAGGTGGAGCCAGGGAAGGGATAGACAGGGCACAGAAATTTTAACAAAGGGTCCTATGTAGCTGCAGCAAGCTCACACATCAGCATATGGTTATGTTTTTCTTTTCAGCCACTTGATTAGCTGAAAAACCTTCCTGTTCCTGTGAATTCCTGCACTTATTTGCAGCTCAAAAAGCAGAACTTGGTGGCAGGAGGCAAGCGGGGAACCCACTGCCTTCAGAGCCCTGGCTCCCACAGGGGTCTACAGGGTACGCTGGGGTGGGAGCATGCAGCTATCACATGCAGGATGGCCTAGGGATGCAGGAGCTGTAGAGAGGCTAGAGGAGACAGCTGCAGGCAGGGCCATCAGCAGAGGCTAATTTTATAAATTGAAACAACAATAACGGTATAGGCGTGACAAGCCTCATCACAGCTGGTTTGGGATTCAGCCAGCTTTATGTTGTTTTGGTTAGCCTGATGTTCAGCTGGTGGAACGGTTGTATAGGCACACATGTGGGTGGAAGGATAAACACAGCTGAGTAAATCTGGTACTTCATCTTGCTTCTGCACAAGCAAATGGGCTTATCCATGACTCAGAGGAGAGCTGTAGCCGTCCTCCCTCTCACATCCAAAAAGGTGCAGCTGCCTTTAATGGCAGTGTATCACAGAAGCATTTGTGGTAATTTTGCTGATGTTTATTGCTATAAACAAAGCACAAATACTATTAATGCTGGTGAAACTCAGATAGGCGCGGAGAATTGAAAAGCTATCAAACTGTTTGAGGAGAGAAGAAGGGAAAAGGAGCAACAATCTGACAGAAAAAATATGACAGTTCAAACAGAATTCATATCTGTCAGGTCAAGACACCTCTCCAGAAAGCCTGCTTTCAACCAGCTTTTTCTGCAGAAGCTAGAGACAGACCTAGTTCAAAGCCCATGTTTTAGTTTCTGTGGTGTGTTTATGGCAAGTGGTTGCAAACACAAACTCTATCTGAAAGAAGAGCTGGCTTTAGAGAACTGGAGAAGTGGGAAAGAGGGAAAATACTAAGCCATTGGAAGGGGGGAAAGCAAGTGCATGAACAGGCTGAGAAAGAAAAATTAAATTACTTTGGGGTTGTCCAGCTTTTTCAGATGCCATCTATTCCTGGTATTCCTGTCTCTGTTTTAAAAGGGTGGTTTGACTTTCTCCAATTACACAACCTTTAGAAAAAAAGGTAATATATCTTTCGTGTATCTTGTGTAGAAAAATAATAGAAAATATCTTAAACTTACAGCAATAAATTTTCTGTCTTCCACCTTCCCCTATAGCTTATGAGAATTGGAATTTTTTGCATGATGAATGGTAAAATACATTATATAAGCCATAAGACTCTTCAGGGGTTAGTAAATGAGCACAGATGGCTTAAAAAGCACAGCCAAGGCTCTGTGTCTCATGATAGATCCAGGGCCATAAATTCAGGCCTACAGTTTGTTAATCCCTCCCAACCGCATTTCAGTTCCCTGTGAAAACTTCATTACTACTGAATTCCTCTTTAGGAGGTGCTGAGGGGTGGTAACACCAAGCTTACCACTACCCTCTTTGCGAGAGGTTCCTCTCCTGCGTCTACATGTGCATGTAATACTCCCTAACTCACTTCACATTCGCCAAGAAACTTTGAATCACATCAGCTATGTAGATTGATTTGATGGACATGTAACAACTCCACCTGGAGAAAAGCAGGAAGCCTTTCACCAGCACAACAGTTTTAAGAATATTTAATCTATTTGCATCTTATAGAATTACGATTGACTTGAGTTGAAGGGACCCACAAGGATCATCGAGTCCAACGCCTATCACTGCACAGGACAAGACCAACAATCACACCATGTGTCTGAGGGCTTTGTCCAAATGCTTCTTGAATATTGACAGCCTCGGAGTTGTGACTGCTTCCCTGGGGAGCTGTTCCAGTGCTCCACCACCATCTGGGTGAAGAACTTTTTCCTAATATCCAACCAAAACCTCCCCGGCACATCTTCCTGTCATTCACTTGAGTCCTATCAGTGGCCACCAGAGAGAAGAGATCAGCACCAGCTCCTCCTCCTTCCCTAGTGAGAAAACAGTAAACAGCTAGGAGGTCTCCCCTCAGTCTCCTCCAGGCTGAACAGACCAAGTGACTTCAGCTTATCCTCGTATGATTTCCCCTCCAGGCCCTTCACGAGCTTTGGGGCCTCCTCTGGACACTGTCCAGTAGTTTTGTGTCCTTTTTATCCTGTGGCACCCAAACTGCACACAGTACTCGAGGTGGGGCTGCACCAGAGCAGAGTAGAATGGAACAATCACCTCCCTCGACCGGCTGGCAATGCTGTGCTTGATGAACCCCAAGACATGGTTGGCCCTCTTGGCTATGAGGACACACTGTTGGCTCATGTTCAACTTGCCGTGGACCAAAACCCCCTGGTCCCTTTCTGCAGGGCTGCTCTATTTATTAACACCTAGAGCACAACGCAGAAGACTATCTCCAGTTCTGCTATGTGTCCCCCTTCCAGTGATATCCTCTTTATTTAGAATGTAATGAGGATAATGTACTTAAGCATTAGCAAAGCAGGAGGTTGAAAGCTAAGAGGCTTTGTGCCCGTCTGTGAGGAGGAATGAAACCAAGCAATTTCAAAAAGCAAGCATAAAATTAGGGATTTAGATGTTCAAAAGGAAGAGGAAAAAGGTTTGCCCAACACTGTTTGCCTCAAGCTTGCTTGAATGAGAAAATTCCAACATATTCATGCAAGGGGGAGATGAGTGCAGCCTATATATCTGAATTTATTTAAGCAAAGGGTGCAATATAGTCAATATAATGTATCTTGCCTTTTGACTCTGGTGTACTGCATAAGGTATGTGTTGGATACTGTCATGCAAATAATGGACTTTTTTTCACTTATTTCTTATTGTTCATTTGGTAGAAGTAACTATTTATACAAATTATTCCCTGTATACTGTTCAGACATTTTGAAATAGCTTGTAATGAAAAAATGTACCTTTTATCTTGTTTTTTAAGTAAAATATACCAAAACTGTTCAGAGAAAACTTAGTCATTCAGCCAGCATCAAAAATAGGTGCTGATGCATAATAAAAGTTATGCAACAACAAATAACTGTTTATGAGTACAAAGACTGTTGGAATTGTTTGAATTAATTATAACAAGCCTCATACTTAATTCTGATCTTTCAGCAATGGAAAGGCTTTTGTTTGTCGCATAAAGAGCTTTTTCTGTATGGAGAGGGATTTCCGCTTTTCAGCATCACTGCTGCTTTTACATCTTGTTCTGTGACAGGGTCAGAGCATGGCTCCATGTGGGCTACAGGTCTGATCAGCACAATATGCAACATAGAATGTCTCTGAACCCTTTCCCCCATCATTTCAAAACTAGCTTTGTATTGCCATTAAGGCGACTTCAGAAGCAATGCAATCTAAGGTTTGGCACTGTTGCTCTCCATCTGGGAGGCTGGTCCAGAACTGGCCACTGGCCTCAACAATTGAACTCCCCTGCCAGATCCACAGAGACTGGCTGGCTATCTGTGGGCTGGATTCAACGAAAAATGAGTGTGTTCTTGCTGAAATACATCTAATTTGACCACGACTTCAGGAAACTTCAAACACCAAGTCTCTTGTCTGTTCTTCTGCCTAGATGTAATGAAGGGAAGGGATTTCAGTTGCTCTTAACGTTATGAGCAGCAGTGAGTGTGACCAGTCTTTAGCAGATATCGTAAGCCCGCACCACCACCTCTGTAATCCTGCTGGATACAAGCTAGCTGCCTACTCCATCTAAAAATCTATTTGGTCATAAAGCATTGGAGATAGAAGAAACCTATTGTTTCTACATACAACAAATTGACAGAATCTATCATCTATCAAAACTAATAAGCAATTAGCCACATCATTGTCAGGATTATCTAGGACACAGAGTGCAAAACAGAGGCAACAGAGTAAACGCAGAAACTTGTTGACATGGAAAGGCAAACCAAAGGATTAACTGAAGAAATTTAACAATCCTGCAGCAAAAACTAATTATAATCCATAGCCTACTTTACTGTCTGTTGATTTATTCTAGTTTACCAAAGTAAACCTATATAAAACTCTGCCTCAGGAATTCAATATCTGTGAGGCTTTGGTGAATCATCATAACATATAGGGTGGCTCTCCGTGCTTTCTTTGTACCCCATTTGAAGCATTTATCTGGAGTACTGCAGGCCAAATCCAATGGCTGATCATTAAAGGTCAGGAGATGGAGCAACCAAGTGCTCATAAGAAGATTCAATTCAGTGGGTATCTATACTGTCATAATGACATCACGCCAGATGTGATTTTGAAGCAGGATTGTCACTGCATGCAAAACGCAGACAGCTCATGCAGGCAGTGGCTTGCTGGGGTGAAGGAAACAGGCATTTATCCATACCAGACTGCTGGCCACCCAGGGAAAGGGACAGGAGAACAAGTGAAGAAGGAGCATGGGTCCCAGTGAGGAGCAGCACCTCCCACAACCCCAGCTCAGCACACCAACTGCTGCAGCTGACCCAGGCCTGCAGACCTTCTTTCCAGGTGGAGTTCTCCAGCCTACACACATTGGGAGAACAAAATCTAGTTTCCCCTGAGCTGATGAAGAGACCTGCATCAGCTGTGCTTTAAATAAAGAGACTGCCTGCTGGGGGACAGAAAGGAGTCTGGAAGCTGCAATTGTCCTCAGAGCAGCAGAAGAGCACAACCAGCACAAAATGCCTTGGTGATGGTTAATGACAAATGGCCAGATGATTATTCCTGCTCTCCTTAACAAAGACGGATCAGTTGTTTTGAGCTAGAATACCTCTGATATAGTAACTTCATTTCTCCAACCACAATAATTGTTTGTATCCTGTCATTATAAATAATTTTTTCCATAACTTTTCATTTTCAAATGTACTGCCAAAACCACTAACACAAAACTGAAAGTATATAAATAATGAAACTATACATCCCATATCTCAATCAAGAGTATGGTATTTTTGTATTTATTTAGAAAGAAATTATTTTCTACATATATATATATATTTGAAAAAAAAATCTTCTTGTCATTATTGAAAAAAAAAGAAATATTATTTTATGTTTGACAAAATACCTGCTTCTGGACTGAACTGAAAAAACGTAATTTTACCAAACTTCTATCATAGACTATTCCATAAGTGAATGTCTTGCATGAATTACAGCTTTTCCATTCCTTCCCATCTTTTATTTCATCAAAGATCCTTCTAAAAAGAAATTCTTCCTTTCATCCAAAAATAAATCAGGCTGAAAATAACACCAGAGACCTCCACAAAAAGTGATTAAATAATGAGGTCTGGAAGTAGCTGCCAAGGATAAGAAAGCTCCAACAGAGCATGAATTCTGTTCATTATGGTCCCTACTACTACCCCACTAATGGCCTGGAGAGATTTTGGTTCTGAGATCAGAACAGAGTAACCACACACTACGTACAATACTTTGCAAAAGCTGAAGTTCCAAATTTCCTTCATCTGGAAAAACTTGAATAGGATTACCAAGGAGAACTCCCTAGTCACCCTGGAAAACTTTTTCAATCTATATTCTCATGAAAACTTGAAGAGTTGTCTTGGCAGCTTCAGTAAGCCTAATCCTAGAGGGTAAATTTCAGTTACACATTAGAAAAAATCTGGATTATTCTAGTCATGCCAACTAGCAGTCCTTCAGGTAGTGACCATGAAAGGGCAAAGGCAGTTTCCCCTGCAACCCAAGTAAGTGCATTTCAGTACTGTAGCAAAAACAACACTGATGGCATTAACCTGCTGACTACCAAAGTGCATTTGATTCATTGCTGAACTGTCAATACACGTTCAGATATCATTCCTCATATAAACCACTGGTTCTTTTATTACCATATTGCAAGCAGAATCAAAATATAACCCTGTTTCTATTTTCTTTCAAAGCACTTTGCAGACCATGAGTGTTTTCTGTTGCGGACAATCTCTCTGAAACCTGCAAGGTAAGTAGAAACCCACTGTTTTTTACTGAAGTTAATACAATTAAATTTGTCAAGCCCTTCACACACAAGAGAAACAAAACTCAGATATGTCAAAATAATGTCAGCATCTGTATAAGAAAGCTGTTATGCAGTGTCGCTGCCCCTTTAGAGGTGAGTTACCACTGGCTGCTGCAGGAGATGTGTTGGCTACCCTCTGCCGGATGGTAGCACCACTCCTGCCTCCTCTCCAGGCAGAAGACATGTCCTCCAACAACCTAAGCTACCTCCCGGGATGAGGACTATTTGTGGATGCACAACACTGACAGACACAGTCAGCAGTAACCCAATTTTACTATTGTAATAAATTATTACTCATTTTCATATGCCTTTTATTTGGGTAATTCAAGACAGTGCTCAGAGAAAACCACTTAACAGAGTCATTCAAGCCTAACTAGAAATTATTGTAATATTAGGGGCAATTTATTCTTGCAAGATTATCTAGGTTAATTTTGCAGCCCTAAGAAGTTCAGATGTAATTTGGACTCATTTGAAATGCTGGATGCTTCTGCAAAACAATCAGTAAAACAAAAGCTCTGTTTTTGCTAGGCGCTAGTTGCCACTACATAGCCAGTGCAACTCAAAAGTTACATTGTTCATCCCTTATCAGAATGGTCCTTCAGAATATTAAAAGGCTACAAAGCTCTTTGGAGTTTGGAGCAGTGGGAGGAGGATCACAGATTTGAATATCAGAGTGTTAATCCACCCTCAGGCAATATATGAAGTTGGACCAATAGGATCAAAGCAACATTCTCCTGTTGTTCTTCTTTTTCAAGTGATTCCAAGTTGGGAACTTGTATGCCAAGATTCAACATGATACTATTTCAAACAGCTGAGATAAAATGCAATGCCATGCAAACCAACTCGCTTAGGAAAACTAAAGGAAAAATTATAGCGTAAATGTAGCTATCCTATAGGTCCAGAGCATGTATCTCATATACAAGGTAGACAGAAGGATATGAATGACACATCATTGTTTTGGAACATGGAGATGCAGGATGTTTCTTATGCTCTCTTAAAATTAAAATTATTGGAGATTAAGGAATTAACAGAGTTGCTCTGAAATAATCAGAAACAAGTGAAATACCAGAAAGCTGTGATGGGTACAGTGTTATAATTTCAACTAAATCCCTTTAGCTAAACTTATACCATAAAGTTAAAGTTGGCAGATCTGGGACACCTTTTCAGTGAGCAAAATTTCACATTTTGAAATTTAAGAAAAAATTAAGAAAGGGAAAAGTAAAAATATTATAAAAATAATATGAAATATTTCTCTCTGTTTTATTAACTGAGCTAACTGGAATACTAGATGGTCCCTAGGGTTTAGGAGGCTATAGATGGCTGATAGGATGAAATGTCTATCTCTAGGTACGTTCTCTGGGTGTTGTTTTCTTATGCCTTACTTACCACAATTAGTGCAGTTCCAGCACTGAGTAGATGGTTAAAAAAAACACAACTCATAGTCTACTGAACCTTAGCATTTTAAAACAGGTTAACACAAGGCATTTCAGTCTTCTTATGGTAAGAAACTCTGATTTTTAAGAAGTGAGGTACCTTTCCAATAGTTTTATGAAAATTCTGCAGTAGTTTTTTTGTAAGACTTTTAAAGTCAGGTCTCCTGACATACAGAAAGTCAGATGCAGATCCATGTAGGACAGCATCAATACAATTGTCAGGGACATTAAAGTCACAGATGTGACCTTGCAAGGAAAAACAGTCTAGCAGATGGGTGCTCTTTGACAGCTCAGTCGAGCTACTGTTCCCTGGTAAAACAATGTGTGTACCACAAGCTTCCTCCCACTCTTCTGCTGACCCCCTGGCTGCTGTGCTATTTGACGACAGCCGCCCAGCCCAGACCCACTACTAAAGCTGATCCCCTCCAAACTAGACTCAAGCCTGGTGCCATTGAGGCCCAGTGCCACAGCTGTGCACAGACCTCACATGCCCTTTAGGACACCAACATCAAAATGAAACAGAATGTATACTTTGCAGGGCTCCTGACTACACAGAGGAAGCAGGGTAGTTATTATTTTTCAGAACTTCGTAAGTCAGCAGAGTATCCAACAGACCAATATTCTCCATATTCTGCAGAGTGGAGCGAAAGTTGCTGCAGCTTCACTGGCAGTGAATTCTTCAGTGCCCCATTGAAATGGAGCAGTGTGAGCTGGAGGAAACGTCTGGAGTTTGTCATCACAATAGCTACATTTTGGTTTTCAGTACTTTACACTTCAGATCATGAATGTCACTGTTCCAGAAGGAGCAGTCATTGACTGGACAGAAAGGCTTACCAGTCTGATAAAATAAAAGGCTAATGAGGAAAAAATTCAGATGGATTTGCCTAAATTCAGCCAGTAATGCATATACTAATGCCAACATAATTTGAAATGGAAGTTTGAGTCTAAAAGGGGATGTAACTCAAGGAGTTTAATCAAAAAAAAAACCTGAATTGAGTGCATGCTTGAGATACCCCAGTAGGTTTTTTGTCCAAGGTACTAGATACTTAGCTTAAGTCAATACAGCTTTACTATTTTTTTGTAGAAAAAACTATATTGACTTCTGCCGCCTAAGGCTCTACTCTACCAGCCCATTAGAGGCTGTGAGATACAGAGTGGCAAAACTGCTACAAATGTGTGCAAAAGAACAGCAAAGCCCAAAGCTTTCAAATAACCAAGGCTGTCAACAGTAAAAAACATTCTTGGAAACTAATCTCAGTTTAAATTAATTAGGGTCCCTGCCTTCAGAGGATGCGATTACAAGCTTCTGCAATAATGATAATGGCAACAGCACATGGAAGCAGTGTCATGTCTGTACTCACTTTGTCTGCCCTACTCTGATAATCAGTAAGCACAGACACCAGCATGGTACAATCATAGACATTAACATCACACTGGTCCTAACAAGATTAGGCTGATTATTTTGCTGCGTAGCAATGTCTGTGAAATCAGACTGGCAATCTAACACGTCACAAAGGACTGGAGAAAGCACTCTCAAAATCATCTAGAGGACTTGGTGATTCACCGCATTTTTAATTTACAAGGACAGATGCTCAGCTAGCACAAACTGATCCCACAGAACTCTGCTGACTGATGCCCACTGGCAAGCTACTGAATAGAAATAATGTCCTTTAGCTTTGCAACATAGAGACTGAAATAGAGGAGCGAAATTAGGCAGTGGAGGTGTGGTTTCCAGTAAAGGCTTTTTGCTATTGTAATGAAACTGATCTACATAACAACTACAAAACTGAGAGGATAATACAAACACAGGCAACCAGCATCTATGCAACCTCTTGCCTTTCTTCTTTAATGCAGAGAGAGGCTGTAAAATATCAGCATTCCTTACATGATCAACTTCTTATCTACCTGAGCACTCACCAAAGGTGAGCCTGAGAGACAGCCCATCACTTAGCCCACCCCAAGTCACCGAGGGGAGTAACATCAGCCCACCTGTCTGGGGAGGAGTGCAGTCAAGGCCACAGCATTTTACCTTCAAAGTAGTAACATGTCATAGCATAGTAATAGGATTGGATCCTGCTGCACTAAACTTCCACAAGAAATCACTGGGCGAACTGTAAAAGGAAAATTTGATGTGTTTTACTCTTCTGCAAGTGTTTTCAGACTCAAAGATTTTGCAAGATTGACTTGAATTAAATCCAGTGGCCTGTGTCACCCTCACCAAATCCAGATGCCATAACAAATTCCTGTATTTATATACAATACTCTAGCACTCCAAACTCATGATCAGGATCTGTAACACCTAACAAGGGAGCACAACTAACTTGAGCATGCAATTATCTATCATAAATGATTGATGCTTAGCAGACCTCATCATCACTTGTCTTTCACTGCAGCATAAGGAAAGGCAGTTGTGTGACATCTTTCAATATATAACTGATAACTGTATGGACAGAAAGAGGAAAAATCAACTGATAAAAATCTCCCTTTTTAGGTCTGCAGCCACACTTAGAAACATCATGTTTTGCACACTAATTTCATCCTGAAGTCTTCAAGTTTAGCCATTAAGTCATTCTGATTTGGGAAACATAAGTAGCAGTTTCTGTTCAAGCACTTTTATTACATGGGTTCATCCATCATCCACCACTCAAAATCAGCAAAGGAAGACTTTCTCATTACTGAAGCATAGCTAGTGCATCCTAATTTTGGTGGTAAAAATTAACGACAATCAGTCAGTTACTAGTGCGTGGGGGAGTTACAACATTTGAGGATCCCAAATGATGCTTAGCAAAGCTTCATCGTATTCACTGCTGCATCAGTCTAAAGCCTAATTAATGGTTCATATAATAACCAAATTAACTTGCTATGGATTTCCATTATGTCCTACCCTCAGGAAATGTCTTAAATAAACACTTATATCTAAAGGAAGGACTCGATGTTAACCCTGTTAGCTCATGAGTGATAATAACATGACAAGCTACAAATCAGGGTTGGTTCAGAAATAATCTTGAGGTAGAGAAGACCCAATAAAAACACATTTCCATAACCACCAACAGGAAGACAAGTAACTGAGGAAATTTAATCACTGCAGCTATCTTTCTGCAACTAGCAAGCTCCTGAGGAAAAATAGTTATGACGGGAATTAATATGTTAGTGTTCTGTAAACAAATGGAGCACCCAGCTGTAGTTTATGAAGAAAGGTGGCATATTCAGATGGAAGTCTGGGGTACTGCAGAGGCAGCAGCATTATGCACAGTTCAAGGAGAGCAAAGGAATCTACAGCTCTCCTTACTAAATAATGAAAACAAATACTGTTGTTTTAACGTGGGCCAGCGGTGGCCCAGGTGGGCAGGAAGGCCACCAGCATCCTGGTTTGGATCAGTCATGGTGTGGCCAGCGGGAGCAGAGGGGGGGATCATCCCCCTGCACTCGGTGTCGGTGCTGCGCCTTGGGTCCTGGGTTCAGTTTTGGGCCCCTCAGTCCGGGAGGACCTTGAGGGGCTGGAGCGCGTCTGGAGAGGGGAGTGGAGCTGGGGAAGGGTCTGGAGCCCAGGGGTTCTGGGAGTGGCTGGGGACTCTGGGACTGTTTGATCTGGAGAGGAGGAGGCTGAGGGGAGATCTCATCGCTCTCTGCACCTCCTGGAAAGGAGGTTGTGGTGAGGTGGGTGCTGGGCTCTTCTCCCAGGTGGCAGGGGCCGGGATGAGGGGAAATTGCCTCGGGTTGTGCCTGGGGTTGTTTAGGTGGGATGTTGGAAGGGGTATCTTGGCCGACAGAGTGTTAGGGCACTGGCGGAGGCTGCATAGGGCAGTGGTGGAATCTATCTCTGGAGGGGTTCAGAACCTGTGCAACCTTGGCACTTGGGGACATGGTTTAGTAGGCACAGTGGGGCTGTTCTGACGGTTGGACTGGATGATCTTAGAGGTCTTTTGATTCTACGATTCTATAAGAGCTATGGATATGCTTCCAGAAAATTGCAAGCAGACATAAGTAGCCCTTGAATAAATATCCCTCATTCATTAAGTGTGGGTTTGCTGTGAAAAGCGATTACATATCAATAAAACTTTCTCAACTATCTGCATATATTCACAATAAGTCTTGATATTACGTTCAAAAATCATTGCTAAAATTTTTTTTTGAAGTAGTGTTAAGAAGCCAAAAGCCCGACACAGCCAGTTGAAAATGGTAAGGTCAGTAAAGACCTAATTCTGTAGTTGAAGTTAAGTGTTCATGAGTGGTTTCAGTGACTTCAAGCTATTGACAAGAGTTGGTAGAATAAGCTTTGCTGTTCACATATTTGTTTACGGAAAACAAAGAAAGTCAAGAAGTTGAAATACGCTGCTCTCAGCCACAGAGAAACTTTGGTGGTAAAGCCCAGAGAAGCACTCTAGAATGTTACTCCATCACCACTTGTGCTTATTCATGTCACACTACTCCAGTTTTCTTTCCAAACCGTTTAATAGCTTCCTAGCTACAGCCAGTTTGAAATTCCTCTCAAGCCTATGACTTGAGCCTCAAGCAGCAAAACAACAAAAATTTGATTGTCACTGAACAGAGACACCATATACAAAACCCATTACAGATGCAAAACTGGTCTTTGTGATCAGAAGGCATTAAAGGCTGCTGAAACCTAACCAGGAAATTCACCTGTATGAACAAACAAGCAATCAGAATCAGTGCAGCACAGAGGAAGACGGGAGTAGACAACAAATTCTTTTTAACGTAAATAATTTTTAAAGTCAACCAGTATTTACTTCTCCTTGATGTGAAAGCAACAGCAAAAGGAACCACAGTAGCTCAGCAGACAGCCCTCAGCACTGTAAGAAGAAACTCTGAGTCTGTTTCTCAAAGGCTGTTAAGCTCATGCCAGACCAGTCAAACGCACATCAGGTTATGCACTGCTATGATGCAGTGGCTAAAAGTACAAATAAAAGAGGCTTTGCAAGATGTGGTATGAGATTAGGACATTTGTCACTTCAAACCCTCTAATGCAGCTGTTAACAAGAGCAGTAACACCTTGCTCAGCTACCTTCTACATCAAAAAAATCAAAAGACAAGTAAGTGGAGATGGAGTAGATCATTTGGAACAAAAGAGGAGCTGAAATCAAACTTCACTCAACTGCAGCTGAAGGTTTATAAATTAAGGTTTTCTCCCAAAACAGAGGTGAAAGAAGCTAACCAAAGCAGGGCAGGTTTGTTGAGCATATTGATGTTAGCTGACTTGGGAAATTACTCTGATCTCCCCAAGGAGTGTTTCCCTAGCTGTTCAGAACAAGGGGGTTCAAGTACTGCTTTATGAAGTTTTAATTTAGAAGCACCTTACGGTGCTAAATACATGTGTAACAGACCAGAGATACAGAGGCTAGTACCTGCTCCTCTTTCACCTCAACATATGCATAGTGTCCAAAGAATTACCTTTCCAATACCTCATTTTTAGATGTCAAGAACAAAGTTAGCATTGCCTGGGATTTTGAAAACAGCTATGCATGTAAATGCCTTATTAGGTATGAAATGACCCTGATATAGGTCTGCGTTTCCAGGTTCTAGTTCTTCTCTCTTATTATCCATCTTCCTCCACCGTCTGTCTAAATATTGAATAACTGGGAGTACTTAGGTACATAATCACTCTGAATTCAGAAAAAATACTAGATTTCTTTTTTTCTTTCTTTGTGGTTTGGTTTTTTTTTTTGGTCTCCTGACTAGCTTGTAACAGGGCATGGTGATGGAGGTTAAGCTAAAGTCAGCTTGAAGAAATCTAGGATTAATTTTAGCAATATTGCATCCAACTTCTGCAGTTTTCAAGTTTAACTCTCTCTGAAACATGGTCCAGTTCCTGGAGGAACCTCAGCCTGTGTAAGGCTTTCTATGGGAGATATTTATAGAATTTGTAGTGACTTACTATAAAGCTACCAGAATCCTGCCAGTGTTTTAAGACAGAAAAAGAAGTAAAATACTGAATTATATTTGTGTTAGTTATTTTTCTGTTCAGACTCTAAGGGCCAGAGCAGTTTTGGGCTGCAAGACCTCAAGGAGGCACTTCCACTTTTTTGCTCCTCGTACCTGTAAAGAACCAGTGATGGGTGCTCAGGCTCAGGCAGAGCAGAGATGCACAGAAAAGCCAAGCAAGACTCTTTTGCAGCCACAAAGCTCAAGGATGTACTTCCATGCAGGAGTCTAAGTGCTTGGAGAGAAGCAGGTCACGAGTCCTGGCTGAGTAGCTCCACCATCACTCATACCCAGAAGTCAGGCAAGAGCCAGTGAAAGCACTGTAGTCCCCCTTGGAGCTAGAGTAGTAACTATAGTGTGCTTTTGCTGTGACAGGACACTCTTTTTCCATTCTCTGTTTTCCCTGAAAGCAGTAATAGATGACTTCGTATTGTATTAAAGATAACAGAAGAAAATGCTGGCATAGCAGAAGTACCTGACACAGCTATAACTTCGTCTCTGTGACAAGAAGAGCAGATCTTGAGTACCAGAGATATTTTATGGCCTGTACCAAGACAGTAAAAACAGTTCCAAGCTTTTGTAAGCTGTAGCTACACAACTCATTTTGACACAGATAACCCCATGCTGCTTCCTCCAAGGCAGCAGCGAAAAATGAGGCCTCTCCCTCAAGTGGTGCAGTGTACAACAGCAACTTGTTGCATCCACGTTTGCCTATCAAATGCACACCTAAAATAGTAAAGACCTCATTCTTTAAGTTCTTATCTTGTAATTAACATTTGGCATTAGAGGACAGTGTGTGATTCTTGGGGCATTTTTAGCATTAATAACCTACAAGCAAGTCAGAGCTTTGGTTCAGTTTCAGTCCTACAACTGCAAAAAAACCTTTACCCAAAATAGTCATCAGAGGCAAGTCTCACTGCTACAAGAATTCATGCCCCAAAATAATGAAGCCAGAGCTGCCTTGCTTCAAAAGGCTTCAGTCTGATGATACACAAACCCAAAATACCTGCTCCAGAGGCTGCTTCAGGTGCCTGGCACAGTGTAGTGAAGGCTAAATAAAGACTGATAGGTCTAAGCAGGCTCCCCCAACATTTCCCCTTTATTAATCTCTTTGTATATAAAAAAATCATCACATATAGGCATATAGGACATGCATTTATAAGCAAGAATTTTTGTTTTAAATGCTGGATTTAGTCTACACTTTGAAAACAGTGCATATAGTATTTTCTAGACATGAAAACTTAATAACTCCTTAATTCGAGACAGCTGGCTGCTGGAAATGTGATTTTTTTAAATAGAGAGAATTCACAACACATGACGATTTGCTCCTTCCAAAGTTCATCACTTTGAACATGGAGATGAACTGGATGTTTTCTGGTCACACAGAAAATGAAAAGCTTTAAAGGATTTTTAAAACCAAGATGATTTAAAGCAAAACAAATGGTACCCATTTTAAGCTTGCTGGGTTCAGTTCTAGCCTCCCACAGAAAAAAAAAAAAGGATCTCTTTCCCTTGATCTAAAGCAGAATTGTGGCTGATGACAGCAAAAATGAATATAAAAAATATGAAAGTGATGCTAAATCCAAGGGAAAGAATCTCTGATAGTTTATAGGATTTCCTGTGGTGGTGCTTTGATCAGGGAAAAAATAAACTGATTTAAAAATCTGTCATCAAGTGAATGGTATTGCTATGATATATTGTAATAAAATTCAAATTTAAAAGGGCTTGATAATAGGAAGAACTGAAAACAGAAATAGAGGAAACAACTATGTAGATTTCTGTGATGTGGGATTTAAGAAGAGTGCTCAGCAAAAATGAGTCTCAGCTGTGATATTTGAAGCTGGCTACAATCTTTCCCAAAGTCTGGAAGTGGTATACCTTTGGGGGTGGTCTGTATCTGACACTTTGAGTTAAAGCTGGTTCTAGTAATACACTTCCTTTTGGTTTTGCTTGACAGATGAATAGGCTGACTCTTCACCAACAGAAGACAAAGGAGAAAACTGTGCAGGTAACTTCTGGAGAGTTAGGGATAGTACATGGGTTTATTCCCTTCTTATCATGAAGAAACGTCCATCCCTCAACAACCACCCTTTGTATTGTTCAACATATATGAATTTGATACTCTAAGAAACATAATAAAAATGTAAATGCCCAGGTGTCTAGGGGTTTTAATTGTAAATAACTGTAAAGTAGTTTATTTCCATGTATTTTCTTTTCACATTAACCACTGTCCCTCCATGAGGAGCCAGCTACAGCCTCTATTGTACAGAATCACTCCCTGAAAGCAGAGTTACCTGTATTTACCATAGAAGAGGGACTTGTCTTTGACATAACCCGTGTTCCAAGTACCTTGATCTACACTGAAAAATTGCAGTAGTCTAACAATATCACCGCAAGCATAAAGATTTTACTCATACAACTGCAGGTATATAGCCCTGATGTGCATTTTACTGTACCACTGAAGACCAGGAGCCAGTCTGACTGCTCCCCACTGTCAGAGCACTGCACCACCATGGCTGCATCAGGGTTAAATGGGTTGTAACTTCCTTAGAGTTGACATGTTTTATGCAAGTTGTAGAGTTCAAGTCTATAAATTTATGCTGACCATTACAGGTGAAAAGCTGTATCTCCTACTGACAGGACTAAACTGCTGTGCAGGTGACACAAAATCACCAAAGAGCTGGGGAGATATGAATCCCACCTTTCAGCAGTTTATATTACAGCAGAAAAAAGATCTTTTCTTAAAAGGGTGGCCACTGCAGTGAGCAAAGTATGTATGTCAAGACAGTAATTCTAACTACAGTTAGTCATTAGACCAAAAAAGGGAAATATTAAATGCAATATGTGTTTTCCTTACAAGCAGCGGGTGGTTGGGGGGGGAAGGTGTCCTTATAAGTGGTATATGTGCATTTACATAGCTTTGCCATAAATAAATATTATTTGTACAATATTTTCAGACCTCAAACAATAATTACATGAAAGCCAGTCTTATTTGATCATAAAAGAAAATGTTCCTATTCCCACTGTGGCACAGCAACAAAATTTCTAATGACTTCAAAAGGAAGCAAGAATAGATCAAGAAACTACATGACCTTTTTACTCGCCTTTTATGTTTTATCTCCCTAGATCTAATATTTATGTATGAAGACCAGCATCATGAAATAATAATGCCTTTGACTTCTGACTAACTGTGAGTAAGTGAAAAGAAAATAAAACCTGAGAAATCCATATCAACCACTGAGAGAGGTGGGAATTGGAATAGCACCCCGCCCTCTTGGTGCAGGCTGCCCAGCGAGTCCAGCTGGTGGCCAGGATTCTGTATCCGCAGCCAGCTGAAATGATGCAAACTGAAGGACATAGCTGCAGGCACACACCATCTTCCAAAGGGCCCCACACTCAATGGGTCGAATGTCTGCAGAGACTGAATAAAGTTATCACTTATGCAAACCAAATAATTAAGTCTTAATAAAGGAATTGGATTCCCCCTGTATTCTAGGAGACTTTCATTCTGTTATGGTTTTGTCTGAGCTTTTTCTAGGATGACAATTTTGTCTTAGATTATAGAAAAAAAAATTTCAAAACCACTAAGATTTTTTGTCAGGCTGTCTGGAGAAAACAGATTTTTTACTAGTATTGCGCATATTTTTTTCACACAGATGACCTAATATTTGGAGGTAGTAGAGGGCTCAGTAAAATTAAACCAGAGCCAAAGCAGACAACAATGTGTGCTTTCATTTCTGCTCCATTGAAAATAGCAGCTCTCGTCTTGTGGGAACTTAAGATCCTTAAGACATAGTATGGGTGCGATCTCATCTCATGGTGCTACTGGGTATTTAGCATACCTGCTAACAGAGGTGTTGAGTGAGTCACAGACAGGTTTTGAGTCAGGCTTTAGCAGCAAGTCTAAAGGCCCTTTATGAGGTGCACACACAAGGCAGTCTTGCAGAGGGGGCCGCATACTTGGGTCTCCAGAGGGACAGGCATAAGATACAAGACCACACCAAGAGGGGCCACCAGTCTCCTAATCTGTGCAGCAACTCCATGAAGCAAACCCACTATGCTTTCCTCTGCAAAGGTTAACTTAGGGCAGATATGGGGCAGAGAAGGAAGCATATCGCACGGACCCGTTGCCTCCAGCTCTTTGTGTGGGAGTAGGCAAAGACTGAACACCACCACCACTCTTAGGTCCCAAGGAGTAGAAATCTACTGAAGAAGATACGTAGAGCGTAACAGGAAAAAATTGCTAATGAGTTACTTCCTGTGCAGAGAGACAAAGGGAAATTAGAATTTTCTGTGTCATAGTATCCTCCTCTGAGATCTCTAAGAATCAAAACTACCTCCTAAATGGACTCTATGAACCTCTACATGTACTTATCAAGTCTATTTCCACTCTAACTCATGATAAATACATTGGTGGCATCTTCCACTCCTCCACAATTTCACACAGAAACTAGCCCAGCTCCCTGGTAGTTAAACCCGCATTTATGCAGTAAATAACACCTCCTAGGATCATTCCAAATACAGGTGCACTATTTTTCCTTAAATTTTCAGAAATCACAGTTTGAAAGCCACCTCAAGTATCACTTTTTTTGCAGCTTTTTGCAGCTTTTTGAGCTTTGAGAAGCTCAGTACAATTCCACTGACTTCAAGTTACACCAGGAAAAAACATACCCCGTTAAAATAATACTACCTTATTCTTTCTTTTTAAGAAGGAAAAGCCTGCCCTTTGGCTACAAAGTTTATACAGTAGAATCTACTCCCAGACTTCAAACAGCTCAATGGAGCTGCTAGAAGAAGGGGTTATAATGAAACAGTTTAAAGCTCTGAGTATAGTGGGCGGCAGAGCAAGGGCTGTTGAAGTGAAGTCAGAGCCTAATGTTTCGTGTGAAGTTGTTTCAAAGCCGTATGCCAAATTGCTGTACTCAAAACCACTATTAAACATAACAGTTTTGAAAATACAACATTCAGTATCACCACACTTAAGAAAACAATACTTTAACAAATGTTTTCCTCAATCAGTGCATAGTCTACTCGTAAACAATACCCAGGGAGCCACATAGATGGCACAGGCCAGCCTTTGCTCTTGGATTTGCTGATACACAGCTGCTGGTACAAAATATAAAAACACATTACACACGCCAATTTCTAACATACTGCTTACTCCTCAGGTCCTTCAGAGCATGCAATGTGCCATATTTCCTCATATTTTAGGTACCACTCACCCATATGATGTCTGCAGCCTCCCTCATGCTTTTACTACTCTTGCATTAGGGACAGAGAGAGAGAAGCCATCAAGTAGATCCACTCCACTCTATGTTGCTGCTGTGCAGTAGTTTGAACTTCCCTTTGACTGCTGGCTGGAGTACAGTGTGCTCATGTCACACCACAGACCCTGGAACAACGTCCCTCGGTGGGGCAGGGAAGACAGCTGAGGACAACACACTCTCAAGCTATTTCAACATCAGACGCCTGCATGCAGGCCACAGGTTATTTTCTGAACCACCTTAAGGGGTTGGTTTTGATAGGTCAAGACTCAAAACAGGATATATAGCTTCCAAATCCCATGCAAAAAAAATCTTTTCCAATCCTATTTGATGCCTGGCTTCAACCCAGCACTCGTATATCTTTGTGCATCCATATGTTCACCATAATAGACTCTCCCACACTGGCTGAGAGCAGAATGTCACGGCATAAAAGTTAATGCTAATGGGATGTTATCTCCTCCTGCAGTTGCCTTGGGCAACAGGGAAAAAAATGAGCTAGCAATGTGTTTCTACCTCTAATACCTATGAGTCCAACCAGAGAGGATAAACAGCCACAATTTTCCAGTAAAATAAACAGTACTGACATTTAAATATTGACATTACAGTTAGGCATGACTAACTAAAAGAGCAGAAATATATTCACCATAACTTTGCCAGTGGTACTTTCAATAACATGGCAACATTTTGTGCTTTAAGCATCCTATCCAGCAACAACATATAACAGCCCTGTCTGGACAAAACACTGCAAACCATGAGTATGTGTAATGGATCTTTTTGATATTAACTGTAATTACTAGTTACTGATTGAAAATCTTACTCCAATACTTTTTTTCATGTTATTTGTTGCCCCAAATATTAAGTGACTGGTATATTTTAACTGAAAGCTGGTTCTCTACTCAATTTGCAATGAATGCCTGGCAATGGGAAGGGAGGGGAGAGGCAGTAAAAGTTCTCTTCTGGCCCCTAGACACCTGGGGAACACAATTGGTCTTGTCCCAGTGCAACTCAGCCTTTGAAAAACCATTTAGGTATGACAGCCAAGTTCCTGCTATGAAAAACAGTTATTTTAAAGGAAGGATACTTTGCAGATTGATAGTTCCAGACAAAGAGTGGATCACGCAGAACAGACTCAAAACAAGCAGCCTTTCTCATTATGGTTTTGTTTAATCAAAATCAAAGTGCTCTGCTCATTTCTTATTTGAGGGGTAAGAGCTTCCATTATGAAGACCAATACCAAAACTGTGCAGAAGGCTCTCCGCAACCCTCTTTGGAAAAGCCTTTTGCTGGCGCCAGTGGCAGCTGGATCACTATATTTTTTAACCACACAAAAGTCAGCTCATTCCTGCTGGCTGAAAATCCTGGAGATGGTGGCTTATGAGATGTCAGCTCTTACTTTCAATGTCAGCAATTTGGCTTACAGCGACTCTGAAATACTACTTTTTAAATTTATGTGGATAAGCAACAAAAAATTTGATGGATTGGAAACAGAACACAGTATTTTAATGAATCAAATACGACAACTTAGCCAGTGCAATGGAAATGATAGAAGCTGAATCACTGAACGTATGGTGCATCATATTCCAAATGACAAGCACCTCTGAATGAATCAGTTGTTTTGTAAATAACAATACAACCTCTTTATTGCACAGTCAGAGCTGTGAGCAGCTCAGCACCTCTACATTTTCTCCATTTTCTGCTAAGTTTATACTACTGCAGAGCACCAATGATGAAATTGGTTCCGAAGAAAACCTATTATATTAGGAAAAATCACATGGCAAGAACTAACTGCAAGTTAGTAGGCTGTCTGCAAGCTTGACGTCTGAAGCATGCAGCCTAGTGACTCTTCTGTGTCCTAATGTAAATTAATATATAAATATTTATTTTCACATTCCAAGTTGTAGTACACAAAACCCTGTCTGAGACCTTGGTTCCAAAATCTCAACTGCTTCATGATCATGGCCAAACTGTTGGTTTTATCACTTCTTCAGGCTGTTGCCTTCACTCTACTTGTCCTCTGCAGCTACCAGACAAACAGGTTGAGGCAGACCCTTCTGCATATGGCCTTGGCAGCAAGCAGGGGAGGCCTCATCCCTCTCTACAAGGCTTTTCATAGTTATAACGTTCATTGCCAAAAGCCTCTATGGTAGACACACCAGCCTCCAGCAAGAGTTGGGTGCTGCTGCTCGACAGCTATGTCCCAGAAGTGCTATTATGGCACATTGTCGCCACGGTCCCAATACCACACTTTCTCCCCAGCCAGGTTCTTCCATTTCTGATTCTGCTTAGCATCTTCTCCCTCTTATCTTGCTCAACTTCTCACCCTCACTCTCAAGGTTCCCTTTACCACTTCTCCATTAACACTCCTGCACTTCAGTCCTCCTGCTTGCACATACAAGCATCCAGTACCCTGATTTCACGTTGAACCAGATCCTTTAAGCTATTATCATGACCTTCCTCCAGCTGAATCCTTCTTCCCATTGCCTCCAGGCTGGAAGGAAGAACCTCATCTAGGTTCTTTTTCACATGTTTTTAGAGTTAGCTCAAAAGTGGAATGACTGATCTGAAGTGCTAGTCTAACAACCCAGATCAAATTAATCTTTATTTAGTTTTCCGAAGACAAAAACTTTCATCAAATATTTTTATAGAGTGCCATCATTAATGTTTCTTTGTTATAGAGATGAGAGGAACAAAATAAGAAATTCATTCTTCGCCCTGCTCTGAATTTTGGTAGCTCAGGTAACACTGAAGCTTAGCCTGCTCCTAATGTCTGCATGTTGTTACTTTGTTCAGGTTTTTTTAACAAAATTAATTTTTCTGCTTCAATTTTTAGAACTGGACTTTTGTCTTTAATTTTGCTCTTATCCATTAGAAAATATGAACGATATGACAAATCAGATATTAATACCTTTATGACTGCTGCTAAAAACAACCCCACAGCTTTCCCCAATTGTTTCTAAGATTTTTGCCAGAAATAAAGCATCATACAGACCCTTTGTGAAAAACATGTGTAGTTGAAGTTTTCTTAAAATATGGGAATAATACAGAAAAAATTCTAATTTTTTTAATTTAAAACGATTAAATCAATTTCTGTAAGTGTCCAACAAAAGGTGAATAAGCATAAACACTTCAAAAATTAAATATTAATAATTCATCAGTAGAAGTGAAAAATATTGTTTAGATCCATCTTCATACCAACTTTGTAAAGAATAACAGGACAGCCTGCAAACACTTCCTTTGAAGAGTGTGAGATGACATCCCTGTTATCACCACAAAACTGTTATAAAGCAATACATGGAGGCCATCATTTCATCACAGACTCATTACAACTTAAATCCTGAAAATACATCAAGTGTTTCTACTAACTCTTTATTCGTTGAAAGGTCCCTCACATATGAAAGAAGCATGTTTAAAATAGATGAATCCCATACTTACACTCAGAAGATGTGCAAATTCAGCCTTGACTTATTTGATCTATCCTAACAACTAAAAATCTCTAAATGGAAGTAATTAATCCAAATAGAATTAGAAATTTGCTTGTACATTCCTCATCTTGGGTCCTCCACATGTACCTAAAATTTCTTTAGCAATGCCATCATACCACGTAAGACATGCATAGTATTATTATCATGATAGATTATAGGCTTGAACAATTTTGGAGGAAAATGCCACACTCTAAAAGAAGTTGCAGAGCATCATCAACCAAAATTGCTCAGCACCAGCTCTAATTTCAAGGAAGAAGTACATAAAACCATTGCTAAGCAGTCTTGTGCACTTCACTGGTTGTAGTAAACCTTTTCCACATAAAAAGGTGTCCATTCAGTGAGATTTAGGACATCAACAGAAAACTACCAAGGAGTAATTCCTAAGTGTAAGAAGCTGGTCATTAGGACAGTCCTACAGATCCACAGACTGTGGGCTTCAGAGTCTCCAAAGTGTTAATCCCAAGGGAAGATCAAGGCTTTGATACAAAATGCACAAGCTCAAAATTTTTAAAATTTATCTTAAAGAAAACAGCAACTTCTGTGTTTCTTTTTTTTTGTTTTGTGCTATTCTTTGGAAGAAGGCAGAAGACATACATACAAAGCATAATTGTCTGCATCTACTGGCTTTAAGGTTAAGAAGAACCATGTCAGCTGGAAAACAGAAAAAATAAGTATGGATTCCGATCATCTTATGGTTTCTCAGGCATTTTTTTAAGCTTTACTTACGCAAATTGTGAGGTTAACTCCCCTACGTCACACACAGAAAAGGAGGGATACTCCCATTGTTAAGGAATGGTGTCCAGCTCCCACATGACTTAGGACGCGTTCCTGATATTTCTACAGACTTCCTTTATCAGGACACCTGATTTCTCAGTGTAATTTCTGATAAATCCTTTAAGGTGAACTGGGTACTTTTTTCACACACCTATTTCAATAGTGTCGATATGCATGTAATAAGAATCCCATCATTTTGTTGGGCCTACATCACTGACCCTTATTTACTGTCTACAAAATGCAGGTTTTCCACAGTGCAAAGAATTTGCAACTCCTCCTGATCCCACTCAGCACTTCCAATATAGGAATTACAGACCATTAGAAAATTCTGACATCATACTAAAGGTTCAAAGGCAACGTGAAACGCTAATTAGCACTTTAGAAGTGACTTCAAAGCTTGTGTGTTCTAGACAGCCAGGACAACAGAGGGTTGGTTTTAATCAAATTACGCCAAGAATCAAAGGCAAACAGAATCAGCATAGCAGGGAGTGGAGAGCTAAAATACTGCTCCCAAGATCTGAACAAATTATGCTGCATACCACTCAACTGCACCAATCACTGACATAAGGACTAGTTCGAAGCAAAAATTTATCTGGCTTAGTAACCCGTTTTGAGAAATATCAGTGATAGATGCTCAAAAACCAGGGTAATTACAGAGTGATCTCTCCTGCTCTGGGTGAACTTTGGGTCTCTGAACACAAGGAGTTCTCTTTCAGGGTTCCTAACTGACTGAAATTCTTTTGCAAATCTGACTTTGATTCATGAATAATTGAACTGGTTCCAAAAATCTTAGAGGTTTCGGGCAGGCTTTAGGTGATGCATTTTCTAGATACCCTTAATGAGGGTACCAAAATGAGAAACATAGGCAGAGCAGTGTAGGAAGAGCTGACACAGCAGAATACCATGCTTGCAGGGTGACATGGGCTATAGAAAAGGCATCAGTTAGCGGTAAGCTCATTAGAAGAAAAAAACGATCATCTGACAGTTTTTTTCAAGCTTTGGAAAATTGTTATATCTGGAAAATATTAGCCTTTTTTATTCCAACATTCAGCTGCAGAGAGGGGCTTGACGGTAAAAGCTCTCTGCATTTTCCAAAATTAGACTTTTTTTTCATAGCACAATAAATTATAAGACAGCAAAAATTGTGTAGAATTCTCTCATTGGAAAGAAAAAAGCCTTTTCTGTTTAAAGGAAAAGTTCAGGATCAAAAATTGAATTAAATATGGAATAACAACGTTAAGAAAATCACGCTTTTTCAAAAACGTCATGGAAAACCCGGCATTTAAAATACAACAGTGGAAGAAAAATAAGACAGCAAAGACTTAAGAGACATGAAAAGGGTTATCAGACTTCTCCAGCACTGTGTGAAGGCATTTTTTGTAACCGTTTTCTGGTTTTGGCTTGCATGTGCAAAGCTTAAAAACATTTTGTGATTGCGCGGATCAGTTTAAATGGAGTATTGAACAATCTGTACTTGTAAGACTGGTAAGTTTATTTCTAAAGACAGCATGTCTGGGTACACTGTACCCTGCTGAGGTCTCCTGTACTGATTAGATCATATCTGCATTCAATGGCCAAAATTTTAACTTATTTATATTTTGAGTTAAGCAAGTCTTACAAGTTTTAAACTCACAGCTTTGTAATTTCCAGCATCAATTTGCTAAAATATGTATAATACAATTCCCATATCTTTCATTTACTAAAAACATACTGTCTTTCTGACAAGAATAATACATGGCTTTAAATTCCAAAACTGCATTTTTAAAAAGATTTTAGGGAGAAAGTGTAAATAATGTTTTTTTCCCTAACTCTTATTCGCTGAATTTTGATGCAAGCATGTTTATTTACAATTGGAGATGTTAGGGCAGACAGTGTTGAAAGCCTTACTTTCTATTGGTTTTCTTTTCTGGGTGCTGCTGAGAGACCTTACAGAATGCAGAATATACGGAATCATTTTGGAGGGTATTCTAGGAATAAAGGTAGGACTGGATGGTTAAAATTCTATGTTTCTATTCCTTTGACATCATTTCTCACAGTGTTCTGATTGAGAAAATGGCTGCCATTGGCCTAGACAGGCACACTGTCTGCTCGGTGAAAAACTGGCTGGATGGCCGGGCCTGACGAGTTGCAATAAAGGGAGTTGAATCCAGTTGGAAACCAGTGATGAGTGGTGTTCCCCAGGGTTGAGTGCTGCGTCCAGTCCTGTTCAATATATTTATCAATGATCTGGATGAAGGGATTGAGTGCATCCTTATCAAGTTTGCAGATGACACTAAGCTGGGTAGAAATGTTGATCTTCTTGAAGGAAGGGAGGCTCTGCAGAGGGATCTGGACAGGGTGGACAATGGGCTGAGAACAACAGGATGAGGTTCAACAAGACCAAGTGCCAAGTCCTGCACTTGGGACACAACAACCTCAAGCAGTGTTAGAGACTTAGGGAAGAGTAGCTGGAGAGCTGCCTGGAGGAGGACCTGGGGGTGTTGGTTGACAGCCAGATGAATATGAGCCAGCAGAACCAGGAAAGTGATTGTGCCCCTGTACTCAGCATTGGTGAGGCCGCACCTCAAGTACTGTTTTCAGTTTTGGGTCCCTCAGTACAGGAAGGACATTGAGGTGTTGTAGCACGTCCAGAGAAGGGCAGTGAGGCTGTTGAAAGGGCTGGAGAACAAGTCCTATGAGGAGCAGCTAAGGGAACTGAGGTTCTTTAACCTAGAGAAGAGAAGGCTGAGGGGAGACCTCATCACTGTCTACAACTACCTGAAATGAGGTTTTGGTGAGGTGAGTGTTGGTCTATTCTCGCAAGTGACAAGCAATAGACGAGAAGAAATGGCCATCAGTTGCGCCAGGGGAAATTCAGACTAGACATCAGGAAAAATTTCTTAACTGATGTAGTGGGTTGGCTTTTGGATTGTTTTTAGGTCTTCCTTAACAATGGAGGTGAGAAATCTACAAAGTATTACATATCTTCCTTTAAAGTAACACAACATACAAATAAGTTATAGATAAGAGAGTTTGCTCTCTTCTCTTCCAGTGAGGCTTGGGAGCAGCAGGGCCCTTGTGTTGGTCTTGTCTGGAGCTGAAGCCTGCAGTGACTGCCCACGCGTAGGGGGAGAGTGCTGGATTGGATTTGGCTGTCCTGCTTTTCTCAAAGGAAGTGATGGGATTTTGCTAGTTCTTTACTTTGTTAGTTACCAGGTATTACAATTGTGCATATCTGTTTTGGTTTTGTTCCTTTTTGCCCTTTTTTCCCATTTTTCCTTGCCTTCTTCCCTTTCTTGGGAGTTTTCCATGATATCCTTACTATATGTAGTTGTGCATATGTATATATCATAGAGTCATAGAATCTGCCGGTTGGAAAAGACCTTGGAGATCATTGAGTCCAACCGCACCAATCATCCGCTAAACCATGCCCCTTAAGAACACATCTATCCATCTTCTAAACACATCCAAGGATGGTGAGTCAATGGGCAGCCTATTCCAGTGCCTGACCACCCTTTCAGTAAAGAAATTCTTCCTAATATCTAGTCTGAACCTCCCCTAGCGCAACTTATGGCCACTTCCTCTTGTCCTATCACTTGTCACTTGAGAGAAGAGATCAACACTCGCTCTCCCACAGGTCCCTTTCAGGCAGCTGTAGACAGCAATGAGGTCTCCCCTCAGTCTCCTCTTCTCCAAGCTAAAAAACCCCAGTTCCCTCAGTCGTTCCTCACAGGACTTGCTCTCCAGCCCCTTCATCATCCTCATTGCCCTTCTCTGAATGTGTTCCAACAGCTCAATGTCCTTCTCGTAGTGAGGGGCCCAGAACTTAACATAGTACTCAAGATGTGGCCTCACCAGTGCTGAGTACAGGGGCACAATCACCTCCCTTGTCCTGTTGGCCACGCTGTTTTTGACACAGGCCAAGATGCCATTGGCCTTCTTGGCCACCTGGGCACACTGCTGGCTCATATTCAGCCGGCTGTCAACCAACAGCCCCAGGTCCTTCTCCTCCAGGCAAGCTTTCCAGCCATTCTTCCCCCATCCTGTAACAGTGCATGGGGTTTTTGTGTCTCAAGTGCAGGACTCGGCATTTGGTCCCATTGGTCTTAGCCACTCGATCCAGCCTGTCCAGATCCCTCTGCAGAGCCTCCCTTCCTTCAAGCAGATCAACACTGCCACCCAGCTTAGTGTCATTGCAAACTTGCTACGGGTGCACTCGATTCCTTCGTCCAGGTCATTAATAAAGATACTGAATAGGACTGGACTCAACACTGAACCCTGGGGAACACCACTCGTGACTGGTTTCCAACTGGATTTAACTCCATTTACCACCACTCTTTGGGCCCGGCAATTCAGACAGTTTTTTACCCAGCATAGGGTGTGCCTGTCCAGGCCAATGGCAGCCAGTTTCTCAAGCAGAATGCTGTGAGAAACGGTGTCAAAGGCTTTACAAAAGCCCAGGTACATCACATCCACAGCCTTCCTCACATCCACTAACCTTGTCATAGAAGGAGATCAGGTTGATTTGGCAGGACCTGCCTTACATAAACCCATGTTGACTGGTTCTGATCACCTGGCTGTCCTGCGTGTGCTGTGTGATAGCATTCAGTATGATCTGCACCGTGACCTTCCCTGGTACCGAGGTCAAGCTGACAGGCCTATAATTCCCCAGATCATCCTTCTGACCCTTCTTGTAAATGGGAGTTACATTTGCCAGTCTCCAGTTGAGCGGCACTTCCCCAGTCACCCAGGACTGTTGACAGATGAGGGAAAGGGGTTTGGCAAGGATCTCTGCCAGCTCCCTTAATAGCCTTGGGTGTATCCCATCCAACCCCATAGACTTGTGGTTGTTTAATTGGTTGAGCAGGTCTCTAACCAAGTCTTCTTGGAACACTGAGGGTTAGTCTTCACGGTCTTCTAGGTCAGGACGCTTGGAGCCCAGAGGAGGAGGCTTGGATTTTGTTTTTTCCTCTTTTCTATATAACGGGGGCAGGGAGTGGGAGGGTGGGGAGGGGGCAGGTTTGGGAATTTTTTTTTCACTGAGGGTTGGGAAGTTGAGCTTGGGAAGCTAGCTCACACTCGCTCAACTGAAAGGGTGGTCAGGCATTGAACAGGTTGCCCAGGGAGGTGGTGGTGTCACCATCCCTGGAGGTATTTAAAAGCCAAAGAGATGAGTTTCTTAGGGACATGGTTTAGTAAGGAGACAGGTACAGTTGGACTTGATGATCTCAGAGGTCTTTTCTAAGCAGATGATTCTATGATTCTATTACTTCTCGTGTATTATGAGATACACAATAAGATGCAATATAGAAACAAAGCATATAGAGATATCTGTACATGGAAGGTACACATCTCCTTTACAGAAAGCACAAGACAACTGCTCAAATCAGTGTGTGTTTGTTTTTCAAAGGTACAATAAAGAGAGCAGAATCCCTTGCCCTTCAAGTTGAATTGAACAACAAATAGTTACCAGATTGCACAGGTGAGAGCTGTGGAGAAATTCTGTCTTGGGTGAAATTCATTTTGTCTACAGTCACCTAAAACATAGGCGCACAGTCTAATAGGGTTGCCTACGTTTCCTGCACAGTAAGTGAAAAGGGATCTTCAAAGGGACCTTCAAAGGCCAGTTCAATCTACATATCTTAAGCAGAACTAACTTACAGAATTGGTTTTGTGTATTGGCAACAAAGGAAACCTAAGATTTTCTGCATAGGCCAAAACCCTAATTTTCAGTTGATCCCTGCTTGTTGTACCTTCACCTCTGCAATTCCCTTGCCATTTCAGTACTCCAGAATCGCAGGGCACACACGTCTTCCTGGAGTGCTTAAAGCCTCCAGGCACTGGCTTACTCCTTGTCAGTACATTCAAGCATGCTGTGCAGAGGACACACATGTTATATAAAGATCTCCCAGATCTAATAGTTGCTGAGAATAGCTTTCAGAGATTTTGGACCAGTACCACTCCTGCAGAAATAGGAATCTCTCACTGACTTCATCTGTTGAAGAATGAGCCCAGCTGAGAAGGAAAGCCATCTCCTAACAAAGGGGAACACCTGCCTTATAGAAGCATGCATTTCATATTTATAACTACTTTATCAAATTTACTTTAAAATTATAGGATTATAAGGATACTTTGAAAAACTTATTCACCTGCCAATCACAATCCTTTTAAGTGTAGTACCTCAAGTTGCAGGGACTGTAGGTGTACATAGGATTTACAAAAGGTTGAAAGTTTGAAAAACATCAAAGTGACAGAATCCTTTTCTTTTGCAGAGAAACATCAGTGGTTTTAAAAGCAAATTTTACTTTTGAAAGTTTAACATGAAAAAGTGACTACTCAGACACCATCTTTAAATGAGAACTTAATGTATCCCAAAACAGATGGTTCAAAGTTAATGTTTCCTGTTTCTAAAATGATTTATTCAGTATCACAAAACAACAACATTCAACAGCTGCTGAAAGCAAATACTAATTATAGCAGGAAGATATAACCATTCACTGTGCCCCAAAATCATTAATAAGTCAACATGTACATTCAGAGATGACAGCAACAGTTACAATAATTGGTACCCTGTTTTGTGTGTGTGTTTCTAAACTAAACAGACTTCACCATCTGTGGTTAATTATTCTGGGATCATTGCCATTATTTTATTCAAGATTTGCTATCTGGTTTTAATAAATTAATGAGGTGTTAGAAGAATCCTTATGTGAATGGAACGAATGCATCACCACTGTTTATAAAGCAGTCTAAATATTCTACCAGCTGCCATTCCACTTTTCAGAAGACGTCATAGATGGCTACTAGCATATCAAGTGCTTTATTACCTTACCAATCCTCCTCTAGAAAACCATACATGTTCACACAACTAAATCCTTACGCTCCTCATTTCAGCTTTTCCAGACAGAGTGCTCCAGCTGAAGTCCTCCATACTGCATGTCTGTTTCAGACATTCTTACTGGAGTTTTTCAGGAAAAATAGTTATATTTATTAGAGAAAGAAGCCAGAATAAAAGAAATCACTTAAAATCTATGAATCCTTCTTAGGCCACATCTAGGATCAGAGCCAAAAATGAGATAGGTATAAGGAAGGGAGAATCAACATTAGTCATTAAAAATGTCTTTGCAATTCCTATAAAAATCTGTCCAGGACAACTCACACCCCAGGGCCTTGCTGCATATATTTCAGCTGCTCAGAGCTGCAGCTGCCCCAAGAGCAGCAAAGCCTCTCTGCAGACTTCAAGAACAGGGCAATGCCTGGGCTGGGCAGTGAGTCAGCCCTCAAGTGTTCAGGGGCAGGTGAGGGTGGGCGTTGGACACTACACATGGGAGTCACCAATGGTCCACCTTGCTCACCCTTGAGTGGCCTTCTTTCAAGAAGTAGGGTTTGAACTGGTCAGTAGGAGAGGGAAGAGTGCCATCAGCCGAGAGGCAGGAGGCCTGACTGGGATGGGGATTCTGCCCTGCTTCACCAGGACTCTTCCCTGGCCAGCTTTATTAGGCACCTCTAAAGGCAATATAAATAAGGCTGTTCCTAGAAAAGGAAGCCTTAAGTGCTCTTCAGCTTCAGTCAAGTTTCAGAGCAGCTCAGCTCTCAGTACTGAAGGCGGCAGGGGGCCTGGGCCAGAAGCAGGAAACATCATCTTGTAATTAGAGGTGATGTTGTAATGCATATGCTAAATAGGGCTGCTCAAAACAGTCATTTTAGCATTCTTTAGGCTACAAATACTTAACCTTGCAACCCTAATATCTCCCAGTACCTCCTTTCTACATAGTTTTTCTGTCAGTGCACTATTTTTTATAATTTAACAAAAAATCAGTCAGTCCATGAATATTCAAGCATTAATGGCTGAGGTCAACTGCATTTCCTGGAAAATGAATTACAAGGTAAGATTGTTGGTGTCCTAGAGAGAAGCTGGGAACTATTAGCAAAGAATTAACTACCTGAGAAATACCACGGGTTGAGATTGTCATTTCTCTAGCAAGGATACCTGTGAACTTTAACTTTAGGGGGTTTGGTTTTAATCTGTAAAGCATGGACAGAGGAGAGGACACCTTCTCCTAAGTCTGGTGGTGTGAAAGGCCTACCAACTGTTAAGCAAAACCAGTAGAATGGATTAGACCTTCTTGCTTGAAAATTATCACCGTGTCATTCAGTCAGATCACCCTAGAACATGCCTGCTGAAGAAGCAGTTTGAAAAGTTTTTCCCTGACTGGCTTAATTTGGTATAATCCCCCAAATCAATTAAATTAATACCAGTTGTCAGATATTTTTCACCTTGTTCTGTTTTATACTTGCTCTTTTTATACCTGAGTATAAACATTGTACCATCTAAGGTATTGTTTATGTCAAATATTTTTTCTTTGTACCTTAAATTACTCTGAGGTGAAAGATGTCAAAAAAAATATCTTGCTTGATATCATGCAGTTGATTTGTACAATCTGTAGAGAAAACAAAAGTTTCTTTTTCAAGGTAGTGGTGGATTCCAATTAAACCAAATTCTGGGTTGTCTTAATGACTTATTATTGTAATAGATCCATAAATACATTTTATACAGTACTCAAAATGGTCCCATCTGGACCAGTATGCCATAACAACACTTCCTAGAATGTCAGATCTAGAAATTTATTTATGTACATAAGAATACACACACACACATTTAGAGCAAATATTTGTTATCTATCATGTCTAGATTTCCAGTAATTTTATACACAGACATGATTTAGAACAAAATAAAAAATAAGCAAATATCAAAAAAAATCTTTAAAAAGGTGAAGGAGGTGGATGGAAAGGGTAGACAGACTCTTTGCAAATGTGGTCTTTGGTGTGAAGCCTGCATGTTGCCAATGTCAACAGGAGCTTTACCTTTGCAGGTGAAGGGTCCACTTGAGATAGTGGAGGCCATACGTGCCAGGTGAGCTATGTAAAACACTCCTCCCCCAACCTCCTACAGGGACATAAAGCCCAATTTACTTTCTCACCAAAACAAAGCACTACACATAGCTAAGTTAGTCTTATGTTCTGTGGATAAAAACAACAATAACATATTTTTAGCCTTGAATAAGAGGAAATATAGCAATCTTACCTGAGTCCCTGACAGCCCTTGTCTCATAACCACACAATGTTATGACACCTGCCTAATTATGTGACGAGCTCTTTCTGCAGCAGGCACCTACAACAGTGCTTTGCTTTTGTACCACTGCAAGGAAGAGTTATGACATTTCCTAGCTGGTGTTGCCTTGGAAAAGATAGTGCAGCTCAAAATGCAAGCTTTGCCTGAGCCCTCACACTCACAGCAGACAGCATATTGAGTCCCCAGGCCTAGCTATCATTTATCCAAGCAGCAGAAGGAGCACTCCCACAGCAGTCCGATGTTCTTTCCATTTTTTACACACAAAAGAAGACCATGGTAGCTTCAGTGATGAGTCATTTTCTGCTACTGCAACACCAGGTAACTTTTTCTATCAAGAGCCTACAAACTTTCCTACAAGCTTGATCACATCCAGGTGAAAGCCCAAGAAGAAATTTTAGCTCACATTCTGGAAGACCTATGTAAACTCTAAGTCCTTTTAGAGAGATGTGCATTTTCTGTGGAATTTCACCATCCACAAGAGGAACTCATACAGTTACACTGAAGGAAGATATTTACATATTCCAAAGGCCAAGTAAGTGTATTACTCAAGGCTGAACTTCTAAAATTTAGCATGAGGTATGACCAAACACTGAACTCTGCGAAACTATTACTGGACCAAGTTAATCCACAGTAAAGCAGTTTACTGGGCAGAAGTCAGGATACACCCAAACATGCACATGCATATACAAAATAATGAGTGATGTATCAATAATTTCACAGTTAGTCAAAGAAGCTGGCAAGAAAGAGAGAAGACTGAGGAGGACACAGTGTTTCAAGAGTAAAGAAGCACAGTAACAATGCAAAAACTTCTGTAAAACAAAATAAGTGACTTTGTAATGGAAATGAAACAATTGGTTACATTCAGGAACATAAGTTAAAACAGTTCTAATACCACTCGGATGAATAGATAGGACCTAAAACTAATTGAAAACACAAGTAAAATACTGATTAAGAAAAATGCTAATATAGGGGGCAAGAAGAAGATGGGAGTAAGGGTATGAAAATGAAAATTACCTCCAATAAAGTGGAAGAAGAACTGAAAGATTTTGTGCATTCTTGAGTAAAGCAATCAGACAAACCCCACCTCAAAACTTCTAGGGCTTTCCTCTATGAAACCTCAGCTTTGCTAGAAAATATTTGCCATAAATTTTTCTAATTAGTGGAGCTATACTACAAGTGGATAATGGGAAATTAATATCCATATGCGAAGAACAGAGATGTAAAGTGAACAAGGCAAAACAACCTATGTTAGCCAAAACTCAATAACAATTGAACGGTTTAGAGAAAATTAGAGGAAGCAGCCTAATGAAAGAGTGAAACAAAACAGAAACTGGAGAACGCAATTGTATTAAAGGCAAAGCCAGCCCAATGTATAATTTTTCCTTAGGAATAAAAACAACCTGCTTCAAAAGCAAGCAAAGGAAACAAACTCTGATAAACACCAGCTAGCATCTTGTGGAAGATTACTTGTTCAATTGGAGGAGGAATTATTACAAGAACTGTTAAGAAGGCATGCAAGTAGTTACAGGAAAGATGACAGTAAGCTGTGCTGTAAGGAGAGCTGTCACTCTGGAAGGACAATCCCACTGTATTTCTCTTAGGGCCTACATCTTATTTCATATTCTCATTAACAGCATTGGGGTAAAGGATATAAGAGTCTACTGATTAATCTATAAATATGAACCTGAGGAGTAGCGTGAGAAAAGCAGCAGAATATGTTTCAAGAAGCAGAAGGTCTCAGAGCCTTATTAACTAAAGCACTGATCCTCCTCCAGCAGAACTGACTGCTCCAGCTCAGCATTTGCTCACAGTCATAGGATGCCTTCCTCTTTTGTGAAGCAGGACCATATCCCAAAGAGTGTTCCCAACCAAACAACTGGAATCAATGAGGAAGGGGATATATCAACTGAACGTGGGAAGAACGGGGTAGACTGGGGAAGTGTCAGCACAGTTTTGCAGAGCAAGTCCTCCTCTGCAAACCTCTTTGAATTCTCTGTATGGATAAGCAAGTACAGGGAGGAGGAACTACAGCCCCTCTGCATTGCTAACACACTTAGCAAGGTCATCCACCAAGGACTTCTAAAAAAACTCATCAGAACAGTCCACCTATGCAGCGGAGGAGGGAGACAGGCAGAGTTCCTCAAGGGTATTTGCTGGGACTCTTGGTGGTCAAGAAATTCATGGTAATCTGGAAACAGCTGTGTGGTCACTAAGTTTGCTGATGCTTATTTATTCAGTACTGTTGGAAAGGGCAACCTTCAACAGTTTCAGGACAACTTCATGAGACTGAATGACTGGATAATAATACACAGATGAAATTCAGGGCAGATAATCATAAAGTCAACCTCAAAAGGGAAAAAAAAAATCCTAATTTCAGATGTCAGATGATGGTTTCCAAGCTGACCTTCCATGGTAATACCTTCCTTGGGTGGTAATACTCAAGCGCAAAATTTTGAGGTTATGATGAAAAGTTCCATAAATACATCAGCTTAGTGCTCAGTACAAGTCAAAAGAGCAACTGAATATTAAGAATTATTGGAAAAGGAATAGAGAATGAAACCAAGAACATCACTATGTCCCTTTACAAATCCAGGGTTTATCCACAAATTGAATACTGTGTGCAGTTCTATTACTTTCATCTTCAGCAGAACATGATAGAACGGGGGAGGGTTCAGAAAAGGGACAATAAGGATACTCAAAGGTGTGAATTGTTTCCCACTAAGAAACAAATATTTTATTGGTTATTGCTTCAGACTACTCAGTCCAAGAAAAAAAAAAACAATTGAGGAAGAAAATGACAGGGGTTCACAAAATCATGAGACCCCGCATGAGACAGAGGCACGGCATCTAGCAGGCAACTCAAAAAAGGCAGTGGGGACTAAGGTAGCTGTCCAGGAAGGGCATTGCAGTATCAATCATGGAAGGAGTAATTTGGCCAACAGAAGTCTGCAGGAGGAGATAATGTCTCATTAAATCAAACGCTACAGTTGGGGAAGAGTTGACAAATTTCTGGGCATGTCCATCCTTTTTTAGGTTACTTGACATCTACTAAACTATATATATGGCAAGAAGTGTCTCTTTCAAGGCCTGTATTGAAATGTCTTAAACCTTTCCATTTTCCTAATGACTTGATTTCTTTTTTGTTCACAGAGCACAACACACGTCAGTCATTGTACTGTCCTCATGTTGTTTATGTGCTGGCTGAAGCCCAGAAGATTTAGCTGAGGTCAGAATGGGAGAACCAAGAAAGATGCCTCTGCAGATACAGCATGAGTTTTTCAGGAGAGGTTCCTACCCCTTTCTCACAACAATTTTTTTCTTTTTGGTATGTTGGGAGGTCACTATGTACACCACAGCATATGGAGTCACAGAGAAAAAAATCATTGCAGTTACTAACAGACAAAACCAAAAGCATAAATGCACCTTCATGGTATAGTTTATTCTTAGTCTGCTCTCAGAAAAAGCATGAAATCCTTCTACTGCACTGCTTTTACATACATCATAAAAACATAATGTCTAACTACACCCACTAGCTTCAGAACTCAAATCTAGCCTCATCCGGATATATACAAGCTGCAGATACGCTGGTCCTTCCAACTGAGAGTCACTTCATTTGTAAGTGCATGCCATTGTTTTTTCCTAAGGTGCAACATATACATAGAATGGATTCCCCTGCACACACTTCTCTGGCTCACTACTTTAAGGAACCGGAAACTATAGCTCAACATTAGCATGAACACTGGTCAGTGCAGCAAAATTTTCATTATTTCTCACTGAGTCTCAGTTCATCACTTAGAGATTTTTTTTAATTTAAAAAAAAAATCAGCAGTAAAACCACTTAACAATAACACAAGTGCTTAACAGCACAAAGATAACAGGGTAGTTGTACGTTCTCTTTTTCTTGTGGGCAAGACATATATGTTATATTATTCAGCAATGTCTGTGTATCTGTTCATATGACTGTGTTACAGGCTAATAAGGAAGCAATGCAGCAATCCACAAGAATGTGTTGCAGCTGCGCTCTCATCCGAGCCATATGCTGTGATGGTATCTTCTCTGATTTACACTCCACTCTGGAAACAGTCTGTATTTGCACTCCTCTGTAGCAATCCAGTGAAACCAGAGCTTTTTATCTTACCATGTCTCCCCTGGCCCTCCTTGAAGATAAATCTTTAGCATAACAGAATGACAGAGTATCTGCTAAATGCAAGGCCACCAAGTAAGAGATATTTGTTCTCATGCTTATTATTCCATTATTGGAAATAAAATACATTTGTCATCTGTTTTTTTTTAACATCATACATACAAAAGTCCCAACAAGTCAACTACATTCACCTGCGTTTGTAAAGTCACAGCCTGGAATCACCACCAATCTTCCCTCCTCACAAAGAAAAATATGTCCTTCTTTTTGTTCCAGGGCACTTGTGGTGGAGACTGGTTGATCTCTTTGTTGTAAGGTCAGAGTAGGGGAGCAATAGTTAAGAAGGAATATGTGGAAAGAAGGAGAAAAATAATAAAGTAAACATTTCACAACAATCTCCAATGAAAGTTACCACAAGACATGTCAGCAGTGCCAGCTGGATTGGGTACATATGAATTTCAACAGATTTTCCTTAGAGATGTGGTCCTAGCTTGGAAAGCAACTCCATAAAAGTTGATAGTTTATTGTTTGGGTTTAATGCATCTCAGCAGCCTCAGTCCAGATATGATCTGTTTAACAGAAAGACCACAAAGCAAACAAAATCACTTTCTTAACTAAAAATGACTTCCCAGGAGGCATTAAAATGACACATAATACAAATTTATCATATCCTACCTTAGAATGATTCCTGAAGTTTTATTACTTTTCTTCTTTTCATAACGTAATCTGAAATTTACCATTAATTTATGAGGTTAAGCAGCTACTGTGCACAATTATAGGAATGACTACATAGCAGCAAGGTGCAGTGATTTTTATGCACATTATACACAAGCATCTATACAGCAGTGACCCAAGACATGTAAAACTCCAAGCAAGTTAAGAGTACATCACAGTTAAGCAGAAATCAATCGTTCTATATAGGGATTTAGAAACTGCATGCCTGGTCAAAGCGTCCAGGGAATGCAGCCCAGCAGATGAAAGCATATACACTGAAATATTATCTTAACCAAAATCAACGACAGAAAATTTCAGAGAACAAATATTTACTAGTTGCATCTAAAGAGCTGATGCATCCTTCAGACCTGCAAGTCTTTATTCTGGGTTCTTACCCCTAATTAAATATGTCAAAACTAGGTCATTTCAGAAGAACAAAATATAGGTTTATAAAAGAAGCCACAAACCTATTTTTTTAGACCTTATTAATGAAGGGGAATAGTTTGGTGGCCTGGGAAGGTATTTCATGAAAATACCCAAAGCAAGTTGAATGTTGGGCTGCATTCAGTTATTGGCCTCTGCTCAGCTGAAACTACTTTTGTTACCTATTATTATGGTAAAGAAACACTGGGAACACCAAAGTTCTCAGATATCCCTGAATGCAGTCTCCTGCCCATTCAGCTCCAGCTGCAAGCACAGCATGAGAGTCTCACAGGTCCCTCTGCACCTTCCAGGTGGAGATAGTCAGTCAAGTATCATTTTTATCTACCATCTGCACTGGACAAGTGGCTCCCACACAATGTTTTTTACCTTTACTCCACATTTCTTCCATTCTGTTTCTGTCTTCCACAGGCAAAAAAGATAAGCAACACACAGAGGAAAACAGAGCAAAACCCACAAGGACCTCCCTGCAATTTCAGCACATCCAGAATTACAGCCCCTAGACCTCCACCTGAGCAGTGTGCTTTGAGCTGATGCTCCAACTGCAGAAGAAAACTATTAGTAATGCTACAAAGTCTGTATGTACAAGGTGGAGAACACCAGATTTAGAATTGCATTTGCAATGCGTGGGGGACAATATTTTTTTTTTCCTAGCCAAGACAAGTCTGCTGCTTCTCAGCTTGATTTGAGACAAAATGCGGACATTTTGAAAATTACTATTGCCTTAGTATTAGCTTTCTTTTAATATTTTCAAAATTGTCATTTTCATTTTATGAATCCTTTCACATAAATTAAATCTTTAGGGTGAAAAATTGTTTTGCAGTAAAAAAAAGCAAGAAAGTCTTGGTTTTCATTAAAAAAAAATACACACAAAAAAAAAAACCCATGGACAATTGTGGACAATTGTGAAGTTTTACTCAGAACTATCTGATTGCATGGTACTGTTAAACCAGCCCTTTCTCTAGAAATGTTTTTGCTCTATCATCATATCTATTTCTGCTTATGGAGGACATACCCTCACATCTTATTTACAATCCACTATTCAAACTGTACTCAGCCAACACAGCTGTTACTCTTCTCCTGAGCTTTAGTTTGGTGTTCCTCAACAACACTGCCTCTTCCCAAGCTCTCCAGGAGTACCGCAGACCTGTTTGCCTGACCTTGCCCAGCTGTAACCCTCTTTCTCAACTAGACTCAATATAGTCCTGCATCCATTACCTCTTATCCTTTAGCACCACTATAGCCATTGCCTCACTTTTCTCTGCTCATCACAAGAGTATTTTTATTTCCTATCCCAGGCTAACCGTCACTCACTGTGTTTGCTGTTCCCAGCTGCTCTTGTCTCCTCCCACCTTACATTCCCTGCCTGCAACTCACAAGCAGCCATGGACAAGACCTTCTCTATACTCCACCAACTACCTTAAAAAATAAATACATACACAAGTCAGCTTGAAACAGACTCCTAACATCCATAATTTCAACCCATGCCATTATAGTCTGTCAAACTAACAAGAAACTAGAAAGTCTTCCAATGGAAAGCATTAAGCAGCCTTAATATTTTTTGCTGCTAAAGGAGGAGACGCAAATTTTACTCCCCTTCTTAGAGGGCATTTTCCCATTGCTTCCCCACAACTTCCTATTGTGCCTCCTTCCACTCCCTCAGTTTTCCTGTTCCTTCCCACATTTTGGGCAAATACCAGGTCTCACTAAAACAGGTCAAGGCCTGACTGCTCTCCACTACAGAGGAGGAAGTTATTGTGCCATTGCAAGGGCAAGCTCAGGTATACAGGAAGCCATGGCAAGTGCTGTCAGCACTTCTATTTATTATTAATTCATGGATTGTGGGAATACAAACTACTTATGTTTAACCCCAGCAAGATAAATATTTCCTTCTCATTTAAAATGAGTCTATAAAGCAAAGAAGCATCATAGGCAAAGGCTATTAGTATGAACTCCAGAGATGCATTATTTAAAGCAATGGCCATGGGTAGTTTAAAGGCTCCTTATTTCAAAACCCACCTACAGGTTGAGCAGCTGGAAATCATGCTGCTGTTGTGGAAAGGGGAATTACCGCAGGGAGGTGACATGCGCCCTGCACCACATAGACCATAGAGGCCTCCTGCACTGCTGTCCACCAATGGCTGCATATTCTGAATTCACTGGATTTGCCTCTCCCAGTCCTTGTCACAGGTAAGAGAGCATTACTGTCCTCCTACGTGGATATAGTATTTGTTTTGAATGCCAAACAGAAGGATGTGGAGGGGAACACATAAAGAAATCTATACATTTGCTACTACGTCAGCTAACAGCCTTTCACAGGGATTGGGTGGTTTTTAGTGTAACAGTTAACAACAGAAGCTGCAGCTCATATTGGAGACACTCGGTTTCCCATGGCTGATGCTGCTCAAGACACAGCAACATCTGATGAAGCTCAAAGCGTCCCTTTCTGCTAGGCACAAAATGAGCCCAGAGCCAGAGGACAACCCTAGCAGTCCACAGAGATGGCAGTGAGGATGAAGAAACAGAGAAATACAGAGAAATGCTTAGTGCAGTGGTACACCAGAAGAATTGCAGCCTGTCTCTCTACCACAAGTAACCTGAGGAGAAGTTATAGGCATCTACCAAAACATGATGGAACCACACAAGGATTAGGAGGAAGCTCTATAAACTGGCAGGGACTAAACTGTTGTCAGCTGCCCTTCTTCGGGCATATAGCAGCACGTGATCCTCAGCACACCTGGTGACCTGACACTAGCTAAGAGACAAGACTGCTCCACTGCTCCAGCAGCTTCAAAACTTGCTGTTATTATGTTCATTAAAAGGCGTCCTTAGGGGCGATAGATAAGAAAAATAGCTACTCTGGGATATTAGTTGTTATCTGATTTAATTAAAGAACTGGGTAGTTTTCTGCTGATAAATAGGCAGACAATGCTAAGCATTCACAGAAGTTCTCACAACTTTTTTTCCAACTTAGGCGATTAGAGGCATATCTGAACTGAACAGTTTATCTTTAAAATGGAAAAGACCTACTTTTTTTCATTAACTAGGTTACCAACTGCAAAATAAAGCATAATGTGGAGACCCTGATATACCTACCACAACCTGAAACTCAGAAAGAATTCTGTTCACCTGGAATTAGGCTTGAAAACAACTTCCAGTGTACAGTTACACAGTAAGGGGCATCTAGTAGGGACAGAAGCTATTGTTGTGAACTTAAAGGCTGAGATACAGTACATTAACATGCAAATATAGCTAAGACAACAGGAGTGGTGTGTTACAAGAAAAAAAATAACAAAACATGAGTGTAGAAACTCAACAAGCTTTAAAGCAGGATCAATGCTTCACATTGAGCCCAGTGTGCATCAGAACCAAGAAAAATACGAGGCAAGAGCAAGCAGTATTTATAAACAAGATAACCTTTTAGAAAACCTAATTTCCAATGCTCTATTTTCACTGGTAAGCCTGATGGATTGCAGGACAATGTCTTCCTTTATGGAGTACCAGTTTACGTGAGAGCATAAGTCAGATCCTCCATCCAGAAAAGATGCTGTTGCTAGCACTGACTCCTGCTCATCCTCCACCTTTCTGCTCCTCATCCTGCCAAGCACAACACTAGGGTCAGTCACAGATGCTGGGAGGCTTGAGCAAGGCTGCAGGCATTCAAACCATTCCCTGGCATTCCCCCAGCAACAGATTGAACTAGGCAACCTATGAGAAAGCCGTGGAAAATCAAGGTTGAATAGAAGTAGACTTGATCCATTCCACTGTCTGACAGCAAGATCTCACCTGCATTTTCTCCCTTTCCACAAACACACCTCCATGTGCTGTCCTTCTATTCGCTGCCTTTCACCACATACTTTTCCTAATCACTCTATTTGCACAAATTGCAAGTGACCCTGACTGATTTAGATGAAAGGCAGAGCATGTCAAAACAGTTAAACTGTCTTTGCTTTGTTTACTACCTCATTGCATAATATTACAAAGTCTGGGTTTGAGTCCATTAGCTCAAAACAGCAGAAAACAAACAAGTGATGAGCTTTGTCAGGATAAGATGCATACTAACGACCATTTCAGTTCCATCAACCACGCAATTTCCAAACAACACATTATTTGTACACATTTGGTGTGCTGCCTTCTGGCTCAGTCGGTTTCAGATCACAGTGGTAATTTATGAGATGCTACACTTACCGGTCATGCTAACGTGAAAGCACTTGGAAGAGTCTCAGCTGCAGAGCTACAGCAATAACCTCTTTTCTTAAACAAAACAAAACAAAAAAAAAAAAGTGTTACAACAATTTCATGTAAACAGATTGTTTGAAATCCAGGGAGCCATTTTACAAGATGGGGTAACCAAACAGCTCAGAGTCACCAGAAGACAGAGTTCTACTCTTTTCTCAGCAAAAAATCAAACAGGTTTAGGGTTTTATCCCCAGTTTAATGAGCTGAATCAGGTTACTTAGGGTCCAAGCAAGATCAAAGGGGATCGGATCAGGGAGAACCACATAGCCAGAAGGCAACTTTCCCAGAAGTAAAACCCTTTCCTGGTAGAAATGGCCATGGTAAAATAGATTGGTGCTCTCAGTGACATGAAACTTCAGCCCAGTTTGCTAACCTCAGAGATGAAGATGACTAGTGAAGGGATGAAAAACAAGGGGCTTTCTTCCTAACAACTGTAGCCAGGCTAATCCAGGAGGATGCTTAATCAGGCAGCACCAAAAGTTCTCAGTCAGAAGGATCAGCATAGCTAGGATTTTACTGGGCACTATTTAAGATACGTATCTTTACAACAACCATTATCAGAAAGTAGAGTCATCCAGCAATAGGCAACACACTTTCTACCTTGCAGCAAAATATCATTTTTGAGAAATAATGAAGGCACAAAACTAGATAGTAACTTTTTGAAGGTATATGTGATGTGCATGATTATCAGTATCAGATTGCAAATCCTTATAGCCCTTTGTAACACACAGTTTAAATGAGTGCTGTTTTCCTGTTTCTTGATAACAAAAGGCCTAGACTAAGAAAAACACAAACTATAATGGTACAAACTAGCACTGAATGTGCACAACAGGACGTGTTGGGGAAAAATTACACTATGAATTCTCAAATTAACATAACAGAAAAAAAGGTCATTTTGTAACTGCAATTGAATTTATATTTGTAGTTGCATAAGGTGGTGAAACTCTTCTTATTCAGCTCCAGCTGCTGCAGAAATTAGAACTGGCTGATCAGTCTTTGAGAAGGATTCCATGACTCGTCATTAGTATTTTCAAAATCAAAACCTGAAAAATATGTTTTCCTTGGTATATGAGATTTGGCCTTAGCTCTTCACGGTCCAAGTATTCTTTGCAACTGAAGTCCTTTCAGAGCCCTTTTGGAACATTATTTCTTCCTTATGAATGGTAATCACTTGTTAGCAGGAGCCTATAGCATACACATGCCCACACGAACATGAAAACTCTGAAAGCGAATGTAGAAAAAAAGCCCTAATTTGATTGTAACTCTTGCTATCCTGCAGATAATATACAAGCTTCGGCATACATCATATGTCATAAAGAATGCAATGTAGCTCCTAAAATTCACCTACTTAAAAAAGAAAAACAAAATAAACAGAGCTCCCCACCACCATCTCCATCCAAGAAAGATGACAGACAAAAAATAACTTGAACTTTCCTCTGGATGTTTGTTCATTTGTATGAATTTAGTGGAGAAAAGATCCATTACTCTGCTCCTGTTTCCATATTTTCTGTCTCCTGAGCAAGTGACAACTCTACAGCCAGGACATCTGGCTGTTTATATCCACTCCTCAATAGATTTAGAGACCAGAAAGATATCAGTGCGCCTGCTACAAAAACCAAACTGAAGTCCATATTTAAACAAACACACACATGACCAGGCAGGACTAGAGAAGGAGTCATCACCACGTGTCAGTGGTTCACATGAGCTGGCCTAAAGCTATGTTTCAGAAACATTTCAGACTCCTCTGCCCAGTTCCTGACATCCCTTTCAACTCTAAACTTGGGTTAGAAATTAAAGCCACTTTCCTCCACATCCAAATTTTTTCCAAGGATGAAAGTAGCAGGGCAAGAAACAAACCTAAGCATCCTAAAGCAACATCTCCAGTATTATCCAATTTGGTTATCTGGTGGGTTGGGACCCACAACCAGATTTCAATCTCCTTTCAATTATCTCCCCTTAGGAAAACAGATGTAAGATAACACAAGACTCTCCAAGATGGAGTAAAGTGGGAGCCAAAGGAACAGAGACTCCCAAGAGTTACCAGAGCTGAATTTGAGAATTCAGTTTTTAAAAACACTAACATATACTTGCACTGTTGTACTCTTCAATCCCTAAAGCATCTCCAAATAATTTTCATCCATAGATTTCACTGCTTTCTCTCCTCTTTACTTGCCTTCATTCTGTACTACCATTTTGCTGTGTATTGATGCTGGCCTCCATATCAAGAAAACCATTTTGAGAACCTCAGAGTTTGGAAATACAGGCAGGACACTCAGAGCATAAAAGTCAGTGCCCCCTTCTGAAGAGCTGTCATGCTAACCACAAATATGACAGAGTCCAAAAATATCATAAAGTCAACTCAGCACAGAAAACTGAAGTTGTTATAAATCCAAATTTCAACAAATCTACCTATAAGAACAAGTTCATGCTTGAACTATGTCCACTTGAGTACCCTGCCTCACCCAGCAGCCAGGAGCAGAAGTATGGATGCAAGAAGAATGGCACCATAATGATAATTCCTCAGTACTTTACCTTAGCCTTCCAAAATCTTGTGCCCACAGGCTTTTCTGAATCAGAGGCAAAGTTTGCATATTCAATCTATTTCCATTAATTTGCCTACAGCCTTCCTGAACTGTTCTGGCTCAGCTGTTACTTGCTTTGCCTCAACCCACCATCTGGTTTTCAGGTTGGGTTCCTATTACTGTCACAGAAGGCAGAGGTCAGAGCTGTATTTACATGGCTTCACCTCCGCTGAGCAGGAGAAAAAAAAAGCAGCACAGGGAAGCACAGAGAGATAGCCAGCCTGCATTGATGAGAACCAGACCAGCACAGTTATTTTGGCCACTCTCTTTCATGTTTTTTGAACCTTTAGGACTACTTTGGCATCTTGCTGCTTCATTTTCATGTGGGTAAGAAACCTGGCAGGAGAAAACACAATTACTCTCATTTTGCTGTGAGGCTTGGTTGGAGTTTGTGGTTCCAGGTGAAACCGGACTAGAAGGAAAAGAGTGCCAAATCACACAGACTATGTACTTCAAACACTACTACTAAATTTTATTCTAACCAGTCTCAAAACAATACTATTCAGACCTGGTAGAAGAGGATAGGAACTCCTTCACTTCAATCTGTTCTTGGAATAAGTGGGTGGAGAAGGGGAGCCATACCCACTCCCGCAACTCTGACCCCAGATCCCTGTGTTGCTTAGAACTGCTGTTGCCACCTAATTTAATGTCATTGCAGTTCAAAGAGCGCATGTTAGTAAACAAAGAGGCAATGGAATGGCAGCATCCTGTTTATATTTCACTGTAGGATGATTCATTCAGGGTTCTTCAGCAGGACAGAGGCTGTAATCATGCAAAATGTCAGCAATTTCTGCTAGGGCTTTTGCATTTAGTCAGGCAGTGTTTAGGTTAAAAAAAATCCCGTGTTGATACAATCCTGCTGAACAGTCTTCATCTTTCCTGGAAATCAAGAGTTTGACGTAGACGGAAGTTATTTAATTTAAGGTATGGAAAACACTGCCCATGTTTCAAAAGAAAGTTGGTTGTCTTTGAGGACAACAAAAGTAATCTGCCTGCAAACCATATCTTCTAGTGGATTCTGGCAACATGCCACCTCTCACGGATCCTCAAAACCAGCATTGCCAGACTTGCAAGGTGAAGGAGCAAGAAATTACCCTGAGCATTAAGGGCCCCTGTAAAATGAGGCTGGGGGAAAATTTGCCATTGTTTGGATAAATAATTACAGATTAACAAATAATCTAAAGCACTTGCCTTTCTGTTTTACAGCAGATGGCCTGCGGAATTAGCCATTTAACTTCAGCATTAAGATATCGAAGACAACATCCGGCACAGTAGGAGCTAATCAGTTTCTGATGAGCTATGATTTCTTCATGCTTAGCATTTGCCTGAAATTTCATCCTTCACTCCAATCACTGAGCTTTACCTTTCTTATCCAGCATTTACAGCCTCTCATGATGTGGCTTCTTGACAAAGTCCCAGCTAAAGCAATGTGTGAAGGTAGTTCTTGTCCCCAGTCTCTGCAATGACACATTTTATGAAATCTGTGCATGTGTGCCCAAATAAGCTATTGATTTAGAAGTTGAAACCTACTCTTAAATATACCAAAGTCTCCCAAGATATAACCTCTTCAAACACTAAACTGCCTATCCCAGAATACACTAGGAGCACCCTTTCCCAGCTGTTGGAAGAGTTTGACCTTACAGTGCTACATGATTTATATTACACTCAAATAAACACGGCCTCTGAGAAGGTTAGAGATACTCACTGTGTTACAAGTACTCCCTCACATACGCACTTGCAAGCCAAAGCTGTCCTTAAATCAGTAACTACTTCAACAAGTCCTCAAGGAACTGGGTTGTAATTATTCCAGCACCAGCTCCTGATTAAGGACTTATTCAGAAACAGGCTCATTAATATGCATGCACATCTGATTGACTGTGATGGAAGAGAGCCATGAGAGAGTTATGCAGGGCACTGGTTCCTCTACACTGTGCTCAGAGGATCAAATACATGTGTTTTAGATCAACTGCCACCTGTTTGTTCTCCATCTCTTCCATACCTTAACACCTAAAAAGTCAGATCTCTCCTTTTCTTCCTAACCTAACTAAGAGTACTGTGCAATTCTATCCAGACTGTAAAGATGTTTGCAAAAAAAACGAAGTGATTGAGGAAAGTCTGTTCTGCCTCCAAAGACTGGCACAACATGTGAGAGAGGGAGGCCAGCATGGCTGGGGAGATAACTTGCTGCCTTTTAACCACTCTGTTCCACTGCTATGTAAAATAGACACATCTTATAGACATAAGAAAAGTAACACTAAATAACTGTTAACACTATATTATATGAAAGGGGAGGTTTATAAGCCAGGGCTGTGCAACTGAATTATCACGGGGCAGTTGGCCAGATTCATGCTGGAAACCAGAAGTAGAGTAGTTAAAACTACTGCGCTGCTTAAGTAAGACAAAGGCCGTTGGAACAGGAAGGACGGGAATAGTAAGCACAGGAGTACACAGCCCAATCTACCTGGCAGCGTTCCCCAGCACCAGCTATTGCTACCACAACCCACAGCAAGGACAGAGCCTTGCCTGCAAAGAGGTCTGGGTGCCAGAAAATCTCACATTCCACCACCAACTCCAGCACATGCAGGAGTGGTCATTTTGGCTCCAGCTTCCCATGCCTGCATACAGCTGGTGGGAAGTACAACCCCACATTGAAGACAATACAAACGCTGGAGCTGACTCTGTTTTGCTGAGTACTCCACGAAAAATGGGAAAAGGATGTGCAGGGTTGTCAGAAAGGCTCATTTGCATCATTTCATTACACAGCAGAAAAACAGAGCTGAAGTGTTTGTCTGTTACTTTTGTACTTCCTCCATTTGTGTAACAGTCAATATTTCAGGTCAGATACTGGTGCTGTTTTCGAGCAAGTGGTACATCTTGCACTCAAAATCCTGTGTATTCTTAATACCAGGGAGTTACACCCTGAATAAAGGGTTGCAATCTGTTCGGAGGCAATAGCTCTCTCCTCTCCCCTTTTTTGAAGTGTATTTGACATTACCAGGTCTTTAGGCACTACCACTAACACGCATGGTTTTCGCCTGCTACTGATTCCAAACATTCATAAGCTTTCTCCCAAATTCTAGGAGGCTTTTGTTTTGTTTTGCTTTCCTAAATATCTACTTGCTTGTTTGTCTTGACAAAAACACTCCTGTGTTTGCAGTTAAAGTTTCAGTCCTCTGAAGGAATCCAAGAGACATTACTCATTTTCCTCCACCATCTCAAAGGAATCATGTCTCCAGCTGGTATCACTCCCCTGGACAGAGGTTACACGTTTTTTTCCAAAGACCATTTCTCCCCCTTCCCCCCTTCCTAAGGATTAATTCTCACAGTTCTAATAGAATACTATCCAATACCTAGACCCTAGAGAGGAGTTTCATGTGCAAAGGACCACCACTGAGGTAGACAAATGCTGGGTATTCAGGTCTTCTAAAACTTTTGCTATAAAACTTGCACAAAGACAATGAAAAGCCTGAATCTCTGTATTCTATCCATTTTGCTTTCAGTTTGCTCCCTTCCTTTGTTCTGTGTGCTTTTACACTGGTGATAAACACAGAGGACTGATAGCACTGGACACGGACAGCTCTTTGCTGTCAGTGCTTTTTTAGCACCTAGCAAGCACTGAGGGCTTGACAAGGAGACCACATTCATACAACCTGGTATTAGAGACAAACCCTTCCCCAGAACCACTATAGTTTTGGTAGACCAACAGCCAGAACCAACACCCCGTAACATCCACAGTGGCTTTGAGGGCTTCTGTGTGTGACACTAATTGGGACACATAAGTGCTTTCAGATTATATCTACTGCAGCAAGAAGGGGGAAGATCTCCAAGCAGTGGGATGGGTTGGCAGCTCTTTTTTTCACATCCCTTCAAGTAGGAACATAGTTCTGTTGAATAAATCTTGGTGTCAGGGCACAAAAGGCATTCAGCATCCCGCAGCATGGGTCATACTGGCTGTACAACATCACAGCACGGTGCAGCAGAGCCCATGGGGTCACACACAGCTCCATTGCAGCCTCTTAAATTGTGTCCATGCCATAACAGTACACAGCTCCAAGTGGCTGGCACCAACACAGAGAGGAGCCTGGGTGGCATGACCCTGAAGATGGCCCCCAGCAGAAGGTGTGAGCTGCAGGCAGCCGAGGGTCATGTTACCTCAGTTGGCAATAGTAATCCTGATGAATTTGAACACACTGCTCATCCTTGGAGACAAGCAAAAGCTGTCTGGCTATGGCCTGCCTGAGCAGGAAGGTTGGATAAGATCTTCAGAGGTGTCTGCCCGCCTCCACCATTCTGTGACTTTGTAAGATCTTAAAAGATATGTCAGTTCCTACTGAAGACAGTTGTATAACTCCAATTTGGCTATATATAAAACTCATAAATACTACAATGTGACCAACTCCACCCGGTGCTCTTGTTGATGACTGTAGAACCGGGATACAATAAGAGACTAAAACTCATAAAATGTAAATCAGTATACTTAGATGAACACTGCCAGCTGGTGTTAGGTCCAAGAAAATCTTGACTTTGTATATAAATATGGCTTTAGCAAGAGCCCAGTAGAAAGAGTAGTGTTTTCTTGAGAAGTAGAAAAATGGTTTAATCAAGCTGTCTTTGCATGGCTGCAAGTCAAATATTATTCTAGTGTGTGGGAGCTGCACAGTTTATGTACGCTGCCTCTAGGAATGCCTCTAGAAAGAAAACTGAAAAGTGCCGAAATCAATATGAACATGAAAATGCTCAAAATCAATAAGATGTGAAGAGAGTTACTTTCACTGTTCAATGAACAGGAAAAGAAATGAAGCTTTAACACCTGCAGGTAATGAGCTACAGTAATACCAGTTAAAAAAATTACTTTGCCCCTACTCTTTTAATGATGTGATCAGCACTAATGGTTAGGAAAGAATGTAATAATTAATGTCAACATAAAGCTAAATATTACGAAAGTGTATTTGCATTCAATTTAAGAAAGATCTGATGATACACAAAAAACAAGAGCTGCTGATTGTTGCTTTTGTTTTCCGAATGTAAACCCATGTACATTGTAAGGTCTATAAAACCAAGAAACAAACATGATGACTTCATTGGACTAAGCAATAGTCCTTTAAACCCAGAATATATTTACTTGCATGTACAAACACAGTGTGAGAAGAGCTCTGTTTCTCAATTACATTCCGTGGGTTTTAGACATATGGTAAATGACCTTTGGAAAGGTTGCCTGTGATTTCCCTGGGGAGCAAGTCAATTCACCCCTCAAACATTAATAAAAATCATACATTTCAGTAAAAAATGGATCAGCTTTCTTGAAAAGTCCTGAAAAGTGCAAGCATTTGTCCTGCATTTGTTGGGCACGCTTGGCAGCAAGTGACCCCAGAAATAGCTCCCAGCAACAGCCTAATATGTCCCATGATGCTCCTAACACTTGCGGAGAGCATGGCAGGGGGACCAGCCAGCCTCCTCACCTTGCAAAAATGGTCTTGACGTGTTCAAAAACTGCCATGTGGTTTAGTATATCGTAAATGATATACTAATGTATACAGATATACTGAAAAATGATAGTGGTCAGCACTAGAAGCATCCAGATTTTTTTGAGAGATATGTAGGAATTACACTGGCACAAATTCCACTTGCAGGTTATTAAATAAGCAGAGTAGGAAGGAGACAGCATTACTACTCCTAATCTGCTCTTCCAGGCCCTCTCTCAGACTTATTCAGTCCATGCCTACAACATTGTGAGCTTTCAGGCTCCAGCAGAGGCAGGGCTTTAATCAGTAACAAATATAGATGCTACCTTGTTATGATTCTTGGGAGTTAGCGCCAGCCTGGAGGGAGCATAAGGGCACATTTTGCTTGAAAACACAGCGTATCTTACAGCCAGGCGCTCCTCTGAATCTCCTGTTTCTTCGAACCAAGCACCTTCAGCCAAAGCTGCATCTCTTGCCCGCTACCGCAGCCCCCATGAAGTACCCTTGGATACTTAGGCCTTGGTGCCTACAACAGTTATAAACTTCCGAGAAGTGCGTCCTTCAACACCTGCTGCAGTTCCAGGTTTCTCAGAACTGTTCCCCCCTTCCCGACATCGGGGCCGGCGGGGGCGGGGCCGGCCCGGCGCGGTGGGACCAGTCGGTCCGCTGGGGCCGTGAGTTTCCGGGGGGGGCAGCATTGCCGGGGACACCCCGGGAGGAGGGGCGGCTTCCGGTCCCGCCGGCCCTGTGGTGCGGCGAGAGGGAGCGGCGTTCGGCATCGTCAGCCCTGGCCGCGGAGGATTTCGTGAACTGCTTTGAGGTGTTGGGTTTTGAACTGTTGGGTTCCAGCGTTTCTGTCTTGGGTTCTGTGTTTGGCAGTTCAGAACTGCTGTCTTTTCCTGTACAATTTCATGTTCTCTTGATTAAAGTCTATTAATTGCAAAAGGCTGTGGTGATTTTCTTGTGGGAGATATAACCCCAACAGGTATCTTAGTTTTTCCCTTAAACTAAGACAACAGGGAAGACAGAAATAATTAAACAACCCACAGAAAATGAGATAGCTCAAAAGAAGTCCATTTTAACTTCTTTTTTTAAAGCGAAGAAATACCTGTCCGGTTATGAGCACTAAACACTTCTAGAGACACCTCTAAAAAGAGACAAAATAGAATACGTTCTTGGAGTCCTCATACAGTAGCTTAAAAAAATTATATGTACATGGATATATACAGACATACATACACACTGGCTTTGAAGTTTTCATGGGGTAAGAATTAAAATTCAGCAATGCTACAATGTATATTTTTTATTTTTAATAGATTTTCATTCCCAACACAGTTACAAAAGTTTCAACAAGAAAAAACCCCGTCTTCAGCTGAAGAAAAGTACATTACCTACTTAAAACTCTCATCTCTAGAACATACTGTGTCCTGCATCACATCATGTGGTGACATTTCCCTCAGTTCTACTATCTTTCACTTTTGCTCTGTTGTTCACTTCCTCTAGGAAGCAGAGACTGCTGAGTACACCCAATGTCTTTACTCAAACACCTACTGCCCTGGCAGCCTGATTATTTATATTTTGGTCTTTTACTTGTGGAGTGAGAGAGATTACAAAATAAGGAAAGATTTTGGCCTATCTTACAGGCAATGAAAATAACATTACAGGACTGGAGCTCTTAGACTTCCTTCTGCTATGCAGCTCTGACTTGAGCATTGCCATACCCGCTTGTAGCAGCGTGATGCACCATGCATGCCCCAACTTGTGCAGCATCACTGCAATCATCGACATGTGAAAGATGTAATCTGCTCCGCCTCTGGCATAATCAGGAGAAATCCTTAGACTTTTAAACACTGTACAATACTGCTGCTGAGCAAAGGAAGAATGGAAAAGCCCAAGCTCTTCTAACAGGGCAAAAAAAACAATTGAAGAAGTGGTGAAAGATGAGGGCTGAGGGCCTCTTTTAATTACCATTTGCAATTGCATTTTTTTAAGCGAGTGAAAATCTAGGCCCCAATTTAAATGGTGAAGAAAGTGAAGGTTTGCATGAGTGATACGGCAAAAGCTCTAGTATCGCCTACAGAAGTAACAAGAATGAGACAATTTGATTTATTGCTCTCTTCTTGGATGGGCACCTCCTGCTGTCTTTTAAGGCGCCAGAGACCAGCAGCAGGCAGTTTTATTTCACTCGGACTGATCCCAGGAGAAAAACCAGCCTCTCTTTCTTCAGTCACAGGGTCCATGGATCCCCAAAAGTCTTACTATAAAAGAGCTTCGTGCATGACATCCATTATACATGTAGACTTTGATTTCTATTTATGAAAATCCTTACTTTGCTTTCAAGCCTCACATCCCTGTTCCTACAGCAAGAGGATGTGCCCATAACTGGAAGCAAATGTGATCAAGGAACAAAAAGTAATTTAACCTAGGATACAAACACCTACAGCATCTCTTACTCAATTAGTATGACAGCAGAAGAAACTAGTGAGAAGTGTTGTCTTTCTCCCTGAGAAATAGAAGCAGAGTATCATTTCACAACCCAGAGACAGTCTTGTACATTAAGACATTTTTTCATAACTCCCTTAGGTCTGGATAACTGAAAAACCCTGCTTTTTAATTAAAAGTCTAAAATTCAGTCACAAACTCTTGTTTTCAAAAATAGTGAGTCTCAAAACCAGTTACTCCCACTGGTGCACAGTAATGGGATTGCTCTCTATCCTTGAAATACGACGCAATTGCATGTAAAAAAAAAAAAAAGGTGCTTCATGCTAGCCACACAGATTTGAAGATTCTGTCCAAAAGCCACAAAAACTCGTCATGTGTCCATGGCTAATTTCCAACAAGCATGCAGCATCATAAGAACAGCAGCACAAGAGAAATAAAAACTTCCAGTGGAAAAGAAAACTCTTTTAAGTGAGCAGCAAGTTGCAGACTGTAAAAAGCCATCTCATACCAACTCCGATAAGAAGCAGTCTAGCTGCAAACACATAAATGAGAGCATGTTTCAATTATTAGATATCCTCTGGTGTTAGCTTTTTGTGATGAACAGATTCAGAATAAGCCTTTTTTTGTTGTCCATTTTAACTCCTTTTTTTAAAGCTAAGAAATACCTGTCCTGTTTTGAGCACTGAACACTTCTAGAGACACCTCTAAAAAGAGACGAAGTTTTCATTGAAAAATGTCAGCCTTCCCCAAACCCAACTACAAAGTTTGAGACAGCATTACTGCAGCACATGAACACAACCAGCAACATTCAAATAGGAGATATACTCTAGGGAAGAATCATGACAGAACAGAGAACACTATTGGTTTTGCTCCCAGCTTTTCTTTAAATACAAGTTCATGTGTGCACAGCGTTTGCATAGCTAAAAATGTAACAGATGTGTCTTTCACACCCTGATGTGCAATATATGTATACACGCTGGCTGTTCTGCCTAAGAACATCGCTAGCTAAAATCCAAGCTAGAACAAGGAGTTATTTCAGTGTTCTCACAAATATAGTCATAAATTTTTCCAAAGTAAAGCAGTTCTATGAACATTATAATTGTCTCTGCATTTGGGGGTTGGTATAGTAAAGTATCAAAAAACCCTAGAATACTTGCACTAGTTTTAAAAAAAAAAAAAACACACAAAGATTAATAGTTGCACAAAATGTGCAAGCAGAGCCAGGAGCAGAGAGGAGAGCCAGCTGAAGATCTCCAGCACCATCTTCTGGTCCTGAGAGTCAACAGGCACATTTGTAGTTAGAAACCTTCCTTCTGCTCTAATGGCATTGGTAGGACCAGTCAACACCCACCTAGACGCGAGCTAAGGGCATGGCAGTGCCCTCAGCAGCACAAGAGCCGGCGATATAGACCATCCTGTTGTTTTGAAAATTTCAGGAAGAAATTTCAACTGCTGCAGTATTTTTTCCTATCATTCTCAGCATCAATTACTTTTGTTACTGTACTTGATAGGAAATATTAATCCAGGGTCAGAACCTTAATGCACTGGATAATGATATACAAACTCTAGGAAAAACTGCTTACAAGAGATCAATGGGGGAGCTCATTTGTCTGTACTATGGTCCAAGAACCAGGCAGATATCAGAGCAGTCTAAGTTGTCGAGGTTCTCTCCTTTTCTTCATTTCATTTTGGAAGGGGTGAGGGAAGGGGCAGGTGTCAGATACCATCTCTGGGAAGGATTATAAGAATGAAATTTCACTGAACTCCAGAAACAACATGGAACAAAGTATAAGGATGCCCTTTTTAAATCTGACTGTATGGATGATACAATCCAGTGTCACTGGCCAAAGGCACTTGCCATCCTCTTGAAGCCAAATGAAAAGTAATACACTGAGTTTAAGTGCATATATTGAATGTAATCAGAGGCAGGAGATGCATGGAAAGAACCAGAGAGGATCAAAGATGCAAGAAGAACTTCTGCAACGTCATCCCAAGACAGATCGGACAGCATGCTGCTGAGGCCAGAGACAACACTGTTTACTTGAGAGCTGGGCAGATGAGAACAGTCTCTATGAAGAATCTTGAGATACACAGACAGAACAAGCTATATGGTTGAGACGTTACACAGAGAAGATTTGTAACTGCTAAAGGTGATTATGAGAGCCTCCAGACTGTGAAAAATAGATACAAGATAATAAAGTTAGTGATTAAGAATGGAAGCAAAGAATTAAATGGTCATCAGAAGATACTATTTAAAAGAAAGAACATAGAAGCCAGACCATTATTGGGAAGTTTGTTCTCTTGGCTAAGCAATACTGCTTCTACATTGTGTGGAGCCATTAGTTTTGCTTCCTGTCACCCTGATATTTTATATCATTAATGCCAATAGCTCTGAGGTCTGGGCCATACAATGCTGAGCAGTTTCTTCCTCTTGGGGATCTGATACTTTAAAACCCATCCTCAGCAGCTCACCTCTGCTCTCTCTGGCTACATCACAGTCTTTTCTCCCTGCAATCATTGGAGCCCATGCTAAAGAACATGGTAACAAGAACTTCCTTAAGAGCAGAGAGGACAGCCAGATGCCCTGGCAGTGAAGCACAGAGACCCCCTCCCTGTGCTTCAAGCCACGCTGACATTCCCCACACCATTAACAATCAGGAAAACCAGCCATAAGCATTATCATTAACCCCACATATTTTGACATGTAAGCATGACAGCAGCCAGCATACTGCTGCTTCTTAGCACCCCTAACATGAGCAAGTATTAAGAAATAGACAATGAGTAGGTGCTGGTGTTGGGTCATAGGCTGGACTCGATGATCTCAAAGGTCTTTTCCAACCTTCTGATACTGTGAAATACCCTTCCTTGGTCCACACATGCTCTAGCCACAGTGCTCCCTGCACGCCCAGTGGAGCAATGGCCCACTCTGCTCACCATCCATCCCTCTACCCACAACCTTTCCTGGGTTGACAAATCCTAACCCACAGCAGAAATGGGGTTTTATAATTTTCTTTCTTTAATAACTTACAGTGAAACTGGGCTCTTCTGCTCAGGTCCCATGCATCCCCTTTCCACACACCTCCTTCAGACACTGCCCAGGAACTCACTACTCAGTCAAAACCATTTCACCCACACTTAATCTTCAACAAAGTTTAAACACCCTTAAAACCCTCAAACACCATCTTACCAGCTTCCACGTCTTTGCTGCCCACACCAGGTAGTGGCTGTGCCACAAAGCCCTCCAGCTCAACCTGCAGCTGTAAGTTACTGCTTTCTATCAGTCCACATTTTCCTTCCAGCTTCTCCTCCCTCAGGCATTTTTCTAAGCCACTCCAATCCATAATGAACCCACACATGGGACCCATTGCTCCTGCAGTAAGTGCAGCACCAAGACCTCATCAGCCAAGCTTGCAGCTCTCCTGAAGAGACCAGTTTGCTCCCCAAGCCCCACCACACAGCTCAGTCCCACCTAGGAGGTAACAAGCAGCTCTGGATTCACAGCTGCAGCACCGCTGAAGCCCCCATATTCAGCAGAGTTGAGCTGCCTACCTTCATTTTACTCAGATGTTTCTACTTAACACTAAGCTCTTCTGTCACCCAGCCCCACAAGCCACACCTCCACATAATTCTCTTCACCTTCTATTCTTACTATTTCTTTAGAAATTACCTTCCCCTTTAATTTGAGCAGTTTCTGCTCCAGTCTTCTGGATCCACCCTCACTCCTTCAAGCCAGCTCTAGCTGCAATTGCTGCCACCTGACACTGGGCATCCAGGGGAAGAAGACAGTGAGTGAGTCCTTGTGAATGAAGGTGCCTATCAACATCCTGCTCCCTCAGTCCGAGCGGAGCAGCTTCTGGGCCTGTTCTTTTGCTGCCAAGTTGCTGCTTGTGCACCACAAAATATGCCAAAAATGGAAAGGTGGAGCCATCTGCCTTTTAGAAGTCTTAACAGCAGCCAAACAAAAGAAGGAGCTGAAGAAAAACAGAGACTTAGCCTGTTGTCCAGTTTTGACCAATACACAAGTTAAGCCAAGCTGTGCATACTTCTGATTTCACTTCAGCCAAGTACCAGCATCATCTCTTTAGCATTCTGGCCTTCCCCTGCTCTAGCAGTAATGCACACTTTATGTAGGGGCATTTCTACACCTCAGGATACTTAAAGTATGCCCTCATCCTCACATACAGGACTGAAAAATCCTTAAGGATTTTACAGAAGCTCCAGCTTTTTTCGAATCTTAACTTTCCAATTCATACAACAGGAAACTAACACCAAGACCACCTTTGTTAAGGGGCAAGAGAAACTTATTCAAAGAAAATAAACGTCAAGCTACAAGATGTCAGATACAGAACTTGAATGAAGGCCAAGAAGCACAAACACAAGCAACCTTCAAGTCCATGCAGACCTTTCTTTTCAAAACTATTAGCTTGCATGCCCTCCTGTTAGCTCCCATTTACTCTTTCCGCTGAAATTCCTTTTCCTTTTTTTGCCATTGCGTTCTTCCCACTTTTAGCTGCTTTCATCCTGCCTGCTGGGGCTCTGCCACTCTGCAGCTGCATCCACAGTGACCTGGTCAGCCAGGGAAATCTGGCCTCACCAAGTTAAGCAGCAGTCAGTTAATTGACTGAGAACAGATCCTTGCACTGGAAGCAAAAGGTAGCCATAATTACAGCCAGTATTACCAATTCCACCTGCAACATGTTCATTTTTTAGTAGTTTCATTGAATACTAAAAAATAGATTATACTAATTTATAGTTTAACTGGTACATTAAGGTATTTCTACATTGCATTTTTAATAACTAATTAATTTATTTCAACTAAGAGAATGTGGGGTTTTATTCTGTACAAAGACTATTTGTGTATGCCTACTCTGGAGGTGGACAACGAAAAGAAGTCAGAGAAAAGTGCTAATGTGAGGACTTAGTGAAATACCTACGTATTTTACATTCATAATCAAGCTTCTTTTTTAAATAGTTTTCCAAAGCATACAGAAGTATTTCTCAGCTTGTGGTAATGAACTGTTTACAGCTTAATGCAAACAGTGGCTTGATTCAGTAGGTTGCTTAGAGTACCTGGCAATTACCTACAGATTAGCTCATTTCAAACACTATCTTTTCAAACGGTATCCCTTGTTACCTAAAGCAATGTTATAGGAAAAAGCAAGCCTGATCTGTAAATTCTGTGCAGAAAGCACACAATATTTATGACAAGAGCCACCAATAACACCAACAGGTACAAATGGCAAGCATAGAAAAGAAGTTATTGCTAACAAGTCAACAGTGTTCCCTTTTATTACATTCAAGTGTCTATGCATGCCAGATGACTCAAAGCTCCTTTGCTTCACGAACTCAGGCTCTATAGTGCCTTGCCTATACGACCAGCACCAGTTATGTTCCCACATCTCCTAAGCGTAACTCAAGTTTCTCAAACTGACCCAAGCTCCATCAGCCTGATGTGCAGACGCTTCTCTGGACATCAGCAATCATACCGGTTGCCAAAAATACTCCTTTATACTTCAACACTGTATCCTTGATCTGAATAGGATAGGGAAGTAGATGGGCATTTGTTCTGCAAGTATGGAATGTTATTTCTCTGTAACAATCATGCTATTGCCAAGAGAATAAATAGCTGCATATTAAGAGGATGTCCACGAAAGGTGTATACAGAAGGAAACCTAAATATCAAGGACACTCTCAGGTATCTTTACTGGAACTTAAGAAACGCATGCCAGTATAGATGACCAGATTTCCACAAGTCAATCCACTACAAATGGAAACAGGTTCTGGTAAACACTGAGTTCAGTAATAGAGCAGTTACACTCTGCTGACCAGCTAGTTGAAAGTATGAATTTTTCTTCAGTCTGTCAGGTCCTTCCTAGATGGCAACACACTAAGAGGTAGACCCCACAAGTTGCTTACAAGTCCTGAGAAAGCACAAACCTCCAGAGACAGAAGAAATTTTTCTGCGTGTACCTAAGAGAGCAAGACTGCCTCACAAAGTGCTGCCAGTGCTGGTTTAGCAAACGTACTGCCAGCTATCTCTAGGGAAGGCTCATTCGAACTACGCAGTTTGCAATAAAGCTCACTGATAACTATGAAAAAAAAACATGAGGAAAGCTGACCATCTAGTCAGCATATTTATCATCTTAATGAGCTAATAATTCTTGATGCACAACAGCAATAATCCTTAATCAGACCAAAAGATAGCCACTAAGTAAATTGCCTCAGCCACTGCCTAGCAGCAAAGAGAAAACAGGGAAAAACAAAAACATCCTTGACTAAACTGTCTTTCCAGTTTCTATCAGCCAGTGGTTTAAATGTATTTACTGTAATTAACACTATTCAGGAAAGACAGCTAGCTTCTTACCAGTTAAGACAGAAAAAGTTCCTGTTCAGATCAGTGAGGACGGCCTCCGGTCATTCTAGATGAGGCAAAGGAGAGCAGCTCCCTACCATAAACACAGGCACTCTTCCATCCCATTAGTAGACACAGAGGGCACACCCCTCATTACCAACAGATCAGAACATCAGTGTGTGATTCATCACTCATTTTCCCTTTTTCAAAAGGATGGAAATGGGAGCCAGAAAGACAGGGTTCTCTGCCATTAAAGGCAGGATGAAAAAAAGAAATAGCAATGACTGTAAATCATACAGCAGTGCTCTATCTGCAGGAAGCAGTGATTACTGTCATAGAGGTCAAGCTCTTAGAGACAGTTCGCCAGTGCTGGGCTCAATCAAATGTTCTTCAATATCCAAAGTGTGCTAAAGCCTACTAAAGTAATGGGCAAGCTTAGTCCAACAACTTCTAAAGCCTTTAATGCAGACTTCCTTGATGATGTTTGATCTGCTCAAGTAGAAAAACAAGAGAGGATGTATCCTGGGAACAGATCACGGTTCAGGTACCAGAGCAGACAAAGGCGGATGAACTACTAAAACTGCCCTGACAAAGCAATAAAGTCAAAGATGGGAAAAGTTGCATTGTTACGTACTAGAGAAACAGATTTCATTTTGCTTTATATCCTCAAGCATGAACAAAACGGAGCGTGGCAGTGCAAAAGAATGCTTTCATCCATTTTATGGAAGAAAGTATGAAAACCAAACTTTCTTTCAAGTGCCATTTCACAGGAAAATAAAAAGCAAAAACTCAGCTGAAAACAGAGTTCCTCAATAAGTGGCTAAAAAAAGTGTTTCTTAAGGTGGACGAAAAGAGGACAAGTGCACTACTCAGCTTTGCCATATACAATACAAGGCAAACAAATTCCTCAGCAGAAATCAAAGCTTCCCACACTTCTGTACTGAGGTGAAGGGCAAATTGAAGGAACAGAGCAGGCAGATAAGTATTTAAGCTAAGGGCTATGCCGACAACTGCTGCCAGTCTCCCAACTAGCAGAGTGAAGTACTGCATAGGACTAGAACTGAATCCACAAGCACCAGCTGGTTAAGGTTATGCATCTGCACATCATCAAATCACAGTATCAGACACACCAGACTTCAGAAATACAAACACAGAAAAGCAGGAGCACAGGGAACTGTCATATGTGTAGAACCAGGATGGACAACATAGATGACAGGCATTAAACTCAGGACTCCCACTGTTCTCCTGCTCCTGCAGTGCAATGCGCACCACACGCTGCACATGTGACTGGTGCGCTGTCAGGAGCAACGAGCACAGCGCTGCTACCGGATAGAAACAAGGTGCCAGGCCAGATAAAACAAGGTGGAGGGCGGGATTGGGCCCACGGGCCATGAGTTTGACGTCCCTGACACAGAAGACAGAAGAGAAGCCATTACTCACTTGCAGATGTTACAAAGACTATGGAGATGTTTCATTCTACAAAACAAAATCACTTGCTCAATTCTTGTTACCTCCTCTGCTCACACCCATTTATAACCAATGCTTCAGTTACCAGTTTCTGGATACAAACTAGCAAAACAGAAATACAACTATTATTTCTATTTCTCTAAAGCAGATTTGCTCAATTACAACCTGTAAACTTCTCCAGTCTATATACTCAGTCTAACACAATTCTTCTTTAATTACAGGATCTTCCCAAAGGTTTAATTACAGAAGTGATGATTGTAACTAAACTGAATACAGAGGGGGGAAAAAATCTAAATCCCACTTTGAGAATACCAAGGCAGAAAAGTTTTCACTTAGTAAAAAACAATCGTATTCACATATCTCTAAGCAATCAGGACAGGCAGAAGATCCTGTTCATAGAATCTGAAAACCAAAACAAGAATAGACGACTATACCAAGGAATCAAAGTTAGTAAAAAACTTGCAGGAGTGGGGAAGGAAAAAGTGTGTAAGGCATAAAGATAGGAAAGATTTCATTAGTGATACAGTAGCTCACTCCTTAAAAAAAAAGAAGAAACATTGTTATCCTTTTAAATTTAGATGAGAAAATGGTATATTTCAACAGAGTGCCATAATTAACTACATCAACATTTGTATGCCTGTTCCAAGAGAAAAACTGACCGCCTGAATAGAAATCTATTTGAAAAACATAAACAACAAAGAAGAAACATACCACATTTGGCCCTAAATTGAGAGATATTACCTTCTAAAAAATGCTTTTTCCTGAAGAAGTTAAATACGGACAAAAGGCTCAGCTTCATAAATAGCTTTGCTTTAGAGTTCTAAATTGCAAATAATTTAAGACATACCAAAATTCAAAAACACATTGAAGGAGGGAACCTCTCTATGTAAGCTATATTGTCGTATATAAGCTACATCAACAAGAGGAGCTGTACTTATGAATTAACGCTTCATAACTTATACAACCCTGAGGAAAACACTTAAAGAAGTAAAATGAACCAAGTAAAATTATAAATAATACAATATTGTTTTCTAAATGCATAAACACAAAAAAAAGTTTGACACAAAGTAAGCAGAACAGCTGCTTATTGCATAGATATACTGATGCTATAAAAGCAAGATCTGGTGATAAAAATATTTTTATGCAGTCACTGCTGCCATATATATAAATTTAATATAAATGCAAACAAAACTTACCAGATCTTAAAACAATACCCAGTGCACTTATGCACTGAGGCAGCACTCTATAATCAGTTTATTTTCCATGTAGTGGACAAATCCAATCAGTGTCATTATTTTTCTGCATGTGAATAGTAAAATGAAAGTGCTTATTTTCCCACAAGAAATATGTTCACTGAGTCTTGCATAATAAAAAAGCTTTCTATTTAAAGCTCAGTTCTAGAGGTTTAAAATGTAATATCAGGGTCTTTTGCCATTAATAACGACTACACTGCAAACAGCTGAAGAGCAGTTATGCGTGGAATAGGTAGAACAGTACAATAGCTCAATTAAGGAAAAGAGTTTTAGTGCACTTTGCTCATTTTAGCCAACATGCTACATCACCCTTTTTGCATACAAACTGGTCTTGAGGATTTCCACTGTAAGGAAGAAATGACTTGGCAAGGAAAACAATGTGTCAAGCTGCCTATTTTTTTCCTTATAGACTTGGACATTTAAAAACAGAAGCTTTGCAAGACATTACACAATTCTTTGTTTTTATTATTAAATGAGAAAGTCTGATTTGTTACATTGTCACATTGCTAGTCAGAAATGCTTCAGTGATGAAGAAAGCCAATACGGGGTCAACCCAAGACCTCATTCTACAACATTACAGAGAAATTATAAGTAATGTTCAACACGTCCAACACAACATTCCTCGCTTTCTTCAGAGAAAAGTCTAATAATTCTTTCTCTAGTGGGTATGTTACTACATAAATTAGAAATTTTGTTTGGACAACACATCCCCAAATTCTCATGAGATCAAAATGGGCTTCTACAGATGTAACAGAAGTCTTCACACATCATCATCATCTGATGTATCACTGCTGCTCGTCTCAGAATTCTCATTATCCAGAGCAGGTTTGAAAGTGCTGGTTTTCCAGGGGCTAAATTTAAAATCACAGAAGAGGCCATTTTTCAAAATGCCATTTTTGCGAAGGCCATTTTTTTGTAACTGAAATGAGAAAACAGGATGAATTTAGAGAAAGAAAAAAGCTAAACACAACAATATGTTTCCTTTCAACATTCTCTACTTTTTAATCTCTAGGCTACGTTAGATCCATAGCACCACCTTTTCATATATACAGACAATGGAAAATGCCCCCAATAGCCTTCACTTCAGGCCAGCCATCTGTATCCAAGCACCTCCAATTGCTAAGCTCCTGTGGTCAGTGAGAGCTTACACTCTTCTCACCCACTCCCTCAGACTTCTTGCCCCAGTGACCCTTCCTCCTACACGACATCTCCTCCGATGCAGCCCTTCTTCCACAGTGCCGCAAACACTGGTGCTAAAAAGCGCAGGATCTGTGATTAAGAAGGGGTTCTTAAGAGGAAAAGCAGTAGGAAGGAATGGTTATACCTGTTTACCTGATGTAGTTGGAAAGCCAAAGACACTGTAGAAAAACGAAACAACTGATTCTACAAGAGAGAAATTACTGCGTTTCTACACATAGTGCACAAGCTGGGCAATAAGCCAAGCATTTAAGAGTTTCATATTCCAAATGCTCTAATTAATAAATGTGTGGCTATACCTATGGAAATATCAAACGTTCAGATTTAACATCGCTCAAGATTCTCCCTTCCAACTTCTCCTCAATGATCCCATCAGGTATACACAACACTCGTAATGAAATACATACATGCACACATACATACATACATACATAAATAAATAAAGTCTAGATTATATTTTCAAACTTTGTTACTACTGAATTAAAGGTCTCTCTATTGTGAAAAGAGAAAATTCATATTTTCAAGAATCAAAGAAACTGCATAAAAACCCTGCAAGAGTATTTCCTTTCCTCAGGCTAAGCTGAGGAGCTGGAAAGCCTGTACAATTCTACTACCAGAAATGGTGAAATTACTCAGCAGCATTCCTCTAGCCTTCCCTTGATATTTCCAGAATAGGTCTTAACTAAAATAAACACCTTTCCCCTATCTTTTTAAAGCAACTATTCTTACAAAAGCACAATACTGAAATAGCAACATCCCTAACCATCAAAATTACTGCAGATAATCCTCAAAGGCAGGCATTTAGGGAAGCAACTACAAATTGATAATGGAACATCAATTTCTTGTTACCTGTTCACTAATTACTTGGAACTCCCTCATCTCATCCTCTGTTAGTGGAGCACATGTTTCATCATTTTCACTGTCCTCCTGCCAGCCCATCTCCTTTAACAACCTTTAAATTAAAAAGGACAACATTAAGGAATTTGCTACACATACAGAGACATCTCAAGCTCTGCCTGCAGCTATGTCTCAAAGTCTGTAACAAATGGATTACTCAGTCCATAATTTTTTAACTAACTCTTACATAAAAGAAGGTTGAAAGCCTTATAAAAGATAAATAAAGCACAGAAGTTGGAAAGTTTTTAGGTTTTTCACAGATGACCCCGTTTTACCACTACATGTGGTAAAAACTCTACCTTCATTTTAAAGGGGAGAAATCTATGTCAGGTGGAAAAGTAACTTTGTATAACTGCTCGGGTGGAGCAGCAGTGTAACCCCTCAACAACGGTACGAAGAAAAGCAGACTCACGGTGAGGGAATCTGCAGTTTTTCCTGAGTATCAGAGCAGCCATGAAGAATACTGGCAGTGTCTCTCCATAGAAACCAGTTCAGGAGGTAATGGCCTCATATTGTTTCTTTTTTTCTAGCACATGGTAATGTCAGAACCAGGGCAGCCTTCTTCATAACTGAGTCTCACCCAATAACAGATGCTGATATTTCAGCACTGATCAACTACAACCGTGAGTCTGTGAGTTTTGGGATCAGGGTACGAAAACAAGTGAGAGACACATTCCTCTTGTAAGGTTGAGATATCCAAAGGCACAACAATCAATATGTTTTTAGCTGGTTCCAAAAGTGGGACGGCAGTATCTAAGCAGGAGATAGTGGTTTTACATGTGAATACACTGTAGTTTATCTCAGGATGAAGGCGATCTGACATTTAACAAAAAAGAGAGTAAGTTCTCTTGCTGCAAAGTTTTTCCCAAAAGGGTTTGCACCTTCTTCTGGGAAAGCATTCCCCTGTTTATCTTAAATGGTAAAGGAGGCTAAAGCTTTTTCACAAAAAATAAATATTTTTCTAAAACATATGTACACTAAGTATATAAAAAGCATATACCAGAACTGAGACAAAAAACTGACCCTTAGAACTGAAAAGCAGTGAATATATTAAAACAAGGAATTAAGACAAACTCAAAGCTCACATCACACACCAGGTACTTCATTTAGCCAGATGTCACAAAAAAATACCCTTCAACATAACCCTCCCCACAAAGAACTCTACAGCACAATGGATGTGCACTGGGCCAATCTGCAGGTAGACCAATGACACCAATGACTGTTGTTAAAGCCCTAATAAAATCATGGAATTGTAGAATGAGAAGGGAGAGAACAGCACTACTCCTTTAAAAAAAATTAACAGACCAATAACCGAAATGGAGATTACATCCTCTGCAGTAGTCAATAACCAAACTGGACAATACGACAGCCAGAAAAAATTAAATACACAGAAATCAGCAGAAATAAAATGTAAGTAATCCAACACTCTCTTTTATGAGAATATGTGCATTTGGTTGGACATAAAGGTATTTGCAATGCCAAATGCTGTTCAATGACAGTTATATTTTTTGCAACAGTAATCTTAGAAAGTTTTACTGCAAGCAAGCTAAGACATTAAAAGTGTTATGTACAAAACAATGAACAGTTACAGAGCTCCTGTTAATGTAAATAAAATTTACAGCAATGGCTAATTAACTTCTACACAACACCATCTGAAGTTAGCAGGACTACTGTCCCTTTAAAATGACATTAGTCTTATAGAATGGTTAGAAGTGTAAACTAAGCAAAAAAATAAACTTCAGATTAGTAAATTACACCGATAAGATGTCTGTATGTTGGAAACTTCTTCAGACATATTTAGTACAAGATGTGCCAATACTGTTACTAAATATGCATAAATATCCTGTGAGTTAAGCCAATTAGTTCAAGTCCAATTTACCACAAAAAGGTTTATCATAACACATCTCCACATGCATGTAGAAGTCACAGCCAAAGAGTTTGGACAGTATGGAGACACAGCCTCTCTAGGACACTACAAAGGAAAGATGCTTGCCCAAAAACACTATGAAGGCCATTCAAAGTCATCTGAATTGAAAAACGAGAGTTAGATTTTACTCCTATCAAAAAGGACAAAAAAGCAGCAGCAGCAGCCTCTACTGGCCAAAGATTTCTGTATCCATAGCCAATGGTGGGACAAAAGGAACAGAGCAGGGTGCGTTTCACTCTTCATACTCATAAGGGATAAAAGGACATCAAAGTCTCCTCTGCAGGTAACACAAAATGAAAGTTCTCCAGTCTAAAGTATACATAAAAACTACCACTAAAAAAATAAACTAATCCGCAACTGCAATTCCGCAGATGCCAGAAAAAGTATAAATCTGACAGAGTCATGAAAAGCATAAGGCACATCTCCAGGCCAACTTGCAATTTCCCAGCAACATAATTCTCATCTCTAACAGTTGCTACTACAGTTACTTCTACAATACACTAGCACTGTTTCAATCCTTTCTTGAAGTTACTTTATCTCCAGTGCACTGGCTTGTGATATCACTGACAGTGACAACTAGTCAGCTACAGAAATACTTTAACAATGAGGAAAAACTCACTGAGTTTTACAGAAGATGCAGCATTTAAAGTATTACCAATACAAATAACAATTAAATACATTGTTCCTCCTCGACATGCAGACCACACAGTTTACTTTATTTCTTTATAAGGAAATACATCAAATTCTTAGTAAAGTAAATTAAGTTAGTACACAAGTCTAGCAGAAACCAAGTATATGCCATGTTAAATTATTACATTCTAAAAGTTAAATTTTGACAGTACTCTTTAAACATTTCATGTGTTCTCAATTTTCACATTCTGACTTCTGAACTAGGAAGAATTTCTGACATGCTCACTTACCATGAAGGAACACTCTTTATATTATATGAAGTACGTACCTATGCTCTGCCTCAAGTGAGCTTGAAAGAACATCTGCCTGTGGGAAAGCTGAAGATGGAATGATCTGTTGAGATGTAATTGAAGCATTGCCATTCTCCTGTGGAATTTCATTTTCAAAGTTTCTGTTTATATCTCTCTCATGATGAGAGCTATTGCTGTTATGCAAGTTAAAGGATTCATCATCCTGTTAAAAACAATTGTATGTTACAAAGTTTAAAAGTGAATTCCATTCACAAGTACCTGTCTGCAAATGCTGTAGTCCAATGATACCATTTAAGTTTAAATGGAGACACTTTATACTTCTTTGGCCAATACTCTGATTCTGTTCATACTTCTATGGATTCCATCGTAGATGTTCATGCTTGTACCCGAATATCACAGAAATCTTGAGTTGTGCCAATGATCAAGTAATGTAGAAAGCAACTCCCATACTCTGCATCAAACTTTTTTCTATGAAGCTTCAAATGCATCTTAAAATTCAAAGTTATTTAAGCTGCCTTTCAGATTGAACAAGATTTGAGAAGAAAGAACAAACAGACTGAACTTTCAAATAATATTCTTAATTAAATACCAGAGTCACATATGTCAGGATAAGTTTGAAAGCACAAGAGTTCTCAAGCTTCCTTAGTTTAAGGGGCAGTTCACAGCCACCACATCTCAACAAGCAGATTCATCTGCCACAAGCTCAGATAGCATTCTTTAAATTCAGACAACTTTCCCTACATACGTGCTCTCACCACAGAGTTTCAGACTGCTGTTAACAGCAACTGTAACTTACTAGCCATGAAATAAGAACTGGGAAAAAAGTTCATTTAGAAAGCTGACTATTCAGGTTCACTCAAACATTGAGAGCTCTTTGGTTCTATAGACCAGAGATTTTTTTTTTTCATTCTACTCATTCAGCGACATGTAACTCTTATTCAGTATCTACCCATTCAGAAACTGTAATCCTTATCTAGTAATAAGCCAAATAGCCTCAGTAGGCTCTAAAAACAAAGAGGAGAGCACAATCATTACCCAGTTAACACTCTTTGAACAACAAAACCTCTAACCTGGGCATGTAAGAGCATTATCCATAGCAGGAGGGAAAGACTCAATTAGCCAGTTCTGTACTTGTAAGAAACCACAGTGCAGAGTCCAGGATCAAGACCATTATCATGACTTCCCTCCCACTCAATGCAGTATGCTTCCAGGTATTTCAGAATGCTCAGCAAGAATTTCTTAAGAACAGCTATCGCAGTAAAGATACATTCAGCTTTTAAACTGTATACCTGAAGAATGCATCTCAGATTACCAAACAAAATTCATAAAAATATTAAACAATTTTAATATATATAAGGCAAAATAGCCAAGCAGGATTCAGCTGCTGCTAGCGATTTGCTTTGTTATTTTAGAGGTGAAATCTGTTACTGTAGGCCTTAAATATCCATCAACAGGTTCATGTTACAGGAAACTGTTGTGCAATTATCTCCACATCCACTCAACTGCACACCATGTCTTTTATTGATGACCATTAAAACGATTGTTGGAAGTAGGACAACGATTAGCTACATGATTTTTCAATATCTTTTCACACCTGTTAGTGAAATAGCAATGGCAGGGAAAGGAAGCATCCACTTACTTACCAACAACTACTCCAGGATAAATCTTGCGTGCACCTGCCCAAGGACATTACAATTTCCACTACTAAAAACTTTTATTTTTAATACACTTGTTTCTGAAAAATCAGCTGCACACAACGTGACAACCAAATGCATTTGACACATGTATCAAAGATATTTTGAATTCAGGGAAATTTCAGGAAAAGAAACCTCCACCGAATTCGTGTACTATTTTCAGAATCCTGGAGCTCATGACAGCGTTTCCCAATCTCTTTTTTAATCTTAAATCAAAATATTTGTGTATTTCTCAAACATACATGAACGACATTGATTTCAACACCTATCTCAGGGTGCTTAGCCAAAGAATGCCTAATGGTAAGATGCAGACCTTTCTTAACTCACACATATAGCTAAGTTGTACAGTCCCATTATAGCAGACTTCACTTTGCTTGTAATAGGAACAGGGTCAGAAAAATCAATCTTACTTTTATGACCAATGGGCACTGGCACTATTTATTTTTTCATATCTCTGAATCTGAATGAAACTTCCTCAAAACCACTCATTTATCTGGCTGATTTATAATTTATGTGTTTTTTTTGTTTTGTTGAAACAGTTCAAAACGCTCATTTACAGTGAACAGGCTTGACATCACCTCCTCCTGAGCAATATTTACCTTCACTTGGACTATGTATGATAACTATGCTTATGGCTTGCTGGTGGTCAGTAGCACTGACATAAATATTTTCTGGTGTCAGTCAAGCACTGCATAAACCAATCCAGACTGAAAGACATATTATATACAGACAATATGCACATATTGTATACAGTCAGAAAAGGCCTCCATGTTCTCTCAGTTAGGAAGTAAAAACATGTTATTCATATATGCATAAACTGAACTAACTACTGCTTCTATGACTAGACTAAGAATAAAGAACTTACGGCTATCTAAACACTCTAATTAAAAAGGAAATAGTTTGAGAAGCAAAATCAAGTTTTTCCACTGTTTTGTAGGATAACTAGCAGCCAAGGTGTGAAATACTGCCCTCACAAAGATCAGGTTTGTGTACTAAGCTTAATTTATTCTTTTTGTTGTTCTTGAAGAAACAGATGGACCTTAGCTACCAACATATATGAATAGAGACTTCAGAAACTAAAAACGAAACTACTAACCAGCACTGGAGGAAGATAGTTCTTGGAACAGTTTTTTCAAATTCATGAAAATCTAATTCCTTTCCTTCATTTAGAGATACAGGACCACAACTTAACAGCTGTTCACAGCCAAATAATAAGTAGTTTATAGTTTGTCTGAAAACTACTACTGCTGGATCTACAATATGTATGAACAAACCTACCTTCTCCTGCCCACCATGACTCCCATCTTCATGTTCCTCTTCCACTCTATCTCGTTTCAATGCTTTCAAAAATTCACTCTTCTTATCAGTTCGCATTCTTGTCAATTTTGTTAAACGAGGCTGACCAACTTTGTCAACAGGAGATGAAGAATTTGACCGATTACACTAATGAAGTCAGAAGAAGAAAGAATATTAGAATATTCATTTATAAGATTTTGAGTGAGAGACAAAAAGAACCCCTTGCACCCTAGAGGTGAAGGTTTCACATACATACACAATCAAAAGCAGATGGCACATATTTGTACCTGCGTATACACAGTTCTCAAATGTAAATAGATTCAGGTTTATGGCAGACTGCTAACAAGCAGTGGACCTGCACTACTTTTACTCCAAACTCACAAAGCATATTGTGCAATTAGAGATGTGCTTTCCATACTTTTCCCACATTAACTTAAAAAAAATTATTTAATACAATTCTGCATAAAACTTATTGATCCCCTTATCTAACCAAAATTGAACACTTTCTAGACTTGATAAAAATGACAGACATTGCTTTACCTCTTTCACTGAATTCTGTGACACAGTAAATGCTTTGGCAGTTGATTTGAAAGGACTGAAATTGCCAATACCATATGCAGATTCATGAGGAAATGGATTCCCAAGTTTGTTTTCTTTTGCTTGGCTTTTCCACTGTGTATGCTGAACAAAAATTTAAACAGAAATTTAAAGAGTCATTAACTACAACAGGATTCTTTTCAGTAATTTTTAGAAAAATAATTAAGGGAAAGCAAATCGTAATTACAACCATAACTTAGTGCAAACACCTGTGTCTTGTGAAAAGTAGACTGTTTATGAGAAATCCATCCACTCACAAATATTGTTTATACTTTTTAAGTAACAACTAAAATTCTGAAACCATTAAGAGCCTCATACTTGAAGTATTATGCATCAAAACACAAGTCTTCAACAGCTGAAAGTGGTGGTTTTAATGTACAACATTAGAGAGTTAAGAACTACTCCATCATATGTTCTCAGAAGCATATAAAAATTCCTGAAACAAAAATCAAAATATGAACACGGAAAAATGCATTTGGAAAGTGACCAGAATGACACACAAGAGGTCGCAACATCATCTCTATCAATACTTAGGATAAATTCTGAAGTTATTTTTATGTAAACTATATCTCTCCACTAAGCATCTATTTTTTCTGTTAAAATTATATATCTAAAAGGCACTGCTACTCTGTAACTTAAATACATCCTTTTCAGTCTCACTTGGACAGCTCTGGCACTTCTCAAAAACATGTAAATGAGAAAAAGAGAGAAATAATTACAGTACAGTTTAAAAAGAAAAATGAGAAAAAGTTGTTTGGGGTCATTTATGGAGTGCGCTGCATCTACTGAGAGTTGAAAGCACACTCAAGAGTTACAACATGATTTTTTTCAGCATGTTGTTCATAACACAGGCATCCAAGACTCACCTTTGCAGGTGGATTAACAGGTTTAGGAACTAATCCTTTATAAACACTTGCGCCAGTTCCATTCTTTACTGGCTGTGAATGAAGACCTCCTACTACTGGGAACCCAGATATCTGTAGCTCTTTTGTATTTCCCTTTTTAATGACCAGCATTCTTGGAGATCTAGATTTAGGATTCAAAGGGTACTCTGGGAAAAAAAAAGTTTGAGTGAATATATATATATGCATATCTCTGTGCGTGTATACAATCTTAAGTTTCTAGTTCATAGGGTAATGGATAGCCACACAATCCAGAGCAAACAGCTATAAATCAGAGCCTTAGTCCAGCATTAGTTCCATAAATAATGCATTGTACAAACCTAGATATACACAGGTTCTGTTCCATCTTCTACAATCATCATTTGTAAAATATTTCACTTGATAATGCATCAGTTTTCCTTTAGGGAAGTAAAGATATTCTTCAAAGAAGCTAGCTACACAGTTCTTGTTTGCAAATCTAAAATACAACCAGTTGTTGATAGTTACCTTATCTTCAAAACAGATTAAGGTTTACCTATTTCCCTTTAAGGGTACCGAAAGAGTAATTACTTATGCGTTTATTAACAGTTTAGAGACAAACACTCATCAGAGGGGAGGCTCCTCTAAAAAACATGAGATGAGAGATCTGTACTACTGTAGATGACAGCAATGACCAGTGTCTCCATCTCCATGCCTCAGGTGGGCATAACAGAACATATGAAGCTTACAACACTTCCATGTTCAAGAGAGCCCCAATTAAGAGATAGTCAGCTGTCACACTCAGTAACTGACATTAACAGATTTAAAGAACACTTACTAAAAATATTTTTAAAATTTTCAAAAATTAAAAAACCTATTTTAATTATTTTTTGTACCTGTGTTCCAATGGTGCATTAACAGACTCCTCCAAGATTATCTCCTCTCTCCCTGCAAGAATTTCTATTTCACAGGCAAAGTCACCACATCCTACATTTAAAAAAAACTATCTTAAAAGCATAAGTGGCTTTAGCTTTGTTGCAAAACATTCATGGTTACTGTACACATGGCTTTCATTAAACTTTATCAAAAGACCCTTAGTAATACTCGCATTCTCTCGCTGCATATACCTAAGGTAAAATGAAATCTAAAAGAACCACATATTTTTACAGGCATTAGAAGCAGATGGTCCCTTCCAGCCCAAAGCATTCTATGATTTTATGTAGCTAACAGAATTGTTTCTTTGCTTGCAAAGAGTGATATCCAAAAGCCTAGAAAGCTTGCCCTCCTTCAGAACAGACACCTCATGCAGCAGTCACAGCCAGAGTGCTGCAAAGGTTGCAAAACACTCAAATCAGTAGGTAATTTTTCCTAACTTAGGGAAGAATTTAGTTACTGTCACTCTTTCATTGAAAAGTAACTGTATTTCCCGACTTCCACATGAAAGCTGCTAAACACACAAAACCAGAAAGTGGTCCAATGTTTCGGCTCCTGGAAAAGTTCTTAGCAATTAGATATATATATTGAGGGGCTGGCCTACATCTAGTCTTACCTAAAAGGGTAAAACATACGGGGAAAGTATGATAAAAATAATAAACAAACTCAAGTACCATTTAAAAGGATCACCAAGGTTCAGATCTCAGTATTAGCAACAATTTTAGTAATAGATCTTAGGTTCTAACTAAAGTTACTTCTTCAAAAAAGAAAGGTTCTCATTTTCAGTGAGTTTATTACTTTAAAATCTGTGCAGTCTAAAGCTGTCACCTTCTTAAGAGTGAACAAATGACTACATAGAGCCCACAGAACTGTAAAGTAGTAGTCAAATTTAAGCAGGTAGGGACATGAAAACAATCCCAAACTACAGCTCAGGCCAATGTCCACTCTCAGGACTGGCTTTGTTACAAGTAACTGACAAACACCACAAAGAACTTAAGACATTTGACTCCAGGAAGAGAACTCTGCAAGCTAACTTGCTCTACTCAACCCTCCTCTCCAAACTCTTCCAACAGCTCTTAATCAGTCAGAAGCATTCTTTTAGCAAGTCTGCAGCTAACAATCACATTACTATTTTAGGTGACTCACCTTTCACTACATACCCTCTCGAAAATAAAGGTGAAGATAAAGTCTTGACAACTTTACAAAAAAACATGAATACTCATTCTGAGGAGGAATCCTAGTTGTAGCTGCATCTACAGACAAACAGGTTGGTATTCAAATAGAAGTGTTACCTCTCTAACAAAAAAAAAACTTAAACTGTTTTAATTGTAAATTAATAATACTGAAGTTTCCTCAATTTCAATCTATACTTTTACAATTTAAATCTATACCTTTGTAATTCTAAAATTTCAATGCTTCAACTAAAACAACTTCAGATTTCCACTACATCTTTACATTTAAAAATATCAAAAATACTCACCCCATACACCTGCAGCAAAAGATTTATTCTGGTTTGGTTCTCTCTCATATTCAGGGTTCAAAGACGGCTGAAATAAAGTTATACCATTACTAAAAAGTAAGTCTTGAATTCTGGGACAAATGAAATACAAAATCACAACAATAACAGCATTGTGACCTCTGCTGTCAAAGATTTTTACATGGAGACAAACTAGACTCTTCCCTTGCAACCCAAATAGGTCCATGTGCATTTGTTTCTCTCCTCTAACAAAATACCTCAGGTAGCAGTCAGTAACATTACAAGAACTGTCCAAAGAAAGTAAAAAAAATGGTGCATGGCTCTTCAAAGACGAAGCTCATCCCTCCTCTTACATCCTACAGTTCTAGATCAAAACATGGGATCTCAAAGGTCCACTGGCAGAAAAATCACTTTCTTAGTACTTCACGTTGCCAGTAAGGTAATTTTGTGGAATTTAATATATACACATGCCACAGTAAACTGAAAATTGTAGTTTCACTTAAAATACTTAAATGACAATAAAAAAAATATAATGCTAAAAAATTGATACAAAAAAACAAGTTAGTGGACAAAAGACTAGCACCCTCTTGCCTTTAGGAAGGGTGATCCCTTATACAAAGATATGAAACTGTTGAAATCTCATGAAGTAGCTTGTAATAGACAAAATGGCACTCGCAGAAACAATGAAATCTTGTTTATTATAATTACAATTAACTTACAAAATCCTCAGCCTCAAACTGTTTGGATACTTCTTTGACTTCCTTTTTCCCGGTTTCATTATCAGGTACATTGTTTTCGTGCAGTCCTTGGCCTTTTCCACAGTGGAAAGTGCTGGTACGAGCACGGGAACCTCCAGCATGGTAGCTCCCACGATGATTTGTATTTTCAGTACCATTTCTGCCTTGTGAACGCCAACCATTCTTCTCTTTTCTCCCAAAATGTCCTTATATTTTTTAAATTTAAAGAAACATAATTACAAACAGTTTTAAAACAACATTCTACTTTTGCAAAACTGGTAGAGAAGTTAAATAAGCAGTTCTATACTCTGGGGAGTGACAGCACAGTAAACTTAAGTTTTCATTCACAGAAGCAGCATAGAAGAATCTTAAAAAGCAGTGCCATAGAAAGAGAACAGTAGTCCAACAAAGAGATTAACCTCCTTTTCCGTCTGCCCATTCATGTGTTTTTGGCTAGAACATTAACTCAACACTGTTGTTCTTCAGACAGAAATACATCTAGAGTCATACTACTTTAACAAGTAGTCATCTCATCCTGTCCCAGAAGATCTGTATTTCTTCCATTACCTCTAATTTACAACACAATAAGAATTCAGCACAGGAGAGCTATTACCATCAGACTTTTATCCTAACTAGAAAGCTACAAAGCAAGGATAACACATTCAGAATGTTCCATGAAAGCTAAATTATACCTCCATTAGGCCGTCCAATGTTAGGATCAAACCCATCTGAAGAGTTGTGTCTTCTGTGGTTTGCTTCATAACGATTCTCTGTCCACGAAAAATTTTCCGAATGTTTCTCAAAGTTCAGTGATGACTGCAAAGAAGCACAAATGGTAGATCTGAGATATCTGATTAGTAAAAAAAAACCAAAAACTAATTATCAGAACTGTAACATGCACATTACTCATAGTATATATAATCAATTTTTAAAAGAATTGCATGACGGACAACACAGCAGTCCCCAAGTATGCAATGTTCAGAGTTACATTATCACCTCCCATGCTACCAAACTGGAAGCTGTATCTTCCGTTCCAGGACATGAAAACAGCATTGAGGACGATGCTTGTGACAAATGCAAAAAAAATAAGTGTCTATTTTGTTTTGGCAGCAGAAGAGAGCATAGCAACACGCTGCAGAAAAGGGGGGAAAAAAAAAAGTAAGAAAGTACAGGAGATCACTATAGAAGGCAGAAAGTAAGTCTGGGATCTTATTTTGGTGGTCAGAGACTATACAGCTGCATTCTACAGAATGCAAGGAGTCATTTCCACCTGAGGTAGTTGTACCCAAAAAAAGCCCAGCTTTTATAACTTAGTAAGGTAAATGCAATTGGAGTAAAAATGCACAGATTCACACTCATTTCAAATTATCAGCTCATAAGTAGGCATCACAGAAATTTTAAAGAAGTAAATCCACAATGCATCAGTAAAAAGTACTTTATAAACTAAAACCTTATATAGAGAATAGCACTCAGGAATCAAAATACATCCTGACTAGTACTCACACTTAAGGGGACTAATCCAAAAACCACCAAGTTCCACAGCAGTTGTCTTTCCTATTATTTCAATCTGGCTTTACTATTTAACACCATGACATTTCTTTTGCTTTTACATCTTCAAAACTCGAGTAAATTTTCATTCTGCGAAAGCAGTGCTTAGCCTTACTGTTGTACACAACACACATCTCTCAGGGAGTGGCAGCAGAAGACTGCTACCCAACACCTCCCTGCCACATAAGCAGCCAGCCTTTGATGCAAAGAAAAGCCGCCTTCCCTCCTACCAGACCTACTGTGCGTATATATGATCATTGTATGACACATGCATGAGAGATCTAACATGTCCCAGGGCTACAATAACTACAAATGCATAAATGCAGAGCTCTGTGGAAATGTACAGTGTCAGCAGCCTAAGCCTAATGATTGCAGAGAGTTCAAACTCTATTGCAGCCAAACTACCAGCTTCACTGCCTAAAGCTCACTCAACTCTCCAAACTGAAAAACGTTCACAAAATAAAGTGCTATAGTAATGGTGCATGCCTGAAAATGAACTTCTAAAGATTATTTCAACAGCTATTACTCACTAACAACAAATCAAGCTACATTAATATTTAAATTCATCCAAAAAAAGTAGGGAAAAAAAATAAAATCACAGTAATAGGTTTAACTACATCAGAAAACATGTTGAAGAAAATTATTTCATTCTCACACTCCTCTCCATAAGAGACATTCACACAAAAAATGATACCAAAGTTCTACTGACAATGCCCAGCAAAGCTCAAGGGGCTGTTCAAAATTCACTGCTTGAAATTCAAACTCAAGCTAAGTAACAGGTATGTATAAAACAAAAGGCATGTATTTCCAAACTGTACAGAAGTCAAACGAAAAGGGATTTCCTCTCAATTTCAGACCTGAGAAAGAAATTACTTCCTTGACAAACCTGGAGTGAGAGAGACACACAACCAAAAAAACCATAAGAAACTATCAAAAATATGTAAGTAGTTCAAAGATTATTATAATGAATCTCAATGTTTAAGTAATAAATAAATCCTTATAAACAAATTTTGAATAAACTGCCAAAAGTTTCAGAAAGCTCCAGACCTGTTGACCATAGAAGAAATTTTAGAAGACAGCTTCATGTATTCAATTTACATATGACAACTTTCTAATGTTGCCTTTGGGGTTTAACTTTTATTTTTTGTATGAACTTAGAAGAACAACCACATTTTCATAAAGTATAACTGACAGCATTCTATATTAAGTGTTTGAATTATACTTGAGGTAATGAATCTAAGGTCTTTAAAATTACATGCAAGCATCATGCAGTTCGCATTTTCCCCACATGATGGAGGTATTAGTCCATCAAGCCTCTTGCGGCAGAGATAATAGTAAACTTCGTAATCAACAGGAAATCTATTGGCAATTTCTGGAAGTTTAGAAATTATCTTACTAGGTTCAGCCTGCCAACAAAGAAAGCAAAACAATTTTTTTTTAAAAACATAACATAAATTAAAAGAAAGACTGCAAAGCCTGCAGCCTCCCTATATGAGGTCTGACACACAAAAAAACCCCCGCAACTAACCCTATAGCTCAGGAACCAAGACTGGGAGGGGAGAAGCAAAGAGACAATTAAACAACATATTCTAATCTGTCACAGAGACAAGGTTCAACTCGATCACTTCAAGCAGTATGAGTGGACACGTGTTTGAAAACATCTGTATATGTACCCTCTGTCAGAAAATGCTGGTGTGGAAGAGTGAGTGAACAGCAAGCTACCATCAACACAAGAAGCCAACCCACACCGCTTCTCCTGTGAAGCAGTTTTAAGCTAATAACAACATCACTATACTTGAGCACCCCCCTATTTGCCAGACCTGGCTCCTTGCAATTTTCATATCTTCTGAAAGATAAAGCTGTGACTCAAAGGAACCAATTTTTTGTCTGTAAAAGATGTGAAAGCATAAACTTTGGAGATCCTTGACAATCTTTCATAAAATGATCTGTGGAATTGTTTTGAACATTGGCAGCATCATGTGCAGCTGTGCATCAACTCAGAAGGGAACTATTTTGAAGGTGACTGTAGTTTATTTTCTTAATTTGTTAAATAGAGCTACACGCACAGTCTTTTTGTGTGTGTGTTGGAACTCATATGCATTCTACAGCAATCCTTTCTGAACAGTTTCATCCACATTCCAAGACGGCTTCACTATTGACACCACCTTACCACTCCAACTGCCTAACTGCAATATTGCACTGACACAAATATAGTAGTTCCAGACTTGAATGAAAGCTACTGAGCAATGATATCCAGTGATTTTGGTGGACTTTGCTATACACATATAAGTGGTAAGGAGATCATATAAAAGCTTATCCTTAATAGGAAGCCATCAGTAACAGGTGAGACGCATTTCAACCAAGATGTCATCTGCATCAGTCACATTACAAAAGCTAATTCACAACCTACCTTCCTGGCATCAGGTTTTTCTAATGCTAGCCTTTACCTACATAAGGGAAAGCCTTGGCTACCCAGGATCAAGGAAGGTATAAAAGCTCCTGAAGTTACAATTCCTAAAAGCACCTCTTTGGGGACATAAAAACTAACCATGCAAAGTTCAGATTCTCTATTTTAGTTCTAAATGTTGTCGATATCATAGTCTCATCTCAGCCCCATTCCACATAAAACATGAGACACCCTTGTCTTCCTCACTCCATCCTTCCTCTTCCTCTGTATCACTCTAACCTGCTCCTCTCCAGCTGCTTTGTTGATATATGGGAAACAGAAATAAGGATCTATTCTAGGAAACTGAGGATGGAGGGCATTTGAGACATGACTTGTAGAGGAATGACAGGACAAGCTTATTCTGTAAAGTAAGAATTCCTATACATTGCGTAGGACCAAAATGACTTTCCAAGTGTTTACAATCTAAATGTGCTGTATATCAGAGAACACCCATCACTGAAGGAGAAGGTAATGCAAGGAAATAAGTTGCATCTCAAACAATGAAGCACAAAGACTGTAACAGGGAAAGTGTACAACTACTGAGTTTTTGGAAGAGATGAACAAAAGTCTGTCTAAACTACTTGAGCAAAGAATCATGGAAAAGGACAGGATCCACGACATGTGCCTGAAATGAAATTTCCTGCAATACCACCTATATCTGAGATAAATTTCAGTGGTACTGGAGTAGTTGAATAATTTGCTTTTATCCTGCTATACTGACACTTGAAGTATGCAAGTAAAAGTTCTTCCAGAGGACTTTTGAAATAAGCGGTGAAGACTGTTTTGTAATTTTGACACCATATTAAACTAAACTCTGACTAATTTTTCAAATGACAATGTATCAAATTGGAAAGAGAAGAACAAAAAACTTCAATCTATCAGTAATCAAGTAGAATGAAACAAACAAACCACAGGAACCATCCTGGAACAGACAGGCCTAGAATAGCGGCTGAGAGTTGATGATACTGAACAAAAAAAGAAGCTAGCTAGGTCAGTATAGAAGGAAGAAGTACAGCAATATGAATAAGGACACTGAACGACCTGACTAAAAAAAAGGAAGCATGTACATGCGTATGTAAACATACAGAAGTAAAGCAACTGGAACAAAACTAACTCTGATGACTGACCGTGCACTTAACAACAGAATAAGCCTATTTCTTTAAGTTTCATGGACATGAAAGACAGAGTAAGGCGACGCCATTCACAGCTGCAGATATGGATATTGCAGTTAAGCGATAATGAAGAAGGCAGCTCCATAAATACAGAAATACCCAATGCTGCCTCTGCTTCTGCTTTTACACAGATTAACAAAGACAAGAAGAAAGAGAAACTTCTATGACAGAGGCATACTCAGGACTTTCTAGAATATTTACAAATCCTAACCCAATGATTCGTAGACTTCTATTTCCTGTTTCCAAGCTAACTGTCCCGTTGTATAAAGTAAGTAACAGCAGTCTAGATGAATCTATCAAGAGTGAAGATGCACAACTATTTGAAAGTACCACCAGTATTAACAAGATCAAGAGTGATTTCAGAAGGTCTATTTCAAAAGCATTTTTTTAATAACTTAGTTGCTAGAATAACACTTCTTTAAAATTCACAGAATGCAGAGCAACACCAGAAGCAATAACATCAAGCACATACTTTGGTCTTGGTACTTCCAGCACAAAATACAATAATTCATTTCAAACTCCCAATGAAGGCAATCTTAATCCAACAATAGCTCTGATAATGTGTCCATACTTCTTTCCACAAACTCAGCTACACAAGCTTATAACTCTACTGGAGTTATAAGATTAGACAACCAAGGTCTAACAACTTCAGTTACGATAGCAAGACTTGCTAGATAACATTTATTATCACTCTATTCAAAAATAGATTTATATTTTTACTATGACTGAAGTTATGACATTTACACTTGTCTAAAAATGGGAGTGCCTGTTCAAAAGAACACCACAGAACACACCTTTGTTGTCGATGGTGGAGTAGGAAAATTAAGCCAGGCTGGAGCAAAGTCATGCTGCGCCATTTAGGTCCAGTCTCTCCAAATCAATGAAACAAGGCTTCAGCACCTCATGGCAAGTCCTTGTAACTGCAAAAACAAGAAATGAGTACTTTTCAGATGCTCACGTTACAAGAGGATTACACTTGCGGTGTTTTATCATTATTTCCCCTCTGTTTTCTGTTATTATTTTCTCACACAGATCTGGCAGTTAGTTAGAATGTAACTATCCCCATGTCATGTATAGAATCATACTTGTGTTTTTATTACCAGTGTCACATTATTTAAGTATATTGCAGGTATCATAAAGATAAAACTCCAACATTGCTTCCTTTATTTCCTCCTAAAAAGGGGATGAAGCATCTCATGTAAGGTCTAATCCAGAAAGCTGTGGCACAATTAACTTTTTGAAATACTTTCTGGTGCTACGTAGGATAGATTTCAGAAGCTACTTCATTAGCTTCCTAGAACCTGATTTTTTTATTAGTCCCTAGAAGTTAAAATCAGAAGCCATTCTAAGGTTCCTTATGAAAAAAACAGATGCTCAGGGCCAGCACATATCCCATTATCTCTAGATTCAAAGGAAACAGAGCCTACATGCCCAGAAATCATGTCAAAGTCCAGCAGAATTCTCTAGTTTGAAAATGTGCAAGAGAAGGCAATGGCTTAAGATTAAAACCAAAGAACACTTTTTCTACCGCATGCTTTCTTCGCAGGACAGAAAACACTTCTCAAGCAAGGTGAACTATATTACTTAAACATGAACTACAGCACAGAAAGGAAAAAAATGGGTGAAACACTGCCTGAATTATAAGGGTATCTGAACCACACTCCTTAGCTAGACACTGTGAAATTGTCATCGATTCAAAAATAACATTTTAAGCATGATATACATACTACTAGAAATTCAGTTTGCGAAAACACCCACATGCATTTCATAGGGAGACGTAAATAAACGTATTTGGCACATCTCTGCACAAGAATGCCGATCTGTTAGTGAGCACAGAGGTAGTTCACTTTAATCTAAGGCTGCTGTAGCATTCATTAAGTACCACTAAGAGCTGTGGATTCTGAGCTTCGTAACTCGTAATTATAATTATATCCTGGCCTCAACTACGCTACTTCTGATTTCTAGTGACACAGGAGGATGTTTCAGCTTCTAAAACAAAGACTAACAGATCTGTAAACATTAAAATGCACATTTCAGTTGAGCTGCCTGTTCTTTTTTATGCTGTGAGCTTATACTTAGGTTATTAGGTACCTACGATATTAGCATTAAATTGGAAGGTAAGACGCACAAAATCTACTATCGTTAAATATAAAGAAGTTCAAAGGTACATCTTGCCCAAATAACTGGTTATAAATTACACTGAAGTCATCCAACACTCTATTCTAAATTAACCTCAACAGAAATCCCAGAGAAACTTTCTAAAGACTCAAACTATGTCAGACTAGTGAATAAAAAAAAAAAAATAACAAATTCTAGAGTCACAAAACATAACAAAAATGGCTTCTCTTTCTCACAGGAACTAAGTTCACTTTCACTGATTAGTCATGTTCAGCAATGCTACAGAAACAGAAAAGTGAGTATGTTTACAGATGAAGCAATGTAAAAAATGCTAAATTAAGAAACAGCAAACCGAATGTGAGCAAAACATAGCAAGAAAATTTCTTTTTTCTCCTTCCCTCAGATACAGCTTTTATCTCTAAGCAACAGAATCGTGAAATCTTCAGGAAGGGCTGAGACAGGTATCAGTACTGGAAGATGTGCACAACAACAACAATCAACATCTTCAGATTGTTTTTTAACAGAGCTTTGCCCACAGCTCATTGATGGTAGCTGTGTATTTCTTTCAGCAAAAATTATTCTAGAAGCAGATTCGTCCTGCCCATGTTCTTTCTCAGTTCTCTAAATCAAAGCTTTAAGAAGGGGTCTGATAGCACTGCTCAGTCAGATGAGTCAATCCCTTTCCAACAAAGCAGTATAGTGAAGTGTTAGTGACAGAGGCCTGGGTCAAAACTTCACAATACACAGAGGCAAAGTCAGCAGGAGAATATCTTCAAATTTCAAGAAGCCCGTAAAAAAACCAAAACAAAACAACAACATGAAAAAACAAAACAAAACAAAACACTTTTGGGCTTAATTCTTCCAGCTAGTTTTGTTAAAAGAATAGCAGTAACAAAAGCATAGATGTATTTTTAGAACACTACCCTGACTAAATTCACTGCTTTTCAGTAAAGACTACCAAGAAAAGTGACTGTTCAGAATACGGACCTCCACATTGCCAGACTCAAGAAAACACTTTGTTTCATCTATCTGTGTATACTATTGGTCTGGCAACTAGACATGGTAAAATCCGAGCATTTTCATTATTAAACCTTACTCACTAATTTAAAACAGGCACAAATATCCTAGCCGTTAAACAGGAAAACAAAGACCAAACCAACAGATCATGGAAGGACAAATATTAACATTTTTTTTAAAAAAATACAATTTGGAGTACATGGCCTACCCAGCTTTAAGTTGTCAATTCCGTGTTTTACTAGACTTATAAATACTTACAGATGCTAGTTTTCTGATGTCGCTAATAAGTTTATCCTATAAAATAATTTTTATTACAAACATAAACCACTATTTTGATGATCTGGCAAAAATTCAGTAACTCTAGGGTACTCTTCATTCTCAGGAAGACATTTCCAGTAAATTGAAAACAGATCACGAAAGGTGAGAAGAGGATGTCAGCAAGACCACTCGTGCCACAGGCAGGATTTACTATGCTCAAACCTTCTGTAACCAGCTTGGTTGCCCAACATTAGTTTGCTACTTGCTTGCTTTATAACTTAAATTAGATCAACAACTGCCACCACCACATTACGCAGTGATACATCCCATCATTAAAAAGGTTCCTTCTACCACGTCTGACTTAAGTCTCTTTCCTGCTCTTCAGGTCCATTACCTAAGCTGTCCCCAGCAGTAAGAGACATTTCTGCATTCTTTGGCCCCCAAAGCACTTGCAACCTCTATTCAGATTCGTACAATCTACAGATCCAATAGGTACACGCTCTATTTCATGACTGAAGTTATTAATAAAACTAATGAAGACAGCTCTTTAAAAATTTACCTAATACACCCTTCCAGGCTGACATCAAACAGTTGCCTTTACAAAGACTGCGGAGCCACTAAGGCAAATAGGTAATATTGTTCAGCAACCTACTTTAGAACACTTCTGCCTTTCAGAAACATAGGAGTACTTTTAAACTGAAAATAAATTCAAAAAAATTAACTCCTCCAAACATTTAAAGCATTTGAAATGAATGAAAGTCAGTATGCAGCCATAGCTGCATTTACAGGAAACCATTCTAATTACACTGACAGATGTGAAGAACCCATCTATTTGCTAGCGAGCCTTTTCTGATGTACATAACACACAATGGATTAACTGCTGTTCATTAGCCCTGATAAAACAGTTGTTGCACTATCAGTGTTAGTACCACTACCAGAAGTAAGCTTAATGAGGTAAACGCCACATATACGAAACAACTCCACTACAAGCTCTCTCGGTAACAGAAAATTAGGCCCAAAATTTATCACTGAAGTTTAAGTCACCATTCCCTAGCACACAAATTCAAAATACGTCTGCCATTCTTTAAATGAGCAAACTTGGCTCAGCTTGCCTACTACTGAAGCAGAGCTACACCATTTTTAGAAAGACAAGAAAAAGATACTGAAATACTACTCTTCTCAAACTATTAATACTCAAATACATTTAAGTTTCTTTAATCAGACTGGTCAAAATAATCAGTCTTATCTCAGGAATAGTGTCTGGTGTCCAACTAAAGTACTGTGAAGTGACTTCAGAGAAGTCTTCCACAGACTTAGATAAAATTTATATTTTGCAGTGTTGTGGATAGCAGAATATTTTACAGCAAAGAAAAAAACCTGTTCCTAAATTTTACTTCTTGCAAGGGTCTGTAAAGCATGCAATAATTATTCCAAAATTCAATTATATGAAGTTTAATTCTATAATTCTGTGAAGCACGATCTTCAGTAACAAGGCAGTGAATTCCACGAAATAATGAACATCTGGTTCCAAATTATGTACACTTAAGAGATGTGTAATAAACGTAACTCAAACACTTTGAGCCACATTATAGCAGCTGAAATAAGAGCACTACACCAAGCATGCTTAAATAACATCCAAAAAAGTTTGGGCTGGGTTTTTTTTTTATGGTTGAGTCAATAAGGTCCTTTTGTGACAAAAAAATATTTCTCAACAATTTTAAAGCAGCTCCAAACACTACTTTTTAAACAACTATATTTGGTCATCTAACAAGTATCCAGGAAAAATATAATATATTGCCTCCATTTTAGAAAAAGAAGGAAAATCCTGAGGAAAGGGAAGCAGAAAGCCATCACATGAATCAGGAGTCAAGACTTCTGTGAAAAGTCTAAGAAAATACATCCACACTCAACTCCCAAAACTCTAGATGGAAAAAAAAGGAACCAACCCAACTATCATTAGTTTAGCTCATGCTTATCAAAATAAATTAAGAAATCAAATATTGGACAGCATAGTAATTCTATCCTGCACTACATTTTTCTTCTTTATATTGTGATAAAGACACAAGTAAAATTACACTTAGAATACCAGGTTAGTTGCTATTCATATGAGTATACCATTCCCCCTAAACAAGTTTTTCCTCCCTCTCCCCTGCTACATGAAATAAATATAGCATTTATTAAACAAACTTTTTAAGCATGAAGACTACAATCGAAGTATAAATTTTATTTTCTGCAATAACAAAGAATTCAACATGGTATGTCAGCAGAAAACATCCTGTATTCATGAACTTCTGAATCAATTTACTTTCAAATTACTTCAGCAAAGTGCTTCAAGTTCCATCTCGTATTACAATTTCCACCTTACCTACAACCTGGGACAAAATATGAAAAAAATACAGAACCACCAAAATGACTAACACCTACAGTTTTGTTTGCATACCTTGTTCGTAAGCTAAAAACCTTCATTCAGTTAGCACACAAAACAGGGGCATGAAACATATACATCAAGGAGATTCAGTTTAACAAACTATTCAAAACACTGTTATGGAATACATTTTATCACATTTTAATAGAATTTGTGTAATTCCTTGCTGCAAAAATACTTTTTAAAAAAAAATTACGGTTTCCTCCTCCCCATATTTACCAGGAGAAAAAAAAAAAAACACACCAGGATACTTCTAATTCTTATCCTATTTTTTCTATATTAGAGACCACCACTGCCACAACTACATCAGTTATGGATTTCACCCTCCTCCACTCCTGAATAATTTCACCAAATAGGCAGACTCCCAATACATGGCAGTAGTTTCTAGTCATTAATAAAGCGTGAGCATCATAAGCTAAGTATAGTGCAGAACCTTACCAGCTGGTACATCTGCATGGTGCATCAAAAACAGGAATACAGTGCAGGCACATACCAGACTCATTACAGACAGGGTGACTGTAGAATCCCTGCAGACAGAATCAGGCGCATTTATTAACTCACTTAGCTGCAGCACTAAACCAGGAAGCAGTTGTGCTGACAGTTTATGGAGCAAAAGAGGAAGGCAAGTCCTCTCTCTATTTGTCTACTTACACAACACCAAAAATAGCAACACAGCATCCCTGGAAGCACATGATACTTTTCAGGAGTTGGAAAGGTGACTCCCACGAGAGTTTATCTCAAGGGAATTTCTGCACTGGCTGCATAAGTTGACATAAGAAAAAACTATCTTCTGGAATATTGTAAGGGCAGACAGCAGAGCAAGTAAATGTAATCAAAGTGTTTTGAATTTTAGTTCCATGTTTTCTTTTAATAAACAGGTCAAAAAGAAAAAAATTAGCCTGATCATTAAAGCACAGAATCACCAAAGGACTATGGCATATAAGGTAATATACACTCACATTTAACACCTGGCATTTTTTGAGATTGTTTTCATTATCGGGTTTAAGTAGCTCTAACAACAGGAAATGCTTTTAGTATCACATTTATAATATATTTAACCATAAATAGTGAAACAATTTTGCAACTCAGAAGAATCAAGTATAAAAACATGCAATCCTACCTTTTTTTTGCCTTGATTTACACCCATTACAGATCACAGAAGGAACGTCTCAACAACACAGCTTTCCAATTTACCACAGAGATTATGAACGTTAAGTATTATCTTGCAATGAAGCACTGTAACCAGTTAATACAGTGACTACTCTACTCCCAACTGTTTGTAGTCCCCTCAACAGTGTTAGCAAAGTCTCTCTCACTGTTTTCACCTTCACAGATTTTACATGAGGAAAAAAGTGAGTTTGATGAGTTACTAATTTTAAATCTTCTGTGAAATTCAAATGTAACACCCGAAAAGCGTTCTAAAAGACGGATGACCAAATTGCACTTTCTTAGATCAAAATCAGTATCAGCCTCACCCCACAGGAAAGGCTCCAGTTCCTTAATCACCTTTGTGGTCCTTTGCTGAACTCACTCCACCAAGCCCGTATCTTCCTGTACCATGGAGCCTACAACAGGACACAGCATCCCACATGTGGCCTCACCAGGGCTGAGTAGAGAAGAAAGATGAACTCTCCTCAGCCTGTTGAAAACACTTCCCAATGCAGCCCAGAGATGCTGGTCTTACTTGTTACAAGGATGCACTGCTGCCTCACGGTCAGCTTGTTGCCCAATAGGACACCCAGATCTTTCTACGCAGAGCCGCTTACCAGATGGTCAGCACCCACAAGCACTGGCATACGCAGCTACTCCCCAGATGCAGGACTTCGCATTTTCCCTTTGCTAAATGTCAAGAGGATCCTCTGTTCATTTCTCCATCCTGTCCAGGCTCCTCTGAACAACAGCAGACACTTTTACCGTGCCAGCCACTCCTCCCCATTTTGTATTATCTGCAAACTTCCTAAGAGTAAACTCTGCCCCATTGTCCAGGGCTTTGATGAAGATGTTAAATAGTGCGGGCTCCAGTACTGGAGTACAACATAAATTGCTTCTTCAAAAGGGCCTCCATGCCACTGATCACAACCTGGACAAGCTGGGCCTGGCCAGTCAGTTTTCAATAGATCTTATTCACTTCTCTAACATACTTTGTCCGCTTCTCTACAGTGATGTCACAGAACACAGTACCAAAAGCCTTTCTGAAGGCAAGATAAACACCAGCCATTGCTCTCCATCTACCAAGCTAGTCACCTCCTTGTAGAGGGCTATTAGCTCAGCTAAGCATGATTTCCCCTTAATAAAGCCATTCTGACTGCTCCCACTCACCTCCTTGTCCTTCATGTGTTTGGAAACCATTCCCAGGGCATGATTTAATCGCTGTACCACCTTCCCATGGACTGAAGTGAAGCTGAACCGCCTGTATTTCCCTGGATCCTCCATCTTACTCTTCCCGATGACAGGATTGGCATTTTCTCTCCTATAATACTCAAGAGCCTCTCCCAATCACTATGAGACCTCTCAAAGACAGTAAGGAACAGCCTTGCAATGACATCAACCAGCTCCCTCTGCACTCATGGAAGCATCCTCAGGTCCCATGGATTTAAGTATACTTCATTTAAGTGCTCCCTAACCTGATTCTTTCTCCACCAAGGAGGGAGAAAAAAGCACAGCAGAACTTTAAGATGACAAGGCCATTAGATGAGAGATGGTCCCCACCCAATTTTAAGGGCATGTTGCTTAACCTGTCTAACCAGTATTTTGCTGGCAGAGGAAAGACAGTCCACGGGTATTGAAGAGATCCAACTTCAGGGAGGTATCCTCAAGTGTACAAAATAAAAGTATTTCCCAAGCCCAGAGAGCTGTCTTCAACATTTAAGACAGGTTTCATTACTGTTGACAAGATACATTTGGGTAACATTGTTTGTCTGAACTACCAGAATAAATAAAAACAGCTTTGCTTTTTCATAATGTCCTAGCATGAAGAAACAGATAAAAATGATTTTTGGGCTGGTCAGCATAACAGTAAAATAGACTAAACACCTTCTATATAAAAACTTAATTTACTAGAAAGATGGTAAGCTTTTGGCCATCTTATGGATTTAGCATATTACAGAATATAACCAACTGGAATTGAGTTGGTCAAAATTTTGCAGGAAAAACAATTTTAAAACAATGCTAAAAATTAGTAAGAGAAACCCTGATAGCCAAACCTATATCACCAGACACTAGAGCATAGTGAAAATAATTCTGCATTTTCAGCAGATACCTCATGCTCTATGGATAGTCTATAATTTTTGTACACGAAGCAGTTTCTGAGGCACTAGGTAATTCAGAGATTGTGATAAGATTATTAAAATAAAAGGCAATATAAAATCACATAGCTAGGAATAGCTGAAGCCTGTAAGTGCAGTAGCAAAGTTATTATCGGGGGAAAAAAAATAAGGAAGCTTCAAGCCATGGATTTACAAAGTTAGAAGGGAGATACAAATTAAAATGTCTTGATGTTCCCTGAAGCCCAGTTTAGAACTTCAGTCTACTGATGTACACAGAGAAACCCATGAACAGAATAAATGTTAAGAGCACACAGATAACTGCACATTCATATTTTTCAGGAAACCCTAAAATTAGCACATACACATATCTAAGCGGCACATATGTATATCTTTTACCTAATGCTGCACAGATGATTATAAGAAGAGCCTACCAAAGATGGAAACCTTAACTCCATGCCTCAGCAACACTCTGACAACTCACCCTCACCTCATCACAATAATTTTTAGTATGATATTTGTAAATGGGTTAAAAGAAGGTTTTAAGCCATCAGTATCAAAATACACTATAGTGCTATGACAGTAGAAAAAATAAAAGGTTATATATCATTCAGTGTCTCAAGTTTGTTGCTACTGCTGCTACTTCGGTTCTTTGGTAATTAACTACAGCAAGTATATCACATCTCTGAGAAGTCAAGAAGATGAACAAAGCAAACAAATGAATATAGAGGCATCCAATAAACAAATCTATATGATATCTTAGAAAAGAGCAACTATCTAACAAAAAGGGAAAGGAGGTACACAATTTTTCTAGAAGAGTGTATTAAAACTGAATGTTTGCTATCAAAGATATGCCACATACCAGTTGTACTGCATTTCATGAAAACAAAAAGCTAGTCCATTTAATATAATTCCTAAGCTATGATAACAAACAGCTTGGCTATTTGCTAAGGTCAGGTTTTTTTCCTGAAGAAGTACCATCAGCAGGCAAAGTTCTCACTGAAACAGAGCAACTCTGCAATAACTGAGCTACACAATAAACTGAAACTTCAGCTCTCCTATCTTGGATCAGTTTCCAATGTTTATTTCACCTGTGTAGCATCAGCCATAGAAAAACTACAAAGTTTTACTCTGAATTAGGCAAAAGAAAAGCCTTATATGCACAAATCCTAGCCATTGAACTACACAGTCTCTTCAGGATTTTATTCTCAAACTAAGCAAGCCTTTAAAATAATCTACTCCATGAAATGTTTCTCCTTCCACCACAAAAAGCACGTTTTCTTTTAAACAGAATATTTCTTGTGGTAACAGCTCCTTCTCTGCTACCTGTAGTCAAGAGTGTTGTTAATTTGAAGCACAACTGGTAAGCTTAAGCAATGTTTCTGTTTAAATCCTAAAATATCTCAATTTTCATTTCCCTTTTAAAGATACAGTTAGAGGTTGTCTTCACTCAGATTTATTTCTTTTCAATGAAGCAAAGTAAGCAAATTTCAAATTATTTTGTTAACCAAAATTTGCTTGTTAATAAAACAGAAAATAATATTCAAACCCTGACACAAGCTTTACGGAGCTTTTGAAAACAGAAACATTTCTACTTATCCCAGATTGCTGCAAAAGCAAGATAACTACTTGAACTAGCCATTACCGTATTTCCTTTCTCTTCTCTGTAAATGCACAGCCAGGACAACAAAATAAGCTTAAATTTTTACAACCAACCTTTTAAAACTCTGAACGGAAAGTGTGCATGTCACCACACTCCCTGCAATTCAGTGTAGAAGAGAGTTGATGGACGTATCATTTACAAACAAGGTTCAGATCAGACATGGTAATTCTCTCTCTCAAGTCCTTATCTTTTCTAAAATTTATTGTCAAAGACTCACACCTCTGATTAAAGGAAAAAGAGCTGAGCCTTTAAGGTCTTCTCTCCCACTGATTCAGACATTGAAAGGTTCAGCTGAAACATCTTCTTTGAACTAAGGCTTCCTGCAAAAAACTGAGAATGCAGTGAGGTCCTTGTCAAATCTGAACACCTCCAAAAGTCTTAAAACATGCCTAGGTATGAGAAGAATATGGAGTCAAATTGTAACAGTAAACTTTGCAACCATTTAAAGCCAACAGATCCTCTAGTACAGCTACAGCCCTAAGCCCTACATTGACAGTGACAAGCAAAAAGAAAAAAAACAACCACAAAAAGAATAGACCTAAGGAAAACCCACCTTCATTTCTACTCTGGGCTCAAGTTCCTTCTGTGAGGATAATCAACTAAAGTACATTTTGTTTTGCATAAGGTTTGAAAATGTCAGCACACCTCGACGACACTGGTGTTCTAAAACTCCCAACCACTGTTCTTCACCATATGGTCCACTTTCTATACACAGATACAGTTTACTAGCAGCAGGGTTTACACCACTTCCATGAATCAAATATTACTGTCATAACAATCAAAACAGCTTTTAGGAAATGTTTTAGAAACTGCCAAAGTTAATGAGAGCACCAGGAATAACTTGGTCCTCACTTTTACCCAAAGAAAGTTCTTCTTTCTTGCATTGTACTAAAACGTAAATTAAAACCAGCAAACTATCGTGTAACATAGATTGTCTTTGAGTATGAAAGTAACTGCAATCAGGTTCCTTCTCCTTGAAGCCCTACACACCTGCAGCACCTCTCAGCATAAAGTCAGATAAATGTTACTCTCTTGCCCTTTGCAAGCTTTTAAGTACAAAAGCTGAAGTATTAGTGCAATAACATCACCACCCCGTTCAGCATACGTTATGTAACCAAATCACCAGGAATTCTTTTGCACGTTGAGTCTTCATAAGGATCTGAAGAAAAAGGAGTTGAAAAAGGTAGCAGTTTTGACATACTCTAAGCATATAAAGCAGAAAAATTTCTATGCATTTCAGCTGTTTCCCAGACTATGTTTACAGAAAATATAAAAGCAGGCAATTGTGGAAGACTTGGAGGAAGAACACCACATAGGGCATTATTATCAGCTCAAACACACACAGCAACAAAAACCAAAACAAAAACCATGCCAAGCCTCATTCAAGTTCATTTATAATAAGGTCTGTAAATAGTCCTCCTTTCAGGACAAAACTTCCTCATAGTCCTAAAAAATAAAGAAATAAAAGCAACTCCCCCAAAAGTTTCTTATGAAATCCGTTTTAACCACGGATTTTAAACAGAAGTATCTCATTCGAATGGATAGAAAAAAGGACCACCGAGTACATTAACTTATGAAGTACTAACAAAGCTAAATATCTACACAATTTCCCTGTATCATTTTAAAGGCGTAATTCCATTTAAGCTTTGCTGCAAGTTTAAAATTCTGCTTATTCTTAAAAGTTTCCACCAACATGTTTTTTTTCACACAGCAGAGTGGCCTATACCATTCAAGACAATTTCTCAATAAAAATGTCCCCCTTTTGGGATTCTACCAAAATAAATGCATCAGTAAGAGCACCAAGCTGCTGACAGTTATTCCAGTACAAAAGCTATGTTTACATCAAGGCTTAAAGTTTAAGCTCTCAAGGGCAAGGACCTTATCTTCATAGTTGCCTTCAAACCACTTAACAGACTGTCATCACTATACAAATAAAAAAATAAAGAAGGAATCAAAGTGGATCAGCATTCTAGGCATTTTCTCCTCAGTGGGCCTCACCCAAGTACGAATTTTGCTTAGGGTATAAGGGCACAGCTGTGAAACACAGTTGAATCCTTGTCAAATACATAGAAACATACACACAATTAGAACAACTGCACTTCGCAAGTGTAAATATTGTGAAAAAGAACAAAAGAATTATCCCAACAGCAAACAGAGGTGTAAAAACAGAGTTAATTTAGTGAAGCTAAAAGCAAACTCTTCAAAACATCCAGAAAGGAAAGAGTTCAGATAAAGATGTTATATAAAATAGTGAGAGGGGCCATGTAGCTTCTCGATTTCATTGAGAGCCTCTTGTCAAGAGGTAAAAGTATCTCCTAGCACTGAAAGGTAACAGCTTGAAAAAGGAGATGCATCACTTTTTTTTGAGTTAAGAAGGAAATACTTGTACTACCATTGTTTATGACGCTATAATAGACCAAATGAAATAGCCACTCACAACTGAATTCTTCTCCTTTACCAAATGCTTTCAAGTGAAACACATTAACTCAACTACAGGAATGAGGAAGATCATATTTCTCTGTTGATTTCTTCTCTCACCTATGCCAGAAATACCAGAAAATCATGGTGGCCACTTGCCAGAAAAGTAAGGCATCGCCTAGCTTTGCTGAACCACAACTGAAATAGCCTCACAAACTGAGCCCCAGTGGGTGCATGCAGCCACACAGACTACAAGCTGCAGGACGTGCCCCCCTCCTGCACGGGTGTCGGATGCCAGTGGTGAAGCCACCTGTAGGGGCTGTGCGCAGGTGGAGGAACTCCTTCGCTTGATGACAAAACTCAGGGAGAAGGTGACTAGGCTAAGGACTATCAGGGAGCGTGAAAGAGAGATCGACTTCTGGAGCAACACTCTATGCTCCCTGTCCCAGCTCCAACAAGCAGACATGCCTCGTGCAACAGAAAACTCCCCATCCTCTATGCGCTCAACCAAGGAGAGTGATTCAGGAGACGGAGGAGAATGGCAGCGGGTTCCTGCTCTTTGCAGCCGGCATGTCTCCCCTGTTACAAACTTGGCCCTGCAGGTTCCCTTGCAGAATAGATATAATGGTCTGCAAGTGGAGCCAAACCCCATTGTTGACAATCCTCACAGCCTGGAAACGTCTCCCAGGTTAAGAAACCCAAAGCCATCAATTAATACGGCTTCTGTAAAGAAGAAGAGGGTCAGAGTCAACTGGGGACCCCCTCCTGAAAGGAACTGAAGAACCAATACGCAGACCAGACCCATTATGTCGGGAAGTCTGCTGCCTCTGTCAGTGATATGGTAAGAAAACTTCTAAATCTTGTGAAGTCCACAGATTATTATCCACTGCTCATTTTTCAGATAGGAAATAATGAAAAACTAACAAGAAACCCTTGATTAAAAAGGACTTTAGAGCTTTAGAATGTATGGTAAACAGTCCAGGCGCAGACAGTATTCTTTTCTCTCATAGGGAATGGTGAAGGATGGAGTAGGAAGAGCCACGAATTAAAAACCTGTCTCCTAACCAAGTGAGAAGAACAAAACTTTGGGTTCTTCGACAATGGGTTAGCCTACACACCAGGCTTGCTGGCAAACAACAGGGTACACTTGTCCCCAGAGGGCAGAAGGACACTTTTCAAGAACTTTGTAAGGCTAATTAAGAAACCTTTAAACTAGATTGAAAGGGGGAGGGAAACAACACTGGGCTTGACAGAATAAAGCATGAGAATGGCACCTTAGGTTCTGAGCGATGATCAACTAGTGAGGGCCCCTGGTCTGCCACCTCAGTGGAACTGGGGTACAGCGCTCCAGGCGGCAGCCAGAATTCATAGGGAATTCTTGGGTTACAGACCACAGCTAGAAGGCATGTAGGACTTAATGCCTATTCCACTCAGGAAAAAGGTGAAAACAACAGCCCAACTGAGATGCATTTATGCTAATGCACGCAGCATGGGCAACAAACAGGGGGAGCTGGAAGCCACTGCGAGGGAAGAAAACTATGACATAATTGCAATCACAGAAACGTGGTGGGACGATTCACACATCTGGAATGGTGTGATGGGATACGAACGCTTCAGGTGGGAGAAGCCAGCAAAGAGAGGTGGCGATATTGCTCTCTACATTAGAGAATGTTTTGATCGCATGGAACTCAATATTAGTAACGGCACTGTTCATTGCTTGTGGGTTAAAATCAGTGGAACGTGCAGAAAGCCAGACACAGTGGTGGGAGTCTTATCGGCTGCCCAGCCAGGACGAAGAAACTGATGAGCTCTTTTACGAGCAACTGGGAGAAGTCTTGCGTTTGCCAGCCCTTGCTCCTGCAGGGGATTTCAACCTTCTAGATGTCTGCTATACAGCAGAAAGAATGCAGTCTAGGAGGTTCATCGAGTGTATGGAAGATAACTTCCTAACACAACTGGTGAGTGAACCGACTACAGAAGATGCCCTGCTGGATCTCCTGTTTGTGAACAGAGAAGGCCTTCTGGGAGAGGTGAGTGTTGGAGGATGCCAGGGGCACAGTGATCATGAGGTCATAGAATTCTTAGTTGTATGAGAAGACACAAGTCTATGGGGCCAGATGGGGATCCACCCAAGGGTATTAAGGGAGCTGGCAGAGGTCCTATACAAATCCCTTTCCCTTATCTACCAGCAGTCCTGACTGACTGGGGAAGTGCCACTTGACTGGAGACTGGCAAATGCTACACCCATTTACAAGAAGGGTCGGAGGGAGGATCTTCAGAACTACAGGCCTGTCAGTTCTGACCTCAGTGCCGGCAAAGGTCGTGGAGCAGATCATCTGGAGTGCGATCTTACAGCACATGTAGGACAATCAGGTGATCAGGCACAGTCAGCATGGGTTTATGAAAGGCAGGCTCTGACAGACCAATCTGATCTCCTTCTATGAGAAAGTTACCCGTTTATTGGACGAGGGAAAGGCTGTGGATGTGGTGTACTTGGATATTACTAAAGCCTTTGACACCATTTCTCACAATATTCTGCCTGAGAAACTGGCTGCCATTGGCCTGGACAGGCACACCCTCTGCTCGGTAAAAAAAATGGCTGGATGGCCAGGCCCAAAGAGTTGCAGTAAATGGAGTTACATCCAGTTGGAAAACAGTGACGAGTGGTGTTCCCCAGGGCTGAGTGCTGGGTCCAGTCCTGTTCAATATGCTTATCAATGATCTGGATGAAGGGATTGAGTGCACTCTTAGCAAGTTTGCAGATGACACTAAGCTGGGTGGAAATGTTGATCTGCTTGAAAGAAGGGAGGCTCTGCAGAGGGATCTGGACAGGCTGGATCGATGGGCTAAGACCAATGGGATGAGGTTCAACAAGGCCAAGTGCAGAGTCCTGCACATTGCTACAGCCTTGGGAAAGAATGGCTGGAGAGCTGCCTGGCACCCAGGGGTGTGGGTTGACAGCCGGCTGAATATGACCCAGCAGTGTGCCCAGGTGGCCAAGAGGGCCAACGGTATCTTGGCCTGTATCAGAAACAGTGTGGCCAGCAGAACAAGGGCAGTGATTGTGCCCCTGTACTCAGCACTGGTCAGACCACACCTCAAGTACTGTGATCAGCTTTGGGCCCCTCACTACAAGAAGGACATTGAGGTGCTGGAGGGCATCCAGAGAGGGGCAGTGAGGCTGCTGAAAGGGTTGGAGAACAAGTCCTTTGAGGAGCAGCTGAGGGAACTGGGGTTGTTTAGCCAAGAGAAGAGGAGGCTGAGGGGTGGTGAGCTGGGTGTTGGTCTCTTCTCACAAGTGACAGTTGATAAGATGATAGAAAATGGCCGTAAATTGTGCCAGGGGAGGTTCAGATTAGACACCAGGAAAAATTTCTTCACTGAAAGGGTGATCAAGCACTGGAACAGGCTGCCCAGGGAGGTGGTGGTGTCACCATCCCTGGAGGTGTTTAAAAGCCAGATAGTTGAGTTTCTTAGGGACGTGGTTTATTAAGGAGACAGTTACGGTTGGACTCGATGATCTCAGAGGTATTTTCCAACCAGATGCTTCTATGATTCTATGATTTGGTTCCCTCACACGTGGTTCAATTCATTCAGTCAATCCCCAGCCACACTGAGACTCAATGTAGAACAGCCACAAGCCACAGGCACAAGAGATTACAGAAACAGACTGCTATTCATGTTCCACCCTTTCCATGCTTTCAAAACAACAACGACATACAAGTTAAAACAGCAAGTCCATCCAAAGAAAGCAAACTACTAAAGCTAGATCAGCTTTTAGATACTTACAAGGCAACACACATAAAAGAACTACTTCAGCCAGCCCAAGAATTTAAAAAACTTACTTAGATGCAAGGTTTTTTTTCACAGTCAACATAAGAAGTTTAACTGCATCTTTAGATAGTTTCACATGCTTAACCTTACTTTTCCTACACAGCCTTAACACAAGCAATCTTCCCAAACATCTCTGCATTGTCCTTAAAAGAAAAACATTTTTCTTCCATTAGTTCACTACTTATAACACATCAGCACTGCAGAAGCTCTGAAAAAATACTTGAAAGAAGTCAAAGAAGATAAATGGGTCGTCTTAACCAGACACTCAGTTTACAGTCTACCCAATAATGCCTTTTATTTAAAGCTTTATGAAAAATCAAGGTGGAGTAGGGGGGAGAGAAAGCAAAATTACCACTGACTTTTGAATTAAGTTGTTCTGTCCATCTTAATTTTCTTTGAGGCAGCAGCAATTCAGCTGAATGCAAACCTACAAAAAATTACCATAAAAAAGTTTAACTTCTAAACTATTTCCATCTTCAGAAACATTTAACCATTATGGGAGGAAGGGAACAGCAACATATCTAAAAACAAGCTGTGAAATGACTGTGTTCGCCAATAGATTTGTTTTGAATGCTTCCAAAAACGTGGAGGGTTTTTGTAACGTTATACTTGCAGACCGGTCATTCATTCCCAATACAGAATAGGAAATTACCCTGAACCCAACCCTAAAATATCAACACATTAAAAAGCTACTTTGTATAAGGACTAAACCAATTTTTGGCAAAAAAAATATCTGGCTTCCATAAGTGACAAAGAACAGTGAAAGGAAAGAAAAACAAACTAGAACTATATTATTAGTACCTTCATTCTGCAAAAACCTCTAATACAGATAGAGATGTACTAGTCATGCAGAAGATTTGTTCAAAAGTGCAATAGCTCATTGGTGAGATTACAATATTAACATAAAGGATGTTACCTACAGTTTCAGTCTAGATATAGCTATTTTTTTATCTCCCAGAAAAAAAACCACATTCCTACCCACACAGCTCTCCTTTGACACAAGTTCTTCAAATTCTTCAAGAATTACTCCATTAATTATTAAAAACAGCAAGTAAAAATTAGATTCTGGAAGCTCATTTCAATATTCTCTGAAAATAACAACCTCCAGGCAGCAAACATTACTGGTTTAACCGTTCTACTGATAAAATGTTTATTAAAGTACAAATTGATTTACAAGCACTACAGCACTTACCTAATCCAAGAGGATCGCACAAGGTGTTAGTATGGTGTGATTTATATTTTTCCAATTTGTTTTCCTTGAGATAATATCTCGACTTCTTGTTGATACTACATGCGTAGCTGTTTAACGTAGATTTGACCTCTCAGAAATCAGCTACCCATTCTTCTTGATTAGAGATTCCTCCCGCAAGGCTATTTCCAAAATGTGCCAATTCTGTCCAAAAGATTTTTTTTTCTCTCTGACAGCTTCTTCTCTTGTTTATTCCACTTACATGCCACTGTAAGAAGCATCAGCTCCGGGTGAAATAAATACAAGTTTCACACCACAAACTGTAAAGCTGAAAATCCAAATTTCACATCTGAACTGTGGAGTGCTTCCCAGCTTCGGGTAACGGAGGCATTTGTAAACAACAGCTATCTGGACACCTCCATATTGCTTATTGGCAACAACATTTTTCAATAAAAATATTAGATTAAATATAAAAACGACAAACAAATGTGTACTAGATTCTTCATTTAGAAAATGTGTCTCATTACAAAACGACAGAACTCTAGGTCAGAAAAACTAAAAAACAAGCTGAGAGGAAGAGTATCTGCCATGAAACTTGTCAGCACTGTCTGCGCAGTGACTCAGGCTGCATTGAGTCTGGTGCCAGCGAACAACGGTGGTTATGCCTGTGACCGAGACAGAACGCTGCCTAGACAAAAAAAAAAAAGTGTCTAAAAGCAAGAAAGCACTTTATTTCGGAGCGTTTTGCAGCCGAAGAATTCAGAACTCGATAGATTTATCCAGGTATCCGTGCCACGTGCACAGAAGCGTTCCAAGGTGAGGTGCTCGGCACTACCAGAAGGAAAAAGCTCGGGATCTCAGACTGCCAGTTCTCTCCTCTTCCCACGGGTCGCTGCAGAAGGCTCTCCAGGAGGAAATAATTGCACGACTGATCCCAGCACGGCGTCCGGTTATTCTTCTCCTTTCACGATGAGCAGGGCGGTTTCCACCTTTTTCCCCTCCCTGTCAGCTGAAGCGAGAGGCTGAGAACACCCGCGTTCCCTCTGTGCCATCCACGCTGCCTACGGTAGAAGAAACCGGAACAATCAGCTTTCCGGGCCGGCACCCGGAACAAACACACGCCGAGCGGGGCGAAGAGCGCCCCGCGGGGCTGAGCCCTCCCCCGCCCCGGGAAGGCAGCTGCTCCGCTGCAGCGGGAACCTCCTCCCCCCTCCCATTCCCGATGGAAAACACAGGGTGGTGGGCGTGGGAAGAGGGACTTCTCATTTTATTGGGAAAGACAAGCGGGTCCGCAGAGCGCCCCGGGGTGAGGCGCGGGACGCACCCGGGAAGGGCGGGAGTGCGCGGGGCAGCCTCATCACCACCGGCCCTGCGTGCGGCGCGCACCGAGACTGGCTCCGCCGGCCCTGCCTGCCCGAGGACGGCTCCGCCTACGCTCCCCGAGGGCGGGCCCGGCCGCGCGGCGGGAGAGGGCGCGGGGCCCCGCACGCCGCTGCCCGCCCCGGCCTCCCCGCTGCCCCGGGCCCCGCCGGCCGCTCAGGACTGGCCCCAACCCTCCTCTCCGGCGCCGCGGGAGAGCCCCGCGCGCGCGCGCACACACTCCGCTCGCCTCGATCCCGAAATGGCGCCGCTCCGAGCCGCAACGCCGCTCCGCGCCCGCGAGCCTCGCGAGAGCCGCCGCGCTAACCCCCACCCCCCCAAGACACGGGGGAGCCCAGGGGGCGGGGCTTCCCGGGCCGCCGAGGGTTGCGACCCTGCCCCACCAATGGGGGCCCCCCTGCTGTGACGTCACGGAACCATCCCGAACGTTCCGCGTAGCGGCGGGGGAAATCCCCGGCGCGCGCCCCGCCCACCCGCGGGAGTCCCCGGCGCCGCGGTGATTGACTGTGTAGCGTCTCCACCGCATCCGCGGGAACAGCTTCAGGTCGCAGGCTGGAGGGTGGGAATGCGCCGAGCGGACACACAGCCCTCCTGCCACCGCCGTTCTGGAAAGAGCGCGGTGGATTTCTGCGGTCTGGGAAGGGGGTGTCTAAAATTTGCAAATCGTAAAATGGTTTGGGTTGGAATGGACCTTAAAGCCCATCAGGTTCAACCCCCCTGCCGTGGGCGCGGACACCTCCCACCAGGCTGCTCAAGGCCCCCCCCAGCCTTGTCTTAAACACTTCTAGGGACGGGGCATCCACAGCTTCCCTGGGCAACCTGTGCCCGTGTCTCACCACCTTCAACACAAAGAATTTCTCCTTAATGTTTCATCTAAATCTTTCCCCTTCCAGTTTTAAGCCATCCCCTCTCGTCCTATCATTGCTTGCCCTTTTAAAAAGTAAACCCTCAAATCTGAAATCTCATTTCCAGCACCAGGCAAATTACTGTGCAATTAATCACGTGAAAAATTAAATATACAGAATTATATTTAACTATGATCAGAAAAGAAAGGGCCCTAATAGTGACAGTGTCTTAATATGTTCCCATTGCACCCTTAGCTGCATGGCTGTCTTTTCTCCTCCTCATCCTTGAAATTGTTCGGCTTTTATCTACCTTGAGCTATGCTGCTGAACTGAGGCACCCAAGGCAGGGGTGACAGAGCATACTCCCTGTCCCTCTGTTATTTTCACATTCTGGTGCCAAGCCAGAAACGCTGAACAGGAAAGGCAGGGCAGTGCTCTGCCACCTGGCCCAACCATGAACCACAGCACCAGCCTCAGCACCAGGTTCAGTGCCTCTATGTATGGTCATTAGAACTATAGCACCAAAACTGCCCACATTCTCTAGTTTCATTATTAAAATCTCTTTCAAAATAGTGATTGTAACCTACATATTGATCAATTTAACCCACAACACACTGCAGCTGTAGCTAGAAGCTAATTGGTTTGTTTAGTCAAGGACAGTCACCAAAAACAGGACTCCAGGACTCAGTATGCCGCATGCTACAAACACAGGTAAATACCAAGAAAGCTCTGACCAATGGAATCTCATTACAAGTCCCAAAGCAACATATACAATCCTAAAATAAGATGGATAACAGTATACAGGAAAACAAAATAAAGACATTAATCCAAAGCAACCTGAAAACAAAGCTCAGACTCAACAACCCATCTCCAGGACACTTCATATAACACTCACTCAAGGATATACTAATGATCTGAAATGACCTTTCAATTCTAGTGAGTTAGGGTTAAAGCTTCCACTGCACAGCTATTCTGAGCATCTCCTGGCTTTGCAATACATTATACACATGGGTTTCAAAAGAGCAACACAGTAAGCAGCAGTTCTGTTTGTGTTGCTTCGTATTACGATCCTGCTGTTTCCTTCCTGTGATAATAACCACATTGATTTTAGTAACCACAGGAAAAACTGTGACAGTCATTGAGGAAAGTACTTTAAAGTAGTAATGGGGAATGGGTTTGATTTTTCTCTCTAATGGTATCATATAATAATGTATAATGCCATTACTGATTCAAAGGAATCAACCCACAGATGGACTGTAAGCCAAAGTTCAACGGCGGGGAGTGCACAGGGCTCAGCGTCCCACAGGATGCAGCTCCACAGTAGTACCATTTTGGTCAGCTTATTATAGTGATTTTATCAAAAATGCCATACATTCTGTGGTTAGTACTGAATAGTAAGCAGTTAGGTTACATAACTTTAGTGCTCTATTTTGTCTATTGCAGCTAAATTTAATGTTTTTTTAGATAACATGGCCTACATGCTCAAAAACCACTGTTCTTGTACATTTCTTACCCTTGCAGGGGACCCGGGGCAGACCCCTTCCGTAAGCTAGGTGGGTGCCCATGTACCCGGGGTGGAACCACCCTGTGCAATGTTATCTACTGACTAACATCCCCCTGCTGGGAAGCTGTGATACAAAAGCAAAAGTAGTGGCACCTATTATTATCTCGTCCTTCAGAAAATAGACTTTTACTTGCATTTAGCCAAGAATATTCTGTCATTAAATAGTTTCTACTGTCCCCAAGCTATGCTAAAAGCAGCCTACTTATGCTGAGAGCAGCCTACTACTCCTTAATTCACCCCCCCCTTTTCTTTAAGCTATTGCAAATTCTTTTGCAAAATCTTGTTTGTAGTCCGTAATACATTTACTTGTTAAGCAACAGTTTGTATTTTCTACCACATCCAAAGGTTGAGAATGGTCAATATTAAGGCTGCAAGGATGAGCATTAGCACAGGACACACAAGGATGTTGAAGAACTGTCCTGCAGTCAGAGATTTTAATGATGTATTTAGAAGTTGTCCGGTTTTCTCGATGTCTGTGACAATGTTCTTATTTCCAGAGTGTACTGCTGGACGTGCCATAGTGTTCATTTAAAGGTTTCAAACAACACTAATCTGTTTCATGCCATCGGGTGAAGCACTGGACACCAACAACATATCAGATGCCACATGCTGGATTAATCAAATGAAACATGGAATGACACACAGTAAAAACAATGATAAAGCTAGGTCACATAACAAATAAAACAACATTTGTTTTATCTATGGTCCACCTGGGAGCCAAGAAAACAAATCCACCTCCCAACCTTTCCATGTTTTGATAGGGACATGGGCCAGTTTTCTAATTCTAGAGGTTATTTGTTTGACCACATCTCCATTATCATCAATCATCAAACAACAGTTAGAACCATTTAACTTTGCACAAACGCTTCCTTCTGCTAGCATGTATTTGTAAAATTGCGTAAAATATGTTGTAAAATTACGGTTCTCTTTTGGATGGCCTGATCTGCCAATAAATCCATGAGCAGTTTTGTTAGCAGTAATCCCCAAAAGGGCTTGTAGCCAGAGGATATAAATTATAAACTGGTTCTCAAGCACTACTAATCAGCCCATTGGGGTTCCAAGTAGCTGCTGTCCGTAATATTCAGTAATTCACTCGGGCGGCCAGTTGTTTTTTCCCTATATTTGACCACTTCCTCGTGTAAAAGGGGTAGAACGAGATTGCTTGCTTCTCCTTGTATCATGATATACTCTAATTCCCAAGCTGTCTTCACTTCGATCAGATAACAAGAAGTAGGGATGTATATAACCTACATAACACGTTCCACTCCAATTCCTTGGTAATTTCCAATAAGCATGATGGCCACAAATCCAATAATGACCTTTTAGGGCCCAAGCTCCATTTGCAAACAGTCCATCTCCTTTATTTCTTAAATCAGAATTACAAGAAGTTTCAAAATAAGTGGTATTTTTTAAGCCCAAAGGGTGATTAATTCGATTATTTGACCTCTTCCCTTTAATCCAAAGGCCACATTTCCACACCTCTACCAAGTTACTATAGTTACACTGAATGGTTACCTTCTGGTTGGTTATGCCACTCATGGCACAAGCCAATGGGTTAGACTCCCTTCATATCACAGCTCCCGTGAGACTGGTGCTCGACCAAAAACTATCAAATGTTTTTTTTATGTCCAGTTTCATTGACCCAAGCCCAACTTAGCCTGAGAGGAATATGTTTTCCATCGGTGGTGTTGCTTAGCAGACACCATAACATGTCACCCTCAACAGAAAGACAGGGATTATAAATTGAACAATTGATGAGTCGGCACCCTGGGACAATGCAATGATTTCCATACACAAATGTCCAATTACACACACTATGACCCACAAACACTCCATTGTTGTGTTTCCGATTAAGACGGTATTCCCCCTTTCCCCGAACTTGGATTTTCCATGGTCTCATCTCCTCATTCCAATACAACGAGTTATTACCAATGGCTATATTACTTAGATCACTCACGAGCCATTTGGGGGATATCGGTTTTGATGTCCATGGCCAATCTTCAAATCCTAAATGGCTCCCATATACCCAACTGTCAGTCAGGTTAAAAGCACTGGCCACCTCCTGGCCTAGAACCATAAATGCATCTTGCCACCTGAGCTAAAGAGGGGGGGCACAGGAATTTCCCCAAATATTAGAGGCAGTGACAATGGTCAACCAAAACAATGCTTGTGATAGTATACGAAACATCCTACAAATATTAACAAAGCAATTGCTGACAAAACCATGCAGATAATCAGAAGTTTCATGTATTTCTTCAGTCAGATTATAAGGACTTCATCTGGAAAAGAAAAGAAAATCAGACTCAGTTCACTTTGATACCAAAGATCATGACAAGGATGACCTATGCAACCATAATCTTATCGTTTCTGCATGCTCAAGGTCCATTTTGGCTCAGGTGGAGAATCCCTATTGTCCCTCAGCACCTTTTTTGTTCTAGAATAATGCACTTAGGTATTCATACCTTTTACTTTAACAGCCTTGTATATAACTTGTAACACTTGGTATGGCCCCTTCCATTTCTTTAGGAAGGGCTCTCCCATCTATTGTCTTTACATACACAGTCTCCAGGTTGGATATCATGCAAGGGACTATCTAGTCCCCTTGAATAGGGACTATTAGTATTATCTCATCCTTCAGAAAACATATCTTTACTTGCATTTAGCCAAGAACATTGCCATGAAATAAGTTTCTACTTTTGCCAAGCTATGCTAAAAAGCAGCGTACTTACGCTAAGAGCAGCCTACTATTCCTTAATTCATTACCATTGCATGAAAAGCAAGGCTTTGACCCAGCAAACAGCAGAGGTGATGTCCTTGCCTTACTCAGATTGTGTGGCAAGCCACACAATTAAAATCAAGAGCTGTCCTCTTTTAACACACTTTACATGTAACAAGGATTCAAGCAGTTCCATCAAAGTCAACAGAACCATTCTTAGCATGTGAGGATTAAGAGAAATAATTTGTGAGCTTGCTGGCAAGACAATTTGCTTTGTGAAAAGGTTCCTGCCATCCACAGCCTAACTATACCAGCTGGTTCTCCTGTTACATACGAAGTTTATACTAGCAAAACAATACTTCTCCTAATACTGGTTGCTTTGCGTGTGTGTGGCAAATAACTGGAATACACTGATAAAACCACATATATTCCATTACTGATGAAGACATCCTAGCATAAACATGCTCTCCATGCCAGACAATGACTAAGAGCAAAGGTACAAGATGGCCAGAAAGGCACATCTGTGGAAGCACTATTTACAGAACTTTTTGGTTGTAAAACATGTTATTTAATCTTCTGAACCCTAACTATACCTGGATCTTCAGGAACACATGAACCTCAGAAGAGGGTCAGAGCATTTAAGCAATCAATATTTAACAGAAACAGCTTCAGAAGGTAGGCTGAGCAGAACACGTTCCTTTTCGAAAACTGCTATAGAGGCTATGATGACTTTTACATTGAAAAGTAATGTCAGGGGCAGGGGGGAGATATATCCAGATGAACAGCTCTTTTGTTTAGCAAACTTGAAAAAGTTGGCCAAGACTTTTGCCACAGATACTCAACACATTTTAAATGACCCATGACATAAGTCAAGCATAACTCGTGGAATTGAATCAACAGTTGAGATTTAAGAACAAGCTAAGAATTACAGGGTTTGCAGGACTGAGGTACCTCTGGGTAGACAGATGAAGAAAGAAGAAAAACACACACAGCACTTTCATCCAAATTTAGTATTCTGAATACTGTATGTAATTTATGGTTCTCCTTGGTGTAAATCATATTCAGGGACTACCTGCATCAGTATATGAAAGCACAGAATAAATACAACAAAAGTGTGGGAAATGCTGAGGCATATGAAATTAAACCAGACACATTTTAACTCCCAACAAATACTAACCATACTATTTAAAAACAAGTCTCAGAACTCATTTTAAATGAAAAATGTCTAATGAATTTAAAATTATTTACTGCCCAAACTTGGATGATATGATGAAGTACAAGACCAAAAGCTAAAAATTTATTTTGGCAGGCACTCAAAATGTGCAGACTTTCATTTGTTCTAGTAGTAGTACACAGGATACTTATGCAAGCATATTCCTCAGATTTAAGCAAATATTAAATAAAAATATTAACACATACATCATTTCTTACTATTACACATTCTTCTGTCACTCCATGAAGATGCACAGAACACTTAACCTTGTATTAAATCCCAGTATGCCCAAAATACAATCAGTGTAAAACAAAGAATCAAGCAGATGGCTAACATCAAGACTTTCACACAACAGGATTACAATCTGATTAACACAGACGTGATCCAGAAAGCTTCTGATGCAGTGAGCTAGAAAGTGACCGCCTAATATTAATAACATAAGAAAAAATCAATTCTAATGTATGTTTTTCTTAACAGAGGATATTTGTACCGTCAGAACCCAAAACACAGTGAGAACTCCTCAGTACAAACCGTTCTAATAAACAGTCCTTGTTGCAGTTCTAAATATCTTTCAACTGCATATTCACAATATGAGGTATTTTAAGTAGCAAAATAAAAGGAATGGAGGCATTATATCAACATCTAGTCATTATCATTTGCAGTAACGTGATTAAGACTAGTATAAAGTATCTATGCTTCACAGAATTCATAGAATCGTTTGGTTGGAAAAGATTTTTGAGATAATTGAGTCCAACCATACCCGTCCACTACTAACCCTGAACACTGTGCCTACCTGTCTTTTGAACACCTCCAGGGATGGTGACTTAACCACCTCCCTGGGCAGCCTGTTCCAGTGCCTGATCACCCTTTCAGTGAAGAAATTTTTCCTCATGTCTAGTCTGAACCTCCTCTGCTGCAATTTGAGACCATTTCCTCTCATCCTATCACCTGTCACTTAGGAGAAGAGACCAACACTCACCTTGCTACAACTCCTTTCAGGCAGTTGTAGACAGTAATAAGGCTACCGCTTAGCCTCCTTTTCTCCAGGCTAAACAACCTGAGTTACTTCAGCTACCTTACATTAGCTTGTTCTCCAAGGTGACAGTTCTGCTGAACCTCCTCTTTACCTCTCTAAGAATTGAGAATATATAATTCCATCATTGCAGTGCCCCAAGCATAATCCACCCGTCATATTTCCCACAAGGACTTTCTGTTCAAACACTGGTCCCTCCCCAGGAAGTTGTTTTCCACACATTCCAGGAACCTCCTAGACTGTTTCCTTTCTGCTGTATTATACTTTCAGCAGACATCTGGCAAACTGAAGTCCCCCACTTGTCTATTTGTATGTATCATCCCTTCCAGGAAAGGAAGGCAAAGATGACTTTTTCAACTGCTTCAGGATTTCAGTGGGTTTACCCTCTTGAAGAAGACAACAGGATTTACCTCTGTTAAAGAACTGACCATTATCATTTGCATCATAAGATGTATAGTTTATTAGGTAGTATAGTGATATGATGAGGGGTAACAGTTTTAAACTGAGAGGGTACGTTTATATTAGCTATTAGAAAGAATTTTTTTACTGCAAGGGTGGTGAGGCACTGAAACAGGTATGGATGCTTCATCCCTGGAGGTGTTCATGGCCAGGCTGGATGAGGCTATGAGCAACCTCATCTAGTGTAAGGTGACCCTGCCCATGAGTGGTTGGAAGTGGATGATCTTTAAAGCCCCTTCCAAACCAACCCACTCTACTATTCTATCCTATGATTCTAGTTATTCAATTCTTCAAAAGTTTTGAGCGTAAAGTGCTTGCTGACATTCTTTTTTGAAGAACTTAAAATATTAAAAATTAGCACTTACTTTGACAGTAGCAGCATTCTGGGGAAAGATGTCAATAAAGCTGTGGTAACAGCTCATATTTTGAAGCAATACCTAGGTATTAATTTTGAATAACCCATAAGTACAAATTTGACCTATATTATTGAAATGAGTTGATCATTTTATCTCGCTCAAAATAATGACTGTACCTGAAAGAACTAGTATCTTGGTGACATGATTGAAAAGCCAGGATGAGAAGTTGGAGACCATTCTTTTCTTATACTAATTGGTAAAATATTAAAATATTATTAAGGTAAAAATATTATTAAGAATCAAAAATATTATTAAGAATCAAACTTAAAGAAGAGCAGCTTCTCTGTTTGAAGTTTTTCACCTATATTCTAACTGAAAATAGCCTCATTAGCAGCCTTTCCCCCTTCAACAGTAAAAGCACTCCTCTCCAAGAATGCATTTCAGAAACATTGGGCAGTATCAAACCAAAGGTGAAAAAAATAGCAGAATACCCACTATTCTAAATTCACAACAAACTCAAAATTAACAGTTACACACAAGAAACAGTTCAGATGCAAAGGAACAAATTGACAAAATTATGAACTGAACATATCACACTAAATGACTAATTTTTCATAAGATGCTTGTCTTCACGCTTTTCTGTATAAAAGAAATTTCTGTATTTCCACTGAAATGAACCTAGCTAACTTGTGTACTCAGAGCATGTTAATTTTGAAATAAGGACACCAGATGCCCAGCATGATGCTAGGATCTTGCAAATACTTAAACACAAGCAGATCTCATTTTATTGCAGGTTCCTTTCATAATATCTGCTTGCTTTATTCGTTTTTCTTTAAAAGAAAAACATTTTTAAATAACTAGGTTAATTTAGAAACTTTTCACATCCAAGTAAAGTGAGGAAACCCATTTTGAAAGGATTTTCTACAAGTTTTGGCCATTGTCAATGTACATATTAATGTTTTTAAAAGTATGTGTGGTTACTAGAGTAGCTCACCTTAGGGAACTGACCCAAAGAATATGTTGTTTCTCGGCACAGACAGACCTGATGAAGGAATTACATGTAGAAAAGTCTGACCTAAAACAATCTGACCTAATAGAATAAACTGTCCCTGGGCCATTCCCTCCAAACAAAGACACAAACATATTACTTTTTAGATCTCTTTGCTGGAACTGCTAGAAGCCTAAATTTTACCATATATACCAAACACTATGGGATGTAACTCACAGTTCAAATATCTCCTGAGTCTTGTGGCATGATCCCTAAAAAGAACTACTATCGAGGTTAATAGAATGGGCTTAGCTTTTGTAGTTCCTTTCCTTCATTACCAATTATCCTTTGAGAGGGAAAAATTGCATCCTATCACTAAAGTAAGATTCACTTACAAGTAATTTCAAGAAATACTAAAACCAGATTTCTGACTAGCAGAAGGCTTCTTCCATCTTTACCCTTGGCTGAAATGCCCCAGCAACATTTAGTATTCTCAAAAAGCTAAATGTGAAAGGATAAACAGGGAAACCCACATCTTTCTCAGCAGCTCCTCTTTCTCCATTTTGCCCTTAATGGAGAAGAACTGTCCACTGCGTGGTTCTGCCATCTAAAACTTTGCCAAAAAAAAAAAAAAACCCCACGAACAAAACTAAAGTCAAGGAAATTAATGATATGAAATGTAAATAAGGTCAAAAGCAAATGAAGTACTTTCTCAGACTTATCTTTATGGTATGCTGTTTTCTAGATCCCACTAGAATAAATTTCAGAGGCTCACTTCTATTCATTGAGAACTGGGAATTCAGAGATATGGTTCTTTCCTACCAGACACCCACCAACGTAAGTAATGCTCGTAATCTTGCATAGTGGCATTTTTGTATATTTCTATTATAAACTCCTGGTGTCTGTAAATAAGTGGAAAATAAATCTGAAATATGAACTTTAATCTATGAATATGATGCAATACCTTCAACTTGGCATTGTCTTGTTTGGTTTTCACTCTGCCAGGGATCCTACATTAGGTTTTGGCCGAGTTTTTTTAAAGTTCTGTGCCGTAGCCTTCACATCTGCAGAATATAAATGCTCATCTATCTTTGTAAACTTTTTGGAAGAAAATGATGATACTTTTTGTAAACATGCTAATTATTATAAATTGGCTCAAAAGGAATAGGCAAAACACCCTCAAAACACAAGCAGAGGGCTTCCTGTTTTGCAAATATTCTTTTCAGCCCTTCTAAAACAATAGCATCCAATTACACTATACTAATTTTGCCAGAATGGCTAGCAGTATTACTTTTCTAAGTAAAAGTAAGTTTCTTGCAAATATTTTTCAAATTATGGTGGTTATTGTGTATGCTTTTAAAATATTCAGAGAGACACCAAAAAGCATGATTTTTTCCTTCATACACTGTGGTGCATCTGCCGACACTATAACATTAAAACTGTCAGTGTGTAATACTATACTCAGAAGAAATTGTTTCTCATCATGTTAATTGTTTAGAATCTAATCACATACCTACCCTGTCATTAAAAACTCCTACACACCTCCTTGACCAACAGGAAGACATATGGAGGAGGTATTGGGTCATCTGTCTTCCTATGCACAGCTGACTAACAGTTGTTTTCAGTTATATTGCAAATGAAGACCTGTATCAGTACGAAAACAATCAAAAAGTCACTTTCTCTAAGCAAGAATCCCTTCCTAGGAAAGCTGGGCCCTCGACGAAGCATTGGGCTCATCCTCTTCACGCAAGGATTATCCCTTCCCTTCTGTGGTAAAACCAGGAGAGCTGTAGGGTGCATCCTAAAGGTTCCTCCCTGATAACTAGCCTTCCTTAGACCACCTCTTCAAAACGCCTGAAGGAGCTGCTGGGATGAGTCCTTGCTAAGGAACAAGCACGAAGATGACACCTGAAAAGCGAGGTGATGCATTACAGGTGCTTCGAAAAGATGGGGGAAACTCTGGAGTACAGAAAGAGGGGAAAACTGAATAGAGCCCATGCAAGCAACATGGAAAAGAGGTTGGAGGGCAAACTGACCAAGGCAGCTATCTAAAAACCCCTTGGCACTTTAAAGTGAACAACAAACCCAAACAAAAACAGTGAGTCCCATTAAGGTTAATTTGGAAGGAAGTGCTCACTGAAAATCCTGAGGGAGTGACTTGGCCAGGAGTTAGGCTAGCCACGTTCCTGCTACAATAACTAACCTTTTGCTCACCACTATTTATAATTACTTACAGATGAAATTGTTTCAACTCACAAAAAGGAAACCATTAAAAAATCTCCTAAATTTAAATACCGTCATGCTCACGTTACATCATTTGCTATGGAATTAAAAATTATGTCCTTACATGCATGTGCTGCATCTGCCCACAAGTCTGTAAGCTTCACCAAAAATAAGCTGGTTCGCCTAATTCTAAAATTACATTATTACTTTGAAAAGTCAATCACTTGAAACGTTTTTTTCCAAATTCTCCAGAGAGAAGTTAAACTTTTTTTAATCAAACCAACAGAATACGAAAAGCTTGGGAAGGACCTAAGAGAAACTACTCCCTTTGAAAATCATTACGAGAGGTAAGTGACTACTAAAAAGTCTGATTCTCTTAGATTATGTGGTGTTGAGTCCCACTCCCAACACTGGATCTCCCCGACCTGCACAGTCAGACAGGGGAGGCTCTTTTGGTGTCTGCACAGCAAACTGGAGACCAACAAATCTCCCAGGATAAATACGAAACAGAAGTTATTTTGGGCACAGTCAAAATAAACAAATCAGATTCTCTGGGGCACCCCGAGTTGCAACTTCCCAAAGCTGCAAAACCAGACCACAGCACGATGGAAAAGAGACACAGTAAGAAGTGAGAAAGAGGGAAATTAGAGAGAGAAAAGTCGGCGGGTGGGGGAAAGAAGGGGAAGAGAAAAATAGTCACCACTACATGGGCCTCTGGAAAACGTGATCTTTAAGAGCACGTGGTCCTGCAGTTCTCCTGCAGCACGTCTCCTCGTAGCTTCCTTGTGGTGGTGACTCTGCCCTCTTGGCAGGCTTCTACTTACAGGGCAAATCCACGGTGAGTGCTACAAAAGTTCTGGAATCGGGGCATGCGCAGAAGCTCCTTTGGGAAGGTTCAGGGCCACTGGCAGTTCAACAGACCCTCGCCAATACCCTGTGCCTGAGCCCTCTGGGTCGCTATGCGCAGTCCGCTGGAGGGCGGGCAGCACCTGCTGCTGCACCCCTTCCGCCTCCCCTGCAGCAGCACAGGCAGCCCAGCGGGAGCCACAGCTCTCAAGACGATGTTTAAGGCAACAAAAGAAGTAGAGTCAGGTGATGTTTAAGACAATACAAGTAGAGTCAGTCGGTGTTTAAGAGGACAATACAAGAAATCTGTCTTTACACAAGGGGAACTGAGTACTCCAGAAAGCTGTGTTACTTGCAATGAAAATTAAAGCACTAGAAGATAGTTAACTAGGGGATGTAAAAACTTACTTTTAGTATCCATTCTGTACTGCAAATACAGTCCTCGAAAACATTTTTATCTGCACAGCGAGCCATGTGATGAGTAGTAAATGATGTGCCTAATTCACAGATGGGATCCCTCCATCTTCCATCTCTAAGCTCAAGGAATATAGATTTGTGGGAGATCATGACATGTATTTATACAATTTTATCTTTTCCAGTAAGTTAATTAGCACAGTCACATGGTATTCCATAATATCAAGCTGTTAGGATGGTCCCTGCTTGCTTCGTGCCCTGCTCCCACCAGCCTGCCTCCTCAATGCACTTTCAGGAGTTATTGTGTTCAATGGTTCACCTGCAACAGGTAGTCTCTGAAGGAAACAAAGGCTTTCTTAGCAGAAATGTGGACAGTTCTGTGCTTTTTGGTGGTTTTAACATCTACAAAACATGCCTGAGTGTATGTAATTTACTAGTAGAGATACAGCTGAAGGGTCAAAGACCAGCTCCATTTCCTGAACAAACAGGCATCACTTTTTGTCATTATGCCTGCAGCAGGGGCTGTTAAGGTGTTGGACAACAGCTCTGCTTGAAAAGTGTACACTGAAGTGAAAAAGTGTCGTAATATTCACAGTGGCGAGATTTCAAAGATGGTTATGGTATTCTCTTTTCTGTTGGATGTATCCTTGATAACTTACACCTAGGAATGCAGACTATAGAAGACTTAGTGCTTGAGTTTATCATTCTTCAAGGGTAAGAGAGAAAAAAAATGCTACAGATGAAGCAAATTTCTTGTAGACCGTCTGCACTCTTTATCTTACAACTCCTCATCTATAACTGATCAGCCATATTGCATTATTCATTTGGTTTGTTTTTTAATAAGGAGTGGACTAATTTCTTCTAACTCATTTAGTTCTTTACAATTTTTTGTAAAGAATCATTTTTGTTTCAATCAATTGAAACAAAAAATAAAATAAAAACCTTTCTTTTCTCCTTTTTTGATTTGAAATTAACTTGGATTATAAAATATAGGTGGCCAAAATATGGACACAAAATGTATCTTTCTCTGTTATTTCAGAAAGAACAGTTCAGGCAGATTTTTGTCCCATCTTCTTGATTCCAATTCAAGAGAAGACACCTTGAAATACAGAACTCCACATGGTCTTACATAGCCCAGCAGCTATGGAAAACTGAATCTGCAGTGTTGTAACTCTGATTAACTGTGTATATGCAGACACGTATTTTGTTCAGCTATCTCTAATTTTGAGTCCCTGTAAATTGGAAAGCGCAATCTCAAAGCATTGCCTTTCTGCTCAGGGAGGTGGAGGAGAAGCACACCCATGAAAGCACTGGGCTCCGTACCAGCACCATACCAGACACCACAAAAGATTAAAGTAATTTGTTTCCCAAACTATACTTGTAGAGCACATCGTGCCTTCACCCTTGTTTCTGGAGAAAAATACTAATATAGAAAGAGGTGATGGAATCACAACATTTTTACTTCCATCCTCTTAAATGGTCTTACCCCAGAAACTTCACCATCCTCACATTTTATCTTGGTCTGTACTCAGTGAAAACCACTGGGAGGTAAAACACGTTGTAAAGCATAGAACATAACTGCACTATAGCTATTGCTATCAAAATCCATCCCCCACTCAGATACAGGATCATCACAGCTCTTTTAAAATCTTCATGATCCAGATTGTCACCATCATTTTTTGTAGGTATTGGAATCTACAAATGTTTGTTAGCTTTTCTGCATAGATACAATTTCCAAGTGCAAAACTGAATCTCAGGTAAAGGAAGGAAAAGAATATGCTTTGTTTTTCTCGCTGTTGCAGTTTAGAACCAGGTAAGTTTTACTGTATTTTGTTTTCTCTGTCTTGCAGCCCCCTGTCGACTACAACTGAGCACTAGCTTTTGCAGAATCCTTGCTGCAATTTACACAGCAGCTCTGAAATACACCTCATGACCCATGGGGGTAGAGCTATGAGTTTTATCAAAGTGGTCTGAATTGAAATTAAAAATCCTCTGATCTAAATCTGATAAAATATTTTAAGTGGCAAATTAACAGAAGATTTTTCTGTAAAATTGCACATAACTGAAAAGCTTAATAATGCTAAACTATTGAAAGACTGTAACATAAACTATTTCAGAAGTTCAGGAATGGCTAATTGCATTCAAGTCAGGGAGAATATTTATTCAGAAAATGTATATTGTAGGAAATACATACTTCCCTAAGATAAGGATTCTTTCTGCTGCACTTACTATGTAATTTTGTTGATCAGATGAACAGGTCTGTGTCTCAGTTACACTTTCCATGTTCATGAGAAGCTGTATTGCCTTACCCAGGCTGAGGCTTCAGGTGAACAGGAATAGCAACAGTGTATCTGGAGGGACCAAGACTGGAAAAGACTAAGGAGCATTAGTGGGTTATAATGGCGTTCAAGACCTGTTGTCAAAGGAGGGAAGGATAAAATCCTCCTTCCTAATTTTTGAGTGCATGTGGTGTGCTCTGACACAGCCTATCTGCCTGTTGCTCACCTTTTGCCAGATAATTCCCTTATCTATGTATACAACTTTGAAAAAAAGCTAAGACTGATGAGGGTCCAGAGGAGAAGGTACTACTGGGGCTGCTTGTGACTGTGACAACTCTACTAAAAAATGTAGTTTTGCAAAGTCTTGGGATTTTTATGTCGTCAACATCTTAGCCCAGGTACACTAAGAGCAGGTATGCATACATCTCAGGCTTCTGTGTATGCTGGAGATGCACAAACCGTCTACATACTGGACTAGACTCAGCAGTGCAACATGTAACACAAGTTCATTTTCTCCATTTCTCAGACCAACAGGACCTAGCAATAAACTAAACAGTATAAATCTCAACTGCTTAAGTACCGAAAGTAGCTTGGGATCTCAGTGCTGACTGCAAACTGCAAACTCATAAAGCATCCAAAAAAGCCGTTCACTTTGGGATACAGCCTTGAGCCTCCCGCATTCCCCAGGTGAGACACAGTCTGGAGCACCTGTGCGCCAGCGTGTGGCTGTGAAGCACACCATCGCGCACCACCGCTCCAGAAAAGCAGCGATCGATACAGCGAATACAGCAGACGCTGGTTGCTTGGCTTCAAAATTAAAAGCAGGCGTCTTTATGGCCTGGGATGAAGAAATCAAGCTGAAAACAGCTTGATTCCGACTTCATATGTACCGGGACAAAAATTATCACTAAAAATAAAAATGGGATAGATATTACTTGCATGTAAAACGTCTCCACTTTTAGATGGAGAACTCCACTGCAAAGTAAATTTCTCTTTGCCTGTTGAAGCCACAGCAGGCGGGTCCGCAGGCTTTCGCATTTCGTTCCCGGCTCCGGACACCTGGGATGTCGGTTGCCAACGCACCCGCCACCCTGCCCCTCGCACCGCCGAGCCGGGCTGAAACATCGGGAGCTGCCGCACGGCATCACCGGGACGGGACGGCACTGCAGACCGCGGCGGTTCTCGATCCACCGGCGCTCAGCCGCCCTCGCGCCGGCCCCCGCTGCCCCGTGCCGAGGACAACGAGCGCCCCCTCCGGGCGTGGCGGACGGCGGCGGAGGTGGGGCCGAGGTTCGCTGCTGTCGCGGCTCCTGCCCCGGCACCGCCTCCCGCCCCGCCGCCCGGTGCCGCCGGCCCCTGCGCTCCCCCCCGGCCGGCGCGGCGGCGGCTGGGCGGCTGCCATTGGCTCAGCGGCCCCATCCGGGCACTCGCGCGGCGCCGCGCCTCAGCCCCAGCGTCCCAATATGGCGGAGGTGAGCGGGGAGAGCGGGCCGGGGCGCCGGGGCTTGGCCGGCTCCGCGCGGGGCACCGCCGCCGCCAGACCCCTCGCGCCCGCACCAACATCTCCGTAAGGCGCCTCCGGGGCGGCCCGGCGGCGCGGGGGGGGCCGGGGCGGCCGGGGCGGCCGGGCCGGAGGGACCAGGCCGCGGGGCGGGCGCCGCGCAGCGCGGGGGCCGCGGGGTCCCGGGGCCGCGGGCCGGGCCAGGCCAGGCCAGGCCAGGCCAGGGAGAGGCGCCCGGCGGGAGGGAAGGGAGAGGCGCGAGCCCCGAGCTGGTAGCGGGGAGGAGGAGGCGGTGGCCAGTCCGGCTGCCCCTGTCATGTCCCGCCCGGGCGCGGCTCCCGGGGCGCCTGTGCTGGGGCGGGCGCGGGGGAGGGAGAGAAAGAGAGGGCGGGAGTGGTGGGAGAGGGCGAACGGTACGCAGGGTCCGGGAGCGGCGGGGGGAAGGGGGCAGCGCCGTGAGGGGAGCCTAAAGGGAAGACCCTTGGCTGCTGCCGGGCCCGAGGGAGCCCGCTCTCACTTCCCTCTCTCCTCTTCCCACAGGCTTCCTTTGGGAATTCGAGCCCAGGTTCGTCCTCACCCATCTCCTGCTCCGGCAGTCAGCCTGGCTCGCTGCTCTTTCTTTACCAAATTGATCTCCCCAGTAGCTTTCCTAGCACTTCGTGCGCACACAGTTAACTGCCTGCTGGATTTTTAAGAGGAGGAGGTGTGCCCTGTGGAGTCCTTCCCTTAACTCTGATTGCAGTTAGTAATCGGCTGCTTGGAACCCAAAATGAACACAAATTTTTGTAGCCCTTCTAAGTCAGCATCTCAGTAAAGCTGTGTAGCGTGGAGAGAGACTGCTTCTCTTGTTGGTGATAACTACAGGCTTGTGTAAAGTTTTACTTTTTGTTAATAACAGACAGCATTTAAATAAATCAGTGATAAGTGATTTTTAAGACTTTAACTGCTGTTTAGGTTCTTTGGAATACTTTACACAAGCAAGCATAGTCAACATCAGTAGGGCTACCCTCACAGAGGTATTTCGGGAATGTATTTGCTTCTGCGTAAGCACTTTCTGCATTGGCTGTCATCTTTTACACTACTCTTACAAAAGCCTTCGAGATTTTAATTTTGAGTATGGTTTTAAATTGGATCTTGAGTATTCAGTGCTACTGAAGTAGTGAAACTTCTGTTGTCTAAAGTGGATGAGTGGAATAGAATTTCCAGTTGAGTTACTGAAGCCCAAAATTCGTTGCAGCAGCGATTAGATGCTACAATCTCTAGCACACATTTATACAAATACATATTAGATTAAGGCAGTTGACCCTGCTTTAAAACTGGATCGTGGTGTGATGGCCAACAGCAGGAAAATTCAACATAATGTTGTTGTAACTGGAGCGGTGCTATCAGCTGTACTGGAAGTTCTGTGAGACCATAATATGCATAACGCATGAATAAAAGCATTTTTGGCTTCAGTGTTTCTCTGCAAAGTGATGTTACAAACTTCCACAGTATTGTCTTAAACAAAACTTACTTTAGTTATCTGCATGTAAGGAATGAACACAGCATAATTGTTGAAAAAATAATTTTTTTAAGACTCAAAAGTGTTAGTATATACAGCTGTCTTTCAAGGCTGAAAGTGCAGAGAGCAATACTCCTTTAGTTTTTTGAAGAGGATTGAGAATCTGTAGCTGTTTCTTTCAAAACTTCTTACATGGAAATAATTCTTCATAAACCTTTTCTTTGCGGCTTGTAAGCCAAGGATTGCAACAGGGCGCTGGCATGTAAGACTAGAAGAGGAAACCAGAAGTGGAAGAGAAATATCCTAATCTATTTCTTTTCTACTGGAAGTTGTAAGAAAATTAATATTAAATAGCAAAAGCACCCTGTAGTTCAGTGATTTTCTCTGTAGAACGCTGACAGTGCAGAATATTTGCATCTTTAAAACTTCGTGAATATAATAACTTTTCTAAAAGTTGACAAAATGCGCTTAATAACTATATTTTTGATGACTTACGAGTATCCTCAAGTAATTAAAAATTCTGTTGAACCACAGCTGTGGCAGTGACTTATTAATTAATGTGATCCATTAAAAGCATCTTGTTACTTGTAGTATATTTTCCTTAATATTTCTTGGGACTCTCCTATGTTTATTCTTTCTTTCTAGGGCAAATGGTGAGAGTTAAATTACTTTTAATAAAAAATGCCTCTGTGTGGCTAAACTAATCTGAAGCAAGTCTCACTATTTATTTTGCTGTTACTAGGAAGCTGATTCATAAAATAAGTTAGCTGTTAACCACTGAAAAACTATGCTAGCTGCCATATAAATCCCATACTTAGAATCAGAGTCTATAGCTCACAGTCTTACAGCATCTGAAGTCCTGTGATGTGTGTGCTTTGTACCGTAATGATGATTTGTAGGATGTTGTGAACAACCTTTTTTTCAGTAAAATATTGATTTGGGATGGTACTTTCTGAAACTGTTTCAGTAATTTATGTACTTCTCTCAACTGCTCTATACTGCAAGAGAGAAAACTGCACTTATAAATACAAGAAGGGAAGGCCAGCTAAAACAGTGGAATTTATCAAGTATTTAGGAATTTGTTCCAGTTATTCCATTGAGAGCTCTGATCCTGTATGTAAAAGAATTCATGCAACTGTGTTTTTTTTTTTCCTGTGGTGTAATTTCATAGGTTGTTACAGAGAAAAAATTACTCAAATTAGGTTTTTTTGATAGTTGGCTCTTTATCGTCCGAGGATCATGACTTTGACCCATCTGCTGAAATGCTGGTACATGATTATGATGATGAGCGAACTCTCGAAGAGGAGGAGATGATGGAAGAAAGCAAAAATTTCAACTCTGAAATTGAAGATTTAGAAAAGGTAAGAGTGGCTTGCTTCTCTTGTAATCAACCTGTTCTTCAGTTTCTATTGTATAATGCGCTTTCCTGCAATATACCTTTGCAGCTTGTTTGAAAAAAAAGAAAATAAAAGCAGTTTTTGTTAGGATATAGCTGTGCATCTTTACAAAAAAAAAGCAGCACTTAGCTTCTCAAGGACACTAGTGTTATGTTACAATCATAGTCTTCATTTTCATTTAGTAGTCTTTTCACTTTGGTGGAGAAATCACTGAAGCAGGTTTTAGAGTCCAATCATTTAATATCACATATTGCCTCTAAGTTTTATAAGTCAGATGTAAGTTGAAACTGTACAATTCACATACTCCTAAGCGACAGGTTGCCATATTTCATTCTGTTGGGTAGGTTTGGCTTTTTTAATATGCGAGCAAACAGTCCTGTTGTAGGCATGATGGATCACATTAATTTGCTACATAAATGGTAGTTCTATGTCTTAGTGTCATTGGTTTTGTGTTCAATGGGTGTACGGAATGACCAGTGTGCTCCTTGGCTTTTCGTCTTCCCTTTTACACTCTTTAACTACTTGTTTTTCCTGTTTATATCTCTTGTTCATCTGCGGCAGTGCATCACCCATTTTAAGCGCCTACTGAATGCTGAACACCCACAAGCTGATGCTGCTTGCATTACTGTTCGGTGACCCACTTACACCACTCAGCATAACTGCAGGTTTTGGTCAACAGTAATTTTTAGCATCGGATATGAGACTATGTTTTTGGGGTTGACAGTGTTTATATTCCTGATTGCTTTGGAGTTTTTTGTCCTGCTGCCTTTACAATTACATTTTTGCCTATTACAAACTCATAGTTGTAAAAGCAAAGCAGCTTGCCAAGTCTGGTTGATAAAATGGAGTTGTTGCTCCACAAAATTATCTTACTGCTTCTATAATTGAAGGAAAAAGAACCGAGAGGCACTCATTTTAAACACATTATTACTTTAGGTCCCAATCCTGAAAGACTTGACATGAGTTTACGTTTACCCCTTGTGAAAAGTCTTTGCAGGACTAAGAGAGTAGCTGCCTAAGGAAAACAAGTAATTTAATCAGTGTATGAGTTCAAGAAATTTTTTAAAGGTAATACAACTTTTACAGCTATAAATATTGAAAATATTTTTAGTATTTTGATGGTTTGAATCAGGTAACAAAAATTCCACTGTTTTATTAGTTGTATTAGGATGCAAATATGATGGTATTTTAGTAAAATCACTTTATCCAAAGCTGTTGAAATTATAAATTTATAAATTAAAATTTTATAAATTAAACCTTTCTCTTAATTTTTGCTTTCTACATCATTGTCTGTCTTTCCTCTTTTACTTTCTCAATGGTCGTTATAAAATATATTGTATGAGAGATGAAAAGGAGGGCTTAAAAGTTGCTATATTGGTTTATTTTTTCGGGGGTTTGCAAACTTGCGTGTGTAACTGTGTAAATCTAAAGTTTTTCCACATTGGTCTGGGTTGTTCCATCTTAAACATAGGTAGCTCTACGGTATGAATTGGATAAGGAGCAAATTTTGGATAATTTTAGATTCATACAGTGAACAGTTCTCTTCAATAGCTTGATGGGACCTCACTATATGCCAAGAGACATAATTATTATCTTAATCTGGTACCTGAAAATATTTTAAATCTTTAATCAAAATTAAGGTTTGAATTAAGTTTTTTTCATTTGTTTTTGTTTTTTTTTTCTTTTGTTCTTCAAACTTTTATCCCTTTGGCCCCGAACTGTTTACAAGTTCAAAATGGCAACATTTTGAAATGTTTGTAAATCCTCTTGTATTAGGAGGGAAACATGCCATTGGAAGATTTGCTGGCATTCTATGGCTATGAACCCACGATTCCAGTTATAGCAAGTTCCAGTGCAGATAGCTCTCCAAGTGAACTTGCAGATGAACTTCCTGATATGACTCTAGATAAAGTAAGTCACAACTGTTTTCCTCTGTGTTATGGATTAAAAGCAGAAATCTAGGTGACTTCAAATTATATTTCACTGTCTCTTGATGTTACAAAGTATGTATTTTTGTTAATTTGGATATACAATATTACTCTGAATTTATACTGTTTCAAGAATACCGAGGATCTGATTCTAATTATAACTATCATACTTTCAAATGTGTAGCAAATTTAGTGACACAGTATTAGTACAAGTGAGAAATTACAGTTCTTCAAATTGGTGGAGTTTTTTTAATAGAAGTGGGATTTTTTTGGTGATGTATGCAATGTCCAGAAATCATTCTGGCTTCCAACACACGTCAGGTACCAAAACATTTGTAGATAACTTGAAAATGCACTCCTGAATGCTTTGGAATGTTGTTTTAAAATGCATGTCTCAGCTTTGGGAAGTGAGAGAGAGATCATTTTCTGTGCATTTGCTGGATGTGTCACATTGCTGATATAAAAATCTGAAACTTCATTTTGGTATTCACACTTTAAGATTTTTAACCTTATTTTTGACTATAAAGCATATGCAGCTGGTAGTTTGGATTAGAATGTGTAGAGGTAGTAAGTATATGTCTCTTTTTTTTTTTTTTAACTTTCCGTAAGTATGATGTAATGGTAAACTCAACAGAAAGTAGGGTATAATGATGGCTCTGCACATCTGATTCTTGTTAGGATTCATGATTGTGTTGAGGCTACAAAAATGTAATTGGCTTGTTGCAGTTCTCTCCCTTCCTAACCTCTGTACAGAAGAATTCAAACATGTCTGCTAGTGGAGGAAGTGTGCTTTTTCTTTCTTAGAATTTTTTTTTAAACGTACAGAAAAGTCGATTTTTTGTGTTTGGGGAAGATAACAGGTTGTCTGTTATCTGTAATTGTCCTCTCAGCAAAAGTCTGGAAAAGTGCACGGCTGTTGTATTTCCTCCCCCCCCCCCCCCCCCCCCCCCCCAATCCCGCCAGAGTTTAGGGGGTAAAAACCTTTTAAAGCTTTGGCATATCTGTAATGCAAAGAATGACAGAATTCTGAAGCATTGAGGCATTATCCACAGGCATTTTTCATTGGAAGCATTTGTAGGAACATCTGAGATTGATACTTGTAGAACTTACTTCTTATGCGTTTATTTTATTATTACATTGTCCTACTCTGCTCTGGTGCAGCCACACCTTGAGTACTGTGTGCAATTTTGGGCACCACAACATAAAAAGGACATAAAACTACTGGAGAGTGTCCAGAGAGGCCACAAAGCTGGTGAAGGGTCTAGAGGGGAAGTCATATGAGGAACGGCTGAAGACACTTGGTCTGTTCAGCCTGGAGAAGAGGAGACTGAGAGGGGATCCCATAGCTGTTTACTACCTTCTCACACGGGAGGGAGGTGAAACAGGTGCTCATCTCTTCTCTCTTGTGACCTAGGATAGGACTAGAGGTAATGGCAGGAAGATGTGCCAGGGGAGGTTTAGATTGCATGCTAGGAAGAGGTTCCGGACCCAGCAGGTGGTGGAGCACTGGAACAGCTCCCCAGGGAGGTAGTCATGGCACCGAGCCTTCCAGCATTCAACAAGCATTTGGACAATGCCCTCAGTCACATGGTGTGAATGTTGAGGTTGTCCTATGTAGGGATAGGAGTTGGAGTCGATGATCTTTTTGGGTCCCTTCTGACTCAGGTGATTCTGTGATTTTAGTAGAAAACAAAGGGGAAATGAACCCCTGTGTTCAACTCTGAAATGAATGGTTACATTTGTTCTCAGTTTTAGGCGGACCAAACTTGCTGTGGTCTACTAAATTTACTTATGGTAAATTAATTAATTTTAATTAATGAGGCTTACAGTTTGCTGAATATAAATGCTCATCACTCTGTACTTAAGAGTCAGTCTGAGGTTTTATGTTTTTATTTTAATGATACAGGAGGAAATTGCTAAAGACCTCTTGTCGGGTGATGATGAAGAAACACAGTCCTCTGCTGATGACTTGACACCATCAGTTACTTCGCATGAGGCTACTGACTTCTTTCCTCGGCCATTAAGATGTAGGAAACCTAATTTTATAGTATTACTCAAAAAGTCTTAGCAATATATATTGCTTCTTAGATTAAAATGTCAAAATTGCAGAGCAGTGTTGACTGTGCTAGGAATTGAAGAGCAGTGCTGTTCCGTAATGTTGTACATGAATGTAGTCTTTGGTTGACATTACTGATTATCCAAAAGATTTATATTTGGTACTGTGCTCAAAGCATAAGTAATACAAATTTCTCTGCAAATACAATAACTTAATAATTAATAGTTAATGTGGTATTCAGGAACACCTTTCATGATTTCCAGTATGTTACTGATATACATTACGATGTAACCCATTCTTTTAAACTAGCATTTATTAAAACTTTTGCTGCCTATGGATGTCAACTGGGACACAGTTCCTTTGTGATTATATCGTTTCACGCATTTAACACTTTTCCATAGGACTTCATGGAGTGAGCTAAAGTGGTTTTATATGCTATGGGGCCTAGAAATCTGTGACCACCAAAATTTCACTCCCCATGGAGCTATTATGGGAAGGATCTGAGAACCACTGGTTCAGTTACCCAACCTGGATGAGATATTTCTCATTGCCTGATGCAGCTCATTTATTCCCTGGTGTCCTAGAATTAGAACAATATGGAGGTTATTTATTGCAGTTTTAATTTGGCAAATATCTTAAGCTTATTCCTGGGGGATTTCTTCCCTCTAGAGAGGGGAGATGGTAAAGGGGATGTGCTGCCTCAGTCATCAGTAACTGTAGCCCTTTGCATGCTTCTGATTGTGTAATACTTACAAGACGTTTGTATTGAAAGAGATGCAAAAACCTAAATTATAATGCCCTTTTTTTTCATTTAGGCAAATCCTAAACTTGCTGTTGCTTAAACATTGCTTGTAAACTGTTAATATCACACTGACAATGTGGCAGCTTTTTAAAAAAAATATTACTCTTATCTTGCTGACAATTAAGAAACAGTCATCTTTATTTTCAGCTATCATGGCTTTCTATCAGGATGTTATTTTTCTCTATTAGAACTTTTGGTTGGATATTTTAAGATTGAATATCCACCATTTCAGGGAGATATCTGTTCTCTGTGCTGTTGGGAGTTTCATCTTTTTTTCTGATCTCTTTCCATTTCTGAAATACTAAGATAACAGTAAGTTTTCAGATAAACATGTCTAATGCATAATATAGGGTATTTTATTAAATTTGCATTAATTGAAAAAAAGTATTGTCTGTGATTATTGTTATTTCATGCATTCATGCTAGCTTCTTGCTTGCTACGTCTTAACAACGAAAGAGATAGACTGGTCATTGCAGTAGTGATTACAGAAGAGAAATCTCAGTCCATACCATCCTGGATATTGTGTCTTACATTGATGATTCTGTTTAGTTGTGATGAAGCTAAAATTGCAACACTGTTTCTAAGCGTTTTCTTTCTGAAGTTTGAGAATACGAAGTAGCTTTAATCATATCAGAACTACAGGTTCAGTTCTGCCAGGAATTATATGATTATATATTGTTCAGCTATAAAATCAGAATTACTTCGGAACCCAGTATCACAGCATTCCAGGTTCTAAAATGCTAGTTCTTATGTGGAGTGCTATGTTGCTATTGCTTAGAGTGCTCTGCTGGATTTCTTCCTAAAGTGGGGAGGAGGAAGGAAGATTAAAGAGAATTAAGCAGTCTTCTGCTTGTTCCATTATGTATATCTCACCTGTTTAAAGTATAGTTCTGAATGCTCCATTAAAACTACCAATGGAAGGATTTTAGTAGGTAAAGACATGCCTTCAGCTTTAACTTTCTTTGTGATTAACCTGAGGCTAAGTCATAGCCCTGTAAATTTTCTGGTTTTCTCATATCTTTTCTGTAAGGTTTAAATTTTATTGGAGAAAAGTGATGAAGAATAATGACCTCATTTCCTTTGCGATTTTTAGATATATAGTAGATTGTCTCAGTTGCAGTGATGATAAATGTTTGGGTTTTGCAGTATGCGAGTACCAGTGCCTTCTGACTTCATGCTTGTTTCATAGAAATGTAGATTAACAGGCTTGATATGTAGATCAACAGACTCATGATACGTCTCCCAGAATAAAACCAAGTGCTCTTTTGAAAAGTAATGAATATCTTGTAGTTCTGTGTTTGAATTGAACATTCTTCCTAGCTAAAACTTCTTTCTGTCTGAAGCAAACACTACGTGTGATGGAGATAAGGAATCAGATGGTGAAGATGTGGAGGCAGATAACGGTAATTCATCTGAAGATCTGAGAAAGGTAGTAAATATATCTTTAAAAAAAATTTGAGAAACCTTACTGTTTAGAAAAATGTGTTTTTTATAGTGCATATGTAAAGTATTATGTTAATTTTGAACTTCTCTGCCAGATGCCAGATTAATGGCATTTTTAATGCTTCCAGACTCAAAATATTAAGTTAAACCCTTCTCTTTGTTTGTGTTGCATATTCAGGAAATAATGGTTGGTTCACAGTACCAGGCTGAAATTCCACCTTGCCTTGGCAAATACAATGATGATGAAAAGGGTAAGTTCTTTTGACTGGTTTATTTTTTTATGTTTCTATATAGTATTTGATGGAAAAAATGTTATTTAAATGTATTAGGTAAGTTCAGTTGCTTAGTTAAAGTCTCAGAGACCTTAAAAAACAAAAGGCACTCGAAAACTGCATAATTATATCTCAGAAATGTGATTCTTCAATTTTGAGAGGACATTCAAGGAAATGTCAGAAGGTGGATTGCAGTGTTAGTTCTGAAGTGTCTAGTATTATTAGGAAGCGGTGAACTGTGGGTCAAGATGTAAATATTTTCATCAGAGTGGCATAACTGAGCTATTGGGCTATTGAGCATGTAACAGTTTACACTGAAGATCTTCAAATTTTTCTTTGCTTGTTTTTTTGGTAGGCACAGTAGTGTGGGTTACAAAATGGAAACTGAAAACAGAGCAATAAACTATTTTAGATTTTCATAGTGTGAGTGGAAGATGTAGGTCCTGATAACCCTGAATTTAAAAAAAATACGCTGTTTTAAGTATGATATTATTCCAGTGTAAGTTTAAGTTAAAAACTGCAATTGTGCCAGAGTACAAAAAAAATTGTATTTGGTATCTTTAGAAGCCTTTACTATGAGAAAAGTATAGAGCATACAGCTATACTATAGCTGTGGATTCAAAAGCAAATAATGGAAGAATTGCTTATGGGTGGAACAGCTGTGAAATTAAGGAACAGTTTGAGGGATATGTTAATAAATGAAGGGCATTCTGGTTTCCTCTGTAGATTTTCAATATTCTGTAAGTTACTTGTGTTTGAACTGCAAAATTTCATGGGAATGTTATGCTAGTGAAGTATATCAAGTCGTTTCACGACTGCCGACTGCTTTTTTGAAGAATGATCCTTTGCAATAGAGAAGAAGAATGCTTGGTATGGATGGAGCTGGAAGCATTAGCAAGTGAACATGTCTTGTGTTGCTTAAGAGACCTAGGGAAGTCTCCTGTTTCCTGTGATTCAAGTATGATACTTACGGGTTGTAGGAGATGGAGGAGTGAGAACTGGATTTATCTGGATAATCCTTTTACTATTTATACATCTTGACTTTTTTCTCAGCCAAGACCTAGAGAAGGGCGAGTAACCAGAGGGTGACCAGGAGGGGGTTAATCTGACAACTTTCTCTGGAATGAGCTGGTGCTAGAGAGAACCAGTGCAAGTCTTGTCTGCTGGCATGGCCTAGAGAAAAGAGGTACCTCCCAGTACTGAACCCAGAAGCTTCCTCTTGAGATTAGCAGTCAGGGACTACAGCAAAAACTGCTGGCTTGTCTTGTTTTATAAAAGATCAGCAGTACTCAGAGAGGTTGGACTTGGCTGGTATGGGTAGAGGATTCTGTGAAAGCTGTTCTCCGTGAAGAGCTTGTGATGGGAAATAAGAGCTTATATTTTGTGCTATGTAGTCCCAGCTACCAGAATTGTGCTAGAATGCAGTTCTGCTTTTCTATAAACCTTGCCTGTTCAAAAGCCTTATATGGTCTTAAGCTTTTAACAGAGCTTTCAGAGGAGATGTGATTTTGTTCCTCACCTTAGCTGAATTTTGTTTCCTGCAGTTTTATGAAAAATTTGAGAATCTTCATGTCTTCTACTGTATTCATGTCTTCTACTAGCCATTATGTTTGTGTGTTTGAATTGAATAACTCTATAATTCTGTATTGCCAAGAAAGTATGTGACATGTTACGTGCAATGTTAATCACATCTATTGATCAGAGTAAAGGATAGTTTAATCTAGAATTGAAATATGCAGAGACAGGTTCTTAACAGCATTCAGTTGTTAGTGAATGTTAAAAAAATAACCGCATTGAGACAGATTCCATTCTCTTATGTAATTTTTGGTAAACTTTAGTTGAAAATGACCAGCTGGTTACCTCTGTCTTTTTTTTTTAATGTGTGATATTTGGAATATTAAAGTATATCTTAACGGTCTTTTACTGTGTAGTTTGAACTATAGTTTATTTCTTGAAAACAAATGAATAAAACTATGAATAGTTTTGCTAGTTTTTTTATTTGAAGATTAATACAGCTGCATAATTTGATTAGAATCATCTAGCTGTCAACAAGCAGCTCCTCCATGAAAACTCTTTGTTGCAAGCATGCAGTCCCTTCTGTCATCATCATGGAACCTGAATCCCATTGCCATATCACACTGTTGAGTGTATGTTAACTGAGGCTTTTGGGGTGAAAGTGAACTGCAATTTGAAAGTGGCTTGATGGTTGTTGATTTGATTACTTTTGTGTTCCTGTTCTTTGTGTTTCTGAAATGGCTTTTAATGTTACACCCTTAAAAATGTCACACCTGGTGTTAATGGATTTCTCTTAACAGCCTATGAAAACGAAGACCATTTACTTTGGAAACCTGATGTGATCTCAGAAAGTAAAGTTAAAGAATACCTTTTTGAAACCTCCTTAAGAACAGGAAATGAAAAAATGATGGGCAGAATTCCTGAAGGACTGCATACACGGGACAATGAACAAGTATGTTTTATATCCTATTCTATTTGTGACACATTGCTTTGCAATTAACATGTGTTCTCTTTCTCTGCCTTGTGTTATAAAGCCAACAATACTATATTTCTTTTTTTTAATTAGATGTTGTTGGGGTTAGGATCTTATTTATAATTTTAAGTATGTGCTTAAAATTACAAGTATCTGAATGTTGGCAGTGTTGTGATCTGTGATATTTCTGATTGCTGTGCTGTTGACAAATTTTCTTAATTAAACTTTGCCTTAGCTTTTGGTTGTTAGTTTAAGATGTTCAACATGAATAAAGATAATTCCTTTCTTTTACGTGAAATGCTCACTGAAAGTCTAGTTTCTGCAGAGAGATCTAGATTGGATATTTGCAAACTTTGACTGTTTCTAAAGACTTTTTCTGTTTTATAGGCACTATATGAACTTCTTAAAAGCAGCCATAATGTTAAGGAAGCAGTTGAGAGATACTGCTCAAATGGAAAGGCATCTCAGGGTAAGAGAGAACTTCATTTTTCAGAAATGTGTGTTTGAGGAAAAAAAAAATAGAAAAAGTGACGTAGAAAACACGGGAGTAAGAATCAGATTGACGAGCATAGCCCTTTCTGTGATGCTCTCAGCACAGATTAGGTACAACGTGACTGTTAGCCAGTTGGAAATTCCTGCTAGAGAAACGTGCAACTTTCATAAAGGTTGCAGGGTCAGCTTTTCACCTTCCCTTCTTTCCTCTGTTGCTGTTCTAAGAGTGGCATAGACTGAGGAGGGGGAATGAGGGCAGTGGTGATTTTGCTCGCATAAAGCAGCTCTCACCCGCGTTACAGTATCTCTTTGAGATCATGATCAATTATAATCTGGTGACTTTTATACCAGAATCAGGAGAGCAGAGCTGGCTATATAAATAAGCACCACTCTCTTCCCCACTGAATTAATGTTGTGCTATGCCAACACTAACCTCGTTCTGCCTTACAGTTCTATAGGTCTCTGGTGGAGCGTGGAGAGCTTTGCTCAAGTTGACAGTGGAAAATGAGCTTCCATCTTTGTCCACATCTCTATTACTCCTTTAAATGAAAGCCAGAGAGTTTTTCATTTAGCAAGGACAGTTCTTTGTCCTGTGTGTTAACATGTGTTAACACGTTTTGCAAAAAGCAAAAGTGAGAACTGCTGTAAGAGCTAAATTGGTATTCTGGCCGATATTCTGTACTCAGAACTGAATCCAAAGGGAACTTGGGTGTTTACAAGCTAGGTACTGTGAAAGCAGAGTATCCAAGGTGAAGCTGAAGGGGACAATATCCGGACAGTGCTTCTAAAAGCATAAGATTGTGTAGACCTAAACAATAAGGAACTTTAAGGATTGCATCCTCAATCCCACACGCCTCTAGCATTTAGATTGTTGGTTTGGGATTGAAAACTACCTCTGCCCATTTGTGATTTGGGGCCAGAAATGACCAACTCTGGCTGCTGAAGTTGACTGCTATTTCTCAAAATGGGAATTGAAAATCCACCTCTTCTGGCATATTTTTAACAATGAAGCTTTACATGCAGATCTTTTCTTCTCTTTTAAGCTTGAGAACTCTGTAGTAAGGAATGCTGAATTGATAGGGTGAGAAAGAAAGAAAGCGGCCTTGGAGTGGAATGATGTTTACCTTCACCTAGGAGCAGAAAGGTCTTAGTTCCAATGTCGGCTTCCAGAAATATTTTGAATTGTGGGGTCTTTTTCTCCCATTGGCTTTAAATGTCAGCTGAACAGAAACTTTTTGGATCACCATTATGAATGTAACATAGCTAAAATAGCCCTTATTAATTTTATGTAGACACAAATCCGTAACTAAAATAGGAAAGCAGCAATACATGAGATAAAAATGACAAATCAGGTTGAGCTACTTTACTTTAGAAGTTTTAACCCTTTTTTAGTGATTTTGTTGTTTGTAAAATAAAATTCATTTTTAAAAATGCAGGTTTTATCTTAAAAAAAAAAAAAATGTTTGAAGTTCCTTCTTCCTTTCTTCTGAAGGCATTATTTGTAGGATCTTTAGGAGCAGGTGATTGTTTTTTTCCAGATGCCCTGATATCCCTTGTTTTACCAAAGCCTGAATCAGACTAAGGGTAGTCCCAGTTGGTTAGCCCTGTGTGGCTACCCAAAGTATGCCTCATGCCAAGGGATTCCTCTGCATTTCATTATGCCTTTTTGGGAGGTCCACTGCTTCAGCAGGGGTTTTATGTAATCGGGAAAAATAGGGGGTTCTGAGAAGTGTTGCTGAATCCTTCTACTCTCTCTGTGAGCTTGGGATTGCCATGCTGGTTGGTGTCAGTTCATACCACCTCAGTTCTTCACTGTGATTTATAATGGTATGCATCAAGTCTGTCTGGATCAGGATGGTTTGGAGGTGGGATCAGCCATCCTGACTCTCTTACTTCATGCCTTTTTGCAATGAGGTACAATTTCAAAACAGCCAGGCTCACCCTGTTTAGTGGCTTTGGGGTCTACAGGAGCAGAGATGGAGAAATTACCATGCACAGCTCTTGTGATAGCAGTAAAAGTTTGCTGAGTGTTCTTACTGGTATGGCCGCGGGCTCCCTGCTGTCCCAATGGCCTGTGGCCCCTGCCCAGTGTGTTGCTTGGGTGTAATATAGTGAGGTTCAATATTAGAGGCTGGTTTCTTGTTCACAAACACCCCTGGTCCCCAAAAGCCATCCTCTTTTCCTTGATCTAACAAAATACGATCTCTTCCAGTTAAGGGGACATGCCATAGATACTCATTCTCACTCTCAACAGAATTCCACGTCCTTTGCCCTCAAGGATAAAAGATTTCAGAAATCAAACTCTTCTATGAGTCTTTATAAACAAGAATGTGAGATTTCAGGTGGGATATCTCTATAGTACAGGAAGGAACATGGATTTAGATAACTGAACTGTTGGTGTTTTTTAGAATGTATTTCAATATTCATACCTTAGCAATAGAAGTGTTTTATTCTCTGTAAAAGGTTAGTGAGTGAAACTAAGTTTTTCATGCTACTTTTGCAATTGTCTAGAAGAGATGACAGCATGGACAGAGGAAGAATGCAGAAGCTTTGAACACGCACTTTTGATATATGGAAAAGACTTTCATCTCATACAGAAAAACAAGGTTAGTATTTACAGTTGAATGGAAGAATTGGTAGATGATATGATGCTGAAAATCAGTAAGCAATACCTTTGCCAGAAGCCACAAAGAAGAGTGAAATAAGAACCAACACATTAAAACCATGGCATTTTGGTGCTAATTTTTCCTTGGATATCACTGGAAAAGTGAGACATTGCAAGATGAGTCAATATGTTATCTCTGGAGTTGACTTATGCTGACATTACTTACATTTATGCGTTTATGCTATAGTTTAGTGTAAGTGTGTGCCTCTCCTAGAAATACAGTATTTCTGTACTATGGCCGTGGGAGAGGGAAACACATCTTTCCTTAACTTTTTTTTTTGTCATCAAGAAGGTCTAATTTTACAGAAACAGGCTTAGCTCTTTGTGTTTTCAGAAAGTGTAGTCATCCATCAGTTCCGTAGTAGCAAAGGAGCTGTAATCTTGATCTGGATTGCTTCTGATTGACTCCTCTGTGTCTGAAGAATAGGGATTGGAGTTTTTTTGTTTTTTAAACAGAAATACATTTCATTTGTTAAAGTTGACAATATGGATGTTCCCAGATTTTCTGTGTATCTCCTTTATGCTTTGATCCCATCTTGAGAGAGTTTTCTTTAGGAGCCTCGTGTATGTTTATAGGACTGTGTTTGCTGGTCCTGCTCAATACTTGGTTTGACCTGTCCTGCGGTAAATATTTAGGTGTTTCAGATTTCAAAGGGACCTTACCAATAAATAGTAATTCACCAGAGATGCGAATAAATCATCTAGAAATGTTTTTTACAATATTAGACATCAGGAAAAATTTCTTCACTGAGAGGGTGGTCAAGCATAGGAATGGGCTGCCTAGGTTTAGTCGCCATCCCTGGAGGTGTTTAAAAGGCAGGTAGATGAGTTTCTTAAGGACATGGTTTAGTAAGGGGACAGGTACGATTGGGCTTCATGATCTCAGAGGTCTTTTCCAACCAGATGATTCTGGGATTCTGTGCAGCAAAGCACATGAGTTGTTCTATCTGTCACTATGGACCAGATCTTTTCTGAGAAATCTAGCAGGTTTTTTTCCAAGTGGGTAAAATGCCAGAAAGTTTATGGAAGTTCTGGCACCCAGAGGAAGCTGATGTCACATTTTATGTGGGAAGTATCAACTAGACGAGATTTAGTGCATGCGGAAATTGTACAAGAGAGGTTTCCTTATCACTGTACTTTGAAATGTTGTTAACTGGCACTTTGTATACAAGCATATGGACATCTGTTCATTTCCTCCCAGCCCAGAATGTTTGTGTCTAAACTTGAAAGGTTTACTACTACACCCAAGATGCTTTGGATTTGCCTCTGATGTTTCTGTTTGATTAAGCTCAAGTATAGTTCACTGCTAGACTGTATCTGGAAGAGCTGTATATTGTAGTTGTAAAACTTCATCTGGAACTGTGGTCTGATGATGATGTGAAGTGTTCCTGCATCTGAAAATGGATGTCATTTATAAGAATACAGGCAGAAGTAATGACTTTTACTCCAAGAATCTACTTCACATAACAACCTCTATTTTGGGGAAATGACTCTTTTGAGTCCTTTGTGTTCTCAACAGGACTACAATTTTGTTTTGTTGTTTAAGCATTGTTGTGAATATCTGTTGTCAAAGCCTCCACAGTTGTGGACTTTTGAAAAAGGTTGAGTACCCAAAGTCTTTTCTGCTTCAGTTCTCTTACGTAATTGATTTGCTCAGCTTTTTCCATCTTAAGAAACTCTTACAGTTTAAGCAATTATTATAGAGGTAAACGGTTTCAATCCAGTTTTAAAAAAGCCAATAATGGGTACAATAGAGCAAATGTAATAATTACTTGAAACTGTGGATCACTTGAAACTGTGGATCTTTTTGAAGTCTCTGAGTCTAACTGGTTTGCTGCAGATACTAGAACACTAAAACTTAACAATATTGCAGGAATATGGGAACTGGGCAGATGAGAAACCACGAGTCTTTGCATTAATCTTATCAATTCTTGCCTTCTTGTAGGTAAGAACCAGAACAGTTGCTGAATGTGTGGCTTTCTATTACATGTGGAAAAAATCAGAACGTTACGATTACTTTGCTCAGCAAACAAGATTTGGAAAGAAGAGATATAACCATCATCCAGGAGTTACGTAAGTAAAACATTCTTGAAAAATGTTTTGTGTTGCAAACTGTAGGTTTTTTTTTCCTTCTGTCACCATGGTGTAATACTGCAGTGGCTATGGCAACTGGAATTAAATTCATGATCATTTTTAGGCCTCGTTCTCTGGTTAAATAATACATTGTGGATGTAATATTATTTTAGGGACTACATGGATCGTTTGGTAGATGAAGCAGAAGCCCTTGGTGGAGCAGTGCATTCTTCAGCCTTAACAGCTAACAGTCGAACAGAAAACATTCCTGACCAACAGCTGAGCATTCTGAACTCTATTACTGCCAATGAGTTGACAGGTAAATCAAGGGGAAAAAATCTTTTTGTCGTAACTACACAAACAACTGTTTCATTTGCATCTCTGTTTCTCTTTTTTCCAGCATTGACAAACAGTGTAGCTACAGTCTGCCACACTTCAGATGTGAACTGCCTGGATGATGCCTTTCCTCCTATGGACAGCTTGCCCCGAGCACCAGTTAATCACGTGCCTGTTGGAACAGAGGAATTGCTTAACTTGCCTAGCAATGGTGAAAGTGATTGTTTTAATTTATTTGAGACTGGTTTTTATCATTCAGAGCTAAACCCAATGAACATGTGCAGTGAGGAGACAGAAAGACCTGCAAAGAGGTTGAAAATGGGAATTGCTGTCCCAGAGTCTTTCATGAATGATGTCTCTGTAAATAACCTTGGTGTGGACTTTGAGAACCACACACACCATATTACTAGTGCCAAAATGGCTGTTTCAGTGGCTGACTTCAGCAGTCTATCTGCAAATGAGACAAACGGTTTTATAAATACCCACACTCTTCACCAACACGCTGCCCTTCACTCAGAATGACTGCGGAAAGCTAAACCAACAGTGGGTACTTTATGCAGTAGTAGTAAACTTGATGGGAGCTATCAGGTTTGCTTAGTCTTTCACTGGAAGTTTGAACTTTATGACATCAGTGATGTCTTTGTATAGAACTATATCTTGATTTATCAAGAGTAATTTCTTTTTTCAGTCCATAAATATGGAAATGTCATAGGATGTTCAGCAGAGTTTGGGATTAAGAGAACTCTGTGGTGCAGCTTTAAGCTCTGCTTCAGTTTTTTTTAACGCCTGTAGATGGAGGCCACCATTTCAAAACCAGCACAGAATTCTGAATGGATTGGAGTGGCTTTTTAGTCTAAGTTACTTTTGCAGTGGATGCAGTAGAATAACAATGTTTACAGGTACCGATCCTGATCCCTGCTCAATGTAGCATTTTATTTTTTTTTATAAAGGCAGGGATGGATTTCTTTAATTTAAACTGCACAAACATACAAGGATGTTTTTTAAATGGAACTTTCTCTCATGTGATACTAAACTAGAGCACTTCAGTTTACAAAAGAGCAAGTTCATCTTTGTGGAAGCTAGCACAAGGGACTTAACATGAGTCAAGTGTGAAGACCTACACTTCGATGCTGTTGCAAAACTATAGGCCATGGCTACCTTACACAGAAGTAATTACGCTGCCATAGGTGTCTGTGTATTTTAAACTTATTTACTGGCTTAAACAGATGCATTTTAGGCTGTATTGTATTCAGGCGGGTTTTGTCCATGACTTTGAAGAGTAATTCGTGTACCTTAACTTTCCTCAGGCAGCTGGTGTTGTATAACGCTACAGTCTGTACAGCTTAGGATGTACCACTGAACAGTCTACTCTTGGAAGACATCTTAAATTGGAGCACTGCAGTTCAAAGTGTTTTGAGGGACTATCTAGTCTATGTAGGAATAGTATAACCTTGAAGTATGTATTTGGAAGCTTTACTGTGGATCGCATTTATTTGTTTTGGCAAATCATCGGCTCAAAAATGGCAATTCACTACCTTGGTCAAATAGAAAAGGATAAATAGGAATGTTTCCCATACCAGCAACTGTTGGACTTAATTTCTCTATTGAATGTTGAGTGTAGTTTAGCCGTCCAGGAAGTTTGTCTTGCAAACATTTGTTCTAATTCTTGCTGGAGAATCAAACACAGCATTGGCTTATGACATGTTGTTGCAGAGTTTTCTAATGAGAATCTGAACTTTACTTCATTACCCCTTTTCCTCTGTACTTTTTCTTTGCACTGTTTGTATTACAGATTTAATTGCCACTAATTTGTTTTCATTATTTCAGTTATTAAGTTTGTATTGTTGATATTATTAATAGTTGCTTCAAGGTTATGCTGAGTAATTAGAAAGTAGTGACTTTAATATTTGAAAGGGAAGAGGGTATTTATTATGCATACTGTGAACTGCATTGACATCCTGACTTGCGGATGCAGTGTATGGAGTTTTCTTTACAGTCTTGTAATGAAGATTGCTTTGAAGAGTTTATACAATAGCACATTTACCATATTAAATACAAATTAGTTTAGCACAGTGGACAAAAGTAGAGATAATTTTGTAATCAGTTCTTAACATCTGAAATAAATAATTTTAGTCAGTACACAGTAAAAAACAGATAGCCTTGGTCCTGTGTTGTACTCTGACATTTTTAGCCAAGTCATCGGCTTCTTGTTGCTTTGTTTTGTGCTGAACTTTGTACTTTGTTTCGTTTATGAATCAACACATTTTATGTAATTTTGTAAAATACTGGCCATAATCTTCCATTGTTATACATTCAAGTTTATCTATGGGTTTACAGTGAGTGGCTGGTCTGTATGAAACTTGTTATACAAAGATGACTCAATGCTTATACCAGTTGCACTTAAATGAACATGCCCATTCTCATTAGCTGATGCAGTAATATATTCAGTTTATCTATGCATTGCTGGGCTCTTAATGTAGACAGAGACTTGTCTAAGGTTCGGGTTGTCAGCAGGTTGAATGGACACTTTAGTTATTTAATAAAGACTTATGACCAAAATTCAGAAAATAATATGAGAGAAAAATGAATTCTGGCTAGTGTAATAAATGCTGATCTTATTTAGCCTGTTGGCTAGCTAGCTGGTATCGTTTACTTTTAATTCCTTGTTAAAATGAGGCAATAATTTGCAAGATTTTGTAAATATGTAAATTCTTCATATCTTTTTAGATATCTATTTCAATATTTTCTGACTACTTCTGTGTATAGTAACATTTTTGTGCATGCTTGATGTGACATCCATAAATTTGTACCACTATGACTTTATCCATGTAAAATAGCTATTTATTGAACTTTTCTTTCAAAAGCTTTCTCTCAGTTTAAACATTTAAATGGAGAACTTGTTACCGTTTATTAAAAGAATTGCATTTTGGAAGTCAGCATGAAGATAACTGAATTGCAGCGACATGAAGAAATTACATTGCCTTGGTTCTCAGATGGTGAAGCACAATTCTTATAACAAACTGTGATGAATTCTTTGTATTTTGCCACACTTTCTCTTCATACAAACAAACCAAAAGAAATCCATAAAGGGCAATTGCAGTGTTGGTAGATGTATCCTTTCTATGTACAGGGACTCTGAAGAGGGTAGCTGATTCATTTAGAAGTGTAACTGGTGCTGTGATTATAGCAATACTTTTACTTTAGTCATACATCATCTTCTCATGCTAGGTTTCTAAATGCTTAGTTTTCCTCTTGTCATGGTCAAACTGCTGAGTTTACTTGAAGGATGTACAATACTGTTTGAAGAGTACTAAATTGTGTACAATTAGGACAATGAATTGTGCAATTGTTTCCTATTTTTAATTTTTAAAACTGAGGGACAAAGATTAGGAAAACTTCAGATCAAATAGAACATAGTGATACTACTTAATTTAACCAAAGCCTCTAGTGAATATTTCAGCTTTGAATGTAAACTAATGGATGAACTCACCAACAGGGATGCTATTTGCCCAGCATTACAAGCACATTGTCTACAGACAGGGAAACTAAATACAGTAATTTATAAAATAATGACAAGGTTACTATTTTTTTTATTCCTATTTTTCATTGAAAGACAAAGGAAGATACTATCTATTGTAAAATACAGTAGGAATGGTTATAGTCCTAATAAAACAGATTCCCGTTATTCTCAGTTCAAAGTAAGTACCCTGTGCATAACAACAAAGGTAGTGACAATCGGAACATGCTTTTAGTATCAGATGTTCAAGAGGAAGTCGCTATTGTTGCATTGGTTTTAATATTTGTACATAAACACTGATTTTTTTGAGCATTATTTTGTATTTGTTGTACTTTAATACCTGGTGTACAGTTCCAGAAATAAATGTCTGGAAACCTTTCTTTATTTGTAAAGCTTTTTATGCATCTGCATGGTGTTTGCTACTTCATTTTCAGAATTATTTAGCAGTAACTCTGAACACATCTTAAGAACTCTGGGCAGTGTTCAAGTGACAGCTCCTATACTGCCTAATGTTAAAAAGAGAAGAGTGAAAAATGCAGCAGTGCAGGTAAAATAGTAATGATTTCCCTTAAACATTAAAACATTATGGCTTAAATATAGCAAAAACTTAGATGGGATAGAATACAGCTTCAGAGGAACACATTGCAGCAGTATAATCCAGCATGCCAACTGCATGGCAAACTGTGGGGAGCACATTCATATTCTCTTGTGAGAAACTTGCCCAAATCCTTAAATCCGTGTTAAGCTAGATTACAGGTGTGAACGTAAAGTTTTACTTGTCTTAGGCTTTAATGGTTAAGTTTGTCTATTTGAAATGCTTTTTTGTCTTGATTTTCCTGAACACTCCTTGGGTGCTGAAAAGCACAATGTTCCTTCTGAGACCTTACGTACCAATTCTGCCAAAAGCAACGATTGGTACTGTGCTCTCCTAGGCCCAGCCTGCTTGCTTTTGCAATGATTGCCCCAATAAAGCTTGGGGTAAAGAAGTGATGGTTTATTTGTTAATTAGCTAGGAGTGCAAGCTGATCAAAGAGCAAAAGTTATGATTTGCCAAGTAACGGAATGAGCTTTGCTTCCTCTGATAAAGAGATAAGAGGTAAGGGCTCTCTGTAATGATGGGTACAAGGTGCAGAACAAAGTGACTTTCTGAAATTCTGGTGAGGATGTGCACCTCCCTTTTTTCTAGTTAGCATAAAGATTACTGTTGTCAGAATCACCATGACTGACTACATTTAGTCCTTTCTTATTTCGACACAATTTTTACATTGCAATGTCCAGCATTGCAATGCTATTTTAACTGGTACAGGTATAGATACTGTAAAGATCTCCCCACATCTCAGTAGTTACTTTAACTATTTACATTTCCGTTGAAGTAATCTTCGGATGCATCCACTTCTGACACTAAAAAGACAGGCAGCCCCTGAAGTCCTCATGGTCCTTGGCTATTTTAGTGCCTAATTCTTTGTGTGTAAAATTCAAGGTGGCAAGGACTAGGAGGGTAAACTCTGGCGACCAACTTGCTAAAGCAGGTTTTACTAGTTCTTGCATTTCTCTTCCCTCTCTGTAGGGAGAAGTACACTGAGACCTTCCAGTAAATCCTGGCCCAGGACACCTTGGCAGAGACACCTTGGTGCTGTGCTGAAGTCATGTGCCCCATCCTGCCCTACAGTGGGGCCATTCGTCCCCACCTTGCCTTTGCCTGCGTGCTGGCACACATCTGGCTGCTGAGCAACACATCAGGTGCAGCTCATTAACTGAGCAGAAGAGTTACTGACTCAGCTTTCTGTGTCACTCTAGAAGTAGGATGGGGAAGGAGTGCATAGCCAGGGCATGGAGAGCTGGTGGGTAAGTATGGCATCATTTTTCTATGCAAAACAGAAGTGTCTTAAAGCATGGCTTCACAAGAGCCTGTGAGTGAAATTGGCAACTCACAGCCACCACCGACAGGCTTCCTGCAGGCTGTCTCTCTGAGCTGTTCTCGCTCGCTGCACCAGCAGACAACACAACCAGAGAGAAAGCCTGGGGAGGCTGGTGTGGTTAGCATGCTTAGGAAGCCAGATCAGCTCACGACAGGGTCTGATGAGAAGTGGTCAGAAAGGAATGGTGGCTTTTGAGAGCAAGGGAGGAGGGAAGGATGAGCATTTACATACACACACATCCCTTTCCCCTTCTCCTCCTATCAGAGCACCATAGGATTTCCCTGTGGAATTGCAGCCCCTACACCAGTGCTTCTTAAATGTATGTATGCTTGTATAGAAACACACCCATGTGTATGTATGAATATACATACACACACATGAATGCATAAGCGTGTGTATATATCCTTCAGCAGTTTAACAGATGCTTAACATTTTTTCAGTGCCTGACAAACTCATTCTCAGTTCTTCCAAATTGGAAGGACCACAGCGGGGAGGTGTGGCTTGCCTTGATCACTCTCTCCATGGCCACGTGCAGTGGTGACGGACAAAACCGCTCTGAGGATGAAGCTTTGAGGGAAGGGTAGCTTCTGACCTACCACCAGCCGACCCCTCAGCCCTTCAGGCTGGACTCTCCATGCGGAGTGGCATTTCAGACTCAAGTGTGCTAACCAGGAAAGCCGACAGAGGTTATTTCACGTCCATGTGCTCAAAATCATACTGGCAATACTTCAGAACCTTGACTATGGAGGACTGCAGTACCTTCATCAATAATTTTTTTTTTTTAAAGTGAGTTCCTGATTCTTGTGCTGATCCCTTGTAGCTCCTTCTCCCAGCAGACAGGTCTCTCTTCTGCTGTGGGACATCACTCTTTCCTTTCTGGGAGCCTGCAGCACCCTTGCAAAGTTTGTTAGCTCATCTCTTGATCTTCCAAGTACCTTTGTTTTCCTGCCACTCCAAATCAACAGGGATTCCAGAAAACAGCTTGAACTCCAGGAGAACTCCAGTCAACTGTTAAAACCAGCTTAGCCTTTTGAGCCAAGATACCAAAAGACAGAGCCTTGAGACCAGTTTTCTTCAGAAGAGCCTGGTAAGACCAGCTGGGTGGCTCTTGATGCAATCCATCTTATTTATTCCACATCTGATTTCACCATCTGAACAGCAGCAGCTGGCCCTCAGCATTTCTGTATCCACACTGGATGTAATGTCAAGGGCTCAACTCTCCTGCTCATGCTGAGGAGGCACATGGATTCAGCCCAACCTGCTAAGTTTTTAAGTCTTCCAACTCCCAACAAATTGGCAAGATGCGCTGTGGTATCTGCAGTCAGGGGACTCTCCCTCTGGCAGTGCCAGGACTACCAGGACATTCACCATAGGGATATGGAGTTCAGACAACTCCAGAAAAAACAAGCCTAAAACTGTGCTGTGGTAAAGCTTCCCATCTTCCCTGTGCAATTCCAGTTTTGCTCTGAAGTAAGTGTGGTGGGCTGGCCTTGTCTGGCTGCCAGCTGCCCCCAAGCCACTCTACCTCTCTGTCACTCCACTCCTCATCAGGACTGTAGGAGACAATAAGACAGAAAAAAACTCATTGGTCAAGATAAAGGCAGCTTAATAAAGGAAAAGCAAAGGCCTCACTTGGAAGTAAAGGAAAACAAAAATATTTATTCTCCACTTCCCATCAGCCGCCAATGTCCAGCTGCCTCCCAGGAAGCAGGGCCTCAGTATGTCTAGCAGCTGGTCTAGAAGATAAAAGCCTTAACAAATGCTTCCCCTCCCCACACCCTTCTCTTAGCTTTTTTTGCTGGCAGACAACATACAGTATGGAACATCCCTCTGGCCAGTTTGAGCCAGCTGTCCTGGCTGTGTCCCCTCCCTAGATCTTGCTCACCCCAGCCTGTTGATGGAGGGGGGCACACTGGGCAGATAGTACCAATGCTATGGGAGCCCTGCTTAGCAGCAGCCAACACACAGGACTGTTACCAACTCCTTTCCAGGACAGCACTCTGACAGCTGCTGTGGTGAAAGCTGCCTCCATCCCAGACTGGCCCAATACAGCTGATGATCCTGACTAAGAACCCCACCTCAGCGCACCACAGCTGGCAACATACAATTACCTCTCGAATTAGTACAGTATTTCACACGTGCAGATTGTGGGTCTGCATCAGGGAGGACTTCACAGATTTAGCCTAAAAGAAGTTGGAATTTGCTTCAAATTTAGTTTGATATTCCTTTCCTTCTTTTATCAGTAAATGTGCAGGCATAGAGAGGCAGTGTAAGTCTCTCTACTTAGGGAATTCCAATTAACATTACCCGGCATATAATTGTTTCAAGAGAGAGACTGTACTTACTGTAATGAATAATTTATTATTTTTAATAAACAATAAACAGATCGCATAGAGAATTTTATCGTGTCATTACCAGATTGCACATTACATCTGAAATAACATCACAATAGTTTATCTTCTCAGGCCCTGGGGCTGTTGTTTTGGTGGTAATGAACAGGCACACAGGGAATTACACTTACATCTGGAGATGAGAAAGAGGAGTTTGATACACCTGATACCCTTTCACAGGTTGCAGCACTTTACTGGACCAGTATTTCTACTGTTCCATTTTCCTTTTCCCTGCTCAGTCCCCATGCTGTGCAGCTTCTCCTCAGAAGTACCCCTGATGGCACTTCTTCCTCCTGCTAATTTTTGGTTTTCTAGAGCCACTGACAGACAGAAGTCGATTGCGGCCAGCTGCAGGGCAGACTGTGCTTTCCCCCATGTACAAACAGTCCTTGAACCAGGCTGGCAGGTTCCAGTATTTCAGCAAAGAGAAGTCAGCCCCACACACCCTGTGAGTGACAGGCAGCCTGCACTCTGGCACAGCAATCTTTCACTACAACATTCACATCCAGGAGGCAGCAAGTGCAGGAAAGCAAACGATTCTCAATAAAACAAGTTGCAAACCGAAGTTCCAGAGACAGCTGTATACTTTCAAATGTGGTTATTTAAAAAGCATTAACAAGCATACAATGAGGCACTTGAGTGAAACTGTGCCTCCACATGACAGTATCTCAGCCTGGAGAACCTGAGCAATACCTGCCTTTTCTGGTATGCTGAGACCAGTATTCCCCCACCTACTACAAACCCTGATCTGCTGAGCTAAGCAACACCGCTGGCTCCCTGACAACCAGCCTCCTCTCTAGAGTTTAAAAGATGCCCAATAACCTCTGCCCAGACAGAGCTGGGAAGAAGGGCCAGGTCAGGAGATCCTCAGAGTGATGGAGAGTGAGCATCCTCTTCAGCAGACTAGAGATTACTGCCTGCTCCGATCTGTTATGACACAGTGAAAACACAAGGACTGACGTGACAAAAGTGTACAACCCATGCTGAGCCACATCTCACTATCTCATAATTCTGCTATTTAAATCTTCCTGAAAAGCCAGCTATGTCTAGCCAAGGAGGACTTCCTGATGAATGTGAAAGACAAGGTTGAGGTTTGGAAGGAGATCAAGTAACACAGACACTGAAAAGTCCTGCATTTTGAGAAGGAGACTAGATGCTTCTGCAGCTAAGGAGGGCAGCACCCTGGCTGCCCCAATGATTGCCATATTTACCACGGCATAGCATTTCCCACCTCCTCTGTTCTCATGAGCTTTTGCCAACCCCAAATTCATTGGGAGGTTTGCTTCGACATTTGCAGTAAATACTGGGATGATTTTTCTTTCCCAAGCTGTTTAGCCAGACTCAAAGACTGACAAGCTGTCTCTTGTTTACCTTCTGAAGGCAGTTTGCAGACAGCAAGAATTAACGTGGGAATGGATGGCTCTGTTTACGCCATTAACTCATTAAAAAAACCCCACACAGCATACTTGGTTGGCATCATTTCCCCAGCTACGCTGCAACATGCAGCTCTCACTCTTGGGGAATAAAAGCTACAAAAGTTGCCACATGCCAGGAAACTTTCCCTGAACCACTGAAACTAGGACTGGACAGGGCTTCAAGATATGTACCACCATTCCTCCTAACCCAAGACAGTAACAGCTAAAGCAAGGGCTGAAGTTGGCCTTTTGAAGACAGTGCACCATGTGGGCACATTCAAAGTGGGTATAATTAGTTTCACAAAAGACATGGACAATTGTGAACACTGAAATATTTTCTACAAGGAAGCAGATACCAATGGACCAACTCCAAGAAAAACAGAACAAGAACTAGCAATCATTGTGAACCATGAGGATTATCCAAGCAATAGTTCACAAGAGGGAAGTAATTTTAAAAAATTGTGTCCATTCTAAGCAGGAGAAGTGAAATGGCAAAATACAAAAACTGAGCCACAGTTACAGACAACTGTGCAAACCAGAAGATTAAATGACTTGTCCAGAACTGAGGTTTTTACTTCATGAGATATTGTGTGGACAGCTGAACACCTATAAGCAAAAATGCTAACCACAGCAGACAGCCAAGAGCCTAACGGTGTAACAGTTAAGCCTTTACCTCTGCATCAAAGACGGATTATTTTCACAGAAATATGAGCCTGCAGGTTGCATTCTAAGTAGTAAAACCACAGCCCTCTATTATATAAAAATGCTCATGAAGCTTGATGTTCAAACAGTAAGTATTTTAATGACACATATTTCTTCAGTCTTGAATCTATTAATTCAGTTGACAACAGTGTAGTAATTAGAAAAAAGTTCTTCCCCTTGGTTGATGTCTCTGAGAGCAATAAGCACTACACACCTCATGTGGCTGTAAAAAAAAAGGAAAAGCAAAACATGTGGAAGTGAACAATTACATTTCCCTTTTAATTTTTTTAATTCTTCATGGCAAGAAGCTAAAACAATGGCTCTGTCTAGATTAATTTTGAGAGTAATATGCATAACACAGGCCAGGGAGTCTGGAAAAATAACACTGAAATACAGATAGCAAATGCAAGCAAAACTAATATAATTACCCAAAAAAAGCACAACCTATGTGGGTATGCACATAATGTTTCCATTCACACAGTTATTCAGAAATGAAAAGAATTAGTCAAGAGAGGGAAAAACCCACTTATACACACAGGACAAGAAGTTAGAGCAAAGCTGATGGAACAGAATTCAATTCTCTAAGCACATCTACCCACAAGTACTTATTGGCTAAACCCGCTCTCAGCCAAACAAACCCATAAAGGGAGCACTGAACTGCATTAGAGACCCACTGGAATATACAATGATGGGAAAATTCCCCATAAATCCCAAGCTGAAATCAGATTTCTTACAGAAGGATTGAAGAACCCAAATCCCTGAACTTCCTTTAAGCAAACAACCATGCCCCAAAGCTGAAGTGTCTGTTCTAGGAAGGTGAGCACATTCTTCTGATGCTGATGAATGTGAAAACGAAGAACATCATCAAACCAAACAGTCCCCTCCACTAAGAAATTTAGCGTGAAGTCATTTTGAAAGAAATCAAACAACAACAACATAAACAAGTACTAAGAAGTCTTCTACAATACAGAAAAAAAGATTTAGAAACCAGATTACCTATGTTGTTAGCACAGTAAATATCAGTATCAAAACAAACAGATAAAAGCAGATAGGATCTCTGACTGTACACTAGGAGAACTCATGACTTAAAGACCATATTTTCTTAAACGGGTATCAAGGAAGAGAGCAAAATTCCCCCTTCCTGAAATGGCCCCATAGCTTATCTCTGCTCTCTGTGCCTTCACGCTTTGAGTAAAGCATCCAAGCTTCCTGAAAGTTGTCTTACCTCTTCTTTTATTAGCATTTATTATTTACCTGCGTACTAAAAGTGCAACCTTAACTTTGCCTCAATAAAGTCTAATGAGAAAAGCAGGCTTTCCAATATGCACCATAACTTACTCCAGTCAAACTTCAGAGTTTTAAAATAGCTCCAGAATTACATTAGAAGTCTAGGTGATCTCCTCTAAAATTCTTATACATCCTCTAAATCAAGAGGATTATTTGGTTCCTGAAGGTAGCAACTTGACCAGAAGTATAATTTCTTTTTCTTAAATTCAAGACCAACACTACAACTTACTTTTTCAAAGCTTGAAAGTTATTCTTGACTATGTCCCAGTATAGGATACTCACTTACAGACATACTGATTGTCCTTGCTGTTCATACTGCTCCTTGCCCATATTCATCTAACTGTCACTTTTTTTGTCTAAACAAAAATCTAAGAAAAGTTTCTAAGTCTTTTCACTTTTGAAAGAAGTGGATTTTCAGGTCATAAACGAGGATGTTGCAACTGTGTAGGGTAAATAAAATTCACAGGCCTTTAGCATTTCATTTGTCTCAACAGAAATTAATTTTAGATTTCTCCTTGCAAATTCTTCTTATTCCTCACATAAGCAGAAGACATGGAGAATAGGAGAGCAAGAAGCCTAAATCTCAGCTACCTTAGAAGGGTTTCAATTCGTTAAGGGTTCCTAAGTAAGTCTGAAATACATATTGAAAAACCTCAGCACTGTAATACAAGCAAAATAGAACTAGTGCTTTATGGGACTCAGAAGAATCATATTATAGCGTAACCACCACTTATAAAACTATGTCTTCAGAGCTATGTTGATTTCATTTGCGAAGATGTGTAAAAAAGAACAAGAAGTAGTCTTGTAAATTACTTAAAATTTGTCTGTTCGAAGAGCTCTTTCACACAAGTGCACACTTTTGTGTAACCCATCTTCATATGGAATAGTACTCCTCTTTAGTCACGCCTGTTCTTCACACATACAACATGCTTTGTACCATACAAGTTTATAAGCTCTTTGTTTCACTGCTAACCTCTCTATGTCATGGCTGTAGACGATGTTTGGAAGATACTGTTTCAGTTCTACTGGAAAATGTCCCGGCACATCAAACTCTTGGTAACACACATTGGCTGCTTTTTCTAGAAATAAGAAAGGAAAAAATTCTCTATGATACTGAGAAAATCTCAGATAGGACTTAGACATCAGTACAAATATCAAATACACAAAATGCAGAAGTACCAGATGCTGCATCAAGCCTGAAAACCATGCCTTTGTGAGCTGCTACACTCCTCTTGAAGTCCTGCTTTGAATTTACACAACCCGTTTTATAAGCACTTTAATTCATCCTTATTGCATTAAACAGGATGATTTGATTATCCACATTTATGAAGGGGCACAACTTCCATAGAGCCAGGTTCATATACAACATCTCATTTTACAGTTAAAAAAAAAATCTGGAAAAAAAATTTCCGAGTGGCAAAATATCTCTCAAATACAGCCAGGGAGAAAATCAGCTGTCCAGCAGGAAGAACAGGATTTTGTTTCACATGGATATTGGACCTGGAAGAAACAGTTTCAAGGGACAGACCTGTGTCTCCATGACAGTCAATTCCTGGGGGATCTGCAGGAGTTAGTGAGAAAAGCACACAAGTATTTGAAGTGCTGCTGCACTGAAGGATTATAGCATCCAGCTGTCAAAAAAAGACCTCAGAAACTCCTCATTCCCCTGAGCACTTATCTTGTTTTAAATAGCACTGTTGTACCCCAAGATCAGTATCTGATTTTGAGTCCTCTCCAAAATAATTTATATTCAGAAAGACAAACTCAGACCTGGAAAATTTACCTGGCAACTTACCATGTGAGCAGTTGTTGACATACTGTCCCATCGCCAGTGGATTTTGCAGGGTAGCTGTGAGCCAGCTCTCATCACTCATCTGAAATGGGCCAAGTTGATCTCTCCTGCTGCAAGACCTGAAACAACCAACAGTGTTAAATTGAATCACGACTCCTTCACTTGACAGGTTATCTGTACTTCTTCCTGTAGAAACAGCCACAGTCACTCAATAAAGTTACAGCTGCCCAAATCATCTAGGAGACAGGACAACACTGGAGCAGAGCGGCAGTGTGCGCAGATCAACACATCGATGGTACTCAAAAAAGTACGTTCAAATCTTCCACTGGTGTGTGGTGTCTTGACTCCATCAGAAAAACCCGTGCAAAACCACCACGTACAATTCCAGAAATCAACATCAAACATTACCATTACAGAAGTACCAATGTATCCTGTTCACCTCTCAAGATGCAAAAGCTCATTAAAATATCATCTTCAAAATCATTCGCTGAATGAAAATCTGATATTAGTAGGTATTAGTATGCAAATGAAGTTTTATTTTATATAATTTTGCTTGTTATTAATTTGATTTTATTTTCATGTCATATTTAAACACAAACTGCTATAAATTATATTTTAAGATAAGCTAAAATAGTCCAGGCTAGGTGCATCAGAGGAAGTTTAGATTGCACACTGGGAAAAGATTCTTCACTGAGAGGATGGCTGGTCACTGGAACATGCTCCCAGGGAAGGGGTCACAACACCAAGCCTGTCAGAGTTCAAGGAAAGCCTACACCATGCTCTTAGTCATAGGCTTTAGTTTTAGATAGTCCTGCAAGGAGCAGGGAGTTGGGCTTGATGATAATTATGGGTCCCTTCAAACTTGAGATATTAACAATAAATTAACAACTATTACTAGTAGTAGTATTAGTAGTAGTAGTAGTAGAATGGTCACTGCTCCCTTCTTAAGTGCTGCTCATATGTAGACCACAGCCAGAGTTACCAGATTCCCTCTTTCCATATTAGGAAATCCATATGGAGGCTTTTTTTTTATCTACTAACTGGATTTGAACATTTGAACAACAACTCTTAGCCCTGTGCTAGTTCCATTACAAGATACACACAGGTGGATGATATTCAAACATAACTCAACTTAGAGTAAGACAACAGGGAACTGAGACTATTTAGTTGAATGACAATCACCTGACTGCTTACCTGTACACTGATCTTGATAGTCCTTTATCATTCCCATCAATAAGGATGCCATCTATGCACCTAAAAATAAAGGAATTGCCAAGGGACTGGAAAAAGATGGGCTCATGCTTTCTGTATACAGTACCTGTTGCAAGACAGATAGGAATATTACAGAAGAAAATTAGTTAACTGTCAGAATGCACTTATGATTCCAGTCCCCTCCTCGCAAAAACTCAAAGGACATAGAACAGGAAGAACTCCTCTCTCAGTTAATTGTATTAACATTTTCAAACCTACAAGTTCAAAACACATCATTGTGGTACACCAAAAACATCTATATGAGTTGAGGATATTCCACATAAGGAAGCCATTTAAGGAAACCATTAAAGAGAAGGCCTGTGTGCAGTATTCATGTGAGGGGTAGATAAAGCATGACAGCCAATTGGCCTACTTCAGAGAGGAAGACATCAAGTGATGCTGATTTAAGAAAGTGCAGCTGAAGATACTAAGTTGTTTTGTTACTGCTGTGTCAGGACACTGAAAAGCACACACACTGACAGCAAGGAACATGAAATACCCTCTTCCACCACTCTGGCCAGAGATTTTGCTTGGTACAGCAAAGTGACAAACCAAGAACTGACAATTTCAGCAGATGGTTTCCCAAATCTATGGACAAGATTTAACCCTGGGTTCCAAGCCCAGAAAAGTGACAGCAGACTGCCCTGCAATTTTTCATGACATTGCAGTCCTCCATCCCTCACAACTACTGCATCTTCAGTAACCCTGTGCAGAAATCCCTCACTGCAACCTCACGTGGTGCTGAACAAAGGCCCCACTGACAGGCTACACCTGCTGCCAAACAACAGGCAGGAGGGCACTGGCCTGCCGCTTTCCACAGGATTCCTTCCCCAGCCAGCAGCCCTTCATATCCCTGAAAAAGGAAGGCATTTCAGCAGCCTCACCCTTTCCTTTTGCTAGATGAGCTGCTAGAGGAAACTCTCAACAAGCTTAAACTCACATTTAGTATGTGTCTGAAATTTGAAGCCAGTTGCAAAGTCACAGGCTTACTCTCTGTGATTGTCATTTGACAATCAATCAGTTTGCCACTGAATTGTAATGGCCAGTCACTCCTGCTTTGGCATGGCAAACCATGGCGCTCTGCCCAATGCTGGCATGAGCTGGAGACCATGTGCAGGCGGTTACACTGTTGACAGATGAAATAGAGACAAATCCAAAGCATTTCAGCAGACCTTTCCTAGGATGGCCATATTGACAGAACTACAAATCTTTCTAAGAAACATAGGTAAATAAAGTTTGAAGAAACAACAAGGTACAGAGAAGCGTTCATTTTCCAAACATTCTTTATAGAAAAGAGTTCCACTAAATAAGCGCTTTTTATTTTCATTCTTCAATTTGTATATTAGTGCTTTGAAAAAGTTCATAGCCTAATCTGTTGATGTGTGTGGAGATCTCAAAACCCCATTTTTCAGATACTTATGCAAAACAGAAACACCAAGCAATTAAACTCTATTGTTCATTGACTTAAAATTTCTCCCATGCATTTGTGTTTTAAGAATCTGGAACAACTTCTCTAGTAGCTGAAAAAACAGATTTAAGAGTACTGAAAGGATTTTATATAAACACCTTCCACCCCAATATTGGTTTTCTTATTTCCAAAAGAACTTGTTGGTTCATACAGAAATATTCTCATTCACCATAATGTGTGATTTTCTTAAGGAATAACAAATAAAACCTGTAAAATACCTATTAGTGTAAACTTCAGCATTCCATCATTAAATGGTTATAAATTACATCTAAATCAGAAAAAAGAACATTCCATTACCAGGGTACATAGACACAACCGTTCCTTTTGGTACAAAACCTTTGGTAACAAAGACTCCAGTTCCAGCAGACACCAGGGAACTTTGGTCTCGGCTAATAGCAAACCCGAGTGTATTAAAGAGAACTTCCTCTGGACTAAACACACGTCGAGTCTGATGATTACATGAATTTACTTCTGATTCCTTCTGCTCCACAGTCAGTAATTCCAGATATTTACATTTGACGTCTGGAATGAAGGCCAAAATATGTGTCTGTCTACCGATGTCATTTATGAACAGAGCTTTAAATACTTTCAGTAGTGTTTCAAAGACATCTTCATCAGAGACAATTTTGTCTTGGGAACTTTCAGGAACATATCGGAGGGTCCTGGAAAGAAAAAAAAATGCTTTAAGATTACATTTTTCCTAAATAAAATACAGAAGAGCCATTTTACTGCAGCAAATAATATGCAGTCATCTCAAACCCAAACTCCACAGAATATTCTTTTGGATCCGTTCAACTATAAAAAGCATTATCTGACTTACTTAGAGCAAAACAAGCAGGTTAAAGTTCAGTGAGCTCTTAGTGACAAACAGAACAAAAAACAAATACATGGGATTATTGAAGTTTATAACAATATTTCACTACATTTTAAATGAGGCGAGGAAAAATACTATGCTGACTAGAGACGTTTTAATTTATGCTACTTATATTGCCATACTCATTCAGACTCAAGCGCTACTTTTACCTTTAAAGAGATGGAAAACATATCTTGCTGAAAAAAACTATTTTTTTTCTCACAGTATTCTCCCTGAGAAACTGGCTGCCATTGGCCTGGACAGGCATACCCTCTGCTCAGTAAAAAAAAATGGCTGGATGGCTGGGACCAAAGAGTTGCAGTAAATGGAGTTAAATCCAGAAAGAGGCTGGTCACAAGTGGTGTTCCCCAAGGCTCAGTGTTGGGTCCAGTCCTGTTCAATATCTTTATTAATGATCTGGATGAAGGGATTGAGTGCACCCTTAGCAAGTTTGCAGATGACCCTAAGCTGGGAGGAAGTGTTGATCTCCTTGATGGCAGGGAGGCTCTGCAGAGAGATCTAAACCGGTTGGAATCAAAAGCCTGATGCTCAGCAAGGCCACAACAAGCCCATGCAGCACTACAGGCCTGAGGAAGAAATGGCTGGAAAGCTGCCAGGCAGAGAAGGAGCTGGAGGTGTTGGGTTGACAGCTGGCTGAACATGAGCCAGCAGTGTGCCCAGGTGGCCAAGAGCACCAATGGTATCTTGGCCTGTATCAGAAACACTGTGGCCAGCAGGACCAAGGAAGTGATTGTGCCCCTGTACTCAACACTGGTAAGACTGCACCTCAAATAAAGTTTTAGGCCCCTCAGTACACGAAAGACATTGAGGTGCTAGAGCATGTCCAGATAAGGGCAACAAAGCCGGTGAAGGAGCTGGAGAACAGTCCTTATGAGAGGTAGCAGAGGGAACTGGGGTTGTTTAGCCTGTAGAAAAGGAAGCTAAGGGAAGACCTCATCACGGCCTACAACTACCTGAAAGGACTGTAGCGAGGTGAGTGCTGGTCTCTTCTTCTACGTAACAGGACAAGAGGAAATAGCCCCACGTTGCAGCAGAGGAGGTTCAGATTAGACATCAGGAGAAATTTCTTCACCGAAAGGGTGGTGAGGCACTGGAATAGCCTGCCCGGGGATGTGTCTGAGACACCATCCCTGGAGGTGCTTAAAAGGAAGGTAGATGAGGTGCTCAGGGATCTGGTTTAGTAGCTGATAGGTACGGTTGAACTCAATACGTCCTTTCCAATCAAGCAATCCTATGATTCTGTGACTCAGTTTTAACGTCAAACGCCTCTTTAAGTACCCACGTATGAGAGCTTTCAGCCGGTGAAGTGACCCACCAGGCTGAGCCCTTTTGTCACAGCGGCCACCTCACAGTGGAAGCCCTGAGATGGATCCTCCTCGCTCCCGAAAAGCAGGGAGTGGCCTCTCGGGCCTAGAGGGGAGCTCTCCCCACCCCCAGCAGCTGCTATAGGCCGGGAATCCCTGAGGGAAACGCCCCAGGGGGCCCTGCAGCCAGGGCGGCGGGGCGGGCCGCGCTGTCCACTTCAAACGACCTCACCGGTAGCGCCCAAGCCCTGCCCCTCCGCCTCACCTGCGCTTGTGGCGGAGGTTGAGAGCCACCCAGGGCACGAAGCGGTACTTGTACGCCTCCCAGCGCCGCCGCAGGCAGCGCAACATGGCCGCCCAGCATGGCCGCCCCGCACGGCCGGCCCCTGGCACCGCCCCCCCGGCTCAGCCAGTCACCGCTCGGGGAGCGCGGGGGGAGCTCTGATTGGCCAGGAATGGGAGAGCGGCTCCAGCGGCGTCGAGGGGCGGGGGCTGTTCGGCCAGCGCCGCCCGTCCCCGCCGTCTGCCCCGGAGCGAGCGAGGGTGGCCTTTAAAACTGAAATAGAATCGTAGAATCAAGTGGTTGGAAAAGACCTCTGAGATCATCAAGCCCAACCGTACCTGTCCCCTTACTAAACCATGTCCCCAGAAAACTCATCTACGTGCCTTCTAAACAGCTCCAGGGATGGTGACACCACCACCTCCCTGGGCAGCTGTGCCAGTGCCTGACCACCCTTTCATGAAGAAATTTTTCCTGATGTCTAATCTGAACCTCCTCTGGCACAGCTTGAGGTCATTTCCTCTTGTCCTATCGCTTGTCACTTGAGAGAAGAGAGCAGCACCCACCTCACCACAGCCCCCTTTCAGGCAGTTGTAGACAGTGATGAGGTCTCCCCTCAGCCTCCTCTTCTCTAGGCTAAACAACCCCAGTTCCCTCAGCTGCTCCTCACAGGACATGTTCTCCAGCCCCTTCACCAGCCTCATTGCCCTTCTGTGGACACGCTCCAACACCTCTATGTCCTTCTTGTAGTGAGGGACCCAGAAATGAACACAGTACTCGAGGTGTGGCCTCACCAGTGCCGAGCAGGCACAATCACCTCCCTGGTCCTGCTGGCCACACTGTTTCTGATACAGGCCAAGGTACCGTTGGCCCTCTTGGCCACCTGGGCACACTGCTGGCTCATATTCATCCGGCTGTCAACCAACACCCCCAGGTCCTTCGCTGCCAGGCAGCTCTCCAGCCACTCTTCCCCAAGCCTGTAGCAATGTGTGGGGTTGTTGTATCCCAGGTGCAGGACTCAGCACTTGGTCTTGTTGAACCTCATCCCATTGGTCTCAGCCCATCGATCCAGCCTGTCCAGATCCCTCTGCAGAGCCTCCCTTCCTTCAAGCAGATCAACACTTCCACCCAGCTTAGGATCATCTGCAAATTTGCTAAGAGTGCACTCAATCCCTTCATCCAGATCATTGATAAGCATATTGAACAGAACTTGTCCCAGCACTCAGCCCTGGGGAACACCACTCATGACTGGTTTCCAACTGGATGTAACTCCATTTACTGCAACTCTTTGGGCCTGGCCATGCAGCCATTTTTTTACTGAGCAGAGGGTGTGCCTGTCCAGGCCAATGGCAGCCAGTTTCTCAGGCAGAATACTGTGAGAAACGGTGTCAAAGGTTTTAGTAAAATCCAAGTACACCACATCCACAGCCTTTCCCTCGTCCAATAAACGGGTAACTTTCTCATAGAAGGAGATCAGATTGATCTGGCAGAGCCTGCCTTTCATAAACCCATGCTGACTGTGCCTGATCACCTGATTGTCCTACATGTGCTGTAAGATCGCACTCCAGATGATCTGCTCCACGACCTTTGCCGGCACTGAGGTCAGAACTGACAGGCCTGTAGTTCTGAAAATCCTCCCTCTGACCCTTCTTGTAAATGGGTGTAACATTTGCCAGTCTCCAGTCAAGTGGCACTTCCCCAGTCAGTCAGGACTGCTGGTAGATAAGGGAAAGGGATTTGTATAGGACCTCTGCCAGCTCCCTTAATACCCTTGGGTGGATCCCATCTGGCCCCATAGACTTGTATCTGTCTTATTGGCCAAGCAGTTGTCTAACCAAATCCTCCTGGATCGTTGGAGCTTCATTCTCACTGTCTTCTGGCTCAGGAGGCCGAGTATGCAGAGATTGTCTTTTACCTGACTATTAAAAGACTGAGGCAAAGAAGGCATTAAGTACCTCTGCCTTGTCCTCATTCCTCATCACTACTGTCCCTGCATCCAGTAAAGGAGGGAGATTCTCTTTGGTCCTCCTGTTGTTAATGTACTTAAAGAAACTTTTTCTATTGTCTTTCACTGAACTGGCCAGTTGGAATTCCAGTTGGGCTTTCGCTCTTCTAATTTTCTCTCTACATGATCTCACCTTACCCTTGTAACCCTCCTGGGATGCCTGCCCCCTCTTCCAAAGCTCATAAACTTTCCTCTTCTTTCTGAGATCAATACAAAATCATAGAATCAGAGAGTGGTTTGGGTTGGAAAGGACCTCAAAGCCCATCCACTTCCAACCCCCCTGCCATGGGCAGGGACACCTCCCACTAGACCAGGCTGCTTAAGACCCCATCCAACCTGTCCGTGAACACTTCCAGGGAGGAGGCCACATGTGCCAGTGTCTCACCACTCTCAGCGTGAAGAATTTCTCCTTAATGTCTAATCTAAATCTTCTCCCTCCAATTTAAAGCCATTCCCACTCATCCTATCATTACAGGCCCTTGTAAAAGTCCTTCCCCAACTTTCCTGTAGCCCCTTTTACGTACTGAAAGGCCACTATAATGTCTCCCCAGAGCCTTTTCTGCTCCAGGCAGAACAAGCCCAACTCTCTCAGCCTGTCCTCATACCACAGGTGCTCCAGCACCCTGATCATCTTTGTGGCCTCCTCAGGACCTGTTTCAATAGTTCCAAATCCTTCTTATGTTGTGGATTCCAGAACGGGACACAATACTCCAGGTGGAGTCTCACAGGAGCAGAGTAGAGGGGCAGAATCACCTCCCTTGCGATGCTCGCCACCCTTCTTTTGATGCAGCTCAGGACATGGTTGGCCTTCTTGGCTGTGGGCACACATTGCTGGCTCATGTCAAACAGCACCCATAATGGGTGATGGTTTTAAGGGGTGATGGTTTTAAGCTGAAAGAGTGTAGAATTAGATGAGGTATTAAGAAGAATTTTTTTACTGTGAGGGTGGTGAAGGACTGGAATAGGTTGCCCAGAAAAGAAGTGGAAGCCCCATCCCTGGAGGTATTCAAGGTTGGACGAACAATGTGATCCGTGGCAGGGAGGTTGGAACTAGATGATCTTTAAGTTCCCTTCCAACCCAAACCATTATAAGATTGTGTTATTATAAATCATGAGGATTTTCAGCTCGAGTCCATGTGGGGCAGCTCTTCTGTTGCTACATTCTACAACCAATTAGCTGTACTATCAAGAAAATCCAGTGCAGAGAACAATCACTCAGTAACCAATCTTCAAAAAATAGCAAATGCCCCCAAAATCATTCTTTACAAATCATCAAGGTAAGAGATACTGAGATAAAGGTCATGTTATCGCCTTGGCCCGCCTTTTCCCTTCTCTGCTTCAGTATCTACTTTCATAAAACCTGTATACTCGGATGCTGCTCCTTATCTGCACTTCCAGTGAAAATCTGCTAATGAAGTCAAAAGTTATTGGGAAAATGAGATTGAACACAACAGCACATACCTTACTTTGTTAGGGATCTAGTTTAAAACAAAGTATCATATGGACCTAGTGTCTGAGAATTGGTTGTGGAACAAACAGAAATCAAAACCTCAAAGCAGTGTCAAAGCTTATGTTCCTGTGTCTGGATCTGAACTCTCATGAAGAGCCTGGAATTTTGTTAGCCAGACCCACCAATACAATGAAACCAGTAGAATTAACTTCCCATCTCAGAGCTTTGCAATATTTGTAAATCACCTCTTGATTTACTCCATATTCACTTTAATCCTATTGTTGGCCTTGCACAACTTTTCAGAGAACAGGAACTGCGTGAAGATATATTGCAAATTGAAATAATTGGGGGAGACAAAAGTAAATCGCACAGGTCCTCAGGGAATGCCTCAGTCCTTGACTGGCTCAAAACAGTTTCCTGCCATCTTCTGGGCTTTCTTGGTAATGACAGGGAAGAAAGGTCTCCACAACTTACAATTCTGGATTTCAGCAGCTACGTGCAATGGGAAAACATGCACGTTTGTTACAGGATATGCATATTATAACTTTTAAAAGCAAGACTGACTGTCACAATCATGATTCAGCTCAGCACGGAAGACTAAGCCACGAGTGAGAAGTTACGAAGGGAAACAGCGTCTTGGGAGGTTGGCAAGGATTGGTCAGAACAGCCATATATGCAAACTGCCCACTCAGATGACGGAGAGTTAATACGTGACCCTTTGTGAAAGTCCAGCATGTTCTGGAAGCAGTTGTTGCCTGCCAGTGAGAACTTGCAAAGATGAAACACTGTCAGAGCTCACATAGAACAACATGGTCCAGTGAAGGTGTCCCTGCCTGCCCATGGCAGGAGATTGGAACTGCATAATCTTTAATGTTCCTTCCAACCCAAATCATTCTATAATTTGATAAACACTGAACATTACATTATTCCCCCCAGAGAAATCAAAATGGACATAACTTTTTTATTTGCCTGTGAAAGAAGTGAACTTACACTTTGCAACTGAAGACCTTTGATTCCACAAGTAGGTGCCTGACATTTACTACCAACTACTGGGACAGGTGATCTCTGCCACCCTTTGTTACTAAAAAGGGGACTGCAACACAGTTCTGTGTGGTCATTACAATAAGATTCAAGATTTTATAGTAAAACAAATAAAAGAAGACACATTACACTCAATTTACCTTTTATTTAATCCTTGTCATTTTCCTTCTTGACCGTTAGTACATTTCTCTGATTTTAAAAATCGGTTATTAAAATTTATCTGAAGATTACTATTGCCAGTTTTTGCTGGTGAATTGAGGTGTTCGTATCTATTTGCAGAAAGTCACGTAAGTATCGGAGACAACAGTGATCCTTCAAAATGTAGAATTTAGTGGCCACAAAAGGTTACAGAACACTTGAACTTAATTTTCAACTACTGAAAAATTAATATTAAAAATATCAAAAAAGCAAGAGAAAGACAATCAACTGAAATGAGCCCTAGATTTGCAGTACATGTTCAGAGTGCCTGAATAAGGAAAGGGTTATATTTGCTGCTTTAATCACAAGCAACAGAATAATTTCACTGAAAATATAAAATAGCAGATTAACTTCCAAAGTACACCTCAGTGGCACCTGCCTAACCAAATCAACTCACCTGACTCGGTTATTAATAGTCACATTTGCATAATGGAAAATTTTGATATAAGGGCATAAGCAAGTGGGGTCTAGAGATAGTGCTAAGGGAATTTCCTATCTTTATTACCAATTTAAGTGTTTGTTGTTGCTGCGCTTTTTTCTAGTCATTCTTTATTGATACAGCTATGATACACACGAATCAGCAAATACCCATTCATATGTGTAATTTAATATTAGAAACTACCTCTTGATATTGTCACATATGAAATTTTGTATTAACAGTGAAGTTTACCAGAAATGTTTTGTTCATATCAGTAGACTGGAAGTATAGACATTATAATAAGCAAAGGACACTTTTTTTCAAAACCTTTTATTTACTATAAAGACAAAACCACCAAAATAGGTAAAAATTATACTATATAAAATTGGTTCAATGGGGTAAAAACTTTTAATTAAAATATCTTGATATATTTAAAATAACAAAGGATACAATGAAGCCAAATTTCTTAACCCAGAGATTTCTGTAAAATTTGCTTGCACAGTAAGGTGCTAATAGAAGTTAGCCCTTAAGCCCTGGAAGTCTTAGGAATCAGTCACAAAGCAAATATAATTTCATTGTGAAAGTGAACTTTGGTAGAAGAAACTCTATAGGACACCTGAGGTAGTAGAAACTGGAATAAACAGCAGTAGAAGTTATTTACAATTAAGTACCAAATAACATTAAGAACACAAAAAAATAATTACACAATACAATTTTCAGTCCAGCTTTGATCCAAAGAAAATAAGAATATTACATCACATCTGCATTTTAAAAACACCACAATTACCAGCAAGCTGAGGGAAATGCAAACAAACTCAAACAAATGCATTTGGACATCTAGAGGCAGTTTGAGTTTGAAATGTGGTAGGCATGCTGATTTACAAAGTAATACTGATTAGCTGAGGTTCATCAGTTTATACAGTTTAGATTTCTGCCAGAAATAGTATTAATCTGACAACTGATCTTCCAGTAGAGGAATTGGCAAGAGTGCATCCTTTAAAGCTTGCACATAAGAAAGACATGGAAACAATCTTATTAGAATGAGAAATTCTAAAGTGGTCAAAAAAAAAAAGTCAAGTACAAAACAGTTAGAGCTACCAAACTTCACATTTCCGTATAATCTTTTTAACTCTTCAAAATCTGCCAATCTTCCAAAACAAAGGAATGTAAAATTTCCAAAAGAGACACATTCACAACTAGTGACATTGCTTTTTTTCCACTCGCGTGAGCAGTATAATTCATGTAAACTTGTCTTTAAGATGTTTTACTTCCAATTTATACTGTACATTTTTAATGTACTATAGCTTATTCAGTTTCTCCTGAGTCTTTGAAAATAACCAATCCAACTGGCTTCTGAAGAGTTAAAACATGAACAGTATTTTGTAAATTGATAAACACAATCAGTATTTGATTTAAAAAATATCCCCTTTCTTAAAAAAAGCAAAAGAAAAGCTGCCATTTTCCTTCAGAATTACATGCATCAGAATCTAAAAACCTGCCTTTAAAATAATTTTTAAAACCTGTTTTAAAAAAACATACCTGCTAAAAAAAAGTTTTGCACTACAAGGTGAAGCTTTACTTCACATTTTAATCTATCTTGCTTTTCAAGTCCAAGATTGTTTCTTATTAAAATAAATACCTTTCTTATGGTAATATTTTTAACATCTTAAAATCTAATTATCACTAATGGCTACAGTAAATAGATGATGTATGGCAGAAGGAAAACAGCAGGTAAAACTTGTCATCAGTAGAGAACCTCAATTTTGTTACACAAAGAATGAGATTTGCTCATATGAGACACCTACTCCCACTAAACTACAGGACAAAGTCTCCCATAAACTTTAATGGGAGCTGGGTTTGGTGCCTTTGACATGAAAATTCTCTACATGATTGCAGAAGAAACTGCTATATAAAAAGAAGGCTCAATAACATTTAGCATGATTCAAACTAAGCTGTTTTATGCAGAATAATCTTGTATTTACTGTTTTGTTTTTTAAATAAACTATACTATAAGAGCCTTCAACACTGCCTTGTTGAAAGTGGCATTTTTATCAAATAAAATATATTTCCAGATTTCCAGCAAATCTGGCTTTAAAACAACTCGTGTCAGCAAGATTTTCCATGACACAGTTTGCATCTTTTTCTAAAGACTACGTAAAAAGATCCCCTTTTCTTGAAAGTTAAAAATAAAAGAAAAACAAAGTTTAATTTCAAAAGAAATACATGGCCAGCAGCAAATGCACAGTGAGCCACAACTGCCTGCTCTTACATTAGGGAAGGCAAACGCTTTTTTAAAAGTATCCATCCATGTTTAGATTTGTTACTCAGAGAACTTTTCCTTACACAAAGGGACAGATACAGTACGTCCTTTCAATCAGTGCTGAAAACCGATCACAGAAACCTTTGCTTACTTTTACATGATACGAAACAGTGATTACTATAGTAAAACAGATCCTGAGCCCCACAGATGCTAATATTACTGAAAAAGTGCTCCAAATAAAATACAAATCACTTATCTGCTAAATAATCATGCAGATTGAAAGAAAAATGCTTCTGTGTTCGTATAGAGCCAGATGTTTGAAAAGGCACAGTTTACTATCACTGCACAAGTTGTGAAATGTTGCATATTGAGCTTGGGTAAAGATCTCGATTTGTCAATCATATAGGTAGGGTCCTCCACTGGCCTTAAGTCTTGCTGTATCTATCATTAAGGCCAGAAGAATAAGACAATTTGCTGTGCTTAACTGCACTGCAAGATAGTTATCGTATATTCAGTAGCATCTTCTTCAGTATATCAGCCTTACGCATAAGAGGCTACCATGTGGTACGGAAGACTGGGTGTTTTAGCAGCTCCCTGGATGGGGGTCTGTCCTGAGGCTGAAGTTCTAAACAACGAAGAGTCACATCTTTCAAACCAGGAGACAGATGTGTAGGGATCGCTGGAGCAGTGGTTGCACTAGCAATCTGAACAAAGGGAAAATAACTTTTTAGAAGTCAGTGATTATTAAGCCTCCTCTCCTAACGCAAAAATATTCCACAAGCTGATCATTTTCAGCTGACAAGTTATATTTATGAGCTTTTCTCCACTTAGCATATTTCCTACTGCAATTTGAAGATTATATCGCTGCTTACATTTTATAAAACAGGTCTTAAGTTGCCCTACTGCCTTTTTCCCCAATAACACAGATTCTCTGCTTTTCACAGTCTGCCCCTCTCCTTGCACTTTTCTCAATGTTTTCTTCTTAGTGCAAGATTCTGCAGCTGTAAGAAAAGCTCTTATCTCAAGTGTACAAGTATACTTGTATACTAGGTGCCATCACTGTTAACTCACATAAGCCAACATGTAGATATATTAAACTAAGCAGTGTTACATCATGATATGCTAAGCTAGGTGTACTCTCTTGCATTGTCTTTACTGTATTTCTGCTACCACCACAAAGGGCCATCTTTCTCAGACAGGTCCAGTTTAATCTTAAGCAAGAAGATTGAGAAAATTAGGGTGGCACCACCAGATTCACAGGGACACAGAATCAAGACAATTACGTATCTCCTCCCAAGTGATTTGTACTTAATTAGAACATATTTCAATACTGTGGAGCTAGTTATGTTTTGTAGAAACACTTTCTTCACTCATACTAGTGAAGACGCTAACAACCACTTCCTTCACTTGCGTAAGTATTTTCTCCATTGCTGCCTACAGTTCAACTAGACTTTTAGAATTAAATACACCCAACTGATTTTAGAAGGAAACATGAATGCCAAAATGCATGGCCTAGGAAAGGGAGAGGCAATGTTCATCTATAGCATAAATAATGGTAAATATCTTTCAGCAAAATCTGAGCATGGAACATCAGGTTTAACCAAAGGACACTCCCCACTATGAAATATGAATACGCACCTAGATGTTTCATGGTAGAAAAACTTTTCTTGATATTGTATTTTACAGGATTTTAAGAAAATTTCAAGTCCCAATCCTTTGCCTAGAGTCAAGATCAAGTCTATTTTCAATTTCTTTAGCCTGCTACACATGTATTTACATATTAGAACAGAGCTTGTTCTGTCTACTATTGTATTGGTAGCCTGTTTTGAACAAGCAAGTATATTGGTATCAGCACTGATTTTGTACTAACAGCTCCAATATAAAGAAGAGCTACCGCAACAACCCCTACTACTTGTACGCTTCTCTAAAATTCACACTGCTGCATATGAAATTCATCAGCGTATTTTGCAGCATATTGGTAGAAACAAAATACCTCACCTTAAAAATCAGAGCAAGATGATTGGAATGTTTCTCTGCATTCCAGGGAGGTTTAGCACAAGCCATTTCTATAACAACACAGCCCACACTCCACACATCACAGCTCCTACCATATTGCTGACCTCTTAGAACCTGAAGAGAGAAACCAAAGCTCAGATTATCCACTTCAAAGTATTTTAACTCTAAATAACTTAGATGAAAAAGAAAAAAATTGATCAAGAGTATTCTGATTAACATTTCAATTTGACAGAGTGATCAGCGATGTAAATGCTGTAAAACTTAAACAGCTGTGGAGAGCTGGTAAATAAAATGCGTGATCAAGAGGCAAGACAAAGTGACTTGCAATACTTAGCTTTGGACCAAAGGGTCACTTGGGCTTTAATAGCAATACTTACGATAGATATATATTGTAACAAACTACTTAAATCAACTTTGACAGTGAGAAAAGAAATGTCACTATCACCACATTGGAATCATTCCTATTCTTTAGAAGGAGTACATTTAAAACATATTTGAAGCATTTACAGCAACTTCCTGTTACTGGCTGTATGAATTAGCTGAGAGTTCAAAGAAACTTTTTGAAGTAACTTTCAAAACTGTTTTCTTACCTCCGGTGCCATAAATGCAATAGTTCCCAACAACTGTCCCTGAAATTCCCCAGCACCAGTTCCTTTTGATGCCAACCTGGCTGCAGCTCCAAAATCAGCAATTCTTAATCTATGACCTGTGCTGTCAATTAGCAAATTGGCACCTGTCAACAGCATAATGAAAATACTGCCAGTTGGCTTTCTGTTACAGGCAAAAGGACAAACAGACACTCTTTCTCCCTCCATTTCAAACCTATAAATAGGCTGGCGTTCCCCACCCCCAATATCAAGAAAATCTAAAAATCAAGGACAAAGTCTAATAATGCCATTTTTCTCTTACGCCTGAATGGTACTGCACACAGCTTGAAGCTGTCCTGAGAGATTTAGAGAAGCACTCAAACTTTCAAAATAGGTCAAACACATAATTCTGGAACAATGCCTGGAGATGCAATAATGAAAGAAAACGGTGACCTAAAATTCTGAAGGTTTTCATTGCCTGCAGCAACCTGTGAAATTTGAGGTATTTTATCCTTAATCAACTTGGAGTCATCTTAAGGAGAGTTACAGCAATTGAAAGTTTTCCTATTTCAAGCAGAAATATTAAAACTAAATATTTGCCATCACTGTGTTGCTGCTTATCTGGATCTCTCTCCAGTTCATGGACAACTGTAGTGACATTAAAGGGAAAAGTTTATTAAGACTGTTATTTCCCACTAAAGTCCACATGTTGCTCATATACAAGTGTATTTACGTTCAGTTAGGATGAAGGAAGAAAACTCACCAAATATTCCTATACATTAGAAATCTGACCTCTTTATCTTGGCTTGTTCACATATTTTATCAATCATTTCAATGCAAACATTTAATTTAACTAGTAATCTTCAAAACTGTATGGGAACTTCATTTTTTTTTAAAAATAAATCAAGAAAACAATTTTTTGTCATCTACTGACACAGATAGTAAATACCCCCAAGTATACTATGAATTCTTAAGAATCATCAGACAAACCCTTTTAAAAGACATTTTAAATAATTCTCACCTTTAACATCTCTATGGATTATCTGATTCTCATGGAGGTAAGAAAGGCCACGTAACAGTTGTTCTGTGTAATTAATAATAACCGATTCTTTGAAGGCTCCATATTTACTTAACAAATGAGCAACAGAACCCCCTAGAAGGTAAAAAATTTCATTTTATCAACACTTACATTTTTTATTATACAATGCAGAACCGCATCCTGAAATTGGAAATTGGCATTGGTATTCCTAATTTATAATTAGATCTCTCCCCTCCAAAAAAACCCAAATGTTATGAATATTCACAGGCAAAAAGTAATATACTTAGTTACTTAATTTCTTTCTACCTCGAATTGTACACACTGAAGACAAGTCTCATACTTCCTTAACACAAATGTAGAAAAACCTCACTGTACAAAGTATTGTGGCTGATAAAAAATCCCCCTCACACTCATCCACGTTTTGCATTAGGGTTTAATCAGCAGAACGGTAGCTTTCTTTGGGGCAATACATATGCACAGCTGCCAGTAACCGTTCCATCTGAGGATTTTAATTTACTTTTGTTACCATCCAAGTACCAATCTACAGAAGCAAGAAGACAAGCAAGGAAAAGCTGTTTTTCAAAACTGGTATACAGAACCTCAAGATCGTCGATTTCCATTGTGCCTCTCAAAGTATTCTAACTTAGACCTGAATGAGGTAAAGACAATTCCTGACATTTCATTATCTAAATAATATTATTTCAGAAAAGATATTCTTTTAAAAATTTGAACATCCTCAGTTTGAAGAAAATACTTTCGGCTCTACTCGTTGCAGTGACACATAGATGGGCTTCACTGGTTAGCACTCTGGTATTGCTAAGGCGTTTCCCGAAGTTTGTAACTCCTCATTTAGATTCAGAAACACAGGAAAAAAGTAGAATACTTTTTCAAGCCTTCCAATTGCTTCAACTATACGCCAGATCAGGTATGGAGAATTCCAAATCAAAAATAGGATGCACCAGTAAGAATATGTCTATGACCACTTAAACTGTTCTGTAAGTAGATCTTTATATTGGTAACCAACAGCAATGAAACTACAAATTTGCAAACTGAAGTGATGCAAAATGCAGTATGAAACTATGTAGTTCAAGACTCAATTGACATTTTCATTCTCATTGTCACAATAATTATTTACCTGCCATCCACTCAATAAAGAGGTTATAGTTGCTCTTCTCACATGTAGCACCCAACATTCGAATAATGTTAGGATGGTTCAGATGGCTCATCATCCTTATTTCTTCTCTCAGTGCTTCAACTACTTCTTCTTGTTCAGATGATGTGTTCCTGACATATGTCACCTGTTTTGAAATATGTCATTCAGACATCTGACATAATTACCAGTCCTGTAATCCTCCCTTCACTGCAGTAACAAGAATGGATGGGTTAACATCCCTTGTCACCACTTAGAAATGCCAAGTATTCTTTTACCTCAAGCCCTTCAGCTGAGTATGATGCCAGAGTCACAGAAAATTAAGTGATCCTTTGGGAAAATAACAACAAAAATCCTATCCAAGTATGGAGCAGGGAAACTTCCCTCTTTACTATCTTCTGCTTAAACTAGGAAAAAATTTTTTTTTTTCAGAGGTTTAAGAAAAGGAAGGAAGAGCAGGCTAAAATGGGATTCTGACGCTGTTGCTATTTGTAAGATTTTTACTTGTTTAACCCTACTATCTGTTTCATAACTAAACCTTTTATCCCAGAAATTCGATGACAGGCAAGGGAAACACGCACACGGAGATCATAAGTCCCATAATGGAACTGGAGCCAACCCCAGCTCTGATTCATACTAAATTTGAAACTATGGTACACTGCAGAAAATCATCCCTGGGCATCAGAATTGTCATTTCTCCAGGAGGAGCCTCAAGGACTCATGTACAGTCTTATTCTTTGACAAGCAAGAGTTTCAAAAGAGGAATAGTTGATGGCAGATACTCTTTCCCCAATTAAATGTTTTGAGATTGCTCGATTCCATAGGTCTAAGTGTATTCCAGAATTAATAAGAGACCATTAGGTCAATGATTTCCTGTGTGTTTGTAGAAGGTCCTAGGGCACCTTAAGCATGATTTACTCACACCTAGAACCTCCAAAAATATTGAATGAATCATGTGCATTAGGGCCTCTTTTCTCAGTTACACTTCTGTATCTATTTTTAAATATTAAAATATTTGCCTCAAAGTTGGCTGTTGGATCAGAGAAAGCAAGCATTAAGCCACACTTCCTCCACTTTAACTTTCTGAGGTGGGGGGAATGGGGAAATCAATCTTGACAAGCAAGGAGAAACTATTTTAATAATTACCTTGCAAATAGGGCATTTATTTGGAGTCAAGAGATCTGGGATCCATTCTTAACTCTGTCACTGATTTATGAACTTGATAAATACAAGAAAGCATTTGCAGATGTATGAATAAAAATGAGAATATAAAAAAGTACTTTTTTCATTTTAAGGAGAAGTGAAATATACTGAAAATGTTATGTTAATACCACACAAAGACTTTATTACGTATTATGTGAGAATATATGACAGGGAGCAAGGGAAAGAAAGAGCATAAAAAGTCTGCAAGAGCAGAGAGCTGTTATATTTAATTTCAAAGAAATACGGAAGAACAAGCACAATATATTAAAAGAGTGAATTATCTGAAGTATTTACCTGTTTTACAGCCATTAATGTCCCCGTTCCTACATCTTGAGCTTGGTAACAGGAAGAGAAAGCTCCAAGACCAATTTGCTGACCTTTAAGCCATTCTGCATCTTCCCTGTAATGGTGTTTTGCTTTGGTATGTCCAGGCAGGGTTTCTGGTGTCTGCAAATTAAATTCCAAGTCAATCTCATTTTTACTAGCATGCATCTAAATAACATTCAGGAAGGTTAAGAAATACCCAAGCTTATATGACAATCCTGTCCCTTACATTTCTTTGTACTACATGTTATGCAAGTTTCAGCCAAGATCAGAACACTGGTATATTCCATAATACAAATACTCCTACTGTATGTAAGAACAGAGGGCCTCCTCTGCGTTACTACCTGAAGGTGAAAGGCAGAATTTAAGGACACGAATAGGAGTAAGATTTTTTTTCTGTTCCTGATCTCATGTCTAGTTATGGGTTTAGTTGGCACCTATAGCAAACACAACCAAAATCGTGTTACTTTCCACTTAATTTATTTCTCCCACTTTATAATTCACATGTTGCTACCTCATGCAAAGGATCAGAAATAAAATACTCTTTATTGTTATTTCTTGTGCTTTTGTCTATTTGCAAACAAGTACATTATTTCTGACTTCTGAAGTTATCTCACATCATGTCTCTCAAGTTGTGCCAACAAGAAGATCTCTTCCAGCTCTGCCTTTTCTTTTAGAAACTAGCTTGGTTTTGTACAATTGCCTTCAACCTAAATCATCATTAGGACTCAGTACAGTTTTACACCTGCTCATAAACTTTGTTCTCCTTTCCTGGTTTCCTTATCTTTACATTTCCTTCTTTGCCATTTAAATGTTGATATATGACACATTTCTCTTCCAAATACTTTCTCTGAACTTAATAATCGTGGAAGAATTGTGTTAGCACCCTCAACTGGCAGACTGTTTATACTCCAGCTCCTATGAGAGGGTATTGTGTACCTTTGTGTTTTATGTAACTTTGGAAATAGAACAGCACTACTTTATAAATTCAGTGAACCTCAGCTGAGACTTATGCTAAACTCCCGTGTGTATACTTACATCCTGCTGAATGATTATGATATCTTCACCATTTTCGACCTGTAGCTGGGGAATTACTGGTAGGGCATCTTGAGACGCTGACATCGCCATAGCAATAGCTAAAGCTTCCTCCTCTTCAGCTTCCATCTTTTCCTTGCATTTTTGATTATGATTTACATCATCTTTGTAAGTATCGTCACTTTCCGCCCGCTCAGGAGAAAGAACTGCAACTTCAGACTTGAATGTAACTGTGCCATCACTCGTTGGCATGGAGGCCTCAAGCAGGTCCTCAATACTGGAGTTGAGCTCTGCATTAACATCCAATCGACATTTTTCATCTACTGGTGTGAACACTGTCTCTTCACTTGGTATAACTGCACTGCTACTACAACTACCATTGCCATCACACTGTGAAACATCATTCAGGTCAAGCGTCATACTGGTTTTTGAAGTTTCTCCCTGCTTGTTTACATCACTTGGGGTGGGTCGTGATGGCTTTGGCCTGTGTATGTGACTGGAGGGCAATGGCCTGGCTTGGGTAAAAACTGGAGAAAGTTTCTCTGGTTCTTTGTTTTCAGAACAGTTTCTCTGAAACTGTAGAGAAAGTTTCCGCTGTGTTTGAGGAGAAGGTGAGGGGATTTTGCAGGGAATGAAACCCTGAGGTCTGAGTTTAGGGACATCTGTTACAGTGCCTGCTGATACAGATGGGTTTGAAGGAGACGGAAGTGTTGGGAATAGCGAATGGGAATGACTGGATGAGGGAGAAGAGTTCGAACACTGACTGTGGGGCTTTCCTTTTGTTTGAATGGCTGGCTTTGGTTGCTCAGTGGTTACTGGTGAAACACCGAGTCCCACAGCAAGGCCAGCCAGTGTCTCAGAAATATCCTCTGGACTGGCATTCAGTTTTTTATCACTTAAACCTTTCCCACTTTTCCCTGATAACTGGATAGTATTGTTAGGAGTATTACTTTCTGTAGCTTCTGGAGAGTTATCTGGTACAGGTAGCTGCACAAAGTCTTCATGTTGACATTCCCCAGAATGCACTTCTTCCATCCCTAGCTGGATGGCTTCTGCAATTTCCATTTCATCTGCTATCGCCATCAGACGTCGACGCATCCTTGCATAATGAGTTGAGCTCGTCACACTCAACATTTCTAGAAGTTTTACAAAAACATGGGGAACTCTTGCCACCATTCTTGCTGCACTCAAAAATACTCTCCTTGATAGTTTACCAACCATTGAGTGGGAATTGTCAATTGACTGCAAGGTGAAAGTTAAGAGGGAGAGAAGTTTCTTATACCTAAAAAAAAGAAAAGAGGTGCTTTATACACTGATATGCTCTGGTTAGCTAATGCCAAGAAAGCCATTTCAAGATAATGTATTTAAGCTATCAGTTCTGCAACAGAAAGGAGACTTATTACTGCATTGGTGCTTCAAAATGAATTCCCAGATTAGAATATTTTTAAAAAGCAACCATTTACTCCGCATATAAATGTCCACTATTTATTCACGGGTATTGGAACAACTATGGTTTGGGTTTTTTTTAAGAAATCCTCAACAACACATTCAAATACAGAGTAATAGTCACATAATATAAGCAAGTACCTGTCTATTACAGTATCAGCCTGCACAATATCTCCACAGATAACGTGGGGAAAAAATTCACCAGGAAATTCCAACAGAAGTCTGTCTATTAGACAAAGTCTCCCCAGTAGAGCTTGCCAGTTGCTAGATTCAATTTGCGTTCCAAGAATACAATTTAAGACATAATCAACACCACCAATACCAATGGACCCTAAAAAGAAAGTTGATAAAATAAAGATTAAATGCATTCCCCATCTGAATTCTGATCCAAACAAAGATCAGAACTGTATCATACAGAAATACACATTGTATTACCAAATTACCCTCCTCCCAAACTGATGAGAGAAATACTGTTCTCTTTGCCATGCTGATATTGGATAAATCCCATCTTAAATTTAAAACACTTAAATATATTTGCATGTAATTATAATTCAATTATATACGAAGATCAATTATTACCAGATTTAAATATTTCTCTCCCAACTGCCAGCTCGCCCGCTTGACCTTTACACATCTCCAACAGTGTTGAGACTGAAAGTTGACTTGTTCGACTGTAAGAAATTAAACCAAAAAAATAACTCTTTTAGCAGATGCTTTCAAGGACAAACATTCTCATCATTATATTTCAATAATCTTAGCTTGAAATCATGCATGGAAAATGATTTCACATCACTTTATTCCAATATACTTCTATAATCCTCCATCTGTAAAATACCAATACTGGTGATACGTCCAAGAAATGTAATTTCATATCTCTAATAAATAAACAAAACCAAACAGGTTATCATCCCCTTGCAAAAACAGGTCAAGTCCAGGAATCCAGCAACACAAGAAACTTCTATTTCACCTGTTCCTTTAACTTTAGATATTCAATTGCTCAATTATTGCCAGGGCACCTCTAAGCTGCAGTTTCAGAAGAAACGCTGCTTAGGAACTAAACCTAAAGAGACAAAAATCAAGTTGGTGTATCTAATTCACAGTACAGATTAAGAAATTGTTTGTCCTGCCAGACCAACTGAGTAGCTTGGGACAGGAAGACAAGACCTACTCAAGCCAGAAATGCCAAGGGTGATCTAACATTACATTGTGAAATAAAACAGAAGTGTTACGTTAACATTTCATGACACAGATTTGCAATAGCCTTTATTGAAGGAGGAAACATTGGTACTTGCTGACTGTAGGAAGATGAGCAATGAGAATTGGACCAAAGCAATATCAACTGAGATGGAGTATGGTTGATGACCGCAATATCTTATTTATTTTAAGGGAGAAAGAAGGCCTTGTGAAAGCTAAGTATCTTTTAAAATCAAAGTGCTAGAAAAAATACAATCAGGTGCCTTAAAAACCTGGAACTTTTAAGAAAGAAGTTTGTTGGTAGCAGATAGACTTTAACAAAAGTTTATTTTTATACTTAGGATTCACACATTTTATTTCATCATCAACTGTAAGTGGTCTCCTAATTCCAAATAAATAGGAACAAATGGAGCTTGAGGACACTTCAGTAGCAACATGAAATGAATTTGAAGTTCATGAGACACTATACCTGTTTGCATCTGCACATTTAACTAAAATTGTCTCTACAACTGGCTTGAGAAGTCGCTGTAGTTTAGTCCTCTCTGCTGGAGTATGACAGGGAGTATATACAAGCATGGCTCTTAAAGTTTTCTAAGAGAAAAGAAAAAAAGCAATACAGATGAAATCAAATTAGCTTCAGGTTTTAATTTTCGTGAAGTAGTAAACAGTTTTATATGAATTGCATTCAAAATATCAACGACATGTTCAAAGGAAAAAATTCTTACTACCTATTCTCTGTTAGAATTAGTCATGTGTTCTTCAAGGTTGGAGAGAAGCCAGTCATACAAGTACTGTTAATATTTGGCACTGTAGCAAGCGTTTCTTTATATTTGGCCAGTGAAGTCATGCCATTTCACTCCTGCAGGATTCATCCCACTTTCAGATGGTTAAAAGTTGTCATCAGTGGTGCTCAACAACAATTACCAGGATTCCTAACTTCATGTACTTCCTCTCTTTCCCACCCCTTCAAAAACGAAATAACCTAAAAATCACTCTAGAATATAACAAGTAAACAATTACTTACTAAAGCAGCAACATACACTTTGTAGACAGGGTCAGCACAGACCATGGACAGCACACTGCAGCAGGATTCCACCACCACATCTCCTGAGATACTGGTCTGAGATGACCCACTAGCTGCTCCCAGAGCTCCAGCACTTGTGTTGTTTCCATTGCTAGATCCAGAATTTCCAGTGCTTTCACCATTGGCCAGTAATAGAGCACCACTAACATCATGGGAAAGACGTCTAAGTGCCATCTCTCGTATATTCCAGTTTCGAGAAAACAAGCAGCCAACTAGCTCTATTCCAAATACCTGCCAAGGAAAAAGCAGTATACCAGGAGTCAAATTGAATAATACTACAACTTAAGTACCTAAGAAGAGCAATCAGAAAAACCAAAGAAACCTTTCCGGTGAAAAATCACCTCAAGAAGTCTGACAGCAAAAATGTGTCAGAAAGTACAGCGTCTTAAGAAAAGATTCTGTGATAGAACTGAAACATCATAAATGATGAGTCATCACTTACCCAAACACTCTGTTTAGAGAAGTGGGAGGATGACCATATGAGTGGTTTCATCCACTCTGAATTTTAACTATTCAGTTTGAAGTTTGTTTTTAAATGCTGAATAACTCTAAAATGAAGGTCTAGCTATACCAGATAAAAATTACCACAGAAACATAAGCAATACAAGCTCTTCCACTCCTAAGTGTGTAACCCCTGCTCAGCTGAGCCCACCCTCTAGGCTCTAGAGGTTATCAGGTCCTGCAACACAACTTAGGTAACAATAAATGCCAATTTTGTATTTAAGTGACACTTGCACAACTAAAACTAGTTAAGAGTACTACTTTTTATCACATGGACTTTTAATATGATGCCCAAGACAAAGACCAAAACTGAAAACTCTGTTAAAAACAAGACTGGAAAAACCTTCTAATAAAAGTTAAATATAATTATTTCCAACAGTAATCAACCATAAAGCTGATGGGATTCAGAATAAATTTTTGAAACATTGATCCAACAAATCTAGCAAAACAGTTCAAAATGAGTTTTTACATTTGAAGCTTCTTTTACAAAGTGAAGATACCTGAATCCATGGCTCAGCTAAATCTTTATAGGCAGAAGGAATTTGCTGGATCCCATAATGATTAAGGTTAAAACTGCTGTCTTGGCTTCTTCTCTGTGATCCAGCTGTAGATTGCTGCTGAGTTTGTTGCTGAACCACACGGAGAACAGAAGAATCCACAGGGCTTGGCAATTCATGACTACAGATTAACAACAAACGGGCAGATTAACAAATGAAACATTTGCTAATGTTAATACTTCAGCATATTTAGGAACATCAACCAAGGATCCAAAAATAGATGGTCAGTTATACGCAGACTGACTCCTTACCTGTAGAAATCATGAGATCTCCATTTCGATCTGCAAAGAGGACATATAAGTGGCTCTCTGTTTCTTCTGCATTCTTCTGCCCCTGGAATGCAGCAACGGCATAATAAGTATTTCAGTTTTACAGAATACTTATTATATTAAGTAATATAATTCTGTAAATACTTATTATTTACAGAAGTACAACCAGAAGATGGCGTTACTATTTCTAAGTTCTACTGAAGAATGTTAATTTTAGAATAAATGTTTCTGAACTGAGCCACTTGCAGCAGCCTAATAAATACGGGCACTAAAACACCTTTTTGCATGCAGAAATGCTTCAGTTTATTACCATAATTAATATTAAAAGTTACGAAATGAAATGCAGTTCCTTTTATATCTCAAAAATAGGCAATACTTTTCCTAAAGTATTAAAGTATTGGAGATGGAATTTTATTTGTTAGGTTACAGAGGGTCAAACCCCTAGATCTGCAGCTAACTTCTGTCTCAAAGCAGCAAATTACCAAACTGATATAATAAAGCACATCTGTAGTACTCGAACGATACCAAAGTCTCACAAAGAGCTACCAGTCATTACATAAGAGGATGCTTCTGTTTTTTTTTGTTTTGGTTTGTTTTTTTTTTGTTTTATTTTTAACTTCTAAAGCAACAAAAAAACCCCAATGAAAACACACTAGGTTACAATACTTTTACATATTTAGAGTCACCAGAATTTAACAAGACAAAGACGACAACGTACATATTGACATGCAGTGATGGTGTAATTTGTTCCTGCAGCCATCTTCACACACAGTTAGGCTCTCTTCATCCAGCATGCCTAACAAACAAATGGGGCACATCTGCTCTTCTTCATCCTTCATGCTACAGAAACAGATATTTGAGATAGTAAAAGCGGCATATGAGAATTCAGAGCAGGCTTTAACAGGGAAAAAGGTTATTTTCAAGTCTGGAACACTTACTTCGGCATAACTGTAGGCTATTCATGAATCAGTCTCCTAAATCTTGGTCTGAGTAAGTACCCAACTACATTTTTAGAAGCACTGAGTACAGGCAACACTTTGTTAAAATGAAAGGGAAAGAGTCACAAAACACATGACATCCTTTCAAACTAGGTCAGATACCAACTAGAGACTGAAAGACCCAGACTTGCGACTCATTTTCCCTAAGGATTCTTTAAAGAAACCAACCTTTGCTTTATTTTTATCATTTGATTTTGAAAAATTAAAAAATTTTTGTATTTTGCAAGCTACCCACATTTTCTCCCATCAATTCCTTTCAGAGTATTGAGTCACAAGGTGGTGTTTAGCCCATCACATTGGACGAACACATGCAAAACTTGAAAAATTAACAAAAGATAACAACCCCTTACACATTTTCTGTCATCAGAAAACAGATGAAACAGATTCATGTGAACACTAACACAGCTGCATGGCACACATACATTTTTAAAAAACATCTTCCCTGTTTTACATGTTGTTCCCATTTTATTTACTGTCATCTTAATTTTCAAATCCATACAACAGGATATTCACCAAAAAAACTATTCTGAACTTAAAAACATGTAGCGAAATATTGTTTAAACGTGCAAAAGTCCTGCTACTCATAGCAAAAAAATAAATTATAGTTGGTATGTCTCTATAAGATCATAGGACCCCTGTTACAATATATTTTTAAAATAATATTAATTCATATATAGATTGTTTCTATATATGCTAATTTCTATTTCCTTGCGAATGGTTGACTTTTCCTTGAAAAAGTCCATAAAAATACGCTTACAGTGAAAAATTAATTTCCATAGATGTGTAGAAGCGTAAATATTCATTTAAAAATTAATTTTGAAGAATTAGTAGTAAACAAGTAACTACAAGTCACAACAATGATCAGAAATGAGTAAACGTTTATCTCAAATTGATCTGATGCTCAGTGTTCTCTAGTACTTATATCCGGCACGATTAGACTAGCACAAAACGCAACTTATCACACTGAACCAGTAATGCTAGTCATCAGCTGTGCTGGCAAACAACTGAAAATCTTCCATCCTGTCAAAAATGAGAACTAACACAGTAAAGTTCACAACCCAGAGAAACTAATTCTATGAAAAAATAATATTTTCTGGCACAAGGTATTGACATTAAAGGAACTCTCGTGTCAGATAAACACATAGTCTACTCTGCAAATACTTAACTGTTTCATTTATGCAAACTTATTTTCAGTGATACACTTTGGCAATTTAGAAAAATAAGTAAAATATGATTGAAAATTAAGGTCACACGCTGTACATCATACCTGCCTGAATACACTCATCTAACTATATGCTTTTTAACACAAAGTTACATATCAAAGTATGCCTTAAATCAGGTTTCACTTTACACAGTTTAGGTTGCCTTCTGTGGTTTGACCTCTCTAGTTCATGCACTAATGCAGGCCGAAACCATTTTTAAAAAACTGATCTACATCTTTTCAAAATCAAGGAAAATAACATGCAAAAGCACTCAATTAGTGGATGTTGGGGGGAAAGAAGGAAAAAGTGAACATTTGAACAAATTAAAATAAAAAGTTTTCCAAAGTCAATATATGTTTCAGCCTTACACTTACATTTCCTGTTTCCCAAATTCAAAAAAGGTAAAAAAAGTATTTTCACAACTCTACTTAATATTTTTCAAACAAAAGTTAGAAAGCAAATATGCCGTCTTGGTACCACGGTGACTTATGTAGGCTTGACTCCATTTTTTGCAAACACTGAGCGTTAAAGCAGCTTGAAATGATGGCAGCTTTGAACAAAAAGAATGTAGGTGATTCTACATCTCCCAAATTAGTTGAAAACTACAGAATAAAGCTTTTAATTCCTTTAAAAAATACTAACCTGTTTTCTGAACTAGATGTAGAAGTACTAGATGATGACAATGTATGAGAATTTGACATGCGTGAGACAAACTTCTGGATGGTGTTACGAGATGGAGCTTTGATCCGTGAGCTACGCCTACTGTGATATTTCTGGAACAAACTCTCAACCTAACATCAGAAAAAGACAGCAACAGTCGTATTTATGCTATGATTAGCTAGTACTTAAAAGTAATATTACTGATCCTTTTCTACTGCTAAAAAAAACCTACTCACTTTCACAATAATTCATTAGCAGTAGCAACAGCAATTTCTGAAGTCTTACTAATAAACAGATCAAAAGAAACACTTTACAACAAAAACACATTTATTGAACAGCTTCAAGTATACACACAACTACTTCTGAAGATACTTGTTCTGTTTATACTTCACCTAATCAGTGAGACATATAAAAATTTGAGTAGAAAATCCAGGATCCAAATCACGCATTAAATTACAGCTCTCTACTCTTCTTTAAGTTATGTATTTTATTTTAGTTATTTTTTTCTACTTACATAGCTCTTGAGAATGAATTAAAGATATAAAAGCATTCATTCTTGCTGCTTTTCAAAGCAACAGTTTTTAGTACATCATCTTAAAAATGCTGAGAACTTTTACCAGGACTGCATTTTAAATCTGCCATTAGACCTACTAGAAATCAATTACCTCAAAGTTCTTCAGTGTCTTTCTCCAGAGCATTGGGTCTGAGGGTTCAAGCTGGAACACCCGCAGCATAACAAAGAGCAGATGAATACAGAACGTGCCCCGGCCACAGCTACAAGTCTGCAAATAGAAGCATATGCTATAGCTTTACTGAATTGATAATTGCATAGATAATTTTTTACACATTGAAATGCATCATAGAACTCACACTACAGCCAACCCTCAGAAAGATAAAATGTAGTTTGTGCAAAACAGTTCTTGTATAGACATAAATATCTTCTTAGATGGCCTTAACGAAAATGTGACCTGCCAAAGTATTGTTCAGGAATATATACGGAAAAGCAGACACAAGTTATTAGATTAGTTTTCAACTAAATTTTTTTCCCAATTTTTAATTCTTTTAAAATCAACTGAAGCTATTGCCATGCTTCATATTAGAAGGAAGCGATGCATATAACCATTGCATATCCACAATATAAGGGCAACTGAACTTACATAAGGTGCTTCTGTTTACTTGAAGCCCTGGATGGTTTCCAATGCAGCATTACATTAGTACTATGAAAGTCTATGAAAATGACCTCATTAAGAATATTAATGAAATTATCACACCATTAAAAGAAATATAAATGGCAAGCACAGCATAATATTTCCTTTATTCATGGGATATAAGTATCTCAGAGGGAGAAACTAGGAAAATTTTAGCCAAAAATACTTAACATATACAACTTGGAACCACTTCTACGAATGAAAAAAACAGATAGGACAATAACAATTACTTCCAAACTACTGTTTATGGCTTTGGGGTAGGGTATTTTTGTTTGTTTGTGTGATTTTTTTGTGTTTTGTTTTTTTCAAAAAAAACCCAGAGAAACATTAAACAAAACTACTTACTACACTTACTACATTTTTGATATATTACAAACTGATCTCTATATTACATAAGCACAGATTACAACTTTTAAAAATAACTTTATAGAACCATTAATATGGGCTGGCAACTAACTTGATCTAATTAGTTTTTGAACAGTTTTCTAACATTAACTGTAAATAAATGAAAGCTACAGACAACAAAAAAATATTCTCTACCTGAGGCCCAATAAACACTCTGTATTTATTGTCAGGGCTGTCTCCTCCAATTAAGAAAGAGTTGGGTCCTATCTGCTGCAGCAAATACAGCCTAGCTCGCATAACCTTGTTGACACGACGACTTGTTTCCTCAGGGCTGTATGGAGAGAAGCCGTCTGGAGATGGGGCTCGTCGAGGTGGTGTTATTCGTCCACTCTGAAACTACATAAATGGTTCCATCATAATTAAACTTACTGTTGTCATGGAAATGCTTATGTAGGGGTTTTTCCCACCCTCCAACCTGAAACTACGAATACCTGCTTAGACTATATGACTTTGAAAGAATTACTTTTCTTCCACGTCCAGAATGAGAGCAGAAGACAAACTGAATGGTTTTAAATTCCTCATATTGCCAATATTATGAGATGGATTAATGGCTCTATCCAATTTAAAGTCCTTTTGCTTTGGTTTACAACCATGTTCAATTTTATTTTATGCTATGATGCAGGTTATAATTATCTCGCTGTCCATCAGGTAAGTAAAAGATAGCCTGAAATTCTAAGGCTTTCCGTGTGAAAGTTTCATATAAACCAAAAAGAATAATCAAGTAAAAATGAAACAAAGGCCAAATTAAACAGTTTCACAGGTTGTTGTGGTTTCTGTTTGCTTGGGTTTTTTTAACCTTTCAATTTCTGTTGTCAGGAGAAAAGAAGCTGTGCTGTAACTGGTGATATTTGTCTCTACCTCAGAGCAACAGCAGTACACACTTTAATTGATTTTGTTAAGTCTTGTTGAGAGCAACTGGATAATAAAATTGCATTGTGAAGTTGTAAACAAGTCAACCGAGCATTTTTAAAACAAACAAATCTATTAGATACTATGCTTAAAACATCATGCTCAAAACATTATAATTTTCATCTTATTTTTTTTAAGCCAGTTACTATTGCTCAAAACGTTTTGTTCCAGATCTTTTCAAATATAACGACAGAAACTTCAGTCTTAACAATGCACATGCCTAAATCTTCCCTAATCTGTACATAAAGATCAGTTATGGAACAGAGGATCACAAATAGCATACTAGTAACATTTTTCTGCAGCCATCTTTATTCAGCCAACAACCCTACCCCCAAATCAATACATCTGCCTCGAGAAATCATACACAAAACTAGAGGGAAAAAAAAAAAATCAAACTACTAGCACTGCTTCACACAAATCAAGTTAAGTGAACATAAATTTCTTCACAACTGAGTTATCTATATTTTTTCATTTATTTCCTAGAAATAAAAATTGAAAACAGGACTGAATAAAAAGAAAACACACCTAATAATAGAGAATAAAATACCATATACGAAAAACGTAACACTCTGCACATCTCACTCATGTGATATCCTGTCACAACCCCTTTCTATAAGCACCTTGCCCAACACAGGAAGGATTAACTGCCTCTATAATCAAAGCATTGCAGAATATAGCCAAATTAAAAATTATATCACAGATTGCAACTTACAGGCACTGGAGATACCCTTTTTCTTCTAACACCTGGTGATTCAGATTTAATTGTCCTAGATGATGATGAAGAGGAGCTACTAGGAGAAGGACTACGTCTTCCTTTCTGCATAGGTGAAGACGCAGTGCTTTGTCCTTCAGCTTGAGGTTCAAGAGAGAGTTTGTTTACCTCCAATCCATCTCCTTTCCCAGGGATAGGTTTCACCACCTTGCCAGAATTAAACCATGTGTTAGAATTCTGAATTGATAATCTTACACAAAAGCAAAACAAATTAATCAATTGTAAATGTTATATAATTATCCAGATACTCGAAGTTTGCATACTCCTATGTTCTAACATCAACATTTAAAAGGAGTTACCAATAAGCACCACAAAAGCAAGAACCCTTTTTCCTGTCCGTTTGTGCTGCTTGTGACTTCTGTCAACAACTGATTCTCAAAGTACTTCTGTAGTTGTCATTCGTATCTCAAAGGACAGCAATTTCCTCATTTGGATAACAGGAGTCAGAATAATTTCTTTCTACAGGCCTTGTCTACTTTATTAATAGCTGTAACGTTGGATCCATCTGTTATATTCAGTATGAGTTGAGAAATACCAGGGTTGCTATTTCTACAGCACATTTGTGGCAAAGTTAAAGTTACTTTAAATTAGAAGCAAAATCAAGGTCTGCTGAGCTCTAGAACAGCTACACCTAGGTTTTCTGCCTGCCATACCAAAGAAAAAAGCTACACCACATCTGGTATCTGAGATAATCACTGTGAACTGTGCTGTTCTACATGAATAAACACATATGTTCAAGCAGAGTGAGTACACGCACAGTGTTGTGTCGCACAAACACTGAATTTTGGAATATTACTGAGTTACTGAGGTATGGAATATTACAAGATAACTTTCAGCTGCCTGCCCCTCAGATCCACATAACGCATGAGTAAGCCCTATGGGAACTGAACTACATTGAATTAAAAGCAGTTACATCAAGCAGAGGCAGTTTCAGTTGCACATTTCTTCACGTCTTAGAGGTTTAATTCAAAGCTGGCAGGAAGTTTCAAGCAACACTTCAGATTAACAGAGCAGACCTCTCCAAGACAGCTTCAGAGGTCTCCTGGATTTAGGCAAAAAAATGGAAGGAGCCTTCCCATATCAGGGTATGAGGAGGAAGACATATCCAGACTCAGTGCCTTTCTACCTGATGGTTTGGACTGCATTCACAAGATCAAATGCTACTTTAAACTGAAGCATTTAACTCATCCAATTTAAGCTATTCCACTATCCAGAAACGCATTTCAGTTTCAGCAGGCTCTTGTCCTCAGGGACAGGAGGACAATGAGGAGGTTGTGGTCCAGCAGCAAGGTACTGTCTAAAAGAAAAACCTGCATTTAAAGTCTTGATTCAAGCACCACCAATTTTAATTGTCATCATATTTAATGTATTTCAATCTTGAACTGTTCAAAAACTTTTATTTCTATTGTTTTTAAATATATACTGCTAGCTGATTATGAAAGTAAACAGAACAAAGGAGAGTAATAAAAAGCAATGCAGCCTTTTCTCCCTCCTACCAATTATGGTAACGCTTTTTCTTTTCTAGAAGGTCAAAATGCAAATTTTTGTGCTTATGGACAAGTTACAGTTACAGCTGCTAGTGCCTGAAAATATCTAAAATGGTAGTCAGTGAGAATCTGAAGCACCAAAAGCTGCATTAAAAACCCCATAAACGTCAAGGGAAGCGGCTATGCAGGGAAACAATATCAAGCTATGCAGTTAACCCAGAACGTATTTAAAAATTTTTACAGTAAGAACTGGTTGTGTTATTTGACCCTTTGAGATACTCACTTTTTTGGTGCAATTTCAAATATTTTCCATGTTCTTTCTCATGACAGAAAGTTACCAACAGAATGTATTTCTGCTCTGGAAAACCTGCCCCAAACACTTGTTTACTGCATTAGATAGTCTTCTCTTTAAATTAAGAGTCCCATCAAGTGGTACATGCGAGTCACACTGAGCTATACTCACTAATTGCTATTAATTTAACCAGCATTATACTAAATAAGATTGTAACTATACTTACTAAGTTTCAGGACTGATATGCCTGCAACTTCTTAAACCCACTCCTGAGCTATTCACAAAAGTATGACCCCAAATACTAATAGAATACTCCAGCATTCAAAGTTTAGCAGAGTTGAGATTTATGTGAAGGAGTTAATCAGCTTCAGTTTCTTCTCATTCTGGTAAGACGGGAGGTTGTTTTTTCCCCTAGCAAAAATTCCGTATACTTCCATATCATATATAGAAAAATAACATCTTCACACTAAGGAAAAGTGCAGTCATGAAACACCTAAGAATCAAGGAAGTACAAAGTACTATCGTGCAGTTTAGCACACCAGTTTTGACCTCATAAACAAGAGTTACTTATGTTGTTGACATTAGAGGGCAGTGTTGTCACAGTATTATTGTATACTACACAATCAGTAGTAGTTCTATGCCTTTTCCTCAAAAATAAAGCTTAATAAATGCATACATTTTAGAAAGTCAGCTACAGTTTCCTGTTAAACAGCTCAAAAAATGAACAGGAGGACCCTAAGAGTATGCAATTTGTTAAAATAAGGACATTTATATTAGAAACAAATTTAATGGATTTTTATTTGTAATAGCTGCAACAAATAATGCCTTTCCATCAGTGCCACTTACCACAGGGCCTCTTCTGCTTCTTCTTTCCAGCCATTCATGCTTCCAGGCTGGCATACACGTTGCCTTGAGTTTCTCCCTGATCATGCGCTCTTCTGGGCGGTCATCCATCTTCTGCAACCCCCTGAGGGTTTCTTTATTCTCCATGTCACGACTACAGCAAACACACAAAAAAAAGTCATGAACACAATTATTTTTAGTTAAAAGCATAATACCACAGCACTCTTAAACTTTGTGTCATTCTATCCTCCCTCTCCTTAAAACGCAGCTGCTAAAACATCACCTCCAACTGACTGCAGCAAACCTTTTAAGACTTGCAACTAATTTACTAGTCTGTCATTTGCAGCATACTTGTTTTGAGGGCTATTTCTTTAAAACTTGTGTACTGCTTTTAACAATAGACACCCAGTAAAAAGGAAGGTCTTGGCAAATATTAAACCAATACAAAAAAGATCACTGTGTGCCATGTCATTCGCCAGAAGTTTCACAAGCACTGTGATGGTTCATACATTCCTTGGCAATTCAAAGCTTGCATCTCTATTTTAAAAACAATTTACAAAATGAATCTAAATTAACAGTGAAAATTTTCCATCTTCATAAGATGTGCAAACATGGAACTATGTATGCAGTGGCTCTTCTAATACATGAATCCTTCCTTAAGAAAGAGGACTTCTTTACTAATGCAAAGTGAGTATGCTTAAACTAGACACAGAAGTCATGAAAGCAAGGCTGGTTACTCAGACAACAACTCTCAAAGCGACTGATGACTTAAAAGCTCTTCAAGTCAGCTGTAATTACATCAAAATTCACAGCAAGTTCCTATCTGTAAAATGAAAATATAATCTATCCGGGCTTGTTTTTTTTGACCTACAGCAAAGCAGTTCCTTGTGACTGCTGGCAACAATAAAAAAGCAAAAAATACTGTCAGACACTGAAAAACAAATATGAGCAGTCTGCAAGATTTCCTGAATCTGTTGAGCTATCTGCTAAATCACCAAGAAAACCACATTCTTAAGCAGCAGCACATGATCTCCACCCATTTTCTTGAAGTTAGCTGTCTTTAAAAATAGGCAAGCTTGATTAATCCAACTCAGAATAAAATCTTATTTCAAAAATAAAAATCACAGCTTAAAGTGGAAAATAAGGCTATACAATAATTTATTTCCAACAACTGCTTTCATGTATGCAGCCTTCAGCTTCTAAAACATGTAGTTATGCAGTTAAAACTACATTTATGTACTGTACATTGACCTACAACACACTCCCTTATAACATTAATTGCAATAAGACACAGTTAAAATTACAATGTCTATCCTCATCAACAATGTATTACTAAGGTTCGCTTATCACAAATCTGTACTTAGAAAAATGAGAAGCTTTCCCTGGTCAGTAGTACTAGTGGGTTGTTTGTTTTTTTTTCTCTCTTATTGTAGAGACAAAGGAAAAAGTATTCTGAGGCCGGAAATTACTCTTCCTGTTCAGTACTGAAATGTAATAAGCAGATGGATACTATAAACAAAATATATTTTCTTTCAAGCAACATCTAAACCCACTGTTAATAGCTGACTTTAGACACTCAGAACCGCATCCAGTGATTAAAGACTTAGCAAAAATTTATAAATAGAAACACAATCCAACTAAGAACAAGTATTTTTAAGGGGTTAAATGTTAATGCTCTCTTAACATCAAAACTAATGTGACATAAAAATTAGTTTTGTCCCATCACTTAATTCCATACTGTTGCTTTCTAGAAACAGAGACCAAAAATACAAGTGCTAATTCATGAAAAACAAAGACATCATGCCAGCAGGTAGAGTCCAAATTGAAAATGTGCCTAAAAGTTTAAAACAGAGGGAAAACTATTGGATAAAAAGAGTCCGTGATATTTTTTTCCCCTCAGACCAAAAAAAAGCAGTTCAAAGACAAAACCTGTTGTATAAGAACAGTACAGCTCCAAAATGATACAGGTGCAAGTTAAAAACAGTTACTTTGGGGTTTTTTATATCAGTTACTCTATGGCATGAACCGTCTCAGTTGCACGAACATTTTGTGTACAGGACAGAAAACACTATCCCAGCAGTGAGAGAATGGCACAGAATTTCGTTTGTTCATATAACCATGATTAACTTCCCAACTGATATAAAAAAAGTCTTTTAGAGGCCCTTGGACTCAAATTCATGAACAATGTAATACAACAGTGCAGGCTTCACAATCTGTGCTTGTTCTCTAAAAAGCAGAAGCAACTATCTTCCTCTCATGTGACAGCTAAACCGATCTACTGTCGCCTGCACAAAGAACTCTTGTGCTTTTCCTCCACGCAGGTGGGAAAGACCAGCCGAGTCTGAAAGCTTCTGCTTAGCAAACTGCATTTAGCTTTTTGTAGAATTTCAGTATAATATGTCTTTTTATAGTATATAAGTTCTGAAGTGCTCAAGAAAGCTACATATTTTAAATCAAGTTTGCCTATAATCTTTATTAAATACTCTTAAACCGTCAGGTCTGTGGAAAAATTATGTTTCCTGTGACTACACAAAGCTCTGCATGCTGCACAACATCATCATTTTGCAGCCCTGAACCTGCAGGAGTTTTTAGAATTAGAATTATTGTTTTTTAATCTAAAGCAAATCCCCTCATCTATTCCAGGCAAGCTGAAGTTTTCCTACATGGCAATGGCTAGGCAGCCATTCTCTGTATCATTGTACCTCAGCACAAAAAAAATTATAAATTCAGAGCGTAGCCCCCTGAGGACTTGATCCTGCAGGGTCCAGAGCATTCTGATATTCATGCAGCAAAACCTATTCATAAGATGAGGCAAAAATGTGCTGAAGTGACTGCCAGGTGGTGCTTGACTTGAGCAGCAGTGACAAAGCAAAGGAGCAGGCCAAAAACCACAGATCTCTAAGAATATGACAGCTTGGATCTGGGAACTTGACATTTCTCAGCAGCCCATCCTTCTACTTCATTGGGAAGCAAGGATTTTGCTCTTAATGTTCCAGCTTTTTATGAATCAAGCAGAAAGAAAGAGATAAAATTTAACTTTTAAACAGTGCTCCCCCTCCGAAAGGCAGCATTAAGGACCCTACAAATTATTTTTATCATTAGTTCGAAACCATGAGATATCAGCTCCTGTAACTCTTAGGTACAGAGCAAGCCCAACAGTGTGACAACTACTGTTTTTTAATGAATAAGCTCAGTGGTCTGCACATTAATAAATGCATTATTCACTTTCGATTATTTGCTTCATGAACTATGAAACAATACAGTAAGATTAATGTACTACATGGAAACAGTTTATTGCAACATCTTGAGCAGAGAAGGCAAAACATTGTCCTCTGTTTCCATGTCTTAATTCTGAAGGCTTGCAAACAGTAACTGAACAGTCAGATTGTTAAAAACCTGTTCCTTATGGACCAGTGATTCAAGGTATGCAATACACGTGTTACTTAGTAAACTTGTGAAATACACAAGCAAGACTTACTGTTGAATAGTTCAGTGAATTTAATACTAATTCTCTGCAAGTATTTTTCTTACAAAGAGCTTATAATGGTATATGAAAGCTAAATTGTAGCTCCCATTCATTTTCCTGTCCTTCTCAACGTCCAGAAACAGTTCATGCTTTGACTTCTCTGTCTTATTTAGGCAGTTTTATTGAACAGCCACACTGGTCCAGACTTTATTAGCAGCAGGAAGACAGAAAAAAACCCGAATTCTGAAATAGGAAAGACTCAATTCACCAAGAAATGAGAATCTCTGTTTGCTATATGCACAAATACTCAATCACAGAGAGGAAAAAAAAAAAATACTGGCTGCTGCATAATTTTTTTTTTTTTAACCATTTGTCTGAAGTGAGGTAAATTTGCACACCAGCAGTGGTCAAACCCTGCATAACTGCAAAAAAATTCATGAACAAAATTGGTCACACAGCAGCTCTAAGAATCAGTGCATTTAACAACAACAGGTTGTGGGAAAAGCCTGAGGTTTGATGGAAATGCACCAAATAAGAAGGAATGAATATGGGAGAAGTAACATTACGCTCAGTGCAAACGCCATTTAGTGACAATCAATACTGGGGGAGAACTTAGGATATACAGAGCTCATTTTGGAGACCTTAAGAATTAAGAATGCAGGCACCCAGTCACCTGCAACCCAACCAGCAGGTCCCAAGAAGCAGGTCCTGGAGGCATGCTAGGAGCAGTACTCAGTGACGGGTAAGAGAGGGCAGAATTAGCCATTCCCTGAACTGAGAAGGTCAGCTATTAGCATTTTAAACAACCTCTTACCACTAAGAGTTCCAGCAGAGCTGACAGTTTCTCTCCATTGATTATTTTTAATGATACCAAGGTCAATAAAAAAATATCAGATCAAGATGGGTAAGGTATGAGCTGTCCTCCTGCCAGTCTCCCATTCCTTCTCCTCCTCCTGCCCAGTCCACCTGGCATTCAGCATCTAGCCAGGTAATGACCATCCTAAAAAAGCAAAAGATCAGCTATGGCACATTCTATCTAAAATTAAAAACTTAGCAGGGAACTTTCTCAACCTAGTTCTAAAAGGAAACTACTGCCCCTAAAAGACAAGTGTTGGATGCACCACTTCCTAGAGACTAATGAATCTGGCTTCCTAAAATAGTTAAGACATTTTAGTCAAATGTTATGTAAGTGTTAAATTTTGTTTTTCTGTTACAAGTATCTGACAAATTCAATAAATCATATTTCTTTTTTTCTAGCTGCCTCAGCCCCTCCAGTAGCTCTTTATCATCTTCCCTTGAGAATAGTGACGTTCATAAGGAATATGTATCCCACTTTACGATTTAGATGAACCACTAACAAGCATTCTGCATTCTAAACACCCTTCTCTACCTCAGATAAGCTTGTATCTTATATATTTTGAGACATAAATTACAAATACATTTATAAGTTACAAAAATACAGAAAAAGCAAAAATGGTGTCCAAATGTAATGAAATAGAGAGACATAATACCCAGCAGGTTCCTATGCTGCCCTGGGGATCCAGGCCGCCATGTGAGAGTCCCTGTTGGGAAACACCATCGGTGACAGCCACTGCATCTTTACATAAAAGTAGTTTTAGAACCTAAATCATATCCTATTTCTTCACACATTTTTCTGTAAAGGAGAAAGAAACCTGTATGGATTTTGAAAATATGAAAGAAAAAAATCTTCCTGTTGTTTGACTCTAAAACAAGAACTACTGAGCCTCTACCTATACTAGTTTGGTAACCATGGTTATTTAGTCCCAGTTTGATGCATTGTCTGAAGTCCTTTTGGTCAAGCATCTCTTGGAGACCGATATGTCAAAAGTGTATTTGCCAAAGAGAACATTTCACTCTAACAGGACAATATTCACAATCAAAGCACTAACTCCACAATCCAAGCCATCACCTTCAGTGGAACCTCACAGGCCCTGGTCAAGAAGGATCACACCCTCTTAGTGACACAGACTCAAATCTCCATAAATGGATGTCTAAAATTACAAAACAAGCCAAGAAATACCAGCCTCAGTTTGCAACAGGTGCTTGCTACAAACCTAATGAGATGGGTTTCTCTCTTCTGCATGTTTCCTAAGAAGGCTATCAGACATCCGTAACAAGTATTAGAAAACCTCCTAGGGCTCTCTAATCCTTCCTGTTGTTGTTTAGTCTCCCAGTACCAATGCAGATTCATCATATACACACACCCCTGTATTTTGAAGATGTAAAAATAGCAGTTACTTACATGATGTCTCAGATTCCTAACTTTCATACTAAAAGGTTTGCAGAGGGAATCTGGTAATCTCTAAAACTAAAAGGTCATGCCATTACTGAGAAAAATTTCTAGAAGTTACAGGAAGTTCATAATTTATATTGATACATGAGATCCAAAGCCACTAAAAATTGTGGAGCATTATTATTTTCATAATTTTCTGTGTTTGGAGTAATGAAGAGTGATAATACAGCTTGCCAAAAATTTGTAAGTTTATTACTGTATGACAAACTTCAATATCCCAACAGAGAACAGCATCCAGCATGCCCAGTTATGTTAGGACAAATGGAGAGAATATATAGTCCTGCTCCCATTCTGGTGCATCACACTACTGGGCCTTACTCAAAGAACAACAGGAACATCATTAAAAAGACTGCAATATGAGTGCTCACTAACAGTAAACTACACGATTAGTTTATCTGCACCAGGATAGAGGATCTCATGTACAGGTGTTAAAAAGTCTTTTTTTTCCCCCGCTAGGTTAGGCCATCAGAGTCCTCCCTTACCTCTTACTGAACTAAGAGACTGAGTTTTTAATTGATCATATATCACCTAAGTTAACCCCCTTCTAAGCCAACAAAATTCCTCACTTGTAGTATGTGGTTTAATTTCTTAGGCACCAAACTGAACCTTCCATTCAGAGTCTTTAAGCCTGTCATACCCTCAAACAGGAGAGTTAAGTGAAATGTAATTGGCTAAGACATAGAAAGCACCAGGTCAGAATGGGTATGGTCCTTGCTGATATAAAAGTCTGAAACCATGAACAGGAAGATGGGACTATGATAAAATCCATAACAGAAGTCCTAAAACAAACTACTCATTGCAGATTATTTTTATAGGTCCACGTATTTGGCACATGAGAACATTCATACAGTTTTGAGTCAGTGTCTGTCCTTCTTCTAAAGGTGAAATTGCTTATTGCATATCGTATGACTGTCAGAGCAGAGTAAAACATCTCCATACATAATACATGAGTGATAGAGTTTCTTAGACAATTTAACTCCCCCATCCCCAGAGAAAAATGTAAGATATTTTTTGAAATAAAAATTATACTCTGAATAACAAGATTACAGGGATAGGCAGATAAAACTGTGCATGCTACATTCTTCATCTCCAATTAGAATGGTGGAAATAAAACAACATACAAACAAGTAATTGAACATAAGCTACAATGCATCAAATTATTTCTGGAGGAGTCAGGAAAGGGAATTTAGGCCATTCTGGCACTCTTCAAACCAGAAAAATTATCAGTAGGTAACAAATGTTCTAAGATTGCTGCTGGAAAGCGAGATTTTAAGCTCTCTCAGCAGTAGATTATCATAAAAATAAATAACACAACAGAGCACATAAAAAATTCAAGGCTTATGAACAGTTATTTCTATCAAAGAAACATAATATACTCAAATTTTTAAGTCTTAATAACTGGTTAGGTTGTAAATGGTATGTACACAAATGGAGAACTAAACTTACTCTTTTCAAAACAAGTAAGTCTTCAAATTATTTACAGCTACAAATGTTACAGAACCCAAGAATCTGACTGACAGGAGAACAGACTCAGAAAAAAAGATATTTAACGGGTTTGCACGTTCTTTTCTGAAGAATGATTTTACTGCCATGCTTCCATGATAAAAATAATTACTTCTCACCAGGGATATATTTGTTTCTTAGTGTACACTGCTGACAATTATTACAAATTATTATTGTCACCTACTAGCGGTACTGAAGGAGTATTTAGGAGTCATTAAGCAGAATGGCAGTATTGTTACCATCCCAGTTTGATTTTTTTATTTACGTGTCTTGTCTGTGTCCGATTTTGTTATATGATACTAATCTTTTTAAGATGATGCTCTACTTTGCTTTCTCTCTTCTCTTTTCATATTTCTTGTCCATATATTTACCAAATCGCGGTGTAACTCAGATTTATATCATTAACATGATTTCTTACGATATAGAACTAAGCTGTCCGAAATACGCACTAATCCTTGCTGAAGAGGTATCCATCTTGCTCACTGTCACTCAGACACCCATTTAGAATGTTCTGTGAAGATTCATTGAAGGCATACATTGAATTACGCTGCAAAAGTCAAAGAGGACTAAACATTACCACATGTATTTCTGACACTGGCACAAAAAGATTTCCTGGGGTGCAGATATAAATGTAAAAAATTCTTCTTTTGAGTAACTTCTATGTGAAGAAATATAACCCTATAGCAATGTTTTTGAACCTTTCTCTCACTTACAGTGGATCCATAGTGGACAGCGTATTTTCTATCAGCAGAAAGTCACAGATGAACTGGTCCTCATCATGAGCACCCAGACTTGGATCTTCATTTCCTTAACTTTCCTACATCTAACACCCTTCCACACATACAGAGCACCCTGCATTGTACAGGGAGAGCACTGTCTCTCTATGCAACAAGGAGACCTTTTGGCAATAATCTGTCAGCTAATCTACCCACAGGCCAGCATACAGTAACTACACCCACTTTAACAATGGCACCTACTATTACAAATGTTTATTTTTGTAAGATAACAACAGGCTAGCAAAACAAAAAAAGGCAGGAAAAGGCATTCAAAAATTCTGCAAGCATATGGCTAAAAACAGTTATATTTTCAGCAACTCCTATTTAAGCTCCTTTAAAATCCACATTATGAAAAGAAAATAAAGGCAGGACTCTTATCTGATAGGGAGGGGAGTATTTTGTGAAGTAACAAAATAATAATAATAAAAATTAATGTAGTTACCAAGAAATAATATATAATTTTTGTCTTATCCTCTGTGTATTCCCAGCTGAAATTTATTTAAAAACTTTGTTGTATTCATCTCACTTTTAACAATGTACTTAAGTTTTTCTGATATTAATGTATACTTCTTTAAAAATGTAAGTCTTGATAAAGATTACAAATTACACAACATCGGAGTAAAAACAATGACATCCCTTTGATACAGGCCCAGATAAAGGAAAAGAGGCATCTTCAGTATTTGCTTAAAAAATGACATAAAAATTGCAGAAACATTCAGTGTGAAAGCACAACACTAGAGAAGCATCACCTGACAAGAGCTCCAGCCTGTCACCAGTGATTTGATTCCATGCGAGCAGAATTTGATCAGAAAAGCTTTGCATTCAGGTTTCAGTATAGTCATTCCCTGTCAGGTTTGCAGGCACAATGTGCCTTCCTGTAAGCAAGCACCTGTGAAAACCAGCTTAACAAACCATGGCACTCTGCCATAAAAGATAAAAATATGACATATTTCTAGAAATATGCATGCAATTATACAGATATTCATTTACATGCTAATATGTGAAAAAGAATTGCCTAATTTCATCAAGACATACTGTGCAACTAGAAGCAGGATTAAGCATCTATACAGTATTTAAAGAAGGATGTAAGTAGTTGAGTCAGCTGGATATCATTTTTCCTATCTTTGAAACAATATTAGCTAAAAATAAATCTTGCTTATTTCATTTATTGAGATAATATGTGGTCCTGCTAAGTCCAGGTTAACTAAAGAGTAGCAGCACTTTAAATAAAGCACAAACTCTTAGTTTAAAGAAAAACTGGTACTGATCAAAGACACCTTTCTTACCTTCAGATTTCAGTTAGGACACTGACTTCCAGTGGACTACTGCCAACCTTCAGCAGGTTTTCTGGGCCATCCAGCACTCTGTCATTCCTCTGCTCACTAAAACCAGTGCTCAATACATACAGCTCTACATGCCAACTCTACGTGTCCCACTTTGACCACACTCCTGAGTTCAGTAGACCAATGGCTTCTATCATTTCAGGTAAAAGTAACTCAAAAATAAAAAAAGCAAACCTAGACTTCCTACCAAGTATTCAAACCAAGTAAATGCTGGGGGCAGGGGAGGCTGGTGGTGGTGCCTTCTCTTCTGCCATTCAGCAGTCTACTATAGATGTTTTGGCTACTTGTCATTTCTTGCATTTATTTTTGAAGTCAGAAGCAATTTTTGATTCAAGAATAGCACTTTAGAATTCCTATGCTTGCTAGCTAGCTACAAGAATTCTTTTCCATCAAGATTGTGTAAAGTGATTGCTTTGTAAAAATCTGAAAAATACCATCAGTGTACTGATTATGCCACAACACCACTTTTAAGACTGAAAGCAATTCTGCATCTAAAGAAGTACAGAAAGATTAAGACATGACCAATATGACAAAATAAACCACACTGTGGAACAATCTCTAATCCACACTGATACTCACCCATCTCCCACTTTCGCATTATGCAAACATTCTAGTATATGTACTTAGATGGTAGTTGGAAAAAATCTGTCTCTAACCTCATGTGGGACTTGGAAGCCACAAATTATATTCAACAAAAGTAGTGATATCTTAAAATAAGTCAAGAACTGCAGCTCATGCCAACTGTATCTACGTCTGGCAGAAAGATGCACAACTTCTTACCGCTGTTAAAAACCTCTTCAAAGAGGAACGGAGGGAAGTTTTCCAGAACCACAAAGTCATTCTTTCACTGTGGTTTCTAATCAGCAGCACAACTGATTAAGGCAGTAATTTCAGTTTGTAACTCCCTCCCGACCTCCTCCCCAGGGAAGCTGTATGTGTTTTGGCTGGGAAGGCGTTGCAACAAACAGTAACTCAAACTTTCATATAGTTTTGCTAAAGGAATTACCAATGGCATCTTTTTACTGATCCAAAAGAATCAGGGAAGGAGAAAAGAAGTTGTGAAAAACATGACATTTATAAATAGGAATAAGCTCAGGCAATCACGGTACACAAGTTTTATGTATGCACAAAGGAATTCACAAAACTATAAAAAGTCAAATGTTTTAAACTGTCAAAAATCCCAGAAGTATTTATTCCAAAAATATTAGCACCACTCAATTAGTTTTCTTTAGTGTCATCAACAGGTATCACAATAAAGTGACTTGTAAGAAAACTTTTTCATTTATCCTAATCTACAAGCGCAAGAAAGAAATAACTTGTCATAAAGGGCTTAGTGTTACAATGCTAAAGCTACAAAATAAGTATGGTTTCAACAAAAGTATCTAACTTGCTTATTGACAGAACTGTATTCAACAGCATTGGTTATAAGATAAGCACTGAAGTTATTTTTGGTGGGATGAATGCCAAGTATATCTATAAGGTAATTATCTGGAGCATGGGAATATATAGATATATGTACACTTCAGGTAGGAAACATGTTTTCAATGACAATGATCTCTCTCTCACAAAGGAAACTTATTGAAATGGAATTACAGTGATGCACTTCAAATTCAAGTCTGGCTTTATTTGGAATTTACTTTAAATATTTAATAATGACAATCATCAGAGATGGAATAAATGGAATCATTAGTACTTTGCAGGTGCACGATGTCAGATTCTTCTTTTAAACTATCTGCCCATTTAAACTTCGTAAGAAACTGAATGTCAGCATTCTAGCTAATAGGTTCTGAATTCCCCAATGCTATTGGCCAGTTAGGATATCAGTTACCATTTAAGACCAGTGACGCTGATATTTCTTCAATCACATACAAACTTCAGCTGCTCAGACCATCTTTCGGGTGGCCAAGAGAAAAAAAAACCTGAGGTCCACTCAGGCTTTTCAATTTAGACAGTCAAAGTAGAACCACAAGAAATAACCGAAGCCATGAAGCAGCAACCAAGGAAAATTTGGTTAAGAATTGACCTACAGTTCCTCCATGATAAAGAACCGTGAGAGGTACAGATAGGAAGCTGTTATTGCCCATTTATGCAGTACCCTGAAGCTTTGCTTGGGCTGAGATAGCAGCACTCACTGAAGTCCATGCCTTCAAAGAAAAAAACACAAACATAGAAGTGTACTTTCAGATTGTTGAATTGCTCTGCAGTACTATACACTAGGCTTTTGTGGACTACTCATGTAACCTCATCAAAGCAATCCTCAAACATCCATCTTCTGTTCAAAATTGTGCTCCCTCCACTCTACAAAACAAGTCTGAAATTTAGTGGAGCGGTTCCCTGGAATTATGACACTATCCATAAACTTACATTAAGAAATCTAAACAACAGCAGCAAGGCCCTTTCATGAATATTCACAATATAAGGAAGACTGTTAGGAAGATCCCACATTAAGTTCACAGTGCCTAAGAATTCATGTAGAGTAACAACAAGGTTTCCTTGCTTCATTCTCACCTCACACCCACAGAAATTAATTTTAGAAACTAAAAAAATATGTTGTCAGGCTATCATGAAGTACTAATGCTTACCTGAGATTTATGGTGAAGTGAAAGCAGCATAGTGCTTCCCTGAGACCACAAAGCCAGGATGTACTAATGCTTTTATAACAGTAATTATAATTTTTATTAGTATGGTATATGTAAAAGTGAATGTTATCCAATGTGTCAAAATTGATATCATTAAAACCACGTTTGATAGGTTGAATATTTGCTCAGTTACACGTATATGCAAAGAAGTTTAACAATTTTCTCAAACTTCTCTTTAAGAAATTTGTATAAACAAAAGAGAAGCCTCCTATCACCTCTCTGGAAGACAGCATTTCTCTATTACACACAAGAAGCAAGGCCACATTGAGATTAAAATTAGCAGGAATAAAGTTTTAACTAATCCCAAATTTACAAGACAGTTTTCAAATGTCATGATTTGCAGAATTTATTTTTTTTATTTTAAAATTGTATCTTTGTAGAGAAAATTCTTGCTTTTCTTCTTTTTATGGAAGTTGTGAAACCCAACTAAGCTGTAAACACTGGAGAAATGTGTAGGCCCTTGGTTCAGGAGTGCCTGTTGTAGAACATAAAAACTATTGAGTCAAATATCAATGTCCATTTTTTTAAGGTGTTTTCTCTCGCTATGCAGATTTGGAGACTGACAGTATAATTTATGTGGCTGCATTTCATTAATTTACATTTTACCCTTGAAATCTGTAGCACAGAAGCCCACTACCAACAACATACTCAACTGAAAGCAACTCCTTGTCCCATCTAATATTTTTCTGCATTTCTTAGCATGCTGCCTTAAAAAAAAATAAGATGTTAAAGTGCTACCATCCTGAAGCCATTTTAAATAAGGGAAAGACAGATTGCAAATGTTTTGCTTATATTCCTTTGCTTCCTAGTTGTCACTGCCACTACTACCTCATTAGTAAGAGAAATCAGTATTAGGAATTTGCAAGTACAATTCAGGCAGCAGTAGAACTGAAAATACTTTTGTAGCTTATTTAGAACAGCTCAAAAGAAATTTCAGTTGTGAACAGCAGAGATTTTACTCATATTATCCCTGGATCCCCTGGTGAAGAAGTGCCAGAGCTTTGATTTTCAATATCACATGTATTAGCACTGTCTTTTGGAATTTTTTTTTTTTTTTTTTAAAGAAAGGTCTTGCAGAGCAAGTTAAAGGGATGAGGGAAAAGCATGTGAACTGTGCCAGTCCCTGATCCAAGCATCTCATTTACGAAGGGATCATAAAATTAACAATCTTTATCATAAATTTTGTTGCCATCAATACATCAAGCAGAGAGCCCCACACTCTGCACAAAGCCCTATGCACAGGACAGGGTTTCCAGAGCTTTATCAAGAGTTTCAAAAGCAAGACATTGCTGCAAGCATATCACATGCATCCTTCCCTACAAGGAAACTTTAACAAGGATACTATTTTAATGCACAGATGGGTTTTACTCATTGCCTGTATCTGCCTACACACTAAGCTTTAATGGTGTCCCCCAACAACACTGCATTCCAAATAGTTTCAATGCATAGCAATACACAACATCAACATTGTAACGACAAAAGGTAAGAAAACACAGCCTTGTTCACAGCCACACTTACCTGCTCTGAAAGGATAAACGAAACTGCAGCCCTTGTCTCCTAGCAGACTGATTTTCAACTTACTACCTAACATTGTCAGTGCAATCAGAGTAACACAAAAATCCAGCTGAGAGGAATGTACAGATACACAGACTAGGAATCCATGCAGCTGTAAAATGTCATTCCTAAATTAATTTCAAGATTTAATCAGAAAATGCAATTACAGCAGTGTGTGACAGGCATTCAGATTCATGAAGATGCTGTGTTCCCCTTTTCAGGGAAGGGGCACAGTTAGAGATGACATAGTCGGCACAGAGATAGCTGCTGTATGAAAGCAACAGATTTCAAACTGAAGCCTCAATTGAATGCTTTGTTTTCTACGAAGTTCAGTCAAACCAAAATACTTCCCGACTGCAATTTTTAAACTCCACTTCCTGAAGTAGAATTTATTGTGAAATATTAATGTCACGCTATTAAAAAAAGCCCCCTGTAATTAATCTTTTAAATTAAATTTGTCATGTATAAACAAGACGCAATATTTTCCCTAGTTAGTTCATTAGAACACACATAATCAATTAGAAATGTTGAATTTTAACTCAAAAAAGCTGAAAATTTTATTTCCAATATTCTAACTAAAGGATGTACTCATACAACAAAAGGGAAATTGGACACAATAGTGTACTCTATAGGTCAGAGTTGAACTAGATCATAAACCAGAAAAAAAAAATGTAGTACTGCATTTTTTGCAACATAAATCAGCTGGTTTTTGAGGAATGAAAAACTAAAAAAATGAAACAGTTTTTCAGGACGCTCATCTGAAAACAAGTCCACTTCAAGCAAGACACGCAAATTTTATTTTTTATCATTTCCCTAGCTGCCATTCCATATGTATTGGAGAAAAGCCAAGTTACTGCTGCTGTGGGTACTTTTAAGTTTTGCAGTTTGGTTATGGATTTAAATCTCAGCCACAAATACTTACTTTTTAATCAGGAAAAAATACACTCTGTATTTAAAACATAATAATCAACACAAAAGAGTCCCTAATATATATATGCAAATAAGATCTTGAAATTGCTGCTACAATAGTCTTAGATCAAGTACTAACATTAGAACTAGAGTGATAACAAGCCTAGAATCAGATTAGGTAATTTAAATACCTAGGCTCTGAATAAAGAGCTATATATGCTACTACAGAGGAAGAAGGAGCCAGAAGCTATCCTAAATTGGGTGGGTAATCTGTAGAAACAGTTACGTTTATCACCTTCCCAACAACAATGTCAGTTTGAGGAGTTCCTACTCCCCATCTCAATTATTCGCTTCTCTTCCTCCCTAACAACGTGCATCTGCCTTAAGAAAAAAAAAACAAAAACAAAACACAAAACCAAAACAACTACCACATATTTTACATATTTTGACACTTGGAGAGGAATAAATGGGAAACTAATCTGGCTTTGATCTCCAATACAATTCATAAATGGTTCTGCAACAGTTTCCCAGTAAAACAGACAGGATGGCACTACTGAGGGACAAGCTTTAGTCAATCTTTTAAGACATATTAATAAGGTATTCCATTTTCACAGTACATATGCACTGTGGTACAGATATATTCCAGTAGAGAAGATGCTTTAGGTGCAGCAATGGAATTCACCACACTGGAGACTACAGTTCATTCTACACAGGATGAGGAAAGTTTTATTTTTAAAATGAGGTTTCAGACACAGGAACTACAGCCTCTCCCAAAAATCTGAAGTCTTTTCTCCATCTCCATCCATGATTTTACTCAGCAAGCTAGCAAGGGTTATGAGCAGCAACCATGAAATTTGATGTACTGGAAAACGTAACATTCAAAGCAATTAATACAACTCTTTTTGGTTTTCTGTTCAAGGGGTTAGTCCCAAAAAATAACTAGTTGGTTTCCTATTTTTGGTACGAAGAAAATGCTTCATTTTCAGGCAAGAAAAGAAGCATAGCAGTATTACTCAAATCTGCACACTAGAATAGAGCTTACCGGCAACTGCAGATCCTGTGCATTCACAAGGTCCCCAGTTGCACAGTTGACTCCATAGGATCTCCCAGTAAGAGCCCCTTTACAAGGCCAAACCAGAAGTCCACTTAGCCCAGCATCCTATGTCAAACAGCAACTACCTGTGCATGCTGTAGTAAAACCACAGGAACAACATCTGAGCCTCTCTTCATCAGAAATGTGTGATTTCAAGGATGCATTAATTTGCTCAACTGTTTTTTGATCTGCTGCAAGCCTTCATCTGCTGGCTTATATGAAGACCGTACTCTATAAAATGAAGGCATGTGATGTGAAGTGACCCGAGATGTTTAAAAAAAAGTTGAGTTGACCTCAGGGAAAAAGAAAAAATTATGTTTACTCAACTCAACCACAATACTAAAAAAAAAAAAGGCAAGATGACAGCTGAAATTAACTGTAGTACAGAAAGTTATGTTAGATACATGTTAGAGGTAAGTGCAAACTGTTTATTCCAATTCATATGCCACCTTTGTGTACAAGCATAGGTCAAGGAACAAAACTAACTGTCAGGAAACAGAAAGACTGAATGCCATAAAGTTACACACACCTTGAACGTCGTCCCCCCCCTTTTAAAACCCTGAGGCAATGTAAAAAAAAGTTGTAATAATCAAATCTGCTCCTACAGACATAATAAAAAGGAACAGGGCATTCAGGTATCCTCCTGAGTACTGAGAACACTAATTGGTCCACAAAGTACAGGCTTTACTTTCCTTATTTTTGCTATAAGTTTATGTTATGGACTTCTCTGGTTAGAAAACATTGCATGTCCCAGATTACATGTCACACTGCCATCACTAATACACCAGAATGACACAAGAAATCCCACTGTTGGAATGTTTAGAAAATCTTACCCCAGAAATGTCATTATATACAACTACATCTGAACTACAAAAAACAAATGATTCTCCCCATGCAGACAACTACATACTCTGATATATACTACCAAGAGCTACACTGAAGGCATTCCATAGCAATATATGTAATCTACTACCTTAGCTTTCCTTAAAGCATTCCCTTTATGAAAAGGGTGGGATGAGGGGGCAGAGAAATAAAGTCAGCACACCTGATACTCATTGAATACATAAAGCATTGTATAGCAGTAAGTTTCGCTGTAATCAAATAGGCAGAGGGAAAATCCCAAACGACCTATTTGACCTTTCGGGGATGGAAGAAGGAGAAACTGTACAACTATGGTTTATGTTTAAAAGAAGCTGTCCATGTGAGCAGCCATTCAACCAACGGATCTGTCAGATACAACCCAGCCCAGAAGAGCAGAAGAATGCAAGTTCCATTTCATGAAGGCTTGCCTTGGGGTAACTATACTAGCAATGAATTCTTAATGTCTGGTTGCACCCTGACTTGTTAAAAAAATGACTTGTTAGTCATAGCTAAACAAATAAGATGATTATTAATACAAGCTATTAAAAGAAAAAAAAGGAAAGTTGTCCAGTTAAATCAGTATTCTCACAAACAGTGAAGCTAAAACAGAAATAATGTGTGTCTGTATCTTGGAACATGTTCTTAGCAGTTCTTCCTGCTCTAGGCATTGAAGTTTCTGACAAAGCATTACAAAGTTTGCAGCTTTCTGCTTTGCAAAACTATCAAAGTGACTGTCACTTGTTCTACACTTACTAGGCAGACAGGAACAGATTTCTGTACCTAGATGTCGACAACGTTCATTAGAATGCTGAAATTGGTACCTCAGCTATGATGGAAAGCTGGCAGTAGAACTAAAGATAACAAAGAACAACCTCAGAGTCCTGAAGACATCAACAACAAAAAGGCAATCTCTTCCCAAGGCCTAGACAGTAAAAGACTAGATGTTAATTCAGAAAGATGAGAATTCCCATGCTCTCTGAAACATAAAACCGAAAAGGACAAATTCCACTACACACATTACAGTTATATTTACCAACATAAAGACAGAATGAAGACAAAGATAGTTAGTAACAGAAGTTAAAGGAGGCTTCATAAGGACACCTTCCCTTTCAGAAGTGGAGAATGAGAAAACATTTTGCAGAACTCTGTTGCATGCTTTTGGTTTCTCCTACCTGGCTTAAAAAAAAAACCCTTCTTTCCTGTTGTAGCATGCAAAAGTCTCAGTGAAACTCAGTTCATGGGAGGCAAAAAACTGGAAAACAAGTTATTTTCAAGTGCTGTTCTAATGCCTGAGCACATCCTACGAAGCAATTCATTTTCTATGGATTGTTACATTAAAAAAATGAAATGGTTGGACAATGTAGAAATACAGCTGCTTGTTTTAATAATTACAAAAAGGGAAGTGTGTGTGACAGTCTTACGTGACTTCTGCGCTGGACTGTTATGAACAGTACATTAAACAGTTGACTCAATTTAAAGTACATAATAGTTAAATAAACTTAATAGATAAGATCAGCACAGAAGTGAATTTAACTATACTATACAATTTGCTGCAATTCAGCTTCTCTTTAGATGACTTAAGTAATAAACAATTTACTACGATAGAGCCGTTAAGAACACAACAGGAAGTGTTCCGCTGGAGATCAGACTTTGTTTCCCTGCAAGGCAAAATTCACTCACTAGGACTATTCTTTGCAGTAAGCATTGGGTTTCTTTGGGAAGAATTCACAAACTAACCATCCACTAAAGATTCAGCTGCACAAAGCACGCTAAAAAACAGTATAAGGCACTTGTTACCTGCATTTTTTTCCAGAAGACTTTTACGGAAGAAGTTTTAAACATTCACCTAGGACCAAACTCAGATCCACCTTTTTTTCAGGGAGAGTTGTTTTACAGTTCACAATAATTCTGTAAGAGAAACATCCTCATTTTCTCTTTACAGCAAAATAAATCTCTTGCCATTCACATACAATACACGCAGTTGAAAGTGGTACGATAAAGAAAACAGCTAATTTGGGAGATGTTACTATGTAAGTAGCAGCTGGCTTTTCCACTTGCAACTTACCAGCTCCAGTTTCACAGAGCACTGGAGGATAAGCTACTTACCATATCCATATGGATATTCCTTATCCATAGGACAACACACTGAGAAGAAAGCAGAGCATGAAATTTAGCCCATGCATGAAGTTATTCCCAACAAAAATTACGTTCAATGTGTGAAGCAAGTTGTCTTAAGTTTTTATTTTAGTTTACTCAGAGTATCCGTTGTTTTTCTTCCTTGTGAAGGGCAGTAGAATTCAAATGTATGAGAACAATAAGCAAAAACATCTATGTCTAATTTAACAGAATGCAACAGTGTTTGGGAGGTGGTGGTGTGGAAGAGAAAGAGCTTTTCTTGTCTGAATCTTTTTCCAGCTTCATATATTCACCAGTTAGCAAAATTATAACCAAATAAGGTGATATTTCACTGTGTACCCTTTCAGTGTTTCACAAACTAATCTGATAATTAAAAGCAAGGCTTCTAGTGTAGAACATGCCAAACATACTGTTAACTTGCAACCAGTAGACCTCAGAGCTCTGCTGGTATCAATGGCAGCCTCACAAATGAATCGAGCAATTTGCCTAAGCAAGCAGGCAAACAATTAACACTAAATGTGGAAGAAAAAAATGCAAACAAAAAAAGTCTTGAAATAGTATCACAGAAAGTGATACTCTCCTGCCTCAAAAAAACCCTAACCAACTCAAAACCATATATTCTTCCCTTGCATTTCATTCCATGTATTCACATACCTTATAACTGTCACTTTTGTCACAGAGGTACATGTCCAAGTTTGCTGGTAAACTCCTTGCTTATTAATAGGCAATGAAGTGCCTTTTAAGAGGAGACTGAAGCACTGTTTTTTAAGCAAGTGCTGAAAAACAGACCAGACAATGATCCTTTGACATTATTTAGGTATTTTTGTGAAGTAGCTCCTGACAGAGGCAATTATACCATACTATCACAACTATTCCTCGTTCCCATGATCTGGAACTGCATGAGTTGGCAATATTTCAAGTGTGAAGCCAATGTACACAACAGGTGTGAAATGTGTTCTTAATTCTGCTGGATCCAAAATTTTCTTAACCGACACTGACTACATTGCTCTCTGGGAGCAAAAGAGGTCTGCTTCTATTTTTTCCCCTTTCATTAGGAATAAAGTATTTCAATGATTAAAAAAAGGACTACTAAATTAAATCCGTGAACAATTTGAAATTTGAACATCCACATTTGTTTCCCATTTCTTTTAACCATTACTCTTTGAAAATGGTTTCCAGATTTGCCATTTCATAGTAAATCCTGTGTGGTGTTTTTATGCCAGTGCACCTGGGACACCTTTGTAACTCATGTATGAAATGCAATATATACTGTTATCTGATAGAATATTTCATACCAACCTACAGGGTAAGATGCGCACATCTTCAATGAAAGGAAATTGTATAATTTCACAATTTCTCTGATTTTAAAACCTTAAGAAAATACCCCCAAAATAAGTACTTCACAGGACATCCTTGGTCATAGTCACTATTCAAAACTATTTCATGAATTTAAGGGGTTTTAAACAACAGTATTAGGCCTAGACATGGGTGCAATTAAGGAACATTATGCAGCTCATTTTTTAATCTTATGTTCAGTCATCGATGAAATTTTGCACCCACAAGAACAGTGTTATTTAAATTAGCACTCTTGGGTGTCCATCCTTTCAGGTAAAAAGCCAAAATCAGAAACCCACCTTCCAAAATCTAGTATAGAACCTACTCACTGAAATACTTTTTCCTTAAATTTCACCCTACTGTTTAGTAGTAAAACCAAAAAATGGACAATACTCGAAACATACATACGTCTACAAGAGCAAAGCCAGAAGAACAGGCCATAAGTGATAAAGTTGAAGCAGCTCCATCTTCAGTAAAGCCAAGACCTCTTTTCCTCTTCACACTCCACTGTCAGACACAAATCCCCAACACGCAAACTACAAGTTTTGAGACTGGCTGAGAAAATATTTTCTCTTATAAAAGGTCCAATAGTATGATAGTTTGCAAGTTGTTGCCATTTCAGTTTGGGACTGATCTAGAAGAGAGTCACTTCACAGAACTAAATTCATCAAATGAGATAATCTTTCTGTACTGCAGTTTTAACAGGAATTTCTGAAACTAATGCATACATTCCAGCAAAAAGTTTTACTTCAGTTTACTACTAGTTTCTCAGGAAGATTCTCCAGTTGTTCTGAACACCCTAACGCCCAAAAAATAAGAAAGGCAGTAAGTGAATCTGTGCTTAGTGTCTCTTAATCTGTTTTCCAGAGGTTTTTCAGTTCAATTTATTTCAGTGGTCTAAGGGCAGGTTAAACTAATGTTGACCAAACCTTGTATTTCTCTTCAAAATTTTATTATAACTTCTTCACACAACAACAAAACCTGGCCCATTAAAATGATGACCCTACTGGCTTTCAGATTGGTGGATAAAAAGCCAGCTGGTTTCCCTTCAAAAACATTTAACAAAAAGCATGTCAAGCAAGTAACTTCTTTTGAGAAAAGTAAAATTTTGGCATTAACCTTGAAAATTCTTAACCACTTCCAACTTCAAATTAATAATGCAAACAACAATATTGTGTGCTCAATCCTAAAAAAGTGAGAATAAATCTCATCACTTTGAGCAAAGAGGGCTTTATGTTTCTGGAGAATGTGAAGGACTTACCAGTGACTGCTGTTCTGGATTGTTCTGCTCCCTGCCTTTGTATTATAAAAAGCTTCCCAATTCATGCAGGAGCAATTTGGTTTTCTAAAAAATGAGAAGGTTTCCAAAGCTATCACCAAATTCAGGCTTCACATTTAAGCAACTAACCATATTTCAGCTACATTTAAAATCCAACTGTAACTTTCTGAATAAACAATTCTAATCAAAAGAGGCACAGTAAAGAAAATAGAATTGAAGAACCATTCATCTCCAGAAAACACATAAATCAAATAGAAACAAGACAAATCAGAACTATTAATTGAAATTTTAAAAATTTGAGTAACTTGAGTGGATCTTTCTGCATGGAAGTACAGAAATCTAAAAAGCAGCATTAGAAGACAAGAACGTGTTTTAAAACTCCAATGTTAAAAAAAGTGAATAAGGAGTATGACAGTTACTTTGAAAAAAACTAACCATGAGTAAGATGAGACTATAATGAATGAGAATCCAATGAAACAAATGAAGTTGCTAGGTAGAAGTTTTGGTATGGCTTGCAATCCTAGTCGAGAACCAGCATGTACTTAAGCAACAGGTGAGGCCTGTTCACCTAATCCTTTTTTTCATTTTTGGATTTGATGAAGCACAACTCATTTCTTTTCTGATTGCTGATTGCTGTAATCCTCTACCCTCACTTAGGCTAAAGAATCTTCACATTGTAAAAATCTAAACTTGCACAGCTCAAAAGAGCATCTATCTCTGTGGCTTTATTTTTTTCTTCCTCCTGAGGCAAGTTATTAGTTGCTCACTCTTTATACTAGGCTCATCAGACCAATCTACAATTTTTAAACTAACTTCATTTATTTGCAAGCAGTTATAACTGTCTTACTCAAAATTAAGTGAAACAAAAATTAAGAGCTAATTATCTTCAGGAACTTTCATTCTTATTTGGAAAGATCAAGTTCTCAGATCTGCCTTATAAAGCTTTTAGAGAAAATTTTCACAGTTGTTTTTTCAGAAACAGTCATAAGTGAAATCTCAGCAAGTTGCACATTGTCCACACTTCTACAATCCAAGGATTTAAAATCAGAATCCATATAAAAACCAGTAGTAACTGACTGGGGGGTTTCTAAGCTATACATTTAAAGATAAGAAACACAAACCACAAACTAGGACTGTGACTTGAAGCAGTAATACCTATTCTATGACTATTTCATTACTAGAGAGGTGGGAAATAAAGAGTGTATGGTGTCACTCAACCAACTTAAGAAAGTGAAAATTAGCCCTTTTGTTAGAGAGTAAATATCTTTCATCCAAAGGCAATCAATAACAACTACTGAATCCAAAGTCATTCCCCGAGGGGCTACCAAAGGATAAAGCAGCAACAAATTAAACAGGTGATTGCCAAAGGGTCTGACCAGCATGGCAACGGTACTAGCTTACAGTCCCATTTGTGACCACACTGCTGTGCTATGACTCCTCTGAATGGACTTTCAACATTAGTTAAAAACAACTTGTGTTAAGACAACACAGTAAGAAATCTATTTCAGAATTTGCCCAATTATTACAATTTCACAGCATTGTATAATCATAGAGTCATTTAAGTTGGAAAAAACCTTTAAGATCTTCAAGTCTAACCATAAACCTAACACTGCAGAGCCTTCCTACCCTCAAAGAGATCAATACTGCAGCACAGCTTGGTATTGGTTGCAAACTTGCTGACAGAGTACTCAATGCCCTTATCCAGATCATTGATAAAGATATTAAACCAGACTGGCCCCAGTACTGAGCCCTGAGGAACACCACTTCAGACCAGTCCAGAACTCCCCAGGACCAGCTATCCAGCTAGTTTGTTGCCCAAGCAGAGAGTATGCTCTTGCAGGTCACGAGCCACCAGTTTCTCCAGGAGAATGCTGTGGGAGACAATGTCAAAGGCTTGCCCAGGTAGACAAAATCCACAACCTCTCCTTCATCCACCAAGTGGGTCACATTGTCATAGAAGAAGATCAAGCTAGTCAAGCAGGATCTGCCTTTCCTAAACCCATGCACAATCCAATTTCATTTTCTCTACTTTGCTACACAATGTAAGTTTCACTTTGAAAGAATGAAATAAAGTGGGAAAAAATAAATCCACACCTCTTACAGATCTGGAAGGTTCTCTGGTTTAATGGCATTGACACATATTAAGAGATTACAAAAAAGAATCTTATGCCAAATCAATGCATGACCAGACATCTTACAAGTTTGACTACTATCATTGAAACAACACATTTGCAACACACTGATTTTTAAGTCAATGAAAAGCATACTCTTCTGAAAGACCTTTACAAGACAAATGCCTATAAAAAGACAATGTAAAAAGTATTTGCTTTAACACATAGGTAAGTTGCTTATTAAATTTTAATATTATTCAAAGATTAAACAGACCTTTGATCACTAAATACGTCAGGCTGATTTTACTTCTCCTCATGAGGATCTATATTACAGTGCAACCTCTCAAAAATGGGATAGTAGCTAAAAAAGCAGTCTCACTTCTTTAAACAGGTGTGTAAGGGCTTTTCAAGTAACTAGGAAACTACATCACATATATAAAGGACCAGAATAAAAACTAGTTTCCAGGAAACACTGGTGGCACTATAGTTGGCATGAAAAGTCTTTGTGTGAAACAAGTCATGCCCTTGTGGCTTACTAATGGGAGTGTTTATGGAAATACTTTCCTCAACAAGTTAATCTTATATCAGGTACTGGAAGCAGCCTGGCTGGGAACTAGAAGCCGAAGACTGATGTCACCCATTGAATTAAATGCTACACTAAACTGACAGGCAATCTGTGACTAGGTCAACAGAGCCCCAGGTCCATGCAGATGTCAGTAGGAAGATGCGCCTCTGAAATGGAGTTGGAACACTGCTGACTTCACCCCAGATTGCACAGGACCAGTAAAGCACACTGTCATGTAATACTATGCTGGAAAAGTAAAGGTGTTTGCATAGTCAGCTTCATTCATTTTTCTAACAATAAATACCAAGTGAACATTCAGATACATGACCCAAACTGTATCTCTTTCAACACTGCAGCCAGGGAAGGTCAGTAATTTCAGAATACAGCCTTCCCATCTGCTTGCTTAATATGTCTGGGTTAAGCATTAGCCAGCCAGCCACACAGCTACACAAAGTTAGAAGCAAGCTGCTGTACAAATATGGAATAGCAGAGCTCAATTCTCACATCCTGACTCTCGATTTGCAGCTTCTGAAGTTCTAAGGCAGTTAAACTGAAAGAGCTGAACATTTTAAATCCTGTAATTACAGATTATTTTAGTGACTGAAAAAAGTACACAGTAACCCAACAAATCCTTATCAAAAGTCGCCATGGTAAGAACGGGCTACACTAACTGCTTCCCTTGTGAGAGCCAGCTTTATCCACTCCCAGTTATAAAAACATGCCATTTATTCTAACATGGAAAGGGAGTAACAGTGCTAGACCCACATTGTCTCATTTCCCATTTCCTTTTAGGTACCAAAAGGCAGACCTTGTCACAATAAGGCTCAGAAATGCAATGAAGCAGAAATTCAGCCTTCAGGAGACAAAGTGAGATAATGGTTCTCTAAAGTGAACTTAGAAAGAAAAAAGAGCAAGTTCTACATAGCATTTTTTATTTCCCAAAAGTGATTGTAAAGAAATCTGAGGAAAGATTGGATAGACTGTTAGTGACAAATGCCAAAACCTTGTCCAATTATAACTGCAATGAGTACTTTAACTGCATTTATATATACCAACTAATTATTTGTGGTTTCGAGCAAAAAAAAGAAGTTTCAAAAAACTCTTTAGGGTAAAATCCACAGGCCTGCTTTGTGCCTCCAGCAAATCAATTTATTTGTCATTGTGCTGCTGCACAATTTTTTATGAAATCCAGAGAGAGAAAAGTGTCCTTTCCTCCAGAGATTACCTGAAAATGCATAATGGAAAAGAGAGCCTGTCCTCCTTAAGGTGCCAGCTCCCATAACACAAGCTGTGTTCTCTCCACAGAGAGGAGACAGAGCACAGCTGGATTCAACTTGTATAACCAGTACAGCTCTTCTGTACCAATGACAACATTTCACAAATCTGAAAATGCTGCAATTGCATAAATAAGTCCTCCACCTGGTTTTGGTTTTGTTCCAATCCCATTTACCTAGCTGTGCAGATCAAGGAGCTGTGTAGCCCTTTTGGCTCTATGGTGAGAGAAACTTAATGTATATTTTGTACCCATGGTAACCAGAGACAGTTAATTTGTTCAGCAGTCGTTCTCTTACAAACATTAATTAGTACAGAGCTGAATTATTTCCCTGTAAGGTGGAAGAGGCAAACTGATTATTTTTTCAAAATCTTATGGCTCCTTAAATATAGCTATTTATAGTTACAAACATCCTAGGTATACTAAAGGGGATAAAAAGGAAAAAATTAAAAAATCGTATTTTTACTTCTGACAATTTCACTGTTGTATCATTTGAATCAGGGGGTTTAATCCTAAGAGAAACTCTTAATTTTTAGCTTTTTCACAAATCATTATGTACCAAAACCACTATTAGTGTGGCCTAGGCAGAAGCAACCTTGGAGCACTAAAGATACGTAAATTGAAACACACATTTAAACGTCAAGATTCTGGGAGAACCAGGAGGACTTCCAGTTTATAGCACATACTGTACCACCAGATCTTCTTTTTCCTGAGCATCAGAGATGGTTCACCTTGGTATGGGACTTGTAAGCTTAGCAAGTTTCATGTAGCCACAAGAGGCATAGCACTTACCTATGCACCACAAGTACAGCTGCCGTGACAGAGCTGACTCTGCAGAGAAGCTTCAGTCAGAACCCTGCAAGAGTCACATGTAACTCCAAAGTGGGGACAGTGATATTTCGAGTCCTGATCTTCCTCTGAAGTTGCTTTTGTGTTTTGAATGAAACCTAGATTACAGAAGTTTCACCTACTCAGTGACAAACTGAGAACAAGTCCTACGAGGAGCAGCTGAGGGAACTGGAGTTGTTTAGCCTAGAGAAGAGGAGGCTGAGGGGAGACCTCATCACTGTCTACAACTACCTGAAAGGAGGTTGTAGCGAGGTAGGTGTTGGTCTCATCTCCCAAGTGACAGGTGATAGGACAAGAGAAAATGACCTCAAGTTGCACCAGGGGAGGTTCCGATTAGACATCAGGAAAAATTTCTTCACTGAAAGGGTGGTCAGGCACTGGCACAGCTGCCCAGGGAGGTGGTGGTGTCACCATCCCTGAAGGTGTTTATAAGGTGGGTAGATGAGTTTCTTAGGGACATGGTTTAGTAAGGGGACAGGTATTGTTGGACTTGATCTCCCAGGTCTTTTCCAATAGATGATTCTACGATTCTATGAAATCTTGCTTAGTTTCAGCCTACAGTACCAATACCACAAGCAGAAGTGAACACTTGCTCACCAAGAATAACAACAAAGCATATAAGGCTCCACCATTTCATAAGCTTTTACTAGAGGCTCACACACAAAATTAGAACTTGTAATTTTGTTTAAGTCATAGCTACTTATGGTTATTTAGGTCTCAGCTACTTCTGCACACGTGAATACTTCAAAGACAGTGGAAACACTTATGCGTGCAGCTAAGCTGCTGCCTGGAAAGAAAGAATTTTTTTAAAAACTGTCTGTCAATTGAGAAAAAGTCAAGAGACCCATTTTGATGAAACTCCTATGGACCTCTGTCCACATGGTAGAAACTGGCAGATTTCCTACTAGTTCCCCTTGCTAGCTCCTCAGCAGTCTACTCTGTGGGCGGAAAGGAAGCCAAAAGCCTAAAAGTTCTGGCTGTGCTCTCCCCTGCAGTCTTCATTCCCAGGGTCTGCAAGTGGCCTGCCCTGGCACTGGACCTATATTCCCATTTGCAGTCAATTTTAAAATAAAGTAATTCATACAGAGCTGATTTCAAAATGCTGAAGCAATTGTCCTTCCCGACTTGGCTTCACTAGGCACCCTCACTAGTGGCAGAACTGTAAAATACTCCCACGAACATGTGGCTCAGAGCAGGTCAGAACAAGCAAACAGCAGAGCATACTAATTTTCTGCTGAAGTACTAAAAGAATTATATGCTTCAGCATACTTACAAGGACGAGATGATTTACCACTGTACCTGAATGTGCTGGAACTTAACCACTTGATTAAAAGACAATACTGAAGATACACTAGCACTGTTCTTCTCATATGTAGGCATCAGTTTCTAATTATAATATATATTATAATATATATTTCAAAAATTTCAACGTAAGTAACAGATTTTCAAGACCAAGTATATAATTATAATGTACATCTTTCTAAACTAATTTGGAGTAAATAGTTTCATTAGTTTAATATAACTAATACTAGAAAACAGGGGAAAGATTTGGTTAAAGACAGTACCTTTCTGAAAAAAGTCAGAGTTTTCGTAAGGGTTTGTGATGTTAATTTTTATTATACGCAGCATCCCAAGAGCAACAGCCAAGGAAAGTTACTGACACTGATATATTTTGCACAGACAGTAAACATTTGAATAAGATGCCATCAAGACCATTTTCCCTGACATCTCATAGTGCAATTTCAGGTCAAAGCCTTCCAATTATTTTTTTTTTTTTCCTCCAGAAAGGGAAGTCCAGCTTCCACTGTAGAAAAGAAGCATAACTTGTAGGAGCTTAGGACTGTGGTCTGCAAACCCTGACATCCTTCTTAGAAAGAAAAAAGCTCCATCTGAGAAAATCTTTTGGGATGAAATGATGAGTATCCCAGGTACAGAAAAGCTTCACATTTGTTTATTTTACTGATCTGGTCCTTTCCAACCCTTTCCCCCATTTTTTCCATTCCCAGACAGTCACTTAGACCAATCTGACTTTGAAGTACCTACACAGGAAAAAAGCCTTCTTTAAGAACTGAATCCTTCATCATCAATAATAAAGCTGCAATGAGTGACAATGGTGACCATTTGGAATGGAAGCATACCAACTGACAGCAGAAGCCAAAAGCAATGGTCAGGCATTACACCACTGTAACACACTGCAGTAATTCTAAAATGTCCTGTACCAGGTATGCCAAACACTTTGCCACATATTAATATTTCTCCTTGCTCAGCTTGTTGAGAGTATCAGTATGTCTTGGGTTTACAATACTGAACACATCCTTACATGAAAGCACCTTATAACTTTGCACAGATGGAAGATGTCTTAGCGTAATCCAAAATATTTTATTACACAGTTGCCTGATGGAGATAATCTGCCTTCTTCCCACAAAACAAGGCAGTCTGAGTGTCAGTCCCCATGTCAATCTTTACAGTGAGAGAAACCAAACAGATCCGTCAATCTTTTCCGTATTAGTTTGGCACAATGCATTTCTAAAATAACAACCTTGAAGACTATCTGCACTGCTCTCTGCCAGAGATCTGTATGGCTTAAGGAGTTTCATTTCATGCCTTCTTGTATACAAGGGCGGGTGGAGGGGGTGGGGGGAGGGGAACAACTCCTCCCTCTTCCTGCAACACTGGCTTAAAATAAATACAGAGAACAATCTGCGTGTCTTTAAGACCTCTTCCCCATGTACCCTTGCTCTTCCTCCCAGGAGCCTTTGGGACAGCTAAGAAACATGTAGTTACAACACAAGAGTAAATTCCTGTCAGGGGAAGAAACTGGAACTCTGAGGTTGTTTGTAGGAAGACATTTGAAGAAGGTATGCACAGGGCCACAAGGAGGAGAGTGTACTGGTGCAGGAGGATGTAGCAGAAACCCATGCACCCTGGAGCTTCCTACTGGTTTGGGCATCTGATGTGCCTGCAAATATCAGGAAACATACTGTATTGAGCTGTTCATTACAAAAAAATGGAGAACTTGAGTTAAAAATTCAACAAATTAATGTCTGCTCAATATTTACGGAAGAGCTGGTTTTCTGGAACTATATGCAGGCATTAAAAATAAACTTATGCATGCTAATACAGTTTTAAGAGCAACTCTATCTAGCGCCATTTAAAAAACAGCTGTTCACATTTCCATTTAAAGGGTCAACTGCTTAAGAATTTTACAGAACTGTAAGAGCTATCACCTGTCTTCTATTTATACGAATAATACAAAGAAATTAATAAGCAATATAGATCCTCCATATAGGAGGTGATTTCCAAATTTTTAACAACGTATTAGCATTAGTTCAGTGAGCTTCCGTGCTAGTCACAACTGCAGTTATTTTATTACATCAAGCAAACAAGTGTTTAGTCACAGGACAGGCGTCCCTAAAGGCATTTACTTTAGTGAAAAAACACATGAGGTGTTAATTTCAGATACTGATTACATATTTGGTGATAAAGTTGAAACTTACAAGAGAAAAATTGGACAGGAATATTAGTATCACACCTAGCAATTCTGTAGTCTAGAAATATGTAAGTAAACTGAAAAAACTGTCACTGACTACACATGAATTTTCAAAGTACATATTCAACTACCAGAAATTAAGGTACTGTCATAATTCAAGGCAATTAGAATATTATCTTAACTATGAAATAAACAAACTCTGCCTGCTAGAGTGTATTAATCTGACAAGCTGGAACACTATATAAACTGCAAACTGGGGGCCACTGTGAGTTTCACTAAACATTTCACACATTTGTATTTTGTATGCCTCTCCAAACGTAGAACAGCTAAATATCACTTGAATATAATGGGGACACCCTACTACCCACTGGGCTTTGAAGCTTCCCTTTTAAAGCACCTGAAGAATTACTAAAATAAGACTCTGCAGGCATTTATCAGCAGTAGAAAGGGATATAGCACAACGTTTGTTTAAAAAAACCCACACAACTATTTCTCAGTTGCTATTAACACAAATAAGTTTTTTTTATTCCTTGATCACTTGAAAAATTTACACCAAGCCCCTTTAGTACCTGGAAGGAAAAACCCTGAAGATACAAGCATGACGGTCATACAGGACATACAAAAAATCCTTATTTTGTAAGTGGGTATTGCGTAGAAATAACTAGTGATATTAAATGCATCAGTCAGCCAAAACAAGGAATACTAGTTGTATTACTTTGAAGGTTTACTACCATCTCACAAAAGCACCTATCGCCATTGCTGACAGCTGAGCAAAGACTCATTTCAGTTTCCTCAAAAGCAAGATGACTGGATGCTCAAGACGAGGATAGAAAACTCATTTTTTCCAGCATTCTACTCCCACCTTCCAGAGTGACCCTGGATATGAAAGAAGGAGCTGTGAAATCTGTTGATGAGAAATACTAGGGAAGAATTGAAGTTACTCAGCCCAGCAGGTATATTAGCAGTGACTCCACTACAAACTAGAATATTAGAACAAGAGAGATGAGAACAAACAATATTATATTTACATGAATGAAGCGAGTAGTTTATACTCCAGGGACACATTAAAGACATGGAGACAGTGTGAAACAAAGGTAGACAGACTTAAATTTTAGTTAAATCTCAGAACAGATAAATGGGAATACTGAAGGACGTTCTAAATTTAATGAAAAAAACCACACCTTTTGCAAACACATTCAAATCCTTAGTCATTAGATGAGGACTATATAAAAAAAAAATTGGATATTTCTGAGCAAAATAAAGAGTGATGGCTCTATTAGTTTTTAAATACTTCTCAAATTGTATTAGTAATCAGTTTCCAGACAGAAAGAAGGTAAACAAGCCCCTATTTCAAATGACTCTTAAGTAACTCGAGGTGCTGTTTTACAGATTTTTTTCAGTCAAGGTCTAACCCACAAACCCAGAAACAAAAAAAAAAAAGAGAACCCAACCAGAATCAATGAAACTCCAAAACCCATAAACACAGAAACAAACAACAAAACAAAAAAAAAACAAAAAAAAAAACAAAAAAAAAAAAAAAAAAAACAAACCAAAAAAAAACCCCACCCCCTAACATGTCTTAGAGGAGAAAAATAATGAAGACTATTCACCACAGAGCACTATTCTCCAGTTCTGTAGTGTGGTGAGATAGAAAATGGTAAGTGTCCTGCAAGCAACACATTCAGCGTCTGGGTAAAAATAAAAAGGGAGGGAAGCAACAGAAAGCAACCGAAAGCAACCTTCCACTTAACCACCTTCTCTTAGCCACCTAGAGACAACTCATGAAGCCCTCTTAAAGGCCTTCTGTCCACTTTACCTCAAACAAAAGAATGAACTGTAATTCTGGAATTTTAAGCCAGAGCAGAGCAGATAGAAGTAAAACAAGATGACCTCAGGTCTTTGCAGAGAATCGTCCAAGAACACCAAAATTAGAATTAGAAATTCAGAACTCAAACCAGATCCATTCTGTCATTGCCACTGCTGCTGAAAATTAGGGTTTTTTACAAGTTACTCTTGAAAACAGCTACATGGCAACATACAATTTCCTATATTAGACACATTTAAGCCAAGTTTCGCCAATACTGGAAGCCAGGCAAAGCCAACAGTAGCATTCACATAATCAGCCACCCCCAGCTGCTTGTTTCCACTCCCTCCTCATCTTCTCCTGCACCAGAGTAAGCTTTTGCACAGTTGCACCATTAGCTTTACTCCAACTTCAAACCACAACAAATGCATTAGCACAAGAAAAGAGCTCGTGAAATTCAAATCTATCACACAGAAGGAAAAAGTGATTGTCAAATCTTGTATTATACATGTTCAAGATTTGGGTAAGGCAGAACTGCACATGGCTACACACTGAGCAGCACTGAGACTCCACTGAGTGACAGTGGGAGACTGAACCTTTAGTATCACTAAATCCAATGAGACAGAAAGCTCCAGATTAGTTAGTTACAATCTATTTACTTTGCATAGGAACAAAGAAACTGCCATACCAGATCAGACCATCTAAGCAGAACCCTACCACTTGCAATAACTAAGAGTGATAAAAATCAGACACAGTAGAGGGTAACCCTCTTCCAAAAGTACTCCAAAGCCACAGAGCACAGAAGAAGTAGGAGATGCATCTTCTCTCAGAGCAGTATCCAGGCTAAACGGAAAGCAGAAAATCTTTTACCTTAGCTACATTTTGACAACACGAACAGTGAAAGTTATAATCATTTTGGTTAAGAGAAAAAGGGAGCAAGTCGAACCATGGCCACACTGTGCCTTCACTGTTTGCTTTCTCCTTCTGTTACCATCCCACTGTCCACTCCAGTGCTCTGTTGAGGCAATCATGCTTTCCTTTGAAAGACATAAAGGTGTTATGAATTCATAAGCAGAGGCAAAACTGAGGATCTTTTACTAGTACACTTGTACATATAGTCAAAACTTCAGTTTCACAGTGTGTCTTCGGTGTCTCTAGCAAGCGTGTCAAACAGCAAGTGCAGAAAACAAAGCATAAATACTTCCAAACGTTGTCTTGCAGCTGCCTGCCACATCCAGCTTATACATTTTCAAACTCAAACTCAGTTTTTACACAGGTCACAGTACATGGTTACTGTGTGCAGACAAGATGAATTACAGCATTTCCCACTTTTCCTTTTTATAAAAACAGGATTATGGCTGTAGAACTTGTACTTGGGAATGTAGCAAGTCACCTACACCAATTTCATATACAGATAAACATCGCTTAAAAGAATCTGAATGTTTTAGAAGAATGTTGTTAAGGTCACAAAGAACATGCTGTTCGAATCTTTTTATATAAACCAAATCAATATACTGTCAGTATAGATATGGGTTAAAAGGTCTGAAGTGCTTTAGGTTGAAACTGCATTTCCCAGTAAAACAACTCCGTCCTCCTCTTACAGTGATATAGAAAGATAGCTTACAACATTCACAGCTTTTAATGAAAATATTTGCTCTACTGCCATGACAAGCAGAATAATTGAGAGATTAAAGAAAAAAAGTTGTATTTACACTTAGTACTTAACAGCAGAGTCAATTTCCCGTCTCAGCTTCATTCTGAAGCTCATGCAGATCTTCCAGCATGAACACAAAGTCTATTTAAAAAGAAAGTAACAGTAATACCAAAGAGGCTGATAGAGGGACTTTAGAGCAAAAACAGTGTCTTTTAACTAACAGCAGATCCTTACAGGCAAGTACAACTACTTATTTTTTAAAAAAAAAATAAATAGAAAACATTCACATAGTACATTACTTTGATTATGTCCTTCATTTTGCCTCCTAATGTGTCTGGGCAACAGCTGTATGCACAAATTTAATGTGTAATATGCTGTTTCTCACATACAAACCTCCCTCCTCCAACTAGAACAAGTAATTAATATTGCAATAAGGGCAGAGGATATTTTAAATTCTTCGTACGATCTGACAAAGTAGTACTTTGTCTAACATCTGTTTACTGGTAACAACACACAGAATTACTTAAGATACTCTACATGAGCACTTACAGGACATTTCTGAAGAACAACCACTATCATAGCTGCCATGTATTTTCAATTGCACCCAGTATAAATTCAAAGTAGACTATCTCATTAAAATACAAAGAGAAAAGCTCTCAGCTTTTAGTATTTTCTATGATCTGTTAACATTCCTAGTCAAACATGAAAAAGTACTTAGGAGAGGGTATTAACTTACACACAAACACTGATTTGTCCAAATGCAGGTAATTACAAGTAAACAAACTGTGTACGTGAAAGGAAAAAGTTCCACAGCTGCTCTGCTATTGCTGCTGTGGGACTGACTAGCAAGGCGGACTCGGTGTTTCAGCACTGATGCAAAGCATATTGACCTTCCCGATCCTCTAATACCACTTGCAATCACTATAAGACCGAGTTGTTTTAAATGTGTTCTGACAGGATTCTTTACTTTCTTTGAAAGCCATGAAACTCGTTAAAGTTGTATTATAATATACAGTACATCGTCTCCACTATGTAATGAAATTATAAAGATGGCGCTGAGTCATAAAAAAGACAAGTTACTCACTAAAATTCCTGCATTATTTCCCCCTCCAAAACACTTAAGATTTCCCACTAATCCTTCTGTAAGTACAGAGGCATTTCTTATCTGTTACAACCACACCACATCAAGCATTTTTATGCTGCTCTAGAAAAAAAAAAACACAACCCATCTGAATTGCTGATAATTCTCTTAAACAGGACATTGGTCTATAAAACAGTTCTTAAAGTAATCACAAGATAAGTGAACCTCCAAAAAAAAATAAAATCCTTGAGGTTTAACTGATACAAGACTCAACTAAAAAGAACACAAAAGTCACTGGTCCAAACTGGAACTGTATTTCTTACGAGGCTGAAATAATTAGCCAGAAAAACTGTAAGGCAGCATTAAAACAGGTCCTTGGATGTCAATACGAAGTCCTTGAACTATATAGAAATCCATACGGAATTGCCAACTTCACACTACAATTACACCGTCGTTCCTGCAGCACCTTCCCCCCACTCACACACACACCAATCAGACTTAGCAAGCATAGGAAATGTGCTCTGAAGCACTTAAAAACTGCTTCTCTAAGGCATGTTCCGTCCTGAACACTTCCACACACGTCAGACAGGCAGAATGCAGGCAGTTCTGTAAAAACCTCAAGAACTTATCAAATAGCACGGAAGGCAAATATGGACTACAAACACAAGGGCACTAAAAGAAACGACTGAAACGCATCACCTAGACTAAAGCACCACAGAACTACTTTCTCTTTGAAAAAAAAACAGAAGGCACTTATGCTTGTACGCCCTCCATCCCCCTTACTAAGAACTAAATCAGTTCTGCGATATCATCATGCTGCGAAATAGGAACTAAGACCCAGTGGAACACTTTTTAAATATAAAAAGCCGCTCAGCTCCGCGCAGCAGAGCGGGAAGAGGGCGCGGGCAGCGCCCAGGTGCGCGGAGCCCGGGATGGGGACCAGAGCTCCGGCCGCGCCGGACAGGGCAGGGCGCGCAGGCACCGCGCTCCGCTCGCCGCGGGACCCAGCGGCCGCCACATCCGGCGCCGCCACCGACTCGCATTTCAAAGCCGGCACAAGTTAAACACAAAAGCACCCCCCAGGAGCACACCCGCCGCGCCCCGCGGCTCGCTCCCCGCCACCCCCGGGCGCCGCTGACAGCTGCGGGCCCCCCTCCGGCGCCAGGTGCCCCCCGCGCCCCAGCTCGGGGCTGCCCTCCCCGCGCCCCGGCCCCGCCGGCAGCTCCCACCACCCCCGCACCGGGTAGCAGCGCGCTAGAGCCCACCCGCGGGAGCGGCCCCGCCACTGTCGCCCCCCGCCCCCCGGAGCCTCTCACCTCGCGGGGGGACACGACTCCATACCCCGCCCCGCCGCGGGGTCGCCGCCCGCCGGCAGCGGCTCCAGCAGCTCGGTGCAGCGGCTGGGGGAGGCAGCCGGGCTGGCGGGGCTAGAGCGCGGCGGCGCGGGCAGGCACTGGAGCAGCAGCGTCTCAGGGGGCTCCGGCGAGGAGGAGGAGGAGGAGGAGGCGGAGGCGGCAGCCGGGGCGGCGGCGAGGAAGGGGGGCGCCTCGGGCAGCCGGTCCAGCTCCACGCTCCGCACTTTGCGCAGCTGCTTCCGCCTCCAGTCGGAGCGCTGCTCCCGGCAGCCGCCGCAGCCGCCCGTCTCCCGCAGGAGCCCCGCGCCGCTCCCGCCCGCACTCCCCGCGGCCGCGCCGCCCTTCAGGCTCCTGGAGGCGGCGGCGGCGGCGGCCGCCTCCGCGCCGCTGCCTGCGGATAATCCCGACGACGAGGCGCGATTCGCCGCCGCCATTTTCTCTGGCGGGTCACATCGGGCTCCTGGGGATCGGGAGAAGAGGGGGGAGTCAGCGCTCCGACCCACTGCGCAAACAGCGCTGCCTGCGCAAACGGCGTAGGGAGGGGGCGGGCGGCGGGCGCGGATTGGCGGTGGCGGGCGGCGCGGGGCGGCGCGGCCGCCCGTAGGTGCAGCGCCCCGCCCGCCCCCGCGCAGGTGCCGGCGCTGGGAGGGAGCGGCGCTCGCCCGCCAGGGGCAGCGTCCGGACCGGGCTGGGCCCTGCCCGGGAGGCGCCGGGTGCGGAGGGCATCCCCGCCCCCACGCAGCCCGCCCCACGTGTGGGGGAGCAGCGGAGGCTCCGGCAGGCGCGGCGCGGGCGAACACTTCCCAAAGGGGAGTCGGGTCTGGGCGTCCCCGGCTCGCAGCCGCCCTCAGCTCTGAGCTCTCAGCGCCCCAACTCGGAGCACCCCTGCCCGCAACGCCCCAACTCGCACCGCTCCGGCTCCGACCTCCCCGCTCGAAACCTCCAGCTTGCAGCGACTCCGCTCTCAGCACCCTAACTCCGAGCACCCCAACTCGGAGCACACTAGCTGCAGCCCCTCAGCTCGCAGCCCCCCAACTCGCAGCGCCCCCGCTCGCAGTGCTCCAGGCAGCGCCCTCCCCCGGAGCCGCCCGGGGAGCGGGAGAAGCGCCCTCCGGCGCTGGGAACTCGCCCCGGCGCCCCCGCTTACCTGCCGGTCCCTCTCTGGGATCAGTACGAAATTCAACGCATACTGTTGCTTGCAGCCCCCTCGCGCCCTTCCCCGCGCTGCCCTCACTTGGGAGGCGCCGCGTCGCCCCTCCTCGGCTCCCGTTCCATGTCTGTGCCTACTGGGAAGCGCTGGAGTCACGTCGGAGCGCGCCCGTTTCCATGCGTGCGGCCGTGCGCGCATCCAGTTCAGATCCCAGCGCGCCGCAAGCACCCTCCGCAACGGCTGCTTCCCGGGAGGCTGGGGAGAGGGAAGGGAGACAGGAGACATCACATGACCAGAACCGCGGGGAGGTCCAAGCAAAATTTACTTTTGGTCTAGATTTCCACTCGACCGCAATGAGGTGGTTGTGCTTTTAAACTCTTGAGCTATGGGCAAGAGAATTAAAATTTTGTAAGAACAGAGCTGTCAGAAAGGTGCCACCGTTAAGCAAGTCTGTCTGCTTGGACACTTTCCTGGCTTGTTTAGTGGGAGGTGGGGATGGAACTGCCCCCCCCCCCCCCCCCCCCCATGGCAGGGGGGATGGAACTGGATGGGCTTTATGATCGCTTCTGACTCAAACCGTTCTGTGATTGTATGAGGAAAAAAAAACCCTAAATGTTGCTATGCATACCAGGTTGTTTTCAGAATGGTGTGATGTTACATATAGCAGAAATCTCACAATACAAAGCACTTTTCCTTTTTTTTAGCTGAATATCTTAGGTTTATTCCTCAGAATTTGCTATGTATCCCCCAAGCATAACAGTAACTAAGCAATGATTATTAGTGAGGTCCCTTGACGGGATCCCTGCTTTGATCTTTTGATCTGAAGCATTAGTTGAGTGAGAAGTACCTTCTAACAGAAGCAGTTTCTTTCTTGGCTTACATATATGACCAGATGCTGACCTAAATGTGGAATCTTCACTGAAGAGCGTGATGAGCAGATTTACCTCTAGACTAGCACGAGCAAAAGCTGGAGGACATTGTACTCCATACAACTGCAGAGTAATATCAGTGCTCATGTGGCCTCAAGATTACACTGAATGGTTTACACAGTCTGTCAAGATGCCACACTGTAACTACTCTCATGAAGGTTTTTCAGTGAAGGATGTTGTGAGAAAGTCAATTGTGTTCGTAGTCATCTTTTAAGAAGCGTAAATTTGGGGTAGGCAGATCATCTAAATATCCTCTGTAATGTACAACTCAGAGTTGCACATTTAAAGAGGAATTAATTTTGAGTAAGAAGTAGTATCTGAAACTTACTTAAAGCCTCTGCTATAGATAGGGACAGTTTTCTGGAAGATTCCTAAACTAAGCCTCATTGTCAAGGCGAGGATGTTACTAAATGCAGGGAATAACTGAGCAAAGTATGTGCTTTGTTGAAGTAGTGTGAGATTAATTGTATGCAAATTCTGAAGCAAATGGTTGAAAAGAAATTATTAACAGTTGTCGCCAGTGTAACCTGCATATGCACAGGATCCTCAAAACCAAAAAAAACCCCAACAAACTGCACGATTACATCTTTTCATATATTCTTGTCTGCCATAAAATCACGTTCACAGGAAAAAAAAAGCAGCCATATATGCTTTTTTTTTCTAAATGTATTCTAAACAGAAAAAGAAACATCTTCATGAATTTGTCACATGGAGGACAAATACAGCTTTGAATAGAAATTGATTAGAAAAGGATACATAGAAGAATAAGCAAATCTCTAATAAAGGTAAATCTAGGAAATAAGAGTGCAAACCCATCCTTTTGGCCTGACAGAGTCCTAGGGGACAACTTCCCTGTAGTTCCAACAAGGCTTAAAGAAAAAGGAAACTTGGGAAGTTTCAAAGCAAATGTCAGAGTGGCAATGGGGTTCTGAGGAATGTGCATGTGCACTGAGGTGAAATGCTTTCTGAAAAGCAGCTAAGAACAGGGGAAAACCACGAAATCCAGGGACAGAGAGAGGAACAAGTGTAAGAAATAATTAAGTGCAGACGAGTCACCATTCTTGTTAAGGCATGACTTTGCCTTTTGAGTAAAGCCAGCATCATCAAAGTTTTGAGTGACTTTTTGGATAAGATGGAAACGGGAAAACTCTCACTATTTAGTCACTAAAGAATGCAAGGCATGCCTTATAAGGGCTGTTTATCCCCAATTATTGTCTGAAATCCAACTCTAACAAATTCCAATTCACCTATAATCTTTATATTCAACTTGTTGTTTCCAATGGATGTTTCTCCACTCTGCCTTGACCAGGGTAGCACAGTGGCAAAGAAGAAAACATCTGCCATGCCTCACTCCAGAATGTTAGGTAATGCAATGCCTGCCTTCAACATAGATTTATGCACAATATAGACCATACTAGAAGCACTAAATTCTGAAGTCAGTAACTGACTATGATGGCTAATGCCTGGGTTTTCTTGTGATCAGCTGTTAAAAACCTCTTTGCACTTAGCCAGTGTGAGTTGACCTAATTGTAAAAAGCATAAAACTTACCAAAGAGCTCAGAAAGGTACTCAGTTACCTCTTGCACAATTTCTCAGTATATCTAAGATTCAGCTCTGGAGAGTAACATGAGACTTTTAGCAGTTTTCAGTTGGCCTGTTTCCCCTAAGCCATATGTACCAGCACCCAGTGCTTGTTATGAAACAGAAGCCTTTGGCCTCAAATTAGCATCATGCAACATTTGGAACATCAACTGCAGTACACAAAGAAACTTCTGTTTGGGAATACACTAAGTTTTTGCAAGCCAAGGAGTTTCCTTGTTGCACAAAACCTGTAACAGTGTCATGAATAACCAACAATTTCCAACATGCTAGAGATAGGAATCTGCTGTGCGTCTCAATCATAATATAGGCATCATAATCCACAAACAGAATAAATATGAGATAACACAGTCCATAGCTTCTGGTCTTGACTAAACATGTAAAAAATGCTTTAATACTGTACACAAACAAGATTCTCCCTGTCTTGTTCTTCTCTATATGAAGACTTATCCCTACGTTGAACTTCCATTTATTCTTTCCATTGTGAGAAAGGGAAGACAAACCTGCTCCTAAGCCACCATCCTTTCCTGTTTATTCCTCTGGGTAACGAAGAAGTCAAGCAACTAAATGAGGACATAGAGTCCTTTTCATTTCTGTTTCCTAGGACCTGCTGAAAATCTGCTAGTGTCTCTGCTGCCGGTAGATAAGACCTTGCTGATACTCATGTTTTTCTTCTTACCATAAGAGAGGTGTGCCGTTTGGAAGAGGTTATACCTTGGAAAATCAGGATGCCATATGACTTTTCAGGAGAGAGAAAATAGGGTAAACCAGGTCTGTTACAGGGAATTCTATGGGTTTAGTTCAGACACTGAAAGTGTCTTGTCTCACTGTTATTTAGGTAATTGATTTACCTATTAATTTCAGCGTTGATTTCTGTGGAAAATATGTTTAAAGATTTCTTTCCTCACACTACACACAAAACTGAACTTTAGTTAAAAATGTATTTTGGATCCACAAAACTTAAGATTACTTCTTGACCCAGGTGTCAGACACATTATGTAAGAAAGAGCTGTACTTAAACCTCCTTTTCCTTCCAGAGCACACAGTAACAGTTCTCTGTTTCTTTCTAGAGAACTAACAATACTGATGTTTCTTCTAACAGCCCATCACTGTCTAGTCACAGTTATCATAGTTATCAATTTTCATCCTTGTACTCATTAAAGAGGAAACCATTTGGTCTATGCACCAAATGATCCAAAACACAACTGTGATCCATTTCCAAAGAGTCTGCAACGTAAGTATGAAAGGCAGTCAAGAAACAGAGCAAAAGGCAAGCTAGAGTGCAGTCCTTGTAAAACTTACCTAATGCCTTCATTTTTTTTGTCTCTAGTTTGTACATCTTGCATTAACTACTAAAATGAGTTCAGTTTGTGACCTCAGGTAGTCTTTAAAATATCAGTACTTTGTTGTCTAGTTTGGATATTCTTCATGGCTGTGCTACAGAGGATTTTTCTGATGTCAAATAAGACACCATCCTTTCATGGCTCTTTTTTTTTTTTTTTTAAATACAATGTATTTTTTAAAAATACAATGTATTTTTTAAATAAAAATGTATTTACCTACCTCAGGCTTGACACAAAGATGAGGAATTTAATGCCATTGAGTTTGCAGGTGAACCCTTGCCCAAAGGAAGCATAGCAATGAAGTGAGCAAGACCTGTTAAACCTCTTCTTGTGAATAAATTCTGAAGAATTACCAAAATTATTGCACCTGTCAGCTCTCTTTCTTATATTCTTCCAGACTACTAAATTGACAACATAGCTCTCAACCAGTTCAACAGCTGTATCTATTGCAAGCACCACCTTTCCCTCTTTCCAAAGGAAAGCAACTGTACAGTTTTGGATTTAGGAGGCCAGAAAAAGCTTAGTTTTCCTTTACCCACTGCTACCACTGGCTGCTACATGTCTTTCACCCTAAACACTGATTATTCTTTCTGTTCCATGAGACAAAAGGCACAGGGCATAAGCACAGCTATTAGTAAACCGTGAAAGTTTTTCTCCACTGGAAGCTATAGATTCCCAAATTACAAGGGAACAAATGCAAGCGTTTAACTCTTGTTTTGGTTTCTAATGACAATATAGCAACTAACTGAAAAGGAGTATGAAGGGTCAGGATGGAAGAAGGACCACTTCCTCGCTCCCACCAAAGAGGACCCTGCAGTTATTCCTTTCCTCTGCCTGCTGCTTTGTCATCTTTCTTCTGATAGCAACAGAATCATGCAGTACTAACAATAAATTGCAGTTACTAGAGGACAATAAGATGAAAACAGCATAAATATTCAAACATCAGCAAACATAAAAATGAGGCCAAGCCTTGTTGGTGTACGGCTGTGGCTGTGAACTAGCAGTCTCATGTGATTGGTATATCCAGCACATACCACACAGGCTGCTTGACGATCCTGTAGAAGAGGAGCAGACAAGAGTGACGCAGTTTGACAGCTACCTCTGGATAACTGCCTCCCTAAATAATTGCCAGATGGGCAAAGAACTGGCAAGAACACCCTCTACAGAGCATCCTACTTGCTTTCTTCAGAGCCATGCTGATCTGAATAATCATTTCTGGGTGCAGTAATGGCATCCAGCCTGACACATTCTCTGCCTCCTTTTTATTTCTGTTCATCCCACTCTGACCCTCTAGTCATACTGTTTGCATGCTTTCATCCATGATGGCTGGGAGGGGTGGCAGAGCTGTTCGATTCCCAAATCCAGCAGACAGATCCTGCCAAGGCCTTCACAGCTGTCAGAGGGAATAAGAAAACTCAGCAGTGACACTAGTGCCTAGTTCATCATGTTATCCCTTTGTGCCAAGCCCATCAGTTTTCTGGCACCATGGCAAAACTGAATCAAATAGCTTTTTGCTATAATAATGGCAGGACATCCACAGTTCTTAAAAATAGTCATCGTGTCTTTTATGTCCAAATACTCGGATCTCTTATCATACCCACCTTTTCTGGAAAAGGCTGTATCATTTTTTTCCTAAGCCCTTACGTTTAAGTTATTCCCTTCAGAAATTATAGTAGATGCAACACCATTTTATTGCTTGTGTGCCAGTGCCAGTTTCTGAGAATGGTGTTTTCAAAGCTGCTTAATCACCGTGTTTCAAGCTATCATCCAAACTAAACATCCTCCAAAGTCGGGTGATCTGAATGCAAGTAGTAGGCACTTGTCTATCCTAAACCAAAATATTTTATTGCTTGAACAGTCTTTTCTTCCGTGCACACATAAGTAAGAGGCCAGGAGTTATGAAATTGTTTCCCAGGTAGTTTCTGGAAAATCAAAAATTACACTGGAGAATCCTGAGGAAAGTAACTTTTCAGTCTTACTGTGTGGTTTGCAATAAAACTGAACATCCTTTATTTTGCATGAGCATCTGGCTCCAAAAGAAATAGAATGAAATAAAATTTATCTTTGCAAAACAAATTTCTTGCATACCTTGAGATCGGTTTACCAATAAAAAGATATTTCAAAAACTATTCTATCTATTCTGCACTCTAAACCTAGTTCTTGAATTTCATTGCTGTTCCTGAGGTTTATTTATCATTCATAGGGCTCTTTCTGCTTTATATCATAGCTTTCCTTGCTACACCCAGTTAATTTACATTTTTATGATGTTTATAGAGACTAATAAATCTTAGCTATCAATAAATCATCAGCAGATAAATCCTCTGCTTTCTGCATTCTTACCTTTCTTCTCTTAGACACTGAAATCACAAAAAACAGATGTTGTATTAGTTGATCATCTTTGACAAATTAATTTGCATGTTATATAAATAAATGTATATACTACAGAAAGATGTATAACATATTTTCTGCTTCTTTAATAGATTGTTTGATGGTTTGCAATTTTAATTTCAATGATTTTGTTTCATTCATCTTGATGTAACCTAGAAACATTAACAGGGTACAAAACTGAGCTGACTTCACATGCTCTACATGTTTTCACTATGAAAGGCCTTGAGAAGCAAAGAATGATGTTGACTGATGGTGTTTGCATAGATTTGGAGGAGGGAATTAATTTAATACTTGCCAAGGTAGGATACATAATTTATTTTGACAGACTGCTTGTCTTCCTTTTTCTTTGTAGTTTAAGACAGAACTTTTCAGATTTTGAACAAAGGCTTGCAAGTCTCAAGAGCAGAACTGATCACTTACTGTTCAAGGTATTAACCACACAAACCAGATCCGGTGAGCTGCTAACTACTTCTCAAGGATGTTGTGTTAATCAAGTTTATTGTGCACAATACTAACAGTGCAAGTCACATCACTTAAAAAACACGTCACTTTTTTCTCTTGAATGTCATTAACAAATGAACAGCACTGAGCTGCTGCTTTTAGTTTCCCTTCCTCTGGAGACAAGATTTGGGGTGATTTAATTTACAAATATTACCACCAGTTTCATCATACTAACTTCGGTAGGTAATCTGTGACATCTTAGTCATAAAGGTGCACAAACTGTCTGTTTCATGTTGGGAAGAACAATATTCCTTTTAATTTCTATCCCAGATAAGAATGTGTATTCACAAATTTACATATTAGGCACAGAAGTCTTGAGTTTATACCTACCCTTTTTCTCTGTTTAACCAGGAAAAAAAGCATCCTTTCATACCTTTCAGTCTATGGTAAGAGCTACTGCAGTCCTCTTTCTAATAACATCTTTCACCCTCTTGATCATACTCATGTATCTTTTAAGTATGGAGAGATACCAAATGTGAAAAGAAAATGCAGGGTGATAAAGCTAAACAAAGAGATTAGCACCTCCTCTTATTTTTAAGTTCCTAATGTTCTCAGTTATTCCTGAATTCTTTTTTTATATTCTAACTCTTCATGTTTTCTATGAATTGTGATAATACATATCGCGCATTTTTAGTAGATAACTCAGGTTTATCTGGATTTAGTTCAGTGGAAGCACTAACATATAATTGCAGCAATGTTTTGGTTTGAGTATGAGGAAAGCCCAGCTCTCCATGTCAATTAAGATACAGGCAGACATTAAACTCATTAAACTCCAAGAAAAGGTACGTTTCTTGTCATATATAAAAACAGCGTCACAGTTCAGGTTAATCTTTTATTCTTTAATCCTGCCAATTAGATTTTAATAGAGCAGATGATTGCCATTCACTATGTCAGTAATCAGTACATAGCTATTTTCTCCCCAGTTAGTAGAGTCCCTATTCTTTTCCTCATTTCCAAAAAAAATCCCCCAAGAATTTTAAAACTCATCTTTGGTTTTGGGAATCTACAGTGTCAACACAACGGTAGATACATACTCCTGTAGAGCACAATACATGTACACCAGAAGCTTCTCTTTCAGATTTTGAAGCAATTAGGGCAGTACATAAAATACCATGGAAAAGTGTAGATATCAAAGAGCATCACATTTCATCTTTTCAGCATTCTAAGTTATCCAGTGTTTCAAGGAAGCTGAGGAACATCAGAAAAGCATCACTTGAGAAACTTATGGAGGAAGAATGTGGCTGATTGGAAATGTGTGCAGGAAGACAAAAATCCCATTTTTTAAAAACCAGAATTTCCCCTTATATGAGTGGTATAAAGAAACATTTATGTCTGAAATAAAACAGAACTGTTTCTCTAACTTATATGAACATGTATGATAATCAGTCAATAAATGCAAAATTTTGTATGTATTTATTTCCCTTAAAATTATATTTAGTTCTATTCTATTACTATTCTAAAACAGTAACAGCACATTAGCAAGGTATGTAACATAAACTCCTGTATCTTTCCTCCTTCACTCTTTTCTTAAAGTACTGAAAGAAGAGAAGCTAGATTCCAATGCATTTCTATGATGTCATGAAAGCCAAAGTTGTAGCTATAAAAAAAAAAAAAATCTATTTTCCCTGCCCCCAACAGAGCATAAGGTAAATAGCTACTATTTGGAATATTAGAAATTCACATACGAGACTTAGTCTAGTTTATAAGTCTGTGAATTAATTTGTTTAAAACCATATCCAAAAGTAGATTTGATGTCAGATGCATGTTACAGAACTGTGTGAGGGTCTTTGTAGTCTGTGTTTGTACATGGAAAGGCATTCCAACCATCTTATTTTAGTAATTGTACTGCACCAAAGACAACAAAAGCTGTCCTGAGACTGAAGTGTATGATGCTTTCAAAACCAGCTCATTGTGAATATTTGGAAGGTCATAGGTCTAAATTCCATTGATGTCTCACATTCTAGTCTTGCTGCAGAAGATGGGAAAGTATGAATGAAATTTTTTTTTTAGTAAACCCAAGCTTACTGTATGATTTTGTGAGTGTTTTGGCATTAATTGGTCTAGAAGAGGATATGTGTATCCTCCAAAATTACATGGAAGACACAAAATCTGTCCACTTCTTCTTTGCAATCTCAGCCAAGCTTTTGTACAGCTTTTTGTACACAGTCCAGATGATTCAACTCCACTGACAGTGGAAGGATGCTTCTACCACTACTGCCGAAGTCTCTGAGCCCTGTGAAGGTGACATCTGCCTAAAGTCCTTCTTGCTCAGAGCCCAACTTTGATGGTTCTGAAACATGCCCCTATGAGAAGTTCAAGTTTAGAAGAACCTCTTGAAAAATGAAATGCATTTTTATGCAAATGAGGCAAAGATATATCAAAATATTGTGTCATGCTGCCATGTGTCTGGTGAAAAGTGTATGAAGTATTATATTTATAGTGATTTGATGATCTCCCTAAGCAAAGCATTCATTGCAAGGTAGAGGGTTAAGTTTACCCCAAACCTTTAGCACAGTAATTCTCTGAATATCCAAACTTTCTTTGTATAATTTCACAGCAATTCCTAAAGCACAGCTAAGCGAAACAACTTACCATTACAGAGAAAACTCAAAGCCTGAGCTGGAAGTGAAGTTGGATGAGACTGTTCTTTTCACTAGGTACAGACACCTTGTAGAAAGATTAAGGATTATGGGGCTTCCATGCCATGGCTTGGACTTTCCCTTTGCCTCAGCAATGAATGTTCTGAAGAGGAAGGTCTAGTGCTCTGTTCAGTCTCTTAGTCTAACTGTCATTGATTGCAGTTAAGATAGTAGGTTGGCTAGATACTGTTTCTCTTGGATTGAAGCGTGAAAATACTCTCACTGGAATCCTTGCAGACTCACCTAAAGCAAAATATGTTTAATTCTCTTTGCTGCAAACACATGTACTTCTCCTGCAAATTAACAGAAAGTCGCTCAGGGTTGAATTAAGTTAATTTAGGCCTTTGCATTCTATGTCACTTACTCCTTGTTCTTGTTACAATCAAAAAACCCCACAGTAATATTTTTAAGCTCTGATAATCTTCTGATAACGTGAGTCAGATAACGGGGTTTGTGGAAGCATCATACTGAATCACACAGCTTTTTTGCATTTCAGGAACACACATAAAAATTACAACTCCTATCACAAGACATGTTGGACTATGTACACAGTTCAGTTTCCACTAGGTCCAGGTATCAGGTTCCATGATAAAGGGGCTAGACAGTCTGCCGAATAAAGAGGCTGCAGTGGTCACACCCTCCTCTTTGCCTGCACTGGGCTCAGCAAAAAGCAAACTGAGCTGGCCAAGAATGAGTTGATTCAGCATGCTTTGCTGAAAAGGCTCTTAAGCTGTTCCAGACAAAACTATGAGGAAGGATGGCAGCGACAACACCATCTATCCTTCAGGCTAAGTCTGTTCCCCACTAGGCTTTGGACTGCTGCCGAAATTAATCAACTCTACTTTAAAATATACTAGGAAGTCAATGTCTGGCACAAGTTGTTCCTTCCTCATTTTTAATTTTCCTCCGTGGCTGCGTGATATACTGAAACTTGCTAGCATGGAAGGGCTGGATATTGTTTGGTATTACATTCATTTTTATAGCATGATCCCAGGTTAAAACAGGAAAAGGTGAAAACTAGTGAGAAATGGTCATTATTGAAGTGCTTGCTTCAGAGAATTTTGCTCCGTGCTGCATGACCTACAAATATATCCTCTTTTCCCAATTCTTATTGCTTCAGGCTTTTTCTTTGGTCTTGTCTGTAGCACAAAATGATTTAATTGAATCAGTTTCTAAAAGAACATATTTAAATCAGAGCAATCCTCTTGTTTGAAGACTTGAATCATCCCTGAATAACTCCCTGAGATAAGACATTTTATTTAGTATCAGCAGAACTTCTCATTTAGTTTGTTTCAATAGTAGATCTCAAAGCACTTTGTCAAGTGGGTTGCTATCATTTACTCTGTTATGCAGATGGTGAACAGCTGAAATGATTTGTCTACTGTGGGCAAGTGGAAAGCTAGGAATAAAAACCTATGTCTGAACAATTCAGTATTTCATCCACAAAGCCACACTGGATTTTCAAGTTTTCCTGCCGTGAATGTGCTTTGAGGTTCACATTTCAGGCAACCTTGTAATGATGTGCCAGTTATTCCATGGTAATCATAATAAACTTAAAAAAATACAAAATAATGTCTTATTTGGTGTAATTCAAAGGTTTTTTTTTAAAAAAAAAAAAAAAGTTGGCTCCTGACAGAGGTTCCATCTCTTAGAATTTACTTTTTGCCATGCAAAAAATATCGGAAGCCTGTGTGAAATGTCTAGAGGCTCTTTCTCCATCAAAGTCGGGCCTCAGAAAATTAACTCCAAAGTCCTGTTCAGGTGAAAATATACCCTCTGACAGCTGAAATACAGTGCTATAGCAGAATATAAATCAGCCTGAGTATCAGCACACTACTAATCTAACAAGGAGGAAGAAGCAATAAAAATTATTGTGTTGAAACACCACCTTATTTTCCATCCAGCCTTCAGGATGCAGAGATAACCTTAACTTACATTTTCAGTAAGGCCTGTCCTAACAGTAAGCTATCAGGTAGCAGGCTGCTGGTGTTGGATATTTTTTCTATTAAATGTTCTTCCTCTGTCACCTGAAACTGAGGGACATAGTGACATCTCCATCATCAGATGTTTTCAAGATTCAGTCAGATAATACCAAAACTAAATTGATTCAATGATAGCAATAGTCTTCCTTTGAGGAGATATCTGGACTAGATAATCTCAACAAGACCCTTCCAAACAGCTTTTCAACAGTTCTGTAATTTTAAACTTGGTGTGAATGCAGTGGATCTTGCATTTGGATTGGCCTATAGCATTTGAAAAAAATAGGCATAAGAATGGATAACCTCTTGCAGAACTGCAAATTTAGTAAAGTTCTTTATCTCATTGAGAAAGAAACACTTGGTTTGCTATGGTATGCTGTCAGTTCTGGTAAGAAGAATTAATCGGGTTCTTATGTTAAAAAGTCTCATATTATGTATAAGGAGATGCTGAAGTCATTTATTAATAGGTCACAGTTGTTAATCTAGCTTTATAGATGAATAAGAAAATGAGTCCCTGTTAACACATGATATTTAGCCCTTTCCTGGATTCTGGTATTCATGTTTCTGTTTGCGATAAAGGAGAGAAAATTTCAGATAGACATTGTGATCCATAACCTTTTTTCTTTGTCTCACGATTTTAGCCAGTACTTCTAAATGTTACTTGCAAGAAGAATCTGATGATGGGAAAGGTATCACAGTCTCACTTTATTATCAATATCTTATTAAAATTGGGAAGACATTCACCTCTTTTGTCGCAGGGAAAAAGCCAAAGCAAGAGAAGTACAAACTTCTATGTTATATGCTATGTAAGGCATAACTCATCTGAAGTTACCATTGCCAAATATGTACTATGCACCACTGCTAATAAAAGCCAGGAAGAAAGAGTTAAGTGAACAATTTTCTAGCCCTTTAAGGGTTTTGATAAGCTCAAAATGTCCTGTACTGCTGGGTTTTTTTTCTGTGCGTTTTTACATTGCTTGTTTCATATTATAGTGCATGGATTGATCATATTGCAGTTATATGACATGAAATGCCTTATCATAATAAAATGTTTGGGTTGATTTCAGCTGATTTTTTTTTCTCTCAGATTTTTTGCTTGAAGTGTTGATTTTCAATTCAAAAGAAAGCCAGATTTTGGAATGAAGATATTCTACTTCTGTTGATGAATTCCTGTGCTCAGCTCTGTTACTAGTCACGTGTGCAAACTTCTGCAGAGCTCTTATAGACAAGAGAAATCCTTCCTTTAAGCCATTTGACATTTTTACTCTGACTACAGTGGTAAACTTTGGGTAGAAACATTACTTTTGAAACAAATTAGGAGCTCACGTTCAAGGCCTTTCTTTAGGGACACCTAAAATATATTTGGGTTGAAACATTTCCATATATCTGCAACTATGACCAGTCTTTGTATACTGCTGAGTTTTCCCAGAGCATTTGATGATGAATGGTTGCTGGAGCAACTGTAAAGCAGAATTAGGGCGGACATTTATCAAAGGTGTTAAAGTTATGTTGCTTAGAGTGAAAATTAATGGTATTTATTCAGTGTCTTCTGCTAAGGTCATTCACAGAATAGTAACTTACTAGAAGGAACATGCAGAAATCAAGACATAATGAGAAACAGACAGTATCGATGTGAGTATGTTGGAGTTCTTGTTAAGCATGGAATGACTGTGGTTATTGTACAACTCTAGAAATCATCACTTCAGATAAAGGAAAGTAGCAAGATGAACGAATAGTTAAAGTCCTGGATGTCCCCCCCTCATTTTTTTGTACTAAAAATAAAATTATGTACACTGCAACAGGTAAGTGCTAGGCATTTTTTACGATGTTAAGTCAAAGGTCCTGCTGATTTTTGTTGCTACATAAAAATCATATGTTGTCCTTTTACATAACTGCTTGCAATTACCATCAAACAAAAAACAGTTGACAGACTGTCAGCTCATGCATCTTACATGACTTCATACATCAAGAAAAAATGGATGTGCAATGAATTAAGTGAAGTTTCAAGTTCAATAATATTATTTGTTTCGGAAATGATGAAAGATACTTTAAAAACTTCTGGAAGGGAAGTAAATGTACACACAGGTTTTGTGACCATGTAAATTTAAAGAAGAATGTAGTACAGGAAATTAGGATATATATATGAAAGAACTTACTGCACATAAAAATTTACAGTAATATGCATGGATTTTTAACTGTTCACATTTAAAAATTCCTACCGTTGGTGTGCAAAGAAAGAGCTTTCATTTGGAATTAAATACACCTATGCTTCTTATTACTCTCTTTTACTTTAGATTGTGGGTTTTTTTATGCACTGTAATATCTTTCAGCACATAAAAGTCAGAAAGTTTCGGTACCGTAAACCTCCAACCACTGGCACTGGAGAATATATGTATTCTCTTTTCATAGTCTACTGAATCACATGCTGTATCACACTTAAATCCTGCATTCAGAACCAGTTTATCTCTGTGTCTAAACTGGATTCCCATTACACATGACTATTCTGTTGGGACCAGACCTGTTCAAGATATTACCAAACTTCTGAGCCTAGCATCTTGTTCTCAGCATCCTAAAAGTTTCTGTTGCCACAGTTGTATCTATTTTGTTTCTTATACAGTATGTCTAAACCAAAGTTTTGCAATTACCCTGCTTAAAAACCCAACAACCTCTGCCAAGAGCATTGATTTCTGAGCAGGTGTGAAGTGGCTGAGGCTGGCAACTCAGATTATGCTCGCCACACATGGGCAGCTGAGCTGCTCACAGATTAGCTGCTGAACTACTTAAGATTACAATGTGGCAGTTGCCTTCAAATTTTGCTGGAAATTGTGCTGGTTCAGTGGCTTGTTTGTGTCAATTTCAGCCATCCTTGTGACTGGGAAGTGGCAAATGACTTTGTCAATAACGACATTGTCATCTATCTCAAAATATGCTTTCTTCCTGGTAAAGACGAACCTTTTTCAAAGGCCAATCTTTTTGTTTTTCTTGCTGTTTTCTGGGTCGTATCATAAGCATATCCAGTTTGAGGAGCAGCAACAGCTACTGGCACAACAGAGGAGCTGGCAGCTTCCAGTATAGGAAGCAGAAAGAAGGGGCCATTGCTGATAACCTTGAAAACCGTATTCTGTCTTGACAGAGTCCCGATGTTCAGCCTGATGTTCAGCCTGCTCCAATATGACAATTCAGTCCACTTATTGCAAATATACATATGCAGTAATTGTTATCTGCAGGGAGATATACCCCCATGTCCCCACCTTGGTACTGTCATCTTCTGTCAGGTAGGCCCTACCAGCATTCTCAGACTCCATGGCAGTTCTTCCCAATACAAATTCATTGGTGTTCATGGCACATGTATGTGAAGGACAGCAAACGTTTGACATCCTGGCATGGCCAGATCCCAGTGGAGTTCAGTAAAGAGGCTGGTGGAACAAAGCTTGTGGGACCTGGGATTTTGCTGGAGATCTGCATAGATTTATCTATCCTACCTTGACATGTTCTCTCCCCACATACTGATACCCAGCTCTGTCTACCATGGCTGGCTGTGGCTGTCACATGGAAATTTCAATGGGCAGAGTGAAAGGAACTAAGAACAGAGTGTGCTGGCATGGAGCGTATTAATGGCCAGGTCTCTTCCCTGTGAAGAGAAGTGAGCCAACATAGGTGGGCAAAAGTCTTGATGCAGCCAAGCCTGCTCTGCAACAGAGCAGTGGGACGCTTGGGATATCCTTCTCATTTCTGTCCAAACCACTTCTAAACCTCCTTCTATCCAACCGCAATAACCAGTAAACAGAAGTGAAAAGCAGGAAGTCTGCTTGCATTTTATAAGCCAGTCACATAAGGACCATATATGCAGAGTTTTAATAGTGGCAGTGCTTTGAAAAACGGAAGCATAATTTCATCTCTAACATGAAAACTATACAAATAAAGTCCGTGATTACATGCCTTTAAATGCAGATCAAAGTCTTACTGACTTGAAGACATGATGCACAAAATTAATTAATTTATTTAGGACTGGAATATCAAAGACCTTCAAGAAGGCTATACATATGACTGTCACCATGGCACAATTCATGTTTGTGGCTTCTAATGTTTCTTCTAATAGTAAGAGAAAATAATTTAGTTCTAAGTCTGAGGAAAAAGAAATCACCATACCTTTGTGCTTTGGAGGAAAATCCTCTTTTCGTGGCAGCAGCAGGATGCTAAGGGCTGGCACAGCTCACTGCAAAGGATATACAGGTCCTTGTTATAAATGTACTGAGAGGTATGAACATGCCCCACAGCAGGCCTATCACACTAGCACTGGTAACAAAGCACAACACACTTTCTTTTTGCTCTGTGAAGCCATGAGGAAAATTGACAGGCCAGTTACAACAGCCAGAGAATATGTGTTTTCCAGTATCATCTCTCCTTGTTGGGAATTTTGATTTCGTGATATGGTCCCAGTCAACTAAGCCCATGTTCATCACCTGAACTATCTTGTTTGCCTCCCACAAGGCAAAAAAACACAAGTCATCTAATGTGCTGGCTGAAAAAAAGATCGAGACATTTTAAATCACATTAAGATTTATTAATTACACCTCATATCAAGCTCTTGCAATTATAGTCAGAGATAACCATTAGTCTCCTCCTCCCTAATTTTCCAGCAATATGTAAATAAATAGCAATGCCTGTTGCCAAGGCAGACTCATTTGTCTGTTGTCTCAGTGTTGTGAAACGTTGTTGTGAAACAGGAACTGAAAGAAGCTTAGCCCAAGACTCAAAAGGGGCAATTTGTGCTACTGACTTGAGAAAGAAAACTGTCCAGATGTTTTGAAAATAAATAACACACTGGGATCTTTCAACTTATTTATGTAATTATTGCCAACCGCATACAGATTTCAAATCTTTATACTATACAAAACTGCCAACAATGAAACTTGGCAGGGAACTACCAGCTGAAAAAGACAGAGAAGATGAATCATGATCATACAAATCCAGCGCTGCTCGTACTTAACACTGTAAATTGTGTGTTTTATAAATGCAGAACAACCATGCAAAATTTTAGTATTCTTTTTTAACAACCAGTAACATAGGAACAGTTCTACTAAAGCCATTTTTAAATCAAAATTCAGAGATCTGAAAGTGAGTACATATTACAGAGTCCCATAGAACGGTCATTATCTTGTAAGTAATATGGGAAGGAATCATGCTGTGTTTAGGCAAGATGAACTGGTTTCAACAAGTTAGATGTTGCATTTAATGACAGGTTTTAGTGGTGGATTTGTTAGCATTAGGTTCGTGGCGGGGCTTGATGATCTTAGAGATGTTTTCCAACCTAAACAATTCTGTGATTCTGTAAGTTGTTTTAAAGGTATTCTTGCTCTGGGTCTACGCTACTTAAAATTAAGCCACTTTTAAAGTGTACTAGGATCTATATGATCTGCACAAATACTTATCAGCTGGATGCTGCATCTCTCCCAGAAGTGTAAAATGGAGTCAAAACATGCTTTTGACATGTGAGACTGAAACTGTGTCTACATACAATATTTACTCTGTTGTATGTAAGAAATTATCAAGGAGGTTGATTATGTATGCTTTACTCACATAAATCTCTCTAGGCTACCTACGGAAAAACGAAGTTCAAAACATGTATTTAGCATTATACTCCTCTAAAAGAACTGGTAGACACTAGAGTAGGGAGTTTTATTTTGATTTCACTTATTTTTTTTTAGTTAAAGTTCATGGAAATACGCTATCTAACACTTGTAAGAGAGAAAAATATTTAAAAGCATTCCGTGTGTGGATTTATATTACTTATTTTCTTCTTTATAGCTTTATACAGAGGTAATCAATTTAGTAAACTGTTAGACAAGTGTTGGTGATGGATGACCATGTCTGAAAATAAGAGGTAAAAGGTATTACCATTTTGCAGATGTTTAGATTAGCTTAGAATAATTAGATCGTTTAGAATAATTTCTAGCTCAGCTCTGGGACAGATCATAGTAGTAATTAAAAAACATCACTCTCTGAGTTCTAAATACCAGTCTTCTTCCATTTCTTAAGGGCTACATGTCCTCATATCTACTGCTATATAGCTGACAGACTGAGGACAGGGAGTGACCATGAGAAGGGATCATCTTTCTAAATGAGAGGTGAGGAGACTTCCAGGACCGGAAAGGATTGCAACAGTAGCACTGTATACAGAAATTGGTACTATTGTCATGTAACCTACGATGTACTGCTTAGATAAGGGCACTTTATAATTTCTCCAGCCGCAATAATACAGTACTTCTATTAAACTATGAAATAGATTTGAAGCCTAAATTAAGTAATTTATTTTCTGCCAAACGGTGTATAGTTTTTGGGTACAGCAGGGAAAGTTTCAGGCTTAATGCATCTCTTCTGAACTTGTTTATACCCATTACCCATTAGGGGAATAATTGTCTTCTTGTCTAGAAAAACTCAATAATCAAAGAAAGGCTCCCCTGCCTCCCTCTTCCCCCCAGAAATGCTTTCTTTTTGAGGCAGTTTGATGCACAAAAAGGATTATGTTCAGGGAAAGGAATTTGTATAAGATCAGACAGTTCTTACAGCACGTTGCTGCTACACAGCATGTGGCGCCTTGTCTGAACACTATTGTTAAACCATACTGGCTTCAACTCAGCTCCTCTATAAAAGACCAGATACTGTTAAGGGCAGAGGGACAGGTTAGGAAATACCTGTATTTGTTATGAAGTCTGGAATAAAATTCACATTGAAATGAAAGTGAACACATAGTCCTATGGTGCTTATGTTAAAGGCAGAAAAGGTTAATTTTCCCTTAAAAAATAAAGTAAGACAGGAATATGGGCATGGGACAAAGGAGCAGTGCTAAATTCTTTTTTACATTAATGTGATTGTTCAAGGTGAAACATACTTTCTTGGATTCAAAAAGAGAATACAAAATACATAACGTTCCCTTTGGCCAAGATATAGTTTGCAAAATACTAAAGACAACTTACAAGAAGTTTTATCTCTGCCTAATATTCCTGGAATGACTAAATTAGCTGTACTCATGTTAAAAACTGTGCTGGAACGCCTCCTGATGTCCCATTGTTTGGGGAACATAGCTTAGGTTACTCAACTGGACATGAAAGTTGTTATATCATAGTTACTTAGAAAGTACTTACTACAAAACCACATGCATATTTTAACACAATACTGAAAACCTTAAGGGTCGTCTATGAATCAGTTACAAGGTTTAGATCATCGGGTCCTGAAGGATTACAGAGCATGTTATATCTGGATTTCTTTAATAGGATTTTAAGGTCCTCTGATTAGCCGGAATTGCAGTGCAACAGACTATTTTATTGATCAGGAACCACATCACTTTCATTAGAGCAAGCTGAACTTGCTCTAATGAAAGCACTGCTGAGGACTTCAGTGCATCTGTGCGTAGCATACTCCTAACAGCCGTGAGTCGAGAGGAACAGAGCTGGTATCCTGGCCTTTAACTTACGTGATGTATATGCATGATTGAGCATCATTAATCCTTTAGTTGACTTGGAGTGGATCAGGACAGGTATGGTTGGACTTGTTGGCCTCAAAGGTCTTTACCAGCCAAGTGATTCTATGAAAGCCCATGCATTTGCATTACAATGAACAAAGACATCTGGAAGCACATTTGAGTGTACCTATTACAAAGTTATACTTCAGATCATATTCTTACAGGCTTGTGGACCTGAACACTGGAAAATTAGATTCAAGATTTGCATGATTATACACTTGTGTGCTGCTGCAGATGCAAGGCTGTGGCAAGGGCATCATGAACACTTACTAGGATGTTGTACATTGATCGCAGGGAAGAAGGAATGGCCCTGCAAACCAGAGGCTTACACTGAGCTGCAGTATCATGTGCCTGCGCTGTGTTCTGCAGTTCATCTTACTTTGTCCTTGGACAAAAGTTACCTTGGATCCTTTAATGCCTTAAGCCACCAAATAATTAGAGGAGCAAGGAAAAGAAGAGAAAACACAGCACACAAAAAGGCAATAAAATGTCAAGACATAAAAGCAAAAATACCCAATTGAAGATGGAAAGCAGGCAGACCAAAGGTCTTACCTCTAAAAAGTGAACATGTATTAGTTTGGCACGTTTTGAAGACATGTTGTGATCATAAACATATGTTAGAAAATTCAGGGTGCATTTTATCTGCATTTTGAAGAGCAAATTTTGAACATTAATAAAAGAAAAGAGTAATGAAGAAGATATAAAAATGTACCTTATTCATATCTGTTGTATATTCACTCTTACTTTGACTGATAAGAAGGTGCAGTTAAAAGTGTTAAACATTTTCTCTTCCAGAATCTAGCAGAAGGATTGATCATCACATGGGGTAAAAACTCACAGAAAGACTTTTAAAAACATAAATGCTGTCAGAAACTTTTGTTTATATGAGCACCAGCAGAAAAAGTCATAAGCACTACAAAATGTGCTGTGAACCATTCTTTTGATTAATTGTAAATGTTTTATTATATGACAAAACAACATACTCTACTGAGGATGTCAAAACATGAAAGGCTTATATGTTTGCGCTTTCCACTTAGTACCAGTTTCTTTGACAAGAATGATCTACTTAGCTCTTACAGTGGGAAGTTTTTAGTCCAAGTATCTCAGGCAGGAATTTCTTCTAATCTCAGTGACTGACTATGGAAACATTAGCCACACACTTGAATGTCTTCAGACCAGTCCTCTACATATTTACATTAATTTAGAGACCACAGATGTTATGAAAACTGCAGTAGCAATTCTGTATTAATAGAAACTATAACTTGCAGACTTTTTTAAAGATATACAAGATAACCAGCCCCACAAAATAGAGGCAGCCCTGCGTTTCTCTTCTTTGAGATTATTTGTGTGTTTTAAAATATGAAACAGAGTCCACACTCATCCTGTGCTGTCATTACTTCAAAAGAAACTGGGATGAAATAATGGTGTGTGACCAGTAATAGAAATGCCATACTAGTGAAATGTCACTATACATTACGTTTCAAAAAGCAGCATTCCAGCCTTCTACTGGATAAAATACAGAGACATTTATTTGGCTTTCAAAACGTAATTTTAAATTCACCACCAATTTAAAAAAAATATGAAATTTTTAAATTAGTTCAGAAAGGCATTGTCTTTGCTTTTTTATTTAACAGCTCTTTGTCAGACAACAGCTAGAAACTATTCTGACAACTGGAAATTGTCAATGAGATGAAGCCAATAACCTGACATCTATTTCTACATCTTGGATTTATGATTTGAGAAAAACTGCCGTTTCAACTTGCTGATTTCAGACAGTTGGCTCCTGGAGTCCTTATTCCCTCTATATGCTGAGAATCAGGGATGGCATAGAAACAAATCAGACCAAAAATGCAAATCTCTAATTTCCTCAAAAAAAAAAAAAATCCTCAAATGTCTCCTATTTTACTTGATATTAAAGATGAGCTGGATCTTTTAGAGGATCACCCCTGGGACTGACAGGAACCTGTAGTCTCAAGGCAATCATTGAGTCACTGACAAACGTGACCCAGGACCAAACCCTGAAAATGAAATGCAATGGGAAATATTTCTGGCACCACTAAAGCTGAACAGATAAACTGCTAGAAAGTGAACAAGTCCTCATAATTGTTTATGAACTATTCTTGTAATTAAGCAAATATAATAGTGTGTAGTCCCCTTAAAAGTCATTTGGGGGAAGTCTGGTTTTGTACATATAAAGAATAATAGCAGGGCACGCAAAATAGGATTGAAAGACTTTGTATCCTGTAGAAATACAGGTATATTAAATTCCAGGTGAGAGCCTGCTGTTGTCTCTGGGCTCAGTGGGAGACATCCAGCCAGCTTTTGTGGCCATTATCATCCATAACAACATTTTTGACTGTCAAACCAGTGACTCCACAGATGGTTTCCAACACATCCAGGCACTGAACTATTGGCAGCTTTATAACTAGATCAGACCCAAGGAATGAGATTACAATGTAAGGCATGAAGACCTATGCAGTATCTATCCTCCTTTCCCATGCATATACTGGACTGTTTGAGTGAAGTACTGGTGCAGACTTCCCTGAAGGTAATTGAGGCATATGGCTGCCTGAGCACAATTTGATCCAAATCTGAAAAGACCATACGACTTAGGATTTTCAAATATGTATTTACATTCATGCATCTAGATAGGAATTAAATAAGTAGCCTGATTCTTAAAAATGAATTCATTTGATTTCCGTATTGCTCTCAGTCAGCAGTCCTTTAGATGCTTATATTATAGAAGAGCCTGTTTTTTAAAATAACTTCATGAAAAAGTCTCTGTAGATTATTTTTTCAAGTGTTATGCTCATTATTAAACAGCTAGATAGGATTACATATGACATGAAAATCCATGACCACCTTTGGTTATATTTGAGCTTAAAATACCACTTTTACTCAAATATCTTAAAATGCTAATATGGACTAGTTTTTTCAGTTTTAGTTCTCACTCAGGCATGTACAATTAGACAGTTATTTACATTTCTCTGTCCTACAAACAGAAACTGCAAGGTTAAATTATTTATAGCTTTCCCTTCTCACAAAGTACATACAAGCAGATCTAAAGAAAGAATTAGCTAGTTCACTCTTAACACAAACTCCACTCTGTGTATTTACCTGCATAAAAGCCATCCATTAAAATAAAGTTTATTTTCATTAACTGAAAAAAATAAGCTTCAAAAAATTAGAGAGTAAAATAAGTGATAATTTATACTTGTTACGCAGCCGGAAACTAATAATCCTGGTGTCTTCCTTGCAATAATCAGGGCTTCAACAAGTTTATGGGAGATGACTCTCATTATTTTCTTTATTGTGGTGCTTGAGGGCTCCAGCTGAGATTTGAGTCCAGCTGTACTACCAGAAACAGTGAGGCAATCTCTGCCCCAAAGCATTTTCAATCTCAGATTACAAAGGACTGGGATGGCCTCTGCTCCCCCTGCTAAATTCTTGACTCCCTGCATCACGGGTTGGTTGAGCTGAGTTCCCCTGAGTGTCCTTCACTATCTGGATAATTTACAGGACTCTGTGGTCTGGGTGCCCACACCAAAGTTTCACGACTGCAGTCTAGGCTTTCCAGGAGTCTGACCAAGTGAGTGCTTCAGTTCACTGCTTTCTCTCTCCAGGAGAACAATAGCTGACTCATATAGCAAATTGAGCATCTCAAGAAATATGTAAATCAAACAACAACTTCTTTCACATTTTTACAGATTTGTGCTTAGCACTCTGAGATCAAGGTCCTTGTTAACGAAAGAGTTTGGGATCCTTTCTCTCTCACTGACTTTCTGAACACAGTTCATCACCTAAAAAGTGTGATCTCTCTCTAATATTTTTTCCTCTAAGAAATCACCTATCTTTCATTGTCTTGACTCTTCAGATGACTCATTAATCTCATCAGCTGTTTTGTTGGTTAGTTATTTCTCCAAAGAAGTTCAAATTTAAACTTCATTTGTCTTGAGCCACCTCTTTACATCAGGTTATTTCCATATGAAGAAAGATCTCATAACTACTCACTTTGCACTTACCCACTCAGTACGAATGCTAGATTATTTCCACGTGACACTAAAGCTGCACCATCAGGAATCAAGAGAAGCCTTCTAGCAGTTTTTTGTCAGAACAAATCTATCCTTTCACAAACTGGGGTTAAATCAGGACACCCTATTTTACTCCAAATAATCTAACCCATTGCCCCTTTTCTTTGGAGGTCTCAATTGAGCGTTATCATCCTACTAAAATTACGGCAGAAATCTGAATTCCACAGTGGCTGCAAGTGGCAATGCATCTTTCTGTAATAAATTTAAAGCTATCAAGCTACATGTTTGTGTGTGTGCTCCAAACCAGAGAAGTACTTGGTGACCCCTTCCTATAGCCCTGATGAAGGGTCAAGCTGCACAGAGAAATCCTGGGACAGTTTTTGTGACAGCCTGATTCTAGCACAAAGCTGGATGGTCTATGCAGTCACATTTAAACCTAAGGCTGTATTATTGAGCATAAAAATATTTTTATGTTGTAACATTTCTTTTAAATTTGCCAATCAGTGATGCTAATTTGTTTCACGTCTTCTGACTTCTTCACATCAGTCTCCAATTGCCATGACCAGTGTTGTGTTGCAGAGGAATACTTTTAAAGGTAAAAGTTTCTTATATATCTTGCACATAAAATCAAATCAGAATTTTAAGGTTGTTTAAAGAAGCCCAGTAGGAAATACTGTTTTCTATTTAAACTGACAGTAAATAACCAGATTCTCTTTCCAAACAGAGCCCAATGCCTGCTTAATAAATGCAGATTTTGCAGATCTCTTATCCACATCAGGTGTTAAATTTTTTTTATTATCAACATAAGGATTTTTGTACAACAAAGTGATTATAGGCTAAAAGCTTTCCTACTTGTTTCCTTTCAATTACTCTAGATGGTGTTGACACAACTGGTAATGAAGAATGCTAAGAACATGGAGTTAGAGTGAAAGAGAGCAACTGCATTCAAATGCAACTTCAGAAGTTCTCATTAATCAAAAATAACTAAATACATTAGTAACTAACTTAATTGCTAGTGCTGAAGGCTTGAGGCTCTTCTGTGGGAATTCACTCTAGCAAGAATCTTTTTTTTTATTATTGACCCTGGGAAGGAATCCAAATTTATGAAGGTTCAGAGGAGCAAGGCATTTTTATGCAAGAAAGAAATCTTTACTGAATATTTAGGAAAGAAATAATGCCTACAATGTAGACGTTTTGTGTGCTTGAATAAGAAATTGTATTGGAGTATGTAAAATCCCTCCAAAATACATGATAATGATACTGGAAGTCTGGTCCTCTAAATACAAAGGAGCAGAGATGCGAACTGATCAAGGATCTTCCTTGAGTAGGGAAGTGCTATACATAGTTGATACTTTGATAATCATCTATGTCTTATACCTCTGAGAAAAGTCATGTCTTTGTTTTCAGATATGCAGAGGGATGAAATGGAGGTAGGACTTTACTATATGAAGTTGGAAAGAGAAAAAAGCAGACAGAAGATGACATTATTTCCTCTTACATTTTAAAAATTAATATTCTAAGATATAAATTGTTTAGTAAGTATGGTTAAATTATACAACACCATTCAGAAAGATCATAGCTATGACCTTTCTGAACATCAGAATTTGTGCTAGCTAATACTCAGAATTAAGAAACTAAACAATGCTTAACACTCTGAGCAAGATGAGGTCACTTGGCATCTCATAAGATTTGGCCCTCAGACTCCATATTTCTGTACGTACTCCTGTTGAGTTTATTAATCTTCATATAGAACCATTGCCAAATATTTTTTTAGCACACAGTGTATTTTCTATTTGCTCTATTTAATGATCGTAATAGTACAACATCACCTCGAATATCATTATTGGAAAGCATCCACCTCTCAACATAATACGAAGAAAAGCATGGCACGCTACACAGCCTCCTCTTTTTGAGTGATGACAGTGGCTCCTGGACTAGAGGTAAGGTGCATATCATTTAATTTGGGCAGTAATTATACAACAGCTGAAAAAACCACCACGCGCTGATACTTTCCTTGGGAACTTGAACTGCACTAGCTGGTTTTGTATCTTTATTTAAAAGAATCTAGGAAAGAAGTTTCTTTTAGTAACAACATCTATTACTGATACAAGGGACTTCAATTTTGTTAGCTATCTTGTACGTGAATAATAAATTGGAAAGGTCTTCAGGAGGTGGCCAGTTTACATCAGGCTTAGCTAGCAGAGATAGCTTTCCACGGGCAGGCAATCTGTCTGTCTCCGTGTAATTAAGGCATTTCGCCTACAGAAACTGCCAGGCTCTATTCATTTCTGGTTTTCTTGTGACCTTAAACAAGAATATCTTCTTGGGCCTGGAGGTCAGGACACAGAAGTATCTGTTTATATAAAACACAGCATAATGGCCCTGCAGGGTCTACTTTCTCTCCTAGGCTTGACCTTGGTCAGACTACAGGTCTGTAACATCCCTGCCTACTGTTACTGTTAGAGAATTTACATATGGGCTTTTCCTCACTTCCCTGTTTTTTCATATTTTCTGGCATTTTATGGAAGACCTTTCTATAAGGGATCTTGTTGTCTCCTCTTCTTGTACATCTGAGGTCTGTCTTTAAGGATGGGCATAAAACAGAGCTGTACTATAAAGAATATCGAAAATTGTGATCATAATATTACCTTGGGTCTTTACTTCAGGATTAGACAAACGACTTCTCCCTGTGCCACGTGTTTTTCCTCATTTATGAGAGTGGAGAAAGTTAGTTTAGTCTGCTTATACCCTTTCTTACTCTGAGAAAGACTGCCCTATAATTTACAGTGAGCCATGTTTAGCTTTGCCTGAGAGTTTGTTTGTCCTTAGAGCATTAAAATAGTTTACTTGAGGTTATGTTTTCTCCTAGGAGAGTTCTACTAAACTTTTAAATGGAATTAAAAGTAGAACAGGAGATATCTTGCACTTCAGTGTGTTTATTTCAGGGTATGCTTGCAATTACTGATAAGTTTAAACTGCTGTCAGATGAAGACTGAAATGGTGTATCAGAAAGAAAATGTTGATTACTTACTATAAGAGGAAACAATGCAACCAAGTGCCAGTCATGTGTCTAGCCAGAATAAAAAAATAAATAAACCTAATTTTAAATTCTACTCCTATCCCAAAAACTTACCCCTAGGAAGGCATCCTGGGAAAAAGAAATGTCCTCTCTATATATAAAAGGAAGAAAAACATAACCATTTTTTTCTTTTAAAAATCAGAATATATTTTGGTGAATACCTTGAGGTTTTCATACAGCAATTTTTAGTATTTGCTTTTATAGTAGTCTACTTTAAAATGAAATATGTTTTGCTTAGCATACTGTGGGACTTTTCCTTTTCCCACAAGTAAGTAACTAGGACTCACTAGGAGCCAATTTATAGCTATAGCATTTTTAGCTGTGTGGAGGACTTAACTATAGTACCTCACTCCTAGAAGAGGGCCTTCTGACTGCTTCTGAATAGCCAGAAAGCTGCAGAATTTGGAAAAAAAAAAACAGCAACAAAAAACCCCACGTTCTTTTGCTCTCTTCCATTTTCACAGACATATGTTGCTTAAAAAATATGTTGGAAAATTCATGCTAAAATGTATCCAAGCTAACCAGACACTAGATTTACAAGCAGTTTTTAGGTGCTGTAAGAAGTAGGAAGTAGTTTCAGCGTATGAATAACGTTAGCAGACTCACTGTGCCAGAGTTGGCCTGGGCTCTTCCCAGGAGAAGAGCAGCCACCCCAAATGAAACCTGTGACAGTCATCACTCATTTGTGAGTCTGCAGGTAGAAGAGCTGAGGAGAGTTTCTTCTACCAAAAGTTACTTACTGGGAAGTAGTGTCTTGCATCTGCCATTCTGTATCCAAAAGCATCTAAACAAGCTTCTTTCTTTTTCTTGATGGATTCCTGCTAACTGCACTATTTTGCAAAGCAAACAAGATGTTCTTTTTGTGGTGGGACTGTGATACCATGCTTGTCATGTCAGTCCATAGTTACAACCATTGAGACCTTGATTCAGGTCTCACCTCCTAAGCAATGTGGTTTTGTAGCAGGGTGCTGGTGAGAGGTGAGGTTTACAGAGTAGCATTTGTATGTCTGTCTGCATGAGGCTGTGAGAGGTAGATGTGGATGTTAAGTACAATGGCAACTTGTGATCAATTCCCTGCTTGTCATAGGAGGATAATAGTATTCCTCAGGACATTCATGTCCTGTGATGGGCACTTCATGGAAACTACTCATCTTCTCTTTATTTGTGTAGAGCTCACACAAAGTCGTACATGTTTTTAACTAAAGAATGGTAAAACATCACTTCTCATCAGCTAATCTTCAAGCACCACAAGTAAACACTGTTAGCTCTATTTCAGAGATGGTGAAACTGAAGTCTGTGGAGGTAAATGGCTTCATGTAAATTGACCCAGCAACTCCTAACACAAGTTAGCTGTGAAGAAAGCTTAGGTTTCTTGAGCTGTATCTCACCACTATACTGTTTAAATGTGGATTAAGACAGCAGGATTTAGCCTGCCACAAAAGCCTTGATCTCACAAGTTATCCTCTGATCTCAGACAGCAAGATCAGAGCTGGTTTTCTGGCAATATCCTTGTGATGTTTCTTACAGTCTTCAAGCTGAGCCCTGCACTGAAGGGAAGCTGCTGAAGACTTTGGTCTGGTATGTATATTGCAATATTAATTATTCTGTTTCTTAAAACAAGGCATTGCATTTGAATCATTTGTGTCCCCTTTCATGGTGTGTTGTGCATCACTTAGGGTACTCTGCTCACCTTTTGGCTATCTCTGTTCTGTAAGGACAACTTGGACTTGTTTTTTACCCATTGTTTTCAAAGCAACCTGAAGTTAAAGTTTTATGTCATTAGAATGATATACCTCTATAGATTGGAGGAGGATATATCACACTGTATGGAACTGGGTTGTAGTAAGAAAAAAGGATGCCAAAGTAAGGCAATGAGGGTATTAATCTTTGCAGATAAAATGTGTAAGGCAAAATCTAGAGGAGGTTTAAGGAATATGTCTGCCTATTCAGAACTGTGGTCTGAAACACACACCCAACAGAACATAAACAATTGCACAGAAACTTCTCTACAGAGTGAAGGTGCACATCAGCAGTCAGATATTCATCAACAAATTCCTTCCACATGGCATTGACAGATAGTAGAGGTCAGTGGAACCATTGCAAGTCAGTGAACATAGGTGATATATGATGATATCCACTGAGATGCGCACGTTAAAATATGGAACATGAAAATGAAAGGTGCAGTTAGCACTACTGACACCTTTGTGAGAATAACTGGTGTTACCAAATACAGGAAAACATCTTCTGTGCAGTATTGAATAGGTGACCCAGAGGCTGGGCTCTCAGCCAAGATCCTAACCAAAAGTAATGTGTCAAGATGCACGTACTATTGATTGGAGCCCAAACTTGCACTTTCTTTTAAAGATTACATGCCTGCACAAGCTGTGAGGCATGAGTATCAGTCTGTCATGTCAGTGCAACATGGCAAGTAACACTGTGCCCTTTCAAGTATCCAAACACACTGGATGAGCTTACCCTCGAAAACGTGAATGTTCTCAAGTTTGCAACAGTTATTTGTTCTCTGTCACTTGGAAACAATTCACCATATTTCCATTAAGAATCCATTTCAATCTACCATCTGATCAATATGGAGATTGTTTACAGCACTCTATGTTGCCTGATGCTTACATGCTCTCTGGCAATCATCGTACTTTCTGTGTAGTGGGACAAATTTTTAAAGTAAGTCATGCTTTTCCATACTCAGCCCTCAGACATGATTGGAAAGCATGTCCAGAAGCGATTTCTTAATACCTTACCACTCTCGCAGTAGAAATGATGGCTACATTCCAAAAACCTCCTGAGATACAACTTTTCAAGCTGTCCTGAAGATCTGGGAGCAAATACTAATGTGAATTTGAGAGCTAATCTGATTTGAAAATAGGTTTAGTTGTGGTTTCTAAGCTCTTGTAAACATTTTTACATGTATCTGTACACCTGATACACGCATTTTCTGAACCACTTCACTGATGACTAAGGTATAGTACTGTTGCTTGTCTATATTTAGTATTTCAGGATTTTATTAAAAAGGAATTTTAATCACTGTTCTAAAACAAATAAAAAGAAAATAGCTCATCTTAAATGATATTCTATCTTAGGAGTACTATAAGCAGGGAAGGAAACCCTTACTGATGAAGTGGAAACTTTCTGGCTTCCTATTGCAGTCTGATAGTCGCCTAAAGCTGCATCATGGGGATTGCTTCCTATCCGTGTGACTCCATTTATTTACTGACAACTATTCTTAGCTTTTCTTGGGCTTCAAAGGTTCCCTTTTCCTATATTTGGTAGAAGGCGGCAAATTTAGATTTGCATAGTCTCTCTTGACTATGAATCCACACTCAGAAAGAGTAATGCATTTTTAGATCTCTCTAAGTGCCTAGAAATTATTTTTGGAGTCTGAAAAGTGGATTTGTGGAGTGAAAGACTGGTCTGAAAGTGAGATTGTATTCTTAGAGTATCTTGTGTTTTATTCTTACAATACCATGTTTGAAAACATAACTGCAAAAACAAACAACATCAAAACTGGAGAAAATGTATTGAACATAAAGATTTTTTGGATTAATTGGAACAAGATTAGGCATGGCTCAATTTAGAGTATCAAAGATCTAAAGTATATTTCTAGTATTTTAATATATTTTTAGATTTCTCCTTAATAAATGTGGAGGAAAGAAGCATATTTCAAAACTGTGTGTAAAGGTCTAGGTCCCATGCTTAAAACAACATTATGCCAGTGCTTTAAGCAGTATCTGGGGAACCTGATAAACTGTTTCTCTTTGCATATCCATTTAATTTTAAACAGAAATAACAAGCTGATAATTACACAGTCCACACCACTGTATTTTGAATTATTTTTACTTATGTTTTGGAAGGTATTCAAAGACCCATCTGAGGTGTGTGTCTGAGCCTGGAGCTGCAGGCAGGGATCTGATGGTAGATGTACACCAAGTCAGGAGGCAGCTTGCAAAGAGCTCAGGAGGCCACCACCATTTCTCCAAAGTGTAAGTGGTCAGGGTTGTTCTCTCTGGTCATGCCAGTCTTCTTCTGCATTTTGCTAATAAATGCATAGCCAAGCATCTCCTGGGCCAGCCAAGCGGGGGTGAAGACTCACTGTGTAGCTGCAGGGTTGTTTGCTGCCCTTGTGCTTACCCCTCAGCAAGTCAGGAGCCACCTGTGATGCATTTGGGAGTGGTTATATGGCAGTGCTGTGTCTCTGGTGGACTGTTTTCTCTACTACTAGACCCTGTACAATGCTCCTGACAAACTGTTCAGGCAGTCTTTTGTCTTTTTTTTTCCCTGCTTAACTCCAAGAAAGGTTGGATAATGCTTGTAATGTGAAGGTTTCTCTTCTGTTGTCTGTGAATGTCAAATACAGTTAGAAGGTTGCAGGAGCAGTACTAAAAAGCTAATCCATTTGGAGTCCTCTTGAACACGACCTCCTTTTATCCTGGGGCAGTGATCTTCACAGGTTAATGAAATGTTTCTAGACTGTTACTGGGTGCCAGCTTCCCTGAAGACAGGTGATCAGAACCACCTTGTTCATGGTGTAAAGGCCCTTTTTGAGTAAATATGGTCCAGCTGCAAGGTAGCACCACAGGTCTTATATGCCAGGGTCACTGGCGAGTTGTGCAACAGCAGGGCCTGGGTAAAAGGCTACTGGTGTTGGAGAATTTTTGTTTGGTAGCCTTTTGAGTTGGAGAAAATGAGATGAAAAGTCCAGAAATAATTAGAAATCTGTAACATTTAAGGCATTCGAGACTGCATTTCTTTCACCTCTGCATGCATTCTGACTTGGCTGCATGGGGAAAGCCTGTGTCATACTCCGACAGCCTCAAGGTATTCCAGTTACACCCCATAAAATGTAAGAAATTCAAATGCAAAATTCATTAATACCTGAGCCCAGTCACCCTTTGTACATCTGAAGGTTCCCCAAAGCCCCACACTAATAAATAGGCTGATTGTACTATGCCTGAAGGTCAGCAGTTTGGAGTTATTTCTGGCCTCTGGGGAGGAGTGAATTCCAAAACCCAGGAGCATTTATGTCATGTAGCCTACCAAAAGTTCTCCTTCAGCTGAAGATGCACGAGCCCCATGTCCCCCCTCAGCTGGTTATTAGCAACTCTGGGACCTCTATATTCATAGAGTGGTACCTAAAGTTTTCCTGAGGATGGCTTTGCTTTTGCAGTAGGAGCTGGGTTGTGCACAGCTGTGCAGCCAGCCTGTGTTTTGGGCTATGCTTGGGCAAGCTAAGTAATGGGGCCGATGACACCTCCCTTTCGCATTTTCTGTTGAGTATAACACAGAGTTTTCTCCTTGTTGTTCGAGCACGTTCAGGGTGAGGGAGGTTGGTTAAAGGAAGAGGTAAACAAGTTAGAACAAATCCAGGTAACCGATATTTTCCACCTGGGGGTTTTTAACGAATGATCATCATATTCCAGCAATATAAAAACCACAAATCAAGTTGAACCAAACAATAAAAGAGTCAGTGTGGTTTTTTTAATTATTATTGTTGTTTTGATTTTCTGAATTGCCAATCTGAACTCATCTTTAAGTGCCTAGTAAAGGGTAAAAATACTTTGTTTTCAGAGGATGGTATGTTCAAGGTACAGTGGATCTGATATTTTTTTCTGGAAGTATATTTTAATTTTACAAAAAAAAATTCTAGAATGTCATCTAGTTAGTTCGCAACAGCCTAAACTTGCCCTCCAAAATCCTGGAGGATTTATGCTTTAAATAAAGAGTTAAACATAACTTGCTAAAACATGAAATGGTTGCCTTTGAAATACATTCAAGAACCCGGCATTTTGAGGTGTCCAGAGCAGGTGTTGGATTTGCTATAAGTGGACAATTTATAAACAGAGCTGACAACTGGGAAAACAGAGCTGCAGGAGCACGGCATTCCTGAGCTTGTAGAGCCTTGCCCATTGAATATTCCCCAGTGCATGGTCTGGGAGAGCAACCCTGCTCAAAGAGAGGCAGCTTGCTTACAAGCAAAGCAGAGCTGTCTCCAGCATCTGGTAGTTCTACAAGGTATTTTCAATAAACCAGTGCAAATCAGTTTTTTACCTTTGTCCTTCTTTCATTAGTATTATATGCTGCTTAAATCTTGCATTAACTCGTCTTCACTGTCTGCATTTTGTAAAGAGAAAAGCCTCAAAACAGTTTTACTTAAGCTTGCTTTTAAATGTTAGTTATGCTATTTTCTGCCCCTCACATGGTTTTGTAGCTAACCAATTGTCTTCACCATATGTTCCTCAAATTAGACTGAAGTCTTGAGCAATTAAAAAATATAAAGCGTCCTCCAAAGAAACGGGGAATGTATGGCTTATTATAGCATATCTAGCCATAAGGGAGACACTGATGCTTCACAGGGGCTGCCTGGGAGGATGGCCCAGGCCCTCATTCCATTAAACTTCATGCTCCATGGATTAGATGATTTGTACTTCCATTTTGCTTTCTGCAGACGAGCTGGTCCAATTGGAACAGGTGCGTCTCACCACTCCTTCCACAGGTTTTGATTTGTTTTCTTCAATCTAAACCAAGCCAAGGACCAGAATTCAAAAGGAAAAATATTAATAACCCTGTCTCACTCCTCTTGTTTCAAGCAAGGATCCAGTTCCTCTGGATAAGGAGCCCTAGGGTTTCAGCCCCTCAGACTCTTTTCTCAGAGCACAGGTAGTACTGCATGCTCTCATGGTGTGGTTGTAAACTCATAGTTTCTTTACTTTGGTCAGAGGTACATCTGCTTCTGCTCTGCAAGCTCCTTTTCTCCATTCTGCTCTTTGCTTCCACGCTCTGCAAGAGGTCAGATACATACAGAGATAGGAGCCTTGTTTTTTTCCAGTCTTGCCCTATAATGCTGCAACAAAAGGGCTACATGTACCTTTTTAAACTCTTACATGTTAATCTTAACACTGCTTTTAATATTCTTCCCTCCTTGGCTGGAAACTTGAAGCAAAACATATCTCCTATCCCTACTGATGCCAGTATAGTCAAGGCACAATTTTAGGACATTTGAGACAGGTTAAGATATTTGTTCCATCCAATTCATACTGGGAATTTGTTTGGGAGACACTTTCTCTTGCTGCAGCTGATTCACACTGTGTAAGTAACTAAGTATTCATTGGGTTAGAAAGAGGAGTTTTGCCCAGGGCACTAAATCACTCACAGTGGGAGGCTTTTCTCTCTCCAGGTGAAGTGAAGCTGAGCATCAGCTTATTAGACATTCTCTAGCAAGACTTATGCATGCGCTCTCTCTGCCTTACTCCTTCCCCAGAAACTAATTCCAGGAGCCAAGGAACACGGATTGATGCAGTTGATGCTCTATCAGATCTGCTGCTATTCTTGATTTCAGCAAAGGCACATTTTTAGTGAATAAGTGTTTCAACACAAGACTGCTAAGCAGTTGTAGATGTGCTAGCCAGAACACTGATGAGCTCTGACAGGCACTGTTTCAAAAAAAGTGATGGCAGATTTTGATGATGGAAATTTGGTAGGCAAGTACTCATAGCGTTACTCCGCTATTTATAGCCCTAATTCAGTCAGGCTTTTAAACACTGCAATAGCCCTATGATCGAGTGGGTTAATTTACTTGCTGTCATTTCTGAAGATCTCCGAGTACCTTAGTATAATAATAGAACAAGGACGTGGAGAGCAGAGAACAAACATTTCATCTGCAGGCTCATAGATGTGAACCGCGTGAGATAAAGGTATATTAGACGCCTTAGACACCTGATATTGTGCAGCAGTGATGTTAAGCATATGCTTAATTTTAAACATTTGTATAATATCCAACAACCACAATTGCTTTTTCTGTGGTTTTGTGACAATTTTTTCAGGTGGGTGCTACAGGTACCAGGGAAAAAAATTTAAGTGTCTTTAAACTCAGTCTCATTCTGTAAAGTTCTTCAGCATGTGCTAAACTGTAAATACATAACTAATATCTTTTCCAGGCAGGACATTTGGCAGAATCCATCAAATTCCACTAAAGAATGAAAATGACAATGATAATGTATTCATCCAATCCATGTCATAGGGATCAGTGAACTCTTGCTGATTTTTTGGTGGTCTCATGCTGTCAATATTTTAGTGTCCTTGGAATTTTAAGAACTCTTGAAAACAAGTTATATATAACCCAGGGAACTCATACTATCAAATACAGAAAAATCACTTACAAAATTAAAACTTCGTTTTCTAGAAAAAATTGATTATGACACATGATTTTTCACTTTATATGTAAACAAATGCGTACGTAGTTGGTACATTTTGCATCAATAAATAAAAAACATGTATAGGACCTTTTCAATGAACTATTTCTCAAACTTGAAAATAATTATAAAACAAATCAAAAAGAGGAAAAATATAAATAGGAAACTGTGGCTAACAACTGAGAGCTATTTACAAGCTTAATAACAGTGACCTATAATCAGAACAGAAATTTACACCAATTAAAAAACAACTTTAAAAAAGTGCAAGACCAAAAAAAAAAAAGGAAACAAACAAGAACTTACAAACCAAACAGAAACAGGGAAATTTTATAACAATAAATACAAAGAGGAAGCCAGATGTTGTGAAAGACTAATAAGGGAAGGAAAATGACACAAGACAAGACCTAATGCAGGTAGTAGCAGATATTCAGGAACTAAAGTAACTCATAAAATTGTGGATTGAAATAGAGGAACTATCAATAAAAATGACAGAATGTCACTGCTGGCCAGTATGTATGTTTTAAAAAAATATTCATAACAATGGGACACTTCATTGCAAATATATTAAAGAATAACACGAAACTGAAGCTATTAAAAAGCCACTAGTGTATCAGTAAATAAGGATAATTTACATCTGAACATTAAAAGAAAGTCCTATGGATCAACTCGTTATATTTTTAGTACATTCTGGAGCACTAGAGAAGTTCAAGAAAACTCGGAGGTGACTATTTTGAAGCTAAGACACAAAAAAAAAAAGAAAAGTCTAGAAGTCTAGAAGTCTAGAAGTTCCAATTAACAAAAAATTAGATGGCAATATAAGTTGTCATGATGCACAGAATTCTGGCAAATGAATTTTTCTGAAGCAGGATGCTGGTTTTCTTGAGATTGTATGTTGAATGCTCTTAGTAGAAGTGTTGGCATAAAAAGACACTTAATTTGATTCTATATTGTATTTTTATTTAAGCACTGATAGAACAACAATGCATTAAAGAGATGAAATACTCCACTTAATATGTCACAAATGGACTTCCATGTGAGAACTTACCAGTTAAATTTACCACTACTACAGCCTGTGCTCTTCCATAGTTTGATCAATGGCTTGGAAAAAACATGATACTGTTGCAAATAGAATTTGCAATTGACATAAAGACTGAGAAGTGGAAGAGGGACAGGCTGCTGATACACAGTGTTCTGGAGGGTCCCACAGGACTGACATTGGGCAAGCAATGTGCATTTCAGAATAGCCAGCTGTAAGGTCATGCTCTTGGGCACAAAGGTGAACCAGACTTAAAGGATAGGTAAGCAAATATTAAAAAAAAAGGAACTGGAAAATGTGGTAAATAATCCGGTACCAGATAAGAGACACCATGAGTTCTGTACTGAAGGCTGAAGGCTGTGGGAGTACAACAAAACCTCTTCCCTGACGAGGTAGGTCTCCTTGTCCTCTTCCAGCAGACGTTTCCCTCTTAGCTGTGCAGAGGGGAAAACCTTGTATAAGAGTTTTAACTTGTGAGAGTTAGAGGAGGTCCTAAGAGTAGGTGCCAAAATGTCATCTATTGTCACCAGGCAGACTCAACTTCTGTCCTTATTTTGAATACATGCACCTCTTCTTGAGCCATACACCCAAAGTGATGCTGAAGTGAACGTGGCTCAGAGAACAGTGCTGAGAGAGACTATGGGCCAGAGAGGATGCTCTGTGAGGATAGACTGAAGGTATTACTTCCATCTGGGTCACTGAAGAGGAGATTGTGCCTCCTGTCTTCCTTCTCCATCCTTAATTGGAACCTGTGCTCTCCCTAAGTGCTATTTCTGAGTGTTTTCTTGGGTTTTTAATGCTTTCTGCACCACAGCCTTGCTTCCACAGTCTACTGCCATGGTCTTCCAGTCAGCCCAGAGTCCCCTCCACTACAATGCAGCTCAGGCTCCTGCATTACCCATAGCATTCCTGCAGCATTTTTGAGCTTCCCCCAGCGCTTTCCGTGCACTGGAGTGCTCTCTGAGTTTCCTGTGTTCTTTTTTTAGCCCATAGCTTTTCTATTTTTCAAGAGTTCTGCATTATGTAGGAAAAAAATCTCCATAGAATCTTGCAAGTGAACACATTTAGGAAAGAAGCAGCTGCATGTGACAGTAATGGAAAGTGACTTTGCCATGAAGCAAGTCAAGCAAGCTTAAAATCAGTGTAGCTAGGTCACAATATAAATTCAATCAAGAAAATCTCTTGTCTTATTTTCAAGTGGGGATAGCATCAACCATCAATGACAATGAGAAAGTATGAGAATTAAGGCAATCAGAGCTCTTATGTGTTTCTGTTGGTTTTGAGGGGGTTGGTTGGTTTGTTTTTAAGATTCACAACAAGCAATAGTAAATTACAATATAGTTTCTTGTTTGAAATTTGGATGAAATATAACTTTGGTTGCTGCAGAAAATTTCCCAACTGCAGCAACAAACCAATAAGTATCCTGCAACAACATTGAGCTTTGGAGGCTCAGAAAGAATTATATGATTCCTAACACAGTAGAGAATGCGGTAGCTTTGTCTATTTCTTCTAAGATGACAGTATGCCTGGTGTTGGAGTTCTTCGCAGAACTGTTAATTTGTACAGGTAAACAAGGAGAAGGCACACCAGAGGCTGTAATTAGACCACAGGCTGCTGGTTCTCAAACAGTCTGGAGAGTTATCTCAGTGAGGAACACCACTGAACCTGAGTCCTTCTCAGCTCACCAGGGCTAAGGGTAAGACTAAGAGCGCAAGAGGTTTTCAGTTCCAACATGTTCTTTCATCTTTTCCACAGTGCATAAGAAATAAGATCAGAAGAGTGTACACTGTACGAAACCCGAAGGCAAGCACTGTGCAATGTCATACTTCAGGCTCCTGCTGCAGCAGGTGAGTGTGTCATACAGCTAGTTCTTTTTTCCTTAACCCACACACCAAAAGAGCACCAGTCTCTTCAGTGTCTTGTCTCCCCCAGCAGAGCCTCTAAGAAGAAAGCCATCTCTGCTCCAAGATCCTTGGCTAGTATATCTGACCCTGGGATGTCTTTTATTCCTAGTGTTTTTATTTATGTATGAGAACCATTGAATCCTCCTTTGCAATATATGCATGCCAACTCCTCTTTCTATCCCCCATAGTTAGCCTGGCAATTCTCCTCCTTGACATAGGAGTAGCTTTGACAAGAAGACTCCAAGGTAATCTGGGCAACATGCTTAGGGTTCTGCATGGCCCTTTGCATTATGCCTTTATAATCCTCCCATGGGCATGTGAAAATTCCCTCCCTAGCATTCATCACATCTTCTTGCATAGCAGGCAGAGGACTGGGCCAGCAACTGCCCAGGATCTTCAGTGATGAACTGACCTTGCTCTTGCAGATACTAGCTCAAAGGACCTGACTGACTCACTTGATCAATGTGCAGAACTGAGGATGATCAAGCAGGGACTCACCCTCCTGTTTCTGTAAGCCAGATTCACGGTACTAGCCTTCCTATGCCCATTTTGCTCCTCCCTTAAGCCTTGCATGTGAGCATCCAGTAGAAACAGCATGATTGATGTCTCATTTATGTCGCTTCACTGACACAATAGCCCCTGGCTAGGAAGGCTCAGATACTCTGTGCAGAAAGAAAACCCAAAAGACTCCAAATCGACAGCTAGAAGTCCTAGGGTTGCTTTGCTCAACAGAAGGGATTGTCTGAGCATGCCTAATCACTGTTGTCCAGTTGCAGGAGGAGTGGAAAGAATAACTTGGAGCATGTGTTGGATAAATTATTTCTACCCTCAGAGAGAAAGAGGGATCCACATCTTGGAAAGAAACCAAAAGAAGCTGAGATGAAAGCTGAAGTAAAATTGATTAGGTAATGGTGTTGTAGCCCAGTATTTGCCAAGATGGATTTGTATAGCTGCCTGGTTGGTGACAGTTATATGTGAGGTTGTTGTTGGTACAAGGTTCTTTGGAATTACTGATATGTTTGTGAGCAGGCATTTCCTATCACAGGTCTGAACGAACCCAAGGAACGTAATCACCTAACAGTCTGGAACCGCCATGCATCATGTCAGAAATAAAGCTGGATGTGGTGTCAGACAGTGGGTGCTGTGCCCATCTCCTGTTTAGTGCATGCTGTCCCCCTGCTTCTCAAAGCACTGTGTACGCCCTTTCTCTCTATGGGTTTGAAGAAATGTGTTTACTGGCAGGACTCTAACTGCGTGCACTGAACTCTGCTTAATATCCAACTCTGCACATGCAAATGAGACATGGCCATCGGGTTCTTGGCAACAGGCCACCAAGGTTCTCCAGCTGTGCAGCTGATCCCCCAGCATTCTAAACCACGCTGCATCCTACTGGGCCACAGGATTAGAAGGACAGGCTTTGTTTTAGGGTTTTGCCTCGTGAATAGTAGTTTGTTCTGTGATTACTTCCCAGATGTTTTCTAACGGGCTGGTGTGTGACAACGTGGTGCCTCCAGTCAGTCTGAGGCCTCCCAAACCTCTAGCCATGACAAGGGAGTATTTATAGTTCACACATACAGCAGGCCAACATTTTCTAAGTTAGCTTGGCTCTTTATCTGACTCAAAAGTTCTCTGTATCCACTGGCTCTTTCAAGGGTGGAGGGAACTGGCTTAGAGTTAGATGTGTGTCTTCGTGTCCAGCATCTTGCCTCTGAGGGAGGCTAGTGTGAAGTACTGCAGAGAAAGGAGCAAGAAACCTTACAAACGAAAAATATCTCTACAAACTAATCACTCCTTTTATTCTTAGCTGATGATTCGTACAATGAAGCTTGGTAGTTTACCTCTCTTCCTTTGTTTTTTTCCTAGATAATTAAATTCGTACTAGGTCTTGACTGCAGCATTAACTTCCAGCTGTGAGTTGCACTCAATAAAACTAAGGAAAAAGAAGATTTTCCATTCTTACATTTAAAAATCATTGACCTTCTGTTTCTTAGGTATGACTTCCATTATAAGAAGTGTCAACAGGCAGCTATTTATACACATCTCCTGTTTCTCGCCTTTAAATTAACTGTCTGTAATCTTTTACCCAAGACTCCTCTTTCTCTTTGAAGACTTTTTTTTTGTTTTCAGTACAATGCCTCAATTCTTTCTGACTAGTATTTCTGATTAATTAGATATTGATTTAAATGCTTTTTCAGTGTACCCAGTACTGTGTTATGTATACTTCCCCCATGTTTACACTATCTACTATATGACCAAAATTAAAGGCAAAATGAGCCTATCTAAAACCAGATACTTTGTCCTACTGTCATTTATTAAATAAGTTTCTCAGTTCCAAATCTCAAAATAGAAGTTAATAAATTAAAAATATTTTAATAAGATTTTCATGTGCAGCTACAGAAGTATCTTCACAGAGAGAAATCTTTCAGCATAAATTTCCCAGAGTGTTCGGTGGAATAAATAGTGCTTTTTTTTCATTTCTGACATTCACCACTAAAACTGATCTTAAGTAAAGCCTTAGTTCACTGAAGGAAGAATAGAACATTTCTGTACATATACACAAGGCAGCTTCTGTGGAAGGAGGAAACACCCTTCCTTCAAGTAATACTATTAAAGCTCATTAAACTTTGAGCAGTACAATGGTACTTATTATGAAGTTGAAGCAAATGCTTGAGCTCCTCCTCCTTGATCTTTCTAGCCAACATATTACGGATTGTTTTAGGAAGGGAGCTGTTACTGTGCCTAAACTACCTCTGCAGCACAGTCAGAAATCACATGTGTTCCTACACTCCCCTGGGACTATATCAGCATACCTTTTACAAAGGCTGTAAAATGATGAGGAACAGTTTTAAAGTTTGTGCTTTTAATGGGACATGTGAGAAATGACCTATTGAAAGACTGTAAGCGTTGCACATGTTCTCAAAATCTTAGAAAACTAAGCTATATTTCAAGAATAGCTTGTTAAAAAAAAAAAAGAACAATGAGATAAAAGTTTTTTAAAGCATTAACATTATGGGAAACTTTCCCATACCCTACTATTGGACTCAAATCTTAGCAATTCTGTTTTGTTATCAAATATTTGGCCAAGTTACCTCCTTTTTTTTTTTTTTTTTTTTTTATTGTTATAACAATGTGCACCAGAGTTGCTAAAGATAATAAGGTATGCTAAATACCTTGGTACAGAGCACACTTCACAGCAGTAATAGGGTTTCAAACAACAGATACATCTTTTACATAGTCTGTTCCTGAGAAGGCATTGGAGCTGTCTGTAACTCATCAAAGCTAAATATATTATGAGGGTTTGCCTTGATTATCATACTGACGTGATGGAGAGAAATAGATGTAAGGCAGTTCAACCTGAAATGGAAGTTATTGTTTTTCTTGAAAAAACAATCTCCATAAAATACTTTATTTCTTCCCATTCAAAATGTTTCATTTTGTTTCAAGATACATATTTCTTCCTTGATCTCTTCCCTAGTGCTTGAGTTTTTTTCAAAATGGCCTTTACCAAATATAAAGTCAAAAAACAAAGCTTCCATGATTTCAAAAAGCAGCACCCGACATTTTCAGAATGAATGTTAATTCAAAATCTTCAAAATTTAAACTTTAATTTTTTTTATATAATTACTTTCTGTTTTCTAAATGAAGGTGACTGCTGAATCCAGCCAAAATTTGCAAATTATTTCCTGCTACCACTACCACTTTCAGTGAATCTGCTGTTAACTGGAGCAATTTCACCCCTCTCATTCTCCGACATTTGAAACAATTTCTGAAGCATTTCGTCTTTCACCCAGTTACATTCTTGTGTTCTCTTTGCCTCCTAGCCTCCTATGTTCCCAAATTCTTCCTTACGTAGTCTGCAAAATATTCATTTCCTTTTGAGAACATGGAAGACTTAATCACTTCAGGTTGTGCAATAAAGACCTCCAGGAAAAGCTTTAGTTCACCAGAATCTACAGCTCTTAGGCAATGTGTGCTTAGATCTCCCACCTTGGCAAATCTCCCGGCATGCCTGGGCAGCACTGCCGCCCCAAAATGCAGTGTGGAGAGCTACACTGTGCTGAGCCACCAGTACCTCGGCTGACCGGCACTAGCATTGATGTGATGTGACCAAATTAGTGGATGCTGCTGTGGCCAAGACAAGGGGAAAACAAGGCTCTGCAGCACACGGTACAGAGGACTCAGTGACTGGCAAATAGAGATCATCTGATTGTAACTGTGAAATGTCCTGAACAATGGAAGAAAAAAGATCGATCCCATTAACTCTCTAAACTATTAACCATCTTAATACACAATGTGACATCGATAATGCATAGACCTACCTGACAGAGGGGATTCATTTTTAGAGTAGCTCAGATTGCATGCCTGGTGACTATGTGCTCCAAGAGCCATTTCAGAACAGAGGCTGCTGTGAGATTGCAATGTATATATCTAGACTATTCATTTGAAGATCTGTTTGTTCTCCTGGAGTAACGCATGGGAGGGAATGAAGATAGGCTTTTCTTAAAAGGTCAGAACATTCTATGGCCTAACTTGCATAAATTTTGGGGCCCTCATTTGTAATTTAGTTCTCTGTATAACAAAATGGTGACTCACAAATACTCCTAATGACTCCACATCGTTCACTGACCACACAGGCACATGGCTGTCTGGAGACTGTCATTTATTCCTCTCAAAATGTGTTGCTCCAGCTCTGGTAAGACCAGTCCACAGCAGCAATCTGATGCTGTGGAGGATATGGCATCTATCCGTAACTAGTAGTTATGGATGAGAGTATCTTTCAAGCTTGGGCCCATGTAGCACATCTCCCTGAGTCTCGGAATGGCAAATACATGAGCTAATGGCAGCAACACATACACACATCTCCGAGTGATATGGTCCAAATAGAATCCTATTTATGCAAGACATTTAAGAACTGCTGACAATTTTTTTTCTATAACTATTTCAATGTTTAATTTGGCAACCTACCCTTCTTTCAATTTTGGCTTCAGACTCAGCAGTCTTTTACTGATTAACTGCTAAGCCCAGGGAGAAGCAGCAGTCACCCTTGCGCCGTGCCTGCCAGCAGTAGCACCTGTGCTGTGGGCAGCCCCAGAATGCCAGCTGCCAGCACTAGCTCCTTCCCAGGCCCTTATATGGAGATCAACCCATGTCAATCTTGCGAAACTCGCTTTCTCTCGAAACAAGGAATATATAGCGCTGGCATAGAGAGGTGGCTGCTGGAGCTTGAGCATAATGCACAGGCACATATGCTGGAACCTGTTTTGTCACTGCATGCATCAGTGCAGCTTTCTTCTGTGTATGAGGGCATTGGCCTCTCCTGCCCCCAGATCTCCTCACTCAATTATTTGTGAGTGCTCAACACTCACTGCTTTTTCACCTTCAGCCCCATGCCCTCTTGCTTATGATCTTGCTCTGCTGAGTACTATGCATTTCCCAGGTGTGTCACTCAGTTCTGTTTCCTCTCCTGTTTCTACCTCCTGTTTTCAGTTCTGACTCTTCTGTTTATCACCTTTGGCATTTTCTTTTCACCTCAAGAATCTTCAAATACCTTTCCTTTATATCTGCTTTTTTTTGCCTTTGTCTCCTAGCCAGGATCTTAAAATACACACACGTAATCTTTAGTTTGTGTATGCCATTTGTCTGATGACTTTGATTTCTCATTCTCTTCTTCTGAGTGTGTATCTTTTTTTTTGGTGTACTCTCTCTGTCTCTTTTAGCCAAGTGATTAAGTGCATCCTTTAGAAAGGGCTAGATTGCCTCCTTATTCCTGCTGCAAGCCAGGAGTAGGACTTTCATCAGCAAAAGGCTCTATAGCTGTGGAACATGCCATTAAATAGTAAAATATTCCTTGCATAAAAAAAATATTTTCTTCACAAATGTGTAAACATTTGCTTGGCTCTGGCTTCTTTCTTTTCTCACTCTTTCACGCCCTGCTCCCACAAAAGAAGCCATCTTCAAGCCCACTTCTTATCTTGCCACCAATCATTCCTAATCACAGTTATTTTCCCTCCTTCTTGTTCCTGTCCTCTTGTTTTATTATCCTTGCACCCTCTCCTTAACCCCCCTTGCCACCGTTGTAGCTCCTCAACCAACATGGCTGCAAGCAGACCTCACAGAGGTGGATCTCCATATTTCTGCCCAGGTCAAGGTTATTCATTAATCCAGGCTTTTGTTGAAAGAGGTCTGAGAAGTTTTCTCTTCCTTAACAGCTACGCAGACAAGTGGGAAATACAGCAGCACCAAAAGCTGGTGTTGTGCACTCCTCCCCCATCCCTCAGGCTGGATCCTTAAGCAGTTTGTAATTTAAACTGTCCAGGGAGCAGCCGATTTCTTCAGGGTCCAATAACCTCGTGGGCATCCCAGGTATGATGTGAAGGGCAAAAACTTCCAGAACAGATCCTCTGCCCTTGTGGTAGATCAGGAAATCCAAATGTTTTCTTAGACATGATCGCATTCCATACTTCTTTTTCCTAAGCTTAGGAAACAGGTGCCTTCTGGATGATACAGGAGTTGGTTGCTTGCAACAGCTTTTAGAAGGGTTCTTGTTCCATCCTGTGGGGAATAAGCATGGCCCATTTCATCATATTCTTGTAGCTTTTATCTGTCTGTGAATGGAAACAAAACAAAATTTAACAGATTAAATTACCAATGAGGAGTGGTGGAGCTTTGGCAAGAGGCAAGAGGAAGCTGGGTAGGGAGCTGCACAGGATTATTTATTTTTTCCATTCATATTTGAGATAAGGGAAACAGGATCTGAAATGAAATTATGTTTCTCCACACTCCTATAGGGTGGTCCAAGGCAAATGCCTTAACTCACAGTCTGGAGTGAAGCCAGGAGCATCCTAACGTATGAGTTGTTCAGGACAGGTAGTCTGTATTAACAAACTAAACAGGGCCAGATACAGAACTGAGCAGCAGCTTGCAACTGTCCATAATATTGAGCCAATAGTAGAGCCCTGGCAGTGTTTTGGTTGTTGACAGCCCAGGCTGCAGTAGGCAAGGGGTAGAGGCAATTCAAGGTTAGCCTATAAAAAGCACTTATTTTTTTAAGGGAAGAGAGGGAAAAATAAATAAAGAAAAAAGGTTTTATTTCTAATACTTCCTCTCAAAGAGGACATAGAAACTAAGGAGCTCAGCTACTCAATATATGTTAATCAAGGTATAAAGTATAGAGCAATGGTTTTCATTTTATTTCATAATACTGCATTGAAGAAATAATGAGTAGGGAACAGCTTGAATGTGGCAACCCGGCTTTGGAGGCAAGGGAGTGCATGTTGTGCCCTGCTAGCTGCCTTGAGGGGTAGAGAAACCATTTCCTTCACTAGAATAGATATAGCCTCTCAGTTTGTCTTAGGTGTGTTCTGGTATGCATAAAAAATCACAGTCTTCAGGGGATTTAGGCACAGGGGCACTTAATTTCTGAAACCTAAAGAGCCATAGGCAAGGAGATAGGTACCTAGATAGTCACACTAGCCAAGAAAGTGATGCTATTGTGCATGCAAGATAGCACAGCTACTGTTGCCTAAGGATGTTTTTGCCAGGAACTGTAAGCGCTTTTGGTATTTCAAGGGCCTCAGCAGGTTAGACAGGTTTTTTAAATTTTTTTTTCTTGCAGATAGGCACCTGAAACCTGCAGCTCTCAAGCTCCTCAGCCCTATTTTGATTCTGATTCGGGTATCTTTGTTTAATGGATTGATCGGTCCACATTTAGATCTAGCTTGAAATTATGCCTGCAGCATATTTCCCATGTTGTGGTAGTCTTGAATGCTGGCAACTTGTCTCCTACGGTGGCATTAAACTGGTGCCTTTTTTGTCCCTTGTAAGGCATGATGGAATCAATAGAGTGGGTCTGTGTGGTGCAGAAATGGGCAGTAAGTAGGATTCCCCAAAATGTCCATGGCAAGTTTCATAGCAGCATCAAGCCTCTGGACCTGATCTGTCCCCTCTCTGTACGAATGTGGCCACATTTGCAGGACAGACCTCACCAGGTATCCCCACTGCCAGATTCATAAAGCAATTGCTGCTGTTGTGGTTCTCAACACTTTGTTCAGATGCTGGCTGTAACCAGATCGGGCTCATTGCTCTTCACATGGACAGAGCTGAACAAGCCTCAGAAATCTTGTGAACTGTTAGTATGACGTGCTACTTTACCTATATGCAGACTTTCATCACAGCTGATTCTTAACCTATCTAGTTTTCATGATTCCTGGAGACCATCATAAGATGTCTCATTGATCTGGACATTGTAAACATCTACCTCTAACTTTAAAGTGTGTGGCTGTTTTAAAGATGCTCTTGTAAGTCATGGAGGACTTTGTTCAGATAATTTTATCTCTCAGTCTTCTTGGGGTAATTTGAAATCAATAGCCATGAGTCAGTTACGACAGATATTTAAAATCTCATTGACTGAAATTCAGAGGAACCCCTCATTATCTTAAGCAGAAGTCAGAAGAAAAGGGGAGCCCCACTATACAAACAGGAACTGGAGAGTAAAAAAGGCCCACATTTCTCTAAATAGTGTTGATTTTGCCCCTCTTAGGCTAGCAGAAGTTTTTTCACTGCCTGAAGGGGGGATTGAAATCAGCTCCTAGATGAGAGATAGTATATATTTTATATTTAGATATTCTAATAGCCTTTTTCAAATAACAGTGTTGCTATGATTTTAAGGTGTACTCTATCTTCTTGTCAAACAATATTGGTGAAAACCAAACAGGAGACTTTTCTTTGTTAATAACGTCCTTGCAGGTAAGAGTGCAGAATGCAGACCTTCTCTATGTATTTAGGCTGCAGGCAATTAGTCATGGGGAAGAAGAGAAGACACACTGAATTATCCTGGGAAAGGCGAGAGAACTGAAATTAACATTTGTGAACAATCCATGAACTAAATATTTAAATAATTTAAATATTTATCTAGTTCATTTGTAAGCCTGTCATGGACAGCGTCTCACACATATGCAAAATTGGTTTATGGAAAATGCCCTGATATAATCTGACACCATGTCACAGCATATCAGTGGTTTAAGGAAATACCCCCTTTTCAGGGAAGCAAATTACCAGGTCCCTACTCCAGACACGTGTCTCTCCTACTCATGTCAGGTGAGTGTTGCAACTGTGTTTTTTCACGGAAGCATTCCCAAATATCCAAATCCAAATGAGATTGCACTGTTCTGCATGGGACAAGTTATTCACTGAATACTTACCTCTGCCTTTCTTGTCTCAAATTGAGGAAGTCTATGCAAAGTTAAAACTGAAGAGAATTTAGCTTTCTGAAGTTTACTACTTTTACCCTACACTATCTTTGCGTGCTACCACCTTTTCAAGGGTGAGCAGCTGAAAGGGGTACTGGCTCTGGTTTATCTCCTTAAATATCGTTATTTCTCTTATGAGAGAGAGGAAACAGTCCAATGTGTTGACAAAAATCAACTCAAACTATGCATGCCGGTATGGACACGTACAAACACTCAGGAGCGTGCTGAATGAGCTGTGGAGGTATGTTGCTCAAGTTTAGCCTTTCATTTGAATATTGGATAATACAAGGGTGCAATATAAATATTATCCCATTGGAAAAATGAGTGTTATAACACTCAAGAGGAAAGAGATTTTGTTTGTTTAATGGAGGATCGGGGGAGATAAGTAATCCTCTCTGAACAAACCACAACAATTATACAGCAGGTGAAAGATGATGAACAGAGTTTGTTAAATGAGATCTTCCTTAGTGGCATAATATTATAGAAATAACAGTTATATATTATTTAGTAAGCCACGAAGAAACCTGCAGCTCCCGGATCTCTGAAGAGCTGTTGGTGATAAGTACAATATTCTCTCCATAGTGATGTTCTGCTTTATTATTAATAAGCAGCTTCATGAATTAACCATATCTATAAGTGCACGCAGCACAACTGCCTTTAGGAAGTTGCTTTGCTATTCACAGAACAGGAAACAGGGAGGCTGGAAGGAGTCTGGGAGATAAACTGCTCTCTTCATCTGCCAGAAACATCTCAACATTTTCAAAGGATTGAGTTTCTCCATCAATAATAAAAAAAAATGGCTTAAAATAGCTGTGATACATCAGGTATGATTGAAGGTAAAATTAGTTTTTTCTACCTTGATTAAACAGCTATAAGAACCAAAACATCTGAAAAGGAGAACAGGTTTGCATGAAATACAAGTAGCAAAACTAAATGCTTCTTATCCTTATCATAAACTACATCCAGGACATATTGAGGTGTCCACTCCTGTAAGTGCCTCTTAGTGAGTGAAATGAATTGTGCACTACAGACTTAACTGCCATGTGAAGGTCGAATGAAAGCTAGAGAAGTGCACGAGGTGCTCTTTGCCGCAGTAAGGCTAGAGGAGAAAGTGTGTTCAAAAGAAGTTTCTGGAGCAGCTTAACAGAAAGTTTCATGTAGGGAAAATGTTAGCACGTACCAACTGGCACTGCCCCGGTCAGCTGGTTGGCTTACCGTGGGACGTCCTTGTACTAAAGACAAATTTTGCACATTCACCACCAGCCAACCACCTGAAAACACTGTGTTTACTTTTCTGCTGGTCCTTGTGAGATCTGTGGTCTACACCAGCACTTGACACGAAGCATGCACAGAGCAGACGAGGTCTTTGAGAGCAGACTTTGTTTAACGTACCACATGAATGTAGGAGATCTTTGTGATACAGCTAGGCTGAGGCTCCAGCTCATGAGGATTTCAGGAGTTCCACATGATAACTGTGAAAAGCAGCCACTCCTCTCTCCCAAATATGTCCTTCCAAGAGGATTCTCTAGCATATCTGCTGCAAAGCACTCACATTTTTTGCAGACACAAAGCCAGCTGCAGCTTACCTTGCGGCTAAGAGCAAGCAGCCTGCAGAAACTGGGTTCCATGGGCTGGGATTGTTTCTTCAAATATTGGCTTGGGCAACTGCCTGTAAAAGAGTAAGTTGATTTGAAAAGACATTATTGACTCAGTTGCAATGTTCAGAAGGTCTTGAGCAAAGGCAGGATGGCATTTAGCCTTATTGCGCTGTCCAAAACCAGCTTGCTCCATTGTTTTCCCTAGGTGTCTCTCCTTTGCTACCAGGGAAGAACTGGGGAAGATGAATGTCCACTTGTCTAGTGCTGCCAGCTCAGCATGGAAACCTAATGACTGCACTTTGTATGTTATTAACTACTGTGTATCTACCACAATAAGGCTGCAACATATGCACTGTTGTCAGATGGTACATTTTTATGGGAGACCCAGATTCTTCCGTGTGTTCACCAATTGCTAAATCAGTGCAAAACAGGAGTCAGATTCTGCCGTTTAGATGTTTAACACACTTGATGTCAAAAGGAGAAAGGTCAGAAGATGTTTTTAGCTGGATTTTATGTCAGCTGGATGCAGGTACCAACCACATTAGCATTACAAGGAGGAAAGTGTACTAACAAACTGACTTTCTCAGTACATGCTTCTGTCACCAGTGAGAGTTCCTCTGCTTGTACAGACACACTATTCCTGCACTTTCAAGAATGGACCAGATTAGTTGGTAGAGCATGTGCCCAGGTCTCAGCAGTTGTCTCCAGCTCTGACACTGCCATGCTGTATGACCATGACTCTGATGCAAAGTGCACACAGTGGAAGCAAAAAGGCACTCACAGCTATTAGAAATGGAACTGTACTGGGAAGTTTAATTTGGGCTCCCATTTTTGCCAATGTGGAGCTTCACCTGCTGCTGCTGAAGATACCAGGGTCATCACACTTTTTGCACTCATGGAGGGCCAGATAATCCCGAGTCCCACTGAAGAGGGGTGTGGACGTGGAAGGCATCTTGCTCCCTGCCCAGCCCTGCCGCCCAGCCTCTGGGTGAACGGGGCACTCAACAATACCCTAACCTGTCCCAGTATACAGAACTTGCCTTCCTCCAGGAGCGTGGGCTGCTTGCTGTTAATGATGTTGTTATGAAAAAGTCTGTTGGGGGATCAATGCAGTCTTAGCCCCTAAAGCAATGTCTTGCCAGGCACCTCTGCCAGACTAAGCCTGTGAGGCAAATACATAAGCAAGGGAGAGGTAGCTTTGCTAGGAGTGAGAGACGAGCTACAAGGTTTTGCTACAATGAGGTAGAGATGGGAGTCTTGTCACCTAAATGCCCCCAGAGGGATTGAAAGAGATTAAAAACACAGCTGACCTGGAACTAGGACCAGCTGAGATCCAAGGGCATGTTATATTTAAAATTCATTGCAGCACACTCACATTCATGAAAATGAACTTAAAAATTCAGGCTGCCAAAGAGCAGGGTGCTACAATACGAGAGCTTTGTGATTAAGTATTCAAGCAGTAATGGATTATTTCAACTAGTTTTATTTCTGCCTTTCTGTAAGGTTAAAATATGATGGAAATATAATTAAAGTAGTCTTTATTTTCAGCATAGTATTAGGCTTTCATTTAAACTAATAGTCTGTGTTCTCCATCTCATGCCAATATAAATTTGTTCCTTATGATAAGCAAATGAAGGACATAAGATGTACATTATGTTTGATTCATAATGAGCCAAGAAGTTGTACTCAGAAACGTATCATCAATGATATGCTTGATGCACAAAGTAGTCTGTTCTTGAGTACTGTGTATGTACATTATTTTCATTTACTATTTTAATGGAATAAAGGTTGCACCTACAAAACTGGCTGAAAAAAAATTACCTAGTTATTTGTGATAAGAGGGTCTTTCTAGGCAGGAAAAGAAAGGCCTTTCTAGACAGAGAAAAGGACTAAAAATGATCAAATGACACTTAATACAAACAGCTGAGCTACGCTATTTGCTTGGGTGAGACTTCTCAACTGGCGTGGATTTTCTACACTTGAGTTGTAAATAAATAATAAATACAACTTAAAGTTGTAAATAAATAAGAGAAAGTCCAAATAAGCTCAGAGATAATAACATGAGAACATGTGTCTTGTGAGGAGATGGATTTGCTATGACTCAGAAAAAGAGGACTGACAAGGGTCTAGCTATACTCAGAATAGAAGACAAGAATAAATTACTTGCCAAATTAAATAAGAGGGGGATAAGATATAACTAAATTAACCAAGGTTCAGCATAGTTAGATAGGAGGAAAACTTTTCTAACTGCAGAATTATTTAGTGTCTGAGCTTAGGAACATTGTGGTAATATCATCTTCCTTATCCCTATGTCCCTGTCCCAATACCACCTGGGATTATGTAGTTATGCTTGATATGGCTTTATAGTGTGGGTATGTAACTGGAGTCCTTTCCATCTCTATTTTTCTATGGTTTTATTGCAAGAACTGTTACTGTGAAAAACCTCCTCTGCCATGTGATCTAGTACAGTTCATCTACTAAACATTTTGTTTAGAAAGTTTCCTTCCTGCAACCATTTTTTTTTAGTAATAACAATGATAATCTATAGCTTAAACATAACACCTTTCACCCATTACTCTCCAAACTCCATATAAAGCTGAAGTTATTGTTGGCCTTATTCATAAAGCAGAAGGCAGAGGAACAGGAAGCTTATGAAATTGCTGAATGTTTGTAAAGTATACTGGTAGCATAACCCAAGATACATGTCTCCCAGGCCTTTTCCTAACTGCCAGACCACATTATTTATCTAACAAATTACACTGATGAAGATGGAGTACCCAATTCACAGCTCTGACACAGCTTAGCTTTCTTGTAACACGAAGAATACATAATTCTCTAAATGCAGAGGAAGTCTTGGTTGGTGGAGGTCCAAGGTAAAATCCATTCCATGAATCTCTCCAAGCATGCAGGTTAATACGACCTGAGAACTGGAGCCATAATTTTACAATGTAATTATTTTTCCCTCAGGTGAAAAACACGTTGTTCTGATTGTGAAACTGTCGATGATTTGATTTGGTAAAAGTAAGAATACTTGATGTCAACAGAAACTAATATTGTCTAATTAATTAAGCTATCTCATGATGCAATATGTAATATAATATGTTTTCTCACAGTATTATGTTTTCACAGAACTGTCACTCACTGTAAAGGTTACAATCTTTCTTTTCTTTTCAGTACAAAAGCTAACTGTAAAACTTGAAACCTTTCTGGGAAGTTGCTTGGATACACAAAGAATATAAAAGTCTGTTTTTCTATTTTAGAGTTTTCTGAACTTCATATAGAGAGGTTTTTGTCAGTTAGATTCTCAGAACCAGGCCCTCTAGGGTTGTGGTTTATTTTGCAGTTTTCTCAGAACATTTATAATTACTGATGTACATTAAGATAAAGTGTCAGTTCTTTTTTCAAGAGTCTGTTAGAAGCTGTAGATTCCCGTGTTGTTCAGTTTGCTGTTTTATAAACAATGCTGCCAGTTCAAGAGCAAACCAGAAGAATGTCTTGAAACTGCTGCCCATTAAATGTGTCCTTGCTATCTGTTCTTTTTGCAGTGCTGTGTAAACAGCTATGTCACAATTTTCAAATGAGTAAGGAGGAAATAGCTTGGCTACTTTGATTATTATTGGTTTGTTGTGACTCTATATTTTTCTATTGAAGAAACATCCAAAAGTCATATGAAGAGATGAATGCTTTATCATGCTGGATATCCTTCACACATTGAAAAGTTTAGTTTGTGCTCCAATGACCTTTCTTTGCCATTTTACCTTCTTCTGTCTTCTTCTTCTTCCCTTCTTTCTGTATCAATTGCAAAGGGCTACACTTGACAAAATTTAAAAATAACCACACTAAAGTATTTGCAGAGACTTCAAAGAAGAATTACATCAATTTTCTAGTTGCAATTAGATGCCCAACACTCTAGGAAAAATGTCTGTAAAAGAAGATCGTAATCTATTGCTATTGATCGTTGCTATTGAGCAACCCTGTAGTACTTGCCTGCAACCCAGACCCTGCCTTCCAGGAGTGTCAGACAACACAGCAACAGCTCAACCCAAATGCCTTGTTCAATAGAGTCTCTGGAATGACCACACGGTTGTGTCAATCAGCTAACAGGAAGATTAGCATAAACACGTATCAAATCAGGCATAAATGTCTTAGAAAAAAAGTAGCATATTTGTGTACTGTTTACTGTGGTCAAATAATGTCCAAAATTTGTCACTCAAACTGTTTGAGTAATTATTTTTCATGCTATAGACCAACTGTATAAATTAGTCAAAGGGCATTTGTTTAATAATTTAAATCTCTCAGTGTTTTAGAGAATCCCTGGTTAAATTATTGTTATTTCTAAATTATTTACTTGGCCTTAATAAAGTACTTCAGGTGTTGGTCTAATGAACTTAGGTCCCCCTTGTGTTACAGCTCTGTATGGTACATGCAGCAGTCCCATTTGATGCACATTTCTGATGGTCTTTGATTCATGACATACCCACTGATAGCCTCACCACCAACTGCATTGACATCTTAGATTTCCCCTTCCCTGGTTTGTAATTAGTGCCATATGAGCAAACTTTTGTTTTCTGTAATAATTTATAAAATTTTCCACATAACCTAAATATTAGCACGAACTAAATGTGATATGTGTGAAATCACCCACGGTTTACACAGAGCCTAATCACAATGAGACAGTCTAATTGCAGGGCAATTTAAAGTGTGCAACTGCCCACCACTGCTTAAATCAGCTTGATTTATTTACGTAGGTGAAGGAAAATGCCTCTGTGCTTTTGGTAGATTTCTGTCTGCCTTTATCTAGGTGTTTTCCTCCTGTGGGACACACCATCACTTCTCAAGATCTGCAGTCCCTGCCTTGGCATAAGCTGTGTTTGCTCTGGGGATGCCAGGAAGCAGAGGAGGGCGTGGGGCTGGGGCAGGATGTTGTGCCGTGGATAGTGCTGCTAGGTCAGGGCACAGCGAGGGTGCCTGCTGGGGTCAAGGCACCACAGGACATCCCAGGTCCCAGCCGTGTCTGCCCATACACAGGTCCTGGCAGTTGTGCTCCTGCTGGTCTTGCTGCTGGATGTGGAAGGGTGGATCTGCTCAGAGAGGGCATACAGGGCAGTGGCTCCGAGGACAATGGAGGTGGTTTTATCAAAGCCTCACAGAGACAGGTCTCATTTCTCCATGTAGGCCAGGTTCTTCTATGGGCTATGTTTTAGCAGAGGGACTGGGCAGGCAGTGGTTTCACCATATGTGCCTCCTCTCAGCAACAGTAGCCAGCTGCATGTTTTTCTGCTCCTGAGCGGCTGCAGGAGGACATGGCCACAGTTTCTATCACTGTCTGATTTCTTGTGGTTTCTGTAAGCCACCAGGAGGAACCAGAACAGGAAATATTTTCTTGAGTGCAAGGTGAATTTTAGCAGCAGAACTGAAACCACCAGTGTGAAGTCTGAAAAACAGATGGCTGATAAAAGCAAAATAGAATTAATTTGGGAAGAACACAAATTAATGCAGCATGTTAATATTTCAGTGGATGGGGCAGCTGCACTATTTCTGATACAGTAAGACCACCGGTTTCCTTGGGAGCACAAGCTGAGCTGCAGCTCTTGTGAGCCCTGAGAGGATTGTGTTGTTCTTCTCTCAGCCTCTTCATCTGTAGTTGGTAGGCTCCTTGGGGGGTCAGGGGCTGGACAGCACTGGGAGAGGATGCACTGAATGTTGTAAGAAAAAATGGTTTTGACACAGGGATCTTTACACAGCCTAGGGGACTTCCTAGTCCTCAGGAATGGGACTTTCTGGCCTGATCCTGATCACGCCACTTACGTGACTGATTGCACTGAAGTCAATGAGACTGTAAGCTATATGTTTGGCCCTTGGAAAGGGTGGTTTCAGGTTGCCTCGGAACAAGACACCCTCTTAGTCTTCTTGTTGTGGTGCAGGGGGTGTCTCAACCCCTCTAGGCAAATCAGCCCTGAAGGGTGGTAGCTTAGAAGGAACTGTGAACAACTGCCAGGACCAGTCATAATTCAGCCTCATCAGCGGGCTCATAGCACTGAAGAAGGGAGATGAATCTCATCTCAAAGTCAGTTCTGAAGCTGCCTTTACTACAGAGTACCCATCTGAGCTGCGACTTCCTCATCTCCCAGCTTTTCTTCAGTCTCCCTTTTCATTTTTTTTTTCCAGAAAAAAATGACCATTTTTTGACAAAGCAGTTCTTTAAAAGTGGTTTGTTTTTCATTTGGAGGAAATTTTCTCTTAAGGGAAATATCACTTCCTGATTTATTCTGCTAAGCCACAGAGAAGTGCAGAGCACAACAGAGATCTGCAGAGCAGGAGTGTGGTCAGCAGCAGTCAAAGCACCAATAGTTCAAATATGGGAACTAGGTCAGTAAGCCAAAAGCATATTCCCATGCCCATGTGAAAAATCCTCATATCACATAACAGGACCCATTAGAAACAATCTACAGGGAATCACAAATTTGATGCGGCCTCTGTAATTACGAGTTGCATGGGTATAAAATATCTCAGCTTTAAAGGATGAATAATAATCCACATTCCTGCAAGTAACTGCAAGTCCAAATTCCTCAGCAGTCTCTGAGCCGTTGCAGCCTGCTTTGAACGTGTCTTGTTCAGCATGATGAAACCAAGGAGGCACACAGCAAACTTGACTCAAAAAGAGAAAACCAAAACCCCCCATCAGAACAGTAGATATAAGTAGACACCACAGTTGTTTGGATCTGCTTTCTGACACGAAGTTTTCCAAAGTCAGTGAGGAAGGTCCCTCATCGGGATTCAGAGCTCTGAGATATGGCTCCCAGGCCACCAGGCAGAGGCTGTCCCTCTGCGCTGCACTTCTCTGCAGGGCGGCTGCTCCAGCCCTCCCCTTCCCCCCTGCTTGCTTCTCGGGGCTGTTTGGTTTGGTTTTGCTAAGCACTGCTGCTTTCGGTTCCTTTACAATAGCTGAGCCTGTGTACAGAAAGGTCAATTTAAGGTCAAGCCAGGATCTTTTATTTTTTTTCAAACCTGGTATGCAGACAAGCCTTATCTTGTAGAGATAAAGTAAATTTAGGCGTTTCGAAAGAGACGCTGGAAAATATTAGGACTAATTATTGGACCATAGCTTTTGGATCCCTTTTTTTCATGTGATTATCGTAGCTGTGTTGTAAATGTGGACTAAATGCCCAGCATCGCTGAAAAGAGCACAATTAACATACCACATCTGGATGAGAGTGGGTTTAAAATAAGCATTATTAAAATGAGCTGACAGGATTAACCACTGTAACTGAAGAAAATAAAATCCACAATTTCACACTGAATGTGAACTGCACTTTTACCATATAGGGTTCTCTTTTCTGTTGCTAGCAAGAATCGATCCAAACGTTTTTTTTTCCTGAATTTAACTTCAAGGCTAATCAGTGTAGCCATCTCCTGTGAAGACCCAGTGAGCTCTGTGGTGGTGATGGCTATTGTTTTGTTGAACACTTCCCTGAGAAATGTATTTTGGCTAGAGGCAATGTCATCTGTTGTCCCCCCTCCTGTGTCTCATTATTGTGTATCTAAAGTCTGTGCCCAAGGGCAGCTTCTTTCTCCCTGAGTATCTGGGTATTTCACTCTGTCTTTTAAGCTGGGCAAATGTATTAAACAATTCTGAATTTGCTACTGCTATGCCCTGATTAGACAGATTATAAGCAATGGTACAGAGAATTTATTTCATTTGCCTTTCTATGCTCACCAGGAACTCTCTTGGTCAGTATGCTCAAATGTATTAGGGAAACCTCTGTAGACTCCATCCTATCGTCGTGAGGACCATGCAAGCACACAGCCATAAACAGTGCTTGTCCTGAGGATATTTGGTTCTGCAGAAGAAAACCAGACAGGAACTGAAGTGTGCTCAAATAGGGGCTGATTTAAGTGAATTTACCTTGAAAGGTAAGTTTCAGAACAGCAGTCCCAGACAGTCGGTCAGAAGGTTAAGGCAGAGATCCAGAATACAAAACCCCTGCTTCCAGGAGGGTACTCAGTTCACCATGGCAAACAAAAGAGATGTTCCCTTAGCTGCAGGAGAGGACATTGTTGTGCTTCAGGAAAGGAGCCCCCAGAGAACCTGCAAGAACTCTTGTTTCAGCAGCAGAAAAAAGGCAAATTATTTCACTCATGTACCACATGCTTTATTTGTTCCCAGTTATGATTGGCTTAAAAATGCACTGTCTTGCTGAGGTTGAACTTTTGTGAAACATAACTTTTGCTGTGAGAGCTGGAAACAGCCTGCACTGGCAGCCAGTAGAGTGATGGGAGTTTGTTGTGGACTTCATGGGAGTGGGCCTGAACCTTATGGCCACAGCCCATTCATGCATTTTGTCTTCACTTGTCCAGACCTGGGGGTAGTATTACCAGTTCAAGGCTGTCTGTTGAATGCAAAGGCATTTTGAGGGCCAGAAAGCATCCCAGATATGACTGGACCAGGCCCTGCATGCAGTAGCAGATGACCATGATCCTCTCAGCCTCACAATGTGGTGGGTTTTCTGGGGAAGATAATTGCAGTGCTATACATTTATCCCCCTGGCCCCGCAGCATTTTGCTCTTCCAAGATCCTGTGCACTGTTTAATTGGGGCAGTATTTGACTCCTGCAATAAGTGTAAGGTCATCCACGAAAGCACAGCGAAAAAAACCCACTATCCATATTCTTTTGTAATTACCCTGTTTTTCTGCATCTTCACCATGTCTGACCACCTGCTTAGAAACCATCAGAATCTGGTATGGGAGCGTAAAATGATGGATCCCTTCTATATCTCCAGGCTTCTTTATAAAGTACAGGGAATCTGTGCAAAATAAGACCATTCAGCCGGAGACAGTGTGAGAGTCAGCTGTAGTAAAGGGTATACACCTGCACCAGGCAGTTCAGCACCTAATAATGAATAATTACTTCTCTGCCTGCTGATTATCTGCTGCTGGCATGATGCCCAAGAGGGACAAGGGGAATATTTCCTTCTGTAGATTGTTGTTAGCTTCTGCACACTGCAGATAAGGTAAGAAGCAAGAAAAATGCTGTCCTAGACATCAGAAAGATTTCCCTTGGATCAGCCATCTTTGTAAAAGCACTGTGATGACTTTGATTTGCTAAATTGCAGGCACCAACAAACCTGTATAGAAGGTCTACAATGTAAAATATTGAAAAAAATGTTCCACGAGCCAAAAGTCTACTTGTCTCTGATGTAACTCAGCTGAATTAAGTAGAGCTACATGGGGACAGGGTGGAGGCTGTAAATTTCATCAGTTTGAGAGATCTCTTTGAATCTGTCACATTTTCATCATAGAAAAAAGGAACATCTGGACATGTTGTACAACAGCCACATTCTGCTTTCGGTTGTATTGAGGCAAACCCAATGTTGTCCCAATGGGACAACTCAAAATTTACCCCGGAATAAACAAGAGGATCTGTCACCATATTTTTTTTGCTTTACTGCTTTTTTCTTTAAGTTTAACATATTTGTTTCCAGCTTGCACCCATTTTCTGCATTTTTCTCCTCCTGAACGAAACACAGGGACAGGAAGGAAAATTTAAGAATCTAAGAAGTCTCCACTTTTTCATTAGAGTGAGTTTTTTCATTGTTCTTAGCATTCTCTAAAAACCTCTGTGCTGTATCATTCTTTCTGGGTATCTTTTCTCCTTTTGGCAACCTGTAAAGTACTCCTCCTACCTTCCTCTAACTCTAAATTGCTTATTTTCCTTTACTTTTCACTTCCAGTAAAGACGAGTCAATAACTGAGCATTTTGTTGGTTTTTTTTATTTTGCCACTAGCTCCAAAGGCCTCGGCTAAGAAAACAAAACAAGACAGCTCACTCAGGGCCGTCCTGGGAATTTTACATTTAAACTGTCTCCACTGTATGCTTCTGCTACCCTTCAGACTATGAAGAGTTTAGGGAACTGCCAAATGAAGTAGTCTTGTGTTTCTTCAATTTATTCCTCTTCTTACTCTCTGACTACACTTTCAATTCTCTCTTCTTTTGGCCAGAGCCAAACCTGAGGCTGAGATTTTTACGAGTAACTAGTGACATCAGATGCCCAAATGAGACTCACACGCAGGACATTATTTTTGGAGATTCACTCTGAACACCTGACAAAGTTCAAACTCCTTCAGCAGGGTGGCTCAAACATGTTGTGAAACCAGAGCCTCAGTATAAGCACCCCAAAAGAAAGGCACTAAAATCCTCTATGTGCAGCTTTGTATCCAGAGATGCTTGGAAGCCAGAATTAGCCTCGCTCCATCCCGGGTGCTGCCTTCCACATTTGGCTGTGACAGATGGGGCTTCAGGGATCTGGTTTTCCTTCTTGCAGGACTAACATGAGCCCACTAACATCTTTCTTTCTGCTACTTATATTTATAATGGGGAAGAAGGTGTATTAGATGCAGAGGTCCCTAGAAAAGAGTCTGGAAAGAACACTGGCCTTTCCTACCTGCTCCTGTGTCTCCTCCAGCTTCCTGTTCTGCTTTCCCAGGAGGTACCTGGGAACTTGCAACATATTGAGCTTGACATCACTGCAATTTTAAGATAATTTGCTTTGTTCCTGAGAGAGGAAAGTTCTTGCCCTGGTAGACATCAAAAAGCATGTCCATGCAGACGTTTCCCGATACTTCTCTTTACCAAAACTAGAACAGTGAAGCAGGAGTTGATGTTCAAACAGTCCTGGCATAAGGACAGGCTGGTGCATGTAATGCATACCATTACAAATAGTTAGTACAAAGAAAGAGTTGTTGTTTTGCTTAAATCAAGCCGGACTCAGTAGCTAATCAAGTACAGACTTTTTTTCCATGGTTATATGCAGTCTTCTAATTCCTATAACACAAACTGTTTTAGAGGATAAGTTAAATACAGAATGCATTGAGTTTGGTAGAGAAAGTTTAAAGGTCTGCATTTTCCCACCAAAGCTATTTGATATCAGCTACAGAGTGGGTGTATGTGTGTGTGGAGGGGTTATGACCTCTTTTATTTTTACAACCATTGCCATGATTTCATAATACTGGCAGTAGTCACTTCAAGTGACGGACTAGACGTTATTACTATAATTATATGCTAGTATGTGGGCATAAAACTGAGAAACTCTTCTACAGATAAATGCCAGGAGCAAAATCCTTTTGTCCAATAAATAGTCCTTTAGCAGTGTTACGAATATTATATTAACCTCAATAAAAGCTATGCCAGAAATGTCTACTGTACATGGCACAAGTTCTGTGTTCTTACAGCAGCTTTGTTCTAAGAAATGAATATACCCAGTGCTGAGAGCACAGAGTGCCTTTCCTTTGCAAAGCACGTCAGAGATGTTCACTCATTAATCATAATGGACCATTGTGGGAGGCAATAACACCATTTTAAACGGTCTTGGGGGACCTTAGGCAGGGAGTGTATGGTTGAAAGTAGTGAATGCTATTTTGGATGCCCCCTTTGCAGTGCTGTGGGTACATCCAAGCTCCGTGGTGCAGGGTGACACAGAGAGAGACGTGGAGCTCCAGCCAGGCCAACACGCAGGAGCGTATTTTGCCATTTGAGTTTCTGGGGAGGCATGAAATGAAGCACCAAGCCCATACATGCTTCCCCTGGACAAACCTTGTGTGCCAGCAAAGCAGGGCACTGCTGTTGGCTCTTAGATCTCACCTATGGGTGAGACTGATCAGCAAAGGTGAAGGAGGGGATGAGGAGTCAAAGAAGACAAGAGAGTTCTGTTGAGGTACATCACTCTTCAAATCAACCCCTAAGGCCTTCAAGGCCAGCTATGAGAGCTGCTGATCTACTAGGTTGCCAGACAGCTGAGTCTGACTTGCCTGAATCCTGGGCTTTGTGTGATGCCTGCATAAGAATAAAATGCAGTTTGGGTAGTTCACTCCCCAGGCAGGAGGTCTCCTCCAGTAAAAGAAAGCTGTAAGTGGTTGAGGCAGGTGTTTCCCACATTTGAGAAGAGTACAGGGGGGAAATTTTTAGCCTAAGCAAGAGGTGATTTTGCTATCAGAAATTATTTCAGTCTTGAAGGTTCTCCCCACCTGGATGTGCACCGCTCTTAGGCAGAGTGGGGCCAACAGGCAGTGGGGCAGGGGCCTCTGCAAGGGGCTGCCCCCCTTGGCAAAGTCTGAGCAAGACTCATGAGAAATTTAGCTAATAGAATCATAGAATAATTTGGGTTGGAAAAGACCTTTAAAATCATTGAGTCTAGCTCTTAACGTAACACTGCCAAATACACCACTGAACCATGTCTTTAAGTGCCACATCTAGGTGACTTTTAAATACCTCCAGGGATGGTCACTCAACCACTTCCCTGGAAAGCATGTTCCAGTGCTTGACAAATATTTTGGTGAAGAAATTTTTCCTAATATCCAGTCTAAACCTCTTCTGGTACAACTGGAGGCCATTTCTTCTGGTCCTATTGCCTATTATATGTCTAATAAAAGGGATGGTAAATCCAACAAACTATTTGGCTTAATTATTTTCACTTTTATTTCACTGTTTCTGTTTTCAGACAGACTGACAGAGGCTTATCCATCCCCATGGGCATTTAATGTTTCTTCTGCAGTCTTCTATTTCAATTTTATTAAATTTTCCATCAGGAAAGAGAAATGGACAGTTATACAACTAGCACATTACATTGGATAAGTAGATTGATTCAACTTTGTCTCAATTATTATGTTAGCACAGAACTAGTAAAATTTCTTTATGTGAATATTTCATAATGTCAGTTTGAGTACATTTCCCTGTTTGTAAGTAAGCCTGATTTTGACAGATAAAATCATTTTTATGTGGTTGCTTTTGCTTGATAGCATATGGAAGCAATGTTGATATCTGGCCAATTCACAAGCTCTTCTTATTAACCGTTTACTATTGGTCCTAAGCACAATGCAGTATCCAGCACGTACTGTGTTTCTACTTGACTGAAACTTTTAGAGACAATAACATGTAACAAATACAGTGGGTTTTTATATGCATTTTCAGTATAACTGTGCTCTTACTGTAAGACAAGAAACAAAGTTTTACTCACAGACTTAAACATTGTGGAATAGTTAGGAATAATGAACTATATGATCCTGCTATCCTCAGTTGTACTCCTTGTTAGAGATATTGTGTATTTCTAAAGACAAATACTTGCAGCAACTTATATTTAAGAAAAAATTCTTATGTGTGAACATGTGACAGTGGACAAATCTGTAATACCATAATTCTTTCAATGTTTGAAGACCAAGAACTACTAATAATTCCAAATAGCATGAACACACATTTTAGTGGGCTATACTTGAAACGAAAGGTCAGGTGGAAAACAAGCACAACCACACTAAACAGAGATGTTTGAAATGGCAAAGGTGTTCTGAGAGTAAACCCAGAGACTCAACCAAAGCAAGGGATGCCATCTCTTGATTTCTGACCAAGAATGACTGGTAGATAATTCAGACATGAAGTCCCAGCTTTTTGTATTTTATTTACTGTGCTCTGAGTAATAGCGCAAGGCCCTTGTGCTTCTTAAATAAAATCACATCTTTTTGACAGAAAAATCTTCCACGAGAAGGCTGCAGCTTGAGTGGGCATTCGAGTCAGGAGGCAGCAGAGAGATGGTCTGTGGGCTCCTCCATCCCTGCTGCACCCCTGCCAGAGGGCAAAGTTGGGAAAGTGGATGTCCACTGCAACATGTGCAGGTATTGCTGCTTCTCAGACACCTTCTGACACTTTGATAGCGTGGAGTTTAGAAGCAGTGGCTGGCTTGTGGCTGCTGTGATAAGGAGGTTTCATAACAACACTTATATTTATGTTAGAGTTTTACAGCTGACAACAACAATGTGGGCAATACAGCACTGCCAATGATCTGCATTGCCTCTTTCACTAGGAGTTCAAGTTGTTTTGGTTATAGGACTTCTTGCCTGGTTATTATTTTCTTTACACAAGTAGTGTGAAGTTCAAGACAAGATAGATCTGATGAATTTACACCTGAAGGGCTGATTGTGTCATGCTGATTCTCAGAGCTATACTTTTCAGTGCAGTCGGTTCTGGCAACACTGTAATAATGTTGAAATTTGAATCAAAAAGGAGAACTACTTCATGCAAGAGTCAGCCTGCTGCTTAAGTACGAGAAGATCACCATCTTACTCTTGACATCAGCTACATTTTGCAGAAGCAGATGGAGTGTGTACCATGATCATGATTGAAAACAAGGAGGCAGACAGTATAAGTATCAAAAGTGATGACCTAACACAATGTTCAACCGAGTGCTTAGACAAGGGTACTGAATTCCCTATCTACTCACCCAATATTTTTGTCATTGCATTCAAAGTTCACAAAGGAGAAAAGGTATAAGATAATTTTATTGTATTGATGTTTTAATAATTATTATTCCTAAACTCCCACCCAAATTGTCTGTTTCATGGCATGTAGATAAACAGAAAGTAGTTTGGTCTCTGTTTTGACACACAGGGCCATAACAGGATGGGGAGAACACTATCCAGGGCACAGATCTGAGAATCTGTATAGCCATCCCATGCTGTCTAGTCTCTGGCTAGAAAATAGAAACATATTTGGGAGAAGACGAGACATCAAAGTACATCTCTGAATAAGTATACATTAAGTCTTATGCTGTATAGTCTTGAGATTATGAGCCTACATTGCTTACTATGTTCTTTTGAAAGAAAGGGGAGAATAATCCAAGTCAACAATCTTGCTCAGCAACTAAAACATCTGAGTTTCGCTGAGCAAAAAAGAGATCCACCTCCAAATTTCTTTCATAGTGTATGCAGAGCATAAAATGCATGTCTAGGAAGGACCAGCCTGCTGTACGAGCAAGGGGAATAAGAGTGCACTCATCAATGTGTGTGAAACCTTGGCAGACAACAAACCACAAACTCACACAGGCAGGAGCAAAAATCATGTTGATCCTCACATGTGAGTGGGACACTGGAGTTACAAGAGGAGGTGGATGCTAGGGGCAGCCATGTGCAGGGAAGCAGGGTGACCAGCAAGGACCCCAAGACCCATCTCTCAAAATGTACCAAAATGTATAAAAATCCTAGAGATACATCAATTCCTCCAGCCAGCTCAGTGCTTATCCTAAAAATTCTTCTTGAACTTGACAGATCAGGACTTGCTGATCATCCCTTTCTTTCTCCTAGATAGTTTGTTTCCTTTCCCCAGAAAAAAAATACACTGTTATGTGAAAACGCCATTCATGGCAGGAGATCTGCTTTTGTGCCCTGTATCTGTGCTTCCTGTAACTTCAGCCTGCAGGCCTGGTGTTGCAGGGCAGGCACAAAGTCCTTTGTTTCCCAGTTCTACAAGGAAATATTTATATGTGAACAATTTCCATCCAGAATTTACCAGAAAAAAAAAACAAACTAAAATTGTGCAACACAATTTGTCATAATATCATACTTTGCAGAAACTGTTTACTACTTGTCTGTTTTTTAAGTTATGCAGAGAGGGGGAACCCAAGTACACCTCATGCGGGCCACTTCTCTGTTTGGACACACTGCATACCAAATGGGACCATTTACATATGCAGCTGCTGGTACTTATGCTAAAATTAGACTAAATAAAAAATAGCAGCTACATGGGTAGAAACAAACCAAAGCTGATTCACAGATGAGAGTTAGCTTGGGGAACTCCAGCATTGCAGCTAGATTTGACACAAAGGCTGGTCCAGTGTAAGAGTCCCATGCCTACAAAGAAACAATAGCCCATAATGGTAAGCCAAAACTATGTCCAGCTCAGCCCCCTTGCTGGGGAAACCCTTCCACAGTCCCGGACTTCTTTCTTTCTCTTTTTTTTTAACATATGTTACAATGTCTCATTATGTAGAAACACACTTCCCTTTAACATGTCTGTCTTCTTCTATCCCCTCAGCCTCCCCCACAAACTTTCCTTGGACAACCACCCTTATTGTGGTCAATGCCAAGAAAAGCCCACTCTCCGCTTGTGTCCAGTCTCATACTTGCTGCTAAATCCATGCCAAGACATTGACAGAGTGCAGGATCTTTCTCCACAGCCATGTCATAGGCTGTTTTTTTAATAGGATTCCCTTTCAAAATGCTAGTGCAGTAGAACTTCATGACCTCTTCCACAAGCAGCTCCATCTCACATTGCCCCATGCATTAAATTCAGATAAAAGGAGATATTGTGAGTTTTAAGGCACAGTATGCATTATGGAGAGGAGGGTGCAGAAGTGGCATACTGCACAGTCCACATTCTCCCAACAATCAAATTGGACTTTCCTCAGGCAGAGAACACCAAAATTTCCAACTAGTTTTCATAGGATATCTCAGCAAAATTAATTCCAGGAGCATTTAATTAAAAACATGCACTCTTGTTGTCAAGGCTCATGGTTGGGACTCTTTTGCTCATGGCAATACAAGATAATGTGGGACATGCAGGATTTCTGTGTGGTGTGTTGCAGAGATCTCTGTGATTTAGCAGAGAGTCAGTGAAGGCTTACTGCCATCGTGTTAGGCTCTACAATTCCCATCACCCTTATTTCCAGGCAGGTTTATGAGCTTGACTCCTCACAAGTTTGGTTTTTTTCGGTCTCAGAAGTGGTCCCACATGCCCTTCAGCACTCCTAATGCACAAAGCAGGTCTTTTATTGTCAGGTAACAGACAGGACATAGCACAAACAGCAGTCTGGCGTCAACTTCCCAGGCAGCTCTACTTTCATGCTTGTTCAAAGTGGAAGAGAGATTTTACCATCTTGAGACAGTTCAAATACCTTCTTATGGCCAGCTCTCCCTCTGCTTCCAGGCCATACCCGGATATTGCCTGCTAGCCACATCACCTCTGCTAGGCTGCTTCAGCAGCAGACTCTTATCACTTTGTCTGTGCAGGACTGGGCCAGCTGCAGACGAACACAGGTCCAAAAGTTCTGCTCTGGCACAGGTAACCAACAAGATAACTTGCCCTCAAATTGAAACACCTTCTCAGAAGGTGACCGACTCTCAATTGCAGGGAAAGAGTGGAAGTGCAGGTATTCCTCTATGGCACTTCCCTGCATGATCATTCCCTGGGGCCAATTTCCAGCAAAGCCTGGTGGCTGGCTAGCAGGCATTCTACCCCTGTACTACCAGGGTCCCAGCATAAGCTCAGAATCTTAGAGGCCAAATTGAGGGCATTTACTGATAGAGGCCACCTCCATAGCTGAGGTAGCAGCACTGAGACCCAAGCTGAATTCCTTCTTCACCCTGAAAAGCCTTATTTAAGCCTTATCTCCTAATCACTACACATTCACTCTCTCTCTTCTATAAATTCTTGGACTTAATCTTAGTTTCAGCTCTTGGATCCAGCTTCAGACAGAAGGCAGGACAATGTTTTCCTGCCTTACACACTCTGGTACTCGGGACACTCCCAGGGAAGATGGGAAACAGACATAAAATTTCTTGGGTTGAAGATGGAGCTGAACCTGAGTGTTCCATTTTGGGAGCTATTAAATTAGAGAAGGAACGGCTACTGGCTGCACATAGAAGGGACTGCTCAATATGCATCAGATCTGGACACCTGAAGGAGTGCAGTTTGATACACCTTGGGAGTGCTCAGTCAATCAACATAGGTAGCTGTATTTAAGAACAGGGACTTTCTGGATTGCAATTTTTTTCCAAGGCATTCAATCCCACTTAAGCCTTCCCTGAGGTAAGTCCTTCCCTTACTGAGGCTTAAGCACTGCCCTTAACAGTAGATGATCTTGGATAGCTTAAAAGAAGACAGAAGTGGTTCTCAAAGCTCAGGGTGACCTGAACCAGTTGTGAACTACACTGCAAACCTGTTTGGTAGCCCTCATGTGAATAGGGCCTTTGTTAGAGACTGATGAGTAGGATGTTCAGAGAACTTGGGAAAATATGTTTGGCAAGTAAACTCACCTAACTAATAAAAAAAATGGTCTTCAAATTTGCCAGGCTTCTTTGCCTGAGGCGATCACAATTAAAGTCAATGAATTGTTTAATGTGAGGAAATAACAAGAGAGCGAATTTAAAAAGCCTACTCTTCCCTGATGTTGTTTGGAATTTTCTCTTCTGTAGATATTTCTCTGGTTTAATGACAGACGCCTTTGGCATGCACCCTGCAGAGAAATCAAGAAGCATAACAGAGATATGTGAGTCTGTTGAGAGATATATCCTACCTTAGGATGGGGATGGACTCTGATCTAAGGCATTTTTCATGTCTAGCTGGGATGATTGTCTATCTGGCAGGCACATATTTGGTTTTGGACGTTTTGACAAGCCAGAATGCTTTCATGGGAGCACTCCCAATGACATTGAGAGTTGTTCCAAATATGTTGGCAAATTGTCATACTCCTCCACAAGAGGCCCAGAGCAAGTACTAATTACAGGATGGGTGTAGCACATACCTGCCTCTGGTGGGAAAGTACCAAGCCTGAGAACTGCATCTCCACAGATCCAACCAACACGCTCTCCTCCATATGAAACCAGGAGGCAGAAAATATTTTTAACACTCGAGAAGAGACATAATCCCTGCAGATAAGGCAGGAACTTGATTTAGAAACTGTGCTTATGACCTGGACACCATTTCTTCCATTTTTCCGTCATTTTTTATGGTCACCTTTCATTTTAAGGGCCCGAGCATTTTTAAGAGGTAGACATATACTAAGATTAAAGCAAGCACTAAATTTGTCAAATAAGTATGTGTTAATCCTGTGGTTTGTGCATACTTCTTTAATTCTTTGAGTTCTGTGTCTTAACTGAATCCTCACATAATATGGATTTTATCTTTTCCTAGATAACGTCTTGGTAATCTTGGCTTGAATGAGAACAAATTTCCTGGTGATAGTTTCTGTAATTCTGAATTTACTAGTTGACTACCAATATATTTTGGGGTTTTTTGTGATAACAAAGAAATAGATGAAGGAGAGGAAATGCTAACTATGCCTAACCTGCACTTTTGTATTGAGGTAAACAAAAATCACAAAAATGAAATTTCCCTATTCCTTCCTTGTTCTATAAACTGTTCATTGGGATTCAGGAAGAATGGCCTTTTCTCCAAAGCATGAGGGTGCACTACATTGTCATATCATTGCAATGTGGAGTAAAGACACACTGCTTTTTGCTGGAACAAGCCAGGGGCTGAGTTACGCCCTGGTAATTCCTCTGCTACTAGTTACTTCTGACAACAAAGATCTCAGCAGCCCTTTGCTCTGCACAGTGCTAAAGATGGAAGAGCACAGATGTGATGGGACACTACTTTGGCCAGAGACTTGAAGTGTGGCTGTCACACCCTTGAGCACAACAAAAACTACATGAGATTAAAACACATCTTTACTCTTTGCACAAAAAGACAAGACCCACATCAGGTGCAGCAATTTTCAGTGGTTTTCTGGGCTGCAGCGAACTCCACACTATCCTCTCCCAGTCCATAGAAAGGCCACGTTTTCTCCATCATCTTACAGGGTTGGGTGTGGGTCCACTGAAGTAAAGCCTCTGCTCTCCAGTTCTTTCCACCACCACTATTTTCAGATTCTCTGCTCTGTCCCATTGTGTTTCCCAGGGCTAGCCCTGCTATGTATACCCTGAAGCTGGGCAGGATAGCAGCACCCCACACAAGGGCCCCTGTTTGCCCATTTCTTCCAAGGTATGGTAAACAAGGCAAGCAGATAACCTCTCCATGAAGTGGAATTAAACTGCATGCTGCAGGAGGCAGATTTACCCACCTCAGAGGTGACCAAGAGAGAGGCTTGTGGCTGGGTGCTGATGCCCAGGGAAGCTTAGGGTTGTTGTTCATAATGCCAAGAGAAAATTCAGCTATAAGTGCAATGCAGTGGCAAGTCTTATCCAAAAGTCCCACCCCTCTCCCTCTGGCTGCACTGCCAGGATGTCCAGTGCCAGCAGTAATGTCCCAGAAAAGATGCAGCTGGTGGCTCAATGCACAAGGCAGGTTGCAAGCCCCTCGGCTCTGTGATCACCATCAATAATGCATTCACAAGAGAGGATTGAAGAGCTGGGCAGCTAACAGCACTCTCAGGGCTGCTCAATGGCACCACTGTCTCTTCGCTCACTGATGACAACTGTGTGTGTGCAGGGGGTTGTAACCTCCTGGTGAAGATATTTGCTTAGAACAAAGGAAATCTCATTTCTTCCTGCATTTCCCTCGTGCCCTTTACTTAAATAGTCTCTTCTGTGACTTAAGGTAAAGGACCAGTTGGCAAACAGGCCCCAGCTGTGCTGCTCAAGGAAGAGCGCGAGAAAGTGTTGAGTCTCATACAGCAGGAGTAGCTCACAGACCTGTCAGAACTTGTGGAGAGCAGGACTGCTTTGATCATGTTTTCTCAAGGTAAACTGCATACTTTCCTCTGTTTTCACTGTTTGTGTGTGTGTCCCCGACCTGCCCCCACACCCCCCAACTTCCCTTTTCCTTCCCATTTGGTGTGACTAATGCAGATCTAATCTTCGGCCCTGATCAAGGCTTCTCATGCTCAGAGACTCCATTTGCACACAGGAGATATTATTAAGCATTTTCTCTTCCCCACCGTGTCTTCAGATACTCTTTCTAGACCATGTACCTCATTATCAGTTTGAGTCTAAATATTTAGCTCTCAAACACCATTTCAAGTGGATATGCCTTAACTCAGGTATGAACTTCAGCCTCCTTCAGGGGGACTATTGACGTGAGTCAAGGTGTGGGAGATCCACCCTGATCTTTCACCATGCCTTTTCGGCTTCTGGCTCATGTTTATATAAATATAATGTCCAGTTCATAGTCTTAAGTTAATCCCTCTTTCTTTTATCTGTTCTCAGTCTCTCCAAAGCTTTCTTTAGAAGTAGAGCAGGGAGGAAGCAAAGGGCTTATAGAGTAAGTGCTAGTGTTATGTTGGGAGTATTCTGAACAGAAGCCATCATGAAGGAGTAGTTGGGAGTATCTGAGGGAAGAAATCAAATCTTCCTCTACTATAGGGATATTAAAGGGAAAAGATGAAAATATAATACCATTTTACCACTTTGTGATCAAGAGAAAGGTGGGATATGACAGAAAGCTGTGAGTTAAAGATATTTAGCTGACAATATGGTCTTGGACAGCCTTTGTTCAGTTCTTTGGGTTTTTTTTCATAAGGAGAGATGGATTATAAAATGTAATAGGTCTGACGTCCTTTCAGGGAAGGAGGTTCAGTGCTTGAGGACAGGACAAGTGCACCTCTCTCGTCTTTGCCTCCCGTGGTCATGGCCCAGGAGCTCAGCAATGGTGCAAAGGCAAGATGTGTACAATGGGCAAGTTGGGGCATTGCTCAAAGGGGACAGAGATAAGATGTTTAGCATGTGTCCTGGTCTTCAGAAGTTATAGGTTTTGCTGAGCTCAGTACTCTGAAGCATGCAGTCTCCAAACTGCATTAATGCATATCTTTGCCAGTAATTTCTTAGAGATTAAAAGAAGTAGCAATTTTCTCCTTAATACTCATTTAGGCAGCTGTCATTACTCCCAGGTTGTGCAGGTGGCATGCTTTTGTGCCTAGTTGTAGGTAAAAGACTTGCTGAAATTCTGTAGAGATCTTCCAGTTTTGTTTTCTACTTTGCAGGACTGAAACAAATGATATTTACACAAGGCACAGCTGATGAGCAGAGAAGTGGCATAGCAGAAGCAGCTGTAAATAGGGGTTTTAGCCAAAACCCCTTGACAGCTTTATTCTTGCTAGTCAGTTTCTCTCTTACAAGGGAAAGACACAGATCTCTCCTTCTTATCAGTCCTGTCCCCACCACATCTTGTAACATATATCCACCATAATTTTCATATTAACTACTCTGTAAGCCATTAACTCTCTAGAAGCCACTGCAAATACAAGACTGCTTGTGTGCTTTTGCTTATATGTGTATAAATTGCAGTTGGAGGGAAACAATCCCTTGGTTTCCTTAGCTAAGCTGCACTCTGAGACAAATATTCTCCTCCTGAATCTCCAGCCAAGTTCTTCCGGGCATATCCATGGTTTACCTAGTCTCCTCTCACCAAAGACCGGCAAGTCTTCCTTCCCATGCCAGTGCAACCATCCTTTTGTCTCCCAGCACCTGGGGGAGTTTTATGTCCTACCTTCATATTTCCTGCTTACCCAGAGTTGAAATTTGTGTTTTCTTAATTCATCGCTCCCAGACTTTCAGATATTTAGGTTTGTATTGTCATCGTCCTTCCTTCAAGATTCTGCACTCTCATGTTGAAGATCAGTAAGAAGGGCTTCCACAGCAACCATAGTCATGAATCTTCTCCAGATCCCTGTACAGACAAACCTGTGCACAGGTAAGGGCTTCAGCATATGGATGTTTCCTCTGCCAGAGTGCAACCCTGAGGAGGCTGGTGTGGGTTCAGGAGGGGACATGCAGGGCTAGCTCCTTGCTGTGACAGAGTTCCCACCAGTGGTCCACAACCTTTGACAACTTGGTAATTCTGTGAGCTATAAAACTGGCTGTTCTGGTTCGACTCAAAAACTTTCATCAAGAAATTCCTCTTGGGGCCCATAAAAACATAACAAACTCTACATTTAAATGGAAGTTTGGCAGCCAAAAGTACGGATAGTCCAAGAATCATCAAATTAACAAACATGATGATGCAGCTCTGTTTTGTAAACACGGTGGATTCAGCTAAGCTCCCATGAAAAGCCACAAGGTTGTGAAAACTGAAATGTTTATTCTTCTGTTATATTCAAGGGCACTTATAAAAATAAAATAAAGTAAATAAATGCTGAAACTAGAGGATTCCCAAATATCAAGTAAGACAGCAAATCTGTAAGTGGAAAAGAGAAAGAAGTAGAGGTCAGTGATTCAAGCTGTTTTCATTTGTAATATCTGTTTTCCCTCCTGCTGCTTGTCAGGACATCAAAGCTGCAAGTTTCAAGGAAGATTTCTATGCAGGAAACCATCAAGTGGCATGTCTAAAGAAAAAAACTGCTGCCCACAGTAGCACACATTCTTCTGTAGCCAGCACGACTAAAGAAAGATGGTGTGTGTTTTGAGGGAAGATTTTCCCCCTTGCAGGCTGCCCTAATGACTGCCTGTGATGTGTTTGCTAGATGAATCACACACAGAAACACTAAGGGGACTGAGGACCTTCCCGTGCAGATATGCAGCTGCCTCTGCATGTGATCCTCAGTTAGCTAAACATGCCCAGGTATCAGGCTATACAAAAGCATATTCCGGAAACCCTTCAGGTCATACTTGTCATAACAGTACCCAGTACTCTGTACCCAGTACACAGTAGTACCCACACTAGATCTTACATTTTGAGAAGGAAGGGGAAGGAGGAGTGCAGATACGAGGTTACAGGCAGCTGGAGCAGCAGCTCTGATTACTTCACAACCTTCTTTTCACTTGCTTACAGAGTCTTACGGTCTCAAATTTTCAAGCATCTTCCAAGTCCTGTGTAAACCTTCTCCCACCAAAACTTTTCTTCCCTAATTTTTTTCTCAAAAGCTTTCTAGTCCCTTTCTTGACTCTCATTTTGTGTTTCTTGTTTTTTTAAGTCTAACACTTAAGGCTCTCTGTAAAGCATTGCAGACTCTGCCCCTTCAGATGCTCCTTCATGACCCATCAGAAAGCTCCTTTACCTGGTAAGCCCTACTGCTTTCTCATCCTCCAAAATCCTTACTTCTCTCATGATCTGAATTATTATTCCTGTAATTTGTCTTTTCTTTGTCTGACTTGTCTGCCTTCTGTGGCAAGCAGTTCAGAGCAGGGAATAGGGCTTTCTCCATCTCTGGAGTTTTGCTACTATCTGCATCCTCTTTAAACAGTAATAAATTTTAAATCTGCCTTACTATGCCTCTGAGACTGCTTCAAACTTTTTAAAGTCTGGATCTGATGGAAAAACCCACTGGCACATTCAAATTGCAGAGTGGGTCTCCTAGAAGCCCCGAGGGACCTGAACTTGACTTTTGCTAGAGTACAGCTCTTCCAGCTTGCACTGAGGTCCAGGAAAACGAAGGGTGTTCAGGGTGCCCTGAGGGAAGGTTGTTTTTCCTGCCCAAAACCAGAACAAAAGAAAGACAAAAATTAGGGAAAATATTACTATAAATGGAGAGAATCCTATTCCCTGCTGGCAGGGGTGTTTTGTGAGTCATGGTTATTTTCTTTTGAATACAGAGCTTCTCTGAACTGATTAAGTGGAATTAAAACACCATCAGGAATCCTCACAGTTCCTTGTTGCTCTGATGCCTGTGGCTCGTTTTACCTCTCCTGCCTTTGAGAACACTTAAGGAATTTATTAATGAGGCCCAATTATAGAAAACTGTGGATTTATAATCAACATTCTGGCTAATGCTGGAAAGGCTCTTCTAGCTCCTTGGGAAGTTAAAACAAACACCAGAACTCACCTTCCCTGGCATTTTTGCTCCCCCAAACACCCAGAATGAAAGCTGTCCTCAGAGCTGGCCAGTTATCCCCACCAGGGCACTGCAGCTGCATCACCAGTTATGCAGAGGCTCCCAAGCAGCAGTGTATCACAGGCTCCAGATTCCTGTCTCAACAGGTTCTAGGCGTTGAGGAAGCCACAGGTAGGAAAGGGTTCCAACTAACTGTCCAATTATTACCCAATATTGCATTTATTTGATCAAATTAGTTGTACTGTGTGCAATGCAGGGACTCCTGGAAATACTTGCTAACTCTGAATGAGGTGTTGAGCTGAAAGGCACCTAGCAGGTCCTGGCACAACTTCTTGGGTTCAGAGGGGCTCCTTGGGATGAAGGTTCTAGCTCTTTCCACCGACAGCAAACCTCAAAAATGGCCAGCTGCTGCTACTAATACTGAGAACCCAAGACTGGCAAGACGTTTCTCCACAAGTAAAGTGGATAAAATGAAGGTCTTCTGAAAAACAAAACCAAGCCAACTACTCCAAAAACCAAAAGAGCTAATGGGGGCTGGGTTTGGTGTATAGGTCTATACTTACGAATAAAGGGAGCCAGTTAGTGATTCTTGGTTCCAAGGGCAAGTAAAGCAAAGTGCCTGACTCTACACCACCAGCTTCTGGTGAAGAACAGTCCAGCATATGCCAGCATAGCACAGATTGTCTAAGAAACAATTATTATCCTTAGTTTGTTGTGGGGGTTTTTAAGTCTTTGAAAATATAGTCTTTTTAAAAATAAAGATCAGGCTTTCTTGCAGGTCACATAAGTGGGAGATTTGCACTATAAAACTGAGTGTATGTGTTTCATGCCCTGGGACAGAGAATATAGGCAGTGACAGATCAATTATTGGCTGGAAGGAACCAAGTCTGGTGAGAACTCATGCTGCCTTCTGGGAAAAGCACCTGGACAAACTACTTCTGAAATCAATGCAGAATGTGGCATTGGAGAAAGGTGGGGTCATGTAAAGTAAAGCTAAGGTTTGAACAAAGAAATAAGCTGTGTGGATGAGCAGGTATCCAGAGGCTAAGCTCCCTTTATGGACCCCTTTTAGTAGTATGGATGCAGTGAGCATATGTCTCTCACGTAGCTTTCCAGATAGCTTACAAAAGCCTACAGCTGAGGCACTAATAGGTTTTTTTCCCTGCCTACCCAAAGACCTAATTTCATGGAATTTTTAGTAATTTTTGCCTACACTTACTATTTTGTCAAGATTGGTTTAAAGGTTACTAAGATCAGATCGAAAGGCAGCTCCAGAGAACTCTGTATATTGGGTTGGGATGATCACATAAGCCTTCTTTTTCTGGAAATCTGTCTAAAGACAGAGCACACCAGCTTCACTTTCTGGTTTTTTTTACAAAAGTGCTATAATTTCTGAGCACTTCTGGGCCTGAAGACAATGACAACGGTATATCCTCTAGCTCAGGGAGAGTGCAAAGCTAAACACTGTAGGATTTTCTTGATTCCTACTTATCAGCTGAGGCTGCACACTGGCTTGCAGCCTTCTACCACTCCAGAATTGAGACTGCAGTTATTCTGTATTTCAAAAGGGAAAATCTTCCCCTTTCTAGAAGTCATTGCCCACCTTATGGCATATCCCACAAATCATCCCTCTCAAAAATACCCTGCCCAGTTCCAAGCAGGTCCATCAGCAACTTTCTGAAGTCTGGTGCTCCCTAGTACTCACACATAATTCTGCTTTCCCCAGCACCTAGCTTCAGTCAAAAAGATAGCTCTAGCAAAGTCTGAAGAGGCCAGTACAGGCCCAGAATGTCAATCCTTGTTATACAGCATCATTGACACCAAGCAGACCAGATTTCTTAAGCAATCAGATAATCTTCAAACCGGCTTTGTAGTCAATGTCCCAGTTGCCATCACAGCTTCAAAGAGAACTACAGAGTTGGAGCACAGGAACCAAGCCTCCTGCACAGTCATATGAAGGAAGTTCCAGCTCTCGGGCAGTTCCACAACCATTTACCACTGAACCATTGCTCTCCTAGGGCAAGTAGGGGTGGGGGGGCCTGGGCTGGGCTGGTGTTGACAAGCTGACCTCTGCAGCCCTATGCCCTATAAGTTCATAAGGCTACAGATACTTTCAGCTAGATGAGGCCCTTTGGGATGTACAGAAACATTAGCATTATTGAGAGTTATGTCTGTTCACAGGGGAGAATATACCCTTTAGACTATATTACTCATTGTGTGAGTCACCATGTTGAGTAACATATGTTTCCTATATTTGGCGGATGACCGAATACATTACACTTACATCCAGAACTATACTCTATATAAATACCACTAACTTTACTTTTTAATACTGTAAAATCCCCAAAACAAAAACCTAGGTGTACTGCAAATTGATGGAATGTGTGTTTTTATATTTCACACAATCAGTTACAGGCCCTGTAGTATTAAGTTGGTTCAGCCATACGCTTACTGATAGTATCTAGATTATATCAATTTTGTATGTATTCAATGGAAGACATGTTTACTTGATAGAAGAGGATTCTAGGGGCTGGCTGGATTAAAACAAACAAGAAGAGCATTTCAAGTCAAGAATTTATGTAATTCCACTGGAACTAATAAGACTATTCAGGTGCTTGTAGCTAAGCACATGCATATTTGTTGGCATGGTTGCTAAACTATTGTTCTTACAAGGAAGGAATAGTGATTCATCATCATCAAAAGTAACGTAATGCTAGAGGCCACTTTCATGAGAGAGAATGGCAAAACTCCCACTGATTTGAATGAAAGCAGGAGCAGGCTCTGACACTGAAGTACGAAGTTTGTGTAAATAAAAGATATAGCAAAAACTCCTCATTACAAGTATTTATGATGACTGTGGAGCCTGTGAGTCTTTTGGGTGTGGAGCCTCTGAGGTAAACTTGTGTGGTGTGACGGGACTTCTGAAGTTAACTAGTTTAGTGGATGCCACAGTAATTAGTTTGGTAGCCAGAGGACTTCTTTGTGTTCTCCTTAAGGCACAGAAATTGTGCAGAGGACACGTTATGTTTTAAACCATAACGATGGCGAACTTTGTGTAATCTTGTGAATTTTCTTGATTAATGATGAAAAATTCTTCTCTCTTATCTTTGAAGTTCAGTACAGCCCAGCTACAGGTGCATGTCAAGACATCTTGCCTTAACAAGTGAAAATCCACTGATACGACAATGGTTTGGATTGCACGTGTATCAGGACAGTTGGACAGGTAAGCTTGGTTCTGCAGGACACTGGCCTTCCGGCCTTGAGTCAGTCCAGGGCTCATCAATGGGCTTGGCAAAAGGCAAATAAACAGTCAATCTCATATTCAGCCTCTGCTCCCCACCTCCTACCCCATGAGCACAAAGAGAGGATGAAAACAGATCTACCCTAAACTAACTTATGAAAGACCAGCCTTTTTAATTCAGGGTTGCCCAAGTAGACGTCAAAGCTCTTGCAAGTCCATTTTTCTCCAGTGCAATTAAGACTATCAGAATTACTGAGGCTGAGTAAGGTCCATCAACATGAATACCAACACACTAACTTGGAATATGTTGGTACTGACTTCTAGAACTGAAGTCACGTAAAGTGAGTGGTTTCTATGAAAGCATAAATTGCATTAAAACACATTTCCACCTCTACATTTTTACTACTTGACTTTCTGCTAGAGCAAAACCAGTTTTATTTTGGTTTAGTTTTTCTACCCTGGCACTTCCAGAGCAGCAGTCATCACCTTCCTGATTGTGGGGAACCCCAAGTTTTTCTCTGATGCAGGCCTAACGCCATTGTAAAAGTCATGTAGATGATTGCTGTCAAACAGTTAAGTGAATTTGTTTTTCCTGTCTGTCTTCTCACACGCCTTTAAGTAGTCAGTAGACTCCTTACTACAGACAGGCTTCCAGTTGAAATCATATAACAGTTAATTCTGAGGATCTGTGCCATGAAGAAACACTAGTTTATATAGCAAAGTTTAGATAAAAACTAACCCCCTCATTTTTCTTGAAAAGTAAACAATGTTGTTCTATGACTGTACAATACACAAAAAGCAGCATAACCAAATAAGGGATAAATAAACTAAGAGTCATCTGAAAACATGTGAATTTCAGAGAGGTTTCAGCTCAGGACCTAAACCTCAAAGAGAATTACGGTTGCATCACGTCTGCAAAGGTTAGAATCACAAAACTGTTCATATGCCTCATAAATAATTTGCTTTTATAAATCCCTACATCTTCTTTCACTATTAGATCCTCAAATTTGAAATTGATGTAAGACTTATTTCTCAATAGGGACGTGTCAATTACTGTCTTGGATTCTGCTTTTGATACAGACCTAGTAGAGATTGATGGCAGAGAAATCAGAAGAAGGTACAAGAAACAAACGGAAGAAAATTATCTAATGATCTGCCACAGGTGTACTTCCATTCCAACTGTTTCCTCATTTCCTTTTGACTCAAAGTACTTGCACTGTTAATGTACTTAATTAGTAAGTTGTATGATTCATAATGAAATTGAGGGTATTTGCACTATCCAGGAGAGTGTTTTTAATGCTTTTGAACCCTTTAAGATTTGGACTTGTGGGATACTGTGTGGAGGCAACTTTTGCAGCATAAACAAATACCAATACCTTGTTTTACATTTATATACTTTAACTAAGTTTTTCATTATCTCAAGCATCACTTTTCTTTATTATTGTATTTTGTATTCCTTTCCTTTATTGTGGCAGAAGGCCTAGAATACAGTAATTTCTTTAGTGTCATTCTCATGCCAGTATCTTATACAAAATACATTTGAATACCAACTACTGCATTCTCAATAGATTCTATGTCTCGCTCAAATGATATGAATACAACAATGTGACAATGAATAGCAAACATCTCACAAAACCCTCTATCTAGCGCTTTTCAAGGATCAGACTAGCTCATCACAAAAGTCTCTGGCTTTAAAAACTTTACATCTACAAATTGTAATTAAAATTACTTTTTTTTTCATTACCAGCCAAATCACTTTAGTCTTACACTCCTTCATTATTCTTGGATGAATGCTGGCTAGTCTCAGCCTCCTGTTTTTCATTGAGTTAATTATTATACCCACTCATATTGCAGTGCTTGTTTTTTACAGTAACTCTCAATCTTAAAAACTGACATTTAAGTGTGGGAAATATAGGTGTGGAAGAAATAAGAACTCTACCAGTCAAGGGTGAAAGATTTTAATTCTCAAGTCATTACATGAATTATTTTTTTTTTTACTAATTATCATTCTGAAGTGTAGTTTCTCGATGCTAGTTTCAACTTGATCCCTCCTACATGTTGTGAAGTTTATTTATGATTTGGTTAATGTTATCTTACTCAGGGATACAGCTACTCCTTGGACAAATTGCTCTATGTTACTTAGGCTTTCAAAGCTGATCACACAATAAAGGAAGGCCATGCATTCAGAGAGCAATGGAAAGTTGCCAGCTGTTTTAATAATAGTTTATTTTTAGATATTATTTAATCTAGCACTTGACTATTTAATAACTATATGTGAATGATAAATAAATCTGTGAAATTCGTTGAGATTAGTGTTTTTCCATGAGAACCATCAAGTTTCATCTGTCCAGCCCTAAAGCTTTAAGCTTTTTTTACTTTTCTTGCTTCAGAGTAATTCTTGCTTTGAATATCAAATACCTGTTGAATCATGTTATGTGATCTGTTAACCTTCTACAGCATAATCTTGGTGATCTAGAAGGCAGCCTCAATTATCCTCAATAAAGAGTGAAAGAAAAAGAAGAATATAAACAACAAACTTTTCTCCATTTTCTTGACCTAGGTCTTTCCACATGAGAAAGGCTAAATTACATTTTCAGCATGTGTCTGGCTGAGATACTATACTGCAATATACTTGTAAGACATGATCAGACATGACCAGAAGAGAAGCCGCTAAATCCAAGAAAACCTTTTCTGTGGATCCTGCCTCAAACATCATAATCTTGTTTGTTCATCTGATAAATGGGAGAGGCTACAACATTAAGAGAAAACAGTGCTCTTATGTACAAGCCTTGACTTGAACCCTGACAGCTTTTTTTACAAACTTAGGGCAACAGAAAACTTAGTCCTAGCTTTCATGAGCTTGTGACGTTCCGGAGTTTTCAGAAGAGGTATGATGTCAAGTGTGGTTTTCTCCTCTTTTCCTTTCAAGCTCTTTTCCCTGAAGTGAGGACAGGTTTTTGATTAATGCTGTGAAAAGTTCCTTGGATGACCTTGAAGAAGTCACTGGGAAGGACTGTCATTGAATCAATGAGCTCTGGATTAGGAGCTAAATCTCCCTGTCGCCACTTGCAAAATGGAAGATAAAATACTACTTCTCTGCTCCCACTTTTTTGAAATTATTTTCCAGAGCAGGGACTGATCCCAAAGCAGATATGCCAATAATTAAATTATAGTGCATTTACACATTTATTGGTGAAGTATAATAGCCCAATTGAGTGCCATTATATTACAAATTATCACAACACCTCAGTACTCAAACTTCTGGAAACCTAAGTATGGCTGTGGCATCACAGAGGTAAATAAACCCTATGTTTTTGTAAAGTGTCACCCACTTTGTTTTAAAGTAAAGTGATTCTACTGTTATTTAAGTTGTAGCAGTAATACAAAATAACGCTGTCTCGCTCTTCTTTTAACAGAAGGAGACAGCAGTGATTACCAAGGCTGGAGATGTTTCATTTTTTAGAACACTGAGAAACAGGTGAGATTACACACAGAGTAAATATATCTGATTTCTTTGTGTGCCTGCTATGAGTGGATCTCATTGAAGTGGTATTCAGCAGTACTGAAGATGTATTATGACTTGGTTTGTGACAGCAGCCATACCCCAGGTAAAAATACTCAGACATGACCACCAGAAGGAACAATTCTTGCATTCCTATAGTTAATTTTGTAACTTGCATATTAATTAGAGTTGCACACAAATATCCCCATGCTCACTGTCTTTCACTGCAAAGTACAGGTTCTAAATCATGCAAATTCCTCTTGGTTTTGCTGTCTGCTTGTATAATCTGTCAGAGTTTAAATGTGCAAAGCAGGGTTTTTTGTATATTATCTTAACTTCCTGCCAATCAAAGGACCTCAGTTATAAAACTCAAATTACAATGCAGAGATAAACATTATCCTCATTTTACAAATTCAGTAAAAAAATGAACAACAGAGTATAAAAACGCAGATTTTTTAAGAAAGTGGATAACATAACTTTGGTGTCTATGACTGCTTTTCATTACATGCAGCTATGGCTAAATGCCTCAGAGGCCACATTCCATCTTATGTTTATCTTCAGAGGGAACTGTCTTTTTGTAGGTTGTCTGATTAAACAGTCCAATGACCAGAGTTCATATTTGCATCATTCCTATGATACATATTTTAAGAGAGAAGTTTAAGCCATTTTTTGTTTCCGTTTGATTGTTGTCTGTAAATGATGTTAGGATCCTATATCTATTTCTGGCCTCAGAAAATTTTCAAGCCTTAAATTCAGTTTTGATGCTTCCAAAATTGCAGACAAATCCTTCTGAGAATTCAGCTCCAGCCAGAGAAGACAGTGGGTTGTCCTGCTCTCCTGAGCCTGCTGCAGTCTTGGTCACATCAAACCCAATTTAGGAAGGAAGAGCCACTTCAGACTCAACCCCATGCAGCACTGGGAAGGAAGGGGATGGAGGCTCTCTAGTGTGAAAGGAAGGGTGGAGAATTGACAGGGGCTTCTGGTTTAGACCTGTGTCAAGTAATGATTCACTATGACTACACTGGCCCAATAACAAGCCTACAGTTTTTCTTGCCTACATGTCTGTATTTGTAGTGAGACACCTTTTGGTAGACCTTGAATTTCGGCTGCACGAAGACACTAGGGCACTGGGCACTGGCAGGATTTTCCAAGGTTTTAGGTGCACCCTTGAGAAATCTGGAGCATTTTATTTTCTACTTTTTGAAAGTTTTTTTTTTTAAAGTCACTGTGACTTAAAAACATTGTTCTTTGAGTACTCACAACAGAGTTTAGATAAATTGGCCTCAGAATCTGTTTCATCATAATGAAAACATTCACATCTCTGCAGAGGATTATGTCCCTGCTTCTGCAGCACTTTCCATGTGTGTTGGCCTTCCTAGGTTATTTTAATTTATGATTCTCAATGTAGCTACAGGCATTCTGCTGCTGGAACAGAGGGTGGTTTTGCAGAGCAAACATCTGTGGGGGTTTCCAGATGTAGGAAGAGTATGGAGGTGGGTGTTATCTCTCAATGGGAAGGGAGGAATGTGGCTAAAAGCAGCAAATACTTGAATATGACAAAGCACATGAATAAAATGTATCTGTATTGTGCCCTTTAAAAAAAAAAAAAACAAACCAAAAATAGGAAGGAAGGTAAAAAATACCAAACATTGAGGCTCTGTTTCAGTGAAAGACAGTAGAACTTGACATAAATGATCACGCTCAGAATCCATCTACTTCTCTGTTCTCCCTTGGGCATTTGTCTGGTGCCAGATGCACCTCTCTGCATGCTTATGTCCTACAGAATTCAATGAACCTGGAGCCTGTGTCTGAAATTAAATATATGTTGAAAGTTTTTAGTCATTAAATCTCACATGAGGAGTGATTTTAAGTGAGAGAGTATGAAAACAATTTAAACCTGCAGGAAAAGGAAAATTGGCTATATTGTTATTTTTGCACGCCTGTTGTCCACAATCTGGGACTGTTCAAAGCACAAGCACGAAGAGGGACTTTTCCCAGAAACTTCCCACATTGACACAGCTGGTAATATCAGAGGCAGACAAGGATTTGTATATGCAACAGAGACATTGTAGGAATCAATCCTTGTTATCAAAGGGAATTAAAAATTCATCCATCTAGGACTAACTAAAAGAAATTCTGCTTCTCTTCTAGCTTGCCTTGACTAACGGAAGACACAATTTTGCTGCTGCATCTTAGGCCACGTGGAGCATCATCTGCCAACTTCTGGCAGCAACAAGAAGCCTCCCAACTACTCAACATGCAGTGGTTGTCAAAGGGAATCTGGCTAAAAGTTTTCTGACAATTAACTAAGCTTAATATGTATTTTCTCTCAGGTTCCACTTGACAAGAAACTGCCTGAAAAACATGTTTATATATTCACAGCACAGATGAAAAGAGAACCAAACATGGCAGAAACAGATAGGTGGGATAAAACATGTGTGAGGAACTTCTCAAAGCTGGGCTGAAGATCAGAGAAGCTAATAAAAAGTAAGGGAATGCTTATTATGGACTGAGTCAGCCCAGCAGCTGCAAGTATCCTCCCTCCCCACTTCAGTGGTTTTATTGTTGTCCTGAGCTGTTGGTAGACACTTGGGAGAATTTCTCCTCGCTCTGCATTTACCTTTATTGCATTTGGATGCAATAAAGCCTGGACAATTGGTACTTGTCTTGTCCTTGTGAGGTCTTGCTTCATGTGACCACACCTGATGGGATACGAAGTTCAAGAGAAGGCATGAGCACTGTGTAGACCATTTTGGAATGATCATGGCTGAGCTAAAATGAAAGAAACAAATAGCACTAGAGTACTAGGTGAATGCTGACTTGAACTGCAAGCTTCACATACTTTGATTAGGTCCCCCTTCGGCTGCAGGTTTGGACTTCCCTCATACAGCTAATATTAGTTCAGACTGGTGTGGTTTTCAGATGTCTCAGGTCCACTTTAGGTTGGGCATTCACTGCAACCCTGCCATTCGCTGCTTTCTCAGCTGCTAAGAAGCTAGATCTATTTCTACCAGCATGAAACTAGCTCATTTTGAATTGCACTTTTTCTTTCCTTGCTGCTTCTTTTAAAGTTTATTTTGAGGAAATAAAGACCTGGAATGTCAGAGGAAAGGCCATAGCTTTCTTTGCTTTCTGTTTTCTTTGTCACTGTGGAGAGAAGACTGGTTGGTCAGTAATAAGCATCATGTTCAACTCTTCAAGGACAGCCATAGTCCTCTCTGCAGCAACTGTTTTTCCCTGTGTGTTCTAGTCTGAGTAATACCACCACTGAAAGAATTGCTAATTGCTGTGCTCCACACTAAAAAAAGGCGGGGGAGGGGGGCTAGGAAGGCAGAAGCTTAGGCATCAAAAAGCCTTCAAACCCAAAAGATATTCAAAGAAGAGTTCCGCTCCAATCTTTCTCCACTACTGTGAAAGATAATAAACTTTAGCTGGTGAACATAGAAGGTTCACCTGTCTGACACTAAGACAGGCAGGAGGATGCACGCACAGACAGGTTACATACTTTCTCTATAAAGACCCAAGCCTTGGGTACACATTCAGCATTCCATAACCAGCTGAAGTACAATTTCTGGTCATTGGAGCACTGGCTGGTCACAAGTGCGCAAGGAGATCTCTTTGTAAGGTGTTATTTATCGGTCCCTCTGCCAGGGTGCCTGACTAGCATGCACGCTTTCGCCTGTAATCTGTGAAGCACAGAGGTTTTGCTACACCATTTTATTTGTGACCCACTTTGCCAATAACTTTCCTTTCCTTTTCAAAGCATTGTAGTAACATTTCAGTCCTTCCAAGGTGCTGGAAGCTGAGACCTTCATGGTGTAAAGAAAGAAACAAAGCCGTAAAGAGCCCTAAAACTCTTGCTCTTTGAGTAGCACAAAACGGCCATCTGAGCCAGGATCACTCATTGCTTTGAACTCAGGAAGACAGACATCAGTTACATCAAGACAAAGAATCACTACGTACTGCTCTAGGTTAATGTTCATTCCCCTAACAAGGTTCACAGCGTAGACAGTTCATCAGTAACACAGATCTGCTATCCAGCACGTGTGTTAACAAGTTGCCTGCTCCTCAAGTGTCTGCTAAGTTTACTGAGTAGCACCCTAAATAATACAGCTCTCTCCCTTTCATCCTCCAAAGACTTTCTGCATGTCCTATATATGTACAAAACTGTAACACGAAAGCAGTAACTGAGCACATTTCTGTTTTGTTAGGTATCAAATAATGAGTCCTTGTTTTTGAGTTGAAATCTGTTGCACTGTCTGCATGTGTTTACAGTCATCCGTAAGGGTGAGGCAGCGCCGTTCTCACTGTGAAGTCTGCTTTTGCTGAAGTTGTGAGCACCGCCTAATAGCACAGCAGAGGAGAGACAGCAGGTGTGCTAGCAATAATCTGTTGCAGATTTCCCCCCAAAATGAAACTACAGTACAACTGGCTTTTGCAGCCAGGCAGGAAAAACAGAAAATACGAACAGGCAACGACCAGACTAACCCATCAAGAGTTCAGAGGTGCTTCACAACAGTAGGTAGGAATTCAAAACCTAAAAAACAATGTTAACATGACTTATGCTGAAGAACTTCAACTCTGCAGTATTGTTTGACTGTCTTATATGACTATGTGTAAATCTTGTGTACATACTGCAATGGCAGAGTCTTAAGAAAGCCTCAGTTCACCTTCCCAAACAGCCCAGCAGAATACAATAGCACCATTTTAATCTGCACCGATTAAATCTGAGCACTCCAAATCGGACTTTTCCTTTCATTGAACGTAAACAATCAAATCTCACTGAGAAGCCCTTTCCTGCTTTATTCAGCAATGGGCTCTTAAATTTAATTTTCCTTTTATTTAATTAACACGCTGTGATTTAAAACATATTTTAAACAAAAATATGTTTCATAGTCGACAAGATGAAAATCTATTTTTTTTGTGGTGGTATAGAGCTGGAGAAAATCTGACCTGATCAACTCTCAGAAAAAGCTTTCTAAGTGCCTCGGTCAGATCATTATATCCTTATTCCTGCCTAAATCTAGAAAATACCTACTGATTCCTGCAGAGCTGGTCCAGACAGAAAATAAGATTAAAATGGATATTTTGCTTTTGCAAGACCCTCTCATCGTAAGTCCCACTCGTGAATCGTTCTGCTCCCAGTGTCTTGCTCTACCTCCTGCCACCTCCAAGAGCCCTTTCTCAAAAACCTCCCTGGCCTTTTGGAAAACTAGGTACTTGAAAGGGCAGCAAGAGCCTTTCCCGAGCTTCCTCGCTCGTGCCTTCGCCAGGCGCTGCCTGGGAGAGGGTGCAACCCGCTCCTGCAGGAAGCTGCCTCTTCCCAGGGTGGTTCCTCCTGCGCCGCCGGCGCAGCCCGGGGAGCAAGCTCCAACGCCGAGGAAGAGCTTTAACCCTCTGTGGCCAAAGTGCGAGGTCAGGGAGAGGCTGCTGCTATCGTGCGCTGCCTGGCTCTGTCGTTTGGTAAGCATCTTTCTTTCAGCCATCTTAAACAAACCGCAGTTCGCTTTCTAATCAAATCACAGAGAGGCAGGGGAGAACAAGAAAAAGAGCAGAAGCTGGCAGGGAAGTCAGTCCCCGTAAATAATTAAATGCTGGGTGGTGCTCAGAAGTACCTTTAGAAAGCTTCGTTTGCCCTCTCCCTCCTCGGAGCCTAATTCAGAGCATATCGCAGTTTTTGCAAATACATTCCTAGTACTATTGTGCTGCAAATCCTGTCTGATCCAACCTTCAAATATTTATGTAAACTGAAATATGTCTGGAAAGTCAAAACAAAACAAGTATGTCACACAATTTCATTCCCACATACCCCTCCCTCCTCATTTACATTCATGGTAAACCCTTTCCAGCTGGTTCCCAGGTGGCTGTTAATGAGTGATAATTGCAGAGTCCGTTTCTTTGAGTATGCTGATGGCCTTAAGTCTTGCCAAACAAATTAGTCTGAGTTTTCAGTAGTTCCAAAATGCTTTTGCAGCATTTTTTTCTCTTTTTGGTCTCTGCAAGTAAGTACAGTACTGTGGGGGATTTTTAGTATTTCATATTATTGATAGTGTTTAGAAAGAGCTACGTTTTTTAAAACTTCACGTGGAAGTCTTTTAGCCCTAAGGTCCAGGGTGCACTTGCATATCATATCCTTCTTAGTTGACAGATACCCGTAAACTCACGCTAAATATGTTTAAAATGAAACTATTTGTGAAACCCTTGTACCATTTGCAAATTGCAGCTGTCTGTTTGCAGAGGCATGGTTGACACATGCTGCCAGTTCACTTCCCAGAGGATCAGCAATGCTGAGCAGCATGAAGGATGTGTGTGAAATGTGCCACATTCTCAACTGATTCCTATATCTGACTGTCCCCCTGGAGGTGATGGAAGCCTGCAATTTAATTGACTTCAGTGGTAGAGAATGCTGTCAGGGCTGGAGGGTTCAGGGTGCAACAGGCAGCTTCCCGTAGGGGACAAGGTAAGATGACAGGCTACCTCTGTAGTACGTGATGTCCAGGAAGCCTGGGACCCCTGCTCAGGAAGTACCAGAAATTATTTTCCCCGACCATTCAGTGTCTTCTGGGAGAGGTCCTTGTGGGGAAGATGGTGTTATTCCCTTCATGAAGCCTTCAATCCAGCATCTCTGCCTTTTATGGGGCATTTTAAAGGGTTCTTTTACCCATATATAGCCATTTCAAACTCTTGATTTGGAAAGCAAGTTGCATCTGCTGCTGTTGTGGAAGGCCTGGGTGACCCTGCTTTACTGAGCTGCCTCAGGGCAGCGGTAAACTGATGAAGCACAAAAGCCTAAAGACACGGCCATGTCCTCCTGCTTTGTAGTATCAGGAGGAAAACCCAGAGTAAAAAACTGATCCACCCCCATGATGTTGTAGTTATAATGGAGCACTAGTGGTGACCTCAGAAGCATGAGGGGGAAATACTTTTCCAAGTGAATTATTTTCAAGACCCAGGCGTGCTGATCTGCTGTTATAGGAATATTTACAAGCAAGGATGAGATGAACTAAATCTGGAATCTATATAGCTTTCCGACATATTTGGGAGGAGGAAAGTAATCACAACAGCTGGTTGGTAGCACAACAGTAAGAAGGAAAGGTGGTGACTTATCCTATTTTACGTTTTCACTTTTATAAGGGTTTGAGTATGTGACATTGGTTCTGGTGAGACTAGAAGTTCTGACATCTGACACAGCCCCAATTTTTTTTTTTTTCTTTCTGTCTTTAAAAGCAAAACTCTGGCTATATTCAGTTTTTCTAAGTTCTCCCTCCTTGCAGTTTGTATCAGTTCCCTACCCAGTTATCTGAGGGGTGGGAACTGTAGAAATAGTTCCTCATAAAATAGGACTGAAACAAGAAGTGCAGTGAACAAGGATTCACGGCACACCTTGTTCTGATTGTTTTGTGCAGTTGTTCACGGCTTGAAGTAGAATTTGGCCAAAGAAGTTAGCATCATTTTTATCTTCTCTTTTTCAGCAATAAGTGGATCCTTGCCTTGCTTATGGCAGTAGTCATGGATGTTTCTAGGTCTTGAGAATAAACATTTTTCTGGCCTTTGTGTCAAGGCCCTTGCTTTCTCTTCAACTCATTTCATTTTAAGTCATTTTCAATTTTAAGATGCCTCTGTATCTGCTCGCTATCGTTAGTCACAGTTAAAGAGTGTTTTTTCTTCTGGAGGTAGAAGGCCAGCTCTGGGGGATTCGGCCGCGTTGGTGACAAGAGCTGCCTTTGCAGCCATGGACAGAAATCCCAGCATCCCTCCTTCTAGTCACACTGATCTGCCTCATTCTGCCCTGCTGAGACTCCCTGGTCACCCATCCCTGCAGTTGTCTTTGCCAAGGGGATCCCAGTGAGGGATGCTTCCTATCTAAAGATAAATGATGTGGGGTTTGCAAATGTTTTTGTTTATTTACATGTTCAAGGCTCTCCAACCATGATGAAGGTGAAAAAATTATTTTCTCCTTCTGAACCTGGAGCTCCAGGTACAGTAAGGAGTTTGTCTCCTGTGCAGTTTTGATGCCTGCAAGGGAGATAAGTCAGTCTGCTGCCAATTTTATTAGTCTTCTCCTGACACACAAGTATGAGTGGAAGTATCAAATTCTGCAACAGCTCGACTTTTCTCAGTGCCACTAAAGCTGTTGCCCTTCTTTGTATTTTCATCCAACAGGCAGTCCTAGGCTGGCCCAGTGAAGCCATTTGCAGGCTGCTTATTCCAGAATGGGTATCAAAGTAATGATTTCTACTGAAGCTCTCAGGAAACGATACTCTTCTTTCCTCCAGTCTTTCTGAGAAGACGTAGAGAAGGTAGCATAAAAGAAATACTAGAAGAAATTCTAGTTCTAAAAAACAGGTGGACTTCTTTTATGAGGAGCCCTGCACAGTTGTTACGATTTCAGCAGGGGCAGATTTTCACATGATTTCTTCTCTTGCTTTTAACAGAGTATTTCACAAATCTTTTTCACCTAAGAAACCTTTCTGCTTATGGCTCGGCATCTAATAAATAAACTGAACAGGGGTTCTAGTTATTTTTCTCGAGAGACAGCATTATGAGCAAACAACTTTAATCTCTTATGAAAAACAAGGGTTTATTTAAGCATGTGCTTGTGTTAATTACTAGACCATCATAAAAATGTTCTTTGCACAGACGACTCACCTCTGAAACTTCAGTATGTGAAAGATAAACAGGATCAGAACTTAAACACCTGACTTTCATGTTGGTAGTTATTTTCAGCTGGACTGGTTCTGCAAGACAGCAAGAGAAAACTGCAAGTAGCCTCAGAGAAAGGCAATCAGCTCCAACCTGATGAAATACTGGAAATGGCTGGATTTATCAAGGGAAAAATTCTATACCCTGAATGTGATTAGGCAGAGCTAATTAAGAAAAAGCGGGAGAAAGAGATTGCTGAATTAAATGTGTTGATGATTTGTCAAAGCAAGACCAAAAGGGGGAATCTGAGTCTGAATGAGGTGAAGGAATATGTATGCATTATTCCTTCTATGTAGTATTATTAAATCATGTCTTTTTTAGACTAAATTTTTAATCCTTCTCATTTGGCACTAAAGCTGCATTACCGAAGTGGGAGTAGGCAGATTTTTAAATAATAGCTTGTAACTTTAACTGTCTTTTAAATTTAGAGTTTTGTTGCCAGGTGTGTCTTCTCAATATCACAATATCTTCTGTGTTTTCCTGTATTGGTATTACCCTAGTATAACTTCATCACTTTTGTTTCCAAAAAAAAGGACTTTTAGAAACTACAGGCAGATCATAGGTGATGCTTTAGACTTCATTCTGCCTTTGAAATAATAACATTTAAAGCATTCATAAGGTCTAATGCTTCTAAAACTGGAACAGGTTTATCCCTCTGAACAAGAGGTCATAGTGAAAAGTCCTAACCATCTGCTCTGAGAGTGCTCCACTGCTCCAAAGCACAAATTGTCACATTTTAAAATTAAGATAATCTCTTACTTAGCTCTCTCATGTGCAGCCCACTCGAATAGAGTACTTCTGTTACGTAGGGCCGATTCTAATGGGATGATGTTTAATAAGTCAAAATGTCGGGTACTTCATTTTGGACACAACAATCCCATGCAGAGATACAGACTGGGGACAGAGTGGCTGGAGAGTAGTCAGGTAGAAAAGGACCTGGGAGTGCTGGTGGACAGGAAGCTCAACATGAGCCAGCAGTGTGCCCAGGTGGCCAAGAAGGCTAATGGAATCCTGGCCTGCATCAGGAATAGTGTAGTAAGCAGGACCAGAGAAGTTATTGTCCCCCTGTACTCGGCACTGGTCAGGCCTCACCTTGAATATTGTGTCCAGTTCTGGGCCCCTCAGTATGGGAAAGATGTTAGGATACTGGAATGTGTTCAGAGGAGGGCAACGAAGATGGTGAGGGGGCTGGAGCACAAGCCCTATGAGGAGCGACTGAGGGAATTGGGGCTGTTTAGCCTGGAGAAGAGGAGGCTCAGGGGAGACCTCATTGCTCTCTACAACTACCTAAAAGGAGGTTGTAGTCGGGCAGGGGTTGGTCTCTTCTCTCAGGTGACCAGTGGCAGAACCAGAGGGCATGGACTTAAGCTTCGTCAGGGAAAGTTTAGACTTGATGTGAGGAAAAAATTCTTCACTGAAAGGGTGATTGGCCATTGGAATGGGCTGCCCAGGAAGGTGGTGGAGTCACCTACCCTGGAGGTGTTTAAAGGGAGACTGGATGAGGCACTGAGTGCCATGGTCTAGATGATGGTTGGTGTTAGTGTTAGGTTATAGGTTGGACTTGATGATCTCAGAGGTCCTTTCCAACCTTATGATACTGTGATACTGTGATACTGTAGGTCACCAGGTTATAGGACCTGAAATATTAAAATCATATTTTAGATGTAAGAAAATCTTCTGTTCCTTTAAAAAGTCCGGGGCACTGAATTTGAAGCAGTTCCATAGGCAGCAGAAAAAATAAATGAACATTTTCTTTCAGCCAGTGACACTAAATATAGGTGACTCCCTTAATGTTCCTGATGGACCTCCCTCCCCCTCCCCCAATCTGTGATCCAGATGATTTGCATCTAGTCCAAGGAAGAATCTTTTAATCGCTTTCTGTAACAGTGGACAATGCACAGATGCTAAGCAATTTTAATGGGAAGCAGAATCTATCAGCATTTAAGTGTTTACATTTAATGTGTACAGTTAGCATTTAATGTGTACAGTTTTCAGCTCATTTTATAGAGCCATAGGATGGCTGAAGATGTATCTGGACATCATCTGGTCCACCCCCCTCACTCAAACAAGATTGAATACAGGACAGTGTCCAGTTAGGTTTCAACACCTTCAAGGATAAAAAAGCTCATAGCCTCTTTGAGCAAGATTTTCCAGTGTTTGATCACTATTAGAGTAAAAAGAGCTTTTCTTATATTTAACCAGAACGTCTTGTATTTCAGTTTCTACCCATTGCCTCTCATCCTTTCACTGGATACCAGTAATAAGAGCCACGCTTTGTGTTCTTTACTCCCTCCATTCAAATGTTTACACACATTCATAAATTTCCCTGAGGCTTCTCTTCCCCTAGCTGACCAGTCCCTGTTCTCATAACCTCTTCTTGTATGTCAGATATTCCAATTCCAGTCATCTTCATTGTCTTTTACTGGACACAATCCAGTATGTTCACATGTCTCTTGCACTGGACTGAGCATGGCACTCCAGATGTGTCTCACCAGTGCTCAGTAGAGGAGAAGTATCACCTCCCTGAACCTGCTGGCAATGCTTCTAAAGCATCTAAGGATGTTGTTGGACATCTTTGCCACAAAAGCTCATTCCTGGTTCATATTCAGCTGGTTATTCAGCAAGATTCTCAGGTTGTTTTCCGCCAAATTCTTTCCAAATTGGTGGCCTCCAGTCCTTAATAGTGACAGAGTTTTTCCTTTTCAGATGCAGAAGGTGGTGTTTCCCTTGTTGAATTTCATGGGCCCTCTGCTAATTTCTCCAGTCTGTTGAGGATTGCTGAATGGCAACGCAACCATGTGGTGGGTATATCAAGCATTCTTCCCAATTTTGTATCGTCTGAAAACTTGCTGAGGGTGCACTCTTCCCAATCATCCAGGTTGTTAATGAAGGTGTTAAATAGCGTTGGCACAAGTATTGGCTAGTGGTTTACATTACCCTGCTAGTGACTGCCCCTCAGTTACGTTTTGTAATGCTGAGGACAGCACTTTGAACCTGGCAATTCAGCCAGTTTTTCATCCAGTTCACTCTTCATTTAGCCTATACTTTTTTAGCTTCTCTATGAGGAATGTCCACTACAAAAAGGACATTGAGGTGCTGGAGCATGTCCAGAGAAGGGCAATGAGGCTGGTGAAGGGGCTGGAGAACAAGTCCCACAAGGAGTGGCTGAGGGAACTGGGGTTGTTTAGCCTGGAGAAGAGGAGGCTGAGGGGAGACCTCATCGCTGTCTACGGCCACCTGAAAGGAGGCTGTGGCAGAGCGAGTGTTGATCTCATCTCATAAGTGACAAGTGATGGGACAAGAGGAAATGGCTATAAATTGCAATAGGGGAGGTTCAGATTAGATATTAGGAAGAATTTCTTTACCGAAAGGGTGGTCAGGCACTGGCACAGCTGCCCAGGGAGGTGGCTGAGTCACCTTCCGTGGAGGTTTTTAAAAAATGGGTAGATGAGGTTTTGGAAGACATAGTTTAGCAGAAGATAGGTACGACTGGACTCGATGATCTCGAACATCTTTTCCACCTGGAAGATTCTATGATTCTATGTTATGGGAAAAAGTGTCAAAGGCCTTACTAAAGTCATGGTAAACAACATCCTCCTCTCATCCACCAAGCTAGATAGATACCTCATTGTAGAAGGCTATCAGGTTGGCCAGGCAAGATTTCGCTTTCATAAGTCCATGCTGACTATTCACAACCATCTTCTTGTTCTTCATAGCTCTAGAAATAGTTTCCAGGATTATATGCTCAATAGTGATAGTGATCAAGGTGAGACTGACCAGGCTGTATTTCCCCAGATCCTCCCTCCTGCCGTTCCTGAAGACAGGAGTGACATTTACTTTCTATCAACCCACAGGAAATCTCCCCGTCATCATGACCCTTCTAAGATAGGCAAGAGTAGCCTTGCAGCTACATTGGCCAGCTCCCTCAGCAGTCGTGGGTGCATCCCTTTGGGTAGCATGAACTTGTATATCTCCAGTTTGTGTAAGGGTTCCCTAATCTGATTCTCCTCCATCAAGGGTATGTCTTCCTTGCTGTGGACTTACATACTGGTTTCAGGGACCTGGGATTGCTGAATGCTGGTTTACCAACACAAACCAAGGTGAAGAAGGCCATGAGGACCGTGGCCTTTTCTGTGTTCATTTTCTCCAGGTCCCTTGCCCTGTTCAGCCATGGGCACATATTTTTGTTAGTCTTTCTTTTGCTGCTGAAATGCTTGCAGAAGTCTTTCATGTTACCCTCATCCTAACCTTATCCCTGAATAATCAGACAGTGTTTCTCCTCGGTCTGTTTCTTCTGGGTCTGTTTACAGAGTTTCTCCTAACTGTTCATCCCATGCAATAGTTTGTGACATAGTACAGTCCAAAAAATCACCAGGCTACTTTAGCTGTAATTTTTTTTATCATAGGAAAGGGAGAGCTGAATTGGGGCCTGGGTGCCTTCTACTGAAGCCTATCCTGGCCTGCACCTCTAATGGCAACACATCATCCAGACATCAAAGGGAAGGGAAAAGGAGCGCATGCAGGTGTCTTTTCATTAAAACTCTCCTTTGTTTCCCATTTGACTTAAGCAAGGTATTCATTATGGTCTCCTGCCCCTCTGATCACCTGGATGCAATCTTGCATTCATAGGTTTTTGTCTGCTCTTGGCACAGATATTATGGCCAGCAAGAATGGCTAGAAAAGAAATCAATTTCATGAAAGATTTCAAGGTTTCTCCAGTTAGTTTTTCATTCTGTTTTGGGACTGAAATGAGGCCTCATGGATTAAGGGCTCAAACTAGTCTTAAAATTGCATTTTCCCTTCCCAATGCAATGTGTTATAATTTTCTTTACCTGAGCTACCATGTGAAAATAGGAGAAACGTAACATGTTAGATCAGTGAGATGACCAGTTTCCTCTGTCACTGAACTTGTATTTCCTATGTATTTTTAGAGTGCTTATTACTTGGAAATCCTTTTAGTCCCTCTTCTTCACTTCTTATTCACAGACAGGTAGTTTTTGTGGAATTTCTGTGAAGTCTTTCCTTTGCTACACTTTTTTTGCCATCAGAAGGTGCTTCTGCCAATGCACTTAAGAGCCTATAACATCTGTAACATATATCCTATTTGTAGTATCTCATTAATATTGCCTTATTTCATAGGCAGGTATTGCACATGATAGCATTGTGGCTTCACCGATCTGAACGTGCTGAGAAGTAAATCCTGTTCATATAAAAATCCTAAGCCTTGTATGTTTGCACATGCTCCCTCCAAGTATATATGTAATCCCCATGCTTTGCTAAAAGCACCAGTGTTTTTGCTTCCCCACTCAGGTCTCAAATACCCCTGCAACTTTTACTCCTTTAGATGACAGGGAAGAGATTACATTCCTCAAACCTCTGCTCATTCCAGGTCTCCACATGAAATGTCAATCAAGGAATGTGCAGATACTCACAATGACATCACTTCCCATGTAAGTTTTAATCCAATTAGTAGATAGCACTGACATTTAAATACTAGTTGTTAGGAGCTTGTTTTAAACCTTCTTTTGAGGGGAATAAAGTCAGTTCACTCCTTTCTACATTGTTGTTTCTGGTTATCTGCAAGTTCGTAAATATAAATTTCTGTTTTTTAACCTTAGTATTTTAAGACATTCTTTGCCACTGAATTTATTACTGCTTAATGGTTATTTCTATGCTCTCCTCAAATACCCTTAGTAGGAATATGCACTTTGGGATTTCCAAGAAACCTCTCAGCTAATTTTCAATGTGTAATTCATCCTATGGTAAGGTTCAGCTGATAAGTTGTAGGTGTGTGAAGACTATCTGAATCTAAAATGAAATTAAAACTGTCTTCTTGTCTTGTAGCAGCAAAATCATTAGTCTCCATTAGTCATCAACTAATTGCTCCCTCTATTTCATGTTTCCACTTCTAAATTGGAAATGTGTACAACAATAGATGAATCATAACAGACTCAAGCTTCAGTTTTGTATATACATAAAATATAATAATTCCTTTATGGACTTAGATTTAGTTGCACAAACCAAGGTTTATTACTCATCTTAGAAAATCCTGTGAAGTCAAAACTGCACTTTGACAAGAATAGTAGTGCATGGAGATTGAAGTGACTAGAAAGGGAAAAGGAAAAGTCAGAAGACTGTGAATGAATAAAAACCCAAGCTATCATCTGAATTTCATAAGAAAATAATCTGTCTTGTCCTGTCTTCTGAGCAAGTGAGATTTTGAGGAGGTAGATAAGATTCCCTGTCAAGACAGGACAAAACTTTATCAGATTACAATACATGAATCTCTTCCCATCAAATAAAGAAACCACAGGCATCACATTTGGCCACATCTGCATTCAAAATGCCAGATAAAACAACTATGTCCCATATAGGTTCTGTATTTCCTGAGGACCTATTTTCTCTGGTACTACAAGCAATGATTCCTCTCAGAATATCTTTTCTGGGATGCAATGCTGATCTTATAACAAGGAATTCATAAACAGAACTTAGAGAGTGGCTAGGCCAGTGCATTAACTAGGATCCAGCAATAAAGCTCTAGCAAGGTCTAGGGCTCTGCAATTCTTTTACAGCTGAGAGGGTAGTGTCACTGGAAACATCTTCAGTTTATATCCCTGTAAAATGCTTTCTATGCTAAGGGTGAATGAACTGAGAGTCACACTGTCTTCTGTGGATCTTTGGCCAGTATGAATCCATTTCATATTCTGTGGGGCATTTGTGAAATAGGGGCTGCTGAAGCTTTTCCATGAATGTCACTAGTGATCAGCTAATCTCTTGCAAGTGTACTGTTCAGAAGTTACCCTAATTTCAGCTTTTCTTTAATTTGTAAACATCACAGGAAATATTTCTTTTTGGCTTGGGTCTCCAGCTCACTTTAATTTCAATGACCTATATTGTGCGGAATATAGGTTATGTGACAGAAAAAATATTCAAAGAAAATAGGATGCTTGCATCTCCTCAGTATAATATACCTTGGACCCAGACTGCTTGGGTGTTTGTTACATGAGCGCTGAATGAATGCAGACACAACATGAATAGGCTGGCATGGGAACAGAGAGGATGCACTTTTATATCCATTTATATGACCAGGAAAGAGCAGAGAAATAGAGCAAATGGAAGAAGGAGAAGGGGACTGTGTGTCTCTAGGTTTCCTTCAGCTTCCCTTTCCCATTAAATCTACATGTATACTGAAATGGTTTAGAGACTGTGCATTTGCTATATGACAAGTAAGACGCCTGACCATTGCACTCCAAAAGTGATTTTACATAGAGCTCCACAAAAATGTGTCTTTTCCTCTCTCATAGAGGTACTATGATGAGCAAGGGTCTGTTTAAGAAATGCTAACTACTTGGTAAGAAATTTTTGAAGCTAGAAAGTCAAACCATAACTGAAGACATGATATCAACTCCTGTCATTTCCCCCTCGCGATCTTTAGTTGTTCCTCTTTCCAAACAATTTATAATAAAGGAGAGCCCAAGAGGAGGATAATTCTGTTCTGAGGAAGAAAGCAATGAAATTAATCTGGAAAAATAAAAAAATCTCTGGAAAGTCAAGAAGAGTTGGAGATAGTTGTTAAGTAAACACAAACCTGATTTGGAATACTGAATTTTTTTGTTTATTTGTTTATATGCTGTGCGATTTAAAATAACCCATCTTCTTTTGAACCTGTAAGAACCTGTAAATCAGTCTCTCCATGAAATGTGGAAAGAAGAGATCCCACCCAACTATTAAGAAATTGTATATGAGCACAGAAAAACGTTGTGCAGCTAACACAACATCCTGCTTGCCAAGATCATCTTGCTCTAATTCTGTTGTCAGCAAAACCACTTTATAGAAGAACTATTAACTCATGATTTGTTTACTTGTTTGTTTTTTTTTTCTTCCTAGCAATTACATCATTTTGATATTCTTTGGACTATTTTCCAGTGCTGAGAACATAATAAACTAAAACAAATCAATGCATGTGAATGGCCACAAATGTCACATTGCTTATCTTGCTGTGTGAAACACTAAGCAGCTGCTGGCTTTTAACAAGGAGAAAAAACAAAGCTCTGTTATTATTCCTGTGCACACTTTGTTTTTTCACTTAGCAGCTCATTTTGGAAGAAGAAAGAAACAGAACTGATCATGATGTCTTTCCTCTCAAGATCAGCCCACATCCTTCCTAGGGCAGGAAGAGCAGGTGAACAGGGCACAGGACATTTGCCATTTCTAGGGCTTCAGTTACCAAGTTTATTCCATGGCTTCCCCCAAAACAACAGTAACAGGCTCCAGCAAAGTAATTAGTTCAGAGAAGTGAAGATGAGAGAATCTGCTGAGCCATTTTGGCGTAGGCACACTGAGCACTGAAAAATCTCTTCAGTGTGAAGAACTGTTTTCTGAGTTCTGCAAATAAATCTGTAGGGAGCAATTGTCTCCTCAAATGTGCAGCTTGTCCTCACATGAAGAAGGGCAAATTGCATCTGGCTTAGTAAAAGAAATGCAAGACAAGGGAGAAAGGGGAGCTGGGGAGAGCACTAGTAGAACAGAGGAAACACTACCTGAAAAGGCAGGCATGCAGTGGATGCTGTGAGCCAGAATCCTGCTCACCAAAATTGCATGTCAGGGAACTGGTTTTTATGCCAAGCTGACGTAAGGGCCCTTCCACTTGTCCTTATTCTGCAGTTCCCTCAGCATCTGCGTGATTGGGCCAGGGAGGTTTTCTTTTTTTTTTATCCTGCAGTCCAGTGCTGGATACGGTGTACTGTCCCACCTACCTGGGCTCAGCTACCATGTGTAAACAGAAGAAAAGTGATGTAGCAAAGACCTGCCACTGAGCCCTCAAAATGAGAACGGTGGTGGAGGTTGTCTTAGGCACATAGAGGTGCACCTAACTATGGGTGGGAGGAAGTAGCTGGGGTTTCCATAAAAGGTTGCTGTAAACATGATTTGACAAAATAAGCTAAGGTAGGGAGCTATAAACAGGAACAAGGAGTTGTTAAGTCATAGACAAAAAGCTTTTAAGTAAAGCACTTCCATCTGTTCATTGCCAGCCATGTTTTGGAAGTTTGAATGAAAAAGGAAGCATGTAGGTAATAACTATAAGTGTATGTGTGAACATTGCAGTCTTCTGCCAGCAACAGCTAACTCCCAGGTGAAGTTACGTGATTCAGTGACAAGCTTGAAAGCAAACATTACCAGAAACATGAGCTCTACAGATTCTGTTCCTGGTTCTGCCAGACCCAGTCCAGTCCCTTTAGTTCCTTATACCTGGATTCCCTAGACCTACTAATGAAAAGCTTTGTATAATATCAAAATATGATTATTATGAGGTGCAAAGATGCTTGTGTATGGACAATGGCATGCTGTCATGGCATTTGTGACCCTAGTGACTTCTCATGACACCCTGTGACAACCGTACGTCACCCCAAGGTGTACAATTGCTTTGTTGAACTCACACTTCAAGGGTGACATTCGACACAAGCTACTGCAGTTGTCACCCACTTCTGCCTAACTTTCAGCTCTCTTGTGGTGCCTGCAAGCCCAGCACCTGCAAGGGTGAGGATGTGCTTAAGCCACCTACTCCAAGGGAAGGTATGCTTGAAGAACTAAATCATGAAATCACTCAAGTCAAGCAACTGAGTCCAAATGCTTCTGCGTGATCTCCATTACCGACAGAACAATGTTTCTTCTTCCTTCAACAATTCTTTTTTGAGGTCATCTTTACCTTAAAGCCCTTTTGTTCAGCAAAGGACAGCAGACGTGCAATAGTACAATACTAAGAAACTGAGTATCCTTTTGATTCAGTTTGCTCAGCTTTCACAGAAAATGCTTTCTAGAGGGGCTCCCAGAGTCAGGAATCTTGTCAAGTCATATCAAGTAAGAGTTATTAATATGGCACGGTGGGTACACTTAAATTTATAGTAGATCAAAAGTTTCTATGGTGTGGTTCTGTTAATTTACTTTCTATGCAGAAGTCAGTCAAGTCAGTTTTCACCACTTCAAAACCTTACCAAGGCAGGAATGGAGGTGCTTGTTTGGGGCTTTTGCCAAAATAGAGAAGTAGTAGCAAGAAAAATATAGAAGGCATATGGTGGGCTTGTGACTGGGGATGCAGCTGAGGCTAAGTAATATGTACATATTTAATTTTTCTTTCAGAGGACAATATGTTTATTCTTTGGGGCTCTAAGAAAACTAATGTTTTCTTGTTCTGAGCTAGAGTTCAGATAATTGTGTTGTGATCAAATATACATTGTCCTGTATTTGATAAAGTAGTATCCTAGGTCACATAATGTTTAGAAGGCAATTAACTATTAGCTCTTCTGCTTTAAAGTGCTTGGGGTTTGCAGACAGCTGAGAAATAACTATGCTGTTGGCACTGGGAATCTTACCTGTCTCTGAAACTGTTTGGGTTAGAATAAGTTAGAAATATATCCCAAGGTATTATACTAAAGAAACTTTAATAGCATGCATTTGAAATGGTCATGAAGAGATACCTGGGACACCGAGCACACTACCGCACCAAAGTTTTTAATGTTAATTGCTTTCCCCATGCCCTATCAGGCAATTTGAGAGCAAGAGATTGTTCAGATATAATGAAAGAGAGAGGTAGTGGAATTCAAACAAAAGCAGCATGGGATTTGCTTGCAACTGGTCTCTGTTCATCCACTTCTGCCACAGTTACATATGATGAAGAAAGACAGCAGAGATGGTATCAATTGAGAGATTGTTTTGCCTGATGCACTGGAAAACTTGCTCAACACTCGTTCATCTCAGCAAAGCTATTACCCTTTGAATGCTGGAAGGGTCAGACGGGGTTATCGTCTGCTGCATGAGTACTAGCTATGCAAATTCCTGAGAGGGAGCTTAGCTCTTGCACTGTTCCTTCTGAAACAATGATATGTGGGTCTTTGTTTATGAATCTGCCCACTGTCAGTCAGTCTTTTTCTCTGCCCGTCTTTCAAATAGCCTGTAAACAAGGTTCCTGACCAGCTGATATCCCACAATTAATGGAAAGTTCTGGGTGAATATCTTTTTGTCACTCCAGTAGAAGAGGTGTACAACAGTGGACAGCAAATTAAAGTTGTATCTGGACCAACCTGATAACACTGACAGGAATCCAAATGGAAGTCAGGATATTCTAGTAGTTCTTTCTTTCTCTTGCTATAGTTGAATACTTCTGGAGGGCTGTGGGTGAGAAAGATAGACAAATACTACTAAGTGCTGTTAGTGAGAAATGGAAATCCATTTAACTGACCACTAGGCTTGAAACAGGAACATTTCCTGATGGCATAGCCTATATTTGATAGTGTCTTCTGCTGTGAATTGGTATAGTCATTTACATCATGCTTGAGTTTCCTCATTAATGACATGTTTGTAACAATAATAAACTGCCCTTCTTGGCATTTTGTATTGTAGAGGCTACTTTTTTCATTCTAGAAGCACTCTGTTTATGGCACTGCTAGGGAAAACTGCTAGGTTTAGTGCAGGGTACAGTGAGATAATGCCATCTGGCATCCTGTTAATGGCTTTTAAATCAGATTCTCTCTATCTGACAAAATGCTGCTAATCTGAACTTTTCACTGTTGTCAAGTTTTAGAAATAAATAATTATTAAATGAGTCCAGTATACATGGATAACATCACCATGATCTGGTCCTCATTGCATTTAACTGCAAAATGCAGCAGTGATTAACAATATGGATTGCTCCTTGATGTCAATAATTCATTCAGTTTTAGCTGTTACAAGAGTGGCTTTGGCATTCTAATAGTTTTTTGATGTGTTAAGAAGCCAGGGGGACACAGCACTGACCATTAAAGACAGTGTATTATTGATCTAGACGAGAACAAAAATAGCATTTAATTAGTAGAAAATTAAGTTTTATCTAGTTATTCTGGTCCTCATGTACTGTTGAGTGGGTTAGTTGAAATATGAGTTTTCTGAGAGTGCTTGACTGACGTATCTGCCAATGCACCTTATTGTACTCCTTGGATAAGATCTGAACAGTACTGAAGAAGAAATTTGTTAGAAGGCAAACATAAATGTTTCTTTTTAATTAGAATTTAGGCTTTCGAGCCTGATTTTCTAAAAAATCAACTTTATTGTGAGAAAACATAGTCTTTCATTGTCATGTCGAATACATGTTTTCTGGTAGATAAGCATCTATGACCTGAACTCATGATCCTGACTGACATCCCTGTTGTCAGATGTGGGAGATATCTTAAGATATAAATAGATCGTGAAATGTAAGAATTTACCTATGTGAAGTTGGTTTGAAACATATAAAATACAGTGTAGTGACAATTTTCCCCTTTAGCCATATTTGCTTCTGCATGAAGCCCTGCAATGTCTAGCGCTGATGTTCCAGTTTTCCATATCTAGATGTGCTGAAGGAATAGAGGTAAATAAAACAGAAGGATCTAGAAATATTTCTTATAGTACATCAGTAAGTTCATGCGGCATGCCTTTTTCTCATGTGAAACTGTAGGCTTTTTGACAGGCAGAAATCACCTTCTGAAACATATTAAACAATCAAGCTGGTATTCCGTGGAAAAACTGATTTTGGAAAAACTGGTTTTGGTGTTTGGATGAACTCTTCTTAATCAACGCTGAGATCCAAAGACACATTCTTGAGATGTGTGATTTTATAGGAAATTACTATCAGTTCAAGGTGCGTAGAAAGTGTCTATGCCATCAAGAATACCAGTGTCTGAGATAATTCCCCTTTATCTGTGACCTGTACTATAGCATCTGAGCAATCATCCTTTAACTGCTTGGGAATATTTTAAATTTCAGTAAGAGTTCATAATTAGGCAGCTGCTGATCTTTGAACTGGTTCTCTTCAATGCTGCATCACTGAAATAACAACAGTGAACAACAAACTGCTAAACTGTACTTTAAAGAGAGGTAAATTTGGCTTAAACCTCTGTTACTTGTCAGCTGAAATCAAAGGCATGCTTCTCACCAGACTTCTGTGCCATTGCAGGTTTGCTGGTACTCCAAATATTAAAAGCAAAGGCAGCCTGTGAGAAAATTACTTAACTGGGTTTCAAGCATGCAGAACCTTTAATACACTGACATATGCACAGCTCTTACTTCATTGCACAGGGAGCTCAGAATAGACCTTCTGGGAGAAACTCAGCTGCTGCCAGAAGTCTGGATGTGCCTGACTCACATTAAGAAACAGCACAGAATTATTACACACTGCAAGCAGAATCACGTTTTTCCAGAGCACTGGGATTGGCCTGCAAAATGGCACCATCTCCTAAGATGAACTAGCTGTGCCTAAAAGCAAATTTCTGCTCTTGCCAGGATTGCTGTCAACCATCTCTTCTTCTGACTGCAAGAGGCATTACTTCCTCTTGGAGCAGCTGCTTTTCTCTGTGTCAGCAAATTAGTGACAGGTCATGGGTTGAAATTATTGCAAATTTTCCATCTATTTTTGCTACTTTCCGGCCTGAGTTGTTTCAACACCTTTGACTGTGTTTTCAAGGCTTTGTGTGAAACAATAGCTGTGGTGGGATCCACAACATAAAAGTCTCTGCAGCACTTTCCTTCCAATAAAAAGTTGAAATTTGCACCAGGTGTCAGTTTAAATAAACAATTTGATTGCCTACTTTTTTCCCTTGGTTATTTCTGCATGACCCGAATGACTTCTGAAGATTTGTTTTGGATTTCAAATGAAGCAGCAATCATCCAAGATTTAAAAAGAGGAACACAGTATAATATTTTCTTTTTGTGTACTAAATGTATCCACCTTGTTTGTCCTAAAATGGGGAATGCCACTGAGAGTCCCGTAATTTTAAGTATCTGTCATTTGGTCTCCATAATCTTTCCTGGAAATCTTAGCCTGTATGAGAAGCATCCCACCTCCAAACAGCTCACAGACTCAGAGGTTAGTAATGGGGGGAAATGTTGTCATGAGAGAAGAGTGATAGATGGTTTGGAAGTATGAAATTCCTCTAAGCAACAGTTTATGAACTTAGGCTCTTTTATGTATATTTGTGAAAGTGTGTTAAATCTAAAAAAGTCTTAGAGTCAATGAGTCCTTAATGAACAGGAGAGATCTGTGATTAGTCATACCTTAAAATTTTCTGCAAGTGGTTTTACATCCATGAAAATACTGAATCAACACTGAACTGAGATGTTCCACAAGAATGTGTGACTGCTGACAGTCCTAGGGGACCACAGAAATGCTTTGGTTTGAAGAAGCTAGGACTTCTCATGACAATGTCAGCATAACAACTTCCATTTTTCTGCAATATATTGTGTAATAGATGCATACAGTAAAGTCGAAGGTAGCCATTTCAATACCACTTTTAGAAACAAATATTTTTAACAAAGGTAACAGAGAATGCAATTTTTTTGTCCAAGTTTGGGAAAATAACAGTGTTTGAAACTCATCTCCCCTCACTTGACAGTGTTTTCCTTTTTTGTTCAGCCCTATGAAATTATAGTATTGACTTTCTGCCTCACCCTGCCCCCATGGCACTTTGCTGGAAGTATGCTATAGTTCACAAGGAAGAATTTGAGTAAAATTAAAGGTGCTACTTTAATATTATCACACAGGATATTTCTTGCTCAGAGGACAAGTTTGAGAAGACTTTCAAGGCAATGACCATACAGTACTACAAAACGATGTTGCAGCAGGAGCTGCTTTAAGGACTGGACTGAAAAGGCCTCAGGAAATGTCAAGAATGTAACCATGGTCTGCAGTGGGACTCCCAGACAGGAGCAGTGTCCCATAGAAATGTTTCTCAGCACATATTGGGGTGTTACGACACAGTATCTAAAGCCTATTATTATATGCAGGAGACAGATAAGCTTCCCTCCTCAATTCCTTCTGACACTTAATCTGTAATATATGTAGTTTAATCAGGAGCAGCTCCAGCGTGAGGTATGGGGGTTTCCTGAGATGTTTCTGTCCCTGTCTTGCTGCACTGGTGATGGAAGCAGTCATAAGAACCCACAGGGATGCTGGCTGTTTTTCAGTACACTCGTCTTTCCACATGTGTATTGAACAAATAACACTGATACCAAGCACAGCCTCAGTTTTCTTTGGTATTAGTAACAAACTAATAGGGCATCTTCATTACTGCATTTTTCTAAACAGGGAAGCAAACAAAGAATTATGTTCAACATGCGGGCTTACAAGTGCTGAGGAATAAGCTTCTTTGGGCTTTGTGAAGACTAAGAGTCCCCCAGCTTTCCCTCCAGGCACCTTCAAACTGGTGGTTTCTGGTCACATATTTTTGTGTGAGCATTTAGCACGGTGACATACGTATGGTAAGAAGACAACTTGAATTGATAACTTGTGAGGACACTATTTCTCCGTTCCTTCCTGTGAAAGAGCCTGAGACAGTAGAGAAACTTGCTTACTTAAATTATAGCTCATAAATTATCTTTACTTTTTATGGTAAGTAAGCACATTTCTTCGCTTATGGAAGCTGTGCCTTAACACAAGCCCTTGTGGAATTTTGCCGTGGTTTCTGCATACCTGAAAATGGATGATCTCACTTCTCATTTAACTACTGCCATCTTTAAATAGATTATCTTCAGTCAGACCAATTAGCAGAAATTCCTGTCTCTGAACAAGAAGTTTCCCTGTGGCCTTTCTTCCTTGTGTCAGCAAGCCTCCACCCAGATTTGCTGTAAGTCTGGTTGCTTCTATAGGAGTATCAGATAGGGACTCAGATTTTTTTAAAATTTTCAGTATTAGATTATACTACTGTGTTGAAGCACTCATAAGAATATGAAAGAGGATCTTCATTTATTTCATTGTTATAGTGTAGCATAGTGACTCTAAAATTTAGTGAAGTCCTAGCTGAGGCAAAGGAAGGTATTATTTCTTGATTATAACTACAAAATAATAGCCCTCCAGAAAACAGTGATATGATTGAGAAATCATAATAGAACAGTAACTTCATGCTTTTGAAAAATTTTTTATCTTTTACAGCATGGAAGAATAATGATAAATTTTAATGAATATCTTAGTGGAAGTTTTCTCAGCTGTATCTGTACTTCTCTTTCTCTTTTTATAGACATCACTTTGAAAAAGCCTTTGTTCCTTATTGGAAGACACATTGCAGGATCACTAGCCCCTACACTCACCGAGGGAAGATGAATACACATCTAGGCACAATCATGGCTTTCTGAAAAGCCTGCTGTCGTTGTTGATGCCAAGACTCACATAGAAGGCTACACCTAAATATTCATGTTTCTGAAAACACTTCAGGACACCAAATATTGTCGCCAGCTTTCCTATTCTTTCCTATTCTGAAGACATAAAGTCTTCAAAAAAGAAAAAGATAGCTGGAAATGACCAATTACTATTAGAGAGCTAAACTTAATTTAGTATTAATCACTTACTAACTGTTCAAGCCATGTGGATGTGTATACTTATATAAGCCTAAATATGATCATTGTTATGCCAGCTGTAAGTACAAACAGTCTGAAATACATTTGCTGAAATTCTAGATCTGTTACCCACAAATCTGTCTAGACTCACCATTGCTTGGATGTTCTCCCTGGCAATTAATTGTCTTGTTCTGGGGATAACAGCTGTGTTAAAAATAATAGGTGAGGGATTATCATATCTAATGGTGAATCTTAAAACTTGTTTTGGTCTCCTCTCTTGTTTGACGAACAAAATTGCTATTTGGAATCTAGTTTCAGTCTCAGAAATGTAAATAACTGAGTCTATGGGGAAGGCAGCAAATAGTCTTACACAGTTAATGATTATAGCAAAATCAGTCTGGCTGCAATATTGCTACAATGACATCAGAAAGTAGCTGGCTTGTGGTGCTTGAAGCCATGTATGTGAAATGTTTTAGGAAAAATAAGGATGCAAGTTCATTCTGTTTCTGAACAGGAACTTTTTTTTCTTAGACACGCTAATACGCAAGACCACCCAGGCTACACAAAGTCAGATTAAAAGTCACATTGCAACTGGACAGTAAAGCCTTGTTCATGCTGGCAGTTCTTCATCTTGGCCATGTTCTTTAACATTCATCCACAAGAGGGAGAAGATAGATCCTGGTGGTGGCCACGCTACAGAAGAAGGTGAGGTACAGATACGTGCTTTATAAGTCACAGTTCCCTACACACTGAATTAAGCAACACAAGTCTTCAAAATAATGATTTATTAACTTCTGGATCAAGTCTTTCAAATCTTGATACCTCTGAAGATTTTCAACACCCTTTACTTCCAGTCAAGATGGTGGCAGGCGTTTAACCTTCTGGGTTACAGAGTGAGAGCATTTCACATATTTGCATTATTAAGAGATAATAATGCATCATATTTAATTCTGCAGTTAGAAACATAACCAGTCTGAGAGCTAAATGAAACGTGATGTCACACAATTCAAATGGCTTCACAGCAAACTCAAAAAAGTGGTTGTCTCTAGCAGAAAATTCAGGAGCTTGGTTTGTATGCGTCACTAGGGATTTGATCAACCACTGATTTTGGCGGGCACACAATAGATACTATTTTTGCTACAAAGAGTCAATACTTGCCATACTATATCCCACCAATATGGCAGACATTGAATATGTTACATAAAGGGCAATATTATGATATATTGAGCTACCAATAAAGCTAAGTGCCAGGTCCTGCTCTTGAGCCACAACAACCCCATGCAATGCTGCAGTATTGGGGAAGAATGGCTGGAAAGCCACCCAGCAGTGAAAGACCAGGTGATGTTGGTCAACAGCTGGCTGAATATGAGCCAGCAGTGTACCCAGGTAGCCAAGAGGGCCAATGGCATCTTGGCCTGTATCAGAAATGTTGTGGCCCGCAGAACCAGAGGAGTGATGTTGCCCCTGTACTCGACATTGGTGAGGCCACACCTCGAATAGGAAGCCAACAGAGAGCACTTACAGGCAGTATCATAAAGTTTACAACTGCACTACTTTTTCTATTGAATGAGGAAGAAATGAAGTTAGCAGGAACCTACTCAACAGCAGAGAGCCTGGAAAAGACAGTCATACCCGAAGCCCTTCTATTGCCTTAGAATAAGCAGCTGCAGGGAGAAGGGATTAGAGAGCATCCTCTCTGAAGCCATTTCCCAGTCTATGAGAAATTTTTTCCCTGCTTCTTCCCTGTGTGCAGGATCTGCACCACTTCAGCACTGAGACAGTGATCCTCTTGATCCTCCAGCTGCCCAACTCTACTGTGCCCCTGCAGCATGGACCGCACCTGTCCCTTCATGTGCTTTTCCAATAAAGCTGGAGGGAAAAAAACTATGATTAGTGTTTTATTCGTTGCACATGAAGCATTATCAAAATAAAGTCCCTTAGGGCTTGGGCATGACCTCATGATTGTGAATGTTTCCTGCCTGTGTGTGAGGGGACGAGGGGGCTTAGAAGGAAGGGCAGGACTCTAGAGCATTAAACAGGGTGAGCGGCAGATTTGAACTTCTCACCGGAATTGAAGCTTTTTATAGTATCACTTCTGCTGTCTGTGTGTATCTAAATGTAGAATGGAGCAGCATAAAATTGTTTTTCTCACAGCCACTTGGCTTAGTCAGGGAACAAGTCCAAGAGAAAGCCATTGGAGGAGATGAGCAGAGGGTCACAAAAGGGGCCCCAGCAGCCATTTCACACACTATTAAAAAGTAAGTTCCCAGGAGACTGATTTTCTGCTCAGCCCCCTCCACTCAAATTCAGAATGAAATTTTCCAAGTGACAGGAGAAACAAGCAGGACAGGAACCCTCTGAATAGTAGCTATAATGTGAATGATTATTTGCTATCTTCATCTGTTGACAGAATGATTTGAATAGATTTAAATAGCTCCCAGATGGCTGATTTAACACATAAATCTAATATGCACCCAAGATTCATCACATCCTCATTAATTTCTTGGTCAAGCTATCATTTCTATGTAGTTCCACATCTCAGATCTCTTGCGCACTCTAGATGAGTAACCACTTGAACTTTCATTGAACTGCTGTTCTTCAGGCCACCTGTTCCTGTTACTAAGGAGAAAACTAACTGCTCCTGTGCATTATTATTATTATTATTATTATTATTATTATTATTATATAATGCTGCAGTAGCTGCAGTGAACAAAAATACCACTTCATGTCTTGGTGTTTCTGTAACTTAGGGTTGAATGCCCTAGGAGATATGCCAGTCAGTCACCCAGGACCTGGACCTGGATTATGGAATGAAATACCTGCTTGTGCCATCAAAATCCTGAGTACTGAAAAAAAAAAGAAGTGGCGTGTGCAGAAAGTGAGTTTTGGTGTATGTCTGACCCACTCACTCTGGATGTAACAGGCAGGACAATGCAGCAGAGCCTACAAGGTCAGGTTTTCTTATCACGTAGAAGTATAAATAACTTGAAAATATGTGGCATTCAGCTAGAAACACAAAGCTAATGCACAGTTTGGGTAGCTATTAAGAGAAGTGGAATTTAGTGCATACTGATTTTTCAGTTCTTGAGGTATTTTATATAGGATTTGCAATTCCAATATGCATCAATAGACCAGTTAACTTACTCTCAGCTCATCTGAATCTTCAGCACAGCTATTGTGTTTATGATACGAAAATACTAGTAGAACATACCCCTTTCATCTACCAGGTTACCTTCATATAAAAACAAGGTAGCTTCAGGAACCATGAAAACAGTTTCATTAAAGGCACTTGAGCAACTGCAATGCATTTGATTATGCAGCATGGAATCATCAGTCCAAATAAGTGTTGAATTCCAGCATTCTTTATGTGAATTTTGGAAATTTAACCCTATATTCCTTGACTTCTAATCTATATCCAACCGTAACTCAAAAGCTGTTCACTTTTGCAGCCTGTGCCCAGGATTTACATCTACACCCACTCTGCAGCATCCTGAAATAACCTGGAGGTCAGGGACCCAGTATACCATACTGTTCAGTAAAGAGTCTAAGGAACTGCTAAGAAAGGCATTCAAGTTATGGGCATAAGAACAAGGTACTGAAAGATACGGAAAGATGGGAATTTATAGCATACCACTTGCTTCTCATGCCATAAAAGCCTGCAGGGAATATGCTCTGAGTGAGAAAGGAACAAGATACTCTGTGCTTACAGGGGCTGGTTACATGCATGTGTGCATTGCTGTGAGTTTGTTTCACAACCTGCCTTACCTTGCAGTAACTTGTTTTGATGTCCCACTGCAGGCAGAAGATCTCTACTGGTATCTTGAAAAGACCTCCTCAACCACAGTTAGTCTAGGTGCAACTCATTTGGCCCTGATTTACCTGTGCTAAAGAGAGAAACGGTTTGTAAATGCTGCTAGACCAAAAAAGGAATTTACGAATAGTTGGGGTTTACAGTTTTTCTCTCTTGCTTGAGACTTCTTGCAAAGGAGAGAGGTATTTTGTGTTTTCTGTTAGCACAGTATAATTTGAAACCCAAATGCAATCAGGTGCAAGGTAACTGTGCTTTTGCCTTGTCAAGTCTCAGCATTACAGATTTTGCTATGAGCTGCATATACTGCAGTCCAAGTCACTCATCTCAGCTTCCTGCCACAGAAATGGTTCACTGATACTGGTAACTTGTTCAGCATCTGTGCTTAGAACCAGACATACTTGGCTTGTTTCCCTGGTTTATTCCTTCATAAAAAGACCACCACTGAGTTCATTTTCTTCTTGCTGAGCTATCATAACTGAACAACCTCAGTGGAATTTAGACAAATAAAGGGAAAAAAGCCTGGGAATGTGTACTCATGAGGTGCAAGGTTTCAACAAGAGGAAAAAAGAATAAACCCTGTGTATTAATTTTTTTCATCAAAGGCAGGATGCAGTCTTAGAATACTTTACCACTATGGGATACACATCTCATTTTGGTGTTACAGTCACTTATGTGGTGTAAATCCCGATTTCCGAAAAACAGAACCATGTTAAAATCAGCTTTCTCAGTTATTTGGAAAATGCAACCACAGTACCTCTGACTGAGTACAGGCAGTCTGAAGAAGCTCGGCATGCCATTTGCTGCTCTCTAGGGAATGCCAGTATTCACACTATATATGGGTCTTACATCTCGCCCCCTTGTGCTAACATAGCTTCACAGGCAGATGTGACTGAGGGGAGGATCACCCTCATGCATGCTAACAGAAACCATTAGATATTGGATTCTGACCACTTATTTAAAAGAGAGCTGCTCGGCCTGGTAATGATGAACCAGAACCACAGCAATGTAACGTGAATGGCTGAGTGACACCTGAGTGCATGGATGGGCTGATGGGGCCTTCGGCTGATGACAAGCAGAGGGGGGAAGAGCATCTCATTATGAAAAGATCGTTTTATATCTTTCCTTTATGTGAAAGTTTTCACTTATGGTTGCAAACTCTGTTCAGGATGCATATGAACAAATTTTGAGCAGGGAGAAAGACTAGAATGCCATTTGCAGTAGGCAAATTGTCGTGGTATCCAGAGTGCTTAGCTCTACATAGATGCACAGAATAAGAACAGCATGTCTAAGTCTCATCTCACTTACTCTGTATTTACACCAGAATAACTTCAGTGGAATTCCTACTCATTTATACCAGCTTTACGGAGACCAGCCCCCAGACTGGGAATGTTACTCCACATCCAGTTGTCAAGATATCTAACAAAACACTATACATCCTGATTGGGAAAGTTGAGGGGCAATCTAAAGAATGCATAAACACATTTACTATATAAATTAGCAGGGAAACTTCTTCTCATTAAATATTTAGAACACTGTGGAAAAAAAACAGTGTGCTGTGTTTACTGCCTAATTCCTATGCAGTTTGGAGCACCTCACGTCCAAGGAAAATTGTGCTCTAATCATCCAGTCTTGCATGGATGTCATGCCCTCTAACATACGCAAACACCTTATCAAGTTATCACAGCATATGCTTTCAAGGACTCTAAAGGCAGCTGCCACCCATGAAGGCTCTTGCTGCCTGTAGCATTCCAGGCGTTCACACCTCACTTAATACAGTAACAAAGACAGATTGACTGCCACACAGCCTACAGTGTGCTATTACAGCTGTGAAACAGCTAACTTTGGCAGCCATATATCATTAAGGTTTTGTTTCAGAAGCTCTCAGAATAGCTTTTCACCATGAAACTACCAGCATTATGCCCATAAACTGGCGCAAGAGAGAGAAGTGTCTGGCATGTGGCTTGAAGTGATGGTCTGGGGTTTGGAGCTGATCAAAGTAAGATGGAAACCAAACCACCACCATATGGATGCACTGACAGCAGTCAATAAATAGCATCTCCTCTCCGGATGATGAAGTTCTGCAGCTCTTGAATTAATAAATGTGTTTGAGCTCTTGTAATTTAAAGATATAAATAAGCAACTGGCCAAACCCAGGCTAACTAGTGCAAGTCACTAGGCTGAAGGCAAACTGTTCTGAAATGGGACATAAGTAATGCATGTTGAAACTTGGGTCTGGTTTCACAGAACAGGCTCTGATGGTTATTGCCTTCAGGATATTACCTCTCCCCTCCCCACAACCCCCCCCTGCAAAAAAAAAATTCGTTTTTGGGGGGGTGAGGGATAGGTAGTCATCAGAGAGAAAATGGGTCAGATGAGATTACAAACCAGCACTGACAGATAAAGTTCCACCTGCAGTGAGTACAATGAGGAAGATAAGACTCAGAGTAAGTGTATATCCTTGAGGCCAGGCTAATATTTTCTATGAGTGCCTGTTCCACAGTGTTTGCAAAAGAAAGTGGTAATGGCATACCCTCCCCAGGGGTGCACCACTCCCTGCAGAGACAGAGGTGTGGTCAAGGAGTAAGCCTGCAAGAGGTCTTTTCCTCAGCAGTTTCAAACAAGGAAGTCACAGACACACAGTCTCGAGCATCCCACATATCTGGGCATCTGTCAGGCTGCAAATAAGGGACGGGAGTGAATAAGCTGTGATTCTTGAGAAAAATTCAGCTGAATAACTTATAAAATCATCTTGGCAATGTACTGTGGCTTTAACGTGTGCGCTGGACTATAGAGGGCATGCACTGACTGCATATGTGTGTGTGTTTTTATATATGCATGTTTTTGTGTGTGTGCATGAAAATGTGCTCCCTGGGGTCGGCACAGCTGGGCCATGTCCCCAGTAGCCCAGGCAGCATATACTCAAGTGGCAGCCCATACTCAAGTGGCAGCCCAACATTTCATAGCCTTGGCCCTGCTCTGGTTGCAGTGCACACCCTCTCCTCGCTGTGACTCACTCCTCTGCAAGCTCATTTTCTCTTCTCATTCTTCTTATGTACACATGTACAAGCACAAACACTTACATGCACATGTGAGTGCATGCAGGCTTTTGTAATCCAGTCCAGACTTTTTAGCAATAAAATCAGCACTGATCAAAATGATGATAACTATCTCTTACTGGACAATCCCTATAATTGCAGTTTTCCCCTGAATCAGAACAAGATTTAGTTTCTACAGGACTCAAGAAGAGTGGACTTTCCTGCATTTAGGTTAATGTTGTTTTACATTCACATTTTATATTCTCTAACACTGCATACAGAAAGAATTAAAGCAGTAGGTGTTTCATGTGTACTCACCCAGCATGTCTTTTATAAAACTTCTGTCTTTAATCAATTATGACAATTCTGTTGCTTTTCACAGGATAATTTTCCCGCTAATCACGAGCTGCCACTGCAACATTTAAATTGACACTACAAAAGGGACATGGGAGCACAGAGAGGATGAAGATTCTAAGAGAAGACTGAATTTGGGTCTCAGCTCCTAATGTCTGTTGCCTCGCTTTTCTATTTTGACATCACTGAGTTTTCTGGTAACTAGCTGTTCTCTTGAGAAACCGAAAAGCAACATCCCTGACAAAGTACAGTGAATCTGGCACCTGGCATCTGAAGTTGGTCAAAGCCTGGCAGAGACGTAACTCTGCCTTGAGGGAGTTTTCTAGGTACAGAGCAGAGGGCAAACATGGGAAAATCTGGAAAAGGTGTGGAAGTGACACCTTCATTTTTCGCTTCAACCTGCTCTAAAGCTGGCTTGCAGTGATAGCGGGAACACACGTGACAATAACTATAGTAATCGATGTCTGGCAGTCCAGCACCCAGACGCTGCCTCAAATCAGGCAACAGACATGAAGGATGCACAGCTAGAAACCACTTATACAAGGGTAAGAATAAGCAACGTGCCTGCATGAATTCTGTGGCCAAAAGGTGTCCTTCTGCTAAACAAAACATTTGGACACATCAGCGTCAAGACCACTCACTGCAGCTCCCAGCCACAGTGATTTTTATTGCGATAAATGAAGGAAAATGCTTGATACAGGGAGTCAAAGTTGTTTTGTGAACCTTGTGCATCTTGCACATCAGCTGAGACAGACATGCATCAAGGAGTCCATCAGTACCCCTGCTGCCTTCACAAATGCCACCATGAAAATTCCAGGGCTTCTTCCTGATTGAGCACATTACAGTAGATGAAGCCAATTCTAAAACCTTTTGACTCTAACATGGAAATATAAACACGTGCAAATACACAAAGCAGTAAGCAAACGTGTTAAAAAATTTACTGAAACATATAGCCCTACCACAATTATTTGCTGAAGCTTTCATCCTTCAGACCAAATGACAGAGTGGTTTCACTGGTGAAGAAAAGAGATACTGCCCTAGATGAGACATTGCCTCTTAATTATTTGCTCCTTGTAGAGAAAGGAACATGGAAAACACTCCTGCCTGCCAAGGCCACTGGGCCAGAGTCAGGCCAAGTCTGAGTTTGGGATACTCTCTGGAAATTTGTGTAATTTAGCAGCTCTACACATCGAGGAATTCACCCATTGGCAGTGTTGGGATTGCTTCAGATTTGTATGTTGAATAGCTGGGATTTGTGTGTAACACAGGGATACCTTCACAGGTACACATATTTTCATTAAGTTCCTGTTGATGTAGGAATTCATCTGTGCACTTCCCTTTTGGGGACAGAGTAAGTGGAAAACAATGAAATCAGTAAACTGACTTACAGGAGGGAGAAGCTCTCTAGAGGACACTGTAGAGATTAATAACCTTCCTCTACGATGCTTTTCTCTAACACTGCACTAACAGCTTGCTCCTGCAGTGCACAGTGAAGGCAGAAATAAGGGTGTCTGTCAAATAGTAATAGACTCATACTCTGAGCCATTTGCATGTCTCTTTTACAATTCAGTAAACCTGAGAGTAAGGCTAATCAGCAGAGGAGAAAATGATAGCATCATTGTGTGTGCCTGAATATTAACCCATTAATATTATTCTCTAAATAATGTTATAAGATAGTGTGATATGTGCTGCCAAGTCCAAATAAAAATAACAATTCCCTGGATGACAAGCATTCACAAAGAGACATGATTTTTATTAACTTCGGTCAATTATTTTGGACCAAATAAGTTTGGTCAAAATTAATTTATCCAAAGCAACTGGTATCTGAAATACTTCAAAATTAAAAGAGAGATTTGGTTCCCCAGCCTACCCTGAAAACATCCAATTCTCCTCTTCTTCAACAGAACATCATTACTCATTTGCATTTGGTGCTGCGTAGGTGTTCAGGGTCTGCTCCTGTAGAGAAGGCAACACCCTCTCCACATGATTAATTTAGTTTGTTGCATTTGTAAAACATTGTCAAAGTATTAAAGCATTGTTACAATGATGCATTACTTGCCAGTCGTGTAACTGAAAGACGATAGTTATCAGGAGTGGATACAGGCTACCACTCCATAAGCGAGAGACTCGACGCAGAGATCATCAGTCCAGATCCGTGATTCAGCACTGCTCTATTCCTTAGGCCCTTGCCCCCAGAGAGAGAATGGAAGAGGTGGCAAATGAACCCGTATCAAGGTTCCTCAAGGAAGTAGGAAGGTCTGCAAAAAATTTGACCCCATATATTACAAGAAACCTTGAAGCTGGCCTTGCAACTTCTAAGTTAGCTTAAGCAGTCAGCTAATATCACGCAGATAATTGTGTCTTTTCTCTGAACATGCACTTCTGCCTTTACATTTACTGTATTTGTTGTAGTTGAAGTGTTAATTTCAATTTTGCATAGCTCTTTGATTTCATTTATTTGCTTATCCCCCCTCCTTTGATGCTGTACTTGCTAGGATGCTGTACATAGTACCTAAAAATATTACCTGCCTCATCAAAGGAGGAGTATTTGATAACTGCTGCATTTTATCACATCTTAATTACAGGCCAAATATAGCCCCAGAATCCATCTCTAAAGTGTTGCAGCTAATAACACAATTTTTAGTAGCATCTCTTTTTGAGTCCAGTCTGCCTACAGAAATGGGATCTCATTTTAAGGGTGAAGTCTGGATTTCTAGAAATAGCAATAGCATAAGAAGGGAAGGGAAGGGAAGGGAAGGGAAGGGAAGGGAAGGGAAGGGAAGGGAAGGGAAGGGAAGGGAAGGGAAGGGAAGGGAAGGGAAGGGAAGGGAAGGGAAGGGAAGGGAAGGGAAGGGAAGGGAAGGGAAGGGAAGGGAAGGGAAGGGAAGGGAAGGGAAGGGAAGGGAAGGGAAGGGAAGGGAAGGGAAGGGAAGGGAAGGGAAGGGAAGGGAAGGGAAGGGAAGGGAAGGGAAGGGAAGGGAAGGGAAGGGAGAGGCCACATTGCAAACTTCTGAGCTGTCAGGAGATGGGTGTCATACCTCCTTGATGCAAAGGATTTAGCACTTGAATAATGGTCCTTGGAGTTCATAAAAGTAAAATGGTGATGGTCATTACCGTGTCCTTGGTAGATACTGAGGAATGTCTGTACTTGATGTGTGGGCAGTCATTGGATTACATCTGAATTCAGAAACTCTGTAGTTTACATTTGTCCAAAATGTAAAGAAATGTGCTGATGAAAATTATGGGCTGGATCTTGACTCAAAGGTGATGCAACACTTAGTAGAAGAGCACTATGTGTGTAGTACTAAGAATTTTCAGCCTGAAGTTGCCAGATTATCTGCAGAAAGTCCCCGAGGTTTGTAGAGAGCACACTCAGCAGTGAAGGCTGCTCTACAAGTGGGGAATTACTGGAGAACAACACTCCTGTTCTCTTCCTGGCACAAACAGATGCATCGGGAAGCAGGAGAGTGGATCCGAGTGCCAACCTAAAACTTGTACTGGGGTTTATGCCATGTTATTCAGCAATTGTATTTCAGTGCTGCCAGTACCCGTACTGCTTAGAAAGAGTGGAGATGAACTCAGGGGGCCATGGGAGGAAGGCTTTCCCATCAGAGGTCATCTGACTCTGTCCTTTTTTTTCTGCTGCTTTGCAGCCCGCATGAAGGACAAGGAGGCTGGACAATGCCAAGGGGACTGGCTGTTTGTAGTTCTTTTATTATACAGAGCACACAGTGGAGTACGTCCTGACATAGATTTTCTTTTTTCTGTTCCCCAGTCTGTTTTCCTTCCCTGAATGTTAAAGCTATGAAATCAATAACAGATGACAAGTGGTTTTGATTTGTGAAGAAAGAGGAATTTAAGCCTATCTGAGTGGTTAACAATTAACAGTTCCAGACTGAGAGCAGGAATTTTTTTGTTGTTTCAGAAACCACCTGGGGTCATTTGCTTCGCACTAATATATACAGAGATCTGGAATGTACCACCTTATTATCCTGGTGGTGATAAGTACGTGCACAAATGTTCACATGTAGAGTAAATCCAGTTATGTCTGGATGCCTTTCTCCTCTGCTTTATGCAATTGTGCTGTTTAGTCATGAATCATAGACCTTCTAATTAAGGCTCAAGGTCAGGAAAAGTGGGATGGAAAGTGACCAGACTTCTACCTTAAGGTCTTTAAAGCTGCTGGTTGTTTACAGGAATTGTCGTGTGCTTTCCTGAAAGAACTAGATTGACAGGTCTAGCATTAACAGAACAAATTTAATTCCTCTAATTTCTCCTGCATTCTTGCAGGCAGTTTTCTCTAATTGAAGAATTAAAGGTCATGCACTGGCTCCCTCCTGCACTACCCCAGCCACGCTTTATCAGCTGTCAGCCCCAGGCTCCTCAGTGGGGGAAGTGACCAGCTGTAGCACAGTCAGTTGCTCTGAGAGCCAGCAGCTCTTCAGCACCTTGATATATCCTTTGAAATGACGCATTATATTTTCCTCACTTCATGTTGCAGTACTGGTTTAGTACGCACACACACAAAAAGTGTATATTGCTGCAAAATTCTGTATTTCTTTATTTAGTTTCACATCTGAGATAGAATAACTTTCTCTGTGAAGTGCAAGGGTCTGCCACTGAGCTATACAGTTTCTGATGGGTGGTGGCCTCCTGTAATTCCTCTAGATGTTTGGATTCTGTGAATCTCATCTTTTTGAGGAACTGTCTTGCCACATCATTTTGCATATTAGTGGTGGCCAGGCACAGGGAGCCTTTGCCATGTTCTGCAGTCTTCCATGATGGAAACTGTCTCTTCCTTCCACAGATCTTTGGGCAAATATCAGATAAAGAGCCACCCTTGCTTCAGCCATTATGGTGGCTGAGGAGTTCACCCCACAAAAGGCAGCAACCACACAACTAACTTAGTCCTGCCACAGTGGCAGAACATACAGGAAAAGAAAAATAATGCTCTGATCACTGTAAGCAGATAGAATGTCCATCTGCACTGCCCTAAAGGGGCTTCAGCATCTTCTTCCAAGGTTGCCCACACTGCCATGTCCAGCTTATTGGTGCGAGTTAACCTGAGTTACTCAATGAACAGCTCATATAGAGAAGGACTTTGTTCCTACTCTGCCGTCTACCTCTAACTCTCTCCTTTACTGAGTCTCATAATAAGAAGTTAAGATAATTTCAGTAAGCAAGAATGAAATGTGCTACGTCCTACGGTTTGACTCGGATCAAAGTTCGGCTGGATGCGGAGAGCTTTCCTGTCAGGGGCATTCCCTGCTTCACTCTTCGAGCTAGGCCTATAAACACAAAGTTAAGAATCAGAGAGACCTAAGATGAAGTTATTGTCTCTGTGTCCACTGGAACACATTTTGCCACTGGTGGGTTTGGGGTGTGAGCTGACCAAAGGACTGGCCAGACCTTTTGAATAACATTGGTATGGAGAGGGAAGAAAGAATAATAAGAATAAATAACAACAGAAGACTAGGACTAGAAATTCTAGGCCTCCCCAGTTCAATGTCCTGCCAATTTTTTTCCTTTTCTTTACAGAAGACATTTATATAAAAACAAGAAAGGAGTAGAACTGATCTCACCTGTGTCCCATGTCTAGCCATATGCCTTGTCGTGTCTAAATAAACTGGCAACTGACATTTTAGCTGTTCTTAGCCATAGGGTTTCCAGAAAGCAAAACATTTATTTCTTCCACTTCATTTGTGTCTACATGTTAACATTCTCTTCAGAAAAACTGTGAACTAACCACAGGAACAAGCAAAACTGAGCAAAACAAACTGAACTTGGGAACAACACGCCTATGGCTGAGGGCGACTTATTTCTGAAGGGGAAGATGTGAGCTGAGGTTCGATGGTTTATTTGCTGAGAAAACAAACTCCTCAATGTCACTGCTATATCTGGAGTTTGTGATGAGCGCATTTTCTTTCATTATCCTAGCCTTCTCCTTGTGGCTTTGCTTGTGGCTTAGCTCAGATGAATTAATCTTTGGTGTGGAGGCACGATGTTTCTTCTTTCAAGCGAGCTTAGCATGAGAAGAGCCTTATGTGCCCAAGTGAAGAGCTGGAGCTCTATGCCTTTCATTCATCTCCCTCTTTTCAGGGCCAAATCCTACTCACTAATGAGAGTGATATCATTGGCATGGATGTCTTCCAGCCATATGAGGAGAATTCAGCCAGCATCTCAGTCAAAACTGTTTCACTCCTACAGCTGGATGTTTCTTGCCCCTGGGGATGCCACAGAATAGCTCACTCATCAACAGAGCATCAACTCCTGTAGGCTGCATGAGTCTCAACTAACTAGCCAGCTGCCCAGGCCTGCTTGCAATTAGAGTTTCCAATATGTCACAGTCTTTCTATTAATTGTCATGAGGTTTGGAGTCCAGTTTGCACATATCAATGTGGCCTCTGATGTCTTCCTGGCTTTGGGTTATTAGAGCTACTACTCAAACAACAAAACTGGCATAACGTGCTCTTTGCAGGGGTTGGGAGATCCTCAAGTGTGAGTTATGAGATCTGACACAAAAAGTACCAAGACTACCCCTATAGCTTTGAAGCCAAGAATGCAAGGAAAGAGATAAAGAGATGGTTATAGGACATGTTCTAACCTATCACACTGAGAAAAGGCTCAACTTGATCGCTTCACTCAGTATGAGTGGGCTTTTATTCAAACAGACATTTTATTACCCTTGGTTGGAAAATGTTGGTGTGTAAGAGTCAATAGCGAGTTAACACCTTGTCTGTGAAGCAGTTTTGAGAAAATAGCAACATGATTTGTGCTTGAGCATCCATCCTGTTTACCAGGCCTGTCTCCCTGCAATTTCTACCTCTTCCCCAAGCTCAAAAGAACCTGTTTTTTATTGGTAGAAGATGTGAAATTTATCAGACTATCTGTGGAATTTCTTTTGTTAAGTGAATTTACATGTGGGACTTTATATCTTTGTCATTGGCAAAACATTCCTGTTCATCGAAAAAGGAAAATGTAAAAGCAAATATTATTTAAAATGCGATTAATGGACTAGTCATTTGATGTAATGCCAAAATCTAGGCTACTCAGAGCAAAATTTGTTGACAAAAATAAATCTTGAATTACTCCCTCTGTACCTTTCTTGCCTGTGAATAAAATATTGAAAGCAAGTGATAGTTAACTCCAGTCTGAATTTCTCCATCCTTTAAGAATGTTGTATTTTTTTTTTGTTGCTAATTGCTAGGGTCTTAGAAGAATATTTGATCTTGCCATGTTATAGCTGTGGGACATGTTCTGCATGGTCAAGAAGAGAAGATTATTCCTGAATTTGTTTGCTGTTATTTAATTTCTTTCTTTTATGTTGATGTTTGAATTAACTTTGCTTTAAAGGAATGGTGGTTTTTTTTCTTCCTTTTTTTCATGGATGAATTATAATAAGAGTGACCTGATGAAAAGCAGTAGAATGGAACAAGGGAAAAAAAAAAAGGTCTGGCAGGCACAGCATATGGAAAATAAACCTGACCTCTTGCTTAGTGAGACCAAAGTTAATGGTTATAGGCTGTCTTTGTTCTTGGAACATGTTCTCCTCCTCTGAAAAAAACAAGCAATTGTTCAGCTAAATTAGAACTTAATGTGAAACGAGCAGCATTTTTTTACGGGAAGAGAGTTCCCCATCCTGAAAGTCTCCCTGGTCACTTCAGGCAGAAGTCCTGACTCCTAGAGGCCTCATGTACTTTCACTGGAGCATGAAATAAGACTGTCCAGGACACCTGCTGTGGGAAGAGGTACTCATAATACCTAGTGTAAAGTCAGGACTTTTTTTTTGGTTTTTTTAAGGAGTAGAGGAATGAATCCCACAGAAAAGGGGTCAGTGAACATAGCACTCTTTTTCTCTACTGCTTTGTTGGTATTGAATGTCAAAAGTCTGCTAGTGGAATGAAAATTCCTAGGCACAATGACAGGATCTGTCACTTCATCCTTCATCTATGCTGGGACAATGTTGTAAAATGCTAACACAAGCTACCAAGCACTCAGCTGATAAGGAAGATATTTGATCTTTCTTTGGTGTTTTCTGGGAATTTTCACTTCTAAACCGCACTCAAAGTTGGGGCAGTGCCAGAGCACCTCTCCTTGAAGTGTATTAACATTCTGACCTCGGCCTCTTTGTCCCAGAATCAAGAGTACGATACCGCTTGTGAGTAGGATCAGCAATAAAATGCTGGTACTGGCTTGGAATAAAGGAGAAATGCCATACTGCCGGTTTGATATTCCATGATACTGTCTCTGGCACTGTGCTTAGGCCCAGATGTCATTTCAAAGGCAAGGGACAGTACTTCTGAGCTGTCTGGCTTGGATTTATGCTTTCTTTTCCATCATTTTCTTGGGAAATTCTGAGTGAAGATGCACAGCTTCTTGAGAGGCTAAAAGTTTTCATATAATATTGCACTTATGACCCATCTTAATAAGTTAATCTGAGAATATGTTAAAAGTGCTACTAAAATCATACCTTTTATTTCTAATGTAAATCTGTCTACTCTTGACACCTAGACGTTAAACTTTCTTAAGCCTCTGCCTGATTAAATACCTCCATGGTACCTGATACCCTGTTTCTGTATGGTACCTTACAATGGGTGATCCACACATTTGTGGAAGTTCTGCCTCATAGAGCAAAATAGTTTTATTAGCTCTCTATAATTCTCTCAGAGAAATATTCTCAGTTCTCTCGCTTTTATTTGATTTTGTATATTTGTCCTTAAGAAGTGGACACAGGAACTGGGTACAACTCTGTAACTGGGTGGCCTTTTCCTGCACAAGGAGAGTAACTTTGCTTGGCCATTCTCTCTTCAGGTACTACAGTCCTGAACAAAAGTATAGAGCTGCCTTGTGCTGGCAGGTGGATCCTGTTGGCTCCAGCTAGGATGTAAGCAGAGTTTGTTTCTTTGAAAGAGAACAAACAAGGGTTTGGGACAGAGGAGATCTGTGCAGAGAAAGTCTAGCCAAGTTTGGAGAGGAAACTTTGGCTGAGGTTTGTTTTATTATTGTTGCTGTTTGAATTGCAAATAAATGCCAGGAAGGAGGCAAGCTTGGACTACATACAGCGTATGAGTACTCTCTTTAGAGCTGGTGGGAACTTTGCCTGCTCACATACAAATGCATGCACTCAAATCTCAGACTCCTCTGTCCCTTCCAGGCATGAGTTTGATGCACTTGCAAGTGAAAACAGAAAAATCCAGCTGCAGATAAAGAAATACTGGTGGCTAATTTATAGTCTTTAAACACAAAGGTACCGTATAGGATAAATATAGGTTGTATTTAACACAGAACCACATGAGATGGCTGAAGCTGTCACCCTCAAATGTATAGATAACATAAAATGAGTGTTCCTTTTGCAAAAGTCAAAAAACTAGAGGACAAGTATAATGCCTGGAATGGACATGTCCAGACAATGCAGTTCATGCATTGTGGGGATTGCCTCCTTCTGGTGTTATATGGAGTAGTCATCTGTTAAGCTGAGTTGTCGTAATCTTGGTATCACAGAACAGGGCTTCACTGCCTGGTCATAGATATTAATAAGAGCAATATTAAGGAGAAAAAACCCCACTTATATTATCTTAGTGCAGAATGACTGCTCCCCACATGCACACACACATATGTGTGCACACACACAGAGGTATACATTCACGAGGCTCTTAGTTTGCCAGTGCAACCCTTCAGGACACTGTTTAGTATCTAAACAGTCCTGTTCCACAGGAACCTCTTCAGAGTAAGGCATATGATGCAATACCAAGAACGAAATCTTCAGACCTGCTTCAAAATAAGCAAAGATAAGCGAAGAGTGGGGAAGTTTAATTTCCCAGGGCTTTGATGAGTGCATTTTATACTCACCCTACCACAAGTCAGGAACCCATATCCATTCCAAAGTTAATGCTATTGTTTTCTGATCTTTGAACCCTAACACCTGTCAGTGCCACATTCCCAGAAGACAAGTTTGAGGCTGGTATTTCTTTTTAACAAAAATATTTACAGACTTATCTCTCCCTGAACAACATCCATCCTGTTGGACAACTAGAAAAGTCATTTAATGCATCTGAAAGGCAACTCTTAGGGAAACGCTGCAACTTTGAATTTCATTAGACATTATTTTTCCTGTAACACTAGAGGTATCTGAAATAATTCTGCTTACACTAGGTAATAGTTACTCTGGATTTATGGGTTGCAACCAAGAGAAGAATTTGGCTTCAGTAATTGGAAATGAAATCCAGCTTTTATTTGAGTTTCCAGAATCCACCTTCCACAAACAAGTTTCCATGTCATTTGTAATTTCTGTCATAATTCTCTGTTCGTACAGAAGAAGGAAGAAATGCGAGCCTTTTATAAACAAGGAAGTGCTCTAACTTACTCCCTTGTGCAGGAAAATTCAGAAAAGGACTGAAACTCTGAAATTAGTTGTTCCCTGGACTGTGCCAAACACCCACCCCCTTTGCAAAAGCAAAGCCTTTGGCTCCCCTCTCCTGCAGATCTGCACGTAGCACAAGAGATAGCCCAGGATGAGAGGGGGGAAGCCGCTGCCCTGGCTCTCAGTCCTTCCCTGCTTCCCCGGGCACCCACTGGCAGGTTTCTTCTGGACTCTTGTCAGATCCAGGTCCCCTTCCTTGATCGGCATCACCAAGGAAATTCCTCTGCAGTGACTGGGGAGAATGGTGCTGGACAAACCTGTGACAGATGTGGAGCAAAGCTGCTTCTTCTTGCTGAGCTTACAGGAAAACCCGCTCTCAGATTTCATCTCTGTGTAGGATGTAGTATCTCATCCACCTACACAGAATCTTCTCTGTCCAAAGGTCTCCAGTGTCCTACGGGCATACAGGTTAACAAGCAGATGGGCACAGCTCATACTGAATAACCCTTTCCCCAGCCAGCAGCTAATGCCACCAGATCAGTTTGTGGTCACAAATAATAAAAGCTACAGCTTTATCAACGCTTAGGTAAAACTGGCCACATCTGAGTGAGATTCAGATTGCCTGCCTCTGAGTCATGGCATTACGCACTCTTGCTTATTTCTTTGACATAAGTAAAATATCTCTGAGAAAAGAAAGCCTGAAATTGAGTGAGAGTTTCTGGTCGCTAATGGCTGAAGCCAAGAGAGATTCAGACTGAATTTCCACTAGCTAATGAAACATTACCTCCATTAGATAATTTCTAATGCTTTTTCATGTGCAGCCGAAACAGAAACTTGATCAATAAAGAGCAGTAGCTGTTTTCAATGCAGAGGTGCTAGCGCTGAGTTGCATTCAGGAGAGCCAGGCTAAGATCTGGTAGCTGAGTAATAGCTACATCTCTGTGTTGCTGGTGGTGCTCCACCCTGGGCGCTTGTGTTCGGTTGTGCATAGCAGTTGCCATTTTCTGTAATACCTCAAGGTCAGATTGCAGTTATATGGCAACTAGCCTGGAGGGAAAAGATAACTGCAGTGGTTCAATAATAGAGATTAGCATGGGCCAAATAATTTGTAGGAAATTATTAATCTTGCAAATGTTACCTTTCTGCACAGGTAATGACTTTCACTAATTCAACTGGTATTTAAATTACTCGCTAAAAGTAGTTTGTTGTGAATAGCTGTTAAGTCATAGCTATTCCTGTATCTAGCTCTTTGGGACTACTGAAAAACGAGCTGTTTGGCTCACACAACCCTGCTGTGCTTCCTGATTGCATAAAAAACAGTCTGATGACTGGATTTGCATAGTACATTCTTGCAGCTCTTGTCTGAAATGTCATTTCTGCAAATTATCTGTAAAACCCTCATAAAATGGGCTTTAGAGCAGAAATACCATTCACTAAAATGTTTAGAGGAAGCATTATACAAGTTACAGGATTTTGCCTAGAGAGGCAGGCACAGCATTCTTGTTGAATACAGAAAGCAGCAGGCATACAGAGTTCTCAACAGAACACATTTCGACCTTGCTGTCTTTTGTGGAACAACCTTAGTGACTGATGAGAGTTCACTTTCCCGGTTTGTTAAGTCTTTGGCTTCTCAATGAGACGTGTCAGTAATGTGGTTAATTGATATAAACTGTGGTGTGGGATTATGGTATGGGTGTCTCTGCATATGGATTGGTATGATGTTGTCTGTATGCTCATCAGATGTTATATCAGTGTAAAATCAACTGTGTTATTAACATCTAGATTTGGCCTCATGGACATGTTTTCTCATTCATGTAGTCTCATTTTATGTTTGTTTTTCACAAGCAATGACACAAGCCTTACAAGGCTGTAAAGCAAAGCAGAATTAGATGATATTACTGCCAGTTTTTTTCTACACCTTCAAACTGATAAATCTAGATGTTTTTCTATGCATGTACTAAATGTGGTGTTCTTTTCTTCATCAATCTTGATATAGGAACATGAAAAAATGTGGAATGGATGGTAAGTTTTAATATTTTTAACTATGATCTCTCAAAATATTTTTTTGCATTCTAACCTTGACTTGAAACTAAAGATTAGCAAAAGGGTTGAAAACCAGGTAATTAAGTTAAATATATTTTTAAGGGATAGGTACATATAAAATGAAATCTTACTGAATTTTTCTCTCTGCCAAAATCATGGTGAATTTCTGTTTTGATGTGACATTTTTCTAATATTTTTCTGTCCTTCCAACCAAATCCTGTAATTACTCTTCTTATAAGTACTCATTAAGATATACTTGGGAGAGAAATATGGACCTTTTAGTGTGTCTAAGTATTCTGGATTTGCAAGAGGATCTTGTAAAAATTAGCAATATTTGAAGAAAAAGTTCTAAATAAAGTTTGTTTCTTTTCTGTAGACTCACAGTCTAGTATCAAGCTCAGCAATCCTGCAGCTGTCATGATGCTAGGCAGAGATACCAGTAGAATATAAAAATCTGTTATAAATAAATCTGATATTCTGATACAAATACTTTGTGGACAAAGTTGATGACCCCTTTTTTGGACGGAGGACAGGACAGGACAGGACAGGGATGTGGTGCATGATTCTTCTGGGAGTCTTGTTTGTTTTGTAAAGTGTAGACCAGAGTAACTTGAACCATTCAAGTTTGATGCATGTGTGACTGATTTAAAGATTAAAATTCAACCATGTGAATTTAGAGACCTAAATGACTCTTTATAATGACAAAAATTAGCCTTATTTATGGAATTCATACTAAAGCACGAACTGCTGCAGGAAACTGATTTAACCTTCAGGAAGCTGAAAGAGTTGGGAAAGAAATGCTCCAGATTCTCTACAAACCACTGTCTAACAAGTAGGTGCCCTCACCTGAGTTGGCTTGATTTCAGACAGAACTATCCAAATACAAGGAAACCACATGAGCTAAAGTGAGAGTTCTGGAGAGAGAAAGGGTATGGTTGCCTCATGTACAATGACTAGAAACAGTAATAGAAGAGGGAGGTATATTTTACTTTGTGTACATGCGAAATGATACACATGCATGATCTATTTACTTCCTACAGCATATACAAAAAGGACTACAAAATTGTCTCCAAACAAGAGGGAAAGAACTGGAGACCCCAGAGTGGCCAGAGTGCATTAGGTGCAGTCCTGGAGTGTATCCTTCAGTTTGGTTAGAAGCCAGTTTGGGTGCTCTGATGCTGCTCTGTGGGTTACCAACTGAAACTAAGCAAGTGGGGACAACTGGCAAATCTTTTTTTCAAAAACTTCGACAGTCCAAACCTAAGATGGTATCCTGAATGGACCTTCATTCCTTTATTGTTCCAGTCTGGTTTCCAGAACTGGATGCCCAGCAGCATGCATTTAGTTGGGGAGAGGTTCTTAGCTATTGTGCCAGCACCCAGGTCCCTTGCTATTGCTCCAAACCCAAAGCTCAGGTGCCAACAGCCAACATCTCAAGTGGAAAATCATTACTAGAGTGAGAGAGGTGCCTCTGCAGAACTTAGAACTAAGTTTTGTTAATGGCTGTGTTCTGAGACCACTGAGACTGGGATCAAGAAATCACATCATCTGTACCCATGCATCCCTGTTTCTTGACACCTGAAAAAGTGCCCCAGAACAAGTGTCTGCTAAAGCAGTACAGAGAGCTTTGGGGACACTGTTGCAGAAAGCCCATGGACAGAACAGCAAGACTACCACACAATTCTCGATTGCTGGAGTGGCAAAGGATGTGGGCTTTTGTTTTCTGTGCACACAGCCTGTGTGACAAGGTCAGCCTAGTTGCTGAACTGCCCAGGAGCAGTGAGAGCAGGGCTGCTCCAGGACAAGGAATGAGCAAGGAGCTGAGGGTCACCACAGTGTTAGCTGTATCTTTCTGGATAGGCACCATTCCACCATATCTGAGCCCATGGGCAAGCCTTGTGCTGGTCACAGAGTTCACCCACAGCCCTGGATGCTGCAAAGGGATGAACTGGGTCCAGAGTCTGATATTTAAAGTGAGGTTAATAACTTTTGCCTCTCTTCTGAAATGCTGTAACCTTAATTAATGTTTTCTTAATGATTTGTAAAAAGCTCTGTGGTAAAAGACACTGCACATGCACAGACTAATGGCATTCCCAAAGAGAGAGCCTAAAGGTTAGCTGAACTCATTCTCAGAAGTTGAAGATTTCTTTGCAACTTTTCCAAATAAGTTAGCTAATTTTCCCTCCCATGAAAACAATATAGCGTCAGAGGGATGGCATTTTTTAGCTGTTTGAGACTAGCCAAGGTCACATTCCAGTGCAAGGCGATTGTCTTCTAATGCATACCATTCCTTGGGATAGATAAATAATGAGTTAATGTTTACAGGGAATGCTGTCAGCAGAAAATATTCTAAAAATATCTCATATTTTAATTGATTTCACTTCAATGGAAAAAAAAAAAGGACAAGGAAAGCAGTATATTTCATTTAGATTTTCATATTTTGGAACACATAAACTAGGAATCATTAACAATATAGTTATGGCAACATCACTGGCATTCTTTCAACATCAAGGTGATTTTCCTTTAAAGGGAAGTCAGCCACAAAAAAGTTATTTTGCTTTTAGAAAGGTAACAGAAGATTGTCTAATTCTTTAAAGTGCACAGGAATGCGTGATCTTCTACAATCAGTGCAAGACTTCTTACTTTTTTGTGACTAAAGTCACAAACTATGACTTTCATTAGTAACAGGTGTTGCTTTCATCTTTGAACTACATAGCATGACTACAAAACAAGGACTGACATACAGACTTCCCATAGGAATACATTTACATCCCACACAGCCTTTCCAGTATGTGTGACTGATCATTAGATCTCACTGCAGTGTTGATCCTTTTTACATGCTGGCCTAGTAAAGTCTACATGTTTGTCAGTTGGGATGAATTTAGCCCATGGTCTCATTCAAAGGTGGTCAATTCTGTAAGTAATGCTATACCTGTATTTTGCAGAACTTAGTCCTCTAAATGCACTCTAAATGACATATTGTGTCTTCCAGTTAGCAAGGATTACAAGACAAAACCTAGCAGCTCATTCAAATATCTGCACATTTATACTTATCCTTACAACATTGTATTAATTGCTTTTCGTGTTCCTGTCTTTTTAAAACTATACAGAAAACTCCCTCTTCAGAATAAAAGGATATATTTTTTTCAGGCTGATGGGTCAGATTATTTACACAACACTCACAGCGTGACTCAGGCCTTGCCCTTACCCATAAACTACTCTTCAGGGCTGAGTTGGGAATGCACATCACACTAACCATTGCTCCTGGTATGCATTCGGCAGTTAGTGTCTCCATGGAACCACTCCAGAAGGAAATATTTTCTGTATCATCAGCCATGTTCCATTTGCTGGGAACAAACCAAGCTCAATAGCCAAAACTTTAAGTCATTTACTCTTTTGATTTGATTCAAGATTGATGCCATGCCTGTTAACCGACAATATCACAGAATTTCACTTACATGTTTTACTTTCCCCAATCCTGAGAGTTAAACAAAATAACCGTGTTAAATTTTGCTGTGGAAGGCAACTTTGTAATAGAAATTGAAAAAATCTAAAGCGAAATTCACAAATAAAAAACTATGCTTTCAATTTCTTTTCTTTTCCCTTCTATTTCATGTACTTATTCCCATTTTATTATTTTCTTTGCTGCCTTTATTTCTTCCAATTAATCTTATTTTCCCTAGGTGTGTCCTTGTTTTCCCCCCATTGCCTTCCTTCTTGCTGATAACTGGAACTCTGTGTTAGCGTAAGTGCTGGTGCATGGTACGAAACTGGTCCCTCCTAGTTCCTGAGGACTAGTTTGCTGTTAAGTTGTGCCTAGAAGCCCTTCATATATGATGACTAAACTACTATTTTCTCCTGCCTCCAAGCACTTCTATTTTGCCCTTAGGTTTAATTTTTTTCCTTCTTGCCAGCTGCTTCTCTTTTTCTCCTTTTTTCTTTTTTAAAAAAAAAAAGTCAGTTATACAACTCCCTCTACACACAGTTGGGAAGACTGCTGTAATTTGCTCATTTTCATTTAAAATCATTTGCACATTTGATGCAGTCCTCTCTGGGCTGCAACACACCAGGCTGTGTTAGGAATGAACAACGTCAAGGTTATGAGTGGGTTTCCAGAACAGGACAGAGGGCCTGGCCATGCCTGTGTTTCAGAGGTTCCCCTCCTCCAGAGGAAGGTGCTCTAAAAAGCACAAAACAAACAAAGGAAGCATCCAGTACTTTTTCATCTCAGACTGCCTTGGGCACAGAAGGAAAAATGGGTTAATGACAGAAAGGCTTTTAGATTAATCCAAGGCAAAAATGATCGTCCTTTCAAATGCGATTACTAGGAAAGTGATTTGGAAGCCAGTGGGACAGAGTGGTGTGGAGTAAGCTGTCTCTCTGATACATATCACAGAGACCTTCACACTGACTGATTCTAATGAATACAGAGTTGACATTAGCAGAGACAAAAAGTTACATGAGCACCATGTTGCCTTCAACAGTTCACTTGCCCTAGAAAACTTTCTCAGGAACAAAAGCCGTTATTTTGTCTCATTCAAGGAGCAGCGCCTGTAAATGTTTCTCTGGAAGTCAGAAGCAGTTCACCCCTTCAGAAAGAACATAAAAACATCTTTAAGTCATATACGACTATATTTACAGCTCTGTGGAAATGCAAATGGGACTTCATGTAAGGTTCATGCAGCAGTGTTGGGCCAGGTTCAGCCCTGGTGCAAGCAGAGCTGGCTCTTCCAGCAGAGAGGCTGCAGAAAGAAGTCACCTCATAGTGATGCTGGTGGTTGGAGCTTTTAATGAATTAGGGATTGCCGTTTGGTTATTCGCCTCCCTCGGAGGCACAGCATTCAGCACTGGGGACTGCTTTCTCCTGGTACTTTTGCAGAAGTAGCCTGCCCTGGGAAAGAGTGGAGGACTGATGTCACACATTGCTATCCTCCTGACACTCAGCCTGAGCGCCTCTGCTCATGGTTGCAGCGAGGAAGGCAGGCTCTGCCTTTCTGCCAGGAAACTGTGGGCCAGTGCCTATCAGATATCAGCCAGCCACAATATTTAGATGTAATTCATTGTGCTAGAGAAGTAGAGCCCTTTATAAACACTTTCAAAAACTTGTGCTTGGTGTGCGATATGGCACCAGCAACAGCAGAACGCAACATGAATTGTGTGGGTTTCCCCAGCTGCTAAAGCATTTTGTTAGAGAAACATATAAATAGAAAGTGGTCTTTTTGAGTGCAACAAATAGGTTTAACCACATTTAAATGGCCATCAGTCTACGGGGTTTTGTTTTGTACTACTCAGTGCCTGCAGTCATTGTTCCACATTTATTCAGCGTTTGATTCTAGCAGATATGAACTAGAAGTCAATGAGAATTTTATTAGAATAAAAAGAAAGTTCAGAAAAAAAAAGTTGCCTTCCTGTGCAGCTCGGCAACAATGTTCAAGCAGCTGAGATGGTTACGTGTATTAGAAAGATCAATCAGAGTAACATTTGGGTTGTCTTACTTTGATAAGGACTGAGATTTCACAATTGCAGAAATTATCAATTACCCCGAAGGTGAGGGAAGCAAGAAGATTCCTGACTGTGAAGTATGGAAGCTGATTTGTGCTTTGGGAACATATATTTCTTGAGTGTTTGGCTTATTTTGCAAGTTAGTGAGTGCATTAGTATTCATCTTTCTCCATTGTCTAAAAAAAAAAACCCAAATCCAAAAAAAATTCCAAACAACCAAATCAGAAAGCAAACGTTATTAACAGAGTATCTGAAAAATATCACAGACTCCTGAGGAGCAGTCACCTGGTAGTAAGAATGCTAGGAAGCGAAGCACAATATTGCATATACTGACCATCACGTGGTTAAAAACATCATCCCTCTCATATCTATGACTTAAAACAACAATATACATCCCTCAGCCTCAAGGCACAAATTCTTCAAGTCCCTGAGCAAAAGTATATGATGACACACATGAGTGGATGTTACCTTAGAAACAAAAACAAACAAAGGGGTTTTTCCTCTCTGCTGGACCAACTCCACCTCTATCAGGCCTGTGAATGGTGCTAGCAGTGGACAGTGGTTTTGTGATCCATCTGTTTGCTTGGAGGTGATTTGCTTAGCAGTGAACATTAATTTTGTCATTGGTTTTAAATCATCCTTGCAGAGTAAGGGGAAATTAATTCTGAGTTTTCTGGCTGTAATTAGAGACCAGGAATTTGTTGGGAATTTTTTGTTGGTCCTAAAGATATTTCTAGTGACATGTTAGAGAGAAATCATGAATCATGCTTTGCCTCTCTTGAGGTTTGGATTTTGGTTTTTTTTTCCAGCCTAAGACCTTTCTCCTTTTGAGTTAAGTTTCTATGATTTACTTTAAAACCACATCAGGTTCAGAAAACCAAATTATGTAAAGAACACAACAGGAACACTAGAGACTTTGGAGAACTATGAAGACTGTGGTTTTAGATAGCAAATGAACTAAACAACTCTGATAGAATAACACCCAGAATCAGCCTGCTGTCATCTGTAATGTGAAACATTGCAGTAAAATTTAAACTATACTTGCTGAGTGGACAGATATTTATCCTGTGGTTGAGTGAGATATCTAGGTCATTACCAGCACTCTTAGACTTGCCTTTTTTCTTGCTTTGACAAATTAGATTCCTTGCATGTGGTTTTCTATTGCAAACCTCTCTTCTGTTCTCTGAAGTCTCTTGTGGAGGTCCCAGCCTATATATATCACCCTTGCTACTCAGGGAAAAACAAAATCAATTTAAAAACAAAGATAATGAAGAAAAGGCCTTGAAGAAAAGAGCTTGACAGCTGAAGATATTAGCTTATTGCTATTTTTCTTATTGTGTCATTTGAATCCCCATCTCTGCTCATCCTATCCTATACACTTGAAAGTTCATTTCCGCTTTTAAAGGATGCAATATATCAGTAAGGCCTTGAAAAGCAGGTAAGCAAGGGATGTTCTGCAACTCTTTGAGAGTTAGTGATCATCTTCTGAGTTGTTTTATCATGAGTTAAGAGATTGCTATGTATGCTGTAACTTTAAGCTTCTTGCCCTACATGTTTAAAGGTATTAATAATATGAACAGCACCAAGGCATAATTACCACCTGACTTGGCACACCATGTCCTTGGACTAAATTCTGTTGATTCAAGGCTCATTCAAATGAGTGTAAATGGAGAAGAGGCTTCAGGCTCAATATTTCCTCATGCCATCTCAATCCTTTTATAGTAATTTCTAAGAACACACTGCAAATTATTACCGGTCTTTCTACTTTGTGACTCACACCTGAGTAGCCATAGATATAGGTATTTGCTGTTTCTGCCTACAATCTATGGTGCCTGTGGCTAATCAGAACCCTAGTGAGTTATTGATTTTACCTGCAGACTCTTGTCTTTTGGATATGGCAGTTGCAGTTGATACATTACAGAGAAATGGATCCAATCTTCTTAGCCTCTGGATTCAAGCAGTAAAACTTCAAGGAAAATGTGGGATTAGAAAAGGCATACTTCTATTAGTATTGTTAATTGAATTCGTAGTCTTTTTTTTTCAAAAAAGAAAAGATTTTGCACTCATTTTATACTACTGTTTAATTAAAAAAGAAGTTATCTATACCAGCATGAAATAGGTTTATATCATGAAAGCTCTCATCAAACAGTTTAAAGCTGAAGAGCTGATACATGTCCTGTCTCGCCTTGACAGTTACTGCACAGCATAATTCAGTGCTGCCAATCAGATCCAAACAAAGGAAAAAGAAGTTGTCTGTGAATCACTTCTCACCTTAATTAACATAAATATTGAGTTTGCACAACTAGATTTGACAATTTGAGGCATGCCCAAATTTTCTATATAACTAGCACTTAATGACTGATATTCAATACTTGGACCTGGCACTAAAGGTGAAGTCAACAGTGAAGGGCTTTGTTTTGTGGAAGTGACTGGAGCCTCAGAAGGACTGGGTGTCTTTTGTAGAAGTTTTGCAAATAACACCTAGCTCTAGATGGAAAAGTTCCCAGTGGTTTTGAGAGCTCATAGACGTATTCCATGCATTTCTGAATTGAATTCTCTTTCTTTCCACTCCATTTCATTCGTGTTTGCTTCCTACATATACTCAAATGAATACATCAAGTCTGTGGAATGTTCTCCAGAGCAAAGGATGCTTAAGCTAGATTTGCAGAGTATGTGAGCAAAGCCAAATCTGAGTATGCAATTGTGTGTGTTTGTAGCATCAGGGTCTGATTCTAAAAGTTATATTTATCTGGCAAAGAGAAGAAATTTACTGCATTAATAGTACATCCATAAAATATCTCATTTAACATGCTTGCAAATGATCTACAGTTCATGAACTAGTCAATGCAGCTGAGAAACTGGGGTTAAAAAACCCACCATGATAACACCCATTTCAAAGTATTTGCCCAACTCTGACTCTAGATAATTAGTTCGAATCTGGCAAAGGCTGATCCTAGATACTGAAAGGCACAATAGTCTAATAGCATCTTATCAGACTTTCTAAAATGCTGTGGTGGTCTCATTTCATTTCCTAGACAGTGGACAACTGTCAGGAGGAAAATTACTTCCAGCACTAGCCCTAGTTAGGAATCTCAGCTTCTGTCCAGGGTCTTAATCAAAAAAGTCGTTAAAGTACTCTGTGATTCTTATTAAAGGTGGTCTTCTGGACTAGAATTTGTTGACAAGGACATCAAAGAAAGATTTTAGTTTGGATATCTGAATCTATGAGAGAAATACAGCTTCTGAGTAAAACGTACTGCTCAGAACTGTCACTTTTTCCTGGAAGGAAGTAGGTGCACAGCTGCATTCTCTTTAGTTTAAAGTTCATCTCTCAAATTAGTGCGGAAAAATTTGAGTAGTCTGATTTTCAGCAATTCCGAGTACCCGCAGCTCTTTGTAGGAGCAAGTAGTCAGCAAGTCTGGAAATTGGATCACTTAACTGGGGATATAAATAAATATTCATATTTGTGTTCCATTTGGTTCCCATTTATAATATTAGGTCAAAACACTAATTCACACTGGTGTCTGTAACCAAATGATTATATACATAAGTATGTATATGTGAGAGAGACAAAACTAGCAAGAGACAAGGTTGCACTAAATAATTACTTACATTGTTTTGCTTTTACATTCTGTTTCATGGTCATGGCATATACAGGTGCAAGTTCCTATGTAACGTCACACACCAGTCTATTTTGCCTCTCGCATTCTGTGGTCATGGCTTTATGCACATATGTTTATTGAATGTTGGTGATCAGGTATCCAAGAGTCTTTAGAGAAATGGAAAATCAGTCTTATCATGACAAGAAAGTTGCACTAATTTTGTTCAGCTAATTGATCAGCAGACCACATGGCAATCTGATCTTCTCTAAGTCTCTAAATATAAGTAACATCTGCCAGAAGAAGCAATCTTAATGAAGATGAGTAGAGGTCAGATAAAGCTGAATATATAGGAATAAAATGTAGATTTCTGACAATTAAGTCAATTAGCCTTTGGAGCAGCACAGAAAGCAACGTAATGGAATCTCTTTTTTGCTAAAGAAAGAAATAAAGGCCTTTTAGAGACTCTCTGGACACCTTTCTAATATATGTGTTTACTCAATCAGAAATTATGGGGCTCAGCGAGACACCCAGGGAGGAATATTCAGTCTTTTCTGCTATGTACAAGGTCCAAGTAAAGGGTCAGAACGTGCCATCCAGAGTGTTGTGGGCTTGGGGGATTTTACCATGATTCTCACAGTACTGAAAATTTTACATGCAAACCTAAGGTCTGGAGGTAAACAGCTATGTTGCAGTCTCAATTTAGTTTACTTCTTGCCTGCACTGTCAGAACCACCAAATTCTAGAAATGGAGAACTGTAACAAACATCAGTAGGTTATTCCCATAGGGCAGGGAAGCCAGAATGCACACAGTATATACATGATGCATTCCAGATGTTTGCCTGATCTGTACTTAAAAAACTCCTGTAAAGGAGATGTGCATGTTTCTGAAAAGCCAGTTCCAATGCTACAATTTATTTGTCATCTAACTATTTTTCTTAACATTTAATCTGAATTTGATTGATGAATTAGCCAATTCCTTCATGTCCTACTCTTTGCAAAAAAAGAGAAAAATTGATTTCTGCCTCCTCTATAATAATATTCCTTTATTTGCGAAGCGTTATAATCTTCCTTCTGTCTCTGCTTCTTAGACTAAACAATCCCAGTTCTCTTAACCTTTCTCATAGGTTCATGTTTTCCAAACCTCTTATCATGTTGCTGCAGTTATCTTAAAATGCAGCACCCAAAACTGGACACACTAATTCAGCTGAGGCTGCACCAGTGCCAAGTAGAGCAGAATAATTACCTCTCTTGTCTTATACCCAGAATTCCTGCTAATACATCTCAGAGTGACATTTGTCTTTTCTGCAAGAGCACCACATTGCTGTGAAGAGAGGCTTGAAAATGTGACCCAAGAGCTGGCTGAAGTTTCAGAATCCAGAAGGCACATAAAAGGAAGCAGGGGGACGGGTGTTGCCTGTGGGGGTGGGGAGGGAAGGTTATGTCTCAGTCAATCACACAAGATGGGGATCTGGCTCAATATATTCAAATTACTTGTGTTGACAGTTCTGACTTAAAATCAATGATCATCTGTAGCCAAGCCTCATTTGATTTCATCCAATGAGTGGGAAATCCCTAGCAAAATACAATTTTTTGTTAAATGAAACGAATGAACAAACACTGGAAAAGGCACTGAATCCCAGAACACGCTTTGATCTGCAAACAGTATTAATTCTGTCAAGCTCTTGAAGTCCATGAGACCTTATTGAAGAAGTCCTGCAACACAGAGAAACTGGGGGGTAGCTTTCAGTACTGGGGAGAGATGAGGCATGAAGCGCAGTTTATATGGCATGCAAATTGAAGAGGTTCTACTAAAACTGTCTTCACAGAGTGACTAGCTGTTTTTCAATCTGTGGTCCAGTTAGCCATGGTGTCTTTATAATTTGCCAGGCCAAAGCATCATGCTCAATTACTTCAGTCACCTCATGTATTCCTGTAACAGTTTAACACACACTAGCAATGGCTTGTCACCTTAGTAAAATCAGATAGGTCTAACTTACCGAATGTAGGATATTAAATACAGCCAGGAGGGTAAAGAAACTGCCAGTCATTTACAGACTATTTACAAATCTTTCTCTGCATTTGAACATTTATAAATCCCATGTAACTCACTTTCTTTCAACAATAAATGATGAGCAGAAAGACCCTCCTCAGCTCTCCTTCCCAGGACCTTGACAGTCTGGGAAAATTTCTCCTTTAGGCCACTTGCCTATTTAAAGTGTAAGTCTGATTGATTTTACAAGGCAGAAAGAAAGAGTGAGGGTGTTATTGTGTTTCAGAACCTTTATCAGGAGTTTGGCCAGAACTGTCACGGGTAATTTGCTTGTTAGCTTGATGAGAGACTTCACAAGTGTTACGATACAGGGGCTGCATAGGATGTGTGAAGTTGAGCGAGAGGGTACACATTAGAAGGAGAAGCAAAAGGACATGATATAATTGTCCCAACAGCACTTCATTCCCTTTCAGAGGAGGTCAAAAGGAAGAACCTACACCTGCACACCCTCCTTTCTGTGATGGAAATGCTGCTGTTCACACTGAAGTGTTGATATTAAAATGCCATTCCAATGCAGTGCAGCTGGGGCAAACACTCACAGCTAGGTCCCAGAGAATGTGCAGCAGAAGGCAGTCCCTCTCACAGAGCAAACACACGCTGAATAAAGACTCAGTCAGAGGAGGTGCTCTCATGCCTTACAGCTGAGGATATCAGACGCACTGAAATGATACGCAATGCCCTGCGCTACGCAGACTGTTGCATAGGCCAGCTCAGCCCACTCACCATGCAGAGCTTATTACTAGTTCATGTTGTATTATCATGTAGTATTGCTTAAACTAGGTTTTGCCATAAAAGCCAGCCTTGTCCAGATAAGAAATAACTCATGAAATCTGTGTACTGTGTAGAAACATTTCCTTTCATGCTATATTATGTATTATTTCATAAAGCATTCCCCTGGACCAGACCTGGGCAATTAAGTGGGAGCCACCAAGTGAGGCTGAAGTTGTCTTCCACCCATGCAGGGGCACACCAGCCTAATACGCAACAAGTCTGACAAACATTACCCATATCTATATTTTTCTTCCAAAACTTGTGCATACTTATCACTTTATGGTCAGAACACAGGAACGGGAGTTAAAATCGGAAGCCTGACATAACTTTCTGTCTTGTTCTCCTTTGGCTCAGAAGTATGAAACACCTGATCTGAGAAGTGTAAGGCAGGTCCTTGGGGCATGGTAGTAATTTTATTGGAGGTGAGGAAACAATCAGAAAGATGGAACTGCCTTAAATGAATGAATTCCTTTCACATGGAAATTTTATGAGGATTAAATATTTAGGCTTCACCGTTCTTAACTATGCTGTAATATGAAGGTGGGGAAAAAACTTCCTCTTTTCTTCTCTTTATTTCCTTTTTTTTCTTTACTAATAAAACGTCCTTTCTTGCTCTTCTTAGGCATCTTTTACCTTCTGTATAGTAGTATCGTCTCAACCTAGACATATATTGAGCAAAACCTCTATGAGCCATCACTTGCCTACCCTCCACCTCGCCCTGTAAAGAACTGTAATCTTGGAAGAAATTCACTATATGTTCCAAGATGAAAAGATGTGGATTATTTCAGAGCCAAGTGATCCTGCATCAGGTGAATTGAATTTTAGAGCAAAGTCTGGGTGATTTTTTTTCAGCATGTTCTTCTGCGGCAGTAATGCTTTTAGTTTATGTTCTAACAAACATGAGAGGCTGGAGCACAGATCAGGCACAGCCCTGCAGTCATCTACAGATTAGTTGTTAGCACATTCCCTGCCCTGCATTTGACCCACACCAGATAGATCAGGTGACTTTCAGACTCTACATGAAAGATTCACATTGAATTCTGCCAAAATAACCCTTGAGCTGAATAGAGACATACTGGGGTCAGACATGCTGGTGCTACATTTGCATGAATTAAACTGCACTGCAGAAGCATGAGAGGATGGCTCCCTCCTCCTGAGGAATGCCCTGGGGAGGCTGTATGTGAATCTTTCATCCTTACAGATGGACAAAAAGAGAGAAAAGAAAGTGGCATAATTTCCTGAACAGGCAGACACCTAGCATCAGATTTTCATTTCTTTTCGATTAATTGAGTGGATCTTAGAAGACAGAATTTTGAACCTGAAGTGTTCAGTGTTCATGCTGCAGTGCATGCTGTCCAATAGTGAAAAGAGTTGTTGATTTTGCAACATGTTTATTTCTCCATTTAGAGTTGTATCCTAGATCTAGGATAGTTTCCAAATTGTGAGCAGCACTTGCAGGTGGACCACTGAGTGCTGGCTGGCCACAAAATGCACATGCAGCCTCAGGAGAAAATATCAAAAGATTCTGCAAATTATACTTTGAATTTTGCCCCTTTATGTGTCTGATTTGGATGATACTACATGAGCACTGAATGCTGGGTAATGAGGGCCTCACATCTCAGCTGGGGGAGCCAGTAAATGAAGGAGATGGGAATTGGCTTGCCCACGAGCAGCTTGTGCATTTGCTTCCCTCTCAAGGAGATTATCCTTAAACAGGACACCCAAGAATGAGATGTCAGTAGTTATGGTCAAAGACATCAGCCTTCCTGTTTAATACAAATCTGCTTAAAAGAAGAACTACTCGATCTGATGTCCGCTGCTGAACACCTCCATTGGTCATGATAGCCAGCACCATTACTGTCAGCAGTAACTCTCAGCTCTGTGCCAGGACATGGACATGGACAGTCCTACTGGGCTTTAAACATAGTTGTTTGGAAATACCTGGACCCGGGGAACTACTACAGACCTCAAGACCTGCTCTTCTGAATTTGGATCCCATTTTTAATCGTTGCAGAGCAATAAAGGCACCTCAGGCATTGTGCCTCTCGTAAAGTAAATCAACCACTTCAATTTAAAACTTATTTTGCCCATCATGACAATAAGAGCAATTATACACAGACCTGACACATATGCACTCTATTATTATTGCATGCATGGTTCTCATATCCCATCCTGACTTGGTTTTCTCCTCTAGTTCTTTTTAGCTTACGATGTCCTGAGTCAAAGACTCATAGATAGCACCTCATAAAATTACATCCTGCCCTAGGCTCTTGGTTCTGCGCAGCACGAACTTTAAGAGCCATAAATGCTGAAAGGATTAAGTGAAAGCACTCCTCGATCTTTTTGAGGAGGATATATGTTTTTTAGAAGCAATGGGTGTACAATACAAATATATCTGACATCACATGATTTTACATTCATATCAGTACATACGCAAGGGACCATCAGAGGTGCAAGACAGAGAAAGCCTGGCCTAATGTCTGATTTCTGCCATCAACCTGTATGGTAGGAGAGAGCCATAAAAACCTTAGTACTACAAGACAATGTTAATTCAAGGGGAGGAAAAGTGAGAATGAATATTCAAAGCAGGCAAGGGAGCTACGGCATAAACTGTTCCAAATGCAGTTTCCGAGAGGGACCCCTGAACATGGCTCTCAAGCAGAAGACTTTGACTTTTTGCCAACATTATTTGAGGAGGAAGGAGGGTGGTAGGAATGTTTTCTCCAGGGGAAGAAAAACAACTCTTGCCCCATTAAAGCTTTCTGTTGCCAAGGAAGTTCAGGGAAAATTCAGGAAAACTCCTTTTTATGTTCTTTATGATGTTTACTCTGTCGCATGGAGCCATGACAGGGATGAGAAAGGCTGAAGCATGATGCAGGGCTGCAAAAGCTGTTGTATTTAACAGGGTGACATAAATAGTGTGTTTCTCTTTGCCCTTTGCTGAGTCTTGTGGGGAAAATCTGGCTTAAATAGCAGAATGAGAAGCCATGAGAGTGGCTGCTGGCTCTCATCAGTCGGCCATCCCTGGGCCAAGCCCCTGCCTCCAACGGGAAGTACACAGCGGATGTTTAATGAAAGGGTTGCTGCGGCTTATCTCTGTGTGCAGGGGACTTCTTTGTGAACTTGCTTGCTTTGAAAGATATGTGGCCCACTATGCTGGTATTGTTGGCTCTCACTTTAAGCACAACCACATGATTCACATAGGAGCTGTGTGCTAGGTCTGCCAAGGAAAGCTTCCCCTTTTCCCTCCCTAGTTAGGAATAAACTCAGCAGTAGGCCACCGAGGTCACAAGATCTGCCTGTTACTGCATTTTACAGGAAGGAAGATACGTTGTCTTAAGATCAGTTTATCAGCTGACTTTCCTGTGAAGAAGACAGAGGCTATTTTCCTGTGTACCGCCACCCCCGTAATTCCCAAACGAGCACACTCTGTTTGCATCTCCTGTCAGCTCAGCTGCGCGCGTTTCTGAAACAGCCCAGTATTAAGCAAACAAATAAAAAAGCCATTGTGAGACCCTGCAGAATCAACATCCCTTATCAAACTGCCGGATGGGAGGGGATAAATCTCTTCCTCGAGGCTGCCTGTCATCTCACTCCCTCCCTCCCTCTCAGTGTCAATGCACAATTAAATCCGTTGTGGTGAAATAGACTCCTCTGATAATTGTGCAGAGAGTTACTTACAAGGATGGTGAGAGCAGCAGAGCCTAGCAACTTTCTCTAGCTTCAAAGTGGTTTCATTTGAGCCTGCTGCTTTGAAAATCCAGAAGTATTTTAATCTTGGATTTTGGGATTTTGGGGGGGTTTGTCTTCTAAAGCTCCAGGTCTCTGCAGACCTTTTTAATCAGCTCTGATTTTTCTGTGCAAGTGAACAAGCAGCATGCAGAGCCGTCTCCCCCTCCCCGCCCCGGCCTCCTCTGCGAGGTCTCTGCTTTCATAAGGTTTTCAGCTGGGGAATAGTTGTCTGTTTCCTCTCTGTGCTCGCTGTGACAAATGCATTTCTGTGACCAGGAAACTGCAGATGTTACAGATGCACTAAGGCATATCTTATTAGCTCATGATTCTTAATCTCTGAAGGGTTACACATATTGAATAATGCCATTCATTGACAAACAGTTGAAGGGAATCATCCTTTCTCTGAAGTATTTACAGTGGCACATTTAATTGATTATGATCTCTTTTTGCACATCTGTAATGCTAAAATAACCCTCCAATGCTTCCTGCATCTTAAGAGCGCTGATTAACCCAGGAAGAAATACCATTTGCCAAAACAAAATTGCTACTTTTCAAATAACACTCTCTGCTTGACTGCAAACCTGCACTGTGCAGGAGAACAGCTACTCACCTTTGATAATATCCACTACATTTTTCAACATCTATTTGGTTAGATTTTTCATCTGTTTTTGCACTGCTTTGCATTTCCTCTATCTACACAGAAAACATTTGGTCTCTAGTACTAAGGGTCTTCAGACTCTTGTAATAATCCAGAGCCAAGGAGGGGCTGAAGACCACATCAGTGCAGACCACCTCCCATTTGCCAGCCAGGAAAAGTTTTTGTTTTGAGGCAAGATCAGTACTCACATCACTATTCCCACAGCATTTTCAATAAATGTGAGTTGAATCCCTCAATCCTAGTTTTTGAGAGTCAGTGTTAGTCTGAAAATATTTTGTATTCTAACCTTAATGTGCAGATCCGTTTCTGCAGTTCAGTTACAGAAGGAGAATCAATGAGCTTCATGTGCAAGCTTTGTCATAAAATTCTTTTATGTATTTCGATCATCCTGCTAGTAATATAAGTTGTGTATATTTGGAATTATAGATACACCATGTTTGTTCCCAGACAATACTGCTTTCTTGAATTCTGGAAGCTGAATCTATACTGGGCCTTGTCGTCAGCTAACTGGATATAACGCATACTGCCTAAGAAGCTTAACTCAGATAATTTTTAGGACGTTTTTTAAAAAAAAACCTTCATGAATATCAGACTATAGCTCTATGAAGATGGTGTTTTATAATAGGAAAGGCGGGTCGATATCCTAGCAGTACAAAAAAAAAGAACTTCTGCATTCTGTTTATTTTAGATTATTTGGAAAAACCCTTGTCATACTGAATCTAAACTGGAGTATCTAAGAGAGAATTATAACAAAGCTGAAATGGGAAGGAAAAGAGGAGACAGAATCCTTCCAAGCTTTGTTGTTACACAAGCGGGGTTTGGTTTGAACTCTTTAATTTGCCACTTGCCAGCCTACAGCTAAGAAGCAACCTTGTTTGGATTTCCACAAAGAATCTCATTCTTTTTTCAATAAAAAGACCTGGCAATAATTCTTTTGGCACTAGATGAAGAGCTTGCTTATTCCACTGGTGATAGTTTCTTTTTATTCTTATCTGGTTTAATGAAAACTTCATAAAAAAAAGTCTCTGAAAGTTTACGGATAAACTTTATCTACATTTGTTTGGGTCATATGCCGAGGGGTCACTTGTTATTGTAGAGTTCATTGCACCAGACAGAAACGTGGTTAATCATGGCACTTTTTGCAAGCAGCAGTCTTTATCCAAAAGCATGAACTACAGGGCCTGAGGCAGGCATGTAGGCAATACAACAATTTTCTTAGCAATTTTTCAGGAAATTTCAATGAAATCCAACAGGAAGGGGATGGCTTTTCTCTTTAAAGTTAAGAGAGTCCTAAAGAGCTGTGTCTTTTTTATGTGGGTCTTTTTTTTTATTCATTCCAAATACTGTAAAGCAGAAATCTAGTTCTCTGAGTAGCTGCATGTAGCTGTCATCAAAATTGCATTAGAAATGTGGATAGTTTTTTTTCTGTCAGTAGTACTGGTCAAAACTTATTGAAGTTTGCAACTTTTTGGAAAAACATGGTGTCATTTTTTCCAGTATGTCTGCCACCTGTCATATTCTGTGTTTTGTACCTTCTTTTTAATACATAGTTTTACATTCAAGTCTTTTAACAAAGCACATGCAGCTCAATGACAAATTGCATATCTATTTGCAGCAAAGGTTATAGTTGAAAATGTTCCTCAGTCTTTGGCTTACAGTGTATTACCCTGACACTCAGAGAGGCACAGATGGAAGGAGCAAGCTATAAGGCCAGAGGATGCAGCTGATGCTAGACTGTAGGAGGCAAAGTCCAGTGGGAAGCACCAGCTCCTGTCACAGTGACCACAGCTCTTCCATGTACTATGAGGCACTCCTGGTTGGAGGCAGAGCTGCATTCTCTCAGGCTATGCTCAGGGAACAGTCATCTTTGTTCAGTTTGACAAAGCAGTGGTACAGGTGAAGGTTGATCCTGCAGGGAGGGATGCTCCAGCTTGTCTGCCTTCCTCTGTGCCTTGGCAACAGCAGGACAGACATGGATGTAAATGCACACGTGGTGCGGGGCATTTGCCTGTGCAATGTTTCACCTTTTATCCATTGTAACAGCTTTCTCTTCTTAACTTGCATCTACTCCTTCTCTGTGTGCTCCCTGCCTCTGCTCAAGCACCAGCAAGGATGGAATGGGGGTTGTTTTTTAATTTAGCTGTCGTTCTCTGCAAAAGGGAAGAAATAAATGGAATAAAATAATTCTGTTCACTAATGAATATAGGTTAGTTGTTTGCTTAAATCCTAAAATAAATAAATCTCTGGCAGTCCCCAGATCAATGCATGAGAAAATTCATATTGCAGTGGCATAAAAATCTCTAGCTCTTGCAACACATTTTGCTAAACTAAATTAAGTTCTACAGAATTGTGGTGAATTAAGCTAATGTTAATTTTGTACAGTGAAGTGAAATACTGTCCACCAGGCAGATGAGGGTTCAAGGGACAGTCAGATCTCAGGAAATCCTATTTTCAAGACTCATTCTTAGATCTCTCCTGCAGCCATGCATATTGGGTGCTTGCCTTTAGGAGAGGGACAATTTTGCCCAGTACAAATTTTTTACATTTAGCAAGATTCAAATAAGAGGTTGATCTGTAAACACTAGCAAGAACGTCAAACACTTCTATAGAAAATTCTTTTCAGAAGGGCTGTAAGAGCTCAGATCTCAGATCTAAGAAGCCTCTGTTACTATTAGAGGACTCCCAGGTGAAAGATTTTTCTTTGTCTGCCCTCCGGGGAGTTTCTATTCCTTCCTCCAGTGCCCTCATTGGAGACAATACAGGATGTGATTGTGTGTGTTTGGTGACACTCAGTATGGTCCAGGTTTCAACAACTTGGGCTTGCTCTGCCATAGTGCTCTTCTTTCAGGACTACACACTCTGATCTGCTGGGTCTGTGAATTGGGTCCGATGCTATTCTAAGCCTCACTAGGAAGGCATGGTCTGTGATAGTACCTCAGATGATATCAAGAATGGATAAGCCTCCAACTTTGGCAGCTGATACTCTGTCCTCACACCCTGAAGAGCTGTATACGTACATACAGATCCAAAGTGATATCATTGTGAATGGCTTCTACAAACAGGCTACACTGAAATGTAGAAGGGACTCTGAGACTGGGTAATGTTACAGATGAAGCTTTACCGTGGTATTTGCAGGTCAATGCAAAAGCAAAACAAACAGGAAGACTGACAAGAAGAAAGCATAGCTTGACGTCTTAGTCTTTGCTGTCTTTGTTTCTAGAAACCCTCTTTCATCTCCTGCATGTGTATGAGCTGTGTGAGTCACGATAGGAAGACAAGACAGCTCAGGGATGGGTAGGGGAAGGACCCAGCAGACAAAGATTGGGGGAATTAGGGTGGTATGCTTGGGAGTTTTGGAAAGCTGGAAGAGACGGACAATAAGTGAACAGCTGCAGCCCACCAGGCCATTACAGCTTTTGAGAAGTAAGAATACGGGCTTTGGTCCTCTGTCTTCAGAGGGACACAAAAATTCAATCACCATTTCTGTGCTACATTTTGCTGAGAGATCAGGTTTTGGGATCAGGACTTTAATGAACAGAACCACAACTACATAATATTAAAACCTGTTCCAGAGATTATGTTCAAAATCTGGAAAGCAGGAATTTTGATGGGCCCCACACAAAACAGAAAACCCATCTGATGAGAGTAGAGTGCAACCTTTAAATCTGTTCCTGTGTGCGTACTTGTCAATTATCAACATCACTGTGTTAATTAAGTTTTCTTGTAATGTTTCTTCTTTTTCAAATAATATTTTAATTTTCCCTTCAACTCAGTTCTGTACTGTCTTTATAAATAAATATAGAGCAGAGTCTCAGATACATCTGGCAATTAATAACCCTTTGGCCTGAATAGTCCTATAAAAAAGAGACAAGGCTCGAGGCAAAGATACTGTTTTCACTTCACCATCTCACTCACTTTTGACATAACTGGAGTCATAACTCTTAGCATTTGGAGGAGATGGAGCTGAGAGAGATCTAAATGACCATCCTGTGCGGGGCAGACAACCTTTTTCATCCTACAAGCCATGTACCAAAACCTTTGAGTAGTTAGAGCCTAAAGACTTACGGGTCATTGCTTAGAGAGTTTGAGATGTGGGATGACAAACACCTGGAATTTTTTCACAGACAGCAGATGCCAGTGGCTGGGGGGGTGGGGGATACCCAGGTTACTCTGAACAGTCTTGCCGGCTTTGCTTCCCTTATTCCTAAAGTTAGAATTGTAGAATCATAACATTATATGACTTGGAAGATCATCCAGTTTCAACCATCCTGACATGGGCAGGGACACCGTCCACTAGATCAGGTTGCTCAAAGCCCCATGCAGCCTGGCCTTGAACACCTCCAGGGATGGACCTTCCTCTGCTCCTCTGGGCAACCTGTGCCAGTGTCTCACCACCCTCACTGTAAAAAGTTTCTTCCTAATGTCTAATCTAGACCTACACTCTTTCAGTTTAAATCTTTTACTCCTTGTCCTATCACTGGTAAACAGTCCCTCCCCAGCTTTCCTCTAGGCCTCCTTTAGGTACTGGAAGGCTGCTATAAGGTCTCCCCAGAGCCTTTTCTTCTCCAGGCTGAGCAACTCCAGCTCTCTTAGTCTGTCCTCATATGGGAGGGTCTCAGTCATTGAGTCATATTTGTGGCCCACCTGTGGACCTGCTGCAACAGGTCCATGTCTTTCCTCTACTGAGGGCTTCAGAACTGAAAGCAGTACCTCAGGTGGGGTCCCATGAGAGCAGAGTGGAGGGGCAGAATCACCCCCCTCAACCAGCAGGCCATGTTTGTTTTGATGCAGCCCAGGGTGTGGCTGGCTTTCTGGGTTTCTAGTGCATGTTGATGGCTCAGGTGCAGTTTTTCATCCACCAATATCCCCAAGTACTTCTCCACAGGGCTGCTCTCAATCCATTCCGCCCCCACTCTATAGTGATACTGGTGACTGTCCCAGTGCAGGTGCAGAAACTTGCCAGATCCATAGGGCTAGCATAGCTCTGCTGCCAATCATGTGAAGTGCCATGGGAATCCTACTTGTACTGCTTGCCAGCAGCATAAACTGAGGAGCTGAGGCTGTTCACCCTAATATTCCTGCTCTCTCAAGGGTACTGTTCTCACAAATATCTCCCAAAGAGTTGTGCTGGTTACATCCTCAATGCTTTGAGATAAGAGAGTTTCCGCATGAAATTCCAGAGATGCAGGAGGCAACGCTTGACTTGGATTAGTTTTTGGTTCAGATGTTTTCATTTTTGTCCTTAATAATCCAGCAGCCTGCACAGACTACTCTTTTACCTTGTTGTGTCTAGGCTTTCACTTCCTGACAATAACATCCCCCTAATGTGCTATTCTTACTTGCTTTGCCTACAGGCTTCCTCTCTTGTCCTCTTATGCATCATTCATTCTAACTTCCTCACTTCTTAATTCCCTCCTTCTTTTCTTCAAGTTAGCTCCAATTTGTAAACACCTCTTGGGTGCCGCAGCATTTCAGGCCCTGTCAAACCTGCATATAAAGCAGTGATCTCCAGCCCTGCCTTTGTCTTTACAACAAAGACAGTTTGGCCTAAAAATTTTGGACAATCAGTGCTACCATATTGCACTGCAGATCATTATTGCATTTTATATGGATACAACTCGTGCCAGATATGTCCTTGCCTTTGAATGTATAGGATCATGACATGATTTGTGTTGCACTTTCCAGTCTCATTGTCTGACATTTGGTACCAGACCATGGTGCACACCACACTTGCCAGCCCTTTCCTACAAACAGCAAGGGAAACACAGCCTGAAATTTTCCACAGCAATTCCCCTCTCCACTCCCAAACTCCAGACTGAAAAACAACATTTTTAATTTTCTGCAAAAAGCAAATGTTGGCAGTAGCACAGTCCTCTGAAATCAGACAAACATACACTCCATCTTTCTACCCTTTCTCAGAAATGTTGATGCCCTTGTAGCTGTACCTGATCCAGGTGCAGATTCACATGGGAGTGAGGGAAGTCGAGCAGACAAGGAGGCTCGCCCTTGCACTTACCCACGCTGCTTACAAATTCCCATGATGCATGTGACACAGCAACTGCCCTAACCCACACTAGTTTCCCAGGGCACACATAATACAATCGTAACTGTCCTGACTGCTCCCTTCTTTTTCTACAGACAGAGTTCAGAATGAAGGAAAAGAGGAAGGAGTGCGTCACTGATCTTGCTACATTTTTGTCTTACCCCTCTGATGTTTCTGCTGCTCCCCTAACACTTGACTGGCCTCTTCATGGGGTGTCACATTTCCTTCTGTCAAAGTGATTGTCTCCTTCCCTAGAACATTGCTGTTGACTAGTGGTTTTCTACAAAAATAAATATTTGGATGCAAACATTTCAACTAGCACATTTAAAGTTTTAATCTAATCAAATATACAAATAGAGCAATTTTGCTGGGCAGCTGGGAGATTTTCTTAGGGGTAGAAGAGCAGCAGAATGAAACACTTTGCAGTATAATAACATACAGATGTTGCGACACAGCTTGCTGAGAGCATAGCCACAAGTAGAATTCCCCCTTCCACACAGTAATCTAATTCTTTGCCAGCATCTCTTCTTGCTCAACTGCAGTGAGAGTGTGGAAATGCCTCGGAGCTTCATTGCAAGGGGAAAGATAATGAACAGTGATGAGTGGAAAAGCAGGAACAGAGATAAAATCCTGCGTACTGAAATAGCAATAACACAGTGGAGTATATCCTGTTGTGATGTATATGCTTTTCTCTTTAATTCCTCCCTTGGGCAGTTTGAGGATGGAAATGTTTTTCTCAAAGGAAGTATTCTCACTACAGATTTTATGGAGAAGCAGCAATTTCCGTAAATGGGATAATACTGGAGAGTAGTTAGAGATTCCTTTGTCAGATATGAACTTATACTGTTAATTGCTGGTGCTCACTAGGGCAAAGCATTGGTAGAACCAGAAGGTTTATAAGAAATGCCATATATGCTATTATAGCAAAAAAGTTAAGAACCAAAGACTTGTTCCTATGATGGCAGTACCAGCCTTCAGCATTGCAGCAGTGAAGGATGCTGGTGTTTTTACAGCTTAATCTTGCCACCATGTTTATACACATTTTAATAATGCTTTTCATTATTTTCTAGGGTATCACTAATCTACAGCTTCAGGTGTAGATCACATTAAGCATATCAATGGTGCTCAGTGCCACTCTGGGTATTACTGCTCAGTTTAACATGAGTGCCCTGCAGAGGTCCTGCCCAGAGAAGCAGAGTAACCAAAAGCAATATCAGCATATTGCATCTGCTGGGGCAGATCTTCAGCATCTCCACCAGGAGCTTGCCAATCATTTAAAAAAAAAACACAACAAAACACAAGCTCCAAAATAAAAAAAAAAAACACCCAAAAAACCCACAAACAAAAAACAAACAAACAAAAGAACTCCCAACCTGTTAGTGCCTTACACACAAGGTAGGATTCCCACAGTCTTTTTAACATTATGGATCCCAGAGCAGGTGAGATTTTAATCTGATCTGGGATCTCTTTTTTTCTTCCAATCGAAACTGAAAGCTGTTTATAGACAACTCCATTTGTTAAAACAGTTTGTTGAAATACAGATAAACAGTTTTATCTTTATCTACCACAAATGTGCTGGAAGTGAAAAGGAATGTGGCTGTATGGGACAAGAAGCTATATGTTTTCCAAGAACTGGGGTGTAATGCTAAAATCATCTGAGTAAAATGAAAGGACCATAATACCTAAGGATGCAAATTAATATTAACCTCATTAGCTTCAGTATAGTTTCTCATTTATGCCTCCAGAGATTTGGCCCTATGTGTATCCTACCCAGTGTATAGAAAAAAAGTGGGTTTTAAAAGGTTTTTAAACACCTGCCCACATCTCCCAAAATCTCTTTACAAAATGATTTGCTTGAAATTTTCCATATCTACATTTTCATCCAATAGAATGGCCTTATGCTGAGTATATTTTTTTTTTCTTCCCAGAAAAAGACATCCTGCAAGTTAAGAATGTCTTCAGATTCTGGGTGTTTATGGAGGATTTCCATCAGGGTGCTTGTTTATTCTGGATTCAGTCCAGGACGCAAGGCTGGTGCTAGGTGGCTGCTGTTGACGAGACAACAATGTATGACTGATCATGTGAGATTATTCTGATAACAAAGCACCTACACAGTTTATTTGTGCACTGGGGCAACTCAGAATCATGTATAAAAAGTCCTCAAGATTAAAACTTCTTTTTTTTTCCATAGAGAAGAATATAAACAGCTAGTAAGGGGACAAACAGAAACATTAGGCTCTGAGGCAATACTTGACTTTCTCAGAAAGTTCAAAAGGCTGCAGTCAGCTGCTCCCTTTCTCAACATGTCTGTGTGGCAGAGACTCAACTTGCAGTCCTTTGTACCACCCACAGAGTTTGATAAGCTTCTCTGAATTTCACACTGGTTCTTTCTGGCCAAAAAACTCACGAGGGAAAGATGGCATCAGACCCAAACAGAAGGTGCATGGAACACATCTTGGTCTTCATCAGAAAGCTGCAAGGTCTTTGTTATGACGCATGGCAATCACTGCGATGAGTGAGGGTGTTGAGGATATTACTCATGAAGTTGCCAGGGGTAGACACTGGGACCATACTTTCCCAAAGCAGCCTTGAGTTGAACTCGGTATCTTTGCACACATTTCAGCACCAGTGTTTCAAAAGCACTTCAAGGATTTAGAAGTCTAATTTGTATTACAGTCAGTAGGACTGAAACATGTAACCCCTCTAAGCAGTTGTGGAAATTTCACCTTCAGTAACCAATTTTTGCAGCACTCCAAGGGATTATCCCCAATATAGGAACCTGAGACAGAGAAAAATCCCAAAAGTATGCCCAGGAGCTGCATTTTCCTGTATTCTCTACTTTCCCCTCACACAGTTTCTTCTCTCTGAGTGGAACTTACAGGATGTCCAGCATTTCTGCTGTAAGTCCTCATCTTTTTCTTGTAAAAAAATGCTCTGTGAAGAAATTTGTTTTCAGATATGTCTAAAATTAGTAGAAACAAATTTTCAATTAAATGAAAAATGTGGGAATGAAACAACCTCCCCCAGTTTCTTTGTACTCAGACCTTGGTTTGTATTCCTGTTGCCCTAAACTGGAGTTTTTTACAATGTTGTTTATCTCATGTAGTCTGCAACATCTGATTGTGGTTAAAAATAACAATATTTGGAAATATTCACATTTAAAATGTGATTGTGCTTGTAAAGTAACAATTTCATCCTAAGAGACTGTCCTGTATACATACATCCCTTTAACAAGACAGCAGATTATAAAAAACAACAGTTTCATAGCATTATTCTCCAATTATGCTAAATAAATGGAAGGACTTCAATGGAGACAATCAACTCTTTTACTGTTAATTCTTGGGTTAGCGAAAACTCTCTGTGTATTCATCTGCTAGACTATATCAAAGCCAAAGGATGCTTCTTTTCTTATGCATTATAATGAATTACAAGGTGGCTGAAGAACCATATTTTTGTGGAATAGACAATGGTTACACATTTAACTAAGCAAACAAACAAAATACAGAATAAGCAGCAATATAGACTTATAGCTGAACTCACAGGGGCACGGGGAGACTTCCTCTGAGCTTTTTTTCCCCATTAGACGCTCCACTTCTGCATCTTATTTTATGCAGCATAGATGTAGGTGCAAGCTGTCATTTGAATTATTGTAAGACAAGATTATTCTGTAAGAAGTTTTGGTATATGGATGAAATATGGTACAATCTACTTCCAAAGTTCTCCAGCTGACAGCAAAGGTTATGTTAAATGTTGTCTAAATGCTTTTAGAGAAGTTCATGGGCTGCACACCACAAATAAAGTAATGGCAAAGCAAAAATTCTTATTGTATGTCAGAATCAGTATAGGTCTGTACTTAGGAGACCTGAGTTCACAGACAGTCTGAGCTGACATCCGCCCATTTCTGGAGCCTGGGATTATAATACCTGTAATGGACCTAAAGACAAACATTTATTTTGGAGAATATGAATACAAATATACTCAATTAGCAGTAAAGAAGGGAATGGTTAAATAGCACAATCAGTATGTTGAATAAATCTAGATCATATGTGGAGTGTAATATCAACTGGAAAATGTTTCACTGTCAGATATTCAGGAACGTTTTTGTTAAAAATGGTTTCAGAGGAATTTCACAGAAATTCTCCAGATTCTCACTGGCTAAATTCACAACAGAATTTTGCAGCCATTTTCATTTCTTCAATTCTGCCTGTGCACAGGAAAGAGTTGTGAAAGCAAAAAGCAACATTTTTTTGGATGCAAATACTAGTTTCTGGTTTACTGACTTAGGCAGTCTTATAACAGATAAAGAGAAAATATAAGAGCTAAAATACAGAAAAGGTTTTTACAGAGTTCATATTTTACAGTGTAGATCAGCTGTGTGAACCTAAGCCCCTCCAACTCTGTTTGACTGCCATGAATGGATGAAAACTACAGCAGCAGTACAACTGCTGAGACAGTAGATCTGTCACCTTGTGCTTGCAGGCATTGCTCTTGGAAGATGCAAGAAACTGTGTCCAAAAGCAGCAAAGGCTTCAGGCCCTGTGTCACACGATGCAGCATGCTGGAATATTTATGCTTCTCCCGGTTCTGTTGCTATCTGGCAACCCTGCACGCATCCCTGACATGAGCTGCTAGCATACCAGTGACATGGTGGGCTCTAAATATATTTTATACCTCACAGTGTAGGATTAAACTCTATTATTAATTATGATAGCTCACTATGTTTTATCCTTGTCAGGAGTCTTGGCTGGCATATCATTGTCTCCATGTAAGCAGCCCAGTACAAACCTTTTTGTGTGGCGGGGGGCAAGGCCCCCTACCAGTACCGGTGTCTCTGGTTTTGCCAATGTCCTTTCCTTCCCACTGGCTGCATGCCAGAGCACCCCAGAATGCTTTGCCTTCTCCGCTGCTCCCCAGGCACTGCCCCATGGATACACCATCCTTCCTGTGGTGCTGGTGTAGGACACTTTGTCCAGATCACCCAGAACATATCAACATAAATGCAATTATCCAGAATGATAACGAGAGGTATAGGGGAAAGTAACTATTTACGAGTAGAAAAATAGTATTGACTTGTTAGTGATAACAGCATTCAGCCGTGACTGCACTGCTTCTAGGCCTGAACTCAACCAGAAGCTGCTCAGGAGCCACTGCCCCTGCCCATGTCCTCTGTGGAATTAGCTACTTTTTCCAATTGGAGCTCCCCATGTAAAGCAGAGATGTCACTTTGCAGAGCACTGGCTCAGCAGCAAGTTATTCTCATCTACTTGTCTTGGCCGTTAGCTATTGCTTCCTCTTCAAACGTTACCTCCTCTTACAGCACTGGTGACAATGCTACGCTACTTTGGCATTAGCCCAAGAAATACCAATACCACCCAGTGCTGTTATGTCTTTTCTCCAGAGGAAATCATATTTATGCTTGGGAGGACAGTGATAAACCCAGCTGCAAAGCCCTTATGCTTCTCAAGTCTGAGGAAAAGTTTATGTCAAAACTGTCACATAAGACAGGGAAACACCTATCGTTGAGTTCATTACCCTGAAAAACAGAAAAAACATTAATCCGTCTGGTCTGAGGCTTCTTTGCACAGCTCTAGGTAAGATGGAGGCCAGGGAAACAAAGTTCTAGCAGCAGCTGGAACAGCACAACACAGCTCCCAAAATACAATAGAATACTCAAACATACCAGCTGCATGACCGAAAACAAGGAGCATTCTGTAGCAGTGTTCTATTGCACAGAAGTCATGTCATTCCAGTTGCACTCCCATATTGCACAAACAAAATTTGTCATGAACCTGATGACGAGTGCTCATTAAATTGTCCACTGCTGGTTAAAATGTCCCGTAGTCTGTTCCCCAAGTGATAAAATTTATCTGTAAACTGACCTTTCAGTGCAAGCTTCTTTGCTGGGCACAGGTATTGTTGCAGTGTTTTCCACCCACCTGTCCAGATGTGGACAGTGATGCTCACATCACTGCAGCATCAAGGACTTTCTTCTGGTCCAGGCAATACACTGGAAGTATGGATACCAAAGAAGAGCTCCTTTCTCTGACAGAGACTTCCATGGAACACTGAAAAATTCATTCATCTTTTCCAGCTGTGCCTATGCCATGTTTCTGGCATGAGACTGAGTCTGAATTTGAATCCACATCCACTTGTCATCCATGTCTCTTCTGGTCAGATAACGAGCCCCTGAAGGCTGTATCTCTTACTCCATGTTTCTACAATGCCTACCAACACAGGGCTACAGTCTCAGCTGAGTATTTCAAACCCTGTCATTGTAACAACGCAGTACAATATGTTCTTCCTAGCATCTGAGGTGTTCTTCACTACACTTCCATTCCAGAATTGCTAAAATAGCAAAGGTTTTCTGCCTGGAGAGATTCTGAGTTGTCACTGAAAAGTGGAAGAAATTGTTAATATTGTACCTTTGCCTCCATAAGCCTCTGAAGCAAGAGCATCTGGATTAAAGTCATTGACTTGCAAGAGGAAATTCCAGCAAGAGACCCATTTCTACTAGTTCCAGGTGGCTAGCAGAGACATACATCTTCATGCAGTCTGGTGATTTTTGGAGCAAATGGTCTTTCTCATGAAATCAAGAGATCTATAGAAATCAGGAGAAGTCAAAAGATGAAGGACATTAAGTAAAGGTTAGTAAGGGAGGCATGGAATCTGTCTTCTTGCCATTAAAATGGAAGGGCACAAATAATTCTGAAATATTTTATTGTATCTGATTAAGTCAGTCAGAAAGGTAAAATACCCTGAATTCAACCAACCAAGCAGGTGTAATGTTTACCCAAAAGCACATCTAACACATCATAGGGGCACTTCCCACATTTAATTATACGATGCAGGCCAAATCCAGCTTAAACTATTCCTTATCACTTCATTAAATTTGGCAGATGGCTGAACAAAGAACATTGTATCCAATCTCTACTCTCAGTTGCATCATTGCCACTGCAACGAAAGAGGCACTGAAGTGATTGGGGGATGCATTTGTTGTGTTATTTGTGTGAAGAAAATAGCTGTGCCTTGCTTCCAAAGACGAGAGGGCAAAAAGCTCACCTGTCTCTATACTTCTACATGTAACTTCTTAACTACAAGCCACTTTCCAATTATTTTTGTGAACATAAAACAGCAGACTCCTGTCTCAATTGTAGGATCAATGCGGTCATTGTCAGACTCTAGGAACTTGTTCCAAAAAGTTTCCATTTACAAGTAGAAGATCAAGTTGTAGGCTGCTGTATGGGCTTTCTATACTCATGAAGACAGAATCCAAAAGAGCTGGCACAGTAAACTGTCCTGAAAATAGAGAGTTGTAGTGTATTAGGCAGCTGAATAATTAATGCAGGCGCAACAAGCATGTCACCTATTTAGCACTCAGCAAAATAAATAATTACACACTACTTTCCTTCTCCAGAATACAACGTTTAAGAGGAATGATTAACAGTAAAGACTGCTTTTGGGCTTTGGCACACAGGTCTGTTAAATTGCTCTAGAATTTCAGCATTTCCAGGGGGTTCTTCAAAATGAGGAAGGGACTCCCATTGACAGTAGAGGGTTCAGGATCAGAGCTGGAAGGTCATCTTTGAAATGGCAATTTTCATATATGACACCTAGATTGTAAATGACCTTGAAGATTTTAGTAGGAATGGCATCATAAACCAGGGTGAAAAAAGTTGTAACATTCTTTTGGTGTGATTCAAAATACATGTTTTACTTTGGTGAAATTTATGGAGAAGTGGCTGGTTTTACTGTGTCCATTTGGGGTGCTAGCTTACCCGTACTGGATCTTGTTACATTCTGGGATGTTTTGTTCTGTTGTCCACTGTCTCTGAACACCATGAGAGACATAGGCCTAGCTGGATGTGATTTGACCAGAGATGAGCAGACTTTGCATTTCCTGTATCAAGAAATATATGGGTGTTTTCTTCCAGCATTTAAGAAAATACTGACATTTAGAAAATGCTTAAATTCATCTCCCCAAATAATTAAATTAAGGTTTCTTTGATAAGCAAGGTCAAAGGGATTTTCGTTTTGTGTGCATGCCATTTTAGTGAACTCATTATATTCAGTGCTGGCTTCTGTCAATTTTTTTTTTGCTTCTCAACAATAATTTTCATTTTAAAAGTGGATAGTGTATGAAAGGAATATGGAAAACATTTTCTAGGATATTACTCATTATATTCAGTGTTGTGCCCTGGAGTATTATATGACCTGAAGGAAGGAGAATTTACAGTATGTCAGAGCAATTTTCATTAAAAAAACATGTCCAGATTTATGAGAATGGCATGGCTGAATGGCTCAGAGCTCCATGGAATGATGAGTTTAGGAACTGAAGAGAAAAAACAGGTTTATATATGAGTTCCCAGAGGTATTGTCAAACAATTTAACTGGAAGAAGGCAAGAAAATTCTAGTCTCTATTTCAAACTGAGTTTTTGAAGTTATTTCTTTTTGGCATAGTATCATGGTAGAGTATTTGATGAATAGATCAGATAATGTCGCATCACTACAACATGCAAAAAAAAAAAGTCAAACAGCAAGATATTTACACACTCTTGCACATCCAAGCAAAGAAGCTAATTGACTGCAAGTTAATCATAGGTATCCTAAAGCTGCCTTTACCTCATCCCCAGAAAATGAGGGAAAGATTCATGCACACCTCCTGAACTAGCAAATTGCAGTTTGCAGCAACTTCTCGCTAGAGTTAGCAAGGCAAGGAAAAAATACCCCAAAGTTAGCAAAAATGTGTCAGCTCCCAGTGGACAAAAGAAAAATCAGACCTTGTCTGCATATGCAGCAGCAGGCAGTGACCTGTATTTCCTGTCTCAGCCTGTGCTGTCAGCTCAGAAATGAGATGACTTTGCAATGACTTTTCATTTCCCAGCCTCCAAAGAAGCCAGAGAAATTCATATGTTACACCATGTACTTAGGGGTCATATAGGCTGGCTGAAGGGTGGGTGCAATTAAATGCTGGGAGAGAGGGGAACAGAACTAGATAAGACCACTATGTGATGATTATCTCTTTACAATGCTCAGGAAAATAAAGGGTATAAATTGTGAAGCAGTCCATAAATCTTAACATTAGCCACCAAATAGCCAACCCTGTATATTTTATCAAATAAGAATAAACATATTTCTACACAATCACACTTTCACACTGACCTGTAATTGGAGCAGCATAGTTACGTACTGCCTCTGGGTTTTGGTATCTTCAGGACTTTTAAAACAGGAAATAATTAATCTAATTGCTAACTGCAAGAAATGAATTTTAAAAAGCCACTCAGAATTGTTGTTCCTTTAGAGTAGAACACAGTTCAATAGGAAAAATACTACCATAATAAGTCTATTAAATAATCCTACAAATGCTTGGGTGTGCAAATTATAAAATATATGCTTAAACATGATTCCTTTAGGTTTTATATTAATCAAAGTAAAACACATAAGCAGAAGGGAGGAAAGTGGATTAGGCACAGACAGAGGAGCGTTCTGTCACAACTGAACTCCATAGCAAAATTCCCACAGGCAGAAGGGATGGAAAGGAAACTATCTTCCCCTGAGAAACCTTCATATGCAAAGAGTACCTGTGATTTCAAAGACTGAATAACAAGAGTTTTTTTTCCAAGAGCAGAGAACTGCAAACAGCTCAAAAGAATGAATTCCAGGTTCATGCTGTTGATAGGCACAGGAATGGGGGAAAATGTCTGTAGACCAACATCTTGAAAACCTAAAATTTACTTATGGATTGAATGTAAGCCACAGGGTGAAAGCACTGGGACAGATTTTGTTCCAGCTTTGCAGAAACATTCCCTTGGAGATTAAAACTGGCAATGCCAAATCCGTTTTCTATGGCATGGATATGCAAATAGTAGAGCTGATCCAGGACTTTCCTGGGGAAGCTGGCTGCAGCCTTCACCAGGAAGAGAGGAGGACCGCATGGAAACAGAGCAAAGCATTCCCTCCGAGGTGAAGGTGAGGCAGGTTTCTCCCTTGCTACATAGCTGTGTGCTTCCACACCCTGGGATGTTGTCTAGGCTTGGCTCCAACTACAGCTTTTCAGTTTGTTTTGCGGGATACCTTAGGAGAAGGAGAAGGCTCTTAGCACAGTGATAGCCATGTAGATCTGCAGCTCACTCCCAGGAACGCACTGCCCACACTTGCATACAAAGAGCCAGGAGCCTGGCAAGGTTTATGAGGCACAGTAGCTGCAACACTGAGAAAGGTGATAGTTTGAAAACAAACAGCAATTTGATGTGTAATCAAGCTGAGATACTTTATTTTTGCCAGCAAAAGGACTAATCACCATCATCATAACTGAACCCCGGAGTACACTTCCACTAGCAACTCTGCATAGAAGACTGCCACCTTCCTGTTTTCAAACCAGACCCCCAACCATCATTTGCAGAAGCAGCCTGACATCCTTTTTCAGTTTTAATTACACCCAACTTACAATCCTACTGTTTTAGAACTTTAATAGGCAGGTTATCATCAAGATATAGATGAAAAGCAGGAGAAAATAGTGAAGAAGGCGTGGATCTGACTTCAGTAAAAGCAAAGGTCTGTGTTAATTTGCCAGAAATTCCATTTTCTCCCCTCTCTCTCAAGACCGTGTACAAATCAGACATTTACATGATAGATGAGTATGTTCCTTTCTTAGGGAAATACTCCACTGGAACTTGGAGCTTGGGTAAGTTTCATGTAATGTGGTCGTTGCCAAGGAAACTACTTGTTCTTAATTGAATAGTAGAGAAAATATTTGTGTTACTTATTGGCACATAAATTAAGGTTGCCCTTGAGCAGCCTTAAACTCACACAACCTTGTTTTTTTTAACCAAATTGTCCTAGTTTCTTTCATGTTCTTTTAATGCACAAGGAGCGTGAAGAGTCACAAGATGTCAATGGCCTCTTCCCTGATTCTGACCACTGCTGAAATTGTGCAATGCTTAACTTCAGCACCTAAAAGAGAAAAAGCTTGGTTATTGCAGAAGAGATGGAGATAAAATGCCAAGCAAGTATGGGTTAAGCAGGAAAAAAAAAAGATAATGAAAGAAGCTTATGTAGATAAAACTTCTCCCCAAAGGAGTGTCCCACATACTCAGTGATAATATTGGTGATGATAACCTGAGTTCATCCACACTAGGGTAGCTTCACTAATGTCAATAGATTCATGCTGGTTTACATCTTCTGAGCCTTCTATTTATTTTTTCCCTTCACCCTGTCACTCTTTTTTAATACTTATTCAAATTACTGTAGTATTGGTTTCTGAAGGACAAAAGAAGACAAGGATTGCCATTCATCTAAAAAGTCTGTGAAATTTCAGGACAAGCTGGTTAAGTTAAGCAGTCCTCTGCTGCTCATGATGAGCAGGAGCCTGATGAGCAGGAGCAGGAGCCAGAAACTTTGCACAGCTTGTTAGTAGGGGAAAAAATGGGATGGATGTGGACTAGATCAGCTTTCCCTCAACTTCCCAACTGCCTCCTTCTTGGTGTACAGCTGGAAAACAGGGCAGCATCATGGGCCGGCTATGCTAGATGCTGAATGTGTGTGTTCATTTCAGTCATTCTTTTTCAGTTTCTTCTGGTAGGAAAAAAATAGTTCTTAATATCTTGCCCTTTAACAGGAACTGTTGGTATGGAGGACTCTGATAACCAGATAATAGATTATACTGCTTGAAAAACATGCATATTTCCTTTTTTTGTTTCTCCCATATGTAAGATGGTCATCACATTTCATATATAATATTTCAAAAAGTTAATGTATAATTTAATTGAAGCTTCTCTTGAATGGTCTCATTAAAATTCTTCACAGAAATTAGTCAATAAAATAAAGGTAATCAGATTGGGATCTTGTAAAGAATCATGGAACACCAGTAAACATCAGTTTCACTCTCTTTTGGTGAACTGCCTTCTCTTAAACCATAGTCCTACTTTTTTTGAGTCAAGGAATGGTTCTTTAATTTGTCAGGTCATGCAGGAGACCAGTCATCATAATAGACTGCAGGATCCCCAAGGAACAGCTAGTATATAAGACGTCTGCAAAAATTCCTTTGATTCACAGACCACTGTAATACTGCTCATGTGGTCCCTTGCCACAAATTAAATTCATTTTCTTGATGAAATATGGCTTTTAAGATCCAAACAAAAAATAGATTCTTACCCAAGTTATTCCTCCTTCCACTAAAGATGAGGGAGGGTAGCGGTGAGTATGGTGTCCTTTTCAGTCAGTGATGAGTTAGTGCAGAGTGTATCCATTCAGATAACTGAGAACAACTGTTGGTTAACGCAATGTTACATCCCTGTCAGTTAAAACCTCTGAATAAATAAGTGTCAAGATGCTATGAGACCAGGGCAGGGAGCCCAAACAACATCTTATAGGTGACCCTGTCATTTAAGTTTAACTTTTAGTAATAAGGGTGCTTAACAAGCTGTCAATGTCTTCGGAGAGCCTTTTGTGCCTTGTACCTAATGCTTTTGTGTTTGCTTACTGATGGTCACAAATCAGTCCTAGCTGAGCTGCAGTCAGTCCAAGGGCAGCTTGGGAAAAATGAAGCTTCTTTCTCCTTGTCTTCCCTGTGCTCTTCCTCTTTTCCCCTTTTTTTTTGCCTTTTACTGCCACAGAATTAATAAAAATTGCAGGCTGGATGTCAAGCTGTGTAAAACAAGTGGGACACCAGTTTCCTCTTTGTTTCAGTGCAGAACGGATGGGAGGGGAGAAACTGCTATTCCACTGATATAATTGACATTAGAGCAGAAAATTCAGAAATATCCCAATGACTCTAGGAAGCAGAGATTGTTTTTCAGTTAGTACAAAATCCAAATGGATTTCTTAATGCCTCCTGAAAAATATTAGCAAACAACTCCCTCTGTACTGAATCTCTGCTCTACTTTTTCTCCTGTTAAATTAAAAACAAAAATAAATCCAAATGCCTACCATACCTAGGACTGGAAAATAATCTGCAGGTTTGTACAGGCTGCAACAAGCCTGGTAGTCTCAAAACCTTGTGGCTATCACTGCGGTCATAAAGGAAGGAGGGATGGCTTGATCTTCTTCCATCACCCATTCATGTCTGCTGGTAGCCTCTTCCTAGACTCCAAGCAACTAATGAAGGGTGTAAGAAGTGCAAAGCCTATCTGGGATAAGGACTTTGGTATCAGCCACACTGTCAGAGCTGTGTTCTCACCTACTTCAAGATACAGTGACACAGAACAGGTTTCTCAAGCTTGGTTTGAGGCTTACCTCAAGTCTGGGCTTAGTTACTGTCTACGATCCAGCCTTTCAGACACTATGTCTAGGAGGTAACCATGCTGTAAACTCCAGGAGGCTCTGCAAACAACAGGCCACAGCGTCTCCTCAGTCTCATAGGCTCCAGCCTGCCTTCTAGGGAGGGAAAGCACTAGCATCACACAAAACGTAGGAAGAAGATGCATGAAAAACTTTGAGAACTACTGGTTTACAAGAAACCTGCTGAATTTGTGACCTATATTACACCTAACACCAGATACTCAAAGTTTAAAATACAACATGCCCATCAGTTGCTATTCACAGATACTACCATCGAATTGGATGACAGCAATAGTTATCTTGATTAATTTTTCCTGTCTAAAAGGCATTAAAGATCTATTACAGCAAAGGAATAAAGACACAAACAGGTTCATCCTGCTACACGTTGAAACAGATACTTGAGTCTATTATCTGGTTTTGGCTTTTGTGTCTTGATGACTGTGATCTATTTACTAATGGACTTAAATGGAATGAGAATTAGGTCTCTTAAATTAGGTTGTCTATTGTGGCTTTGTACATCCCATTATCATATCAGTATTCACAGCCTCTACTTTAATTTCCAAATTCAGCTTGAAAATAATTTAAAACCAGGAAGAGAAGTGTAGTATGTGTGGAGTATTCATACACAGAAAGTACTCATCTAATTAAAGTAGGTTAATTTTCTTTTCACATGATAGGTTATATTTGAAGCAAATGGAGGACTCATAACTGTGCAGTAAAAACAGAATCAACCCATCGGTTTTATTTTGCTGATTATGAAATGCAAAATGGCCTGTAGATAGGATGCCGAAGAGTGCGAATATTTTGCTATTGAGATGCTGAGATTTGACTTAATTTATAAAGAAAAAGCAGTTTGGAGTTTTTAGCAGCCGAAGTAAAAGACTTTCTTGTTCACTATTATTCAGTATGCCAAGACAGGAATCACAAAAAGGCAGTCTCACTAGCAGGTCTTGGCAGAGATTTAAAGACTAACTGACAACAGTTCGGAAGTGGGACTTTTATCAGCACTGCAGATAATACCATTCTTAGCAAATTGCAGAAGTAAACTTGCCAAGGCTGCAGGGTCTGCAGGTCATCTAAAGGAACTGTTTGAAGATTTATCTATTTAATAAAAATTTGTAGAATGCCCTTTCACATATTAAAGCCCAATGAAAGCGCACTATCAAAAGCAGATTTTCTGATAATGGATGGGCGCAGGTGGCTTCCAGTAATGAAAAGAGTCTTGGAAATATTAAGAAGGTAGAACAAAGGGCCTACGGGTTTATGATTTTGGTAGTATTTTAGAGAGATGTTGCCCTTCATACATTCATCATGCACTAAGATAATACTAATCACAGAGAAGCTGGAACAAGCACTCTTCAACATCTTCTGGCACCAAACCTCATTCAATTTCAGGTTGCCCCATCTGTCCAATTACACAAGATGGCTTTGAGTTTCCTACACTGCCAGTCAGAAACTGCTGTCTAGGCTGATCAATGAACTTCAGACTTGGTTTTAAAAGCTAGGCTTGAAATAGGACTTAAGATAAATAAGCAGGCCTGCTAATTTCCACCAGACAAGGATGCCTAAGAAATCTAACCAAAAGAAAACTTTCTAGGTAATAACCTCTGGAAGAAATTGATGACTGTTGCCAAATTAATCCTTGACCCAAAGATAATCATAGACCAGATTTGATATACCATCAAATGAGTATCAGGTGCTGCCAGTCCAGGATGCTAGAAAGGGGACAGTGCTAGGGATGGAAGCAGGGAATCCCAGAGATTTTCTCCATACTTGCTTATGGGACAATGGACTTTCAGCTCCAGACTTGGGAATCAAAGAGTAATAGAATTGCTGGTTGGACCTCTGGAGGTCTCTAGTCTGACCTTCTGCTCAAAGAGGCCTATCACCAGCACTAGACCAGGTTAACCATGGCTCTATCTAGCCAGGTGGTTGAAATCTTCAAAGGTGGTGTTTTGAATACCTCCCCAAGTAAACCACTCCAGTGCTGCATCAATCTCCTAGTGAAAATGCCCTTTTTTATGCCCAACCTGGACAATCTGTGCTGCAGCTTGTTGCTGTTGCTCCTTGTGGTATCATCTATTCCAACTAAGAAGAGTTTGCCTTCACAGTCTTAGTAACTCCACTTTAAAAATGTTTAGGCTGCTATAAGATCAGTGCTTCACTTCCTCTTCATCAGATTAAATAAGCCCAGCTCACTAAGCCCCTCCCTACAGGTCCTAGGCTTTATATTCCAACATCTTGGAGCCCTCCATTGGACTTTCTTCAGTTTTTCTACATCTCCCTTGAACAAGAGGTCCATTACAACAGTTTCATATCCTTCTTACATCAAGGATTCCAGAACTGGTCTCACAAGAGCAGAGTAGAGGGTAAAAATCACCTCCCTAGACATGCTGGAAATGCTTCTTTTGATGTAGCATTTCTGGCTACTATTTGCCATTGTATCCACCATAACTTCTTCCTCCTTTCCATCCAGATGCCATTCAGCCTGTCACTATCCTGTACTGGCACATCAAGTTATTCCACCCCAGCTCCAGAACTTTGTACTTCTCCTTGCTGAACTTCACAAAGCTGCAGTGTACCCAGTCAGCATATTTATCCTGGTGTCTCTGGTCTTATGTTTTGTCTTTCAGTATCTCAGCCATGCTGCAGGTCTAGTGTCCTCTCCCATTTGCAGAGGGTATGCTCAGTGTTGTTTTCCAGGTCATTGACAAAGACACTGAGCAATATTCTGTAAAGCCTTCGTCACAGTCTCCCACAACGGCCCTCTCTCTAAACTGAAGAGATATGGATTTGATGAGTGGACTGTTTAGTGGATAAGGCATTTGTTAGGTAATTACGTTAAGAGAGTAGGGGTCATATATCCAAACACAGATCCATGACAAGTGGTGTCCTTCGGGGTCTCTACTGCGACCAGTGCTGTTTGATATTTTCATTGATGATATAGACAGCAAGATTGAGTGCACCCTCAGCAAGCTTGCAGATGACACCAAGATGAGTTGGGCAGTGGTCACACCAGAGGATGGGATGTCATCCAGAGGGATCTGGACAAGCGGAAGAAGTGGGTCTGTGTTAAACTGATGAAGTTCAACAAAGCCAAGTGCAAGGTCCTACATCTGGATTTGGGCAACCCCCCATATCAATTACAGGCTGTGGGACATCTTGATTGGGAGCAGCCCTGTAGAGAAGGACTTGGGGATGCTGATTGATGAGAAACTCAACGTGAGCCAGCGATGTGCACTTGCAGCCCAAGCGGCCAACTGTGTCCTGGGCTGCATCAAAAGAAGCATTGCCAGCAGGTCTAGGGAGGTGATTTTTACCTTCTACTCTGCTCTTGTGAGACCAGTTCTGGAATCCTCAACATAAGAAGGATATGGAACTACTGTAATTTAGTCAGAGGGCTGGAGCACCTCTGCTATGAGGATAGGCTTAGAGAGTTGATCTTATTCTACCTTGAGAAGAGAAAGATCCAGAGAGACTTTATAGTGGCCTTTCAGTACCTGAAGGGAGCCCACAGAAAAGCTGGGGAGGGATTTTTTTACAGGGCCATGTAGTGATCGGATGAGGGGGAACGTCTTTAAATTGGAAGAGGGAAGATTTAGATTAGACATAGGAAAGAATTCTTCACAATGAAGGTGGTGAGACACTGGAACATGTTGCCTAGGGAAGCTGTGGATGCCCCTTCACTGGAAGTGTTCAAATCCAGGTTGGATGGGTCTTAGAACTAGATCATCTTTAAGGTCCCTTCTCACAAACTATTCTATGATTCTATGATACTAATATCAGCTTTCAGGGTACCCTGCTCACAATGGGTTACCAAGCTAGCACTAGTTGTTGGCTGTTACATTTCAGTAAGTAGGGATAGCCACTGCACATACTGAATGCATATCACAGAGCTAGAAGCAGTACTGCCACAGATGGCCACCTAAGGTGACTTTTAGCAGCAACTTTGGGAAATAGCTGTGATTTCATCAGTTGTTCTGCAGGTGTAAACCGAAACTCTGCAACAGAGTTTGGTTGACATGTGTGCCAAGGCTGGGCATTTCACTTTCAGATGAAACCACAATAAACATTGTGTGACAGGAGAGTCCAGGCTGTAAAACAAAGGGGAGTACAAGATTCATTTTCCAAGAGAAATATAATGTCAGCCAAAAAGTGGTATTTCTAAAAAAAAAAAGAAAAGAAAAGAGAGAAAGAGAGAATAATGAAGTATTTTCGGTGGGTACTTTTTCTGTATTATTAACTTCAGATTTATCTCTAATTCTATCATCATTAATTCAATTAATTTCCCTAAAAGTTTGCCAGTTTTTTATGGGCTTTAAAATACACCACATGGTAGGATCCAAAACTGTTTGCAATAGGAAGATTTACTGAGGCAAGTTCCAAAGCACTTCAGTTTACAGTTCTTGCTTATCATTATTAATAAAAGCACTGCTACTGATCAAACACAGTATTGCACCGTTTCTTGTATCACTTCTTACAGAGGAATGTAAAATAAGTCATAGGGAAACAGAGTTCAGTTTTCCAGAGTACATCCTTTAGCATACGAAGAGAAAAAAAGAAAAAATGGAGACATATGGTAATTGTAGTTACTCAGGCGTCATTGATTTTGACGATGATTTCACCAGCTTATCTACTGAATAAAGGAAGGAGTTGTTAGGAAAAGTGAGCAAATGGTTTTCAAACTTGCTTTGAAGCTCTCTACGTATTTTGTCACAGACTACAGAGGACTTGGATTTGCCTTTCATGAACTGCAGTAATGCAGGTGGTAACTTCCAGCTCTATAGCTGTTGACCAGTAGTACTTATCCATGCAAGTTAGTCTTACTTCCATGGGGTGTGAAAAGACCTCAACAGTTCAATCATTTCTGAATTACTGACTGATAACTGCACAATAGTGTGACTGAAACTGTTTACAGAGGCAGTGGCAGGATGGGCTCCTTGGGGAGATGACTGTGAGAAACCTTTTGAGAGGCGGGCGCTGTGGGAATGTAGGCAGGTTCCCAGGGGTGAGGAGAGGGAACAGAGTACTAGTGAGCTGGGACATGTGTGCAGACAGGGGAAAGCTAGGACAGGTGATCGACTGTGACATTAAAGAGCTCTGCGCTGGATTGGAATCTGGCCCAAAGTGGTCAGCGCAGCCTCAGAGAGTGCAGGGGGAGCTGGGGTGTCCCTCTTCCTCCCTTTAGCATCTCTTTACCCTCCAGGCCAAAGAAAGCTCCAAGCGACACAAGCCCTCCAGTCAGTGCACACTGCACAAAAGAGAGAGACCCACACACAAAAGCTCTACGGACCTGTACTGAGTGATTTCCCAGCTCACAGGCAAACAACAAGCAGTGTGAAAACTTCAGCGGAATTGTTCACTACTTTGCTTCACTAAATAAGCCACTCATATGATGGGGGAAATTTAAGCAGTATATGTCATAGAAAAAGCTGTCTTCAGTCAATTCTTGAAAGGAAGCATGGGTTTGGACTACAGACACATCTGAAAATATTGCATCCTGTTCCTGGACCAGAGGTGCCAGAAGTGAGGGACACAAAATTTATTAAATTAGCTGCATGCTGATTTGGGTTGGGAAGTTAATGCACCATGTACTCATTCATACAGCTTCTCTCTCTTTCTCTCTAAATGCAGGGAAGTAGTATGTACCATGGTAGGGCATGCATTATTTTGTTCTGAACCTTTGTAAAAGCATCATGCAAAGCTAAATTAATGCCTTCATACAAACTGTTTGTGAGGTAGCACCGTCAGTTGTTAAATAGTCCCTATTTAACAAGAGATGAAAGCGACACGAGGTATTGAATTTCTATATAACAATTTTCATAATCTTGCTGAGAAACAGCCAAGTCCCTAAGCAGGTGCCCAGGTTACTGAGAATCCCAGGCGCTGCAGGTCAGGGTCCCTGTAGAACATCAGAGGTTTCTGTCTCATAGGGATGGTGGCCCCAACAAGATGGACCATTTCCACAGTGCTCAATACCATGTGGGAAGCATCAGCCTGGGGTTGCAGGACAATTTCCAAATGGTCACTTGGGCTGTCCCTGGGCATGGCACCAAACTCCCTGGTTGCCCTGTGTGGTTTTTGCATCTTGTCTACAAAGCAGTGGTATGGCAGGGCCCCACTGGGCAGATCTGCACTGCTCCCCAAGGCTGACAGGCTTTCAGCAGTGCGTGAAGCATCCCTGTTAGCAAGAAGAGTTTGTAATCTGGTTGTAAAGAATGTAAAGCACTTTTGGATTCTTCTGGATGACTGACAAATAAATGACAACATTGAAGTTATTAACTGGCTGACATAACTGGCTCATTCAGACTCCCAACTCTGCTCAGTATCTGCATGACCTCACCTCTGCTTGGGAGACAAAGTTCTTACTTATTGGTTGGCTAAATCTGAAAATTAAAAAAAAAAAAAAAAAAAGTCAGTTTTCTGGCAAGAGGAATGAGCAATGACAGCAGTCTGGGCAGGGCAGTGCACTGGCCAGCTTTGTCAGCTCAGGAGGTGACTTCAGCTGGAATTAGCAGAGGGAATACCGCCCAGAGACCAGTCTGAGCAAACAAGAGCAACCAGCAGCAAGAGCACCAGCCTTCACTCCTCGAAGAGGAGACACAAACAGGACTGTTCAAGGTTTCCACTCACGGAAATGGCTGATTGAACAGCAATGCTTGTCATCTTCCACCAAGGAGCACTTGCATATTGTCATCCAAGCAAAGGCTTGCTCAATGCAAGATGGATTTCAAGTGAAGCATAGCGTAAGAGTGAACTGGTCTCTTGCTAATTTCCCTGATTTACAGCTACAGCTGCATTATTGTGCTTACATTTCACACAACAGGGAGTTATATCACAGAGTCTAGGAGACACCAAAACAAACTGTACACAAAGAGCAAATAACTGGCTAAGCGTCATGACAACAATCACCAAAATGAAGATAATACGTTAAATCTGAGAGAAGGGTGTTTCTTTTAAATCTCATGATACACACACAGGTGACAGCCTCACAGTCAACGAACACCATGCCTTTCTGCAAATCCTTCATCAATGTCATGGTTTAGCCCTGACCCAGCTAAATTTTCAGCAGCTAAAATTGTGCAGTTGGGCTCCCAAATTCCGCTCCCAGGGGAAAGGGAGAGGAAAATGAGAGGAAAAATACTTGTGGATTGCAAACTAAAACTACAGCTTTAACGAAATTATTATAAGAACAGTAATAATTATTAAAATAATTAGAAAGTAATGAAGATTTGTACAAATATTCGAGATCACACCCCCACCCCTCAATGACCGTACGTCACCACAAATGCCGTAGACCAGACACGGGGGAATGGGTCCATAGTTAGGAGGGAGCTGAACTCAGGATCTGGATTCAGGGACACAGAGATCCGGGGTCAGGAACAATCAGACAAACAAGGTTCTCATTGGACATTGGTTATCTCAAAAGAGAGCAAGACCCTTGTTATCTCTCAGTTTTATACCGAGTGTGGTGTATATGGGATGGAATACTCTTGTTTGTCAGTTTGGGATCACCTGTCCTGTCTGCCCATCCCTGAAGATATGGCCGTTTGTCAGTAGGCCTAGGATGGCCTTAGTTTCTAGAAGAATAAGTATAAATATTGGCCTCTGTGCATACCAATACCCCATGTTACTACTTCTGGAGAGGAACTGTCTGGAAAACATGCAGTTAGCTTTCAGAAAAAATGTAGTTACGTTAGACTAAGGCCAACACAGTCACCCCAATTAACTCAAATCATAACAATCACACATAACAGGCAGGAAGTGCTTGCTGGTAGACAGGTTGGAGACGTGTCAGGAGCAGTGTCCCTTCTGTGCAGAGGGGGCAGCTGATGGTGGCTGTGGTGGAGTGGCGATGAGGCATGGTGGCAGGGGTACCTGCTGTGCCCATTGGGACAGGCCCATCCTGAATGAGTGAAAATTCCTTTCCATAGTGTCTAAGCCCCTCTCTTGGCATACACAAGGGAACTGCCTGGGGCTACCAAGAAAGAAAGACTTAAACTGTGAAAACAGCAAGAGAAAGCTTTGGGTTGTGCTAAGAGGCTGTCAAGCACCTCAATCCATCCATGTCAGAAAGATTTAGGTACCTAAGCAGCTTTCCAAAACTTGCACATATCCATCAAATGAGGAATTTTGTCATTTTAGGTTATTACTACATTAATATGTAGTCAGTAACAACCCCCAGGTTAAAAATAGGAAGTTAATGGGGATAAGCAAGGGGGACAGAATGAGCTTTCTGTTTAGTTTTCACAGGGAAATGGAAGTAGTTATATCTGTTAACTGCAGTGCTGCACTTCATTCCTGCATCTTCACTGGGGCTCTACAGTCTTGGACATCCCCATTCCATCACTTGCCCCAGGTCCATCTCTCTGGTAAACAAATGAGTACCAGCTACAAATGAGGATTATTTTTCTAAGATGCAATGTCACTTGCAGGAGTTTGACTGGAATCCCAATGAGACGCCTTTTTCCTTTCTATTATCTAATTTGAAAGTATTCATGGCTGCGTTGCTGATACTGTCTTTTTAGTAGATCTATATTCTATTACTGCTGAAATCAGATTCAATTTCCCCGTGCTACAGAACTCATGAGTCAGAAAACAAGAAAAAGGATCCTTGTTTGGAAAGATGTTGGGTCTCTTACTTACCCATTCTTGATGACAGAGGTATTTTAATGGACAGATCAGATATGTTGTTCCCCAAAACTATGACATGTTTTTTGATGTTGATTCAAATATGGCACTGAATCTTCGCCAAATTATAAGTCTTTATTTTAAAATAATTTTGTTAATCATTACAAAATTTAAAATGTTTCTTCACTAGGTACTTACACTTCTTCAGAGATATATAATCTGAACAATACTTGCGCTGAATTATCTCCTGGATTTTGCCTTTTTGCCTGTTAAATGCATCAGATTATATTGGGTCATCTGTGCTGTGCTTTGCTATTATCTTATTCTGAAAAGTAAGTGAATGGAAGAAGTCATCATGGTAGTTCCATCTGCCCATTAAAGGACGTGAGTTTAGCCAAAAACCAACATCATTCAACTATTAGCATCATCTTGCAAGATCTTCTTTCTCTTAAATTTATACATAGTGTGCGTTAATAGTTATGTGACTTCACAGCCCTTGTTTAGGCTTGGGATATTTATAGTAGAACATTTAAAATCTAAAATATGCTGACTGTCAAAGTCCTGACTTTACTCTGGCTTGAGAGGACAATTATATATATATATAGAATAAGAATGTGACAACTTCTGAATTGATATATAACCATGCTGTAATAAATAGGACATTACATTCCAGGTTATCCAGGTTATTTCTGTCAAAAAAAATACTTTTTATGTGACGATGCTCCAAATATTATTACTTAATTCTGAGAATTTTTTTTCTTTATGACTAACAGCAAGTACCACCAGGCAATGTTAAGCTGTATAAAGCAGTCTGAAAGTGTAGACATATCTCAGAGGAGTGCGGATGTAGACCTCTAAGTATCGATGCAGAACTCACTCTCACACACTTGCATACTTTCACCTGAGTATATTGTAATGATGTATAATTCATAACATACTTATATTGTGAATCAGAGCTGATCACAGCTGTGATGAAGTGTGGGGCAACCTGCCTAACATCACTCCCTCGCCATGTTACAAAGGGCTTTGGCTGTACTGGGGACTGTAACTGCAGGAAATGCTGCTTGCTTTGTCCCCTTAACTGAAACTATATCTGCAAAAAATTTCTGCCCAGCTGCTAATTTGGGACACAAAGTTAGACATTGGTAACTTCTGCAGTGTCTTCCTCTTCAATCACAGACAACTTTTCAAACTCTCCCAGGAGTGTGCGTGCCTTTATTTTGTGGATTTCCACTTCATTCTCTGCATTTTCTACTGGACACTTTCAATAACAAATTTTGCCCATAAGGATTTAGCATATGGGAAAGTGTCCTTGCCATGTTTTTGTCACTCCAGTGCAGAGTGTGAAAGCTTGTCGAGGAAGGCAAAACTGTCTTAGAGGGCAGGAGGAGACTTATTACATCTCTACAAATTGGCACTCAGCTGCCAGTGATGCTGTGATCAGTCTCCCCGGAGATCTTCTTCAAGTTTGAGAAACTGGTGTATCTCCAGCATTACTGAGAACTGTGTTTCTTTGGACTTGTTTGACTTGGATTTCTACCGGTTGCTGATTAGTTTTGGCTTGTCAGCAGGCTGCGTCTGTGATTAATTCTCCTTATGAATGGAAATATAGAATTTTTGTAAATATCATTTCTGTTTCTGGGTTATTTCTTCTGACAAATGGTATGAAGCGATCTCTTCCTGGCTGCATACTTCACACTGCAAAATGCTCTCTTACATTTTAGTCTCAATATGTTCCTTTCTCTTGACTTATTCTACTCTTGAGACAGAGCAATACACCATCTGTGACGAGAGGAACTTCAAAAACTCCTACTTTGCTCAGAAGTAACTGTACAGAAATTGCACCTTATCTGTGTTGATAGCTCTTTCCCACATGCATTATGTCCTGCCGTATTCCTTATTTTTGCCAAACTGCAAACCACGACACTTTTTTTTTGTCAGACTTTCCACAAAATTCTCTTTATGCTCATCCTTATTTTATATTCTGTTAAGTGAATCTCAACTGCTGTAAACATTTCTCAGGGCCCCTACAAGATGCTTGTGCCATTGCCCGAGATCTGTTAAATCTTGGGCCCCCCGAAGCTGAAAAGATCAATGTTTTAACATGTTGATACCTTTCATATTTCTTTTCTTTCCATTTTCATCAATAAATTATGTCCCCTACTAACAGTGGAATTCAGGGTGGACTTAAAAGATCAAGCTTTCTCATATATAATATATACAAATCCATATATAAAATTTGCATATACATTATGTATTTTATAGCATATAGAATATAAAAATATATATATTTTACATATAGTGATGATAAATAAATAAATAATGCATATTGTTGAAACTATTCCAGATGAAAAAGAGTTCATGCTTTGTCTCCCAGTGAAGAAAGACAGAACTAGTGCTTTGCCTAAATATGTTTATGACGTTCCCTACCTGATGTAGACTGAGCTATGGCAATTTCAAATGTGTTCACAGCACCCTGTATTGCTGGACCTGAAAACCAAGCATTTTTCAGAGGTCAGCAGCAGTTACATATCATGGTACAACAGCCTGACTGGGAGTGATTTCAAGTTATTAAAGTTATAAATCAAAGCTCTTTCAAGTGAAAGAGGCTGAGCAACTGGCTGAGTAGATTTGGAATTTGCGCCCGGGTTGCATTCCCCTCCCTGAGATTAAATGAGCTGTTTGGAGGTAAGATGTCTGATCTATGGAGACTGCCTCAGCCTTCTCTGTAGCAGATAAAGACCTCTGAAAACGATCAACATGAAAATGCTAAGTATGGGGACTTGAATCCTCTCTCTGAGCCCTTGTACTTTTTTCAGTGTCCCTTAATGTGGTTTCTAAGCTTCCCACACTTTCTTGGCACTGCCTTCCTCTACCTCCATTTTATTTTTTCTCAGGTTTCTCTTGACACTTTGTTGTGGATATAGTGACAGAGAGATGCCATCCACTCTTAGAATCATAGAACCTTCCAGTTGGAAAATACCTTTGATATCATTGAGTCCAACTGCACCCATCACCCACTAAACTATGTCCCTCAAAAACTCATCTACCCATTTTTTAAACACCTCCAGGGATGGTGACTCAACCACCTCCCTGGGAAGCTTTTTCCAGTGCCTGACTACAGTTTCAGTAAAGAAATTCTTCCTAATATCTAGTCTGAACCTCCCCTATTGCAATTTATGGCCATTTCCTCTACATTCTCTCACCCGTCACTTGCGAGAAGAGATCAACACTTGCTCTGCGAGCCTCCTTTCAGGCAGCTGTAGACAGCGATGAGGTCTCCCCTCAGCCTCCTCTTCTCCAAGCTAAACTAAACCAGTTCCTTCAGTCGTTCCTCACAGGATTTGTTCTCCAGCCCCTTCACCTGTCAGCCTTCTCTGGAGGCGCTCCAGCACCTCAATATCCTTCTTGTAGTGAGGGGCCCAGAACTGAACACAGTACTCAAGGTGTGCCCTCACCAGTGCTGAGTACAGGGGCACAATCACCTCCCTGGTCCTGCTGGCCATGCTATTTCTGATACAGGCCAAGATGCCATTGGACCTCTTGGCCACCTGGGCACACTGCTGCCTCATATTCAGCCGGCTGTCAACCAACACCAGGTCTTTCTCCTCCAGGCAGCTCTCCAGCCATTCTTCCCCAAGCCTGTAACGTTGCGTGGGGTTGTTGTGTTCCAAGTGCAGGACTTGATATTTGGTCTTGTTAAACCTGAGTCTGTTGGTTTCAGCCCATCGATCCAGCCTGTCCAGATCCCTCTGCAGAGCCTCCCTTCCTTCAAGCAGATCAACACTGCCAGTCAGTTTGGTGTGATCTGCAAACTTGCTAAGGGTGCATTCGATCCCTTCGTCCAGATCATTAATAAAGGTATTGAACAGGACTGGACCCAGCACTCAACCCTGGGGAACACCACTCATGACCTGGATTTAACTCCACTTACCACCAGTTTGTGGTCCCGGCCATGCAGCCATTTCTTTACAGAGCAGAGGGTGTGCCTGTCCAGGCCAATGGCAGCCAGTTTCTCAAGCAGAATGCTGTGAGAAACGATGTCAAAGGCTTTACAAAAGTCCAAGTACACCACATCCACAGCCTTTCCCTCATCCATCAACTGGGTAACCTTGTATAGAAGGAGATCAGGTTGGTCTGGCAGGACCTGCCTTTCATAAACACATGTTGACTGGGTCTGATCACCCAACTGTTCTGCATGTGCTGTGTGATAGCACCCAATATGATCTGCTCCATGACCTTCCCTGGTACCGAGGTCAAGCTGACAGGCCTACAATTCCCCGAATCCTCCTTCTGACCCTCTTGTAAATGGGAGTTACGTTTGCCAGTCTCCAGTTGAGCGGCACTTCCCCAGTCAGCCAGGACTTTAACCAAGACTTCTTGGAACATTGAGGGTTTGTCTTCACAGTCTTCTGGCTCAGGAGGCTTGGAGCCCAGAGAACACCTTACCTTCCTATCAATGACTGAAGCAAACAAGGTGTTAAGTACCTCTGCCTTGTCCTCTTCCTTTGTTACTACCATTCCCCTTGCATCCAATAAGGGAGGGAGGTTCTCCTTGGTCCTCCTGTTGTTAATATACTTGAAGAAACATTTTTTGTTGTCTTTCACTGAACTGGCCAGCTGGAGTTCTAGTTGGGCTATAGCCCTTCTAATTTTTTGCCTACATGATCTCACCTGCTCCTTGTAGTCCTCTTGAGATGCCTTCTCCCTCTTCCAAAGCTCATATATTTTCCTCTTTTTCCTTAGACCAACACAGAGCTCTCTGTTAAGCCAAGCTGGCCTTATTCCCCGCTGACTCATTTTACGGCACACAGGGATTGCCTGCTCTTGCGTTGCCACAACATCCTTCTTGAGCATCCAGCCCTCATGGGGCTCCTTTGTCATTTAGGACTGTCTCCCACTGGACTTTATCAAGCAGCCTTCTAAACAATTTGAAGTCTGCCTTCTGGAAGTCCAAGGTGGCAGTTCTGTTGAACACCTCCTTACTCCTCCAAGAACCGAGAATTCTATCATCTCGTGATCACTGAGCCCTGGCGTTCTCCAACAGTCACCTCCTCCACAAGGCTCTCTCTGTTGACAAACAGCAGATACAGTGGGGTCGATTCACTCACCAGTTGTATCAGGAAGTTATCATCCATAGACTTGATGAACCTCTTAGACTGCTTCCTTTCTGCTGTGTTATACTTCCAGAAGATATCTGGAAGGTTGAAGTCTCCCACAAGAATGAGGGCCAGCAATCGTGAGACTTCTCCCAGTTGCTTGTAGAAGAGATCATCGGTTTCCTCGTCCTGGCTGGGAGGCTGATAACAGACTCCCACCACTGTGTCTGGCTTACTGTGGGTTCCACTGATTTTAACCCACAAGCACTCAACCCTATCTTTAGCATATTTTAGTTGTACACAATGAATACTTTCTCTAACATAGAGTGCAACCCCACCGCCTCTCTTTCCTAGCCTGTCCAACCTGAAGAGTTTATAGCCACCCATGGCAGTGCTCCAGCTGTGCGAATCATCCCACCACGTTTCCATGATGGTGATTATATCATAGTTTTCTAGCCTTAAAATGGCTTCCAGCTCCCCTTGGTTGTTGCTCATGCTGCATGCATTGGTGTAAATGCACTTCAGCTGGGCTGTTATTTCCACCCCTTTACTACGTGGAATAGGCTCAAGTCTTGACTGTCTGCTATTGGTGGTTTGTAACCTAATGATAACCTTTGAATTCTGGCTGCCACTTGGAGTGCTATTCTCTACTTCAACTGACGTGGCAGACCAGGTGCTCTTACCACCAGGCTGTTCCTCAGAGCATGAGGTGCCATTCTCACGATTTAATCTATTGAGCCTAGTGATGTCCCCCTCCCCCTTCCAAGCTAGTTTAAAGCCTTCTTGATTAGTCCAACCAATTTTTTAGAGAGTATCCTTATGCCTTTATGGGACAAGTGTGCGCTGTCATTTGCCAAGAAGCCTGGCATATAGGCCAACCCATTGTTGAAGGACCTGAAGTTTTCTTCTTCGCTCCATGTTTGGAGGCAGTCATTCATTTCTTGGCTCTTCCCACTCCTTCCCTCACCATTCCCTATGACAGAGGAGAATACGATCTGTGTTCCTGATCCCTTTACCATTTGACCTAAGGTCCTAAAGTCCTTTTTGATTGCTTTGAGGTTTCTAGTTGGTTTTTCGTTATTACCCACCTGGAAAATGAGTAGTGAGTAATAATCTGTGGACTTGACAAGTTTGGGAAGTTGTCTTGCCACATCACCAACCATGTCCTAAGACAGAAGTAGCAATATATTTATTGACAGAAAGCAGAGATTAAACAAAGTTTGATAATAAACGTGACAGTGATTTACAGGGTTCGATGGTAAGGAATATTTGATTATTTACTGCATAAAAGACAGGGTCAGGCAAAAGCTGTCAAGGAGACCCCCTTGAGGAGGGAAAATTTGAGAGGTTTATCTTTCAAGGGGAGGTCCTGACATGCAGCCCACTGTTGTTTCAGTAGACCCCAAATGACTCCTGTGTTGCTCACTATTTATAGAGTAAGATGATTGACCCATAGTCATATTTATATACCAACAGCAGGTGCCAGTTTATTCCAGATTTGTTTTGAGCTGGATACTGATCAGCACTGTGGCCAGGTGAGTGCATCACCATAGATTGTATTGTTATCTGTCTCCCCTGAAACGCAGCCATCACAACCACCACCATCACCACTGGTGGTTATCACTTGATCACGATCTATAGAAACGGTCAGGTAGGAAGTCGGGGGAAGCACACCGTCACACTTTCTGTTCTTCTTTCTTCATGTAGTTGTCCTGTGTCCCTTCTACCAGAAATTATCACTTCAGTTACTGTGCTCTGTGCCACCAAGACGAATATGAGATACCTGTCCCTGTCTGGTATCACTGAAGTTCCACTACAGCTTCTCTTCTCTGCCCATAGCTGCACAGTTCCTTGTTATAGAAATATCCATTGGCTCTTCAAAGAAAACTTGCACACAATATAAGCCCTGCAAGTTATAAGAAAAATGGAGCAATGTGACCAAGATTTTATGAGTTCTGTAATATTGCTGATATTTCTGCCTCAAAGAGACAAACACTGTCAGCAAACTCCCTCTATTGAGTCTGGTTGAGGTGGAGCTAGTTTTCCCCATAGCAGCCCTGACAGTGCTGTGTTTCGTACTGGTAGCTGGAAAGGTGTTGATAACACACCAGTGTGCTGGCTGCTGCTCAGCAAGTCTCCCACAGTACCAAGGCTCTCTCCCCAGCATCCCCCCCCTTCAGGAATAGGCTAGGAGTGGGCGAGTTCTTGAGATGCGACATAGCCAGGACAGATGATCCAAACTGACCAAAGGCATATTCCATAACATAGAATGTCTGCTCAACAAAAAAAGCTAAGAAAAAGGAGAAGAGGACAGCATTACATATTATGACATTTGTCTTCCAGAGCAACCACTATAAGTACAGAATCCCTACCTCCCAAGAAGTAGGCAAACATCACCTGTCCATGGAAAGTAGAGAATAAAACTTTTGATTTTCTGTGCTTCTGCACGTGACCTTTGATTTTGCTTTATTAAAATTTTGTCTTGCCCAAAGATTTTTTTTCCATCTTATTTTTTCCCCATCCTGTCCTGCTAAGGAGGGGAGTGATAGAGCAGCTTGGTAGGCATTCGGTGTTCAGTCAAGGTCAACTCATCACATTTCCTCTGCCAGAACTGGGAAGAGGCTCAAAAGCATCCCAAAATTTTATTAAATCTTGACAGCATACATCTGTCTGCAAGGAATAGAAGGGAAAGCACATTAAACTTGTAGCCTCATGCTTCAGAGAGAGGAACAAAACACACAACTCTTCCATTTGACTCAGGCTTTATACAAAATGTTGAAGCATAAATATTTTCACAGGGGAGACAGTGTTGGACTCTTGGGAGTAATTACAGCGCAAGTCACATTAGTGTGGGCTGGCGATTTTGTTATCTTCTTCAGACTGCCTGCTCCAAGGAGTGTTTTAGCCATTTCCCTTCCCAAGACTGCTCAAAAAATACAAAAGCTGCTCTGACTTGCACCTTCTAACAAGCCAGAAAGTTAGCTCCCAATTGCTATAGCAGTGGTGTATCCAAATCACACCCACTTGGTCCCAGGGTAAGCATGCATCACAGGGTCTTCACTGCTGTCTTCAGCCCTTGAAAATAGAGCAATCCTGCTGGATGGGCTCAGCAAAAGTAATAATGGAAGTATGAGTCCTACAGCATTCTCTGTCATTACAGTTATGCAAGATAACACATGCATCACAGCTTGGAATGCATTTCCATTAGCAAGCAATTCAAGGAACTGAGGTGTTCAGAGTGCTACAGATGTTCATCTCTATCCACTGCCCCTCCAAGGCGAGCAGTCCCAAGGAAGGAGCCGTAAGTCCCCAGGGAACAAAATGAGCCCACCAGCCCTTCTGCAGTAATCACAGACAGGCACATTCCCTCACACACACATGAGCCCCTAACACCAGAGGCATCCCCGAGGGGGTGGGGGCTGATAACGTAACCAGTTCTCATAACTTTATCACGAATCTTGGAACAGTCAATGTTTATTTTAAAGTTCCAGGAGTCATAGTTTCACAGACTTAGCAATAACATCATGCTGGGACTTAACACTTAAATTATCCATTATTTCCCTGAGTCTATTCCATTGCTCTGCTTTTCCTTGTTCTTCATCTTCCCCAGAGCAATTCTGCCTGTTGTAATATTAAAGCATATGTTGCCCAGATGGACCCATATAACCAGTCAATCTACGTCATGTACAAGAGTGTTCTGTTCCTCTCACTATTTACTGCAACACCCATGATTGTGGTACCTGCAGATTTCACCATTTGTAGCCACACTTATTCCTTCAGAGTCCAGGTACTATCACAAAAGTTTACCCATGCAGTTATTCTGGTGGATGAGGATTCCACATTTGCAACCATGTTTTAATATCTGTTATCTCACCTATCTAACATAGACAGTGAACATTTGATCCTATAAGTGAACTTAAGTGTATCTATAGTTTTAATATTTTTTTTCTGTGTTGCAATGTGTCACACAGGAGTCTACAAGTGTATGTTTCTGTGCGTGTGGGCATGGTAATAGAGCAGCATTGTAATACAGCACTGCATCATATCTGGCTGGACCAGACAGGATGCAGAGATAATACCACGATTTGCACCCACTACCAAGACAGACCTCAGTTACCTTTATAAGATTATAGTCTCATCAACATAAAAACTGTTACAGGAAAGGAAGGTCTAACAATCTTGTTAGCCTGTCAACTGCCATCAATTACACTGCCCTCCTTTCCTGGCTGTTTCCCACATCTGCTTTCTGGTGTCTGGCCTGTGTCTGTGTATGTTTATGTGGATAATGTATCTTATATTAGAGATAAAATAAATATTTAGTCTTCAAAGTTTCAAGGAAAAAGCTAAAACCCCGAAAGCTAATTAAAAATCCCAAAGTTTACAATTCAGTATAATCTCATGGCTTTTAAGTTACTTCTGTGAATTTCTGGATCCTGCCTCCATGAACCAGTAATAGAGTGTGCCTGGGGCTGAGTGGAAACAGCCAGTGAGTGGTTGGGACACTTTGCCTTTAGCCTCAGCGAGGCAGTTTGGGGAAGGTGGGTCAAATTTGAGGAACTAGCTAAGTATATAAACTTCATATATAACAAGCACAACTTGTAGAACTGATGCACGTGCCACAAACAAGGGTGGTGTCGTAAATAACGAGAGGAAGAGATCACACCTGTACATGCTACATGAAAGATGAAGAAGGTTTGAAGGAAAGGCAAAGCAATGGAGTAGACTCAGGGTAACAGAAGATAATCTAAGTGTTAGGTCCTGTGACGTGGTGTTATTGCTAAGTACAAGACCATGACTCCAGGAACTTTAAAATAAACATTGACCATTCCAAGTCATTGAACATTGCACAGCTTGCATGACTGATACAGCGCTGCAGGAGAGAAGAAACACCACAACAGCGCAACCCTGCTGCTGCCTCACCCCCATCACCACAGGCAGCAAAAGACAACACTCTGAAGGTCTCCCCACAAACCCCTGCTTGCCAGTGAGTGCTATTTAATTGTGCTCTCACTGTGTATAAAATCCTAGAGTAGTGAATTGAAAATTACATTTCTGCTGATTAATAAGAGGAGGGAATATGAAGTAAAGTAGGTGAACTGAAAGCCTGTGAGGGAGGAAGAGTGGCTGCTGCTCATGCAGCACTGACCAAACAATAGACAGGGTCCACGCACCAGCAGAAATTAGGATTATGCTGTGTGTAAAACCTCTTTCAGTTTACAGACACCTCATGCCCTATGGTACATACACCTGTACCAAAATTAGAGTTAGGAGGACTGAAACTACTGATCCTCAGCATGTGAACATATTAAGTCCCCAAGATACATCCCATCAGCTCCAGGGAGTGAAATTCATAACATCTTATATACCATTTCTGTGTATGCAACCCCTGAAAAAGAAGCAAGCAACAGGGAGAGAGGAAAGTGTGTTCTCTGGGGAGGCTCCCAGTTGATGGCAGTGAAACACAAGGGAGAATTAACAGGAAACTTTGAAGCTGCAATCTCCTGTTGAGTTTAAATGTGTTTCAGTTCCTGTTTAAACAAAATTTGTAGTCTCTAAAGTAGCCACAGTGGCAAGTTTATATTTGTGTTTTGTTACTGCAAAACCCTGAGCAAATCTGGACTTCTCCTGTGGTATCTGTGGTACATGGACAGGACAGGACCAATACAAACTAAATACAAGTAGAAAATAAGATGAGAAAAATAAGTGAAAAAAACAAAACCTACAAGTTTTGTAGTTGGTTACTGAGCCCACAACAAAATGCAAACCTCAGTGCCTCCAATATCCAACATCCAGTGTCTGCTCCCGATAGCCTGAGGAAATGCTCTACCATGGCATGTTCTGCTTGAAAGAGAGCACAACTCCTGTAGCAACCCACAAAGAAGTTTGATAAAATAAGCATATGCATCTATACAATCTATAGAGCACATTAGAGCATTTTATACAAAAAGATCAATTTGAGTGCCCCATTTAGAAAGCTCCCCAAAGAGAAATCCTAAAGAGGATTTTTGGGTATTCTTCCTGGGAATAGTCAGAAAGCTGTTAAGCGGCAGAAACTGTTTAACGATGGCAGTGTTCTAGTGGACTGTTTCTGGAGTCAAGCAAAGAACCAGTGCACAAACTTCTGCCACTCAGAGAGCTAAAGAAAACAGTCATAATCTGAATTGCTTTTAAAGGTAAACCCACACATTTTTAAGATTAGTTCAGACTGATCACCTGTAACGTGTCCAAGCCAAAGCAAGAATTTGAGAAATACTGATGCAAAGGTCTGAAGAGCAAAGACTCTATACAGCTCTTAAATTGCAGGTTTAAGTGGAAAAGATCACAGTGACAGGATATTCATTTCACGTCCCAGATGCCATCCCATCTTGAATTCTTAATCATCTGTCTTCAGTATAGGACACTTTCATGTTATCTTTCTTTCTTGCTCCTCAATTACAAATCAAGGAACAAAAAATTTTGTCTCCAGTTGCTATTCTCCTTTGACATCAACGAGCTCTGGAAAAAAAAGTCCATCTCCTTTTTTCAAGCTGTAAAGCTAAAAACTAAAATAAAATTAATTGAGGTGAAATCTTTATGAAGAATGTAAAATTTCCCGTTGAGACTTACATTTAAAAATGGAAAGAAGACCTAGGTCTGGTTGATCTCAAGAGCAAAACCTTCACATTTCCTTACTCATCTAATTTTCCAGCTGATTTGTGTTGCAAAATAATAGCTAAGTACTGTAAATGAAGTAGGGAAAATTGCCTCTGTGGCCACATGCAATACTTTCAGAGAAATGCAAACACAAAGGAAAAAATATCGGAAGTCTGTACAGGAAATGTTTGCTTAAAATAGTATTCAGCTTCTTCTTTGCTTGCAGAATGTGGATATTGCTATAATCCCTATGCTCCCTCATGCAAGAGGCTGCGCATTTGTCAGAGATCAGTGAGAGAGCAGGCAACAGTTGTGGTGTGAGTAAGATTGTCATGTTGATGTCAATGGGAAAAAAGGACACACCTTTGCCTTGTCTGCAGTGGAAATAATACACCAGTACTAATTATTAGGCTGATACGTATTCCATTCTGTTACCAGAAGTAAAGTAGACCAGTCCCACACCAATGGCTAGTTTCCCTCCTAACCTGCCATGTATTGCCATTGGTTTTGGCTCCTGATTAATTCATTCAGTGCTTTGAAGACACTTAAACTTGCAAGAAAAAGCAACAGCTATTTCTCTAACATTGTTCTTATTAATTTTGCTGTATTCTGATTTCATGAAATTTTCTTTATTACTGTTTATGATGTTCCTACTTTTCTAGAATTTAGACAAACTTTTCAAAGCAAGAGTCTTATGTGAAAAAAAGTAAAATGTCTTTTTCTTTCAAATTTTATGGTTCTGCTTTTTATGAGCTGGATTAGCACTCTTCATTCATATTCTGCACAGTACTACTTGTTTGTGTTTTGCACAGAAAACAGAATTTTACCTATAAAAAGAACAGGATACTCTTGAATCTCATAGGGTTTTGTAATGTTCTATCTCCATAGATCTACTTCCAACTCTCTCAGCTTGTCAAAACCAACCCCATCATGAAAATCCAATCTGGTCAAGTGCATCAGGACATGTGCAGGAATTGACGGGTAATTAAATGCACATCAATAAAATGGGCCCTGTATTCAAGAGTTTGCAATGCAGTGTGCATATTGGAGTCTGCATCCCACATGGGAAAGCAAATATACAGGGAGGCTGTGAAGGAATAATCTGACCATGGAAATAAGAGCGAGAGCCAGGAACAAATCTGCACTCTCTGGACTCCAACTCAGTGTGCTCTGCATGGGACCATACACGAATCAGTAGTGGTCAGACACTATGACGAAGGTGGTTAGTTTTTGATGTTTGAGTGTTTGACATTGAAACTAGAACAACTTTCACAGACTTTTTGTCCTAATGGATGCGCACTGTGAAGTTTTAAGATCTACATATAGGAATTTGAAATCTTTCTCAAAATCCATCCAAGCGGATGCAAGGCGCTCTGGCTCAGCCATGATCCCCTGGCAGAAGCCCTGCCGTTGTCCATTAGCAGTAGGACTTCTAAACCCATCTCTGCTTTGACAATAATAAGCCAGACTATTGATACTGATCACCCCTCACCCTGGTAGTTAGCCAGTCAGAAAGGTTTCATCTGAGGTCATCTTACCTAACCATGTTCTGCTGCCTTTAAATGCTGCCGTTTCTGCTTCGTTCTTAGTGTTGCTATCACAGCATCACTGGGCTTCAGCAGAGATTAGGGTTTCATTGTGCAGGGCGTTGCTCTGCCGCTAAGGAGGAGAGAGTACCAGTCACTAAGCACTTAAATCTAAGCCAACTGGACAGACAAAGGGGCCCATAAAGGGTGTACTCCTGTCCCCAGCAGCAGAAGAAAAGAAATATAGTTACAGACACTGCCATAACATCACACTGGAGGTCTGTGGTGGAAACAGATTCATACTATCAGCTTTACTCTCACCATTTTGCACTTAAACCATCCTTTTATTGTTTGCTCTCAGTGCAGAAACAATGCTTTGCGGAAGTCCTTTTTTTTTTTTTTCAGTTCCCAAAAATACAGTTGTTACGTGTGATTTAATACTGAGTTTTCAAAACAGGCTTGCATTGCTTTGCTGTTAAAACATCTTTCTTGCACGCTTTGGATTCTCGAGTGCTTGTGCCTGTCACCTTTTATATAAAATGTCCAGAATTTTCAGACATAATGTGAAGAGCTCAGCTGCAGCCTCTGCAGAGATCTCTGCAGAGATCAGGCTGACCCTGAGACAGCACTCTGATTAGTTTGATTGCCCAGAGGCCTCCATCAGTCTACAGGGAACAGGCCACAGCAAGGTTTTTTTTCTCTCGAAATAGCAGTTTGAACTCAATAGAAACAAAATAATTAGGTTGGAAGTAACTATTCGTAAAGAAGAATCAATTTATATAGAAACCTAAAATGTTAAAGGAAATAGCATAGAATAGTATTTAGTGCATTTACTGGAAAATACACTAAACCCTCTCCTTTTTTTCACATAGAAGTTATCTTCAAAAACCCATGATATTCCTCCGAAACAAGGAAATATGTGTTTGTATTTGTGTGGTTGTAGCACAGCTGTGGGCTGTGCATTATTTTGTGAACCGAAAAACAAATCTGGTCTCTTGTTTTTACAAATGCATTATCAAGTGGCTTGAAATGTCATGAAAAGTCTCAAGTTCAAACACACTAAAACTTTAATATCTTTGATGACCAGAATATAAAAGGATTATCAGATTATGTGCAATGGCAGGTTTTAGGATTTTGTAATGAGTCCCATTACACATCACGATTTTTTTCTATTTTTTTTCTGAAAATCCCTGATGCCAAATCTTGTAAATAGATAAAGGTCACAGCTTCATTATAAAGAAAAAATTTCTCACTTATTGCTTTGGAAGAAAAAGGGCAGAAATTACTTCTTTAGCTGGTTCTAACAGCGACTACGATGTAGCTAAAGTAATCCCATAGCTTTGAGTCTACTAATAGATTGAAAAGTTACTCTGGGTTTTAAACTGACCATGGTTAGCAACTCTGCAATCCATTTATGCTAGAAATGCACAAAAACAATGGCAAAACAGAAAAACCTGGAGAAAATGTTTAGCTTTCCCCAGCTGCTGCCCTGAGAAGCTGCAATTCTTGTCAAAGTGTCAGGTGCTAATAGCCTGGCAGTGGCTACACACTTGAAACATTTAAATTTGGGATGGCTTTCATTTCTCTGATAGCAAAATATGGTCCTTATGGGCTTAGCTTGCATCCAGCCTTTCCTCCCTTCTCCTTGCCCAGTGAGTCAGGTACCTGGGGAAGTAGCAATTATCTGCAGGCTTCACTCTGGGCGAAGAAGGCTGAGGACCACTTGATTGAAGATGCTCAAGTTTGTTCATTGATCTGAACCGTAAGGTGTTCTGTGTCCAGGGAAAGGAAATATGTCCTGGTTTCTTTCTGCCTCCTGTTTACCATAGGCAGAAACAAGCTCTGTGATATGCACCTTTCATTTGGCTTCTTCTTAATCTTTCTCAGAGAATTCCATAAAAATTATTACCATGAGCCTGAGGATTGACTGTCACCTTTAGCTCTTTCACCGGTGGTAGCAGATTGCTTTCAATGAGCTGTCCTAAATCTGCTAGGTCAAAATCCTCATGGTTCACGTTCCCTGTTTGCATTGATGGAATTTGGAAAGGTTGTGTCTGAGAGTACTGTGCCATTGCCCATACGTGTGTGCTATCAACATAGCAACAACTTGCTAAACACAATTGCACCATTTAAGTGTGTTATGTGATTAGGGCAAACAGGGATCTGGCCCTACATACTGCATCTGTGCTGTTCTGTCCATCATTTCTGAAATCTATAGCACCAGAGAATATGATACCACAAGACTGTAATTTTCAAACTTAAACAAAAGTATTTCCTTGGATTGGTGACCAAACTAATTTTTATGACATGTCGTTTCAGTAAAGGACATTGCTTTATTTCGCAGAAGGGTTTCCCATAGATAATTGTTGTTAGCTGGCTGAGTCGGAATCTGAGAGGATTAAGGAAATCTAAACTGACAGCTGGTTTTGTGCAAGGAAGCATACTGTGGCTGTTGTTACAAGAGGCAATGTGGGATGTTTGTGCACAAATGCATGACAAGGGGGCTTGCTCTTAGCTGTATATGTAGGTGTAGTTTAGCTGTTAAAGCAGCACATCAAGGCTAAATACCTTGCAGAGAAAACTTGATGTGTCTATTTAATCATGCATAGTTTGTGATTTTACTTTCACTACAGTGTTCAGGAACAGATATTTGAATCCTGGTCAAAATAAAAAGTAGCCATATTGCCAATTATCTTGAAGAGAAGCCAAGTCAGCTTACCACTAAAGGGTGAGGATTCATAGCTAGAGGAAAAGATTTGCCTCTCCAGATAACAACCCAGCTTGTAGGTATTCATGACTGACACAGCATATCTTCTCAAAAATAGCATCTCAGATAATGTTTCATACCCCAGCTCCTAGATTCTATTTTCTCCTAGCAAACTGCCCAGCAACTGCTAAGTGTGGATATTTAAAAACAAATGCAGTTTCAATGGAATCATGCGGCTCAGCACTCAGAGGCACCAATGCCACTTCTGCTGAACTCAACAGACATTGAGGCAGCTACTGGCTCTGAAGGTGCCTGTCTGGAAACAAAAATAATTTTGCAAGGCTTTTTTTTTCAGTCAGAAGAGATTTTACCATACCAGTTGAGCACACAGCTGAAAAATCTTAGAAACGGTTTTATTACAGCTGTGTGTAAAGTCACAGGCTGCACTTCAGCACATTTCGCACAGGTTTTGCAGTACTGCAACTCTGATGAATGCCCCAAAGTAACACTTAATTTCCATCAGTGTCAGTGAGGACATGGCTGAGCCCAGGATTTAAAAATCACTCAGCACAATACTAATGATGTTTTGGTGATGTGCACTCAGATGGGAATTACACTTACCAGTATTGGCTAAAATGAAAACCAGAAAATTGTTTGGAAGGGATGAAAATGGAGGGGCAGGATAAAAATAGAAGCATGACTGTGATATCCGCTGAAAGCACAAGGGCTGGTGACTGGCACAACACATGGTGCTGCGGAGCAGGGCAGAGCGCAGAATGTAGAGATCAGGTATTCTTTTGTTCATAAACGGAACAAATCTAAAATCCATCTTGCTGCTATGCTTGCATATGAAGGACAGAGCTACCTGGCTGGACAAGTCTGAAGAAAGCACAGACTGAAGCCCAGATGGCCTTAGGAGAGCAATTTGAACTTTGCAGCTGACAAGCCCCAGTGTAGACCTGTGCAAACAAAAGATAGAGAGCTGGTGTCATGAAATCTGAGCTTGCCCTTCCGGTACAAATGGGATAGAAGAAACTGCTGCACTTTCATGTAAAAGGATCCCAACTTACTCTTGTAAACTAAAGTCAGATGTGCCCACAGAGACACTGCATCAGGAGACTTAATCTCAGGACTTCCACATCTGATCATCCTGGGGAAATGGTTTGCTTTGAGGAGGGGAACATGTACAAAAATGCCTCCCACCTTGTCCTTCAGCCCAGAGTTGAAAATTGCTCCAAGACCTGTCAGTAATTAATTTCAGACTAGTTAACATAAATTTAGAAATAAACAAGATTGAAATAAACAAGAAAAATAAATCCAAAATCTAAGAGGTAAATGTATTTGACATAAGCCTCTTAGTATCATGCAGGTCTCTCAGAGCTGTATTTTGTTCCTTAACATTTTGTGGATCTTTTATTTAGAATACACTGTACTTCTTGTGTCAAGCTTGCTGGAAAAGAAGGTATGGTCTTTTGCCATGGAAATATTCTCCTTCCAAACTGCTGTACTTCTACATGAAAGCAACCCGTTCGCTCCCATTAACTCAAGTCAGCATCTGACCACAATTAATCCAACTGTTTCACACACAAAACCTGTTTATCTTTGGGTTTGCATTAATTTTGATAGTAAAGTGTGCATAGATTAATAATACGTGTATATGTTCTCTTTTCATTGAAGCACGAGACGAAACAACAAATCTCTGACTTTAATATTTAACTCTGAATAGAGCAACTATGATAAAAGCTTATATAAATGATACAGCTGCTGAAGAAGTTTAACTGGACTTGTTATTTTAAAAGCAAAACCTTACAGATATTTTTCACAACTAAGCCTTTATAAAGCATTTTTGAGCACGGGTCATCAAAAATTGCAGAGTTGCTTCTTGCTTTCTAATGAAGTCAAGAAATCACCCAGAATTTCCACAAGTGTAAACAAGCACCAAGAATTCATGTAGAAGCTGGAATAACCCATCATCTAGTTTTGTTTCCTGAATAAACAGTCTTTATTAGAATCAGGATATAATTTGAAGGATGGCAACTATTCTCCACTCCATGGGCCTGACTGAATACGTTAATGAGAAAATGCCAGTTCACTGGAACTGATTAATTCCACATGTTTTCTTGTTTCCTGTTTGTCATATTCACCTTCAGGAGTTCCCACACACATTTTGGCTGGGAACACATCGGGCCACTGCATTGCGTGTCACTGCAACCTAACTGCCCCTCAAGGGCTTGTGGAGTCCAGCAGGCACAAACTGTTCATCAGCTCTAGAGCTGGGAGGTGGTGTACCCTGACCATCCCTGGCAGATACAGATGTCTTGCACACTGCCTGCTTTCTTCTGCATCCATTGATATGCCCTTCCAATAAGCAGCTACTTTTGATTTTACAAACATCCAATAGTTTCTAGTTTCTCTGGAATCACATTTGAATCATTAGGCTCAATTTGCCTCCTTACTTCATTACAGATTCCAGTAGATTCTAATATTTTCTCTCACTGCAGTTAATCGTGGACCGGTATCAAGTTCCTTCTCTATATTGCATAAGACTTTCTAAGGTTATACAGCTGGATCTCAGACTAAGTATGAAAAACATTTATTTAAATAAATAAACTCTTCCATATGTTAGGGATTTAAAATACAAAAAATGCAGGAATAAAAAAGAAGTTATTTCTTATAAAGACTTATTTCAACTTAAGTCACTGTCTTCTATAGATACCTATAAAGAGGGCACAGCTATTACAGGGTGCACTTTGTATTATTTGACACCTATTTATTTTGTGAGTACATTCAAATCAGTATTCAGTGAAGCTGCAACAGGAAAAAAAGTTCTAAAAATTATTTGTCATTTGCCTAAGAATCAACTCCAAAAATTTAGGAAAAAAACCTTCTAACACTGAAAAGGCTATTTCTATTAAATCAGCTAATTTAACAGAACTGGTCTGAAGTGGGAACAGAAATTGTTTGCAACAACTTGAAAGTTTTGGTATCGGAAGGAGTATTTTAGAACATTAGGTGATTCAGGGCAAAGGAGTTCGTTTCGTGTTGAAAAGAGCTTCCCAGAATATTGTCATAGCTGTATTTCTTTTAAATGAGTATAACATTCACTAGCTTGGGAACAGATGTGCCCCTCTGTTCTGTGCACAGCATAACTAAATGAAGTGAGAGATCTTGCAAGAAATAGCTGGCCACTGTAATGAAGGCAGTAACAAAGCCTTCCTGAAGAGCAAGGGGAAGGTGGGAAGGAGGAAAAGAGCAGTAGCGTAAGATTTTTGACAATTTTAAGTTGGAAGTAGAGGCCTATCTACCTAAAATTAGTGAAGATTCTCAGTACCATCAACCAAAATTAGCATTACTGGAGGATCAACCTTGATGATTTCTGACTCCCTCAGACAAACAAAGGAACAGAGTGATTTCCCAAAGATGTTGTCAGAGGATGTGGCATCCTTTTACTGACCTACTGGGGGATATTACAAAGTGACTTCATCTTCCTCTCTCCCTTGTCCAGCAAGATTTTGGAGGCTCCCCATAGCAGAGATGGCTACTCTTTGCATGGGCTCAGCTGAGTTCCCTAGGGACCCTTAGACACAAATTGCAGCGGTTAACTCCCTCTCAGCCCCCAGGAAGAACAGTCCACATCTTCTCGTGCCGTGCTTTGCCAGATGAAGTGGCTTTGGCTCTGAAATCCCTGTCTCGCCCCTCTTGCTCCCGGAGGGTGTCTGGCATTGGCCCGCGGAGGAGCCCCCTGGACGGAGTGTCCTGGGAAGCTCTGACCCCTTGTGGTCAAGAAAGAGTCCATACCACCTCTCCAGTGGGAAAAAGGAGGAAGAAAGCAAAGGGCATGTTATTCTTGGTGCAGTTCTGGCTGAATTCTGGCTGCCTGCCAAATATCTTCCTACTTTCCCAGGGAAATATCGTGGTACTTCCATGGGCATCCAGCAGCTCTTGTGGTTGCTTTTCCATGAATGAATTATTTCAGATGCATGACTTGGAAGGATTCATCCTGCAAAAGATATCCCTTTTCTGTTGCAGAGAGTTTTGTCAAATTTTAAATATGAGGCTCAAATTTTGCATGCTACGGACCTTACCTCATCCTGCACCATTTTCACTCCTAGAAGTCTGACTCTGAGAAAAACTATTTTGAGTGTATTCAAAAATAATTGTGCTGTGACTGAACTGTTCTCTGGAAAGGTTTAGTCTGGAAACTCTGGAAAGGTCCAAAGAACATCACTTGAAATTTTGCTGAGGTAAGGCAACCATACTTTGCATAAAGTCTGTGACATTTTGGCAAAGTTACAGACCTTTCAAATCTATGGTTTTGCAGAATCACAGAATGACCTGTGATGGAAGGGACCCACAAGGACCGTCTTGGCCGACTCCTATCGCTGCACAGGATAATCCCAACATTCACACCATGTGACTGAAGACACTGTCTGAATGCTTCTTGAATACTGTCAGGCTTGGTGCCATGACTACCTCCCTGCAGAGCTGTTCTAGTGCTCCACCACCATCTGACTGAAGATTTTTTCCTAATACCCCACTAAACCTTCCCCGACACATCTTCCTGCCATTCCCTTGAGCCCTATCCCGTGGTCACCAGAAAGACGAGATCAGCACCTGCTCCTTCTCCTTGCCTTGTAAGGAAACTGTTCCCTTCTCAGTCTCCTCTTCTTCAGGCTGAACAGACCAAGTGACTTCAGCCTCTTCCTATATACTCGAGGTGGGGCTGCACCAGAGCAGAGTGGGACAGTCCCCTTCCCCAACCTGCTGGCAATGCTGTGCTTGATGCACCCCAGGACATGGTTGGTGCTCTTGGCTGCCAGGGCACACTGTTGGCTCATGCTCAACTCCCTGTTCAGTAGAACCCCCAGGTTCCTTTCCACTGGGCTGCTCTCCAGCCTCTCACACCTCGGTCTCTACTTGTGAGCAGGATTGCCATGTATCCAGGATTACTGTGTCCCAAGTGCAAAATCCAGCACTTGCCCTTCTTAAACTTTGTGTGACTGATGATTGTTCATCTCTCCAAATTATCTCGATCTCTCTGCAGGGCCTCTTTGCCCTCCAGAGTGTCAACAGCTCCCTCCAGTTTAGTGTCATCAGTGAACTTGGTTAGTAAACCAAGGAGGAGGGAAAAAGGTTGAAAACAAGTCAAGAGTAACACAGAAGGGTCACTCTGGGAAGGATCAGTATGTGCTCACAGACTACAATCAGGACTCCTCACAATTCCACAGCTCGTGGTCAGTCTATATCAACAGTGAGCAAGGCATCACTGGCCAATATCCCTTCTTCAAAGTCTGATCCATATGAAGCAGCTGAGAATGAAAAATTGTCCCTGGAGATTTGAGCTGGCCTAGCTACAGTGACAATTCTGTATACACTGAAAATAGTTCCCAAAACTAAGGCAAGGTGTGATAACCAGTACTGAGAACCAGTGCTGCAGCAGCTCATATGGCAGAGGCCAGTGTCACAAGAGTTACATTACGTGTCCTGGCAGGATGTGACAGTAATGGCATACTGGATGGTGTTATTTCAACATATTTTTTTAATTATTATTTTGGGGTTTTTCCCCAGAACCCTGGGAAGTTTTGTGACAGAGTTGCATTAGAAGAGCAGGTTAAATGCCAAAAAAACTGAGATGTGCGAACACCCGATATGACCTTAACTCCTTTACATTCCAAAGCAGAGCTTAATGCAGGACAGAACCCTCAATTACTGACCACATACAGTTTCCCCACAGAACATCTGCCCATCTAAGCTCAGGCCTGTGGTCACTATGGAGCAACAGATTTTTCCTTGTCTCTGCCTTAAAGTCAAATCACTTTAGGTTAACAACTTCCAGATGGTCTGTTTTTCAGTGCCTGGCTTTACACTTTCAAGCCCAGTTGGAATAAATACTGAGTATTTGCAGCCGTTCTGACATTGTTGCTGCTTGGAGCACTGTCTAAAGTTGAACATGGGAATAAAACACATCCTTAGTGCTGCAAAACTGAGACCCCACAACAGTGGTCAATCTTCATTCCAGCTTGTGAGTGTACACCTGCAACCTTCTTCCTCTCTCGACACAAAAGACACTATTTCTGCAAGTCAAGAAGGTTTATGGAGCTGAAAATGACCATGTCTTTGTACTTTACTTAAGAATGGAGATCCAGTATGGGTATTAGTTTGGGTTATATTTTTGGTGCAATATATTACAGATTTGAGATTAATGAAAAATAATCCTTGATAAGGTTTCAGCAGGGATGAACAAAGAAAAGCAGTTTGTCCTGACCTCCTTTAGCATAAAAGGATCCATATCTAGCTGAGAAGCCCTTTTATGTGGTAGATGGAGTGAATAGCCCAAAATCTACATGGGATATATGTACTGAGTTCATATTTAAGGAAGGAGTAGTTTAATGAAAACTGCCCATACATAGAGATCAAAGTTATATAATGGACAAAAGAATAAAGGAAATTATCCCTATCTTGTATTCAGCCAAGCTGCTAGATTCAAGTGCACTATTGTGTCAGTAGTGTTTGGTTTGAAAGACTTCATTATTAAGAAGTCAATTCTCAACAGCAGTAGATACTGGTACAGTGAATTGTGATGCTTTCCAAAGTCTGCATCCTACAAAGCTTTTTAAGTTATTTGTATTCCTAAATTAGCTTTTAGGGACCTAAACAAAGACAATGACATGGAACCAGATCACAACCAAGCTCACAACAAGAATTTATTTCTAGATTCAAATAAGCACCTTCCTTTGCAGTAGTGGTGTGCAATGGGCATGAATCTGTATGCATTGCAGTTGCAATGCATGCTCAAGTAGCATGTCAAGGAACATATATACTAAAACATTGTAAAGGGTTGACTGATGGTATGCTCCCAAACTGATGATCTGGATGAATTTGCTTTCTGGGAAGGCTCCTAGACTTAGAAAGGTGGATGCATTTTCATTGTGTAAAATAAATAAACCAACATCCTGAGCAGTTTGTTCTTGTTTTGTATTGATTAAGGAACAGGAGAAGTAACTGTTCTGTAGGGCCTGTACAAAATTATTCAAGAATATGTCTGATTGTGGATACCAAATTACCACCTTTGCATATACAAATATGCATACTATTCACCAAAAACCTGCACTTCTCAAAAATTTAATTAGTAAATGTTCACACAAAGTCATAATCCACTCAGTGTTATCATGGGTGACTTTGACATTCCTCCATGAATATCTCGCTTTCGTGTTGAAAAAATAGCAGATATTTTCCTTCAGATATACTGCTTGAATTCTATATAAGGAAGCAGAATCAAGCCCTTGATGTTATTTAGATCATAAGAGGGATTGAACACATAGAGAAATCTGAATAATATTTTACTGCATATGGATGACTGAGAGTCAGTTGAGGGCTGTTTGTGACACGATTTCCAGCAATGAAATACCCCTGAGAGAAGGTTACAATTAATCATCAACTTTTGTGTTACCACCCAGCAAGATTTTTATTTTTTCATGCTGAGAGATTTAAGGAAAACAAAACAGAGCTTGAAAAGTCTAAGTCCAGACATACTTTCTTAATTTGGTTTGAATTTGCCCAAGCTTCAAAAATTATTCTGAACATCCGGCTTCTTTGTTAATAAGAGAGTGCTGTTTTATTCCCTTGACTTTTTGGTAAGAAAAAATGAATGTATTGTAGTCTACCATATGATGAGAATCCACTGTAAGGGTAACAGTTTGCAGGAACCAATCATGACATCATGCTACCCATGATATTCCTCTGTGTGCATGTGTGTGTCATGCTCACAATAGCAATTATTATCTCAGAGTATTTGAAACAACACACAGGAACCCCACTGTCAGTCAGGACAGCAGCACCCGTTTATCACCATGATGGCCAGTTCAACCCTTTTGATGCTCAAAAGAACTTAAAGATCAGAGGTAATCAAGACAGCTTCCTGAGACATCAGCCTCTATACTTTGCCTTCCCTGATTTCCTCCCCGTGGTATATATAGCCATTTTTTACAGTGGAGAGAGAAATCAGAAGCTCCATGGAGACTTTATATCAATTCAACTGGGCAGCGAGCAGTTCCCCTCCTGCTATGCAAAGAGACCAGAGGCTTCTTGGTGCTCCCTTACATACTCTTTAGAGATGATACCTCCACCACCACCGCTTTAGTCATAGTGAAACTTAGGAAGAAAAGCAGAATGTGACACCCAGCTGAAGCAGTAACTGGTAACTGGTGAGAGACAATAAGAAATAGAGCAAAGTCAGGACTTTTTGTTTCACATTACCAGTTCCAGTGTGATATAAGAGAGTTGCTGCTTCTCCCTTTCAGATTAGAGTGGAGAACACTCATCAGACCACACTCTCAATTATCAGCATCATTGCTGTGAAGGAAACAGTGACACAAAGACCCTCTGAGCATCAGAGAGCCAATCTGCAGATAAGGGTTTGGAGCCTGGTAAAAAATTTATTAAAATACAGTAACAGGGGACATGAACATTTCCTGTTTTATCAGAATTCAGGATTCCATTAAAAAAAAAACTAACTACTTGCTCACAGAATCTAAGTAAATTATAACAGCAGGTAAGGTAACTAGTCTAAAATAGAACCTAAAATAATTTGTGGAACAGTGCTTCAGGAATTTATCTATTTTATGATGAGTAAAACCTTTAGGGAAAAGCTTTTTATGCCACGTGCATAAAAGCAGTAGTCTGGCAGACTTGCAGAATAACGTGAAACAGCCCTTGAGAAACAGAGATGCTGGGGCTGCCACTCCTTCTCATCAATGATCAATAATATATCTTTCAGGATTACCCACATTGGACAGTATCCTTTACAGCAGAGGAGAACAAAACCACTGCACCCCTGCCAAAACATTGCCTGTTTCTGCTGACTTTCTCCACTGGAGAGTTGCCCGACTCTGACAGGTGCTGAGGCTTTGTCCCCAGCCCTCCCAGTCTCTGTGAGCCAGAGACGTACTCACCCGGAGGCAGCACCGGTGGTGGGACCCTGTGCAAACTGTGCAGCCAAGCATAGCTGAAGACCATGGGACTGAGAGGCATCTCCCAACAGCCAGTCCCCTCGGCTGCTGAGGACATTGTGGCAGCAGACCACAAGCTGTGGTCACACCACCTGCCCTGCTGGGATTGGGAGCAGAACACCTGGGATGGAGAGAGGACAAGGGGGGCCAGGGGAGGAAGATGGAGCTGTTGCAATCTGTTAAAAAGGCTGTGAGATTCTGCAGCAAGCTCTTTGTCAGGCTGTGTTGCAATAGACTTGGCTCTTTCGCACTGTTCTTGATTTGATCCATTTTCTATTTTTTACCTTTTAAATGCTTGATTTCTCAGACTTTATGGCCTTTTCTGTGCAAGTCAGGTTTCATAATTATACATGGGCACATACAAAACCATGCATGATCCGCATCACTTCCTCTGCAAGGATCGTTCATGAGAAACACTCATGAATCTAAGGCATTGCCTACCCAGCACAAGGACCATGAAGCCTGCAAAAGACAGTGGGAAGGAGGGAATTTCTGCTGCTAGGACACCTGAGTTTGACAACCAAAGTGATTCTCTGAAGCAAGCTTGGCCTTCCAAACACACACTGGCTAAAAGAATCACTGATGGAAGCTGTCACCATGTGCCAAATGCATCAGCAAGGCTTGGGGGGAAGCAGGGCTGTGTGAATGGCAGCCCTTCCTTGCAACTCTTGGCGCTTCCACAGGGCTTCCTGCATCCTCTACCCATAGCTGCCTAATGTAGGCCACAGCCTAGCCTACCAGGAAGGGCTGCTGCAACTGTGGGCAGCCTCCCACAGTGACTGCATCACAGACAGAATATGCTCTGTGCAGGCAAGGGAGAGTGCTGGTTTCCAGAAGCCTGCAGAAGTACCATTTACAATTTTTTTTGCTCCTGTAAGTGTCAGCTGGATGGGTCTGATGGCTGACCTGGGTGGATCTCGATGAACATGAGCAATCTCTGAAAATCCATGCAAAGCAAAGAACTGGTACTGCAGTGTGCTAGCATGCAATTATGCACAATGAGGAAATGTTTTGAGCACCAAACTGCAGCAGTGTCTTGGGATAGTAAGACAAACCTCCAGTTCTACCTGTGCAAAGTTATTCTCATGTTCAATGGCAGTCTCTGTTGCCTCCTTTTGTTCCATGTAAAACTTTGTTATTGTAGGCAGGAAAGAGGTGCAGTTATCATAGGCATAATTGAATAAGTTTACTGACGATCTTTAAACTCCTGCACTTGGAATAGTCCTGAAAGTAAAGATTTAGCCTGGCTGGATTTAGGGTATAGTAAAATTTTAAATGGACACATGCTCTTCTGGGGTAAACTGGTATAAAAGAAACTACATGATGTTATGTGAGTTTTTCCAAATAATATAATTAGATAAAGTCTTGAATGCTGACTGTGAGATCAGACAAGGAAGAACACCACTGGTTTTGCAGTCTTTTCTAAACTCTGGCTAGGTTGTCAGATTTTAGCCAAAACAGTGATTTTTGAGTTATTCAAAATGGCAATTAAGAGCCTGAATCCAAATTTAATTGGTCGTATTTCAAACTTTGCTCTCCTGTTAAATCAAAGAGAAGATCTAACCCATTTCCAGATATTTCTCTGATTAGTTTCTCAATAACAATCTCTAACTGTACTAACACAGCTCTTTGAAGGGAGTTGCTTAAAAAAAAACAGTCTTTGTTGAGGAGGAAGAAAAGAAAATGTTATTAGTTTATTGACCAAGGCATTTCTGCAGATTGAGTCTGCTTCTCTGTTTTTTTTTTGTTGCTTAGATCTGAATCCTGTCACTATTTGCTAGTCCTATTTGTCTAGTTTAATTTCTCCAATATGAGTATCTGAAAGGATTATGGAGACATATTAAACTGGAAGCATATATGAAAGATCTTATTAAACAGTGTTCCTGCATTATCTAAAACAGATGTAATATTGTAAATCAAAAAAAAGGGTTTATTAAGCCTTCAAAGCTGTCTTCATCCATCTGTGTAAATTGGCAGGTTGCATGAAGATCTTTTTCTTATTTATAAATAAAGCCATGCCCAAAACATAACTGTACATCCAAACAGCCTCTAATTTAGGAAGGGTTAAAATGTTACGTCATAATATCCATCTTGCAGAAGCCTGTCATTATTATCAGAGGTTTTACTGCTTGTTTCCTCTAGTTCCTGTAATTTTCTTTTCTTTTTAGAAGCCAGCCTCCAGTTAACCCTGACTCTTTCATTCGTGTCATCGGCATCTTGCATGTCTTACATCAGATAAACAGAGAAATCCTCATCAGCCTATGAAATACATATGCTCATAGGCCCCTAAGACTATTCCATTAACTTTTACCTCCTCATCACAAGCTGTCCCTACATTGTTTTTTGCTTATGTAATGCAACATACTGGTCATTATACCTTTTTGGCTTCAGCAGTTACCTTGTAAATTCAGAGCAAGAAGAAATAAAATTATCGCTATGTTGTCTTCTCCTTAGGTGCCCAATACCTTTAGAGTACCACCAGGTCCCCCATGAAATCACCATCTATGAGATAAAGTACTCATGGTGAACGTTGCACCTAGGTACTTCTGAATCAAGTGGATGCTCTGACTGCAGGTCTGTTACCTCTAGTGAGTCCAAAAGCAACAGTTCTACACAGAAGAAGTCCACACAAAAGCATAACAAAAACCATATCTAAAACCTGCAGGCATCAGCAAGTCTAAGATGAATGCTGCTTGCACTGTACCACATTGGAGTTGTATGACTGCACTCACATACCCACACCAGTGTGGTCCCAGCCTTGACCTACTGTCCCAGCTCTACTCACACCAACCCCTCCAGGCACCTAGTGCCCAAGAAAATCATATTATTTTTATGTAGTTGTCTCAAAACTAGGACTTAAGTGTCCAGTGCAGAGCCAAAGATAAGCTTTTTTCAGGAGTGTTCAGAAGTTATAAAATGATAAGGGATGTAGCCCAGTTCAGTCAATACTTCCTATAGTTACAGTTGAAACATATATTTTGTTCCACTTGCTGAGTCATCTGTAAAAATGGCGCACTGAATCTTAGGATCTGATTAGAGCACTGTGTTCAATGCCTGTGAGCTGCCTGCGATGAAGCCCTTTCCCTGTGGTATACCCAAGAAAGCTTATCCCTGTTTTACTGTGAAATGCAGCCACCTCAACTCCCCACATGCTTGCAAGAAGCCAATAGCACACACACAGCCCCTCCCTATCGAGAAGCAGAGATTCATGATCCTATGGTAATTCCTTTGTGTGTCAAAGTCTGAAAGATTTCTTTTTTAAAAAGTACTTTTGATTGATATATTGTATGAGGCACTCACTAGCTCAATTTTTGTATGTGGAATGCGACAACATGTACACCTGTAGGCAGAAAAAATTGTTCAAAAATAAAATCGTAGAGCTTCCTATTCCTGGTGCGGTAGGTCATCCACATTTCCCTTATAGTTAGATATCCATGAAGAGAAAATAAAGAATATCACTCACTCTCTAACTTCATTTCAGGGCATTATCATGATTTGGAGCTTTAGACTGTTAATTTCTTAATTACTTAGGCAACTTTTAATTATAGAGTACAGGCTCCACAATTGTCTGTATTCATCATGAAGGGCAGAGGTGGGTACCTGTGCACAGCCCAAGGATGAGCACTGCATGGGAAGGGCTTTGATACCAAAATGCTGTGCTTAGTAGAAACCTCTGATTTTTGTCTTTAGACTCCCAGTTACAGCCATTTGAGTTTCACCATGGTCACAGAGTAGAGTATGGCACTGTGCCATTTAAATACTGTTTACCTCCCTCCCATAGGAAAAAAATATACAGTGAATTTCCCTCAGCAACTGACATATAACAACTGACAGTGGGCAAGTAATGAAATTAATGGTGGTGGCTGGAAATGCCTCTGCTTAACACAAAACCACACAGACGGTCCTTACCCCAAGGAATCACTGCTGTTAATGACCCAATTCATTAAACTGGTAAAGCTGTTCTTACATGTCAACAGTCCCTGCTGATGGGCAGGGGATTGGCTCTTACACTTTTCCTTGAGACGGATATAACTCATGAGCTTCTTCTAGCATCTGAGGCTAGACACCCAGAAAACTTATGCAGTGTCAGTAAGAAAATGAGCTTATTATCACTGCCACACTTCAGAAACATTCTGTGCTTTACAGTGACTGTATTTTCTTAAGTAATACCAAGAAATGGCAGAGAACCTCACATGTATTTGTTGCTTTCTCCTTCTGTAATCTATGTCCAAATGAAACCGAACATTAGTTATGGTTGCAAAGGCTTTTTAACAGTACGTTTCTCTGATTAAACTGGTCTGATCAAAAACTGTTCAGTTCCACAAAGACAAGTGGTTAATGTTTTCTGAAAGGTTTTTCTAATTAAAGCTTGGGTTACATTATTTCTTTGTGATACATACGTGCATGCTAGAAAATCAGGGACAGATGTTCTCTTTAAAAAAGTCATGAAATTACACCCCTTAAAACTGATTTTATTGCTGTAGGATTAAAATAAATACTTTCTTGTACCCTGGGATACAGTACGTTAGTCCTTGAATGACTGTAGTTTTCAACAATCTCTCCATTGCCAGGTTTACAGGTCTCTGTTCGTTCCCTTCTTCCTCAGCTGTGTTGTTAGTCATGCTCCCTTCTGCAAAAAGTGTCTGGTCTCCACTACTTTTCTCTCCACCTTTTCCTCTCTACTCTTCATCTGTCATTACAACAGCCTTTGTTGGGTTGTCTGCATTGCTTTTTTTAAATCGCGGACATTTTATCAAGACTGTCTCCATTTTTCCTTGGATAACCTGATGTACTCATAGTTCCAAACCTTCTCTTAGTCCCAGTTCCCAAAATGATCTTACTCTTCCAGTCTTCTTCGGTCCATCCTGTTCCATCTTTATTTTTATTTTTTTCCTGACTTACTCTAGGTGATGCTTTGCTGGCATCTTAATCTGAACACAGCTAAATCACAATCCTCTACAAAGCCACCAACTGATAGAGCTGTAAGAGGTGGCATGACATCTTCTTCCATTTATGCAAATACATATTTACCTATCCTCCCCTTAACATTTTCCAACAATTTCATTATATATTTAGACAGCTTTCTCTGACAGCTGACCATGGTAACAAAATTTTCCGGTTCCACCACATTCTTTCTTGCTGCAATGTAAGGTGATTTCTTCCAGTTCCTCCCCCAGCTGCCATGGGACTCAAGTGATCATCACTCTTCCACCTAGCACACTGGAAGTGTGTTATTGTGAGCATTCTCTCTTCCTTCACAGTCTTTCTTCTGTTTTGAGCTAAGCAAACTCAACTCTACTCCTAGCAAGTTTTTTTTTTTCAAACCTGCTGTCATTTTGCTGTCTTTTCTCTGGTCTCCTGCAAATGTATTAACATGTAAAAATATAAGGGATAAATATTAAACTTCCTAAGAGGCTTCTCAGGACTGAGTCATACTATCTAGCCTTATATATGTCTCTCCTGGTTTTATTCTCTCATCTTCCCCCTCTTCCCAGTTTGTGCTACTAACCCTGGTACTGCTATAACTTGCCACCCCGGTGCACAGCATTTACTGACAAATCTCAAGCTACAACAATACACATTACAAGAATACACACTTCTTATATCTTTGTTGAGAGGATGAGAAAATATACATTATTATCCTCTTTCTACAGCCTTCCCTGTGAAAAGAATGAAATTTTCCAAGGTTGCCCTAAGGCTACAGTTACGCTTGCAGCCTATAAATCTGATTTCCAAAGTCACTGAGCATCTTAGTTCTCATTACTGTAAGTGCAAAACAAAACAAACCCCACTAGACACAACTTTATCCTCACCTCAGCATTATTCATAAATAAGGTTGCCTGAAAGGAAGTATTAAATCATTGCCTGTTATGGATTCATTCCTATACTGCTAGTACTTACAAACTCCGGTGCTTCTCCTTTAGTCTTGTCTTTCTTCTATCATCATTTAAATAACTGACAGTTCTAATTACTGTATTCATAGGCAAGAACTTAATTAACCTAATCAGCCTGCCATGGAGCTGACAGGTATGCTTTTCTGTCAGTTAGGTCAAAACATGTAATCTGCAATGAATAGGAGCTCTTTTTCAGCTGTTCTGGCAGTGGTTCAGTGCATTTATGCCTCTCCTCAGGCCACTGAGTTGTGTGACCTTGCAGTTCACAATGAAAAGTGATGATTATAAAGTGTATGTCAAAAAGCTAGTCTTCTCTGACCCAGTTTCCAGACACAACATGATGGATAAATGCCAAAGAAGCAGGAGCCTGAATTATCAAACAGTAATAGGGCCAAAGCAGAGGGGAGTATGGCTATGGCACCTCCCAGAAACAATCAGTGCCAGTACAGGGAAGAAGAGAGAGCTTTGTTTTTCAGCATATGATTAGGAGGCACAGGGTGCCACCACACAGAGACACTACCCTAAGCACACCTGTTTATTTGTGCCTGTACTGACTTAGCACCTTGACCACTTTCTGGTGAACCATAAAGGAAACAACACAAGTCCTTCTGCGAGCTATAGCTGTTGTGTATTTTTAGGTCGTGGCTGCCGCATACCTAGTGGACTCTCTCACTTCTCCACTATCACAAGGTCAGGGAGGGTCAATGGCTGGAGGAAACTGTGACAAATAGTTTGCATCTGTTCCTCCCCCAAAACCTCTCTGAAACTAGAATCATTACATGCAAGAGTGGGAAGCCTAGAGTGATTCTTATTAACTTGCTGGCTTACCCTGTTCTAAAAATAATACAACATACTCCACATCCTGACAAAGTCTTGTGAATAACACAGCTGATCTAAAATTAACCCAACTAGGCAGTTACCTATAAACCCATATACATATAAAAAATTGTATAAATAGATAATTTAATGCTTGCTTTTTTTTCAGTTACTTGACTTCTGGATTCTTCAATTCCTTATTTCTAAAGGAGTTTCAGCACAGCAAAAAAAAGCTAGAAGCTTTTCCCTCACATATTGCATATCTAAAAACATTTTAGTTGTTCCCCACAGGTCCATAAATAGCAAAACATATGGTTTGCATAATTCCTCTCTTTTCAAAAGGGTTAGTTGGAATCCTAGCTCACTCAGTGAATATGCAACAGCCAAGGCTGACTCTGTGTGCCCAGCTCTTGTGCTGGGTCTGTTTGTGCCACCTTTGGCAGCTTTAGCCCAGGAAAGGTCTTTTTTAGTTCAGCTAAGAGGGAAATGCTTTTAGCCAATCATCTTTCTGAATTTTTCCCAGAATTGAAGTTTGAATGGAAAGGTGCTGGGATACCTAGTTCGTCTTCCCATTTGCTCCCTTTTTTGTCGGCATCAATTTCTTGATGTATTGAAATTATACAGTATTAACAAGTAGCAGGTCAGACTTCTCTGTCTGTGTATGCGGTGAAGGCATAAAGTCATAAAGTTAGAGTTAAGCATGAGTTCATTCTGGTTTTGCACTGTACCTGACTGCTTCCAAAGAGCCTCCTCTTTATCCCTGAAGAGATGAGCCAATAAAAAGCCATCATCAATATGAAAGTCAATAGTATCATAACACATGTTTCTAAATACATACATGTTTTTTATGTGAGTGCAAGTGCTTTTTAATTTGGGCAGCCCCATGAATAGGGATGATTTTCTGGAGCAGTTTCCCTTCTCCTCGAGGGCTGAGCCTCTTCCCCAATATTTACCAGTCTCTGGTCCCCCTATGAGGTCTATCCCTCTCCTTCCTTACATCTCAGTCTCCTTTCACTAATGTCCCCAAGCCAATTGATCTCCTCAGGAAGAAGTTTTCCCACTTGCTTGATTGCTTAAGTTTTGGCTTCACCACCATCCTAAGACCTTAGCAGTGCAAGTGTTGTTGGCAGAACATTGAGGACTCCCTCTTTCTCTATTTCCTTCCAGCATCTCAACATACTCACTTCTCTTTACAGTTTCTTATTCAAGAAAATATCCCCTTGGAGAAAAGTCAATCAATACAGAGAAAGATGTTTCCCCATTAGCAACTTCCTGCCTCACACCAGAGAAGTCAGCTGCCACTAGCAGTGACAAATTTGTAGCAGAAAAAAAATCAACAGAAATCGGAAACTAATTTGGGAAGCCAAATACTGGAGAACACTACAAAGAGCTGGTGTTTGCAATTGTCTTTATGTGAAGTCTGTCTATCCTTGGGCTACTAGGATGAAAGTTCTTGAAATAAAATTGCATATGTGTTACTCGTTAATGAGATTGGATCCTTATCCATTATCTCTCTGATGCCGGACTACAAGAGCCAGCCACACGCAGCTGTTAGTCCTGGAGTTCAACCTTTGCAGGTGATCAACAGGCATCTGTTTTCAAGCACTGGGCTTCACTCTTCCAGTGTCATATCAAAAGGAGTGAAATCATACTGACACACCAATCCTGTTCAGATAATAATGCCTGTTCAATTCACCCACGTGTAAGTTTATTTAAATCTACTTACTTCAAACCACCTCAGCCACATCCCTTTCAAACCACTAAGGGAAACCTGGGATTTATATCTGCTTAGAAGGCACTAGAATCTGTCACATTGCAAACTAGATTTCCTTGCTAAAGGAATACAAATACATCCTTAAAAACCATGTCTGGCTAGGTAAAGCACCTAGATAATGGACTACAAATTGCATAGCACTCTAGCCCACACACCTGAGTGAGGGCTGAGAGAACAAATATGTGGCAGAGCAGACAGCTAGAAATAAATGTCCCAGTTCAAATGATCCCTGAGGAACACAGACAAAGTGCTGCTGTTTATAATAAGGAATGTGAAATCTTAATCTAGTGCTTCAGAAATGGCAAATGCACCCTGAACTAATCTAAATTACATAGAGTATCAGCGCTCTGGGAAGATCTTGAAAACTTTTGTAAAGGACTCCATAATGTATAGCCATGGCATGCAGGACATCAATGTGTCAAGTTCCTACAATTCACCACAGCACTGATCTGTTACACAACTCAAAATACAGCAAGCAAAACATCTGTGATGATGTAGCTTGATTTTAGTATTTCAGAAAACTGACACTTTGCTTTTATTTCTGAAACTATACTACTGAAGAGAGTTGATATATCCATTCCTTCACAGTCAGAAATGTTGGTGGAGTCCTGACCAAAGGGAAATCAAGAGTCTGAAGTAAATGGTATTAGCTTTAACCCAAATGTGGAACCAGTGCAGACTGAGCAAGGACTTGGCTTTGCAAGCAAACTTTAGACGTAAAGGTGAAGTAACAAACTGAACTGTGTTGCCAAGAGGATTTTTATAAGATGCATAAAGAAAGGAATAAAGAGAGAGAAAACTTGAAAAGGGTCATGGAATCCCCCTTAGACATCAGAGCACCATTGTTTTTAATGTGTAGGATATAGGGATATAGAACTAGAAGATGAGACTCTTGAAGTAACATAGAGTCCAAGGAGACTCTTAAGTATCTTCTGATTTTATTTAGGAACATGAAGATGGATTTTAACTGTAATCTTAGGTATTCATGCTCAAACATTGTTGCCATTAAGTAATTCATTTCATAGTTCAACTTCTGCTTACTTGTGTTTATAACCCCAATAACGCATCAGCTGCAATGTAGTTATACAGATTGACACATCTGAGAACTGAGTCTTACTCATTTTAGCCCTTAAAGCCTCTTAAAACATTGTGTGCCATATACATAGTAAAATAATACTACTGCCTAATGCCTAAATTAGTAGTCCAGATGGGTATTTTTTCCAAAGAAGAGATTGCTCCTGTTGCACCTGTTTACACTGCATCCAGAGCAAAGAAAGTGACGCTTTGATGGGTTCAGCAATGCGAATCCCAACACCGGTTCTCTCTAAACAATAGTCTGCCATCGGCCTGGTGACAGGATGCCTCTGACCACAGATATTGAAGAGTCTTTCTTTTCAGTACTATTCCTACTCAGACTTTCTCATGCAGAGTAAGTAGAGCAGGGAAACAGCTTTCAGTGGAAAAGCAAGCAAACAACAAAACAAGACAAAACCCTCAGAGTAAGGGTAGATTAAGAGTCTGGGAATTTTTGATCCCTTGGACTCAGCCATCTCCAGCAGAACTGAGAAGAGCTGACTGAGGAAAAATAATGCCAAATAGCTGGATTTTTTGGAGGCAAAAAGCTAAAATGAGGTTAGGAGTGAATGGGAAAATATGTTTGTCAGTGAAGCTGGCCAGGTAAAATCCGAGCATTGGAACAATCAAATAGGAGCTTTGATTTTGGCTGTGGGGAAGCCAGGCTTTAACCACCAAGTTCAGTGAGGATATACACCTTGTAAACAGCACTCACCTTGGGAATTTAAAAATTCATCATCAAAACAATTTGAGAATTCATCATTTGGATGAATTACAAAAAAGTAGAAGTGTAAAGAAATTATTAAAAAGAAATTAAGAATTTTTCTTCACAACTGAAGGAAGCAATTATAAAGGGTGTTACTGAGAGATATTTTAAAATTGTTACTGCTACAGTTCAGATACAGTTCAACTCTATTACACAGCTGCCAAATTGTCAGTAAGGAACATTTCACCTTTGACATGCCCATGTGGACTTCAAAAATAATGAAGTCTTAATGAAGTCTTGTATTTATCAATACCATAGTAATGCATACAGTATCTACATGTTTTATATATCTATATGCACATATACATACACAGAAGAGTCGTTGAATAAGGTTATTTTTTTCTAGGGTTCAGAATACTGTGTTTGAAACATTATGCAGGTTTAACAGACTATAAATGTTATACTGCTAGCCTGTGTCTAACTCAGCTCTCACACAAATCAAGACAACCGGAGAGTTTTTGACAGGGATGCTTTTCTACTTGAAATTGTCAGCTTGCCCAAATGCAGAAGTTCCAACAACATGGTGTGATTTTGTAGATGTTTTCCCTGATTTTTCATCTATCCACCTGGACCAAAGAATGACCAGGGATCCAGGAGTCCTCTTGACAGTTCCCAGTCTTTGTTCAGTCCTTAGATCTCAGATCAGCTGCCTTCAGTTTAAGGCTATGGGGCCCCTGTGACCTACAGATCAGAAAGCATATGCTATAAACCAGAATCTTCCCTTTTTCACAGAGTGTTAATTATGTAACTCATAATTTTGTCAGAAGTCAGAACAAGATTAATTTTTTAATTATTGACACTTTCCACAAATTGTAAGTGCTTTTTCCACCCAATTCTGATTGCTTTCTTGGGCATGAAATGCCAGCAGGGATCAGAAAATCAGAGGGACCTAATTTTTACAATCTCAGCTGGCACCATTCCTCAGTGTCAACCACAGGTCAGTCTGCACATTGCAGCCATAACTGGCAGGTGGGTTTTGTTCAAAGTCCAGACCCACTCTTAGTGTTCAATATTAACGTTTGTATCTTGCAAAAACACATTTGAAGAAGGATCTCCTTAAGTATCTTATGCTAACTGGGAATCAGCTAACATAAGGACATAAACATTGTGGGAACAACAAGCTTACAGAAACTTCCATTCCCCCTTGGGGTCCATGACTACCCAAAGGATGAATGCTAACTCTGCAAGAGGAACTCAGGCATGGAAAGAAGCCTAGGTACTCCCCTTTCCCGGAGTTTGCTGAGCTCTTCTTAAACACTGCTCCAGAAGAAATGCGTGTCTTCCAAGGTCAGCAGCTGTCACCTGTCTAACTCTTTGCAATCTATTTATATATATAGATATATATATATAACATACACATCCTGTGCTGTGACAAGAACAGCAATGAAGAAATACTACACTCACGAAGATGAGGGCACTGCTTTCAACTGAAACAGAAAAAAAAGCTAGTGAAACAGAAGTATTTTTATAGTAACTATTGATAAAATACCTTTGACCAAGCCTCCACTTAGTAAAAACAAGCCCTTTTCACAATATTGATCCATGAAGCAAGGGAGAACACATAAAATATTTGCTCATTCATAGAATAAGATTAAGCAAAATTTTTTGCTAGGCAGCCAGATATCTGTGCAGGATGCTGAGAGGGCACAGGGAGTGGTCTATTAAAAGAGTTGTTCTGCATATTTTGTGTAGGTTACTCCTCATGTTTTCAGCTTCTCCTGAGAGGCCAAGATTTATCGCCTGGAACAGAGGTGGTGTTCATTCATCCAACAAAAATTAATCTGTAGTGAAGGTTTAGGGCAACTGGCAGTGCAGGCCTTAACTCGATGAACCTGGAAAGGCCCACACCTCCCACAACACTGCCTTTCAAATTAGAAATTCCTCGGCACAAAAGGCTCAGCCCACGGGACTTCTCCAGACAAACAATCAGTCTGCAGTGCTTCACTGGGCATAAGGGTCTTGGCAAGGTGCCATTCACTATCATTAAGTGTTTATAAAAAAAAAATGTTCATTTTTGGCCAGCTCTTCTTCCAAGGCCAGGCTTCCACCCCCACATCTTCAGTGGAATGTGTTAATAATTTGCTTTGTGGAGATGAAAGGCTCTTTGATACGAGCAGCATAAACACATCTCACTGTGCTCAAAGGTCTTTGTCCCACAATAGAAGCATAGTTTCTGTACAGTGGCTTGAACGGAAAGAACAGACACATTTCTGAATCACTTTTCACTTTTTTCTCATTTATTTCTTCCTTTATTTCTTACAGTATCTTGTAAATCTTTGAGTGGAATACAAACAGGCAAGTGGTTCCAGACAAGAAAACCTCATTGATACTAGCAGCAGGTGGATGAAAAGCCAGTCCACATAGTCTGTGGTATCAGAAACCAAATGTCACAGTGAAACACAAGTGTGTCCCAAAGGGCATGACTGAGAATAACCTGGAGCAATGTGTAATGTGGGAGAAGACACCGGTAGCTGTCATCTTCTGATCCTTTCTTCAATAGCAGATTGCAGGGCCTACTGAATAAATGCAAATGGAAGACTATAATTTATCTGGAAAAAAACCCCATGTTACAATTACACTAGCAAGCACTGCCTAGCTTGTCTCCTGGCTACAGTACATCCCATTCACTACCGAGTTTGAGCCATTTCGCACATCTCCTTTATACCAACATTGTCCCTTTGAAAGCCCAACCTCATAGTGCTGAACCACCACATCAGTCTTCAGTTCCATTTTAATCAGATCCCAAAGGGATAAAAAAATAACACAGACATGACCTTTACTCCTTGCCTGGTTTAAATGTCAACACAAGCCTTAATCACCAACTTGTCTCTTGAGGTATCAGCACCTCAGGATACCTTTCAAGACTGGCTTTGTGCAGTCTTGTTTTCCCTCTTTTTTGCCTGTCCTTTTGATAAAAATGATGCCTCTTTCCATTATACTCTGTTCCATCTTTACCTGTGTCTTTTTTTTCCTAAATTGTTCACTATTCTCACTCTATGCTTCCATTTAATGTTAACAGATTTCATTTTTTTTACATGACAGTCCTATACATAGAAAAATAAAATCAATTTACAGATGTGTCACCAATACTTCTTGAGCATCATCATTCTGGTCATTAGGATAACATAGTCAGGTATGCTGAAGTGATTTGAGAGCTTTTGCCACATTTTTTTTTTATTTATTTAGACATTAAAGGTATTTAGCCACAGTTCTATGTAGTTTTAAGCTCATTATGCCATACACTACAACTATATGTTTGGGAGTGGACAGCTATTCTGTTTGTACGTTGCAGCAAAACAGCTTCAGTCTAGGTATGTGCAGCCATGTGTTTCCTCCTGGAAGAGACAATATGCCTATGGTGCTCAGGGCTCTACCAATATTTTTGATGTGCATGTCCTGTTTTCAAAAGGATTTTGTATCCTCACTAAACTCTACTCAGAATGCCACTACTGAAAAGAGGGATTCAGATTTGCTTATAAAATGTAAAGGTTTAGGAAAAATATAAGCATTGTAATTTGAAAGCAAGTTTTCCCCAGTGCAAGCAAAACACATAGTCTATGAGCTCATCTGAGTTGACAGGAATGGACAGTTTTAAGTCAAGTATCTGACAGTCATGCTTGTATCATGGGTAGAGAAGGAACTGAGCAGCTTTGAACTACAGCAGCTCAGTAAGTGCTAATCCGGTCCCTCCGTGCTGCTAATCTTGTTTTTTTCTATAATCATCGTTTCCAGGCCTGGTGTTGCTGCAAATGTAATCACAGCTTGTCATCTACAACATTCCTCCCATGTAATACTCTCTGATAAGATTGTCAAGCCCAAGTTTCATCTGTGGCCCCAGTCCTGCCCTAGGAAAGGAGGATGGCTGACACTGCAACAGGCATTTGGACTGACAGGAGCAGAGAAGAATCAGGACCTGTCTTGGTGGTTTCACATCTTTAAGCTAAATGCTGTGGGATGAAAGAACTCGTCTTGAAAATTCTTCTGAATGATTATGGACAGCATGTATTTTTGCTCATCTTATTGTATGAAACCTCTTAATACCACAGTTTGACAAAATGTCACTGCCCTTTCTAGTTTTTCTAAATGTACCTTTCCACAATCCTCTGTGCAATAGTGATCACATATTCTGACGTGGTTTCGGTGCAAAACCACCTGAAGAATGATAGTTTCACTTGAGCTTGCTTTGACCATTTTGGGCATATTCAGAGCTGAAATTTAGGGAGTGCCATGATACTGCAAAGCAAAGCAAATATTTGCACAACCCCTGGAGACTTAGCAGTCCCAAGTTTAAAGCAGACTTATTGTGTGCTGCCTCCTCTAGCCAGCATCTATGTATTTGTGGTAAGCATAAGCAGGTTGAATCTGCTACATATCTCTCCTGTCCTAGCAGTAACCTCTGGCACAAAAGCGAAGCAGACAGTTTTGGGCAGCCAAGGGGTAGGATATAATTTTAAAGTGTAGTGGGAAATTCACTAGATCTTCTCTGAGTGCACCTAAGTCAAAACATTTCTGACTCAAAGTGGTTTTTAAGGGAAAGCTCTTTTCCTGCAACAGTGATAAAGTGATAAGGGGTAGTTCCTGAAAGAAAGACTCTTCTGCTTGGCTGTTTAACCGCTGCTGCATTGCTGGAGATTTTTATGTACAATGACTATACGGCAAAACAGCCAGGTTCCTCCTATCTGATTTTTCAGTCACTTGCAGGCTGATTTGCAAGCCCAGCTACATCTGCTGCTATCTAACATAAGAACAGAACAACATGCAGGTGAAAGGGGCTAATAACCTCCAATAAACAAGATTTTCTTTAATCTACATGTAATGTCTGGAATTGGCTCACAGACATTCCCCTCAGCAAATACTTCTGTTTTCCCTGGCATACTCTGAGTTACACGGCACAGTGATGGAGCTGCCTCTTCTCTGTGAGGAGAAAGCTCCCGTCAGACCAGTTTCTGTACACCATACCTATTATCTGCCTAGAAAGAACCCATAAAACTGGAGCAGACAGACCAAAGAGCAGGACTGATCTGAAGTTAACCTTAGCAAGACCATTGCTGACCAGTAACAGTGAAAATGTAGTTATGACAGTGTCTGCCCACACAGGAGAGATTATAGAACTGAACAGGAGGATTTGGTTTACTGAGCTGGTACAGAAGATACCAAAGCAGGTAATGTATAATGGGGTGACCCCAGCCCTGCTCCTATCTGGGCGCATGAGTAAAGCTAGAGAAAGAAGGAACTGGGAACGTTACTCAGATGTCTGAAGTATAAAGGTAGGCATTTATTATTTGCTTCCAGAAGATGGGAAAAGCTGTGGCTGCTCTTTTTTGTCCTCTTCTTTCCCTTGTATAAAAGCATAGGAAGTATTGCCAGTCTTCTCCTAATCATTTTCCTGTTTTCTTAAATTAAAAAAAAAAAATCTTTGTTTCCATGTTCCCAAGGAGTTTGAGGACATACAAGCACAGGGAGGGTGGAGCACAGCTAGAAGTAGGAACATGCCTTTGGGCTGAAAGCCATGGTTGTCTTATTTTAGATAGAAAAACATAACAAATAAATAGTTATGGCAACCTGGGAGAAAACACTCTTTCATTGTTTGTCTTCTAAGTTGGACAATACTGTGAATAGCTGATAGCAAGCCCTTGCTGGAAGGAATGAACACAATGCAAAGTCTCCTTTCATCCACATGAAGGGTGCCTGCTCATGCAAGGGCCAGCCCTTGCAGTGTTTACTCACGTGAGAGGTATTTACTCACAACAGGGTTTGCAATGACTAAAGCATTATGCACACAATAAAAATTATGACTTTTTAGTGCGCTCAAAGAAAGAAAATTGAGGTGCTTTATGTTTCCAACTCAGGGTGAGAGTAATATTTTTTTTAATTATGAAATGTAAGAGAAACATGGCACTTCCAAGCAGGGAGGACAGTGCGAGCTTTCGTCCTGGACAGTCCTGAGTGGGGCTGCTTAAGCTCTGCTTATGCTACAGTATGCTCCCTGTGCTCTCACAACAATAACACTCCATCACTAATTTTAGCATCAGCTATAATACAAAGTAATTCAAGGCATCCACAGCGATGAGGACAGTATTTCCCTTTCACTTGTGTAGTTCCCAGGCTGCAGTGCCATTCTGTTCACCAATCTTAAACAAACATTGCCCTTGAGATTTCCGAAATAGTTCAAAGTGGTGTCTAGGGAAACATTAGAAAAGTATATGGAAAGCTTGAATATGTTGCAGATGAATACACTTTGAATGTCCATTTTAGTGCAAGTTCAGAGCTGGAAGATAGAATAAATTAAGAGCTTTTAAGATAAACTTGTCAGAAATGAAGCTATAATAGCAAAGTTTTCTAAATATTTATTCCTGATAAGTTTTTCACAAGCCCTCTTCCTTGGATCATCAGTTCATTCCATTTTTGATACAAGAAATGTTTGAGGAGGAAGAATTAATAGTCATGAACTTTGCAGTCCCTCTGGAATTTTTTTTGTATGTTGTTTATCTGCTTACACATTGTAGGGAACACATGTAGATACATTCACTGCAGGACCCAATGTACAGCAGGCACTACTCCAAAAGTCAGTGTTTGACCGCAGAGTTCACAGTTACCATAGATATTTTCTAAGTACAGGGAGGAACTGTAGTAACTGAGATGTGTTAGTTTTCAAAACAGGGACTAATACCATCTCATTAATTGAGAATCACTCTTTACAAGTGCTGGAAATCAGCACATATTAACACCTATAACACCTGAACCTGGGCTTTGAAGAAATACTCAAGTTAACTGAAGTTAACTCATATTTTTGAAAACATCAGCAAAAGACACTAACACAAAAAGACCATATATGGGACAATACTTCCTATTTTCTGCTCCTTATTCTTCTCTTTGGAAAGTCTTGGGACAATTTTTGGCCTTTATTCACCACTGTCACCATCCACCCCTAGTTTCAGGAATGCCACACTTACAATCAAAATAACTGCTACTTTTCCATCTACTTTGTGATATTTTTGTAATATGGTATTAAACCATATCTCACAGGGATGGAAGGCAGCACAGCTCCTTAATGCACTCCCTCAGCTACCACTCAGCCCGCTGGAAGCTGGGGGAACATTTTGAGGAACTAACACAGGTCTGGTTTTGTTCTTATGCTCTTCCTAACGCATTCACTGTGGGCCACTGTTGGAGACAGGGTACTTGGCTAGAAGAAACTTTGGAATAGTTTTGTTTGGTTAATCTTACATTTTGATAACCCTCACTGCAAAGAAAGCATGATAACAGTCTGTCCTGTGCCCTGGGCCCTGAAACTCTGGGCAATTCTCCCTTTCAGTGATTCCTATAGCTTTGGAGAGGTGCTAACTCAGAGAAGGAGATTCACAATGTTTCTCTTCAATGTGCTGAAAGCTATGAAATCTTCTCCAACACCTAACCAACAAAACTCTGCTGAAAAGCACTGGATCGTTCACCAGTCCTGGTCAAGTTTAGCCCAAAAAGTGAATTACAGACCACATCTAGCCAGCGTAACTCTTTACCAGGCACCACCCAGGATACTAAGCTCGCAGGCCTGTAATGCAAGTCCATCTGCTGTACAACTGTAGCCCACTGGTTGTTTCATGGCACTCAGTTTACCAGGAAATCTTGTCCACAATATAGATGTTTTGGCCTGATGGTTAGGATGATGGGGAAGGGCATAATCTGAGGAGGCTGCTGCTCAGCAAGCAGGACACAATAACTTGTCTTGTCAGCACGTGGACAAGATGAAAATGTGGCCAGAGAAGATAGAGAAAGCAAAAAGTCTGCAATACTTGTGGGATGGAAGTTGGGACAAGAAGCAGTTTGCCCATCTGCCCTGACACTGCTTCCCAAGCCTATTCCCTGTCTTCTCCTTTCTCACAGTCCTGGTCCCAGCTCCTCGTTGACTTCCAGTCATGTTCCAGGTCTGCCTGTTCCATCCCCGGTCTGCTGTTGCTAATGCTTTTACTGGACAAAGACCTAAAGCCTGGCTCCTGACCACATTGCTGCTGCTTTTCCTTCTGGTCTGCCCTTTCCTTCCTTGACTCTGTTTGTTAGGATTCTTTGCTGGGACAGCAGTGGAGGCGGAGGGCTCCCTGCAGACAGGGTGCGACAGGCAGAGCTCAGCGTGGGCAGTGGAGCAGAGACTGTAGCCAAGAGGCAAACAGCCAACTTTCAGTGCTGGCAGGAGGAGAGGGACTTCTTCAGCATTCGAAGGGTATAGAGCAGTCTGCTGCCACCCAGAAAAAACACCACCAGGTCAAAACTAGGCCTGGGACAGGTGTTTCAGCCCATTTCCCCTATTTTGTTTATGACATATTCTATATTCTCTAATTAAAGTAGATAGTGGTCCTACTAACCCGACCCTGTTACAAAAGGCATAACACAGCCAACAGATACTACGGCACAAGAACAAAATGTTTCTTGAAATAACTCGAGCACCTGAGGGAATCTGCTAAACAAAAAACAGACAACACACAGTTTATTGTCTGTTGGGTTTTTTAAAGGTGAAGAACAATTTGGATACAACTTTCAGAGGAAGATCCAGTCCTCTGCCTTGATGGTTGATCACAACCACCAAGGACAGGGCCTTCTGGCATCTACACTGAATTTATTTTGATTTCCTCTGGCCCAAAAACCTTCTGAATGTCAGTGAACGCCCTGGCTCACTGTAGCCCTGCTGACTCCACACATGCAGCCTCGTGCCAAGTGTACTGCTTATCTCTCCAACGAATATGTATTTTTTGGAAGACAGTACATAAACTGAAATCTGTCCTAATAATGGTAGTAGAAAAATCACTTTTGAATAGCTACCTATCTGACATAAGGAAGTCCTCTAGACTCCTCCAGTATAAATAACAACAAATTCTAAGGTTTATACAGTCATTCAATTCTTGTTTTAATCACATAATTGAATATAAATCTAGTTCTTATATATTAAACATTTGGAGGATCCAAATAAGTTTCCAGTGTATTTGGCTCCATTTCAAAAGTGCAACTGCTAGATTAGTGGCAGTATTGTTTCTCTCTCAGTTGGGTGAATAGACTAAAATTTTCCTTTTGCCATTTTACTTTATTTATTAATAAGATTGTAGTCATGGTTCCTGCTTTTGCTGAGAAAAAAACATTTCCTATCTGCCAAGAAAATAAATGTTCTAGCTGCTAGTTCTTGCGCCTGAGTACGAGTGTGCATGATAAGTGGATATGTAAACACATATATACATGTTGTCAGCATGTATTTGTATGTTGGAGCAGAATAAGCAGGAACATACACTGCTTTACACATGTAGATCTTTGCACGGAAGGAGTGAGTGAAGGAAAGCTGAGTCACAGCCATGCCGTGTGCACACAGTCAGGGAGCTGGCTGGGAAGTCCAAGGCTCTGCTCTCTGCTCCGCCCTTCTGTAAAAGTACAGAAACAATCCACGCATCAGGCTCTCAAGGCCCAGGTTTGCTCTTCCCGAATGCTCCAGTCACCAGTCTAAAGGGCTGTTCCTTCTTTGACCCAGTTAACCTCTAAAGATGACCTTTCAAAGTTAATAAGAGAGCAGTCTTCAGTCTGGGTTTCAGGGCATTTTCCTCTGAGGACAGCAGTGTGCCCCTTAGTGGCTTAGGGCAGAGGGCATTAAAATGTTGTCCTTCACATGACCAACACAGGTTCCAGCCATGGTACAGCTGTATCAAAGTAACATTCTATTTGTAGATACTCTTGTCTTTTTATTGTAAATAAAAGCATTTTCGGCCACTGTGTTTTATGTAGAACCTTATCTTGTGAATATATGTTTTGTGTTCTCTGAAGCTATTTTCCAGTGTCAGCAGATGAACTTGCTTGTGTAACCCAATGGCACCTTAGTGGAGCATAGGAATGAAGGTGCTTAGATTCCCTGAGTCTGACATGTTTTGAGACTGCTGCAGAAAGAGAACTTGAGGATCTCTGAGAATATAAGATTTTCCATCTTGAACTTTAGGTCCCCACAGATTTACGCAGGTAATGTGGCAAGGCTTTTGAAGCTCACAAATCTCAGGTTCATAATGTCTAGTGGCACAAACAGATTTGTGATTACGGCCTTACCAACTGCCTGCCTCATATACCTGCAAATTAGAAGGTCCATAACATACATGTGTAAACAGAAGAATGTGGCAAAGAGTCAGCGTAAATAAGGAGATTGAAAAAATTGTGACAGAAAATACATTAGAAGAGAAAATAGAAGTTTTGAAATCAAAACAAATCCCTTTGTCTTCTTGTTTCTGGTTTCAAAGAAGAAATGAAAGTGTTGCAACAACTGCCACAAAGAACGCTGCTACCACTGCTGTGTTTAGCATTGGAATTTAATGAAACTGTCTTAAAAGCCTGCCATGAACCACCCAAATACCGGAGCTGCAGAAAAGGCTGAAAGTTGGCTTCCTAGAGAAGGGCTTGTGTCCTTACAACTAAACCTGCTGTTTTGCAGTAGTCAGACATGTTACAGATATAGAGCACATACAGCATGCTTGTGTATAAACGGCATATGAAAAATTGCTTTTGAGCAGGAAGTTTCCCCACTACAGGAAGCATCTGGAACTAAGTCTGTGTTGCAGTCTAAACAATAGTGACTTTTAACACTGCACACAAGAACTGAATGCCAAGCTTTTGGCAAACAGGCTAGAAGAACTCCAGAGCTCCACCATCAGCCAGGTGAGGAAAAAACACAGGTCCTAAACCTCTCAGTCATTTGACAGCTGTGTCTTTGATCAAATAAAAGCGGATCTAGAGTATAGAGTAGACTGACTTTTTCACTCCAAAGAGAGTACAAGAAAATTAATGGTTGGGATCAGAGGAAGTTAACAGCAGCCAGCTGGAGCTCTGTATTGCTTTGTCTACTGGCCATCCATGCCTCCCTGTGGACATAGGGCCATATGCACAGGTCGATGCACAGACCTGCCCCATTGCTGTCTCAAATCAAGAGAATTGGTTTGTGTGAGGGTGGCATCAATTGTGCATATCTTTTCTACCTTTTGCTCTCCCAGCTGAGTCAAAGGATGTTATTTAACATCTCTTCAGGCACTGAAAAAGGACCACCAATTTAATTTGTAGCATGTTATTGAATGCATGACTATGAATGCAATGCAGCTAAGAGTACAAAAGCCTGAAATACCTCATAAAAGGAAGAAAGACACAGTAAAGAAACCTTATGCGTCTCTTTTTTCAATGTAAGGCTCTCTTTTACTTCCTGTATAATAAAAATAAAAAGCAGAAGACTTGCAACAAAAACTTCCCAAACTATGGTGCTGCAATTGAATGTATTATCTAAAATATTTGTGCAGAGAAGAGTAGCCAAGGGATATCAATATCTCTCTACAAATGAAAGCTCTGCGTAATCACTTGTCAAATGTTAACATTACACAGAATACTTGAAAAATCAAAAAGGAAGACAGAACAGGTTAGACCCATTTACCACAGTTTAATCAGCTATGTAAGTTCAGATCATTAAACTAATTATGTTGCTGAAATAATTAAGGATTCCCTTCTCACGTGACATTGTTGGAATTCTCTTTTACAGAACAACTGCATGGTGATTAGCAAACACTGTGCATGTGCCCAGATATTTGCTGGATTTGATAAACAACCCTTGTTCTTGTGAAACTTTGGTGGCCTTTGTGAGCAATAGTCAGTGATAAATAAGTACGAACAAGCAACATATGTTCAGGGAGGTTTCCTCGGGAAGATCACTTTTGGAGGGGAGAGATAAAAGAGAAAATAATGACTGGCACATGACTGCCTCTATGAACTGTGAGGTTCATAGCCAAACAAATGTTCTCTCTATCCTGTTTGCACAGAGCAAAAAGTAACCCCTGATGACTGATTACATTAACTGTGCATCTGCATCCATTCCACAGATCTTTCTAAGTATTTATATTATGCCACGTCATTTTTCATATTTATAGTTAATGTAGAATAAAGTCAGAAAACAACTTGCTTTTTTTCTGACAAACATCCAACAAATTCTCTAGTACCACTTGCAGTTGCATTTTCTAAATTGATCCTCATTCACCATAAATTTGTACACAGATGTAGACATACATATTTTCTTATTCAAAATCAACTAGAAGAGTAACACATAAACATACTCTGAACTGAAATTAAGCATGTTAAATCCTTCATTGTAAGCACTGTATATGCTTTTTACTTTTAAAATGCAGTTCTTCTTTCAGTTCATTAATTCTTTTTGGATGTAAACTTCAAGTTGATAATTTTTACCCGTTATGGGTGACTGTTGTTAGTTTTTTTTACAACACAGCATCAAATTTTAGATCTAGCCTTTAGAATTAAAAGCAGGTGCAGATGCAAAACTTTGTCCAGGACCTAGTCTCAATCCATTAAATGTCTGCTAGCATTCTTAAAGTATTAATTAAGGTTTACATTTTGGAAAAAAACATAGGAATCTCTAACCTGAACTTAAGTGGTTTCCAACCCAAAGCATTCTATGATTACCTGAAGCACCTCCCATATGAGGACAGGCTGAGAAATTTGAGCTTGTTTAGCCTAGAGAAGAGAAGGTTTTGGGGACAGCTTATAGTAGGCTTCCAGTACTTAAAAGGGGTCTACAGAAAAGCTGGGGAGGGACTTTTTATCAGGGAGTGCAGTGATAGAACCATAGAACCATAGAATGACCTGAGTTGGAAGGAACCCACAAGGATCATCAAATCCAACTCCTGTCACTGCACAGGACGATCCCAACATTCACGCCACGTTTCTGAGGGCATTGTCCATATGGTTCTTGAGTATTGTCAGGCTTGGTGCTGTGACTACTTCCCTGGGGAGCTGTTCAAGTGCTCCATACCCTCTGAGTGAAGAACCTCTTCCTAACTGAAATCTCCCCTGACACATCTTCCTGCCATTCCCTCAAGTTCTAACATTGGTCACTAGCGAGAAGAAGTCAGCACCTGCTCTGCTTCCTTCCCTTGTGAGGAAACAGTAAAGAGCTTTTCTCCAGGCTGAACAGACCAAGTGACTTCAGGCTCTCCTCATATAACTTCTGCTCTAGACCCTTCACCGGCTTTGTAGCCTCCTCTGGACACTCTCCAGTAGTTTTAAGTCCTTTTTATCCTGTGGCACCCAAAACTGCACACAGTACTCAAGGTGGGGCCACACCAGAGCAGATTGGGACAATCACCTCCCTCGACTGGCTGACAATGCTGTGCTTGATGCACCCCAGGACACAGTTGGCCCTCTCGGCTGCCAGGGCACAATTTTGGCTCATGTTCAACTTGCTGTCGAGCAGAACCCCCTGATCCCTCTCTGCAGGACTGCTCTCCAGCCTCTCACACACCAGTCTGTGTATAGCCAGAGTTACCACATCACAGGTGCAAAACCCAGCACTTACCCTTGTTAAACTTCATATGGTTGGTGATTGCCCAGGTCTCCAATCCGTCCAGATCCCTCTGCACGGCCTCTTTGCCCTCCAGAACGTCAACAGCTCCCTCTAGTTTTGTGCCGTTGACAAACTTAGTTAATAAATCCTCAAGTCCTACATTCAGGTTGTTTATGAAGATATTAAATAATACTGGCACCAGTGTGGATACTTGCAGAACCCCGCTAATGACCGGTTGCCAGATCAGTTTAACCCTATTCACTATAACCCTTTGAGCCCGACCGATAGGATGAGGGGTAATAATTTTAAGTGAAAGGGAGTAGATTTAGTTCAGGTATTAGGAAGAAATTTTTTACTGTGAGGGTGTTGAGGCACTGGCACAGGTTGCCTAAGTCATGCATGTCCTGTCCCTGGAGGTGTTCAAGACCAGCTTGGATGAGGCTTTGAGCAACCTGATCTAATGGAACGTGTCTCTGCCCATGTCAGGGGGGTTGGAACTGGCTGACCTTTAAGGTGTATTCCAAACCAAAACATTTTGTGACCCTATGAAATCTGCCCTAACAATACTGTGGAGAGTGTAAAAAAGCAGTCCACGTATCAGGGCCACTGTATGGTACTTCAAATATACAAAAACAGGTTTGTGCTGAAGAAACTACTACAAGATCAAAATGACTGAGAAGGAAGTGTTTCAGCTGCAGTCAAATCCTATTCCTACGGAGAAAGCCATTCAGACACATCCCACAGGCCCAGAACATGCACCACATGAACCAGGGCTAGCACAGGAGCCCAAACAACATTTTAATAGCTAAGCCTGAGTCTTCTGTGGCTTCTTAACATCCTGTTCACAAGGGTCAGTAACCTCTGTGGGAATGTTGGAAGTCAATCTTTTCCCTTGCTTTCCCCAATTATTGTCCAGCTAATGATTAAAGCAACGCTTGGGAAACAGGGCGGAAACTCGAGTTTCAGTCCCTAGGGACAGAAGTAAGCCTTCAGGCCTTTCTTGGGTAGTGGTATTTTAGCTAGGAAGAAAATCATAGATTTGTAGAAGCAAATATAAAGTTCGCTTTGTTTTTGATACTGCTTTTTTATTAACTGCACTTGACAAACTAAGAAATATTTTAAATACAGAAAATACTCATGTAGCAATGAATTTTGACCCCTTTTCTCTCAGAATGTAAATGCTTAATATAGCACAGCATGGTGTAGTGGATATAAAAGTCCAAGATATCATTCTGATAAAAAATCTGAATTCAGGAGTGAAGAGGTTAAAATGTGTGAAGGGTTTCTGCTTCATACATCAGTGAAAGGACCATATTTTATAGTTTATTCTAGCGGTTTTTTTCTTCTGAAAAATGACCTGAGAGAAAATATAAACAGGCTTTTTTCAGAACTACTTTAAAATCACTCTTTGTCTTTCATCATACTTGCTAGCAGCTATGTTTTATTATAAACAATATAACCAGAGTTGGGGAAACAATATAGAAAGAGGAACATGAACCCATGAAAGATTGATGCCAAGGGCTGTGAGGAACTCTTATGGGACGATTTGACTTTCTTTTCTAAAACTCTTATTACTTTACACTAATGCCTTCATACACCCTTAATAATCTTCCATATTCCTACAAATCCTACAGAAGTTAGACATCAAGCTTAGGATTATATGGAAAGAGGAAAAAAATGAGAAAAACTGGAATAAACAAATAAGTGGGTTGAGCTTCTTGGGATTCTTGGCTTTCTGGTGTGAAATGGTATTTAATTCCACAAGTGTGTGCATATGTATGAGCATATATATATATATATATAGCATTCACAAAAAGAGAGAGATGTATTTACTCCTTGTGCAAATCTTGTTGGCAGGCTTGTTTCTACAGAGTAAGCAGATGTATGAGTCAAGCTCAATAGATAAGCAAGACAAACCACAACCAATGGGTATTCAACAGACATGTCGTGGAGCCTTACCAATCACACTTCACCTAAAACTTATCAATTCCTTCTCCTTGGCTTTTTCTTTGCCTGTCATCTCTATTTATCTTCTAGATCTCTTTCATTGCCTCTGCTTCAACTTGGATGCTGGCGGATTTCAGACAGCTTTTAAAAAATTCTCACATGTAAGATTTTATGTATTTTCAACCTCCATCTTACATGACAAAATAAGAGATATGTCATATTTTTGATATCTCACAAATCTTTTTGATTATTTTTTTATGATTTGACCCTATGAACAATTCAAAGAATTACCAGTGTATCAACTTTAGTTCAGTGAAAATATTTTGAAAGTATGTGAATTTTGTATATGTGATATCAGGATATATGTTCTGACTTATCATATAGACTTAGCCCAGAACTGGCACTAAAATAATTTAAAGTAAATGAAAACTAAAGTTTCAGATTGTTTTCTTAAACATTTATTCATGACACATACTACTAGGTCAGGTATGCAGCCATTGGGTGATCTGTCCTAGATCTCACTAAAGCTGAATATCTTGCAGATGAGATGCTCCTAGTGAAGATGGAGCTGTCTCCTGGCAGATAGAATTTGCGATTCTCATTACAGATTGCTCAGACGAGAAAAATTGTCTGTAGAGATGGGCAAAACGTCAGCAATGTGAACTATCACAAATTAACCTGACAGTATGGAAGAGTGGAGAGACCTGCATTTTCTGAAATCACAGGAAGGTTGTTATTGCTTTTAGTGGCTTTGCTGTGGGCATTAAACTCTTTACTTTCTCCCTGACGGGTATTTTTGCTTTCTTTCTGAACATACAGAGATATGCCGGTTTGTCGCTTGAATATATTCCTTTGAAGCTTCGGTAATGGCTCCATTATAGGAAAAAATTCTTCTTACAAGGAAAGAGGGATGCTTTGAAGGCGCATGAATTCTTTTTTATCCTCAGTCCTCCCTTGTACCAGCATTAAAAAAATGCTCTTAACACAGACCACTTTCAGTAACACACACTGACTCTGGCAGCTGCTGTTGTGAACAAAATGGGAGAGCAACATAGCTGCAATCCCACCATGCCATGTGGGTGTACCTCTGCCTGCACGCCAACAAAGAGCCATGAGCAAGAAAAATACTTACCTGGCAAAACTTTGATTTTACAGAAAAATGAACACAATATAGGACAATGAACACAACATGACATGAAAAAGAAATGCAGATTTTTACAGATATGTCCAAATGGTTTAGAGAAGCAGGTACAGCCCCAGCTGCTTGCGAATTCAGTAGAGACTCGTGCTAGCAGGCTGGCCAGGCTGGCCAGGCCAGGAGCTGTGATTCATGGTGGAGTTCTTCAGGAAGTCTGGATGTCAAGACACAAGTTTTCTCACACGGTGCTGCCAAAAGGCCCTCCGTTTTGGAGCGGTATGGACAAAGTTAGATGAAAGAGTAATAATAGCAGTTTCTTGTTTGGCAACCAGAACTGACTAGTAACAGTGCATTCCTTTCAGCTTAAAACTCTGTTTTGAAGCTAAACCTGCCAGAACAGAAGGAAAAGCGATACACTGACGTTCTTTTTCTTAATTAAATCAATATTTATGGGGCAATAAAGAGGTAAATTATTACTCTTAGGGCCATCTTAAAGCATTTTCTCCTCCAGGAGAAAAGTAGCACAGAAGAAAGCAACATCTACAGCACTGCACTAGAAATTCATTAGAAATTCATGGTATGAGGTTTGGCGTTCTCCAAACTGCCTCCTCCTCTAACACTCTCCCAATCACCTTTTTACTCTCATCTCAGTTTCATACTAGTAATACCACTGGTACTTTGTAAAACAGTGATCACATTATGTCAGATACGCTGAACTGAAAACCAAAAAAGGCACACAAAGAATAGCTCTGTGGAGGCCAGATGACACCATGTTTAAATGCTATGTAGTGTTAACATGGCTAGTCAGGGACCTCTAGCTCTACTTTATTCGCAAAACAGACATAGCCTGACAAGAGGTCAAGCCAAAGCAGAAGTCATGAACTCCAGGTAAGTGTTGGGAAAAGGTTACATGAAAGTATTCACGAATGAAGAAGGATATCAGGCACAAACTGGGAAGTATTACAATGACTGTGATGATGACAATAATGATGCAGAGCGGCAGGGCCAGACATATATATAAGTCAATGGGGCCGGATGGGATCGATCCTAGGGTGCTGAGAGAGCTGGCGGATGAGCTTGCTAAGCCGCTCTCCATCATCTTTCATCAGTCCTGGCTCACCGGAGAGGTCCCAGAAGACTGGAAGTTGGCCAATGTGACGCCCATCCACAAGAAGGGCTGTAAGGATGATCCAGGTAATTACACACCAGTCAGCCTAACCTCGGTCCCAGGTAAAATCATGGAGCAGATAATCCTGGGTGAAATCATGCGGCACTTGCAGAACGGTCAAGAGATCAGGCCCAGCCAGTATGGGTTTAGGAGGGGTAGGTCCTGCCTGACCAACCTGATCTCCTTTTATGACTATGTGACTAGCCTGGTGGATGAGAGGAAGGCTGTGGATGTGGTATACCTGGACTTTAGCAAGGCCTTTGACACTGTCTCCCACAGTAGACTCCTAGGGAAGCTGGCAGCCCGTGGCTTAGATGGGAGCACTCTGTGCTGGGTTAGGAATTGGCTGGATGGCCAAGCCCAGAGAGTGGTGGTGAATGGTGTTTCATCCAGTTGGCGGCCGGTCACCAGTGGTGTCCCCCAGGGATCGGTGTTGGGTCCCGTCCTGTTTAATATCTTTATTGATGATCTGGATGAGGGGATTGAATCCATCATCAGCAAGTTTGCAGATGACACCAAGCTGGGAGGAAGAGTTGATCTGTTAGAGGGTAGGATGGCCCTACAGAGGGACCTGGACAAACTGGAGAGATGGGCTGATTCTAATGGGATGATGTTTAATAAGTCCAAATGTCAGGTACTTCATTTTGGACACAACAATCCCATGCAGAGCTACAGACTGGGGACAAAGTGGCTGGAGAGTAGTCAGGCAGAAAAGGGCCTGGGAGTGCTGGTTGACAGGAAGCTCAACATGAGCCAGCAGTGTGCCCAGGTAGCCAAGAAGGCCAATGGCATTCTGGCCTGCATCAGGAATAGTGTGTTGAGCAGGACCAGAGAAGTTATTGTCCCCCTGTACTCGGCACTGGTCAGGCCTCATCTTGAATATTGTGTCCAGTTCTGGGCCCCCCAGTTTGGGAGAGATGTTAGGATACTGGAATGTGTTCAGATGAGGGCTACGAAGATGGTGAAGGGGCTGGAGCATAAGCCCTGTGAGGAGCGACTGAGGGAGTTGGGGCTGTTTAGTCTAAAGAAGAGGAGGCTCAGGGGAGACCTCATTGCTCTCTACAACTACCTAAAAGGAGGTTGTAGTCGGGCAGGGATTGGTCTCTTCTCTCAGGTGACCAGTGGCAGAACTAGAGGGCATGGACTTAAGCTTCATCAGGGAAAGTTTAGGCTTGATGTGAGGAAAAGTTCTTCACTGAAAGGGTGATTGGCCATTGGAATGCGCTGCCCAGGGAGGTGGTGGAGTCGCCGACCCTGGAGGTGTTTAAGGGGAGACTGGATGAGGCACTGAGTGCCATGGTTTAGATGATGGTTGGTGTTAGTGTTGGGTTATAAGTTGGACTTGATGATTTCAGAGGTCCTTTCCAACCTTGTGATACTGTGACACTGTGATATACCTTTATCTCAAGTCGTTCCTTTATACTTCATCTTTCGTTGTTTGCAAAGGGTGAAAAACAGGAAAGTGCCTGATTGAGAACTAAACCAAATTTTTTTACATTTGTCTATTTACTACACTGTTTTCCAGATATATAGAATACAGTACAGTCTGTGCAAAAACCACAGCCATTTTATTTTTCTTATCTCTGATACGTTATCTCTGATATGCTGTCTCTGTATCAGTAGAACCATGTAGATAAAGAACCTATATCAAATGGAACTTTAGCTAAAATTTGGCATCTGTTTTACATGAAAGATGGCTGATATTATGTCCTTGATCTTTCAGCTAGAGCATCAAGGCCAGAATTTTTAATAACTCACACTAGGCGGAATAAAGTCTGCCTCTGAGAAAACAGGAGGGGTACCATTAATCTGTTTCTAAACAAACAGAGAGCTATAACAGCTCTCTAATCTGAAGAGAATAGATCCTGAGCTAGAATGAAGCACCTAAGTGCCAGCCAAGGTCAGTGAAGACTGAATAGTATGCATATCATAATTTATCATGACATTGCTATTTTGTGATCTACAGGAAGAGATTAATTGTGTTGGAAGTACTTATGAGAACAAGCTATTATGATCAGCTGGTGTGCTTGTTATATGTTTTTCCCTTTTGAAAGACTGACTCTTTTTCTCTTTTTTAACTTTCTTTCTTTCTTTATCAACTTGGTTATTTCATTGTTCTTTCAGGAATATCAGCCTATTAATTAAAAGAAAATAGGTTATCTTTCAGTACAGAAATCACTAGAGTGAAGCATGTACACGATCAGCTGTATTTATGAATGTAAATGCACAAGCTGTTAATGCCTGGGTAAATCCAGAAGTTACTGTGATTGTGGAGTATATATTGATGCAAAGATTATAAATAGTAGCTTTATGGGTTTGGTAGGCATTTCAGTATTTTTCCAGTCATTGTTAGATAAACTAAGTATTCTCTTTAATGATGACTTTCATGGAATTCTTTCAAGACAGTAAATGACCAAGAGCTTATGATAACCAGAAGAGGATACTTAGAGAAAGACATGTCAGCAAAAAAAATAAACATTCTGTTAAAATTTAGAGAATTACATATGTGTAATTCCAATGTTTTGCTACCAAAAACATTACACTAGCATAAAAACATCACAATATAAGAGAAATGATGACATAAAGAAATAAATTTTTAAAAAGAGCAAGAATTCTTCTTGTACTAAAGGAGAATCAGAAGGTTTGGTAACTTGGTGGTATGTTAGTAAAAGGCATTAGTTGTGTTAGTCATCAAGGGCAATGATGAAATGAAGTGTAAGATCTCGATCAATGCAGCATGTATCATATACCAGCTGTAACACCATGCCACAGTAGGCACTCTAAAACCGAGTAAAAGTACATGAGACATTCCAATTTATAAAAACCTTGGCAAAAAAAAGCACTCAAATCTACCAGAGTATCTAATGAACTCAACACATGCTTTCATATTAGTCTCATTGGCCTTCAGAGATGATGACTTCAGCTTCATTTTAGTTTCTATGTCTTCACATTCTGAAAAGGCAAATCATAGATGAAATTGCTTTAGATCTTTCCAGTATGCTTTGTTTTGTTGTGCTCCAAACATATTAAAAGATAATTCACTTATCAAGCCAGTGAGCACTGAACAATTTATTCAGTGAACTTACAGATATACCTAATTTCATCACCCTCAAATCCAGCCAAAGACAGAAAGCACAAATTAACAAGTACAGAATTGGTGGGAAACAGCAATGCAAATGTGTTACATGGACACATTGAGGCTCTCAGTAGTATCTAGCAAAATCCAGTTCAATAAAGGTCTGGATAAATTAAATTGGTAGCTTAATACACAGAAAAATTAAGAAATATTTCTGCGTGTTAATGACAGTACATCACAATGAGCTTTCTGGCAGAACTACCAGTAATGCAGAAGCAAGCAGTCTGGTTTTGGCATGGCCTCAGCTGATAAAAACTAATCGAGACATCAGAAATCATAATTGGGTAAAAACTATAATGATGTACTTATCAACACAAGTTTTATTATCAATACTAAAAATGTATGCCAAAAACGTGTTAAAATTACACAACAGAAGAAACATAAGGATCTCCCAGATATGTACAGTCATAATCCCCGAGAAGATGAATTTCACAAATAGCCTACTGACATTGTGGAAGTAGTATTCAGATATCAAGATCCCTGAAATTAATGAATTTGTGACAAAGTGAAAAGGTGAAGTGTATATGAGAGTGTGAAAAGCAATATCTCAAGAGAGACAGGGTTATCTTGGTTTGGATTGTAAGATAAATGTATGGTAACTTTTGTCAAATTGTTCTGGAAATCCACAAAGAATGTATTGTATTTCACATGTGACTTCAGTGATAACAGATAATATGCCTTCAAATGTATTAGTTTTTCCAGTAATCTTAAACTTGCTTAACTGACTTCACCTAACTGAAAGGCAAACATGTATCACCAATCATCAGGGACTTTTTTGTCACAGAAATGGGAAGAACAGCACATAACTGAAATACATTTAAGAAAAAGCCTGTGTAAATGGGGGGCCATTTTTGTTTCAGTGGACCTGGATAATGCTACTGTAATTTGACAGCATCTTTGAAATGAAAATAAAAAATCATGTTAATGATATCACACCAATGTCAGTTATTAGCAATAAGAATTCCCAAAGAGGTTCATAGGACCCATGTCTTAGTGCAAGAGCGTTTGGAGACATCAACTTGGGACTTGTATACTTCAGTGCTGTCTGTTCAGAAGGACCTCATTTGATTTCACTTTGAAGTTATGTAAAACAAGCACATAAACTCTTTCCTGTTTCTCCAAATGCATTCTATTTTACTTATTTCTCATTTGTCCTACATGTTAAAAACGCCACTCATCTGACCTGCTTTTCACATTTGATTTAGGATGAGATAAGTTGTGTACTAGCAGCATCTGTTTTTCTCTTAAGTCTGAAGGACTCTAGAGTCACTAGCTCAGAAACTGGTATCTACAGTGCAAAAAACTACCTATAGCATAGATTAGTTAGATGGATTCCATCTATGGAATTCTAAGTACAATATGCTTTATTTGTAAGCGTATACTTACCCTGAAATAAAGAGGATTACAAGCTATGCAATGAACTCTCTTCTTTATAGGATCTCAGCACAACACCAACGCCTGTTTCCAAGACAGAAACTCTGTCTCAGGAATTTACCGTGGTCAGAAAAGATAACAAAAAGAAACTTACTCAGCTACCTTCCCCAAGAAAGAAAACGGTCTTATGTTGCATGAGTAGCTGGACTAGTGATAATTAGTGATGGGGGTCACTCATTTATCCTGCAAGAATCTCAGAGAAAGAGTAAGTTAGCTGAGCTATACATTTGTATATCTGCACAGTGACATAGAAAATAAGCACCCTCCAACAAGAGACCTTCATTAAATCCAACATGGCTGTCTTAAAATGGCATACTACAGTCAGTTTTTTGAGGTAAGTAAAATAGAGACTTTGTAGGAATATCACCTGACAATCCTTTCATGGCTTTTGTATTTTATGTATGTATACACTAGGTATTGTTTAACAGTCTAGTCTATGCAGAATATTTTATTTGGAGCTATAATGTATGGAGGAAAATAAATTTACCAAAAAGGATTCTAAAATCAAAAATAACAAACTCTGTGGTCTAAAGCAACTTACTGTCAGCAGACCTTGAAAGTTGTTAATGCTTCTTGATATTAAAGTACTGCTTTGGCCATGTAAGATATTCTACAATTTCATGTTCCATCTTGTGTACTGGAAATACTAAAACCAGACAATGAATACTTTCTCATGAAACTGAATTCCTCATGACAATTTTTTTTTTTTTAAGACATTTCTTAGTTTGAGCTATCTGTAGCAATCATATACTTGTCTCAGGTAGCAAGAGATTAGACAACATGTACTGAAAATTTAGTAGATGCCCTGCCAGTATGTCACACACTCCTGACTCTGTGCCCCTTTTTCTGTTTTCATTGTTATTTAGTAATGTAGGTTTGTTTGTCAGCATTGCTACCCTTTTGCTAATATGCATAGCAGGCAGTCACAACTCTCTGCAGACAGCCTGTTCCTTTTCAGGCTGCTATTAGGTCCAGAGGTCAAAGGTACATTTCACCCACAAATTACCGTGTGCCAAATCCATGGTGTTTAGAGTTAGCCCCGTTTTTCATTTTAGGGTGTCAGTGATACTAGGCATTTTTGCAGTGTCTGAGGATCTGCCTGGCTCTGCTGCCGCTGTTTGGTCAGGAGGAATGATAAATGTACATCCCCTCAAAATAAAATCAATCTGGTCACCTTCACTAAACCAGGTCTATCAGGATGACCAGACTGACATCTTTATTATTTCCAGCTATGGATCCTTATTTGCCCCACAAGAACTAGCTGTGCGAAAGCCTGATTTAATAGAACATTATAATTGCAACACCAATCTGGCCCACTAAGCTGATCTTTTCTTTCTGTCACTGCCTCAGAATGCAGCTAGGCTATGATTTCAATTTCCTTCTTTGAGCCATAGAAATGCCAGGCATCTCCTCAGCAACTACTGGAAATGGTATACTTAGCCAGGAAGAGCCTTCACGTAAATATTGGAAGATGTTTTAAGTGAGGGCTCTACAGATCAGGTATTTTCATTAAAACTAATGCAAACATGGGGCTGTTTCATAAGTATATTTTTGGCAATCTTTCAGGAATGGTAACTCACAGTGCCTTCAATATCACAGTCATGGAGGGAGGAGGAAAAATTTCTATGAAAACTCAATCAGTTTTGTAAGAGCTACAGTAGCCAGATAATGTATATACCATCCACACTGAGACACTAGTGTTCAATCTCTTGTAGATGAGCACACAAGAGAAATGACTCAGTGAAAAGAGTAACTATTTCTCTGTGGCTCACGCTCACTGTGCTGCAACTGGTATGTGAATGAAGCATTGAGAAATAGCACATGCTTGCATCTGCCTTGAGCTGAACAGTGGGTTCCCCTTCCTTCCCCTCCCTTCTCCACTGAAAAAAAAAAACTGCAAAAAGGCATATGTGAAAGCTCTGTCAGAGATACCAAGAACTGAAGGAGTCATAGCAGGTGTTGAGCATTAAAGTACCATCTGGGGCTGTCTTAATTCCAGCCAAATCAGTCTCCTCTGCAACTGCTCAGAAGGATGGGATGGCATAGTTACTCAAGGTCAGGCAACAAGAAAGGAAAGTAGAAGCTCTGACTGAAGCCTGTGAACTGTTTCAGGAGCCAGTAAGATTGTAGCTATGCTATTAATTACTAGGCAGTATTAATGCAAATGCCAGCTCACATTCCTTCTCTAATTACTTTTGCTGATGTATCATGATATGTTTGAAATCACCCTTGATTCTGACCATGTGAGCCAGATTCGCAGATCACATCAGAAAACACAGGAGAAGTATTGCCCCTCCCCTATCTGAGGTTCAATTAGGTTAAAATATTCCTTCCTTTCTTCAGACGAAAGCTGAAAAAAACTGAAGTCACCAGCACTTACTGAAACTCAGGCACCTCAAAGCCTGCAGCACGAGGCTCTGCAGTTTGTAATCAACCTTTAGAAAGGCTTCCCAGAAACACCTGCAACTCAGTCCAGGCTTCACATCTGCAATTTTGTTTATCAGGTGTCCTCTCACTCTGGCATTATTAACTTATCTGTGCTCTCTATCAGCTTCAACTTCTGAGGGAATGTAGAGATTCTTTACTTTAAAACTGCTGAATGCTTCTCAAGCAATGATCAACTGAAATGCACTCATTTTTGTTTGGCTATGCTGAGACAGATCATCTAGGAAAAATACCTGTAAATCCTATTAATATACAAATGTGTTTGACCCTGGAGCTACTTTTTTTCTGGAAAAGTAAGAACAAAACAACAAGTAAATTTTAAGGTATCTCACTTGTTCAAACTAAAATATTCTGAAGATATAAAATCAGACTTCAAATAACTGGGAGGTGATGAGGCTCACTTTTTCCTGTGCGAGTTATTATTAAAAATATAGTTGTGTAGTTTTCATTGGGTAAAGAAATGTGTGCAGACAGTGAAATGCTAACCAACCACTTCACACTTGTAGCTCACAAAGTTGAAAATAAAGTATTATGATCCCAAATGAAATACCCAGATAAAGATGAGAATGGTTAGCCTGTTCCAGAACATAATGCATGACTCACACCATTGAGTCATACAGAAGTGGATTTATCCAGAACAGATGATGGGTGCCGTGACCTCTGGTGAATGCCATGTCTGGCAACACTGTTAGTCATTCATACTGTCTCTTCAGGAGTCCAGAGGCAGTATTTCAGAAATACAGCAAGATATGCCTTGCCCATGTGCCATTAATGAGACTTCAAAAAACATATTCTACAGTTGGCTCAAGTTAAAGTGCAACTCATACTGATATCAGTGGGAGATGAGAAAGCTCCAAATTAAAATGACCAAAATTGCATCTAAGTTTCCTGGCTTTCTAATTTCATGTTGGAGCTGTTTCTGAAGACTTGAAGCCAACAACCAGTAAGCAGTAAGCAAGGACTTGGGGGGACTTCAGGATTAACCAGCTGGTTGAATGTGGGCTGAATGCTTTGAAGATCGCAACCTGTCACTGTATCATCTCCTTTCACTGTAAATACAGGCCAGTTTTTTTATTTCTTTGACATGCTGAGGTTATGCTTAGTCATCAGTGCTTCTTTGTCCTCCATCAAATAGATTCTACAGAATCAATTTTCATTTAATTATGTTCTCTTCATACAGGCTAGGTTTTATATAAAAAAAAAAGAAGAAAAGAATCAATGTAAAGAATCTAAGAAAATTTTGTGTGTAGTTTCCTGCAATAGATATTACCTTTGGTATCAGTAATTGTCATGTTTCTAATGCTGAGGGGGAAATATTGCTGTAACATTATGATCACAAATGCTACAAGACTATTACACATTCTCATCCTCCTGTTTGTTGTATATTCAGGCCTGCAGCTAACAGTACAATTATGCTGGTCATGCAGTAGCCAGAGGCCATATCTTTTACTGTAGGCTCTTGGTTAATTCTTGTGACATTAGAAAAAGATGAATATGCTGTCTTGTAACTGTGGAAAGGATAAGGTTACGAAACTTTTTTTTCCATACATTCTAAAACCATATCATGCTTTGCAAGATCCACATACGGTTTTGTTTGGAGGCTTTGAATTTAGTTATCATCAGTATCACAAAGCCAATGCCTCATTATTTCCAATAATTATGATTTTTTGTTATGGTAATATTTAGGAACCAAATTCAAATGGAGTACTGTAAGACTAACTTAAACAGATGCAGGCTCCTAGGCAGACCTTGATTTCTTAAGCAGTCTGCCAATTCAACACAGTAACTTCTCAGAAATTCTTGCATCATGTCTTAGAGTGCTGGAAAGGTTCCCTGTGACTGATTATATATACTTCTTTAAACCAGATCCAAATGTACCTAGGCTTAATATTATTGGTCCCGTTCCACAAAAGTGTGCTTTATCACAGATTATAGACATTAGAAAATAAATAATGGAGAGAACCTATGATATCATCTTGTCTCTCCCCATGAGCATAGGGTTGTTCTCTACAGTTTATGTCAGGCAGCTTTGTTCTTTCTAGTTTAAATGACTCTCAGGCTTTCATCAGACTCTTTTACAGTCTAATTTATCTTATTTCCATGACATCTATCCAGATATTCAGACTACATTCCACTTCACTCTGTTTCATCTCACAATTTTGAATTGTTGTCCTTCCTTCTAAGCAAAGAATCAGGATCTCTTTGTGTTCTTAGGAAGGGCAAAAAATTCTGGACTTAAGTAGACAGAAAATATAAGCGGATCTTGAATGCATCCAATGAAACTCTCTCAAAAATTTATGGTGCCCAGCAGAAGGCAAACCTCTCCGACTCAAAACTATTCAGAGTAAGAAATTAGTTAGCTATTTTCTAATAGTTTCTTTAAAATGAGATTTTTCACTGTAGTTTTCTGTTTGTTTGGGCTTTTTTACTGCAGTGTGTACACATAATGTCTTCAGAGTCAATAGATACATTTAAATATTATTTGAATAGCTGTTGAATGCTATGGTTACTCAGAAAAGTAAGTCTGTTGTGTTTTTTTTCTACTAGTGTCTTTTCAATTGACAGGTTTGCACTTCCACTTTAACACTCATATTTGTAATCTCAAATGCACCTTCAGCATCCTACTTCTGACCTTGGTCTCACACAGTCGTTTGTCCTCCAAAGCATTCCTCTTCATGCATCCATATTATCTTCAGGAAAAGTCTAGTGGGCAGGCCACCCTAATTAACAAGATGTGCTACCTAGCTAATCCCATTAGATACCATAATCCTGATTAAAATGTCTAGGCGAACAGCATTTAATAGGATGAGTAAAAACATGGATCCAAAGAAAATCCGGACTTTTAATTGTCCTCAAATAATAAAACACTGCTTTTTACTTCTGAAGACTTTACAAACATCATCACCTAAAAAGAAAGAGGAGACTTGATAACAGTTTTTAAGCAACTGCACCATCTTGTGCATCATTAGTAGCATTTCAAATAAGTGTATAGTATATTAGTAGACAGACATCAATTGTACATGTTAGGCTGGCCACTATGTATCTGTGTGTAGAAGTGTATGGGGAGATAGGTGTATATATATGTTCACACTGACATATGTGTAGACTGGCTGTTGTGTTTATGAGATGCTCAGCACCCAGGAGAAAGAAATTTCTCCTAGAACACCAAATTAGACACATCTTTTGTCCAACTAGAAGAATCAAAGCTTGGAGAGTGCTGCACCCCATGAAACAATGGCTGTACCCTATCCTCTTCACCTCTTGCCACTTTGGCTCTACTTGTTTTGGCATTGACAACACACACTTTCTACTACAGTGACTTTTGGGGGTATATTTGCTCCACCTCTGATAATACATATGTTAAATACTGTCCCCCCTGCTCATAGCAAAAATGTGGCAGCAGATTGGACAGAAATGGCCTTACTGTAAGCTACAGTTTGCCAGTGTCTGCTAAGCAATTTTAAGTATGCTAAGCTTTCTAGCCTCTTTACAGTCTAGGAATGAACTTTATCTTCTCTTCTTTTGAGTAAACTCCTACTAGAAGAAAAGCAAACCTGCTCTGAGATACTTCAGAAGGCTTTCTGTCATCATGACAGATATTAATGATAAGTATTTTGTACTATAACCTCTGGCTGCTATTTTTCATTTGTTATAGTAATTACTGGCCTACATTCATCACTGCCAGAACTCCATTGATTCAGCAGCAGACTCTCCTATATAAACCTGTCCCTCACGTTTAAGCAGCTGTTGTATCTGCCCTGGTTCAGCTCTACATTAGTAATGTGGTCCTAAGAAAATGCTCATAGAAATATCTGTGCCCCAGTCCTTGTGCTACACAGGTATTTTATTTCAGGGAGGTCTTTTCATGATTTCTTTCAATTAATCTCATTTCATGGTTCTCAGTTTTAAAAATTTAACAAAGAAAACGCATTTTTTTTCTACTGGAAGAAATAACTCTGTTGCTATTCTTTTCTACCACACCCACCAAACTCAAAATACCTGTTCTACCTGGTGGCTTAAGCAACATCTATGTAAAGGAGCCAGATCTAGAACCTTAGAGGAATATAGGTCCCTGAGCATCACTGAAAGATATCAAGAAAATAAGGAATACTGGAGAGAATAACAACATTGTTTCTGAAAGTACAAGATAATTGGTACAAGAAATTTAACCATGGAATTTAGGACAATGTAGAAGCCAGAAGCATATGCAAGTCCCATAACACAACAGACAGACTGATGAACAACAGATAAACTGAGTACAGTTATCCATGATGATCAAGACACACCTTCCAGCTCAGGCAGTTTCTAAAGCACTGTTTGCACTAGAAGGGCATGCCAGACGAAGGTTTTTCTATATCTACTGAGTTCCTACACTTTAAGAAACTGCTGCTTACTGTTGGCGAAGAAGACACTAGAGCAGATGGCCTACTGGTCTCATAAATATTGTAGATCCTGTAGTATCTTTGAAGATAAAGGCCCTAAGTGCCTTTGACATCATGTAGTATTTATCTGACCTCAGGAAGACCCTACTCTGACTACTCATCCTTCCAGACAGATACACAGTCTCTCAGCAGTTTTATTAATTGACCAAAGTACACATGTCTGTGTTCTTGATCTTAATTTTAGACAGTTGTTCATGGCTGTAGAGTTTTGATGGAGTGGTTTCACAAGATCTCACCTGGGGTGAGTTGTAAATCTGCCATGGATTAGGCAGAGATCACTACAGCCTTAGGGTGGATTGGAGAAGCAGCACAGCTGTTCTCTTTGCATGTGATGTGAAGCGTGTGCCACATACATATGAGGAGCTGGGTCAGTCTCCTACCCCTCCCCACCATGCACCAGAAAATCTCCTCCTGGATTAAGCAAGTTCAATAAGATGTTGCCTGTTGTCTGGCTTTGTTTCATTTGGATCTCCTTTTTTTTTTCTGTGTCTTGAGTCCACTGCAATATCTCTTTCGGTGAACTTCTATAATCAGTCTTGTCTTCCACTTAAAGATTGGTAAAGGCCCTGTCATGTGTTTGTTCACAAATGCAATGCCTGCGTATGTGATTTTGCAGATCTCAGTAGGCAAATGCCTAAACTATTCATTGTTCATCTTGTTTGAGAGGCCATCTGAGGGGTGATGTATAACAAAATTTACTTGCTAAAATGCTTTCAGGAAATGGTAAAGTTTCAGCCTTGCCTGAATAAATTTAAATCACTGCACAGTCAGAGCTGTCCTAAAAGATTTATGTGTAGTTACCACTACTGGGAAAAAAAGAGCATAGGCTAACTCAGAAAAGGAAATACTGACTGATATTTTAGAATAGCAGGATAATAAAGACCAGCTAAAATTTCTCATTCATCCATACAGACTCATGACATTTTCATGATTTGCAGACCTGATAATTTCATACTCATGCAGGTGTCAAGACAGTTGGACATTATTACCAACCTCACAGGTCACAGCAAACTAATTCTGAAACAGAAAGAAATATTTGCAATGGACTTTCTTTACTATTAAGCCGACTTGAATATTAACACAAACAAATCAAGTATGCCTTTTCACATACTAAAACTATCTTAGCCTATTCCACAAGACTCACTTTCTCTAAAAATTATGGTACTTGTTACATTTACTTCTATGCAGTTCTATCCACTCGACAATATTGTAACGAATAGTCTAGAACTTACAGGCTGCCAAATTAACTCCAGTTAGGAAAGAAGAAGCTGTGCAACATATGAAAATACTATAATTTCAAAATAATTCAAGAACAGAAACATGCCCAAAGAACTTTAAAAGCCTTCTGCCTTTAGTCGGAAGTTAGTGAGAAATGGCCATCACTGCCTTTGTGCATCTCCCACTAGCCATTACCTTTCTGCTGCTGGGTACCACAGCACTGCCCCAAACCTGACTGCATGAGACCCAGCAGGTCCTTCGAGGCAGATCGGCAAAGGTGTGGAGCCTACCAGCAGGCTGGGGATGTGCTCTTGTCCCTGTATCCCACCCACTGGCCAGTGGTAAGCCCAGCAGTCAATCAGAGGAGTAAGCAAACATCCAAAGCAAGGAGCACACAGTCTGACAGTCAGGAAAAACAGAATTAATGGGGGCGTAGGCAACACTCCATTTCCTTTATATACTCCCCTTCTGTTCTGAACATGCTGTGGACATCTCAGGCAAAGAGTTAGTGGCAGGCATGCAAACACATGTGACTCAGTAGCCACTTCATACAAAAAATCACACTCCAGCAGAGGCCCAGACAGACACTCAGGATGGAGGCATACCCAGAGGTGAGGGATATTGCTGGGAGGTTGCTGGAAGCCCAGATCAGCTGAGGGGCCACAACAGCCATGGGGTGACTACATGGCCGCAGTGCTGCCCAGAGGCACAGAACATCCCAGACACCAGCCAGCTGCCGGTGCACCTGCAACACCGGTTTGCCCAGGCCCTGGAGGGCCTGCAGACACGGAATTGCTATCACTGGCAGTTTCTGCAATGAAAGCTGTATTCTCAGCCAGCTGGTACAAAGCAGATGTTTCCCTACCACCTACATCTCCAAAGGAACTGCACACATTTGCCTTTAACATTGCTGCAAAGTAAGACTATTGATTTAGAAAATGCTGTTTTCACTCTTTTCCAGGACTTTTTTTTTATTTATTTATTATTTTTTTAGTTTAAACCTGCTTTACCAGACTGAAAAACCTTTTCCTATCTCTGGAAAAAAATCTGAAGTGGGGTGATTTTATTAGGAAGGTCTGCGCAGGCTGCACAGGGCAAGGAGGAAGCCGTGGGGTTTTGATTGTCACCTATTGTGCCACAAAAAGCCAACTAAATGCATAGTGCTGCCCTTGCTTGAGGAAGCCTCAGTACCTCCCCTCATCTGCTCTCATGTTCCTATTCTTACACATCTACATATATAATCTGTGTATCACTTCTGACTAATGTATCTGGAGGTTTCAGTTACATTTGTAGAGGAAAAGTTTCTCTTTGTGCTTATTTTTCCCACGTGTATATGTGGGATATAGTGGACAAACACTCCAAGCTGAAAAATGTCACTGATGCCAGGCTTGAGCTAGTGGAACCGGCTTGGCTTGTGTCAAAGAAAAAACCAAGCGAGTTCATTCCTATCCATCATATGCAAAATAAACACACACAGAGTTTTCCAGTGATCCCGAAGAGCTTCCAGTTTCTCTTGCCAGTTGAAGTATCCACATAGTTTAAGGCCACATTTTGACCCACTTGGATGGTTTTGTAATCGCATGAAAGTTCCTCTGAAGTTCAAAAATTACTTCATATAAAAGTCACTTGTCAGCAGCAAAATATGTTTTCTACATTTCTGTATCACGCTAATTCTAGAAATCACACTAAGAAATGAGCAGAATTTACAACAGCCTTCCTGCAAATATTCATTTAAGCATTTAAAGCCACATCAGTTCCGTGTACAAATCTTTTGCTTGTTATGAGTAACAAATGAATATTATTACAGTATTACTGTCTGCAGTAAGCTGGAACAGCAGAGACTATGAGAGCAGACCACAGCAGAACACAGCAATCTCCAAGATTAGTATTTAACCAGTAAGGCTACCCTTGCTCCCACAGCCAGTATATGGAGCAACCAAATGCTATCCTATATGGCCATTTGGAAGCCCTGTGCAAGTCTCAGGACTGCTAGTGGACCTTCCAAGTGACCTCTACAATGTACTTAATCTAGGTTACTTTTCCTAACATTTTTATGTCTTGGCTAGGAAGACTAGAAAATCTTGGGACCTCAAATGATATTTCAGGTTGGGTTTCAGCCCTGCGTGACACCATGGGACCACAGTTCTTGCTTGGCTACCCCCAGCACAACCATAACTTCATGGTAATTACAGTAGTTACTGTAAAGACAGAGGAGGCACACACAAACAGGTCTTCTAAGTCTAACTATCCTGACTACATAAAAATGATATTAAAGTCTGCTGAAGTCCAGAGTCCTACTGGGTTGCAGATTTTATGCACCTTTGGCAATTGTGATGGTGTAAGTCTTCAAAAGGATCACAGTGTTTTCCCAGTGTGCATTGCTCTCTTCTGAACCTACCTCTGGTGCTGTGTCCTATTCATTTGCTTAACTTCAGATTCTGACAGTTAAGTGCACTACATACACTGAGTTAAATATTTGCACAGCTGTTTGAGTTTCATTGGTGTATGGTTAAATTGCCACTTCTGTGTAAGTATAATAATAACAAACCCCAGACCTGTGTGCTCCACTACTGCTAATGCACTTGTCACATTGCAAACCTGAAGTAAAACTCATAATCTGAGATGAGATTTCAACGGGAGTCCCAGGTATGAAAGGAATTGCTGTTTGTGCAGCAATTTGCAGTCCGCATGTTACAGACACCTATTTTTTTTCTCGTGTATGAGCCTTCAGCATATGAAATGTAAAATATGGCTAATCAAAGACTTTCATAGACACATACCTTCAATTACCCCAAACAGAAAAGACAGCGTCATCAACTCATTCACTCCATGTTACACAGCCCTCTAATCACACTGAAGAGAGTCAGGGGAGGAACTTTTGATGCAATATTACGGAGTTGCATTATTTACTTGTTATTTTATCTGTTTACATCTGGACTACCCAGGTTGTTGCTAAAGCTGCCTAAGTAACACCCTGGCATATGTTACTGCATTGTGCTTACTCTTGTTTGCATATGCTGGAATTCATGTACAGTACAAAAATTACCAGCAGCTGAAAAGATAAACTGCTTCCAGGTTGTAGCTGTAAACAGAAAAAATGCATAAGCTAATAAAAAGATGTTGAAGGGAGGAAGCAAAAAGTTTTTCTCCTGGCACTGTGTAAATTATGATGCTCAAGTTTGTAATGATATTTGTGATTGCAATGTGGCCCAGTCAAAATGTATTTGTTCATGTTACAATTTTGTCTAGTAACCACTTTACTTTTCTTATGTATAAATCTGATCTGTCACTGACTCTAGTCATGCCTTCACAGCTTTTTAACTATGCTAGCCAGCTTCCCTGAAGCATTCTACATCCCCAGCCAAATGGTGAGATGTCAGGGTAAGGTTTATAAAAAATTTCTGGGTTTTCGCAGGTCAGACAGGAGGAGCCAGCATCCCAAGAACATGCACTAACTCTGGCACAGAAACACCCACTATTATAAGAAACTGAAATCATTAGAAAGAATACAACATGAAGATATGGGTGTGGGACTTAGTCTTGTTATTGTCCTCTGATTTCTACATTAAGAGCCAGAGAAAGACTTTCAAATAATCAGGACTAAATAGGAGGCATGGCTAGCTGCTGCCATTGTATTTTAAGCATTAATAAGGAACAGAAGAGTTTTCTGTGATACAATTAATAATCCTATGACACGGTAAGTAGATTCCTGTTGTTTCTACAATGAAAGCTAATTGCACTGAATACTTTATATTTGTGTCTCATATAACCTAAAAGTGCTCAGAAGCAGTGCATGAACTTGTTTCTTTTTTAAGCAGTTCTTCCAAGAACTGACTTCTCACTTAGATTCCCTGTTTTCTGTTTAGTTGTGCTGTTTGGATTTGTTACACTGCCAGTGTTATCCGTGTGTCCCATTGCAGAGTCTGGACCCAATCAATGATTAGTCATGCTCTATACTGTTATTTGCTATCTGTAATGGGACTTCATTAATTTGTAGGCATTCTTAATGCACTGCATAATGTCAGAGATTACCGGTTGCCCACAAATGAACTTTTCTTCCTCTGCTTAAAAGGATTTAATAGAAAAATACTGTGTCTCTACTTAAGAGCTGCTTCTGCTGGTTCAAAGAGCCAAGTGCTGATCACACCTCACCATCTACTGGAACTCTGCAGAATCACAGGACTGCCTTAGAGACTCTTCACTTTGCAGACCACAATCTGAAAAACGTTGGAGACTGCAGGAGCACTCAGAGAAAATATTATTACACACTTGTCACGCAGTTTGCCAGGCAGCTGCTGGTGAGTGCTATTTATCACTGCAGTTACCAGCCTAGATGAAATTTTGATCTGACCTGTTACAGACATCTTTTTTGTGCTTCTGTTATCTTGCAAAACAACCAATAGCAGAATTTTAAAAGAAAAAAAAAAAGCAAGGGTTTGCACGTGAATTTCCCTTTACAGGTGTAGTACCATGAATATGACATACCCTAGCTACACCTCCCTAGTGTCACGGACAGGGTTGTGTATCCAGGACAGCCACACCTGCACCTTGGATCTTCTGACTCAGCAGGTCTCCATACCCATGAGATCTACTCCTCCAGATCCACAGCTGGCTTCCCCACTCCACCAAGCTTTTCAAACTAGCTTTGAACAGTGCCAGAGGTGCTGAATGCAGTTTTAGACCTGAAAATATCAGGTAGAAGTCTTTGGAGGGTAACAAGAGAAAGCTACAGCATGGTAAGAGTGATAAAAGTGGGAGATTCCTCATTCTCTCTGAAGCGGAACAAACAATCTGTCTCAAAAAAAATTTAAAGTTGGTTTAGTTAATTACAAACAGATTATCACTGGGAAAACAATACCTACAAAACCAGTTACTGTTTAACAGCTCTAATTACAGAGTGGACACTCAGGCATGATTGGATTGTTTCTAAATTTGTCTCACAGGATGCTAGTGATATCGCAATAAATCATACAAGGGAAACGCCCTGATCCCATTGAAGTCAAGAGAAAAAAATTATACTTAGCAGAGGATGTATTTGGCTTTATGAATCAGGGAGGAGAGCAGAACAGATCCTCACTCTGTCTTACTTTTCAAGAGAGAACCTCTAAGAAGGCAAAACTTCTGTGACTTCATTCTCTTTTCTCTAGTCATGTTTTAATGGAGATTTTTCTCATTATGTGGACCCTGGATCCATTCCCATGAGGGAGCACAGCTTAATCCTTCTGCCTGGGTAGGGGTCTGACTTCACACACAGGTAACACCCGCAACACTGAGGATGGAGTTCCATATCGAATCAGGAGCCAGTTTATATAGCATGATACTTGAAATACTTTATAATTGAATTATTATCACCAGATTTCATTAGGAAGGGAAAGTGAAGGTCGGGAATATCGTGCCCCATCTTGGACCCACAGGAGTCAGCTGCCAGGTGTTTCTCCTCCTGGCTGCATACTTGTAACGCACTTCATTCCCAGGCTAATGCACTGTAGGAATGAGGTTAAACCAGTAATCTCCAATGCCTATTTTCTTTATCTCAGGAGCAGAATGGAAGGACAGAGACCCAGTAATGGTAAAGGGGCAAGTAAATCTGTGAGTATTTAATTGATCAGATTAGGTAGAGCACAGTTAAACAGACAGCTAACTGCATAACCTGCACTGCCCCAGTCCCAGGGTCAGAAATCCTGCGTACACGGCAGACAAAGGGCCTCTTGTCACATGCATGAAGCAAAGGCAATCGTTGGGGTGAACACAGGCACATCTCCAGCTCCAGTGTACATAATTGCCAGGAGCTCAGCTTGCCGTTAGCTAAGTGCAAGCCAGGCAGCTCCTCTAGGATAGGTGTCCACAGCCCACAGGAACAGAATGCGTTTGAGAGCCAGCAACTCCTGTCCTTTACATCCATCAGAAGAGAAGCAAGGCCAACGCTTTAGCAAAACATCCTATTCAATGTAGACATGACAACCAGGTGAATACAATTCTGTCTTAGACATCTCTCAGCTCAGAGGGTGCCCAAAAGGCTGAGATTTAGGAATTTGGCTTCAGTTAATTTAAGAAAAGTGTTCCTGTCTTTTAATACTGTCAGTTGTAGAGGAGGATTTTTTGGGAGGGTTCTTTTAGTGGAAGAAAGGCTCTTCACTAAAAGACTTCTTATTTTTGCATGTTTGGTTGCCCACATTTACCTGTGTTTGGCTGTGTGTAGGATGGTTAGCTCTTCTTCTTCTAACTGTTGTTCATTAGGTGAATGCAAAAGCTGTAGTGAGTTCACAGAGAATGGTTGAAACGTATTCAAATGCTATGCAAATGTTGTTTACTGGGATGCAGAGCTGGACTGAAGACTGGCACTGCAAAGACAGAGAGATCCTCAGTGGTGACAACTGACAGTCTGTGCCACGTTGTCATCATGAGCATAGACATAGCTTGCATATCTGCTCTTCTACTGTTCCTGCAGAGGACATTGGCAAGCCGACAAGGGCTCTGCATCCATTTTTCGCGCTGACACAGTCAGTGCTTTGGAAGAAGTATGGTTTTCTGCTTTTGCGAGGCTACTGGAACAAGACTGCCCTCTTCTGTAAGGAGCTCTGCCAGCAGCCCGCGCGGCAGAGACAGCAGATCCAAGGCTAAAGTTTTTGCCTGCTTTCTTCAGGGGTGTCTTTCAAGCGTGAGTGTTTACACTCTTGGTATGGATTGGTAAGCATGTAATCTAGTGAATGAAAGTCAAAGTGCCTCCTCCATGAAGTCAGCAGCCATGGCAGTTCTTTGAATACAGCTGGGGTGTTAGACTGAACTTTCACCTGGTGGTGACACACCCAGGGCCACCCTCTTGGCAAGGAGATGCCATTTATGCGTTGGCTGCATAGGAATACTCTGCTTCCAGATTGCAGAGCCAGCACTTGCCACACGGTGGATCCCTCCTCAACATAAAAAGGGCCTGAGCTAATGCAAAGTGAAAAACAGCGAGCAATACAGAAAAGAAACAGATCCAGTCTCCGGTACCACAGTTCCACAACATGCTTCTCCACAGTTAAGGACCTTTCAGCAGATCACATTGCCACATTTTGGAGGACTTCAGCTCTGCCTTTTGTTTCAAGATGTTGAGTGTCTTTTGTTTCCTGGACCATACTATCTTTTTCCAAATGCTTAGCTTAGGTTCAGAAGCTTGTGATGCGAATCAGCTCTAGATACAAATCCTGCATAGTACACATGTACATTATATCTCTCGCACCTGTTATAGTCACAGGAATTGGTCAAAACACCAGAACATATTAAATATGATGCATAAATTCTAGGGGCTTCTTAAGCTCACCAAACTTAGGCATAGCTTTAGCATAGGTCCTGTCTGCATTTTTAGGCCAAATGTATCTTGCCTTTCCTGATTTTCATATCTTAATTTGTTTTATTCAGCAATAGTGATGTGTCTCTTCCTGTACACCATTCCTTAGTAAACTTGTTGTATCCCTCCCATCCACCCAGCCCCCAGGCACCGCTGGTGATCTACTAGGTAAATTCCAAGTCAGTCCATTTATTGCTATTTCTTCCACGGAAGCAACCCAGCAAAAAGCAAAGCTCACCAGGGTCCTCTCCCCTATACAGTACAGAGTCTGAGTTCCCATTTTAGGGAGGTAGAGGCCCAGTCAAAAAATTGGCATGAAGAGGTGGATCTGCTGTTGGTTTGGCAGACACTCAGTTTGCAGCATCTCCTGCGAACTACTGCCCCTATTGCACTATGCTGCTGGAGCTATCACTATCCATTTAATCTATGGTAATGTGCTTTCCAATATTAACCCTTCATTAAACATTGCACCTCAATGAACTGTAACTGCATAGTACTAAATTAAGGCAGAATGGGTTTACTAATTTGTGTTCTCCATGTGGGAGTTAAACCAGGAAACAGGTAATCTCTGAAAACATCATTTCACAAGCCATCATCAGATACATGCTGACAGCACATAGGTCCAGGCTGCCTGACCGCAGAGCTGTCTGTAAGCGCAGCACATGCAGCTCGGCCGGCACAGCAAGGATACTGCACCCAACCTGCGTTGGCAGATCTGCACATGCTCCGTCTGCCAGCCAAGTCCCACTCACCCTCCAAGGCTTGTTTGTCTACAGGCAGCGCTCAGCTGCTGAGGCTGGATGAGCTGCAGCATCTCTCAGAGCTCGTTATAGGCAGTTCCACTTGCTGAAGCTAAGACGATTTTCAGGAGCTCAGTTAAGCTTCAAGGGATGTCATTTTAAAAGGGTCCCTAACAGACAGAACACACCATTTTCATCGGGCTAGTGATAATGTCCTTGCCTTGACAACAACCTGCAGCCATAAAGCACGTTTAATTTTCTGACAAGAAGACTAGCAACAGCTATCATTGCATTATTTACTGTAACATATGGGATTCGTCCCTGGAAACCCAAGAGATGGCATTTGTCTGGTCTGGTTGTAAATAATGAGATAGACCACAATGGATTTCAGTTCCTCATCAGTGTTTGATCAACAAAAAGGTAAGTCACCTGCTACTAATCTCAAAATCCTCTAGTCCTCCCATGCCTCCCATGCAAATGTATTAAAATTACTTGACAGAATGAATAATAAAAAATTTAGGGAGATATTAGGTCTCATAGAGATTTAGTATGGTTACTCGTGAAGGATTTTTTTTCTATCAGTTTACACAGGGAAATTTCAGCCTATTGCTACAGTGATTTTTTAAAATAAAAATTTTCAGCAGAATAGCAACAGCATCTGATCATTCTCAGTATTGAGAGATGTATGTATATATTTGTTTATTTATATATTGGTCCTGTTATCAACATATATATGTATAAACAGTTGCAATATTAGCAAACAGAGGAGTTTAAAATGGAGTAACAATTTAAGAAAAGCTGGTCTTCATGTCTACTAGTTTGTATATGTTAAAAGGACTTGATGCCGACAAGTGATCAACTTCTCCTCAGCAAATCTTAGCTCTGTAGGTAAGTATTTCCATAATTGTGGATTTAATATATCTTTAAAAGACCCAACATGAAGATTTTCTGCATTATAAGGTTGCTATGGAAATACAAATGTCCCTGTTGTCTGTTTTTAGGTTAAATGGCTGAATTTCATGTTTGTATTTGCCCATACAAGATCTGATGTCTAATTGCTAATGTCTAATTCACTATAAGGAATGTAGAGGCATTCCTTTTATGTTCCAAAAGCAGGATGCTGTCATTGTTTGATTGTCCATGTTGAAACAAATTTCGCTTTAAGTCAGCTTGCCAAACAATCTGCGTGCTGTGGTCACAGTTTTCAATACAGACCTGCAAAGGATCCCAGCTGATATGGCCGTGCTGGCCCCACTAGGAAGGTGCTGGCTGTACAAAAAAGATGAAGGGCAGGAGGAGGACAGAAGCTGCAGTGGTTTTTGGGCAACCAGGTCCCACAGGCTGCAATTTTGTGCTGACCTACACCTCTTTGGTGAATTCAAAATAAATACAGTCCGTGTAAAAAAGTGGACTTACGTAGTGCTCAAAGCAAGTCTTGAGAGTACGGGTCTACATTAGCCCAGCAGGGACCCAGCCCAAGTATATGGGGAAGAGTGAGTAGCCCTCAAGCAAAACTGAGCTACAAGATCAAAAAAATATTACCAGAAAGGATAACAGAGGAAGTGAATTGCAATAGGAGAAGGGGCATCTGTCCTGCAGGAACAGAGACAGGTGTTCCAAGGTCATGTGTGACAGACAGAAGGAGAATGTTCCCTCATAGGACAGAGATGCAGGGCCAACTGAGCTTCTGCAGCTTCAAACAGCCATTCTCAAACTCTTTTTGTGCAGACACTGCAAGTATGCTCTGAGCCACACACTGACCCAGCAGTTCTCAGACAGGGGAGGGAGAGGGGAAACCCTGCACACTCAGTGCCATGTGGATGGCTGTCAGGCAGCCGATGGAAGTGGTGCAGGCAATGAGGTTGGAATATGACCAGGGCTGGGGAAGGAGTGATAAGGGGCAGACAGCTATGCAGGAGACCACTGACCCACCTTATCTGTGTAAAAGTGAGAGTGCTGGGAAGCAACATCTGCCTGTACCTCCCTTTGCTCCTGATCTGAAGCCTCTCCTCCAAGCAGGCCACTGTCCACACAGACCCGTCCTTATTCTTGCCTAGCATCATCTCTAGCCCTATGTCACACTCCACTCACAGCACCTTCTGAACAAGAGGGTGTCCTCCAGATAAATTCTTCTTCCCTTGGCCACCATTGCAGGGATGCTGGTTCATTAGATGATTTGTAACTTAGTTTGCCTTCCCTGATAGCTGTGTGGGAGAAAGACGAGGAGCAGGAGCAAGCAACACACAGCAATAGGACATTGAACCCATTGGTTATCATGCAAAAGAGCTCTGGCCAACATTTACAGTGTATGGTGGATTTTAGCTAAATAGTGTGTAAATATATTGGCACAATCAACATAAATTTTTCTGTTATCCAGTCACCAGTTTTCAAAACTTTGTGTTTTACAAGCATCTAAATGTATGATTGTCAAGAGCACATACACTAAGCTGCAGTATATTTATTTAGACTAATGCAGGAGATACACTTACGTACATCTAATATGCATTTTGCCAACAAAAAACATACATTCTTCATGAAAGATTCAGAGGATAATTATTGTCACAAACAGTGTAATTTCATTGGTCTGAATGCTGTGATCATTTTGCATGTTTCTTTTATGTACCCCCTTTTGCCACCGAAAGACAATTACTTTGTCTTAAAGAAATTATGTACTTCTTAAAACACTGCAGTTTATTTCATATGAGTTGACTTTCAACTTTGATTCTTTCTGAGGATTTAAACAGCAAAATTTGTCATATCTCTTCCTGTCATCTGGTCTTTGGTCTTTAAGATTCTTCCAGTCCCTTCTACTCCACTGTTGTGCCAGCCCGCAGTTTCTCCCTACACTAGCTTCATGTGCAGGGTCGTAGTTGGACTTCCTGCCTTACTGAAGCCAACTGACAGATTCCTTTTACCAGCAGCACTACAATTTTCCAAAATAAAATGTAAAAATGTATCTGAATTGGCACCAGTATTCATTAGCATTCACAGAACTGCAAGACAATAAATGATGTAATCATACTGCATTTGAAGATGGAGGGTAATGCATTTGGCTGTTCACAATCCTTTTATCCTGCAAGATGCTGATACCCCAACCACAGCCAAGCTCCCCAGCAGGGTAAGCTCACAGAGGGGGACATATACACTCAGTACCTCATTACCACATTCTGCAAAACACACACTCTCCAAACCATTCCTTTTCTGCCCAGGAACGAATATGCAAAAAGAAATGGCCTACAAGCTTTTTGCCCATGCTCCCTCATTCCTTTACAGGGTGAGCTGGAGGAAGATGAAGTGGGAGATTTGTGTCACCTGGAGCCAAGTTCATTCAGCATAAATGATATGCAGCCTCTCTGGCATTTCCAGCTCTTTCATGTGAAGCATCAGAAAACCATGCACCTGTCTTCCTCCTCATACCTCACCCAAAGCCACACAGATCGTGTTGAAGATACCCCACTTGTAATCCTGTCACCCCACAGAAATGGAATTAGAGTCAGTCCACTTTATGTCAAATGCACAATACAGACACTCATTAATGCTTCCACACCTAGTCTTCCTCATCAGCAGGGTGACAGCCTGGTCAAACTGCATCTCCTTGCTCTGACAGGTAGAATTCATGCTTGGGGAAGTGTGAATCTCGGATGTGACTTCACATCACTGTTGTTTAATAAGAGCAGAATCTCTGTTCTGTGAGAGCAGGCATGGGGAAATCTTCTTTTTTCATTCATACATCCATTAATTCAGTCAGAGTTTTGTCTCCTTTCCTCATATAGGAGGATAATTGCTCTGGGAAAAGTAGATTCAGCCCAGCACAAGCAAACAGAAAGGGGGTAAGGGTTTTAGTTAGATGAAAAACGACAGAAGGAGTCAGGGACCCTCATGCAGGTGTGCTTGCATGTCTTCATCTTTCTGCCATCTTGCAACTGCTCTGCCTGGGAGATGAAGAGTTTCATTTCGTGTCTATATTGCTCTGCTCCTGAATCACTGCAGGAAAATTTATAAGTATTTACAAAGCTGAACATCAAAAAGTACAAAATTTACTTATGTAATGCATAAACAAGGTGAGGATCCTTTGAATCACTTTCTTAGTACATCTAATGGATTCTTTCCCAATGCCAGCAGCTTATTCTCTGTACCATTCCCATATAATGACCACCACATGCAGCTGTGTTGGTGCTCACGGCTGCCACATCCTGGGTGCCTCCAGAGACTGGTCAAGATGAACAACACAAGAGATGAATCTCTGCCTTGCATCCTTGCCTTCTGACCAGTGTGTACTACACCCCTCTTTGAGTAAGGGATTAGCTCAGACCTGAGCTTGTTGTTAACATGTCTTTGCTGAATTTACTGATTGTGAAAGCAGTCAGCAGATCTGGTACGATATGGAAATCTGATTAATGGGTCCTGTGGTAAAGTCACTTCTTTTTTCATATACTAGTCACTGATGATGACTCTCCAGAGACAATGAGTTTTGGTCTGTCCTGATCCCCCAAGCACACAAATCAAGCTTCTGAGCCAAATGAACAGTTCCCTAAGCAAGAGAATAGAAAAAAATCAAATTAACATTCTTAATTTACGAGTTTTATCAAATGTGTCATTTAAAAGACCATCTAGAAGGAAGAAAATAAATTAAATTCCATTGAGTAGTGATGTAAAGGGAATCTATGTGCTGGTGAAGGCAGATTTAACATCAGCCTTCTAATTTTCTGAAGCCTACAACTAGAGCTCCAGTTTTGACAGACTAACCTTTTCTCAGGGTAAGAGCTGATTGCGTTTCCATGGCAGCCAAGTTTAGAAGTTGAGAGGGATGATTACATCCCAGGAAAAGAAGGTCAAATGTGTGGAATTATGCTAGGCTGTAAAGCCCAGCGTAGAGCTCATGTGGGTTCAGCTGCAACAACATCTGATAACAATGTGAATAGTGTGGCTAGTACTGTAAAGTTATCTTTAAAAATCTCTTATCACTCAAAAATATATATGACAATGTTTAAAACATAATTTATATCAATATGTTAATAGTAATGTATTCTTTGATGGTGAGAAAGACTTTTTTACTAACTTTTCAAAATCTCTTTAAACCATCTCACTTTTTCCTGCACAACTTACCTAGTTGTGCTATCTCTAGAAGACAAGAAAGACAGGATAGGTCACCAGTCACTTAAGCTGTCTTTCCTTTGATAGCCCTCTAGTGTGATTTAGGCATCAGTTTTAGTCTCTCCTGCTAACAAGTTAGTGCAGTAGCTGAACAAATATTATGCTCTGTGGCCCTGACCTTCAGCCTTGAGAACATGACAGCTCACTACAGCTGTAGATCTTTTTGAGTTAATAGAGATCAGCAATGCTTTTTAAAATTGAACATGAGGCTGAGGCTGACCTACAATACATATCTAGATCATTTTACGATTACATCAGATTTGACTCTGCACCAAAAACACAACTCTTTTGATTCCTGGCATTAACAGGGTAATAGTTCACTTGAAGCCAAATTAAGTGTAGGCATGTGGAGCATGGGATGACCAATCTGGGATGAAGTTACAAACAAAGAAGCAAAGAGAGAATCATCACATCAGGTTTTCTAGAAACAAGAATTTGAGAAGTGTTCATGAGCAACTGTGTCCTGCAAGGCATCTGCTTTAAATAATACCTCATATTGTAGCTGACTAAAAAAATAAAACTCTCCTGGGTTCCATGCAGCAGTCTACCTTTCATTTTTGTCAGAATTATTGTTGGAAACAATTGCTGCCAGAAGTTCACTCTCCTGAGAATACAATTTCCCTGGACATGGCAGGGAAAGGAAGTGAAAAGCCTCAGACCTCTGACTGGTGCAAAGACAACACTGACACTGAAAACACTGATTTCATCCTGTCTTATAAAACTGTGGCCAGCAATATTTTGAGTTCAGTTATTACTTCATTGTTTTTCACGTCATGGTACATTCATGTTAGTACAATTTCTTATAATAGGTGGAAACTTTCTAGAAGTTTTCTTAGGTACTCTCAGCATCTATGTCTGACAGTTTTTGGAAGAAGTTATGATGAAAAACCTGTTTCAGATTACTAAGAAAAAAAACACTGCTGTTTAGATACACTTTGTTCCATCTCAAGTTATATAGTCTTAAAAACTCATTGAAGTAAGTGTCATTATTTTCATTGTTAATCATTTGCACTTGCTCTCCACTTACTCATGACATAGTCCTCCCCTACAGGTGATGCAGCAGAAGAGATTGACTTGACAGTGGTTTTCCAAGCAGCAGCTAATGGCGATGTGAATACACTAACTGCTGTGATTCGAGAAGATCCCTCCATCCTGGAGTGCTGTGACAGCGAGGGTAAACAAAGGCTGAGCTTGTTCACAGGGGATTAGTTGCTTCAGCATGTTATTAAATTTTCCTTTTTTATCATGGTATTTTGTGTTCAGTAAATTATATTTAGTAGCAGAATATAGGAATTTCAAGTTATTCTTTGGAGCATTCACTGGAAATGCTCAGTTTGGATACTTCTTTCCCCTATAACTGTAAGACTTTTTTTATCCAGATACAAATAAGTTATTTTGCTATAATCAGATAGTATTTTATTGTGTTCAGGTTACTGTCTTATGTTATTACAAAGTGCTATGCATTGGCTGGGCTTTATATTCAGCTGTTTCCCAAGTGAATTAGAGCCACAGATCTCTGGAAGCTTCTCTCAATAAAGATTTTGTCTATTGAAAAGCATTTTTTAAATTGCAGTTTCTTTTAAAAGGCCCATATGAACACTGTCATAACCTTTCCAGTTTCTACCAAGTTACCAATTTTTCCTACACTTTAAACCAGACATCCTGTTATCTTTAGAACGTCTACTGGTCAGCAGGGAAAATGCTTAATTAAGCTAAAATGTTCTCAGTCCAGAACTTTAATTAAAGAGGGACTAGGTACAAAGGGCAGTGGGTGGAGACAGACTGATCAGCTAACAGAAATATTTCTGCTCAAGAATAAACTTGTTTACTAGAATGCACATACAAATGTAAATAAAGACCAGTCTTGCAAGACAAAACATATGGCTCATATCCTGCACATATGGCAGTCTGTATCACCTCAGGCTGACTAGCGTGCATTTGCCCAGCAGTCTCATTAAATCCAATAAGAATAATTATTCTCCCGTTGTGTCTGAAGTTTCTAGTAGTCTTATTAGTTTCTAGTATTGATGTTTATTCCTAGCTTACTCAAATTGTTTTGTCAGATTCTGCAAGAAAATACCTTGCTGTTACTCAGCAGTTAACAGAATTGAAGGAAGAGGAAGGAATTATATTAAAAGATATCATAGTACTTCATGATGAAATTTGAGTATTATGTTTGAAGCCAGCTTTCAGGTTTTCTTCCAGCACAGAAATTGCAGAATACGCTGTAAATTCTCCTGACAACATAAAAGAAAATATTCTAGAGCAAATCCAGTCTTTAAAATAAGTTCTTGTCTACACAAAGCATCTACTCACATACATACACCCTTGCATGGGATAGGGCTTGATATCATAAATATTTTGAATACATAGAGACAGAAGGAAACTGAGATTTGAGAAAACTAGCCAAGCGTCATCTGGCTACCATTCACTCTGGAGAACATCAGCTTCTAAAATGTGGTACAAAGCCAAGAGTTCATATTGGAAGCTTGTGAACAGCAAAACACTTTTCCCTCCAGAATCAGAGTTAATGAAGCAAGGCCTTTGCTAATAACGTTATGCTTTTTCTAAAATCAGCCGTCAGTAACTGGCACAGCTGCGAGTTCCTGGCTGAAAAAGCTGAGTACAACTTTCGGACAATTGCCAGAGAAAGGATTCATTAAGTTCCTAGTGCTAACACTAGCAAATAAAGTATTCTATCCTATGGATTTGAAAAATAAAGATTGTAAAAGAACACTTGACTTTCTTCCCCAGGTTGCACACCTTTGATGCATGCTGTGTCAGGACGCCAAGTTGATACGGTGAAGCTCCTGCTGAAGATGGGAGCCAATATCAATACTCAAGATGCTTGTGGACGTACCAGTTTATCTCTGGCAACTTATCTGGTAAAAGCCTTGGGAAAGAAGGATGGAAAGATAGATGGAGTGAAGGGAGTAAATGTGCAGACCAAATAAGATTCCTTTACCATACCACTGAAAGAATAAAAAGTACAAATCACTTGGTTCTAGACAACATTGAAATTGCAAACTTTACTGTAATATAGAGCTGGAAGCAATGATTATTAGGAAATAATCAGGATTCCTGTCAGAGTGTCCCTTCTCTTTTGGATTGTAAAATCCAAATATGGTATGGGGATCTCACTAGATTCAGGATCCTCTGTGTGGTTTCAAGAAAACCACTTGTTTCTATGCACTGGAAAGTCCCCTCTTGTTCTTATTATGAGGATTAACTTCTCGCCTCCCACTGTCAGCATAAGATTTTTATGCTCCAGAGAGGGCATTCCTGTCTCAAATTCTAGTGGTCAGCAGGCTTGTTTTCCTGCACACCGCATAAGCCAGGGCACTGCTTTTTTTCACTGTAGTGCTGGACTTTGAATGGCCAGGTTAAGGCCAATTTCAAGGCACTGCAGATGCGATAGCGGATACTCAGATCACAAGCAATCCCAAATCAACTCACAAGCAAGTAATAGTCGAAGCAGATGTCCCATTGAGACATCTGGGAAGGGAGATGCGGTGCCTTCTGTCTGAAGAACACAAGGATGATCTTCTTAGTCTTTCAGTCCTCACCAGAGTGAATTCAGGATTCAGAAAGAGGATGGGGTTGACCGTGGGCTTCCATTATTAGCTGGACAGAAAGTTGTTGCAAAGTATGAGTTATGGCTGGACGACTGCCAGTTAATTTCAAAAGATACCATAGCAGCCTAATTAAACTATATCCCTCGCATCTACTTTCTTCCTTCAAATTCAGTACAAAAACAATGCTTCTGCTCAGCTATGAAATATTTAGCCAGAAAATAAATGTAGAAAGTAGCAAAACAGGCATTCTCATTCAGTGCAAGGAGCATGCCCCACTTACTTAAGAATAAACATTTCCTCTGCCAGATATTTTCAAAAAAACCCCGTAATTAGTGTCATGCTCCTTTTTTCCTTCCTTTTTCCCAGAGGAGAAAAAAAATATTCTTTGGAAAAAAAAATAATTTACCGGAAAAGTTTTAAACCACCCAGGCTTTGAAGTTTCCATTTCAGTTTCTATGATGGATATAATCAGAAGTCTAGAGAGCATCTGGCTGTGATGACTGTCCAGAGAACTGAACTCAGCAGAGCTGAGTCACAATCATAAGTAAAATTCAGTTGTCTTGTACTTCCACCAGTAGCTGCAACAGCGATGTTCTGATTCCATAATTCTACACCTTTTATAAACACTAGTAATGCTAATCTGCCATAGCTCATACAGGAGGGAATGGCCTTTATGGATTGCCTGAGGAGGACTGAATGTAACACTTAAACATATGCTTGATTTCCCTGGGACTTAAGTATACACTGAAAGATTTATGCAGTCAAAACTAGAATGTTTACTTGTTTTTTGTTGAGGTGATCGACAGAAGGTTTTAATTAAAGAACTTACTATTTCTATCTGTTTTGATGCTCGTTTCGATCTAAAATTGTCGCTAATTCAAACTTCTGCAACAACGTCTGTAAGACCACACTAAGGCTTTTTATTATTAGTTTGCTATTCCTGCTAAAATGTCATAAAACAAATGAGATTAGGCACTCACATTCTTGGCTTAAGCTAGCATAATTAAATCCACAAGCAGGAATATATGTAGCATTTGCTAGTGGTACAGGAATTAGCAGGTTTTTAATCACTGTTTACTCAGGTGGTACTTGCCACAGTTGCAGAAAGAAACCAAACAAACAAACAAATTAAAATACCTTATCACAGAAATGAATGATTGATCCAGTGTGAGACTTATCAAAGGGGAACCAGTCTCAGTGCTGAGACCTCTACTGGGGAAACAAAAGATCAGTTCCTCTGCTGTTAGGAACAACTATAGTCATACATGGACCAGAACCACCGAGAAAAGATCTGGCCTGATGCATTTCACTTTCCTCTTTGACATGCTCTTATTGCTTTTTTAGGGCTGGCTGGAAGGCTGTGTCAGCCTGCTCAGAAACGGTGCTAAGCAGAACATACCTGACAAAAACGGGAGGTTGCCATTACATGCCGCTACAGCAGAGCCTGATGTGAGGTATGTCCCAGGCTCCAACAACATTTGCTTGCTGAGTGTCAACAGATAGTCACCAGCACGAGCTACCCAGACCAAACAGGAACCTAAGTCAGGAAGGTTAACTGTGACAATTGTACTTGTGACTTGCTCCTTTGTTTAATGGTTATCATAAAGGGCATAGAGAAGAGGAAAAGCATTGTATAGTGCTTGTGTAACAGAGATATATGGCCAAGTAAGGTAAGCATTCTGGTTTAAAATCAGAACAGTAGGAGGGGAAAAAATTTATAATAGAGGCTGAAACCTTGGGTTTCCCCTGACCGCTTACCTTTCTACCACCTTCCCACAAGAAATATTACAAGGGGCTCCTTCTCTGGACTTCTCCTCTGAGTAGCATGGCAAATGTGAGAAAAGTTTCCACATGACAACCTCTCTCAGAGCCCCTACAGTAAAGGGGAAGCTGAGGTTTAGTAGACTGGCTCATTTTCTGCCACTTTTACTGAAGGTGGAGTAACAACTGCAGAATGTCTTCACAAGCAGTCTTAAGAAAGCTCCTCTTTGTCTCATTGCAGCCTGTGATAATAGGAAAGACAGTTTTGAGTTGTAAATCTGAATAATTTCACTCAAAAAACTCCCCTGAGTAAATATGTCTGTAAGTATATGAAGACCTGAAAGACAGGTAAAACATTCAGTATATGCAAAATGTTCAGATGACTTAATCACTGAGTCTACGGTTTTGCTGCTGTCGCCATATCAGACCAGCCCAGACCTTTGTGAGTTTCTGCTGATCTTGTTCTCCAGCCATTTCTAACAGATTTATTCACTTTTCACATTATCATTGCATTTCATGCATCACTTGGAGACAATAGTTTGAGGTTTCTGCAAAAGTACGGGTCACTATCATTAAACAAAGCCTCCACAGAAAGAGGGCAATGTTTGTACAACACTGCACATGCTGCTACTTGAAGGGGAAGAGTAATCTACTATACCAGCAGCACACAGGGTTCCCTGAACATTTTTCACATTCTCCATGGATACAGGCAGACCTTTGCTCTGCATGGGAGTTTACCAGTTGCTCAATTCCACTTTCTGTTTTCTCTCTGTGTTTGCCCATGCGTAGAAGACATGCCTGGAGCACTGACAAGGGGCATTTTTCATCAGGGTCATTGTCACTCTCTAGAATCCCATGTACTTGCCAAGTGGGTATATGCAGAGGCCAGCTTTGAAATGCTTTTTCGGCCAAATTTTAATGCTGACAGCCTGTTGCTACAGCCCAATGTGATTTATGTGTTTCCACAGAGCTAAGAGGAAAGGTGGAAAGAGAATCCATGGTGTTCCTGACCTGTGCCTTTAAGATTATATATCAGAGAAGTCTCAGCTCTGTGGCTGAATCTCTAGATATTTCAGCGGTAACACTTTAGTTGCCATATTGGTCTAAGGATATAAGTGAGATAAAGTTGGCTTTTCATAAAGGTTTTACACTCAGAGAATGAGATTTCCTTCACATTGGTTTCATTGATTGTATCTGAGGTTAAAATACAGAACCAAGTATCAGATTATAAAACTATGTGATAAATAGGTTTTACAAGCATATTATTATCTCAATCTTTCTCCCCACTATACCCTTTTTCCCCAGACCTGTTTTCAGATACCAAGTTTCTGACACTCTGAGTCATTGTGCAAAATGGCCACAAAATACCTCTTCCCTTTTACAATTAATAAATGTGTGCTAACACTGATCTGTGCATTATCTGTACATTTAACGGAGTTCCCTCCTTGACCCTTCATCATCTTTTAATTTCATTGCAAAACAACGTCTTTTAAATGCTGGTGCTTTGAAGGTTTCTTGCAAACTCACACCTTCAGAGGCATCACAGACTTGCATTATGATCTTACCTACAGATTCACTAAGGATACATCTCTCTTTTTGCTAAAATCATAAGAACTCTACATCTATGTTAGGATCTATGCTATTTGGCCTATGACAGGATAGTCTTTTTCATTTCCACATCCACTCGGGTACAAGATTCAAACACTTAGCATCCTACCAGAAAACACAACCATCTTTGCCAGACCTCTGGTGATTTCAGAACACCTCCATAGGATATCAAAAAGAAAAACAAAATCCCTGCAGTGTTAAAGGTATTACTGCACTTGAAATACATTTTATATAGCTATGGTATTGCAACTGTTCCCTCCACCAAAGGGAAGCGTTTGTAGTCTGATATTCTATAAAATATGAATAAATGCATTGCTGTATTTTATGTCATAACAATGGCCTTATCCCAACAGGCACACCATAAGGCCCTGTAAAATACTTTTTGTTTGTGTATGTATAAATACATCGTATGCATGCACACAGACACACAGACACGGACATGGACACACACACACACTCACACAACCTTACATTACTCCAAGAGTTAAGGAGAGTGAAAATCCTTTTATGAACTGATCATTAGCATTTCTATTTGATTAAAACTTTATAAAATAAGATCAAAATTAATTGCTAAGGCACCAAAAATTGCATACATGTATAGTATTACACACTCTGATTTACACACTCTGGCTTGGCAATCAGCACAAGAATTCTTCCTACTGGTTCTGCTTTTAATTCCCAGGACTAAACTTCTGTTGTTACAGTAAGCTATGAAGTTATATTTTCTTTTCTAGTATGAAAAAGTTCAGACATAATATTCTGACCTGTGCCCATCTGCCCATCAGTAATATAGATTTTTCTTGAAATTGTGTGCTTTGTTTCTCAAAAAATGTCAATCTTTCAGGTTTAGTGAGGAGTACAGCACACTGATTATGTCATTGTTTCCACAGGCTTCTGAATGTTCTTCTGCAGCAGTCAAATCTTACTGAAATTAATCATCAAGACAATGAGGTGAGCGAGCTTGTTCCACAAGTCACTGTCCCAAGTTCTAGGGGCATACAAGTCATTTAGAAAGAGTCTGCTGTACTACCAATTTTATGATAAGACTATGCAGTTGTCAAAAATGTTTTTGCTGAACTCTGAAAAGCATTATCTTATTTTTCCTACTATGTGTGATGCACTTTTAGGCTAAAAAACCTTCTCCATATACTGCCAGCTATGAGGTACCTTGAATCAGTCTCTTAACTCTCCTGCCAAGACATTAGTTGCTTTTAATTCTTCTGAAGTTAGACATTGGAATAAATCTTCACCTTTCCCATCATTAAAGTGCTGTTCTCAGAAAAAATATCAGGAAATTGGTATTGCACAGAACAGTCAGGAAGCTACAAAAACTCATGCCCTGAGTGTATATATGTAGTGTACACAGGAAAGTGTTAATTTCCCATATGTCTTCCTCTCCAAATAGAGAAGCCAAGACATAGCAGAGACTCTGAAGGTCTTCACATATTTCTCTTCACTCTAACAATTGCTCAAGGACCATCTCTATGGTGCCAGAACCACCACAACGTTGTTAATTTTCCCTCTTCCCTTGAACCTTCCTTATCCACAGGATGGTTTGCAGACCCTGTTCACAACACCTTAAGCCAGACGTATGCTTCATCTTGATGTAGAATTATGTTTGTAATGAATTGCTGTCCAGTGTCATTTGGCATGGAGAAGATATTTGTTCAAGTGTCAGTATTAAGCCCTGAATATTCACGTTTTCTGAAAAATGTGGATCTTCACAAATGATTTCAGCTAATAGAGCTATTCTCTTGGCATAAGTAAAATGCTTCATTTTTTTCCCATCTTACACTTGAGAAAAATACCTTGATGAATGCAAGAACACGTAAACAATAAGAAATACATCTGGAGGTTTCATAGTTTCCACAACTGTGGCTTTCTGTGGGTTTACTTATGAAGCCTGTGAGATGACAACATGAAGAAACATTTCCTGAAAAAGCATTGAACCTGGGCAAAACAAATGTCACACTGTATTCATCACAGCCATTTGTTTTTTTTTTCTCCTTTTATGTCCCTTGTAGCTCCTTATTTTTTATGAATGCACAACTGGTTGGATGTTCCACCTTTAATATTATATTCTACTGGATCTTCAGCTTTGACAGTTCTCATATTACTCTCAATGCTTCCTCTCACAAGCAGGAGTCTATGTACAGATGCCACCATGCAAAAATCAGATTTGTGTGGGCTAGACAGCCGTTGTGCACTGCAGCAGGCCCACACATGTCAGTTGCTGCTACAACCAGCTCAATGCTCTTCACCTAGTCCAGTGCTTCAAAAGGACATGTGGAATGTATGATTTATTAGAAAAGTAGTAGAGAACAAAACAGGAAGAAGCATTAAGCTCTGTCTGAATTCTTGGTAAGCTCTCATCTTGAATGCTGGCTGCAAGGGTAACCTGGAAAAAAAGGCTATGCAAGAAAAGGAACAGAAAAGGACTACAAAGGTAATTACAGAGTGGCTTCCTTTCATGGGCAGGCTAACAACTAGAACCATCTAACTACAATAGGATTTGCAGCTTGGCAACTATATTAGAAAGATGATAAAATACAAGTCCATAGCATCATAAATTTCATGTAGAAGATTAAAAGATAATTAGGGATCCACCCTGGGGCCAGTGCTCTTCAATATCTTCATAAATGACCTGGACAAAGAACTTGGTTTATTGACAAAGTTTGCTGATGACACAAAACTGAGGGAGCTATCGACACTCTTGGGGGCAAAGAGGCCCTGCAGAGGGATCTGGGCAGATTGGAGAGCTGGACAGTCACCAACAACATGAAATTTAACAAAGGTAAGTGCCAGGTTCTGCACCTGGGACACAGCAACCCTGGCTATACAAACAGACTGGAGCATGAGAGGCTGGAGAACAGCCCTGTGGAGAGGGACCTGGGGGTTCTGCTCGGCAGCAAGTTGAACATGAGTCAACAGTGTGCCCTGGCAGCCAAGAAGGCCATGTCCTGGGGTACATTAAGCACAGCATTTCCAGCCAATCGAGAGAGGGAATTGTCCCCCTCCATTCTGCTCTGATACGGCCCCACCTCGAGTACTGTGTGCAGTTTTGGGTGCCACAGGATAAAAAGGACACAAAGCTACTGGAGAGTGTCCAGAGGAGGCCATAAGGCTGGTGAAGGGTTTAGAGGGGAAGTCATATGAGGAGCGGCTGAAGTCACTTGGTTTGGAGAAGAGGAGACTGAGAGGGGATCCCATAGCTGTTTACTACCTTCTCACAAAGGAGGGAGGTGAAACAGGTGCTGGTCTCTTCTCTCTTGCAGCCTATGATAGGACTAGAGGGAATGGCAGGAAGATGTAGCAGGGGAGGTTTAGATTGGATATTAAGAGCACTCAAACAGCTCCCCAGGTAAGCAGTCATGGCAATGAGCTTGCCAGCATTCAAGAAGAATTTGGACAATGCCCTCAGTTGCATGGTGTGAATGTTGGGGTTGTACTGTGTAGGAAAGAAGTTGGACTCGATGATCCTTTTGGGTCCCTTCCAGATCAGGCAATTCTATGATTCTGAGGTTCTATGATTATTACCTGATTTTTATATCTAAAATGATAGGGACACCTACAGAAATCATCAGGAAAGTTTTAAATAAAATATAAATAATAACTTTTTCAGAAAATGCTGGTTACCACAAGACAGACAGAAAGTTGATTTTGCAAAGACTTTTTTGTCCATGTCATCAGACTGAGAGTGGATGACAGAATGCTGGCCGGGTACAATGCACCTTCTCTTTCAGTGATCATTCCTGCTCCCCAGGACTAGGGATGAAGACACATTTGCCAGCTAGAAACCATTTCACTGAAAGCTTGCTACACAGCACTCACAGACACTGAGTGTCTCTCAAAAGTAATAAGTGACTTGTGTCAAAACTTTGGTCGAGTGACGTCAATGGCAGCACTATCATTAATTTCCTTCAAGGCGGGATTTTGCCATTATTTCTGGCTTTACAAAACCAAGACCCCCATGATTAAGCTTTGCAAACCTTAATTAAAACCAAAACTGATCTTGTTCAACTTCTCCTTTCTGTTATCACCTATATTCAAGCCATCTGGTGACATGAAAACCTCATAAGATACATGATGAGTGAAATTAATGTTAGTGCATTCAAGCTTTTCGAGAATCACTGCTAACAACTTCCACTATTAATGCACTGATAAGCTGTCTGCATCAATGTTTTACAGCTTGTACTTTACCTCAGTTGTTGCCAGTTGACTTTATGGGGTCTCTATATCAAATTTTAATACATATTTTTTTGCTTTTTGTCACTTTGGAAATCAGGCAAGACCCTTGAAATTCATTTTCCCTGATAAGTGATAGTAAACAACACCAACGCAAAGTTGTGTTACCACAACTCAATAACACCCGCACTTTTTAGAAGCACATTGAATGAGTAACTTTATACAGAATATCTTTATATTATGGATGGATGGCAAAATGTAGGTGTGTATATCAATGTTGATGAAGGTGCAAATACAGGTCATGAATTCTCTTATCTATCAGCTGACTGAACTCAGCTAATTTGGAAAGAAAATGTAGATCAATAGCTTACCATTTGCTTTGTTTTCTCCCTAAACAGTAAATATGAGATGTTCATATACTGACTTTTTTGTTAACTGGGCCAGTTCCTTAGCTTGTCAATTCGGGCTAGCTAGAATACTAGCTTATAATATTTATCTTGGATCAAAGATAAGACCTGAAATAAACATCACACTGTGTCATGTCAAAGAACAAATCTAAAACAGGCTTTTCTCACAGGATCCAAACTGAGCAGTGAGAAATCATCCCCCAGTTTTTATGTTCCTGACCACGTGTTATTTATAACAGGATAAAGTCACGTACAAAAGAGATATTACTATTTGTATCCATTTTCTGTAATAACTCCAAAAAAAGTTAATTGCTTCGTTCCCCTTTATGACTCCACTAATTCAGAAGCTGTTGCTAATTACTACAAATAAATAAGGAGAGGGAATGGTTCCAGAACTGCCTGGCTTACCTACAGAGATTTGAAGGGTGCTCCTGTGAATGATGGGTGATTTTTTGTTCTCTGCATTTGTGGCTTTCAGGGAATGACTTCACTCCACTGGGCTGCTTTCCACAACAGGCCCCAGCACACCCAGACTCTGCTGCACAAAGGAGCAGACCTGACTCTGGTGGACAAGGACTTCAAAACAGCTCTGCACTGGGCAGTACAGGTGAACCACTGCCACAGTTTCACCACGCAGTTGACTCTTCTTTGGAGAGCAAGGCATACTTAATATAGGCTCAGCACTGCTGCCTTAAACAAAGTCAATATTTATCTCACTGCAACTACACATATGCTTCATGGTGAACTCATGGCACAAATTTTTTTCACTAAATCATGACTGAAGAAATCAGCAGTTTAAATAGTCTTGCCAAAGGGCTTTGGGAATAAAATATTGTAAACATAAGTTTAAAAATATTTAAATAGCAATACTTGTGGAATAACTACCTGAAGAGTTGAGGCCTTACTTCTCTGGAAATGAAGGAAAACAAAGAGCCAAACACATTTCCCATTGAGGTGTATGTTCCTATCCTCTATGTAAAAAGAAATTGCTAAAAATTATTCAGGCCATCATTAGAGAAGAAAAATGCATAGGTTTATATATATATATATAAACCTATATATATATTATTTATATATATAGGTTTAAATGCATAGGTGGCATTAAACACTGTGTTATGCAATTGTTAGTAAGTGATCTACAATACAGCATAAATTACTAAACTATGCTTTAATGTCACTGCAGGAAACTGCCCAGATGAAATTATCTAAACCTGTTTTTACTTGCTCATTTGACATAGCAAGTTCCGGTATCAATGTTCAAAACACCTGCACACCAGATAAGCAGAAATAGAACTTGCACAAAATCCAGTAACATTTTCCTACAATGACTCAACATTTGCATCCTTACCTTTTGGTCTAAGTTCACTAATCTTAAAAAAAATGTGTCAACAAAGAAATTTAGATGTTCTGAACTGTCACATACTATATTTGTTAATGAGAAAGGATATCTAGAATTAATAATCTCTTTCCTTCAACCACAGCCTCCCACAGGTGGTTCAAATAATAATAGACTCAACATTTGTTTTTCTGAAGGAGAGGTATATTTTGGCCTCTGCAACTATTATTTCAAAACTAGTTTTGTTCTTCTTTAATCCTGATCAGTCTGAAATTAGGCTACATGACTTACTATTTTGCCTTAGGATACTAGAGGTATCTGCTCTAAAACCTGTCGTACATTTTCACTAGGCTCACTGCAATACAGGCTGCTTCCTGTCAGAAACCTGTACAACTCAAACAAGCTCCTGCAGGCTGGGCATTTGTCTGTCTGGTTCATAGCTCTGGGAACAAGCTGTCTCTCAAACAAAAAGACAGAAGGGAATTCCCTTCACATCAGAACTCTCGAAGTTCCTCTAATATTTTGTCTACTTCTGTACTTTGTAAATTTTATTTAATTCTATCACTAACTCCCACGTCCACTTTTTCTCTCACAAGCATGCAGAACAACTCTTGAGAATGGGGGAAATTAAAACTGCACAAAACACATTTGGACTCAGATGGAGTCAAATCCCCTCTTCTTTCTCTCTTAAAGCTGCTCCCAGATATCAGAGGAAACATGTGCAAGGTGACCTTCCCCTCTCTTTTTTTTTCTTCTTGAGGAATTCATGCTATAAAGCCTTATAAATTGCTTTTTCTATCCACACTTCTAGGTCCAGAAGGGGTGGCAGAAACACTGAAGCATAGAACAAATTTGTTAATAGAGATAGCTTCTCTTTTAGAAATAGGCTGGATTTCTCTTACTTAAGCTTGGCTAATGAAAAGTGCTTTCAGCCAATGCTGCCCTGTTAGGCCTGGGAGAAACAGATACTATGGGCTGGCATGGCTTTCTCTATGACAGAAAGCAGAACAACAGCTCTGCTGGGTGGGATTACAGTTATGCCTAATAGCTTCCTCTGTGGCTGCTGGAAAGGGGATATGTTTCCTTTAAGAATTATATTAATACCTTCATAGTACAATAGACTCACAGAGTTCAGGTAGTACCAGCTGCAGGGGTTGTTTTTGGCTGAATAGGGCCTTCTGTTTAGTTTAATTTTTGAAAAAATGCAGCAAGGGGAAGACCAGGCACTGCACAGAAACTTGTTTCAGAAGTTGCACGAAAGAGGCAGTTTGCACACATTCAGCTGAAACATAGAGCAGGACCACATAAAAATCGTTGCCCACCATTTGAAACCAAATTCAGAGGCATGTTTCATATGAAACAACGGTCCCACTCTGCCTGTTTAAAGTGAGAATATAACATGTCACATTTTTCACATATACAATACTTTTAAGAGCTGGTGCAGATAGGTATATATTAGAAGTGTCTTGGGAGGTATTTCTCTCCATTCATTGCAGTTAGCAATAATTGCTGTAACAAAAAGGAAACACATCTTTGTAAAAAAAAACATGTTAACTAATGCAGGAACCAAATTTTAGGCCACTCTCACAGTTCTAGATAATGATGTCACTGATATACTAGTCCAATATAGTGTGTACTATAGAATATACACTATCATGCTACATACTACTATATTGTAATAGTATTAGTAGTACCTTGGAAACAGCCTGGGAAAATTGGGATTGTTCCTGCTTTACTTTGCCAGCTGTCATTTTTTTTTTACCAGAAGTGTCTTTTTCTCTTAAAACTCCGGCTCCCAAAGTCATATGATTATGTAAAAATATCAGCTTTCATTTAAAAAACAGACAAACAACCAAAGATTTCTTCTAAAGTGAAGAAATGCAAACCTCTAGGGATAAAAGGAAGACAAATTAAAAGAAGACTTTAAAAATAATATTCTGTCATGTGGAGCTGCACTTATGATTTTTTATAGGCTGATTCAGACTGCAAAGTTTTAAGAAATTACCAGCCTGAATATTTGCTCCATAGCAACAACACAATTATTTCATTCCCCCATTTCCTGAGAGCAGAAAGAAATACCTGTATATTTTAAAGACAATACCAAAGCCAAGCATAGGCAATTAACCTTTTATGTTTGTCCAGGCAAGCATGGCAACCTCTCTATAATTACTTGGAAGGGGAGACCACACTTAAAATTGCAGGACCTCTAGGAACAAATCTCTCTCTTGCCACAGGGCATCTCAAGGACAGAGTTGGCTACCCAGCCAGGGCAGAGGAAGGTGCCAGGGGAAGGCAGCAGTGGCTCAGGGTCAGGGTGTCTCCCAGGGGATCATTGCACTTCTCTCTGCCTACAGTGTCAGACTTCACAGAAACTTCCAAAGACTTCTTAAAATGTCATGGGCATTTATCCATACCAGAATGATCACTGTTGAATTAGGCCATAAGCAGTGCATTTGCTAGGCATCGTTCACAGTCTGGTTGGTTTCACGCAGAGTTCTTTCACTGCAAATTTGTACTTTTTTTCTCCTTGTTTCATGCAGTTTTCTAGAGATAGCTAGAAAGGGAGGGCAGTGATTCCTTTTTAAAGACAATTTTGGCTGTTAGGAAACAAATGAAAACCAGTTCAGCTTGTGTATTTTAAGCATAACCTTAAGAAATCCCTCTCTTGTATAAATATTGTCATTCCAGCAAAAGTACAGCTGTTGCTTATAGAGGCTGGAACACTGCATAGCATTAGGGCCCTACAGAGTGAGCTGTCAAGTTGCAAAACAAGGAGGAAGAGAGAATGCAAATAGTTTTGAGTTAGAAATAAACTTGCTCCAATAACATCAGAAGCTTTTTCCAAAAAGTGCTATAAACATCTGTGACAATATCTTCAACAGCAAATTAAATGTGTTTGAGTACTGGTTCTGACACTAAGGCCGCCTATCACAGGACAGCCTATGTCCCTACCACTAAACTTTCTTATTCTCTAAAATAGGATGGTTATATGCAGACCAATTATTGAATGGTCTGTGGTCCATGTCAACTCCTGAACTATGACATTAATTGACCCAAGCCAAAACTATGCCGGAGAGCATTTTAAAAATATTACAGTACAGACAATTGAGTTCCAACACTCAGGTACGTTCCCTAGTGCTACTTGGGTTTTTATATCCGTGTAAGCTATTTCTCCATTTTCATTTATGTCAGTTCATAATTCAAAGCCCATTTTGCGACTTGCACATGATAGAGCAGCATTTATATACAAACTTATCATACAACGAGACCATCAGAAAAAACTGCCTTTATCTTAAATAATTGACTGTTAAATAGCATGTCCTTCAAGTATGAACATGCCATTGACAATGTAATTATTCACATCAATCAGATTTCCAAGGAAATGAATTGCAGAACTCCCACTGAGCTTACTAGGAATTTGTCTTGGGCAAAACCCATAGGTAACTACACGATAATTGCCAGATCTCTTCCCAGCGCACAGTCTATGTGTAATGCCGCAAGTAGATGCCAGAATATGGGTAATGCACATTCACCACACTTTTGCATACCTGTAAATATCCTGATCTCCTATACCTGAGAGAAAGTCAATGAAGGACAAATGATTCCATTTCTCTGATAGTAGTAAAGAATAAATCCTTATTCCACTGTGGAATAAAAGATGACCTTTTTCTCAAAGCACTTAAACAGCTCACCCAGAGAAATCAGTTCTTATGACAATGTACTAGCACGGGAAAGCTGCCAAGTAATTTTAGTCATAGCCATTTACACAGTAAATCATACTCACTTATTATAGAAAACTCCAAGTGAAAATGAATTCTCAGGGAAACTTGGCCAGTATTTCATGCAGTTTTTTGTTTGAGCAAAGACAGACTAAGAGATGTGGAGACATACAATAGCCATAGAAGTATGCCTTCATGACTGCATTTGTCTTTTGGTGGGTTTTTCCAAGACCCACTAAAGCTGCTGAGAGAAGAAATATTTTTAAAGAGTGATGTTCCCTAGTTGTCCCATAGGCAGCAGTGCTCTCAGGACCACAGCTCAAAATATCCTGTATAACAACAACACCACATTCTCTTTCCAAGAGTACCACAAAATTAAGCCAAGCTGGGTCACTCTGAGTCTGCAAGAGACACTGTCTCAGTGGGTGTCTGAGTCTGAAGCACCACGGTTAGGAGAAGACAAATGAGCTTCTCTCTGAGCTGGCTTAGTCTCACCAATGTAACTGCAGCGGCGTCAGTAGAATTGTTGCTAATTTGTATTGGTTTGCCATCAGAAGCACATCCTGTCAAGTGCCTGGGCTGCATCCAGGCAACTTCTGGCAAAGTTTTCCTGGCAGGAGGAAAGCTGAAGATGGTATTATGGATTGTTCCTTTCCTCAGCACACAGTCCAGTTGTCTTTGTACCCTGTGAGCCGAAAAACCACTGGGTGCTCTCAGTTTTTGCAGTGGTTCTCCACTGCCAACACAGCCATCTGGTAGTCAAGGCATGGCAGCAGTGAAAGTAGAGTGAACATATTTCCTTTCCTCGGCTTTCCCTAGACTGGACAGGGGATGCTGGAAGTCCTTAGCGATGGGAGACATCTCCCATGTATGCAAAACTTTTCAGCAAATCAGGTTGCCAGCTTGATGGATGTTTCTCACTGCACTATGTATGTAGCAGACTAGAAGGAGCTGCATTATGTCTCTGCTCTTCAGTTTGACATTCTCCGTCTTTAAAATCACAGACACTGCATCTACAATGAGATAGGGATGAGTTGTTCTGATACAGCCTTAATATCTTGTAACAACAAGACATATCCTCACTGTAAATGAAACATGTTTGTCCTGCTCTGACTTTAGGATGAAACTCTGAACTTGTGTTACAGTAAAGGTAATGATATAATACACTGCTGTTGTGCTCTGAATATGAACATGAGGAAAACTTGCACTTTAGTGAAAAGAATATTGTAAGGGAAAAATTATACCGGAGGAACAGCTCGGTTTTACAAGTATAGCCTTAAATGAACACACAGTTTCTGCTAGCAAAGCCTTGAGTCAAAGAACGAGATCTTTTAAGTCCCAACCAACAGAGATATGTGGCAAAAGTCTGTGGAATGGCTTTTGCTTTCAGTAAATGCTCTATTTCAGAATCAAAAAGAAAAAAATGTGACTTTGAAAGGAAAGATGTATTTAACAATGTCATAACCTTAACTAGAGTTACACAGGAAAAATGTCCACAGAACTTATTTCTTCAGCTTTTGCTATGGATTGCTCAACAAATACTTGAAATGGCTCATGTTTCTTTATTTCAGCAAAGGACAAAAAGATCTTTGATATTTTTCTCATTGGCCTTGCTAGTGTAATAGTCGACTGCATATTAAAATACGCTACGTGTGTGTTTTTGTGAAGGCTAAGAGGAAAGCTAAAAGGATTAGGAGACCAGCCAGCGTTCTGTAACATGAAACTCAAACAGGACCCAATGATGCACAAAGATGGTTTTCAGGAGGAAGCCAGAAGTACTGATGCAAACTTTATTTAATCTATAGTAATTTATGGTGCTTCTTTATAAAAGTAAGTTACATCCCATTGTAGTGCAATGAGAATACTATTTGCTTGTTGCTGCAGAAAGGAGTGAAATAATGTTTTAAAATGCCAGGTCATTCAGGGTTAGAGCAGAAGGACATCAAAAAGAAAGCCAAAGCTTTGGATTCACACATGTGGAATTGAAAGACAAAAGGAATGTGGAAGAAGAAACACTCTAAAGTGCAACGCTAATAATAAGAAGCAACTTCAAGAGCTACTAGTGGGGAATTTCCCTCCAGCAAATCTACCTATAGATAACAGGAGACTTTAAACTGCACACTAATACAAAGAGACAGAAAATAAGGGAGAACTAATACAACCTAGCCACATAATCTCCAGAAGCATTCACTTGGAAGAAAAATACTTCGTGAGGGTTTCCCAAAAGAGTTAATTGTTCCACAGCTTGTCCCTCTCGCCCTCCCACGTCTACATTATTGGTAGCCATAAGCCATCTTAGCAGACTACCTTCACGTGATTCTTCTTTTTGGGATTGAATTACCTAGTTCACTGAAGTATTCTGACATGAGGGAAAAAATAACCCTCTGTACAGTGCATGGCATAAGGAAAACATTTTACTACATTGAACTAAAGACCTGGCAGAATAAAATGGAATGTTATGGTAGAATATTTCATAAGTGACAACAAACTTCGCAAGTAAAGTTATTTTGAAAATACTGAGAGAGGCAACTATCACAAGTTGGCTTTTTGTTAACCAACCTAAAGAAAACAAAATTGTAATCACGTGAAAGTGAGAGCTAGCAACCCAGTTAGAGAATTTGTTGTTTGCCACTGCTGGGAGATGACACAAACCTGAGACGAAAGCTTGCATAAAACGCAATGAGAGTTTGCCTTGCAAATGCTCCTGGATTGAGGCTTCAGGGCATTTCTTCTTCATGAAGTAAGTTTAATTTAGATAAGTGATCTAAGAAAGAAAATCTCACTGGGGAGATGAATAACGTTGGATAAAGGTGTGAGATAGGACAAAACTGTAAAGAAACCTGTAGGGGGAGCCCTGCAGAATTATATAGAAATACATAGCAAAATAATTAATGATCTCTGAGAATGTTGCTTGAAATTATTTTAATAGGAAAAGAGAAGATAAAATGTAGGGGTACATGCAGTAAGATTACAAAAACATGTAATTTTCCTATGGTAAATTTACCACTGAATATCCTGGTCTAACAACAGTACTGTGGTTCATGGTAAATTTACCACAGGAAGACTACATTTTTTTTGTGACCTCAGCTCAAAGCTATCAATCTAAGAATAGGGGCAGTGTAAGTGTTTTAGGAATTTTGTGTGCAACTTAAAAGAGCCCAGATGAGTGTAAAGATGAGAAGGCATTCCTAAGAAGAGATAGTTGGAAAGCCACAAAGTAGTTGATCAGAGATATCTTTCACCAGAGCATTCAAAATACTAGGAAATATCCTTTGATTATTTAGAAAATGTAATTAAGAATTTGATTGAATTGTTAAACCGGTACATAAATTTCATAGCCTTTGTTAAAGCAGATAAGAAGCTATTGGATATAGTATGTTTGAATGTCAACTAATCAGTTTAATATCTTGCAGTAAAATACAGACATACTGGAACAGTGCCAATAAGATAAACGTCATCGTATGTCACAAAAGCTTGTTGAGTAGGTGGTGATTAGAGTGATCATAAAAAGTTCAATTCTTTGTCCCTTTCTGGTTTGAGTAGTACATGCAATTTTAATCACACTGAATGATGTCAATAGCACAAACTGTATAAGTACGATCTGCTGTAATGGACCCTGAATTCAGTCCAAATATAGGATGTCCCCATGGGGAAGAATAAGGAGTAACGTAATCAAAAGGGGCTTATATCACATATCATATATTCTCTATTATCCACATTCAGGACAATTCAAATAATCTTTGGAGGTGGACATCTCACAGACAATCTAGCCAGGGGTTTAGCAAAAGAATGTTTTTATTTGTCCTGTAATCAGGTGATGAAATACACAGCTCGTATATAAGCCATGGCTAGAACCAAATTAGAGGGACACCAAGCACTTCATGGCCCAAGATGAAATTCAGAATTATCTTCATAAATTGCAGGAATAAACTGAAATTAATAAAATAACACTGTACAGAACTGTGAAAATAATAAAGCTGTTTGCACAAAATGAGGAGTAGTATACTAGTGGATTACAAAATGAGTAGGAGTCTGAGTTACAGTGTTAATACAAAACAGACAAACATAATTCCGGGACATATTAACAGAAGTGTGACACATGTGGGCTACAGGAAGTAGCAATGTCATTTTCAATGTCAGGAGAGATAATTATGTTATTTGGGGTGCCATGGTTGAAGAAAGATGTAGACAAGCTGGAAAGAAGCCAAAAGCAAGCACCAAGTATGATAAGTGGGTTGAAAAACCTGACCCATGAAAAGAGGTTGAAATGGTTTGTTTAGTCTAGAAAACGGAAGATTGGTGGCCGACAGAACAGTCTGTAAATGTATAAAGTGCCAGTAAGAACTGTGGGATGTTTCTTGCAAGCGCTAAGAGTTGTGCAAGAACAGTGAGGGACTGAAACTGTAGGTGCAGTATGTGAAATATGGACTTAGCAAAACAGTATAAAATTAGAGGAATAGTATCACTAGAACATAAATACAGAAATAGTAAAATACTGCATGTTAAATTTTTTTTATCATTAACTCCATTTTAATATTTTTTTATTTAAAACTGACTTGGAGAAGCATAACAATGGATAAATGTTTGTTATATTAGTACTGGAATTATATAATAGATTTCCAGATTCATTAGCCCTGAGGGTAACTAGAGATTTCTCTGCTAGTGACCAAAAAAACATAACTGAGAATTAAGCTGATACGGAGGACATCATTGATATTTGGCATAGAGACTGGAGAATAAAAACAACAAGTATTCATAAGACTTTGGTATTCCTGAATATGAAGATCAACACTCTTTTTTCATTAGATATAGAAACAATTATAAATTAATAATAATTTTAACATGGTTAACGAAGATCTTTTAATCATAGACATTGTGGTCATAGAAAATAAGCTGGGATGGCATGATCAAGAGTAGACTCTAAATTAAACAGGTGAAAAAACAAAATTCCTGATTTGGAGAGACATATTTTGTCTTAATTAAGGGAATTTTCAGCTGGACTGAGAAGCTCTGGGACCAGCAGAAGAGGCTTCAGATATAATAGATGATTATCCATCTTTAAAAGATATATTTAGAATAAGCAGGCGTTTTACAAAATAATAGGCAAAAGTATGGAGGAGCAAAATAAGCTGTCTCTCAAAACCAAGAAATGAAGAGTAAAAATCAAATGTTGAATGGAGGATGGAAGGAAATTACGTTCAGGGATGAAGCTTGAAACCAATCTTGCATAGTATTTTAATGATACAGGGCCTTTCTTATCAAATCTGCCAATAACAAAAAACTGGAAGGCACTAATAGAAAAGAATGGGGATATCATACATGGGAAGCTGAATCACCTTTAAGTCTAGAGTAATACAAATGTAACAAAATCGAACAAGGTAAAAGGTTTAAGTCGTACACTTGGGTACAAATAAGAGTAAGGCCTCCCAGAAACTAGAAACTCTGTGTTGGAAATTACCATGAAAGAAAAGTACTGAGGTGTAAATTGTTATTGCAAAATGACAGAGCTTCTACTGCGATGTAGCTGTGAATAAGGCAAACTATGGCCTGTGACACACCAAAAGAGGTATTTCTAACATAAATAGGAAAGAGCTTGTGTCATCATGCAAAGACCTGGCAAAAATGTCTGTGTATGAGTAGACACAATTTTAATCACCCCTCTCCAAGGACACATAATTAAACACAAAAGGAGAAAGGTTAGTAGGTTGGTGAGAGAAATAGAAAGCTTCTTTTACAACAAAAACTTAAAAGACCTTGACTGATTAGAGCGGCAAGAGAACAGCTCAGAAGGGATATAATGATTGTCTATAAATACATCTGAAGAACAAATACCAGTTAGAGGAAAGAATTATTTAATCTAAATAATAATGCTCGCACAGAAACAAAGGGATATAAATCAGCCATGAGTATGAATAGAAATTAGAGATGATAATCATTACAGCCTTTGAATTGCTTTCCTTTGGGAGTAATGGGGACAAAAAAATAATTGTTTCTAATGGACACAGTAAGTTATGAGAGGGATGATGAAACAGAGCTGCAAGTGATTGCAAGGATTGACTCTGATGATCTAAAAAGAGTTTTCCAGTCTTGTGTTTCTATGTTATTATAAGAAAATCATTAATTCTTTTCCACTATTTCCACCAAGTTAGGATATAAAATGTTTCATTTCATTTTCAGATTAGAGAACATCGTCAACTTTCCACTAAGACACTGTAGCACTGAAGCAAACTAGCTAAGAAAGTTTTCAAGAACCACTTGAGCAAATATTTGACATAGCTTTTCTAGGTGTATTTGGACAGGCTTACAGAAGTGGATTGGTCTTTGAAGGTCCTTTCCAATACTAAATTACTGTGAGAAAATATATCTTTCAGAACTCTGGTTTATCAAAACTGCAAAATCCTCAAGTTATTTCTGAGAAAGCTGTTCAGAAATTTACATTCTGTAACTTTTGGAGATATTTGCATTAGTTCATTATTTACTATTTTTCCTGTCTTCAAAGTGTTCTAGGAAATTTTATAAAGCAAACTGAATTCCAAGTAGAAAATTGGAAGCTTTTGGCTTTCAGACCTGGGGAGCTGGTATACACAAAGCAAACCATGATTATTGTGTTTAGCCTGTCCCAAGCAAAGGAAATGAAGTTTGACATGAGCTCCTTTACAAAGCGCTTTTCTTCTCTGAACTTCCTCCCAGAGTGGCAACAGGATTCTATGTTCCATCATTTTGGACCACTACCAGGGACCATCAATAATAAACTACGATGATGAGAACGGCAAAACATGCATGCACATTGCTGCTGCTGCAGGCTACAGTGATATTATCAGTGAGCTGGCTAAAGTCCCGGAGTGCAACCTGCAGGCCCTTGATGTGGATGACAGGTAACTATGGAAGCCCTGAAACTGAAATTGCTGCTTCCTTTCTATTAACCTGAGACTACCTCTGTTTATTCTATAACCATGTTTCCTGTTCCACAGGCCATGGCCTACTTAATGAACCGTACTCACAGAGAATCATGCTTTCTCAGAAACACTCAGTCCAGCTCACACGTACCATATCTAGCACACTAACTGAGTGGCAGGAATGTTATTTAACATTATGCTTCTGGTGGGAAATGATAAGACTATGTGTGAAAGGACTTTGTCACCATTTGACTTAACTTCTTTCAATATAAAGTGGACAGTCTTTTCAAAACAATGGAACAGGATTCTACAAGTTGAAGCTGAGATCCTGCTGCTATTCGTATTTAAGAAATAACAATATTACTACAGGACATGGGATTCTTCATCTTCCATTCTTATGAGGCATTTGATTCCTTCCTGGATGAAAATCTTATATCATAAGAGCAAAGAGTCATGTTCTTTGCTCTTTTTCACCCCACATCTACCTCCCTTGGAACTTTGCTCATAAATTGATTTAATGCAAACAGAATCAACTGACTTTTTGCATTAATTATCCTGCTCAGTAGAGAAAAAGCAAAGGTTTTCTTGGCTTGGGCCTTTGGGTACTTAAAATAATAGCATTCTTCATGGAAAAGTGCAATAAAATAGAACAAAAATAAAACCAATAGGGTGCTGGAGAAGTTTCTAAGAAATGGTAAAATGTAGTTGAGAGGCTGTGTTTCTATGGAAAGAGGGCCAAAGGGAGGAATTTAAGCACATATTAGAGCTCAGTAAGACATGAACCACTATTACACATTCTCAGATATTTCCATAGAAAGTATCACACTTGAAGAGGGGGAAGGATAAGCTCTTCACTATAAACACACAGTAGATTACCATTCTATTGTGTTTCTGACTGTACCTATCTAAAATCACTGGGACTTCAAAGAAATAGGCAGAGAAAAGCGAATTCTATTTTTTATCCTTGAACAGTTTTCTTATGGTGTTTTGTCTCTTTCTGATTTTTCACAAGAGCAAAACATTACAATTTGGACAAAAGTTTCCAAAGACAAGCCACGAATCTTCTGCCAAGCAGAAAATCAGTTTGATTCTCCTACACAGATTCAAGACAACTATATCTGCTCCAGTCCGTGCCCATCAATGAACACATAAACTGGCAACGGGGTAATGACAGTCTGGTAGATGAGTCCAGTCCTTCTCATTCATCTGGGGGAAGTTTCTTTTCCTGTTACCTTCATGCAGAGCCTTGAGTCAAACATTGCTAATTGTGTTTGGTGTAAAGATGAGAAGAGCTTGTCCCTATGCAGTGGACACTACAAAGATTTTTTTTTCAAATTCTGCTCTGGAAACTTCAGGCACTCTTCCCACCCTGCAACCCCAGCACCCAAAGAGATGTTACTATATAGTGTGTATAGGCATTCTGCAGCCCCTTATCTACTTATTCTACAGCTAAATAGTTGCACACAGATAGATGCCATTCTACGGCCTTGTTACCACCACTGGCAGCTACATTAGTGTGCGATAAATTGCTGGATAATTCCTTAAAATGGATGTTGTGAATCTGGACAAGTAACATAAAAACACATCTCATTATGTCATTAATAGTTTTGACACTAAATTTATTCATCTGTTTTAATGATACTCCTTCTTTTCTGTAGGACACCTTTGCACTGGGCTGCAGCAGCAGGGAAAGCGGACTGTGTGCAGACTTTGCTTGAGCTGGGGATAGACAGCAGCCCTCGAGACATCAATGAAAACACTCCTTTGACATATGCAACGTACTGCGGGCACACAGCATGCATCAAGCTGCTGTCTCAGGAGAGCAGGTAAAGCTTAAGTTCATATCTTGCTCACATGTTGCCACGGACTAGAAAATGTATTGCTTTTTTTATGCTGCTGAAGGGTTTGACTCCTAGGTGATGTCTTCTCAATTCATAAGCAATAATCAGTTCAAGTGTTCCACCAAAATAGCAACATTAGAATTAGTCACCTACTGAAGTCTCATCACTGCGACTATGGTGCCAGTCCACTGATCAGTAGATGGTTCTAAACCAAGAAGAGTGTCACCTTTGTGCAGAAAATTTATCTTACAGAATAATTTCAGCCCTAAGATATATGCTTTCCACTTTTTTGAAATCTCTATGCACTATGTAAACAGAGGGATAGACTGAAAACAAAAGCAGTTTTGCCAGATAGATAGATAATAAAAATAATCAAGGCTTCACACTTGCAAGGGCAAGGGTTTGGGAGCATTTTCCTAGCCTTCTTTCGTTTCCTATCTTGGATTTTCTCTTCTTATTCTTTTCTGTTAAAAAGTATAATTGTTTTATTTACCAGGCTCATGTTCTTCCTGTCTCTTTGTATCTCTCATGTTTCAGCATCTATTATTTAATTCATTTCAGTTCTTTAACTTTGGTAAATGAGTATGCACTTATAAGCACATTTATAATTTCTTTGTGCTTTCCCCTCCTTTAACAGTCAGCAGTAAGCATTATTTCCTGTCTTACTAATTGTGAGACATAGGTAACATTACCTCTCCTCCTCCTTCTGCACTCTACCTGTCGGATTAAGTCTGAAATACTGCTTACTCTAAATGTCATCTAAAAACCACTACAGCAACACCATTGTAGGTAATTATATTGTTAGACCTTCTGAAACTGTGTTGTGCCTCTTGACAAGATAAAGGGAAGGGAAAAAGAAAAGCGAAAAAGAAAAGGGAAAAGAGAAAGGGAAGAGGAAAGGGAAAGGGAAAGGGAAAGGGAAAGGGAAAGGGAAAGGGAAAGGGAAAGGGAAAGGGAAAGGGAAAGGGAAAGGGAAAGGGAAAGGGAAAGGGAAAGGGAAAGGGAAAGGGAAAGGGAAAGGGAAAGGGAAGTTATTTTTATTATTAGATCTTCCCTCACCACCAAGAAAAATGATTCTGTGGCTGGTAGATGCTGAAGCCAGAAAAGTTTGTTTGTGTTTTTTCCTGATGGCTGTACTGAGTCTACCTTAAAATGAATGTAAGGCAATGCAGCCCATAGGAAAGAGAGAAGTAACATGGTGTCATTTTCAGTCTTTGTTAATTGCAAATCTGTTCTTTCCTGCTTCCTTGAACTACCCCTACAAATGTATCTGAACCATACATACTCCATTTCATGGGCTAACACAGGTAGTACTTTTTCCATTATTTGGCAATAATAATATCACGTTTCGATCTGTACTTCTGGTAGATCTGAGCCAGTTCATCAGCTTCCCTCTCAGAACAACAGATTCCTAAAGAAAGAAGGACGATTCACTTTGCTGAACCACATCTTCTCTTGCAAAAAGAAGAAAGATGATCAGAAAATCCATCAAAATGACAGAAATAGAGACCGATATCCTACAGAAGAGACCTCAGAAGTAGATGACATCATCACCACCTTTGACTGCATTATGGACACAAACCGCAAAGACATTCCAGATGAGTGTGTGACCACCTCTGACTTTAAGAGAAGGAGCACAGATACAAAGTACCTCATATCAGAAAAGAAGCAACCAGATTGTCAGGGACTTTTGCCCATCAGAACCCAGAGCCTCCCTCCAATCACTGCAGGCAATTCCTTCCTAACTGCTTCCCAGAGCACAACATCAAGGTTCTCCTCCAGCACCAGCACCCACCATTTTACACACAGGTCTCAAAAGAGTAGGAGTGAACACAACTTGCTGCACCACAGAAGCAGCTGCCAAGCTTTGTTGGATGATCCCTGGAACACAGACTCTAACCAACTACTCTCCTATAAAGTCCATACTAGGACTCCTTCAGATAAATTCATAAATGGTTTGAACTCTGATACATCTCACCATGTGCTTTTGTGCCCTCCTCGCCTTCCCTCACTTCCCACTTCTCCAACAGGTAATTTTTTTCTTCTCTGTCTCCCAGATCCCATAATCTCCACTGATGTGGCAAGTTGAATCAGAAAAAATAATTAAATCTGACCAATGACATTTCTATTTCTTCAATATGTTTTTCAGTTTCTTCTCCCTGTAGGTAGTAGAAATTGCAAATAGCATATGGACAGGACACTAGCTGACAGATGAAGCAAGGTGCTTAGGCATGCAAAATAAAAGATTGAAGTAGGTCTAATGAGCAATCAAACATGCAGGTAGTTAGGCCGCATGTAAGGTACCTGAGTACAGTAAATGTCTTCAGATTATATCTGCTTTGTGAATTGCACGTTAACACCCACTGCCACTCCTGCTGCCTTGTTGTCCTCATTTAGTCATGTACCCAGACGTGCAAGGGAGCAGTACGGCACTCAAACCTCTAACTGTGCTGAGAACTGCTTCTGGATCCACCTAGGTAAGTACATGTGTCCCTTGCTGGATGGCTTGCACCATGCACTTTCGCCTTACAGACAGCTGACTCCAGGTTGAAGTGCCACTCTTTCCCACTCCTCCTTGACCAAGTGCCAGCTCTTCAGCCTCATTTGCTGTTCTTATGGTTTCTCCAAAGCTGAATGCAGGTTGCTAACTTTACACAGATGGAGAAAATGCTTTTATGTTGTGGTTTGGAAACTGTAATGCAACAGTAAGGAAGCAGAGCATCAGAATTCTGAAGTAAACTCGAAATCAGGGTTTGGCAGGATTTGCAATCCAGTACTTTGATTTACATCCATGTTTAAATGAATCTGGGTGGCTGGCCTGTGTGCTGGATTTTACTTCAACGTATGAGTATCTCCAACTTCATCACCTTTGGGATTAATATCATGCCAAAGTTAAACATATCTAGCATGACTTCCAACCAGTGTAACACCCAACTGAAAATGAAGCAAGTAAAAGCAATCCTTAAACTTACTAATACACCATTACAAGGACTGAACATTACATACTAAGTTAATCTACCTTCGCCCCAACAGATATGATCCATTATAGAATCATAGAATTATAGAATGGTTTGTGTTGGAAAGGACCTTAAAGATCATCTGGTTCCAACCCGCCTGTCATGGGCAGGGACAGCTCCCTCTAGACCAAGCTGCTCAAGACCTCACCCAACCTGGCCATGATCACTTGCAGGGAGGGGGAATCCACAGCCCCTCTGGGCAACTTGTGCCAGTGTCTCACCACACTCGTGAAGAATTTCTTCCTTATGACTACCATAAATCTTCCCCCTCCCAGTTTAAAGCCATTTCCCCTTGTCCTGTCACTACTTGCCCTTGTAAAATGTTCCTCCCCAGCTTTCCTTTAGCCCCTTCAGGTACTGCAAGGCTGCTATGAGGTCACCCCCAGAACCTTCTCTTCTCCAGGCTAAACAAGCTCACTGTCTCAGCCTGTCCTCATAGCAGACGTGCTCTAGCCCTCTGATCATCTTTGTAGCCCTCCTCTGGACCTGTTTCAACATTTCAATATCCTTCTTATGTTTAGGATTCTAGAACTGAACACAATACTCCAGGTGAGGTCTCACAAGAGGGGAGTAGAGGGGCAGAATCACCTCCCTCAACCTGTTTGCCACCCTTCTTTTGATGCAGCCTAGGACACCGTTGGCCTTCTGGGCTGCAAGTTCTCATTGCTGGCAAACAACGAGAGCAGACAGAAATTTGAGAATGACAGGTCATTCTACATTGTGCAAATAAAGGCTGGAAATAGTTTCTCAGGGCACAAAAAGAACCTGTTAAAAAAGCTCCACTTTCTGACCATCAGGCCACATTCCTGACAGCTTGATAGACCCGGTCTCTAGGTGTCACGACTTTTTTACTGTGTACTCCAGATATTCACTCAACCATACAAACCCCAAAGTCTACTGGCTTGCAAGGATTGCTCCAGCATGACTTGCTGCACTGAAGTCTGTAAAGTTCAGCTCACGTGTAGAAGACAAGAATACTTAAGAGTTTCTTTACAATCTGAATATACTAGACGGCAGCAAGGCTGAGATATTTGAGACCATTCATGATGACAGTATGTGTTAAGAACTCAGACTGGATAAATGACACCTAAGGACTAATATGGGGAAACATTTATTGTTGTAATTATCACGTTTTAAATAACGTGGTAGTTACTTCCACATCGAATATGATTATATTTTTTTCTTATGACTGTAGAATACTGTATGGTTAAATACTTGTTTGCTCTGGACAGAACAGGTGATGTTCAATGAACATCTCATGACAACAAGCTGCAGTTAGCTCCATTCAGGATGGACCTTGCACATTCACTCAGTGTTCCATGATCTGCACAGAAACTCAGTGTAGGACCAGCAGTCTACATGTATGAATGAGGATAAAGTCGTATCAATTATGAGAAATCTTTAAATCTTCTAACTGTTACAATGGGAGCTGTCTTTGCATGTCCAGAGGAAGAGCAAGTCATTCTATCTGTGACAGTTTGTTACCTCACTCAGAGAAAAAAAAACAAACAAACCTGAGTCGGCTTTAAACACAGCTCTTTGTGTATCAGCTCCCTTTAACAAAACCTTCCAAAAATAAAAAGATTCCTGTAGCCAGCAAAAAAGGAATTCCACTGAAGCACTAGAATTAAAAGCTTGTAAGGAGGCAGAAAGTGTCTGACAGGAATACATTGCACAACTCAGATACTGTCTAACATTTCTGCACAATAAAAAGACCTGCTTATCCCTCTTCACACCTGTGTGTGTGGTTTAAATCTGTCTGCCCTTGTAATTAGAGCCACATGACTTGTTGTGAATTAGAACTGCATTTACTGTACGAGCTCCAGGGCTTCCAGGTCTCCAGTGCACTGTGCCTGCAGAACTTAGACAGAACAGAAATAAAGTAAACCAGGCTCCAGCCCAGCCAGCAGAGCTGTGTAGGCAGCTCTTTCTGAGGAAAGACATTTCCTTGTTGAGCTTTTAGTTTTGGGTTTTTTTATTTTATTGCAGGAGGCCTAGCTAAGGGAAAAAATAACATCTGGTCTTTGAAGGACACTGAAGTCTTAATACTGCATTTCTCAAGTCATGACTGTGGGGGCTACACGTAGTTTCCTAATCACTGGATATCCAGAGCAGGATTATGGGTATGAATAATCTAAGGGAACCGAATCTGAAAATTCTCAACTGACACACAGTGTTGATTGTCTTGCCTGACCAAGCCTTTTATTAAAGTCAGAGCTCATTTTTATGCTGAGTGCTACCAAGGCAGTTGGCACAGAGATGGGGATTTTTGGAGGGTTTTTCTTCTATTTTCAGTGCTCCTGGAAATAAATGATGAGTCAATTTATTACCTGAGTCTTACCTTGGGACAGGTTGCTGTGGGTAGAAATGAGACTTTCCTTACTATCATGCCACTGGTTTCTCCCAGAATATACTTTTTCTTTTGTGCTGTTGGGGAAAGCAAAGAGACTATAAGAAAAAATACCATCAATATTGCAAGAGTGCTTGCCAGACACCATGACAAACTGGCATCCTCGATCTGGAGCATTTTGAATTTATGCGCTGTGTAATTACCTCTTTTTGCAAAATGAGCTGTCATCCACTTTCCATAAAAAAATAGTGTAAATAGAGAAATTCCAAGTGATATGGATAAAAGGAAACCTTTCTCAAATGTAAAGCAGCTCTTAGCACTCTCTAATCATCTGAAGCTTCCTTCTATCACCAACTCAGTTTCTGGATTACTAATTTTCCATGTCTAAGGCAACACTTTATTACAGGTTTTATTACAACAGACCAGTACCTTCCATTTGCTTGAACAGGTAAAGTAAAAAAATACAATACTATTAAGCTTCTGTTGGCATAAGCAGTATGGTACAGTCCAACAGGAAGCACTTCTTGGCCAGGAAAGAGTACAGGAAAGATGATCTGTGTGGTTGTATCCTTCTTGTGCTGAAGAATTGATTTACAGTGGGATATTCATCATAACATTTACAACTTTTCCACAAAACACACCAGAATGGGGTTCATCTACCTAAATGCAAAGGAAAATCAAAGAACAACCTGCAAAAAATATCTGTCAACAAACTAAAATGCAGAACAGTCCTGATAATGAAATTGCTTCCTTTCCATTTCACTCAAAAATAAATGTCATAAATATGCCCTTGGGGACGATAAAGATGATTCCTTAAAGAAAGAAAATCTTTTTTCTCTGATGTTATGTGGAGCAAATAGGAAGGAAAAGCAGAATATTTCCACTTCATGCCAGAACTTCTAGACAACAATTCTTTTCCAAGCATTCATATCAGTCTCGCAAACATGATTATGCTTTGTGCTGTTGTTTTGCCGCCAGATATACCCACTTATGAAATAAACATAACTCCTGATAGAAAAAACAACCTCCCATTACCAAAACCATAATGGTACATACATAATAAGCCATTAATTCTCAGCATAAGCATCTCTGAAACCAGTGTAACTCAAATTGCACTAATGGGAGCCGCAGACTTGTTTCTCTCCTATTTTGGAATTGATATAATTGTGCACACTGGATGCAATGTCTATAGAAGAAGTTTACCCATTTTTTTATCACCCTGGAGAAGTGCCAAAGAATAAATAAAGAGTAAAACATGGGAAAAGAAAATGAAAGTCTGTTTCTATTACACACAGCTCATCCATAGAAGATTCTTCCTGCTTTAGCCCAACATGAATCAGCTTTACCCACAAGATCCAGTAGATTTTTCCAATGTCTAACAACTGCCATGGTCTTCAGACCAGAATACTGCTCTGTGCTGAGCTGAAGGCTGTACTATAACATGTGGATTTGACTGATAAACACAACCTAACTCCTTTTGCACAGAATCCATCTAGCCAGTGACCTAATGATAGCAGTCTCCCAACTATTTCTGTGCACTTCTAGAAAACTGTTTCACAACTATTTTCCTAAAGCTTTATCTTTCATAGCCCAGCAATATGTAGTCTTTTTCAAGTACCAACTACAAAGCCACAAAGGCATTTTATACCGTTCCATTTCTTCCTGTTTCTCAAGAGGTCCTTCTACATCCATTCTCTGCCTCCCCTTGTCCCTGCATGCTGACAGAGCATATGCTTGCTCTGCAATGAGCCATGTTGCCACATAATGCTGGATGAGCAGCTGTTTGACGGGACAACTCAAGACTCCTTACGAGGCTCATCTCAGATTTGGGGATAACAAAGAAGAAAAATTTGAGGGACTCATCACACAACAAGATTATCACAGGAAAAGAATCTAGCAAAAATTTTGCTTGAGTTTCTACTTTTTTAATAATACATAATGTGTCGATTATGTAGTGAAATGCATTGCACCATCTAACATATTGTCTTTTTAATAGTACTAGACCAATGTTAACTTTAATCTCATCTAGTGAAATGTCATAGTTAGACAACTAGCCTTTTGTCTTCCAGTATCTATTCTTGAAATTGCCATAAACAGTTTAATAACAATCAGTATCATTTTATATCAGTTCTGCTATGTTTTCACCTGCAGCAAAACCCTCTCAAAGCTCATCTTTCTCATTTTCCAACCAGCAGTTGAATTCCATTTGTGTTCTAGTACTTGCAAACTGAAGTTTCGATTCTGAAATCAAATCCATCAAGTTGAATAATCCTATAAATATAGGGTCCAAATATTCTTACATGAACCTAGCTGCTGGACCTTGCCTATTCCGAGACAAATTCCTATGTTATACGAGAAGAAGTGATACAGGTACCTGCGAAGGTTATATTAAATCAGTCGAATTAATCTAAAGAGAACCACACAACAGGTTTTCAGTTGGTGGTTTCTTGCTATTACATATTTCTGGGAATTACTAAGTAAGGTGTTTTTTTTTTTACTAGAAGCTGGAGATTTACCGTGCACCATACTATTTACAAATATTTTCATATGGTAACAGATTATCTTTTCCTTTCACAGGTAAAAACTTTCAACAGATATCTGTAGACCAAACCAAGATAAAAGATCTTGCTCCTCTACGGACCAGCCTAGCTCCCATACCCAACCACTGTGCTCACAAAAGTAAGTACAGGCAAGTCTCAGTTCCAGTATTATACTGTGTGCCTTCATCATTGGTATCTGAGGGCTTGAGAGAGGCTTCATATTCCTCTTTTACAGCATGTTTTTGCTGCCAGATATACCCACTTATGTGTTTGGGGTTTTTTTACAGCATCATAGAATTGTTGAAGTTGGCAGCTACCTTTGGAGATGGTCTAGTCCAGCCTCCCTGTTCATACAAGCAGGTTGCTCAGGATCACATCCAGTTAAGATTAAATACCTCTAAGGATGGGGACCATGCAACTTTTTGGGCAACCTGTTCCAGTGTTTGACCACTCTCAGAGCAAAAAGTTTCTTCTTACTTATTAGCGCCCATTGACTCGTTTCTTTTTATAGAGCACCACTGAGAAGAATTTGGGTCTGTTTTCATTACTGCCCCCAATCAGAAATTCATATATATTGACACAATCTCCTGAGCTGCCTTCTCTTCTCAAAGCTGAACAGCCCCAACACTTTCAGCCTCCCCTTTGAGGCCGCACACTTCAGTCCCTTAACTATCTCCATCACCCTCTGTTGGACTTGCTCCAGTATGTCCATGTCTGTCTTGTACTGGGGTCTCTAGGACTGGACACAGCACTCCAGATGTGTCTCAGGGTATTGAGCAGAAAAGAAGGATCAGCTCCCATAGCCTGCTGTCAATGCTTTTCCTAATGCAGTCCCTGGTGCTGTTGGCTGTCTTTGCTGCAAGGGAAAGAAACGCTGCTGGCTCACGTTCAGCTTGCCATCTATCAGGGACCCCAAGACCCTTTCTGCCAAGCTCCTCTTCAGCAACTTCATCTTCAGCACATACTGATGCAGTGAATCATTTCTCCCTAGGTGCAGGACTTTATATTTTCCTTTGTAACAGTCTTGTTCCTTTTATCCAGCCTGTGAACGCCTCTCTGAATGGCAACTTACCCATCAGCCACTCCTCCCAGTATTGTATCATTTGCAGACTTGCTGAGGGTGCACTCTGCCTCATCGTCCAAGTCACTAATGAAGACACCAAATAGTATCAGCCCCAGCAGCAACTCCTAGAGTATTACACTCATGAATGGTCCACCTCCAGATGAACTTTCTGCTGCTGTCACAAGTTTCATAGACTTGGTCTAATAGAAGCCATGTACAGAGAAGAGTTTGGTTCTACTATTGCTTTGCAGGGCAGAGATGACTGCAATTCTCACATACACAGGATTTTTCACTCTTGGTTTCACACTCAATTGCATGTACCTGTATGATTCTTGAAGTTTTTCACAGGGGACAGGACATGATACAACACGATGCCTTACAGGAAGCAAAGAGATGGATGACAACATCCTAATGACTGCATGACAGCCAAAGGTTGGATGTGTAAGATAATGAGTGACTCATCTGCAGACAACAGGAAAAATATGACACTGATTTTTTTGTCCTTTTGCCAGAAAAAAATTAGAGGAAATAGGAAAGATCATCAGGTTTCCAAAAACTTTGACATTTTCTGAATGTTCATAGGTAAAAAGTTGTTCTATCTCTCTCTGTCTTAAGCACAGCAGATAAACTAGGTGTTAAAGGAGATGGGAATCACTCATTTCTCTCACTGTAACAGCCATTGGGTAAATTCTGTAACACAAGAGCTAAAAAATAGGGACTGATAGAGCAGCAGCCTTTTTTTTTTCCTCTGCACTTTCAGTTAACTCCTCACTGACAAGGCAGTAAAAAGCCAGGTCCCAGAGAACAGGGAAAGCCTCACCAAACTCCCACAGCCCCAACAGAGTGTCAAGACATAGTGGTTGTCCCAGGCTGGATTCAGCCAGTCTCTGGGCTGTTCTTCATATACAAACACCAGCTCTACTCCAAACGGTGTCCTGCCCTCACATTCTTATGCTCAATAAGTACAAATCCCTCAATGAATTTTGGATGAGGATTTGCAGTTTACCATTTGTCTTCCTGCAGATCAGCCAGGTTCTTTTACATTTCAGAGCTAAAATTAAGATTCATTGCCTCTTACAATCTGAGTTTCAGGAGCAATTCTGCAGCTATAATAGTATTACTAAAAACGAAACAGCAAAAGTAGCTTTATAGGGAACATCAGGTTGTGTAGGGGAAATACAGAATCCTGCACTGCTGCTGCAGAGCAAAAAAAGAGAGGAAGAAGAAAAGTAGAGGTAAGAGGTATACTGAGGTAGTAATTTCAGTCTGCTCAGAAGAAAGAAAATTATCTAACTGCTTTCAAAACCCCAGCTCCAAGTCTTCTATTTTTTAGCTTTCTACTAATGTTCTCGCTGTCATCTAGTGAAAACATGGTTGTAAGCAAAATACTAAAAAATTATTTCATAATCACTGAAGTTCTTGAAGTAATTCAGACAGCCATGATTTTAGTCCTAGTCTTATGCCAAAAACTGTGCCTTACAAATAAGATACAATTATCACAGTTAATAACCATGGTTTAATTAACTAATACAGCACATTTATCCAGGTGTCATTACTGCTCAAACATCAGTTCAAACCAGTAACAGAAAAGCAAAGTTACTTGCAAAATAGATTACATTTCCTCTTTGTTAACACAAATGACACATTTCATCTTGGAGCTTTCCAAATAACTGTCTCAGAGCCAAGACTTCACTCATCCTCCATTCAGCCCTTAAAAATATTACTGTTCTGGATACGGCCTTTATCCAGGCAAATGACTCCAGCAATGAAGTTTGGATATAAACATGTGTGTTTCTCTAATATTTTTGTTACACAAGATGTGTGTAAAAAACATGCAATAAAGCCAGTGGGAAAGAAAGCAACCAGGGAGTTAGAACAATAAAATAAGCATAAATTAGAAAGAGAACTGAAACTGTTCGGAGATTAACAAAAAGAAGAAACATCTTCCAAAAAAAAAAAAAAAGGAAGGAGAGTGAAAAAAAAGGAAGAGATGCTTTAATCTCTAAGCAAAACCATCTAAAAATACAAGTTAGAAAGAATCATAGAATTGACTGGTTGGGAAAGACCTTTGAGATCGTCGAGTCCAACTGTACCTGTCCACTACTGAGCCAGATCCCTGAGAAATGAGTCTACCCATCCTCTAAATATTTCCAGGGATGGCGACTAAACCACCTCCCTGGGCAACTGCTCCAGTGTACAACCACTCTTTCGAGAGGAAATCTTTCCTAATGTCTAGTCTGAACCTCCCCTGGCACAACTTGAGGCCATTTCCTCTCATCCTATCACCTGTCACCTGGGAGAAAAGACCAACACTCACCTTGCTGCAGCCTCCTTTCAGGTAGTTGTAGACAGTGATTAGGTCTCCCCTCAGTGTCCTTTTCTCTAGGCTGAACAACCCCAGTTCCCTCAACTTCCTCTCATAACACCTACCAGTCTCGTTGCCCTTCTTTTCACACACTCCAGCACCTCAATGTCTTTCTTATAGTGAGGGGTCCAAAACTGAATACAGTACTCAAGGTGTGGCCTCACCAGTGCTGAGTACAGGGGCACAATCACTTCTTTGCTGGCCACACTGTTTCTGATACAGGCCAAGAGGCCATTGGCCTTCTTAGATAATAGAGGATAATAGGAATGAAAGAAAAGAGACTATAACGGGAATGAAACAGTAGCCTAGGAAAAGAATACTTCTATGGCTTTAAACCATAGTTTCTAAACACCCACCCTGTAAATGTTCCCAGGGCCAAGGAAGTCCTTCACATGGCTTTCCAAGTAGCCTCAGCACATCCTAGCATCTCTGTTATTCTGCATGCTGCTGTTCCACCCTCAGCACACTCTTTCTAGCTCACAACAAGACTCTCCCAAGAACCCCTGGAAAATAGGCTAGTGACCATCACACGCTGCTCACAGAATGCCAGATTAATTCTCAAAAAAAAAGAGGGGACTTTCAGAGAACTATCTGCTGCTCTCACTTCTTCATGTGGTTTAGAAGGTCTGAAGCCATAGTGAGGTAATTACTTGTTGAACAAAAAAACAACAAAAAGATCTACTTCTGCAGGTCATTTAACAATATTTTCTGGGATCAGTGGTTGTTTTTCCTGTTATTCATCATGATTTGAAGTTTTTTCTTTCCCAAGTTAACAGCAATGGATTCCACAAAGCACCCTCCGCTCTGCAGAGGGTCACCATGGTCTGCAGCTTGCAGAAAGAAGAGAGTCTTAAGAGCCATCCTTTCTGCTGGAGTACATACTCCCTGGTCAGTGCCTCCCTGACCAGGAGTTCTTGCCTCAACAGTTTGAAACAGCAGCCTCTCAAGAGTCACTATCAAGTGGAAAAGGCTTCCTGAATTAGTAGCTCTTAACTGTATCACTAGGTGCTTGGTAGCTGACTGCCCTCTGAACAAGAATAATTACTGGTGCTTTTGCTGCATATAGCTTCCGGATATCTGGCAACCAGCCTTAAGGATTCTATGCCTCACAGACCCCAGTGTTGGGTCCAGGCTCATGTGCTTCAGTGCATATACTAATACCACCCATTATATGCATTATTTCAAAGCCATCTATGTTCCAGTCCTGAAATCCTTATCAAATGTCCTAAACTGAGTACAGTATGTAGGACTTGGTAAAGAGCATTGATTTTCGGATGCTGGTTTCTTTGAATGGGCGTGGGTTTGTGATGGCTACCCTGTCATGGTAGTGATGGTAAACTACATTGATTTTGCCCTACTTAAACCCTTAACTAAGGGCTTATTGAGTACATAAAGTGTTCTGGAGACATTTCACACAGGTGTAGACTGTAGACTGTAAGCCTCTCAATATGCATTTGGTTTACGGAACAAAATTTCAATGAACTCAAAGCATTCTATCAGGTGTTAGAAAACAAATGGGCACATTTATTGTATTTACCCTGCCTGATTCACAAAAATTCAATACAAATGAAAGCAAGGAATTAACAGTACTGGGTTTTTTTTCATAGAAAGAAGAACTAAGCAATTTCCTGAACTTCTGAACAAGAAGAAACCTTGATTATAACCCATGAATTACACTACCTTGCCAAAGACTAGTCAGCTCTACTAAACATTGCCTGCTCAGCCCATCACAACTTGAATTAGCATGAAAATAAAAAGAAATCTACTAATTTTTAAATTCTTTCCATAAAGAATTCTATTTTGTCCCAAATAGATACCTGGTGAGCCTTAAGGGATTAGTGCTCCTGATAAATGATGAATGAATGATTAAAGGATTATGTGGTATATTGCACAGGAGAATATGGCAGGGAGAACTTTAGCCTCTTTTGCACAATTGATATAAAAAAAATACATAGATGCAAAGGTCTTTAAATTCTTGCTGCAGACATCAGAGAGTTAACATTTGTTTTTAACTGGGTAAATTTCTGACTTACTAATTGTACGCTACACAAGTCTACAGACAGAGTAGGTCTTGCATGACGAGACTGGTGTGCTTCTGCTTTGCTTAGGCACGGAAGCTGCAGGGTTTCTGCTTGAACTTCTTCAATATATTTTTGACTCAGGCACAGACCGTGTCCCCAGTTACCTGTAGGACTGTTACTCCCCTAGCCAGTATTCCCAGTATTTGGACTTTTGGTGGTATGAGATTTCTTCATTCATTCATTTTCTTTAAGTGCAGAGGTTTGCACATGCCTTTGGTGAAATTCATTATCTGAATTTCTTCGTGTTTCTCCAATTTATCACAGTCATTTTGTACTGTAAACCAGTTCTCAGGAAATTACACCTTGAGTGCCTTCCTTTCGTCAGGTGTGTGACCTCGTTATAGTTATGTATCTAACTTAGTTTTTATGAAAATCTGTGAATAGTTAATAATCTTTCCTTATAAAACTACATCATTTCTCACTTCCGCATCCACTCCACCACTGCCCCAGTTATTATTTTTTATGTTGCTTGATGAGCAGTGAGAAGGTAGATTTCAGAGAGAAGTGAGAAGGCAGATTCAAAGATTCACATCCGAGAAACACCAGTGGCGGGCAGGATTTTACATAGTCAGGATTTTTGAAGTTAGGTTACCTGAAAATTCTTTAAGCCCTTTTTTTTTGTATTTTCATTCTACAGCCCTCAAGAAACTCCATTCACTATTCTACCTCTGAGGTCTTCAAGTGTGCTGAATATTTAGTTTGGTTTGGGGATTTTTTTTTTAAGATCTAAATTGACTTTTAAGTTCCAGCTTATCAATGGTGCATTGATTACAGTAGCTACTTAGTTCTTACCAATCAATTATGTGGTCTGTTATTTCTAACAAAAATTAGATAATTTATCAGTTTATCCTCTTTTAAAACAGTCCAAATCTAGATTCACTTCAGCTGTTTCTCTGGAATTACACAAGCTTTTCATTTGGTTATAAGAGAACACTGAACTCCATTCCTCATTTCTGTAGAATTTTCCAGAGCTTGCACCAGGAAAAATCCTGTCAGAGATTATGAAAAGGGAATAATCAAAGTACTTGCCAGGAAAATTCCAAACATGAACACTCAGGTTTTCCCTGGAGTTGGCTAGGAAATGGAATGATAAAGTCAGGCTGAGATAATTACCTTTTGAGCAGAATGTGCAGGATTCTTCCTGCATGTAAAGAACCGGGACACAACCATGATACCAATCTGAGAACAAATGGCTAGATCACAGAACAGTTTTCATTACTTTACCACTAGGAATTTTTTGTTTGTGGTTAGTTGCAAAGGATGAAGCCAGCAAAACAGGGAATCCAAATAACTTTCTGGAGGCTGCCATAACTAGTAAGATGAAACTCAAACTAGAAATATCTCAGAGGAAAACATTCATAGCCTCTCATATATTCACCACAGCAAATGCAGAAGGGAGGATATCACAAATGGAATGAGAATGCAACCAAGTAAAAAATTAATGCGAAAAATTACAATGAAGATTCTGTAGCCAAAACAGAGATGGTGTTAGTGTCATTAGCAAACCCTTCATATGACTAAACTGAAAAATGTGAACTCTGTGCATACAAAGAGCTTGTGAATAAAACGGAGAATTACATGAAAAGAAGCGAATTCACAACAAATTCCAAGAAAGGAAAAATATGTCCACAATTAAGGTTTTGAATTCTCCTTTTAAAAAATTTAAAAAATTAGTGGGTTAACTGAATGAAGGAACTTGAGGATTTCTATTTAGAGAATATACAGAATGATATCAACTTTAAAGCATAAACAACATTACATTACTGAACATGAGGCTGAGATTAAAGGTGATCTAAAACCACAGTTTCTTGCAAGACTGCTGACACACAAGATCCAACAGCTGTGGCTGTTGTGTTTCAGTGGGGGTCTTAGAATGCTACAGGGTAATGGTCTGCTTTTGAGGCTTGTGACTTGCAAAGCATGTGTGTACCTATCTTAACGATTGATTGCACCTAGGGCAACCCAGACACATTTCATCTTCCTAAGATTTTGATCAGAATTTACCCTCAGTAACAGCGCGTCCTCCCACAAAGACTTTGTTAAAAATAATACACTCCTGTGGAACATGTCTGTTTCAGTTAGCCTGTGGTTTTCGATGGCAACATGTCTTGAGGAAATTTCTGCAGACAGACCAAGTCTCCTTCAGATAAACTATAGATTCTCTGCTTATCAAAAGTTATCAAGTCTTACTGATCACCAAACACAAAGTAAATCACTTAACACTGGAATTGTTTTCTTGAGTTGAAGATTAGTCCTGATAGGCTTTAACAATTTTTTACTCATATTTTGATCACATTTTTCAAATGTAGGTTTGAGTACACACAACACAAGACAAACAACAGTTCAAAGAAAGTAGTAAACTCATTCGTGAAAATGTCATGCTTCTCACTTTGTGCACTCTTTCTTTTTCCTCTAGTTCAGCTACCATCCCAGAGTACTGAGAAGCTTCAGTCCCAGCCTTTAAATTCCCTAAGGACTGGAGCAGTTATTCTCCCAGCAGCCCCAACCTCCAAATCCCAGAAAAGGGGACATTCTCAGAGTCATTTGCTCTGTTCTTTCTTGCCTGGTCTACCAGGAGAGCCTCTGAAACCAAGCCGTGTCCTACCTGCTATCCCAAGCCGGAAGAAATCTAACTCTACAGAAGAACTTGAGAAATCTCTCACCAAATCAGAGGCTGAAAATTAACTTATTACACTGGCCTCAATCAGTTGGACTATATATAAGAGATTGTTAGAAGGTAAGTGTACAGTAAAATCTCATCAATTTGCACTAATGATGTTCTCGTGAACTGGAGTATAAATGAACAAAGAGAAGAATGGGTATCACATCACAAATGCTGCACTGTGTATTTATATAGGCATTTTCATTATAGTTTTCATTTATGATGAAATTACTAAATCAATATTTAATGTGTTGTAAATCTATTTTGTTAATGGAAACCTCATAACATGTAATCTTGTTGCAGCAATGTTCTGTTAAGCCTTTCACAGAAAACAGGAAAATAAGAGTAAGATTTTATGTGTGATTTAAATATCAGAATTCAGGAAACATAAATTGACTGAGATTCTCTGTAGTTTGTATATGAAAAGGTGCTGATTCTGAGGCTGTGTGCCATTAAAAATACCTTTTTAAGACAAAAATAATGAGCTAAAAATAAAAGATAATTTTAGCTAATGAGGGATTTTGGCTCTTTATCTTTCACGTTTTCTGCATTGTAAGTTTGTGGGTTTGTGAATTCAGCAATCCAATGAAAGTACAATGGAACACTAATGCCTAAGGGACAGATAAGGGGACAGCACACAGTGTTCAAAATCGCTCATTGCAGTGACAGATTTATGTCTTTCATGTAATTCATATTCCTGAGTTACAAAAAATGTAATTGTGTACTGTTTTTTTCATAAAACAAGGATTACATGGTCCTGAGTTATTACACACTATTTAATCTTTGGTCATCAAACTGAAGAATGAAATCTAACTAGAATTCTGTTCAGTCGAGAACCTTGGCAAGTGCTGTAAGTCTTTGTCTAAATATTTCACAAGACTGTCCTTTCATAGAGGCTGACAAAGATAGAAACCTCTGCTCGCTTCAGGATTCTTATCTAACTCTTGCAGCTATTACTCTGGAGGCTTCCCCATTTCTGAACGTGGAGGTATTATGGACAGTAGTGTGGATGGGGGGACAAGAGCATAGTCCCTTCTTGTCACCCCTTCTGTTATCATCATTGCTAGTAAACTACTCCTACATTAGCTCCACATCAGCAGCTCGTTAGGCAGGACATAGCATTTCTGTTTATCCCTAGATAAATGTTTTACTAGCTGTACAAACATTTCTTTTGCTGTGTCACAGTAAAGGACAAACCTGACATGAAAGAGAAGATAATCATGTCCCAGTAGCTGCATTTTCCAATTTCCTTGTGGTAATGACTGTAAATAAAAGGTTGTTTCGTGGCTATTGCAGACAGTTCCAGAAAAAAAAAAAGCAGAGAATGACAGTTGCTCTGATGCAACATAGGGAAGAGAGAAGTTTTGCACACAAATAAAAGGTTATTTTATTTTAAAACATCTAATCCAATTGTCAGGGTATAAATCTCATATTCAATATGTGACATAAACCTCTAGCTTCTTGGTTAAATTTACAAGAGTAAAAAGGCAACCTACTCCCTAGGCTAGATAGAAAAATACTGCAGGACGGAAGCATGCTCTGTTAAAGGACAAAAAAATTATAGCATGCTCAGTCTTTGCACCTGACCAGTTCTATTCAGTCCAGCCTCACTGAAAAGTCCAGAGTCCCTCCTACAGCGTAGTAAACAGGTATTTGCTCCATGGGGTCACTTCCTGAGCCCCTAAATTCCTTTGTCCTGGGACTCGATAAGTTGCAACCATCAAATTCTCTACTCTGACTCCAGCCTTTTTGCACTTCTCCATTTTTTTGTACCTATCTCTTTTGTCCCTTCCTTTTGTACCTCTCTTGTGGCCTCCCACGAGAGTCAAGTGATTCATAAGTCAGTTCCCAGACGCACTCAGCCTTCAGTGCATCACTTAAGCCACTATCGAATGGTATAGAGCAGATGGTTGTGGTGCAGACTGCAGAGAGAAAAAGGGTAAAGAAATTCATAGAGTTCTGGCTGGCAGCGAATAACATCTATGTTAACCGTAAGTGCCAACATGGATATTACAAGAATGAGGTTTGTCTTTGCAGAGTGAGAGCTCGAAGTAACCATGCTGCCAGAGATCAGTTACCTTTAGTGTAACGCACTGTTTAGGAAAGGGTACAGCATGTGGAAGGAAGAGAAGACCAAACAGCACAGTAAGGAATTCCCAGGAAGGTCAAATGTTTGTAGCTCTATCACCACTCTAGCCCTTTTCTGTGGGTAAGAAAACTGAGGTTTTTACTGGCAACTGTCAACTGCATCAGAAGATGCAGGTCATGTGCTGCAACTCCATTTTTTTCCTTAGTGGTCCTCAATGCTATTATTGGCTTTGAGAGATGAGGTGAATATCTCTCATCTCTTGTGTTACCAGGAGAGTTCTGGACTGCCTAAAGGCAATCATATAAAAGCCATGGTGGTGCCCATTTCTTTTCCAGCTGCAGTTCCATGCTGGAGACAAAGATACATGAGCAGTCTGTGTTGGCTTCCCATAGAGGTTTGAGCAAATTTCAAATGTTTCCAGTATTACAGCAAAAGAGAAAGGGAGAAACATTGCCTCAAGCCCTAGGATAGACACTTCCATTCCCAGAAAGGAAGTAATAGCTTTCTGGTTTTCCTATTCAGCAGTGATTTGTTAATGCAACATGGGGAGTCAAAGCTGGAAAACGAAAAACTTGATCAAAGATTACAAATTAAAATTCCTTCAAAAATGCAGAATTTCAGGTGCAGTCATTTGAAGCTAGAAACATACACTACCACTGCCTCCTCCCTACCTCACCCATTTGCGTGACAGAAGACATCTGCTAGCTAATTTTTTCCTATCATTTCTATCTTTTTTCCTCATCTCTTTCTAGGAAGGAATGTTTTTCCCTCTGGGTTTCCAACACTGGAAGTAGACTTTTCCAGGAAAGGAATGTAAACTTAATTGCCTGTACAAATGTAAACATAGAATATAGTACTTACCTGAACGGAGACAGTCTTCAATGCATGGTAATCTGAACTACAATCCAGGACACTTTTCTAATGTGTTTCTTCAGTAGACCGTCAATAAAGAAGTAGTTCACAATTTACCAAATACAGACTTTTTAAAAATCAATGCACATAGAAAGCACTAAAAATTATTCTCAGAAATGTTCCCACTGGGAACTATTCTTATCTTTCGGATTGATAGCCAAATTCTACAGCAAATAAATAAGTCAAATTAAGTTGAAGTCTTTCACCTTCAGAAGAGAGCAGACTTTTGACTGCAGCATACTGCATGAAAGATAACAAATGAGCAAATACCTACTTAAGCTACACTGACCTCTTACTCAGACCCTTCCTGGAAGATAATAGCAGTAGAAACAACCAAAGGCTAAAAGAGTTGATTATCAAATGCCAAGAAATGTCTGGTCAGTAGGTCACAACAGAGATTTTTTTTTTACTCTTTCTAGTGCTTAAACATCTCTGGCACATTCTTCTGTGGCACTAGTTGAGTGTTAACTCACATACTGTTGCAGTATGCAGGTGTCTGGGGAGTTTGACTTGGCACAAAGAGCTAAGAAAATATATACATGCACAGGATACGTTTTCTGACCAAAAAACAATACACTTCCTCACTGGAACACAATTTACATCCTGCGTATCATTCTAACAAACAGAATTTGAAAATGCTTTTAAAAATGGTGAAGCCTTCATTTCAGTGGACAATTACTTATATGTTGATACTGAATAGAGTGGTTCACCTTTCAGACAAATTGTGCAGGAGGTTAGCATTAGTCCATTATCTAAAGCAGAGAAAAATATTCATATGCTAAACAAAACAACCAACATTATTGGGATCTTTCAAAGGCTTTTCTATTGAAGAACAGAGTATCTGCTGAGCAGACTAATTTTCTTGTATAAATACATAAGAGAAAGTTATGTCCTCTAAAATTCACTCCTAATAAAGCATTTGAAAAACCCCTGCCACTGCCAGAGGTTTAGATCTCTGTCACTTCACCCCAAATACACTGCATTCTTCTACCATTAGAGAAATCTGCACCATCCATATAATTTTACACTGTAAAACTTCAGAAGCATCACTTTGGAACATAAAATCATAGCAATATTTCAAGCAATTCTAACAGCACTATATGAGCTCATCTGATCATACAATCATCACAAGTCACCAGACTTCTTACTCTACACCTGCATTATAATCACTATTTAGAAGTTTTGAAAGTATACGTTATTTGGGTTTGTATCTTTAGAGTGGAATTTTTCTCTCATTTGCATAAAGTTTTCCTACATTTCTTAGTTTGAGGAAAAGAAAAGATTTTCCTGTGCTGTCACTATTGGTGGAAAAGTTCAGCATTACAAAAGAGGCACAGGTTAACAGGTGTCCAGCAACCAAAGTCACCTCTAATTAAGATTAGTAGTTGACGTGAAGCAGTTGACACAGAGCCAAGAAATAAACTCCAGGCCCATCAAGATCCTAAGTTTCAACAGTTCCTTCCCTGCCAGTCAACACTGCCAAGGGTCTACCTTCTGTAGCTGTACTGAGCTAGTAAGGTCTGCAGACACCTACATGGTCCAGCCTTCTATAGTAACGTTCCACTCCCCATCTCACTGTTCTCTCTAGGGTTCTTGACATTGTGGTGCACTTGGCATCTGCAGCTCTGCAAACACCAGAAAGAACCTGCAGAGTCAAGGGGATGTTTATACCTGCCCAAGAGAAGTACCTGACTCTATGAACACATGCCTTCTTTGTGCATGTTTCATTGCTCAGCGTGAGATCCTAGCCTTTGGAAGAAGGACATTGTAGAGCTCGTTGCATTACATAGGAGCAGACTGAAGCTGTCTGAGCACATCAAGGCACTAAGACAAGGCTTGGTCTACCCCTCCCAATGTCTCTCTGTTGCCATCTTCTCCACTACAAAAGACCTCATAGTCACAGTTTTCCCTATAAAGATTACTTTGAGATTATTTTGTTATGAGGGCAAGTGAGGGGAAGGAGCAAGAGATGAAGATCCCCTGCTTGCACAAATGCCACAAACGTCAGCTGTAATTTCAGCTTGTCAATTGAGCTGGAAAGAGCTTTGCACATATGTTGAAAACTACAAAGATACCTTCCCACGACGCATGAATAGTTTGATGCACTTAAATGATTGAAAAGAAATGGGACTGTATCTTTCATCCACATAAACTGAGGGTATATATGATTTGAGGAAGGAAAAAATAATAAGGTCTAACCAGAAAGGCTATTCTAAATATATAGCTGTAAAGACTGCATTTTCAGTTTCTAAAATTTGCCAATCCTCTCCTGTTTATGAAGTGACTATTTGCAGTAGACTCTTAGAAATAAGGTAGAGATTCATTTTGAAGAACAGCTAAGCCAAAGTGTTAAACCATGACTTAACCCTTGAGAGACTCTGCCTCCGATTCCATCGAACTCCTAGTACCAGACAGACATATTATTTTTTGGCCCGGAACTTCTTAATGGTTCATTCACCCTGCAGTTGTTGATCCAAAGAGACATCCTGTGTAGGGAATTTATCAGAAAGGGGTTGGATGCTTTTGAAAATCCTAATATCTGAAGCCCTAAAAATACCTTGTATTTTTAAAAAAAAAAACAAACTAGGCCTCTCCTAGTTTTTTCCCAGAGTTCACTACGTTGTGATCTTACAGAGATTTTCCACTCATCGTTGAGATGGGCATATTTTTTCTGTACATCCTAGAAACTAGAGACTAAAGCCACTTGAAGTTTGTCATTGCCCCTGTGGTCTTTCTCTCTCAACTAAACATTTTTTAAAGATTTATTTCTTGTAAATAAATTTCCCATCTTATTTTCATTGTGGATTATAAGATTTATCTTGGGAAAGCTGCTTCTAATTTGCCGTTGCTTAGATTTCTTCATGAGACAATATCATGCCCACTAAAAGGGTTCATGATAATTAATACACACGGAAATTTCCACTCAGAGATGTAGTAACTTGCCAGTGGCATAGGCCATGAGGAGCAGTTTGTGCCATTGATATCCTTTTACTTACTTGTGTTCTGTGGTTTTCTTCTTTAATGCCTGATGAATTTACACCAGGATATTCTTATCTTCACTCTTATATACATGCCTAGTGTACCCTTAATCAAAGGCTGCATTTATAGGCACTTTGAAGGCACATCTCAAGTCTCTCCTACACTGTTACTGATGAAGAACTCTACTAACAGTTTCAGAAAGGCAAAAATCAATGTGTCAGAACTGTCAGCTGTATTACTCCTTTCACTGGAGTAATCACTGAGAATTGAGACACCACTTTCTTAAACTGCAGTAATTGTGAGGTCCTAAGTCTCTTGGTTCACAACAGCAGGAAATACTTTCTTGAAATCTTTTTCACAAAGAAAACTTTATTTGACATCAGTATTGTCAGAACTATCAACATCAGTTTTAAATATTATTTTTGTATATGTAAGATCAGCACATCAGACAAGTGTGAAAAACAGACTGTAAAGTTGTGGCAGGAACCAGGGTAAGCTCTTCATCTAAATGGAAAAAAGCAAGCACCAGTTTTTGCACACTTCTGGTGCTCTCTGGTAGGGTGGTAAACAGGAAGACAGTCTGCTTTCACAGAGGTTTGATTCTCCTCTCAGCTATTATGTGAGGATAGCACCTGGTTACTAATATCCACAGAGATAACAAAGTAGAAGATATTATTATATGTTATAATGAAATCTAGCATTTAACAGAAAGTAATCACTCCATCCCTGAAACCTTCACTCCAATCACTGAAACCTTCCCAGTAAGCGAGTAAATATTATCCACATATCATATATGAAGAAACTAAAGCAGAAAGATTAGACACTAAATTTCCAATAGCGCCTTCTGAGAACTGGAGTTAGAGGGGTATCTCCAGTGCTCAGATGTTAACCCTACAAAATGTGGCTTCTGTTTTCACTCCCTATGGGAACCTGCTTGTGAGTGTTCAGTATTTATCACAATTAGGTGGAGAAATGCAGGAAACAAATTAAGGGCTGAAAAGTAAAGATTATAAATTACAGTCCTCAGGGCACAGTGAAGAGAGTAAGAGTCTGACAGCAGATCCTGGCCAATGAACTATGCTTATTCTTAGCCAAAAGCCACCATTGACCAGTTCCACTTGCAAAGCTCCCGCTGAAGAGTGTGTAGTAGTCACAATGCTATCACTGACACTCTGCAAAGGAGCATTACCCATGGCTAGAACAGTTCACATGAGACGCTGGGGATCTTGGCCAGGAACCACAGCCCCGGAGCAGTAGTAAAGGACCGAGAAAGAGCCTTTATCTTCAGGAAAATTAAGTTACAGCCTTCTTCATAGCAGTTACTTCGTGTGATTACTATCTGGGCTAGGAAAGGCATACAGCAGTATTGGATAAATTCTCTGCCAGCTGAGATTAGCTCTTCCTTTGTCTCCTCGATCCTCCTTGTCTTCTCATCTCTTCAGTCTCCTTAGAGGATCGAAGAGAACAGGCAGAGATTTTGGAGTCACAGTACCACTCAGCAACAAGAAAAAGACATTAAACAACAGAGAAGACATTAAACAAGCTAATAAAAAGCATGGTGCAGCTGTTCTCAAAGAGAACAGTCTTGCTCCACACCCTCTAGCTGATCCAAATCAAAATGTTGCTCCCTCTAGCACTGCCCATGGAAGGACACCAAATACATTACAAGAGGTCAGCATAACCTTTCTTGAGCAGCATCGCTTCATTGCTTGGTACGCGCCTCTGCAAACCATTTTCACCCAAACAGGACAGTGGGTGACCAGCACTTGGGAATACAAAGCTGTACTTACAGGTTATCTACAGGAAAGTGCTGGGGGGGGGGGGGGGGGGGGGTCGCCATGTTCTCTGTTTGTAACAAATGTAAAACTCTTGCAGTAAAATCTAAATCATAAGTTTCTTTGTTACTTTCTTGGACTTGCCTTTAAAATTTGAAAGGCCAGTGCTAACAGTGCTTACTTACAAGTGTTTTCTGCGAGCTGAATGGAAATCATCAACTCAAACCACAAGGACCCCTGTAAAGCTATAGGATGAGTTCAATCCTTACTGACACACTCAGTTTCAGGCAGCAGCCTACTCTGAAAAGTTTCTTCTTTTACTGTGCCTCTCACTTACATGCAGCCATGAAAATAAAATCCACATTAGCTTAACTCCCTTGTTTAACATTCTAAATTCCAGGATTCTAGTTTACAAACCCAAATGCTGGGCTCAGTTAACAGTCAGACCAGTTTAAACTAGTAAGGATGAATTGTTCCAAGTGATGGCTTAAATTATCGTAATCTAAAACATGAATAAAGCCTGTAGATTTTCCTCTCTGCGCTAACCTTCACCTGTTTATGGTTTTCTTTGAATATGTCTTTACATGAGTAGAAGCTTTACTTATCTCCTGGAACATCAAACTAATTCTCACATTAGTGTGCATTTCTGCAAGTTTATAATCTGCAAGAGCAAAACAAATACTGCATTCCACTCAACAGAGTTTGATTTTTTGTCTGTTGGTTGCTATGCATAGCCACATTGCATTATTTAACTATGTAACAGTATCACATTGACAGTCAAGATGATTTTCCTATTCCAAACATTCTACAAGAAAAATTTTCTCAGCTGCCTAAAGGTGAGAGATGTCAAAGATCTGTGTCAAAATGTTCTCTAAATAAAGAGGCCTTCAAAGAAACGCTGCCACAGGTGTGAACTACTTCCTTTGAGGCACATCTACCAACAATCTCAATCCTACAGTTAGTCTGAGAAACCAACTCTCAAGCTATTTTTAAATATATTTTCATAACAGAAATCATATCGCAACTTGAGAAATTTTTTACAGAGAAAAACATCTTAGTGACATTTTTGATCCAGCAGCGATCTGGATTTATTCAAGAATCTGAATTCTGATGGGAGTATTCCTTTCATCTCTCTACGGGAGATCCCTGAAAGCAGTCAGCGCTGACCCTCCAGCTGTTGAAATGTTATCCACCTGGCAGGATGAACAGTGTTAACCCCTCAGTAGCATCAATCCATGGTAAAGTGATACACTATGGGAAATGATAGCACACCACTTTATATGAATACTCAAACCGCCACGTCACAACATCAAATGGCTGTAATTAGTTCCAGTACATCAAAGCATTGTATACCACCTCTGAATGATGACATGTATTTGTTCAGGCATTATTTTGGACTAAAACTGTCAGTCTGTAATTTTTAAATTGATTACCCAATCTTCCTGGGCAGGTGTCCTAGAACATGTAGTCTTGTCTGTGCAGTGAATAAGAAAACATTGAATGAATAGCTGGTGATATGGGGTCGTTCAGTGTTTCTTTGTTTTGTTTTTAATGGTAAAGGAGTGTCAGATGAATGTTGAAATGCCAGAAAAACAAAGCCAGCTATTTCAGATCACCAGTTCCTTTCTGCTGCATGATCCAAAACAAATGCCACTTTCTGTATAAAAATGGTATATCACTTTCACTTATTTCAGTGGCGTTCAAATGGATTAGTAAGACACATTACTTTTAAATCAGAACTTGCTTCCTGAGGCTTACACTTGCCACCCCAACCCTCTGCTCAGAGGAAACGGTAGTGCCGAATTAGGCACAACCAGCAACATAGCAACAAAAATAAAGGGAAGATGACAGTAGGTTGAGCTCTGAGTCCCATGTGCCCATACAGAGGATCCCTGGATAGCTGTTGCCAAGGGGTAAGAAAGGAACTGAGGAAGAACCACAAGATGTCACATTTCCAAGGTGAAGCTCACAATGTGATTTGAGCTAAATGAAGAGCTTCAAGGAAGTATCCACAGTAATTATGAAGAAACTATTGCCACCAGATTCTAAGTGACTGGCAAATAAATCAAAACAAGACATTCACAAAAGGCAGCAGCATGGTCTCCAACTCAATCTGATTATTTTTCAAGAATACCTGCAAGGATATGCTTCCTGCCTACAAAGAAACAAACACCAGAACACAGTTTCAGTTACTGCATTCAAAAACAGGAACATGCTTTCCAGGTAAACCCAGAGAAGCTTATTCCTTCTCTTCTCATTGTCATCAAAACAGTGACAATTACTTCTCTTGTGGATTCCTGGCCACCTTCTGCTGTGAACATACACTGGTTTTCACACCACCAGTTCATACTGACCAGCACCAACATAGCTGGCTCGGACACCACATCAGGAAATGTGATCTGTACACGTGAACTGTTTAGCATTGTACAGCTGTACTGTATAGTGCCAGGACTATGTTAACAGTTTTGGCTTTCTCGGAATACTTACCCAATTTAAATTAAGATATTACAGGCAAGTACTCTTAATAGCCTCTAGCAAGAGTTTAAGAAAGTAACCAATAAATACGTTTATGAGAGAGTGAAATGCCACTGAGCAGCAGGGCACGTAACAATAAGCCGAACTGGGATTTTGTAAAAGAGAAACCATTTAGGGTGTGATTTCTGCGGTTGGCTTAAACAACAAAAAAATGCAAATTCCATTATGCAAAATACTCTTTCACTTTGCAGTCAGCATAACTGGAAATACAGCTTGTAGCAGAAGCCAGCATTGCCTCAAACTACATCCGTTCTCTCCCAAGCTACAGGCAAATCTTCTGCTATTCATTCTTGTTCCATTAGACTCTAACTGCTCTAAACTCCATCTGTTATACGTAGGATGTGACTACTTACTTAACTATTTGCAACTGAATTACTTGTGTCAAAGTACTACCTGGACATTCCAGTGAAGATTTAAATCTCATTGTGCTTCTTACTATGCAAATACACTACAAGAAACACACCCTGTGAACCCAAGATTTAGAACAGAAATAACCAGGCTACATAGAGAGCAGCAAGAATAACAGCAGTAGTGAAATGAAACAGTTTGATGAAGGGAATACAAGAAAGATTCAGCCATACATATCGTTAGCAGCTTTCCAAAATCAAAAATACCATGCCTGTTTGCAGTTAATCACTGAAAATGGTGGTATTCTCAAGTCATCATCCATTAATATCAGTCACTCTGTTCGGTTATCAAAATGGCTCAGGAGGAAATGAAGCTTCCAGAATAGCAGGGAGTGTTTTTTTCCTTTTATCACATTACTTCAGATTCTCCAGTTGTAAAAGAAATACACATTATTTGGAGAAAGGAAGGCTAAGCTTTCAATTTCTGAAATCCATGAATCGTAAAGAACATTTGCTGATAGCACGTTATAAAACTCGCTCATTTCTCCATAGAACAATGGTAAGAAAATCATAAAAGTTGTGAATTTCAATTCCCATTGCCTTTTTCTTTATGTAAGCTCTCTGAAACAACATTCAGAAATAAAATAAATGGTGATTTAAATGACATTTTGATTAAACCACTCAAGTGCAAAAGGTCTGTTTTCTCTTTCTTACACCTCTGGTGGTTGTTTTCCCTGTAGCACTACTCTCCTGGGGTCTACTAATTCTCAGACAGTCTGAAAACCTTCATATTGTCATTGCCATGCAACAGAGTCTTCCAAACAAGACTAATGTCCTTGCTATTTGATTTTCATGTACTTATATTGTCCTATTCTCATTTTATCTGAATGTGGGACTTAACAGTTTTACACACATTGCATGTGCATTGCCTAGTTACGTTCAGTGCATACAACTTAAACCTTCTCACTGTGAAATGACAGGATGGACCTATTAAGACAGATACATGGAACTCTTGCAGTGTTCATTAGACCGTTTTAACATCCATCAGATTCCACCCTAGGAGGGGGCTGCATTTCAGCAGTGGATAAAATATAGTCATCACATATGCACAATTCCTTTGGCCTTCTCTAAGTATTAGCTATTTGAAAATTAATAACAGCCTGTGCTCTTCCAAACATGTCAGCAATGCATATAAACTAAGACATTCACGCTCTTTCAACAGCTACATGGCTTCCATTCTCTTCTACACAGAGAGCTCTTTAATCCTCCTGCAGTGTCTCTTACCCCTTCCCTCATTCCCATTGCTATTTTTAGAAGCCAGAGAATTAAATACATTCTCTTAAACGGAAGATTGCATTTGGTGTAGGACAGATATAACATGGTCAGCTGAAAAATACAGCTGTTTGGATTCTCTCACATTCTAGTGTGAAATCACTGTAGAGGTACATTGGGCCAGTCAGAATCAAGTAAATGATTCAGCTTCAGATGTTCAAATCAATTTTAAAATAACATTTGTAGAACTCTGGGATGCTATCAGACTGCAAAACATGCCAGCAGAGCTTTCAGAACCCTTTTTGTGTCATGTCACAAGAACTTCAAGATACATTTAGTACAAATTATTGACATTTTGTATTATAAAGCATTTCAAGCATTTTTCTAAATATTTGGGATTTTTGTCATTTTAAAATATTTTTAGGCTCATTTACACTCCTGATGTTAAAAGAAAAAAGAAAGACATCATAGACTCATTTGCAGCAATGCTTACATGAGTGTTTGTATTTAGAGAAGAGCATTACAAGAAGAGGAAATACTTTAATCAGCATTATGTGATTTAAAATTGAAAGTGAAAATGGAAAGACAAACATCTTTCTCCCCAAATATTTCTCATCCTCCTCAGGACAAACTTCAATTTGAATCTGAACAATATTTCCAGTGTAGTTCAAGTATTTATATATAAAATCATAAAGTATATATACATTTTATGTTCCCTTGTGCTTTCAGAAGTTTGTCACACAGCTTGAGGTTTAAGGCCAGCTAGAAAGTATGGCAGCTGCTCAACAACTATTTGAGGTGAACTGTAGATAGAGGTACTTTTATACATGAAAAATTCACCCCTCGCTTTTCAAACCAGAAAAACAGGCAAGATGCCAGAAGCTACAGGCTATAAGCATGTTAGTAAAGGGGGAATTCACCTGCAAAATTGTGAAGTCCCTGAGGACTGTGAGATCTTCCACACCCTCTTTTCTAGAATACACTCTGAAACAGCTTCTGCCTATGTTAGAGTCTGGAAAGATCAAGAATTATGACCTGTTCCTATGGTCATTCCCTGGACTTTCCCCACTAATGTTATTTCAGCCTAATAATTCTCTAGGCACATACAGAGAGGTCTATCATGTAGCTACGCTACCCACAGCCTCTCTTACCAGAGATTGAAAAGGTTCAGAAATACCCATAACAGCTTTCTAAATGACACTGACTTCAGTCTGTTCAGAACTAACAGAAGACCTGATTGGGATGAATCAGCTATGAAAAAAACTGGAAAGGCAGACTTCCTGGGACCAATAATTATTTAACTACAAAGTTTAGATTAATATTTCTACTTCATTTCATATCTGTACTTCCTAGGCTTGGAACAGAATTGTTTCACTGCAAAGGTACTAATCTGTCTGCTGAGAACACTCCTTAAAATAATCTTATCTAGCTACAACTTGAGAGTGGGCCACAAAATGTATAGTGAAAAGCAGAAGTTTTTCTTCTTTCTGACATTACGTAACAAAAGTGAGCTACAGCACTCTTAACAGTAAATCTCTTCAATGTCAACATAACTTCAACATAGCTTAACTGGTTTCACAACACTGCAAAGTGCATGTACTAAGTCTGTACTTTCCAGCCTTGCTACAACATTGGTTCATATATTTAGAATATAAATCCTCCACGTTGTAGGAGAGAATGTGCAAGTTAGGTCACTGACACAAAGGACTACCAAAAACACAGGGTTACTCTTCATAATTTGAAGCTTCTACAAGCCCCCATAGTATGCAAATTTGGCACTCTTTCAAACCAGGAAAAAACCTACAGATAACATTGTTTTGTTTGCTTTTTTAACAATTCTTATTATCTTGGAATTGAACAATATTTTGCTCTTCCTGTAAGCTGGAGCTCTTGTTTTTTTCTAAATTGCAATTGTTGGGCATGGTTAGCATGTTTTTCATGAGTGCAGAGCTGTAAGAGGTAGCAGAGAAGACCCAGAGTACTTCTTCAGAGCAGACTGGCTCTGCAGACTATACTTCTGCTTTTAAGGCATAGTTGAAGCAACATGAGGTAAGATGATGAGCAGTGCCATCTAAGGGGTTTCTGGGATGATGAAGAAATATAACCATCAAATAAACCCCATAAGAAACATAATATTCCAGTGGTATCTTGTTCCATTATAGCCCAAAAAAAGAAATCAGCATTCTTTGGAAATATGCTGAATGTGAGGAAAATGGAACATTCCTCTCCATCTGCTGGAAATACTCTAAAGTAAATAAGGGTGCTAAGTCTTGGGCAGAAATACTGGAAGTAATTTTTTAAAATAACAAAAAGGCAGACGCCAATGGAGGCCCCTACTCATCCTCCAGGCTTAGCACTGGAAAGAAATTATGGTTTGGGAAACTAAAACTGCAGATAGTTGCCAGATGGTTAATCATGGTTAGTGGAGAACACAAAGGGTTTTGCTTGGTGATCAGGCTTAGCAAAATAACAGATGTCCCAAAAAAAAATTAAAATTTTACAGATTCTGAAGGGTCTGGAGTCAGTAAATATATATAGCCTGTCTCGTAATTCAAACCAGTCATTTAAATGCATGTCAGAGCCCACTTAAATGTTGATTGTTTCCTAGGAAATGTAGGCTGCTATGAAAAGCCTGAACAAACTTGTATATGAGGCAAAGGTGCAGTATGTGACCCTATGACTAGTATATCAAGTACAACACTAGACTAAGATGATAAAATTATTAAATCTCATTCTTATGTTATTAGTTGCTGGGATAAAAATACTTCCTGTACCAACATTAGAAAACACAATGTTTGCTGTACCGACTACAGCTACCTCAGATCTTCAGGTACTTCTACAAAAGTAGCCAAGTACTATCACCAGCAAGGATTCAAAAAAGGAAATATAACACAGTAATAATAATTAGAGAAACATATTTGATTTTCACAGGAGAGTGAGTTGTATGCCCATTTTACAAATGTAATCAGAGAGAAACTCTAGAAAGTTCAGTGCAAGAAACAGAGAAGACTGAAGTGTTGAGATTTGGAGGGGTTTTAAAGTAATCTACTGCTTAAAGCAACTTATTTTAAGAAATTTATAACACTCTTTGTGTAAAGCAAATAGAAGATATTTTTTCTTTTTCTTGCAGAAGCTAAAATTTATACACTAGCCAAAATATGGTTGACAGAGCCACAATGTGCTCTGTATCTCTTCAGCAATCTTGTTACTTAACTTTTCCTCCTTTTCATCTTGGCAATTTGTGGCCCTTTTCAGAGAATTTACTTTGCTGTTACTATCCCTAGTTCTTTTTTTAGCACTAGGGTTTGACTGGAATAGGAAGTGGATTTGCTGTTTCCTTTCCTTTCAAGCTGTGTGTATGTCCGTCAGCCAAGCAGTAAGCATCCTGTCCTTGCTTTCTTGTTTTTCCATTTTGCTTTACCATTGTATTAGAGCTTCACTTTGTAAAGGAATTGACAGTAGTGCTGTCATCAATGTCTCACAAATCAACAGTTAAAAAAAAACCGTGTAAAAAATGTACTGTTAAAGGCTCAAAATGTAGACGACCTCTATTACCATTTTTGGTTAGATCTCACTCACCTGGTTAGCCTGTTACTGGAAAACTAAAGATGAAAACTAACCTTGTAAAACACAACGGAAAAAGAATTAACTTCAATGAGATCAGAATCTCCCTCTGTTTTTTTCTTTTATACATTAAGTTTTTCCAAGGCAACTTTGTTTTTCAGTCTCCATTTGCACATGGGCAACTTTCAAGGGATGAAATTCCCTTGCAGAAAACAAATTCTGTCTGCCAGAGCAATGTCATTTTTCATCTGCACTTCAGACTCACCTATAAAAAACTGGTTCTACAGAACTACCACATTTAGATTAACCTCATTTAACACAGATATACACTGCCTAAACAGTATGAAGTCTCCTATGGGATCAAAAGGTTGCTACTAAAGTGAGGACTTCTCTTACCAGGTATCGACTTTTTATATACTAGAACACCTTTTCTCCTCAATTAACTTTAACAATATATAAAAAAAAAAGATACTACTAGATTTCAGAATAACTTCACTTTTGTACAGCAGTATTTCATAAAGTTTTTTAATATTTCAAGATACTTTTACAATGATCCCATATGTCCATAGGTAATTCAGAACATCTTGACTATTACAATTGCAAGTAAGTATTTTCTTCTTACTGATTTCTTAGCAGCAACCTGTCTCAAGAGCACAATGACAGGTTTATTTCCAGTTCCTCATGCATCTGAGTTTCATCATCCCTAAAGCTATTTTAAAAGGGAATATTAACTTCATAAGTATGGATTATAACCTCTAAAATCTTTTAACTACTGTCTTATGCTGTAATTTAAAGATTAAATAAGATAATTCTTATGACAATTCATATTCTTGAGTATTTTCCTGTAAATTATTACAAATTCATACTACTGACCACTTAGGTTCCACATAAACAAGAGAAGTTAGTAGAAGTCTGCAGAACCCTGCAGAATTTGACACTGGGAGGCCAGTCCCACTGCTATCAGCAAACTCAAATTATATTAAATCAGAAATAGGATTAATATAATTATTTAGGATTAATTAATACTCATGCATGATTTTCTAAGAGTGGCTGAAGATTTAATTCCTCAGAGGGTCAATAATAAAACACTCATTAGGTTTGCTGGTCTAGAATTTTATCAGTATGTTTCACTTCACAGTTCAGGAACCAAATCAGCTAGCCATTAATATGATGAAAATCTAGCAACGATTCCTCAATATATTCATATCATCAAGATGACCACATTACTACCAATGAGAGCACTGAAAACATACTGGTCATGTTGACTCTGAATAGTTTTGAGGAGAAAAAAAAAACAGTCGTAAGGTTATTACCAACAGAAATTTCTGACCTAAGATCTAGCATCCATATTATGAAACAGCATCCAAAAAACCTAAATCATGACATGAAAACTTTTACTTTGGTATTTTTTGCAGTAACTGCTGGGAGTATTTTGTTGGCTTACACTCCTTTTTCTCAAGAAAAGTGTAATTGACTAATGAGCAGGCAAAAAGGTGTTTCTTGAGTTGGCTGGAAAAGTACCTTCTTACAGCATAGCACATGCTCAAAAATGATATAGAAAATCTATGTCATTTACCATTTTAGAGCTATCAAGCTTCCCATGTGTGAGCCAGTTAAGTCTAATCTTGATCTGGATCCAGCTTTGGATAATTAACTTCTTCTTGCCTGCAAAATCCCCCAACAAAATCAGCTGGATATAATTTCAGGCATTCACCCTAGACAAGGTTGAATTCAATCATCCGTAAAAGGGACTTCTCACACACAGAAACAAGTCTGAACTTTCTGTCTTCAACACAGACTTTTCTTAATTTTTTTTCTTCCCAAGACTGTGGACAAAGAGTTACTGCTTATGGAGAAAAGAACTGTGTGAACACTGAGAATAGTTTCCCCTCATCCCTCAGCTACAAGGGTCAGCAGCTTGCCAAGGATTACATGTCAGGTTATATTTTCCTTTTCTAAGTCAGTGGTTGAACTTGCTGGAAAGAACTCAGCAGGAGCCAGGAACTGCTACTTCCCAAGGGGCAAGATCCCACCACCATAGAGTCAACAGCTCATCTGTATGCGAGGTACTACTTTCTGACTGCCACCAAGTCCTAACTCAGGCAGAGAGGGCAGTAGCTTGTTAATCATATCTTCCTTTTCTTCCCACCTTCTGTCTGTGGCAACAGTTCCCACAGATCACCGGCTGTGGTACCAGACTCTTTACCAAATTTGCCTCCTGACACTGGGAAATGCACTGGATGACACTAAGTAAAGCGAGATGCAGACATCAGAAGAAAGAAAGGTAAAGGAAAAAATAATTTCAAAAACGTTCTAAAGGAATACACGGCAGGAAAGGACAGCCTGAAACATAAAACACTGCAGGAGAGCAGAGAGACAGCAACTACCAGTTCATTCCTGTGAACACTGAGTGCTCTAAGAAACCTTGAGTTACAAATAACCTGCAAAGCAACTGTGGATCATACATTACACAACATTTGAGGGGCTTTCCCAGGGATGTGAGTGGTACATAAGGGCATTATAGGCCAACTTTTTTCAAATGAAATACAGAATGCATCTCTACACTAAACATGTAATCATTCCAAAGTACTCATCCAAAGTAGACTGATGGATAAGAGTAACTGAGGCCATCTAACTGGACTTGTGTAAAGCATTTGACACTGTCCTGTACAAAATTCCTTTCTCTAAATTGGAGAGACGTGGACTGGATGGATGCACAACTCAATTAGCTGGCTGGCCACACTCAAAGAGTTGTGGTCAATGGCTTGAGTGCCTAAATGGAGAACAGTAATGACTGGCATAGTGCAGGAATTGGTGTTGGGACTGGTTTTGTTTAATATCTTTGTCGCAGATACAGACAGTTTGTTCGACTGCAACCTCAGCAAGTTTGCAGACAACAAGAAGCTGTGTGGTACAGTCAACACGCTGGAGGGGAGACCATCCAGAAGGACCTTGACAGGTTTGAGCAGGTTTGAGAGGTGGGCCTGTGCAAACCTCTGAAGCTCAACAAGGCCAATTGCAACGTTCTGCACCTGGGCTGGACAATCCCAAGCACAGTTACAGGCTGAGGAGAGAACAGGTCGAGGATAGCCCTGACTTGGGAGTGCTGCTGGATGAGAAGCTCAAAATGAGCTGGCAATGGGCGTTCAGAGCCCAGAAAGTCAACCATATCCTGGGCTGCATAAAAAGAAGTGTGATCTTTTTAGGTGGATCTGCTCCTCTACTCTGCTTGTGACATGTCACCTGGAGTACTGCATCCAACTCTGGAGCCCTCAGCACAGGAAGGGCATGGATCTCATGTAATCTGAGAAACTTTCATCAAATCCAGTGTATTAGAAGTAATTTGTTAATGGCTCCTTTTGACTCAATCTTATCAGGCAAATAATGTGTCATATAGGAATTTTTAAGCATTTCTGAAATACCTTTATTCACATTGCTAAGGAATGCATGTAAAATATCAGGGTAGTGAAATGGTTAACACCTCTGGTTCAATAAACTATCACTGGTGAACAAATTATTCTTTTAGTTGATACTGATTAACATGAACACTCATACAATAAAATTCAAGTAATACTTTATGAACTCTAAATCTGGAGCAACTACTAGCAAGCAGTTTTTGTAAAGGATCTATTCAGAAAAGGCACTAAAATACAAATGGGAGCAGCCTATGTGTGTCAGAAAATATTGATACTGACACAACTTAAATGCGATCTTGAGTACATAAATATCTCCAAGAAGATTCTCCCACTGCTTAATAATCTATAGATAAAATATATTTAAGTCAACCGTTTCAGGTTGAATGACAAACAGCAACAATTAGAGAAGAAAGGAAGGGCAAAAGGCAATAGCCAGGAAAGTGATAAAAAAAGGAATAAGCAATAATCATGTAAAGAATGAAGTAGCATTAGTCTATGATTACCATAATGATTCAATTTGTATTTACATCTCTTACCACTAATGTTTGTCTGTCATTTCTTTAATCTTTTAGAAATCCTGATTCTGGGATCTGTGTTTTTCCACATGTTTATACACCAGCAAGACAATGAGCTCCTAGTCCAGTATAGGAAATCCGAGCACTGCAAGAAAAACAAAAAGAAATCACAAAAACTACAAAATTCTGTTCTTGGTAGTTCAAGTTTTATTACAAATACTCATTACAGAATTTCAGGAAACAATGACAATTTCTAAATTGGGGCCTAGGATCTAGAAAGAATGTTTCACAGATCAGTGTATATGAGATGCTTTTAGCCTATGATTCATACCTCTTTGGCTTATCTCCTAAAGCAAGCTTTTACTGCTGTTGGCACTACAAAGGAGTTTTAGTGAGAAATTTGGATTGATTTTCCTATGCCTTATGCACAACCACCATCATGTTTGTCTGCTAAATTCTTACAGCAAAGCACTTGCTACTGCAGGTGGTGAGACAAGAGGAAAAGGAACTCTTTGTACTTTCAGATTTTTGGCAGAATTTGGTTTGTTATATAGATGAGTGGCAGTATAAATATAACACTTAAATACTTTTATCCAATCAACTTTCTCCCTAAGATGATCCCTAAAAAGAATTATTTTAACAGACTACTCTGGACAAGTTGTAAATAACATGTATTTAAGGTAATGCCAAAGGAGCAGAGAAAAAAGGAAAATACATGAAAGTAAGGTTGACAATGGGAGAGGATAAAAAGAGCACAAGGAGATGAAAGATAGATCAATGAGACTAGAAATGTAAAATGCAAAGTAGATCCTCAAAGGTAGTGAAGCACTGACCTTTATCTGTATCTTTGTAGCATATATAAAGTTGCAGTATGAACTGGCTATTACAAATCATTATTGCCTCTTTAATCTTCCAGTGAATAAGCTTCCTAGGTACCTAAATATATTGTCCACTCCAGATATAAATTATTTAAGACTTGTAGCTCATGGAATCTATAACACAGTCTAGTATATCTTAGCAATGGAAATTATTAACAAAATCCTATATTCTCCTTTGTTCTCTTTCATGCTGTTGCTTATTTCATTCTACATATAACCCTTTTGTGCTACAAGTTCATGTATTATTTTACACATAGCCTTAACTGTTCTGAACAGCATCAGCCAATTTAACTGTAAGGCAGCAGTGAATAAGGGGTTCTCTAATATAGAATTTGGTTTCAGTTTTACTGATGAGAATGTACGTCCCTGTGAGTCCTACAGCCTTACTTGTAGCAAAAGGCTCTGGACTTTTGTGTTCTCTAACAGCTCAAGCAGAAAAACTCAAGCATAAAGCTGTCAAGATCCCTTTTTTTAAAATGTTTCACTTTAAGGCAATTAACTATATATCATTGTTGATAGCTCTCTTCCTGGAAATCAACTGGTATCATCTTACTGTATTGATTTCTGTCTAACAGTAGGTATAGCATAGAAAAATGCAAGAAGGATTTGTCAGTACTTTGCCAGTTGCAGACTTCCTCTCTGTAAGCTGCATATACACTCTTTCCTCAGTAAATGTCTACTGTTCCATACTGAGAAGTCACAAGCTGTGGTATCAGAAAGTCATTTTTTTTAACAACAATAACACATTAATTCATACACATTATGCTACAACAGAACAAGTTTCCAGAAGCTCAGTGTTACCTTGATGTGTGAATTCAGAGGAAGAAAATTTATGGTCATTAAAGAAAGTCAAGCTGAAATATTTTATACTGCACAGAGGCTCTCATGCCACAACCACCCCACTGTGTACTTTCCAATATCAGACAACACGACTAGCAGTTATGAAACACAGTAACTTACAGCACAAAGTCGTTTGTCCTTGCAGTTTCTCTTTGTGCACAGGGATGTGCTAGCTGGTACCTCACTGTTTAAGTTATGGCAACTTTTTTAAGTTGTGTTGTTCTGTGATCCCGCTTTCCCTATATAAATTAAAAAGTACACTTTGCACCAAGAGGCTGGATGAAGAGGTCAGCAGTAGCTCTTCATGTCTAGAGTCATTACACTACCTAAGACCAGCCCTCACACAGACCAGTTTTATTCTTAGTGTTGAGAGCTCCACCATGCAACCAATCACACTATGAAGCCTGGAGGAAGGCACCTCCTGGGCTGTCCCTGCCACACTCTGCAGCTGAGATACATGAGATACATTTGAAATTCTGTGCCTTGAAAGCAAATAATTATACAAGTCAATAATTATAAATGAGGAGGCATGTCATGTGATTTTGTTCTGCACTAACTGGAACATTTTTACAGCCTGTCCAAATTAGAAGGAAGATCTGAATAATCGCGGCCAGACACAATTAATCTGACTCCCTTGCTCACTGGAAAGAAAAGCATCACTTACATTTTTTAAGAGGTCAACATCAGACAGGAATCCACAATTACATCTGTAACACAGATTGGCTGTGGATATACATCCTATAACAAAGGAGAATGAAACATGGCCTTGAGTTTTCAGAATGCCTTCTTCTACTGCTAGTATCACTTCTAACAGCCCATATTAAGGCTGAGCTCAGCTGTTCTTCATGTATGACCTTATTTTGTCCAACTACTAGGCTACCTTGGCAATGAGGGACTGACTGACATCTTCTGACATATTTGTTACTGGTTATACTGCACACGAAAGCCTTTGTGGCCTAGGAGGAAAGACAATTCCATGCATTCTAAAGGCATCTTCCTCTGCTTTTTAATCATCTTCTCCTACTTCCTGTCCACTGTCTGAGAGTTCTGCCTCAATCATTTGTGCAAAGACATGCCTATGCTTTTGGCTGGGTATGCAGAATCGCTCCAAAGGTCCTTCAGCCTCTAGCAGCTGTCAAAATCGTACTAAACTCATGGGCAGCTCACACAAGTGACTGTATATGTTGCAATACCTTCAGCTTATCTTAGATACCAGTCTGAATCAGCACTTCCTTGCAGTGAATGGCAATTTCACTGTAATACTCATTCCAACTTCAGCATTTTCTATGTTTGATTAATTTGATCCTTTTCAGTATTTTTATCTTCTCTGATATTTGCTTTCTTCGATTTAGGCTTTCAAATGTTCTGGTCTCACTTTTGGCCTTGATCCTCCAGTGAAAGACCTCTTTTTCCTTTTTCTGATAGTCTTGCACACTGGTTTTGAGGTAAAAACAACACCTAGGCTCATGTTCCATCAGTCAAAGCTTCTAGCCTAGGTCTAAAATGGCATAAGCGGTGTACAATTTCCACCCCAGAAAATACAGCAGATTCTTAGGTTCCCTAACACTCTTGTCAGATGTGCCATTATTTTTCAGTGTGCTATAACCAATCTTCTTTATATTCCACATGCCCTGCTGCAGCTTCAAGGCACTGCCATTTCTCTTCCTGAGAATCACAACAAAAGTATTAGGTCAAAGCTTCTTCAACAATCCAAAGCTTTCCTGTCAGGCTTATAACACATGGAGGAGTCAGCTATCCCCACTTCTAACTTCTCACAATGATCACGAGATTTTCCTGCACTGCTGAAGCCCAGTTACAGCTCTAGGAATGCTGACTGAATTTTAAATGCAAGACCTCGTCCCAGGCCTCAAATTTTAGCAACCAACTGGGCATAGCAACGCTAAAGAATGAGGATATAATGCCATACGCATCATTCATTGCTTAGTGCATCAAGCGCCAGTAAGTATCAAGTGGACTTGCTTTTGCCTAGGTTACGCATATTTGGTTGGTCACAATAGTGACTGCTTGGCTCAGTGAACTTTCACCTCTTTGTCACAAGGATCACAAACACCTACTTACTCTAGCGAAAAAGCCATATCCTCCAATCTCCCTCAAAAAGAAGTAGTGAATTCCCAACCCTGATTTTCACTGCCACTGACCAGCTCGTGTTTGGTAAGCTATATGGCTGGGAAATAGTGTGACTCTCACTAAATCATTCCCAACAGTTACATCATCCATTTTTTTCTCGCTGTTGCCGCCTCCCTTCTTCTTTGGGGGGTTTTACCATAACTTCACGTCCTACGAGACTATCTTCAACACAAAAGTCTGCTGCTCTTCTGGGTATTCAGGTCAAAAGTCTTGCCCTCTCCATTCTTGCATAAAAATAAAAAAAAAGTGACTCTTCTTACTGTTAGAGAATGTCATAAGTTGGAGATGCATATTGAGTGTAAGGTTACTGAAGGTCTATACTCAAAAGTTCAAATTCAGGACAGTGATACAAGCTGAGATAACATCATCTCTTCAGGAAGAGATTTGGACGTGCCACAGAACCTCCCCGACCAACAGTTCATTACAGTGATCCAGCCATCTCACAGAAAATGTCATTAAATTGTCATGGGTCAGAACACTGCCATTCAAGGGTGCTGTTGTTCAGCCTCTCCACGACTTTGAAAACCTTTCCCAAAATTCCTGTTCTGACAGCAACCCATCTCCAACGGCACCATGTGCATCCAGGACTGAGGAATCTTTTCAAACCTCTGATATATTTATGGGATGCTTCATGTCTTTACATCAAGATACCGTTTCAGAAGTATGTCATGGATTGCCCCATCCCTGGAGTTGTTCAAGGCCAGGCTGAACGAGGCTTTGAGCAGCCTGATGTACTGGAAGGTGTCCCTGCCCATGGCAGGGTGTTGGAACTGGATGGGTTTTATGGTCCCTTCCAACACAAACCGTTCTATGACTCTATGAAATATATTTTCCTCTCTGTGGCACACCTATTGTAGGATTCAGTAGATTTTGCACTGACTCCAGACTTCAACACAACCTGCTAAAAAGTGTTTAAATGGCCCAGCGGAGGTTTAGACAGGATGTTAGGAAAAATTTCTCCACTGAAAGCGCTGTCAAGAATTGGAACAAGCTGCCCAGGGAAGTGGAGTCACATCCCTGGAGGTATTTAAAAGACATGTAGATGTGGCACTTCAGGACATGGTTTAGTGGTGAACTTCGCAGTGTTAGGTTTACAGTTGGACTCAATGATCCTAAAGGACTTTTCTGACTTAAATGACTCTGTGATTCTGCAAATATATCTCTCCTCCCACAGTCAAGCAGCTACCCAGAAACCTTTGCTCATCACTGAACATTTTTGAAGTGCTACTCCCCATCTCCATATTCCCTTGTTCCTGGACTTAACATAGGATATGAAGGCATGCTCCACCTACTATATCCCAGCTATAGACCATGGGAGCTTGAAAATATTCTATATAGCCCTGATCTGAGCACTGTGTTGGAACACAAATTGCAGTGTAAATGAGCAGGCAGGTAATTCATCTCAAAGATCTTCCAATTCCTGACAATTAACTTTCCTTTATTCTTGACTCATATAGCTAGTGAATTCAATAGACTCACTTATTTCATATAATGATTAATTCAATGTGCAGATTAAAATGCTGGTTTGCAGAAACATTTTTAAAATGTGGCCAGAATTTTCAATTTCTCTGGGTATCTGAAACTTAAAATTACCCGTGTTTGTATTACCTATAATCAGTACTATACCGCATATACAGTAGGGAATACAGCACTATAATGTGTATCACTAGGGAAGAACACAATGCAGTAAATCAAATTGAAGTGTATTCCAGGAAATCGTCCACATGAAGAAAGGGCACTTCACAACATGCCTGAAGCGGTTAATTGTTTTCTTTCCCTGTGATCCCAAATGTCCTGATTCTACCAAATGGCAGTCATAATGCCATTAACTTGTTTCTACCTGCTTCACCAGAAAATGTCTAACAGTTGTTTAAGAAGAGTCAGATTTTTGATGTATTATTAAGAATACAGTCTGTGTATTTTAAAAGGCCACAGTCCAGACAATTTATTTTACACCCCAGGCTACAAGGCCCCATGCCAGGATGTAAGAATTTACAGGCCCCATGGACCATGTTGTTTACACCTGCAGAGGTTTCGGCCCCATGCCTGCAACCAGAGTTGAGTTTCATCTTCACTAACAATATTCAAAATGATGCATTTATTACTAGAGAAGATGCTGACACAGAACTAGAAATCACTGCAACATGAACAATCCCCCTCTCAAGATTAAAACCCCAGGTTTCATAAGATCAGAAACAAAACTCAGCCCACTGAGTGATGTAGCATAATTGCCCAAAACATTCGGTCCTGCCTGTGAAAGAGGAAAAGATTAATACAAACCACATTTAGTGATGGTGATCATTTAAGAAAAACGTATCTAACCACATTTAATTCCTCTTGCTGCCATTTCCAACAGCGATGTCAAACTATTTCCTCCAAGTAGCATAAGGCAAGCCAAACAGCAGCCTTGACTTAGAACTACTATACTTACAAGGCAAAAAGTGATCATGGGTGCTGTTACAACTGCCTTCAGGTCTTCCACAAGGACAGCAGCAAACCCACCGTTCATGTTATGGTTGTTGTTAGGACTGGTAAGGAACACAGGGATGGCTTGTGCCCACTGTTTGATACCGTAGAGAAATGGGACTCAGTTTGCCCATAAGGCTATTTAATTTACTTTAGAGATATCTTCCCATGTATCTCGTGTTTGCAAAAGCCTCTGAAGGGGAGATAAGGTATACAGGGAAGCATGTTATCATCACTTTCCAAACCCACAAAAAATCCTTGGGAAAGCAAATCAGCTTGGAAGAGCTAACACAATACAGAAAACAGCAACTGAGTTGTTATGACACTTTGTGCCAATACAGAAAAATCAAGTACAATTGCAAACAAATTGTTTTGTTCTTCTGTGCGACTTGAGCTATGTGGAAACAGGTTTACATTGAGTCTATAAATAGCATGCAAAATACAAGGGCTCGTGCTTATTTAAAGAGTTGTAATACATGTCGTATGTAAGTGAGGCCTGAGATGGGATTGGTTTTGATAGGAGGGGTGTTGTTCTACAAGTGCTGGCAATAAACCAGGAATCGCTTCAGGCTATCGGATTTCAGAATGAGAATGTCACAAGAGGCTTTCTGTTGGCTGGGGGAAGGGGGGATAGTTCAGAGTCTACTCCTGGAATGTCTATTTAGCAGCAGAACTTTAATCATCTTACAGGACACAGAAGATATGCTAAAATAAGAAACAAAAGCAAACAAACAAACAAAACATTTTTGCTGTCCCTCTGGTGGGAGCCTGGTTTCACTTAAACTGTTGCTGCCAAATACAACTTTTTTTGACGGTACTGAACCAGAGATATCTATCCACACAGACTAAGAATCTACCAATTATACATAATTCTCAAACTGTAATCCTACATCAACATAAGCATAAACACACAAATCCTAATGTGAAAAGAAAGCAAGTGAGAAATTGTAACACTGAAGTACTTTTTCTCATAATAAAAAACACTGCGAAACATTCCCCAGATGTCATTTTCCCTGATATCTGAACAAGAATTTGAAGGCTGAAAACCCTTTAAGAGAAGATGGAAATGACTGGGCCCATTAAGTATAGAGACCACCTGTGGAAGGAATAGCAACACTACAAACATCCAGGTTTGCTACAAAAAGCATCAGCTGTGGATCGGGACATAGATTAATAAATTTAATTTGCAGGTTAGAGAAATACTTATCAGGAACTCTTTAAGTGTATCTGATTCTGTCTTGAGGGAACTGAAAGGACTAAATTACCCCTGCAGCACCCAGTTTTACTCTGTTATGCATGAAACACACAACATTCTCAGAGTTAGGAACAATAACTTTTTGTTTGAGATATTAAGGCACCTCAGAAAGCAAACCAAACATAAACAGAGACTGGTACCGAAGACATGAGAAACAGGTTAACTTCCACTTTTCCCAAAGCTCTTATTCTTGTTCGCATTAGCAGCTCATGTCTGCCAGTCTTTGAAACTGGGTACCAGACTAGTTGCCCTGTTTGTCTTGCCAATCTGCCTCTAAAGATGCAACTAAAACCAAAATATAGCTCATATTCCACTCAACGCCAAAGGTAATCCAAGAGGTAAATGAGCAAAAGCCTGAAGCATATTGCAGGAAGCAACTCAACCATGCATCACTGATGTCTGATACCTTCCTGACTAGAAATAGCCTACTTAGGCAATCTTAGCACACTATAACTTTGTGAACGTGGCACTGAAATGTGTTCCTGAACTGGAAAAAAATGGTCTGGAAGGAAGAAGACATATGGCTGTCCCCTATTTACGAAAGTAGGTTTTTAGCATTACTAAATGAAGAAACGCACAAAGATAACTACGGAGGGAAGCCAGAGGCCTCCATGCATCCTGATCACATGAACCGACTTATATTAAGGAGCACTTGCTAGCAATCCAGCCTTCAACAAACACCAGGGACTGCTCTCGGCACCAGCGTGTCGCAAACACCGCCGCTCTTTCTAGTGCACTCTCCAGCCGCCCGTGTTCCCAGGGGAGCCTTGCGACACGCTGGGCAGGCTGCTCGCCCCTCGGGCCTGCCCGGCTGGACTCACTCGCCGCGCAGGCCCGGCCGCCTGAGGGCCCCAGGAAGCTTCCAGAGGCCCCGGCCCGGGCTCCCGCGGCAGCCGCGCACCGCGAAAGGATGCCCCGCACGCGGCCGCGGAGCTGCTTGCGCTCCCCTCACCGCTTCCCAGGAGGCGGGGCGCGCCGACCTCTCGCCTGTCCTGGGGCGGGTGGCGAAGAAGCGCCGGGCGGGGGGCAGGAGGGGGACGGCCCGCTCCCCTCACAGACCCCTCCTCACCGACCCCTCCCCTCAAAGACCCCCTCCTCACAAACCGCCGCTCCCCTCACAGAACACCTCCCCTCACAGACCGCCCCTCCACTCACAGGCCCCTCCCATCACTGAGCCCCCTCCCATCACAGGACCAGTCCCCTCAAAGACCACCCTCGCCTCACAGAACCCCCTACCCTCACCCCCCCCTTACAGACCCCCTCCAGACCCCTCCAGCCACAGATCCCTCTCCTCACAGACGGCCCCCCCTCACAGATCTCCCCCACAGACCCCTACCCTGGCCGCTTCCCTCACAGACCGCCCCCCACACCCAGATCGCCACCGCCCACCCCGCCGGCCGCGCGCGCCCCTCGCTCCCAGGATCCTGGCACCGGCCGGCGCGTTACGGGAAGCTCCACCCCTTTCGGCTACGTCACGGCCCCGCGCTCCAATGGCGGCGCGATCGAGGAGGGCAGGGCGGGGGGGGGGGGGCCGCAAGGGGAGCGTGACCGGGCGTGGGGGCCGCGAGTGCGGGACGGCGGCACGATGGCGCGACGCGGCGGGGCTACTATTTAGGGGCTGGTGGCGCGGCAGGCAGCGGCGGCAGCAGCAGGTAAGGGCCGGGAGGGTCGCTGCCGTCCCCCACCCGCCCAGCTTTCTCGCCGCCTCTGCGCACCCGCCGTCCCTGAGGGCCGCCCACCGGCGGGGGCCGCGCTGTCCCTCCGGGCCGCAGCCGGGCTCGGTAGGCCGGGTCGTGCGCCGCGAGCGGGTGGGCGCTCGGCCAGGGCTGACGGAGAGACGGCGAAGGGAGGGCGGCAGCCCTGCGCCACCCGCTTCCCGCTTCGATCCCTCGCCTTCTCCCCCGGGGCTGCCGTCATCCGCGAGGGGGGCGCGCGGAGGGGACGGGAAGGGGGCGAGGACGCGGGTGTCACCCCGCTCCGCGCAGCGGCGTCGCCCCCGTCGGCGGGCGCTGGCAGAACTGGCCCGGCGGCTGCTCCTGCGGCGCAGCGTCGGCCACGCCGGCCGCGGGGCCTGAGGGGCTGCCCCGGCGCTGGGGCAGGGCTGAGGGCTGTCCAGGCTTTTCTGTGCTGCGGGAGTTGTTAATGCCGACACTTAGTAAAGGTGCTCTGACCCTCGCTGGACTCGTTAGGCTTTCGGGCTTGTCCAACCCTCTGTTACGCTTGACTCTTGTTTCGACAGCCGTTTTTTTGTTTTAAAGCGTTGCGTTTTGTTGCCTTCCCCGCAGACGCTCTGTTATTGTTGCCTGCAGACCAGAAGGCAGAAAAATACTGGCCCTGAGCGACGGCCTTGGTTTTAGACCTGGTCCGACTACAGGGGAGGAGCGGGTGCACTGAGCAGCCAGATCGGCTGCTAACTTCGGGTGTGCTCCTGAGCTCCAGCCATACTTTCCGTGGGTCCCTGACGGGCTTTCAAAAGGAAAACGGTGTCATTATTTTCATCTCGCAAATAATGAAACTGAGGCACAAAGGAAAGTGCTCTGCCAAGCGTGCTGGCAGTGCAGAAGAGAATTAATCCCAGCCCTGGTTTTCATCCTTCTTTTAGGCTGACTAGGTGATTGCCAGCTGGTGGGTGGTTGTTTCTTCTGAGTCATTTGTGAAGGAGAAACCTGGTTACAGAATTGTGCGGGGTTACAGTTTCGTCGCTAGTGATCTGTCCTGTCACTGAGAAGGAGTTGGGGGCACCAAAGCCTGAAGGGGTCGGATACTTTAGGGAGTTAGGGGCTTTTTTCTTTCACCTTCTTTTCCCTTATAGAACATAAAATGTATACTTCTCTTCCTAAATACTGTTACTTACAGACGACTAGTGATAGGTAAAAGGTGTATGTCGTAAGCATGTAACTTCTGAACATAATAAACTCGTAGTCTGTATGTTGGTGTATTGCAGAAGATGGCAAAAACTTGAGATCCATTCCTACGAGTCAAGCATTAAAAAGAAATATCTGATTCTTGTTTACATGTATAGGAATCTGATGTCTTTAAGTAAAACCTATATGTACATTTGTGGTGAGGAGAAGATAGATGCATATCTATGTGTCTGTACACAATATGGAGATACACCGTCTCTCCTCTGCTGCTTCTCTGGTAAATTAGAACTAGCACAGTTGTAGGAAAATAAACCTCTTGGCCAGTTTTTTTTTGGAATGATTCTCACATTAGCAAGGACTGCCTAAATTGGAGAACCAGCAAGTTGTCAGTCTTGAAAGTTTGACTTCAATATGGGACCATGGAATGCCAAGACATTATTTTGTATGAATTCATTTGCTTTTTAGACTGAAGCTACTTGCTAGCTGCAAAAAAAAAAAAAAAAAAAGTCTGCAGTATTTCACAGAAAATTATCTGTAGTTCAAGAAGGTACGAGAAAGAACTTCGTTCTTGTAAGCAAAGATGTGGCGCTTTCAATGCGCTATTTCCATCATTTTAATCTGTATCCCTGTGATTTTTTTTTTTGTTTATTCTGAGTGCTATACTAAAACCCCACAGGTAGTGAGAGACTTCCTTCTAGAGGCAAAAGAATAAGTAATGTGGAAAACCAATTTGCCTCTTTGGTGGGATAGAGATAATATTTATGTAATATTTATTATAAAAATTACTTTCAAAATATTCTGGGCATATAATGTAAGATTTTCAAATGATTCTTAGAGTTGTTAGTGTTTTTTTGAGTCTCATAAATGAAGGAAGTAAGCTTGGAGGAAGGAAGGAAGCTTGCAGATTAAATACTCCTAATTAGAAAGCAGCTACAGCTTAAGTAATCAAAATTCCTTGACAATAGTTACAGCTTTTAGATGGGCTTTAAGCACTGCCTGTTATAAAACCTCAAGCAATATCTGCTGTGTACAGTATCACTTTCATGTACTGGTTTCTTGCTCTATGTGCCTGAGCTATGTGAATTCTTAGTGAGAGGTTACCACTTCAAGTTGTAAACTTAGCTCTTAATTTTTTTGGAGGAATTTCTGGAAACCTGTTTGCCAGCAACCTTTGGGCTTTTGTGATTGATGTGAATGAGCCTTGATAGACCTAACATCTCCTCTAGCGGTTGTGAAGTTACCTGTATTTCCTGACTTGCAAGCTAGCTTTGCTGGCGAGAATGTTACTTTCTCTTAAACTTAAGCTGTTATTTGTAGGTCACTTGGACAATAATTGTCACCTCTCTGAAACTGAGAGGTAATAACTCATCATATGGCATTTAACTGTATTCATTTTTAGGCCATTCTCGTGATTTATGAAATAGGATTAATTTATAAGATGTCTCTCTTGCTCAGAATGATATATTTTGTGTGCACGCTAGATGTTTCTTCAAAAACAATTATTCACAGGTTAGTCATAAGACGCAATGCCATTGCTACGTTAGGCATATAAATCTTGACATTCAGGTCATTATTATCTTTTCATAGGACACTGCCTGAAGCATCAGTTTAAGGTTCAGGCATAAAGGCTTAGTGATTTCCTTTCAAAGTGGTAGGTGAAGAATAATAGAAGTCCTATGTGATTTAAAGATTAATTAGGATTATCTCATGGCATATGAATTTCATATGTCTCCCTTTACTGGAGTAACTGCAGCATTTTGTGAGTTTTTCTTCTTTAAGGTAACTTGTGTTCTGCAAGGTAAGGACTATCACTGGCAGCAGTTCTAAGTTGACCATGTTGGTTTTACTGTGTAGCATTTTGGTGGACTTTGATCCTTTGCCATTTTTGCAGACTTAACTGTGGAAATAAACTGACAAAATTCTAACATCAGCTTCTTTCTCTGTCTCCCTTTCCTCTTCACTTAGTGGTCCACAACAACTACATAGTGTAAGTAAAATGCTGATTTGCCTTTTTTTTAAAAAAAAAAACTTCTGAACTGTCTAGCTGCTTCAGCATGGGGTTGAATTTTCACCGTAGATTCCTAATACACCACACCAGTCCATGAAGCCCAAGACTGAGCTGTTTTGCATAATTGCTGAAACTATTTTTTTTCTTGTCCGGACTTGCAACTTAGTCTGGCTTAAAGTGGTTAATGATGAGCAGTTTGTGTTTAGCAGCATTTCTTGGCGCTATGTTTTGAAGTTTTGGTATAGTTTATATTCAGGATTTCTGTGCTGTTAGCACCTAAATGTCTTTATATGCTCGGATTAGAAAACACTCGTTTTCATAGAAGTATCTTCCTCACTATCATCTTAAGTATGGCTTCTTATTTTGTTAGTTGTGAACCCTACCATGCTTTTTCCCTCTTTTGTGTGTGTCTTTCATCTAGGCAAAATGAATGGAAATGCTTAGTTCATTCCCAAACAACTAAATTTCAATTAAGAATCAGTCTAGTAAAAAAAACAGAGAGACTAAAGATTTTTAAAAGCAGCACACATTAGAAGGGATTGCAATAGCCCATTTGTGCTTTCGCAGGTATGTAACTTCAGTCTTCTAACGGCACTGATCAGCAGGAAAGAGAAGTAAAATACATCAGAAGCAGTTAAAGCAGATGTATGCTGGACTGTACCATGATTTTGACACTACGGTCAAAACTGCTTTTTTTCCCATACTGTAGGTGTAGGTGTGTGGGATTTACAATTTCTGTTGCTGGTGTTGGAGCTTGAGTCTCAGATCTTGCCTGTCATGAGATAAATGTGGTAGAGTAAGTACTATAAACTGTGGAGTGTTTCTTTGCTCTCTAAAAACAGATTTTAAACTTTCTGAAATGCAAAGTGATAAAGATTTGGACTTCACCTTCCCATGTAAATAAATCTGCTCAGGACAACTAAAATGTTGCATTCCAAGTATGGAAGACAGTTGAATATAGAGATTTGTGGAACTAATTGGGATTGTGAAATGCAGAAAGGCATGAGTGCATAGAAGCCTTGTTTTCAGCTAGTGGAAGACTTTATATCCATGATAAGCAAAAATCAATCGGTTTAGTTCTTTTACTGTACTCTTGTAATAGATACCTAAAGATTTTATTGTACTTGAAACAGAATAATGGCTTTCATATCCAGCCCAGTGAGCGTACTTGAGTGTAACATTAAAAAATAAATAGCTTTTTGATTCTCAGCATACAGCTGGAGTGATCTGATTATAAATAAGTTGGGGTTTAGTTATAAAAACCAAACAATTGTGAAGTCTTCTAATCAGCAGTTTTTTTAGTATAAGAGTTTTGTATAGGAAATTCTGGTGGGCACTGAGTAATGAACTCAGACATGTATTTGCAAATAAGTGTACTTCTGAATGATTCTAGTGGCTTTTATTCTAGCCCTAACTGAAATACATCTGTTAATGAGTCCTACAAAGAGCTGTAAAGGTTTGAGATTGGCTTTCATTTAGTAGTGTTCTAATTCTGATGGATGGAGATTTTCTTTACACTGTTTACCTTGATTTGTAAAAACAGCTGGCTTGGATGTGCTGATGCCTAAGGAATGAGGTTTTATAATACCTTGGTATTGATACATCAATTCTTAAATGTCTTGTCTAGTTTTATTGATCTATACAAAATGGCTTGCATCTTTATAAAGTGAATTACATGCAATCAAAACAAGGCGGTATTTCCTGTCATAAACTGTAGATTCTCTTCTGATAATAGTAAACGTAGCACTTAAATTTGCCTAAGTAATACTGTGGAGTTCCTTTTAACTTCTTAGTGAGTTGCCTTTTTATAGAGAAAAAGCATAAAATATCAGTTTGCAAAGAAATTTTTTTAGGTCGGTGAAAAGAAAACTTCAGAAGCATGATTGTTATAGGCAATCTCATTAGTAAATATTAGTAAACCTAGAAATTCTATGTTTAGCTTCTAACTTGAAGAACAGTGTGAAGTCTGCTTCCAGAAATCAGGTTGTGGACTAGGTTTCCTACTTCACTAAGCCAATCTTCCTATTCTTGTAAAGATGCATAAATGTAACTAAAAATAATGTACCTCATGCTTAGAGTATAGTCACTTACTTTTAGTAATTTAGGGCTGGTTTATAGCTGCAAGTTGAGAAGTCAAGAAAAGTCTTCCTGGCTTCAAAACAACTACAGTGAAAGCTACTCTGAAGGGTTCACTCTTTCTAGACTGTTCTGTAGAATTGTCAAAATGGAGAATGAAAGAGCTCTGCTGGAATACAGAAGTAAAGAATGCAAGATATTAAAAAAAATTTCCATTTTTTGAGGAATTATAAAATTCCTTGTAAGGTTTTGATGGAATTAGTTAATAACTTTTTATAGTCAGAAGTTTTTGATATGGAAGCATTGTCATGATAAGTATTTTAAGTCACTGTTGTGAATAAGACACTTGGTTTTGTGATAAGTTGTTCTAAACCTTGTGCAGAGCACTTGTATCAGTGCCTTTGAAAGCTGGGTAAGAGTGGTAACTGTAGTATGTTCTGTTTTAAAACCTGACCCACAGCGTTACACTCCCCTTTCCAAGTGAACTTCCCACAGAAGTACCAGTTAAGTTTTTTCTATATACAACACGAACATTAAGCTGATGAATTTCTTAAATTTGTAACTAAAGAAACTTTAAACTGTGTCATTTGTCTTAAGGAGCCATTGGATTTTGTTATAGCAATGAGTAAAATGGAAACAATATGCCCGTTCTTTTTCTAGAGTGAGAAAAGTAAATCTTCATACCTAAGAAATTGTCATGGGTCAAATGCAAATCTGAATTTGACAGTGATCTACAGGGAAGAGTTATAGTTTAAGTTTTAAAAAATTATATCTTTCTCTTGCAGGAATTCTGTGCAGCATGTTTGGAAACCATCCACCCAGGTGGAACTGGGTGGCCCATGGCTTATATGTGCTCATGAATATTTGTTCTCTTAAAGGTAAGACTTCTGTGTCTCAAAATGCAGGGTGCTTGTACAACTTCTTTGGTCACATGCTTGAAGCACATGCTTGTTTTTTATCTAGACACCTGTGGCAGGGGGGCAGAAGGCAAGGTGTGGTAGGACAAAAAGACCTAGTCTGTGCTTTTAATGTGCTGGTAAAATAATGGATGTTAAACCAGTACTCACTTCTGCTTCTGTTTGTTGCTCATCTGTGTACAGAGATAGAAACTTTAGTCAGTGGAGGGTTATGTTGATTCCACTGGCAGCACTGATGCTGGTCAGTGTAGCAAACTGAAGTTTAATTTCAAATGGTATCTAAATGAAGGCATGCCTTAGTCAGACTAAAGACGGTTAAAGCAATAAGCTCCCAGGGAACAGATGTAGTAGCTTCCATGATCGAGTTTGACCCTTGGGCCACTTATATTGTGTAGCAAATGATCATCCTGAAGATGTTTAGTATGGCTGTTGATTTGAGGCAGTATTACAGTCATCTATATAATCTTTAAAACTTGACACTTTTCTCTATGCCTGCATAGCAATAGTCATAATGGTATTGTTGCGTTGAAGTTCCTTTGTAAGAATAATAGTAAATGTGCAGAGCTCACTGCAATTCTCAAATATGCTTATAGTGTGCCCACTGCAGCTTTTGAAATGGACAACTCAAATTTTTAAACTGTTGGTATGCAGTTCTTATAAAACTGGTACACCATAATAAAGGTGCAGTCTAACCACAATTTTTGGTTTTGACTTCCTCAACAGCAAATGTGTTTTTAGCTGCAAGAGTAACCTCAAGTATAGTACATTCCTCCTTTAGACCATATTAAATTCTCAGTCCTTGACTTTCCTCTCTTTCTAAAGGCTTACTAATGGAGCTTTTCTTGCTTGATAAAATGCTTTTGTGAGCCTAGGGAACACTACACAGGTTTGTCCCTTAAATATGCTCAATGGTCTGCTGATGCATTTCAGTTTTAAAACTAGTCCGTTTCTTGCTTAGACATAAATAGTATTTTTAACATTACTCTAGTGTTGTATCTGCAGTATTGATTATGGAATGCTCTGTAGTTAAAAAGATGCCATTGTTTTTCTTTTTAGTTTCAGGTGAACTTGTACAGTCATGTGGTCACATCATCCCAGAATCTCCTGTATTGGCCCTTGGTTCCAATTTCACAGCATTATGCATTTTGAATGAGAGTTGTCTTGACTTTGGCAATATCTATGCTAACCAAATTATCTGGAAAGTTAAAAATAGAGTGGTACCTAAAGAACAGTATCGTGAAGTAAACAGAACAGTTTCCAGTGTCACGTTTAACGTCACTTCTTCACTCGCTCCTTTTCTGACATGCAACATTTTAGCAGATGGACAGATTGAGCAGAACATTTATGGAATTACAGTTACAGTAGGCTGTGAGTACCATTTTTCTTGCCTTTTATTGTAGTCTTAAGAAAATAGCTTCTGAGAAACAAGGAAGAGAATGCAAACAATAAAATGGAAACATCTGAAACACTTACTTCCATTTCCTCAGTTCCAGGATAATTATATGAAAATATTATCAAATTACATGCTAGTAAAGTTGGTAAATATGCACACAATAAAGTTTTCTATAAAACAGAAAATATTCTGGAGTGTTTTAGTGTTGAAAGAGGGAGAAAACAGAAAAATGTTGAAGCAGGAAGGTTTAAATTAGAGAAAGATTATGTGAATTTAACTGAAATAGGTCCTAGGAAATAAACTGTTCCTTCTTGCTTTTGTTTCAGTGTTAAAGGAAGTACAATAAGACTGTATATCCTGCTTACATAATAACGATATGAAATTAATGTGTTCTTCATAAGTGAACTGAGAAATACTTAGTACATTTGTATCACTAAAGTTAACCTGAACTGCCTTAAGGATGAAACATACCATATGGATAACTCTACCTCTATAGATAAGAAAATACTTTTAACTAATTATCAACTTCCCTTGTTGAAGCTTGATAGCAGTTGCATAGTATTGAGCACGTGTTCTTTGAGACAAGACTGAGATATTGAAAGTAACATGAATAACTTTATACTACTTCTTAATTAGTTGGTAGACTATTTATAAAGTGTTCAAGTGAGCTTAATAGTGGAGTGCAAATGATGAATTATGTTGCCTCCTAGTGTTGGCAAAAAGTGTTGCAGTTGTTGCATGGTCTGTGTACAAAAGGCTGGCTTGAGTACACAGTTTAAACTCATTTGGCTGTAGTGTGAGTAGCAAAACGCTTTCACGGAGAAGTGTTTTCTATTTCAGCTTCTGAGGCTTAAATTTCTTACCAGAAAAGATGTGACACGCGGAATAGGGTGAGGATAGTGACTATATCATAATTAACTGGATGACAGTATAGATAATATTCTACAGTTGTAATTCACATATGAATCTTGAGATACACTTGTATTTAAGGCTGCTATGCTTTTACACTGTCAAATAAAATCTCTTATTAATGAGAATAACAACGAGTTCGAGAAGCATTCAACTATTCAGCGGAAAAACCAAGGTTCATAGCGTAGCTTTGTTGCAAATAGCATTCTGGTTGCAAGGAAATAAGATTCTTCAAGTACCTTTTACTCTTGTAATGAGTGATCTTCTGAAAGTTAGAAGCTATTCATATGCTATGATTCAAATTTAAGAAGGGAAAAATAGTTCGACTACACACTGAAAAAGTTTCTTATACACTATTAAAGTGCATTTATGAAGATCCCTTATCTTTCTTTAGGTGTTGGCAGATAAAGCATGCTTCTTCCATAGCTCGGATGTGGAGGAATAAACCTATCACAATTGCCTTAAAACTCAGGTTATTGGCAAAATCAGTGTATGTCAATCCAGCTGTAGGCCTCGTTAGGATTTTTTTGTGTGAATTAAAATAGATTTAGGTAAGAGATGGTTGATACCAGGTTTTCTGTCTCAAAGAATAAGTCTTCTGTTCCTTATTGTAGGGTTCTTGTTCCTTACATAGCGTACTGTTTCTCAGAGCGGCTGGTTCAGCTTCTTCACTTCCATTGCTGGATAGTGTCTAGCACTCCTTTAGAAATAAATCTGGTTATAAATACTTATGTTCATTGAAATTGCTCAAATGGGACACTTAGCATGATTCTTGCTGGACTGACGAGTAAATAGATTAATTATTGCAATTTTTTTCTGTACAGTGCCCCCAGAGAAGCCCAGGAACTTAAGTTGCATTGTGCATCAGGTGCCAGAACTCACATATCCCATGACTTGTACCTGGGATCCTGGAAGGCCTACATTCCTGGACACTCACTTTAGGTTGAAATACAGATGGTAAGTAGCCCTCTATGTAATATCTAAATAATTTTGGTAGAAGAAGAATATTTGTGGGTTAAACCGAGCTTCCCTGAAATTATTTGATGCTTTGGAAGAGTTCTTAACTTAAATTAATTTTCTGAAGTTTTGCTGTATATTTTGGGGCGAAGGAAAGAGTTTAAGTTCACGTTTAAAGTAATTCTCCTTTTGGAGTAACAGGTATCTCATAGTTTTCCATTCTTCAAATATGTTATTAATGTGGCTTGAGTACAATGCACCTAATTGTCAGTTGGCTGGACTCAAATCATATATTTTGCACTTTCCTGGGGTAACTGTTCTGTCCCATTTGAAACAAGTAAGAAGGATGTCCCTGCTCTCTGCAGGAGGGTCAGTCTAGGTGACTTTTACGCACACCATTCTATGATTCTAAGTGGAGAAACCAATATACAGTGACTGGATATTGTAGCAATATTGAATACTCTGTACTTCCTAAACACCATTCTGTGTTCTTGTCCTTGAGTTATCCTAACGTGAAAGCTTCAGCGGAAGTATTCCTCCTGTGAAAGCAAATTAACTTAAATATTTTTCAAACTCTTCAAATGGTCACTTGTAGTTCAAAATAGAATGAACAGAATTGCTGCTCTGCTCTTTAAGCAGACATGACTGTCTACAGCTTTCCATCTACCCGCTTCTGCTAGAGTGTTTTAATAACAAGTGTAGTAGAAAGTGTGGGTAGATAGAAAGCCTTCAGTGCTTTGCAACTCTCCTGATGCCTCTAGAACTATCTGCTGTTAAGTGTTGCAGAATATGGTGAACAGAAATGCGTTGCAGTCAGCTGTACTCTTGAATGTTATGTAGGTATTGACTACATCTTTTAATGTGTGAATATGCTTCTTATTACTAGTCATTTTGTTACTTGTATCAATTCTTGATCTTTATTCCCTAAGCTAATTTAGACTTTGGTACAGCTTTGTAATTACAAGACTGTGGCTTGTCAAGAGATTAAGAGATTTCATTCTCATTTCTATTCTAATGCAGTCATGCATTTATGGCTGAACATGTCTTTTCTAATCTTGTCACCTTTTCTTCCCACCCGTCTGCTTACAAAGGTAATGGCAGAGGGGGAACATATGAGCTGAACTGATTGATCACTCTGATCTGCTTTAAAAGATTCTCTACAGGTTACCAAACTTACTGCTTTATACCTTGTTTGTGCTTGTCTTTTATTTAGGCCACAGGAGAACTTTCCTGACTGTATACCAGAAGAAGTAAACAATACTTGTACAATTAAAGATGTTCAGTTCTTTGTTAATCTGGAGGTCTGGGTAGAAGCAACAAATGCTCTTGGGAAGGCTGAATCCGATCCTCTTGTTCTTGATCCCATTGAGATTGGTAACTATATGCCACTTAATAAAGCTTTAGTAGTACTTAACTGCTGCTTCTGTTCATGTGCTATGGTAATGTTTCTTCACTATAAAAACAAAGGCTGCCAAAATATTGTTGTCTGGAACTTGAACTGTGCTGAACAAATATAGGAAAGGTGAGAGACTTGATCACAATTCAGGTAGCAAGTTCTTGTTGATTAGTCTGTGTTAGAAACTAGTGTGAAGTAGCAGTCATTTGAGTTTGTGAAAGGCTTTAATGGCAATGTGACAATATAGTGTACTAGCTGCTATAGGCATCATAAAATACAGCTGTAGAGTTCACTCTAACTCTTTCTCTTCTAGTTAAGCCTCTGCCTCCACACAACTTGTCAGTCAGCTCAGGAGTACTGCCTAGTGTTCTGAAGCTTTCCTGGGAGAACCGGATTTCAGCAACTGTGATGGAGCTGAAATTCAATATTCGCTATAGGATCATTGGTGACACAAACTGGATGCAGGTAATACCGCATATATCCCTTGCTCTTCTGCTGTAATCCAGCCATTTGTCAAACTGCAGAAGTTACCTTACTACCGTTATTCTTAGGTTTTATGTAGCCTCTCAGGGTAGTTTATCTGGCCTGTTCATGAAGGCTGTTACTGAGGGGGTTTTGGCACAATCTAGAATACAGTGACCTTGTCTTTTCTTTGTGGTCTACTCTGCTGTTGTCCCCATCGTTGCAGTATGTTTATTTTGAATTTTTATTCTACACATGCAACATTTAAAACATTGAACTTTTATCTTCCCATGCACATGCAAAACTTGATTAAATGTCATTTAAAACTTTAACAAATGCTGTACAATCCTAGGCTGCTTTTTTGAACTTGCTGTATCTGCACTTGGGTTGCAACAGCCCCATGCAATGCTGCAGACTTGGGGAGGAATGGCTGGAAAGTGGCCTGCTGGAAAAGGACTTGGGAGTGTTGGTTGACAGTGGCTGAATATGAGCCAGCAGTGTGCCAGGTGGCTGAGAATGCAAACAACCTCATGTTTTGTATCGGAGTGTGGCCAGCAGGAGTAGGGAAGCAATGATGCCTTTGTCCTAGGCACTGGTGAGGCCTCACCTCAGATGCTGTGTTCAGTTTTGGGCCCCTCACTACAAGAAAGACATAGAGGTGGTCGAACATATGCAAAGAAGGGCAACAAAGCTGATGAAGGGGCTGGAGCAGAAGTTACTCCAAATACGACTTGAGGGAACTGTTTAGTCTGGAGAAGAGGAAATTGAGGGGAGGGCCTTACTGCTCTCTGCAGCTACCTGAAAGGAGGCTGTAGTGACATGGGTGTCAGTGCCTTCTCCCAAGTAACAAGCCACAGGATGAGAGGAAACGGACTCAGGTTGCCCTAGGGGAGGCTGAGACTGGATGTTAGGAAGAATTTCTTCAAAGAAGAGGTTGTCAAGCACTGGAACAGGCTGCCCAGGGAAGTGGGAAAGTCGTCATCCCTGCAGGTATTTTAAGACATGTAGATGTGATACTTACAGACATGGTTTAGCAGTGGCCTTGGCAGTATTAGGTTTACGGTTCAGCTTGAGGATCTTAAAGATCTTTTCAACCTACATGATTGTCATTCTGTACAGTATGATTGCCCTGTATACATGCCTTATGCAGTCAGGGAACTGGAAAAGACTAAGGAATGTGCCTTCCCTGTAGTGCATCTTAGTATAGTCATGTAATCAAAAGCTGTGAGGTCTTGCTTTTCTACATCAGTTTATTTGCTGAGACCAATGGGATGAGGTTCAACAAGGCCAAGTGCAGAGTCCTCCATTTAGGTCACAACAACCCCATGCAGCGTTACAGGCTTGGGGAAGAGTGGCTGGAGCGCTGCCTGGAGGAGAAGGACCTGGGGGTGTTGGTTGACAGCTGGCTGAACATGAGCCAGCAGTGTGCCCAGGTGGCAAGAGAGCCAATGGCATCTTGGCCTGTATCAGAAACAGTGTGGGCAGCAGGACCAGGGAGGTGATTGTGCCCCTGTACTCAGCACTGGTGAGGCCACACCTCGAGTACTGTGTTCAGTTCTGGGCCCCTCACTACAAGAAGGATATTGAGGTGCTGGAGTGTGTGTGAGGAAGGGCAATGAGGCTGGTGAGGGGGCTGGGGAATAAGCCCTGTGAGGAGAAACTGAGGGAATTGGGGTTGTTTAGCTTAGAGAAGAGGAGGCTGAGAGGAAAAGTCATTGCTGTTTACAACTACCTGAAAGGAGGTTGTGATGGGGTGAGTGCCGGTCTCTTCTCGCAATGACAAGCCAAGAGGACGAGAGGGAATGGATGCAAGTTGCGCCAGGGCAAGTTTAGACTGGACATTAGGAAGAATTTCTTCACTGAGAGAGTGGTCAGGGATTGGAACAGATTGCCCAGGGAGGTGGTGGAGTCTCCATCCCTGGAGGTGTTTAAAAGGTGGGTAGATGAGTTTCTTAGGGATGTGGTTTAGTAGGGAGACAGGCATGGTTGGATTCAGTGATCTCAGAGGTCTCTTCCAACCTTACAATTCTATGATTCTGTGATTCTAATGGGCGCTTTGAGTATCTTCTCAGTGTTGCCTTTCTTTAAGCCTTCTCTTGAGAGCAGCAGTATTCTAGAAACATTCTTCTCATTAGGATCTTCTTATCTTTTGTTTCAGTACAAGGGCCCAAATGTATTCTGAGTTTGCTGACTTAGCAAAAATATAGCATTTAAAGCAAGTAGCATAACACAGCCTCTTGTGATTAATGTACTATATTCCTTTGGAGGCACTTTAAAGAGCTTTATATGCAGAGACTAATTACTAAGGTAGCCTGTATTGATATTTTTAAGAGCATTGTCTTACACAACTGCTTCAGCAACTCCAGGATATGTTGGTGAGTTGCCATCTTAAGTTCTTTTAGCTTGTCGTGCCCTTTTAACATGTGCACAAGACCACTGCAATAGTAGCTTTTAAAACAACTGAGTCTGCTTAGCTGTGGTAAAATGAGTACTTTGACAATTCTTTGCACTTCAGGAGTAACCTATTGACTCTGCCGCATGTGTGCTTAATTTGCAGTCATTCCTCTTGCAGTGTTGCTCGCTGAAAAACTTGTGGTGGAGTCAGTTGGAGTGTGTACCTATTAATACTTATTATCTACATTACACATCTTTTTCTGTACAGATTCAGTAAGAATATTATCTGGTGTTCAGTTGCTAATCTAAGATGAGGAAAAAAGGTTATGAAAATAAACTTTTAAATTAGAAAAATTATATGGAAATTATATAGAAAAATAATATTAGAAAAATAAAAACTACTCTAAAAATATTTCTGATGTCAGTTATGGAACACTGTTCTGTGGAAGCAATGATCCTGGGTTCTCTAGCTTTATAAGAGGCTTGTCACACAGGTGTTTTGCAGCCAAGAGTCAAGAAGGTAACCTAGCAAAGTTCTGAAACATGAGGCAGGCTGTTACGGATTAGTAAGTAAAGGAACTATATGGCAAGGAAGGAGAGGTAGACATAATCTAATTGAAAAAGAAAAAAGACTATGAGAGTTTGTCCTAGAGATGGCTGCTCACCTGTTCTAGTGAATGTATCGTACTATACCTGGTAAATACACACGCCTAAGACTGATTGTTTACCAAAACACAGTTGAGAATTGAAGCTTTTGGAAATAAGAGGGGAGAAAATACTTTATTGTGTGCTTCTGCCATGGGGAGACCTATTGAATGGTAGCTGCATAAAACTAGTCTTTACAGTTTTTGATCAGTGCCTCCAAAATCTTTCTTCTGTTTACAGGTTCCTCCTGAAGATACAGCTTCAACAAGAACTTCATTCAGTGTTCAGGGGCTCAGACCCTACACAGAGTATGTCTTTTCAATTCGTTGCATGAAGGAAGATGGAGTGGGCTACTGGAGTGACTGGAGTGAAGAAGAATCTGGGGTCACCCCTGAAGATAGTAAGTAAAATATGAGAGCAGGTCACTGACTTTGAAAATGTAAGTGCTTAGCAGTTTGGCAATAGCTTTCTGAAACTGCAAGAGGCCTCTCCTGAGTTATTTTCAGTACAGACCCACTTGACCTGTGTTCCACAGAGGAGGAAGATCGCTTCCCTTAAAGCTAGTCCCGAGTTGCTCCCTGAAAACTGCCAAAACGGGAAGTAGAGAAGAAAAGCTTTCTTCACAGGAAGTTATATTGAGTTCTTTTAGACAAATACATGCCCTGCCTGTTTAAACAAAATGGAATTTATGTGTACGTAATGGCATTACTTCAGCTCTACATAGTTTACTTTCTCTGGGGAAGATATTGTGAAATATTTTTTAAAAATTGTGGTCACTTCTTTTCAACTTTCGATAACAGTGTAAAGTTTTTCTGTGGTTACTGTATCAGCCTGAGCAATGAGGATTTCAAGACTGCCTGGCTGAATAGCTCTTCTGCTGTGGTCACTGGCTTTGCAAAAATACTGTTGGTGATTAAGTATTCATATCATATTTTAGCCTCAGAATAAAGATGTTATAGTAGGAAATGAACATGAGGCAGGGCACGTTGCATTTGTGATCTGCAATAGACAGGATGTGCAATTGCTTCTATTTCATGTGGATAAAATCGGGCTACTCAAATGAGACAAAGAGCAAGCTCCCTTTGTATCAGTTCCCAGTTTTCTTTCTCTCCCTATGAAAAACATGAGACAAGACGCAAATTGTAGACTTGATACTGTTTTTTTGGAGGCAAGACAGACAAAAACTCATAATGATTAATATAGAAAAATGCTATAAAAAGTTTCAGAGAAAATAGTCTAGCAAGATCACAAATGTAAATGCATGTTAAAATCATCTTTCTGTTGGGGCTAAGACCGTTACAAAAGATTGGCCACTTTTCATTGCTAAGTGCAGTGTAAAAGATTAATACATTCTACTTCAAGATTAAATTTGTAGAGAAAATACCACTTGAATTTTTTACGCTACTGACACCAGAAAGTGTTGTAGTAGTGTAGAAAAGTAATGCAGTTCTACTATCCTCTTTAACATAAAGTATATAGGAAGCTTGGGGAATTCTGTCAGAAATTGATCTCCTTGTTAATTTTTCTGCACTTTCCTTTTTTAGGTGACTTGATATTGAGGGGGAGAGGGAGAGAGTTGCAGCTGCAGACCATAGCAGGGTTTGCAGTACACAGACATGCAGGGCTGTGCCTCTAGACAGAGGCTGTGTAGTGGGTTTGGTAGTGTGTCACTGAGCACTGTCAGCTTCAGCCCATTGTTGCAGGTGGTTGACATGGTGACTCTGAGATATTTTGGTACTATACACTTGGAGCAGAACTGCTTTTCTCTTCAGGAAATCTTTCCATGTAGGTGTTCCACTTAATATACCAAGCGTTATTTTCTTTGAAGAACTAAGGAAACACTTTTTGTGTATGCTTTTATTTTCAAAAAAAAAAAAAGCCAAGCATCTAATGATAGTCAAAGTATGAATTCGAACAGATTAAATAGAAATGTTTCTGCTGTTTTGTCAGAACCATCTAAAGGACCATCCATATGGAGGATCATTGATGCATCTTGCTCATCAGCTTCCTGGACTGTGCGTCTGATATGGAAGGTAGAACATGATAAACTGGTAGAGCATGATATGATAAACAGTAAGAATTAAGCATTCTTTTAAAAACATGAGCTTTTAAGTGGCAAAATTTACCTCAACAATCTTGATTAGATAGCTGGGATACTAGTGGTTTTATTGATTTGAGAAGTGACTTTAATATTCTTACTATAATAATTAGTTATGAGCAATTAAAAGTACAGCTGTAAAGGTCATCAGTTAATTTAAATGCATCTGTGATCCAGTGTACATGGAATCCAGTTTCAGATTCCTGACTTACTGTCTCTAAGCAGCCTGTGGAATTGGCAACTTCCACTTCAACAAAGTAAACCTCATGTTATGCCTTCTGCTGTGCACTGAAACTTTTGTAATGCTCTTTGGACAGGGGTGCTCCAGCTGCAAAATCCAGTAAGTGTAGAGGCATTCCTGAGGCCATACCAGCACTGCACATTTTCACGCAGTAGGCTGCTGTGTCTAGTTGGCTGATCAGTCCAAAGCTGGGAAAGTGAATACAATTATGCTTTCTTTTGGTCTGTGAGCTGTCACATTTGATGTAGCTGTCTTTTTATTATTACTTTTTGCCTATTAGTAGGTGGCCTGTATGAAGTTGTGTATATTGAGATGGCATATATTAATATGTAACTCGTGCAACTCGCCACTTCTGACATTGTTCAGCTTAGAATCTGAAAACTGGCACTACTGTACAAATTCAACAATATTCTCTTAAGCTATCTGAAAACTAATACTATTACACAGAACAAGTATTTTTCCATGTATAATAAAAAGACCTTATTGGACTGTTTTGGATTCAGGTTTAGCACAGCTTAAGATGTACTGTTCCTTTGTGTCATTGTATTGTGAAGTCAGGTAATGCAGGTTTTATCAATGCTTGTTCTGCAGTCTTCACAGAATAGCTTTTATTAAACTACTAGGTAGGATTGTGAGCCAAGAAAAAAAAAGGATTTAAACCCATAGTCTGCTTTACAGAAATGAAAGCAGGTTATTTGTGCTTTTCTTGAATATGTAGCTATTTGATCTATGATGTTTTAAATGATGTATCAAAGACAATAAAGATTAAGTCATGTTTTTCAGTATCATTCTAATCAAAGGTGTGTTTCTGACAGGCATTGGAGCCGCTTGAAGCCAATGGAGTGATATTACAGTATGAAGTGACTGTCAGAGCTAAATCCTCTCTCCCCAGTCCACCAGAGAAATACAGTGTTAATACTACTAATCTTACATTAAAGCTACCAAATAAAACTTATGAAGTGACCGTGGTTGCCCGTAACAGAGCTGGAGCGTCCCCTCCATCCATTTTGCTTATCCCAGCAAGTAACTCAAAAGGTTAGTGTCATCATATAGCATCTCATTCAAACGTGTCTGCATGGCTTCTACTTTAAGACATCTTCAGTGATGTAAAATGATACTTACACGTGAACATGTAACTAAAGCATTACTGACTTCAGATAAAGTCTTATACCTTATAATTGTGGTACTATTTGTATACTACAGAGCATGCGCATTTATGTTCTTACAGCTTCATTTGAAGCTGTGTGTTTTATTCTGCTATACTTTTTGATCCCTAGAGCTACTCTGCAATATTTTCCCTATTGCACAGCATTTTTTTTTCTTTGAAAAATTAAAAAGGGTTAGGGAAGCAAGTATCCGTTACTACATGTGTATACCATCTAGCGTTTTTATTCCTTCTTCTTTCTGATCTCCCTCCCACCTCTTTCTTGTCTTGTCTGAGTCTCAGCCACAATTTCATTATCTTGTCTGGTTGCTTTGTCGTCGTCTTCCAGTGTTTCTCTGCTGTTTAAGTTTGTCTTTATTATGTTCCTTTCATTGTGCAGTAGTGATAACTACAGGCTGGTTTCTCCTTACTTCCAGCCTCCTCTTAGACAGTCCAAACTCTATCAGGACAGGAGCAAAAAATAAGTGTATAGACAGTCACTGCTTTTAGTGCAAACGTCAAGGGAGAGCCACAGCACAAGCTCTAAAACTATTAGATGAACTAATTAAGGGTCTGTTTCAACAGGGTGGCATTGCAGCAAGAAGCACTCGGTAGGATATGCAAGTGTGAGAATGGGAATTTAGTATCTCAAGGTTTGATTTCTCTCTGAAATAGAGCCTTTTCTTTTGGAAGAAACATACTATCTCTGTACTGGGCAATAAGGCAACTCACTCTCTGAGAACAAAGAAGCTGGGTCTAATTTTCAGTTTTTAAATAGCTTAATACTGCTTATTTTGGATCTCTGGTAAAAAGCTTCAGACATAAGCTTCCAAATTCAGAAAATGGGTTTTACATTTACTTAGGTTCTGACAAATTTCCACTGCTTCAATAACCTGAAAATATCCATATTTGACAAGATAAATATTATTATGATTATCTAGTGGAAGAACTGCCCTTATTTATGACTTTTCTGTTTTCTTTCATCACAGCTCCTGTGAGGAATGTTAGAACACTACCTAAAGATGGCAAGTTGTGGGTAGGGTGGACTGCTCCTAACAGTTATGTTCTTAAATACGTGATCGAATGGTGTCTGGTGTCCAACAGCTCAGACTGCATCATAGAATGGCAGAATGAACCAGGAAATGTTCAAGGAACATACTTGAAAGGTATTTATCTCATAAGTCTACAAATACTTTGTAGAACACTCTTGAATACCTAATATCTATTCTCAAAGAAACATTCTTACACTGACTAGAATTTTATTGTAGAACAGGAATCTGGGGCGATGGTGAAAGCTTCTTAGTTTATCCAGTATGGAAGTATCTGTGTATTTTTGTCAAATACAGAACAGTATCTAATCTTGCATTTTTAAATTTATAATATGTGACACCAAGGGTTTTTACTGCATTTTGTTTTTTTGTCATCTTGTTCTTGGAAACCGTTTAACTAATGAAAAGGGCTAAGTTCCATCAAAATCAAATTGGCTGATCCCTCTTTCAATTCAAACAATGAAACTTGACCAGCTTTACAGTTCTTTTCAGATTGTGATCAGTACACACACCCTTAATTTTGGGGTTAAGTGCTGCAGACAGATAAAGGCTTTTTATTTGAAATAAACTAGAAAAATTTAATTTATATGTGAGCCATTATATTGTTTGTTTAGTTAATATTTTGGAGCAGTATATCCATGAGCTCTAAAACAAAATAGTCAGCTTCATTAGATAGAAATGCATCTAATAAAACAGCCAAAACCCAGAACCCGTGTCTGAAATAAATGAGAAGGATGTTGGAGTTCGACTGTCTATGAAACAGCACATTTTAAATTCCTTTTATTAGGTGATATAAAGCCATTCAAGTGTTACCTGATAACTGTGTACCCTCTATATGCTGATGGTCAGGGAAGCGGACAGTCTGTGAAAGCTTATCTTCAGCAGGATCGTAAGTACAGAATAGTCATCTTGGAGCACATAAACTGACTTTCTTGTCTTAAAAAAAAAAAAAAAGACCTTTACTTTAATGTGGACTATGTAATGAAAAAAAGGTCCTACGTTGAGAGTCATCTGGCATAATTGATCATGTCCCTTTCATTAATATCCATTTTAGTTATTTTCACTACTTAGGAGTTAAATAGATGTCTGTGGCTGACTTCTTTTTCAACCTTTATCAGATAATTTGGCGTGAGTTTTTATTTTATTGGTGTAGTAATATTACTATGATGACTTATTTTAAATTTCAAGTGTGAAGCCAAGACTAATTAATTTGAGTTGAACACTTCATGTGATCTGCTAATTACTGTTTTTCATATCTTGGTTCTTGGAAGTTTCTCTTTTAAAACATCTTTGGAGTTGCTTTGTTGTCTGAGAATAAAGCTTTGTAGATGAGTTAGTCACTTATTCCAATGAAGGTTTTATGCTGTAGCAGTTCATTGCTCATTAATGCACTGCTTCTGTTGATGCAAGAGTGCCTAACACAAACTAATCTTCATCTCCTGTTACAGGTCCTTCAAAAGGACCAACTGTTCAGACAAAAAAGGTAGGAAAAGCTGAAGCTGTTTTGACATGGAACCATCTCACAGTGGATGAACAAAATGGATTTATCAGAAGTTACACCATATTTTACAAAACTATTGATGGAAATGAAACAGGTAACAGAAAGCAGAGAAGGACTTTGTGGCATTGAAGTATTCTGTTTCTTTCCTAATACATGTTCCTGAAAAACAAGACATGGAATCAACTGTGGCTGACAATCTGTTCTGATGACGTAAAGCTGATGTGAGGCATAGCTGTATGCTGTGCCAAACAGAAAAGTCCCTAATAAAGATTTCAGTACATTCAATCGGTGTGACAGGGTACTGAGTTTAGTTTCCAAAAGCTGATTTGTGGATGTTGTCCCATCTTTCTGTCTAAATACAGAATGAGATGGTGGTATATAAAGATAGACAGCTCCAGATATAAAGGAGTTGACTGCATTTAACAATTGCAAAGCCAAAAGCGATGTGGGATTTTTTTCATCCTGGAGTTCTAGATCGATATATTACTCATCAAAACATCTTGTTTGAAGTTCAGTAGTGTGTGTGATCTGCAGGCACAGGAGAGGGAGCTAGTACTATTGAAAGTTTTTCTTTTTTAAATTTGCTTAAATAGGAAGCGCCCATTATTTATGCCTGTCCTTCTTGTTATTTCTAGTTAACCATGTTTTTTTCTAGTTTGTAACTAGCTATTTCTAGTTAGCAATGTATTCTGCTTACTAGAGCCATTTAAGCCTTAACTTTACTACTAGGTTAGTTTGTACCTACATTCTGGTACAATTTTCCACAGGAAATTAACTCATACAACATCATCAGGAAGAATGAAATCTGAACACTTGAATCGCAATAAACAAATCTCAACGTTGCTTGTTCAAGTGTGTACTCTTTCTGTCTGTATCTTTCATACAGCCATGCATACTAAAACTGTATTGTTTTACAATTGTATGTCCGAAGACATGATGTCCTCATGCTACTGTGTTTGTGGGGAATCTAATAAATTGTACAGAAAAGTATTATAAATTTTTTCCTCTCTTCAGCTGTGACAGTGGATCCTTCCAAGACGGAGTATACCCTTTCTTCTCTAACCAGTGACACACTGTACACTGTGCGGATGATGGCATACACAGATGAAGGAGGCAGGAGTGGTCCTGATTTTACATTTACTACACAAAAATTTGGTAAGGAAGAGGGTCACAATTACTAGAAGTAGGAATTAATGTTGCAACAGTATAACAAGGCTCTGTGCAAGATCTGATAGAAGGAGAAAATGTTTCAGTTGCAGTAACGCTCACAAGATGTGTAATATTCCGGTAGTCTAACTACTACTCAGTCACAAAGCCAGTATTTCTTCTGACTGGACAGAGGACATGCTATTCGTTGTGGATCTCCTGGATTCCTCTTTTATGTTGGCAGATATGCTGTGCTTTGTGTTTTGTGTTTTCTTCAGATTATAGTATTATGTTGTCCCAGCTTTCTGTGAATTATTAGTACTTGGTGCCTTTGGCTTCCCTTCTGGTTGTCTAATGGCTCCTACCCTGATTTTAAAGTGCAGAGTCTTCTAATCTGAAGGTATGCTGGCCTTTATTATCCCGATAGGGATGTACTGACAAGGTGCAGAGGTGTACTGGGGTTTTAGCTGCTAATCTAGGTGTCAGTTGGCACATTCCGTTCTTGCAATCCTTTCTCAGGTTACACATTCTCTGTCACATCACGATTAAAAATTGCTACAGTTCTCCAGAGACTCATTTTAGAGAATTAAATTTATTGCATTTTCAGCTTTAGAGAGTGCTTCCTATTTATAATGGTAAGAGCAGCAACACTAACTGAACCTAGTTGTGGAAAATGCGTGTTTTTATTTAGCGGGTTTTTTTTTAAATAATGTTGCCCTTCCCTAAGCATTCCATAAGGTTTACTTAAGTATGTATATAACATTGGAAGGAATACATAACAATAATGCGAACTTAAGTGTTTACAGACAGGATGTTTTTGTGTACAGTATAAGCTGATGGATAACTAGTGACTTTGCTTATGTTACTTGCTTGACAACGATGTTGTCAAGCCAGTGGGCCAATGGAACACCTGGACCACAGATGAATTCACTTCGGTATTACTGTCCTAACTGTAAAATTACTTGCTCCATCAGTATTATAGTTTCTAGAGCAACCTGTGGGGTTTTTTTGTTGATGCAAGGCATTAGATGGTAAGGGACAGAGCTTTTTCTGTTTTCACCAACAGGCTCTTTTCATATGGTGAAAAGGTGGTTCTTAAGGTGAAGCTTAAGACTGAGCACTGTGGGTGTATTCAATTTCAGATTCTTCTTGTCCCTTTGGGAATGTTTGCTGCTGAGTTCGTTAAATGACACAGTGAAGAGTAACTGCTTCTTTTCATTTTCTTCAGGAAAAGGAGAAATTGAAGCCATAGTTGTACCTGTGTGTCTGGCATTCCTGTTGATTGTGCTCCTTGGAGTTTTGTTTTGTTTCAACAAACGTGACTTGTAAGTATGAGTGAAATCTTTCTCTTGTGCTTCTGATATTTCTGGCATAACAGAGATGGCAATAATTCAGTACAAAGAAGTAAATAGTCCTCAGTTAGATCAGAAAAAGAAGGCAAAACAAACATTGATTGGTGATAAACATTTTCATGCTTTCCTTGAAAAATCAGGGCTTCTTCTGATACTAATTTCTTACTGTTAACTACTAACATACTAAAGGTTCCATTTTTCAGTCTTGCAAGGAAATTCCTGGTTTTCTTGCTAGATTTTGTCAGAATTAGCTTTGTTAGGTTTTGATCAGGTTATACCGTCTGTGTTGTTTTCTTAGTCAGCATATGTGAGTGGAATGATGGTCCCTAGTTCGTGAAGCACAGATCTGTTTGCTGGCTATATTTGAGATATTTAATTACACTGTTAGTAAACTAAGTTTTACAGCCAAAAAAAAATTAGGCATTTTATCTATCTACTTTGCATAATCTCAGTAAAACTCCTGTCTGCTACCTGCTAGGAAACATCCTGCTGTCCCCTGCTTCCTCTATCCCAGAGCTCTTGTCTGTGGCTTTAGCTGAGAGCTTATTACTGAAGTGTTTTCCCTGACAAGGAGTAGCACCTCTCCCATGTTTCTAGCCAAATATGTTTTCTTTCTAATAATTAAATGGATGTCAGTTGAAAAACCCATCTTAGAATGTTCTCCAAAGTTCTCCTGCAGAGAATCTGTTGTTGGATCTTGTTTATAAAGAGCACGGTAGATACATCAGTGGTTGGGGGTGATTTATCTACAGAAACTTCAGTAGTTAAGTAATACTTATTACATTCTTAAGAGTTCAGAGTTCAGAAAGACCAAGGTTTTTTTCAGATATTTTCACTGTATTTTTAGCTGTGAAGTTGGCTTAGATTTTTCAAAGCTGTGATATTCATAGTTACCTTAAAAATATACTGTTGCTTGTTTATACTGACATGCCTCATAGATGTTATGTAACTGCTCTGTAAATTCTAGAATACTAGAAACTTGAAAATTCCTCAGTAGCCATTATCATTTGTTGGTTTGCCTTACTTTGGATGGCTACCTCTAATATGGTAGTACAGCTTCCTATAAAGATGCAAAGAAGTGCAGGAAGCATTGCTGTTTCAAAATAAACACTGTTGCAAAATCGCTGTGTAAGGGAGTAGTGTCCTGGATTAAGCAATACTTGTTATCAACATAGGAATTTGCAGACTGTGTCTTGTCATTTTATTGTGTTTTTAATCCTTTACAGAATTAAAAAGCATATCTGGCCTATTGTCCCTGATCCATCCAAGAGCAACATTGCTCAGTGGTCTCCTCAAGTTCCAGCCAAGGTAATACTTACCTTTGTATGTTCTGTATCCTCCTTGTCCACAAGGCTTCAAATAAACTAACCAGTGGGAGTCTTCTGTCTTCTAGCACATGTGGATTTCAAGGTGAAAAAACCCTGGGTGTTATATTTCATGATATTGTGATATGATATGATTAGGAGGCTTTATTGTATTGATAGATTCGGCATTAGAAATACATGACCTTTAGCACAAGTTCACAGCATAGAGCAGGCTTTAACATTGTGAATTAACATTACATTCAGTTTACTAGTTTGAAGGGTCAAGCCCTAATTATTCTACTCATTCACAGGAAATCAGGATTAGGTAAACAGAGTTGTTCATTCCCATTCTTAAAACCCTGAAGTGACTTGTTTGCCTAGTTAAGTCATGAATGAGAGAGAAAGCTCCAAAAGTTCCACGTGAGCGAGGAGATGAGAGCAAAATTCATGCCCCATGTGGGGTGAATGATTTGGCAAATTCTGTGGCTAACTTCTGTGTAGAAGTACTATGATGTTGAATAGTTTATTGGAAGTAATGTATGTGCATGGCCTTAATATAGAATGTTCTTGTGATGCACAGCAAATATTTCTGTTACGGCTCTTAGGAATAATTAAAATTAGGAGAGAGCTTGTGCACCCACTATGGTTTTAGAGTAACTGCATAATTAAAACTTCGTATTGGAAGCAAAACTGCATCCTTCATTTTGTAACAGATAATTTGGCAATACTGCCAGATTTACCAAGGCGAGAACTTTGAAGAAACTCAAAACAATTACAGAGTAAGAATTCAGATGTTTAATGGTGTTTTTGATTTCTAACGTAACCTTCCTCTTAGGCAACATCCATCTCTTTCTTTCAGCATAACTTTAATTCGAAAGATCAGATGTACCCAGAAGGCAGCTTTACAGATGTAAGCGTCGTAGAAATAGAAGCTGATGACAAGAAATCTTTTTCAGAACAAGATCTAAAACCCTTTGAATTGCTTAAAAAGGAAAAAAGTACTTCAGAAGGGCACAGCAGTGGTATTGGAGGATCCTCATGCATGTCTTCTCCTAGGCAAAGTGTATCTGACAGCGACGAAGGTGAAACTACGCAGAACACTTCAAGCACTGTACAGTATTCAACTGTAGTACTTAATGGCTATAGAGACCAAACACCTGTACAAGTCTTTTCAAGGTCTGAGTCGACTCAGCCACTGCTAGATTCAGAAGAGAGATCAGAGGATCATGCTGGAGGAGGTGACAGTACAACACAGAGGCAGCAGTATTTCAAACAAAGTGGTGGTCAGGATGAAACCAACACAGACAGGCCATGCTTTGAAAGAACAAAGCCTGCCAATGATGGGGATCTTGTTGGATTTGCACAACTGCAGATCTCGGGTCAGAGTTCACAGCAGTTGGCCTTTGGGCTGGAAAAAAATAACCAGGAAGCTGCTCTATCAGATATTTTAGCGCCAAGTACTGAAGGACAAACCATGACTCCTGGAACAGTGGATGAAAATCCACCATCAGTTGATGAAATGCCAAAAAGTTACCTCCCTCAGACTGTGAGACAAGGGGGCTATATGCCTCAGTGAGAGAAGAGACTGGCTCTGCAAAGGCCTTCATTAGTGCCTGTTCACACTTTATCCTGCATTTCTGATAAATTAAGCTAGATATTTTTATCTGAATGCAGATAGAAATACTGAATTTAAGTGAAGAGTAATTTGACAAATTACAGTAAAGACTGTGTTTTTGAGGAAAATTTGCAGTCCAGACCTACTGGAGACTTACTTTTATGCACTACATAATCTTCATGGGGATAGCTGAACAAGCCGTTGTGCTACGTTTGGGTTTTTGTGTCTTGTCATATCAGATTTACACACGATTGAAAACAACAAGCTTCAATTAATCACATCAGCCAATGGACCTCCTAGAAGAAATACTTCGTTTTATGACAGTGTACAAGCCTAAACAGCCAGCTTTAGTTACTGGAGCATCTTTGTGCAAAAGTTAAGACTGAAGCATAGTATTCTAAAGTGAAAGAATTATTCTGTCTCATACTTTTCAATAGCTTGATAGACTTTATGAATTTTGACTTGGCCCAGTGTCTCAGTTTCCAGCTTACCAGACATGCAAATCATGTTCATCCCTGTTTAAAAATTAGCAAGTTCTAGTTGATTTGTATATGGTGTGCAAATAAGAAAACACCATGATTGCTTGACTCTGAATGCTACTATAGTAATTGATATTCTGCCTGCATTTAGATTTGCGCGCATATGAACTATAGAGTAATTTGGCCTGAAGATGTGCCTTGCAACTTGATGCACAGCACTTCAGTCTCATGTTCAAAAGTTTTAAAATCCAGATGAAAACACAGATTAAGTTATTTAAAGGTTTGTATCCAGTCACTGTCTGATTATACCATACCTCTCTGGCCATAAAATTGTCTTTGTTTAATAAGTGCACCTGTGCAGTATGCAGTTTGAGAGGCAAGTAAGGAGCTTGAGTTTTTACCATTTTTCTAACTGCTTGGGAGAAAAGGAATATGACCTTCTTCCTGGTTGACTACGATTAGTGTTGTGTAACCTCGCTGCCAATGCTGCAGGACCTCTTTGAGATTGAAAGCAGCAAAAACCAAAGTGTTGAAGTCATTGGAGTTCTCAGAAGGAAAAAAAGCTGCCCTGAATTTGAACATAACAGGTAGTATGTATCTATCAGCAATTACAAGCCATAAATAACACTTACATGGTTGCTAAAATTCCGTACTTTTTTATATCCTATTTTTCCCCTCTTCATACAGTTTGCATTTTATTGTAGAAGATACATTTCTTGGAAGACTGCGTCTGCCAGGGTTTAAAAAAAAATGAAATTACAGTAAAACCCTTTTTGAATGATAATTAGCAATTTTATGGTGTTCTAGAAGGGTTTTTTTAACTATAATTTAGCCTAGTCAGCTTTCTAATCTGACACTAATGAAACTGTAATTCAGAACACTAAGTGCTGTATTGTGAGGACAAAACAAGGGATTTATTTCTCCTTCAGTGAAAGAACTATGTTTTAAAGACCACCTGGAACTTTTAGTGCTGTGACCTCTGGTGCTGCTATTCTGCAAAGGACTTTCTAAAGGCCCCTGGAAAGGCAGGTGTCAGTATCATTTCAGATTCCTTTGTCCTTATCTGCCAACCTGCATGCAAGGACAGGTACAGATACAAATGTTAACATGTGTCTTCTGCTTTTATTACAAATAAATTCAATGCTAGAGTAAATTCACAAGATTACCTCTTGAAGTCTGGGCTATTTAAAACATCCAGAATGCAGAATCTTTAACATTTCAGTGTTCCACGGTTTCTTTCTCCCAACAGTATTTTTTTTGTATCTGGGCACTTTGTTAAACTAAAAGGCTGTGTTTCAGCTTACTGTAAATACACCATTCTTCAAAACAGTCCCCTTGTTTTATCTCCCCACTTCACCTCAGCACCTTCTAACTCACTCTCAGAGGGCAAGAGCGTAACAAGAACTATGCTGTCATGAGACAGCAGTGGCTTTCTTGGTTTTGGGTTTTTTTGGTTTTGGTTTTGTTTTTTTCAGAAGTTGAAGGAGCATTCCTGTGTCAGAACACATTCCTCTTGGAAAAGAGTAACAGCTATTTCAAATGGAGTATGGTTCATCTTCTCTTTTGGAAGCCACAAGAAAAAGGGAAATTCTCTGCTGAGCAGCGTGTGTGCTTATTAGAACTGGCCTTGTAGCCACAGGCATCTAATCCACTTCCTACCTATCCCTGAAATATTGTGGGCTGCAACCTGGCTACTAAATCCAATCATTGCTTCTAAGGCCTGGATGTTTTCAAAAACCTGCTGAGTACTTTGTATGTTTTTGGGTTTTTTGTGATGCAGTAATAATAACTTCTGATAGTGTTTGTCATATTTGAGGCACAACTTCAGTTAATCCTGAAGTTGCTGTTTGCCTTTTTGTTGCCTAAAGGCAAGGCATTTTGTTCTCAGTTGCTGTTAATCATGGACTGCTTCCAGTGTTAAACTAACAGCAGTTGATTGACCTGGCAGTCAAGAGATTCTTATTTTTAAAGTCAGTGCTAAAAAGAGTTCTGGACTGTTTTCTTCTGGCATCTTTCTTTATTTTTTACGGGGCAGTGGTAATACACTTCTATACAATTCTGTGAGTTTATTCTAGAGACATTTTGCCTGGCAGAGTTATATTCTACCTTTCAGGCTTGTGCATTTATCTTGCGCTAAAATGCTAAAGACTTAAGCAGGAGATACTGGTGGGTGAACAGCTTGTAGAAGCCACAATATATACATATAAATAACAAGTTTACAGCTTGTTTGTAAACCTGCATGCCAAATATTTTAGCATGCAGTGTTCAAGGTTTAACTTGATTTTGTACTTTGGATCTTTAACAATCTGATTGTATCAAGCAGTTGCACACAGGTTTTTAGAATGTCTGTAATGCAATTGTAGCAATCCACTGAAATTCTCTGAATTTGACTCTAGCATAGTAATTAAAGAAAAGGCTTCCCACCTGCTCTAATAGCTATGGTGCACTTTACAAAATAAAGGCATTATTAAAATAAAATCACACTTAAGTACTGACACTTTCATGTCCATCTTGATTTCCTGGATTGGAATTTTTCAGGTAGCAGTGGGAGAACAGTTGTAAAAAACTTGAGTATCAGAGAAGGGTCTGGGTTGGAAGGGATGCTAAAGATCATCCAGTGGCAACTACCCTGCCATGGGCACAGACACCTTCCACTAGACCAGGTTGCTCAAAGCCTCATCCAACCTGGCCTTGAACGCTTACTTCGTTCTTACTTTGGCAGCAGAGGAGGGACGCTAGTAGAAATAGGAAGCGTTTTTCCTACATTAGCATGTTTGAAACACCTCTTGAGTACAGGCTGACTAACCGGTCCTGTCTTTACGACAAAAGTGAATATCTTTGTAGGTCTGTTGTGGTGGTTCTGTTAGAACAGGAAGTTGTTTGGGCAGTCTCTGGGGTGTGTTGTCTTGCTTTCAGTACAATCTGGGAATATCCACTCCTACTGTAGTGAAAGTCTTCAGATTGTTTCATATACCCTACTATAGTAAACCAAACTGCCTGTTAAGCCTCGACCCACCAGCACAAAGCACAGCAGAGCAAAAATTTTTGTAAACTTTGTTCTGGAGTGTTTGAGAGAAGCATGTGCCTGCCTGTGCTACAGCAGCTAGCAAAATGCTGATTATCAGGACTGGAAAAAAAACTTTGGCCCTGGGTGAAGGAGGAAGTTTGCATATGAGGGCTGAGTACCATTATTGGGCACTGGCGAAGCCCCACAGCCTGGGGTGGGGTTTGCAGCTTCAGCTTTGACTGTAAATCATGAGCACTATCAGATGGTTAAAATGTAGATTATTGTGCCTGGTATGTGGGAATTACCATGCTGATTGAACTTCAGTGATTGAACTTGTTTAATTGGTGCCAGATCTGGAATATCCAAGGCCCACATCAATACATACTATGGTACTGACTTTACAGTGGGATCTGGAACTCCAGAGACTCTCCAATTATTAGTAGTCAGCCCTACTCCAGGACATGCACACTTTAAAAATAGGACTAAGTATACTAGTTTAGTTTCGCTATGATAGCTCTTGTAATTGAGATTAACTATTATTTGGAATCAGGGTAAAGTTCTGACTGATGGGTTTTAAAACTTCATTAATCCCCATGTAACCTCTTGACTGTTGGCTAGAATGGATACATATGGCTATTTTAAATTGCAAGAGTTGCTTTTAATGTTATTTGGAAGCAGTTTATAACAAAAATGTTTAGTCCTTTGTCATGAAACAGTCTTTCGGGATCTACAGCGAACCTCACAATCTTTCAGCTTAGCTTTTGCTGCAGAAAACTGGAGTAAAGTAGAGGTATAAGTCCAAAAGTCTGGAGAAGAATAAAATTGTCTTGTATTGGATTCATAAATTACCTTACTTAAAAAAAATCAGTTAAAAAAAGTTAGAATGCTTATGTGTGTTTGGTTTCACTGTTGTTTCCTTTGTAGTACTTGTGCAATCTGAGCCATTCATAAAAATTAAAGCAGTACTGACTTAATACACAAGGATGCATTTCTAAAGCTACACGATCTGACAAAAATTAATGACTAAGGGTCAAATCTCAACAATTGTCCTCTTCCCCCTCCCCTTAATTCTAGTGCAGAGATAGGGTGGGCAGTAGGTACCTCCCATAATGCAGCCTTATCCAGTACTTGTGTTCATTTGCGAAGACAACCTTGCAGGGGATATATGCAAGAGTCGGGTACTCTGCAGAAGCACACTTCAGTAACAACAGATGAAAAACTTATGGCACAACTGTTGACAGACGGCTGGAAAGCTCCATGTCCTCCTACTCAGACTGAAGCCTCTCCTGCACCTTGCACCAGCTGTTCTTCTCCAGTGATGGCAGGCCTGGTACATGAGCATTCTCTGCAGTGTTGAAACTGGTGACGCCTACTGCTTTTCTCCATACCAAAGCACATTTGTTAAAGGATCCAGTCAACTTGCTGTGATTTTCTTTTTTTAACATGCCAGTCTTGTTTGCAGTGCCATGTATAGCCTGACACTTCAACACAGCAATGGATTGTCTAGTAACCAAGTGCTTTTATTTGGGATCCAGGATTATATGGTCAAGTTTATTGGTCACTAAATGTTGCTATGCTGATAACTGCATCTAGGTAAATAGAGATGTGGGACACAGACATACTGACAGGGAAAGTGCCTTGATGCTGGATTGGATGGATATTAAGTATAAACATTAGGTCAGATTTTACAGTGTATTTAATATATGACTGATAAAGCTACTGATAATTTGAATGCCAGCTTTAAAGGGCTTGCGTGCTCTGCCCAGAGGTTAAACTTGCAAATTACTCCATAAGTTGTCTCTATATGGAAATAGGTTTTAATACCAGTACGCTATCTTCGTTCTTTTGCAAGCTGCATGTTTATTGTCATATAAACTCTGCTTTCTACGATTTACTTTATAGTTGGTTTTGAATGTCTTACTTGTTTCATTACACAGTTGAGCCTGAATGTTGCTTTTGTCTAGTATATAATATAGGAAAAGAAAACAAAATTCCATACTTGTCTCGTTTGCTGGAGTCAGTGTTTTTGTAAAAGGCTGATGTGGTAACCACAGAAGGAGAAGAGTCTGGGCACTGCCTCATAGATAACAAAAGAAGAGACACTCCCAGAGAGAGACATGACCATGGTACCCCAGGACAAAAGGCTGCCTTGTCAGGTGCGCTGGACAAGTCCAGCAGCTGGTGATTGCTTCTGTAAATTGGTATTGGCAGTGACTGGCTGACCTTGGTGGTCAGACAGGCCCCTCCCAGGGACCTGGCTCTGTTCCTGCTGCTTGGTCATGGGTGTGCATGTTAGGTGCTCTGGTGTCTTGCAAGGGAGGGGGTGGCTGCATGTGACTCTTTGCTCTGAAGATGTAGGACTGCCCCTGCAGGCATGCTTTTTTTAGTCTGTTGAAAATGGGAAGAGTGCCCAAACATCCTGTTCGAAGGAACACTACAGGAGTGAAGAGCAGCATATAATGCTGTCTGTTCATACAGACTCATTTCCAAGGCTGTGTCTGACGTGACTTTAGTCTCATCTGGGTTTGGTTCTTCTCTCTCTTGTAGGTGGAGGATCCTTACAGCCCTTCAGTGAAGGGCTTCATCCTGCTTTGTACTGCAAAAGCACAGTTAGGTTTTTCAAAGGACAGTCACATATGCAAAAGGCTTCAAAGGTGGCACTGGAGGAAAGACAGCTTCCCCTCCTTGGCTAAAGTTCTGATTTCTGTAGGTTTTAAAACATTTAATTATGTTTTACCTATGTAAAACTGGAGGGTGTAGAGAAGGGGTTGCTACATTTCTGTCACTGCCACAGGGAAGCCAACCCAGATATGTTTTGGTGTTAAGTTAGGTGCAAATCTAACCTGAGGCTCCTTTTCTGATGTGTCACTTCATGGCACGAGAGCTCACTTGCCACTGTTTCATGTAAGGCCCTCAAAGTTTCTACAAGGAGCATTAGGGGGGTTTGTGTCTTCCTCACGTGAGGAAGCTGCTGAGCATCAGTGCAGTTGTGAAGCACAACTGCAGGGCAAAGCACACAGAAGCAACAGGAGGTTTGCCTTTATGGACTGCCTCTGCTGGCAGAGCAAGATTGTCTCCTGTAACTGTTAGGATAAACAAAGGAAATAAGGCTGGACAGTGAATGATGGGAATGCCCTGCTTTCCTCAGGAAACACATACTTGCACAGCATATGTACCAGGGTGCCAGAAGCCACCAGGTTCCTAGGAACAGCTCTCCATCCCCGTGGGCAGGGGCCAGCAGAGCCCGCAGAGGAGCTGAGGACCTGCCTAACTGCATGTTAGTCATGGGAAAACCCAGGACTGTCCAGCCAGGACAGGCACAGGGCAGCAACACAGCACAACAAATTCAGAGCAAGACACGTGTGCACTTGAGCTCTGCCAGCCCTGCACATCTCAGGATGGTGTGTTTGGAGGGCTGGTGGGGGATTACACCTTTGTTTTGGCCACAGATAATCACAATAACATTGAACTTCTCTGTAACAGAGAATGTTTTCCAGACATTTAAGCTGTTCATGGTAGAGCGATCCTGTGCCATCCTAGCAGTCTCCAGCTACTATAGAAATAAGCAGAGTCAAAGTATCCTTCGCAGCCGCTACAAACTGCTAGGAAATTCCTGGCTCAGACAGGGAGGCTCTAAGCATGAATGACCCAACTGGGAATTACAGCCTGAAATTCAGAGCAAGTAATCTGACTCCAGGCTCTCTTGCAAAATGGAAAAATACTGTGCACTGGTGTGCTAGGCATCGCACTGGCTTTCCTTTACAGTAACATATGGACTTGGGCACTGAGCTGGGTCAGGGGCCAATGACAGGTTTCAGTGAGGGGGCAGCTCTGCAGAAGCCATCCACCCGTATCTACCAGTATTCAGCTGCTCCTCTGCAACTGCTGACACAGCTCATCACTCTGAGCACACAGTGTTGTGCAGCAGGGTCAGGGCACCAAAATCCCAAAGAAAGCCCCTGAGAAAATGCTTTTCAGGGCTCTCATTACTTCCTGGATGCAGCCAAGCAGCACATGCCGGCAAAACTAACCTTGTGCTGGGGCTGTGGGCAGGAGTCTGGGCACGGTGCGGAGACCCAGAGTGCTGCAAATCTGCTGCTCCCAGCAGCACAGCGCAGCCCCACTCCTGGCCTTCCAGGAGCATTTCTGGGAGCCCCTGGGCAGCCCAGCCCAGTGGGGCCCATGTCAGGAGATGGCAGCAGCATGTTGCCTTTGACAGCAGAACAGGCTGATGGCTAAAGTCCCAGCTCCTACCCCAGCCAAACTACTCGTACTTTTTTTTAATATTTATTTTCTTACAGTTCAGCAAATCTTCTTGGCTTCTCTCCTGCCTCTGCCTTTGTCAGCAAAAGCTCTGCCCCTTGTTTTGTGCTCCTGTCACACAAGATCCTGAGTGGGACATTAAATCCAGACCCATGGACAGGCTCAGCACCTGCCTGTTGCCAGGCAAGGCAGCATCCCAGTGCCCTCTGGCACACATTCTTATTATCAGAGCCACACAATAACCAGTCCTCACAGCACTGGCCCAGATTGCTGGCTCCTTTTCCATGTGGGCTGACTAATATTCTGGGATTTGCTAATAGGAAGCCTGTTCTCATGCATTGCTACAGCCTGAATCACTGCACTGCGCCATCCAGATTAGTAATTACCACTGACCCTCATTTGTTACCAATATACATTCCCATGCAGTTTGGGAACAAACACTGGGTTCCTGAAGACCATTTATGGCCCAGATCTGTGGCAGCAACTCTTCCTGCTTGAACGGATGCAGCTTTTTCCTCTGTTTTATGGAGATTGAGCACTGGAGAAGGAACATACACAGCTACATGTGGACCGGAGAGCCATGGGGTCACCTTATGCACACTGCCCTTCCCTATCACCACTGCAAGACTGGGTGATGGACAAGGCAAGGGTATTTTGGTATTAAGACAAACTTTCCTAGGCAAGTGTACTGTAACGACCTTTAAAACATATTCCAACTGCTATTTATTGTGGTTTATGTGAAGAGATACCTGAAGAGGTTCCCTCCTTCCCTCCTCATCCTCTTCTCCCAGACATTCCTCTGTCTAGGTAAGCACTTGGTGATAGCCCCAGGACAATGCAAGTGCCTCCAGAGCCTGCTCAGAGCACAGCTTTTGCAGCAAGTCCTTATTATGCTCAATTTGCTGCATGCATTTTTACTCATATGTTTTCTGGATATCTTCCTTCTTTAAATGAAACTAGTAACACTCCAGTATGTCTGTGTCAGAGAGTCTCTTCATTTTACTTATTAATGTAAACTAATGCTATTTAAGTAGATAATGTGTAGATACATATCTGTACATGAAAGCAAATTGATTCAGCCTTTAAAATTAAACTGAATCCAATGCAACAAAAAGATCAAGCACTGTGAGAGTGGAATAATTTATACAAAAATGTCAACATATAAACAGCAAAAATAAACACACATTCCCAGAACATGAACTCCTTTAAAGGCAGTGAAACTGAGACTCAGCCACAAAAGTTGGAATAAATAGATACTTCACAGAAGTGTTTCTGTCCAGAGAGAAACTAGAGTTGGTTGGCCTTATCATTAAAGGAAAAATAAGTCCTTACAAAAGTAAACTTCAGCAGCGGAAGCAGAAAACTACAAGCTGGAGACAACACATACAAGAATTTATCTGAGGTCATGGTAACAAAAAACACAACAAAGCAAGCAGGGCACAAGACAGATTTTCCCTGCACCCCTACACTGCTATTTCGTATCAGATGCAACATTGCCAGATCACTTTCACTGAGAAGAGAGCTACTTCACTCCTACCTAAAACTCAGATCAGAAACCTGGCCCATACCTACAGACTAGCAGACTTACTAGTAAATACAAGGCTTAGGTAACTTCACAGCAACTTGTTCAGTAGTTTTGCATTGTGACAGTCATAGTAACTGATGGTATTAGGAAATCCTAAGGACATGGGGCTGAGGAAGTGGGAATGTGCATGGGGAGGGTAAAGAGAAATGGGGAGGAAAGGATGGAATATTTCTGTTCAAGTGTCTCCTCTCCCTTCCATCCCAATACATCAGGAAATGCAGTGGACAGCTTATTTTGAGGATCATCCTTTGCTTTAAGGATAGTGCTTACAGATGGAGAACCAGCCCTGTGTGCTGGAAGAGAGGTGAAAATTAGCAAAATCTAAACTCTTGTGTGTCCATTTGCACCCAAAATGATTCAACACTCCCCTGCTTCCTTCCTCTCACAGCTCAGACTGTGTGAAACATTGGTTGGCTCAAAAACTGCAGATACTCTTCATCAGAAGTGTAAAAGCAATTAAGCCCTTCGAAAAATAAAAGCAAAAGCAGAAGAGATGCAGCCCCTAAAGACAAGCAAAAGTCAAGGCCTTTTTGTGAGCCAAGATAGAAAACTGTAAAAAAATTGCTAGAGATGAAAGGAAACGCCAGAAGAGTGTCTGAAGGAGCTGCAAGCTCATGGGAGAGACAAACAGACAGCAAAGGCAGCAAGCCATGAGGGCAGCTGGATATAAGCATTTCCAGGCAGTATGCAAGTTATGAAAAACCTTTACATTAAAAGCAAAGACACTATTCCCCTACTGTTAAATTCTTCCTGTATTGAGAGGATTTTAAACACATTTTGTAAATAAAAACTTTTGCATCTCATAAACTATTGATGCTAGCATAAATTCTTATTCCTAAAAAAAGAAAAACAAAAATCTCCCCACAAAAAAAAAAAAAAGCCAAACAGGGAAAGGAAACAAAAACTAAAACCTCTCCTAGCTCGAAATCCCCCCAGCTTGAGTTAAAAAAAAGGCAGTAACAGAAGTATAACATGGCAGCTATGCTCAGACTTAGCGAACACTGACTATAAGAAGATTCATTTCAGAAGCATACTGTGCTTCTTTGGAATTAAGGATACAAAGAAATTTCCTGCTTCCTCTTATTTTAGGACATAATTTACCATAATATCTTTTTAGTTCTTTGTTTCTGAACAAAGTGTTGGGTTTAGTTCAGTGATGTTTTAAGCAGGCATCCAGAGCACTTACCCTGATTACACTCATTGTTTCTGACATCCCTGAACACTATTTTGTAACCTTTCCATGATTACGAAACATTACTTCTCCATCAAACTCCATTAGACATACAGTTGCTCGCGGAATAGTGAAAATTCTGCAGAAGTTACCCTTGGCTGGGTCAGCACTCTGAGGATAGCAATGACTGACCCAGGAAATGTAATCCAAGGCTGCTTTTCTCAGAAATAAGTACTCAGAGCAAAACTTTATCAAGTCAGACACTGAAAACGAGGTAATATAAAAGTAGGCTCATTAGGCTTTCAGCAATGATAAAGCACTCATAGCTTGTCAGTATGGGGCTGAGTAATGGCCAAAACTCAACACAACCTAAGAGGTTGAGAAAAATACTGGTGGCTGATATTCAAACTTGCAAGTGCTTACCTCATTACTCCATCAGACTAGTCAATGTTAAAACAGTGCTTGTGAAATAGGAAATACCTTACTATAGTGTAGTTTCTTTGGCTGGTTAAATTGGGAAACCCAAGCCCACTCCTGGCTTAGACAGACTGTTCTGTTACTGAGCTCCACCAGTCTGCAGCAACTCTTCCAATACCCTCATCCTGCAGCTAATGAGTAATGGGGCAACACTCTACCCTCTCCACACTCCCACAGCTCACCCAAATAACCCGAATAACTCAGGACCCTGGGAATAGGCATTATTAAGCTCTAGTTAGGGCAGCCTGGGGCAGCTTGCGCCCTGAAGTACTAATCTCTCAGGCACTAAGATACATGGTTCAAAACTACTCCCTTTTCTGTTTACGGAAAGCGTTTTCTATAAATGTGTTTTATCATAAAAGCTGAAGAAAGCAGAGTGTAGGAATGGGTAACATGAAATAATCACTGTTTACTTTCCAAGTATCCTCTTTTATAAACAGTTTGGAAAACAAATCTACGCCGTATGTATACACATCTGTTTTGTTCCTGTTTTGATGTTTTTTGAAAGACCTCATTTCACAGAACAACACGTTAGTCAAGCATCTGTTCTAAATTTTGGATTGCCACTCTTCATGTTCATGTTCTGACTTTCCTTAGTACCCTTGGGTGGATCCCATCTGGCCCCACAGACTTGTGTGCATTTAAGGGTGTATCAGGTCATCAATAATCTCTCATTGGATTACAGGGGTTTCATCCCATTCCCCACCCCTATCTTCCAGATCAGGGGGCTGGGTACCAGAGAACAACTGGTCTTACTGTTCAAGACGGAAGCAAAGAAGGCATTAAGTACCTCAGCCTTTTCCTTTGTCACCATCTTTCCCCTCACATGAGATTTTCCTTACCCTTCCTTTTGTTGATAATATGCTTATAGAAACATTTTTTATAATCTGTCTACTGCTGTAAAAGATAAAGTTCCAGTGTGCTTTAGTCCTTTTCTCCTCGCATAGCCTCACCACACTCGTGTAGCTTTCCTGAGTTGCCTGGCCCTTCTTCCAAAAATCACAAAATTTCTTTTCCACCTCGAGTTCCAACCAAAGCTCTCTGCTCAGGTAGGCCAGTCCTTCCCCACCAGCTTGCCTTTTGGCAAACAGGGATGGCCTGCTCCTGCACCTTTCAGATTCCCTTCCTGAAGACTGTCCAGCCTTCCAGACTCCTTTGCCCAGTCTTGCAGTGTTAAAGCAGTATCCAAACACGAATCCAGTGGCATCACTGTGCAAAACTGGTAAAAAGTAATTGCAGCAGGACTGTTGCAATGACTGCAAAGGTGACATGAACCCATTTGCTTACACATACTGTGCTCAGATTAGGGCTCTGTTGTATGCAGACTTCTACCTCTGCTACATTAGGTACCAAACTCAGACTAGCGATGCCACTCTTCTGCATTAATTCTCACCCGTGAAGAGAAGCTGAAACACCTATCTTGAGAAGCCATAACCATCTCAAAAGAGAGCGCTATTTAAAAAAAAGTCTTTCAGGAATAGGAAAAGACAACATGCTATCTGTAATGAAATACAGGTTGTGGCAAGATAAACACTAAATAGGTCCACACAGGTCAGACTCCTGGCAGCTTTTCAGCCGCAACCATACCATCTCTGGAGGAGCACACGCTGACCAAGCGAGCACTAACTGGAGGAAGAAAGCTTCCTTCTCTTCACTGCATTAAACACTAACGTATTTTTTCCCCCTATCTGGGCAACTGCAAAGGGCATGAGGAATACAGATATATCGTAGGTATGTAGTATGGAAAGTTTGCCTATAACAGGTTACTCTGTTATACCAAAGACATTGTTTGATTCTTGTTCAAAGAATTCCAAATTCTGGCGAGTTAAAAATAAACTCAGGTAACAAAATACCCAACATTTAATTTAGCTAAATATCTGGTAACTGAAAAACAACCTATTAATAATTTGTAGGGCGTAAGCCTTAAGGGTCAGGAAAGAATTATTTGTATGATGCACAGAAGAATGACTGTGAAGAAGCATCAATATCTTCTTGAAACTATGCCAAAAACTGATCTCTATTAACCTTGCAAAGACCTATACCTTGGACAGCTTAAATTGCATTTTAAGCAGAGGTAGAAATGGGTGCTTCCCAGATCAGTGATGATGAAATTAAATGAAATCTAAGAAAACCACTCTCTAGAAATAATGATGCTAGGTGTTACATAAAAGAATATATAAAAAATGTTGAAGTATTGTAATGTCCAAGCTGCCATTGCCACTTGGAATTATAGAAGTGGAATAACTGCCCAAATACCCAGTCAATTTATGGCTCACTCTCAAAATAGGGTCACATTGCTAAATGAATATGAAAATCTAAAATGTCTAAATGGTGCATTTAGTATAAATTAATAAACACTTCTCCGTATGCTCTGAGTTTTATTTGTTTAATGGTTCACAGCATTAGTTTGAAAGACAAATTGTAAAAGGTCAGAAAGAGTACAACTCCAGATGCAAACCAAACTAAATCCAAGAAGGTCATGTTCCAAAGGACAGGCAAAAGGCCGACCTAATTCCTGAGACACACTGATACCACTTACTGCATTGTAGTAAGAAAATCATGCGCAAGGAACTCAGGAGTGAGGAGAGAAAAGTAGAAAAGCAACAAGGAAGGAAATAAAATGGGGTGGAAAAGCAGGTTATTGCTTACCCTCCAGAAGCTAAGAGACATTACAAGGAGACCCTACCCAAATTATTCAGCCAGAATCTCCCCTTTCTAATGATCCCTTACAGTTTGCACTACTTTTATTTTTCACTTGACTCAGTTAGGTAACTCAAGAGTATGCAGCTTGCACACGACTGCTAAAAAATTCCTAGACAGGCCCCCAAATCTCTGTACCTGTTTATTTTTATATCCTGTGATATTAAAACAAATGCTGAGATTAAAGGGGGAAGACAGATGTGACTGAGTCAGTGACTTCTGAACCCTAGGAAATGGCCATGAAGCTGTAGTGAGAAGTCCAAAAGCCAGTGAAGCAGCAGGACCATTGACTCAGCCAAAGCTGTGTGCCATGCTCACCTCAGAGCATGACTTATTTAAGCAAGCAAGGTTTTTAAGAACAAACATGCGTATATTTTGGCTGATAGCACAGTGGCTGGGAAAGTGACCCAACAAACTGAGTGAAAGATGGGGGGTGGAAATCTGTGTTGCAGAAATTTCTTTCTCATCCTTTCTTGGAAACTGAATATAAGAAAAACAGCTTCCAAACTATAGATGAAAAGCCTAAAGGTAAAATTTAGCCTGTCTTTCCCAACACAATGCAAGGTATAGCCAGTACATCCAGGGTAAGACTCAGCCTCCTCATTCATCAGTAGACAATACACTTCCCATCCTCACGCTTTTTTTCCAGCACAGAAAGGAAAGTCTTCATATTCCTATTTCTGTTCACATTTGTCTCTCCTTTTTCTATCCCCATGACTCCTGTATCCTTTTCATTCCTAAAGAACTCTCTACATATATATAAACAAGGCTGATGATGTCAAGCCTTAAATACTGTGAAAATAAAGTCTTAAAACTACTACATGGCACACAAAATACTGAACATCCCCTTTTAACATATTTCACTTAAGAGCTGGCTCTCCATCCCTTATTTTCAACCTGTCATTTAACAGAGTAAATATTTCAGTAGGAATGTGATGAAGAGTTTTCTGCTTAATTGCTGCTGCATAAAATGGAAACTACAAGCAGTTTATGACTTAAAATAATAAAACAAATTGCAAAAGTCACAGGCTTCATGTAGAAATCTCTAACCCTAAATCGGTTACCAAAGGATATCTGAGGATATTTTGTAGGTTTAGTGTTTTTTCACTACCCTCAAGAAATGCATTTTCGTAAATGTAAACTCAGTGCTTGTTCCAAGACAAGATGCTGTATTTATCTGAATTTTTCTTCAGTTCAAAATAGCAAAACCTCAACTGGGAAACACATTTTTAAACTGCAGAGAAATAAGAGGAAAAACAAACAAGAAGATAAAACGATATCCTGCAGTAAACAGAAATTTTTAAAGTAGCAAAAAAACAGGAGAGACAAAAGCCACACAAAATGCAGAAGACTATTAAAAACCTAAGAGGAAAGGGAAAAAGTAACAAAGCCAGCATAAGTCAACCTTTTCCAGTATGCAGATACGTGAAAAGCGCGTAAATAACAAATATCCTTTCATTAAAGACAGAGAAACTACGAGCCAAAGCACCAATTCAAGAGCCGAGAAGTAAAACGACAACTACTGAAATCTACCGAGTGTTCATGAAACAGAAGGATCACTATACATAAAACCAGATATAAAACAATCAAGGGAAATAAGAACAGGAAAGTAGTTCTACTCCATGTAACTTAAGGAAGGATTGGCAGATCCAGACTGTTCAAGTCAGTCCACGCTCACCCAGCAGAGCGCAGCCACGGTTAAGCCCAGGAGGGAAATCAGTGAGCTGCTTGCACTGCTGGATGCTCCTGCACTAAAGATCAGAAAGCTTTAGCAGACCGATACGGGAGAACAAAGAAGAAAATCTCCTTCCTTTGCCTCACCGTCGGCACACATATCTGGTAAAAAAATCCCCAAAACAAACAACCCCCCTCCCACACCACACACTGAGGGGTATAAACTTCGAAAAAAAACTACTTCACAGCGGTTCAAAGGAAGGGGGTGTTTTCATCTCTCACCTAAAGATCATCTAAATCACAATCACCTAAAACAGAGTGCCTATCAGTAGCAGTGCCAAGGAACGCCTCACAAAGGCACTTTACAAAGGAACGTTTTCTCATGCTAACGAGCTGTGGCCAAGCCAAACATGTCCAGCGTTATGTAGGATTGTCCTGCGGTATTTTGTTGCAAAGGAGGTAAGACAGTTGACTGGCTTTTCGGTTCATTCTTACTATGTTGTGGCAAGTTCTCAGAAATAAGAAATTCCCTTGTTTTAACAGAATTTTTAAGGTATGGATTGAACAGTGCTTTTTCACTGCAATCTTCCACCTTTAAAACATCTTCATTATAATTTTCTTCATTTTTAATGGAAGTCTGTTGGAATTCAGAGAAACCATCCTCCAGCATTTCCATGGGCTGGGTTTCCTCTGCTGGTATCAAAGCTGAAGGCATTTGACTTCTGATATCTTCATCAGTAATTATATAAGCCATGGATGGTGAAAAACATTCAGCAACTTCATTTTCTTCATTATACATTATCTTTTTATCGCCATTAATCATGCCTTTTATATTAACATCAGTACATTCAGAAACATGCTTTTCATAATTCATTAGCAGTGATCCTTCCTGACTTTCTTCAGGAAAACAATGTTCCAAAACACTGATGTCTTCAAAGTCAATGGCTCTAGCCTCAGATGTCACTCCCTTCAAAAATGAATTACTCTGTCAGTACAAAGAGATAAATTGGGAAGTTACATAGGGACAGAAAATGTATAAGCTTATTTTTGAATATAGAAAATACTGCCACTTGAGTGCTCTGTGACTCTTGATTTTAAAAATTCATTAATTAAGAGTTTGTGCACTTCAGCTGAGATGAATGAGTACTAAAAATGACAATATTATTCTGTCCATTTCTTGAACACTTTCATATTAGGTTTTCTGTGCTTATTAAAATAAGGAGTTTCAATGAAGGCTTTGAATCAGACTCAGACTGCTTCCATCTTTTCCACTCTAACCAGTCATTTTTCAGACAAAAGCTTAAATTCCATTCTCCACAGATTACACTTCCTATGTGAACTTCATCAACTCCACTTCATTCAAATAAACATCAAAACTTTAGTAAGGAACAAATATCCAACAATAAAAAAGTCAGAACTATTAGTAAAATAATATATCAAATCTTATTTTATGTTGTACTGCATTTTTTTGTGGAGAAGAGTGGAGTTATCCAGATATGGAAATCTGACTCAGTAGACTCAATCTGAGTATATGTAATTGACTTTATTTAATAAATCATTTCCACTAATCACTTTATAACTTCTAAACATTATTTCTCATTATCATATAAGAATTAAATGGATATACTTTATAAAAATCTGTCTTTTCTAGCAGTTTGAAATGCAATGAAGAGCACTTTATAGCACTTAAACAGAAGAATGAGACTCAAGTTTATTTTATTTAGTCATAAAATGATTATCAGGAGGAGGAATTCTCTCCATTTAATCCCATCTTGAATACAAAAAAAAATGCAATTATTACCAGAGATGCATCAAGAGGCCATTCCACTGCAACGCTCTCTGCTGGGTTTGGTATATCAGGCCAGCAAACCTTTTTAAACCTATCATGATGAAATGAAATTTTGTCAAATGATGAAAGAAATACATTACTAAAATAAAATTAACAAATCTCCAGAAAGCCCAAATATGACTATTATAGAAAACTTTCACAAAGGAAGTCTTTCCTGTATTAACACAACCTTCTTCATTAAAATTATTTTCCCTCATATTAATTTTGACTACAAAATATCTCAACAAGTGAAAGCCTTGGGTTACAAGAGAAACTGCAGAAAAATTACCAACGCACTAAACACACTTTTTTATTACATCAAATAATAGCACGCCAAAATAAGGCTGCATACAGAACCTGTTGTGACCACGTTTCAGGGTGGTTCTTCTGTGAAAACCAAATCAGGTAAAATTTGCTCTAGAAAAGCGTTCCTAGCACTAACTAAAATACAGCTACACCAAGTTCTTACGTTAGCAGTGGATAAATGATGCTGTCGCTGTAGCTTATAACTGTCCAATGCAGTAGTAAGCAGGGAATAAAATGAATCACTCATCGACACTGGATATATAAGAGAAAAGTAGGCCATATCTTTTCATAATTTGATCAAATTGCAATTTATCTATACAAAGAACAAACTCCCAACTGCATCTCATAGTACTCTCTAGAATCAAAACAAAGTTTTTTACTATGGTAAAAATTCAGAATATACAACACAGATGAATATGCAAAGGAGCGGGAAATTATACTTACTGCTAATGTTTATTACCTGATGCTTCACATGACAACAATCTTGGTTTAATAACTTACATCACCCCAAACAGTTAAGATTTGTAACTTTATTAAGCTTCAGCCAAACAACCTAGCGCTAAATGCACAATCTATAACCTTAAAGAATCCTCACAGTCATCTTTGGGATGTTACAGCATCCCCATGCTCTGAGGAAGTGATTTAAAATCTGGCAGTGGACATCCGTGACAGCAGGTAAAATTATTATGAATCATGTATAGATATGGATCTATACTCATGCTCAAGCATCCAAATGCTTTCACGACACAGTGTTTACTTTCTTCATTATTTCTTTACAGTTCAATATCACAAACGAAGTGATATTAACGCAATTAAGATAAGCAATAGGGGTTATGTGAAATGCATGCTAGTAGTGTACTAGCAAATATATTAAGAGGGCATAAGAAACTTTCTTTTTGGTGTTATTACCTTTTACTAACTGACTCAAAAGTAGGCTTCCCTACTTGATTGACCATGCAATTGCAAATGGCATGCAGCATTTTCCATAAACTGGTATAGGTGATACATAAATCTGTTTCTCTTATTTCTTCTGTTCTGATTCACTTCACTTTCTAAAATTAATATTTACTTTTAGACTATAGCACATTAACTGCAGGTACATGATAACCTGGTATGTTTAGTTATTGTTACTCCAATTGCTTATTTTTTTTTAATTTGACATTGATTTGGAATCCAGCAAAAATTTTCCTTTTACAAGTTGAAATTAACAGATTGCATTCCATTTTAGAAGGTAGAAATGTACTCACGCATGTTTTTTCAAAATACATGTCGTCCAAAGGCCTAACAGAAACAACATGCTTAGTCCAATGGGTAGAGCAATGAAAATAACATCTTCTTTATCTTTATAAGGGAGAAAAAACCCAGATGTTCATAATTTCTTCATATATTTCCTTAAGAAAGACAATTTTCAACATCCACGTTACCTAACTAGCATAACTCTAAAGAGCTCTGTCAAATGTGCCAATTCATTGTACAACGTGTCAAAAGATGATCGCTTTAAATGCAACAAGTCACAGTTACTGAGCCAGAAAAGCATATCATGATGAGGCTTCCCAGGATACTTCAGGAACAGACGTATTGCATTTTAAAATTTCCCATATTGAACAGAATCACAAAATAATTCAGACTGGGCACCTGTATGTCACCTCATCCAACTCTGAAATTAGAGTCAGGTTGTTTAGGTTCATACCAAGTATCTGAAAGTCATCTAGGCGACCTCTACCACCTAAAACTGTCGTGTGGTGCCACTTCTAAGCGATACTACAAAATAAGTAGTCAGTTCAATACAGGTTTTAAACATATTAAAAATACAGTTATTCTGACTGAAACATTGCAGAAGTTTCTGAGCTAGCTTCGAAGTACGTACTAGAGGTAGGTACGGACAGCAACAGAGGCCAGACCTCAATATGGTCTAACTTACCTTGCATTTGAGAAGCAAAATAGCAGGTGAAGTTACAGGCAAGAAGTAAATTAATTGATAGCCCACGAACTTCTCATATTTCAGTTTGGCCACCACTATGTCAAGTTCTATATGTACTGAAAACATTCTTCTAGAAGCTGAAATTAAAGCATCTGAACTTCTGACCTGCAGCCATCATACCCAACCTCCTTGGTAAAATCTAGCTAAAGCAAATAGTAAGAAGAAAAGGTATTTCCCCACACACACTGGCCACAACCTATGCACTCATTTATTAGTTAAGCTTATATAGCAGAAAAGATGCAATGCATAGGTATCCTAAATCCAGTATCAGCTGGAAATGCCTGCTTTTTCATAAACTGTTAGGCACTCCATCCTATAATTAACAACACACTAACAGCTGCTTCCACAAACATCCATAGTATTCCACAACTTTATTGACAACAAAATAAAGATTCTGGGGTTTGACTTCTAACCTTGAGGTTTTAGTCTGTGAAATGATCACAGAGTTGCAGTCAGTCAGTTAGCAATTCTTCCTTGTTTTATTTAACATTAATTTAAAAAAAAATTAACAAATGCCTGTACAAAAATGTCCTATATTTCCTGCTCCCAAATCTGGTTTGTTTGTTTTTTGTTTTTTTTTTAATAACTAACTTAGAATATTACTTACTGAATTTTAAAGTCTTGAAGGTTTTTGACTCTCCCCTGGTTCCACCAGCTTTATTGCTTGCCACGATATAAACTGTATATTGCGTATTGGCCTGTAAGGACTTCAATCTGTACTGCAGAACATCAGAGTTCACTGTTTCATCTTTTTAGGAGAAGATTTATGTCAACAAGCACAGAAAATAGTGTCATATCAGGGAACTGTACACTTTTTTAGCACCTTTTACAATGACAAATCAAAGTATTTTAAAGACAACTTCCAATACAAAGTGACTTTATCAGTCCTTTGAGAGAAAAAAAATAGTTTCCAATGCCTTCTACATCACTGGAATTACTATGACGTGCTTCACTTCAAAATTTTTTAAGCAAGGCATATATCATTACATTCTACATCTATAAACAGTATTAAAAACATATCTGTATTATGACATTAAGGTCACTAAAACATTTTCTGGTGCATAAAGTCAACTCACATCACTATTTAGTTCAGTTAAGAAACACTTGGGAAACAGATATGCTCTTAAATCAAGGAGGGGAAAAGTGAGTTCTATCTGGACTTACAAGGTCATCAGTGACATTACCTTAGCACAAATCCATGTTCTATTCTTCTCAAAAAGCTGTGACATCAGGGAAGCCTCGAGAAATATCAGTGCAGTAGGGCACTGCCATTTAAATTAAACTCCCTTGATTTACTATTTAAAACTAATTTCCTAAAGAAACTAATCTGAACCCCTAAAATGGGCACAGTCTGCTTTACAACAGAATATGCAGACATACGGCTCTATGCTGTGAGGCTGCACATCTTGAGGATGACCCTGTACAAAGCAGTCTGCACTAAATTACTCAGAAAACACCACAGAAGGTAAAACTGCATGTGAAAAGACTGAATCCAACAGCAATAATCAGTTTCCTCTTCAAATTTAAAATTTTAAAATTACAAAGAATTAAAAAATTTTAAAAATTTAAATTTAAATTACAAAAAATTACAAAGAATGCTCTTGCCCTGGCCCTGAACTGGATATCCAGAAGCAACTGCAGACATCATAAAATTTGTAAGTTTGAGATCTTTTTGCAAAAAGATTGAGGTATCTGCTAACAGTGATGTCTAAAACAATGGAGCAAATGAATCATTTCTGAGGCACTGAATGATTCAGCACCATTGTTCATAAACCATACAGGAAGAACAAATCTAGGTCACCAAAACACTTCTCATAAAAGATTCTTCTGAGATTTAGGCTAGAGAATTTCTGAATAGATAGGATTATGCTCGCATCTTGTACAGATACTACTCCTGAGGTAGGAGATTAAGAATATGCTCAAAAAGTTATGTTTTCAGCCTCTAGAGTGGGAAAGAAATACAAAGCACCGAAAATCAAACACATTTGAAGAAACTAATGTAAAATTACTTCCAAGAAAACTATTTCTTGGCAGCTTAATTTGCTATTTTTTTTTAATTTTAGAACTGACTTCAAGTAACATTTTTTACCAGAAAATTCCACCATCCTGTTCCAGAACTTGTGGACTTGGGAAAGGCATCCTTCCAAGGACACGCATGGATCTTAGATATTCACTGAACCCTCAGAAGGTTCAAATTCATGAATTTGCACAGGATCTAGAACTCTCAAACATATTTTTTAGCTCCCTTTTAGGTTCTCTAATGCAGTGTTGACTTTTTCCATGAACTTCAGAGGTGTGCCACAATGGAAGAGAGGTTTGAAGACAGAGGGAGACTAGTACACATGTGAAAGCGGAAAACAGCAAGTATCTAAAAATTATACTAATTTAGTACAATTTTGAATTATTTTTTTTTCTGTTAACGGAGAACAATCTGCCAAAAGCCTCTCATATATGAGTTTCCATCCTGGTCAGGAAAGGGAAAAGGAATGAAAGTGCTGCCATACACTGACTAAATTTATCACCTGGAGATCCATCAGACTTGCACCTGAGAAGCAGGAAGGACTATGTGATCAACAGTCATGGCTGTACTGCCATACATAATAAAAAAAAGAAACTGAGAATAAGCAGTGCTGTACAAAATAAGTTCAGAACAAAGAAAATTAGCAAGAATACACATGCAGAATTAAAGCAGGGACTATTCACCAGAATATCTCATTATTTCCATTACACCTAAAAACTTTTTTAATCTTTATGTGTCATATTTTAGTCCCAGTATTTTCAGACATATTTATAACGTACAATAACAAAGTGTGCTGATAACTTTGAAACTAACTATTCATGTCTTCCTTCAGAATCCTGTTGAAAGCATTGATGTTTAATGTATACTTACACAATTCTTTTCCATCTTCAGGTTTATAAAATATTGTATAGTTCTTGATAAATCCATTTCTTTTATTCTGTGAAACCTCCTTCCACTTTATTGTAACTTCATTTTTCCCTGGAATGCCTGTGTCAGCCACAGGTCCTTCTGATGGCTCTACACAGAAGCATTATAAATTAGAAAAAGTAGTCTAAGTACCACCATGTTACCCATTTGTGTTACTTCACACATAACATTAGGAGCAACAAATGTGCAAATAAATACGTCATCTTAGTGCTCTGATATAGTCCTTAATTTTCTCACCCTCTTTAACATGTGCTTTCTTCTGATATACTTCACTTTATCTGTTCTCATATTTGCATAGTTCTCACTGTTAATGCACGCAAAAACCTCAAGACTGTTATCAGGACCAATCCTCACAACATCAGAGAGAGATCAAGAGACCTAAAATCCTTACGCTCTCATGGGAGGAGCTCAGGTGCAAGGTCATTGTGTATGCAGGACTTCTCTGGCTGAGCTGAGATTGAACTGGGGTCTCCAGCACGCCCAGGGGCTTTGCCCGTTCTGTTAGATAAATTCTTTCTACTTATGCAATATAACCACACGTTCATGGCTCATAACTTTGAGGCATCAGTTCTCTGTACTTCAGTTTTAAAACAAATATCTTCCTTCCCTTTCTCTGACAACCTTTACTACTGTCACAGCTCCCTATACACAGGAAATTACTCAAAAGAAAGTTTTAATTGTGCTAGTAAACATTACTCAAACATACAGTACTCAATTACTTCCTCCTAGTAATTAATGTTGTTTTTTAGAGCATTGTAGTAGTATGTGTGTGTACGCTTACATAGATCTACATATGCATGCACCACACATGGATATTTTCATCTGAAATCTTAAAAATGCCAATAAACTGCATTCTTACAGCACTGAATTCACATTAAACTTCTTCAAATAAATAAAACTTTCTCCCCTCTCCCACACCCCAAATACCACTATTTTATCCACAGTTTCTATCCCATTGCAAACGTCATGGCTTCTTATCGTTTTCTCATGTGTAGGACTGCAAATATTTTGTTACATTATAAAATTTAACATCCATTTTATTCTGAGTAGAATTTCTTTATATATTAGGACAGATAAATGCAGTCAAGCTTTAAATTTGTTTAATTATACATCTAAACTAGCTGTGATATTTAAGAGACAGCCAGTTTAAAAAAATGTTTCATTTTTTTATGGTTATAATCTTCTTCAAGTGTGTTGTGTTCAGTAAGTAAAATTTACAATAAATAAGTGGACTGAAGCAGCAATGCAGCTGTATCTCAAGATACAAATTTTCTTTACTGAAAAATACAGTAGATCATTGATTAAAAGAATCTGATTTTTTCCAGCATGTGCATGTCTCCTTCAGTAATGCCAGCACCAAACAGCTCAAAGATAATATACCCTGAAAGACAGACAACAACACACCTTTCACAACATTATTAGTTTTAAATACATACTTTTTTCTTGAATATAAGTTTGTATGGAATATGGAGCTGCTATTTTATTTCCACAGAGAGGATACACCGAGATATTATAGCATACAAATGGTTTAAAGTTTTCTGTAAAGGAAAAGAAGGAATAGTTACACACAATTCTCTATGTGAGATTAATATAATATAAATAGAATAAATCACAGTGCAATTCTAAATACACTGTTACAGACCTCTATTTTCTTCAAATTTTAGCAAGCACAGTATATATTTATTCCCTCAAATACCCATCACTGCCCTTAAGGCAATGAATTTATTTAGTAGTATTCATATGAGCATTTGGTTTCCAACTCATTTTACACTAGAAATACTTCGAATGGGTTATTACACTCCAGCCTTGAACAACTTCTCTATACACAACAGTTGAAGGTTTTGGAGAAAGTTTTTATTTTTAAATGACCCATATAAAATTTAATTTCCAGGAATATTTCTGATTTCATATAGCTTCAGGTTTACTGCTCTGCAGAAGAGAGTTTCGTCTCATGAATCAGACAGCTTACAAGGTACAATGGATCCCCAGCTCTTAACTGTATGTTGATGCTCCAGTTACACCAACTGCAAATCCGATTCTAATCAGCTTGACCCAAAAGCGCAATTGTAAAAGTGAAATCCTTGCAGTAGAATTTTTTATGTTTCAAGACTTCTGGTAATGAAGTTTTGAACTCTGAACAATCCACTCTGAAGTAATCAACAGCATGCCACCTGCAGTTCTCATCAACTCTGACAGGACACATCTGTGGCTCTAAAGTTCGCAGGATAAAACCAGTGTAAACCATTTCCTGGACCATTCCTCCTTAAACTCTGCAAGTTGTTCAGCAACATTAATAGCTATCGACAAATCCCTGCAGTAAATCAGCACTCTGCTGTTTTTTCAGTTCCTTATACCTGTCGCAACCCAGAAAACGTTATGATGGCACACACATAGTACTTAAAGTAATTCCACAAAAGAATGCCAGAACCAGGCCAGAATACTAGTAAGTCTGAACTCGCCTTATAATTTTCTAAGGTGACTTATCCTTAGGGTGAAGAAAGATCTTCTATACAGAACAACCGCAAAATAGCATTTATTCATCACAGTAAATTGTTGAAATAGCGCAATTTTCAGCATAAGACTCAAGACTTGCCCATCTAAGTTCAATGAGTAATAAATTGCTCGACTTTTTACTCTGAGCAGATTTTTGCTTGATTTGTATATAAATCACTGTTGTCTGAGCCAGTAAGACAAATCTAATGGGCAGAATAGCTATATTCATCCTTTTCACTTTAGAAAACGTAAGGGAACTTGTTTTCTGCAAACTTTGAAAATTCTTTTTCCTTGACAGAAGGTTCAGGTAGATACTTATATGAACAAGAACAGCTTTGAAATTTGATAAATATCATTCCACTAATGAAAAACCAAGGAACTAAAAATCCAAAATTCACTTTTCACACATATATTACATATATTATATCAAACATTACCACCATTGTTCCTGGGATGGTAAAAAAAAAATTCCAAATGTCTAAAGAAAAGCAGATACATTTTATTAGCTAAAGGTAATGTGTAGAGGAAGTTCACAATGACAGCAACATTCACAGTTCTGCCTTTGCCCTTCTCTCTTGAGCTCTGCCCATTGTTCAGTGTTTCACTGAAACTGCATACACATAGCCAAAACATTTCTACTTAGAAAGATTATCCATGAAAAAACAGTCAGCCTTTAAAACAAAAAGGTGAGCAGATCTTAACCTGTTTGACAGTGCATAAGGTCACTGAAACCTTCTACAAACACCTTAGGCCACAATACAACTGTGATTACGGAATACTTAATATGCCAGATTGATCGATCACTCCACCTGCTTATTTTAAAGTAGAATTCTCCCTGAAATCCTCTTTCAGGTTTCTTGCTCTCCCTCTAACACAGACATATGTTCTTTTCACTCCTGAAGTCTTCTTTTTTTGGTTCTACTTTTACTTCCTAAAATAGTGTATGTCTGTCATGGGGCTTCCTACTGGAAGACACATGGCATAAGATCAAGCCACAAAAGTGCTTAAAGAAGCAATCTGCAGCCTAAGCTTATATGGGAGCAAACACCATCTTGCCTGTTGCATGAAACTTTGAGAGTTAAAATTGCTATTAAATTACATGCAAAGATTTCAATAAAACATGTAATAAAGCATGTAATAATACTACTATTTTTTAAAATGGCCTGAGAAAAGCCAGATGAGTTTATCCTTCTTTGTCCTTTCCAATCTACATATAAATACATATACATAAGTACATTGTTAACTGCTGTAACTGATAAATGAACATACTTTTGCTAGTTTTCCAGTTTGTAGAATTTGATACATGTTGCCATGATCTAGCAAAAGGATCTGTCTCCAATTCCTCAAACCACTCAACTACATATTCGGTTACTTCTGGTTTGGAGACTGTCCATTCCACAACCACTTCTTCACTTGTTGTAGAGGCTCCCACTGTTTCAATAATCCGAGGAGCTAAAAATTTAAGCGAAAATGTCAGTAATTCTATCTTCATAAAAACTGCAATAAGAAACGAATTCAATTACAGTAAACTAAGATTACTTCTTTAGAAGAGTATGGGATTTAGCCAAGGTTAAAAAAAGTTTTAAAAGTTACTTTATACTATATTCACGTGCATGTACACAAAATACTTTTAAAATCATAGAATCATGGAATTGTTGCAATAAGAAGTGGAGGGTGGGGAGACTGAAAAGATGATATTCAAGGGAATTTGCACAAGAGTCAAAGACCAGTCTCTCTTTTAGGATCTAAACTTCACAGTTTGTAAACTATTGCAAACCAATTTACTATTAGTTTTACAGGTACTGTAGATGTGCAAGTTTAAATTGGGTTTTAAAAGGCAACAGGGAAAGAGTAAATCAAGTCAGTAAGGACATGAATGGCAATGAACCAAAAGTGAACCGTGAACCTGCAGAACAGAGGTAATAAAAATGTGAGTGAAAACCCAGCCTGGCCAAGCAGATGGAAGAAAGACCTAGTGAAGTAGAGAGAAAAAAAAAGACCTAGGCATGGGAAAAAAAAAAAGCATCTCACAGCATGGAAAAAATAAGAAATACATTTATAGTGGACTACAGAAGTTGCCAGAGAAGTAGTCAGAAACCTCCAGGACAAGCCGACATCATGGCTACATATCCAGTTGTCTAATTAGACTGGAATTTGATAGAGCAGTTCTTGGGGAAAACTTGTATTTATTTCATGAGCAACTGATATAGGAGAAGTAATTCAATTGCATCAAATGCAACCTCTCTTCTTGATTATAGATAAGCGGCTGGATGTTACAAGGTTCACAGAGATACCAGACTTAAAGCCAAAGAATCCAACTGTTGTGCTAGAGCAGACCAGCTTCCTGATCCTGGCAGTGGGTGGGATGGAGTACTTTGGAAATGCATATGAAAGAACAAACATATCTCTCTTTCTGCTTCCATTGACACATCTTAGGGACTTCTATTAAACACATCTTTGTTTGAATGCTCTTGTTAAATGCACTCCAATAATGTCCTGAAGTAATCAATGTTATGACATAATAGAGGGAAGAGACAGAATTGAATGAGACTAAATTTATTTGGGAGGTCCAGGGTTAGAAAAACAAAACCAAGAAAACCTCAGAAATTAATAAAATGTAAATTCCAATAAGACAACAAAAAGTGCAGATACTTAACAGCCCTGTCTCAAAACAAAAGCCCCAACAAAAATTGCCTATAACAAAATCATGGTATGTGATAGCAAAATATGACAACCAGATAATATTGTTCTAGTAAGAAGTAATGACGACACAGCTTTGTGCATAACACAGTTCTCTATATATATAATCCTATGACAGAAGAACCTTAGAACAAGTTTTCTTCCTCTATAACAGAACTTAAACCAATGCAGAAAGATCATTTATATCACAATATTGAAAAGTCTTACTTTTTTCATCCGTGGATGGAATCCTCAAAAGAGCTTCAGGAGAATTTCCAGCAGAGTTATAGGCAGTAACAGATATTATATACGCCTCTTCATTTAAAAGTAAAATAACTTTCTTATCTGTAGAAGTGTTTGTCATTTTAAGTGCAGCATTGTTTTCTGGAAAATAGTGTATTTTGTAGCCTAGAATTCTCCCAGAAGGTGGAAAGTTGTTTACCGGCTATTAAAAAAAAAAATTGCAGTAGTAAGTATTTCACAGTTATTTTTTATAACCAAAAGTATATACTGCATTTAAGAGTCCAGGTCAAATTTCAAAATAATAAGCCTATATTTAGAAAAGTAAGGTATTTTCTTCAGTCTCATCTTCAGGACAAGTCAGCTGCAGTAACTTCATTGAAGAAAAGGCTCAAAAATCAAACACAGGGATTTGAAATACAAAATGCCTCTGGTCACCCCAACAGAAGATTAAAGTGCATTTAAACACAGCTTTGGTAAGCCATACCATTTAAGAGCATTTGTAAAGATTCTCAATCAGATTTTCCATTGATGTGAACATAATTACACCCTTCCCTTCTGTACAGGTCACAAAGCTCTATTCATGTACTGTTCAGCAAACAAAAGTCTTTTTAATTCTGCTTTAGTTCTATGGGGGTTTTTTCTGATGAATGCAAAACCCCCTAGTAGTTATGCATCCTACAACACTAAAATACTTCAATGCAAACATCAGCTACAAGATAACAATTCAATTATCAATTCATGAAAATGGGATATACCTTCCACATAAGGTGTACAGATCTACGTCCATCTGAGTGGGAAGACTCAATTACCCTCCACAAATCCACTTTTTCCGAAGGAGCTATTTAAATACACAAAAATATCTTGAAATTTGATGTTACATTAAAAAGATAGTGTAAAATGGTAAAAACAATCAAAAGGTTTCAAAACCACCATCTGAGAGCAACTTACTAAAAGTTCTCCCTTGTGTCATGTTGCACCTTTTTCCCTGAATTAGTAGAGCTTCTCTTTTTCCATCTTTCCTCCTGTTTTATTTGCTACGTTCTAAAAGAGATTTTCTACTCTTGTTTTACAACTGGCAATTTAATTTCTTTGTTGTATAATTAATTTTGTTACAACATACTTGCTATGCTACATTTCTGCTACTATCCTACTTAGCAATGTTCAGTCTCTATCTACACCCTTAATTTTTCCTCTCTTCACTGTCTACTCATCCACTTCCTTCCTCAGTATTGTGTTGTTTCTATCACCTTCCAAGTTTCCTCCACTACTTATTCTTGTATTTCAGTTTTCCCTCTTCTACATTTAAATAAGATATACGTGTTCTGTTTGAACAACAGAATTCAAAACCCAGGAGATTGGTAATATGATGAAAATAGTTTTCCATTATTAAATCCTAATGCCTCAAAGTATAGCCAAAGAAAACCATACTAAATAGTTACCTTTCTCTTCTGTGCTTGCCGTTTTCTCTCTGCTCCATTCACTCCAGAATTCTGACTCATTACTGATACACCGAATGGCAACTGAATACTCCGTGGAGTCCCACAGACCTGTGAGATTATATGATCCTATTTTCTCTGAAGAATTCAGTAGGATAGTGGCAAATTTCTGAAAATAGATACAGGAATATAAATTATTTGCTATAACATTGCTTGCAGATAGATATATGATTTAGTTTTTACAAGAACACAAAGGTTGTAGTTAATTCTTATTTCCCACCTCACTCCTCTGCATAACATCTTCACTATTCCTGTAGAACTCCAGGGTTTAAAAAAATTGGGAGTCAAAACTAGGCCTGTACTGACTGACCTGTGGCTTGAACTGTGTGCAGTGCACGTGCGGTTCTAGAGCTGCTCCCCTGGTGCAGGAAGTGCTGGATGGCTGCAGTTCCCACTGGTGGGGAGCAACTGGGTATTCCTAAAGCCAATATCACCATAATGTCCTGGATACTGTTCCCTCTTGCAGGAGAAACATCCCTCAGGAAGCAGTGATCACCTGCACCTTGTGAGCTGGATGGGTACTTGTTTCTTCTCTTATTTTTCTTTTCTGAGTTAGAGGGTGTTGTAGCTCTTAGCCATATAAGAGTGTGGCTGTAGGCCATCCCAAAGGTTATGAGCATATGATTAAAATGACAAGACCACTCAAAACACAGGGAATTCTGGTATCAGGAGAAAAAAGAAGACGGAGTCTTAAGTGGTGAAGGAAGACAAGAATACAAGAAATAACGAATGAAATATCTTCTTGGAAAAGTAATGACAAGGTGCGTGACTTCCTCATCTTAAAAGGAACCCACTGACATCTCACTGATGGAAGTCAGAAACTGGACTATTGTTCCAAAACAAAAAGTGAAAGAAGATATGGAAAGCAGGAATTGGAGTCAATGCATCAACTCAACTGGACTGACAACAGGAAGTAGAAGACGACAACAGGAACTATAAAAAGATTTTAGTGTTTGTCTATAGAAAGACTGGTATACACCAAAATTAATGTCTTCTTTTCCAAATTGCAAAAATTAATAATTAACTATTAATAATTAACAATTCTCCTCTCTTTCAAATTTCAGATGACTGAAACAAAAAGACAGTAAAATAAAAGTTCAAGCGAGCTAAATTCTAACAAAGTCAGCAGAAGGAAGTTTTAGAATGAAGAAGATTCCCTCTTGTGAGCCAAATTAAATTAGTAATGTGACATAGATTCACAACAGGGGCAAAAACTTTGTGAAGAAATTTTCTTCTGTCAGCTGAAACTTCCAATGAGAAGTGTAGCAAACCATAACAACACAAAACGCAGACACCCACTCGTTTGAATACCATAATGAGAAGTGCACTGCCTAATGAAACAATCTGAAACCTCAGAAAATTTCAGTCCATTCTGATCTCAAGAAAGTAATTTTCAAAAATAGAAAACTGGTCCTGAGAGAATGAATACAGGGATCGACAAAACATGGATGAATGACAAACTGTTTAGCCAACCTGTCTTAAAAAAGGCTTCAAAACTATTACAAATCTGCTGCAGAACCTAAAACAGAATTGCAGTCACCCTAGGGTAGCTCTTAGTTACTTGCAGAAAGGCTGTGAACAGTATTTAATTATAATTAGAAACTTAGTATGTGCAAGTAGAAAAATAGGTCATCTGTTTTTCACTCAGTAAAAAACAGCTCACAGCAAACTCTAATATTTAGATTGTTGTGGTAGGAAGGCTTAAAAGGTCAAGAAAATTGCTGTAATTTGCTCAAACTTTTTTTTTTTGCATGTATGTACTGACAGATAGAAAAACATCTCCTATATCTAACTAATGGTTTGAGGCTGTCTTTGTTGGCCAACATATTGGCTATAACCAAACCAACAATCATGACTAAGATCCTATAGAACTAAACTCACTGGAATTTTTGAATTTACTGATAATGGCTACCTTTTTTTTTTTCTCTAGAAAACCTGTGGAAAAAATGCAAGTAAGCTCTGAAGAAGAAAATCAATGTAGACCGCATTTGATAGTGAAAAATTAAGATGGATGGGTTCTTATGCAGGTGCTGACAAATAGATACAACACACAATAAGGCTGCAACTTGCAAAAATGTGAATGTTGTCAACAATTAGGAAGGATCTCATATGTCTTGACTCCAAAGGATTAAACATATTGAAGGGGTCCTTTAAATAAACATTAGTTCTGTTTCTAGTATTGCAGGTGGACCTGAGATGTCCTGCCCATTCGATCATCCTAAGTACTATATCCCAAATCCAAAAACTAATACATTATATCTACAGTAAAGATGCTTGCCATGAGAATGCAACGAGGATGCTAATTAGAAACAGCTTTAGAATCAGGAACTTTTTAAAGCTCTGAGGACTACTGTTAGTTATCCTGATAAATTCTCTCCCAGAATTATACATTTAATGTATAAAATGTGTAAGGTCAAGGCAGACATCTCAGTTTAATGAACTTAAAAAAAATAAAAATAAGAAAGCAACCAGGTCCATTCTTAAATCTGGAAGCAGAAACAGTAAGATTGCAAACAGAATCCTTTCTATACTGAGCAGCAATGGAATAGCCCATCTGAAAGAAGGAAATGACTAAATTCTACAAGAGTTCCATTTAAATGTCAGGAAGACAAACTCAGAAAAATAACTCCTTTATTTTCTGTCTTGCAAGACTAAAGTATAAATTCACTTGAAAATTAATGTATTTAGTCCACCTTAATCTGACTCAACTACTGTCATTAGGAGTAAATGTTGTTTTCATCACCAGAATGCAACAGGAATATAAAACATTAAGAATGATCATGTGTGTAACCCCTCAGCCTACAGTCATCCCTTAGTTTTCACAGAAATATTCATGAGTAAGGCATGTACCAAAACAGATACTGACCAAGTAGAAGAGAGAAATTAGCCCTAGACAACAATCATTAAACTACACTAAATAAACAAAGTTTTAATCATTATTTCCAACTACGTGTTGCCTTTATTTTATCTAGCTTTTTACAGCTCTAAGAAATTAGTCACAAAGAATCTAACACTCAGAAGAAAATTCACATATATTACCGAAGAGTTTGAATAGATGTTTCTGTATTGAAGGACGCAAGTTAAATCTTGTGAAGGGATAATCTTCTTAGGCATCTTCCAGGTTACTTTAAGTGACTGCTTTATACCACTGATTTTTTTAAGTGAAAGTATTTCAGGAGGTTCAAATTTCTCTAGAATGGAGAAAAAAAAAAAAAGGGAAAATACTTCTATAAAAGTTCAGAATTTTTCCATCTATGTCTGTTCCAAAAAGTTTAATTATTATCCCAATAAACATATCTTATCAGAGTATTCACACAATGCTCTGTATTATAGACATAACTCTCCATACACGAAATTAAAAGAGATGGCACACGTAACTGATGCAATGCTGACAATCCATTCTCAAATAGACATGCACATTTCTTTCATCTGTATCAGCACTGAAGAACACTACTCAGAGACAATGACAGGGAAAAGAAATGCGGAGCTGGGATGCCAAAGTCCGAACAGCATATGAGGGAAGAAATCAGTTGAAAAGGATTTGAGGAGAAGTGTGAAGGCGACAACGGGAAAAGAATGGATTAGCACTAAGAAATGAGATGGCGCATACAGAGAATGTGGGAAGTAAGGAGGACCCACAGTAGGTCTGAACACAGGGAGTAAAGGAGCATATGCAGCTGGAGAGCTGACGGAGCGCTGCAGCAACAGGCCTCAGTTAAAGGTGTTCTTGATTGACTACACCAAAACAATCAGAGGAAAACGGAGCACAGTGCAGAGGGAGAAGAGGTAGACAAAATACTACTACTGCTTCTGGAAATTGCAGAACATGTGGTTTTGTAACGTTCCTAATCAGGAAGTAGAATAGCAGAGTAAATGATGGGCAGACTTGGAGAAATTATAACATCAGTCTTCATTTACAGTCAAGTAAATATCTGATATCTAGTGCCACTCAAAAATACAGAAGCACAGTCCAAGTACTACTTAATGTGACAAAAGTTTCTATACGTAGCCTTTACTTTTTAGTAACTAAAAACTTAGTAATTCATAACAGATACATCAGACATTAGCTTAAAAAAATAGTTGCAGTCAAGTTTTATCATATAAATACCATACACTATCATTTTTCACCACCTTCCAGTAAGACAAGAAACTGCTGAAAATTGCTGCTGTATCACCAACCAGTTTGAAGAATTCTACATTAAAAGGCCATCAGTTAAAATACAACAAGAGACTTGCTTCAACTAAACTGGAAGCATCCAAATTTTGATGAGAACAAAAATTGGAAAGGATGAAGCATTTTATTAAAATATAAATGTAATTTCAGAGACTTCAGAATTTTAGCTAACAACTGAAATCAGATAGCACTTCAAAACTGAAACCAACTTTAAGCCAAATGGAACCCAAATAATAGTTTCAAAACTACTTTTTTGTCATCTTCTTTTGTATAAGCCAAGTCTGATTACACAATACATTTCAGAGTTCTCTAAGCTGTATGCTGCATGGAGGGAAAAAGAATTAGCGAGTGTGTAGTCAGCACAACACACACTGCTTAATATTTAACTCTTCTTTTTTTAATTACCTATTTTTTCCATAGGTATAGGAATACACTCTGATGAGGCTTCACCCAAAACATTTTCAGCTTTCACCTGAAAACAAAAACAACTACTATATGGAATATCCGGATAATAAAATGAACACGATTCTGTTTTGCTTTGGCAGGAGCCCATTGTAATTGGAGGAGTCACCACTCCTTCTGGCATCCTAAAAAAAACAAAAGAGAAAAATAAAAGGAGTTAGAAATTAGATAATTTTCTTAGAATAATTCAAACTTATTATCGGTTTACTATTTAATTATTATTTACATGGATTTGAGGTTGCAGGACATTTTTCCTAGTGAACATCTCCTTAGATTATATGTTCGTGCAACCAAATACTCTTTCTTAATTGCACTGCTCCTGTAAATGCATATCAATAGCCTGCATAAACTCAATTAGTTTTAATTGCAATTAGTGACAGCCTTCCAGGAGCAATAACGAAGAGTAAAAAATGCCTTAATGGAATATTCCACATGCTGTTATTATTTTAGATTAAAATCTCAAAAGATGTATAGCTCATGTATAGCTGTTTATTTCCATCCACAGCTCTCCGCCCCCTAGAACCAGTGCTTACAGTAATCTTGGCTGAGGAGTTATTTCGATTAAAATTAATGGTTAGATTTTACTGGAAATAGTTCTGCAATCCAATTCACTGTGTTGTTTAAGAAAAACTTTTGCTGGTACAGGAAGGAATAAAATCGAGATTTACTTTCAAAAGCTGTTGTAGTTATGGTTTCACAAACTCAGCTAAGTTATAAAATGTAGAAATACAAGAAGAAGCAAGAAAGTTTTGCCTAATGAAGGTGAAAGGTTAAAATGAAAAGGCTAAAATGTTTTCCTGCCCTACCATTTAAATAAAAAAGATACCATACGCTAGCATAACTTAAAATTAGACAATGTCTCCTTTGGAGTCTGAATGCTTTCCAGTTCCCAAGAATAACTTTACAGGTATTTCAGAAAACTCTTCATGAAATCGTATTACCTAGAGTCTCGATTAGGCAGAAAAAGAGCACCAGAAACAGCACTACTATGAAGAACAGATTGACAAGTATATTTAGGAGAAAACCTGTGCTATTACCTTCAAAATTGTATCTGAGATCTGCCATGCAACAACACTGATTTCACCATAATTTATTCACCGTATGATTTCACCATAACTTACGAAAAAGTAAGCTCCTAAACAATATTTAAAATGTAACTGAAACTGAAAGAATCAAGTATTTATGTTTCTAAAATGGGGTCACAAAAACACTAAAAAGCACGAGACTACATAATTTGTATTTGTAAGTACAGATCCCTAGAGGTGAGCAATTTAAAACAGAAAAGTAACTCTGGATTCCTTCACTGCAACCTTATGACTCACAAAGGTCCCTAGGTTAAACCCTACTGGTGTTAAGCAGAGCAACAGAGGCTTTAATATTGGGAATTTTTTAAAACAGAGGAGGAAGTAACCATTCTACCCATACAAAACAATGATAGCTAGGAACACAAAGTTTTGTGAAACACTCCCACAAAGTGCCTCCATTCCCCATTCAGAACAGGCTCCCTCAGCTTTTGATCTAATAAGTAATGTTACCTCAAGGCAAAAAGTTAATATCAGTTCTGAGGTAAACATTTATGTACTGAATATTGGGTTGAGGACATTCATTTCCTTCACACAGAACACTAAACAGGTATCAGATTGTAAACTTTTTCAGCCATAATCAACCCCAAATTAATTGAATTCTCTGACAAACACACAATGACTCCGAACTCCATGACGTTTACAGACCAAAACATGAGGGTAAGAGAGCCTGTTGTCTCACTCCAGCGACCCAGTACCCAATGCATCCTATACTTACATTTTTCGGTAAAGAGTATAGTTTGTTGTAAGATTTGTTTCTCTTCCTGACGTCCAGGTGCAGGTAAGTTCAACATCAACGTAATAAATGCAGGAAATATTTCCTGGTATGTCCGGTCGAACTACAATAATGCAGGTTAAAACAAATAAAAAAAAAATAACAAAAAAAAAGAAGAGTCCAGTAAAAATAAATAACTTTAGCGTACAACTGATTTTGTTGGTCAAAAAGCAGAATATGGCAAAATTCCCTAAGTGGCTTGCATAGCACTTCATTTTTTAATTTCTTACTGCCCTCAAAACTCCTTACAAAACCAAAATCAAAACCACTCTTTCTTCTTTTGGGGAGAAAGGGAGATTTTCTCCAACTGCTTCTCAGAAGTACTTACCTAAGTGGGCCTGAAAGCATTTTGCATTTAACTCATTAACTATCTTGTACCAAACCACTACATGCATTGTCTTAAACCTCTAAGTACACCCCCACAACACGCTTCAAGACCAGACCAGAGAGTAAAAGCAAAACAAAGAAACAGCACAAAATTCAGGAAAAGGCATTCTCTCAGAGATAAAACTCCTCTTGGTCCCTTCCCAGAATACCCTATGAAAACCCCTGATCTGAGGAGATACACGGCCTCAGAGTGCAGAAGACAGTTTCCTGGGAAAAACATCTATACGGCCTTGAAAAGATCACTAATTCTGGACTCTCTTTATCTTATAAGCAAGATAGTGCCAAGGACACAATCTTTTGCAATCTCTATAGTCTGAAGTCATCCGTAAAAATATAACACCCTCAAAGACTTCTTTGTTAAAGCCAGAATTCTTCACTCAACAGAAGAAATTGGAACTGAAAGGAAGAGAAGTGCACCCAGGGAAATAAACTGGTTTTGAAAAAAGCCCTCTCTTCAATATAATATATAACACTCAAAAGATCTTTTCATTTTTTGGCAACCTCATGTCACACTAAACTTTGCAACCTTCTGCAGGTTTTTATTCCACAGATGTATTTTTCTGCATTTATTGCTACTTCACTAGAACCCAGCAACCAGGCCTAAATTAGTATAATCTAAAATAAATTAGAAAATGGGTAGACAAATTTGTCCTGTAAACTTCTCCATAAGAGACTGTAATAATAATTTTTTTGGAATAGAGGATTAGAAGGGAAATCTACTCTGGAGAAAGCTAAGGTTAGCTTAGACAAAAGGTTAGGTTAGACAGAAGACATAACCAAAGGGACAGACCTAGCACAGTCTGAACTCAACAGGAAACTCCACTCACTTCAGCTCACCAAATGTCACAGTCAGAGAGGTTATGGACCAGTGTTAGTAAGGAGTGCCTGAAATTTCAAGCTTATTTCAGGAAAAAAAAGAGAGATACTTGAATAAAGGTGTCTTAAAATGTCACAAGCTGAAAAAGAAAGTAGTTTTATAAGTAAAATTTTTACAGTAAACTAGTAAAAGATGTTAAAATTCATTATTCTGGAGTCCTACTTACATCCAGATTTAACTTCAGTGTGAAACAAAAGTTGTTCCTTGCCCAAGTACTTAGTGAAACATTTCACATGAGCTTTACTGTAAGTGAAATTATGGATAGTTATACGAGATACAGTCTCGTTCACAATGTTATAGTTTTCCTGAGCAATCAGTTCATGATTCAATTTCCAGATTATGTGGCTTGCATTTCTTTGAGGTGTGTAGCGTTTTCCAAGAACACAAAATAGTTCCAGGGTGGATCCTCTTTCAATTTCAGGAGACGAGGGAAAAATATCAGCATCCCTGATAGAATTTTCATCTAGAACAAAATCAAATATATCATATAAGCTAATTAATTTTAAAATATTAGTGGAAAAATTGTTTATTTTGTTGCCTACGGATCATTTAATTTTTTTTTCATATGGAGTTCAAATAAAATGTTCTCCTAGTCATGATTTAAACATTGGTGTTTGGAAACTCAGTTCACATTAATTACTATATTATCATAGGTATTGCATAAGAAACCTTTCAAAAAAAAAATGCAGACATTTCAACTGAAACATTTTTTAATAATTGAAAAATAAGAAGAGATTCTTCTCTTTTAAAGCTGTTTTTAAAAAACATTGTGTACTTAAAAGGTATGCATACCATTTAGATGTTATCACTACTAATTACTATATGAGAAAATACATCAAGTTTAAAATTTACAACTAAGTTGCAATATATTTGAATACCTCAATCATACTTATACCTTTCATAGAATTTAATTCACAGATACAGTGCACGAATGTATACAAAATGCCTGTGAAATGATAACACAGAAGCCGGCTGAATGAATTAACTCAGCAACAAAATTATCAAACAGTGCAAGCAACACCCATTAGAGTCCTGCAAGAAGCTACCTGGATTGGTTGGTTTTTGTTGTTTTTTTTTTTTTGCCTACTATATTATTTCATTAAGCCAAATTTCATAAATCTGTAAAATAAAACAAAATTTCAGCTGTCACAGATAGAATTTCTTTGCTAGACTATAAGAAGGAAAGGAAATCAAACATTAAACTACCTTCCTTGTTTTCTGGTAATTCTCTCCTTTTTAGGTGTAATAAAGGTAAATTGCTTTATAGGTTTCTGTGTCATTTTTGTTTTAAAGTTATTTCTCTGTTTCAAAGTCAAACTAATGGCCATTTTAAACTCCACTGCACAAATCTGATTGTCAGTTGTAAGCAATTACTTGCACTCCATATCTCATTCAAGTTCCTACAAACACACGCACTTCTCTTCCCAGTAATCCCCAGATTAAGACACAATTCCCATTATATAATAAATCACTACTGTGTGTTAAGCTGTATGTGATAAATTGCACGTGAACTTTCAATTATTGTTTCAAATGCATTATTTTCAATCTGTCCTTGTAATTTCCTGTTCTAACCCATGCTACTCAACCTAATGAGTTTAAAGCACCACTGTTGTCGCAAGAACCATTTTTAATCCTCAATCACTTTTTCACTGCTGTTACCTCCTTTGTGTGCCAGAGAAGTGGCTGCAGACTGAACCAAAAGGAAACTGATACTGATGAAAAATAAAAGCTTGGCAAAAAATAACATCTTTTTCCATCTCGATCAGATTCCTCACTGCTTCACAACCAGCCACATAAACGTGTACTCCAGCTGAAGCATAAGTAGATAAGAGGCAGAGGGAGTGCAGAACTGCCTGCTCTTCCAACTTTATGCAGTTACCTGTGTTGGCTTAAACTGACTGTGGAACTAGCACATTAAAAAAAAAAGGCTACTTATTATTAGGCAACTTTTAAAATTAGGAATGAGAACACAGATTAATAGTCATTGCATGAATCTATGAAAAGGTAATATTTGACTTAAAACAGTTCAAAACCAGCAAATATTAACTGCATTTTAAATGTTCATGTGATAAACATTAATTTGTTCCATCAGCAGATCTCTAAAGTTACCAGCCTTTAAAAACCAACAAGAATTAAACTATGGTATGACTTCCAGATGTAGATTACCCTTTTATATCCTGTGCCACAGTGAAACAGTTAATAAGGTAAGTTTTAAAATACTTTTTAATTGCACTTCAAATACAAAAAAATAAGCAAATCTAGGCTATCTTTATCACAATTAACATTCCACAAGAGGATATCGAGAGTGACATAAATTAATTTTTCTGTCTGTACTGTGTACTACTTAGTCAATCACCTACTAACTTGGATTTTTAAAATACATTTTTTTCATTTTTGAACTCTGAGATATCATTTGGAAAAGGTCACCTTTTGGAAAACTTTCTTATGGCAAGACAGATGCTAACAATCAAAAAACATACCAGCCACAGAGCTGCAGAGCAGGACAAACATCCAAATCAAACAGTTGAACATTTCCTTTTCAGTAACTGCGGGCAGGAAACACTGTCATAAAATAAAAATAAAAATAATAAATTTCAAGTAAATATGCCCCTGTAATACTCTGTAAGCAATTGTGTAAGAGTTAATAATGCCATTTAGCATTTCTCACTTGCACTCAAATTAAGTATTGCTTTGTCTGCACATTACTCTACTGCAGGACAGGAAAAATTTGATGCAGCTTTCCTAAGCTAAGTGTATATATTTCCTTTAAAGAAGAGAGAAATAAGCGTACCTGAAATCCTTCTGAGGCCAATCCGATCCACCAAAGCAATTTACTTTCCAAGGATCACGTAAGGAATTCAGAAGAAATATCTACATCCATTTGAAATTCAGCCTGCCTAGCTATCTCCTGAGTAGCCCCTTAGCAGAGTGAATTCTTAGGAAAGGAAGGATGTTGCAGGAGAAGTAATGATCTGCACCTCTTGCGCATCACCAACTAATAAAACAAGAAGTAAGCAAGAGTTCCAGGTCTTCATCCACCCAAAAGATGGTGAATTCACATTTGTTTTTATCCCAGCTAAGCGTTGCAGGCACCAGACTTGAGGACACTCTGCAAAGGCAAGGGAAGGCATTTCTCTTTGGCTTGCTCTTTGAATCTGAACCACTGTGCAGTCAAAATAACCCAAAGCTCTCTGGTGAAAAAGGAAGAAAGAAAAGAAGTAGGATGATTTCTTCTAAACATACAGCTGAATCTAGGTTTCCAGGCAAAAATGACAGAAATCAAAACACTCCCCTTGCTTCAACCTCTCTGTCACCACTCACAGAGTCATCAGATGAGGGTCTAAGGGCCAGTATTATATTGACAGCTGCTATGTTTAGCCAAAGCTGGGCATTCCTTTCTCAACAGTTGGTCAGGGTCCCTGTGGCATATTAGGTTTTCAGATTTATCTGAGGAGCTGCTAGAATTTCAAGTCTCCATGCAAACCTGTATCTCAGGAAAGCTCCAGGTGGGAGGCAATTGCTACTCCCTGGAACAGGTACACCAGCAGCCTTCAGACCAAACCAGGCATCTCCTCCTCCCACAAGCAGGGACAATGCTAGGAAGTAGGTGTGCTCTGTGTCACTGTTTGGGACAGACATCTATCTATGGGTGGGACACAGGCAGAAGGAGTTCTGCCCTAAGTTACGGTCCTTCCAAAAAAATTCTTGACTTTGCTACAAAATAAAGTTTACAGCAATCTAAAAAAACATAGTAAAAAATACTTTGTACTCAGTTTCTGCAAGAACTCATCTTAAATATTATTTTCAGTCTTTCTCAGGAAGTATTTTAAAAACTTCAAGGCCGCAACATTGCAAAACAGGAGGAAAACAAATGAAAAGGACACATTGAATAAAAATAAAAACGAAGAAGGATCTTGCCCAGTGCGACGCTTCTAAAATACAGTTGTTGCAAAAATGTGTACCAACAAGAAGTAAAGCAGTTACAAAACAAGAGTCTGCAACTACTTTAATTAGCCAAGGTATGTATTTGTTCTCAAAGCAGTAAAGACAAATTATGCTATTGATGGTAATAAAAAAAAGAACCTTAAGCAATTGCTCCAAGTATTCTCCATCAGTTCAGTGCAGAATTAAAAACAGATGGACATCTGAAAATATTTAATAATTATTTTTAAATTTTAGAATATAGTTCACAGTTCAATGTTGGTAAGTTACTAGAAGCTCCATTCTGTTAAAGCTATGAATATAATTTTTTATATTTTTTAAAGTTTAAGACAAATTTCAAAGCAAAAAAAAAAAAGTCACAGTCATCGCTACAAGAAATAACATTCCATTCAAAAAAAAAGGAAAAAAAGGTAAAATAAGCAAGTGCTTTAAGATTATGTACCTAATTCAAAACCACCTGACAAAGGAGGAATATTAAGCCAAAGAAAAATCAATAATGATTTAGAGATGCTACACTGGCATAAGCATTTTTTTAAAAATTTTTGGAAGTTAATAGTATTATTACTCAAATAAAACGGTTTTGAAGCAGCTCTAAAAATATTGCTTTAATCTTGGGCCATATGCTCACTCATAAGAATAGCAAATCCTCTGTGTGACATTTTAAGATAAGCATACATATATCTGTTTACAGGAAAGAGCTTAAGGCACTTAACATAAATAATAAAGCTCTATTCTTTCTTTTCTGTAGACTTCTGCTACCAATGCATAATAAAAGTTTGCTGCCTAATCCACATTGTAAAGACCTCATGAACTAAAACTACCATTCAAAACACAGGCTTTGCACTTGTCAAAATGCAAGGCTTATGTGCTTAATTGAGGAATTTCCCCTAGTGACTGACTTCTTCCTTCAATTCACTGAACATAACTACGCAGCAATAAAAAAAACAGTAAAAATTGCCGTAAAATTAATTACAGTATGTCAAGAAACTTCCAGATCATGAAGCAGCAGCAATGTTGGAAGTAAACGCCACTACAGAAGAATTATGCAAAACCAGAGAAAAGCAATGTCACGACAGAACAGCTGTCAATACTGAATTTGATTTTACCTTTCTAAGTAAATGTGCTAACAGGTTTTTTCCTCTCTGTGGACTACTCAAAAAAAACCCCAAACAGTTAACACCAAGAACAAAAGGAAGATTATGGTTCTTCTCAGGTAGCAGTCCCTTTCAGCCACAGAAAGAATAAATACTGTCAGTAAAATTAATAATAATATATAATAATTAATAATAATAATAAACACTCTCAGTAAAAAAGAAATAGTAAAATCTCAGTAACAACCCCTTCCAACAGAAGGTCTAGTGCAAAAATGCAACCATGACTTGACATAGACACTGACTTTATCTGGGAGCAGGACCCTTCTAGAAACTAAATTATTGTGTAGATCTTTACTGAGAAAATGAAAGGACCTTGGTTAAAGCATAGAAAGGGTGCAAAAACTATAGTAGGGAACTGAAGAATATCTGCTATGTATAAAAAAAATGGAAAAACCTATTAGGTTTATCAGACACTTCCCACTTCTTTGCTTACAAAGCTTGGCAAAGCTCTAACAGTTTCTGCTGATATTCTGCATATACTGGTTTTGTATTTTCGAGGGGACACGAGACAGAAGAAGTTGCATTTCAGCCAGAGCAGTCCAGCTGTTTCCAAGAATAAGAAAAGTACTTCTTTTTTTTAATCATATTCCCTTGACAATCTCCAGCAATCCCACACTTTTTAACTAAGGAATTTGATCTCAGAAGCATTGGAAAATGATGAAAATATTTCTGAATTATGCTTACGCCAGATATATCACACATTGCCGCCTATTCTACCACAGTGGAGCACAGCACTAAAATATCAGGCATGCCAAATCAGGCTGCCAGGCAAATATCAATTAGCAGCCAGTTATTTGAAATGCCAGCTTCTACTTCCCACATGTCAAAGACCAGGGCACTGACTCCACAAGTTACCATCCTGCTCCACATTTTGCATGCTTGTTACTATAATGATACACGACTAAATAGTTCATTGGTTGCTTTCTTAAGAGATCACATATGTAAAAGAGTGATGAAAGAACATTCCTGAGTGAAAAAAATCATGAACAGAACAGCTGCCTTCAACTATTTAAAAAACTGATTCAAAGCCAGATCAGTGAAGACATAAATAAATAAATAAATAAATAAATTTGTAACATAGTTGATGAAAGAAGGCCTTCTCAATACCAAAACCTCTGGTTTTCCATTTTGAAACTTAAGTTGTTTGGAAGAGCTATGGTTTAGAACTTCAAAAAAAGTCAGAGAGGAAAATTAACCAAAGTAACTTTTCCCCATACTTTACTTAGGACTATTTCTTAATCAGTCTTCTTCCCCATATTGGGACAGGAAAGCTTTTTCCATTCAGATCCAATTCTAAGACTGTTTTTAACCACACACATACTTCTGCACACAGTCTAGCTGTTACACAATCAATAAAGAACACGGTATGTCCATAAATGGAAAGGTAGCATGACTTTAGCCTACACAAAACACAAGCCCAGTCATCTTCAAGAATTTCTAACATCTTTGCTGGAACCTGACAGGGCATCCTTTCCTACTAAGTTTGACAGTCTTCTAATTATGCAAGAGGAAAGAAGCTGAATAGTCATTGCTGTCTTTTCCATGTTCAGCAGCAATTGCTACCGCTCGGACCCACGGAGAGACAGACTTTGCCCTATGCCAGATCAGCCAGCGCCGAGCACCAGCAGCCTGACCCTGTGCTTGGCCCCGTTGGGCCACCTGGTTGTGCTGTCATGCACAGATGCATTTGGAAAAGCCATAACCATTAGTTTTCAGATCTCCAAGATTCAAATCCATCAGTGTTCACACAAATCCTAGAGGGAAAGAGGACATTTCAGGCAAATGATCTGAACACAAAATTTAGCCTCCTTCCTAGATGGCAAAGTGTAGAAGCACCAGCTTCCAGGACTGGTCAGTTCCATTAAGGGTGAGTACCAGTGAGCCTCAGAAGAGGAATATGGAGGTTTTCTGCATAAGTCAGAGAAGAAGAGGACATTTAAACATATTAGAGAAAGCAATAAATTTGAGGGACAGCTAATGGCTTTTCCCAACTCTAATCCCTATAAATCATGCACTGACAGTCTCATCCATGAGAAAAACAACAGAAAGTGAAAGATCCAGAGCCTACTGGCTTCATAACCCACAGTCCTCAACTGAGCTAAAAATAACCACCTGAACCTCAGATCAGGATGAATAAGATTTAAAATTTTAACATTTAAATAGAACTTAAATTAAGTAGGACTTAAGTACACTTTCTTTTGAAAGATAAACCTATTTGAATTTGAAATTAGGACAGCCTACTTTAAAACACAATGCTACCGTAATCTACCAAAATCACTTAACTCACATAAATTGAAACAACACATACTTACGGAGAAAACAGAAACCACTAAGTTTACAGACACATCTGAAGGAAGAGCATAGAGCAGCCCTTTGCAATGCACTGCCAAATTTGAGCCAGGGAACCTTGTTCTAAAAATGCCACAGTAGGGCAGGAAAAAAAAAGAAACAAAGTCTGTATTCAACAAGTTCAACGACTTGTTAATTTAAAAACTGCAAATCATCTGGATATTGAAAAAGAAGGAAAGCTGCTTTCCTCTTTCATTCTCTAAAAATAAAAAAAAAAAAAGAAAAAGGCACAAAACGATAAGATACCTTTGTTCTGAAGTCCTGAAGGACATAGTGACCAGGAAAGGTCTATTCAATTAATAACTGCTGATAACCATTATTTTGCGTACAGTATACTCTAGAGTTACAGATGCAAAACATTTTAATAAACCCTTTGTTACAGAAGAATATTTAACAGTATATTGAATATTAATAAATTTTAATATAAAATGCTGTACATCGTATTTAAATTCCATTTTTACCCAAACATAGCTTGACACTAATATAGAAAAATAGTTAATCCATATCTAGTAAATAGAATATAATTCATTGTTCTCTATACAAGCATGACAAATCAGCCTCTTAATACATCTTAATGTATAAACCAGTCAGCTAAATAAAAAAGCTGCAAAGCCAATATTTGTTGGCTAATTAATATATTACAGCTCATCATAAAGACTAAATTTTAGGGAAAAAGCTTAAAGCTACAAACACAGAAGAAGATTTCTTTATTTTTACTTATTAATCTTTTTTTTCATTTTAATTACATGATTATATCTGATTTTCTGATGCTCACTAGAAGAAAGGCCAGGCCATCAATATCAATAGAACTGAATTTTGGTGATAGTACCAGTGAGAACTGCAGCTCTCATAGCGGCACTGTCATTCCTTGTTTTTTTCCACTTAGAAAGTAAAAAGCAGTCAAGCCAGGGTTTAAACAGGTTTCACGGACAGGTCTGGTCTTGAAGCTTTCTTCTTAGGCTCAGTGTCCGAGTGACTACAAAGTCTACTTTGGCTATAAGAATCTGCTTTGAGAGATGATTGTGTGCCAGACATTTTCAGTGAGTGAGACATCAGACAGGACAGTTGCCTTCGTGCCTCTTCCTTGAGCACAGTCACATAGACAAAGCTGCAGCACATGACACTTCTGCCATAGGAAGCAACCAGGAGAGAAAAACGGATGGCCAGAGCAGCAGGATTCATGCACTGACCTTTCAAGAAACACAGAACTCTCACCAAGAGCCACCTGCCTGTCCACCTTGGGTGGTTCTAACATGAAGTCTGTACAGCAAACACACCTGCCAGAAAATTAGAAGGATGATTTTCTGTTCTACTTCAGACCATCAGTTCACCTTATCCAGTCTTGCCTCTTAAACTAAGACTGATTCCAGATGTTCCAGAGTAAAACGCATGTCCACTTAAATAATGTTAGCAAACTGAGTTTCAAAAGAAAGCAAATAAAAACTTTCCTGGACTGTTCAGGGTTTCAGCTACAGCCACAAAATGGAGGATGCCATTATAATCCCTCTCCTACTGCAGTGCTACAAGTGTTAACAATCCAAAGAGCAATGCAGGTAAATCCTGTGTGCCCACAGGCACAAGAAGGAAGGAGAAGAAAATGAGCACAAACCCTCACTTTCATACTTTCTTATCACTCAGAAAAGAAGACCGTGACCTTGCAGCTTACCTATACACATCTTACATCATTCTGAGAAAAGAGATTCAATAATATAGCCTAGAAAACACTAGAAAATCAGACACGTTATAGACTCGGCTAATGGTGTTTTGCACTTACTTTGCATCACTTATTCTGGGTTTTAGGAGTTTTTTTAGAATATAAACAACACCTACACTCCATTTCATTTCATACCTTTTCCACAGTGATTAAGAAGCTTGCTTACAATCCCACTACTAAATATCCTTCCACGTATTCATATCAAAGAGCATATACAAACTCCTCTGCAAACTGTTTTCCAATTCCTTTGGGTTTTTTTTGCTATTTTCTTTTGAAGGTTCTCCAGTATTTCACACACTTCCTGAAGTGTGGACACAATACTTAAATAGTCAAAGCTAAATTAACAGAAATGAGCTATAGTCTCCATTTAATTAATGCAGTGAATGTATAACATAGCAGGGAAGCCTCTGCACAGCAACCCTTCACCTATTCCTCACCACCTTTCACCGCTGAATGCTAAACACCTCATGTACCTTGTAACAGGAACATATCACTACGAAGACACCTACCTGCTATTCCTATTACTGTATATCTAAGCAGAACATAAGCCATTTTTCCCCCAACAGAGGCCACAGTCATCCAAAGCAGTCTTTACATTACTACTTTCTAAGAGTTTTATATCCTGTTGAGCACCCTCTGTACTCTTTGATCCCAAACATGTTTATCTTGGTGCTGATCTCCATAAGACAATTGCCATATAAACTGGTTAATTCAGATCATCTCATAAACCTTGTATATACCCTTTCTTCTTTTGCTTTACTATCTATACTGTAAACTTTACTAACATTATTTTTTATATCTTAGACAAACTGCTGGCTGAAACACAGCATGATAGTGTGAAGTCAGGCTCCATGGGACCTACTAAAACCATACATATTTTGAGATCTCCCAGTATGGCATTTTTACATTGAAAATGTTCCGTACAAGCACGAAATAATACAAAAAGTACTAGTCTTACATGATTATTACATAAAAATCTTTTAAGGTTCAGTATTGCAACCTCTATGATAAAAGCCTGAAGTTCTTTCCTTTGTTTTTATTCCTTTGAGACCTGTTTTGCACTGATTAGCTTCTGACAGAAAAACATGAATTGACCATTCCGATCTTTTGCCCAATACACTAAGCTTTCTTCCAGTACGAAAACATTTGCTTGCCCAGTATCTTAATTTGCAGATAAAGGCTAGAAGTAGGATTTCAACTGTTTTAGAACCATAGAATGGCTTAGGTTGGAAGGGACCTTAAAGCCCATCCAGTTTCAAACCCCTGCCATGGCACGGACACCTCCCTCAAGAACAGGTTGCTAAATGGTCCATCCAAACTGGTCTTGAACACTTCCAGGAATGGAGCATCCGGAGCATCCACAGCTTCCCCGGGGAACCTGTGCCAGTGCCTCACCACCCTCATTGTGAAGAATTTCTTCCTAATGTCTAACCTAAATTTTCCTCCTTCCAATTTAAAACCATTCCCCCTCATCCTATCACTACATGCCCTTAAAAAAAAGTCCCTCGCCAGCTTTCTTCTAGGCCCCCTTCAGACAATCATCTTCAAAAGACAACAGATGAGAAGCTGGGTGCAGCTTCCCCAATTCAAGCAAGAGTTCACATGGCTGATGTCTACACAAACAAAATACAAGACTATTTTTTTGCAGAAGGCAGAAACGGTGCAAGCACAGAAGTACAGGGCCAGTGTATTTAGATCCATATATCGCTTGGAGAAAAATCCGAGCGAAGACAAACAATTTAAGCAGCCAGCAGTTTGGGAAAAGTTTTTACTGCCTTTACATATTACAAACGTTCTGAGAAGTCACCATTGCACTCACAAAGAAACCCACAGCCAAGCATCTGCATCATACTCTTCCCCTCCCTCAGAAAAAAAAAGAAATCAGCTAAATAGAAAGATTCAATTCTTATCACAGTCTCAGGACTTGAAGGAAAGAAACTGAAAGCCGTGCCTGGCCCGGAGAGCCATGGAAGCACGCGCTGCTCCAGCCAGGGATGCACATCTGGAGAAACGGGAGCGCCAGCGCCGCTGGGAAGGACTCGCTCGAGCAACGCTCCGGGAAGAACCCCGCGTTCTCCCACGTGCCACATGAACCAAAACGAGCAGAGGGACCTCTGCTACAAGCGAAAAACTCACCGCACCTGCAGAGCGGGCGCTTCCCCTCGCAGAGACCTCTGTCCCCTCACCACGGCGAAGAGACAGCACAAAGTAGGAAGTCACCGGGCTCAGCTCGAGAAACGCTTTTTCCCGCAGTTCTGACAGGCAGAAGCCACCGTCCCGGTGCCAGGGCTGACGGGAGCGAGGCCACGCACACTCCCAGCCCCGCCGCCCTCCCGGGATGCCAGAAGGACCCGCGCAGCCCCTCCGCGCCCGGGGGAGGTGCCCGGCTTCTCTGTCCGGCGAAGGCGCAGCCCGCAGCTCCCAGCGGCGCCGTGCTCGGCGGGCGCAGCGAGGTCGGCTGGGTGGGGCTTTGAGCATCGTGGTCTGCTGGGAGGTGTCCCTGCCCATGGAATGGGCGTTGGAATTGGAGAGGCGATAAGGTTCTTTTCGAGCCAAACCATTCTACGATGAGATCCTAAGACAGATCTGCCTTCCAGTACCTGAAGGCATCAAGAAAGCTGGGGAGGGACTTTTTACAAGGGCCTGTAAGTGATAGGGCGAGGGGGAACGGCTTCAAACTGGGAGGGGAAAGATTTAGGTTAGCCATTAGGAAGAAGTTCTTCACGATGAGGGTGGTGAGACACTGGCACAGGGTGCCCAGGGAAGCTGTGGGTACCCCCTCCCTTAAGTGTTCAAGGCCAGGCTGGATGCGGCCTTGAGCAGCCTGGGCTGGTGGGAGGTGACCCTGCCCATGGCAGGGGGGTTGGAACTGGAGGGGCTTTAAGATCCCTTCCAACCCAAACAATTCTGTGATAGATTCCGTGATATCAAAAGGCACGGAGTAACCAGCTGTGTAATGATGTACATAGCAATATTTTGATGCAGATGAGTTATATCAACATCTTTCAATTGCATAAACGTGCATAGTGACACATGAATACTGGCTGCTCACTAAGAAGCACTCACACATATGTACCCCATGCATTTTTTAGGGCATGGTGAGAGAAACAACTGAAGTTATGATCCCTTTTAAAGCTAATATATATTCCTGTTAATGACTTCAAAGAAAATTGCAGCCATCAATAACATAAAAGCAAATAAAAGGAATTAGAAGGAATTAAGTGATACTGTGAAGACAGCAAATGGAAATCCAAAATCTCCAGTAATGTACGTCTTATTAAGTAAGCACTGATGGTCCTTTCTAAGCTCTCTCCAAGAACAGATATTGCATTTTAATACCTTTATCAATATAGAAGACATCCAGAGGTCTTGGCACTAATTCAGCAAGAGATCCATAACAGACAATAAATGTGTTCATTCTATACTAGTGTCACAGACAAGCTGCAGCAGATAGGGATAAGCTGTAGCAGATAGGGATACAGAAGCTTCTTTTAAAACCAGCAATATTTCAGTTGTCCACAGCTGCTCACTGTTACCAGGCTCAAGCATTACCAGTCTAGGACAACAGGTTCCCCCAGCATTTGTCTCCACATCTGCCATCTCCAGAATCTCACCGCACTTCCAAGATCTTTCGCCCTGCAAGATCTTCAGCTTTCCACTCTCCTAGCCCCTGACCTTCCCATGTGACAGTCCACATGCAAAAGCCCACAGCATGAACAGCCTACTCACCAGTTCATGCCTATTAATTAATGGGAGGATTCAGGAAATGCCCCTTTTGTGTGGTTCAGGTATCAGAAGAAGTCACAAGCAGCCCACACAGCTGTCAGCAGCAAGCAGCAGGTTTGTACTTAGCAGTTTAAAAATTGTTTCAGACACTTGCTCTGCACGCACACCAAGATTACTTGTGGTAATTATCTGTCAGCAGTCACAATTATAGCTTTTCTTGCCTGTTTTTTTTGTTTGGTTTGGTTCATTTGTTTGTTTTGCCTATCATAACTACCCAAACCAGAATCCCTGCTGATACCATTCTGTAAACGAGCAGGTTGGCTGAGAGCAAAATCCCACAAGCACAAGCCCTGGGTATCAGGCCAAGCTGTTGGTGAGCTGATACCTACTTAATTGACTTGTTTCTACTGCCATGACTTGTCCAGCTCATGGTTTTGCACGCCTCTTTCCCTCACAGCAGCCATTTGAACACACATGCTCAGGACACAACTCCAACTTTCAGACCACTTCCTTAGCCATCACCTGCTTTAGCTAATCATCAGATTCAACCAGCTAGCCTGTTGATTCGCTTTGTAGTTTAACTATGTCCTCATGATTCATCACCTCAGTATAAGGCTGCACCGTGAACTCCCTGATGTTTGTAAATTCCCTCTGCTATTTGTAAGGATTGTAATTACAACACATTAGCATGTATACCAATACTATGAAAACTTGCATTTATTTTACTACTAGGTGACACAAAACAGAAAAGTGATTCTACAGAAAGAAACTCAAACTGTAATCTCAACTCTCCTTAACTTATGAGGGTTTGGGTTTTTTCCCTTTGGTGAACATGAAAGAAAGGGCTGGACTAAGCCTGTTGTTTGTTTTTTATTATTTGGACCCGTATTCTGGACAGGTTCTAACAGTTCCCTGTGCTGGCAGATTAATACACTGAGCAGACATCTTTCAGTAAGTCAATAAAAACGATCTGTCAAAGTGATGAAAAGTTGCACCAAACCTAGGAAAACTGTTCAATAACAGCTTAACTTTTAAAAACTTTGTCATTCTTCTGACTGCCAAAGGATGATGTACATTCTTAAATTAAAGCTCCCATAGTGTTAAATGTTTTGGTGTGGACTGTTCTGTAGCACTTAAGAGATTCTAGTATGCAGAGGACACAACGAAAGCTGCAGTGATTGTTCCAGCTACCACTATTTGTCATGACTTAATAGTAAGGAAAAAAACATCTTACAAAAAAAGGTGATGAGATTTACCGAAAGTCATCTGTCACGGAAGACAGGAAACCTTTGGACGACAATAGAAATTATTCCAAAAATGCATGTTAATATTCACATTTACAGGCATTTTTATACAGTTTGCACTGGAATGCTCTAAAATACAAACTCTTCAGCCCTGAGGGCGGGTGTGCGGAAAGTGAACCTGCTGTTCCTGAAAGATGGAGGAAGAAAGTCCCTTCACAAAGAAGACTCACTGATTTCACTGCTCATTCCTCTTTACCGATGTTCTTTTAGCTGGTGGTTCTGGGATGGCTGCTTCAGGGAACATCTGATCGCACACGCTGCCCCTTTTTGAAGCACTTGCACTGTCCCTGTTAGCAGGAGAAGACAGGACACTGCAGTACTGCTGCTAAAAATCTGACCCTCACTGCACATCAATTTGTTACCTTACTGTAGCTCATTTTTGAAAAGCTTTTATCTTTGGTATTACGTACAACCACACCCTATAAAGTTACTAATCACTGTATAATTACAGTGAGTCTGTAAAAATGAACACTTTGGCACAGAACAGAGAATTGTGTAGTAGAAGTGGAAAAATAAGCGGTACACTTCCACAGGCCAGTTTGAAAACTGACCTTGCAGCATTTAGCTATGCAGTCTTAATGAACGTAGGTTTGAAGGAAAATATGTACAGTGTTCTTCAAGAAGAGACAGGAAACAGTTGAAGACTCGGTGATATATTAAGAAAAGCATGGACATGCATCCACCAACAACTACTAAAACATGAGAAGGTAACATTTTCTAAAAATCGTTTACACACAGAGGAAACTCTCAAGCATTCAGAATTGTAATTTCAAGAAGCACTCAAAAACTCTGCCACATTTTTGAGCTGCATGTATATCTGATTTTGTTCCACCCGAGATATAAAACTTTTACATTCGAAGTTATGTAAGTGCTACACTTGCCCAAGAAAAGAAGCAAAACATTTCAAAATTTGAGGGACAACTTAGTCAGATTCTCATTCAAGGAATGAAATAAAGGTAAGACACTTCCAATACCATCTCACTTGTTCAGCCATTTCTGATAACTTTCAAATTACTTAAAATCATGTATTCAAAACAGTTCTAGGCTAAACATCCTTGCCAGTCCAATCATCACTGAACTGAAGGCAGAAGTGAGTGAATCCAGACGATCTATATGAACGAGCAAAATAGTAATGACCAGGAGAAGAAAACTGATCCATCTTAACCATTTCACTAGTATCCAGAAAACTGTTGCTTGTTGCTGTTGGCAAAGAGGAAGTTGATGCATGTGGCATTGATGTATGTTGCCTGAGATGCTCTGATAAATTTGCTACTTTGTCTCACAAATTTCTAGCCAAAGCAAGATCAAATCTAACTGACCTCTTAACTCTGCCCTTTCCATCTATTCCCACTGGGCCTGCAGCACTTGAAACCACACAGGGTCCTCAATCCTTACAGCAATACTTCCAGCTACAAAGGCTTCAGTCAGATCTTGATCATCAATTCTGTTGAAAACCTGGCACTTTCTCCACACTTGATGCAAAGTATTGACTAATTCAAATACCAAAGCCATAACTTTACTTTCCCACAAACTTGTAAACATAATGTAATTGCAAAAGGAAATAGAAAAAAAATTACATCTTAGATTTCTAAACCAAAGATATTTGTATTGACTCTTTTTTTATTTACATTTTCTTTAATGCTCATGTTAATATTACCTATAAAGGACTACCTGATTAACTGAGACTTGAATTTATTTTTACAGAAATTCAAAGGTAGCCATGCCATATTTTTTATGGATAGGTTTTCTAGCTTAAAAAAATGGATTAAAACCATTCTATTTTTATTTCACTATTTTAAACATTTGCATAGAAACATTGTTCTTAAATGTTAACTTATATTTCCAACTACTGAAAAGACAGCAGCACATCTCCGAAAAAAAGTCTTTCCGGATATATACAACAGCAAAGAAAATAATTGTTTGTATTCACATTTGGAAATTCTAACTGCTTTAGGACCTACAGCTTCCTTGCACATTAACATTAAAATTGCTGTGAGTTCAGATCTGGCAGGTTAATGTTACAGGAAATGAGTACCATGGCCTTAAAGTTTCACTGCAAACTCAGCCACATTCTCAGCTTCACATGATCACCAAATACACGCAGTTGGATAGCTATGCCATATAACAGAAACTATCATTGTAATAATATTTTTTCCCTGCCAGCAGCAGAATAAAACTTTCTTCTGCATACAAAGATTATCAGCTTATAAAAGGTGCAATACCAGAGCAATGCAAAGCAATACAAGCTGGTGCTTCCTCAATCTCTCCTTTACCTCATCAACATTCCTGCCTTATAATTATGCCAGTACTGGCGCTCACATGACCCTGTATAAGCTAACTCAGTCCTACATTACTTGTTTGGTGGATTTTTTCCTGGGCCAATAACCTGAACCACCTCATTTCCTAAATGCAAAGAGGAGGGGGAGGAGGGGCTGGCACTGATTTTCATCAACATAAGCCACTGTAGAACCACACACAAATGAAAACCAGGAGTGTCTTTCTAGTCCCTACTGCTTTTGCTTGGGGTGGGGGTTTGGAACTCCAGTGAAAATACTCAGATTCTGTTATCAGTTTCTGAGTATATACAACTTTGTTTTGCAAAAAATAACTTGTTAGAAACCTGCAACGCAAGACTACATTTAAGGGGTGTTTAAATCTGTATTCCTTAAATTCTATTCTAAGATAACACAAAAAATTCCACAACAGCAGCACTTCCAGAACTGTGCTCTTAAATTACTGATTTATTACTATAGCCTCTGTTTCACTGCAGTACATTGGCCAAGCTTTTGACTACCTTATCACCAAATAAGAAAAAATAACGTGCAACAACTGTACCACTTTGATGTGACAGTTTTAGAGGCAGACCTACAAACTGTCCAAACGTTACAGAAGGGGCAAGAAATATGCCAACTGCTATTCCATGCAGTGAGCAATTTAATATACAGAAAGGTTTTAATGGTTACATGTAATTATTTGTGAATCATCTTAATCTCTGTTCTAGAGAGGATTTATTCATCACAAAAAGAATCAGGTGTTTTCCTAAGAAGGCCACAAAGCCGTTATCCATTTCAGAATAGAGAACTATGCAATACTTCCTTCCCGTCACATCTTCCTTCGTGGTATTGCCACACCATAACATCAGCTGTAATTGCGGTCTGTTAAAATGTTGGCAAAAAAGGGACCCTTTTTCCCCAGAGTGCTGCCTTTGGAGGCTTACTACAGAAATTTTTAAAATGTTTTTATCCTGTAGTAATTCAAGCTTCCCAAACCTCTTACTACAATTGCAAAAGTAGAGAAACATAATTAAACCCATTTGCACAGACCAAGGGAATTACTAAAAATCTCATGTGGTTTTAATAGTGGGACTACAAGACACCATTGCCTCCAATTTTCCCTCCCAAGACCACAGCAAACAGATGATGACCACAACCCGCATGAGTTACTTCTCTGACAAGGAGTCACTACATGGGGAGAGTCACAGTAGTTTATAGTAACTATCAACCTGCACTGATAGCTAGTTTCTCACAAACATATTTTAACAAAGTTCTAAAAATGGGGAAAAGGCTACAGAGCTGAGAGTGGCTTATCATACAGGTACTCCTCTCCTCCCACACACATCATGTTTGGCTTTGAGAAGCTTCACGTAATTTCTGGAGGCAGCGTAATTTAAAGGCTATGTTCTGAATAGCACCACATTTTCCAAATTAAAGGGTAGAATTGCAACACCACAGAAGTGACAGACAACTTCCAAGATGCAAAACAGCCTCTTCAAAGGCACAGTGTTAATTACCAGACCTGAAAACTCTTGAATCTCTGCCAAGCAAAGCTCCTTGCTGACCTGGCCCTCAAAAGACAACGGGGCTGTTACTTCTCAGGTTCCTTACCTTAACACAGTGTGGCTCCTGACCCACCATGTGCCATCCCAGTCTGGGTGTACTCTGCAGGGGGAAGGTTTGGGTATCAGGGGGCCACAGGGGAAAGAAGCATGGGCTGCTCAGTGCCAGACACAGCTCCTTCCAGCCAGCCCCCCAGACCCACCACAGGGCTGAGCCCCTCAGCCAAGCTGGTGGTACCTCAGGGAAAACGTGCTTGTGAAAGAGGAAAAACACCAGACAGACAAAGGAAGAGTGAACAAAACTGAGAAAAAAAGCAACAGAGGTCAGAGGAGGAACAACTCAATGGTTGAGTTGATGTTTCTTGCAGTTCACAGAGGACCCACACCAGAGAACATAGTCTCTGCAGGATATCCGCCACAATAAAGGAAATGTGGGAGAAGGATGGAGCAGGGCAACATCCCTGCATATGGACCACAACACCCCTCCCTCACCAACCCTCCCCACACCCGCTCTGGTGTTCTAAAGGAAGCGAATGTAATGTGTGTCCAAGGCAGTGAGAAGTTCCTGGAGTAAAGCTGAGGTTGGCTTAAAGGGACAAGAGGTGTTTTCCCTCTGTTTCAGCACTTTATCTTCTTGATTCCAAATATTTGAATCAGTAATTAAAAATATATACATTAATTGGCAATAAAGTTACTTTTCCCTAAGTCAAGTCCACTTCGCCTGCAATACTAACTGGTAAGGAAACTATTGATTTTGACTAGTTTTCGTATTCCTGTTCCTCCTTATTCTTACTCGCTGAGGTGGAGTGGGAGGGCAGTTTGGCTGTTAGCCTAGACCCACTCTTTTGCGTACATTCTGCTTTCTGCTGCCTCTCAAATCAACTGGATGACATATGCTGACATAAATGAGGGGGCTTCAGATGTGAAGCTTTGCTCCCAGTCCCCAAACCACTTTGTACAGAAAAACTCAAGGGAGGTTCAGCTATGATCCTGTGGTGCTGAAGGACCAGTACCCAGAACATAAGCTGGTACAATAAGGCAGCAGCCCACCAAGAAGTTGCCCAAGAACTCTGGCATCTTAGCCAGAGCAGCAACAGACTACTGCCATTTTGCTTGGCTACTCCAGACAGACAGAATTTTATAATGGTTTGGGTGGAAGGGACTTTAAAGATCATCCAGTCCCAATCTGTCTGCCATGGGCAAGAACATTTTCCACTAGAACAGGTTGCTCAAAGCCTCATCCAACCTGGCTTTGAACATCTCCAGAGATGGGGCATCCAGGATTTATTTGGGCAACCTGTTCCAGTGCCTCACCGCCCTCACAGTATAAAAATTCTTCTCTATTTTTAATCTAAATCTCCCCTCTCTCAGCTTAAAACCACAACCCCTCATCCTATCTCCACTCCCCAGCTTTCACAGTATCACAAGGTTGGAAAGGACCTCTGAGATCATCAAGTCCAACCTATAACCCAACACTAACACCAACACTAACACCAACCATCATCTAAAACATGGCACTCAGTGCCTCATCCAGTCTCCCCTTAAACACCTCCAGGGTCGGCAACTCCACCACCTCCCTGGGTGGCACATTCCAATGGCCGATCACCCTTTCAGTGAAGAACTTTTTCCTCACATCAAGCCTAAACTTTCCCTGACAAAGCTTGAGTCCATGCCCTCTGGTTCTGCCACTGGTCACCTGAGAGAAGAGACCAATCCCTGCCTGACTACAACCTCCTTTTAGGTAGTTGTAGAGAGCAATGAGGTTTGAACACGACGTGGCTTACGTCCCCTTCTTTCCATCGACGATACATCCTCTTTTTCTTACTTAGTTCCTTCAGAAGTTCCCTACTCATCCAGGCTGGCCGTCTGCCCCTACGACTCTTCTTACAACACATGGGGACAGCCTGCTCCTGCGCCTTCAAGATTTCATTCTTGAAGTGCATCCAGCCTTCCTGGACCCCCTTGCCACTAAGAACTACTTCCCAGGGTACTTTCCTGACCAGTTCCTTAAATAATCCAAAATCTGCCCGCCGAAAGTCCAGCATCGATGTTCTGTTCCTGGCTTTTCTTGTTACATTGTTTAGAGAGAACTCAATTATCTCATGATCACTAGACCCCAGACAGCCTCCGACAACAACATCACCCACCAGCCCTCCTTTGTTTGTAAACAGCAGGTCAAGCAGAGCCTCACCCCTGGTGGGCTCACTCACCAGCTGTGACAGAAAGCAGTCCTCAATACACTCTAAGAACCTCCTGGACTGCCTCCTCTCAGCAGTGTTAAGTTCCCAGCAGATATCTGGAAGGTTAAAGTCTCCTAAAAGAACAAGGGCAGCCGATCTAGAGGCAGCCTCCAGCTGTTTAAACAACAGAAGATCCAAATCCTCCTCCTGGTCAGGCGGTCTGTAACACACTCCAACCAGGAGGTCAGACCTGACTGCCCCTCTGACTCTTACCCATAGACACTCAACCCGGTCATCACCGATCTCGACTTCAACAGCATCCAGGGTTTCCCTAGTGTAGAGGGCCACCCCTCCACCCCTCTTCTCACGCCTGTCTCTCCTGAAGAGCCTGTAGCCTTCCATGGCAGCACTCCAGTTATGACAGTCGTTCCACCACATTTCCGTGATAGCAACTATGTCATAGCTCTCCCGCTGGACCAGGACTTCTAGCTCCTCCTGCTTGTTTCCCACACTGCGTGTGTTTGTGTACATGCACATCAGTTGGGTTACTGACAACCCCCTTTGGGATGGCTCATCCTCCACGGGGACATCTCTGGTGAGCCTAGTAACTCCCCCCTCCCGCTTCATGCCTAGTTTAAAGCCCTCTCAACAAGTCCTGCCAGCTCCTGAGCTAGAATCCTCTTACCCTTTGGAGTTAGATAAGACCCATCTGGGTCAAACAGGCCAGGTGCTGTAAAGGTTTCCCCATGATCACAGAACCCAAAATTCCTCTGCCGGCACCAGCCCCTAAGCCATTTATTAACTGCATATATTCTCTTGTTCCTATCTGTATCCATCCCTGCCACCGGAGGAACCGAGCAGAACACCACCTGTGCTCCTGCCCTATCTATTGACCATCCCAGCTCCTGGAACTCCTTTTTAACTATCCTTGACCCTCTTTTTGCTAGCTCATCACCACCAGTCTGGACCACCAGAAGGGGGTAATAATCTGAGGGTTTAATTAGGTCCGGGAGTCTCTTGGCGATTTTGCCTACCCGTGCTTGGGGAAGGCAGCAGACTTCCCTATGAGTTGGGTCCATCCTACAAATAGGGCCCTCCGTCCCTTACAGAAGGGACTCTCCCACTACAATGACCCTCCTTTTCTTTTACTTACTTGAAGTCCTGACCTATCTGACAAGCAATGTGAGGTTAACAGCCTCCTCAGGTGAGTCCTCTGTAATACTATCCTCCACCTGAGCATCAAATTCCAGTACCCCAAAACTGTTTTGTAGGGGCAGCTGGAAAGGTGGCAAATTGCATGCCATCATACTTCATTCTTCAATTTCTAAGCCACTCATAAAAAGAAGTATAACTCACTTATTTTCCTCTTCCAAGTTTCTCAATACCATTCTAGGGAAGAGTTTTGTTGCTTGCTTTTTTTGTTGTGCTTGTTTAGGGTTTTTATGATGCAGCAGGAAAAAAAGTGATCAATATGAAAACATTTGCTGGTAGCAACTCTTGTCACTTCCAGAAACTATTTAAATGAAGTAAATGGCTAGTTTTATTCCCCTAGGAAAGGAACAGTTCTGAAAATGCAGAAGACTGAAGTTGTAGAACACACTGGTAAAAAAGAAACATTTCCCATGTAAAGAAAAAGAAAAAAAAAGTCTGCCTTGCCCAGAGTAATAAGATGTGTGCTGAACAGTATTACATTTTTAGTTTATTTAGGACTATTGTACAAGGGAACTTCAAGAACAAGAAGTCTGCCAACACTGTGCCACCAAATGTTCCAGAGAGACTTTACCACAGGTTCCAAATCTATGCATGCAGTATTCAATGGACTATCAACTCCGTTCAAAGTCAGCTGGTTATTGCCTTTTTTTGTCTACTTTTAAATAAATTTGGTACCTTATGGCACATTTACACTTAGCTGAAGCAGAAGAAAATGAAAGAATGTAGTTCAGTGCATAATGGCACTATCTTCCAAAACAAAGAGATACTATACTTTCAGGCCTGCATGCAGGCAAGTTCAAATACAAGATCTGTGCAACCTCCTTTACCAGGAAACTTGAGAAAACTAAGCAAGCAAGTCCATGCATGGGAAGATAGCATGCAAAACATACAAAGAGTAATTAAGAGTAAGCTGACAAACCTGTGTTAAAAAGAGAGCAGGAGAGCACACATAATGTCTCTTCAGTTTTGCCTTTAACTAGATAAACATTTGTTCAGACAACCAGGTGTTACCAACCTTCTTACACCCCATCCCAAATTACACAAAGATGGATACTCTCTTCTCAAAATATTTCATGAATAGTTCATGAATTCTGATAAAACATCCTGTATAGAAGCACTCTTAAATAAAGGATAAATTTGAGATGTTACATTTGATAAACTGTAATAGGTACTAGACAGCTATTCTAATCCTTACTTTCCAACCTACAAATAAAATACAAGCCTGAGATTTGCCACAGCTTTAACTTTGTCTCACCTCATCTAATCCCTTATAGTGGGGTATGACAAGTTGTATCTTCAACCTTAGTTCTAAAGATTTAATTCTATGGTGTTTACTTTTTGGTGCATGGGAAGATATTACAGTCCTCAGCAGCAAAGTGATACAGCACTACAGTAACAGTTGCTCTAAGCTAGAAAAACACCATATTATTTTTAAACTAGCTTTCACTGGAAGTGATTTAAAAACAGCTGGGCCAGAACATCCCTTTAAACAGTTAACAGAACTCCCTCAGCTGCTTCCCATCCAACCCAAAATACATAATTATGGAGGCTAAGCAAGAAACACCCAGTAACATAAGTAGTCCTGGAAACAAAGCTAAGCCAGCTTCCCTTCATAGGTTTATTCTAGGTTACAAGTGGCCTGGGACTGTATTTCCTTTGGTTACTTTTCATGGAAATTGAAGGCCTTATGAGCTGTACAGCCTCCTACAACAACTACAGTTCATTTCATTTGATGCAGCCAGCAATCAAATGCACCTTCCATTTCTCACCTGAAACTGAGAATGGATGCAAAAATCCTCAAGACCTGTCAGGAAAAGGAGTCACACTGTTCAGGGTATTATACTCTGAATTATGAATTCAAATTTAAATAAGTTTCTAAGTAGTAATTCAGGTATACCAGCTTTTCAGCTCATTTTCAAGTACAAAATCAAGATTTATTTCACTCTTATGCACACTCTGTAGCAGCACAACTACAGTCTATGAAAATAACATTTTTGTAAGTAGCTATTTAAGTAGATACAATACTTTTGAGAAGATATTCACACAAATAATATGAATGGCAGAGCACTTTTCCACAATAAAATATTCCACAACACTGCCCAAGCCAGTTCCAGTTCTCACAAACTTGGGCATAAAATCCTCAGTCTTGTAAGCAGAGTTTAGAACTATTATTTCCCTGTATTAAGCAGAAAAACTATAGAAGAAATAGTGCTCATTATGGTGTGCTAAATACCAGAGAACATGCAAGAAGTTCATAAGCTTGTTCAACTGCATAAGACATTACAAACTGTAAATACAATTATTTTGCCATTTTCCTTTGGGACACAACAATATGCATCTTTGTAACATACTGCACTGGTCAATTAAAATAAAGGTTTTCAAAGAAAAAGCAACTTTAAGGAAATCTCAACAGCCAATGGCTGCTTATTCTCCACAGCTTCTACAAGGTCCGTGTAACTCTTCCACACACGACCCACCAAGCATATTTACAGTAAACTCTTCCGCAAGAGATAACTGTAGAGTACTTACGTCTATCAAATGCAAAAATCTTTTACTAGAAGTAACATAGGGCTTCATCCTTCTCTGTAGATTGCTCTGTAAAAACGTATTTTGGCTAACTTGTGGATGTAGCCAACCTTCAGTTCCATACGGAGATGCACATTCCATTCCATTGTGAAAGCAATACTAGATCAAACAAACTGCAATTACCTATGCTTTTTTTGCGTATCTGATGTAGAAGCAACCATTAATACAGACTCCTCAAGCTTTTATTAGGTAACGGTTTACAAGATGTTTAACAAGTCCTTAAGATTAAGTCATCTCATCACTACATTCACATTTTATAACTAATCTATTGCAAAAAGGAACTAACATTAAGTTTAGGTGAGCCCTTTACATAAAGCTCTTTCCCAAACCATTCAAAATTTTGATAACAAAATAGTAAGTTCAAGGGATCTTCTATTTTCCACTTGCAACTCACCCAACCTTTTAAAGCAGCAAAGAGTTATTAAAATTTTTAACATTTAATATCTGAAGAAAACTTGCTTTTGACTTCCTACATTGTGATAATCACCATCAGGTTCATCGTAACAGAGTTGTTGAAAATGCTGAAAGCTTCAGCATATGATACAAACTACTCTTTTAAACATTAAGTGTTCGATAAGCTCAGAAGTAAGGAACATTAAGTGCAACTGTTCACTTAAAGCACAACAGAATACAATCTAGTTTGCTAGTAAAGTAGTTTTAATCCCATGACTCAGGTGGACTTGCAGAATACATCTTCTTTCCTCCGTGGTTTATGTTGTCCTTGCCTCTGTAATGCTATGACACAGAAGAGGTATTTATTTAGAATCATTAATACTTTCAATCATTTAACAGTAAAAGTCACTACAAAACAATTCTAGCTTTCTGCACGTCTCAACATAATTTGAATATCTTATTTTTACAATAAACACAAAATCACTTTCTTCATTAAACTCCTATACATTAAGTCTTTAGACCCCAGTGTGAAATTAGCATGCTTTAACCAACTTCAGATTTTCATCAAGTGTGGGAATAATCCTTCCCAAAGTTCAAATCCCAACTGATTTGTGTTGGGTAAGAGAGTAAGTTCACACAACTTGGAGAAAAAAATTCTTTCTCCATTTCTTAAGTAAAAATAGCTGTCTGCATTACCTTCCCAGACAAATCTTTTTCCTGTGGAAAAAGGATGAAGCCCAGTCATCTATTAAGATTGTTCCAAAATAATCAGAAGACTCCAACAGATTCCTCTTTCAAATTCATCATTTCATTATCAAGTGGCCCTTTCATATATTCCCTTTGAAAGAGAAAATGAATCTTGGAAAAACACAAATAATGAACACCATAAGCCTTACTGAACACCAGATGATACAAGCTGATCAAAATGTGCAGTTTCTGTAAGTCAGTGACATCAGGAAGTCTTCTAAGAAAGGAATTATAATCTGATGATCTCCAACTGGTGCACTGCATATGTGATTAAGAAGGCAGTACTCCCAACACAGACAGGTAACTCAGAGGTCGCAAGGGGCACAGACGACAGGCTGAGACCTCGAAATGACAGATTTCACAAAAAGCTGAAGACACTCCACAAAGGCTGGAGATGCGTATTTGGAAGAAATCTAGACTCAAAACCTGATGACATCCACCTCTGTAAGCCATCTATCCAAATTTCAAAAGGCATCCTTGAAAAGGAACATAAGAGAAAGATCCACTGAGGCTGCAAGTGTGAGAAAGAAGCAAAAGTTTAAGTGGGTAACTGAGGATCCAAGAAAAAAGATTCAGATCTGATAAGCCAAACTGGTTAGGCAAGTAAATACACCCAAAACATCCAATATGGAAAGAGATAATTAATCAAAGGAAGCTCTGGGCTTGAAATCAAGCTTCAGACACTGAGCAGTATTTCTCTTGCAGTCTCAGAGAGTATTAACATTTGGAATGCAACTGGGATGTGATAAATGTTCTTACAGAAGTAAGAGATCAATGAAAGGCTTTTGATCAAAGCATTAAAATCCAAGTAGATAAAAGCAAGTATCAAACATCAGCTAAAAAAAAAATTCTACTAAGTAGGAGTCAGCATAGGAATCAAATCCTAAACCAGTCACTGCAGAGTGGCTTGAGACACCTAGGTTGTCCGTTGCTTAAGCTGTATTTTGTCATCTGATACTGGCAACACTAAAAGACCAGAAAGCTTCTCATCACAGACATAAAGAACAATTTTGACATGGATCAGACTGGGTCATTTATCCTGCTATATAGCTAAAGTTTTTAGTCAAAAGAGTTACCTAATTGAGCGATTCATAACAAGCAGTAACTATGTATTCAAACTGTTTAGAAGGCTGCTTGATGAAGTCCAGCGGGAGATGGTTCTGAATGGCAAAGGAGTCCATGAGGGCTGGATGCTCCTCAAGAAGGAAGTTCTGGCGGCGCAAGAGCAGGCCATCCCCCTGTGCCATAAAATGAGTCAGCGGGGAAGAAGGCCAGCTTGGCTTAACAGAGAGCTCTGTGTTGGTCTAAGGAAAAAGAGGAAAATATATGAGCTTTGGAAGAGGGGACAGGCTTCCCAGAAGGACTACAAGGAGCAGGTGAGATCATGTAGGCAAAAAATTAGAAGGGCTAAAGCCCAACTGGAACTTCAACTGGCCAGTTCAGTGAAATACAATAAGAAATGTTTCCTCAAGTATATTAAGAGCACCAGGAGGACCAAGGAGAATCTCCCTCCCTTACTGGATGCAAGGGGAACGGTAGTAACAAAGGAAGAGGACAAGGCAGAGGTACTTAACACCTTCTTTGCTTAGGTCTTTAGTAAGGTGTTCTCTGGGCTCCAAACCTCCTGAGCCAGAAGACTGTGAAGACAAACCCTCAATGTTCCAAGAAGACTTGGTTAAAGACCTGCTCGACCAATTAAACAACCACAAATCTATGGGGCTGGATGGGATACACCCAAGGCTATTAAGGGAGCTGGCAGAGGTCCTTGCCAAACCCCTTTCCCTCATCTGTCAACAGTCCTGGCTGACTGGGGAAGTGTCGCTTGATTGGAGACTGGCAAATGTAACTCCCGAAGTGCTGCTCAACTGGAGACTGGCAAATGTAGCTCCCATTTACAAGAAGGGTCAGAAGGATGATCTGGGGAATTATAGGCCTGTCAGCTTGACCTCGGTACCAGGGAAGGTCACGGTACAGATCATACTGAATGCTATCACACAGCACACGCAGGACAGCCAGGTGATCACACCCAGTCAACATGGGTTTATGAAAGGCAGGTCCTGCCAAATTAACCTTATCTCCCCTTCTATGACAAGGTTAATGGATAAAGGAAAGGCTGTGGATGTGCTGTACCTGGATTTTATAAAGCCTTTGACACCGTTTCTCACAGCATTCTGCTTGAGAAACTGGCTGCCATTGGCCTGGACAGGCACACCCTCTGCTGGTAAAAAACTCGCTGGATGGCTGGGCCCAAAGAGTGGTGATAAATGGAGTTAAATCCAGTTGGAAACCAGTCACGAGTGGTGTTCCCCAGGGTTGAGTGCTGGGTCCAGTCCTGTTCAATATCTTTATCAATGATCTGGACAAAAGGATTGAGTGTACCCTTAGCAAGTTTGCAGATGACACTACGCTGGGTGGAAGTGTTGATCTGCTTGCAGAAAGGGAGGCTCTGCAGAGGGATCTGGACAGGCTGGATCGATGGGCTGAGACCAATGGGATGAGGTTCAACAAGACCAAATGCCCAGTCCTGCACTTGGGACAAAAAAAAACCCATGCAGCATTACACGCTTGGGGAAGAGTGGCTGGAGAGCTGCCTGGAGGAGAAGGACCTGGGGTTGTTGGTTGACAGACAGCTGAACATGAGCCAGCAGTGTGCCCAGGTGGCCAAGAAAGCCAATGGCATCTTGACCTGTATCAGAAACAGTGTGGCCAGCAGGACCAGGGAGGTGATTGTGCCCCTGTACTCAGCACTGGTGAGGCCACACCTCAAGTACTGTGTTCAGTTCTGGGCCCCTCACTACAAGAAGGACATTGAGGTGTTGGAGCGTGTCCACAGAAGAGCAATGAGGCTGGTGAAGGGGTTGGAGAACAAGTCCTATGAGGAACAACTGAGCAAACTGGAGTTGTTTCATTTGGAGGAGACTGAGGGAAGACCTCATTGCTGTCTAAGGCCGCCTGAAAGGAGGCTGTGGCAGAGTGAGTGTTCATCTCCTCTCTGAAGTCACAGGTGATAAGACCACGGGAAATGGCAGGAAGTTGAGCCAGAGGGGGTTCAGACTAGATATTAGGAAGAATTACTTTACCGAAAGGGTGGTCAGGCACTGGCACAACTGCCCAGGGAGGTGGTTGAGTCACCATCCCTGGAGGTATTTAAAAAAAGGATAGACGAGTTTTTAAGGGACATCGTTTAGCGGATGATGGGTGCGGTTGGACTCCATGATCTCAGAGGCCTTTTCCAACCAGAAGATTCCATGATTCTATGAGCTCCTACTCTACCTGTGCAGTAGAAAAACTTCTGGAAGTACAATCTTTGTGTATATTTGCACAAACCTCTTCTTTCACAGAGTAATTCTTGATCCTACAGATCAAGACTAACACATCCAGTAAACCCATGCTACAAAAGTTTGTCAGGCAAGTTGCTCAAAATTAGTTTCAGATATATCGAGCACTTTGAAGATGCACAACCAAGACAAGAGACACAGTTACAGTCAAAACTGTTTTAGTGGCATTCTCTGCTACACTTTTATACTGAGATAAAGTTCAAACAGCCAACACCTGCTGTTCATTGCCAGACTTACCTGCTGGGTATTATAAGACTTAAAGCCTTTTTCTCCTTCAAAAGAAAAAGCAATTTCTTCCAGCCAAACAGGAACTTCCTGATGGGCCTACAGAATTAAAAAATTAATTTAGAGACTTTGCTTTACATATTATGAGTTCCATAATTGCACCAAAGAAATAATAGTTGCTGGGTACATCAAAGTGAGATCCTAAAGAACACAAAAAGCTAAGATTTTAAACTTACATCTGAGAGCACTTTAACTAGAGACTGTGCAAGATGGCCATCTGAACTGTCATCAAAGAAGCAGACTGCTTTGCCTGTATTACCACAACGACCAGTTCGCCCGATTTGGTGTACATACTCATCAATGGTGGAGGGAAGATCAAAATTAATAACATGTTGAACGTTTTCAATATCTAGACCTCTTGCTGCCACTGAAGTTGCCACAAGAACCGGACACTTCCCGGAACGAAAATCACGAAGAGCTAATTCTCTCTCTCTCTGTTTCCTGTCTCTACAAAGAAAGCAATGGTTAGAATGAACATCTCGAAAAATCTGCAGTATTACTTAAGATGCAAGTTAAAAGCTCACGATGCCGGACAGAAGTAATTCTTGGGGAATGGTGCTGGTGGTGAGGAAACAACCTCTACACTTCTGGTTTAGATTTTCTGAATTTTTAATTTATGAGCTGTGAGACACAATAATTATTTTCATCTACATCTCTAGAGAAACTAATTTTCTTAAAAGAACCGGAAATAGTCATGCATCAAACTCACAGCCTCCCTAAGATGACCCACTTGTTGAACTGATAGTTTTCTAATGCCACAGTTCAAAGTGCTTTTGCTACTGCTTTCTAACACAAACCAGAACAGCAAGGATGAAACCTACCTAGACTCCTGCACAGGACATTTCTGAGATACTTTAAGAAGTGTCGCCAACCAACAACAGTACAGAACTTGCCTTTTGTTTATCATTATGAGAAGAAAACTAGATTTGCTTTGGCGTTTGCATTTTTAAAGAATATTTAAGATAATCCAGTACTTAAATACAGTAGATCAGAGTTCAACTCATGTTCTTTGTTGTCCAAATGAGAGAACAAATTAGAAAGCTAAAAAACAGTGCTCTTGAATCTAACATGGAACTAGTGAAGTTTGGTATGACCACTGTTCCAGAGAAGAACAACCACACTTACTTCAACTCAAAAAACTCAAGTGAATCAGAAATCAGTTAACAATCATGACAGTTCAGCAGCTTCCATGGAATCAGTTAATCTGTTTGTAAGTACACTTCAACTCAGTGTAGTAATTGAACAGAAACACGGTAAGAACCCCCTCCCACACAGGCTGTAGGACAGCAATTCAGGTTATCCGAGAAATGAAAGCTATATCATCTCAAAATGTCCCTTCACACATCTGGAAGACTGGCAGAGCAGAGGATACACTCAAACATTTTCTATCTGTGTACAAAGATCATTTTAACCCATGTACACCCTTGATACTCTTATCTGTCAGAACACTGCCTAAAACAACAAGAATTCACATCCCCTCCTCCTGTTACAAGATGCAAAATTTTCTAAAATGGTATTTCTCACTTGCTACCCTTCACTGGGAATTCAAGATGCAGCTTGTTGTCCTACATTTTGACAAGTAAACAAAACTCCAAAGAACTTCATTCCAGTATATTATGTGAAAAAGACTTTAGATAGGTTTAGACCTGGAATTAGCAACTATTTCACCTTGTTTCTCAGCATCTATTTATATGAATAATTAGACTACAAATACAAATTAGAAGTACTTTCTCTTTAGGTTGATCTCCATACAAACACTATGTCCAGGAGGAACGCATCAATCAGGTAAAAACGACAGCATCATTAGGAATCAGTATGGTACAAGACCTGACTTACCTTGTCACTTTGTGGATGCCTGTAAGACAGGAGTGGAAGGTCCACAGCTGCCACTTGAATTAATGAGTACCATTTCACCACTAACACCAAAAGGTCTGGTTTCAGTCATACAAATTACAACAAAAACTACATATGAACAACAGCTTATTCTACTGAACTTACTGTATACTAATTTTTTTTTAGCAGTTGGTATAAGATTCTCCAGTTCATATACAGTGTTTGAAGTGTGTGCTCATCTAGAAAGATACATACTCAGCAAATGCTGTGAGAACTGGCCTCTAGAAACATGACGTGCTCAGTGGGATGGAGGGGCTGAGGATTACACAGCTATTTGAAATAAGTCAAGCTAAGTCACACAGGTATGGCAAATAGGAAATCTCAATATAAGGTTCCTGTAAGATACAGTATTGACTTTCACATACTATTACCTGATTTTAATTTAAAGAATACTTACCCATGGATGCTAGTAGCTGATATTTTTACTTGACAAAGATATGCTGCAATGTAGTCTGCTTTTTTCTTTCTGTCCACAAACACAATGGTTCGTTCCTCACCTACATTAAACAAGAGTTTAACCTGATACATTTTCAGTATTCACAGCTGCAGCTACTTATATGAACACCTAATCGCAGAATAAGGTTTGAATAGTTTAAGGCATGATTTTAATTTCTTCCCTATGTTGAACTAAATAAATTTAATCCATCAATTTCTAGATCAACACAGAAACCTAGGTGAAGACCAGTACGCTGTATTTTTCTGCTCAATAAAAGGAGGAAACAAGTGTTCTTCTCTTCACTAAGTATGCACTCCCTTCCTACAGCACATGGCTGTAAGTGGCAAACCATTCTAAGCACTGAACAGCGAGGTAAACAGACCACTTTTAATTCCAAACCCCTTCTAGTTTTCAGCATGAAAACCTAAGATAAATTCAGAGCAAAAATGGGCAATTCCCAGCCATTAACAAAATACAGGCCCGACGGTTCACATAAAAAATTTAATACACCTATAATCTGAAGATAATACTCCTAGTCACTGAAGTGTTGAAATTGACCATATATAAAACTGTCTGGCAAGCTTGTCTTTTTGTACTTGATAGAGATGAGACCTTCACAAATACCCATAACACTAATATGCCTAAATCCTGAAATCCCCAAGGTCTGCTTCAAGCTTCTATCAGTAGTTTTGTAAGCATGTAACAGGTATAACAGAAAAGAACCATGACTTGGTCAACAGCAAGAGCACAAGTTTAAGAACAAGGAATTTTCCACAGGAAATGATTATCAATAAGGGAAGTTACCTATGCTTTGTAGAATTTCTATCAGCTTATCCCTCTTGGAGTACTGAGGCACCTGAAGAATATTTTGCTGAACATCACGGCAAGCTGCACCCACGTGTCCCACAACAACAAACAAATAATCAAGTTTCAAAAACTCGCCAGCCAGCCTTGAAAAGAAATTAAATTGAGCAACATGAAATCTATTATGTATCTTATTTTCGCATTAAGGACAAGTAACTTCTTTTATGTTTAAGCAATCCTCACAACAAATATTTGTATCACTCCTCAAAAGGCAGAGGATATAAGTAGTCATATGTGCATTTTTCTAGACCACAGTACAAAAAAACCTGATTAATAAGGTGGACAGACTGATTGCATCCCTCCAGCTTTTCTGAATATACTGCATATTACAGCCATCTCAGAAAAAGACCTAGATATATTCTTGTAATAAAATGGGTTACTGACATATATGCTTACAGAACCATTCTCAGGGTATTACCTGAGAGGAGAATCCTACACAGGAGGCCAGAATTCAAAACAGACCTCAAAAAGAGACCATAATCCTTTTTGACTATTCAACAAAAGCATTGCTTAAAATCACAGTTTATTAGTGGTGTTGTTTAATATCTTCATCAATGATACACACGATGGGATTGAGTGCAGCCTCAGCAAGTTTGTGGATGACACCAAGCTGAGAAATGAGGCTGACACCCCTGATGGATGGGGATGCAATCTAGAAGGACCTTGATAAGCTGGAGAAATGGGCTTGTGAAAAACCTCGTGATGTTCAACAAGGCCAAGTGCAAGGTCCTTGCACCAGCATTGGGGCAACCCTCAGCAGCAGATACAGCCCTCCAGAGAAGGACCTGGGGATGCTGGTGGATCAGAAGCTGAACATGAGCCAAAGTGCACTGACAGCCCAGAAGGCCAACTGTATCCTTCACTGCATTCAAAGAAATAGATCCAGCAGGCCAAGGGAGGTGATTCTGTCCCTCTACTCTGCTCTTGTGAGACCACATCTTGACTACTGTGTCCAGCTCTGGAGCCCTCCACACAGGAAGGACATGGACCTCTTGGAGCAGGTCCAGAGAAAAGCCACAAAAATGATCAAAAACCTGGAATACCTCCCTTGTGAAGAGAAGCTGAGAGAGTTGGGGTTGTTCAGCCTGGAGAAGACGCCAAGGAGACCTTATTGTGGCCTATCAATACTTAAAGGGGGCTTATAAGAAAGTGGGGAAAAACTTTTTAGGAGGGCCTGCAGTAATCGGACAAGGGGTAATGGTTTTAAACGAAAGACAAGTATAGTCTAGGTAATAGGAAGAAAATTGTTTCACTTACAGTGGTGAAACACTGGAACACATTGCTCAGAGAGGTGCTAGATGACCCTGGAAACATTTAAAGTCAGGTAGGATGGGGTTAGCCGAGTATGCCCCTGCTCACTGCAGGGGCGCTGAACTTGGAGACCTTCATAGTCCCTTCCAACCTAAACCAGTCTATGACTACATGGTATTTATTTACCTACTGCCATAGGCAAAAGTTGAGTGTTGTTAAGACAGCGTTCCTCTTTAGCTATTCTTTAAATAGCTGATCTTACATGAGAGATGAAACTCATCAAAACAGGTGATTCCTTGGAATGCCCCGTAAGCCTCAAGTTTTACTAAACTGTATTAGCGGATCAATACCCAAGTGTGCTTCACGTCCAGGGGACACACAGCAGCTTCCACTACTGTAAAATTATGATGGCAAACAAGTCTACATCTAACTGAAAACAGGCGAGCTCAAGTTTTAGAAAAAAATCCTAAGAGGAAAATCTTCAAAATATTAAATGAATGCCTTAAGGTCTTGGAAGTCCCACTCAATTTATACGTGTAACTGTCACTGAAAAGGTATTTTTCATAGCAAATTAACAAGTTACTAGAGATTTAATATGTCTCAGAGAGATGTAGCTCTAAATTGAAAGTAAAGATTTAAACTCTCTGAAAACAGAAGAGTAAATATAAGACAGGAAGGAACAAAGACAAGACAAGTTAATGGGAGATATAAAGCCCCAAATGCTAAGCTGAAGTTCATCAGTTGGCTAGGAAAGGCACAGTTCTTTCAATTCATGTACATAGAAAGAGCCTTGATGATTAGACCAAAAGTTGACGTAACAGTAGTGACCCAAATTGTTACAAAACAAAGTGTTATGTTTAAACTAAACCTGATTACACTCACTGAATAGAAGTGTAGAAAAGCTTGAACCTAGCAGGGCCAAAGAAAGCACCTTGTGTTCTGTGTAGGGATAGGAGTTGGACTCGGTGATCTTTTTAGGTCCATTCCAGCTCGGGTGACTTCTTGTCCTGTAATACCAAAGTAGTATACTGTCCAAAATAGTTTGATGCTGGAGTATAGGAAAACAGCAGCCTTCCTGACTTCAGAATGAGAAAGACAGTACATCCAGTTAGAAAGTGACTCCAGACAAGAAGGCGTTTCACTCTCTAACGCCTTTAGGTATTCCAATTTCAAAAGGTTACAAGAATGCTATTACGCATTTCCAAACCATGATCAAAGTGCTCAGGTTCCTGAAGTCTTCTACCCTTGTTTTTCTCATTAAACAGAAGCAGACAGTAAAAATCTTGCATGCTAAAGCTATGTACCCCTTTCAGATGATGGTAGTTACAGTACTCTCAACTCATCTCTCAGTATGTAGCAAAATGCAAGAGCATTTGCTAACATACATTCATAAAGACAACAGATCTAGATCAAGGGATCAAGATGCCTCTCTGAACTCCAAACCTGAGCCAATCAAACCACACTGTGCATGTTAGAGACACACCTTATCTTCTCCCAGGATGTGGTGCAGAGTGAGAACACATTCCCGCACACATACCAAACGCACAGAATAAGTATGAAACACACTAACGTACAGTAACATTTCAATGCTTGATTTACACCTGCAGGACCACCACCAGTATTAGTTCACTATAAGACTTTCAACACAAAAAATTCCACCAAAGAAGTTTTGACTGAGGAACCAAAGCCGCAACAGGCAATATAAGACAGAGTTTAAAGTCAATTCAATCCTACTTAAAGAAAAGAAAGATGATTTATCTCCCCAACAACTGTCAGTGCTAAATGACTGAATGGAACAAAGCAGCCCATTTCCCTGTTCAGGACAGTTAACTACTGAAGATGTTTTCTCCCCAATACAAAAAAGATGATTCAGTCTTTCTGAAGGTCAAAAGAAAGTGGTTAGGATTTGACTCACTTAAGTACTAACATAAATACTTCACTGCAATGGTCTGATCAGATCACACACTCTCAAACTGTAACATGCTTACTGGTAGGTTTTAGTGATACTGTCACAACAGTATTGCTACCACAAAAGCCACCAAAATCACATCAACTGCTCAAATCAAACTTTAGACTTCTCTCATTTAAAAATGAGTGTTCAGATGCCTGTCTCTTCAAAAGTGAAAATATTGAAGTACTACCATCCACCTACATAGAACAGGCTCAGCAATCCTACTACCATCTGCTGAAGACCATTCTCTTAAGAGTCTGGAAAGTGGAACTGAAAGTGGTAGTGAGTAGCAGACTTGCACGATACATGCTAAACCCATTTGCAGAAGGTTTACAACTATGGAAATCAAATTGCACTTATGCATGTAAATTAGGGTTGCATAACAAAATGACTGGTGAGGTCAGCAATACTTGGGACATCAGCTTACATTATGCCCTGGTGCTAAAGACAGTACTGCTTGCCCAACAGCAAGATCATGTTCTTGAGCTTGCACAGATGTGGTGGAAGCAAAACAAACATGGCAGCATGAGGGCTTCTGCAGAACTGGAATATAAAAGCCTTCAGAAAAACTCTGTAAGTTGCCTTAGAGTCCTCATCTAAAGTAAGAATTTAATCTGCACAACTAGGAGTTCTGCAACCTAAAAAAAAGGGAAATGTTCAGCAAGCAACATTAACATCATAGCTTTTCAGTATTTCCTAGTAAAATTATAAGCTTTTCAATATAAGCTGTGCCCTTATGTCTTCAGACATTTCATGCTACACAAGTACATCTTCAGATATATTTCCATTTTTAGTTTACTCACCTCCGAACTTCTTCAGGAAAAGTGGCACTTAACATCAGCGTCTGACGTTCTTCTCTTGGTGGCATGCTTGGGAAAGAAACCAGTTTCTTCATAGCTAACCCAAAACCCATATCAAGCATGCGGTCCGCTTCATCTAGCACCAAATATTTCACATTATGCAAACCAATCTGCAAGTATTTCAGTGAAAGAAAAATTGTATTGGTCCACTGACAGGACACACTCATAGAAGGTCCCAATTGCCCAAATACACCCTTTACTTAATTCTTTCTAGTAGAAGTTAATTATTCACAGATGAAAGCCTACGTGCTCTTTTTTTCATCTCAACCTCTAACCTTTAAATCTGTACTAATTCTGGTAAGTATGCATCCTATGAAGTGCTTTGGAACTTAGTTCACTAATGTAAACTGTGATAGATCAGGTGTTATTCAGCATATCTATTTTGAAATTATGTCTGCAGGCTCTCTCACATAACCCTCACACATTAGCAAAATTTGATTTGAACGTCTAATGGCTGGGAAAATGAAAATTCAAATATAATACTACACCTGAAGTTTTTTGTATTTTCAATAAAATTAGTATTTAAACATTTAAAGAATCAATATTACCATAGTTCCAGACAGATAAAAGCTATTATGGCAAATCAAGCAGGACATCACATGAAAATCTGCCATGGAATTTTCCACTTGAACTAAGAGAAGCTGTTACATGTATTTAAATTATAAATTTAACTGCCAAGAACACTGTAGCCAGTTCCGTTTTGACTGACATTTTCCAGTGGGCCCTGGAAGGCACTGAAGAGATCTAGACTCAAGCTACTCTTTCAAAAATCTCATAGTACTTAGATACTCCAAGAAAAGCTCACTTGTATTTAAAGTAAGTGCTTCTATGAAGGCAGCATACTGACTGTTTTTCATGCCTTTATCTTTTCTTCTGTCAAATTTGAAGAATGAAAACTAGTATGTAAAAACCTAAAGAGTGCTTTGGGAATTCAGATTACATTTTAATATCATACCTTCTCTCTTCCAATGATGTCTAGAAGCCTTCCTGGTGTGGCACAAAGTATATTACAGCCTTGCATTACCTGACAAACTGAGTAGCCTAGCTGCGTACCTCCGTAGACCACAACAGGCCTTATACATGTTCTATCACATAGAAAAAAACCTGATTAATTACGTACATATGCAAACAGTACTCTTTCTGTGTAAAAGATGATCAGATAAACCTTACACCAGGTAACTTAAGAGTCGTTCAATTACTTCATCTTATAGCGCAGCTTATAATCAAAGGCAGGACCCAAAACCAAGAACTCACTGTAGTGTAAGTGCATACTTCATACTACATAACAGAGGCTGCACAGGTTCCTTAATTGTGAAGAACATTTCATTTCACCCTGCATTGTTCCCTCTCCCTTCAAATGACTTACCCACACTAGGGGCTAAAATGTTATTACATGTTGTTTCCTTTTATGTAGCACACTTAAAAAAGGTAGAACCATCAAATACTCGCGTTTAAGGCTTCAGAAGTATTTTTTCCACACCTTTAAAGCAAGAGCAAAAAAAAACCCCAACACAGATGGACTTTGCAAAGCACCTAATCACACTGGCCATGCAGCGTGCCACCAGTCAAGTATTAGACTGCAATACTCAAGTATTAGACATTCAAACACTGAACTACTAAGAGTTTTGGTTAGATCTACTGAGTAAAGCTATATTAGATCTTTTCCTGTACAAAACTACCTCTATGAGCAAGAACTATCTGATGCAACTGAAGAGCTAGCTTGCAAGTTAGTCTTCATAATCTCCTAAGGCTTTTACATGTATGCCATGAGTGTTTTCATACTCAAATTCAAGTTGTTATTCTTGAAGATATTAATTCAGCTTCCTACGCAAAAACGGTAAAAGTCTGCTAGATTTAATTGGAGCTTCTCAGAAATCTTTACTCAAGAATAGAAACAGCCTGAAATTACACCAGTTCAACATTTATCCATCATCAATTAATACACATATTTCATATTCCTATTTCTGAAGTAAGCCAATATCACTAATCTGAACTGAGCAATATGCGCGTGGTTTTTTAGAGGAAACGGGTTCAGACCGTGATACTGCTTTAATTCAAGCTGAAGTAAGCCTCTCCCCCCGCTAGTATCAGGAACATTAGTAGTTTAAATCACTAACTATATAATAAGAAACCTACTAGCCAGTATTACCTCTAAATTCAAATATTTGTAGTCATCTTATAGGCACAGGAAAATTTTTGAAAGTATTCATTAAAAAAAAATAAAGCACTGCCGATTGGAAGTAATAATCTATGCCAGACAACACTGCAAAAGCTTACCCATATACAAATTTCCTTGCTTCTAGGAAGATCTGATTTATCAGTTCTCTAGTTGGGGCAACAATAATACATTCCGGTTCTTGCTGCTCTTTAAAACTATGGGCAGTTACACCCTCTTTCATCATTTGGGCCACAATTGGTAGAAGAAAAGCTGCCTACAAAAAAGAATCAATATTTATGCTGCTTCGTGTTAAAGCTTTCATCAGTCATGCTAAAAGCTGCATATCAATCTGACAGCTAGAATTGTACAGCACATTATCAAATACAAGGAAATCGGACTGCAAAAGGATTGACCTGAACGCACTACAGAACATTTAAGCTTATTTTGCCTTGTATAAGAAGCATGAAAATACCTCTCTGGACCTTCTGAGTCTAATAATGCAGAAACAGAGTCATGCATTAACTAACTTTAGGGTTCTTCAGGAGGTTCCATACATGATGCTGACAGACACCAGTAATTATGTACCCTGGGGTCAAAACCCCTCCTTAACATTTACTTACAAGCCTCATGGTATCATTAGGAGATTCATAAGGTAATTACATTATCACCATTCTCCAGAACATTACAATAGCAGATCAGTTTGCAATAGAGCTGCATCAGCACCCTTACTTCCCAAAACAGAAACTGCACAGCAGGCCCCAAAGCATTCAGAATATTTCCAGCACAAGCCTTGGAACATTTCCCCCTCTGCAAACAGAAGAGGTGTTTCAAAACAAGTAACTAATAAGCTACATAACAAAGTTAGAATTCCACACTTTACTGAAAGGCAAAAATACCCAAATATTAATACCCAAATATTCTCATACAGAGTTGTCAGTGCTTAGATTTTGGTACGTTAGTCAGTTTAACAAGTTGAGAGAACTGTCAACTTAGTATCAACTCTGAACACTGTTCAATGAATAACACTGAATTATCTAAAATTAAGTCCAATGCAGATCAGACTTGATCAAACCAACCATGACACCACACTGCTACAATCTGGCATAAGTTTTAATTAAGAAAATCAAACAACCAAACACAAAAATCAAAAAAAAAAAAGCCATGACAATTCACAAAAACAACACAAAAAACCCCAAAACCCCACAGAACACAGAAAGAAACACCAACTTCCAGCTGCTTAGTTTTTTCTCATCAGCAGTTTGTGACAACCTATACTTCTCAATCTTTATCAACAACCCTGAAGACAGGCCTGCTGTATCTATCAGGAGTTCCCTGATAGAAAAGATATTCAACCCCAAAATGTGACAACCAATCCATCATTCACATCTGTGCTTAATACTACACCTGCCACTGCAGCACAAGTCAAATAACTAGACAACAAGCTGAGAAATACCTAGTGTACTTTTAATATGGAAGACTAAGGTATCCACCTGAAACTTCCAAGGTCACACACTTGCAGCAGTACGAATACTACACAAAATGCTTACAGTTTTTCCTGATCCTGTCTGGGCACATGCCATTAAGTCCCGTCCTGCCAGTACAATAGGAATGCTGTACTTCTGCACCGGAGTAAGTTTAGAGTATCCAGCTTTAGCAATGTTCCTGTTTAAAGTCTGACAAAGGTCAGCTTCTTCAAAAGACTGTAAGAAAAAAAACAGTATTAACAGTACACAATCACAGAAGTTACAGTTTAAAACTCATGACATGATACAGAAATACAAACAGTAAAAGCATAAACTTTTGACAGTCTCACCAGACACCTAAATTGCCAAGTTTCCTACAGGTGAAAGCCCCAAAGTTTTTTCCAACCTGCTCATGCCATTCAACTAAAGTTTTCTGTAGGACAGTGAAGGCCCTTCACTTGGTCTTACTAGCTCCGAGAGAAACCTACTCAGAAGCCATACAACTGGATTCAAGCAGGTAAACTCACACCACGGCATGCTATGAAATGGAACTGAAACTCTTCAGTCTCATTTCATGTAGGACATATGCACTTAGTCTCTGTGATAAAACTGATAAGGGGAGCTACAGCAACATCCCTTTCCAGCACCAAAAAGCACCATAAATGACAAAATCAGTTTAAGTTTAGTGAGAAAAACTTCCTGAAGATGGGACAGGGAAAAAAAATGCATCTTCACTTTCAACACAGGTGCTACTACTCTTTCTGCCCTTTTTCATTCTTCTCCCTAAGAGGGGGTGGGTTTTAAAATACCAGCTGGTATGGAGTGGAAGCAAAGTTACATATTACTTTTAAACAATAAACTGCAGCCACAGAAAACAGGGCGAGCAATGATTTCAAAAATCACTCTCTGTCTAAATGAAACCTGTTCTGACAGGTGTACATTTACAGATCCCTCAGTAACCGATTTCAACAAGATGACTCTACCAGCATCCCCACAAACTGCTGCCAAAGGCCTCTTTCTTTGAAGACCTATGCTAGTATTTCTTCTGCAATTTGACTGTACTTCCTGTCCATTCAGTATTATTTTTCTGGGCCATTTCTGTAGTTTGTCAGTGTAATTTTGAATTCCAATGTATACCTCTCAAATGGGCAGCACCGCCTTCAAACACAGTACTGTCTGCAAGATTCAAAATCCTTATTAATATTTTCATTAGCTGTGAATATTTGACTAGGCAGAACTATACATCCTTGCAGAATCATGCTCAACATAAACCCAGAAATTAATGAGTTCACTAACCAGTAATGGTGCTGGAGGGTCACGTCCCAACACATCGACAATGTTTTCATCGTACTTGTCAAAATTAATACCTGTCTGATAACGTGCAAAGATGGCTTGTTCCTCATCAGGTGGAGGAGGGGGCACATAAGTGACCTTTGGACCTTAAGAAAAAAACACTCAAGTTCATGAACAATCTGAAGATAACTTAAACCAACACTATTTTAAGTATGAGCTATTGAAGTTAAGTTCAGCAGGAAGGCAAGAAATTTCAGAAATTATTTTAGAACTTAATTTTATGATACCAGTTTTATACACTTAGTTTTATAATACACAGGATAAAATCAATGCTTGTGGCAGTACCTTTATAGTTTTATATTCCTTAAGGTATTTTTCAAGCTAATGACCTCAGAGTTTTACAATTCATTATTTTATGCTAACTAAAAGGTTAGCAGGAGAAGCCATTTCACAACTACCTCAAAGAAGGATGGAATGAAAATTACTCATATGAAAGTCAGAAGTTCACTATTTGTCTTTTTGCATTTCAAAAGTAAGAGAAAGGCAAAACAAGGCTAAAGTCATTTGCAAAAAACCACTGCAGTCAAGTAAACATTCTAATAGACTCTCCCAACTGACTTTCCATACATGTCAGAAAGGCATCATACATCTCCAACTGGTCTCCTGCACAGGCAAATCATGAAATTTTATTTTCTAACTTGCATTCAGTAAAACACATCAAACACATTTTCTAAAAGCAGCATTCCAGACATTACAGCACCTGAAACTGAGAAAGTGCTGTTTCTCCATGGTTTACCTTAATGACTATAACTTAGATGCCTACATTATTGCCAATTAAGTCCTCCAACACTTGTGCCTCAAGTAGGTAAGATTTACTGTTAGAAAGAAGAAACAAAGTTTATATTGAGTTCAATAGTATCTCCTTGGCAACTCACGCAACATGAACAGTTTTCAGACGGTTATGCATTTACCCATATCACTACTTTCTTTATACCCAATTACTTCCAACAAATTCATGTAACAGAATGCTGCTTGAGTTAGAAACAAATTAAAATTGGCATGTTGTTTCTAAAGAAGCTACTTATCTCTTTGAGAACCTATTTCATTACATTCATTGTAAGCTGCTATAAAAGAAAGCATTCCAAAGTTAATTGTTTTTAAGAAAATAAAGCTCATTTGAGAGAAAATCTAAATAAGAATCTTAATGAAAAATCCCAGAAGAACTTTGAAAACTCAAGCAGGTCCTGATATTGTTAGCAGAATGAGTAAGCAATGAAACCTTAGTTACAAAAACCTAAAAAACTTAATTTGAATTTAAGTCAAAGAGAGGCAAATCTATTGTTCTTTGGATAATAAGGAGCACTTCTGAAAATGCATACTAATAGTGAAAAATTATTCTAACAGTATCACAAAAAAATGTTCTCACAGAATACCAGCCATCCGCTACCCATTACCCCAATGTAATTTCAATAACAGGATTTCAGTAAGTGACAGATACTATGCTCTAGGTAGCACAACTTTAAGATTAAAATTAGAGTAGCATCAGCAGCAAATGAAGACTGGACGATGAGGGAAAAATCCTTTATAAACAGAAAAAAAACACAACTACAAAATGAAGTCATGACAACAGCTGGCTCTCAGAGCTTCAAACCTTAGTTGACAGCCTTGACAAACTTAAAACAACACCTCCCTTTATAGATAAGTTGCAAAAAGTCTAGAGTGACTATTTCAAACTGAGAAAGTCATTAGTGTCTTTCTTTGAATCTTGGGGCTAGCACCTCTGCTTCACTGTGCATTAACTGATCCTGTAGCAGTAGGACCAAGAAAAAAATTATACATGACAACAGCTTTGAAAAATCCAGTTAATAAAACTTGGATCCAAGCTACAAACACATCCTGTGTGAGCATGCAAGCAAGACATCTAACACTTGCAGTAGGGTCTTAATTCAGTCAGGGAGAACAATCACAAGTGACAGCATTTAGCAAGGCTAAGAAGGTATTGCACTGCAATGAGGAAATATGAGAGGTTCACTACCCTCCTAAAAAGTCTCACCTGCGTAACTTCCAACTGCTTTTTCTCCTCCAGAGCCAAGAAAAATTCCAGCCTGAGGTCCGTCTCTTTGCTCATCTTTAATTCCTATAAGGAATACGAAGTATAGTGGATAGACTCTAAAAAAAGTGTAGTGAAACACTGTGCTTAAAGCTAATACTATTTACTCCAGAAACATTACAGTGCAACAGCCCCAACAGATTCTTTATAATTCCAACACATGCTGTGTTATTTCCAGTGATTTTTTTTTTCCAAAGACGCCAGCCATGATCCATAATATGGTTGAAGAACAGAAGCTACTTCACAGCTCTCACCTTTATAATCATAGTCCTCAGGGAGGAAGCAAACCCAAGGAGAGTGAACAAATGTATGTTCCTCCCACATAAACAACTCAATACAAAAAAAAACTTTCTGAAAACATGCAGTACAGCATAGCACATGACAACTTAAGTAAGCCCAATTTCACATGTAGGGATCAAATACCTTTTATCTAGCAATTAATTCTTCGCAGTCTTTATTTTATGAGTTCATATTAAAAGTACAATAAAACTGATTTGCCTAGATACATGAAAAAAATGAAAGGAAGAAATATTTTCTGCCAAAAAAATACAAGATCCTACTGCTCTCCCGTAGTATTGCTTCCTGAACAAAGTAAATCAGAAGTACTTTACACGCATACATGCTATACAAGCTACTAACTTTCAACTCTTTGGTGATGACACAGATCTGTTTAGAACCCTGGTTCAGTCACAGGACAAATGACTGCACATGTACCTTCTCAGTTTTCATAAACAGTGCTGTAGAGTGAGGTTCTATTGCAATTGCAGCGTCCTATGGAGCGAGGTTTTGTAATCATACCTTTCAGCTCCACCCATTTCAATATTTATTGTAACTCAGAACTGCTTACTCAGTTGCTTGGGATAGGCAGTGCCAATTATTTAGTGTATTTTTATTTCTTCCCCCAGCCACCCTGCTGATGGACAAGGAAAGGAACAGCCACATGCACAAACAAGGTATTTTCCAGTTTAGATAGGACAGTTTTATGTGTTGTCTAAGACACAAGCAGTCGACTTATATCATCATTTACTCAGTCTTTATTCTTCAACTGAATACTTGTTTTATACTCTTGTAATGATGATGACAATCTTCTGCTAAATGAGATCAACAAGCTGTCCTACCATCCATAGCTCCTTCTCCAGCAAACCTCGGTACATAGCAATTCATATGTCATTTGATTTTTTCCAAATTTAAACAAAGGAACAAACAAAAACACTCACCACATCTTAAAGGCTTATATGTAAAAGACAGTCCACAGAAACTACATATGTTAAACACCACTTATGAGTTGTAATGCAATTGATGGAGAGCCTACAGGAAAACTGTTCGCCACCACTCCACAGCAACACCAAAGAGCTGCTGGCCTGCTTAGCCACAGAAGTCTAGAATTCCCCTACCCAACCAAAGAGATGCAGAAATGGTGTAGACTTTTTTGAACAAATAAACACAATAACTTTAAGTGGTTCCACAGCTGTTCCGCAGAATTCATGCTAAACACGTTCAAACTAGGGCTCTCATTCTCCTGTTTCATAACCAGGCCCCCTTTACAGTCACAGAACCATTTAGACAGGTGCTACATGGTAGTAGCCCTTCCAAAATTACCTAATGGAAGCATACATGGCAGTACTGCCAAACTGTCAGTTATGAACCTCTCCACGTTCACCAGATACTCGAGTGGCTTGCATTCGCCACTATAAGCAGGAAGAGGACAGGGATGAATTAGTGCTTTATGGATACTAAAGAAAGCGACTTTTAAAGTCTTCTGCACAACAGCACTAGTATACTCACTCACATGGCATATGTGTGAATACTAATATTTAACTGCCTTTTACCCTATATTATGATTCAGTGTAATTATCAGAAATATACCCCCCTCCAAAGAGAATGGAATCAGAGAAAGAGGTGAATAAAACATTCATTTTAAATGTAAAAATTCTGACAAATATGGTGTGGTATTTTAAGTTGTACAGTCAAAATGACAGGGTGATACTGAGCATCTACTTTACACAAAAACAAAGATTGGTATTACCCTCCAAATCATAAATACTCATTTGGCTCTGATACAACAAAACAGAGTACCTGAAGAGGTAAAATTTTATGTATCACGTATAACCAGCCACTAAAATTACAGAAAGTTACCTTTGTTTCCAAGATTTCTTCCATTATCAAATGTTCTCACTGGTTGACACTGTCTGTTCAGACATTGATCAGTATCTATAATTAGAAAAATTAATCAACTTAACATAGAATCATCAGGTTGGAAAAAGACCTCTGAGATCATCAAGTCCAAACATACCTGACCCCTTACTAAACCATGTCCTTAAGAAACTCATCTACCTGCCTTTTAAATACCTTCAGGGATGGTTACTCAACCACCTCCCTGGGCAGCTGTGCCAGTGCCTGACCACCCTTTCATGAAGAAATTTTTCCTGATGTCTAATACCAACCTCCCCTGGCGCAACTGACAGCCATTTCCTCTTGTCCTATCGCTTGTCACTTGCCAGAAGAGAGCAGCACCCACCTCGCTACAACCTCCTTTCAGGCAGTTGTAGACAGTGATGAGGTCTCCCCTCAGCCTCCTCTTCTCCAAGCTAAACAACTCCAGTTCCCTCAGCTGCCCCTCACATGACCTGTTCTCCAGCCCCTTCACCAGCCTCATTGCCCTTCTGTGGACACGCTCCTGGGGCCCAGAACTGAACACAGTACTCGAGGTGTGGCCTCACCAGTGCTGAGTACAGGGGCACAATCACCTCCCTGGTCCTGCTGCCCACACTGTTCCTGATACAGGCGAAGATGCCATTGGCCTTCTTGGCCTCCTGGGCACACTGCTGCCTCATGTTCAGCCAGCTGTCAACCAACAGCCACAGGTCCTTCTCCTCCAGGCAGCTCTTCAGCCATTCTCCCCAAGGCTGTAACGCTGCATGGGGTTGTTGTGTCCCAGGTGCAGGACTTAGCAGTCAGTCTTGTTGCAACTTATCCCATTGGTCTCAACTCATCAATCCAGCCTGTCCAGCTCCCTCTGCAGAGCCTCCCTTCCTGCGAGCAGATCAACATTTCCACCCATCTTAGCGTCATCTGCAAATTTGCTAAGGGTGCACTCAATCCCTTCATCCAGATCATTGATAAACATATTGAACAGGACTGGACCCAGCACTGAACTCTGGGGAATACCACTTGTGACTGGTTTCCAAGTGGATTTAGCTCCATTTACAACTCTTTGGGCCCAGTCTTCCAGCTAGTTTTTCTCGCAGTAGAGTGTACGTCTATCAGGGCCAATGGCAGCCAGTTTCTCAAGCAGAAGACTGTGAGAAACGGTATCAAAGGCATAGAATCATAGAATTTTAACCATCCAGTTCTACCTTTATTCCTAGAACATGCTCCAAAATGTTTCCACATACTCTGCATTCTGTAAGGTCTCTCAGCAGCACCTAGAAAGTAAGGAATTCCACACTGTCTGCCCTAACATCTCCAGACACAAACCAATGAATTATGGCCTACATAAATAGGACAGCAAGGATTAAAAGCAGTCTGAAGCACAGGGCCGTAAGGGTTGCGATCAGTAGCACAAACTCCAGCTGGAGGCCAGTCACAAGCAGAGTGCTGGACTGACTGATAAGGGGGCCATTATTTATCACCTTCATTCATGATGATAGGACAGGATGCACCCTCAGCAAGTCTACAGACCTACAAAACCAGGACATAACAGAAAGCTGTGTTTCACTTACAGTAAACTCCAAAATGCTAGAGACCTGGGCAGGCAAGAATCTTGAAGTTCAGTAAAAAGAAACACAAAATCCTTCACCTGGAGGAGTTATATGAGGCAGCAGTACATACTGGGGTCAGCCAGCTGGAAAGCACCTTTGCAGAGAAAAACCTAAGGGCTCTGTTGGATAGCAAACTGAATGTATGCCAGTGAAGTGCCCTTGCAGTAAAGGTCAATAGCCTTCTGGGCTACATTTGGAAGAATGTTGCCAGCAGGTGGGGGAAGGTGGTCCTTCCCTGATGACATCACGAATGCTGCATACAGTTCAAAACACACACTGAGATACTGGAATAAGTCCAGCGAAGGACCATGAAGGTAATGAAAAGACTGGTGCATCTGTCACATACAGAGCGGCTGAGAGCTGTAACTGCTGTGCCTGGAGACAAGAAGCCTCAAAGGATCCTGCATCTTAACAAAAGTAAGCAAAAATGGCAGTCATTCTTTTCATTGGTATTCAACAAGAGGAAATGAGCATGAATTCAAACACAGGAATTTCTATTTCAACATAAGGAAAATCTGTTTACACTGAGGGTGCTTAAACACTAGGCAAATTTCCCAGAAAGCTTGTACAGTCTCCATTCCTTGAGAAATTCAAAATTCAGCTAGATAAGGTCCTAAGCAACCGCGACAGCTGACCCTACTCTGCGCACGGACTCAGATTGGCCAATCTTCAATTGGCTTCCGATCTGAGCGATTCTATAATAACAAAATTCTCTATTCTGCACTATCAAAGTCAAGACAAGCTTACAGAAACAACCATCATGAAGATATGAAATCAAAACATGAAGTTCACGAAATCCATTATGTGCAAGTATATGGCACTGACTGTTACTGTTTTCCTTCTGAGTTAAAACTGCTTAACCTAGAGACAGAGCTACCCCTGAAGAAGACCAGGCACTAGCGTATTGCGTAAGACAAACACATTAGTTAAAGAAGAGATCACCCACACACAACAGCTTGCCATAAAGGAAAAAAATAAAATGGATGAAATATGGTACATTACAAAGTCACTCAATTGGGAAAGTTTGCAGCCACAACACTAAACAAAATGTTCAACTACTGCTTTCATAGTCTAAAGAATGGTCAGAGCTCCGGCCTACTTGGAGGATTTAACTGAGCAGTTTTGGCAAAGCCAGTATAAAAGATTCTGATACTCATGTTTATATGTAACATGTAACAAGCAGCAAATCGAAACACCTTATTAACTATAAATCCGTATTTTTATGGTTTACCACAACAGACTGGTTCCCATTGAATAAGTCTATTTGCCCTTGAAGTAAAGAGGACTCTCTTATTTTACTTGCCATCCTAATTCACTCTTCTTCCATCACTCCTCTTCCACTGAGACCTCCCCATCTCAAGTGCAATAAGTTAATTCAATATTTAAAGTTTTTTGAAAGCACATAATACTCCAATGAAAAGCAAGGCATCTGCTTTAATAAGTTCCCTCACTGTGCTGCCCTCCATGTTTACTGACTCTACTAACAAAAGATGCTGGACAGAAACACTTATACAGACAGCTAACAGTATAGCACCTCATCCAAGTCTACTATGCTCAGCACTTACATCAAATCAACTGTAGACTGCACCTGCTACTTGTCAACCAGCATATTAAGATTAGTAAAAGTGAAGCAACTTTCACAATTATCATTTGCCTACTAGGCAAATCATTCATGCAACTCCTGCCTATACAGATTTGCAAGGTAATCCATCTTATAGTGAGTCTAGAAGTAGTGTTTGATACTAGTGTTTAATTCTTCGCTGTATCATTTACCACTCTGAATTTACTAATTTTCAAGCAACATTTGATAAATAAGAAGACTAGAATGACTCTGTTTCCAGCTGACTGGAATTAAAAAACTGGCATTGCTTTAGCCTTTCCCTGAACAACAGCTGTTAAATCCACTAATTTCCTCATCATATGCACTCACTTATCTGTTGTATGCAGAGATTTAAAATCCTGGGTTTAATCCATTCCAGAGACATCTACCTCCAAACCCTGTACATACTAAATGTGTCATTTAAGTAAAGCTTTTAATTCTAGGATTTTTTGTTTGTTTGTTTGTTTGTTTGGGATTCTTTGGTTGGTTTGGGTTTGTTTGGTTTTGGGGTTTTTTGGTTCTTCTTTTTTTTTCCTTTTAAAGTACCAAAGGAGTATTAAACAGGAAAGAAAAAAGTTCCTTCAGAATTGTAAATTCAGAGTAGCGAACTTGTGAACAAAGTTTTGTGTTCATGAAGAAGCAATACAAAGAACAAATTCATTTAAATCAAAATAAGGCTTTACAAAAAGAAAGTTTGCAAGTATGCAATATTGTAGCTTACTCTCATTACAAGTATTTACACAAGATTAACAGGTACTAGTTCACGGAAAAAAATCAAAGTTTAACCTACCCACTTTAACTCTACTTATAGCTTACCCGTTTGATGCTGAATAGCGTATCACAAACAATAGTTACAAACTATACAGAGTCCAGAAGTACACTGGATAGAAGAGAACAGCTTATGAGGACTTATTTAAAATTCAGCTGAAGCATAACGCGTTATATACTAGAAGTTTTACAAGCGAAAAAAAGAATAAGGTCCATGCAGCATTCTCTGAAAAACAGAATAAAAAAAACCAAAGGACAACTTCTTCCATTCTGTGGTAAGGAAAGAACCCCTAACATTGATGCGCCCTTTTAGACAAGGTCAAGACAAAATGCGTAATTTTATCAACTGAAAGCCTCTCCTCTGGACTTTTCAAAGAGCTTTAGCTCTTTAAGTCCCTATTTAATCGGCAAATAAGGTTTGCTCCTATCTAGCATAAATAAGCAAACTCAGTACTGTTACTTATGACTGAAAACACTGGTAAGATTTCCCCATCAACTAAGAAAATTTGTTTTAAACCAAAACAGATCTTTTGAAATTGTTCACATTGATTTAAAATAGCACAATATGCCTACATCAAAGAAGGAATAAATGGTTAATGAGTAAAAGCAAGACCTTCAGCAGGAAAAGCCCTCTTTGAGCCTCTTTTACTGAACTCATGGCAAACGAGAGAACAGTTATTTTGCAATGTGATGGAAAAGTTAGCAGCCAGAGTTGACAGCTCGTCAGAAAGAGCTGCAACAAATAAAACACAAAGGTTCAAGACTCACTGCCACCTAAGCTGCAACCTCATGGGTTCTGCCCTTTATGATTTTTTTCCAAGTCAAATCATCACTGAAGCTAGCAACCTGGAGACTTCATAAAACATTTCTGCTGTTCTAGGATGAATGTAAAGTCTGTCCTCTGAATTGTCTACTTCCTGTAAGAACCTTCTGAAGTGATATCCTGTTCCTGCCCTTCCTAACTTCTCAACATCTTGAGTACAAGGAATCGGAGAAAACAAGTCTGCCTTTCAACTACACACTGAGTTAGACCTTTTCTCCCTGGTGAAGAGAAGGCTCAGGGAGGACCTCATGACAGTACGCCAGTACTTGAAGCCCAGCTAAAAAGAGGACAGGGACACTCGCTTCCTTAAGTGCCACATGAAAAAGACAAAGGGCAACAAGTACAATTTGCACCAAGAGAGGTTTCATCTCAATGGAGAAAAGAAATTATTTGCAGTGAGAACAATTATTCACTGGAAGAACCTGCACAGGGATGCGGTAGAGTCCCCATCACTGAAAATTTTCAAGATGAGAAAGAACAGGCTGCTACATAATCTCATATAGGCTTCCTTTACCACAGAAGGTTGGACCAAATGATCTTTAGACATCCCTTCCAACAAGGGCTGTTCCACGATTCCATACCAGCATAATCTGTGCTAACCACATTTTTTTAAAATAAAGTTAGTAGGATCAACTAAATGATAAACACCTACAGTATTTACCTCAGACTGAATTTTGCTGAAGTTAAAATACCTGCAAGCAGTCTTAAAGGACCATTCCAAAGTTCCAAGACCATAGTGAGAACACCTTGAACGCCTTATCCCAGTTTTAAGCAAAACCTGTTTCCTGATCTGTAGATCTGTAGATCAGGAGTACTCTAGAGTCACACACAGTAATACCTGGGGCAAACTACCTTCAGCAGCAAACCTGGCTTGGCCCAATTAAAACTTCTAAATTCTACATTCTGATCAAATTTATAAAGGCATCATCTCCATTAAACCAAGACTGCTTTGCAGAAATTCAATACCAACCACTGTTTTGCATCACGGGTTTTGATGTGGTTTTTTTTCAAACGTACCCAAGTTTCGGTTCAACAATTTTGTCTGACCTTTTCTTGTTTTCAACACAACTGTCAGACAGGACCCTGCTAGAACTGCTCAATGTTGCATGTAACTTGTACTTATTTTCAATAATGATCACATTTAACACAGCTTGTTTTATAAACGCTTGTGAGGTAACACCTACTGACTTGCATTAGAAATTATATGCTGTATTCAACACATAACTGCAGTAAATAAAGAAGGGCTGATTATGTTACTCATACAATTTGATGGCAGACACATGGAAATATAACGATAGTACTGTGAGTTTCTTTCATCTCCTAGAACACTCAAAGGATCAACCCCCGCAAGATGTCAGTAAGATAAATGTGCCTTACACATGTTGAATGAGGAGTCAGGCAAGAGGCCATCTGGTCTTCCATAGAAGTTAGCCTACAAAAAGAAAAAAGGTACATCACGTTAACCTCATGTCAAGTGCAAGCCTTGTTTATCGCACTTCAGGACATTAGATGGCATACTGTTTGCCTCTGAATGTCACCAAAACAACATTATACACAGCAGACGTGGAGTTAAGAGTTTATCTTGCTTTCTGTCACTGATCTACAGAGGCAACAGCTTTGTCACCTTGCCAACATTCTTAGCTTGAACATAAGAAACATTTATTGTTCAAAACAATGCTATAATCTTTGTAAGTATTTTCCTGTCTTCATCAGTTTCTTTAATGCATTTCTAGGATTTTACTAGAGGATGCTAACAGATTATCTTAAAATGGCATATTTGACACAGGTCAGTCCCTGTTCATTTATTCAAAGATTCAGATACAAGATTTGAAACAATTCAAAAGAACCTAATTTTCAAATGAACTCTTACGAACTCTTCACATGAACTCTTACGTTCAGTTTACTTCCAGTAAAGGCCATGTTTAACTTTCTTCTGTTTAATGCAGGCCAGACATGCACTAGTAAGCCACACCAGCTGACTGAGGAAATTCATACAACTACCAAACCTTTCACTTCAAGATTGTGTTTTGCAGAGATTACTATAGCTTTCATAATTCTCAATGTGGCTAGCAATCACTACTGGAAACTGAACCCAAACACTGAAAATTGCTGTTCTGAAAGTACAGGCTGTAATTTCTTCTTTTGGCAGCCTTACTTTTAGGCTTACACATCTACCTGGACAAGCCACTTGCCTCTCCTCTTCCTCCCTGTTCCTCAACGCTGAATTTAATTGATTGAATTTAATTAATCTTGACTAAGACCAATGTCAACAGTCAAAGACTCATTTCAGATCATCCTCAAACTTACTTCAGTTCCTCTGATAACAATATTCACCAGAAGCAACAAAACACTATTCTTTAGCTATCTCTCATTACACTCCTGCACCTTATCCTCCATTTCACATTAAAGCACCTTGTCCCTATGGGAAAAATAGCGAAACTGAATAGGAACAATTTGTACACAAAATTTAACTCCAAACTAGGCATGACAGTAGGTACCTTACATCACTCTAGTTCTGCTATGAACTCCAGAACCATATTTTAAGAATTCTTCTCACCTGCTGCCAAACTCTGGAGATCATTAAGCTGCACACAGTTTAACAACTTATACGTACTGTATCTTGACCTAAAGGTAGTTTTTCTCCTGACAGGAACATAACTCAAAAGTTACATTCTACAAGCACTCTTTTCCTGTTTCGCCAACAATGTAGTCGCTCAGCTCACTTGAAGAGCAAAAAAAAACCTCCAAAAAAGTGGAGTAGAACCAATCTACAGTAGTAACTTACACAGAAGATGTGTGAGGCAGCAACAGCTCCACCCACTTCTGGATATACAATAGCTTCCTGAGAGCTTAGCAAAGAAGACTGTGAAGTACCCAGATCTAGAAATACAGCTGCTGTGTAGCAGTAGTCAGGATGCATAATAGGCTTTCCTTTTCCTCCCTAAAAAGCTAGGTATTAAACAGTTTCAAAATAATTGGATCTCCATGCCGAATAAAGTGATTATTTTAACTTATTTCAGAAGACAACCATTATGATGAGACCCACTTAGACATAAAGAACTACAGATGCAATTAAATCGACCTGGTTTCTGTACATCCCCATGCTTGCTTGCAAGGTCTGATTCCCATTTTCTTAAGACTGCCATTTTCTAAAAAAGTTAATCCATGTAAAAAGACTGCTATCTAGAAAAGATGAGGTTCCATCTATTTTCTCTTTACCAGCTTTTGTGGTCAAGGCCATCTAAGCCATTACTCCCATGGCTGAAGAAGAGTCTTCAGGTTAGAAAACTAAGAGCTCATAAAATTATATAACAAGCACTGGTACCTGAACAACACAGCAGCAGACAAACTGCTAGCAGGAAGGAAAACTCTCTCTTCCCTATCACCGAATTCCTCTATCACACTACCGTATTTGCAAAAGCATACATTCAAAGCCCTATCTACAATCCTTGAAAAGGCAAACTCCTCACTCTTCCTAGCTATGCATTTAAGACCATACAGTTTGGGAACAAGATTAAGTGCAATATTAACGGAACAATCAAGATCAGCTACGAGTTAGCTGTTATATTTGTTACCATGGTAAAAAGAAGCAGTAATTTAGTGACTGTCAGCAGGAAATAGAAAACAGAATAGTTAAAAGGGCATGAACAGAGAAGTTAACAGTTCACATATAACCCACAGCAAAGAACCACCACCAAAATACACTACTCTGCTAGTCCAGAATAACGCAGTTCCACCCTTGCAGTTCCACTGTTCAATAGACAGTGAAAAGGGCCATCAAACCAATCTGACCTGCACGAGAAACAGCAGTCTCCTAAAACCCCCAAACCAGCAATGTTTTCCCAGTTGATCTGGGAATTTCAGACATACTAGATCTGACATACAAAACAGAACAGCAACGCTTTAGAAATGAAAAACAGTAGGCAACAGGAATAACTCCTTTCAGTAGATCACAGAATCACAGAATGGTTGGTGTTGGAAGGGACCTTAAAGATCACCCAGTTCCATTCCCCCCTCCGCCCCCCGCCATGGGCAGGGACACCCCCACCAGACCAGGCTGCTCAAGGCCACATCCAAACCGGCCCTGAACGCTTCTAAGGGACGGAAGACAGATCCACAACTTCCCTAGGCAACCCGTTCCAGCGTCTCTCCATCCTCACCATGAAGAACTTCTTCCTGATGTCTAATCCAAATCTTCCCCCTTCCAATTTAAAGCCATTCCCCTCACCTGAACACTTCCTACCACCACTGATCTGTAATCATTAGTTTCTACCCCAACTGAGTTTCTGCTACTTTCCTTCCAGCCTCTGCTAATCTACCAGCCTATCCACACAGGAACTCAATTCCTATGCACCATAACTAAGCTACCAATATGTCCCACTTCTATGCCATATGCTTCTCCAAATAAGTACACATCCCCTCACAACCCATTAAGCAGACAGAAGAGTGACACCAACTGGCCACACTGACCATGCGCCAGGATCCTCCACGGTGGCAAGACACCTCAGCACTTTGAGAGACTGAAATTACTATTAGTTAAAGCACCACCCTCAACAGCCTCTTCAACCTACCAGCGAGAGCACGTTCCTCCAAGCGCTTGAGGCATCACAAGAATGGGACCACAGCCCACCAGCCGCTCAGGCTGCAGGGATGGTGGCGGGAGGAGGACAGGGGAAGAGAACCAAACAGCCCAACAGCTGCCACGCCATACCTGCTCGAGAGATTGGAAGGCTGCATATTCCTCGGCCCCCACCTCTGCCTTCCGGTCCTCCGCGTTCATGCTGTGCCCCGCCCAAGCTGCCTGCTGAGACGGAACACGTTATCAGCGACCCCCTCCCTGCCCCCCCGCCGTGTCCCCCGGCTCCCACGCAGGGCAACACGACGGAGCCTACCTGTCCCGGCGCTCACTGCCCTCACCGCCGCCCCTACCCTCTTCCCCGCCGCTCCCAAAGCTCCTCGGTGAAATAAAATGGCAGCTGCTCCCCGAGGCCCCGATAATGGCGCCGCCACGTGCGGCCCGGCCCGCCACGTGCCCCGCCCGCCGGCCAATCGGAGCGCGGCGGGCGGCAGGGCGCGTGCGACGGGGCTGTGGCGCCGTGCGCGGGAAAGGGCGGGAGGCGGTGGGGCAGGAGATGGAGGAAGAAAAAGAGTACCCGTCCCGCTGTGGGGAGCAGTGGTGGCGTCGGGGACGGTCGAAGCGGGCGTGGAAGGGGAAGGGATCTCAGAAGAACGAGACTTCAGAACGCCTGAGTGCCTCTGTGCTCTGGAGAAGAGCCTGCCTGGCTCTCTTGTGCACCTGAGCGTTCCATAATTTCTTGACGTGTGACTGTTAACAGTGCGATTTACTTTACAGACGTCTAATAAAAGTGAAATTGGCTGTTTGGCAGAAATGTTCAAAATGCAGATCCGTTGTCCAGCATGCAGTGAGCCAAGCGCTGCATCACCGAAACAGACGTTTTTTATTCCGAGTTTGCGCAAATTCTGGATGCTCCAGGGGAGACTCCAAACTTGAGTCTGAAGTCCCCAACATAGACCCCACAGTTTTCTGCATTACAGATACATAAATATTCATAAAATTCCCAGAAAAATAAGGCACAGTCATAACTAATCATACTACCTAGATCTTTTACTGCATGTGCACCCCAAAATCCTAACTTGTATTATTCTGCAAATTTTATGCAATCTTTAGTGACTGCTTCACACTCGTTCACTGATAAACTTATGCCACTTTTTTTTCTGGACTTTTCTAATAAGGTATTAAAGTTAAATCATTAGTCCTTTCATTTCTCAGTTACGGCATCCTTGTTTGGCTTGCCCTGTTTACCAGACTAATTCTGATTTTAAAGATGCCCATGGCACCCATTCAAGGTTAGTTTTGCAAAAAAAGAAAATACATTTAATCAAGTGTCTCCTTTTTCCATAACAAATTGGGGGAAGCATTTCCTTATTTCATAATAAATTTAGTGATAATAAAGCCATCTGCAATGTGACTTTTAGTTCCTTGTGAAAGTCTTTTGACTTTAGGGCCTTTTTGCAGTTTTATGATTTCTTTCAACAGAACTGCAATTAAGATATTAATGTGAACAAAATTTTCAAGCATTAATGTAATAGCTAACAGAATATACCACTTTGCTATAATTAAAAAATAAAAAAAGTTTAATTAGATTAAACATGCTATATATATTTATATAAAACGAGCAAACTGAACTTAAGAAACAATATCCCCTTCCCACAGTTTTTTGTTAAACCAGGCTTGCTAGAGAAAAGAAAGAGGGCTAAACTCCTGACTCAGGAGTTCTATTTATGTTAAAGTGCCAGAGAACATAGGTAGGACTTGTATTAGTTCAATGTATCTATTAAAAACTATGGCAAGTACTCTGACACTTGTGCTTGTGTTTCTGAGCTGCTGGTGCAGCATCTATCTTCTCTGCACCTCTTTTCATGCGGTGGAATAATACAGCAATGCCTATTCTGAAAATCATAAATGAAGTATCTATCATCTCGTAAGTACAATACTTGTTAACCTGCAACACCATGTCCAACTGATTTTCCTCATTAGAAAAAAACTACTTAAAAACCTGTGTGCCTGTTGGAGAACTTTAATGTCTTCTGCAGCAGAGTGGCAATGCTCCATCTGTTATCTTGCAGTGAACATCTGAACATCTAGTAGGGGCTTTGCGCAACAATAAGACAAATTCCTGCAGCAGACTGAGGCTATTGAAGAGTGGTCTGTGAACGAATGCTCTGGTTATTTTCACCTTGCTCATTGTCAGTTAAGCCCTACCCTTTATATAAAACTGCTCACTTCTCAGGAACATCAGGACAGGACACAGGTTGTGCTCAACTTAGAACACAAAGCAGCTAAGAAACTTTAAGAACCAGCTTCTCTATCTCACAGTGAGCTTAAAATTGCACTACTGCATGAGGCTGTGCTTTGTGTAGGTAGCCAAGATAGCTGTTGGGAGTTATTAGCTTTCCATAAGACGTACAAAATTCAAGGATTAAGAACCTGCAATGGGAGCATCTCTGTGGAAAGTGTATAAAGCTATTTTCAAATTCCTGAAGCAGAATCTGGGAAAAGTGGGGAGGATCATGAGCTAAATTTTACTCACTGTGCCACAGACCATGTCACTTTTTCCTAAACAAAAAACAGTAGGCTGCTTTGCGAGCCAAAACGGCCTCTGTTTTCATTGCACTGCAGCTCTATTTTGAACACCAATAAATAAAAAGAGTAGTATGTCTGTTCTCCTGGGAAATTTATGGTTAATGGCAGACATTCTACTCTGGTACACCTACATCAAACTGAGAGCTCTCAAATTGTTCATCTTCCTTTCCATCAACAGGTTACCATTGTCTCAGCTTTGCCGGCACAACTTCATGCTCCACACTCCATAACTCACTCAAGGAGGTACAGATCAGGTTAATACTTTTAATGCCAGATATGCTGGCAGATCTGTAATAACTGGTGGGGATTCTCTTAGTTCACTTTAGATACAATCAGACGTCACAACCTCTAACTAGTAGATGAACCTGGAGAGTTCTTGTTTTCTTCCTCTGTTCCTTTAATTCTTCTCACTGTAGGACACTATCTGCTGCCTCCAAAGTACTTCCACTACTTCAGGAGAAGCCAAACTATGAAATTTTGTGAATGCCAAGAAATTACACGGTAAATGTAACAAATTAGTTTAACTCGGAAGATTCCTCAGGAAGCTGCAACTTTTTTATTTCATTCTTTCTCCTAAGGCTGCTAAGAATTCAATGTAAATCATGGTGGCAGGGCATACATTGCACAAGATGTTTGCTGACTACCCTTGAGGTCATTTTGTCCAACCAGCCTCACTCAAGCAGAGTCACCTACAGCTAAAAAAGAACAAAGAATTATTCAGCATACATGAATGGTGTCTTACATAGTACATTCAAATGTAACATGGTGCGGCAGATCATCAGAAAAATGTGTAGAATTACAAAACCTTATAAAAATAACACCAAGTGTAACCCCCTAGAGTGAATTGTTACCAGCAATGTAAACATCATATTTCTCCCAGAGAATTCCAGATGCTGACCACTTGCCATAACGTTCCCTCTGCTCATCATCACCCAAGAGTCAAACCACCAAAGTAAGGAGTAAGAGCAGCAGAAGAAATGTGAGCATACCACCAGGAAAAGGGATAGAAAAAAAGCATGTGCATAAAAGCATTTTCTTCTCTGTTTTTGCATGACAATTAGAGCTGGACTATGATTAGACTCTTGGGATTTCATTTGCACTAACAGCAAATTCTTGGCTTTACTTACACGTAAGATGTGCTTTCTTTTTGCCCACAAACAAGATTTTGAGTGTAACACAATTTCTACATCTTAAATGCTATCCTGATACCAGTATTTTTCAAAAAGAACTCTGGATTAACATAGATCTCCAGCAAAATGCAAAACCCGCTAAGTTTGTTAAATGTGTGACCATGCCTCTGTTTGCAATGATGGGAAAAGTTATTCATTCAATCACTATTATTGTCTATAGTGCCTCAATTTTATGAATTTGTGTGCATTACAATAACATTAGACCTGCAAGTACGAAGTATGTCTGAGGGCTAAATCAAAAGAAGATTCAGCATAGTATGAGGTGGGAATTTTTTAATAAGCTGAATTTAATACCCTCTTTATCTTATAGATCTACAGAATTTAAACTCACATTTTTCTAGACACTGCCCAGGCATGGAGGAAGAGACATGCTGCCCAGAAGATCATATGTCATCAGAACACAAATACTGCAGGACAGTGACTGAATACCCTTTTGTGAAGTCAGCTGTTGGGAGCAGACTTCAGGAGGGAGCAAGAGGGATCTCTACACTTCTGTTTGGCTTGCCTGCAGTTCTTACAATGAAACATTCTTCCCAAGCATAACTGTTTCAAGGACTGTAGCTGACGACCACAAGAATGCAATGAAATACAAGTCATCTCTCCACTGTAGTGGTATCTATGTACATCTTTCATATCATAGGAGACACAAGACAGGCTTGCAAGAGTCAGATTAGACAATGAAAAAAATCCATTGTTCACACATCTCTATGTTTGCAGGTTTTAATTTAATTCACTTTTGTAGGACCAGCATGTGGTGTTAGCATTGCATTTCAATTTCACGTGGCAGCAGGTGGACAGACCTCGTGTCTCACAAAAATGTGCCCTTGGATCACAAGAGTGGCTCAGAGGCAAAAGATTTTTCTGGGGTACACAGAAACAAGAGTTTTGGTCAGACTCAGCTTGCATGCTGCTGAATTTCAGGATGATGGGTGGCGTTAGTCCCTGCTGCCTCATTTCCTTTCAGTCCGAGATTCCCTCACTCAGCAGTTTTCTCACAGTAACAGTCCCACTGCTAGTCACATGGTCTGCTTTAGGCTGCACTTGCACAGAAAGCACAGATTTGCTTCTACTTTGGTTAGTACCGTTGTTCTTGCAACAACTCTCTGTCGTCTTCTTTGTGTGCAATTCAGCACTCTTCTCAAGCATGAGCTATGGAACGTCCCTAGAATTTTCCTTCAACCAGGGTTTCAGCTATGAAAATGTTATATTCCCAACTTATTAGGAACAAAAAATTCCCTACACTTAACGCCGGTAAATTTCTAAGACGCACTGGCCACTGATTGTCCTGTTGTCCACCCTGCTCACCTGCCCTTTGCTCAGCGACCGTGGTGTGGCTGCCTGAGCGGCTCTGGAGGCTCAGGAGACACCACTGCCCACAGGAGCCACTTTACCACTCACGCCAAGACCAGCGCCCTTTGTCCTGGCGAGGGTGCCGCTCGCACTTTGCCAGCACGGCAGACACACCTGGGGCAGCTGCTTTTGTTTGCGCCGTGACTGAACCCCCAACCACAGCGACCACAAAGGCCGCCGGTCTTTTCTTCTCGGCTGCGCGGGGAAAGCCCACCCGGGCCGTGACGAACTCGCTCGGGCTCGAGGAGCGCTCTGTCCTGCGCCGGGAGCGCTGCGCCGCGCCGCGCCGCCCGGCTGGACTGCGCTATGAGCGGGCCCGCGGAACAGGCGACACCGCCGCGGCGCAGCGCACCCGCCCGCAGGCGGAGAGCGGGCAGCGCCGCCAGCCCCGCCCCTTCCCGCCGCGCGGCGACCTGGGAGCCGTAGTCCCGCGTCCGGCGGCGTGCGGGCGCTGTCCCGCCCGAGCCGCCCTCGGGAACTACGCGGCCCGCCCGCAGTGCTTCCTGCTGCCGCCGCGGGAGCGCGGGGCTGCGCGGCCGAGCCGAGGAGAGGAGCCGGTAGAGTAGCGGCGGCTGCTTGCATGGCACCAGCCTCGGGCGCGGCCGTGCGGGCGGCTGAGCGGGGCGGGCGGCGCGGCTGAGCGGGGCGCAGGAGGGTTGCGCGGGGCGGGCAAAGCGACAGAGCTGGGGCTGAGCGTGGAGGTGAGGGGGCAGAAGGGCGGGGGCGCGGGAGGCTGAGCGGCGGCTGAGTGGGGGGAGCGGGACGGGCGGCTAAGCAGGGTGGGCAGCGGGGCTGAACGGGGCGGCCGAGGGGCGGCCGAACGGGGCTGAGTGGGGGCGCGGGGCAACTGAGCGGGGCTCTTGGGGCAGGGGCGCTCGGCGCCTGAGCTGAGCTCTGGGCCGGGGCTCTGCCGCCCTGCGGCCGGGCTGCGGGGCTGCGGGAGCGGCGGGGCCCGGGAAGGCAGCGCCTGGTCTGGCCGGGAGGCACGGGAGCGAGGTCGGGTGCACGGTGGAGGCTTCTCGGGAGATCCTTCCGTTAGGGAGTAGCTTGGATGGGTTTTCACGGACCTGGGGACACATCAACCCTAAAAAATGGTGTTAAAAACGTTATTTAACCTCTGGGTGATAACTCTGTGTTCCTGTAGGTAATTCTTTACAGTCTCTGCAGAGAAAAAATCTGAGTACATATAAAATATGCGGTATCTGTTGAAGACAAATTGAATTAATGTTCACTTGCTTCTTGATTTTACTTAGATTTGTCATCTGGCAGCGACCACATTACCTTTGGCTCAGACTGAAGGGTGCAGAAGCCCAATAGAGGCTCAGCTTGAGTAGTCAAGTCTGGGTTTTTTTCCCCAAGAAGCTCCTAATTTCCATTGCTTCTACAGTTTTAATGACCTTCAACCAATGCGGTAGTAGGACAGCGTGGACAAGCCAGCTGGAGCAAGTTCCCACAGTTTTTGGAGCTCCAAATGCTTGTTGCTGCCCTTAGGACCTTTGTAGTGTTCTTCAGTCTCTTCCAAGGGAGAACTCGCTGCCCCAAAAGGGGAACCAAGGAATTCTGCTGTCCTGGTTTAAAATACTTGGTTTTCAGTGTAGAGCCTGCTTATGTCTCGCAGTTTTTGTGTGCACAGCCTGCAGTTGACTTGAGATTTATGCTTTGAGTTTTATTCATCCATTCACCTGCTCAAAATTTAAAAGAAGACCAGGTCACGCCAAGTAGCACTCTAAAGATTTTCCTTCTTTGAACTGAGTACTTTTGTTCGTTGATTCTTGTATTTAAACTGTGAGTATGAGGTGAAATTTTAGAAGCTGTGACTTCAAATAAAAAAGGAAGCAAGATGTGTCCACGGTTCAAATTGTTACAGTTTTATTTATGTGATTTAATTGACTCTGAGCTATGCTTTCAAGAACTACTGCAAATCTCAAACCAAACTACTGCTGCACATAAGCGCAAGACAGCTTTTGATGGCAAGATTTGCACTGAAATAATTTAGGATGGCAGTTGTATTAATTACAGGTTGAAAAGTAACAAGTTGCAGGTGACTAAGTTCCGTGATTGTTTATTTTAAGGTGCATGACCTCCACATTAGGAGTTCTGGCTTGGTCCATGATGGCTGGTCCACAGAGTCTCCTTGTATGCTGGGGAGTTGTTGCAGAACCACTGCTAAAGTCTGTGCAGCCACTTTAGCTTTAATAACAAGGAGCGTGAAAAGTTCTTGGCGCTCCAGTTTCTGTTTTTCCAGCACCCTGTCCAGCTGCACTGATAGCCCTGAGCGGGCATGGTGGAGGCTGCGGTAGCCACTATCTGTCTCTGCCTCCCCCCTGCCCTCTGTGGGAGGCTCTCTGATAAAGAGAGGTCCTGCAAAACAGCCAAGCACAAGACTCTGGAATAAATAGGAATAAATGGAATAAATAGGATGACTGACTAACTGAACATAATTTGTTACTGCTGTGGGATAAACCTGTTTGGTCACTCTCTTGCAGGGCCTGAGCTGTAACTCTGAATGACCTGTGAAGTGTTAAAGCACTGACACAGCATCTGTAAGCCAAGCCATAAACTACCATTGTTATATTCACAGTGCAAGCAAACTGTAATGTTGTTCTATCATTCAATACAAAGAAGATAAGGCACAGCCACCAGGCTAGAACCAGGTTTCTAAATCTGCTGGGCACTTGTTTTTACTCCTTGAAGCTTTTCTGACTTTGTAAACGTCCGGGGAGGCAGGGGAGAGAGAACCTGAAGGCAGAAGCAGAAACACACAGGGGCAAGACGGTGAGGATTAATGAAGTTCTAGTTCTGAAATCATGTAGAGCATAGCCCAGAGTGAGACTGGAAAAAATAATGTGTATACCCCTTGATATTGCTTTGCACTTTATGACCAGCAGCAAAAATCTGTATTAATAAATTCTCATCCCTTTGTTCTGTTTCCCTTCCCTTCTGAGGTAGTGCCTCAGATGTTTGTGGAACTATAAACAGGGCAAGAGAGCATACAAAGTCAGCTTCACCACAGGCAAACAGTGAAATTATATACTGAAAATAGAAAGGATAACAGGATTCTAAGACTATGCAAACTTTTGACCATTGAAAAATATCTTGAAGTTAATGTTTTTTAATATGCAGGTGATCAGATATTAATGATGCTTAGGACTGTGTTGGTAGATGGAAAAAGTACTTGCTGTTTTAAGCCCTTTCCCAGAAGAGAATTCCAAATTTATTTTAGCATGCTAACAGTTTGGACAAATTTTTTTTTAATATCTGGAAGAGTATTTCAGATTTTCCTTTTAGGTGTCATGATTCCTTCATAAATGAAAGGTCAACTGAGCATGTTTTAAGGCAATGTACAGCTGTTCTTGAAAGATGCTAGTGTCAATGTTGCTCCAGATTTATGGGGTTTTTGGTACTACACAGGTATGTCAATATATTTCCTTGTTTTGGAAGATCCATGTCTTTGTCTTACTGACTATGCTAGATGCAGCCATGAAAAGTTTAGGGAGATGTTTTCAACAAGACTTACCACTGACTTTCGTGGGGGTAGCAGAGCCAGAGTGTTTCCTCTTGAAGTCAAATGCTTGGAGTGCTAAGTAGCAGGTATCTCTTATGTGATAGGAGTTTCTCAGGCAAAATTAAACACTTTTCCTCACCAAAGCTGAGCTGCAAAGGAGAAGAAATATAGGTGCACAAAGAACTTCCTTCTCCCTTCAACAGCAAAAACCAGCATGCTGCAAGGGAAACCATAAAAGTTTCTTCCTTTGTTCCTGCTTTATCAATAAGATTTTAATTGCGGGAGAATGCAATTAGCACTGGTCTTGGTCTCTGCCATCACTAGTAGAAGTTACAGAGGAGAGACGTGATGTTTTTTGGCAAGGAGCAGAAAGCAAGTCCCTGGGGGTAAAGAGTTTCAAGGAGACCAGAATGGTGACAAGCAAAAGGGCAGAGGACCTGGAGAGACAAGAAGGGTTTTTAGAGAACAAAATAGGGTGCATTATGTTGAGGAGAAAATAGGTGTGTCGCATTCATTACTGAATATGTTACAAAGCAAACCCAGTGTCTGTGCACAAATGCTTAAACATTGAAACCTGTGTTTAAAAGGATGGAGGTTGCAAAGTTGAAGTGTTCAAAGGCTCGAGTATTAAGTTTAATGAAACTTTACATTTTTTAGACAATCTTAGTATGTATAAATTATGATATATATGAGAAATATCAGATCATTATTGTTGTCAAGCTCGGCAGTTTTCACAATACGGAATGTTTTGTTAGAGCAGCAAAGAGATAGCGTTTTGTTCATGTTTGCATGAGACTGACCTGCCTTATTTGCTGCTCAGCAAACCGTAACTGTTCCTCTTGGATATTCTTTACAGTGCATAGTATGAATCACAGGTATGTTTTGCATAAAAGTTGATTTCTCTTCACAATGTGTCTATGATGTAAGGCAAGTATTGGGGTCATCTTTACTTTAAGGACAGGGAATAAAGCACCTGAAAAAAATCTCTAATTTTTAATGCTCCATTTGAGAGTTACATGGTTGTTTTCAAAGTATTTCACATCCTTCAATGGTGCCCGGTACAAATGCTCTTCTGTTTTGTAGCTTTAAGCAGAAGGAAAAAAATGGGAAACATACTGTCAGAGACAGGTGGTCCCTCAGGCTGTCATTCCAGTTAACACCTCTGGCAGTATTGCGTTCTTTTTTCCACAAACCGTACCTGTGTTTCTTCAGCTGGTCAGTGAAACCCCTGGTTCTGCAGAATTACAACCTAGGCAATCACAAACCAGACCCAAAGCAATTATCTTCTTCTTTAAATATATTCTTTTTAGCAAGATCTATTCCCCAGTCCGGTTCATCCCATGAAGAGAAAAAGAGGCTAATAGCTGTGCCACCACAAACAGGAGGAGGGGGACTGTAAGAATGAGCAGCAGGAAGCAGCAATGCTTTTGACTTATAGCACTGTGGAAGACGAAGTACCTTGAGTTTGTATCACCAACTCCAGGTACCATACAGCTAGCAGGAACTTCCTTCCTGCTTGTAAGAAAACCCAGTTTGACAAGTAATGAGTCAGGTATCCTTAAAACAGCCTTCTTTATTTCCAAGCAGCCATACATTAATTCCTAGAGATCCATAATAATTATCTGAATGCAACAGTGGCATCATGGGAACTGATCATAAAATATACAAAAATGGAATTAGACTTGTCCAGCTACTTTGATTTTTGACATGAATTGTTTGACATCCCAGTCCTGATTATAGGCTTTTAAGACCACATAGAGAGTACTGCATGTCATAACGCAAGTTTTTAAAAGAAACCTCTAGAATGAAATGAACATAGATCAGATACCTGGTATAAAAAAAATCTTTAGGACACTAGGAAAGCAAGTAGCTGAGAAGAGGTTATTGAGATAGAAACTGTCAGGCAATAAATTCAGATAGCACAACTGGCTCGATCAAGTGTGTTTAGAGTGTTTATTGAGAGCACAGTCCAGCCAGAAGGGGTATAAATTGGATAAAAGAGGTTAATCCAATTCATTTTTCTTCATTTTGCTCTTCTGCTTACAGTTGTCTTTCAAGCTGTGCTGACTGCTGCGACCGCCTTTATGTGTATCATAGCTGCATCTATTTGTAAAGTAATCAATTTGCTGGTCATAAGCTTCACGTACCTGTTCTCAGGTACCAAATAGTTCAGAGTATTTGGGATTTGAATTTATTTTGAAATTCAGTTCAGTCATTATGAATTTAAATTTTCACCTGCATTTTTAGGGCTAAATCCAAAGTGTAATTTAAACTCAGAAAGAATTGCAAAAGACAGAACAAGTGAGGGATCTGTTTTTGAGACCTCGGTGTATCTGTTTATAAAAAGCATGCAGGATATTAAGGTGAAAAAGATGAAAGAATGGAATAAAAGAAGATATTATCGCATTACCAGTCTTCTACCTGAGACCAGTGATGAAGTCTCAGAAGAAAAGAAGCTGTAGACAGGCCTGTGGGTTTGTTTCAGAAGTATTTAGCTGCTGAAAGAAATTGTGCACTGGGGAGAATTTAACAGTTGGAAGATGCAATGAATCAATAGGGAGGAAGGAGGTGACCTAGAGCTGTAGAAAAATAAGTGAAAAGAGCATGAAAGAACTGAATAAGAGTAAAGGTATAAACAGGTTTGCGAAAAGAACAGAGCACTACAAGAAAACAAGTAAAAATATTACTGTGCTCTAAGAAATCTCTTTGCAAGCAGTGCTGAGTAAAGGCAGGTTGCAAAAGGAATTTTGACCATATGTAGGGGAGACAGAAAATAGAGAGGAAATGAGGAGCAGGAATTCATAAGCTGAGCATCACCGGAGGAGTTGAGAAGGCTGAGAGAATGAATGTATGACACTGGGTTGTGGCCAAAGAACCAGCAGCAGTGGGTGTAGAAAAGAATGACTTCTAGGATAACGAATTGGAGCTGATGGTTTGTAGAAGGGCTAAAGTGGCAGAAGAGAGGAAGCAGTAAGTTAAAGTAGGTAAGAAAAGCCCATCTTGGAAAGGCTCTGAAAAGAGAATAAGAAAAAGCTTCAGAGAGTGTGACAGCAAAAATGAAATGCAAGAGAAAGAGAATGTAATCAGTGAGTGCAAATAAGCCTCTTTAGATTGCCTGGGTTGTTATCAATTGTTGCGTCTTATGGTTGCTCTAAGAGTTAAATTGAACAAGAAAAAAATCGTGCCTTTAAATTTAGTAGTATTGTTCTAATCTTGTCATGGATGCTGAAATAGGAGGAGACTGGCGGCACTGCCTGGTAAAATGGATTCACCCATACGCTATCCACTCCTTTGCAGAAGCATGTGTGTGTCTGCAACCAGACAACAAGCCCGAAGCTCGTCACTGATTTGGATTTAAAGCAAGGAGGAGAATGGTTAATTTTCATTTGGATCAGTCTTCCCAGTCCAGTTTAGTCCAATACCCTTGAGTTGTCAAGGGCAGGAGTACTACTTTCAGCAGCATTTCCTTGAACTGGAGCCTGTAGCAGTCACCACCTGTTGAGAGCGAAGAGCCATTTCCTGTGCTCAGCACATTGGGACAGGGAGAGAGAGGGTGGGCAGGTGCCTGTGCTGTAAAATGCATTTCCTCAGCAGCTTGAACCAGTCTTAGTGCTTCTGCAGTCCCTGCCATGCTTGTCTTCAGTGTTTTTCCACTCCTCTTTAAGCAATTTTTTGATCCCCAGAGAGTGGATATAGTTGAATACTGCTGCTTTTCCTTCCTTTTTCATTCTCCGTTCAGATTCTTTGGCTTTTCTTTCTGGAGGCGTGAGCAAGATGAGCTAATCCAAGAGTATTAGTAACATGCACCCAGGAAGGGGAAGAACCATGTCAGTGCTTAACATAGGTTGATGTAATTTCTGGGCTTGGGCCTTTAGACTGTATTTTCATGAAGATGCAGAAGGGTAAACCTCATTTTTTGTGTCTTCCTTCATTGCCCCTCCAGGTTTCAAACATCTGATGCCGTCCTGCCTTGTCTTGTGCCAGCTCTTGTTCTTGTCTGTCGTTTCATTACCCTGTCTAACATTCTAAAGCAGCAGGAAACAGCCCACCTGAAAGAGCAGATAATTCTACCATTTTTTGTTGGAAGATGATGTACTGGCTGAGGAATTCTTCAGGAGGTAGCAGGAATGAGAGCTGTTAAAGCCATTACCTTTGTTTAGCCACGCAGGAGACTGCAGCAAGTCCCATGCAAGGACTGTAATTCAGTCTAAGTAGAATTCCATTAGCTTAAAAGTGATCTTCTCCCCATTGTTTGGCCAAGAGTTCTCTATAATGCTATTATTAATGCATTGGTAAACCATTAATTGCCTTTAATTCAAAGAGCCTAAACCCAGCAGAGTGCAATAATCTGATCTTTATTCTGGGAAATACACTGGAAAGCTCCATGTGTTTGCTGCAAAGTTTGAAGTAGTTTAGTGAAATGATAGTCTCCAATAACTGTGATTAATTGTTCTCAGTAATTTCTTTTATTGGAAATAAAACGTCTTTTAAAATCACGCTGGTCTTACAGTGGAGCAGTAAAAGGAGTCTTGTGCTCTGAAAGCAGGAAGACAAGACCTACATATGAATATATCTAATGTTAATTTGCACATTTTAATAGTGGACTTCATTTTTAGCTATGGTAGCTTAAAGGAAATTTGGATTCCAAGTCTCATTTTTTACAAATTTGTTTCAGTCCCAATGTAAGCAACGGTATCTACCATATTCCTTCAATTTATGTGTGCTATTGCAGTGCTGAAAGAGATTCAGAGCACAATTGAGCATTTCACTAAAAAGGGTAGCGTGTTGTAAAAAATACTGTCCCCGCTGTGCTTGCCTTACGATGCTAGCATTATGGAATGATAATTGTCAGGTGGCAGGTTGAAGGGATTTTCAGGTGCTTTTTGCCCCAGGAGTTTCTGAAGGTGTGGGACTCTGCCAGTGTTAAATTTGTAGCAGGGACACAGTTTTACTTAACTGGAGTTGTCTGGTTTCCTTTTTTTCAGGTCAAAGTAACTGACAGAATCTAGAAGGAGGAAGGACATTGACCAAATATGGAAGAGGACACCAAAGCTCTCTTGGTTCCTATGGGAGGCGATGAAAGCAGTCATGGTATCATGAATATACAGTTTAATCCAGAAGACCTTAAATGCAAAAGGTATGACAAAGGCTAAACCTACAGAATGGTTGTATAGCAATGAGTTGTTTAATATTTGCTTTTAGTAACAGAATCCTACAAAGACAGAAGGCTAACATTTGGAAGAAACCAGAGTCTGAGTACAAGTAGTTCCTGCTTTGTCTCTGTGTGATATTTCCAAGCAACAGGTGAACAGATGCAGTATTGTGATTTGTTTGTAAGGATGAGACTTCTGTTGATATAACTTTGGAGAGAGCGCTCCAGTTAACATCTGGGCATGTGGCTTTAAAAGTGTTTTCAAACACGGAGTATAGCATGTATGCTGAAGTGCGGTGGTTTTTATTTAGCATAACAAATTTAAATGTTGAGACTATGCAAGAAAGCTTTTCAGAATGTGTAGATAAATGCCTGTCAGTATTTATAAATGGCTCTGTATGCATTCTTCAGGTGATGCTGGAGACGTACGTTGTTTGCTGAGGGAACTTACAGCCTTTAAGAAAAAACTGTAGTGTTTCTTGAGATGAAGCAAACATGAATAATTTGTCAGCCCAGCCTTTTTGCCATGCCTGCAGGAATAATACATGCTAGTTTTCTTAGAGCTCAATAGTTCTGTGCCCCCCGAGGAGGTCAGAGCACGAGACTTCCTCTGCTGTTGCAGTTAAGACTTCTGTGAGCTGATCCTGAAACTAAAATAGATATCATAGTGGGAAGCAAACTTATGCCAGCTGCAGACACCAACACTGCTTTTTTAGGCGAAGGAATAGCTCCGTAATACCTCTTGGACTCTGTGGGATTTTTTTCCCCGTTTGCATTGAGTACGGATTTCAAAGGAGCAGTTTTCCCGAATGAGCTGAAGATGGCACTGTTGTATACAAAAAAACCTCTTGTTGGGACCCGCTTCAGCGAGGAGAGTTCTTGATTATTCTGTTTTGCTGCAGTCCGAGCCTGCTTACAGCTTAGCCAGGGGCTAAACAATCTCTTTTTTTTTCTCTACAAGCAAAGAAAGGAGGATCAGGATCAAGAGTGAGCCCAGATGTAGGAGTATACAGAACTGTGTGTATAAAAATTACGGAATGGTAGAGTTCTTTCAGGGAGGAAAAGAAATGTGCAAAATAAATTATTGCTTTATCTTCTTTCTGAGGAGTGTTTGAGGCCCTCCTAGTATAGGACTACTAATTTACATGGCTTTTGGCTCCTTGTCTTGAAGGAAGTATGTGTTATGTTTGAGGAGCAATGATTTGCAGGCAGTGTGGTGATGCAGGAGCAATGAGAGAAGTTTACACCTTTGCAGTATGTTGAAATGCCAAGGTCCACTTTTCAAAAACGATGTTACTTATTGTTTTCTCATTGTGTGTTTTTGTTCTTGGCATTTCTGAAGGTAGGAGACTCAGCTTCATAAAGGTCATAGCACACAGCGTTTGGTTCTCTCCCTAAAAGCAGAAGCATGCACTTGGATTGTGTTCCCACCTCCACAACCTCCATCTTTGCAGATCTGTCCATTTTGTTCTTATTTCCGCTCCCTTGAGTTCATTTCACCCATTTTCTACAACCTAGTCTTTTGCCTTTGAGCCTGCAGAGACACAAAGATGAAGGGCTTGAGCCCCAGGTATCAGGAAAGCCTGGAAACTGGAGTGGAGCCAAACAAAGAACTCCAGTTCAGTGTGTTAGTAGAGACAGTGAAATTTTCAGAAGAACAGACCATCAGGGTCTGCCATCACGCATGGTCAGAGCAGTGGGTGGTTTGGAGAGCTTTTTTATTAGAGCTTCAGGGAGTAGCAACTCCAGGAAGACGGGTTTCTCGAAATATCAAAATGTGCAAGAGCAATAGTACAAGATTTGCTCAGCATCCGTCTCTCCTGATTTAACTCATTCAGAAACCTGGTCAGCTGTTGGTAGGCGGTAATTTTGCTGTGACTGAGATGGCTCTTGAAATGTTTTATGTGATTTGCATATAATCACTGTTTGTCTTTCTTAGTGTTCTTTTGTTCTTTTGTTTGAGATTTGAGGGCATTTACTTAGCTATTTGGTTTTCTTAACAGCTTGGAGGAATTGGGGTTTTTGAAAGGCAGGCTTTTCAGTGTTTACATAAGAACAATAAGTTAGTTCTTTTTTAGAGCTGTAAATTTTTTTGTGTAGCATTCTTTTTCTAATTTGGAGGAAATGTAAAGCCACTCTTAATCCTTTTAAAGAGGATGATATTGTTCTTCACAATGACCCGAATAGCTCACACCATATTAGGTGTGGTTTTGCTCATTTTGTAGGTCTCTTTAAAAGCTAGAATATCATTGTTGCAATGGCTTACTGATGATTATTGTATGCAAGAAGTGTAGTTTCTTTTTTCCTTCAGACTACTCCTTAAATCTGTTCGTTGTCAACAGATACTGCAGTAGTCTTCAGGAATACTTTAACCTTGAAAGAAACAGATGGTGTTTTGTGTTAGCTGTTTTGTGTGTGAAAAAACTTGACAGTGCCCCCTGATGAAGAGAGATAAAGCCTTCTTCTCTTTTCTGTTCTTTCTGAAGGAGAGATCAGTAGGTGAAATTGAAGTTATGAATTAAACAGTGTCTGTAGATTGCAGTCAGGTAGCTCTTTTTCATGCAAATGTGGTTTGTTTCCTTTTGGTTTTAGAGTTCTTTTAACTTACAAAAGGGTAGGCAATGGGTCTGACCTGGGCAAAACTACCTTTTCTGCATTTGTGATGTTTTACTGCTCCACACCCATGTAGTCTTTTTGCTCTGTTGCCTGCTTTTCATTTTTCTGTGTTGGTAACATTTTTGCTAGTTCCTAGTATTATTACTTCTAACTGGGAAGAATTATGACCTTAGTTAAGAACCTTCGTAGTTCTTTGTCAGAGAAGAGTTGAGTAGCTTCGTCTTTATCACAGAAGAGGGAACAGTGCTTGAAATGTGGTATGGTAGAACTTGTGATTCTTTTACATGTTTTATGTGTGTCTTGTGAGCAACAGGGGTGACTTGGTATTGTGCTCTGAAAGGTTGTTTAGGTTCTGTATCCAGCATTTTAAGATACTTGTGTGGTCAGTTGTATTACCAAGAGAATAAAGATATTGTAGAATAATCTGTGAGCTTGATGTTTGCAATGCTTATGTCAATTCAAACAGGTTAGAAAGTAAAAATCAAGTAGTTTGTTGAATTCTTTTGAAGGGCTTTCCTTAAGAGAAGTGAGCTGATATCTGTAATGTTCCTACCCAGATAAGCAATTCCCAATTAGGAAATAGAAACCTATGCCTATAGTCTTAATATTATTACTTTTTCTCCTTACTTTAATTTCCCTAATAGAGAGTCAATTTTACTCCCTGGTTTCACATATGCTATATACAGCATTCCTGTAATAATTTGGTAACTCTGTAAAACGATAAAGCCATAGGAATTTACTACCTTTATTTCTCTGTAATAATCCTATCACATCCCTGAAAAGTAACTGGCTGATGTGAGCTGTGAGAGAAATATGTGCTATAAGCTGCAGTGGCTTCTCGTGGTGGTTTGGGAGGAGAGGAGAGAAATTACTCTCTAAAGAGAGTTTTTTTCATATTTACTTAAATATGAAAAATTTGTTTCATACGAAGTTACTGATAACATCATGTAGAGCCAAAATGCACACTGTCACAAGGCATTGTATTGTAACAGCTCAGTACTCAATACTACTTTTGATCAGATGTCCAGAAGCAGTTGCTTGCTGTTAAAAATATTTCAACGAACATCCTTGGAAAACAGTATGATGTTTTTTAAAATTTCTTGAGATGGCTGTTTGCTGTACTGCTTTGTTGCTCTTGCTTTGCAAGATGTAGTACATTTCTGAAAATATCTTGATAAAATATGTAGCATTCTTACGGATGCTGACAGTTGCAAGATTATGTGGTGTTTGGCAAACAGTTTTTTCTTTCGTGCTGTCCACTTAACCCTGCAATTCCAGCACTTGAACTTTGTCCAGCACAGTATTTGGAAACAACTTTAGTCACGAGCATCTCTTCATTTTCTTTGCTTGCAAAAACTGCTGTGCCCAAGGTCATAATGTGAGGAAGCTTGGACAGAAGTGTTGGAAAAATGTGAGATTTTATTAGTCTGATATTATTTAGGTAGAAATAGTGATTATAATAGTTTTAAAAATAGTGGTTTAAAATCTGTGTTTTATAGTGGTTTTAAATCCTGTTACTTTAAGTGTGTTAGTGATTATCGGAAGTAGCGGTTATTTGGGACTTTCTTCTCTCATGAGAACTCTGTGAAGTACCCGAAACTTACCCAAGCCAAGTCTGCACCTGCAGTAGAGATAAAGAGACTGGGCCTGCAGTTGAGATAAGAAGACCTTGCATACCGGAGTTAACTAAGAACAACAGAAGACGCTGGCGCCAAAGTAATAATAATTAGCCGATGAAGTAATCTACATATGCGTATGTATTAGCTGTAACCTGTTGAATATACATTAGGTTATGTAACATGTAGAGAATAAAATGCGGTCACGCTGTAACGGTTTGGGAACCAGATTTGGATGTGTAGCCCTGGTTCCTGGGGCCTCGAAGTAAAGCACCACATATAACCTCCCCTGTGTGGTTATGTGTTCGTCTCTCCGCTAACAGAAGCAGTCTTATCTGTTTCCTGGACCAGCACTAGAATTCTTAATTCTTCTGTTCCTTTTAGTGCGCGGGGAAACAACTAGCACATGAGTACAGCTGCAGGTTTTCTGGGAATGGTTTCTGAAGTACATGTGCAGAATGTTGTGTAAGGGAGATGTGGATGTTCTGCATGAGATCGTGCATCTTGTCTGTGTTGTTTGTGCTGTGGAAACCAACATGTTTTACTGGCATGTTTGCCCTGGTAAAAATAGTATTTTTTTCAGGCTAGCTATTGAAATAGAAATTGTAATTATGTTCTTTAGTATGAATACAATAAACGGATTGGACACCATAATCAATCTCAATGCATGGAAACTGTCTGCGCTATTTTGCATTAATAGTCACATCCTTCCGTCCTTCAACCTCTCCCCTTCCTCCTGATCAAATTGTCCTAATCTTTTTCATAATCATTTTGCCACATGAGAGATATAACGTGATTCTCTGTATAAATCAGAAAATTATCTGTTGTGACTGCTAGTGCTTGTGCATACAGAGTGCTTGTCTGCTAGACTTGAGGTCCCTAAAGAGAGTTTTCCAAAATATCTCCCAGATTATATCCTGCCTGCTTTGGGCTTTGAAAATTTCTTTGAGATCTTCTCAGACTGCTGTGTGACTCTGTCCTACAACCAGTCTTTGATCTGAGTGTAGCTGGGGGTTGGGATATTACCTTGATACTAGACAGAGTGCTGCGTTCTCCTAGTGGAGGTCAGGGAATAAGATTGCATCCCAACCTGCCTGCATAGGTTCCAGGTCAGACTGATGCTTTCAAAGAGGTGTGTAACAACCATAAAACTCATAGGTGATTAGTCTATTTTGGCAGTCAGTTGTTCAGTGTTAGAGATGCCGTGGTACCCTAGAAAAGGAGATTTAATGGCTGCTTAGATAATTTTCTTTCTCAACAAATTCACACCAGAAGGGATCAAGAGGGGAAGTAGCCTAAGTACAGGCAGTGTGAAACGTGTGGTCCTCTAGGAAGGAAGCAGCGGCAGCAGATACGTAGAATTTTTTGGGGTTGTTAATTTTTTTTTCCTCATGGATGACGTTCTGGTTCAAACCCTCCTGTTTTGTGCTGGGCTATGAATTGCTTGTTCAATCCAGACTTTGTTCATAATACTGAAGAAAATTAAATATCTTTCTCTAAAGAACTTCTTACCTTCAGGCAGATTTGTATTTGCTGCACGACGTTTTTTCTTGATGTTTTTGGTCAATGACTAACAACATTGCTTTCCCCATAAAATAGGATGTTGTATTTATGTTTTCTGTTATTTTAATTTTAAAGTCATCCGTGGCTTTGACTTGAATTATTTTAAAAATTAATTTCCCACTGTCTTCTGGTCTGGAAGAATTTTCTTTAGCGTGCGTGTCAGCAGTTCTTGACCACTATTTTGAAGCAAACCTTTGCTACAGATACACTCCCTTTGGAAGAAAACAGAAACTTTGTCTGCAGTAGCAAACAGAGACTGTGGGGATGAACTAGTAATATTAACTGAAGATGGGGAAAGAGGTACCCCTTATGAAGCCCTTCACACTACGCAGCTGCTGTATAATTAGCAAAACATATACTTTTCGTGTTCTAAATAAAATGTGTGTCAATGATCCAAAAAGAAAACAGCAGAGAGCTGACTGGGCATGGGGAGGCATTTAAGCCTATTACATTTCCTATTTTCATAACTATAGTGTTTATTTTATGGGTCATCTAATGAAATATTTTTTGGCAGTGTCCAGTGATTTGATCAGCCCAATAAATTTTTAGCTAAAACAAGTGAAGTCTTTTAGAGCTGACAATTCATTAGTGATTTTGTACGTTACATATTTATGGAATTAGTTAGCCCTGTGTGCCTTTGACTTGAGCAATAAAGCTATTGCTTAAAATTTATTCCTGTTTAATTGCAGTATCTTTCTTAATTGTTTATAAGAACATAACAGAAGTCTACACACAAAGCAAAGATTTCCCCCTTCATGTCATAGGCGTAGGAAAAAAGTCAGTTGAGAATGTTTTAAAAATTGGAAGTGTGTTCACTTTCATTTCAGTGAGCGAGCAACATTTTAGCAAATCTAAGCCATTTTTTTCCATAATGAAGAAATGTGTAAGAATTAATGAAGTCTAAGAAGAAGGAAAGAACAAATTTGTTGAGAAGAAAGTTATGTTACTATTTTGCACTTGACAGTCAGTTTTTATCAGCCCCATAAATACTCTTACCTGCTGTGTCCCTTTAAGCATACAGGAATAAGGACCTGCCCTCATCTCTTGCAAAGTTTTAAGCACCAGCTTCAGAGCTGTATTGGTTTTTTCCCTTCTAGATAAAAGGTGGTACCTTGGTGCAAATGTTTAATGATTTACTGGGAAAGAGAATGGACCTTTGTCACAGCGTTGGGTAGGTGAGGTTGACCAAATTCCTTTGTAGTCTGAGCCAGAGAGGGGTATTGAAGAAAAGTCAATTCAAATAGGTTTTGTTCATATTGCAGGAAAAATGGCATGGATTTATTGCTGACCTAATTTCTGGTCTTGGTAGCCTGAAACTTGCTGTGGTCTGTACTTTTGTGGGTTCTGGTTTCAGGGTGGTTCTTGTTTCTGAGTGATTTAAACATCAACCTGAAAGAAGAAGATCAGAGAGCTGTTGAGATTGTTTTACAAATAAAAGCATTGGTGAAAGGGAAAAAAAGCTCCAAACCCTTTGTCAAGGCTTTCAGGTCACTGTCTTCCCCTCTCTTATTTGAGAAATTAACCTGTGAATTCTAGGACTGAATGGCATGTTTAGGCAATAGTATAGTATGCCCATATGGAAGTAAATTGTACTTGATTAAAAAGAAAAATCTCCGCAATATCTTGCTTAGGTCACTTATCTGGTAGTGGCCCTTGCATTAAGCTAGCTTATGCTGTGTTGTAACGTGCAGCAGCTTTCACTGTGCTTGCCTTGTGCATCTACGTGTACAAAGAAAACATGGGGACATGTGATATGGCTGCTTTCTCCTTTAGTGGCTGTGGCTGTGCCAGCCTTACTCATCTCAGGAAGAGGGAAGGCTGACCACCTGTGTTCTCTGCATCTCTGTATGGGAGATGTAAGGCTTCTGTCACTGATAGTACTGTTCTCTGTGATTAGCCTGATTGAAGGGAAGTTGTGAAGTAGTTCGGAATTACAAATGGACATCTGTCACTCCATCTTCTGTGGCGAGTTCCATTCCTGGTTGCATTGGTTTGAAAATAGTGTAAGCACGTGGACTTAGTTCTGTCCTCTTTAAACACAATTTCATCCAGTGTTTCATAAAATTTTAGCTAAACTAGTAGTTCCTAGCCTTTTCACAGTTAGTCCTTATTACCATTACTCATTTCTCTTTTTCTCTCTCCTTTGTGCTTCTACATTCTCATGCTTTCTGTTTCTACCTCTGTTTCTCGTCACTGCTTCTGGCAATACTGGTTATAAACAGTAATACGCTTGACCAAGCTTATTAACGTGTATTTCTGGTGTGACTCATTGTAGAGCACTAATAAAGCGTTTATTAGCTCTAAATTTTGATGTTAGGTTGCCCCTCAGAATCTGGGCAAGAGGCCATTTTAATATGGATATTCATGGTTCTTTCATGGATGACAGATTCTCTAATGGCAGTGATATTTTTGTGTTTGCTTTATGTGCTAAGCTGTTCTCTGAAATATATGTTACCTCTTGTGTTCTAAAATTTTAAGGGTTTTCGTTTTTCTTCTCTTTTTTTTTCCTCTCCTTTAGACCATTTCACGTGGAGCCTACAAACATAGTCAATGTGAATGATGACATGCAGCGAGTCACCGATGAAGCTTCAGCAATGAATAAGCGGATCCATTACTATAGCAGGCTCACATCTCCTGCAGACAGGGCATTGGTAAGACAAAGGTCCTGCCAGGCCAATCTGATCTTCTTCTATGGCAAGGTTACTTGTTTAGTGGATGAAGGAAAGTCTGTGGATGTGGCGTACTTGGATTTTGCTAAGGCCTTTGACACAGTTTCTCACAGTATTCTGCTTGAGAAACTGGCTGCCATTGGCCTGGACAGGCACACCCTCTGCTCGGTAAAAAAAATGGCTGGATGGCCAGGCCCAAAGAGTTGCAGTAAATGGAGTTAAATATAGTTGGAAACCAGTCACGAGTGGTGTTCCCCAGGGCTGAGTGCTGGGTCCAGTCCTGTTCAATATGCTTATCAATGATCTGGATGAAGGGATTGAGTGCACTCTTAGCAAGTTTGCAGATGACACTAAGCTGGGTGGAAATGTTGATCTGCTTGCAGGAAGGGAGGCTCTGCAGAGGGATCTGGATAGGCTGGATTGATGAGGTTCAGCAAGACCAAGTACCAAGTCCTGTATTTGGAACACAACAACCCCATGCAGCACTACAGACTGGGGGAATAGTAGCTGGAGAACTGCCTGGCAGAGAAGGACCTGCGGCTGTTGGTTGACAGCCGGCTGAACATGAGGCAGCAGTGTGCCCAGGTGGTGAAGAAGGCCAGTGTCATCTTGGTCTGTATCAGAAACAGTGTGGGCAGTAGGACCAGGGAGGTGATTGTGCCCCTGTACTCAGCACTGGTGAGGCCACACCTCGAGTACTGTGTTCATTTCTGGGCCCCTCACTGCAAGAAGGACATTGAGGTGTTGGAGCGTGTCCACAGAAGGGCAATGAGGCTGGTGAAGGGGCTGGAGAACAGTTCGTGTGAGGAGCAGCTGAGGGAACTGGGGCTGTTTAGCCTAGAGAAGAGGAGGCTGAGGGGAGACCTCATCACTGTCTACAACTGCCTGAAAGGAGGTTGTAGTGAGGTGGGTGCTGCTCTCTTCTGGCAAGTGACAAGTGATAGGACAAGAGGAAATGGCTGTCAGTTGCGCCAGGGGAGGTTGGTATTAGACATCAGGAAAAATTTCTTCACTGAAAGGGCGGTCAGGCACTGGAACAGCTGCCCAGGGAGGTGGTTGAGTCACCATCCCTGAAGGTGTTTAAAAGGCAGGTAGATGAGCTTCTTGGGTACATGGTTTTGTAGGGTGTCAGGTATGTTTGGACTTGATGATCTCAGAGGTCTTTTTCAACCAGATGATTCTATGATTTTATGAAATACAAGGCCCAGTTAACTAAGTGGTCTCTGACATGTTGGATGTTCCACAGGCAAGGTTTAGAAATGAAGCAGCAATTAAGGTGAGGAAGATTCACTCTGCAGCTTGCTTTGAAGTAAATGTCTGGTAGCTGAGTGCCTTAACAAGGTCTTCTGTTATCACAAGTTGTGATTTACTTCTTATGCAATGCGTTCACCATCCCGAGAAAACATACGAACGGCTTGAATTTTGCAAGAGTGGTCCAGGCTGTCCAGATGTGTGTAGTCATTTCTCCCATCTGTAAGAGGATATAAGCAGTGCTTATCTGCAATGATTAAACTTGCATGATCTGTGCATACTAGACGTTTTGCAGAAAAGAATTCTATTTTTCACCTAGCTAGCTAAAAATCCTGTCAATTGTTTTTTTTCATGGGGAGGAAATTAATGTAATCTAACCTTCTTTTCTTTTAATTTTTTAAATGGACTTTTCATAGAAAGGTTTTGTGGTTTACAACAGTTGATTTGCTGTATTTGGAACAATAGTTATGTTACTGTGACTAATAAGTCTTGGTTTTCATCCACTTTTTAGATTGCTCCTGATCACGTACTTCCAGCTCCTGATGAAATCTATGTGTACAGTCCATTAGGAACTGCTTTTAAAGTTGACAGTTGCACAGATGGCTATGGTAAAAACTCCAGTATAGTGACAATGTATGTTAAGCACCTTGCCATATATTAGCCAGAAAATGCATTGTTGTTCAATGTTCTATGTTGTAATGTTCTATGTTGTATTCGTAACTACTGTAGCTAAGAGGATAGTCAGAAATGCACGTGCTTCTTGAAGTATTCACTTTTTTTTTACTTTTCTTCCTAGATTCATGATATGGAATACGATGATGGGTACATCTATATTAAGTATCCCATGGGGAATAAAACAGGTAAAACTATAAAAAATGTATATGTATGAAAATGTTTTTGGCAACATGACCTGCTCTTCTATGTTTCTATAGTGTTATTGATAAACTATTTCTATAAACAATTTCTTGCTCTTAACAGGCAGGATTTACTTCTGGAATCATTCTCATCTTACTGATGGGCATTTTGACTCTTTATTGCTGCTACAGAGTTGTGAAATCACGGAAAATGATACGTAAGAAATACAGAGCTTCATAATGCAAATATTTCCATTAAGTGTGAAATAACAGTGATCTAATAGATTCTTAGTTTGTCTGGATCTTTACTATGCATTAGAGCTTTCCTGCAAATAAAAGCTATTCCTTTGAATGCCTCCCTGCTTTTGTAGTCTGGGTTGAAGCAATGTAACTCAAATGTCTGTCTTCCCTTATTAGGTTATTCTTTAGTTCTTTGGGACCTAAGATTATAGACAAACCCAAACTCTTAGCAAGCAAGATTACAGATGTTCAATTTGTAAGTGTCTGGGGACTTAGGGAATTAGAGGCTTACCTTCTTCTCCGTAAGCACTGTCCAGTTCTCCACATGTATTTCTGATATGCAGTGGAACAGCATGGGCTGTAGCTGCATCACCTTGCAATTGAATGTCTTGTGTTATCCTAATATCTGTACATAATCTGTGTTGGAAGCAAGTTATGGACAATTGCATCACTGACAGTGGTTGTGCTTAGAATGTACATTCATTGTTCAAAACATTTCTTGCATATCTGTTGTATTTGGAGCTTTTATGCATAAACTAACCCCTTACTTGCCCAAATAGAGGCAGTTAGGAACTCCAGATTGTGACAACTCATTTTGACTGTTGAGGACTAGTTTATGGTCTGACTTATGTTGCCATAACTCCTGCAAAAGGCTTTAGCTGCAAATGTGTTGCTGGACTTTTGTCACTATGTCTTATTCCAGTGCTTCTGGAAGTACTCAAATTAGTAGTATGGCCACGATAAAAGCCTCTACTTCTTCAGGCCCCTTCAGTTGAGCACCTAAACCGTGTTAGATGTTAAAGTTAACAGTAATCTTCTTAGCCCTTCAGAGCACTGTGAATTTGTATCGGAATATTCTGAAATAGGAACACATCCTGTCATGAAGAGTTTTACTGACTCTATTAAAACATTTTGTTTAGATACATTTTTTTTTTCTATCTTCTTCAGCTTTAATAGATACCTCAAACTGGGAATTCCCAGATGTTTGCAAATATTACTTTGGATCCTTTGGTCAATGGTCGAGTCTGTTATTTTCTATGGTTTCGCTTGTTGGAGCCATGGTTGTTTATTGGGTACTTATGTCCAACTTTCTGTTCAACACAGGAAAGTTTATATACAGTAAGTATATGTTTTTGGTCAACTTTTACAGCTATCTTGTGGGAAGATCAAGACTTTGCTTTGTACTGAAAAAGAATTGTCCATTTTACTTAATCTTGATTCTTCTGTTACTTTGCATGAAAAGTTAAGTGAGAATAAGTACTGGCACAGTCATCTACGTTTTCAAAGCCAGTTTCTCAGTCTCTCTCTTGAAGTGTGGTTTTAATGAAAGAAAAAATACCAATTAGCTGATTTGCATTACAGTAATGAGGCTTCTTAGTGTAGTTTAAACAACCCAAAGCTGGTTGCTTATTTCCACTTTGTGTTTTCAAAAAAAGTCTAGTTTCATTCTAAATTTCAGCAAACACACTTGGAGTACTGTCATGTAAAGAGTTTCTACAAGTATCGCTGAAGGAGCAGTGAATTGTAGCACAGTAAAAACATGATTCTTCGACTGACATTGCTATAAAAGCTAATATATTGGTTATTTACTCTCTTGTACATGCACAGACACACAAGCTATTGTGGATACAATAAATTATGTATGTAAAGTTCTGGGAATAAGTGATGGAATTAAGAGCTTTGAGAATCTGACTCATACTGTTGAATAGCACAACTAAGATTTAAGTGTTTCTTTTTTGAAGGTATTTAACAAATCTTTGATACAAGTAACATAACAGACGCGTATGCCTCTTAAACTAAGTTTAATTAGAGTTTCCACCATCCCTGAAGGACATGCATTACTTTATTTGTTAATGACTGGTGTGTATTTTACAGCTGACCTAATTCATATGTTGTTAAGGCTTTTCATTTTAGACTTTAGCTTTTTTTTAATAAGGTTACCACTTTAATCCTAAATGATTCTGAACCAAGTAATTCTGATTCCAATAAGCAAACTTCGTGATAATCAAAACTGTTCCTTTTCTAGGAAAAAGTCCTGTTTTTCCCTGAAATTAGCATGTTATGTTGTCACTTAAATAAGAACCTTTAACAAATATAGCTAAGTTGTTTGCTCTGTGATAACTTTAATCATTGGATTCTTGTCCTGATTTTCACTGTGGCTACTTAGTAATTAAGTTATAAAATGGGTAATAGGATTTAGGTTTGAAACAATGGCGTCTTCTAGCCATGTGTTTCTAGGTTGTTCTAAGCAGGCTGCTATATTTAACTCTAGTACATTCAGATGGCTTTTTTAAAAATCTGCGCACACAGTTTAGGTGAAAACAAATTGATTTCCTAAGGGAAGATTGTCCAGAAATTAGTACTACTCTAAGAACATAAGAACTGTAAGGCCCAATATGATATTCTGTCTTTTTTCAAAAACAGTGTCCTATGTTTTGTTCTGTTTTTGTTTCATGAAACAGAAATTAATCCACAAACGCAACCCCTAGTTGGAAAGTGCTTTTTTGAGTACAGAGGAAATTCAAGTTGGCTATCATATAATTTTAACTATAATAACTAATTTAAATGCTCTGATTCTGAAGGCATTATCAATTTTTTTGATGGCTTCACACGATGTACTTTGAATTGTTTTAAGTAGCAGCACGGAACACTGGTGTAGTGGTGGGTGATGAATGATTTTAATTAAATCTGATTGCTGCATACATTGAACTGATACCAGTAAGTATAAGAAACTCAGTTGTGATTCAGGGTGTTATAAATCAAAATGAAGAAACAAAAAACGTTTTCTTCCCTCAAGACTTTTTGTTTTCTTTATGAGAAACAAGCTGCCGTTAATTGCATTTGAGGCCTACTGCCCCAGTAGATATTCTGTGTGTGTAATACTCCTACATGAAGCAGAAGCAAATTTTAACCAGGGACACACTAATTAAATTTCCAAGCTGATGGGCATTTCCTGTGTGTACTTGCACACATAAATAAGGAAACTGCTGTCCAGTACTCTCATACTTTTCAAGCTGCAGAAACTCAAAAATATCTGGTGTGGCAGAGCAGTAAAGGAGCACAGGAGTGCACTGGAAACAAAATACTGCTAGAGGTAACTGCAGTCTGTGAGACTTCAAACTTTTTCCAGAGTCCCTTTAAGATACAACATAGGAAAAGTATCGTGTACAGCCCCTTTTGAAAACAAAGGTTAGAAAACTGCACAATGGAAGATTTTTCCTTGTAATACCATCTGGACTAAGAATGTGGTTGCACGCTCTTATTTCTGTCCCCAAAGAGGCTGGTTTTAAGATGCATCTCCTCACTGACCTCCTGTATAACACTGGAGACAGAGGAGCTCTGACAAGTGGAGGCCTGCTAGGGGAACAGGAGTAGGCAGCTAGGAGGGAAGGCTTGGGAACTTTGTAAATGGACAGGGCTGCTGAGAAGAAAGTAATGCAGTCAGGGATCTTTAAAGCACTTCTAAAAGAACATTTCAAAATATCCATTTGAGGGAGGAGGGAGTGCAAGCTACTGTATCGCACCTCTAATATAATTTTCCAAAATAGTGAGATTTTCTTCTTCTTTTCAGACTTCGTTCATGACATTAATGTAACAGATATTGTTCCTGGCACAAATGGAAGTAACAAAGGTAAGAAGCACCTGTTAGTATTGTGTTTTCTGGTCTGGGGGCAGGTTTAAAGGCAAATCATCATGTTTCTGTGCCTGACTACGTTCCAGGTATAAAATATATATCCTAACTACCTATTTTTAAAAAAACTATAATTTTCTGTGTGAAATTTGTACTTCCTTAAATAACCTCACACTTGGAATGCTTAATAACTAGGAGAAAGAAAAAAAAAGGAAAGAAGGTAGGCGTGTGCTTTTTCTCTTGTGCTCTTTTCTGCCTTTACTGTTCTGTCCCATTCTTATGCAGCAGGGGGTATAACTTGGAGACAAAGTAGACAACAAAATTCCACAGCATTCTACAGCAACTGGAAGATATAAAGCAGCCGCTTCACAAAATTAAGGGCTGCCAGATGCTCAGATGACTTGGCAGGGCATTCAGGGCTATGAAAGAGATTAGTAAGAGCAAAAGTGCTTTTCAAGGTCTCTGGAACAATCCTCTTAAAAACAATGGAGAGAATGCAAATGAGAAAACTTGAAGTAACATAATAGTCTGTAAAGAAATTTGACAGAACACTTTTTACACCTTTGCCTTTGTAACAGAACAGCCATGCAACCAATGTGGGAGGAAGGCTATGAGGTATTGTGGGATGCCAAAATTTAAAATATTATGAGAACAGTAAGATAAGCTCATATTTCAACACATAACTTGGTAGACAAGTGTTATAAAGAAAAGTTAATGTTAACAGAAATCAAATAAACAAACATGTTTTTATCTGTTTGGTTGGGTTTGTTCCTGTAGCTTGTTCAGGTGCTGCCATTGATCAGCCAGGATTGTTAGAAGCACGCATCTTAAATTGGTTCGGTTGTGTTGTTTAGTAGTGATATACTTGGACTTGGCATAGCACAACCTGGCAGGGTGTTTTGGTTCAGTGCATGGGTTTTGGATCTGCCAGTTGCTATAGTAGCTGTCTTGCCATCCTTAGTTTACGTGTTCCCAGAGCAGCGTACAATAATATTGGCCCTTCTGCACATATATGTGCTTGCATCTTGGTTCACATGATCTTACTGTAGTGTGTGGGGAGAGATTACAATGCTGAATATGCAGCCAGCTTCAGAGGTGTGTTGCTGTGACTTTATTCCAGCAGGTAAGTGTAGATACTGAACACACCTGGTAGGTACATGACCTTGAAGGCTGATCCTATGTCACAGCTCAGGCTTCAAGCAAAGTAGCATCTTTGTTGTGGTCCTCTGAAAGACCCATAGCACATGCCAACTTAGAGTGCAGTGCACGTAGCAGTGAAACCTTAATGCTGAACTCCTGATAAAAAAAAAAAGTAACAGTCATCAAACACTGATTTTGGGTTTTCGTGTTCCCCATAGATATAACACACTCCAGGAATTATAGGATCTTTGCTGTGAAGATTCTGTGCAAGGAAAACCATTCTCATCTGGGGATATTTTTCTTCTCTTTTTTTTCCAGTCATTTGTCCAAGTGCTGCTAGCGGTCACCCACCACAGAACAGCAGTGTGATATTCTCTTCTGGCAATGATACAGGTTTTGAACTCTTTGAGAAGTGGTGGAACAAATCTCAAACAGTACCATTTTACCTGATTGCTATTCTTCTACCCCTGCTAAATCTGAAGTCTCCATCTTTCTTTGCAAAGTTTAACGTCCTAGGTAAGTAACAAGTACTACTGAAGCCTTGGTTCATTGTGGCTAAAATGTACAGAAAACAGTGAAATTTACTCCAATGAGTAGAATCACAGAATAGATTCAGAATCATTTGAATCATTTGAATCATTTAGGTTGGAGAAAATCTTGAAAATTGAATCCAACAGTTAACCTAACACTGCCTAGTCCACCACTAAACCAGTCAGCGGGCACCAGATCTACATGCCTTTAAAACACTTACAGAGATGTTGACTCCACCGCTTCCCTGTGCAGCCAGTTCCAATGCTTGACAACCCTTTTGGTGAAGAATTTTTTTCCTAATAGCTGATCTAAAACTTCTCTGGTGTAACTTGTGGCCATTTCCTCTTTTCCTATGACTTGTTAGCCGGGAGAAGACACTGATACCTAAGTCACTTAAGTCACCTTTCAGGCAGTTGTAGAGAGCAGTAAGGTCTCCCCTCAGCCTCTTTTTCTCCAGACTAAATAGCGCTAGTACCCTCAGCTGCTACTAATAAGGCTTTTGCTCCAGACCCTTCACCAGCTCCATTGCCCTTCTCTGGATGCACTCCAGCAGCCTGATGTCTTTCTTGTAGGGAGGGGCCCAAAAATGAGCACAATATTTGAACACCACTCACTAGTTCCAGGTACAGGGGGTACTTGTCCTGCTTCCCTTGTCCTGCTGACCACATAATTTCTGACACAAGCCAGAATACTGTTGACCTTCTTGGCCACCTGGGCACGCTGCTGGCTTGTATTCAGCCAGCTGCCAACCATCAAACCTGGGGTCCTTTTCTGTCAGCAACTTTCCAGCCGTTATTTGAGTAGTTTGCTGGCAGCTGATATTGTAACTCAGAATGGTTCATTTGTTGCTTTCTTAATCACTCGCAGGCTTTCTTCCCTGTTTTGCATGAGTCTTATAGTTAACAGGGAGTTAATTTTTTTTCCTTTACTCCCCTGATAATCTGGTAAAACAAGTTGCACTATATTTACAACAGATTTTCCCAGACAATGCTACGTGTACTACTGTGTAGCATTTGATGCCTACTACCTTTACGTAGCTAGACATATGCTTCATCATCTGGTAAACATTTCAATCAGTTAGTTGATTGATTAATCACAACATCAGTTAATCAGTATAACTTGCTGTTGTGCTTTGCCTTGGCTCCCAATTCCCTGGCCTGTTCATGCTACAAGAACAAAAATTGTGACTTCTCCCTGCTTCTGTGTTTTGAGAAGACTAAGGCAGGTGGAACAGGTAAGGTGGTTAAAGCACATGGACGATAGGTGAGCTTGGCCACAATTCATAGAGTAGGAGAGGTCTAAGGGCATGGCATTGAAGCCCATGATGAAGAGAAAGGGGAAGGGAGATGGGGGTCACAAAATGGATTTGAAGATGGAGGTGTGAAGGAAGTAGAGGACAGGAATTAAGGGTCTAGTTTGTCGTCTGTTCCGGTGTGACACTTAGAGCTTGGATCTGCTGTTGGTGGAACCATTAAATGAAGATACACAGGAACTTGGGTAAGTTCTAGTGTTTCTGTGTAAAAAGTAAGGTTTTCATGTAGACTAGATATAACATTAGGGATAAGGAAATACTTTATCAAATGAGATCTAGCCATAACTGTATCTGTTCTTAACATAAGGACATTATCGTGGGCAACTATTTTTTAGTTTGATAACCTGACTATTAGAATATGAAATTTCTCATAACTTTGGTATATCATTATGTAATTCAGAAGCTTGCCTTTATAAGCTTTGAAGTTTCATAGAATTACCTGAGTTGGAAGAGACCCAAAAGGATCATCAAGTCCAACTCTTATCCTTACATACGACAACCCCAACATTCACACCATGTGACTGAGGGCATTGTCCAAATGCTTCTTGAATGCTGGCAGGCTTAGTGCCATTACTGCTTCCCTGGGGAGCTCTTCCAGTGCTCCACCACCCGTTGGGTGAAGAACCTCTTCCTAATACCCGGTCTAACCCTCCCCTGGAACATCTTCCTGCCTTTCAGGAAGAAATGAGCACCTGTTTCACCTCCCTCCCTTGTGAGAAGGCAGTAAACAGCTATGGGATCCCTTCTGAGTCTCCTCTTTGCCAGACTGAACAGACCAAGTGACTTCAGTCATTCCTCATATGACTTCCCCTCTAGACCCTTCACCAGCTTTGTGGCCTCCTCTGGACACTGTCTGGTAGTTTTTTGTTCTTTTTTTGTCCTGTGGTGCCCAGAACTGCACACAGTACTCGAGGAGGGTCTGCACCAGAGCAGAGTAGAGCAGGACAAGAAAAACAGAAGGCAAATTTTGAGATGCTGAAATGAATCCTAGTAGAGCACTTTTACTTGTCTTTACACCTACAGAAGCCTTAATCATTAGGAAACTATAAAATGTTTTATCTTTAAAGGTGATTTTCATGTAGAGAACCTTTTATCTCCCTAATTCCTCAACTGTGCTCTTGCAGTCAAGTGATAATTTCTTCAATTTATTTTTTAACCTTGGATATATTGCTAGAATGAAGTGATGTCTGAATCTGAATTCTAAACTACAAAAACCCTGTTTCTTTGTCTTTAGTTATTTATAGCCTGTTCTCTGGTGACTAGCAGTATTATTGGCCAGGAGGTTGCATCACTGTAGCCTTAAATTACTGTTACACGGTTTCCTTCCATTTTCTAGCTTGTTATTATTCTGCCCTTATCTGATTCAAACAGCAGAAGCCACAATCATCTGCTTTATATCCCACCAGCGGATGCAGCAAGGCATTTATACTCATCTGTGGTCTGGTAGCTGTGCAGAGTACTGCTGTATGCCTTTGAACCAATGAGATAGATTGAAATCCAGTGTTAAAAAGCAAAGTTATCCAAGGTTAAGATGAAGAAAAGGTTTATATTAGTAGCCATCAAGTGTCAATATCAGCTTCCAGCTCCTCCCAGTGTGAAGTTCATGGTTGCAGTAATCATTCATATCTCATTGGGCCATTTGATTCGAAATGTCAGTGACTGAACAGACATTGTACTAGTTGCAGTACTGTGGCCAGCTTTGTCTCATGTCATGAGTAAAATCCTGACATCTGAAGCTGAAACTGGTCTGTTACTACCTAGAGACCTCCCTACCTGCCCAGTACCAGGGATTACAGGATGCTTCTTCCACTGTCACTATTGCAGCATTTGGAGAATATTAAACATGCTGAAAGCTTACATTGGGTGCAAGTGTGTTATCTTTCTGTCTGACCTGTAAAAGAAATAAAGAAAAATTAGACCGAATCTGTGTTTTCGAGAATGCGTACCAGCCCTGAGTGTTTGGGCTAACTAATACGTAGTTGGGTCGAGCAAGAATAAAACACAGCACAAATACTTTCTGCTGCCTAATGATGTTTGTTTGGCTCTTGTCTTTTCTAGGTACGGCTTCAGTTGTCTACTTAGTTTTTCTGGTTACTGTAAAGGCTGCTCGTCTGGGAATCCACTTAGAATACAACTGGTTTACAGAGAATGATTATTTTGTGCCAGGTAAGATCTTTAAAATGCAGTAATGAAGCATATATGTGATGGGTTTCAGACTTCTTTAGAGCAACTAATGAATGGCTTTCTCATTTACGTTTTAATGCCTCTGTGGCGTAGGTAAAATGAGGAAATGCTGTCTGATATTGCATGTAGAGGCTCAGGAAGGATCCCTTGTGACAAAGTGACAAGGAATCCCTGTCCGAGTGATGCTCTTTAATTAGGAAACAGTAACAACACTGTGGAGAAGAGGAGGAGTGCACATCAGAGGTATCTCCAACATATATTATGTGACAGGGAGCTTGCCATAGTGCTGTTTTACCTATATTATAATTAAGTTTTATCTGCACTGTTTTCAGATTATGCCTATTTCAGTAGTAGTTAGAAATGACAAACGGTATACAGACTGACTGGTAAAGATGCTCTAAGTTCCCCACACACTGTCTTGTTTAAATGAAGTAGCTCATTTACCATAGTTTCCGAGTTTGATTTTCCTGTATTTCCTAAGCTCTCTCAGTTTTTTCTCTTAGCTCTTCTGAGCACTCTTTAGCTCTCCAGTATGTTTTTCTTCCTTGAATGGCTGTTCTTTCCGAATTACTGTTACAAATTACCGAGTGAGATGTCACAGTCGTAAAGAGTAGTATTACAGAATTACTAAAGAGACCAGTCTATGGTTTTAGGAAGCTTGGAATGAGAGATCTGAGATTTATGTCTTAGCTGGTTTTCCCCATTCTTTACAACAGGCAAAATTGTATCACCAGTTAACTCCAAGGAACTCCATCCTCTACTGTTGATTTGTATTGCCCCTTCTGTCTTAGAAGCAAAAGAGTATTTTGTCCTTCAGAAGTTATTTATTTACTTAACACAAAACTCAGAGATATGCACCCTATTAGGGTTTCTTTTGTGTGTTTCTGCATTTTTAGTTTCCCAGTCACAGTAAGCACTGTGCTACCAGTTTTACGTATGGGTTGCAAACTATTGTGCATCCAATGATGTAGACCTGGAGAAGAAAACAAAGATTAATTCTAACATTAGGATGGGTTTTGAATTACCGTAGCAAAATACAGATGAAGAAGAGAAACAGTGGAACAGTTTAGCTTGTTCCATGTAGAGTTGGAAAAGAGGTCTGCTCAAAACCCAGTGTTGTGCTTCTCTGCTCCCCAGCCTCTAGCTGTCATCATGGAATCATCATAGTATCACAAGGCTGGAAAAGACCTTTGAGATCATTGAGTCCAACCTATGACCCAACACCAACACCTACTAAGAATACACCTACATAGAATGGTTTGGGTTGGAAGGGGCCTTAAAGATCTTCTAGTTCTGACTCATCTGTCATGGGGAGGGAGACCTACCAATAGATTATCAAATCTATTTGTTAATTTTTCCATAGCTGCTGAAGATCATTACTTCCTCATGTCAGCCAGGAACCTCATTCAGTGTCTTATCATTCAGAACCCCATTTCAAGATCTGAATGACAAGAAACAAGTGAAAGGGTATATAGAACAGTTTCTTCAGCTTGGTCATGTCACCGAGCAAAAAAAGCCCCAAAACTATTATTCTTTCTGGCTGAGTCTTCAAAGTCAGGCAATTTTTGCTAAGTATGACAGAGAGCAAGACTAAAGCAGATGCTTTGAGAATGAACTGGGTTAATGTTTTAATTCCTAAGAATGCTCCAGATTACTGCAGCATAAGTACAAACCTATAGATGGATGCAGGTAGCTCTGGAACAGTGCTATCTATGCTATCTATTTTCCTCCATCTCTGCATTTACTTCAAGGCAGAATTTTTGGATTAACAAAATGCTTTTGTCTGCTTTTTGTGTAATAATATGGATTGCAAAGCATTGAGTGATTAGTGTCTGCATTAATGACCTGATTTATTTTGTATGCCATTATTCTTAATGCTGTCTGTTAGTAGAAATCATACTCAAGCATGTGCTGCTTAGTCAGTAGACACTGCAGAGTTTGGTGTTGCTCTATGGCAAGCATGGAAACGTGGTTTTATCCTGAAATGCCCCAGTAGTCTTCAAGTGCTCTCTCACTTGGCTTCATATCTACAGACTCTCTTGAGAGTGCAGGAGAAAAGTTGCCCAAACTATGGCACACTGAGAAACCCGTGTATAATGCGAACCAGCCCAAGTCTAAGAAATCCGGTTTTAGTCATCTTGCAGTTCAAATCCAAGATCTGTTAAGTATTCCTAATGTAAAATGAGTTATAGCAGGTCATACTTGCTGCAAGTCGCTAAGAAGTAGAGCACACAGTAGTTTATTTTGGCAACATGACTACTACTGCTAGGAGATAGACAAAGCATGTAACTAAATCCAGCTGCTACTGATTGTTATAGTGATGGAGAAAATGCAGTGCTGAAAGCGATTCTGAATCTGTCAGTTTGATTTTTTATTATTAAGATTGAAGTAATGGATGGAAAACAAGCCCAGCAGTCGTTGCGTCCTCAGTAGCAATCATGCTAGTTAGGCATTGAAGATACCAGCCTAGGGGAAGGCATGTTCTCTCAACCCGGATGAGCACCTCGTTAAATTGCCTGGGGTGTGTTTCACCTTGCTGACTTCATAGCACCTTAGAGAAATCTGGTTTAAATATGCTTGTGTGGAGCTCTCTGTGGTTTAATCTGCAAGGTTTGTGAGCCTCTGATGAGTGTTTTGCTGTTGATGCTTTCCAGAAGCTGAGCTAGCTCAGTGATCTCCAATTGCTGTTAATGCTCTAAAGTCTACATATATCCTGATATAATACCAACAAAGATGGTGCTTTAATGATATCACACATTGTTGAATTCCTAGACCATTGTGGTGCTTACAGAAACACAATCTTGTAAAAGTAGAGCAATGCTATTCCCATGCAGACACAAAAATTAAAATTTTTCATAGATAGTGTTAGGTGTGTGATAAGACAGGAAGTTGCTCTGCCTTTCTTTATGTCCTGGTTTGTAAGCAAAACCTAGTAAGCATCTACAGATGTCATTTCTCCTCTGGTAATGTAAGTGATTTCTTGACAACAAAAGGTGCTCATAGAGCGAATGATTCCTTCCTCCCATCTGCCTGGTCAGGGTCCAATAGATAACACAGCCTCACTGCGATCAATTCCTGCCTCAGAAATGCTTTCCAGTTCAACTGTTGAGAAGGAGAAAAGCTTATATGCATAAATCCTGGATTAATTAATGATCTTTGGTTGGGGTGTGTAAGGAAACTGCTGGAGAACGTTACATAGTAACCAGTGTTTCATGCATTTTAAATATTTGCTTTGGCTATGATCAAAAACAGGATAGATTGTCCTATTTCAACACTGAAGTTCATATTTCTGCTGATGGACTCCACAGTGCTGTGTGCCCTCTGCGTTTTGGCATTGTTTGTTTCAAAGAAATAAGTTAATTAACACTTTTTTTCCTCTCTTAGAATTTAGAATTCTGTTCCCTCAACTCACAGGGATTCTGACACTTGCCTTCTTCATCCACAATTGTGTCATCACACTTCTTCAAAATAACAGGAATCAAGAAAATAATGTAAGTAATTTCAGAAGACTGTGCTGGTTTCTGTCTAGATTGTCGGGTGACACTAATTTTGACACTAATTCTTTCCTGTCTGCTTCTCTTGAAGTCGATCCAGGGACTGTAATAGCTTCACAAGATGTAACTTGCTCTTGTGATCTGATAAGAAACCAGTTACACATACTTTTCACTGTCTGCCAATGAATTACAGATACATTACAAATACATTCAAGTGAAAACCTAGAGGAGCTTCCCAGACGTGTCTGTAGTCAGGCTGGTATTAAACAGCCCAATCACACACAAGAGGCAGAAGGCTTGACACTGTTCTAAGACCCCCAAAAAATCTGACCCATTATAGAATGAGAAATGATGGAGAATATTGGGCACAGGACTGATTTTAGCAGAGTTCTGTACAGATCTAGATGAAATATTTTCTCAGGGTTGCTTAGTAGTTTTGTGTCACAGTCCAAGTCAAGGTTGATAGGGAAACCTGGCCCTATTTAGGAAATCCACGAAGTTAAAGACTGAATTGGGAATCTGATATTTGGTTTTGGACAGGTCCTTTGTGTTTGAAAAAGTTATGTATTGCTCATTTAGATGGAACTACGTTCTTTCTTAATATCTTTCCATTATAGAGTAAAAAATGGAGTAAGCATGATAAAAGAGTTGAGTCCTACAGTACATTTTTACTGTAATTATTTTGATTACTTATTTTTTACCTCCCTGCTTTCCAGGATTCTTCCCCAGCTTCATTAAAATCTTTGCTGTAAAGGTAACTACAATAACATACAGCTAGTATTTAAAATCTTTGTATGAAAAACTGGCACAAAATCATACAATACCAGAATAGTTGAGTTTAAAGGGTCCTCTGGTTGTCATCCTGTCCAGCTCTCCTGCTCAGGCAAGGCCAACTAGAGCTGGTTGCCTACACAATACATCAGATATACTTTATCTGATTTGATTATTCAGAGGTGAAGTGCAGATCACGTGCCAGTGCAGTGAGATGACGTTTTTTACTTTAGTAATCTGCATAGTTACTATTTGTCCCTGTGAACCCAGGCCAGCTTTTGAGTAACCAACTCTGCAGAGGAGGGGTGAATTCTCCTCCAGGAGAATTTGGGCTTTATGGGCATTTCTGAAAATAGTTCAACACTAAAGAGGATATTAGTGAAGCTCTTGAGAAATTAAACTAAGTTTCTTCTAAGTTTTCTTAAGAAAATTTTACAATGTGGAAAAGGGCAAGATTTCTCTTTCTCTTTAGCTGTGGCTTTCAAATTTTAAAGGCATGGTCACTCCAGTAATCAGCTCTCTGTACAGAGGAGGCCTAATGCCTCCATGCCACCTTCAAGACATTTCCTGTGGCTTTTCCCCCTCCATACACATTAGGGCAAGCAATCAGCTGCAAAGAGCAGCACCTGGAATCTTCTCCAGGTTGCTTTTCTTGTATTAAGGAGGAGGAAATTTCTACCTGCCTTTGAATCAGCTTTTCTGAGTACCCCACCTGTAGCTTAAGTTAAATTTCCAAGTCAGCCCTAGGATGGTTCCCAGACCCTCTGCAAGACTCTGGAATTGCAGAAAAGTATTCAAATTGCACAGAAGGAGCGTGTTTAAGAATGATACAAAAGGTTTGTACTGAAAACCTGAATCTCTGCATAGGTCTTCCAGGAACTTTATTTTGCTAGAGATTTCCTTCCCTGTTTGTAACTGTACAAGAGCCTTTCACTGAGGACTCAAAGTGCTTTGCAAATGTTAATGAAACCCTGATGTTCTTGAAGAGCTGACTGTTCTGTGATTAGTTCACTAAGCTGCTGGAATAAGTGGAGGTCTAGGTATGTACAGGGGTCTCTTCAAACTTCTGTTGGAAATTGAAGGTATTGAAGGTATTTTTTCTATGTATTTATATCAACAAAACTTTCTTGTATTGGTGTTTCATCCGGAATTAAATGGAGATTCCACCGTTCCATAGATTGACCTGCTAAGATGTCACTTCCATCAGAGCTGTCTGGAAGAGCACTGAACTTGGCAAGCTGGAAAAGTACTGCTTTAGTTTTGAACAAAACTTGCTGAAACTAGTGGTCATAAGAAGAACTCTGGGGAGGTGAAAAAAAATAAAAGAAACAATAACATTCCTTTTATGGAGTCAGAAATCCAAAACAATAGCGGCTTCCATTCTGGTCGCAGGCGTGTATCACTGCCCAAAGCTAAAAACACACATAGGGGGAGGATTCCTCTGGTGGCTATTCCAGTACCGTGGTGTGGGCATGAGAAGAGCAGGGCACTGGAGTAAGCCAAGCGTCAGCAGTGAGGCTTGGAGAAGCCCTGTGAGCAAGGTTCTTAGTATGCAGTTCAAATTTGAGCTCCCTGTTCCCATCTCCCACCGCTGCGTATTGATCAGTGTAACGTTTTGTGCACTGCACAGTAAACTGGTTTGGAAACTGATTGCATAGAAAATTAACCCAGCAACAAAAAAAAAGTGGATTTTTTTATTGATTTGCAGTTTGTTTGGTTTTTTTTTCCTTTCCTGATCCACATTGGTGATCTGGTTCCCTTAGAAACTGTACAGAAGCTGGAAAAGACCCCAGAGCATGTTCTACAGGCATGAACGTGCTACTGCTGTCTTCTAACAATTGCTTGTGGACCTCCCTGGGGGAAAGGCTGAGAGTGGGGAAATGGTTTTTGTCCATATGGTAATTGCAGGAGGCATGGAGGTGTGAGTAATTCTTATTTTCTGCAATGTTGAAACACTTTCTAATCCCGGTAAACAGAGTGAATTTCCGTTGATGCTGCCCTACCATTGGTTTCTCTCCAGTCAAAATTATGCACAGCATTGTTAGTAAAATACTTTTTTGTCATCCTGTTAGATGTTATTGCTTGCCCTTGATGCTTGAACAGGTGAAATCTGGTTTTATTATATGGATCTGAGTTCTGTTGAGATGTTAGAGAGACAGCATCTGTCTTTTGAGAAGCGATCGAGCTGAAATGAGAAGAAGAAAAGGTGCTTCTTCTAATACGATAGTAATTACTAAGCACTGGTGTAGGCTTCTGCATCCAAGAGGCAATTCTACAAACAAGATTTTGCTGTAGTACTGAGGAACATGAAGAAAAAATGCACTACTTTCACCGTGGTGTGCAACAGGGAAAATAAGGCCTGAAAGTCACCTGCTCTTCTCAGCATCACATAGAAAATATCTGGAGAGCTGCAAAGCCTTCACTGTGCTATGTCTAGTCCTGCGCCTTAGGTCCAGCCTGCAGCTGGGTACTAGACTATGAGTGTGATAAAGCATCTTGTACTTTCAGAGTTTTCATTGTTAGCTCCACCTGATTTATCAGACCCATCCTTTTGTTAGGAGGCTGCTTTCTGCTTTCATTCTGCTACCAACCTCAGTCACCCATTTTGCTGTTCTTCCAGAGGCACTTTTCTGTTCATCTGACCAGAAGAGCTCCTGGTAAGCAGTAACTGCAGCCAGGGTGTGTTCCTCCAAATTCCACCTCAAAATCTACCTGTTAGTTCAGGTGTACTTGACAAGGGCTTGACAGGTGGCAAACTGTGGTCTTTATGGAGTGTGACCTGCATGTTATCTTTGGTATTTCCTTACACTCTGGTCGTCCAAATACTTCTTCCTTTCAACCGTATTTTCTACATTTGAATCTTCAATTATAAAATCCAAGTGTGAGGTCTGCTGTATTTTTTATGCTTAGGCTGCTTTCACCACTGTGATGTCCATTCTGAATATGAACTTCTTTATATAATTCTAAAATACGCAAATGCGATTATGGCTCTGTTACTTAATCATTTCTCTCTCTCTCCATGTGTCCTTTGGCTTTATCTGCAATTATAGTCAAGGTCTTTAGGGAGTTAACTCAGGTCTCCGGTAGAGCAGAGAACAGTAATCAAAAGCTGTTCTTGTTACATACACCAACATACACTCTTGTACAAAGATAGCCAACTTACATGCAGAAATAAATGTTTTCAAGGAAGGTAACAAATATTTGAGGAAAAAATAAATTCAGGGGTTGGAGTTGTTTCTTCTCTCATTATTTATGGAAATCAAAATCTGGGTGTTCTTTGTATGGTGACAGCACCTGAAGACCAGCATCTGTTATGTTACGTACTATAAAAATACCATTATCTAAATTATCTTTGCAATTAGTTTCAGTATAGATTAAATACACCCTTGAGAACTGTAGGAACATGAACTGGTTAGTATAATCGGAGGTAATAACCATGAGCTTATTTACACTTAATCAAGGGTAGTCCAAAGGAAGCATTAAAAATTTTGTTTTGGATTACTTGCCCTCACAACTGCAAGCACAGGAAAAATATTTTTACAGTTGTTTGTAGGCTGAGTACAGATAACAGCTGCAATTTACTAAGCTGATTTTATGCGTTTAGAATAAACTGAAAATACTAAATTTAAAGCAAGTGAAAACAGTTTTAGTCAACTGATGTTCCTTAAGAAGGTTTTGGGTGTGTTTTGAAAAATTGTGCAAGTCCTGTCTTCAAGAGAGGAGAGTTCACATCTCTTTGCAAAACCACCTTACCCTGATTAGTCTCTGGTTCCTGTAGTTAGTGGAAGCTACTCATAAAAACCTATAAGAACTGTAGATTCTCAAATATAGTATTCCTAAAGTCACTTTTTAGGATGGGCAATGATGCTGTATGAAAACCCATATAGCTTCTTAAGTCACTGAGGAGAAAATCTGGGAATAATTTAAAGACACTGGCAGCCTCTGATGGAGGTGGTCAGTCCTTCCTCAGTGTGAAGAGAATGAAGACTAGAGAAGACTCTTCCAGCTGCATGCAAGTGATTAGCAGGAACAAGAGGTTGCAGCTGGAAGTGTGCAGCTGCCAGGGGCGTGAGGGCCACCTCAGAGTGCACGTTGACAGTGTATTGTTGTCTGATGAGAAATATCACTGGGCTCTTGCAGGCTGATAGGAAAATGGCATCAGTTCTCTGCCCCAAAAGCACTGGCAAAATGAGCAGGAGATGCCAGTTCCTTCACTGAAAACTTGATTCCTTCAGATCTTTTTTGTAACTTATAATCTAGCATTTTATACTTTCCTCAGGGATCCCCTTGCCTTCAGAACACCACAGAAAGGTATAGGCTGTGCTGCTTTTGTCAAGGAGATAGTATGAAGAAACACTTGGGGAAGCATTTCCATGCATGGATATGAGCAAGATTTGCACACGCGGAATGAGCTGGAAACCGTGATTGTGGTCCTAGTCTGGAAACCTAATAATAGTGCTGTTGATCTTAATAATTTGCTGCTGTGCCTGAGCCAGTAAGACTTGCTTATCAGTCACAGGAAAATAGGGTCATGTATTGAAGCACTATTAATAATCCTTTAAGAAGCTTCTTACTGTTAGCAGCTGAACAAATGGTTTGCTATAAGGTAATGAGAGTTTTGTGGTGTAGCATAAGCTTATACAGAATATATTTAATAACTTGAAACAAATAATCTCCCAATTTTTAAAAAAATGTTATGTGGGAGAATAACTGTTAAGTACATTGCTATGAGGTCACTCTGATGCTTGTGTGGATTCTGCAATTTCATAGGGTTCTTGAGCAAACTTGCTGCTTCTTTTTCAGTACTAAATGTTACGAAAAACTTTTAATTATTTTTGTAGTTGTCAGTATTTTTATATATTAGTTACTGTGTTAACATAGTAAAATTTTTCAGAAGTGTTACAGTTTAAGTTAAGGTTTAAATCCGTATTTAGGTATATGTAATATAATTAAGTATGGATTTATGACTCAAAGCATCAACGCTCTCTCCTAAAAATCTTTGGGTATTGTTCAGTGCGCTTACCTAGGTGTTCATAGAAATTGTAGTAAAGTGGATAGGCAGTTTTAATATAAAAGAGTCATTATAAAATACGATGCTAAAGCTAGAGGGCATATATACCTCTGATCTTATTTATGTCTTTCTGGTTTATTTGTGGTTTATTTGTATTTTTTATTTAATGGTATATTAGGTATGTCTTCTATTATGACACCATTCATATAGAAGCCTGACATATTAGTTTCTTGTTTGGAACCAATGTGTAGATCATTCTCTTAGGTTTCAAAGCTGCTTCTTTAAAAATGTCCTTTACATTACATTCTTAGTTAGGTAGGCTGATGTCTTCAGTTGCAGGATTTTTAGTCCTGACAAGAGATGTGACATATGGCATTGGTGGGCTGTGTCTGTGTCCCAAGGCTCTTAGTAGGAATAGGTGAATGGATGAAAGTAGAGGGGATTTCTTGTTTGTTTGTTTTAATAACTGGTGTGTGTTTGTGTGTCCAGTAATAACATTGATTTGCATATCTGTTTCTTGGTGCCTTTTCTATATGTAGACAGATACGTAGTGCTTGTCTAGCTACACTTTGGGGTGTCTTCTCTCAGCTTTCTAATCTGGTCCAGGAACAGATTTGAAGTCTTAATTCAAGTAATAGGAAGTAAAATTGAAAATGTAGAAGTAATAAATATAAAACAGTAAAGAATGTAAAAGTAACAGTAATAAATAAAAGAGAAATCTTCTCATGAGGTTTTTGTTTTGTCTGTTTTGGTGTGTCAGCCTGGCCAAAATAAGATTTATTTTTCCTCAGGTGAGAGACCTCTCTATTGCATACTTCCTGGTGGGTTTAACATATCTCTATGTTGGAGTGATTATTTTTGCATCTTTTCCTTCTCCACCGCTGTCCAAAGAATGTATTGAACAGGTGAGATATCTTACTGCAGTATGTATTAATCCTTGATATTTTAAAAAATATGTATTAAGAGAACTACTGCTGCTTCTTCTTGCTTCATGACTCACTCTGGCAGATGCATCTCTCCTTCACTCTGGTCGGTTGGCTAACGACTCATGGGCCTTACCACAAGCAGATGAGTAATACTTCTGTTATCTCATTTATATTCATGTCTAGTTGCCAGTACTGTGAAAAACAACTATTTAATAAATACTCTGTGGAAGTGATGAAGAAGGAGCAGAATGAACAAGTGAACAGTTGATACTTTAATTTCTTTACCTTCTTTAGTCCTGAAATGTGTTATGTTTGTTTATGTTTAGTTGTGTGTGACATGACCAGTCCCATTCACTGGGACTGGTTTCAGATACTCCAGAAAAAGAAATAAAGGTAGGCGCAAGCTGATTTAGATAGTCCTTGCTGTGGGTGGGTTTGGAGTCTAACACTGTAGTTAGCCTTGCTAGCAGAGTTCTTCAGGTAATAGCACCACATGAAATGCCATTTGAAAGTTAGTGAACTTACCGCTTATAGGCAAGGCTGATTCTCACAACCTAAATTATTCCTAAGAGAGTATCTATCAATTGTTGATCCTTTATGCCAGGTGTTCCATGTCTCTTGCATAATATTTAGCAATAAGGTAGTATTTAAGGTTTCCTCTGACTGTAGGTTAGTTAGAAGTGGTGTTTAACCAGGAAATTATTTTTTCAACCATTTGAAATAATGTCACAGGGTAAAATCCACAGTTAAATAATAGATGACAAGTGATTTCTTCCCGTTTATTTTCTGTAGTTATCCTAAGTACTTCAAAGCCTTGTGTATATTTCCATGAAACCTAAGTCTTATATGTCTTTTTCGGATGTTCCCATTTGTAATGTATGATCCCTTCCTCACTTGAATATGATCATGTTTTACTGATAAAAGGTCTCATTTTAATATCTAGGTATTATATGACAGGTAATAGGAGCATACAAATCCATCTGTCTAAAAAATCAGGTGGCCCTTCCATGGCCTTGATTATTTGAAGATCTTAAAAAGATTAGAAAGTAATTCCATCTTTAATGCTAACATGAAGGTGACATCAGCCCTGTAATATTAAAAAATCACTTGGTATTTGGTGGCAAGGCAGTTGTAAAAGAGGGAAGAAGGTATTTCATGTTGCGGAGTTAATCTAGCAACTGGCTTTTATCCCTTTTTGGTTCACAGCTATTAAAAATCAGCAGATACATGTAATCACCATTGATAAATGCAACATTATTCCTATGTTTAGAATTTTCTAGATAACTTTCCCAGTGATGACATCATGTCATTTGTTGCAAGAATATTCCTGCTGTTCCAGATGATGACTGTATACCCACTGCTGGGCTATCTGGCACGAGTTCAGCTGTTAAGACAGTTTTTTGGAAATGCTTACCCAAGGTAAGAAGTATACTGCTTGACAAGAGCTTGGCACACTTTGCTTAACTGTTTTCAGAAATTTGACTGAGTTGCGGGGATTTCCTTCACTGCATTAGGTACATTTCAAAAGCTAATTTCACAGTGTTTATAGTTTCGGGAGCATGTAAAATAAACTCTTGCCTGCAGATCAGGACTGCTGCAGCTTGGCAGGGCGGAATTGGGGGCTCTTCTGTTTCAGCTCTTCATTTTGTCAATACACGGAGGAATTTTGTCAACAGAGTTCCTTTGTATTACGCATTTATATGGCACAAGAAAAGTTCTGCAGGAAAAAAAAATATTAATTCCAGAAGCATTTCATCATGTAATCCTTAATCTGTAAAGGACATACACTCTGAATATTACCTTCCAGTGTGCTTTATATATTTCGATTGTGCAATAATAAGTAATCATCAGTCTGGTTTTAAACAGAGCTGATAGCTAAGTGAGTTGTTAGCTGTGTTATCTGGAGTGCTGCTATGCTTATAAAAATAGCTTTTCACATGCTAATTTCAGAGATGAGCCACACCCCAACATTTATACACTGAATGCACTGAGAAGAACTGATCCATATTTCAATTTTAGTTGTTTTTTTATATAAAACCTAGGACATTTATATTTTGTCTGAATTTGTTGCAGCTGAGAATCTGGCATTTAACTCAGAGTTTCTTATTTTATATTGTGAATTACTGTTGATGGAGAAAAGGAAAAAAATATCCTAGGAAGAAACGTGTTTCCTCTGTGGCATTAGCAGTAGCATACAGGTCTGGGAAGATGTTGTTCCAGGTTTCGGGTTTCTTCTGGGTACTAAAATAGGTATGAGAAGGTCTGGAAATTGGATGCCTAAAATTAGGCAATGAAATAAGTGCCTACTTTTTTTGATGCTAAATTGTACACCGTTCGACATTGAGGAGATTTTTAGGAAGTGCTACATGTTACTGTTGGAAACAAGGCCGTTGATTTAAGTGCTAAACATGGCTTTCACAGCCACTGGGAAAGGGCCATGTCCTTTATATTATGTGAATGTGCCTCTTCCTATCTCCTCCCTCCAGTTACTCTGTCCCTCACAGATTCTCCTAGGATCTACAACTTTATACCAATCTCTTCTCGGGTTGATTCCAGCTTGCTGTTTTAAGCCTTCATAGTATGGTGAATGTGATGATGCAAATGTTTGTTTGGTTCTTGTCTCCAGGATGTCCTGTGGGTAGCTTCACTTTTTTTTTTTTATCCCTTAAGACTCCTTTTAGGGGAGGTATTTAAAGTTTCTCAGAAGTCAGAAATGTTTTCTAGGAAGCCACTGAAATCACTGTAAACTATAGCGATAAGGTAGTACATTCTGACTGCCTGTTTGTCCCTCTCCAGTATCCCAGGTATCTCAAATACAGCACAAAAACCACTCCAGTAACCTCCAAGTTCTGGCTTCTGAACATTTACAACCAGCAAGGTCAACCTTTTGTTTTTCTGAGCAATGGGTACTAACTGAAGACTGGTAGCAAGTACAGGGTCTGTCTCTGGGAGGACAGTAAAGATTTCCCACCTGGTTGTGAAATAAGTCTTTTGTTGACTGGTTCTCCTCAGTAGCTAAAGGTGACAAGGGTTCTTCAGTAGCACTGTGTCTATGTCACCTTTTCAGGAAGAATTTCAATATTCTGGGGTTTTCCCTGAGCAGCTTCTCTGGGTAAATGTTTTCCAAATAAAAGTAACTCTTACTGACGTAAACTTTTGTCTCACTGGGGAGTCTCTTGATGCACCCTGAAGAACTTGCCAGGAAATATTAAGTTCATGTTTTTTGTGTAGCAAAATGAGCTCTCTACTAGTAGTTTTATCTATGTAGCTTCTTTTATTTAAATCTTCCACGTCCTGGGCTAATGGTTCGTGTCACAGGCAGGAATAAGACTGAACTGCAAAGACTCAAGCTTTAGCCCCTGTCTTTGGGCGTAAGGTGTATATATTCCCACTGGTTTAAATGACAGACCAAGAGGACGAAGCAGCAGAAAAAGAGCAGAGCAGAAATTGGGGTCCTCTGCTGTGAAGAAAGGCTGAGAGGGTTGGGGTTGTTCAGCCTGGAGAAGAGGAGGCTTTGAAGAGACCTTATTATGCTTTTCAGTAATTAAAGGGTACATATTACAAAGATGGGGTCAAACTTTTCAGCAGGGACTGTTGTGGTAGGACAAGAGCAATGGTCTTAGACTAAAAGAGGGGAGGTTCAAACTAGGTATAAGAAAATTTTTTTTGCTGAGGATGGTGAAACACTTTAACAGGTTGCCCAGAGAGGTGGCAGAAGCCCCATCCCTGGAAGCATTCACTGTCAGGTTGGGCAGAGCTCTGAACAACCTGTTATCATTGAAGATGTCCCTGCTCATTGCAGGGGGGTTGGAACTAGATGGCCTTTAAAGATCCTTTGCAACCCAAATTATTCTATGACTCTAAGAATTTTTTAAAAAAAAAGCCAAACCCCATAGTTAAAAATCTTAGATTGTAGTGACTTATTATGTACATTTTTCTGCTTTTTCCTGATTTTATTTTCGGTTGTGGAAGTAGAGCTTTGCAGTGTACGCTGATGATGTATCCACCCATCTGTTTATACAGCAAATTGGGTAGTGTGCTGAATTCAGATTGATTGACATTTGAGGATCTCTGTTCGCAGCCCTGCCTTCCAGTACTGAAAGGGGGCCTACTGGAAAGCTGAGGAGGGACTTTTTACAAGGGCAAGTAGTGATAGGACAAGGGGGAACGGTTTTAAGCTGAAAGAGGAGAGATTTAGATTAGACATCAGGAAGAAATTTTTTACTGTGAGAATGGTGAGACACAGGAGCAGGTTGCCTGGAAAAGTCACGGGTGTCCCATTCCTGAAGGTATTCAAGGCCAGGCTGGATGAGGCTTTGAGCAGCCTGGTGTAGTGGAAGGTGTCCCTGCCCGTGGCAGGAGGGCTGGACCTGGGTCCTTTCCAACCCAAACCTTTCTATGATTCTAAAAGCCAGGTTTCTTCGAGTATTTGTTTGCAGTTGTGGGTACTTGCAGCTGCACTGTGGGTGGAGCCAGGGGGTAGCCATTAAGTTCTTAGCTGTAACACTAGGAATTCTGGATGGATGCATCTTAAAGCTTGCTGTTAATTGAATAGCTGGACCACATGCATGTTTGCAGGGCTACCAGATAATTTTTATTTTCTAGCAGTGACTGTATTGCTCAGATTGATTTGATTCTTTGTTTTAACTCCCTTTTTTTTACTATTTATCTATTACTGGATATGATGAAGCATCAAACTTACTGTTTTATAGTTCTTAGTCTTGACAGTTGGTCTAATCCGGAGCAGTTTCTACCAGAAGCAGCATCCTGTTCCATGTCATGGCTTTTGGTAGTAGGCCATGTGAGAAATTACCTCAGTGGAACTTTTCATGTCTAAAGACTGATCTCTGTGTATTCTATCCCATGCTTTTCAGATACTTTGCAGTGCAATTTTCTGCTAATAATGCTTTGCTGTGCTTAGCCATGGTGTAGCCTACTAACCTGTAGTCTTGCGTGATGAAGCAGCTCATCCTCTCCAAACTTGAAAGCATAAGCAGATAATCTGTAACTTTTTCTTCTCACAGTTTTCACATCAGTGATGAACTGAATAGTCACAGCTTGCTTGTCTGAAGCATGGAGGAAGGGAGTAACATCCTATGTCCTCCAGCAGTCAGGAGGAGAGCAAAAGCTCCTCAGCTTCTAAGAAGGAGGATTTTCTTTCCTCTTATGTACCAGTGTCAGTCACCTGTATCTCTGCTCATCTTGAAAGCAAATATGTGTATAGACATTCTGGGCACAGTGGTTTTCTGACAGGTATTACCACAAAGCCTTTAGCCTTTCTGTGCTTCCTACAAAAGACAAGAGACTGTGTCCTAATTCCTTCTTCATTTTTCAGAATGTGTGCTAGTGTACAGACTATAACATAGAAAGTGGTGTACTGGGATGAAGCCCAATAAACTGTTCATTCTCTTCTCTCCCCGGTGTTGTAAAGGAAGGCCAAAATGTCATGTATTGGGAAATTACTTTCTTCTCTAAAGTGAGATGTTTGCAATGGCATCGTTTAATGGGTGACTTAGGGCCAGAGGCATGTGGTTTATCTACTGTTTCCTAAATGACTCTGGGTTTCCTTAGATGTACAGAAAACTTGGGTTTTATTAATGTTATTGGCTCTTGGCTACAATGATATTTGTGACAGAGAATTCCCTTGATTAATTATCTACTGTGCATAAAATGCTTTATGCAGTCATCTGATCAGTTTTTAAAACTTTTTGACATCTTTCCTGTCCTGAGAGGTTAAATAAGCTGATGGACAGAAATAACTTGGCTTTTCTTAAGGATTGTCCTCCCTTTACTCCATGGTAGCCCGGAAGACCTGCCAGTTCTCACACAGATGTGTGTCTCCTGGTACAATGGAGTAAATTTCTGCTGTTTCAGTGCATGTCTAATCATCTGCTCCTCACCTAGCTGCTGTCTTGCTTTTTACTACTGTGACTCACAGTCCTTTGACCGATGTCACTTGAGGGAGATTTCCAGGAAGAAAATGTGGTTTTGGATACTTTTCAGAAAATCATACTTTAATTATCCAGTTCTGCTTTTTTTCTTTCCTTTCCTGTTTCCCTTATTGTGTCTGTTCACGCTGTCACTTCTGATTTCCTTGCATCTGACCTGCAGGGGATTAAAATCAGTTTCTTTCTTTAAGTATCCTGTGCCCTAGGGTTTAGCTTCACAGTTTTCGCTATGATTCTTACTTTGAGGGTGCTGAAGTTAATTAGATATGTGGTCACTTTTTTCCAGTGACCTAATTAACTACCACTTCCACAGGAGAGAACTTGATAGAGCAAACCCTCTAATGATGTTTCTGGACTCTGCCACTTCAGAAGGTTAGCTTTGCAGTGGGGAAAATCAGCAAGACATAATGGAAAGCTTAATGTTTTTATTTTTTTTTTTCCTTTCACTCTGCTATCTTTTTGGTGAGATTGCAGAATTTTTGCAGTTGAGCAGTGATTTCCTTTATAGGAAGGAGCTAGAGTCTTCATCTGCCCAACCAAGAACGCTGAGACTGAGGACAGAATGTAGAAGACAGAGCGCCATGTGCGTCACTTGGTGTGCCTCTTTTCTCGGTAATAGCTTGCTTGAGGAAATCCAAACTGTGCCTCAGAGGAGCAACCCTAATCGGGCTGCCCAGGTGCACCACCCAGCCTTGGCACAGAAAACAACTCTGCTGCCATTAACTACTGGAAAGAAACTTTTGCTGCTTAGAAAATAGCTGTATGCCAGCAGGCTGGTTAGGTAAAAAAGTGGCCAAATCTTGTCTGCTCTCTAACATCATTTAAACACTTCTTTTTCTACAGTCATAATAAGCACAGGTGGTATGGTTATGCCCCCCCAGATACTTTTTTTCTGACTGCCTTTTTGCAATGTGTGGTGACCATTAGTGGTACCGTAAGTCAATGTTAGGCTAAAACTGAGCAATTTAGAACTTATTAAAATGTGATGGGCTATGAGAAATGCTTGTTCTTCTTGGAGCACACCTGCATGAAACTTAGTCTTATGAAAAATACTATCTCAACTAATACAGCTACTAGTAGCCCTAGAGAGAATCATAGAATCACCTGGTTGGAAAAGACCTTTGAGATCATTGAGTCCAACCGTACCTGTCCACTACTAAACCAGATCGCTGAGAAACTTGTCTACCTGATTTTAAACATCTCCATGGATGGTGAATAAACTGCCTCCCTGGGCAGCTGTGCCAGTGCCTGACCACCCTTTCAATGAAGAAATTTTTCCTGTTGTCTAGTCTGAAACCCCCCCTGGTGCAGCTTGCAGTCATTTCCTCTCATCCTGTCACTTGGAAGAAGAGACCAACACCCACCTTGCTACAATCTCCTTTCATGCATTTGTAGACAGTGATGAGGTCTCCCTTCAGCTTTCTCTTCTCTAGACTAAACAACCCCAGTTCCCTCAGCCACTCATTGTAGAACTTTGTTCTCCAGTCCCTTCACCAGCCTCACTGACCTTCTCTGGACATGCTCCAGCACCTCAATGTCCTTCTTGTAGTGAGGGGCCAGATTCTTCTTTATTCGGAAGGATGTTTTTCTATATGTTAATGCCTTTCTCTCTCTATTAAGAGTAAGGCTTTTTCCTATCTTGGAGTTGAGATGACCTGGTTGAACACCTGTGATCCAATAACATAGTCAGAACTCAGGCTGTTTCGAAAGGGTGGAAAAAGGAGCAAGGATGTTGCAGGGTAGAAATGCAGTGCAACTTTTTGCCCTGAAACAGATGGTTTTAAATCCTTTTCAGACTTTTGGTATTGTTCTTGAGGATTCTACTTTATTGCAACAATTTTAGCTGCAAAGCACTACTCTGCAAGTACTGAATTGGTCTGGAGGCTTCAGCATTTTGCGACCATAGTTTTCAGTTGAGCCAAAACACATTCTTCTCTCCAAACCAGTTATTTTTTCCCAGATCAAGAAGCTGGAAAATGCTTCATTTCACACCAGACACACACACGTACCACTTCTCTTTTGAAGTTATAAGTAGCTAGAATTAATATTTTAAAAAGCAACAACTTTGAGTTACAAAACTGCTTCTTTTGTTTTAAATCACATCTGAATTAAATAATTCGAGCTGTTTTCAGGTTTTCTGCTAAAATTTTCTTAACAGACCCAAATTTGCAAAGTGTTTTAATCCCTCGTGCCAAAAAATAATCTCCGAAAAAAAAAGAACTGCTGCAATTTTCTGTGTTCATGAAGTTTTGGCTTCAGTTGTGCTGTATGACAGTAAGGTTTGCAATCTGCTGAATGTGTGGGAAGAGAGTAAGTAATTTTTAAGGGCAAACACTTTTTTAATGAACGTTTTACTTAATTGGCTTTCCTTAGCAATATTAGATAATAAGTAAACAGTAAATTCTTTCCCTAATAAGACTGATTCTTGGGATTTTATTTTTTTTCCTGGGAATTTAACAGCTTTATATCAATTGTGTTTTTCTTTGTTAAAGTTGCAGCTCCTGTATTCCCACTGCTGTCTGCAGTCTGTGAGGTACACCTCTTGTATCACTGTTAAAATGTCAGCTGCAAAATTAAAGCTACTATTTCTGTATTCTTGAGATCAATTTTTAAGAGCGAACGCTAGAAATAGTCCTTATCTTAAATTATTCCTTTGTGACTGCTCTGTGACTCCAATCTTTCTTCTTATCTTGTAAGCCCCAGCGAGCCTTTCAGCCATGGAAGCGGTCCCTGTCAAAAATCCTGTTAGTTAATGACATCCTCCCTAATACAGATACTTTCTGCAGTTAAGAAACAATTAGCATTGACTTGCAGATTTTGTTTATTCTAAGAAGTCAAATCCTCCAGAAAGATAAACAAAAGCTCTGTGTGGATGTTTCCACTGTGTGAAATCTTTTCTTCCCTTCGTAGAAACAGCTGTGTGACCAAAATATCACAGGTTTTTTATATTTCCTGCTTTTACCTGATGTTAAAATATGCCAACATTTTGTATTCTCTAAAGAAAAGTGATACTTCCCTGAGTCTGAACTCTGTGCATAAATAACTACACAGAGTTTGGCTGATGCATTAAAAGCTGCTTTTGTAGAACAGAAAATCTCCGGTCTTTTATCTTTAATGTAAACAGGAAAGCACTAGGAAATTATTTGTAAAAACAAATCCAACAAAATATCCAACGTAAATAGTACACAGGTCAAGTATTAAGTGAAGTCCAACATTCTGACTGTTCTCTAATAAAATGCGTTAGAGTTAAAACTTTAAGGTGTTATTTCCTCCCTAGTAGTCTATGTAATGTTTTCCACTCAATACATATTTTCATTTCTTCTGTTTTCCATTAGTTCACTTTGAGCAATTCATGTCATTCTCTGAACAAGCTAATTCAGTCTTGTGGGAATTAAGTTACACAGTATTGTTTCTTTGGTATTTGAATATCCATCTGAAATACTTGAGTGCTGAGTACCATGTATGATGTTTTTCAGAAGAACTGCCAAATTACACATACTTACTCCTTAAGAATATTTTCAGTCAAAACACTGGATATTTAGGATTTGGCAGTCTGAATATTCGGTAGGTGTGATGTTTGCTGTGAAATTAATTGGCTTTAATAGAGTAAGTCGAGCAAATGGAAATGCCATCCATGTACCACTTAAATGTTAGTGTAAATGAAGGAAAATGGTGGTATTTTGTACTGAGTACTACATAGATTTTAACACTTTTTCCTCACTTTCCTGTAGTGTTTTCCATGTGCTTGTCCTGAATGTAGCAATTGTAGGCGCTGGAGTAGCAATGGCAAGATTGTATCCGAATATAGGAGGTATCATAAGGTGAGTGTTGCTTGCACAGTAGACTTGCTTGTGTTGTTACTGCATGTTTATACCTATTGATTTTGAAAAGGAATAGAATGAGTGCAGGTAATTCTGGCTTTATATTTTGTGAAGTTTACAACTTTTAAAGTTGTAAATAATGATTTTGAAGTATAAACAATCAGCTCTTAAAGTTCTGACAAGCAGCTATCTGTGATTGTGCCTCTGTATTGAGGTCATTGGGATAATTCCCCAGCTTTCACTTGAGCTGTGTCTGAGGACCTTGTAACTATGCATATTAAAGTATGTGGTGTCAGTGGAAAAGTTGCTCAGTTGTTGTGTGGCTCTATCCTGTTTTTGTTCTATGTTCCGACCATTTGAAGCTATTTGAAAGTCTAATAAAAATGCAAGAAAACAAGTAACTTCAAAGGAAAAAGCTGTACTTGATATCTTGAATTTACCACATTAATAAACACCTAGCATTTCTATAATTGAGAAAGATTAGAGGAAATAATCTAATGAGTTTTAGTTTCTACATTTGACACCACCGTATTTGCAATCATTGTGTTTCATTCCTAGTTTGCATCTTTCCTACAGCAACTAGGTGAGGGAAGTGTTTAAAAATAAAGAAATCTGCAATTATAAAACCAGAATGACAGGTCTGACCAGAGTAGTAAAATAACTTACTTTTGCTCAGTGGTTTATCTTTGAAGTTTTTACCGTTTCCGTTTTTTGCTACCTCTCCTTTTAGCAAAAATTTTTGTATCACAGTATCACAAGGTTGGAAAAGACCCCTGAGATCATCTAGTCTAACCTATGACCCAACACCAGCACCCACTCGTCGTTTAAACCATGGCACTAAGCGCCTCATCCAATCTGTTTTTAAACACCTCCAGGGACTATGACTCCACCACCTCCCTGGGCAGTGCATTCCAATGGCCAATCACCCTTTTGGTGAAAAAGTTTTTCCTAATATCAAGGCTAAACTTCCCCTGATGAAGCTTGAGACCATGTCCTCTTGTTCTGTCACTGGTCACCTGAGAGAAGAGACCAACCTTTGCCTGCCTACAACCTCCTTTTAGGTAGTTATAGAGAGCAATAAGGTTTCCCCTGAGCCTCCTCCAAGCTAAACAACCCCAGCGTCCTCAGTCGCTCTTCACAGGGCTTGTCCCTTCACCATCCTCGTTGCTGTCCTCTGGACACACTCCAGCATCTTGACATCTCTCTTAAACTGAGGGGCCCAGAACTGGACACTGTACTCAAGATGCAGACTGACCAGTGTCGAGTATAAGGGGACGATAACTTCTCTAGTCCTGCTGGCCACACCATTCCTGATGCAGGCCAGGATACCATTGGCCCTCTTGGCTCATTTTAGTTTACCATCACTCCCGAGTCCCATTCCACTTGACTATTCTCCAGCCATTCTGTCCCCGGACTATAGCACTGCATGGGGTTGTTGTGTCCAAAGTGTAGAACCCAGCACTTGGACTTGTTAAACTTCATCCCACTGGAATCAGCCCATCTCTCCAGTCTGTCAGGGTCCCTCTGTAGGGCCCTCCTACCGTCCAGCAGATCGACACTTCCTCCCAGCTTGGTATCGTCTGCAGACTTGCTGATGATGGACTTTGTCCTCCAGTAACAGAGAAGGCTTAGTTATTAATTCCAAATAGGTATCATGCAATACATAAATCTGTTTGCAAAGTGATCCTGACCTCTGCTCTGTTCATACTCTGCCTAGTAGTCAGACTTTTTGAACAGTGAATTTCCAGCTGATGGATTGTGTATATACAGTCTAACTTAGGTGTTTGCTGGTTTTGTGTTGCATGTGGTTACTCTGTATTATGATTTTTCCTCTGACTAAAACGAATGTTCAAGTATTTGAAATAAAATATGCTGTTAGTTAATAATGCGCATTTGGCTGCAGTATAGCTTAGTAGGTGGAAATTCACAGTAGGGGAAAATAATGAGAAGGTTTTGGTAAGCAAGGGAGTGGTTAGAAAAAGAGCAGTTAAATGCTTTGCTTGCTGTGGTTGATCATGTTACCAGGAGGGCATGTTGATATTTTCAGGTCTGGAGAATGGTTTGCTAGGAGCTCATTAAATAAATTAAAATAAAAGTTGCAGATTCAGCATGTGTACTTTAATGTGTGTCCTCAGGTGACTGGGATGCAATGAGATTTGCAGTTCTTACAGAAAGGGATGCCAAAAAAACAATGCACTGTCCAGTCTCTTTCTGTTGCATGTTGACAAATTTCTCTAAAGAAAGGGGAAACATCAAATCAAAGAGAGGGAGTCATCACTCCCCAGAAGCACCAGGGGGATGTGACTGAAACATCAGACTGCAGGTAGAAGGGAGTAGGGGCTGAGAAACAGGGGAGTAATTAAATGCCAGTGAAGGAGGTGAAGAACAGCAAGGAACAGAAACTGATGTTTAACGACTGCAGACAGGCTGTTCATCAGTTTGAGGGGGAAAAAGTGACAACAAGAAATAAGAGTTAACACAAAGCACTCTTTTTTTCTTTTTTTTTTTCTTCCCCTCTCTCCCTTTTCCTCAGATACTCTGGAGCAACATGTGGTCTGGCCTTTGTATTCGTGTATCCATCCCTCATCTACGTGATCTCTCTGCATCGTGCTGGGCAGCTGACGTGGCCAACACTGATCATCCACATCTTTATAATCCTCCTTGGACTGGCTAATCTGATTGCACAATTCCTATTGTGAAAAATCCCCCTTCTCCCTGTGGCTGTCACAAGTGGTACTGTGACATTTGGCAACAGCCTTGAGCAACACTGTCATGCATGAGAAAGAACAGCCCTCAATATGATCTTCTTGAAAAAAGCTGCACTTCTGAAACAAATTCAAAACACGTCTTTCAGGCACTTGACAGGAAACCTGTCTTGCTCCTCTAAAATGCAGTTTTCAGAGAAGTGAAATGGTTAGATTTGAGTGAGGTAGTTCTGCTGGCTTTTTTGAACATAAAAGAAAGATTAATGAAGCTCAGATATTGTAAATTTTACGGCACATTTCTCAAAACACATGGCTTTCCGCTTCAAGCTGTAGAACTCTTTTCCTCAAAAGGAACTGTCCTTACCTTTATTAACAAACATGCATTCACAGTGCTGTTCAGTGACTGAAATGCTCTTTTGTTGCAGTTATTTTCCTGTTTTGTTTCGAAAATGAAAAAATTGTCTTTATTTTTTTTCGATTAATTTATTGTCATTTGGGTCAAAATGCACTCTTAATTTTGAATATGCTATTAAATTGTTTTGGCAATATTTTTCCTCTAGGAAATTCCAACTAAGCGAAACAATAAACTCATGTCTCAGTTTTTTATTCAGGACGAATATGTATACAAATTATTTGTGATCTTCAAATGAAAAAAGTCAGGAGGACAAAAATAATTAGAACAAGACAATTAAAATTAGAATTTCAGGCTTGACCTCACTTCAACTCTGTTAACTGGGCTATTATGTGCTGTGAAGTTGTCTCTTCAGGAGTTGCCTGTGGTTTTATGGACACAGTGTTGGACATAGGCTCGCTCCTTCACTTGTAGGGTCTTCCTGTAGTGAACTCCCACAGTGCAAATCTTCCACTGCCTTGCTCCAGACATTTTGGATGTGAGCAGAGGGGTGAAGTTGGCAGCCTTCGGAATTGTGGACTAAATCAAATAATTTTAAGTTTTGGATAATTCCTAGCAGAAGCTGGGAGAATCTGGGAAGGGTCTTGTGATTTTTTTTTTTTTTTTTCCTTTTAACTTCTTGTTTACTGACTAGGAGGGTGTGCTTGCATAAGCATACAGATACCTTCCTTCACTGGCCATCTGTGAGTCCAAGTCTTGACCCAAAATGTGCAAGAATTAAGTTGCCAGACACTAGTGAAATGTCATCTTTTGTGTTTACAGAGAGAGTAAAAACTCCTCTCTGTACGGAATTTCAGTGTGTTAAAATAATCAACACATGTAGAATAATTGAGAGAACTTGGAGCAATGCTAAATTCCAAAGGAAGTAAAAGAGGAAGAAAGTGGGAGTGATGCAGTTTTTGTGAAGTAGGAGTTGAGTTGGGAAAGGTCATTATGTTGCAGGGAAAGAGTTCCTATTTTCATCAAAAGGACGATTAAAAGCTTAACCTTAGATAATTACTGTGCTACTCTGGGAAATTATGTGAATACTTGTAGTAATGAAGTAAATCCATTTGTTTGAGTTAAGCTCTTCAACCTGCGTAAAGGACACCAGTTTGTGTAATATCCTTGAATTTGTGTGAAATACAAGATTGTATGAATTTGGAATATTATCTGCAGAATAGAATAATTATTTCAGATTCTCTTTTTTCTTGTGAATTTTTTTATGCCTTTATATCAGAACTGTCATCTGTTCTGTATTTGAATCACAGAATGCTTTGAGTTGGAAGTTCCAACCCCCCTGCCATGGGCAGGGACACCTCCCACCATACCAGGCTGCTCAAGGCCCCATCCAACCTGACGCTGAACACTTTCAGGGAGGGGAATCCACAGCTTCCCTGGGCAACCTGTGCCAGTGTCTCACCACCTTTATTGTGAAGAATTTCTTCCTGATGTGTAGTCTAAATCTTCCTCCTTCCAGTTTAAAGCCACTCCCCCTCTTCCTATCACTACGGGCCCTTGTACTAAGTCCCTCCCCAGCTTCCCTGTAGCCCCTTCAGATACTGAAAGGCCACTCTAGGGTCTACCCAGAGCCTTCTCTTCTCCAGGCTGAACAATGCTAACTCTCAGCCTGTACTCATAGCAGAGCTGCTCCAGCCCTCTGATCATCTTTGTAGCCCTCCTCTGGACTGGTTCCAAGAGTTTCATGCCCTTCTTATGTTGGGGATTCCAGAACTGGACACAGTACTCCAGGTGGGGTCTCACTACAGAAGAGCAGAGGGGAAGAATCACCTTCCTTGACCTGCTGGCAGTGCTTCTTTTGGTGCAGCCCAGGACACAGTTGGCCTTCTGGGCTGTGAGTGCACTTCGCCACGTCACGTCAAGCTTCTCATCAACCAGTACCCTCAAGTCCTTCTCTGCAGGGCTGTTCTCAATCACATCATCCCCCACCCTGTATTGATACTGGGGAAGTTGCCCTGACCCAGGTGTAGGACATTGCGCTTGGCCTTGAACCTCATGATGATTACACAGGGCCACTTCTCCAGCTTATCCAGGTCCCTCTGGATGACATCCCACCCTTCTGGTGTGACCACTGCCCCACTCAGCTTGGTGTCATCTGCAAACTTGCTGAGGGTGCACTCAGTCCTGCTCTCTATATCATTAATGAAAATATTAAACACTAGTGGTCCCAGTACAGACCCCTGAGGGTCACCACTTACCATGGGTCTCTGTCTGGACATCAAGCCATTGACCACTACTCTCTGAATACGACCATCCAACCAATTCCTTATCTACCAAATAGTTCACCCATCAAATCCATATCCCTCCAGTTTAGGGAGAAGGTTGTTGTGGGGGACTGTGTCAAAGCCTTTACTGAAGTCCAGATAGATGACATCCATTGCTTTTCCCATGTCCACTGATGCAGTCACTCCATCATAGAAAGCCATGAAATTGGTGAGGCAGGACTTGCCTTTGCAGAAGCCATGCTGGCTGTCTTGAATCACTTTTCTGTCCTCCAGGTGCTTTAGCACAGCTCTTAGGAAGATCTTCTCCATGGTCTTCCCAGGCACAGAGGTGAGGCTGACAGGTTAGTAGTTCCCAGGGTCCTCCTTTTCATCCTTTTTAAAGATGGACAAAATGCTGCCCTTCTTCTAGTCACCAGGGATTTCCCCTGATTATCATGACTTTTCAGATACTATGGAGAGAGTAGGTTGGAACCACATCAGCCAATTCCCTTGTGACTCTGGGATGCATCTCATCAGGTCCCACAGACTTTTTTACATTCAGGTTTCTCAGGTGGTCACAAACCTGATCTTCCTCTATGGTGGGAGGGACATTACCCCCGTCTTGTCCATTGACCCAGGAGGGGTGAGGAGAGCAGTTGTCAGTGAAGACAAAAAAGTTGTTAGTACCTCAGCCTCTTCGTCATCCGTTGATATGAGGTCGTCATTTTCATTCATCAGGGTTACACTGTCTTTAACCTTCCTCTCTGTCGGACACACCTTTAGAAGCCTTTCTTGTTTTTCTCTGTTTCCCTTGCCAAGTTCAGCTCCAGATATGCCTTGGCCTTCCTGACCCCATCCCAACACAACTGGACAGCATCCCTATACTTTTCCCAGGTTACCTGTCCCTACTTGTGCTACCTGTGCAGTTGCCAGCAGGTCTCTACTCAGCCATGCTGGTCCTTCCATTCTCTGCCCCATTTCCTACATCTGTGGACTGAGTGCTCTTGTGCTCTACGGAAAGCATCCTTAAATATTTGCCAGCTTTATTCTGCTCCCTTGTCCTTGAGGACCATTTCCCAGGGGGCCATACTGACTGACTCCCTGAAGAGCTGGAATTTTCCTTTCCTAAAATATAAGGTCCTGACTATACTCCTTACCTGTCCCATATTCCTCAGGATCTTGAACTCCACCATACTTAAAAGTATGTGCCCCATTCTGGTGATTTTCTCTGTGTACACCCTTACCTTCCACTGCTTGGTTTTCCTTATTCTGTAGGGTATATCTGTCAACCCTTTTCACTGCCTGGCAGTGGACTCATCTTGAAGTGCTGACACCAGTAGCGCTGGCAAACACATCTGCTCTTTAGGCACTGGGTCTGACCTCTCCCATAAAATACTTCCTCGAATGTTTAGGTAGTCATCACTGCATTTAATTTTATGGCTAAATTCCCTCAATATTCTCAGCAGTGCATTTTACCAATTAAACTTGTACTTTTCTTTTTTTTACTTTCCAATAAACTTCCTTTTGTTTTTAACAATTTGTACCAATTTACAGTTCCACAACTGTAGCATGTTGGTAGATCCTCCACAGGTACTTGATACAGAAGAGAAGTACTTGGACACCAAAAGGAAGGACAAAAATGCAGGATTTCAAGCATCATTGCCTCGTTCACATTAAGCTCTTGTGTTTATTTATTATACATTCAGTGCTTAATTTAAATAGAAACCCTGATGAGTGCAGTTACTTCAATTTGATTATGTCCTTCCATGTTCCATCTGAGTATGATTGCATGAGTTAAATCCTTGCCATAGAAACAGAGAGTAAAATGTCCACTAATTTTATCAGTACAGTAGTTCAACAAAAAGTCCCAAGTAATACAGTTCACAGTGAAATGTTTAGTGGCATCTTCTATCTGATGTCTCTTCCATTTGTCAATGTGTAGTGATCTGAGTTAATATTTAGGAGTAACTTATTCTTTCTCAAAGACTGGGTTTGCTCTGCGTTACAGACAAGTTCTTGCTGCACTGTTTATTTATACAGGTCTTTAACAGCTTTGATTTGAATTATAAATTGACAAGTATTAATGTGTTAACAAGTATTTTGTTACACTGTCATCACCTGAACTACATTTTTGTATAAGAAAGTATTTTTTTATTTTACTACCTGTGGTTGAGGTATTCACAAGTGTCAGAAGCACGTTAGGAGTTTGTAAGTAGAGTGACAATTTCAGGTGTTTTTGTCTTTGTCAACAGTCAACATGGTAAGTTAAGTGATATTTTAAAATTTAATGACAACTTAAATGTTCTGAAAGACGAGAAGTAGATCTTAGTGTTTCTTTTCAGGCAAGCACAAAACATAGCTATCCACAAATGCACACTTCATCTTGTTTGCTCATGCAACCTGCAGTGCTAGCCAGCTAATTCTAATTCCTAATGTTCTCAGTTCAGCAAATCATTGTGTGATTTATTGGAGCAGAAAAAGTGGTATGTAGAGCCTATGGTGTATTGTGGAATGTCATTTATTACCTTCTCATAGACAAAAAATAATTCCTGCTGGAAATATTGAATTCTCTCTTTACATTTGAGCTTTGCTGGAGTGAGCTATGAGGTGAAATGCTGTCAAATCTGGGTGTTGAGTAAGAGTCTTAAGGTTTTCTTCATTGCAGTATGAGGCTTTTTCGTTGGCACCATCCCTACCTCATTGTGCTCTGAAAATCCAGCTCTCCGTATTATGTGGTAGCTGTGTAATGCAAACTGAAGTTTTCATTGCATGAAGCTCAAGCAGCTTTAATCATCTCTGCTGATACCGTCAAGCTAAAATCCAGATCTCAAGATGTATAAGGCATTAACCCAGCATGACCTTTAGACATTGCCAAAGCATCAGTAGTCAAGGAAATTCCCAGGAAACTCCAACAGAGTTGTGGATATCCCTCTCCATAGTGAAGTTGTAGATGTGTCAGTGGGTGATTACACACAGTCTGAGCACCAGGACCAAGGGATTAGTTTTTCAGTGTGATGAGCAGAAGTATTTATACTTCCTAAGGACAAGGACAAATGATGGGGCTTTAATGTCTGCCTTCTACTGTGAGGAGAGAAAGAAATACCTTCTTCATATCCGTTCTTGTACTAACCTCATTGCCTCCTCTGTAATGGCCTGGCCATTATCTGTTCCAATTACTTAAAGTTACTGTAGCCCAGATTCTTCCTTTTGACTTCATAATCTCTCCTGTGCTTATTAACTCTGTTTTCCTTTGCTCTTCCAGTCAATCGCAGCTGCATCTGTTCCTACAAATCACTTTTCTCTTTTCTGACTGGATTAATAATGTAATGTTAGCGTATTAAATCCTATAGCTCAAATATGAGTTACTTCATTTAAAAAGAGGTGCTCAGAGAGGACATTTTGTGTTTTCTTAGAAATCCAGTCTTTCAAGTTCCAGGAACAAAAAATCTGTAAAGAACAATGGCATTTAGTTGCAGTGCTGAACGCTTTGTTGGATTGACAGTTTGCCCACCCAACCTCCAGACTGTCCCTCTTCCTCCAGGTTTCAGCACCATGGGTGCTTTTGATTACATGACCGGGCAACTCCTTTTCCATAGGGCATGAGAGTATGAAGGCTGCAAAAGCAGGTGGTTCCTAATCATTGCTCAGACCTGGCATCTCCTGACTTGAAGTGCTGGACTTTGGGCAAATGTTCATTAATGTGCAAGAATGTCCAGTCAGCCCTGAGGTTGCTTAAAATTTCTTTGTAGCCAATGTCTGTGAATGTCCCTTCCGAATGTGGAACACTGAGAGGCAGCAACAGTATAACTGAAGGCTGGAGCTGCTATGGAAAGGGAGAGAGAATTCCCAGCGTAACTGAGACAGTCAAATCTCTGATACAGAGCCTGCATTCTGGGAAGTCCCAGAGCCTCCTGTGTACCGACCACCAGATGGATGCTGCAATGGCCATGTTCTGCAGCAAAATGTGGTGAGGGAGGTGAGAGGTATGGTAGCCTCCGGAAACCATATGTTTGCCTTTCAAGGATATTTTGCTCCAGAGAAAAACTTCACTAAAATCAGTCATAATTATAATAGATATGAAGGCACATGAGTAAAAATAATAATGGGAAAACAACAGGTGTTTGGTAATAGCTGGCACCAACTCTACCAGTAGAACAGTGTCCCTCTTACCTTCAGTTGGAAGCAGAAATTAATTTCCATGGGCAGTTCCATGGCATATGGGAGTTGTCTTCAGACCTCTTGGTAACTTTTTTTATCAGATCTCTTGGTAACTTCCTAATAGGAAGTAAAATATTAATGATACACAAAGCACTGATATGTTTGTTTTAGCTCATTGTGCCATGCGTGATGGGGGAGCATTAGTGTAAGCTTTTCCCTCTGAGTTGGTATTCTGTGAGGTGTGAGTCATGATGAGGGTATTTAATTTCTTCTGCAGTTGAGAACATGTTAAACTTTTCTTGGAAAGGAGCAGGACTCAACTTGCCAAATCCTCTCTACCTCTCGCTCCTGTAATTTCAGACAGTGGAACCATTGCTACATAACTGTTGTGCTGTGGTTTGTATTTTCAAACACACTCACTGATCTGAGCAGGGAAGGAAGGGTCTCTTTCTTTTCTCAGATTTACCTACTTCTGGCTTTTCCCATATACCTACTTTTTGTAATTCTGAAGTAGATCAAACAGTCCAGATAAAAAAACACAGCTTTATATAAAACGTTTTGGTCCCTTCTTAGTATGTTTATATTGCAGCTTGGCTAAAGCTCATTGAATTATTTCCAATCGCCCAAAGACTGTTTAAAAAATGCTGTCCATGTGTTTCTTTTCATCATTGTTTGAATGGTCTTTTTTTTCAATTCTGTGGGCCTTGTTCACTTCTGACATTTCATTAAACTGTTAGAGGAAGTTGAGATTAGTCAGATCATTTCAAATCAACACAGCGAGGTCATTCAGCTGCAGTATGAAGGCAGGAGAAGTTGAGTTCCAGGCTAGATACTAAATGCCACACCAAACAGAGATACTGTCCTCACTACCCAGCTGGCTTCACTCTTAGAGCAAAAGGAGATTGTATTACAGTATTACCACAGGGCATTCAAATGACAGGCTGACTATGGAAGGAGAAGGGAGGCTGTTTTGCATTGAAGCTGTTTTTTTTATTTATGTCCTCAGTGAATATTTATTTCTTTGCATACAGATGTGTAATAAGACCCGAGGTCACAATACTAAGTTAGCGTAAGCAAACTCAGACTTCCTTTCACCTTCCAGCATAAGAGACCAAGAAGTCTGGGCTGGTACAGCATGGCAGAAGCAGTGAAGATTATACCTGCTGTTAAATTGGGCTGGCTTTGTGGGTTTAGGATTTGGGAGAGCTCATGTTCACTTGGCATCTCTCCTCCTGTAGAAGAACAACACTTTACTAAGGGAAGGCTTAATTTCACCTGTTGGGTCTGCAATCCTTTGGCTTGAGACGGAAGATCTGCGTAACTAAAACCCTCTCTTATGGAAATAGAGCTGCTATAAAGGGTGCAGCTAGTTTGACAGCAGTGGGCAAAAGATCATATCTTGCCTCTGAAAGACCATGAGCAGTTTACTCTTGCCTGGAAAACTGCTGTCTTCTTCCCAAAACTATATTCACTCAGCCCTTGAAATCACATTTCTTTATGGTGCCATCAACTCCCTAACTATTTTTAGTGGTCATTCAGGTTTAAGTATTATCTTGTCCCTCCTCTTGATACGTTGTGCACCTCCAATGGTTGGACTCCAGATAGCTGTGATTTCTTCTATGAATAATTAGTTGGGATATTGAAGACGTAACAAAATTTTCAGTTCTTAATGGGGCGTAGTGGTGAATTCTTTTAAACTAACTGAAGTCTGGCCTAAACCAACATTGTTCTATGAAATCAGTGAGTTGTGACTCCATATATTGTTCCTGCTCTTACACCAACAGAATAAAACAAGTTCAGTTAAAGAAAAACAGAATAGACAGTGTTTGCACTCTGAGTGCACTTGTTTATACCACAGACAGCACTTCATTTCTGCAGGCAGCCAACTATCCCATCATAGCAGTTGCAATAAATGACGGGCTAGAGCTTCTCCAGAAATAAATTCTTACCTTAAGGTGCACAGTTTTTCATTCCTTTCCTGTTTATTTTCATAGATAACTCAGGTGTCCAGTGAACGCCTTTCAGATCCGTGTGTTCACCTGATTTGCACCTTGGTCATAAATTGCCATTTAGTGGCATCAGAGGAATATGTGTGTGACCACAAGCTCCCAGCACCTTTCCTGAGAGCTTATAAAACTGTCCCAGTTCTTTCCATAGTGAAATCTCCCCTCAATTCCCATCTGCACTGGAATGTCTGTCCTCACCTCCAAAGCCAAACTGTGAGTAAACTTCAACTATTGAGTAAACTTGTTAAAAACCTGGCTTCTGTGGTTTTATTGTGAGGGTACTGCATCGTTTCCTTTAGCACATGACTGAGTCTTTTACCTTCATCTCATGTGTTGATACAGCAAAAATCAGGCCATTAGATGGCAGAATATTTTAACATTGCATATGCTTCCCAGTGCACCTTGACTGACGTAGGTCTCTTAAAACTTAATCTGATAATCTTCTGTGCTGAATCAGGGATAGACACACATCAACCCTGCTTTATCCAGTACGTGAAGTGTCTGGAAAAAAATTTACTGAAAAGTAAGATCTATAAGAAAAGCAACTACAAAAAAATGAAGCTTTAGAAGTTATCAAAATGCACGTAAACAAAATTTTCTGGCAAAGGCAGCCGAGACCTCTGGTTTACTTGGGCCGACTGCCATCAACAGGCATCTTTCCCTTTGCTTTCAATGGGCACTGATTCAGGCCTTGGAGAAATTGCTCTTGAAAAGATTTTGGCAGTTAGAGGAAGATTCCATCAGAAACAGCAGGACTCAGCTTTCTACTCTAGAAGCTACGTGTATTTCAGCAGCTGTTGCTCAGGTGCATTTGGCCCAGCATCACAGTTTACTTGCTGTAATCTCTAGTATGATATAACAAATTTACCTTCTTTTTAAAAAAAATCACTGAAAACATGAGTACCAATGTAAACCAGAATATAAATGGGGTAAAGAGTTGTGATTTTTTTAAATAGTTTTTGTGTGCGGTGGTAACTTGTAGAGGAAAAAACAGAATACTTTTGAAGTACCCTCAGGTGGCTATTTTGTTCCAGGGTGGATCTTGCTTTTCTTTGACTTGTGGGGCAAAAATTTACGCTCAGGTATTTGTGTGTAGATACATTGTTGCTCCCCTATGTACTTGATTTTTACCTTTAGTTATTTGTCAGCAGCATTTCTCTGGGGAGTATTTTATAGCACTTGAACCACGTGGAAAGTATGCACCAAGCTGAACCTGCTAAATCTGGTGAATAATAAATGGTACACAGATGCTGTCATGTATTTCGGGGGAAGAAAAAAACACTAAGGGCACTCTGTCCTCTTCAAAAATTCCTGTAAGGAATGATACCAGAGCTTTAAAAGATCCTCCCTTTTCTAAGTACTATGTGAATTTCCACGCAGTTCACTACCTTCATTACTGACTTGAGCCACAAACCTCAAGCCAACAGACAGCTGGAGAAGAGCTGTGAACTTCTTTGACCATGTTTATTTTAAAAATGCTGAGCCAAAGTACATATAATGTCATGGTAGACTCAGAACTCTGTTTTCTGCCATGTGCCCTAACACTTGTCCATTGTATCACACTGCTTTTCAGAGTAACTCATCCAGTTTTGCTTAACCTGGGTACCAACTGTCACTGTTGTGACACTCCCAATGACGGTTCTTTGGCAGATGAATAAATAGTTGCGTAGCCCATCAGGTCTCTCTGTGTCAGGTTCATTGTCTGGTGACCAGGCTGCAGAGCAGCCATTGACCTGTGCAGCTGAAGTAGAAGTAATCTCTTTTGGGGAGCTAGAGGCCTAAGGACTCACATTCTGATGCTGACCTGTTTAGAGAAGGCAGTATGCCTGACGCAAGAATAACATGCATTTATCTGCTCTTGAACCCCTGAAGTACAGGTTGCATCCTTTTGTCATGAAGTTTGTTCATGCTGGGCTGTGATCAGCCGCATCAAGCAGCCACCATGATACTCAGTCCAAGAAGCAGATGAGTGTGCGAAGGCAGTCAGCTTGACAGTCTGGCTCTCAGGAGCAATAAAGCATCATAAATAAATGGTCTTATGAATATTTGATCTCATGTTACCTATTGGTCATGATGGTGCAAGCAAGTTGAAGAAGTATGTTTCCTACATTGCAGTGAAGGGGAGGGAGCAATCACGAGTGGGCTGGTATAATACAGGTAGATTCAGCCTCAGCTGCTCCAGGCTATATCGAATTTCCAGCCATTCACACCTAAGAGTGATGCCCTCCAACTGGCAAGAACATCACCACTGCTAAACTTAATGTAACTCTGTGGACTGCTTTGCTGTTCTTACTTCAGCAGCTCTCAAAGGGCATGAAATGATGTCTTACAGTGCACACTAAAGCTGTAGAAGTGATAGGAAATGCAAATGGCCAAAGCTACCTCAGAACATGTGCAGTTCCATGCAGAACCTGTAGGTGGAGAGAAAGAGGAAAACATTTTGTCATTGTTTCCATCTTATTACCGATTACAAGAGTATTAGTAAGACACTCCAAAGCTTCACCAGGCTTTCCCTTCAGCTAGATATTCAAAAGCAGTCAGCCAGATATCTCTAAGTGGTATGTTCTCCTGCAGAGCAAGATTACAACTATAAAGCTGTAAGTCAATGACCTCAGCACGGGAGAACTGTATTTCTTAAAAAAACTGAGCAATTGGGGCAGTCAAACATGCAAATCCATCACACACTGTGCTTCTGTAACTGATGCAAAAGCCTATGCAGTCTGTTAACATTCTATATTATACTATAAACCTTATGAGACAAATGGAGTACATTAATTATAAAGCTGTAGGCAATATGTTATGACAGGTCGTTCTCCTTAATAAATTATTTCTGTGTTTTTAAATGTTTGAATCCTTGACAGTATGTATTTTTGTTCGCTAGTATTAAATGAATCCCTCTTGGAAGAGATAGATTCTGTTGCCTAGCCCCCCCTCATAACTCTTAAGGCCAACATATCATTAAATAAACTGAAACAATTTGAACTTTGTAGCCTTTTCCTGCTGTAGAACAACTATTATAGAAATGGCATTTAAAAGTGTTTCTTTTTTTGCTTTCAAGAGTTTTTGGAGTAGTCCTCCTTTTTCAGTTTCAAGATGACCAAATAGTTCCAGTAATTTCTGATCTTCCTGCCAGTTTATTATTAGTGCAACTGGCTACAAACCAGGGGACTGATGTCAGTCTCATAATAAAGAATGACAAAGCTAGACAAAGGTCCCATGAGAAACTGAAGAAGGAGGATCAAACACAATTGTAAATCTGTGCAAGAGACTACAAGGTTTCTGGCAAAAGTTTTACTGCTTTTTATAGCCCTACTATTCAACACGTTTTCTTTCTTTTCTCTTCCTTTCCTGGGTGTGTGTGTGTTGCATTGTTCTCGGTTTTGTCAGTTTGGGGTTTTTTCATATGTTATGTAAGGGTGTACACGACTATTCTTATTTAATGTGAATGCGTAACTATTTAACACTACTCAGTATAACCCGCAAGGTAGGGCATCTGTAATTATTGTTGCCAGCTGAGTCTTAGGTTTGCGTCTTGCAGTTATATAAATGAATCGTAAATGTGAAGTAAAGCCATGTTTTCCAAGACTGCAATGGCAATTTTTCTAGCTATTGTGTGCACAGTAATGTGGCTGCACACACCCAGAGATCTCCAGACATCAGTAAAGCTTATGGATCCTGTTAGCTGTAGAACCAGAAACCAAGTATTAGTATAAAAGCCACAGTACCTCTGTTCTCAACATTGCCTTGTCTCATTTTGCAACTAAATTCTTAAGAGTGGTGTTGCAGAAAGATTATTGAAAAAAAATGAACAATTGCAAGAAGTCTGTCTGGAGTATTTCAGACAGGACAAAACCAGTTTATAATCTGGTTCTCCTGGACTTCTTAGCATTAGGTTAAAAATGATATCAGGTTTAGGTTGCTCTTCATTACTGTGTCTAATTTTTACTGCACTGTCATTCAGGACAGATTCTTGGAGGGAAAGTTATATCCTCAGGGTTAAGATTTGTGGAAACCATCATTGCTAAAAAGTGAATTGTGATATAGCCAGAATGCTGTAGAGAAGGAAATGCTGTAGGAAATGCTGAAGGGAGTTACTCAGCACAGTTTGAGCTGCAGGGACAGAGCATACCACTCTTCCCGTTATAGCCAAGAAAAGCTGTTGCTTTTTCCATATTTACATCTAAAGTCCATTCAGGGATCAAGCTGCACTTATCTGAGCTGCCTCTTCGATCCCGTACAACATACTCAGCAAATCAGTATATCTCCACAAAAGACATCTGGAATTCTGCATTCAAAAAAAAAGTGTTTTGAAGAAAATTTGAGTCTCAACAACAGTTTGAAACTCATTTTCCATTGCCTGAACTGTATCTTTACTGTCATCAGTGGTACTCTGGTAGTGATAAAAAGTTTCCAGCCTCCAGGCAATACGAATATGTAAAGCATTCCAACAGATTCAAACACCATCCTGCCTCAGTGCAAATCTACAAAGGTGGTTTTCCAGCACACATTGGGCAACACCTAACCTTTGAACCAGCAGACAAGTAATATGCTTTGGGAAAAATTCAAACTTGACTCCTTTAAGCCAGACTATTAATTCAATTGAATTGCCTTGAGGATATAATTTCTTTATTTCCAGATGGTATGAAACAGTCACATTGACAGAGGGTAAAACTTTTACTAGGAAGGCAGGTAGAGCCTTATGAGGTCTTTTGTTCAGGGAAACCACCAGTGCATTAAAAGGAAAGTAAAAAAAATAACAACAGAAAATAAAAACAAAGAAAAGGGGCTTTTGCTATTCTTTGTTCATATTTTACGATGGCATGGAATGATCGGAGAAGGCCCAGAATTTTTGATGGCAGTCTGGTTTCTTACTTTCTGCAGTTTCAAGAGATTTGGATACCATCATTTCATTCCAAGATCAATGCTGCTAATTCTTTATTATTGCCCTGTCCTCTGATTCATTTACAAGCTGCAGTGAATGTCTCATAGACAGGTCAAGATTTCCCAGAGGCTGGGAAAATAGCAAGACCCAGGACAGAAGAAAAAAAAGAGGGGAACTGAGAGAAATCCCCATGGAGGATTAATCCAGGGCTTGTGGAGTACGCAAATTATATTACTCCTTGGCATCAGTGAATACCTTCATGTCTATGGATAGTGCTGGTATTTGTTCTTCTCTCCACTTTACATTCCTCCTCACATCAAATAAGCATGCTTCTACGAGCTTGAGAAACACACAGTGTAAGGAGAATAGAATCCACAGGAAAGATCATGTAGCATTAAGACATTATATCATTGTATTAGGTACAGAAAGAAAGAGAAAATGTATAGAGTAATGCTCACTTCCAGCTTCCTGTTTTTTCCTTAACTTCAAGTCCAGATACCTGGAGCTAAATGTTAATCCAACTGAAAGCTTTTATAACCAACTGGGAGGGCACAGAAATGTGGAAGGTGGGTGCCCATCTTTGTACATGTTCATCGGGTCAGAGGTTAATTAGACTCTACCATCTGTAAGAGGATACTGATGACCACAAGGAATCGTGGCATTTATTTTACATCTTATTTTACATCTTTCAAATGACAGAAGATCCAGCAGCACAGTGGTCGCCTAACTCTGAACTGGGGCAATGGTTCAATACTGACTCAGAAGAAAGTGTGCCAGCAGCACCACTGAATGTGCATTACATATAATACAACAGGAGATTTGGACAGCAACTTGTTAGAAAACTGTTTTGGAAATGCATGAGTCACTGTTTCTGGAACATGAACTTTTCTCAGCATGTTTTAGTGCTAGATACCCTGCCATGTTGTTTGAGAAGGACTGAAGGACCAATGCTGAGTTAGTTTATCCAGAATCTTCATATTGGAATACTCTAATCCATCTCTGTCATCTTTCTTCTTGTTTCCCAAAGAAAACCCCAGAATGCAATCCACTGTTTTCTTCCATTGTAAACTATAATTTAAAACACTTTTGTAACTGACACTAATCTCCTCCTTTATTAAAGCAAGTCACGGAGCCTTTCACCTCAGCTCTTACATACACTGACTTCTCTGACGCTTTCAGATGAGGCTTCCCCAGTTCTTACTCCTTTGTACAACCATGCATACAGTATTCCTTCACCTTCCCTCCTTCACTCCTTCATACAGTACTCAATTTCAAAAAGTTTGTTAGAAGATGAAACACTAACAACACTGACAAAATCACACCTGCACCCTGCAGTAAATAAACATGCCAGGGAATGACTCCTCGTTTTCTCTGCTTCCTTTCTCTGCTCCCCTGCAGACAGCTGTCTCTGTCTCCAGACTCCTGTTTCTGCAGGCTTAGGATCCAGGTACCACTGTGAACTGCACTGATGGCAGAAGGTCTCTCCTTCTGAAAAATGTCATCATTTATCTACATCACCTTGGCTTTTTTCCTGCTTCTTTCACTAAAATCTAGCACTAAACTTGCTATTTGCTATCAAAATAGTTTTATTTAATCTAATAAATACAGGTATGCGTACACACACAAGTACTCAAATTCAAATACAAGGGTGTCCCAAATGATCGCAGTGCAAGAAAAATCAACAATATGGTTGTGGTTGAAGCAGACTAAAGAGGAAAGGGAAGCTTTCCATCTTGTAAACAATCACATGTGTGGGACTGAGCATTTGAGCAAACAAGTCTCAGCAAAGATGAGTAAGATTGAAGACGTGCACTTAGGAAGGGTCAGGGCTGGAGCCTTGAAGCTCTGTGACAGTGTCCATCATGAGTCAGATTCACAAAGTCTTTGATGCCTAACAGGCTTTTTAGGTATTGGAACTTTGGCATATTTGCAGTGTCTGTGACGCAACCACGCAGGCATCTGCAGTCACACGAATGCTCAGACCCTACTTCACTGGTGAATGCAAGGGAGATGCAAAAAATCCAAATGGGATTCTCCAGTCTTTGTCACTGACTGGTCCTAGTCAAGCAGGAATAGCCAGAGCCTGCCTAACTGTCCCTTGAAACGCAGACAGGAAGCAGCCAGGTTATGTCCTGCGCAATCTGGCAGTAAAAGCACTTAGCTGAGAGATAGTACGGAAGATTTTGGAGGTTGAGTTCCCCTTTATTTTCCATGACACGTGTGGATCAGACAGAGCAAAATCTACAGCCTCTTGGAGATCTCTCCCATCACCAGCCTTACAGAACCATTTCTCTCAGCTGTCTTTAAATGTTCTGAAGGCAAGCAGATTCTTTATCATACAGAGTTGATGTCTAATTTTTAAACAGGTCTGGGGTTCTTTCATTTTATAAAAGTTAATTTTTTTAAACAAGAGTAGTACAATCAACTTGATAGAAAACCAAGCATACCATGGACATGCTTAGCAGATGAAGTATTAAAATTGCAGTGCATCACATCTATTTCTTAATAGGATTTATAGATCTGCCTTTATCTTCCTGTTCCATGTCCCCTCCCACTTCTGCTTATAGCTTTTCTCTTACCATTTATTCTAGAAGCAGAGAAACACAGTGGTGAAACTCCACTCATAATTTATGTATCACTTATTCATGGTTACAAAATTCGTTCAAGACAACAGGTAACTGGGCAATAAAAAGCATGTTCTGTCTGGGGTATCAATGTCAATATACCATGGCTACTCCAATATAAGTTAATTAATCACACACTTCATGAGCTCCTAAGCAAAACAAGATCAGATTCATGTAAATGACTGCAGGACTTACCCTCTGTCAGCTGCTGAGTCGGGGATGGGATACTCCCCAGTTGCCTATTATTAGTAACAGGATGGCCTTTTTATGCCTCTTAATTACTTTAGTCATACAAAGTACAGATGCACTGAGCAGATTTTGCCCTTTTGATTTGTGCAAGGATTCTACTCAGTGCTAGTGCTAGTGCAAGGCTAGTCTGCTCTTGTATTTGTTGCCAGAAAATCAATACTGCATGAGGTAGCTGTCACACTGGCTTTTTATACTACATGGAGCTGCATCATTTGTGTGTGTTCTGTAAGACACTGCTTATAGGACGAGCTGTCATAGCTGTTTATTGCTGATGTCAATGCACTGGTACCTTAATGGATCTTATCTGAAATAATGTGGGTTTGCATCTGAAGGTTAAACTGTGCCCGTCCTAAGTATGGCTGAAATCAAACTCGTGTCAAAGCCTAATTAATAGATTATTACTTGTGAAGATAGTAGTGGTAGTAGTAGTAGTAGTAAATAGCATTAGAGAAAAGAACAAACTAAATCTGTGCCCTGAATCTATACCCATGACAATAGTATCTGAGTCTCTTGCTGTTCCTGTGGCTTTTATCTTTAGAGTACCTATCTACCTGGTATAGCAGCACTGTCTTCCCCACCTGGCAGAAGGGAAGGAACCGGGCACACTCTTAAGATAGCTCATGGCTTGCATTCCCATTCAAGCCCAAGCTCCTTGGAAGCCCACACCGGCTCTTTGTAACCTTACACTGTGACAAAAGCCTTTGTGAGCAGCAGGAAGGGAAACTAAACGACACTGCACTGCCTTTGGTGCTTAAAAACACCACCACTTAACCTTATGGTCTTGCACACTGAAGTCCTCACTCCTCTGAAATGGCTAAAAAATATGGACCAAGCTGGACAGACACAAGAAATTAACCCAAGGTTCCCTGAAAATCTGGGGCAGTGCTTATACCTTAACAGCTATACTCTTATTCCTCACTTTTGTCTAATACAAAGCACAATGAAGATCAGCATTGTTATCCATTAGTCTTGTATTGGGAAGGTGATAATTTGGGGGCATCATCCTAAGTTTTCTTCTTTTTTCACAGTATGTACAGGTATGGATTTCTTCAGTATGTTTGTGTTCACTTCTGAATGCTTTCAAAGGCTGGGAAGTTAAAATAACATAGAGTGGTTTTAGTGCAGTGCACCACACATTGTTTCTATCATGTGAGAATTGCTTAACTGTGGTACACTTCAGCAGCACAATTTATTACAGACCTTGGAAGTCATTTCAGGAGCCCAAGGACCTCATGGACCTTGGACGAAATTTCACCAAACTGCTCAGATGTGCAGTCACTAGGCAGATGTCTGGAAACATGTTCTTGCACATTCATCTGCTAATGCAAACGTCCCAATGCAAGCATTAACACTCAAGAGTATTATGTGGATTTGAAACAATCCCTGGAAGAGCTGGGCCCCATACAAATTATTCTGACAGATATAATCCTTCTCCTTTCCTTTGCCAAGTGCTTGCTCTGACTACGGGAGCCAGAGCACATCGAGACTCCTGCCTGCTTCCACTGCTTCTGGTGCTCCAGACACCACCACGTTCCTGCTCAGTACTGAATTCACTTTTATTTTTATTATTATTCTATTTGGGAAAGAAGCAGCATGGTCAAAGGGAAACATAAAACAGGAGATAAGACAATATTTTTATGCTTTCATCTGCACAGATGACGCATACAGGATGGGTTTATTCCTTGTCTCTGTGGGGATTAATGCCTCAAGGAGAAAAGCAGCAAAATTAAGGATCTTTTTGCTGCTGTGGAAAATAATACTTTCTTTCTTTCACCCTGCTCTGTGAGGTCTTTGAGGCAATGCCTGTGTGTACAGCGCATAGCACAATTGGCTCTGATCTTACTACAGCCTCCCAGTATTACTGCAATAAAAGTAAATACCAAGTGAAGTGGTCAGGATTTAATTATAATCTGGACATTTTCTGCTCTGGCAGTAGATTACATGAGCCCCTGACTTGTACCTTAAGGCACTGAATCTACTGCTGGCGTGAAGGTGAATCCATGTAAAGGGACAAGACAGAGAACAGAAATCTCATGTTTCCTGCTCAGTGTGTAGGATGCAAATGAAGAGGAATTTTTTTTTCAGTAATTGAATGCTCTGTATGCTGGAGCAGCTCCATCTGTGGCTTTTTGTGTTCAACTCCGATGACTATCTCAAGAAGTCAAGAACTATTTTATATAAGATGGAGAAGCAAAGGCTTTTATTAGATGAGGATTGTATTAAGACCCATAATTCTTTGAAGAGGAATTCTAAATAATTAGTGTTGTAATTATCTGCTGATTTATTCTCCTCCATCCTTAATTTTGTTTTGAGCAGGAACTTACCCTGATCATGCTCTGTGAAGAATAACTCAGAGATGCAAGAAATAAGCATGCTCCACAGTCAATACTGAAGAGAGTTTCTGTATGCCTTACTCAATTATGGCAATTTGAGAGTTTTGGTGACATTTTACCCATTGTTATTTCACTTTCAAAGCCCCCTCAGAATTTTTGTAGTTGCCATTATTTATGTGCTAGGCTATTGTGACTGCATTATACTGGTGCAAGGAGATATGTCCAAGGTCGAATTTTATCCAAGATATTTATAATGTCTTAAGAAAACAACAACAACAAAGTGCTATGAACTTGTGAAAAAATTCCTCAGATCTATGGCACTGGAAAAAAAGTCACAAATTTGTGGAGTTCAAATAAAAGCAACATTGACAACTGTAACAGCATAATACCCTCACTAAAAATGTTGCAAAATGCCCCCTACAGACATATTTCCATAGCCATTCTGGTTACATTAGCTTGGCCTTAGCTTCAGAGTGTTGTTTTTGATAAATATGACTGAGAGTATCACAGTAACTTCTGGAGGCTCATCTCCTTGTGTTAGGAAATATATGTGGTAAGAGACCATTGCTGTTCTGAAGACTTTTCAACATAAATGAGCAGGACATGTGGAACTGGATGGGCAGCAGTCAATTGGTTCATCTACTCAGCAGGAGCATAAGAACTGGACCAGGAAAAAGATCTACTTCTTGCCGTCTCTCTCTGCTTTTGTCTGCTCTAATGCTGTATTTCTAGTGGTACTGCTACTCATATATAGCCATCCTGAAATGGTACAGGACTGGGAGATGCTGCCTCATCATAGTTTCAGTGTCAATTGCTGCCTGATTAAAGCAGAGAGCGTCAGGGGTGGGACTGCTGCTGCCAAGCCAAGGACAAACAGCAGAAGCAGACACCTTAGCTGCTACAGTCTGGATGTACAGATTTTGGTCAGCTAGTGAGGCTCTTGGAGATGTACCTAGAAGAGGTGCAATGGCACACATTTTCCTTCAGGTTATCTTCTTCCATCCGTAGAAGTGGATATGTGGATATCCAAATGTACAAGGAACCAGGCACAGGTGGCTGAGTTGCTGCTTTAAGTGTGTGATGTGTTAAACAACTGCTTTACCCTGTCAATATCTTGAGATTCCTACTGCTGCCAGACTTACCTCTAGCTAGCTGGTTTAACTGGCAAACATGACCACAGAGGGAAGAAGGGAGAGAGGAAATGAGAAGCCAGAAGACACAAATCCTGCAGCCTCTAAATCACTCCAACTTGCAATAATTGTAAGACTTATTAAATAAAAGTTTCACTCAGCCATGAACATTTTGTGAGTGCCCTTGAGATGTTTCTTTCATATTCTATTGCTGTTTCAGACCATTATCTGTAATTGAAACAAATAATAAAATCTAACAAAGAGCAAACAGGGACAGCTTCTTAGCCTTCAGGCCAACCGGTAGAGCATAGCTGATACTCACACAGCTGCATTTTCTTGTATAAATAGTATGGGTGCATGTAAAATTGCCATGGGGAATGGTCCCTAGGTAGCCTTGAACACCATTTGTGAGCAAACAAACAAATAGCACAGACAATCATGTGCCAGTACCTATTGCATGTGTGCTGGCCCCACTTAATTAACTTGTATAGACATAGCCTGAATTGTTTTTTCTAGAATATACTGTATGATCTTCTGGGGCTGAATGATGCATGCTATTAAATGGATATAAACAAAACTATATACTTGGGGCTTAATGCATTTTCAGTCATGAACGTGAATATTACATCTAATGCTGTCTGGTGATGTCTGCTTGATTCTTTATTTCTGTGGCTAATCTTTAGAAATAACCTGTTCTTTTCTACTAGAACAGGTATCATTGCTCTTGCAGAAATGCTCTTGTAACTTTGACCTGAAAGTGGGGGAGCAGAACCCTTCATAGATCTGAAGTTGCCCAGAACTGGAGTGGATTGCCATAGGTAACAATCTCCAGCCACTAGCCTGACAGAAGGAGGGTTTTGGTGAACAGACAACACAGTTCAGTAGAGATGTGGGGATGAAGTACACAAACAAGTGTTAAGTGTATTTAAAGGGAAAAGAATTAAAGGAGAGAAGACAGAAAACTTCTCATGCTTTGCTTATTAGAAATAGAAATGTTCTTTATTGCTTACAGCTCCCTTGTTAAAAAGCAGACAAACATGAGACATCAGAGCAAAAGAAAGAAAACAACCAAATTGCCATACTATACAAAAGAATAGATATGAGGCTAAGATACTTTGGTGGAATCTAAATTCTGCTTCAAGAAACATACTGTGCATGGGGTGTCAACTGACCTCAGAGGTCTAGGTCTCACAACTACCTGTAGAAGTTTGTGTTGCTTTCAGGAGGGCCATCTTGGCCCTTTCCACCTTGGTCCTTCTGCATGGGTGGGGTTTGGCAGATAAGTTCTAAATAACCGCACAAAAGTATTGCAGAGTGTGAATCTGGCAGAAGATTACAAACAGGTTTGAACTATTTATTATCTTCTATTACTAATGTGTTTCTGCAGTGTTACACTACAGCCCTTGGCTGGCTTTGAACATACAAAGAACTGATTCAGATCAAGTTCATCCAGCCCAATACTGCGCAACAGCAGATTTTTGGGTGAGTTTAAGAGACGGCCCCTGCGGAATGACTCCTACTTAGCAGACCTGTCTAGACGTCGGTAATCAGTTGTTCTGATACTTCTTCAACTACCAGGACCCATTGTTCAAAAGGGGATCTATCCTCTATGAATTTATCTAGTGCCTTTTGGCCCCTTTATAATTGTGTCCCACAGGAACTTCAGTCAATGAATTCCACAATATTCTCATGTTAAGGAGTCCTGTTGTCTGACACTGTATTTAGGTTTTCCGTGTTCTTACTGATAGAAAGGAGCTAACATTTGTTACACATTAAACCTTCTCCACACCACTCATGATTTTATAGGTCCGTACCTTACAAAGCCTTTCTCTCTTCCATCATTCCCTTTCCACGTGGAAAAATCCTATTCAACTTCTGTTTCTCTTGCATTGAAGCTGCTGTATGCAAGTTCTAGAAAGCCTTTTTGCCTTCATTTGAGCTGTCTCTGCTTCTACTTATCCATTTTGATGTGGGATTGCCAGCACTCGGGAATGTGTCATAATGATATTTGATAGATTGCTCTCAGTGTCAGTGTCTTTCCTAATAGCATTCTCAGCCCTCTGGCTGGCCTGGTGATCTCTCCACTGAGCACCCAGAGGATGTCTTCCTGGAACCATCCACAGTGACCCTCTCATCCCTTTCCTGAGTGGTAGCCCTCATTCAGAGCTATAGACTCCCCACCCCAGATCAGAGGAGTAAGCTTGGGAAAGTCCCACCATTTACTAAAACTGCTGATCTATATGAATGTTAATTGCAGTTAAGAGTCCTGTTGGGTTAGTACTAATTAATTATCATACGAGTAGCATTACAGACTAATGATAAACTTCCTGAGAGTTCAATCCTAGTACACAAAATACTTTTAAGGAGGATGGGCAAAACACTGAAGATCACAATTTCTAGAAGAATCAGAAGAGAACGGGGCTTTAACTTTTTGTTGGTGTTGACTGCTGCTCAGTGCTCCCAATTAAACAAACAAAAAGATACAATTGAAAACCAAAGAAAACAACTAAATAACTATACCAAACAAGAGAATGGGTGAGAGAAGAAGGTATTTAGGAAAATCTAAATTCTACAGAGTAATATTAGACTATTTTAAAGCATAAATTCAATGAAAGAATAAAACATAACAAGAGCTTTGTGTGTCACCTTCATGTTACTTGGCTCCCAGTTCAAAAATGTTCTCTAGCATAGACCCTGCTAGGCACATGAGTGGCTCTCTTGACACCACTGCGTCACCGTGGTGATTAAGAAAGGTAGATGTCTAAGTGCCCTGTGGCAAAGAACAGATTCCATGCAAAGTCTAGCCAGGGAAAATGCCACAAAGTCAGAAGACACTACAAAATTCTTACAATGCCAGGAGAAAATGAAATTTAGAAGACCTGGTATTTGTGTTGTATACTTAAAAAAAAAGGCCCCAAACTTCTAGCTGATGCTGAACGTGACCTCTATGTGTGTTTATAACGAAACAATCTCCAGGCCCTCAGAATGCACTGCTCCAGATGCTCTCTAATCAAGCACCAACAGTTTGCCATTCCTGCCACCTTGGGCATTGGTGCTGCTGCAGATGCTTTATTATTTGTTAAAGGTGCTTAAGGAAGTAGAGGGTTTTTTTTCTGTCTCTCACTTTTTGGGTTTACACCAAAACATCCTTTTTGTGTGAAATAACAACACCTCTGAAGTTGCAGTACTTGTACTAACACATCCCTCAAATCATGTCAGGTTTCACTAATCTGAGTAGTAATTCAGGCTGGGTTGGCGTGCTTCCATGGTTGATACTTTCACACATATGAAGGACCTGAAGAGCCTTCAGGGAGCCTAGGACAGTGTAGTGCCTACCTAATCCCTCAAACTCTGCTCAGCTAGGGGTTTCCAAGACATAGCAAGCCCAGTGGTGGGAACAGGGTTGCAACAGTGAGGAGGCTTAAATCCCTTGTGCAATGGAAAGTTTGGAGAGAAACCGGGTGACTGATTTCTTTCCCAAATTCTGGCAGGAGATTGCAGAGATGCCTCTACCCTTGGGCAAGCTATGTCTCAAGGGGGAAACAGAGATGTAGAAACTGTAAGACAATAATGTGTGATTAATTTTTCTTCTTGGTGAATGCTGTGCTGCTGCAGACCAATTTCCAGGTGTTTTCAAGTGTAATCGCTATCTATCTTGCTTACATTCTTCTGGGAAGAGATCCATTTAAATTAGCACAATCTCTTTCATCTGTAATTTACTGCATAGGGGTGTGGATCAGGAGAGCTGTTAGCTGCTTAGCCTGAACAAGATTAACGTGATGCTTTTGGGTTGAAGAAGGCAATTACAGCAATTGTGCATGGAATGTTTGCATTGCTTTTCTTCTGGGTTTTCTAACCATCTTGCAATTTTGGGGATGTTATCTGCTCCTGATTTAAGATCTTGTGAACAATCCCCTGCTTTGTGAGGAACAGGGCAGATTGCACCCTTCTCTTTCAGCGCCAGGTCTCACAAAGATAAGCCTAGTTTCTGTGTTTGCCAGGTTGCACTCCAGTTTGTTTGATTATTTTCTGCTTTTTAAGACAACACTGGAGTTTCTGCCTCCACAAGACCACCCCAGAATACTTGCACAAGAAAATGGACTCCATCAATTGCACTACACTTACAGCAATCAAAGATACTTTTAATCCCAGAACTGCCCATTTTGATTTGTAGCTGGGATGTTTCCTAGGCATTGAGAGGAAATTGGGACCTCCTCTACAGGCTGCTGTGCAGAGCTTCTCTGTATATTGTGTGGAACTGTCTTATTTACCCTTTTAGGCAGCATGGTTGATTTGAAGATACAGCATTTCAGTGAGGCATTTCCACCTCAAGAGCTCGCTTCCCTTGTTGATCTGCCAAACCTGCTATTCAACCTTTAGGATATAACACGAAGTGAAGTTATTTACAGAATTAGGAGGTGGAACCCATGAGAAATGGCAGAAATGTTTATGCCTGATGGATTTGAACGTGGGAAGTGCCTCTCATCCCACCTGCAGTTGCCTGGGACAAAACACAGATATGATCACGACCCCAGCAACAAGTTTGTGCCTGGCAGCACCAATGAATAAAGCTGCCCATTATGTGGCAAATGCTATTAAAACACAAATGTGATTTTTGTCGTGGTGGTCGCTATTTTCTTTCAAAATAAGAGCTTTTAACAAGGGAAAAGATTGGGTGGGGCTGAAACTCAGCTCAACTAAGCTATTTTGCCATTTTCCAGCACTCTTCGAGAGGTGGAAGCAGCTTCATCCTTGTTTAAAACAAACCCACCACCACACAAGCCCCCCACCGCAGAGCCCCCGGTGCCGGCAGCAGGGGACTTGTGTTCGCAACTCCAGCCTCGCTTGCTCGTCACCCGGGCGGCCCGGCCGCCTCGGGACAGGGCCGGGTGGGCAGGTGCAGGCAGCTCACGGCCCTGCGGCCAAGCCACGGGGGCCGGGGAGCCCACGCCATCGCCTCGGCAGGGTGGGCAAGCGCAGGCGGACTCAGCGTCCCCCGCCAGCGCGGGTCGCCAGCTCCAGACGGGCTCGGCCAAGCTAGGGGCGTGGCCTCACGGAGGGGGCGTGGCTACGCGGGGCGGGACGCGGGAGCCGGGAGGGCCGAGCGCTGCGGGCCGGGCGTTAGGGGGCGTGGCTCGGCAGGGGCGGGATGAAGAGGGGGCGTGCGCGCGCGGGTGCGGGACGCGCTGCGATTGGTCGGCGCGGGCGGGGTGGGGCGCGGGCGGGCGCGGCGGCTCGCTCTCCCCTCCCTCCTCCTCCTCCGCCAGCCCCTCCCCGCCCCGCCGTCGCCGCCCGACTTAAAGGCGCGGTGGGCGCCGCGGCGGCGGCAGAGGCGCATTGCGGGCAGCCGAGGCTGGGAGCGCGGGGGGCGGGCGCCATTGGCTGTGCCTGAGCCCCTCTCTGCCGCCTCCGCCGCGCTCCAGCTCCTCGGGACCGAGGCTGTCTTCGCCAGCATGTTTGACCGGACGCGGCTGCCCTTCGTGGCGCTGGACGTGGTGTGCGTGGTGCTGGGTAGGTCGGCGGGCGGCGGAGGGGGCATGGGAGTCGCCCCTCCCCGCGCGGCACCGCGTGAACCCGCATGCTCCCCCCCCTCCCTGTTGGGCACCGCCCGTGTCCCGCAGAGCCTGCCTGACACCCCTTCCCTCCTCTCCCCTTCCCTGAGCTCTCCCGGAGGAATCCGGTCCCTGCCGGGCCCGCGGGCCGGGTAGGGAAGAGTCCTGGGCGGGGGAGATGCTGCTGCTTATTCTCTCGCATCTGGAGCTCCCTGTTTTCTCTGGTGTCCTCGCTCTTCCTGTCCCCAGCCTCTCCTGTCGGCTGTAAGGCGGTGGTGGTAAAAGCCTGTGCGGGGAAGGTGAGTGTCTGCTGCCTGGGATGCGTTTGTGACCGTAGGTGTGTGGGAAAGCTGCCCGGGGAGGGCCGGCATCCCGGGAAACAGGCTGCATCCCAGCGCCCGGCAGGGGCGTCCCAGTAGGTGCTGTGCGGGGAAGAGGCTCCCGTTAGGATCCGAGTCGCGTGTGGTCTCGGTGGTACTGAGCTCGTGCTGTAGGCTGAGGCTGATATGGGAGCGGGCGGTCTTTGGAACGTGGTGGTTGTGTCATGTCTTCGTGTATAGGGGAGGGACACGTGCAGGGCAGGAGGAGGCCGGCGTGGCGAAGTCATGTAGGAGCCCCATAGCTCTGCAAGTGCCTCTCTTAGCCAGTCCCAGTGACAGCACCCTCCTTGTGCTTCTTCCTTCTGTGTTAGCTCTGTTCTAGCTAGGTCGTGACCTGTCCTTTGGCGTTGACTTTTTCCGTCTATGTAATGACACGGTGTAAAGGTAATGTTGGTTATTGATCAGTGAAGGACAAGTTTTACTCTGCGAAGAGCTGTGACTTCTGGACCACTCTGTGTTGAGAGCCTGAGACGTGCCTTCAGTATCTGAAGATGTATTTCTTAGTCTGGGCAAGTGTTAGTTTTGGGTGTTTGCTTCTTTGTCAAGTAAGAGCAGTACTTCAGTGATACGTTGCAGCATGTTTGGTGGGTGCTGTTCATCAAACAGGTCTTGCTCATGAAGTCCCATTTGGCTTAAGATGTCTCTAGTATCTGTGTGAGCATCATGAGCAATGTTTTATCTTGCTAGGTGCTTCCAGTAGCATGGATACTTGTAGTTAAATGGCATTAAACCCCAAAATTATGGTGAATTGCTCTGAATAGCTCATAGGGCTTATTGCTCCTGCTGGACTATGTGGATCCATTGTCGTTTTCCAAAACCTTTCATTTATTCAGAGCTATATTTATTTGTATCAGAAGTTTTACAAAGCTATGCCATAGCAAGGCTGAAACTTTTACGCTGTCTTTATAGCCCATAAAGCAGTTTTGATAATTCTAATTACAAAATCTGTATAATCAGGCAAAAGCTTGTGTGATACATATACTCTCATATATTTTATGTGTATGTGCACATTCTAAGTAATCTTGAGTAGTCAAGGAAAACAAAATATACTAACACTAAGACTACAGGAGTCATATGATTTGAGGGCTATCCAGCTAAGAGTGTGAGGGTTTCCCCTTGCTTCTGCCCCAGGGATAGATCCCTGACCTTTCCCTGCAGTGTAATATCCATTTGCACTGCTTTCTCTGGCCTCATGTAGCATTTGAAACACAGATGCCTGAGTGTGCTGGAGGCTTGACAGACTCTGTTTTACCTTGTGCTTGTTGACTTCCTACTAGTAGGGGGGGGAAATGCAAGCAGTGCATAACATGAACTCTCTTGACACATGCAGCTTCAACCACATTGAGGTGTAAGTTTCAGTGAAACTGTAGCTAAGACAAAAATATATAACTGAAAGAATGGGAAAGGTACTGGATACAGAACCAAGTTATCTTCCTTTTCTCCCATGTGATTGAGAGAGGCCCTTGGAAGAACATACGTCTTCAGCCTGTGTGTTCTAAAGGGGAATCAGTTTTATTATTTTCTGTTGATTGTGTACTACTATTCTAACTCACTTTTTCCCTGCCCACCCCCTCCCTCCACCGCTCAATCTACTTTAATACCTCCTCAAATGACAGAGGTAACTGCAAAGATAAAGTGACCTGCAGGTGTTGATAGCCTAATGCATACTAACTCCACTAAAGAGATGGTGAAACCTCCAAGAGAAAAATTCTTTAACTGTCTTGTACTGAAAGTTTAAAGCTGTGTAGACCAGCTTCAGCTGAGGACTGTACTCTCAGTCTTTGTGTGGCAGGCTATTCCCCTTCAAAAGGGGCTAGTAGTAGCATCCTCGCAATCCCCAAGGTAACACTGACTGTCACTTGATGCAAAGCTTGATTTTTTTTTTTTGTTTTTTCTCTCCTCTCTCTCCTGCCTGCATCTACTCCTTAGTAAGTGCAGATGGGGAAGAAAAATTAATTTAATTGTCTCAACAATGCTGGACAGAAAAAAAAGTAAGGATATAATTTCAAGTTATGGTGACCTGACTTAGCCATAAATTTGCTGCGCTGGAATTGAATGACTGAGTGTATGTCTGTGACTTACTGTCTCCTGTTTTAGTCAAGCCAGTCTTTGTGTAGGTTCAACTCTCCCAACACAAGTTTTCCGAAGGGGAAGGTAGGGAAAAAGAGCTTTCCCGTGGTTTCTGGTGATATAAATGGGTTTATTGAAAAGTCTGACAAGTGACCAAGATGGGGCAGAGATAAGAGACTAAGAAAGAGCAGGGAGCAACATCTCCCCTTTTGCGTGTGTCAGTTAAGATATAAATCAGTTGGTTGCCTGAAAATTAAGCCTAAGGTTGCTCTTAATTGACCTTAAGGAAAATTTCTCATCCACCTTTCTACCCAGTAAGGGAAAGAATTCAGGGAAAGCCGTCTTTGGTGCCATGAGAAAATAAAGAAAATCTCTCTTTCTCTTATTTAGAAGAGAAATACCATCCTGATGATACTAGTGTTTCAGCAGTGAACTGGTTTCATATTCTGTTTTCTAAAAAAAGAAAACCTGCAGATTTTTGCAGTGTCTGTCCTTAAATAGTGTAGGGAGGCTGTATCTGCATTCTGTGTGTGCACTGATCTGCAGTACAGGGTGTGTGCATGCTGCATCTCCGTATGCAGTTCTGCAGTGCTGCAGGCAACAGCTCCCCTGCTCTGAGTGGTTTAGTAGACAGCAGTCCACTTCTTCCGTCACTGGAAATCATGAATGGTCTGAACTGCAGTGTTTACTTTTCCTGCGTAGTTTTGTTACTTGTCCCTCCTGTTTTTTCTCATGGAGAGACATTTTGTGTAGCATGGCACAGATGCATAAATTTCTAGACAATAGTAAAACCATTTTTCACTGAGATTTTATTTTTATGGTTCATTACACTTTCAATTTGTCATGCAAAAAATAACACCTTGTTAGAATAACTTACTTAGGTGGCTTGTTACTGATGTCTTATTAGGCGTTATACATACACTATGTGCCATTCTTACAGGTCTGTTTTCTGGCTGCAGATCAGGCTCCAGGCAGATTAATAACACGTTAAGAACAAAGTTGGGAAACCCATGGTAATATTCCTTTAATCAATGAAAGAACTACTAAATACGTTTGCCTTTAGACCAAACTCAGTAAGACCAAGTGAGATCGAATTAAGTTCTGCAGAGGTGACTGAAGCGATAAGGAAGTATTCCCTGAGATGCTAGACTCTAGGACAACTTGCATCTGGTCTGTGCTTGTTGCAATTCATTCCGAACTTGAGTGCAGGGATGCAATATGACAGATCTGTGTTTTAGTCTCTTGCCCTGACTATGCAATCATTGACAAGCTATTGTAAGTAACTGGGGAGTGTACTTCTCAATGTGTGATTGTTGGTGTAATGAGACAATATGTATAGCTTGTTACTAGAAAAACCAATGTCTTGTAAAGAATTTGTTCCTTAACTGTTCTAATCCACTCTTCTGCAATATGTTGGAAATAGTAAAGAATTTCTTAGCCAAATTTGAAAATGCTGTAGAATCTAGTTATATTTTGTGTATATGTAGGGATTCCATTTTTTCCCTTCCTTGCCATGTCCTACCCTATGCTGGTTCAAGAGGCCAACTGCAGGCTCCCCTACTGCCCAGGTATTCCCTAGCAGTGGGGCTGTCTGCTAATTGGGTGTTGGGGCGCCCTGAACTGCAAACAGTACCTGTGCAAAAAAACCCCAGGTTGGCAAGTGACTGCTGGTGGGGATGGCAAGACTGTGGCAATCTTTTCTTTTTTGCCATGAAACTCCTTCTGAGTAAGCAAAGGAGAAGTTCTAGTCTTCCAAACAGAAGAACTTGTTAACTAAATCTGGGAATACTAAATGCTTACATCACATTTTTTAAACTTACTGTTTTAAAGGCTGCTGGATTATCGTGTGGCACAGGGCAGTATGCTAAGCAGCAGATGCATGAATAGGACAGGTATGAATAGGACTGCTTTTGCAGTACATGACCTGGGAGAGAGATGGCTGGACCACTCTGTACACCCTTTACATATTTTTGCTTTAGGTGCCATCTGCCCTTTTGGGAGTGTTTACTCTTGCCGTCATTGAAGACAACTGTCTCTGTGACAGATATTGCTGTTCAGTCAAGGAAGGCCACCTTCTATGTGGGTTAGCACTTCCTAATTGCCCTAGTTCAAATAAATCCTCCTCCTCTACTACTTGTGACTCACTGACATGTGTTACCATCCTTATTTTCCACTTCATGTGGATGCTAAACCTTTTTGGTCGTGCTTGAATACGTTATGTTGTAGCAGGTTCATGTGAAAAATTGAATCATCTTCAAATGGCACCATCTGCCAGGTATTATGACATGATTCTCATTGACTCTCAGTTCATTGGAAGCATGGTTGTCACCTAAAACAGGGAAAACTTTCCCTTCAATGCTTTCTCGAATACATGACATTGTCCCTTGTTACTGTTCTTGGGAATAGTCACTTTTTTCCCCCTACATAAAGAAAGATGCTTTACCCAGAGACTCTCTGTCTTGCTAGGAAGCCTGCAGAAGAGCTTCTTGGAACTCAGAGGCTGGAAGTCAATGAGTTAATGAATGCTATGCACAGTCAGCAATCTGGTTCTGACTCTGCCTGGTATTGCTGTTAAAGTGTATCTGGTACTCGGACTAACCCCTGCCTCAAAAAGAGAAGTTCTTGCACTTGCTTTCTGCAGAAATGGGTAACTCCTAACTCATCTTCCAGTGTCTTCCAAAAAGCCAAGTTCAGAACTTGGCACTATATTCTTTCCTCTTGGCATAGTAGAGTACGATGCTAGTCAGCAGGAAGGTTCCTTGCCAGCTACTTGAGTCTTGGTGACTTTTTATCCTTAAACAGACAAAGAGGTTCTTGCAGCATGCTTATGTGAAGGTGGTGAACTTTGCTTCAGGGAGTGGGAGGGAAGGTGATTCTGACGTATTTTGTATAGAAAATGAAGTACTGCTCTAGCTCAATGATCAAGTGGCTCACCTCTTGTGGTTGAAGAGGTCCTGCCTCACCTCTCTAGCTGATTGGGTGCTTGTTGAGCCTGTGCTGAGCTGATTTGATACACTGACCTGGTTTTAAAAGAGCTGGGTAATGTGAACTCAAACTGACTAAAAGCAGCTTGGTTTGAAGCCCATGCAGTTACAGCCCTGGTGAGAGGAGAACTGAAGAGTTGAACTTGTTGCCTGCTTCTGCGTGGTTTTATGTAGCACTGTTGCACTGACCAGATTCTGATGACAGGATAAAGCTCTGACAGTTCTGTTTGTGACTGTTGGAGCCACAGAAGCAGGTGACATAAAGAGGTGACATGACTTTAGAAGGTACCTGTTGATGAGAGATAAATTATTTGGATTTGGCCCCAGCAACTGCTAATGCTCTTTCCAGAATTAGTCCGGGAGAAGATATACCATCCACAGAACCATGGCTTTAAAAAAGTTGGATTCATTGGTATGGGCTTGATTATTGCTGTTATCTTCTCAGGGCAGTAGTGGTGGTGGTGCCAGGGACTGGTTCTTTTTCCTGCCCTGCAAAGGGAACTCATTCTGGATTTAACAAGCTAAAATAGTTGGCTCAAGACAGCTGAAAAATCCACAAGCACTAGACATTCAGGTAATGGATGACTATCAAGTAACTACTTTTAGTCCAGTTTTATGACAAAAATTAATACTATTTACAACTACTCTGATGAAGTAAAGTTTCTGTAAGATACTCAGACTGTTTTGTTAGAACAATATAGTAGCTACTACATCAGGAAATACTAATCAGTTCAGCTGCAGCAATAACCCTCTTGATCCCATCTGTTGAGTAAACCCACAAGCAGTTTTTCAGCCAGATTAGTGCAGTTCTGCAGTTTATAAACTGGAAGAAAACTGAACTGCTTATATTAAGGATCTTTTGCTCATCTCTTGTTTAACAATCTACTGCTAATGAGTTGACCCACTTTCTGGCAGGAATTTTCCTTTTCAAGTTATGAGACTGATCTTAGAGGCACCCGAGAGGCACGCAGCTAAAAATTGTGTATTGACAAACTTGGATTGTGTCTTTCAAACTTCTCTGGTACATGAATCTTTCTAGTACAGTCAGGTCCAACTTTTGAAATAAAGACTGCTTGTTCAAGTAAGCTGCTTCGGCAAAATATGATAGAGAAAAACACTGTTGTAACTCTCTGGTGCACTTATCAAACACTTTTTTTGTTGTCACATTGAGTTACAGGATTTAAAACCTGTACAAGAGGCACTAATAGGCTGATCTCACTCTGTTTATAGACTTTACTGATTGGTCTTTACAAATTTGTGACCAAGAAGTAGTCTGACTTCAAAACTATGTTGAGATACTTCAGTTTTATTTGTATTGTAGCTTCTGCCTTTCAAATGAGGTGGGTTTTTTTCCCTCAAATTAATCTTAGTGCATTTTTATCCCTTTAACTTTATTCTTTTATTTCAGATCTTCAGATTAATGTAAGCCTATTCTGACTGAGTCGTAGATAACTCAGTCACTGAAACTTAACAGTGCCCTATACTCTGAAACTGGAGTGCTGGAATGATAAGGAGCATATATGTATCAGCTTAGGTACCTTACTTTAAGTTCTCCAAAGGGCAATGGACTATGCTTGCCTTAAGCTGAACGGGCTGGTTTGGAAGCTAATGGTGGAGAGACCTGAGAGAATAAACTTCTAATTACAGCCAGGGAGGCTTCTGATGTGCAGTGAGCTAATGGGGAGCATACATGGCCCTTAGGGGTCAAGAGAGCTTTTAATGCTGAGATACAGAAGGGAGGTAGCAGTGAGACAGAGCCCTGCAAATAGCTTCAGCCACAAACTGTTCACCATTAAATTCCCCAAATCATCATCTTAGCATCTCCTTTTCTTGGTGTTTTTTATGAGTTCTGTAACTTTGCTGGCTCAGGGAAATTAAGGTTTCAATTTTGTTTTGCTAGGTGAGTACTGCAGTACTAGTATTCAGTTAAAATACTGCTAAACAGTATGGTGGCTGGGCCTAATGCTAGTGGAGATCCTGGGAATGGAAGTAAGGTCACTATTTTTACTTGCAGACTTGATCTCTTGTAATTCTTCTCATCACTTGTTTAATTTTAAGACTGCAGTCATCAACACTAAAAAATTAAATCTCTAATCATTAATATATAGAAGGTAAGATCACAAATTTAGTGCTGATTATTTCTACTGAAACTGGAAAGGGATACTTCCTCTGTTATATGAGTACTAGAAGACTTTCTATGGTGTGGCATTATTCATTACACTTGAGTATCAAGAGCAGTACTGTATAAATATTTTTTACAGGTTCTGGTTAAATGAGGTTCTCAATTTTCTGAATCAGTACAAAACAATTGCTCTTATAGCTCTAAAATATTCTTGGTTTTCCCTTTTAAAATTCTGTTTAGATCTAGCTTAGTACAAATTTTGTGTTCTCAAAATGTACTATTAGACACTACAAACTTCAGTATACCACAAAAAATGTGGGTCTCATAACTAAAGATACTGCTCTTAAGCATGGTGGCATGCTGCAGCATGTACAGTATGAAACTACATTCTGGTGGATGGCAAGTTAGACAGTTCTGTGGAAATTGAGTCCCCCTGTAGTACTGTCATTGTAAGGCCTGACTTTATTGAAGACTGTTAAAATAAAATATTGTTATGCTTGCAAGTCTTATTGGAAAAGGCTTTTACACTCCTAACACCTAATTACCTATTTTATTTCTAGAGACTGAATGGTATTCCAGATTGGGCTGTGTGGCTATTTGTGAAGTACTCTGAAAATGTCTTACTGTGCACTCCCACAAAACAAAGATAAAAATGGAAGAATAGTTATAGCTACTAGAGCTTAAAAGAGCAGTGGTTTTAAATAACATTCAGAGTAGGTGTCTGCAGTAAAAAAAAAAATTCCCTTCCTGCTTTGCCAACAGCTGATCTTGGTGGTTGGGTTTCTTTTGCTGTGTTGTTTTCACTTTCTGAAGCCCAGTCATTTAGGTAGAATGTAGATGATCTTGATTTTTGAAGGCATGTGCATGGTTTTTCATCTGTGGGCTTTTCAGTTCTCTAGATAATACAGTCAAAGCTTTTAACAGTGAACATAGTCCTAAGCAGATAATGCAAGCAGTGATTAAATATTTAATTTCCCCTATTTGGGAAGGTTTATGGTGGGAGAAGTCACTCTTGCTTGCTCTGGCTGAGCCTGTTGGATTCTTTCCCTCCCCATGAGCAGCACTACACCACAAGGAAAGGCTGACCTCTCCCCTTCCATTCTGCTCCCCACTGCTACTGTCTTTTTAGCTGTCTTTTTAGACTGAGGGTCTTAAATCTTTCTTTCAGTTCTGTTGGTCAGCAGGGTCATTGGCCTTTGCCCTGCTGGGTGAACTGATGAGTTCCAGGTGGCTGTTGGCTGGTCCAACTTCAGACTTCTCTGGCCCTGAACAGAGCAGAGCCCAGGGCACAGCCTTTGCTTGTGATCTGTAACCGGCTCTCTTGAGCCATGTATTTTTCTGTATTAAGTAATAGAGCTGGCTAGGATGTATTACTGTCTTTGCATTTTTTTATTTTGTATTTCTGTAAATGCTCACGGGCAAGACAACTGCATGGGAATTAGACTAACAGGTGTGTTTCTGGAAGTCCAGTTTTTAAATTGAAATGCAGATAAAAGGGAGAATACAATTGTCTATGTGAATATTTTAAACAAGTGTTGTGACTTGTTCTAATGGCTTGGTGACGTAGATAGCTGAATGAGTGCTCCAGTGTAGTACTAAACTGTTGAATGTGGTGAAACTAGAATATGATTGAATTCTCTCTTAGTAAATGACTGGACTAGAAATTGCACTCTTCTGTGTTCAGGCTAGTCCAGCTCTGAGGAAGGTTTCCTTTGCTTCCCGCCTCCACCACCCTTACCTTGGTTTAACCACAGTTGTGGGGTAAGGGTGTCAAACTTTTTTTTTTCCCTGGGGGCCACATCAGCCGCACCTGCAGTGTCACGTCACACAGGCGGCACATGTGTCTGGGTGCTGGCAGGAGCGTAGGGGCAGGTGGCTCAGTGCTGCCATCAGGTAGAAACAAGGTGCCGGACTGGATAAAACAAAGTGGAGGGCTGGGTGTGTATGGTTGCAGGTAGAAGAGAAGCAGAGATTAAAATGTAGTTCATGCTTTTAAATACATATTTCCTGTTTACTGAAACCTAGCACGGCTTCTGACGTTATCAGGACAATCGGTGTGCTGGCATTAGAAATATTTTGCATTCCTGGGGGGAGAAAAGTAAGATAAAGTCCTTTAAAGTGGCTGGGAGGTGAGCTGTGGGCTACCCACTCATCTCAGCTGCTGATAATAAATAATATATTGATTTCTCTTGTACATCCCTTGCCTTTAAGTATCAAAAGTCTATATGATGTCTTGCTGTTTTAATCTCTTTTTCATCTTAGTTTCTGCATTCTCAGAGCCTCCTGTCTACAGATACTCCCAAACTCTCTCCAGAGCATGAGGTTGAATCAGTTGCTTTATCTGTTGTGTACTTTATTACGCCAGTCTGTACATTGCAAAATGAGTGGCAAAGCAAACATGGTATTCCTGATCAAAAATAAAAGCAAAATACCTATGTGAAAGTGGGAAAACTTTAAATTCTCCTTTGCCTTCAGTAGTAATTACTGGTATATAGGTTAGTCTCAGAATGATGGCATTTATCTTTCTGTGGGTTAAGAACATCATCTCTCTAATAAAAAATGTAGGCTATGAAGAGTACCTTTTTCTTAAATGCTGAATAACTGATCTGTTCTGAGGCTGATTTGTGCTTCATGATGATTATTTCTCCAATACAGCCAGAATTCCTGTTTGATGCCCCCCAACTTTACTGTTAATTGTGCATTTCTTCACAGAAGCTGAAGCTGACCTTCTGTCAGCACATCAAGTGCAGAATGTATTGATCTTATTTTTATGATAAGTGTAGAGAGCCAAAAGTGGTTCTGTCTCATGTTAGCCTAGTACAGTTTCTCTTAATTAGGACTTGTGAGTTCAGTGTAGCAGAACAAAAAAAAAAAAAAACAACTTTGGTTAGTAATCAAGTTGGAATATTCTTGTTTGAAATAGTCTCCTTTAAAGGTAACTGCCTTTCTCCCAGTTTCTAGATATTCTCATTTGTGTAAATGAGAACTTCTTGATTGAGGACCAGATAGGAGCCTTGTGTCTCTTGGAGGACTAGAAACACCAATTCAGCACAAATACCTATCCTTCTATAGATGAGGAGACCAACTAGGTTAATTAAAGGATGTTTACATAAAATACATTGCATTCCTTTGAACTACTTAGAACTCTGGAGGATTAAGCACCACTGACCAGGGAAACAATTTCATGAGGTGTTTAAGCTGATCTGAGACTGTGTCAAGTCTGTCCTTGTTTTCCTTCCTTCCACACCCTTGTCTGCATGTTCCTTTACACAAGCTTGAACAGTCACACGTTTGGGCAGATGAGCAAGTGCTCCTGAAAAACCTGTATTTTGTGGACATGGACTTTTTCTTTATTTTTCGGATATGTTGGTATCAAAATCTATCCCCTTCCCTGTCACAGTGCTAATAGTGGATGGTCCGAATCATGGAATCATCTGATTGGAAAAGGCCTCTGAGATCATCAAGTCCAAATTTACCTGTCCCCTTACTAAACCATGTCTCCAAGAAACTCATCTACCTGCCTTCTAAACAGCTCCAGGGATGGTTGACTCCACCAGCTCCCTGGGCAGCTGTGCCAGTGCCTGACAACCCTTGCAGTGAAGGAATTTTTCCTGATGTCTAATCTGAACCTCCCCTGGCACAACTGATGGCCATGTTCTCTCATTTGTCACTTGTGAGGAGACGAGCACCCATGTTGCTACAGCCTCCTTTCAGGCAGTCGTAGACAGTGATGAGGTCTACCTTCAGCCTCCTCCAGGCTAAACAACCCCAGTTCCCTCAGCTGCTCCTCACAGGACTTGTTCTCCAGCCCCTGCACCAGCCTCATTGCCCTTGTCTGGACGCGCTCCAACACCTCAATGTCCTTCTTGTAGTGAGGGGCCCAGAACTGAACACAGTATTCGAGGTGTGGCCTCACCAGTGCTGAGTACAGGGGTTGAAGAAGGGTGGCATAGTCTTAAGTAGTGTTAAGTTGCTTTTGAAGGTGTAGCCTGGCTTTGTGAGCACCATACTTGGTACTGAACCAGATGGGACAATGTCATTGAAACAGAAATTTCAAGAGTCTCTTTCCTTTTAGATATAAAACTTAAATAGTCTTAAAATGTAAGACCTATCTAAAACTGTGTCCATAGACTTAACTATGAGAAAATGTTCCTAAATTTTAGGAAGAACACAGTATTTTCAGAACTTGAAGCTACCTGCTGTTGAACAATATTTTCTGCTGGTCTTGGATACTTATGTCAACTACTAGCTTTAAAATAGGCTAATTCAACTATAAATGCTATTTTTTTTTCCTGTTGAAGAAAAATGTATTATGGAATTTGAAGGCAAAGCCCAAATGGACACATGAATATCAGAATCCTGCTCCTTATGCCTGTGAACTTTGGAAAGTAACTTGGAAGTTACAGGTGTGATAAATGCCACAAATCAGAATAATAGTGCAGTGTTACGCATGTAGTGAAAAGGTAATAATTTGGTACCCAGCACTTCTAATTGTTGGATAAATTACGGAACTTCAATTACTTTTTAGTTTTCATCTTTAAATTTTTTTCATTAAACAGTCTTTATTTTTTTCACTGCCAAAGGAAGGCTTCTCTTCCCCCTTCCCTCGGGTATTGGTTTCTCTTGTCATTCCCTTTCTGTGGGTGGAGAGCAATTCTCAACAGTGACATCCTCCCTGCTCTCCCATCCTGGTCTTCCCTTCCTTTCTTATAGCGTTTTGTGTCATGCTGTGTTGTCCAGCCAAACGTGATTAAATATGAGTTCCCTGAAGGTTAGCACTATTACTGTGAAATATCCGTATGTTTTCAGTGGAAAATACACTACAACTGGCTTGATCCTACAAATTGGGATTGGAAACTCCTAGTGAACTCTGTATAGCCTGATGTAACTCTTTCAGCTAGGTTACCTTCACTCTGTACAAATGTGTGTTACCCCCTTCTTGCAGTTCTAGCCAAAAATTCAGGCTTTTTCTTCCCTTCAACCTCTGCTCAGTAATTCAAATATCACTCTTGGCTCTATCCTCTCTTGCCCATCCTGTGCACTTTTATTCTTGTCAATATGTATGAAGCTTTTTCAACTTTCATAGGTGAAGGCTTCAAATCTCTACAGTCCCTTCCTGTTTAATTTTTATTATTCCTTTCGTAGCTTTCAGGGTTAGGCAGTGTCTGTCTGCAGGAGCATTACTGGAGAAGTTCCTCCCAGTCTTTACGAAGTCTTGAATGAGCCAGTTCCAGAGCAATTGAGTGATCAAGTTGTTCTCTCCAGAAAACAGATCCAAGAGCTGCCATCTGTTTTTTTGTTTTTTGCTACTACCTAGCAAACTGTGCAGAACCTATATTCAGACCCACTCCCTGTTGGTCTTTGACCAGATCAACTAGGCAGACTTTAACAGAAAATAAAAACTCCGATTCTGAGTCTGAAGCATGGGGAAGTTTCAAGGAACAGTCTTTTTCACAGCTGAAGGTCATGCTTTAGAAGATATGGACAACAACTGAGCCATTATGATCCCTTAAGATATGAAGTTACTTAGATTGGAAGAGCACCCTCAGAGGTTATGGTTGGTACTGTCTGTTTAAAAAGAGGAGGTATGTGGTGAAGAGTATAAGGCATGAGACTTGATCCACAAGCTTGCCTTTTAGCCTATTAGTCTCTCACTAGATCTTGGCCACCCTTTCCTCCAGTTTGTAGAACCTAATGAAACTGAACATACACACATTCCTCAGAAGTTTAGTATACAGTCAGCCTGCCTAAAGGTCATGGAGATGTTTGCCAACTGTGATGGCAATACTGGCCTATTAATATACGTTAGTGAGTCTTTCTCTTAGAGTTAAAACTTCAGGACCGTTTGCTTACATGTACTAAGCATTGTTTTCCTTCTATGTAAAATGAGTAATAATAAAAATGCTGCTGCTTGTTTGGGGTAAGATAACGTTCAACTAAACGTTTCACAATGTTTTGTTTTCCACCGCTGGAAAGCAGTATGTTACTTGGATTGCTGAAGGAATTCTAATAGTAGTGTAAAAAATGGAATTGGGCCATTAGTGTAAGGTGAGTAACCAACTTGTGGTTTCTTGTATTCTTTTACTGTGGACTACACAAACAAATTTTGCAGTCACTTTAAAGTTGTCTTAATCTGACCCTTTCATTTGCTGCTTTTCCTTATCCTGCTTCCCAGAATCTCATGATTGAAAGTAAAACTACGGTTCTTTATGCCAACTATAGATTCTGCAATTTTGAAGTACTTTCAAAGTAATGCATAATGTAGTCAAATCACTGACTTAAAAAGTGCATCCTTTTCTCTCACTGAAACCTGTGTAGAAAGGAAAAAAAATGCAAAGAAATGTTTAAATATCAGCACCAGAAAAATATGAATAACTGCTGGTTATATAAGAGTTTCCCAAACTGGTTCTTACAAAAAAAAAATTCACATAACTAAGGCTATTTAGTGAGAAGAAAAGAAAGCTTAAATTAAGTCTTGAGTTCTTTTCCTCTTTGTTAAATGAAAAAGTGCCTAACACTTACTGTCAGGAATTCTTGCTAGTTGAAAAAAAGCCTTCCAGGTTCTGTCTTAACTAGATTAGAGTGAGTAATACACTCCTACTGCAGTTACTCAACAAAAAAAACCCACCTTCATATTAAAACTGATTGATTGTTTTGCCAGTAGACTTAAAGCACTGACTATCAAACTTGGGATACTTTCTCTTTTTCATGTACACTGATGTCATAGCTCTCTTCCAGTTCCTAAAGAAATCTTCCTTGAAAAAAAGGCAACACCCATCACTGTAAACTTGCGTACTTTTATGGCAAGAATTCTGGAATTTTTTTTTGGGGTCTTTACAAGTAAATTGCTGGAATGTCTTCTGGTTTCTGAACTGAAGCACCTAGAGAACATATTTCAGCAAATGATGAAAATTAAATAGCTTGTCATAATGAAGTTAAGCCCAAAACCAAAGCAAAACACCTCAAAATCTTATTTTAGAAACTGAGCAATTTTGGCTAAAAGAGCTTGAGCTGGAAGGCTAAAAATAGAATTAAATGAAACTGAAAAGTTCTTGTGTTGACTTGTAGCAGCTTTTGTTGGAAAACTGAAGTATTTATGTTTGTTAAGAAGTCAACTTTGGCAAAACACAAGCCATGAGGATGTGATACTTCCACATGGGAGAATGTAGTGACCTGTTTGAGAAGATAGGATTGTATCAAGCAGGTAATGGCTTTGGCACTCCATCATCCTGGTGCTGAGTATGCAACAACAGAGATAAAGACAGGAAACATGGACTCTGACTTATATTAGTGGAATCTTGTCGTGGCCTTGAGTGGAGCTGAAAATTGGCACCAGACATGTGAACATACAGCAAGGTCTTTTGATCCAATTGAACTTTGAGTTCTTCTGTGTGCGCCCCCCCCCCCCTTTGCATCTGAGTGGCTGGGAACTTGTTTGAACTACTTTTGCCATCTGCATTCTGTCTAGATCTGGCACTTTTCTCAATCATTAAAACAGAGGAAGGAGACCTTTGAGATGTGGTTGATTTAAAGGTATATCATCCTACTTAATGAAAGGCTTGGCACTTAAAGTTGAACAGGTGTTGTGCCGTTTGCTTTTTTGTTAAGTTTTATTACACAGGATGGTAAGCATCTGCTGAAATGCTTTGCTGTGTGAGCATCTCCAGCTGATTAGCCTAAGTGTCCTTAGGATTTCACATATTTTGTGGAAAAAATTCCTCTCTGCTCTGTAGGAGGCTTTAAATTCCTGCCAAACTGCCTTCTGTGACCGTAGCAATTTTCTTAGAAGATTGGAGCTGGAGTATTACTAAGCATATGCACAGTTTCAGCATGCGCTTCATGAGCTTTTGCCTTGCGACTTACAAACCCTAAGAAGGGGCCAACATTTACCACTGTTTCTGCTGTTTCACTCCATGTCTTTTCTTCTAATGAAGTACATAACAATAAGCTTATTTAAAAACGCTTTAAGTGACTTATCAGGTAGTCATCTTAACAAGCGTCACCAGAAATCAAAGCGATCTCTCATCACCTGAACTTCTTTGAATATATTTTGTTCTCAGTACAGGAGGTTTTTTATATCCTGAGTAGTCTTCTCTGCTTCAATAATTGCTCGAACCATGTAATTTACGTGTAGAAACTGTCTATATGCAGATTGCGTATTACATGGATGTTGCCCAAAATAGAAAAATTCGGTTTGCCCTTTTTTACCTTGTTTTTTACCTTGTTTTACTTTTTAAAAATTTCTTTTGTTTGGGCATTTTGCAATTGTTAGCATTCATTATTTATCCATTATTGACCTATTACTTGCTCAGGGGACATAAGGAAAGATAGGAATGAGAAAGTAGAGTTAAATGTCAAACTTGGGTTTCCTGAGGTTATTGCTTCTGCAAATGCCTATTCCCTAGCTGATTCTTCTTGTCAGAAGTAAGTTAGACCAGTGAAAGGGAACTTGTAAGAGGGAGTAAGGAGTATGTTGCTAAGTGTAAGTTCAGAGAGCTGTCATTTGTATCCAAATCTGTTTCCTTATTCATAACATTTTCGTGCAGAAATCTTCCAAAGTATGCAAAAGCTACATAAATGCAGTTCTTAAGAGTATAATCATAACCTTGAGATGCAGTCTATTCAGTGTCCCTATTTCCTGTTGGTGTCCCTGCACTTATCTTGTTCCCCTTACTTGCATGAAAGCTACTTGCATGAAATCTTTAGCTTCCTAACTATCACTAAATCTGTATATATTTTTCATCTTGCTCTCTGTAAACATTGACCAGATTATAGTGTATAGAATAAGGATGGTAATCCATATACAAGCCAGTGTTGTGGGTTGGTGGCAAAGGACGGGTCGGAAAAGGCAGCTTGCCCTCAATAACTCTTAAGTCATGTGAGTGGCAAATGCTTTTCTTAATCTTAATCTTGATTCAGTGTGTGGCAACTCAACTTACTGATGAAAGGACTTTCAACTCTACACTTCTCTATCTGGTGGGCAACCTCAGAGTCCTTCTGAAATAGTTATAAAAGAGGTAAATTTCTATCAATGGTATTTAAGGGTGTGCATTGCATGATGCTTAGGAAATTAGCGTTTTGCATGTTTGGTAGCTTCCTCTGTGCATGTTTAAAAGTGATTTTTTTTTTTGGTTTAACTACATCTATTTCTTGTTTTTTGTTTTGTTTTTTCCTTCCCCCAACAGCTGGCTTACCCCTTGGTGTTCTAAACTTGGCCAAAATAAAACCGTATCAGAGAGGCTTTTTCTGTAATGATGACAGCATCAAGTATCCGTTCCATGACAGTACCATCACATCCACTGTCCTCTACACAGTGGGGTTCACCCTGCCCATTTTCTCTGTAAGTAGCTAATATATAGGGAGCTTTGGTGATGGGAGTAAAATGTATACCTTCCGAGAGTTCGGCACTGTGACTGAGTTGAAGACAACCTATATAGGCAAAATCCCGTATATGTATAGTCATATACATGTGAAAGTGCCATTACTACTTTCCTTTTGCACAGAAAATCTGGAACTTATCTCTAACTTCTAGTATTGCTAATCTCATTTGTTTTAGGACCAGAAAAAAAAATTGGAAGCTTTAAAATGTGTTATAGTTAGTCTAGGCTTTTATCATTGAGGAGGAAAATACTACAGGCTTTCAAAATACTAATAAATATCTCTTGTTCAGAATGGGTTAGTCTGACAACTTAAACACTTAAGACTTCCACTGTAGTGGAGTGCACAAACCTGTAACTGGTGATTGTTGCTTTTTTTATACTTTCTACAGAAATAAGTCTAATTCAGACTCAGTGGGTTTTCTTAGGTTTAAATAAAATGTGATCACTATGTAAATCCATCAAATGGCATACAGAGGCTGAAAATCTAGTCACTTGTAGAAGAGAGGCTCAGTGTTTTCAAGACCACATGATTTTTACAAAGAACAATTTAGCTCTTTAGTAGGTTTTTCTGTATTTTAGACTTGATGGTATTCAAGTTTTCAGTAAGATCTGAGCTGATTTAGACAACAAAAATGTCACTAATCAGAATATCCTTGAACCCAAAACTATGTCTTATATCTGCCTGCAGTGGTTGGTGAAACTGTATTAGAAATGGTCATACCCTTTGTTTTTCTGAGAAATGTGTATGCTAAATAAACCAATTTAATGAAGGATGGAAGCAGTTATTTAAAACAATTAAGAATATGCAGAACCACTGCATAAATTACTCTATTTTTTTCTTAAATGCTTGTTTATTAGAACTTGCATTAGTCCTATGCAATAAATAGAAGGTAGACACAACAGTTACCGTTAGTAATGTTTCAAATTCAAGGTCATGTACTAATATATATATTAAGGTCAGCTTCAGGAAAATCTTTTTGCAGTAGGGTTCATGTGTATTCTAATTGATGCGTGTGCAGGTGAACACAATTGCAGTTCTGTGCTAATTTGGACTTAAGAAGCATTTCAGTTGCAGTTAGTAGTCTGTTGAATTGCTTGTTTTTTTTTTAATGCATTTTTAAATTTGAAGATATTCTTCCTGTAATAGGAAGTCAATTGGTGGTGCTTTTTAATTCCTTCTGGGTCTAAAGCAGTAAAAAACATCTGACTTACGCTTTTTGTAACTACCGCCAAGGTAGGTAAAATTAAAACTTAGAATTAGACTTGTCAGTGATTCCAGTCTATTCTGTTATTTTAGTTCTGCGATATTCTTGTAGGATTCAGACAGTGAGTTTTTATTGCTTGTCTTTGTGCAGAGGATTGGAGTATGTAATCTGGACAATCACTTCTGGCCTCTGTGCTGAGAGAGGTTTAAAAAAAAAAAAATTCTGTAACAATACAGGCTGTCTAGATCAGTTTTCTTCAGTCTGAACATTTTTACGAATCTTAAAGCAATACAGGATTTCTGGAATTAGTGAGAAAGTACTCCCTGTAGTGTTTAGATTACTGCACTGTGTGGTTAACATGTTAACCTAACTGGCTTTCTTAGTCTCAGTTTTAGATTTAGGGAGTTCTTTAGCCTCATGCAAGAGATGAGAAATCATATACAGCTACTGAAAACTTAGAGCTAGAGTGAGCTGTAGAGCTAGCAAGTATGAGATCTGGGTTATTGCAGTTTACTGAGTTACAAGATGGGGGAAGGGGACAGAGCAAAAGAGGCCAGTATGAAACATCCTTCTGACCAAAGAAGAGGAGCCGAACAGCTCAAGAGCTGCTGAGTTTCATCTGCTCCCTGTGCTAGGGTCTGTGCAGGGTTTCTGTAGGTCACTTGCTAAAGCTTTACCTTGGGTGCTTCACTTGGGAGCAGAAGGGAAACAACCCACTGAGTTTCTGTATGATGGACTGGTTTGTGAGTGGACAAGAGTTAAGTTCTTCTAACTCAGGTGAAGTGCTGTACTGAGTTTCTGGGAAACAGTAGTTAGCTACAACTTTTGCTAATAAAGGAGATACTGCAAATGCTGATGTTCCTGTTGAGGAAGTGTTCAGCTGTAAACAGTTTTGAATAGGTCACTTCTAGGATGAGCTCTGCTATTTAGGACTTCTTAGAGAAAGGAAAGTTATGGGCCCATAGGATTTAATTTCTCCGCTCTAACGCATCCAGAAGATATTTAGGTGATCAGGTCACAGTGTCTTCTACTTCAAAATGAAAATATCTTTAGTTTGGTTTGGCAAAGGCTTGTGTCTTTACTGTCATAGTGCCTTACCAACGGTAGCTTGTCTTGTGTCAGCTTTAACCTATTACACATTAGGCTTAATGTTTTCAGAAGTATCTCCTTCTAATGTGTATCAATGTTTTGACTGTAAATTTTCTTACAGATGAACACAATCATACTTTGAAGTCAATCTGCTGATTTCTTTTCTGGCAAAAGAAACTAATCTTTTATGTTCTGTTTGTGAAAAGTTTTATGAAAAGCATCTATTCGTTTAACAGCATAAGCACTTACTAGAGTAGCTCTATATTTCTTGAGGGACAAATATCTATTGCTGTGGTAGAGACTGATAAAGCAGTGGACTGTAATGAAACCTATTGAAGACTGTTAGATGGGTATATGTGCGCTTCATTATTTGCTGCAGTGTCAAAGTTTTATGAACTCCTGTCCATAGTTTTGCAACGAATTGAAATTAAACTTGCTGTTTGACACAATTTTGCATCATTTAACTTTTGGGTTTCCAGTTACATGTTGGTAATGTTATTGTGCTCTGAAAAGGACTTTGCCTCTTATCTGGAAACTTTTTAAACAGATGAGTATTGTTGTTTTATCTTTGGTTTTTTGGTGTGTTCATGGCACTGGAAACTCTTTGGGGTAATGCTATTGAACTTCATCAAGTGGCATGAGTTCCGCTTGATACTAACTGTTCATCTTGTACAACTACAGATAAGTATCTTCCTGAACCCAAGCTTATTCTGCTAATTTGTGCTTATTCAACCTCTGTTTAAAGCCAACATAGAAACTCATGTTTATATAATATAAAATGTTAATGTACAGAGTGATGTGCTTTGGCTGAATTATGGAGTAATTCCTGGGTGAGATCAGTTCTATGAGGAAAAGGCTAAAAAATGGCAGTTGCTGCCTCCAGCTTTAGGTCTTCTGCCCCATCCACGGCAAGGGTGTTCTGGTGGGCTCAGTGTAAAATCAGGTGAGGAGGTGAGGAAAGATCTGGATGGAAGCACTTCAAGTTAGGTGTTTGTACAAGTAATTCTTAACAGATGCTGTTCATTTTAAATAAAGAAATAGCAGTGACTTACTCTCTGTACTTGATATTGTGCTTCTCTCTATCCTTCAGGCACAGTTGTTAATACAGTAATGAACACACGCACTGCTTGAAACTGAGTTGGCAACCTGACAGTGGAAGGAGCTCCAGACAAAAGCTTTTAAACTGTGGAATGAAGCTTAGTCATAACTATGAGAAAGCCAAGCAGATGCAGTGGTTTGGACTTGTTTTTGAAGGTATTTAGTAGATTATACAGGAGGGTAAATTTAAATAAGGAGAAATGTAGGGAGAGGGAGTTGCAATTTAATATTTAAATGTTGGTGGTTTTTTAAGAAAAAGTCTGTGGCAGAGTTTTCTTGTCTCAAGTCTTATACCTAGTTACTAGTGGCTCGCTGTTGAGATGCAGGACTTTGACCAGAGATTCAAGGGGGTGCTGAAAAAGGGAAGGGACTGCACTAAAACAAGATATGGGCAAGAGGGAAAATAAGTGAAAGAGTGAAAGTTCCTTTTTGTGCTGCCTCTTATGTTTCTCTTACTCTGGCTCATCCAATTGTACCTGTTTCTGTTCTACTCAGAGCAGTAAAATGCTCATGGAGAGAAATGTTTTTTTTTTACCCACTTTTTCTGGAGAAAGCAAAATAACAAAATGCAGCAGTTGATTTTAGTGAACTGTGGAGTGGTAGTGTAAGCGTATTTCTTGCTAAGTACCCTCATGAACCTTAAAACTCCTTTTAAGAAATGGAAAGTAGCGTTGCTCTGGTACTGAGAAGCCAAAGTCTTAACTTAATCTGCAAAGAGCTGTATAATACCATAACCAGCCACTAGAGAATGTGAGTATTTATACAGAGTAAATAGTCAGTAGTTTTTACCATGCTTTCAAAAAATGCATGTTTTCCCAGGCAGGATTTCTAGCTTTGTACAAATGTGTACTATGGATGTTTGCTGATGCAATTAGTAATAAAATCTGGAAAGCATATTCAGGGAAAATATTAGCTTGTGCTTTCTGTCCTAAATTCTGGAGTAAGGACACTTAAACCTCAAAATACTGCTTATGCATTCATGGTGCTGCTTCTGGTTTACAGCTAAACTAATGAAGTTAGCATTAGATAATAGATGGAAGTGGTGGCTTTTTTGAAGTACTGGGAGGAAAGACAGCAAAATATTTTAAATCTGTTTTGTTTCTGAACTCTGGAGGATGACTATTGCTACACGCTGCTTAAGCACAGATGTTTAAATACGTTTTGTCTGAAACATATCTGCTGTTTCCTGGTGTCCATCATGTCTGTTCTCTTCCTAATGTCCTTAATACAGAATTAGGATGGAGCAGTGGGGCTATAGGCAGCATTTAAAAAAATTGTTTAGTAATCGTTTAGTAATCGGTTAGATTACTTCAACAAAATGTTTAAATAATCATAGGATTAGATGAATCCTTACATTTATAAATAATTCATCGAAATGTGAGGAGCAGTCAATAGGAGTAAGCACTCCTGGCTTTTACAAGGAAGGAAGTTACCGCATAGAGCTCTTCAGGCTTCTGCTGTGTTTGGTATGATCATAAATACCCCAGAGGAGAGTATGTGCAGTGAGGCAGCAAAATAGAGTTCTCAGAGTGGCAATAAAATGGCTGGTTCACCAGCATGGATAAATGTCAAATAATGTCCTTCCTGATGAGAGTGGAAAGGACAACTCGAGGGCTGTGTATAATGTGATATTCCCTCTTCACCAGAGTGGTGTTGGCCTAGTTCTGTGGAGAGGTCAGCTTCATGATGAGTAACAGTGGGAAAAAATCTAATTAAGATTAGTAACTTGTGTAGCATAGGTCTATTTCTTTCCAAGATATTTATGGAAAAAAACCACAAATGTTCAGTCAAAAATCTCTTCCGCTTCTGACAAAATCTAAACCATTTTACTGTACGAGATGGACTATTGGACAAGTGTACTATAAGATCTTGAGTAATATTAGTTGAACTGCTTATGTTTCTCCCTTTTGTGTTCTGACTGGAAGACTGTTTCAGAGGCCTATATTTTTCCCTCACTGTTAATATCTTTATTGGCAACTATATTTGTAGCTGTTCAATTCTCTGTTACTGAATCAGTATTGCTCTTTTTCTGATATATAGTGACAATGTAATTAGCTGATTTACAGACTTTATGTTCTGCTGAACTGTGCAAAGCCCAACTTTTCTAGTTTTTGAGATGAGTACCTTATCAGTCCTCCTCTGCCTGCATTTAAGACATGTTTGCAAATTCTGATTGGGTGGCTAAAAGTGTTAATGCCTTTGGAAAGACTTGTCTAACGGTCACACTGTTATATTGATGTACCATAGGACTCAGACATTATTTTCCCCTCACATTTTGAGCTGACAAGGTCATGGCTTATAGAGTTGTTTAACCTCCAGGTACACAACTCTGAACTCATTACTGCACAAATCTCCGTTCTCTTGCTTCAGTCTTCAGGAGTTGTTTTGCAGGCAGAACTGGCTGACCTTGATCTTCCACTGTTCCACTGAATTGCCAGCTCTGTCAGCAGTGCGTCTACTAGTTATTCATTAATGATGCTGGCATATGCACTGTGTAACACTAGCTTGTTGGCTTTACCCTACTGGTAACCTCTTCCCAACATTATAATTCCTCTTAACACACCTTTTGTCATTTTTCCTTCAGGCAATTTCTTCAGTATGTTACAATTGACTTGGAAAATGAAGTGTATGTCAGGGATGCTTTTTGTTATTGTCATATGGGAAGTGCTCAGTAGAGAGCTTCCAATGACCCTCTGCCATATTCACTCCTTACTTAAAAGTAGTATTTCAACTCCCCATTTCTTCTAACTTCATGTAAAACTGAGCCCAAATTATTTTTACTGATTCTCCATTTTAGTTTGCCACACTCTGCCCATGGGGCTTGTTGCTTGTTTAGGGAAAAATAGATATTTGTAGAAAAAGCAAGGCCTTTCTTTGAACTTTCTGTAGCCACATATGACTATGACAGATGAGGAGGATTTCTTTTCCCTGTCATCTGCTGTTGAATCTTTGCTATGTTTCCTTGAGAATCTGCTGTGTGCTTTTAAATGGATAAATCTTCTGGCAAAGAACTAACACCACCTCCCATAGTACTATTACAACTGAGGAACAGATTTTAACTGGGTTGAAGACCTTGACGCTAATGACAGTTGTACCATGATGGAGACAAATACCGTTTGGTATCTCCAGTTATATCCAGTCCTCCTATGCTTGGAGGTTTCATATTTAGGAAATTGCGAAAGTGATGCAAAGTCTTATTCCTGTCTTATAAAATCATGATATCTCTCAGATTGGAAAATAACGTCTGTCACAACTATAGGGAAATCCTGCTGTTGTACTTGCTACAGTTAAGAGACTTTCTCTTCTGTCACTTAAGCCATTTCTTTTGCTTGTTTATTCTGTGAATAAGTGAAACTAGTGAACAAGCCAAACTTTTTTTTTCCCCTATCTCTGCATTGTCTTCAGGGGAGAGGCTCTTGCACTGCAGAAAGTACTAAAACTATATGTTTGAAATACTGCCAGAAGCAGTAGAGGTTGCTGCCCCTCTGGTCTGACTTCTACTTTTCTCCCCTACCTCTGCACATCGGCTAATAGGGAAGCCAATCTACATGTGCCTTAAGTAAAGTAAATCAAACCTGCTGCATGGAGCATGTTCTGAGATAGTAGATATTGATATTGAAGAGTACTTTAACCAAACCCACATCTGAATCCAGTACTGGCATGTTTTCAAGCTAATAACTGCCTTGGATTGAGGAAAAGGTAAATTACAACAAAGTTTGTGGTTCTGTGACTTTAGTGTTCAGTTAAGTTAATCTAATCAATCTTACTGTAATCTGTTTTTTAGAAGTCAAAACTTTTATCTCAATGTTTCATGGAGCACATCTCTTTTCAGCACTGAAATGTGCTGAGAACAGCAGTAAGACAAATGACTAGTGGAATTATTTTTAAATCTGTTACACAGTTGGGAGAAACTGAAGAAACACTTAATAAAGTTTACTATATGAGCTTTTTTAGCAGTATTTTATTTCAGTGTATAGCTGTTCCAAATAATTGTTACTTCAAACCTGGTAGGTAGCTATAACTTGTAAGACCCATACTGTCTTACCTGAATTTTACTGGTTGTGACTTTGGGAAAGAGTTTATAAAGCTTTCTTTTTCAATTAACATAGTGGGATTGTTTTCAGACAGTAGTAGAGGTTGAAATAAATTATGACAAAGAAGGCATTTCAATAACTTATTTTAGCTGGTTCTTACTTGCTTAAACAGCAAAACAAAAATTAACTTTGAGTTGTTTGATATTTTGTTTGCATGATCTTGATACAGGAAGGTGCTGCAAGCAATTACAGACTAATTACGTCATAGTCTCAATATTGCTGAAGAGTGATAACACATTTCAAGCAGGCTTTCTTTGCATGAGAGACTTCATTCCCATGAGCCACATACCATTGATTTCCATTTCTGACTTAGCAGCAGGCATTTCTGTAAAAAAAAAAAAGAGCCCCTCAAAAACGCTTGAATAACCCCAGCATTCAAAATTAATTTCCTACCTTGAGAAGCTAAAACAATGATGCATGCGTTGCAGGAAATGAGGAGTAAGCCACCATGTCACCAGGAGGTCTTTCAATGATGATGCAGAACTGGTGATGTGATGTTGGTGACACCACCTAACTATGATGGCAAGTATTTGTGGCAACGTGCTGAAGCTGGGATAAGGTTTTTCTAGGTGGAAGTTAATTTTGTGAGCAACTGCTTTACTATGAAGATTAAAACTACCTGCTCCGAAAAAATAAACCTGTAAACAATGAACCAACTTGTTTGTGTATGGCTCATTCTCCAGATCAGGAGATCTGAAAAATACATTTTTGTCAAATAGTTTGAATCTTGGTTTTAGTATGTATGCAGGGCAAAGGGTTAAGTTTTTATTTTTTTAGAGAATATTTTACAGAATAAATGGCGTTGGAAACACCATGGCATTATGTTGACAAGTCATCTTCCCTCACCACAATGACACATTTCTGCCTCCTCTGTTCCACAAGTTAGCTAAATACTAAACAACTGATATATTGTGACTGCTGTCACAATGCTCTCACAATACCAACACAATGGGAGGGCAGAAATAAGGTCTCATCTGCAGCATTTTTGGAAACCTTGCTATTCTTCCTATTAGAATAAAAGCAGAAGGATTTTTTTCTCTTAGTAGGAAAGTCTGTGTTTTTGCACTGTACTGCACAGTCTAGTTCCAAGGTTCTGTGCTGCCTGATGTGTGAATGGTTCAGTGTTTTGGTGAGGCACTGGTTTGGCTCAAAGCCAGTCCTGCTGTCCTTCTATTTTGTTGGTGTGCTTGGGCAGCTTCTAGAGCTAGGTCAGCTATAGTCTCACTGAAGTACTGGAAACAACCCCACTTCACAATGACACCACTTTTTTTCTGCCAATTTCATAGGGGAGGTCTTCAATGCTATTGATTTTATGACTGTGTAAGTACAGAAGATAGTTTGAGTCTGCAATGGGCTTAGCTGGAATACATGGGTGCTATGATCAGGTTGCTTGGTCATGGAACAAAACTGTGTGTCATCAGAGATTGCTTCAAGGAAATTTTCACCTTATGAGCTATTAGCTTGTTATTTTTTTCTCCTGTGACTGTTTTCAAACAGAAGCCTTCTTTTAAGTAGTCACTTCATGGTGTGAAGAGCAAATTCAATAGCAGATCATTGGTGAAACCGCAGTATGTCTCATCTGTGATGGGCTCAAGAGTCAGGCTTAGGTTGGAAGACTTCACAGGTGGAGAATAAAGGGGAGATAGGTTGAAGAGGATCCTAGGTCTTATTTCAGTTTTTCTTGAACATCCTGGCTGTGTAATTCAGTGTTTCCCTACTCTTCTGTAACAATTGTCTGATTGGTTGGTATCTTTTGTCATCCTTTCTTTTCTCCTTTCTGTGTTGACTTTTGTTTCTATGCACTTGTTTGGGGGTAGCCGTGTATATGGAAAGGAAGAGGTGGGCTATGCCTTGACATGGAGGGAGAGAACTGAGACCACAGAAACATCTTCCTCTGGAAGGAAGGAGGCTGTTTTTCATTATTCTGGTTCCTTGCTGGTATTCTGGTTCTTTACTGGTAGATTAGGAATGTCTGTCCCCGGATAGTATTTGTTGTCTAACTACAAATTGGTATGCATTTTACCTGCAGTACTGCTGAATTCTGAGCACAAAATCAAGGCCTTTTAAGCACTTTACTGCCACTTAAACAAGATTAGTTATTGTTCGAAAATTCTTGGTAGTCCCAATTCTCTTTTCCATGCAGCCATTTCTTTCAGGGATTATTCATCCCTGTACACAAACAGATAGTGCAGATAGTGTATGTGTGTTAAGGTTGGAGGACCAGGGTTTAAAAAGGTGTTTCTATTACTTTGAAGTAATTTGTATGCTATTTTGAGCTTTTTTTTATAAGTTTGCTGTTCAAATTACTTGTTTTGGTCAGTGTTACAGGTCTCTTCAGGTGCAACAGCAGAAAACATTGTGCACCTTAATCTTGTGTTCTATTGAGTTTAGGACGAACCAAAGGCTTTCCTCTTTTGTGCAAAGGAGGGGAATAAAATCTCCATGCCCTGAGGCTGAAGGGCTTGTGCAAATGACCATATTGTTCCAGGGAACTGTCCAGTGTATGTGGAAGTAAGAGGATTGCATGTGTGTGTATTTTCGTTTTTTTTATATCGCTTTCTGAAAACTCAGAAACCCACTGGCACTCCTTGAGAAGCACCCTTTTTCCGCTTTCATGAAATGCAATTTATGCTCTCTTCTGACTTGTAAAACTGTCCAGAGAAGGTATAAAGGGGCAACTGTTGCTTCCTGGAATTTAAAGTAATAGTTGATAATTGTGGCACTCAGATTGGGCAACTCAGTAGTTGTCACTGAACTGTTTACTCGATCACAGTTTCGGCATGCTTCCATACTTGATGTGTCACAAATACAAAGGTGAGAGGAGTCCTGTCCTGCTCTCCTTCATTCAACAGTCCTTCCTGGGGGCTGCAAAGACAAGACAGTAGTCACTGGCCAAAGGAAGCACATAACCTTTTAACCTGCCACAAGCCCGTTCCTCTTTATGCACTTCTCTTTGGATATGTGGGGGTATGTTCATCACTAGAGTTTGTGTTGCTTGTGTAATGTATTTTTTATTCCTTTTTGCTAGCTGGCTTGCCTTTTGCAATTCTCAATTCAAGACGTATCCCCTTCCAGAGAGGAGTTTTCTGTAGTGATGAGTCCATCCGGTATCCATACAAAGAGGACACCATTTCTTATAAGTTGTTAGCAGGAATAATTATTCCTTTCAGTATAATTGTTGTAAGTTAAACTTTTTCTTCATTGCATTTGATTTCAATGGAGGTGGGGAAGAGGGAGGAGGGTCAATCTGATAATACAGACTTCCAAAACTGTGTTTCGTAACATTTCTTGACTTTAAAATTAGACCAGGTGCTAAAGCAGTAGAAATGGTGTTCTGGCAAGAATACCTAAAAGGTTTTCTTAAACAGAAAAAAAATACTTTAGAACTATGGTTGTTGTTTAATTCTGTAGTCTGAGAGATAAGAAGTTCCTTCCTTAACATATCAGGTAAGGATAACACCAATGTGTTTTAAATGCCTGTCTCAAGCTGTTCTATTTTGGGAACTACTACTTTCGGAGTACAAGTTTGCATGACCTGTTAAGTCAGCATTTTTATCTGCCATAGAGTTGTTGGAAATGCTCCTATGTGTGGAAGTGTAACAACAGATACTAAAATCTTTGACATAAAAATATTATAGATTCCAATCAGAAGTTATCAAAAACTAGAATTAAAAGAATAAGTAGGCAAGAAATGTCTCCCATGGGTATTTCCCCAAAGGTCAGGATAAAATACTGGGCTAATTTGTGTTTGTTTTAATGCCAGAGCTCACATTCATGCTGCACCTCACCTGACTAAAAACAGGGTACTGTTCTCCTTCCCTCCTCTTCACACCAGATCAGTGAGCTGAAGAGACTACCTCTACAACTGCCAGTTTGAGATCTCCCTCTTTGGGCGCAGCTCCTAGCTCAGCTGAACTGCCTCAGGCACATAGCGACTGTCTGGTTTAGATTCAGTTACATACCTTACTATGGATGAAAAGTGGGGTCTCACTCACCCTGTCTCTTGTCACTTTTCGTGGCTTGTCTGAACCAGGATAAGCTAGTGAAATTCCTTAACCTGGCAGAAAACAGCAGCTTGGTTTGATGTAGGTAGAGTGAAATGGCTTTTGAAAGAATACAGTATCAGTGCTGGGGCAAAAGGTGGCGGTGGGGCTTGTCCTGGGGCATGGGCAGAGGGGAGAACTGGACCTAATCAGTTAATAATGTCCTAAGTCTTATGGGACTACACTTTGTTTCCGTCAATGGCCTTTCAACAAGGTTCCACCAGGGGCTTCAAGGTAGCTGTCCAGATGTGCTTGAAAAGCTTCAGACTCCATTCATGGCTAAGTTGGGTGACATCCAAGCTCATCGGAGCTGCATTTTGAGCAGAGTTAACTCTTTTATGCCAAATAAGATTTTTAGGTGTATAAATATTTATCTGAGAAATCAAAGCTGGCAAAGGAGCAGCTAAGTGTAAACCTTACTAGTGGTCAGCTGTTTCTGTTAGCTAATGGGTTAATAAAATCAAGAAGGATATTATCACAATTCAATTCTTGCATAAGGACTGTGTAACTTTTTATCTGAGTTCCAACATAAAGGTCAACTTGTAGCTTATATTTGCTCTTGGGTGACATTTTTTTTTGTAACTGTAGAAATATGGGTCTGGGAATCAAAACGGGGACTTGCCTAGTTTTCAATATCTTGGAAAAACTGCTCCAAAATTTATAGAAATACTTCCAGAACAGATAAAACTGTTTTGTTTTTTGTCCTATTAGCTGGCAAGTGGCTTATGCTAAAATCTTTTTAATATAGGACTATTTTTTCACCCTGTTACTGCTATTGGTAGTCAATATTACTTAAGAGCAGCATTACTTAGTCACAACTGAAGTCAGTCTATCTTGTTACCTCATGTCTAGCTGCAGTTAAAATGGATGAGTGAGGAAGAACATAACATGGAGCAAACAAAGAGTGGTTTTGCTCTCACTACTTTGCTACCAGCCATTTGCAGCTCAGGGATTTCTTGAGTCAGAAGAGGCTTCAGTGAATATAGTAATTTTTAATGAATATTTCCTTTGAATTTATCCAATCTCGTATGAGCCTGTATGAACCTTTGTGACCTAAGTTGTGAAATCAGGCTTTTCAAAAGGCAAGTATTGGTGTCTTATGCTCAATGCTCAGTCAGATTATTGAAGATTAATACTCTTTGTCTATGTCCAGTGAAGAAGCATTGACACCACGTAATTTTTTGGCACCTCAACCTTCTTACAGGTTTTGCAGCAGTGTTCTTGAGAAGGGATTCATTATTTACCAGTTGTGGCTGTGGTATTTCTACTCAGCTATCCTCATTAAGAAGTTACTCTCTGGGATAGGTGGAGTTCTGTATAGGGACTTGCCAACATATATTTTACTGAAAACTTTCTCAGCTTTAGTCCGTGTTCTGGTGTTTCTCTGCTTCACTCCATATTTCAGTATGGTGCAGACTAAAACTTCAGTGTCATGCATCTGATGGGATTGTTTGCCTCACTGTGCAAAGCTTCTGACAGGAACTTTGTCTGCCCAGGTGTCAGAAAGTCTAATAACAGCTTTATTCACCTAAGCTCTGCTTTGCTGGGATCTGGGATCGGTCACCCAAGTGACAAATGGAGCCATCATTTAGTCTTTACAGGATTTTTAAAGATCACTTTCCATGTATGTGTACAGTCCCTCACCCATCTGACCATCTCTGTCAGTAGAACATCTCTGTACAAAATGGGACTGTCTGGTTCAATATCCAACCTGTCTGGGTTGAAGTTTTGTATCTGATTTAAGGAAAAACTTACTTTCTGCAAAAGATAATGTTGCAGGAAAATAAAATCAAATCTTCTTTCTTGTCGACACAATGCAGGGTGAAAAAAATCCTTGCAAAGACCTCGCTAATGTCTCTTTCCCTACTCTCATTGGTTTATTTTTTCCCCTAAAGATTTAATTTTCCAGAAAAATAGGAAGTTTCTTTGTTTAAATAACTTGCCTTTTACATCTGGGGATGAATACCCATCAGAATAATCTTTGGTTTCACAAAAAACCTAGAACAACTTTATGGTGAAATACACAAATTCTGCCTAGCAGAAACTTAGCCGAAGAAGACTCAGTGTAGAATAAAATGTGGTACTGAAGAAAATAATTCTAATTATGGCCATGCCAAGTACTGTGAATAAATGCTACTCTGATAAGGGTTTGTTTTAATAAAATATTATAAAAATCAATAAGTTCATCATGAAGCAAGGTAAGGTAAAAGGTTTATTTCTTTTCATAAGTAGTTAAAGTTTGGGCATGGTTACTGCTGAGTCTTGGAAAACTTAAATTTGCAATTTAATGTTAGTAAAAAAAATCTGAAACTGCATGTCTGAATATTAACAGCAATGAATTCTTTTCTTTTTAAGCAATTAATCTTTAACTGTTGTCCTTATTTCTTTTTCAGATAATCCTAGGAGAGACTCTCTCTGTTTTTTATAATCATTTGCACTCAAATTCATTTGTCAGAAATAACTACATAGCCACTATTTACAAAGCCATTGGGACCTTCATTTTTGGAGCAACTGCTAGCCAGTCGTTGACGGACATTGCGAAGTACTCCATAGGCAGACTGCGTCCTCACTTCCTCGCTGTGTGCCAGCCTGACTGGACACGAATCAACTGCAGTCTGGGTTACATTGAGAACTTCTCTTGTCAAGGGGATAAAGCAAAAATCAACGAGGGAAGGTGAGTCTGACTGGCTTTGTATACTTGGTTGTAAGACCTGTTTCTTAACTTGGGATGATGAGTTTGATATCATTATTGCATTTTTTGTGCTTCTCCTAGAATAAATTTCTTATAATGAATTTTAAGTGTTGTGCACTGTCTAGACACTGGGATGTTTTCTAATTTATGGAAACCTATTTTATTAATGTATAGAAGAATGCGTAAATTAATGTGTATTCATTTCCACTTTTTTACAAGCTCTGGGTGATGTTCAGTTTGATTGGTTTCTGTTTACATTACTAAAATATCTGGGCCTCACAATGAAGAGAAAAATTTGAAATCTGCCTTGAATGTTGGATGTGGAATAACAAGGAAAGCACTTCAGGTTCAGAATGAAAGCAAATAAAACCTGGATGTATCCATATAAAAATATGGAATACTGTTAGGAAAGTCGCTTTACTCAGTGTCCTCATTAACTGTTTCATTACCTTAATACTTACCTGCCAGTTTAATTGCAGCAAGATAACAGTAAGACAAAAATAAATTATCTGATACACTGGAGTTTCATCACTGTTGTAAGTGATAGTGTTAGAATGCTATTGGAAATGTTAAAGTATGTTCAGAATAATTTCTGGTATTAGAGTTGAGCTCCCTGGAGGTTTAGCTATAGACAAACTTCTTGCCACTTTTTTTTCCAGAAGACACATACCCTCTTATTTAGAACTTTTATCTAAAAATCAGACACAGAAATGTGTGTTGCTTCTGCACGCTGTTCTTTGTGCTCGTTTGCTTTTCTAGCATGGATCTTCTAGTGTGCGTGTTATTCCTCACCAGCCACAGGAGAATCCTCCATATTGGTTTGGAGGAGGACCAAGTCTGGCTCGAAGTCACGCACAGCAGCTGTTCAAAGGTGCCAGGAGCGGTTTGTGTTTTGAACGGCTGTTAGTCGTGGAGGAGCAAGTGCATGATGATAGAGAGGTTGGATATCAGGTAATCCGAAAATGAGCAGAACTTCATGCAGGTTGTAAATTGACAAACTGGAGTTTGTCGATTGAGAGATTAAATTAGGAGTGTGCTTCATGAGCACTTTTTTGTATTGTTATTCTAATTGTGCTTAGACTTATTTACTTATTCTAAGCTATCCTATACACCAATTATTGGATGGACTTTCCTTGCCTGTGAACAGCTTGTAGAGTCAGAATATCCACTAGTAAGGTATAACTTTTCTCTCTGTTCCAGGAAGTACGTAATGTACTTCTGAAGACTTCCAAATGTCACTTTCTGTTTGACTGTCGACTTCAGTGTGGAAAAAGGCAGAGTAAACAAAGGAGGATTTTCATTAAATGTAGGGGAAAAAGAATTTCTAAACAGCATGTTTGTCATACTTTGTTACTGACTTGTAGCAGAACAACCTTAATTGAAATAAGAGATGCCCCTCCCCCAGGATAACAACTTGTCTTCCTAGCTTATCAGCTTTGCCAATATTAGTGTGGTGAATTAGCAGAATTACCAGACCTTTACTTTTAGAGTTTAAGAGAAGATAACATTGTATCTTATAACACAAGAAGGGCAAAATGCATATTTCCTTGTATGCTACATGCTGGCAGGTGTAAAATATTTTGACTGGTTTTGCTTCAACTCATGGAGTATTACTCAGTTTCACTATTCTGCAACTATGTGAAAAAAAGCTTGTCTATATTTGATATGAAATGGAGTCTTAAAATTGCCCATCAGGTACTTTCTGAAATAGAATTGCGTTGCTTTCAGCATGAAACTGGGGGGCCAAAATTGAACATGGCAAAACTCTGAGTCTTCAATTGAACTTCTACACGAGTTTAAAAATGCCACTCAAATGTAAAGACGGGTAAGGAGAAAATTTCGGTTGATTCTAATGACTAAAATGGTCCTCAAATTTTTTTCTGGTGTTTGAAGATGCTGAAAAACAGTTAGCTTATCCTCCAACAAGTAAACAGACTTTTGTTTAGTGAGTATAACGTGGGGGAACAATGGTGTGGTAATCACTTGGCTTTTATTCTTCTTTATGCAACTAGTGCTTTGAAATCTGGCCCGTGTTTGAAGCAAAATTTGTCTGTTATCTCTTAATTGATGAGTTGTTAGGTTTGTATTCCCAGCTACTGTGGTGTTCTGATTTTGTTGTTGCTGTTTCTCCCTAGAAAATTATGTAAGAGGGCTCTCCTTTTTGGTTAAAACAGTGATGCCTTCAGCATGAGTTCATTTGTGATGCTTGTGACTTTCAGCTGAGGCTTTCTGTATACAGGAAGCTGTAAGCAAAAAGTAAGCTAGTGGATGGTCACAGAAGGGCTGATTGAAGTGGGACGTTGCCCTGTACAGGTGGAGGTCACGGAGCAGTGACTCAGTAAATAATTCTAGGTTTTCTATGGAAGTTGGGCCCTGCATCTGAAAGGATGGTTTTAGTGATTTTTGGGTCATTTGTCTACATACCTTGCAGTTAATAAGCCGCTAAGAGGATGGAGTTTGATTGCAGTGAGTTTCACAGCAAGTAGGAGGAGGTCAATAGGCTCTCAAACTGTAACCTAGAGGTGAATTTTTAGATCACTTCAACTATTAGCAGCAAACATTACCATATCCTTATTTCCATAAAATAAATATGAAGGTAGCAATACTAAGGAAGAATGAAGATATGACAACCAGTTTTGCATACAGAATCATATATTCTGAACTGAACCTGTTTTTCCTGTGTAGTAGCAGAACCTGAGGTTGTTCTTCAATAATTTTAGAGGTTCATACTCAATTATACAGTCAAAGACAATTCTAATCTTTGTTTACTATTTCTTGATTCATAGCAGAAAAACAGTGCTTTCAGTGCAAAAATCCATTATGTGCTTCCATTCCTACCTTCACATTCCTTCTCATCATTCTATATTTATCAAAAATATAAGATAGTTTCAGTATGCATCACTTCTAAGTAGATCAGAGCTTTTGGGTGTGTGTTGGAGATGAGTGTAAGATGGAATTCTCTAAAAGATACTTTAGAAGTGACACAGAAGTTAGGTAATGAACAATTTCTTTCATTTCCTCCTAACAGTAAAAATGGAAGGCAAAACTTTCAAAATAGTTTTATTTTTATGTTTTCCTAAGAAGGTGGAGCAAGCTGTAGAATTCTTTGGGATGCTGGGATATGTAAGTTTACAGGTGGGTTCAATAAGCTGTTTGAACAAACTTCAAGAGTAATAAAAACAAGAAAACAACCTATGTTTCTGGAAGCCTGTAAGTTATGGTTGGAGACTGAGTGTGTTTTGGTGAGGCATCATTGTACTGCAGTACTGTTTTATGCAAATTTGATGTTTGCAACTCTTTCCCTCGTACCCCCATGTTATAAGAGAGCAGATATAGGCAAAGATAAGCATTAGTCTTTACAGTTCGTCAGTAACAATAGTATTAAAATACATGCTAAAATGTGTGTACTGCAGTGTGAATATAAACCAATAGACTTATGCTTAGTTGTCTAAATAAGTAAAACATCTGATTTTGGTTACTTCAGTAAGGTTTTACTTTATAACCTGAACATAACAAGCTAATCCTTGCTTTCTTAAGTATTTTGTTCTGTGCCATGAGGGAAAACAGTCCTATTCATTTTTACATTGCTTAGATTCTCCTTGATGACTTTTATAGTGAGTTTGTACTTTCAGTACTACTGGTGGCTAAACTTAGCTGAGGATCACAACCACAGATGTGTGCTTAATAGATCTCATTCATAGTTGTGTTCTTAGTCTCATTCGTATTTGTTTAAAGATGGATCTAAGAGCTGACATATGATACTTGAAAGTATGTATCACTTGCAGATCTCCAAAATATGCATGGAAATCACTAGTTATGTTAAAAATTGCTGATTAAATTAAGTATTAGCATTAGAAACTTTAGTTTTCTTTGGTATGTGTTTTGTAAGACAACCCTTTTTCTCAGGCAGAAAAACATGGTATGAGCTACTTCACGGCAGTTTTCTGAGGTTGAATGACTCAAAACTGCATTCTAAAGCTTTTATGAAGGTATTGCTAGGCTTGACACAAACCAGCTGTATGTGGAGCTTTGTTATATTCCATTTAAATAAGTATTAAGAGTAATGACTCAAAGTATCTTGATCAGTGAGGATATTTTTTATAAATATCAAAAATAGCAAGTTTGACATACAAGCACAAGTTTTAGTGTCTATGAATGAAGAGATCAAAGCCCAGGGGTTCTCCTGTCAATGGTACAAACAATTACCATGCCATTTAGTATACCAGTGTATACTTTAATGCTACTGGATTGCCTTTAAAGTACTTTCTTTAGCACCTATAAAGATAATGACTTGCCAGGTGGCTGTTTCCGGTTTTGAATCCGCAAAGTAGGCTCAGTAAAACTGATAGGCTACATAAATAATCTTGATGGTGTGGGGCTTGGAGTGAGCAGTTGACTAATCTCATCTCAAGGCTTTTGCAGCTCCCATTCTTGTTCAGTTCTTCTCTGTTGGGTTGCTACTGCTTACCTTTGCCTGCCCTTGAGTTGGTTGGCAAGATACCCTAATTCCTTAAAGAGGATTAGGCAGAGAGGACACTGAAAGGACAGGTGATGACTTCTCCATTCGTTATTGGCACCTAACGCACACTTCCCAAACCTGTCCACTCTATCCAGTCCATTACAGATAGTTTGTGCATCCTCTTTGTTAGCTTTCTGGCATCTGAAAGAGTTAATAAAAACTGCAGAAGTCCAGCAGCAGGAGCTGTGAACGAATATTTTAATTTTCTGGTTTTGTAAGGTTCTGTTTTAATTTGCACTAGTGAGTGTACTTCACTGTAGTTGCTGGTTGTCTATGAAATGAGTTTTTAAAGTGAAGCTTGAATGTCCAGTGAAGTAACAAAGTAGAACATCAACAGCTTCTCTTTTCCTCTAGACAATGAATTGTGGGACAAGTCTTCAACACGCTCAAAAAAGCCTTGGTGCATCCTAACGCTTGATTGGTCTGGAAAAATTTTTTAGACCTCTGGTAGGGGGGGAAAAAAGGCAACTTTTGAAGCTATTTGTTTAGTTACACTTAAATGTTTTTTTACTTCAGGACTTCATTATAGTGATGGAGTACCTTCTAAGTGCATTGTTGAAAAACCCCAAGCCACCTCCTCCAATGCCAAAAGCAGAACAAAATCTCCTCAAAAAAAAACCATTAAAGAACCCTCCACAAATCAAGCTTCTGTTTTGAAGAATCGTGTGTGATTGAAAGAACCTTTGAATGAGAGTCTCTTTTAAATCTCAGACAATGTAGCAGGTGCTATATACAGCTTACAGTATTTTTAGAACTTAATTTAGGATTGTGCTGTCACTTTCATGTATATATATATATCATGTAATAAACCTGGCAGCACAAACAGCACATTAAAGCCTTGTGTAAAGGTCAGTTATATTCAATCTGATACTATTTAAACCTACATTCTATCCACAAAATGTTAAAAATAAGTGTTGTAGTATGAAGTCCACAGTATTATTACTCCACTGAACAATTTCGCAGGGACTGCTGAATAATTTCACAGGGACAATAATACATGAGGGTGGAAGTTCAAGTTACTGCTGGTGCAAATGATGCTTCCCTAGAACTTCATTTAAAATGTATTTCCTTTAATCATTTGGTCGTAGAATCACTTCCTGCAGTAATAATGTATAAAAAAAAAAGGAGGCTTGTAATATCAGTACTAAATTAGGAATGTGAAATAACTGTTGCTAATGATGTATTGAACTTACAACCTTTGAAAACAAAACACTTTAATGTGTTCCTTTTGTCACATGTTCAGTGTACTAGATTTGTTTGTGCTGTAAATGTTGTGGAAAGTCTCTGGAACAGAAACTAATTGGGACCAATCAATTTAATGGATAAAAGTTGAAGAATCAATTTAGATACCTGCAACTGGGTTATGATGTTTCTCTTCATAGTTTTGGATTAACACAAATCTACATTTTCAATATTGTATTTCAGGATGATTGTTACCTGCAGGTGATGGTAAAAACTATTTTTTTAAAAAACTTTCTAAAATGTCACCACAGAAAGCATGAAAACATTTCAGAAAATAAAATATGCTGGCTTCTCTTTAAGAGAATGTTTTCTACACTTTATAGTATTTCTTAGAGATCTTATAAAATTCTGAATCTTTGCTTCTGAATTTCTTATTGGATCTTTTCTTAATACTGAATTGATTTATTCCCTCCTTGCAGTATTGTTAATGTCCACATCATCATGAAGATTGTGGAGACATTTTTATGATCATGGAATCATAGAATGGTTTGGGTCGGAAGGGACACTTTCCCCTGGATCCGCTCAAAGCCTCATGCAACCTGGCCTTGAACATCTCCAAGGATGAGGCATCCATGATTAGTTTGGGCAACCTGTTCCAGTGCCTCCCCACCCTCACAGTAAAAAATTTCTTCCTAGAAATTAATCTAAATCTCTCCCTTTTTAGCTTAAACCATTACCCCTTGTCCTGTCACTGCACTCCCTGATGAAGAGTCCCTCTCAGTCTTTCCTGTCTAACAGGAATGGCTTAAATACTTATGGTATGTGGCTGGATGCTTGGGAAGCCTTTGTGTATATACAGGCTCTGTTTACACACAACCTTTCTAGGTCATCTACCCAACCTCCAGTTAAAGTGGTGATAACTGTAGAGTTTTGACAAAGCCCTGTACATCCTCATTCATTTAAGACCTCTGGAGGTGGAGATTCTATGACCTGTTGGGGAAAACCTATTGCTTCAGTCCTTGATGCCCTTCTTTCTAACCATCAGGGGAACCCCCTGCCTCCTTAGCATGGCTTTCTTAAAGGTATCTAAACAGCCTTATGGCATCTGCCTTCTTCAGCACCACTGGCTGCAAGTCCAGCTTTAAGTAGTCGAAGTTAGATCTTCCTTGACTACAGAGTGCCTCTTTCATCTGAGCTTTACTACTAGGCATGAAGACCTGGGAGGCCAAAAGGATCTTATTGGAAAAGAGTTCAAAACCGGAGGCAAAGAAAGTATCAAGTACCTTTTAGCTTTTCTAATCACAGCATAATGCACCCTATTCAGAGCTGGAATGGACTGTTATCCTTGCCTTTGTTTTGCTGCTGACCTACTGATTCAACACCTTTACATTGCCCTCTCTATCTCTCACTATCTTCAGCATAGGCCTTCCCAAACCCTTCTTTGCGTGCTTGGGTGATGCTTCAGTGCTTGTCCTTGGTAGGCAGTCTGTTTCTACCTCTTGTGATTTCTTTGTATCCAAACTCAGTCCGATGTTGCTCACTGAATTAAGACAATCTTTTGTTATTCTTTGTTTGTTTTCTTTCTCCATAAGGGGATGGAATGTTTTTGTACTCAGAGGAGGCTGTCCCTGAAATCCTACTATCTCATGGTTACTGCAACAAGGGCTGTTGCTGACAAGTCCAACTGATTCATCTTTGCTCCTGAGTAGCAGGTCAGCATAAAGCACTTTTCCTGTTAGGCCTGTCCAACAGCAGTGTCAAAGACAGCTGTTGAATTGCTTGCACCCTGCAATGTTGCCCTTCCAGCAGATTTTGAGGCAGCTGAATTTCCTTTAGGAGAAGCCTTTCTGGATATGATATGCCTGGGTTTCCATGCCTCCAGTCTCTAGAAATTTTGATCTGTACTTCCGTGTTAGAGATGCCAAGTCTTAAGTAGTGGATTTTAACATATCATGGGGTTGCGCTTCACCTCTTGTCTACAACAATTACTTGCTAAGCCTGAAAGGAAAACTTAGCAGTTCTTCATATTCTTCAGCCTTGGGCAACACTTGAACCCTGGCCTCCAGACAGCTGAGTCTTCTCCTTGCCAAGCTTCTCTGACTTTGTGTTTCCTTTTTATGCATCTCCAACTGCACCTTATGGTGAGTTAAGAGGGGAATAGTCAACGTATTGTTTAATTTCTTGAACCCTTTAATTCTCTTAACTTTTGCTCTGGAGCTTACTTATTGAGCTCTCATCTAAGGTGCAAGTTTGAAGGTGTTCCAGTCTTCCTGTCTCTTAAAATGTCTACCATTGAGGTATTGGCTATTTTCTGTTCTTCTGTTGAGACATAGACAGGTATGAAGGCTTTTTGTCTTGTCCATATATAGGATCTTCTCCAAACTGGATTTCATAAATGCTGATGTGTCCCTTTGTGATAGAATTTTGTTGTACTTTTGGACTGCAGGTGAAACATCTGGATTGAATTTCAAATCTGGGTAACTGCTGGATCCAGCTTTTGTCTTATCAAAAAAAAAGTTTTGAAGTCTCCATGAATGCACTTTGAAACTTTATTTCACGTTTTTGAAACTGAGATATTGCTGCTAGTTCCATAACAAAGTGTTTTCAGTGTTGAACAAGGATGCAGTTCAGTTTACTCCTGGAAGTGGAGGGGGCAGTATTCATCAGGGCCAAAAATGCACATAGGAAACACCTCATGCCCTTATAACGTAACACCTCATATTTTTCATTTTCTTTAGAAGGATAAAGCAGGGCTGTTGCACTCAGGTAGCTATGTTTTATAACATTCAGGTACACCGAGCAGTCTTTTCACTCCAGAGATGTAAAGTGATGAATTATCCTGCTGCTGCTATGAGACACAGAGCAGCTGCAGGTGGGAGGGAGGGCATAAGCATAATGTGTACTTACTTGGCTAACCCACTGCAAAGTTGGGAGTAGAAATCAGGGGTTTCAATCTTTTCCAGAGCAGTATGTAAAAATATAAGATGGAACTCTCTTTGGCATATTAACCTTTTAAGCATATAGTTTTAGCTATGGTAGCAAGTTTCTAACTTAACTAGTTGAGAATTTGTGTGTATTATGCATGTGCGTACATACCTTGTCTTGCATAACCTCTGTTTCTGAGCAAATAGGTGGTAGCACATGTGATCTGCAAATGAATACTGGTAGTGTCTGTACTTAAGGTGGTTGCCTTAATTCTCTCCTGTAGTAATACTAAAAGAAGTGTACTGTTAAAACTTTTTGAAACTGAAGCTTGAGTCACATTGTAAGTAAGTTCTGAGGACACGCTTTAGTTTTTCAGAGCTGTAGAATAATATAATTTTTTATTAATTGTTCCCAAAATCCATATTCTTCCTTAGAGGTCAGTTCAATATAAAGAAGGAGGAACAGAGCAGTACTATGGGTGTTCAGAAGGTGAACTGGATGTCAGCATGTTCATTTGGGCTGTAAAGGGCCTCCTCTTGTAGTAATGCTAAATTTGGTAACAGTGTGCAGTACAGATTGCAGATTTATTCTATTGCTTTAACCCTGGTTAAAGTAAGTTCAATCAGTGCACGTTCTTGTACTATGTGTGGTGTTAACTGTTTTTCCATGTGTAGTACTCTTGGGTGGGTTCTGAAGATCTCTTCATCTGCCTGATTAGACTTCCCCAGTTTACTACAATTTTTTTATTAGATGCAGTATTTATTGTATTTTAGCTGAGCAGTGCAGGATTGTCACAATACTGCAATCTATTTCTGTTAGATGTCACTTTTTAGCTCTTTTACTGAGTATGGGGTGTTAGGCTGTGACCTGAAAGTTCAGAGTTCTATGTTTGGAGGAACACTGAAAATCTGGTGACTATGGATATCCAAGAAGTTGTTCTTTCTGGTTGATTTATTTGTCAGCTCACTAAACACATACACAAAAGTGAAACCTTTGAACCTGAAGTGGTAAATACTAAGCCACGTTGTACATGTGTAGCTACTTCAGAGGTACTCTGAGGAGTCTGAACTCTTCTTAGGCTCTAGAGCAGACTTTTGCAGCTAGCAGGAATGTGTATGTGTGTGTGAAACACTTGGTCCAAAGTTGAGTTTGGCTCTGTATAGTTTAAGTTATCCAATTTTAGTATGTCACTGGTCTGTTTGTGGTAGCAGATAATGCAGGTTAAGGAGGTTAATAATCATAACTGTTATGAATGTACAGAGTCAAATTACAACTTGGATGTCTAAAGGAAAAAAGTTCCCTCCTTCAGTTGATGTATTCCTCCCATGCTGACTGCGCTGAAAGCAAGCTGTGTGTAGTCCACCATTGCAAACTCAAAATGTAATCTTCAAAGAAGTCTTTAGGAAGTTGAGTTGACTGTTTGGACCCTTGCTACTTTGTCATTTCAATACAGTTGCCAGCATGGTGCCCTTTACCGGTCATTTGCCAGGAATTTTATGCCAAATGTCTTCAGAGCTCTTTTGCAGGTTATATTAGTGCATGCTGGTTGAGTGCAGTTAAATCACTCAGAGCAGTTCCCAGTAGGCACCTGGGCCAAATGGCTGGTAAAGGTCTAAGCTGTATAATTTGGTTTTGAAGTTCAACCAAGCTTTTGAAACTTTGTTGCCAGTTCTGTGTACACTTTCCAAACAGTAACTTCTAAAACCAAACAAAATCCCATCAAACTTCATACATTACTTACTTCCATTTGAATGAATACTTTTGTTTTCCTCTGTTTTACTGCCTTTGCATTTGCGTTCTCTGGATTTTTTAAACCTAAGCCAAGAGATGGTTAATTTGCTTTAAGTTAACGCATGTCTATTAAATAACTGTTCCTGCCTCTCCCTCTTTCCCCTTCTTTCCACTCTGCCTGTGTCTCAGTACTGGGAGTATTTCTGTGATGAAGCATTATTTTGCATTAAATAACTTAGCCTGTATGAAATGGTCCAGAATTTTGTTTTGAGACCTCTTAAAACTTTGCAAATATTGAACTGCTTAATCATTCAAGCATAACTAAATGGATCACTTATCTAATCCAGCAGTTTCTAACAGTGTCGTGAGTTGGAAATGTCTCTAAAGTTGCTATAGACTTATTAACTGCATATTTGCTAGGGGCGTGTCATGTATCGTATTCTGATTATTTCTGTTACAGAGCTTTTCACCTGCAAAGAGCTCCACGGTACTAAAAGGAGCTTCCTCAGAGGCTGATTTAGTAGTTTTTGCTTCTGAAAAGACAGATGCAAAAAAAATCTCAAGGAGCTTGAGTACCAAAGCAGTTGAAAGGGATGAATGGAAGGTCACATATGCATACTGTTATTCAGATGGTGCAACTTCTTCCTTAAACACTTCTCACTCTTCTGTTATTGCTGTTATTCAAGATATAACATGGCTGATTTGGGAACAGTCTCAGTCCTAATGGAATTATTCACCACTTCTGAGAACTGGAGCTTAGTCAGAACACCTGCACTTAGTTTTAACGGAAAGATAAAGCTGAAATACAGCATTGAATTAAGAATCTTTAAATATTCAAACTTTAGAAGCTTCTAGGCTGCGGAGGATGATGAAATGGGGCTGTACTTGATCCAGAAGCAAAAAGAAGCTGCCTTTGCAATAGCAATTACATGACAGTAGGGGAAAACAAATCTGAGAAGTGGACATGCTGTAACTAATTGACATGTAGTTCTGCAATCTGGATCATGTTTCTGATCTTATATCTCCTTCTCTCTAATGTAGTTTGGTGGTGATGGATAGCATTCATTTTCATAGCTGAAAACTTATGAAAATAAACCCTTTCACTATTTAACAGTTTTCAGAAAAAGGTGTGCTTGCAGTCTGTCTGCTGTTTCAGTAGCTTGTCATGCTGAAGTTTGTTAGAAATTAGAATTTGTGAACTGAGTTCAGCACACCCTGAAAATTATTTGAATGCTAGCTATGGCTAATCAAATAGGTAGGTGCATCTTCTCATTCTTGGGAGAATTTCACTGGTTTGCAAAGCCAAGTTAACAGTAGGGAAGAATCTATTAAGATAAAATTCTGGACCTGTGTATAACTGCGTATTGCTCAAATAGTACCGTAGGAACTGGAATACGTTTAATGCTGACCATTCTTCTGTTGTCTTCCTTCTCCTTTTTACCCCCCTTTTTTCCCTTCCAAATATAGCAAAAATCTGTTGTGGGAAGCACTCTGCACACATTGCCAAGTGCTTCATGTCCAAAATGATTTCTTAAAGGGAATAACAATCAAATTCCTAATGTAACTGGATTTATCTTTTTTTTTGTTTGTTTTCATTCCCTTAATGTGAAAGGATAACACTCTTGTGGGTCAGAACAGTATTATGTGAATAACTTATGCAAACATGATTAATAGAACAGAAACCTGTAATCTGATGCATGTGAAAGCAAACTATTAGTCTTCAGAAATGTTGGTTTGAGTCCCCTTTTTTGCTATTTTCACTTTTACTCTTTCCTGAGAGGGGCTTACTATGAATGAGAAGTCCTCCTTTTTTTTTTTCCTGTTGGAGGAGACTAACTTGAAATGTAGTAGGAAGTTGAACTTCCCTTTGGCGGGTTGAGTTAAATTGAGTGATAGTCAAAACTGACTGAGAACTTGCTTTGTGGCAGTTTCCAAACGCGTATGTGGAATGCCATTGCAACATGCCAGTTGGTTGGATTTCCTAATGTTGAGAGCTCAGAGCATACATGTTTGTGTGGTATGAATGCCAGGATTTTGTAACTTCTTGCCCCCTAGATGAAGCTTTGGAAGATTTGGAAGTTCAAGATGCAGGTTGACTGCACATTTGAAAGGGAAAAATAGTAGGGGGCTGGGATTTTTCCGTGCTGATTTTCTTATGGTGAAGTTTGTTGCTCTAGCAGCTGCTGATAAAAACTGCTGCTGACAGATGCAGAATAGCTAGCTGGCTAGTCATTGCTCAATTAGATTGTTCCATCAGTGTGTAATAGTTCTCTTCTTTCCATACTTGGAAGTATTGTGAGATATTTCTTTTACTCCTCTTTAGGAATTTTAAAACCCCAACAAATTATGCCAGCAGAATTTTGTTAAAAACTTGAAAATCTGGTCAACCTAGCAGTGAAGACAAGCCTTAGTGCTCCTACTTGAGCTAAACTACTTCATGTGCATCCTGAGCTTGGACTGTCTGCAGAGCTTGTTTCAAAAGGGTTGTGGTGGGGGAAGGAGGTTAGAAATTAGAAAGAATCGCAGGTTCCAAGAAGAAAACAGCAGATGTTTTCTGTCATTAGGATGAGCAGAAAACTTTCATTTGTGTAAGATAAGCATAAGGCAAGATAGCCTGTAAAAGGAAAATGTGTTACTGAAAAAAATGGGCATAGTCTTGTGTGTATTAAGGGTCAGCATTGGCAAAGTTTTCTCTCTGTCTGCTGCTACTTAAAGTAGAGTTGAGTGGATCTATCCCTTACCCCAGAAATGATTAGGGAATTGTACAAGGCACTTACTGGTAGTGAATCTCATGTTGAAACACCTCTGTCCAAAAAATTGTCTTCATGATGATTGGTGACTTGGAAAGACTATGGCAGCTTTTTCCTTTCTATAAGTATAAAGCTTTGTACTTAAGTATGGGTTTAACTACTGGCAGAGAAGGAAGAAAGTGGAGAAATTGAGAATACTGTCTTTTCAAAATGGGTTTCTGAGTAGATGCTGATATTGTTGGATAGATCAACTTGTGTGTTTACTTAAACATTTCTTTGCAATAGTCTTGGAAGTGCTTAACTTCAGAGTCCTCAAACCTTTCAACTCCCAATGGTCTTGAAAGTTGTACTTGTGCATGTGTAACACTTAAGAAAAGAGTGGGTACTGTCAAAATGTTAATTGCTGAAAGCAGAAAATTTGCTTTAAAAAATACAGGGCTTCAGCTTAAGCATAGAGCTAGCACGTCATTCAGCCATATCCTCATGGCACTGAAATTCTAGGAATATTTCCCTGACAAACACATGGAGTTCTCTGGCTTACTCAGCACAGATATGCTGAGCTGCAGCTTTGTCTGCCCTATATTTCCTTCCAGATCAATGGAATGGGTAACATGGAATGTCAGTGGAAGCTTTGAGTCAGACTTGAAGGATCCAGAGAACTTGAGGGTAGAAAGGACGTGCTGGCTAATCTAGTGGGTGGTTTCATTTGCTTTGATGTGCAAGTGTGCATAATGTTTTGTTGGGCCTCCTGTTTCTCTCTAAGGGATTATTCCATAATTTAATATTTACATTGGGAAGACTCTCTTACCATTTAGCCCTTACCAGGTTTTTTTACTTAAATTTCTCACCGTGTCATGTTCTGCTATGCCATATGTATTTAGCTATTTCTTAGTCTTGTGTTTCACTAAGGCTGTTCATTTCCATATCAGACTCCTACACTTCGCTTAAATGTTTCTGCGCATTCAGGTGTCCTTAGAAAGGCACAGACATCAAGCTTATCTGCTAAGGTCCAGTGTTCAGTAACTCACTTGTGAAATAACGCGCTCTACAGAATACTGCCAAGCAGAACTTAAAACATGCTGCTCTTTGCATATGATAGTGTAAGACAAATGGTATTTTTTTTTTCTGTGTGTTATGTTGCATTTTTCTACTAATTGAAGAGACTATACCTTCTACCAGGCAGACTCAGTTACCAGGGTGAAGAGAAGGCTGAGGTACTCAACACCTACTTTGCCTCAGTCTTTACCAGTAGTAGAGGTGACCCTCAAGATAACTGGCGTCTGGAGCTCACAGACAGAGACAGGAAACCAAATGGCTCCCCTGTGTTCCAGGAGAAAATAGTCTATGAATTACTGAGCCACCTGGATCCACACAAATCAATGGGACCTGATGGATTCCATCCTAGGGTGATGAGGGCGTTGGCAGAAGAGCTTGCCGAGCCACTCTCCGTCATCTACCAACAGTCCTGGCTTTCTGGGGAGGTCCCAGATGATTGGAAGTTGGCAAATGTCGCGCCAATCCTCAAAAAGGGCTGCAAGGAGGACCCAGGCAACTATAGGCCTGTCAGCCTGACCTCAGTGCCAAGCAAGGTTATGGAACAGATCATCCTGAGTGCAATCACACAGCATCTTCAGGATGGACATGGGATCCGACCCAGCCAGCACGGCTTTGTGAGGGGCAGGTCCCGTCTGACCAACCTGATTTCCTTTTATGATCAGGTAACCGCCTGGCTGATGAAGGGAAGCCTGTGGATGTAGTGGATGTAGTCTGTCTGTACTTGAGCAAAGCCCTTGACACTGTCTCCCATGGCAGACTCCTGGATAAACTGGTAGCCCATGGCTCGGACAGGTGCACTCTCAGCTGGGTTAAGAACTGGCTGGATGGCCGGGCCCAGAGAGTGCTGGTGAATGGGGCTGCGTCCAGCTGGCGGCCGGTCACCAGTGGTGTCCCCCAGGGATCAGTGTTGGGTCCAGTTCTGTTTAACATCTTCATCAGCGATTTAGATGAGGGGATTGAGTCCATCATAAGTAAATCTGCAGATGACACCAAGTTGGGAGGGAGTGTCAACCTGCCGGAAGGCAGGAGGGCTCTGCAGAGGGACCTTGATAGGCTGGAGAGATGGGCTGAGTCCAACAGGATGAAGTTCAACAAGGCCAAGTGTCGGGTCCTGCACTTTGGCCACAACAACCCCATGCAGCGCTACAGGCTGGGGACAGAGTGGCTGGAGAGCAGTCAGGTGGAAAGGGACTTGGGGGTACTGATTGACAGGAGGCTCAACATGAGCCAGCAGTGTGCCCAGGTGGCCAAGAAGGCCAGTGGCATCCTGGCCTGCATCGAGAATGGTGTGGCCAGCAGGGCAAGGGAAGTGATCCTTCCCCTGTACTCGGCATTGGTGAGGCCACACCTTGAGTATTGTGTTCAGTTTGGGCCCCTCAGTTCAAGAAAGGTATTGAGGTGCTGGAGCGGGTCCAGAGAAGAGCAACAAAACTGGTGAAGGGACTTGAGCACAAGTCCTATGAAGAGAGGTTGAGGGAGCTGGGGTTGTTTAGCCTGGAGAAGAGGAGGCTCAGGGGTGACCTCATCACTCTCTACAACTGTCTGAAAGGAGGTTGTAGACAGGTGGGGGTCGGACTCTTCTCCCAGACAGCCAGCAACAGAACAAGAGGACATGAGCTTAGACTCTGCCAGGGAAGGTTTAGGCTGGATATCAGAAAAAAGTTCTTCACAGAGCGAGTAATCAGGCATTGGAATGGCCTGCCCAGAGAGGTGGTGGATTCACCATCCCTGGAGGTTTTTAAAATAAGACTGGATGTGGCACTTAGTGCCATGATCTAGTAATCATGATAGTGTTGGATTAAGGGTTGGACTTAATGATCATGGAGGTCTCTTCCAACCCAGATAATTCTATGATTCTATGACTCTGCTCCCTAGGCTAGGTTGCCTTTGTGCGTGCAAAGGAATAGAACAGAATGAAATGGTTTTATGTCAAGTCCTCCAAGGCAATCTGGAGGCAATCTGATTATAAATCCTGACTGTAAGTACTAAGTGGTTCAGTTCCATTATTTTATAATTTCTTGTTTGTACTTTGATTTTTTCAGGTTATCTTTAAAACTGCAGACTTAAAATAACAAGCTGCAGTGATTATTTGCAATCAGCCTTATGGCAGGCTTTCTAAGAACGTATAGCATCTTTCCTTTTGTCTTTGTCATAAAACATGTGAAATTTGTGGCAAAACTGAATTTTAAGAAAGCTAAATAGCCCTTAGGTCTTAAAACAGAGTAATTCGTTTGAGATGTCAAGCTATACTGCATACATTGGCCTCAAGCTGTGAGCTGAAGCTAGTTTCATGTTGCTACTTAGAGTTCTTCTGACTTGATAGTAATACATTGCCAAAGTGGAAATAATTAAAGTTTCTGTTTTTCTTGTATAAAACAAAGCCTTGTTCCTCACATCAGAAGTGATCTGTGAAGTAAGTATTGGCGGAGTAAAAGGCACGGATCTTTGCAAAACTTTCTATTGATATGAGACTGCCATTTTGGAAAGAATCAAAACAATACTCTGCATTTGCCAACTCTTTCATGACAGTTTCACCAGATATTGTTCTGATATTAATTTGTAATAGGTGTTATGAAATCTGATTTGCAATTTCCTACTGGGATTATTCAGCTTTTTCTCCCTTAGCAAGAGGCAGGTATTTTGAGTTGTCTGTATTTTATTTTTAATTATTTCTTCTAGTACTTCTGAATTCTTGAACAGTAAATACTGTTTAATTTTTTTATTAAAAATGTATATATTTTTGAAAGGCTGGCTCATGGCAAGCCAATGCTTACAGAATGATCACAAAGAAAACAGGGTTGTGCAGCCACTTGGCTGGTTTGATAGACAAGGTTCTCCTGGGTGTTCTCCTGGCTTTGGGAAGATGTAGTTTGCATGCTGAGGAATCACTGAGAAACTTTTCCTTTGTCAAACTTTGTTTGGAAAAGTGTCTGTTTTTTTGAAAAAGTCTGAAGACATCAGTATTGCCAAAGAAATTTCACTGGGATCATGCAATGTACAAGTTGGATCAATACTTTGTCCCGATTGCATGTCCGGCAATATTTCATGTGCTAAACGCAACAATTTCTATCGTGTACAGGGTACTTATCTAGGCTTGATGAGAATGCATTCAAATATTGTAATCTTCAACTTGGAACAAAGCATTCTTAGTGTTACATTGAGGTAATACATTCTTAAAACTAGGAATGTCGGGAGTCAGCAAGACTTTGAAAATGGCATAGGAAAAACTGTGTTTATTCCTTCTCTTACTTATTAGCCTTCTGAATTCCTTCAGTTGGTAATAGGGTGCCTTCAGGAATTGTAGGAAATGTCACATTATGGGCAACAGGAATTGTCCAAAAGTCTGTGGATAAAATATTGGCATGGGAGCAAGTAATTCCTTATTCTCTATCGTCTGTATTGTAGTACACCATACTTTGCCTTCATGGCTCAGATGGAATGTCTGTCTGAGAACCAGAGCTCTTCAAAATGCTTATCGTGTTGGATTTGGTAGTGGACTCTTGCCCAGAGGTTTTAACTGGTGAGGGGTTTAGAGTATTGAAGTGGAGAAGGGATGTCTAGCTGAAATGTTTTTGAATTTTAACCGTCTGAATATAACACATTGTCAATACAGTTTTTTATTTAAGAACTGAATTGAAAAATGACACAAGTCACTTTACTCTCTTCAAGACTGCTTGTTTAGTATTTCTGAAACTGAAAACTATTGGCAGTGTTTTGAATCAGATATAAACCAAGATATATAAAATGTATGGAGGAAACTTATGTGTTTCTTTTCTAATGTTTGATGCAGTTTCCTAATGTTATTCGTACAAATTAATGGAGGAAGCTTTGCACTTTCACTTGGGTGCGAGTTTGTTTTATCATCTTCTTTGTCATATTTCAGTAGTGAATGTTTAACCCAATTATCTCACTGCAAGTCAGAGTGTCTGAAGAACAGAATGTTTCCCTTGACTTGGAATTTCCTTGGCCTCAGGCTCTCTGCCTGGCTGAGGCACCAAAACAGAGACCTGCTGGTTATGGTGGAGTGCAGTCTGGAGGGCTAAAAAGCTTTTTATTCAGTTGGCCTTCTTTGTGTATTTCAAGCTCGTAAGCAAGGTGTTACATAGCTATTTATGCAGAAGCCTGGCTGGGTCTGGCTGGTAGCCTGTGAAGCAGCACTGCTACACTGCTCTGCACATAAAAATAGAAAAAAATGTTTAGGTACAGGTGCTTTTGTCTCTCCACTTAAGATTGAATTTTGACGAAGAGGTGGGTGGGATTTGCTTTACACCTTCTATACTCCTCTCCTTGCAGAAGGCACCTGTGCAAGGAAGGACCCTGCCAAAGTTGCCTTGGACTATCCAAATCAATTGTCAAGGCCCTTCAGTCTGAACCCACTAGAAGCATTTACAATTTGAAGGCAATGCTGACACTTTTTAAATGAGATAGTCAAGAATGAAGTGTTTTCTGTTAATCTTAAATGAGGTGTCATCTTTGCACTTGGGCTTTCCTGCCTTTTCCCCTACCCTACAATGACAGATGATCATGATCTGTATGAATCGGTACATTCAACAAACATATATGTGGTATAAACATAGATTTGAGTTGTTGACCAGTATGTCTTGAGTGTGACCAAATCCAGCTGATTGGTTTGGGGCAATGAATGTCTCATTTGTTCTCATACAGGTAGTGTGACTGTAGGATAAGTAATTTTAAAAAAATAAATATCAGAATACTGTAAATATAAAAAGACTATGAAACACACACCTCTTAAAGGTCACTTGATTTCTGGAGGATTTCTTTGAGGATGTGTTCACTTGCTGTTTAAAGTTCAGTCAAAGGGCTAGTAGTTACTGCCTGATGTGGAGATCAGCCTATTGCTGGAATAGGATAGCTGCTGTGTAATGAAGTCTGTGCTGCTTGTCGAAAGCTGTTGTCAGATGTGAGTGCCTACATAGCCCCCTTTAAGAAAAAGCATAGAGGTGTTTGCATTTTACCAGTTCAGCTGTGTCAACTGTGTAATATAAATTAATGTTGCTGTAGACTTGAGTGTTGCAAAAGATAAGTAATGAAATGTCTGCTCTATTCTCTTCCAGACTATCATTTTACTCTGGCCATTCTTCATTCTCCATGTACTGCATGCTCTTCCTAGCAGTAAGTATGCTCTTTTCATCTAAATGACAATGTGAAGCCTGTTAGTTACCTAGTGGAAAATTGAAATATTTACATGGCTGCTTTGTGGAGGGTACATTGCTTTTGTAGCATGCTTGTCTGAGGTAACTGAAGATTTCTCAGTAGGTAAGGGAACATCACCAATACTGGAACAAGAAATAGAATTATGTTTAATACGCCTGAAAAATTAATACGATAGTGTGTCTTGTCTAAAATGAACCTGGTGACCTTGGCTTTGGAAAAGATGCTGCTACTTAAATGTAGTTCTATTGAAAGTATTGTAAGCTGTATAAAAATATGTAATAAGATATGTCTGACAATGAAACATTGAAATTCTAATAAAAACAATCAAATAAACCCCCTGAACTTAGGCCCTAATCAAACATGGGTGGGCCTATAAGCACAAAACAGCAGTCCAACTTGAAATTTTAAGTTCCTTTTAATTTTTCTCCTATGTTATAGGAGCAGGGAGGGAAAGAGAGGGAAGCAAAGGGACAGATACATATAGAAGTAAAGACTAGTGATCAATTCACTAACGCTTCGGTTGGATCCTAATTGTATTTCAGTGCAAATTGTCCCAAATCAGCTATAATCTTCCCTCCTAGAATAAGCTTTGCAACATTGGAAGATTTATTTAGTCGTCCTCTCTGCTGAATTGTAACACAAGATATTAAACAACTTTGTCCAACTTAATTGTTAATGTAGTTCTAAAATTAAGCTCTAGTCCTGGGTGGATAAACTGCTACCGTAATATATATGTGCCAGGATTGTCAGAGTTCGACTTCAATTTGCCTTCTCATCTTGACTGCATTTTTAACTTTTTCACTATCTCTTGGCAAAAGTATAACATCCACAGTGAAAGGACAGATTGTTCAAAATAAACTGAAACCCCCACAAGTATGTACAGAAAGGCTCTTCGGTATGACGTAGGTCTTCTTTTATTTTTGTACTAAAGTAAAACTTTTGTCAAAGCTCAACATTAAATTTAGATCTATCATCACAGTTTGTCGATATTGTTTTAGTTTCTCTCCCATTTTTTCCTGTCTTTTTCTAATGTAAATACAAAGTGTTTATAGAGTTACTATGCCCTGGGTTTGATGAGAAAATAGTGTAGCTTCCTATCTGTGAACTGTTTTTTTTTATAAATAATCATGTCTTTACTTGGTCATTATGACTGTCAGTCTCCAGATTATATAGGTCCACTTGTGTTACGAGTCCAAAACAAACCCACTATTTCCGTAGTACAGAAGAGCAATGAGTGCTTTATGGCACCCCAACAAAGCTTTGCTCCGTTGAGCTCAGCCATGCCCTTCTGATCCAGCTTCTCTGTGCGTGGTTTTGTTGTGCAATGTGAAAACATACTGCTCATCTCTCAGAAGCACAAACTTAGAGACAAGAGAAAATTTGCTAGTTGTGCAGCAGAGTATTGTTTATAACCTATAACTAGCTTAATTATTTGGCAGGGATCTGAATCTGCCTGAGTTTCTGCTGCTGTCACATGTACATCTAAGGAGAGTCCTGCTTGCTACAGCCAGGGGAAATGATGGTGGTCAGGGTCAGAGGACTTCTTAGCTAGTACAGACTGAGATGAAAGAGTATCTTCAAAACTTAACATCTGTTAGTTAAAACCTGTGTGCACCTCGGCTGCCTGCACCAACCACCCCTCGCTGTAGTTGCATACAATAGAATAGAAGATACGCTGAACAGCTTGGACCAAAGACCTTGTTTGTTTAGCATACTATGATTTGGAAAAATGCAGGCTTTGGCAAGAAAGTCAAGAATTCTTTGTTTTGAGGATACTAACTTTGTGTGGGTTGAATAATGCTTTTTGTAGTTGCTTGTGGCATTTTTTTTGAATCTGTGCAAAGGAGCTTGTGTCGAGGGTTCCTAAGCAAGCAACTGTGGACCTTACTTGTCCTGGAACTTTGTGTGTATGTGAGCTTCACTCTGAGCAATCTGTGTGGGGGAGGGGTGGGACAGTGAAGATCAAATCCATCCTCTGTATGCCATGCTGAAATACTGTAAATCCACTGCTTGTGTCAGTTTTGGTTCAGCAATTAATTAAAACTTGGTGTGGATCAGCAGGCTGCTACAGAAACTGTCCTTGCAGTTAATACAGGACTGAGTGAATACACTACAGCATGGTCTTAGCTGCCTTAAACTAGAAGGATACAAATGTCTTTAACAAATGTCATGTTCAAAGAGCTTTTTAACAAAGTATTTTATTGGAGATTAGTTTGTTATGCATTAAACTTGTCAGCGAGTAGCCAGAACCCAGGCTTGAGGAGAAGGCATTCTTTATCTGCTTCTGCACTCCATTTTCTTATCTTGTCCCTGGCAGAGCTATCACCCGGTGCATATAAGAGGCTTTGCAGAGATTAGACTTCTGTCCTGTAATAAGATATATTTATCCAGAAACTATTGAGAGGCCTTTGTAGTGTCTTCTGAAGAAGGTTAATGGCTGCAGGATGTTTTTTACCTTGCTGATTAACACAGCATTACTGCACATCAACCTTAGCACTGAATGTCGTCTTTTTACCTAAAAAAACGTTATTGCAGGAAGGCAAAGAAAACAGTTTTCCAAACCTCCCCTTTGCCCAATTAGTGAAGCAGAGTGCTAGCACTGGCTCCAAACCAAACCTGGGCACTTGATAACCCGCTCATGAACTGAACTCTGATGCTGGTTTCATCTGCACTTTGCACGCTTACTACAGCATAGACTGAATCATGAACAGAACAGAATTGTTAACACGTGGCATTACTCATACACAGTATTAATCACAACCAAGACACTAGCGTGCTGGTTTCTGGAGAGAATGGAAGAGTCTGCCATGTGTCCTTACTGCAGAAAATGTACTCTTAACTGTTACTTGCTGAGTATGTGTACCGTGTCAGGTTGTGTTTCAGAAATGAAGGAACATTTTGGGGGAATCGAAGAGGACGTTCCCTGCCACAGATAGCACGAACACTGCAACTATAAAATAAGAGATACTTTAAATGTGTATCTTAAACAAAGCCACCTTGAAAAATACTAGGCAAAGTAGTGAAATACATATGCAGTTTCAGTTACTTAAAGCAGAATTGCTGAATTACAAATGTTAAATGTTAAAAAAATCAAACTGTAATTTTTTCTATTTTATGCACTTGCACATCATAGATTAAAAACAAATGTTAGGTGATTAATCAGCAGTTTCAAATGTTTTAGATGCTTTAAGCCCTTGGTGAAATGAGAAATTCCACAAATCTTAGTGGGAATGAGTTCTGACTGCATGGCTTCACTGTTATTGGGAGAAAAAAATGCAATTTTGAACACAAACCTGTGCTGCATGTACTATCTCATAGTAGGGCAGGACATGGAAACGTGACAGCTTAGGCTTTGTACTTAATGTGAAGAAAGCTGTTGACAAAACTGTAAGCTGCAGGTGCAGCATTTTATTTTAAGAAGTTCCTCTCTTAGGGATGTCGTGATTTTTAATGTCTTCATATTCTGGGGACTTCATTAACCTGGAAGCAGGAATTTTTCTAGGTGGTCTCATTTTCTTGCTTCAGGAGAAGCAAGAAGAAAATGTGTGATTTAGTTCAGAATGAAGGATAGAAGCCGAAAAGTTTAAAATTCCACGTTCAAAATACATAATTGGAATTTCAAGAGATAAACAAAAAGGAACATGGTGCCACAAGAGCTGTTCAAAATGGAGTAGTCTAAGCAAGCACCTCTCTGGGAATTTGTAGTGTTTCTCCTTAGTTTGTCTTTTGGTTTGTGGGACAGCATTGGAGGGCAGAACTTACGTTTTAATTTCGGAATGGAAATACTTACTATGAAATTTGGGCTTATGTCTTCTTGAAATGACACAGTAACCTTTGCTCCTCAGCATTTAGTTACTACAAGTGGTCTGTCTTAAGTTCTTTGCAGGAGCAGTGTTCACCTCCCATGCATGTGACAGTCAAGCTTTTATAGGTTATCTAAATCAAAGGAATGAGTCTGTGATACTATAATTAACTTAATTCCATTATTGATAGGGTCTTCATTAAGCTAATCCTTGCTTAAAATCTTTTATGGCAAACTATATTGAATTTACATTTTGTTACCATGTTTGAGTTGTCAGTATGTTCATGTGCAAAATCTCTACTTGAACTGGTCTTGTGCCACTTGCTGTACCTGACTATCTGGTATTAAAACAGAAGCAAGGGCAGCACCTACTGCAGATCAGTGTGGCACCTGCCACTGGGAAATGAGATTTGCTTGTCTGCAGAGTAAGGAGAAGAATGCATTCGTTTGGTTTCATAATACTTCCCTAACAAGTTCTAAAAGAATGGTAAGCTGATAGAAATGTGTGGGTTTTGAATAACAGTAGGGAATATTAAATAGTTTATGTAAATTACCTATTTTAATAAGCAGTAGTGTATATCATTTCTCATTTTTACAGCGTAGAGATCACTGCTGCAGTTTTATCTGGATGTTGTGTTGCCATGAACTTGTAGCAGAGCCCTTGTGTCTAGCTGGACCAGCTTAAGGCTTTTTTTTTCCAGCCTACTTACAGGTTAAACTTATTTTCTCCCAGTTTCTAACTCATTGGTATATAGAATGAGTGAAGCCCCCCAAAATATGCTTTTAGACTGTCAGACCAGGAATTTGTGGTGGAGAATGCATTTTGAGACTCATTTGACAGAGCTAGGTGGGTCAGTTTCGGTTGAGATGGAGCTGTTCTCTCTCTCGGACGCTTTTGCCAATGACTGCTTCATGTGGAAACTAGGGGGAGTTTGAACAGCAACATGTGGGAGCTCAGTGACCTAGAAACAGATGCTGGATCCCAAATTGCCTCCATCGCCCTTCCCACTTCTGCTCCTTTCCTTCTGTAGTTAAACAGCTGGCACATTCTCTCCTGTACCAACAAAAGCATTTTATCTTGACATGGATATCTTGCATCCCCATTCAGGATGGCAAATGTGGTCAAATACCACCTCTAGCAGCCTCCATGCAACCAAAACAGCACCCCTCCACTTGAGAATGAGGTGCTGCAGTTACTAATAATAAGTTTTTGCTTCAACTTTTTTTTAAATCCATGTCTGGAAGTTATTGTAAATTAAAACATTAAATGCATGCTGTATTCAGTCATGAGAATGAACCCACTGCATCTGTTGCAATTGGCAGAAATGAATGCAGCCTCGAGGATCAGGTTGCTGTAATGGATTTGGTCTTGGCTAAAGCTGGCCTGGGTACTTCTCTGCCTGTACCTAACCTGGGATGAAGCCAAACTGACTTGCTATTCTGGGCACGGCAGCGTGTTTGTCTTGCTTGGACTTGGGACGAAAGGGGATGATGAATCTTTGTGCAAGGTAACGTGAGTGGCTGTCAAGCTCTCCCCCAGTTCATTGGGAAAGAATATCTTTTGTGTCCAAGTACACAAGGATTTACAGATGAAAGTGGGAGGGCAGCTGCTATTTCAGTGACCTCTTTCGCAGCGAGATCATAGGCTAAACATAAGTGGTAGCAGGGTTTATACTGCTTTTTGTGCTCGTTCTCCTAAATGGGCAGTCAAGCTTTCTCCTTGAAATCTCTTTGTTTATGATGGGATTGGAGGTTGAGTGAATCAGTACCCAAGTAAGAGCCTGGGAGCTTTTAGTACATTATTTCAGGTGTGTTGGTTTGCATGGCAGTATGTCTTTACTTTCCCAAATGCTACTGACTAGAGCTACAGAACAGTTTTGCTGCCCACATGAAAGTTGAGGACTACATAGTTTTCAAAAACTAATTGTTTTCAAAAACAATTGTTACTGGAAGTGTTTTGTCTGGCTGTAGCTGCAGGCAGTACTAAACATCTTACTTGGAACAGAGATAAAAAAATAAAAAGGGGTAACTGACTGTGCTGTGAGGCACAATTGTGGAGGCACTTGTGTTTCTATTATTCACTCCCAGTATTCTCTTAGTATCGATATTTAGACTTTTTAATAGTAAGCAAAATGACTTCTCCATGGCTTGCTTGGAAGTTATGGCTGTCAGTAGTGGTGAGATTGTTGTGAACAGGCAGCTATAGCACTGAGATGAAAACAATAGCTTGTAGTGCTTGCATACTGCTAGTGAAGGTTTCTCTAACGTGGTAGATAAACAGAAAAATGCTTACTCTAAGTAGAATGAACACATTTTTTTCTCATCAGAAGAGGGCCAAGTGTTAGCATTGGCAATGGAATAAAATATTGTTATTTATCCTGCTTTATGGTAAAGGGATGTCAATAAACAGTTATTTCTGCAATGTACAGCCAAGTTGAGGCTGGAAGATTAAACCCCCACTTAAACATTACTTACCCAGTGGGAAATGTCTATACAGAATAGATTGATTATACTTTTGATATTGATTTGAGAGTGTAGCTGTTGGTAGTGATAGACAGGATTTTTTTCGCATTGCTTATGAGGCACCTGTCTTAAAGGGGTCAGGTTATTGCATATTCTGCCTTTTCTCCCTAATTTGGTCTCTTTTTTCCCTTTAATTTAGCCGTCCAGTGGAAAAGTTCCCTGTACTAGCAGCAGCTCACGAGTGACTGAGTTTTGCTTCATCTCTGTAGTGTTTTTATTATGTAATTCAGGTTTGTTTGGAGCCTGTGGTCTTTAAAATTCCATGGGATAGGCATTATTATCAGAAACATCAAACTTCATATGGAACAAACTTCATGTTGATTTCTGGTTTGCAGGCAGTGTCTTGTTGCTTGATGCCTAGTGTGCTGTATTTATACATAGATACAGTGCTTATATGTATGAAACATGCTGTTGCACTTGTATGTAATATCTGCTTAAACAGAAAGTTGTATGTATTTCTGAGCACATCTTCTGGCTCTTGGCTACTGTTTTGTGCTCATTCCTGGAGGAATCCAGGTTGAATGTCTCCACTCCTTCGTTCTCTTCGAGGTTCTTGCTTGAATAACTACTTGTATCAAAAATACTAGGGTGTAAACTGTCTTGAAGAATTGCATAGTGGTTACTGGAGTCTTCTGTCATCGGAGGAAGGCAATGAGGCTTATTTACTGATGGAGTTGGAGGGAGGATAATCACATTGGCACTCTGTACATCTACTCAGCTTCCTATTGGAAGACTTCAGTCCTAGGAGCTGGCAGATTGTGTTATGTAAAGATTTTCTTGGGATATCCATAAAAACGGAGTTTTCCTATGTTGCAGATGTGCCTGGATACTCAGCCTTTATTCCTAACGTCAGGTATCCTGGAGAATTTTGCTGCATCTTTTATCATATTATATATACTGAGGCTGTCTTTCCTGAAGACACTCAAAACACTGGTGTCTTCTGCGCTTTCCCTTCTTCCTTCCACCTCTGCCTCATTAACAAAACCACCAAAACACAGTACCTCTGTATCCTCTTCCTCCACCCAGGAAATCCCAAGGCCAACCACATACGTGTGTTTTACATGCACTTGAGGTGGCTTATGCATTGCTGTTTTAGGGCTTCTTGGCTGGGGAATAATCCTTATGGTGGATTTCCATAGCACTGACTACTTGTATCTTGGTACTTCTGGGATCAGCAGACTTCCTTTGAAGTATAAGCTTTTTCTAACTCTAGTCAATAATAGATCCAAATACTCCTTGTAACTACAGTAGGATCTTCATAGACTCACAGAATGGTTAGAGTTGGAAGGGACCTTAAAGATCACCTAGTTTCCAGGGACACTTTCCACTGGATCAGTGCCATCCAACCTGGCTTTGAACATCTCCAGGGATGAGGCATCCATGACTTTTCTGGACAACCTGTGCCAGTGTCTTACCACACTCACAGTAAAAAAATTTCTTCCAAGTATCTCATCTAAGTCTCTCCTCTTTCAGCTTAAGACTGTTACTCCTTGCCCTACCACTACATATTGTGCCTGTTCAGAACAAAGCAGTAATGCCCTGTGGCTTGTTTTTAATGTGCAGGCAGACATCATGAAACTGAAGTTCGGCATGACTGGTAGTAAATGCTAAGCTAAGTAAAGTAAATGCTATTTACTTGCTTTCTCACAAAACTTGTATTGACTATTGTGGTCTCTCAAATTAGGGCTTATTTCATAAGAAAACTTCTTCTCCAGAGTCTTACTACCTGTCCTTGGACAAATTGAGGGGTGTTCTCATTTCCCTTTGTCATAGGAGAGTTTTCCCTCTGGGAAAATAACTTTCATTGTTTTGCTATTAAGTTCATGATGCTGTGAGCATGCTAGGATTGACAACACAAAAATAAGGGGAAAATAGTCACCATCTCCAACGGGAAAGTGTGGTCTTGTTCCTTAGGTCAGAACAGGACACTTGTGGGAAATACAATTACTAGGGACTTTTGATATCACGAAACATAAAATCCTATTGCAGAAAATCCATTTTTGAAAGGTGATGGAACAAATCAATTGGTACAGGTAAAATTATCCCTGGGTGGGGGAAGAAAACTCAAAATTCCTCCCTTTTGACTTCCCTTCTTAAAGGAAGACTGAAAGTGGAGGATAACTTCCCATACCTTAACAGGCAAAATATTTTGCAGTACAGAATTTTTTATGCAATAGGATTTTGGAAAAGAGCTGAGAAGGTATTGAATAAAAAAAATGACTGAGGAGTTTTAAATATTGAAAATAAACATCTGAAATATTTCCTTGGTTAGTGGTGTGAGTGGATTTTGGTACATAGAGAAGAATTTTGTGCCCTGAAGGTGGGGATGTGTGATATTAGCTGTTAGGAAATCGGAAGCTGCATGGCTACACCTCCAAAAGTCCCCCTGGGAAACAGAGGTACTGTAATTCAAAGAGTAGGTAGGCAGCAATATGAGTAAGTTAATACTGCTTTGGTGGAACAGCAAACACTTGAAAGCTATGCTAGAAGCATTATGAGTAGCAAATAATAATTCTCCAGTTGTAGTAGGCCCTTCCATTTGAGTCTGTGGCTTCTTGCAAGAAGCCACAAAGTGGCTGTGAGTTTCTCTTCATTCCTGTGTGTATTTTTAGAAATGAAGTACTAGACCATAGATTAAGAAGAAACTTGTGTTCAGGGTGTGTGTGGTGTAGGGAACATATTTTCATTATAAAGTAAGCATTAGGCTAGTAGGGAAGAAAGTCAGATTATTTAATCTCATTACAAGGATGGTTCTATGAAGTCTTTGTGCACTTTAAAAAGCACAAATGTGAGAAACAGCAGGATGAAGGAGTGAAGAGAAACAGATCGTAGCTGAATGTTGCTACTGAGTGATAAGGCAGATGTTCAGAAACAGGATAGCAGGGAAGCTGACATGGTCAAATAGCTGTCATGGATAGGAACGCACTGTTACCAGAACAGCTCTGGATGTTCCCGCTGTGTTTGTAAACTCAGAAATTAATTTCTCAGCAGTAGGTGAAGTGCTGGTGTTTCCTGAAGTTCCTGCTGCTCCCATAGACTACAAGTTTTAGTGGTAAAGCCTTTTCCTTTCTTGCAAAGAGACTTGAGTGGGGACACAGGCAGGGATTTGCCTCTGTTTTCTTTCTTTAGGCCTGTGCTGTAAATTACTTCAAAGACCAAAGAACCTGAAGCGTTCTGTGCATATCAGGAGGGGTTCTGCAAACAGTCTGCAGGCATTTCTCTCTGTTAGTCAACAGGGTCTAAACAGTAGCAAGTGTTAATTCAGTGTAACACCAGGACATTGCTCTATAACACTGTGTAAGGACTAATACTATATAAAGGACTCTCGGGCATACTTCTGGCATCAGCCTTTGTTTGAATTTAATGGAATTATAAGGCAAAAGCTCATTCTTCTCTCTGGCTGCTTTATTTTGCTGCACAGGCCTGCTGGCCTGTTTCAGCCCAGGAATGTTGCTGTTGTCTTCCTAAGAGTGAGTCATGGTAGTAGGAAGCATCTTTGTAGGGGAGCATTGCTGCCTGAGCTATTAAAAACAGTGTCAGTTTGGAGTTACCAGCTTAAAAATAACATGGAATTTGCCATTACAGCAGCTAGTTGATAAGCAATTACTCTCAACTGAACAGAACATTAACAGAAAAAAACAATTGCAACAAGAACAGCTGCTAGTTCTGAAATTAAACACGGCAGTTTTCAGACACTTACCTGTGGTATGATTTCTCACCCTTCTCACACCTGTTTTTAGAATAATATAAATCCATCTGTGGTTAGAAGGTGCAAGAAGGACTTTGGGCATTTCCTGCACAGCTGGTGGTGTGAAGAAGCACCTAAAATTGATGAAGCCTGTAGCCAACTGCATGTGCTCTGCAGGTGATACAGCAGCTCCAGATCTTCTCTGACTTGAGATTATTCTTTAGTATGAAATTAGGTCATCACGTAGATCCTAAACTCAAGTTTCTTCTTTGTTGCTTTGTCAAGCAGAAAGAATATCTGAATACATGGGAGATTGAAAGACTGTTATGGGTCATTCAGTGTTGTGGGTTAGCATCTTTCCAAGTTTGCTTTGTGTGTAGTTTACCTCATTTTATTCCTCTGTTCAGAAGTGAACCTGGTTTCGTACCTATCTGCAGTTGCATAACCCTCTTTCTTTCTAATACAATTCTCTTTGCCAACTACTAGATATGCTTACATGGAAAGAATTTTATTACAGCAAGTATTTTTAGCTGGCTTAAGCAGAATTTTGTGGGAATAGGGAAAGAGGAAAGAACCATCAGCCTGTTCTTTTTAGGCTACCAGCATGTGTTCCTTGGACCCACTCTGCTCCATTTGGCACTCAGGTAGTGTTCTGGTCTACTGTTGGTATATCCAGAAATAGTAACAATGTAAGACCATTAAAACACCTTGTGTTGAAAGACCTGTGACAGCTAACTTCTGAAGTGACTAAACAGTATTTTGCCTTGTGGTGAAATTAAGGTCCTCAGAAATATGCAGTGCCCACCCCTTGAAGGGGCAAAAATATTTCTAGTTAGGCTTAGCTGTAGCTTCTTCAGAGTTTGAATTGACTCTGACCTTGCTATTAAAATAACCCAGTTGTGGATAGGGTTGATCTTTCAGATGCTCCATTTATAGCAGACAAAGTCAGCATGCCAAAGTAATGATGTAAATTACTCAGAGGAACCAACCAAACGTTCCCCAAATGTTTAACTTTGGAAAGTAGCACCTTTGCCTCTACAGTGCATGCTCTATGCCTGTATTTACATTGTAAATGTAGTGCTTCTAGAAGGTAGCCATGGCTTTTGAAGTTGGCAGTGGACAGATTTACTGGAAGTTTAGGGTGCTGTCTTTGTGCCTGAAGCCTGTGTTTTAGTTAGCTTCTAAGATTTCAAGACTGTCATTTAAGGTTTTGTACTCCACCTGAAGTTCCTAGATGGGATTGAGAAGATATACTTGAAATGTTAAATATAACTCATTTCGATTGTTCTTCTCTAAGTATGGTAACTGTGGAGCCTTTTTTTGGTGACAGAATCAAGTTCCAGAATAAATTCAATGATGTTTACAGGGTGGATTTGGAGAAACTCTCTTAAAGCTGAAGAGGTCTCTGCCTTAGACCAGAGGAGGAGATAAAAGTAAGGTCTTAAATTGGATGGGAAAGTAATAAAGTACTGTAAATCTGAGAACACAAAGTATGGATATGCAGAACAGAAATAGCTGAGGGGAGAAAAAGCATGGGAACCGCAAGTATCCATTTGCTTACCAGAGTGGTAGCATGGTTAATATGCAGCTAATAAGGAAATGCAGTGAAATACACTAGTAACAACTAGATATTCTCAGTCTGTGTCAAGTTTCTTCTGATGCTTTTAACTACAGCTGGAGTATTATGCCAAAAGTTGATAATACTGAAAAGCGACTGGAATTGAGAATCAAGTTAAAAACTTGTCAGCTCTATGTATGGTAAACTTTACTAAAGATGTTAATGGTCTTCCTGCCCAAAGCAAGATGGGGCTCCCTCTGTTTGGAGGACTGTGAGTACGGATAGTTGCCATATATTTGTTTTGTCTGACCTGTAGTTAATGCCGAAGCAGAATCCTGTTTTGACTTCCACTGGGTTCTTATTAAGCCTTTCAGTGGCTCTGATATTACCAGTAACTTTATTTGGGTAAGTAATTTGTCACGCTGCTAAAAAATACAGCAACTATCTATGTGAAGGTTGCTATGCAGTTTTATATAATGCATAAAGATCAACCCTGACTATCAAACTCTGCCTTAGTATTCTTCTTAAGAGTACAGTGCTTGGAATATTTGTGGACATCATCATGTCCCTGAATACAACATTCAAGTCAACTCTTTGAACAGACGAACACAATTTTACATGATTGCTGCTTCTGTATTTACTGCATTTTATAACAATTTTTCTTTTCCTTTTAGCTTTACCTTCAGGCCAGAATGAAAGGAGACTGGGCAAGACTTGTACGTCCTACACTACAGTTTGGTCTCATTGCTGCATCTATCTATGTGGGTCTCTCACGTGTTTCTGATTACAAGCATCACTGGAGTGATGTCTTAACAGGACTCATTCAGGGAGCAGTGGTAGCTGTGCTCATTGTAAGTAATTCCTGAGGGATGCTTAAGGGGTACATGTCCATACACATGTGGTGCCTTGGAATTGCAGCCTGTGTTCAGAGGAAAGCAGACCTGTCTTCCTAATGCTTTGAAAATTGCTGGACAAGGGAAACAACTCCTTGAAGTGGGTGTAGCAACAGTATTTTGGGGAGTGAGGCAGGCTCTGGGCCAATGGTGAGATAAGTGGCTGTTTTAGCTGTTAAGACTACATGAAATTGGCTTTCCTTTTAACAGAGATGGAAACAGTCAACTCCAGAACTGTGTGGGTCTCTAGATATACCTTGTGCTTCCAGGCAAGTTCTAAATCTCAAGTACAATAGCAGAGAGAACTGTGTACAAGGTCAGCAGGACAAAAACTGCCTTTAAGGATAAAGAAAGCACAAAAGGGTCTGCCTCTGCTAGTTTATACAGCCTGATTTCAGTCTGATGGGAAACTAAAAGCCTTCACCATTTCTTGTGTGCATTTGGAGTGTTAAAAGGGTGTTTACAACAACCAGCATGTGGAGCTTAGTTGTACTGGTAAGTGAAAAGCTGTGTCTCAAGGAACAGAATCAGCTAAACCATGCTGACTTTGTGGCAGCAACTGTGCTGGCTGTCACCAAAGTGCTGTGACTGAGTCATCCATGGGACGGGACAGACCAGACAGGGTTGTTCAGAGATGTGAGCTCTGAGGTCATACTGCAGAATTCAGTTACCAAGAGCTGAGGCTCACCTGAAGAACCACCTTCAAGGTAAATGCTCTCTCAGCTGAAGGGTATGGTTCATTTCAAGATAAAGCTTTGTGTAGATGACTGATTGCAACAAGTAAATCTTGGAGCAGCTCTGGGAAACCATACCTCCTGCATTAGCTGTTATTAAATAGCTGCACGTTCACTATAACATACTCCAACCCCTCATTTCTGTACAATCTCATTTTTTAAAGAAAAGGAGCACAGGGACTGAGAAACATTAGGGAGGGAAGAGCCGAGGGCATTTTTATTAGGAAAACAAGTTTAGTGGAGGGTGTTTGATTGCGAGGGTGTCTTTAGAATTCATCTTCAGAAGCAGAAAGCTGAGGAAAGAAAGTGTACTGGGCAGCAACTAAAAATGGAGCATTCGGTTGACTTGAATTCAGTGTTCTGTGGAAGCTGAAGCAGCACGCTGGGTCACCAGCCAGCCCTCAGTGCAGAAGGTGGTTTCTTCTGCTGCACTGAACTGTGTTCTGCAGTTCACAGGTTTGCAGTGGGAGGGGAAGAAGGGGATGAGAGGTGGATTCTTATTTATTGCAGTGCATGCAGCACTGTACCCACCTCATCTATAAGTATGACTTGACAGAGGGAAGACAGCAAGCTGCAGAATTGGATCAAGGCATGTGTCTCGTATTCTGTAGCTGTGAAGGAAGTCAGGTGGCAAGTTCAAAGGAACGCAGGAGAGGATAGTGTAGGCAGAGGTGCCTTTACAGCTGCTGGAGCTGTTGGTTACATAAAGGTATTGCACGGGGAGAACTGCTGTGAACCTTGCCAAGGACATGAATCCAAGTTTGATTTAACCAGCTTTTAGAGAAATGCAAGTGAGCGACAATCCAGAGAATAACAGTCACTAACTTTTGAACTCTTCCTCAGCTAAAGCAGAAGCTCTTCTGTCCTGTTCTAAATAAATTACAGAATAAATTTAACCATACATGTGATCGTGGGTCCTCAACAAGCATTTCTTTCTCCTTTATTTAGAGTAGTTCAAACTATGGCTATCATAATGAAGCAGTGCCTGCTAAGGGCAGTTAGAGGTGTAGTTAGTACACAGCCCTAATTGTGTACTAATTTATTTGGCTTAAACCATCAGTGATCAAGTGGTCAATGGGGTTATGTGTGTAATAGTGGGAGAAAAAGACTAGAAGAACAAGATGCAGGAATTTTATCAGATTTCCTAGCAATTTTCTAATATTTGAATCAGTTTGAACTCTTATTAGTTTTCACTGTGGAATTAACCATCTGCAAATGCATTTACCCATTGTTTCAAAGACTTACAAGTGCAGGAACCTAACACTAATTTGTTTGCTTAGGTTGTGTATGTGTCTGACTTCTTCAAAGAGAGAGGATGTACGTTTCAACCGAAAGAAGATTCCCATACAACCCTCCATGAGACTCCAACAAATGGAAATCACTTTGGCAGCAATCATCAACCATGAAGAATGAACCACCTCACTTGTCTTGTGCTCTGAAAGGAATCAAGTCTAACTATGTAATATAAGTAAATGCCTTTAAGGGACTGCTGCTGCTGCTTTTGGATGCTCACTTTACCTGTATATAATAGCACCTACCACAGTTATTGTATATTTAAACCTTAAATTTCTGTTCGTTCAAGCTCTTGCTTTAAAGAAAAAATCTATTTGAATTGTAAATTTTTTATTGAAAACATGGTTAACAGCTATATTACATACAATGCTGTTTATACATGCCTTGTTGAAGCAACTGTGGTTTAAGTACACACTATTAAAAATAATGACTTGAGATGGAAGTAGCACGTGAAGCTGATGAATGTGTTCCTTAATGTGAATCTAGTACTCTTTTTTTTTTTTTACAATACCTTCTGTTACAGGTAAAGGCTTGCAGCAAACACAATATCTCTCTTGATTTTTGTAATCCCTATTAAAAAGGAAAATTGTATTAATATCTAGCAGTCATAACTGACACAATCAAGTATAATTACAAGCATGTACTACTTTGCAGTAGAGGAAGTGTTACAGGTCATAAATGCAGGTTGTGTCACAAACTTTAGTCAATGTGCATCAAAACACTACCCCTTTAAGTCAAACTTTGTAACAGTGACATTCTCTAGAGAGGGCAAGAAGGCTGTTCACCACTCCATCAAGAACAGACACATTACCAAATCATTCACTCACACCCTGCCCTCCCTGCCCCCCCCCCAAAGTGTCCTTTCCTATGCTTTCTAGAATTACTTTTTATACTGTGGAAGTGAAATACATACCCTCTGCAAACTTGTTTTCCAACTCTGTGTTTCCAATGGCTTTTGCAGCCTGGCACATCTGCCGAAGCAATTCTTCGAGCCTTCTCATGCAACGAATTATACTCCCTATATAAAAAGAGTGAGGGAGAACTTTGTATGCCCTGCCACATCATGTCACTGAATAATTCAGCTACCTGAGCCCACAGTGGACCCAAGAAGTAGTTCCTTCTCCAGCTCCTTCCATTAATTTAGAAGCCAATGCTAAGAATAGATGTATGTCTTAAGCTTGGTTTCTGTTTAAAAGTAGATTTCTATGTCAGGCATTTCCCTGAAACTATCTCCAAAAGCCTGTCCTGTTCTTTTCACAATCTCTATAAAATATATTCAAAGAACTCTTGGCTGTTTACTAATTCCTGTTGGATTTTTCCTTCAAGTATTTGCTAACACTTCCCTCAAAAACCATACCGTGTTGGGGGATTCACAAGTTTGCTGCTTCAAGAACCAGCATACGTATTTTTTGTACTGTCCCTAGTCTTTATTTGGCAAAGCCAGTGAGACAGGGAGGGGCCTACGTTAGCACTCTGCTGCCACTCAGCAGTCTATGGAACATGCTACCCATTATGTGCCTACAGTACTGCACACAAGCTCACTCTTGGCATAGCTTCTACACTGCAACTTAATACCTGCTGTAGTTTGTTACACATTCATCTCCTTGTTTACCTTACATAACAGGTTTTGCATAGTGACTGTCAAATGCTTATGCTCTTCTAGTAGTACACAAACAGTATGGTCATTTTCTCCAACAGCATCTCACATCTACAATCAAAATTACTATAGGCACTGTAACTGTCATAGGGTAAATATGGGATGGACTGATTGGGGGCCCTGTGGAAAAGGACTTGGGGGTGCTGGTGGACAAAAAGCTGGACATGAGCTGACAATGTAAAGAAAGCCAACCATGTCCTGGGCTGCATCAAAAATGTGACCAGCAGGTTGAGAGGAGGTGATTCTCCCTCTGTATTCTGCACTGTTGAGACCACACATGGAATGCTGCACTGGAGCCCTCAGCACAGGAAAGACACAGACCTTTTGGAGTGTGTCCAGAGAAGGGCCATAAAAATGATTAGAGAGATGAAACACCTTTCTTGTGAGGAAAGGCTGAGGGGGGTGGGCTTTTTCAGCCTGGAGAATGCGCCATGGAGATGTCATCACAGACTTTCAGTACTGAAAAGGGGCTTTTTTTTAAGAAAGATGAGGAAGACTTCTCAGCAGGGGCTGTTGCGATGGGACAAGGGTACTGGTTTTAAACTGAAAGTGGGTAGATTCAGGTTTGGAACAGGTTGCCTAGAGAGGCTGCAGATGCCCCACCTGTGGAACCATTCAAGGTCAGGATGGATGGGGCTCTGAGCAACTGGATCTAGATGGAGATGTCCCTGCTCACTGCACGGAGGCTGGACTAGACTCCCTATCTATGATTCAATGAAATACTAGCTCTGGACTACCTGAAGAAAAACAGTCCACATAAAAAGAATATTCCACAAAGCTGTTGGAAAAGTAGGAAGTTAAGAAAAGTAAAATAATGCGTGCTCTTCTAAAAAAAAATTCATATGGTACCGGTAGGCCATGTCAGTTTCTACAGGAAGAATGGTTTGTGTGAGGGCAGCAGTCTATAAAGCCCACTGCAATGACACCATGTGAAAAAAATCCACCGGTAGTGTTACAAGACACAAAGCCAAAGTAAGTGAACCATGGGCAGCAACCCCAGAACAGCTGCGCTGCTCTGTGCAAGCCTAGGCTTGGCTCTCAGAGATCCTGCTCATCTACAAGGCCAACCCTGACAGCCATTCTAGGGAGCATGCATTTGCAGGTAGTGTTGCTGCAGATTTTTTTTTGTGTGTGGGGAAAAAGAAAGCATTTTTGGAATAAATGTCTCTGCTTGCTTACACAATACAAAACAGTTATTAATATGATACTTAGCTCAGTTTACCCTTCTTCCTCACAGCTTTAAAAAGCTTCTCCAATTTCATACACGCATTTCAGCTTATGACAACTCAACAGCCAATCAACACTGCTCCAGACTGCAGCAAGCATGCTTGCTCTTGGAGCACTGTCTTACACTGCAATCAGAAAAGGTACCATTTACTTAGCACAACTACAGGCTTTCATGCTGCTCTTCACTGCACCCAAGGGGATTTTCAAACACTTGACCGTCAATACTAAAAACTAGCAGAACACTATCTTTAGGCTTCTGAGAGTTGAAGGTTTCTGATTCAAGGCTTCTGTCTAGAAAAGTCCTGCCAATGCCTTGTTAGCCTGATGGCAGCATTGAACATGAATCTCCCACTCACGAAGAGCACAGTATTTTAGAAAGCACTTATTAGTAAGTTGGGGGGCAGGTGATGAAAAATTAGGAAAAAAGAATGGTGGCTTCCAATGCAGTCTCTAATGGCTGAGCAATTTTTTACCTCTTTACTAAAGTGGTGCACAACAGTGAACTGGGATTCGCCGCAATAGTGGCAAATCTAGTGATTTTCTAATTCCACATTGCCCAAAAGGCAAAGAGACAAATACACCTCCATTTAGAGCTTCAATAAGCCATCATGCTGTTAACTCATGGTAACAATCTCTACTGAAATTAATACAAGAAGCACTGATGCCTAAAATGAAAATTTCTACTTGAGATCAAAATAAGCACACTCGGGTTTTTCGTTTGTGTTTGTTTGTGTTTGTTGTTTGTATTCTGTTTTTAAATTTCTTTGAAATCACTGTAACGACTTTGCTAACCAGGACAAACTCCCCCAGGATTTAGCAACCCCACGTTGCATTTAAGATAAGTGTAACTGACAGTGGATGTCTGATGAGCTTTCCTTCCTTTTGGACAAAGCACAGAGAATCAGCCCATTAAGAGTTACATGAAGAATCATTGCTGAAAGTGCTCAGCTTCTCTAAACAGACCCATAAGATCTATTTTTGAGGGATCTAGCAGTTGACTAGACCAAAGCAGACTGACTAGCCACTGCCCAAATATGGTAAATCAAAATGTTACTGTCCTAAGTATTCCGAACAGTCAAGTGCCAATGTAAAGATAGAAACCAGGTACTGCTTCTCCTTTTGTGATTCTTTTACCTGGGGGGGGTCTAGGACAACTCTCTGCAGCCAACTCTCTGTGGGACTATATGCAGAGAGTCCCAAACCTAAACCCTATCCCTATCCCTGTCCCTGTCCCTGTCCCTATCCCTAGTTGTCCCCATAGAGAGTTGGCTGTGTAGAGTTGTCCTGCAGAGTGTTGTCCCCTTATATACTTACGGTGCCTCTACAGCAACTATAAGGCTCAGACATTCACTGCAATAGAATTAATTTGTTGAATGCAGAATCAAAGACTGCCAGGATTCCAGTTGCTCACAGGCAACCTGCTTTTGAAAATTCCTGGGACTATGCACTGGATTACAGAAGTGCATGAATTCCTATTTTTTTTAAGGGCTCCCATTTGCAGCTGTGTACATACAAACAAGAGAGCAGCATTTGAGACAGGCATGATAATGATGACAGTAACAATCTCAAAAAGAATTTTCAAGTATCAGTCGTTACATGCAGACTTGTAATCTGGTACGCCCCTCCCCGCACTGCTCTTCACAACTCTCAACACAGCTGGTAGAAGATGAAATTAGGGCTTTCATTCTGGGTTGACCTTCAGATAGATGGCTTGTCTTTTTATAAACTACCTGGACTTTGATTCATCATGTTTTTAAAGTGATGAAAACTCATCAAGTGATGCCCCTCCTCAAGGGGCAGTTTCTAGTACTCTCAGTAACCAAATTAACCCAGACTACATCCAGGGTTTCAAATATCTGCATTACACTGCTGTGATGAACAATCCAAGACAGAGATTTGGTTACTACCTCTCACTTCGGCATTAAGAAACCAGGAAGAACTTTCAATTTACCACGTAAACAAAGTTCTTAACTGTAATGAGGACAAGCCAAGAGCTATACTTCTCAGTGGCCAGCACTCAGAATACAGTATTTTTTCTTTAACTAGCAAGGGTAAGCAATAGTTAAGATTTTTGAGTTTTATAGAACGTTTTTTAAAAGGTAAAACTATCCCTTTAAAAACATCTCCTACAGATTCTAAAATATCAACAGTAAACAATTTGTTTCCCCACTTAGTTTCAGCCATGCAGATATTTGAATACCTCTGAGTTAATAAATTTTGTGATCTACTATAGGGTTATTTTGAGTTAACATTCCGTGTTATGGAATTATCATCTCACACTTCCTAAGGAAGAATTGATTAAAGTACCTTCAAAGACATCAGTCATTTTGCAGATGTGAGCAAAGTTAGCTCCATTTGCCCATGTATACACAACATCCATTAGGTTGGGTCTGAAAGAATTTAAGTAGTTTTCTTCATCAATTTCCAGTTTTGCTTCTGCTGACACCTTGGCGATTCTTTTTGCACACTCCTTTGAAACAAAATATTTTAAAAATATGTTCAAGCAGATTAAGTGTTTAACCAAGAGAAACACTTGTATATTATTAGGTACTGCACACAGGGTGAGGTTTCCTTTTCAGTGTGAGATTATTCAGAATCAGAAAGCAAGACACAACTTACATTGAGTCTGTCTGCATTAACAACTTGCAGTATAGTAAGCAAGCTTATAAAGTTTTTAAAGGCATGTGCTAAATTAGTAGAAAGATTTCTTGCAAACAAGATAACCTGTTATTACATACTGCAAAACTACATGCAGTGTCAGCCAAACTCACTGATGATCCAAAACCAAGTCCTCCCCACGCACTCATTATAGTTTATTCACACTTTACTCATGTTAACATTAACCCTGAGCTCAGACGGAGTATAATGGACAGATTACCTGCATCTGCCGAAGTGGTCCTGCCAACTGCTCTGTCAATTTTGGCATTTCACTGGACTGAAAAAGAAGACATTAAAAAATCTCATGCAGTTCCATATATTTGCTCTACAAATTAAATGCAAAAATAGAAGTTCAATGTGTGCCAGTGCCATCCTAAATTACTCAAATAATTTCTCAAACCTTTTACCAAACACTAAAATTTGCTGAATTCCACAAGTACTTGTTCTTCAAATTAAATCAGAAAATTAAATCTTTCTGTATAGTAGGCCAGCAGCATGGAAAAAACAACACCTCTTTCTTAATACTTCAAAAAGGAAAGGATAAAAATGCACAACAGCTTGGACTGTTTTGGCCAATTTCAGGAACTGCATTATAAACAATACTCTTGGTAGACAAGAATGTCTAGAAATCATGAACTGAAAAAGTAACTCACGTTCTCTTGAAATACAAAACAGCTTAGTAGTGCAGTTGCTTGTTCGGCAGATAAGTCATTGAAGAGACCATTGAACATCATTTCTGTCAGGAGCAGCTCATCAGCACTAAAATAAAGAGAAAGAGAAAGAAGCTTAGGGAGAAAACTTACTGAAATGTAATTTTTAAATGAAGAAGTATGAATCCATTTTGTGAAGCAATTGGATGCAGATAAGCAACAACAGCTTCTTTATTTTCCTTACAGGAACACCAAATACTAACATATTAGCTTTTTAAGGGAGATGCTAATTAGTAAGAGTGACTGTAGTTTAGAAAAACTAAAAGCTTTTACTGAACTACAAAGTATCTCTCCTGATAGTTTATGAAAGTTAGTATTAACAGTTGCTTTAGTCAGTTTTTATTACACAGGACATCAAGAGATTGAAAAGAACCAGAGTGCGACAATTCATAAAAAAGACTATAATTGGTACTGGGGCTGCCCAAAACCGATTCCACTGGGTATTTTCCAAGATATTGAAAAGAGGAAGAAAAATCTGATTTAATTTACTTGTAGAATAAAGACTTAATAAGGAATTATAAAATGAATTGCATTCCCACAACCCTATGGTGGCAATTAGGCTGTATTACAAACTTGTCAGCAACTTGGTAATCGCTGACAAATTACACCTTTATTTGTGAATCGCTCTGTACTGAGAGTCCTGGGAAGCGAAACCATTGAAACTGAGACCATCCTCTCATATAATGTACAGTATTAAACAAAAATTCACACTATTGCCTAAGCTATGTAAGAAAACAACCATTGTTTCGGTATTTCAAGTTGAAAAATGTATTGTATTTTGTGCTTAAGTCACTATTTTCTCTACTTTGATCAATAAATTCCCTTTACAACACAGATCACGCAGTCTCTGAAGAATCTTTCTTCTAAGTGTCTCAGAATTTTAAAATACAAACATGACATACTAATTTCAACAATGACAGTAAAGCATGTATTCATTACAATAATCACTTTGTACAGAAACCAATTACCTGCTGATTTCACAAGCGACCCGTCCTTTCATCTCAATAACATCTGAGGATGTGGCAAACCCTAGTCTTCTCAAAACACGCTTGCGGAATTTGAGTTCATCCATTTGTAATACAGTTCTGGCTTTTTTAAGTTCTCGCTTTGCTGCTTTAATATCCATAGCAATCTGGGGGGTCAAAGGGAGAGAAACTACATGTTGCTCTTTTAACAGATGCAATTGTTTTAAAGCCATTCTTCTAAGTCACATAAAGGCGCCAGAACATCATTATATGGACATACTAGTTGACACCGACTCACCTAACTCCACTAAAAGGAAAGTTTAAAACCAATTTAAAAAAAAATTGAGTTCCATTTACCCAAAGGAAACCATGGCAAGTTTGGAATGTTAAAACTGTTTACCCAGAGTTGGGGAAAAACCCAACCAGCACAGACCAAAAAACCACAGAAGTAATCTTTGGTTGAGAAATGACCACTCATCTTTTTGAGGAAGGCCACAAAAAGGATCAGAGGGATGGAACAACTCTCCTATGAAGATAGGTTGAGAGAGTAGGGCTTGTTCAGCCTGGAAAAGAGAAGGCTCTGGGGATACCTTCTTTAACACCTTTCAGGAATTAAAGGAGGCTTATTAGAAAGATGGAGTCACACTTTTCTGCAGGGCCAGTTGCAATATAACAAGGAGTAATGGTTTTAAACCAAAATAGGGTAGACAGAGCAGATGTAAGGAAGCAATTTGTTAGGATGATGGCAGTGAAACACTGGAACTGGTTCCCAGAGAGATGGCAGAAGGACCATCCCTGGAAACATTCAAGATCAGGTTGGATGTGGCTCTGAATAATCTGACCTAGTTGAAGATGTACCTGCTCACTGGAGGGGAGTTGGACTAGACAGCCTTTAGAGGTCCCTTCCAGCTCAAAACATTCTATGATTCAATAACCTTCTGAGATTTGTACTATATCTCAGCTAACTAACTATTCAACCAATGTAACCCAAAGGCATTATTTCCTGTTTCTAGAGCTTCTCCAGTCTCTTGTTTTTTATCGTAATTGCTGTTAACAAACTGACAGCAAGGTGTACAGTGCAGACACCCTTGCAGAACTCTGCTTGGTCCATCAGGTCTTACCATATACAACTACCTCTCACCTGTGAAGCAATTCCTGGAGAATCTGTTTTCTGTAGCAGCATGGAAACATAAGAGCTGTTTTTGTGCACAACCAGTTTCAGTCCAGCACAGTACAACTCTATACAAAATAAGTAAGTGCATTGCTTCCTGCCAGGAGCCAACTCGGGAAGCAGCAATGATTCATAAACTACACTCCCCAAGCTGATAAGCCCTATCAATTCAACTTAGCTCTGCACAAGCATAATAAAAATGACCAGTTTCAACTATCTGTGAAGATTTTACCTACACTGTATTGCGCTATGCCTTCTCAGTGAAAAGGACTCCAGTGGCATCATTGTAACCTTACCTTCTTTCTAGAGGTACTTCCCATCTGGTATCAATCAAGGGCATAAAACCAACTAAGCCAGTTTATCAGTGAGAGTCAATCATTTTACTGCATTTTAAAAGCATTATTTGGGCTCTATTAATTTAAAAACCATCATTTGGACTTTGTAAACAAAACAAGTAAGAAGGGAACTACCACTATCACTTCAGCTAAATACAAATATAATGCTTTACATCATAATTTTTACCTGTGCTTTTTTTTCACAAAGTTTGTATACAGTTTCCAAGTTGGGATCATTGTGAAGAGGATGTGAATACATCCTATGCTCAAATGCCTCTACTTTCTGGATTACTTTTTTCAGTCCTTGATCTTTGATGCCCATGTCATCAATAGGGTCTAGTAATGGTACTCCATCAGGAAACCGCTTCTGTACTTCCTAAAAGGAAAAGAATATATTTATTGTAAGATTAGTAAAAGTAACATAAACTATGTTTTTACAAATCACCTGGCCCAACTTCAGAGAGACAGTAGCATAGGTTTGTTGTGTGATGTTTCAGCGGTTTCAAATGACTGTTGACAAGGAGAAACAATTAACATACATCATTGGCTTCCAACCCCTTTTAAGAATATGGCTGAAGGTGTGACACAAGGTTTAGACAAATGTCTTTAGAACAAGTTGTCTTGGGTTCAGGAGCACTTCACTAATGAGAGCACAGTGCTTCCACAGCCTAGCAGAACTTACTTGTATGGACTTTAATACACTTTGCCTGTTGTCAACAGGCCTCAGGTCTTTCGGTATGTAAAGTCGGACACTGCTGATAGCCGAGAGAAGATGCACCAAAACAGGGACAACCTATAAAAAGAGAGCGAAGTAACTGATAAATCAGTAAAAAATATATTTATTGTTACTGTTACAAAGCAAAACTTTTCAAAGGAAGAAAAAAAAACTTGTGTACGTAAGGACACAGCAGTGGGTAAGGTGACATCAGGAAGCAGGAAAATGTGAGTAATGAGATAAAGTATTAATAAAGAAGGCAAGTATGTTTGTGAAGCTAAATCTGGAGACAAATTGAACAACTGTATCAAGACAAACCATACAGGTTTTCAAATTGAAAATTTTAAATAATGCAAATACTTTGCAAACAATTTAAATTTAATTTTAGGATGCGATAGCCTTGCAAAGTTCAAGGGGCTTGAAAACCAAAAAAGGGTAAAAAAAGAATTCCATTCCCAGAGTCAGGAGATATAGCTAAGAAAAGTATCTGTGAAACAGCACTGCTAAAATTTATTACTCGAGCATTACAAAAATTCTAATTACATTCTCACATCTAGAAGAACAAATGCACGTTACCCACAAAATCCTGCACAAGTGTTCTAAGAAAAGAAACAGCTTATATAGACAGTTGGTTTTCTGCAGATATTATACGGTAAGAAATTCAGTCAAATATTTTGAAAGTTTTTGAAACTTGGAAGTTTCCTCTTCAGTGAAATCAGCAACCATTTAAGAAAGCAGAGTCGGGTCTAGAGCTCCTTTCTCTTTTACCACAGCTTGCAAATCCTTTGGAAATAGAATATTTGTGAACATTTATAAGAAACTACTAAAAATATATATAACTATATTAAATATAGGCAACAAACCTGCATCTCTCCTTTCTCATCAGGTCTGGCTGGCTTTGCAGCCTCAGTAGCAGAATTTTTCAAACTGTCTTTGCTGCAGTGCAGTAGCACTTCAACTACATATAATGGGTCCAGTTCACCAGAATTTGGCTGTTAAGGGCAGAGGAAAAAACAATTCCATAACAGTTATTTTCAACTACCAGAAAAACACACTTGCAAAAATGACCCTTCCCCACCCTCTCCAACTGTAGCATTAGGTGCTTCTTGCCTTTTCTTCTAGATGGAGCTCTTTCATATGCAAACATCTTTGGTAACTGTAATGCAAGGTATCTGCATCATGCTAGCAGTATTTTGCCTTTTTTAAAAAAAAAAAAATAAAATTTGAGGGATCTTTTTTACTTGCAGGTTTGCAAGTTCAAGATTTTCCCCCACAATAAAGACCACAGAAAAATTTTTACACGTAACAGTTCGTATCCACAGTAAACAGGAAGTCACACCTTGCAGGTGACATCTTTATACACCCCAAAATGCACACGTAACACTAGATATTCATTCAAAGAACACAAACATGCAGTGATGGTGGTTAAAAACTGTTGTGCACAAAGCCATAACCTTTTATTATAAGCTAGTTTAAAAAAACTGATGTTAGTTATTTCATGGGATCAATATGCACTAAAGAGTTGCTCAAATACACTTCTACAAGAAAGTATTTTTATGACTTGGAATAGAACTAAGTTATAGGCCTAACACTGCAGGCAATCATTATCTTTCAAAATAACATCTGTCAGCATCTCTGCTTCAATACAAGAGAGAACAGTCTTTTCAAAATCCCATGTTAGCTCAGTTTTACTGAGCAGTATTTTTCATTACAAATCCACAACATACTATTTTCTTTCGCTGCATGCAAAGCAGGGTAGACCTGACAGCATTCCTAAGAGATTCTCAGAAAGACTACAAGAAACTGCCACTGTAAACTAAACAGAAAACCAGGGTTATCCTGTCCTACAAGGCAGGTAATTTCTGCAAAAAATGCAATTACTTGCTGGGGAAGAAACCGTTCCTCTGAAATCTGTCCTGCATTTGCAGAACCCACTCACAGCAATACACAAGACTCATAGTGTTGTTCTCTGTATTAAAATGTTAAAATAACATCCTCGTATATCAAGTCAGTATCTAGTCAAAACCACAGAAAGCATAATGCTGACTTGAAAGAAAAGAAGACTGGACTCACAGCCGCATATACATGCTACACAGAATACTAGAACTGGAGTTATTCACAAACTTATGAGAGGAAAACTAATTCTATCAGTAATTGTATAGTAAACCTATTGATAAAAGAGTACAAACATCATTAACACTTGCTGCTAACACTACTCTCTGTAAGTTTACACATACCAATGACTTTCAGACAATGTTGACCAGATATGACTTAATCTAGAACTGCTTTCTGAATGTGTGCTGTTTCCTTCAGTGGGTTTCCTACAACATTTTATACACTAAACTCTTAAACAGGGACAGCCATGTTTTTTATGGAAGAGTAAAAGGGGACTAGAAAACTCTAAAAATTTGTTAGTCACAGATATCTGCTGTGTCAAGCTTGAATGATTCTTTGGTTCATGCTACATGAGTTCACGTGCTTCAAGAATAAAATTCCGCCCCCTTTGGCAGAATATTGTATGATTAGGTGTACTCCAAGGATTTTAGATTTGCCCTGAAACATCTATTACTTCATGTGTGTGGAAACAAAACAAGACAAGACATCCAGTTGTATCTGTAAACCAAGACATATGGCACAGACAACAAATTCAGATTCCCAGATTAATAACATCAGATTCACTGAAAATTCAGTGACCATGACACAGCACTAAAAACAATGTTTATGTTGTAAATACTATAAACATCCATGAACATCTAAGTATGTAAATTTAATTTTACTAAACAAGGGTTAGAATCACCTAAATAAGGAACCAAATTGCAGCATCTCAAATTTTCACTAACAGAATTTTGGCATCTAGAATCACAGTCAGATGACAACACGGACTATAAACATCACAATGACAAAACTAGCATACTGCTGGTACAATCCACTGGAAATAAAATTTCTTACTTGAAAATATTTGGTTTTTTTTTTTTTTTTGTGAATTCCAAAGCAAACAGTTACTCTGCTGCATAGTTTACTGTACAAAATATAGCAAGCACCGCTGCTTGAAATCAATTCTTTGGTCTCCTGTAATTCAGGATAAAATACTATTTGTGTTCACAACTTTGTGGAACGCTGCATAATGAAATTAAGCTGGAATAACATCTAAATATAATTAACAACTAACATAACTGACATTGACTCATGCTTTCGCTTTCACACAGTGACAAAAAGAATTACTCAGTGAAATACAGATATACTGTAACCCTAAATGTCAATCTTCATTATATATATATTATTCACTAAAAAAAGGACTTAATTAGAAATTGTGCTATAGTAGAGAAAAATCTACCATGAAAGAAAAACCAATAATATACACTGAATTCATCATAATTTCTAAAAGCAATTCCAAAGAACCATCATAGGTTAGAATTGAATGAAGGTTTAAAGACGTGGCATAATAGCGAAACATTTACAATACTAACTACGTATACTACTACATTAAACAGTAATGGGGAAATATATCTATATCCCAGGATAAAAATGCATTGCATAGACACACCAAAATGGGTAAATAACAGCTATTTAAAGTAAATTTTTTTGCCTCTGCTCATACAAACTAGCTTTTCCATACTGGTTTTAAAATTTACATTTAAAGTGCTTTAAGTCTGTTCCATAATTTTTAGCACCTATTGTCATTCTTTCCACAGAACTCAGAAGGAAAAATTCAACCCAGCTGCTAGAATGACTTTATGAAAAAAATGCTGCTGGTGCCAGAGCCATCTCCTGCAGAACAGACAACAATTTCAAAGCCAACATTCAAACTCAATGGCTTTATACAACAGTGAGGCAGGCCAGATAGGGAAAGCAAACAGATACGTAGATAAAATACCATACAGTTAGAAGAAATGCTTCCAGTGACACAGAAGTTGGCAATTTTACACAGAAGGCAGGGTGAGGGTGAAATCTGGTTTACTGTTCATGTGGCTCTATAAAAAAGCAGTCTAGTAGCAAAAGTTTAAGCAACAGCAGTAACAGTCCAGTTTTCCAACTTGAAAAAAAGGAACTGTGACTTTCAAAAGGAAGATGGAAAACGAAAACAAAATCTCTTTTAATTATGCACACATTTTTCTTGTTTCCTCTGTAATGAATATATATTAGAGAAGCACCAAAAGGCGTCACAATGTACAGGTGCCACCAGAACGTGACAAAGGTAATGTCTCAATTAGACCTAGTAATCAATGCCAATGTTCTTCTGCCAATATTACAGCAAAAACACTACCCCAGAAAAACATATATTCAAACTCAGGTTTTAATTTAGCCAGCAGAGTAGCCTGTCAAAACATTTCTTAAAGGGAGACCAAAACATCCTCTCTGGGCTTATGTGGAGACCAAGTATGAAAATGGGTTTGGTTTTTTTTTTGAAAGGAAAACCAGCTCTGGCTTCTGTTGCATCCCTACCCTCTGTACTTTCTTCCACATCTCCCTGAATCTATTTCCATTGTTTTGGTCTCTTGGTATTTTAACATCTCAACTCTGAACTTCACAGCAATGTCTTGGAGCACAAGGAATCCCACGTCTCATGCACTAGCTAGGGCTCGAGACACAAATCCCCAGTTTAAGATAACTCTCTAAGCAGAGCCAAACATCCATCGCCCTACGCTCTCAATCCTCACTTACAGCTTCTATAGCTCTTCTGAGTGTAGATAGCATTATATCTTTCCCACAAAGGGTCTACCGTAGCATTGTTGGGGATGTCTCAGAAACAAATTAAATAGTTTGAAACATTTGTAGTGCCAAGTGCACTTTTCAGCTTCTTATTCCAGACACAAGTAAGCATTTCCTCCATAAATATGCCAAAAGTTAAAAAAATGAACACAGAACTTACAGCTTATTCCACCTTCCTTTCATTATATTTTCACTTCAGGAAGGCTTGAGCTTTTTGTAAATTTAAGGCAAAATAAAAAAAAAAATTTGCCTTAAATACTACAAAAAAAACCCCAAACAAGTGTTATTTCCAGAAAAAGCAGAAAGGTATATATCTTTCTAATGGAGAGAACGTATGTTTTACCTTGACATTAGATTTCTTAGAGAAATTAACAACCACTCCCCATCCAAAGTCATCACCTTCATTCTTCACCTGAAAATATTACAAGATGTTATACCACAACCCATGTAAAATCACACTCTAGCAACCATATCTTTTTGGATTTCTGATATTTACAACAGCAGTATGGACTAGTATTCATTGTGCAAACAGTGTTTCTTTAATACTCTGTAGAATGTTTAACAAAGAAACATAATGAGTGAAACTCCTTGCTTAGTGTGATGCTTGTATTTTTTCAAGCTGGTAAGTCAGAAGAGACAAATGAACTCTGCAAATGTTGCAGACAGGTAGACATTTGAATTAAAAAAAAAAAAAAATCAAATTACCTTTACCAGTCTTCCTGGCTGTAGAAAGGGCAAGCAATACTTCGGTTTGTGAATATACTCTTCAATCTCTTTACCTAGTTTTGCAAGCTGCTGTCGGATTTTGTAGTATATGACCACATTTTCTTCATTTGGAATTGCTATTTTGTTGTACTGTCCTTCCAAATTATTCACCCCTATAATAAAAAGTAAAATCTCATGGAAATTAATAACTTCACAGATTTAGAAATCAATATTTCACTTTCAGATCTAGATAGTTAATATTTTGTTATTCAAAATTCATTTTGGCACTCATTTACAATAACCCACTCTCGAGAAAGCTAGAAATCTATAAATGTGTACACTAAGTTCTGTTTAGAGAAAACTAAATATTAATGCTACATTTAAAAAAAACCAACAAACAAGCTCCAGAAAAGTTTCCACCCCCAGTCATGCAGGAATCACTGATACAGTGTTGCACAGAAGTCCAACATTAAGGTGTAACAATTTGTTGGAGGGTATCCACTGCCTACCAGTGGGCTTCTACCTTCTCCTGTGAAAACCAGACTGCTCAAAGACATCTTCTAACAAGGTGTCTTCCAACAAGAGAGAAGTTGTCAGAAAATGTTCTTCCTAAACTGCTTTTGGCTCTTATCTCATCAGTTAGAAATCAGTATTTTCTTGCTCCAATATTTTTACACCGTATTTGGGCAAATCAGTTTTTATTATAAGCACCATCTTCATTCTCTCACATAAACAAAGGACACATTATAAGCATCTCTTTTTTCTTGTCTACTAACTCACCTTCTTCCATGCTATATAAATGCATAGGAGTGACTCAGAAATCCCACTTCACTGGGATTTCAGAGACAGCTCAGGAAAGTGCTCCCTATTTTTAGCTGCTCACTTTTTAAATAAAAAAGCTAGTAATCCATACTCATGCTATAACTTCCTCCTTGATCTAAACAATCATTTCTCTCCTTTGTGTTTTTAACTGCAGTTGAAATGATAAAGAAATTGTAACACCCAGTGTGGTGCATAAACAAAAGATGTCCAAGAAATACAAAAAGTGTTCTCCAGATCCATTTCTCTATTTAAATAGCAATGTTGGAAGGCAAGAATGAAGTTCTAGGCATGCCAACTGGAACAGGCAGGCTGTTAGGAAATATTATATATGATTATTACTGTCTTAAATATTGCACCTGCAAAATAAAGAAACCCCGCAAAGGGAATCGAAACTCCACCTCTGCAAGCCTATCCAAGCTATACACACACACACAGAGTCTCTATTAATATTCAGTTAACAGATTAACTGCTCATTCATCAGTGGCAAAGAAGTAGTTACCCCTCATGTTCTTAAGATCCTTTTGGGTCAAGTTTTGAAAGAGGTCTCTATCCCAAACATTGGCTGAGATGTTTGGAAACTGACTTTGGCTCATGAAAACACACTATTTAAAGACCATGGGTCAAAATTAAGTTGCTCATTGTAGTGCAAATAAGGTTCTACTCCTCTCTGAGTTTTGTTTTCATGTTTTAATTACACATTTTTTCCTACACTACTCCCAGTGCAGCATGCCCGAATCCTTTTTTAGAGATCATAATGAGAGATTAAAACGATTCTTTCCTTTAGCTAAGTTCTACATATCAAAAAGGAGGAAGACTTAACCTTCACTGCACATCTAACAAGCCACAGCAATTTAAAAATAGTTTTTCCTTCTTTCTGTCCTACAGTTTAGCACTGTAACAACCATTCTTGTCTGGCTAAGAGAGGAAAACTCTCTTCACAGACTGACAGTGTATATCAATACAGGTCCTAAGAATAAGAGGAAATTACTCTTCCTGAATCTATAACATAACAACAAATGGTGCAATGGCAACTGTTGGCAGAGAAAATGAGAACTGCACTGGTATAAACTTTTAAAAGCATAATGTTTAACTACCAAATCTCACAGTTGCAACATGTTTTATTATGATTTTTGTGAGTACAACATACAGTAATACTTACTTTCTACTATTTCTGGAATAGTTCTGTAATGTTGGAACTGATAGAAGGATTTTTCTAACATATATTCAGGGTTAATTTCCTCTACTCGAAGCAAGTTCAATACCATATTGTATGTCAGGTGGAATGCACTGTTTAAAGGATCAGCTGAACCCTGAAAAAGATCCAAGAACACCATCCAGTTAAAAAACAAATTCTTTGCAGCATATAGAACACATCAAATCATGATGCAGTGATTTATATGAGGGGCATATAACTTGTCTTGAACTTAGATTACATCTCATTATTTCCTAACCAATTTTATTACGCTGAACATCTAGCAGTATTTCTGTCTCATCTTATCTATAGTTATGATATTACAAATAAGATCTGAATGAAATGAAAAACCTAGATGTTTGTTATTGTCTATAATTTGGACTCCATTATTTTAACTTTATTTAAAGTAATCTATTATTTCAACACTCTGGAAAAACTTACTTGCACACCTTTTTCTTTAAAGACTTACCGACCACATTGGTGCCTTGGGAAGCCTGTTCAAACACAGGTAGTCTGTGACTTCTTTAACTTAAGCCACGTCTCTGCAGGTTGCCTGAGAGAAGTTACAGATTCTCGACTAGTGGAGACACACAAAAACTGTCTGGACATGGCCCTGGGCAGCCTGTTCTAGATGGCTCTGCCTGATCAGAGGCTTGGACAAGATGACCTCCAGAGGTCCCTCTCAACTTCAACCATTCTAGGATTCCGTGAAATTTGATTTTTCTACAAAGTGGTATTTACAAGTATTCTGAACAACCTAGTACGAAAGGATGCTGGGGAACTACTGTGGGAAATACGACATCACTACCTTACTTCCCCATTCTTATTTCCTAAGATCTACTTCTGTTCTTTGTCAAAAACGATTACTAGAGTAGGCAGTCACATCTTTGGCCTGATGCACCATGGCTGCTGTGATGTTCTTACCCAAGAGGAAGACCTCATTATCATAAGAAGAGCAAGCATTTAATTGACATACATTAAAATAGCTAGCTATTCAAAGAACACACAGAACAGTTAAACAGCATCCAAGGAATATCTAGAACACCTCAACACCAAAGCCTCTATAAGCAAAGGGCAAACTTAAGGAACCATCTCCAACTTTAAGTGTCAGCACAGAAGGCCATCCTGAAAAACCAAGCAGACCTCACTGCAATCAGATGACAGAAACCCAAACCTTCCCAAGTACGAAATTACCCAACTGCTGTTCATGACCTGTTCATACCAAAGAAACAACTGCCTGACAGTTCTTCAAAAAGGATCCAAGGGAAATCAGAAGGTATTAAGCAGAAAATTCCAACTTCTGTGCAACAAAAAGAGTAGAAAGCAGAAGCAACAGACATCTGGATAGAATACAGCAGAACAGCAGCATAAACAGATATTTTATATAACTAAGTTAGAGCTCACAAATCTTTCAAAGTTCTTTAAAGGTGTTAACAAGTATGTGGATGCCCACGGAACTAAGGTAATTAAGTCTTTAATGGATTTAAAAAAACTCCACAAATTCTTGTGAATTACTAAAAAGAAAACAGTGTAATTTGGTATTTTTCCAAAACTAAATTTCCCACTGGAGACTCAAAGAGGTATGGACTTACAACAAATCCAGAAAAAGCATAGACAGAAAAATAGCAAGGTCTGCTAAAAACACCACTAGATGATTGAAGACACCAGCAATCCAGATGAGGAATAAAATGGCAATTGAAATTTAAACTAAAAGTATATTATAAGAAGATGAACTGCAACACTTTACAACTGTTTAGATTTACTGCCCATTAAAAAGCAACCTTTACATGAAATAGGAATTCACTTGTTTATTTATTTACTTATATTTATTTACATTTCAACAAGGCCTATGAGTAAAATCAGTTATGATTAAACATTTTAAATTACTAACAACTAAAACAGATAATAAGAAAATGAGGATGTATCAAGACACACTTTTCATGCAACTAAATGGCTACTAAAAGTTCAGCATTTCCTATCAGACATTCTATAGGAAGCTCAGAGACGGTTGACACTGGGAAACAAGCAATTCCTTTTAAACACAATATTTGCTTTACCTAAAACCAATTATACTGTACCCTCTTGCAACTCATTTCTTTGCCTTCTGCTATACAGTAAGGTATCTAGCAGAGATATTCACACATTATACATAATACAAAAAGGCATAGGCTACTAAAAAAACAATTAGATTACACATGCAAATGCTGAAATTCAGATCAAGTGCTCTCCTAGATCAAGTTAAGTCTAATGGATTTTTAAAACATTACCAAAATTACACATTTTTTCTTTCAATTACAAATGTACAGTCATAAATTTGATACTACATTCATCAATGCATTGATGTCCTTCACATGCAGAATATTTAAAAATATTGCAATCCCATTTGCTTTATGTGAGATGTGGAGTTTTATGAGATTGCCATACAAACCAGAATCCTCCTCACTGCATGACTATTTAATCTCATAAAAAACCCCATCTGTTAGGGAAGACTTCAGCATACATTTATACTAAGAAAGTACCAACATGAATACACGTAAAATAAGTTTACAATAGACCACACAGCCTGAAATTTTGCTTTCCATGACCAGAGACTACTTCAGTCATTCTAGTTTACATCTATGAGTAGATAATAAATAGACACATAGATGTTCACCTCAAGTGATGCTTCACAAAAAGGAAATACCTCTTAAAATAGATCACGAACCGTGTATTTAAAATAAGACTGTCAGTTCTGCATTTACCACAAATGGGTTTCTGCTACCAGAAATGTGTCACTAAGAATGACACCAGCAGCCAAGCTGCAGTGTGCAGAGGTAAACTCAAGTTTCTACAGACACCTCTGGTCTGATACTTCAAATAAAGATGAGAGAACTTCTGGTGCTGATACTAACAAACGTATAATAAAGTTTTTTCCTTAGATCTGATAAAGGATTATGTACCCAAGCACTTGTCTATTCCTCTAAATATATCACTTGTTCTAGGAAAGAGGAATTACCACTCTCTAAAAAGCCTGCTTCTCTACAACAGAGAATGCCATTTAAAGAATGGCATTTACTAAAGAACAGCACAGCAATTATGCCAGTGTCAGATTGTTTCCTGCAGAAATGTCTACTGCTTTAGTCAGGCACCAACTAAAGCAGCTGGAATACACTCACCAGCTGGCTACATGCACCGGCAGATCTACAGACCAACACAGATCTGGCAAAACACTGCTGTGACCACTCCAATCACACTATGAACTCCTCTTCGCATTCCTGACAATGTTACACAGCTCTAAGGCATAGCTTTGCTGTGTGCTTGCAAGACTACCAACTACTTGAAAGAATAAAATTTTGTTTCACACTCTCTCTCAAACGCTATCAGAAAGTCAGAAAACAATGAACTTCACACATCTATAATATATGCATAGAACATGACGAGAAAGGCCAAACAATTCCTGTAGATTCACTTTAAAGACTTTTTAAAAATTAGCACAGTTCAACTGTGAACAAGGAAGTGATTTAAAAACAAGCTAAAAAATCCAGCTATTTCAAAGATTATACAAAGCAGACTTATTTGAAAGGCGGCACTTGAGCCAGCTGCTGATGTGGCAATTTTTATTTTAAACACATGGTCAGCAATTTACAATTTGAAAATAACATCATTCTATTAAGACAAAGCAGCTGAAGTATGAATCCTGTTTTGATAAAAATTAATTGTTCCTGGTCCTTCAACTCATAAACAGATTGTTCTCCAAGTTTCAGAGATTACTGTTTTCTCAGTGTTTTTCTCTAGGCAACACTACATTTGAAGTGAAAAGTTCTGAGAAGCTTATTTTTTTCTGAAAACTGGAACTGTTCTTCTCCAAATTAAATGTAACTATAGCAGCTTTATTGTACTGCACCTTTAGCACAGCCAGTGAATTCTGCAGCGTGCATATTGACTACCTGAAGCTACCAACAGGCTTCATTCTAACACTTGGACACCCCGGCTTCACTTACATAGTAGCAATACATGGGTTTTGCAGCTGCTTTAGTAAACCTTACAGCAAACTACAGTTGTTGTTCTATATTAAGCACACACCAAACATGAGAAGACTACCAGTCTTTTCAGGCAAATTGTAAAGACAGGAGTGATTACTGAAGAGGGAATTAGTGGTTACCTAAAGATGTGTCAGATACATAAGGTGGAGCAAAGGGAAGGGGAGATAAGATGATATCTATTACTGACAGGAAAATGGAAAAGGCAGCCCTTACTTTCCTAATCTGCTCTCAAAGAGCCTACGCAGTTGAACCCTCTCCTGGATTTTGGTTGCTGCTGAGGTACAATAAGAGGCAAATCAGTTTAATTTATATTTTATCCATAATGGTTTGTTCCTCTTGCAATTCCTTTCTCTGCTCAAGCCCTGCGCCAACAACTCCCAAATCAATTACTTTTCTCTCTTTCTTCTTTATTAATACTGTGAAGCAGTATTCTGCTTGAGAAACTGGCTGCCACTGGCCTGGATGGGCACACACTCTGCTGGGCAAAGAAATGGCTGAATGGCTGGGCCCAAAGAGTTGTGGTAAATCAAGCTGAATCCAGTTGCAAACCAGTCACAAGCGGTGTTCCCCAGGGTTCAGTGCTGGCTCCAGTCCTGTTCAATATGTTGATCAATGATCTGGACGAAGCGAATCAGTGCACCCTTTGTAAGTCTGCAGATGACACCAAGCTGGGTGGAGTGCTGATCTGCCTGAAGGAAAGGAGGCTCTGCAGAGGGATCTGGACAGGCTGGATTGATGGGCTGAGACAACGGGATGAGGTTCAACAAGGCCAAGTGCCCAATCCTGCACTTGGGACACAACAATTCCATGCAGTGTTACAGGCTTGGGGAAGAATGACTGGAGATCTGCCTGGTAGAGAAGGACCTGCGGGTGTTGGTTGACAACTGGCTGAATATGAGCCAGCAGTGTGCCCAGGTGGCCAAGAGGGCCAATGGCATTTGTGCCCCTGTACTCAGCACTGGTAAGGCCATATCTCGAGTACTGTGTTCAGTTCTGGGCCCCTCACTACGAGAAGGACATTGAGGTGTTGGAGCGCGTCCAGAGAAGGGCAGTGAGGCTGGTGAAGGGGCTGGAAAACAAGTCCTATGAGGAGTGGCTGAGGGAACTGGGGTTGTTTAGCTTAGAGAAGAGGAGGCTGAGGGGAGACCTCATCACTGAGTACAACTGCCTGAAAGGAGGTTGTAGCGAGGTGGGTGCTGCTCTCTTCTGGCAAGTGACAAGTGATAGGACAAGAAGAAATGGCCGTAAGTTGCACCAGAGAAGGTTCAGATTAGACATCAGGAAAAATTTCTTCACTGAAAGAGTGGTCAGGCACTGGAACAGCTGCCCAGGGAGGTGGCTGAGTTGCCATCCCTGGCGGTGTTTAAAAGGCAGGTAGATGAGCTTCTTGGGGACACTTTTTATAAGGGGACAGGTATGGTTGGACTTGATGATCTCAGAGGTCTTCTCCAACCATATGATTCTATGATTCTATATGTGTGACATTTGCTCACTCTCTGCCATAGAGCCTTCCATCACAATTCATCAATCTTCTCTTCAACAAGCTAATGTACACAATCATCTGCCTCAAGTTCTCTCAGTCTCTGAGGAAAACTCTCCCTTATCTCCAGAGTAAACGCTCCGTTCAGAGACAAGAATCACCAACCAGTCATGCAGAAGAACAGGCAAAAGCCCAACAAATCAGAGATGCAACAAAAGCTGATGAGAAAGGCCGCCTTGAACAGGTATCAAGAAGTTATTTTCAAACACGCACTATGTCCATAACTTGCTTGCTGCAGAACTACCATCCTTCTTCTTCGGCCTCCTTTCTGCAAGTAATCCTCCACCGCACCCCTTCAAAGAGAGCAGTTCCCCACCCCAAATCCTCAACAGACAACAGAAGCACATTTATTTATGAGTATTTTTTTTAAAAACAGAATGATTTTGCAAGCTCTTTTTTTCTGTTTGAGAAAAGCCTGGAAACATCAACTAGAGTTCTCAGAAATTAAAGACCTACTTTTGGGGGCTTGAAATTTCCCAAGAAGTGAAGTGGTTGCAAGTGCACACTTACTAGTACCATCCTTTAAAGTTTTCCAAGATTTGTGTCGAAAAAGAATGATTGGTTTTAGCTAATGATGTTAAAAATCAATAACATGACCATAACCAATTTGCAACAGAAATAATTTACTCAAGAACTATTTGAAAGTTACAGCTGCTAGACACTGTGCTCTGTTTAACTGCCAACAATTTCAGAATGGAGTCTCTTCTAAATACAATGAAAACATCCAAAAAGGCACTCAGCATTTACTAGTTCTACCATTTCATGTCTGCATAAACTAGTAAGCTACAAAGATTGGGAGGCAGGAAGATTAATGCCTGGAACTGATATTCACAGGGTTTTTTTTCCACATGTTATTTATTACTGCTAAGACTTGGAAACCTTGTCTAACCAGAGAGGTGAGAGCTGTCATTGCTACATTATGGCACACAGTGTTGAGCAAGAGGTACATTTGGTAAGGGTTACTCTCTCTATTCTCTCTTATAGTGGGAGAAAAATATTTACATTTTTAAAACTGCTCCCATGCAAAATGAATTTTGCACGTAACTTCCTTGCTCTCCAGCATCTCATGGAAAATGTTTATTAAGCTTTCACAGGGAACATAAGACGGCAAATACTGCCTGAAATTAACTCAGAGGGACATTACAATCTAACAAAGATGAAAGAGACAACTTGCAAAGCAACAATAAAGTATTTTTCATAATTACACAAATCAGATACACTAAAGGACATATTTTATGCCATTTGGTTCAGTCAGTTTATTTGCTTATCAGTGTTTCCAGTAATAAGCTCAAAGAATGAGTTTCCAAAACGAAAACAAAGAACTGCTTTAGAAAAAGAGCAAAGAATAGAAGACACAGATGTTATTTAAAAGGTCACTCACTTTTTTCCTTATAAGGAGGAATAAGGGACTGTCTGTGACAGTCACCATTATGAATTTCTAAGAAAAACCTCAGTAAACAAAAACGCAGGTGACTGTTTGATACATTTGTAAGACACAGAAATACCTTTAGTGAAATATTAATTTACAGCACACATTTTTCCACATATCGATGATACAGTTACCACAAAAATAATCAGATCTCTCTCACAAGTATCATGAAAGATTGTGTAGTTATACTGATAACAGGATTAACCTGAGCTACATTAGCATGACTGCAAAACTGATAAGAACCCCTTATTAAAACCCTTGCAGGGTTATTTTTAACAGACAATGGTAAGCAGCTATTTTAAGCACAAATTTATTACTAGTCTGGCTCACTGCTTTGTCCCAAACACAGTTGCACCAGCACAAACAGAAGGCACTGTGGGCGGCAAAAGACTGCTTTAGCAAGCTTCGCTGATGAAAATACCTCACGCTTGGGTTCCACAAATACTCCAGTTGTAACAAGAGACTTGAAAGGAAAAAATATATCTCGATTTCTCTTACATGCAGCTACCACTGTCCGAAGTTAGTTCCGAAAGACAAAACTTTTCTGTCATTTACCCTCTGTAATATACTGCCTCCTACCATTGTAACTATCCTTAAGCTTTATTTCAGGCTGGTAAGCTAAAGATCTGTTTTTCCCCTAAGCTTTTTGTCTTCTTTTGGAACTGAACAGAGAAATAATACAAAAACTTCCCAATCTGACAAAGTAAGAGTTATACTCTCAAGGAAGTAGTTAAAACTACAAATATTTTATACAGCACAAATATAATACTTTAAATCAACCCAAGAATTTAAAGGCTGATCCTCCCCAAATCAGGATCATACCATTGCTGCACAATTTGCTCTGCACAGAACAAATGGATGGCAGGGAAAAAGGCCTGTTCCTAGGACAGTCCAGGGTTCTGACCCATCTAAAACAGATTAGGCTCACAAATAAGCAACAATCGGTCAGCTAGAGATTGGGCATTTTTACAGTCACCTATGAATATAACAGATCTGGGTGGGAATAAAGTTTTGCTTGTTACTTGATTATCATATAGCCTGCTGTATTTTCCAAGGCAATTTTCACTAAAATCATACTGCGGTTTCTATTTAAGTACACATCGATTTGCTCAACGAAGGCTGTAAACAGCCTCTCTTCATTCACCTATACAATTAAACCAAAAGGCTCTTCATTCCCTCTGATACTATAGCACCTAGCTTAAAGATAACACTACGAAGAACCTATATTGAGTTTTAAACCATTCTAGATTAGTAGGCTAAGATCACACACACAGTTGATTTTAAACTATTATTTGCCCACTTTCTCCTACAGAAACTGACCATCCTGATCCTCAATTTACACTAAAAAAATATCTGGGAACGTTTCTGGACATCTGTGCCAGTTCTCAGTCACCTTCACAGTAGAAAAAGTCTTCCCTGATGTTCTTTTTACTTGGGAGTCTGAAAGGAACAGCCAAATATGATGCACGGCAGATGATTAAAACAGAAACTATCTAATGATGCTGCCTCAATTCTAAGTGAAAGATGACTTGCTCTTTCAAAGTTAACAAACCTTTCAACAACTGCACAGTGGACTTACTACAGAGCCATGCAAACAGGTGAGAAGTTAAAAAGTATTAAACCGACTGAATTGCTATTTTGTTCATTTACCTTGTACAACAAGTCAACCTAAGAGTAAAAATAAAATACAAAAAGACCAGATGGATTTCTAATAGCAGCATACAGGTCAAACAAGCACAGTACTACCAACTCTACAAATGAAGGCCCTGCCAAGGAGCCAGATGTAGCGAGTGGAACCTCTCTTACAGCTTGGCATTGGGACACTTCATGTTCATAGGCAAATGACAAGGAAAGCACAATACTGTATATTTTATCTGGCTTGAATGTTTTCTTTCAATTTCAGTCCACATAAGTTCTGCTGTGAAGAAAACAAGCAGATGCGAAGAACTGATACACTCAAATTTAAGGCATAAAAACTTATTTGCAATAGTAAATTTTCTTTCATTACACAATCATTTCCATAACGTAATTAGCTTAAGATTTTTGGCTTTTAGAAATGTAACAGATTGCCACTGTTCAGTAACTCAGCTGCCTCTGTGGGAATACATGCTTGTAACATGGTCAAATTCCAACCAGAGAGATGCTGTTCTGGTTTGAAAGGCCATCTAGCGTCAAGGAGAAACATTCCACTTCCTACCTAAACCAACACAATGAAGCTGAAGATTTTAATTAAGAAGTAAAAAAACCTCATTAAATATTTCTTAGTATTATGCAAATATGAACCTATAATTTACTGTCTTTAGAAAGCCATGCAACAGTATTGTAAGCATTGTTTTATAGATTTGTACAAGTCACTAGTTTACTAAATAATCAGTGGTCAAATAAACACTAAGAATAAACAAAAAAAACTTGCTACACTGCAGAAGACAAATGTATGTTACAGAGTTTAAGCAATATTTACAAATATCCCTGAATAAGAACTCCATCTAAGATCTGAACTTTGTATTTAAGTCTGAAGTACTGTACAGTGTTGCAACGAACAGCGCCACAGCCAAGCAGCACAGCTGCAGCGGGACTGCTGGTACTGAAATACACTCAGAACTCTTGCTTTGCTGGCCGCAGTGCTAGGCAGCTGATAACATCATTCCTAGATGTTTTGCTCTAGTATTCAGGAAATAGTTTGGATCAGACATGCATTAGGGTTAAAGAGATATGACAAAAATGTCCTATGTAAATGTGCTATCATTGTCAATATTGCTCATTTATTCCTTCTGAAGTTTTCCCCATAGATCTTTAGCCTACCCTGCTGCCACAATACACAATGTGGCAGGAAAACACTACCACAAGACACCATTGTGGATCTTACTACATACAAACATTGTCAGTCAGTAACTAAAACCTAATTTCGACACACTTAACGAGCAATACAAAATGTAAATATTGAAGAAATATTAGTCTGTATTTGTATCTTGGCCTGTTTTGATATGAAATTTCATCTAAGTTTTTTTGTATTTAAAGAGGAAAATGAGAGGTATTTTTTCTTGCACTGCTCATCTTATAAGTTTACTTTTACTGCCTTTTCAGGAATTGGCTGAAGTTACAGATGCTACAGAAGCATCAGTACCTTCATTACAGCCCCTGCTGACCTTAAATTCAGCCCCTGCTTACATGTCAAGTAGTGTGAAAAAAATAATAAATACATTAATTTATTTAGAGATAATAAAAACCCAAGAGATTATACAGAAAGGAAAAAAGTTAACATTATTGTTCCCTTCTGTTTCTTTATAAAGAAAAAAAAAACCAAAGGGCTTAAACTTTCAATAAAGGAAATAGTCTTTATTATTTCCTTCAAATCTAGACAAAAAAACATAGAAAGTATTAAAATGTGATCTACTATTTCCTTTTTTGTCTTAACTCATGCAGATCGAATTCTCAAACTACTGAACTTAGAAACTCAAACACATTTTGAATAGCTGAGCTTAAGAGTGTAACAGCATAAAGTCAGAAAATAAATAACGGATGTATCGATTTTTCTCAAGCTATTTACAATATTTCATATAAATTAACTTTTGGTGGATATTCCTTATAAACTACAGATTACAAGAACACAAAACTAATGCTATTCATAAGAAGAGTTTTTCTTCTCTCATTTTGTACCTCTTTCTGTTTAATTTTGCTGCTGTGGAAGTATAAATGTATAAAGCCTTTATTTAAATAAGTATGCCACAAAATTTCGTCTATTTTTAAACAGTCTAAAAAACTTAGAAATACAGTTTAAATACGTCGTCTTCATACACCTCATACATGTACAGATAAGTGGGAACAAATATATGTATGTCCACTCCACTGAGAAAACACAAACCACATCAAGACTAAGAAATAAATTCAAAACCTAACGCTACCATACATGACTGAGTTCCAATATCTTTTAAATTTCTTATTTTACTAATTCTGGCTGGTAAGACATAATGTAGCACCCATGAAAATTCTGATTTTAAGAAGGTAAACACTACTTGTGCCTAACTGTGATCTAATGCAAACATTAATTATGAATTTAATACGTCACTGTGTGATGAGTACTGAAATATCACTCAAACTGATTGCATTTGAGAAGCAAAATTGAAGACAAATTAAAAAATAAGCCATTAAGAAATTTAAAGAAAAATTCTCATCAGAAGGAATAACAGTTATTAGGTATGGACTTGATGATCTCAGAGGTCTTTTCGAACGTTATGGTTCTATGGTTCTATAATTAACAAGTAGCACTGACAGAGCAGAATACAAAACAAAGAATCCACGTCTGCACAAGTAACAGCAGCTTTGTACATATTTTTCCCCTTATTCTTTCTATGTCTGAATACAATAGGGAAATATCAGCACCTGGGCTTTTTTGGCAACAAATACATGCTTTTTATTAACATATCCTGACGCTGACTTAAGATGATTCTCACCATTTATACAAACTCTAATTAATAAAACTGTAAGTGCCGTTTACAAAGTACCAAAGTTACGTGATCCTGAATAGCGTGCAGAGTGACTCTCCAAGTTTTCAATTTTAACATGTGTGCACAATTAACTTAAGCGGTCTAAGGCAGGCAACACAAACAAAAGAATAATATGCTTCATAATGGTGATTTTTGCCATGGAATTTAAATAGAAGTGGAAAGAGTGCAATGTTTCACAATCAAATTATAAAGCAAGAGGGCAATATTGTAATAATTTGCAACAACTTCCATTACAGTTTGGGGAAGCCCTATAATCTAATGACCATCTCAACCACAAGAGGTTTGTTTTTCTTTTTTAAACCTCTTGAGTTCTAAATCTTAAAGCTTCCTGCATAGTTAATTTTAGCTCACTGACAGCCATCTCACTCTTATTTATTATATGCACCTCACTATCTGCACGACTTTGTCCAGTTTGTCTATTACAGTGAGAAGTCCGTTACAAATCTTTATTTCACCACAGAACCAAGCCTTTAAAAATTCTTGTGAAAGCTCAGCAGACCTTTCCTAGTTCAGCAATATGCTTGAACTGACTGGTATCAGCAAGAAACTAACAGAATATTGCAGCAGTGGTGGTATCACTAGAAAACAAACAGGATACAATACTGCCTCTCCTGCCTGAGAACCCTTACACAGACAGAAGGATGACAATAGTCTTCTAATTTTGTTTCATAATAGAAATTTCCACTTCAATGAAAATTCAGTGAAATCCCATACTCATTTTAGGAGTCGTAATCTCCTATCTGTATGATTTACATACTTTTTGTTCTAGGTCTATAATTTTACACATTACATTATTAAAATGTATCCTCCCTTAGTGGGGAGGATAAAAAAAAAAGGGTAACTTCTCTCCTACCTTCAAAAGCTGCTTGCCAATTGTTGGACTCATTTTTTCATCCACCATAAGAATTACTATGCCTCTGTCATCCATACCTCGGCGTCCTGCACGACCTGACATTTGAATATATTCGCCTGAGGATATCTATGATAAAATGAGAAGAAGAAAAAAAATGCACAAACATTAGGAAAACAGTAAGAAAGTATAAAGTGCAGTTTACAAATATACAGTAAATTACCATGATATATAAAAATTGGCAAAGAGAAGTAATACAGTGCCTAAACTTTTCACTACTTGGATTTATTACTCTTAATGGATCACTAAGCTACTAAGACACAAATCCATTATTATGAATAATGTACGTCAGCAATGTAAGTTAAACAAAGCTCCCATAGCTACAGCAGTTTTCCTAACATGGTGCATCATTTTAATAAGCACAAAAAACATTTTACTAGTGTCTTATATGATGAAAGTGACTGAGCATAGTGGAGATTGTTAAAATATAATACACCTTCAACATACTGATAATACATCTTTACCATCTTCAGACAATGTACCATTTCATTCAAAAGATTCAAGTGCAATATCAAACTAGTAACATCTAGTAAGAGCAGTATATCTATGTCTACTAACTGTGAAACACAAGAGGTTACAAAGAAACAGGACATGGACAAGAGCCAGCTAAAACTGGTCCCCTACACCTCAGTTAAGTTATAAAACCCTTTTTTTGGTCATCCTTGGAACTTGCATTCCCAGCAACTTCCTTTGTTTCATTTTAAGTCAGATCTTAAAAACTACTAAAAGAAACTGTGCTAAATACTTCAATCTCAAGAGTTTTGGACAACTTGTACCGAAGTCTTAGTCTAATCCAATGTCCAACATTACCCAGTATTTCACGTCCTTTTGCTGCATCTAGCAAAATAAACAATCTCATGCATGACCTGAGGAATCTTGTCTTCAGAAATCTGTACACTAATTATAAATGGATTACTGAACAAGGAAGGATTTTTGAAAGAAAAAAATATTTTCTGCTACATCGAAGTGGATGTATCAAAAAGTAAATTTAATTCTAATACAGTTTAAATAATACAATTCACCTACTGTATAGAACCTGGTTTTCACTTACCCATCGGAAATCTTTTCCATCAAATTTGCTGGCACTTGTAAATAGCACAGTCCTGGCTGGCATATTAATTCCCATGGCAAAAGTCTCTGTTGCAAATAAGGCCTAAACAAACAGACCACAGTTAAGCAAGCAAAAACAAAGGATCTTAAATAAATGTACAAACAGTCAGAGACTGCTACAGAAAACCTCTACAGATTTTACTAATTAAGAATTGTCAACATAGGCACATTTACTATTCAAAAACTCAACCAAAAACATTCTTTCCCCCTTCCTCTACTTCCTCTGGGAAAACCTGAAAACTAGCTAGATGGGTCAATGTGAAAGAATCCAAAAGAAAATACAAGGTGATGCAAATTATATTAATGAAAAATAACACTTGATTTCCACATTCAAAGTTTGCAAGAAGAAAATGGCAGTTAGTTACCCAAAATATGACCATAACTTTCACCTAAGGTTAGATTTTTTTCAATATAGGTACCATAACGCAACAAACAAACAGCTTGGTAAATGTCTATAGTCATTTATAGTAGAAAAATACATCAGAGAACAGTTGAAGAAAATGTCAGTAACTGTGAATTTAAATACTTTAAAGTGGAACACAAAACTACAGCTGCAATTATGCATTGACATAAGACTTCTACAGCAAAGTAAAAAGGACTACAAACTTTTCCTTAGAGAGATTAAAAAAAAAGATCAAAACAACTTCAAGGATTGTTTTTTCAGATAGAGACAAAGGCATTTATGCAAATATTTGCATTTCTCAAGGGAAATTAACCCATGTAACTGCCTTTGTAAAACCCAGTATGTAGAACCACAGAAGGGAGCCCTTCCCTTCATACATATGTACAGCTCTCTTTAAAATTCACTACTAACTGGTCCACACAATGCTCAAAAAGTTTTTGCTAAGTACTAAGCCTTACACTTTCTGCATACAACCACATTTAAAACACAAAGCATTTTTCAGTTTGGCACGTGCACTGAGTCTTTCTCAGTCAAGCAGTAGTTCGCTAGGATACCAGTGTACTTTCTGTGCTAAGACATACTTCAATTCACAACAGAGAAAAACCTAAATATGGACATGAAATATATACCTTTATTAGGCCTTCAGAGAAAAGAATTTCTATGGTTTCTTTTAAGACAGGAAGCAGACCACCATGATGGATACCAATTCCTCGCTTCAGGAGAGGAAGAACATGCTCAACCTGGGAAAAAACATATGAAGACCAGTAAATAAATTTTAATATTTGTTACTAAAAAATAAAACCTGTGTGGAAAATCTCAATACTGCTCTTAGTTTTTATGTAATTCACTATTTTCTGGTTTAAAATACAGTAAGTACCCATTCAATTCCGTTTAGAACTAGGAATGATATAGGGGTAAAGCCAGAGCTAATCTTTTCAGTAGACTAGCCTTAAATTGGCTTAGGCCAACTGTGAAAGCTCTGCCCTAATTTACACATGCAGTTAGTATTTAAATTTGCCTCTGTAAAAAAAATAAAGCCCCATTTAAAATAATTTCTGGAAATAGTGATTCTAGTATTGATGAGATATTTTGTTTCAATTTTAGTTGCAGTGATTTCACTTCTTGATATCTGCTGTAACAGGGTGAAGTCAGCACCTACAAGAGCCATAGAAGGAAATCCAGGCTGTAAATGATTGAATGAATCTCTTAAATTCTAAAAACATCATACTTCAAACAAACACCTACATAAACTCAGTTTTGTCTGTTTTTAATTTGAAAACAAAGATTCTCATTCAAAATCTATTACACTTGGTTACCACCCCAAACCTAATTCTCAGAACACACTTTTGAGATACCCTTGCCCACAAGAGACAAAAACAGATTACTTGGATATAATGCCACTGTTAAAAGCTTAATAAAAAAACCAGCATGTAACACCTTACATACTGGACTCCAATTTTCTGGTTTTCTGAAGTTCACAAAAAAACCAGGTATGTGGAATCTGAAGCAAGTAGGCACAGCCAATAATGAAATGGTTGTTTTTTTTCAAGGAGAAACTGCCACTCTCACAATAAAGATCACTGCATTAACAAATGATGGATCCAAACAAAGGATTAAGGAGCGTAGAAAGAAATTATATTTTTAGTACTTGGTAAAAAAAGTACTGCAATCTTTACTACTCTGTCCATCTTGAAACTTGCATTTTTCCACTGTAAGGACAGTCAGTATGCTTAGTCATTATACAAAAAATTAGAATGCAGATGCATCAATTCAACTTTTGAAAGGTGCAGCAGTCAATACTTGATATTAAGAGCATATTGTTCTCTCATTTGAACTACTTTATACAGTTTTAACCAAATATATTTCTTTGTAAAACTTTTTACTTAAAAACATTATTTAAAAAAAAAACCCATGGGTAATAATTGAGCCCTACTTCTTAATGCCAAGGAGCAATACAAGAGATATTAAAACCCAGAGACACAAATTAGAATATCCAGTTTATGATTTCTGTACTGACTACAAAAGACCCAAAGCCTCAAAAGCTGCAGGAAACAGGAGAGCAGCAGCTATCCCTACTTAATCTTCACTCACCTGAGGAAGTTTTTTGTCTTCATCTGACAGACAATCAATTGCATTATTGAACACTTCTTCAACCATCTTTTTTTCTTCATCTAAGAAGGCAATTTGGAAGTCATTACAAAATCTAGAAGGCTAATACCATACGTAAATAAAACATTACCACATTCTAATATTTTTAAAAGTTTACAATAAAAATTGTGACCCACACTGGGTCACACTATTGAGACTTGAATGGGAACCTGAAAGACATTAACAGTAACCAGAAGCAGATGCTCAGGTAAAAGGAAAACAGAACAATCCTGGCAGAATAATCGAACTTCAGGTACTTCCAAGCTTGGGATTTCTCATTTATAAGTACTTTCTGTCTATTTCATAAAACTCCCTATTTCTCTTCTACATACTAGTCCCTGTCTGCATGGATACAGTTAATTCTTCCCTGTTAATTTTTGAAGTTTACATCCTTCCTGCTTTAGTTGTAAAAATATCAAGAATATGTATCTTCAGTCATACCTTTGAATAACATACAAAAATGCACCTCTGCACTTGCGCATATCTTGACATTTTCTGACAGAAACAGCTGCATTGTTTTGTAACACTGAACCAGAACATGTAAAGTTTGGAGCAAGTAAGCATGCAAAAACACTGAATAGTTCATAAACATTAAATATGTTGGTTTGTAACAAATTCCTTCTTTTTGTTACAACTCTTAACATTTCCAAGAAGTGATGAACTTAAACTTATTTTCCAAGCTTGGTTTTAATCCAAAATGAAAAAAATCCTCTTTGTTTACCATTTGGGTTTTCTTGGAGGAGAAGAAGGGGGGAAGGAAAGAAAGAAAACTGGTTTGAACTGTTGAAAAGGAACAGCCTAGTGGTTTGTTATAGCGTTGTTTTGACTTTGAGAGAATGCTCATTTTTTTAACAGATATAACATGAACATTCTGGGAAATACATTTGTTATCATCAGTCTTCTCCCATTACAGACAGAGTCTTTCAGGAACTCTTGTGCTACTACTACAGTGAATAGGATTTTGGAGAAAGAAGTAAAGTTAAAAATTAAGGAACAATTCAACATTTTGGTGGTTGAATACTCTTTGTGCACGAACAGCTTCCTACTTAAAACAGCCTGATGTACCAGCATAGTAAATGAAAAAGCAACACATATTTTTATATAAAAAATCTCAAAGCAAATAGAAATATCTAACCAGAATAACAGTTCACATAAATAAATAAAAAAAATAAAACCATATTTTATTTATCTATACCTGTATTGAAATCTAACTTTGTCATCTGAAGTGCATAGGCTTCGCAGTCTTTTTTACTGAAGCTGAAAATAATCACAGGTTGGAAATTCCTTTCCATGATCATCTTTACAATCTTAAAAACATTTGAAGGACCTGCAGGGAGATTACATTTATTTAAATGTAATTTTAGCAAAAACAGTATTTTATGAAATAATTGAGACAAGCATAACTTGCATACAACTTTGTTTCAGTATACAAAAGTTAGTTTAGAATAGGATTCAAACTCACCTTTTGTTCCTCCCTTCCTGCCCTTCTGGTCCCCTTTCGCTAAGTCTCCTGCATCTCTAAGCACTTGCATGGCTGTATTAAAATTATCTTCTCTGAAATCCCCCTAGACATAAAACACAACCTTTGTAAGCAATTACTTCTTACATAGACCACTTAAAAATACTTAGTGCTTTGCATAGCCAGAACCATTACCCTTTATTTACAGGCAGAAGGACAAAAATAATGCATAATATAGCTAGTAGGTTTATTTGGTCAGCGGCCCAGCTCAGAACTCACTGGTGTCTCTGAAATTATTGCTCATTGTTCTATCCAAACCATCAACCGCGTTAGACCTGCCAGATGACACAATTTAGAAATATCTACATGAAACTACACTGGCTAATGAAGCGCTTTGCAAGCCAATCATGAATTTTAAATAAGTCATTACTTCAAAATTATCTAAAGACACAAAAATTTTTTGCCACCTCAGCCAAAGTAAAACTGATTTGCTACTACATTGTTTTTTGAGTGAGAAACAGCACAAAAAACATAATCTACTTTACAGATTTACGGAAGGCATTTTAGAAATCAAAAGAAGGATGAGGGCACTTATGACATCTCAGCAGAGTTTTACTTAGCTGACTACACGACACCCAATAATTAAATCAATCCTTCTGTAAGGCTCCAAAAATCTAACAGTAAATCAGAGATCACTGTTACCACTTGTACTTCATTTTAACATAAACATCCTCTGTATAGTTATTCCAAATTTTGCAACAGATGAAGTCATGATTGATACACGAGGAAAAGACCTTTCAAACAAACTGAATACTCCTTACATTTTCATCAACAACCAGATGGAGTCCATCGCCTCCTGCTGGGAATATATAATGCTGCAGTGGAGTAGGTCGATAGTCGGTGTAAATCACATGGCAAGGCTATAAAGAAAGAACAGTATACACATAAATATTTAATGTTTCTAATTGCATTGTAAAACATTTGTTTGATGGAAAATCCAATACATTACTATTAAAATAACTCTTCTAAAAGTCATAAAGACAGACTCACAGAAACTAAGATAACAAATTTTCTTTCCTGAATATGGATTTCGTACTAATGACATTTCTTAAGGCAATGAAAGTTTGCAAATCCTTTAGAAAAGCACAAGTTGCCTAAAAAATTCTCTCTTATGATCACAAAAAGTAAGGAAAGGTAACATTTCCTGCTGTATTATTATATAGATTAAAAATCTTAACATTTTAAAACCAAAAAAACTCTTAACTTCTGTTTTGTAAAAAAGCCTGCAGTATTTCCTACTCCACCTAAAAAAGGCACACAGAAGACTTAAAAAAGTTTAAGCTTGAAGAAAGCTTCTTTAGATAAAAAACAAACAAAACACTTCCTTTAAAACATTAAATATTATGAAAATCTGGTTAAAAAAACCACCATAGTCTAGTGTTCTGCATAACAAAGCCAAGATTTTGTGCCGAGCTTAAAGAGATATCTCTCATACTACACGCCTTTCATCACAAACAACAGAATCAATCTCTGGGATACTTTTAACATCTGACCAACCTCTTGTGGATATTAATGTCACTAATTCTAATTCCTATATTCTTTGCTGCAAAAGCATCTCTTAAAAAAACAGAGTAAAATAAATCTAATGGTTATGCGACAGAACAGACTTTTTACACTCCTCTATTCTCACTTTGTCTGCATGTACATGTAGTATTTCCTATGGATTTAATATTTCTACATGGCCTTTTTACATAGCTCCTCAAATAAATTCTCCAAGTAACATTTTGTCTATCAGCCCTCATCTGTTGTATTTCATAACTCAGAGTGTTTGTTGAAATCAAGCTGGTGTCTAAACAAGTGCAGAAAATAAACTTTAAAGAAACAGTTTTATGTTGCTATTTAGAATCAACATCCACGATAGCAGCAAAAGCTAGGAGCATAACCAGTGAGACCAGGAATGACCTATACAATCGGCTATAAGCAGTAAGAAGATGACTGAAGAAAAGCTCAAAGGCTGAGCTCTCAGATAAAAGACAAGGCAACAAGGATGAAGGTACAGCACAACAAACATTACCTGTTTGTGAAGATGGCAGATCCATTCAGCAAACTGACGCGCATTTGGAATTGTTGCAGAAAGGAACACATAATGAACATTGTCAGGGAGCAAAATAATTGTCTCTTCCCAAACCACACCACGTTCTGAAAACGTAAAAAGCACAAGGGAAATATTAGTGATTAACGCCTATTTTTCAGCTTTGAAGTCAAAGAACAGCACACCTGTAGACAAAACAACCCAAAAACTAAAGAAAGCCTCCCCTACACAAATGGGATACATCAAATACCCTCAAAGTGGATTTTGCCTTGGTAAAGACAACACAGACTGCCACGTACAGCAACTATTTTATATACATTCATTAGAAAACAAATTTCTGAATGATTAGTCCACAAAGATGACTGATTTTGAGACACAGAATAAAGATACAATTCTTCAAAAGAAAAAAACGTTCTTACAGAAAAAGAAGTTTTATTGAAAAGAAAAATTGCATATATAGCATACCCGAATCTCTCATGTAGTGGATTTCATCAAAAATAACCCATGCAACTTCTCGCATAACCTCAGAACCTCTGTAGAGCATACTTCTCAAAATCTAGAAAGGAAAAAAACATGGGATCCATCACATAACAGTAACATGTTACAGAGATGCCAGTAAGAAACTGCCAGAGTTTTTTGTTCCCATTTAAACGGTCACATGAAATGTTATTTAGCACAAAAATTTTAATATCATAACTTCTCAGTCAAAAAAGGGTAGAAGAAAATACAGACACATTGAGAATTAATGTCTGATCTTACCTCAGTTGTCATTACCAAACAGGAAGCTGTAGGATTAATGGTGACATCCCCAGTCACCAAACCAACATCCTGAAATTCTTCATACATCTCACGGTATTTCTGATTACTCAAAGCTTTAATTGGACTCGTAAATATCACACGCTGTTTCTCCCTCAAAGCCAGGGCAATTGCATATCTGTATTCAAACATTGCACATACTGAAGTTGTCAGGAAGTCAATCAGAGCATATTACTCTCCTCTAATCTTCTGCTTAAAAAAATAAAACTAACAGTTCAGAACACCAGTAGAATGAAATGAAGCCTAGATTATTAAATCCAGTGCAATCTCAACTATGCATGTCTCTTTACAGAGTGAGACACATCATTGACAACAAGTTAAGTGATTTTTATGGACATGAGAGCACATCTAGCTTAAGCAAAATTCTAACTGTGGCTGTCTCATGACAAACTGTTACAATTTGAAACCAAGTGACAACGTATCTGAATGTACATCTCACCTCTCACCTGAAGTGAGCAAAGTCACTCTACTCACATAGACCAAACCCTGACAAAAATGTACACTATCTTTTAAATATTTCTTCCCTGATAAACAAAGTTTATTGCAAATTAAATCAAACCAGTGCTTCTGACAAAACAAACACACAAGAAATTTTTTATTAGTTATAGCCAGGGGTTAGAAAACAAAGGTATTTTTTTCTAAAATCTTGCAAATCTTTACTGCAGAAATTGTTTAAAAATAAAAGGTAAGCTTAAAGACAAACGCAGCCTTTCCCTACCCACTAAAAAAGAAGAGCAGTCAATTCAATTCTAACTCTGATAGTCCAAACTTTGTATCAAAAAACTGAGACAGAACAGGCACTGATAGTTCAACAAAATGACACAAAAAACATCACACCATTCTCCTATTAAAGTCTGTCAGAAAATCACTTACTCTGCACAAACGGTTTTACCAGCTGATGTATGAGCTGACACTAACACAGACTGGTTATTGTCTACACAAAGAATGGCTTCTCTCTGAAAGGCATCAAGAATAAATGGATATTCCTAAAGAGAAAGAAAGCAAAAATATTACACATCTTTAACACAGACTGTCACTTACACCTAATTAACTTTGTGTGTGCAAATTACAGGCAGAAATTAAATCCTGTAGGTATTTGTAACTCTTCAACTGATTGTAATACAGTATTTTGCAATGACTTTGTATTTAAATAAGTTTATCTAATTGCACAAAGATATTTGCTTATTATCGTATCAAATGAAAATCTTGCCAAAATGACTGAATTTTCTCTAATTTACTAATCTAGGAAGAGAAACTGCAACATACAACTGAACTGATGTTGTAGAACAGAACTGAAACCATAACAGCCCATCCACCCATGCCACTGTACCATTTTACCCTACCAAATTTAAAATACAGAAACACCAATATTACTTACAAAAGGCCATATTTTCAATATACTGACCCCTACTGACAAAGGACATAATTTGTCTCTAGCCTCATTGTTCTCTAAAGTTTATGCGAAAAGAAAAATAAATGCTATCTATCACATACTTTTGCAGCTTTTCCACTTCTTGGTTTCAGACCTGTGAACTCTTTATCAGCTGGAAGTGCAACCTATAAAACACATTTTAAATAAAAAGAGTTGTGGAATTCTCAGTGTTCATTCCAGTGACATTGTAAGCTACATAAAGCTGGTGAAGTGCATTAAAACATTTGAGTTTCTACTGCCCTGTTTCTGTAAGCTCATGTGTCCAAGTTACTTTCCTTCCTCTCATGGTTTTTCAACCAATATCTCTATCCTCCTGTCCCAATAACGTTCCTTCTCTCACTTCTCTGATACTCATGGATAACAGCACAGAAAAGAAAATGAGCATAAAAGTATGAGGAAGTTAAAATCTATGTATTTAATTCTATAGACACTCTTTCTGACAATCATGTTTAGATAAAGGATAACTACAAAAAAAAAATCAGCATTAATACTTCTGATTTATCATATTTTAAATTGCATTTATGTCTATGACACAATATGAAAATTCTTATTTTTCATTATTTGGCTTTTACATAAGCAGACTTTTTTCCCTTTTTACCAAAATGTAATATTCAACAGTAATCAGCTTTACAAGAAAGCCTTTCATTCTTGAACCAGAATGGCAAAATGTTTCAAAGCACTACTGCACACCTAGTTTGCACTATGAACACAGACCAATAACCAGTAGATGTTCTTCCTCAACAATACTCAGAACGTGCTTGGTACCTTTCAAATATGGAAATTATCAACATTATCAGAATTTTTCACAATCATTCATTTTATTTCAAGTATCATTCAAACTGCTTCTGGCAAGTTGGAATGATTTTTCAAGTACATTTTGTGCATGCTCAATTCCGGATATAGACATTGAACTCTTTGTAAGCCTGTTCCACCTTAAATACAATATGAAATAGCGTATTTGCTTGAGGGAAGGCAGACTCTAGACAGAGATCTGGACAAGCTGGATCAATGCGCCCAGATAAATTGTATGGGGGTTCAACAATGCTAAATTGTCCTGCACTTCACTCGCAACAAGTCCATGCAGTGCCACAAGCTTGGGGAAGAGTGATTCGAAAGCTGCCCAGAAGAAAAATACATGGAGTTGTTGGTCAACAGCCAGCAGAATATGAGCTGGCAGTGTGCCCAGGTGGTCAAGAAGGCCAATGGCATCTCGGCTGTTACATAAGAAATGGTGTGGCCAGCATGGCCAGGGAAGTGATTGTGCACCAGTACTCAGCACTGGTGAGGCCGCACCTCGAGTACTGTGGTCAGTTTTGGGCCCCTCACTACAATTGAGGTGCTGGAGCACATCCAGAGAAGGGCAACGAGGCTGGTGAAGGGGCTGGAGAGCAAGCCTTGCGAGGAGAGGATGAGGGAACTGGCGCTGTTTAGACTGGAGAAAAGGAAGATGAGGGGAGATCTTATTGCTCTCTACAACTGCCTGAAAAGAGGTTGCAACGATGTGGATGTTGGTCTCCCATGTAATAAGTGACAGGATAAGAGGAAGCGGCCTCAAGTTTGCTAGGGATGTTTAGATTGGATATTTGGAAAATTTTCTTCACCAAAAGGGTTGTTAAGCACTGGCAAAGACTGCCAGGGAGGTGGTTGAGACATCATCCCTGGAGGTGTTTAACAGACATGTAGATGTGGCACTTACGGACACGGTTTAGTGGGACTTGGCATTGCTAGGGCTACTGTTGGACTTGATGACTAAGATCTGGTCATGTCCAACCTACGTGATTCTATGACTCTGATAAACTAAGTACAAGCACAATAAATAATATTGTTATACTAGAAGTAATGTTTAATTCTGTGAAACAAGCCTATACTTTTCAGGTGCATTTTTGCTGCACTCACCTCATGTGTACAACCTTCAACATTTTCCACAGCTTGCACCTTTACTTGAGGCATCAGGTCTGCCAGACTAAAAACACATGAGTTAGGATTGCCAAAAGGGTATTTTAAAAACCTGTTTTCTTAATAAACATGAAAATATTCAACTTATCTTTACTGTAACTGCAGCATTATAAAATGGATGTACAGACTTGAAACAGGCAGTTGGCAGAGACTGCTACCAGGACAAAGAACATCTGTAACCATTAAAATTTTTGCTACTATGTAAATCTACTTTAGCCACTGCATTGGGATTTGTCACACCTTAAAAACCTGCATAGCAAAAGAGAATTTGGATCACCTTTCTTCACGTGAAGTATTCTGATTAAATGGGCCTTCTTTCAATGTGCAACAAAGTAAAATTCAATACCTGTATTCCTGCTCCTAGTCATGACACTGAATAACAGCAACCTAAAGCATCCCAAGCAGCTGCTTGAAGATAAGACCCCTCTCTTATGTACCAACCCTTTCTCTCATCGACATAAGAAGGGGCTAGGGTCTCAATGCATAACACAGAGGTTTTTTTCTGACAGTGCTAACACACTTAAAAGTACCATGGGCATGTGTGTATTCTACTGAGACCACCAACACAGAAACTGACCTAAAATGTTTACTCTAGTTCTGGTTTGCTTCTATATAGGCAACCTTCATTGACAATATTCCGAGAAGACTTCTCACTACTTTCTCAGGGAAAATCTTAGGTTGAACTTAATAAAACTTACCAGGTAAGACCAAATGACAGTACAGGTCAGAATTCTGTCTGACATCACCCAGAGAAAAGTATAAGAACACAGCAAGCATATATTTTTTACTTCCGCAGTGGATTTTCCCACATCTTAAGCTTGGAGGTAAATACTTGCATTTGGCATCTCTGAATACATTTATATTCCATGAAACTCCCTTAATAATTTCCTGGACCAATCTAAATTTCTAATTTCCCATGAATCTCTTAAGCTACACTAAGCTAAAAAATGGCCTGCACTGTCCCTTCAACCTGTTTTCAGAACCACTCATATAATCTGTCATGAGGTTCTGGAAAGAAAAGAGGAACACATGTAGATCCCAAAGCAACAGAAATGGCATTCTGGCTTCCCTTCAGCTGCCTTACCTCTCTAGTTGTCAACACAGCCAAATACAAGCCATCCTCCATGTCAAATACCTTGCAATTGCGCTCAAATTTAAGACTGTCGGTACTTAAGATTCCAAATATTTGCTGCAGTTATAATCATAAATGCCTCAAGAGCCTTTTTTCTGTTTCCTTGCTCAAATTCTTCTTTCTATAGCCCAAGTCAATTATGCCTTTCCATGGTCTTGTACACAGCAAGCGTGCCTCCTCCCATGTGCCTCACTGCTTACCTCTTGCTTCATGCCTAAAATCAACACAACGGCTTTCACCAAGAACCACAGATCCATATGCAGTAACCAGAAATATGTGAATATCTCATACTCCAGTTGCCTATCTGTCTGCAATATTATTTTAAACATATTCACAGCTGGTCACAGCTGAAGCTGTACTACCAGCACTTCCCCACTTACATAGAAAATGGAAAATTAACTTCATAAGCAAATTCATCTTTATATGAAATCCCTGCAAAGCTACTTAATTCAACTATTCACAACTGGTCCGTAGCAAACTTGTAAGTCTTGTTATGATAACCTTACACATGAAGCTAGGCACTTACTTGGCATCTTCCGATACAACATCTTCCAATTTTGGCTTCTTTCCCAAAATGGCATCTTCAGTGCTATCAACCTCAACTTCCCTTCTAGGCTTCCCTGTCGCAGCTACTGAAGATTTTTCCTCTGATCGTTTTCTGTGACATAAGCAGGTAATAAATTTAAAGTTTCCTTCTTTGACAGATGTGTATAAGGGGAGACCTTACAGTGGCCTTCCGATACCTGAAGAGGACTTACAAGAAAGCCGGGGAGAGACGTTTTACAAGGGCCTGTAATGATAGCATGAGGGCAAATAGCTTTAAACTGGAAGAGGGAAGATTTAGAACAGACATTAGGAAGAAATTCTTCACAATGAGGGTGCTGAAGCACTGCCACAGGTTGCCCAGGGAAGCCGTGGATGCCCCCTCCCTCGAAGTGCGGGACGGGGCCTTGAGCGGCCTGGTCTGGTGGGAGGTGTCCATGCTCACGGCAGGGGGGACCATTCCAGCCCAAACCATTCTGTGACTCTACGATTTTCTTGAACATAAATCGGGTGTTGTACAAGCAACGGCGACCACACTGCACCCAGGTCACAACCCCCCCTGGTTTTCCAGTCGTAGTTCCCAAACCACCTCCCGTAGGGGTTTGACCCGCTCCCCGTCGCCCCCTGCGCCCGGGGGCGCCGGAAACGCGCGTGCCCGCGGGTTGCACCTCCCCGCTCCTGGCGGTGCGGCAGCCCCCGCAGGGCTGGCAGGAGCCCGGGGACGCCCCTGGCCCGCATCGCGCCCTCACCCCGGCCTCCTAGCGCCCTCGGCGGCGGCCGCTTTGCCCTTCTTGTCTCCGGAGGCGGCGGCCGAGTCCCCCTCGAACACGCTGAACAGCTCGTCCCCGAACGCGTCCGCCATCTTCGCCTGCCCCAGCGCGCCTCGCGCCGCCTGCCCCTGCCCAGGGGAGGCGGAGCCCCCGCCGGCAACGGCAGAGCCACGCAGGGCCCGCAGCGGGTTGGGGACCGGAAACGGAACCGATGCCCCCGGCGGCGCCACCGCCGGCCGCCTACCCGACTTTCCCACAGCTCCGTCCAGTGGCCCCTGACCCGGAACTTCGGCCCTGACAGCCGGTTGAATATGAGCCAGCAGTGGCCCAGGTGGCCGAGAGAGGCAATAGCGTTCAGGTCTGTGTGAGAAACAGCGTGGCCAGCATGGCCAGGGAAGTGATTGTGCACCAGTACTCAGCACTGGTGAGGCCGCACCTCGAGTACTGTGGTCAGTTTTGGGCCCCTCACTACAATTGAGGTGCTGGAGCACATCCAGAGAAGGGCAACGAGGCTGGTGAAGGGGCTGGAGAGCAAGCCTTGCGAGGAGAGGATGAGGGAACTGGCGCTGTTTAGACTGGAGAAAAGGAAGATGAGGGGAGATCTTATTGCTCTCTACAACTGCCTGAAAAGAGGTTGCAACGATGTGGATGTTGGTCTCCCATGTAATAAGTGACAGGATAAGAGGAAGCGGCCTCAAGTTTGCTAGGGATGTTTAGATTGGATATTTGGAAAATTTTCTTCACCAAAAGGGTTGTTAAGCACTGGCAAAGACTGCCAGGGAGGTGGTTGAGACATCATCCCTGGAGGTGTTTAACAGACATGTAGATGTGGCACTTACGGACACGGTTTAGTGGGACTTGGCATTGCTAGGGCTACTGTTGGACTTGATGACTAAGATCTGGTCATGTCCAACCTACGTGATTCTATGACTCTATGATAAAGTGCAAATACAATAGAGAAGTCTGGTTGAGACTCCATCCTTGGAGGTGTTTAAAAGACGGGTAGACGAGGTGCTCGAGGATACAGTTTAGTAGTGGACAGGTACGGTTGGGCTCGATGATCTCAAAGGTCTTTTCCAATCACACGAGTCTACGACTACCGTACGACTACCGCAACCGGCTGCACCGAGGCGCGCTCCCCCATCGCCGCCGATGACCGATGGGAGGCGGAGGGCGGTGCCAAGCGGGCGGCAGCAGCCAATAGAGCGCGGCGGAGGGTGCGTTTCCCGGATGTAGCGGGCGCGCCGATGGGCCGGTTCCGGTGCGGGCAGGAGGGTCGGCCATGGGCGGCCGCAACAAGAAGCAGCGAGCGGGCAGCGCGGCCCACACTGCCTCTGCCGCCACAGCCGCCGCCCGCGCCCGGGCCGCCGCTGAGGCTGGCGCTGCCGCCCCAGCGGAGGCGGGGAGCCGAGCGGCGCCGCCGCGGCCGCCTCCCGCCTCCAAGGAGCCGCGTGTGAAGCAAGGTACCGTGCCCCGCCGCTGAGGCGGCCCGGGCGGGAGCCCCGGAGGGAGGAGCCGCGCCCCGGCCGGGCGGGAGCACACGGAGGCGCAGTTTCGCCAGGCAGCCCCCCGCAGGCGCGGGTTGCCTCCGCCCGGGAGGGCCTGCCGAGAGGCTCGGCGGCACGGAGTGTCTAGGAAGGCGCCTTGAGTCACAGAGCCATGGAGTCGGTTGGGTTGAAAGGGACCTCAAGGCAGGGACACTTCCCACCAGACTAGGTTGCTCAAGGCCGTATCCAACCTGACCTTGAACGCTTCCAGAGCGAGGGCATCCACAGCTTCCCTGGGCAACCTGTGCCAGTGTCTCACCACCCTCACTGTGAAGAATTTCTCCGTAATGTCTAACCTAAATCTTTCCCCTTCCAGTTTAAAGCCGCTCCCACTTTGTCCTGTCACTACCCACCCTTGTAAAAAGTCCCTCCCCACCTGTCTTGTCGTCCCTTCAACACAAGACTGGAGCAGGCCTGGCATCAGCCTGACTGGCTTCCTGGGGTGTCCCTGAGCAGATGAGGCCGCTTGGAGTGTGTTGAGTTAGTTGCCAAACATTGCTCATTATATTATTGGCAGTTCTTGTGGAGCAAGTGTTGGTATGACGCTCTCCCAGTAATGAGCTGCCTTTGTAGATGTTCATAGCGTGTGTGTGCAAGATCAGCATAATGTGGATTTGGTAGGACTTTTTTTTGTGTTGTGAAAAAGCCCAGAGCATTTCCAGGGCTTGGAGACAGTTCAGCAGTATTAGATGAGGTGAGGGATGACTGTTCAGGATGCAGCCTGAAAAACTAGTATTCTGCAGTCTTGCAAGTTTTCTGTTTTCAATAAGCCACCTTTGCCAGAAGTACCTCAGACACCTTACAGCATCAGTGATAGCTTGTGTGGCACACAATCATGCAATATCCAGGCCATTTGAGATTCCAGCTTGTTAACACAAAGTATTGCAATTCAGTAGCTTAAAATTCCTGCATCTGTTTCTGTATCTAGTTTTATAAAGTGAGGCTACGTTGAGCATTTTTCTTGTGCCTCCCCCTCATCCAGCACTGTGGTGCTCAGTTGTCTTCAGAAGCTATCCTACTTTTCTCTAAGGTTATCTGCTATGGTGAAAAATAAGTCAATGTATCTGAAAAGTAAGTTAGTATAGTCCAAGTACTGTGTAGTTACGCAGCCTGTTGGTAAGTGCCAGTGTTTAACTTGTGAATGCTAACTTCTCTTTGTAGGTCCTCACCGGAGGTAGCAGCTTTTTTTCTGACATGCAGCTACACCCGGTCTCAAGCTAAAACTGGGCGCTCCTAGAGCCTCTCTGCAGACAGCCCAGCACAGATGAACTATTCAGCCTGCCTGCTGGGAGAAGTCAGGAGCCTCCTGGAGCACAGTGGTGCTCCCACTGGGGCAGTGCACAGCCTCATAGGGAAGAGGCTTCCTGGGGCTGCTTAGTTTATACCTGGTACAGTACCAGGAACAGTATGTGTGTTCTAAAAACAGTGGAACCCAACAGCAAGCTGTGAGTTGTCGTTCTCATGACAATAAAGAGTTTTGTGAATTATTGTTTTTCTAACAACTGCTAAATGAGAATTATTTAAGAATGACCATAGCAGGTTAGACCAAAGGCCTCTGTAACACAGTGCCCTCTCCTAGACAAGGCCGAAAGCAGGTACCTAGGTAAGAATTGGTTGCACAGACAGTAATGCTGCTGTAGGGTGCTTTTACATCCTCCGCCCTTCAGCAGCCATGGCTTAGAGTCTTCTTGAGCTAGATGCAATGTTTTTTCAATACACTCCCAAACTGATTGTTTTCTTTCCTGTAAAGCTATCCTGTCTTCCCTTGGGCTTCAGTAAATATTTGATATCCACAGTTTTAGTGGGGAAGAATTCTATTAAATAGCTATGTACTTAGTAATTAAAAAACCTGAAGTGTCATGCTTCCCTGTTTGGCAGGTGCTGCTTGTTCCAGTGTTGAGAGAGAGTGAACAGTCGGTCCCATTTCCTGCCATTGTGCCACTTGGCATTTTATATTTTGTCTGCTAAGAGTCGTATGTTCTTCACTATTCCTTGTTTAAGGGCCTTTCTGTATTGCTGATTATTTGTGTTGCTATGTACCTACATGTTTCTGACAAATTGATGTAATATTTGCTTGCACTAACCTTTATGCTGGGTCTGCCATAGCTACTGTAAATAATGTTTCCTGTGTTCTACTTATGTCATTCATGGTTATTTGCAATTAACAGGTCCAAAAACTTACAGTTTCAGTTCAACATCAGATTCCAGTGCTTCTGCAAATCTAGATAAATCTGTTCTTAAGGCAAGTATTATCTTCAGGAAAAAAGTTTTCATAGTATTATTTTAAATGAGTAAATACTTCTTCAGCTCTTCCTCAGTATTACATTATGCAGGTAAACTGTGCGTATGTTGAGCTTGATATGTTTGGGCTTTGAGTGTGCTTTAAGAAATAGGGGTACACTAACAAGGCAGGAGAAGCTCTATTTTTAATTAACAAATGATACATTGCATGCAGGACTTAAAATTTGTGTTTGGGCTTCTGCTGTGCCTATGAATTCATCTTCTTGTCAGAGGAATAATGTAGATTTTATGCAACAACCTCAGTAGCAACCAAAGCATGGTTCACATTTTAGAAGTGTTAAAAGCACTAAAATTATGTTACTGAAATTATATTTTTAGGCCAGACACAGGTTCTGTCTTGATGCTCAAATTATTTTATACTAGTTCTTGTAAGCAGAGGAGAAAGGCCTTGTTCTTTCCAGTAGAAATATTTCTGTTTTCCTTACTTTATTTCCCTTGACATACTAAATTTCCTTGAAAATGTAAGTAGGCCTTCTCTGATAAGGAATGTACTCTTATGTGTCCAGTAAAAACGTATAACTTGCAAAAGTAAAAAGAAAAAAGTCTCTTTTGTAATGTTTATCGCATTTATGGGAAGCTGGGAAAGTTGGGGTTTGAATGGCAGAGAGAGTTCTGCATTCTTATTCCCTTAGCCGTGAAGAGCATTGTGTCATAAAAAATTGTAATGTTTCACTTTGTGTCAACTAATTTTTCTCTGTACAGGTAATGATAAATGGTAATTTGGAGAAAAGGATTATCAATGTAATCAATGACCATAAAAAACAAAATCATGATAAAGGAATGATTTCCAGAAGGCTTACAGCTAAGAAGTTACAGGTAAGGTTTAAAGTGTGGTTCTCCAACCATCATTTATTTAGAATAAACAGTTTCTTTTGTCATTTATATCGTGTCGTACTGCAGTCCTGCAGTGTGCAAGCCAGTGTAGCATGCTTTTCAGTAATTACATTAATGATTAATTAGTGGAATCGACAAGTGTGCTTATTAGGAAAGATGGATCTTTATGGATTCAGTAATTAAAATTGGAGTCTTCAAACAGGATAGAAGAATAGAAGTTAACCTGGATATTTTATGTTTCTTACTTTTTGTGTTCCATATAGCTGGAAAATTGTAGATTTAACTTCCTAACTAGAAATACATTCTATATTGAAGATTTACTTACACATATGCATACATATTTACAATAGAAGTATTATAAGCTCTGTATGCAAACCAGAATTTTTTACTCAGCCTCCTGATATATTAGCTTATGCTGTTTACCTCCATTTAATGCCCGTTATCTAATATGTGGTATATAGGAGTTTACAAGCCTATATTAGATTGCCGGGTTAAATTGTAGTATTTTCTAACTTTTTTACTTGTAGGATGTATATATGGCTTTACAGAGATTCTCTTTTAAGACTGAGCACATTGAAGAAGCAATGAAAAATACACTTTTATATGGTGGTGATCTTCACTCTGCTCTTGACTGGCTTTGTTTAAACCTGCCTGACGGTGAGTATGGTGCCAGAGAATTATGTTAAAAACTGCAGATTAATAGGACCTGGTCCGGTATGGTAATGCTTCATAGTAGTGATTAAATGTCTTGTTTTACTAAAACTGGTAGTCATCACAGTGTTACTTTCCTAGATGTGCTGCTGCCCATTTCTGGGAATTTTTTTTAGTATATAAAGTCTTGTAAAACTTTTCTTCCTACTATTAGAGGTTTGTGGAAGTCGAATGAGCACATGCTGGCTTATCTAAATGCTAAAGCCTAATTTTATTTCAGGCATCCTGTTTTTGTTATATATTCTTGTAGCTCTCTCCCAACACACTTTAAAAGATTTTCAGTAATTACTATTGACATATTCATTGACATGAGTTTTTTATTTTGAAGATGCATTGCCTGAAGGTTTTAGTCAGCAATTTGAAGAACAGCAACAGAAACCTAGAGCAAAATTTTGCTCTCCTGTGAAACAACGTGAACCTCCACTGCACTTAGTAGATAACAAAAAGAAGGAAAATGGCCCTGTAATGAAGGTAATCTGTGAAATTAATTTGCACTTATTAGGGAAAGAGAGGACAAAGTTTTCTAAATTACAAAATTTGCATTGGCTTCCAACACTGATGTGAAAAACTTCTAAAAGTATCATGCTTAATAAATGTCACCCACAGTATTTTAATTTCAGTGGAATGGTCATTTGAAGGTAACATTTTTTCATGTGAAGTCTAAAAGGCTTTTCATAGGTAATTTTTGTGGTAAAGCATAGCTTAGTTTTCTCTTATAATGGGTTAATTTAGTCTACTTACAGATGGTGCTCTTAGCATACTTGTGTGGTTTTAAGTGTGCCTCTGTATGTGTAGTGTTTTGATTTCTGTAGTTATTGAATCTTAAACCTAGAAATTAAAAAGATTTCTTGCAAAATATTGGTTTGTATTTTTTTCTTAAAAGTGTTAAGGTCTGTGTATGTATATTGTGAGATGTTTACCGAGGTTGGAGAAGTTTGCTCAATTGTTTTATGTTTTATTTATGTCATATAACTTCCTGTATGCATAAAATCGTAGGCAATAGTTCCTAAATACTGGTAGAGAAAATCTTTGGTATTATCACTTACTGTTATGATTACTCTTAATTTTCATTGCCCTTCCTAGGAGACAGATATGGGGAAAGAGAAAGAAGTGAGTATGAAGGAATGGATTTTGCGGTATGCTGAGCAACAAAGTGATGAAGAGAAGAATGAGTCTGGGAAAGAGGCAGATGAAGAGAAGTTTGACCCGGTGAGATAGAATAACACTTGATGGAAGTCTTTCAAAAATTCTGTCTGGTACATCTGCAAATGGTGGATCTATTTGTTAAAAAGTGGAAATCGAATACTTTTTTTGTTATATATTTTTACATTTGCAGGCTACCAAGGGGAAATGTGTTGAAACATCTCCTTTTCTACTTTGTTTTTCCTTTCCTGTTTTTTGTAGTTGTTCAGAGTACTTAATGCATTGTGCTGGAAAGGAAATGAAGTGCATCTTGGTGAGATTATGAAAGTGACTATCAAATTGTGAGAGGTTTTGACTGTTAGTTATGTGCAAACTAATTGTTCCTCCTTTGTTGTAAGCTTGATATAAAGTACAAAAAGCCCACACTTTTTATTATGGAGTTCATTGAAAGTGACAAGATGCAATATATGACTTGTAATTAATAATCGTGTTTGTAATAGAATAAGAGATACATACATCTGGCTTCCAAGCTTTCGGAAGCAAAAGAACAAGCAAGCATCTCCAAGCAAGACAAAGACAAGCAAGGCCAGAAGGTAGCACAGGAGAAAATAAGAAGAATTCAGCAAGGTAGAGCTATGCAAATTACCTGTGTTTTATTTTGTGGCCTGTGTATTTGTTGGGCAAGTAGGTTTCTGAGTCAGATTGAATTATTTCATCATCTTTTACACCATTGTGTGAATTGCAGGCTTTTCTGAATCTGTTCTTTGCATGTGGATCAAATTCTGAAATCTCAGTAACATTTCACTACTTCTGGTTTTGGGTACTTGATATGTATTAATATAATTAATCTTTTTAAAGAATGAATGCCCAGCAGTTGTTGGGTGTAAGCTGTATTCTCTCTCTAATAGAAATGTCAGTACTTGAAGAACATCCAGTATTTAATCCAGCTATAAAGATATCAAACCAGCAACAAAATGAAAAGAAAAAAACGCCCTCACTTCAGCCTCAAGAAACCACTTTGAATTTGAACTTGCTTGAAAAACCTGATGGTGCTGCAAAGGAAGAAAAAGGTGTGTTGGAAATGGTTCACTACAAGCTTGAAGCGTGCCACGAGTTTCCAGTATTAGCTCTTGTTTTTCTAGGTTGTATTGCATTGCAGTGCTGAATCATAGATCTCTGATCGTGACAAAGCCAGGTGGACTACCTCACTGACCAAGCTGACATTAAAGGATCTGTATGTTGTTTAGCAGATGATGTTGAAAGCTGGTTTTGCTATACTGTCATGTCTAAAATTTCGATTTTTTTTCTTATCTTTTCTTTATCACTTCTTATCTTTTTAGAGTGTTTTAATTGTAAGCATTCAAATTATTCCGTTATTTTCTAATAACCAAACTTTAGTGGAAGTAAAAATATTGTAATCCATTTCCGGCTAGATACTTTTGTGTGAAAAGCAGGAATTTCTGTCATGTATCAGTATTTCTGCAAAGCATTTCAGAAAATACTGCTCTCTATTAAAAATATAAAAGGTAAAAGTGTTCCTCGCTATCCAAGGCATGCAAAAACGTATTTTGAGACTTAAAATACGTTTTTCTGCTCTTGTAGTGAAAAAGAAAGAACCACTGGATGTAAGAAATTTTGACTATAGCGCTCGAAGCTGGACTGGTAAATCTCCAAAGCAATTTTTGATTGACTGGTGCAGGAAGAATTTTCCCAAGAGCCCAAATCCTGCTTTTGAAAAGATTCAAGTTGGAAAATATTGGAAATGTAGGTATGTATTTCGTATAAACTGTACATTTTCCTATTGATTCATTTAAGAATAAAAACACTGACTACATAGGTCTTGTCACGTTGATCCACATTTATATTAATATAGTGTTTTAAACGTAAACTGTTTTTTAGTCCACTGCAGAGGTATTCCACTTTGGATACCTCTGCAAAAGTAAGGCTTAGACTGGACAGTATCACAAAAATAAAATTCTAGTGAATAATCTGATCAAGAAGGGATTTGATTTTAATTCTGTACTGCTGAGTGAAAGGTTATGAAGTGGACCTGTGAGATAAATTTGGACAATGAACTTATTATATTCTCATTCAAAGTAATATATACGTTCATACGTTTTAAGCATATGAATACCAAAAACCTTTTAAGGATTGTTTAAAATAAAGTGGAAGTTAGAAATTTGCATGAAAACTGCTGTAAGTTTGTAACTAAAACTGTGCACTATCAGTGATTTTTAAATTTCCTTTAGAAAATTATAATATAGTGGTATAATGTATAATATTATCATGTACAAATAGAGTAGATGGGGAACTGAATAATGCTTCTTGAAGGAACCAAGTAAAAGAACCTGAAAACTTGCACAAGTTAAAAGCTGTTAATACACTGTCCCCTTAAGAATGAGAAATTTGACTGCTGGTCTGACTGGCATATATCAAACAGATGTTTGGGTCTCTGTACATCATTAACTGTCATCTCGACGATCCATGCTAAGCAGTTACAAGCACACAAACAAATATTTGGTCCTTCTTCCAAAATGGCTAACCTTAACGCTGGTCTGTATGTGTATAAATATTTCTGCTTTGAATAAAGTGAAGATATTTTTAGGAGCAAAAAATAAAATTCATCCTGGAATCTACTCCTCAAAATTTTCTGCTATTCAGTCAAATTTTTTTGGCTGTTTTAGTTTACTGAATACTACTAGGAGGGTTAAGTTTATTTAGCTTAGTTTCACTGTTTTTAATTTCACTCTTATGTTTTTAACTGACATTAACAGATGTGCTATTTATGTAGGTAACAAAAATTAAGAGAAATACTTGTATGAATTTGTCTTTAAGGGTCAGGATTATCAAATCATCAGATGATGTAATGGCAATGTGTCCTACAATTGTAACAGAAGATAGTATGCAAGCACAACATCTGGCTGCTACTTTGGCACTCTATCATTTAACCAAAGGACAAGTAAGATTTTCAAAAATGTTACTGTTCTTGGCTTGGAATCTGTCCTTGCACTTTTGTTGTAGTATCTGTGGTGAAACTCTAAAACCAGTTTACTGAAGTGTTTCTCATTAAATTATTTACTTGTATTTTATGATCATTTGTTTTTACCTATAAATGTGCGTATGTGTTGCAGCATACTGGGAGGAAATTTTTTCATAGTAAAACTGTTCTTTCAGTGTACAAACAAAAAATGTATTGTCAACATTTATATTACTGTTTTCATAGTTTCTATATTTAAAAATAGCACCCTATTTCGTGTTCTGTCATATCTTTTGCCCCTCAAGTTCGCTTACGCATGTTAGTGATACTGCTAAGTATTACATAAAGTATTTTTGTTTTATGATTTTTCCACCTGAAGTCAGTTCATCAGTTACTGCCTCCTACCTACCGGGATGTCTGGCTAGAATGGAGTGATATTGAAAAGAAAAAGGAAGAAGAAAACAAGATAGAAACCAACAAACCTCGTGATAACTTTATTGCTAGATTATTAAACAAACTCAAACAACAACAACAGCTGCAATCTGAAAACCAGCCCAAAATATCTGAAGGTCCTGAAGATTCCTGGGAAAATCTAGTTTCTGATGAGGACTTCAACAGTCTTTCCCTTGAGACGTCAGACATAGATAATTTGGAACCTTCAAAGATTTTGTTCAAAAAGTTGCAAAGTTCCTCCAAATACCAGAAGCTTCTGAAGGAGAGACAGGAGTTGCCTGTGTTCAAGCACAGATATTCAATTGTAGAAACTCTTAAAAAACATCGAGTAGTTGTTGTGGCTGGTGAAACAGGCAGTGGTAAGAGTACCCAGGTGCCCCATTTCTTGTTAGAAGACTTGTTGCTAGATGAAGGATCAAAGAAATGTAATATTGTTTGCACACAGCCCCGAAGAATCTCAGCAGTGAGTCTAGCAACCAGAGTTTGTGAAGAACTAGGCTGCGAATCAGGACCAGGAGGAAAAGTAAGATGTGTCAGAACTACTTTTTCTGGTTTTCATCAAATACAGGGGGATGGATTATTTCTTACACAACCAAATAATTAGATGTTACTTTCTTTTGAAAAGGGCTTCTTGCTATGTCACCTGTTTCTTTCCATATTGTCCCCTGTGAACCTCTGGGTATCCATATGTGATTTGTAAAATCTTTAGAGGATGATAAAGAGCAAGTGTTTCATAGTGGGGATGGTCAAATATTGGAGCAGATTACCCAATGACTATGACATCTCTTGTCAGTAGGGCTGGAGAAAACTCCTATGAGTAAGACTCAGAGCAATCTGATTTGGCCTTCAGAGAGGCCCCTTCCAATGTAGATGATCTTGTTGTTTGAAGGAAACCGAGACACTGTTTTTTGTTAGTCTGTTTGTGCAAAAATATTTTTGTTTGGGGACTGCAAAGAACCCTGAAAAGAACACAGATTTTTCCAGCTCTCTGGTATTCTGGAGAAACTGTAGTGTGAATTTCAGTGTATTTTCCCTTTCTTGACAAATGAAAGTATGTGTATGCAAAAAACAATGTGGTAGTCTTTCACATACTATTTAATTAGCAACTTATGCAATGTCTGAATCTAACCGTGCTTAAATTTCACTTCATTTTGAATTTCTCTAGCTTGTATACCATTTTAAGTTATTCCTATAATTTTAATCTTTTTTTAATAGAATTCCCTGTGCGGATATCAAATTCGTATGGAATCAAGAACAGGAGAAGCCACAAGATTATTGTACTGTACAACAGGTGTCCTGCTTCGGAAACTCCAGGAAGATGGTCATCTTTCAAGTATATCTCATGTCATTGTAGATGAGGTTATCAGCTTTTACTATTCTGCAGAAACTATAGTTTTTCTTGGCCTTTGCTTGTACTAAAGCCTTACTAGCAATATGTTTTTCTAATTCTAGGTACATGAAAGAAGTGTCCAGTCTGATTTCTTGCTAGTTATTCTGAAGGAGATTTTGCGTAAGCGTTCAGACCTGCATCTGGTTTTGATGAGTGCTACTGTAGATTGTGAGAAGTTTTCCAGCTATTTCTCACACTGTCCCATTTTGAGGATCTCCGGAAGGAGTTACCCTGTTGAGGTAGGTAAATACAGTTTTGATCGTGCAAAGCATTCTGTGTGCGCATGCACAGGATTTGTCTGGTTCATGCCTATAGGAAATACGCTTTATTACTTTTCTCTTACCAAAAATACATATCTTAAATGTGTGTTTCAAGGACTTGTAACCCTTTTCCTTTTTGAAAATATAAAATAGGTTCAGTTCTTTGAAGTACAAGGTTGTACTATTTTCTCAGATGGATTTATTGTTGATTAAAATCAGTCCATTAGCAGCAGTTTGATTTTACTCTATTAGATCTAGGTAGAAAGGAAGGCATTGAAGAATTCTCAGCACCCCTGCAACTTTGCTATTACTCTCTTATGTATGTGTCTCATGCGTATTGTATAGGCTATGGTAGAGGTAATGCTAATGATCACATGGAGAGGCCGATTAACATACTCATAGCAGCTGTAAATTTAGATTTTCAAAAATCAAATATTAATGTTGAAATTTGCAATATCTATTGCAACATTAAAAGAGAAGGGAATGCCCTGTTCAGCTTTGTATATAAGCTTAAAAAAAAAAGGTGCTGATTAGTTTTTGACATTCTTTGTATTTCTTCTGTGAATTTTTACTAAAGATTTTCCATGTTGAAGATGTAATTGAGGCAACTGGCTATGTTCTGGAGAAAGACTCAGAATATTGTCAGAAGTTTTTGGAGGAGGAAGAGGAAGTCACGATAAATGTCACTAGCAAAGGAGGCAGCTCTACAAAGTATCAGGTGAAATAGGCATTTCTACTTCTGGCTTGGAAGCTTTGATAATTTTTGTATTATTTTATCATTTTCCTCTTATCAAATGTGATTGAATTGTATACTATCAAATATTCTTTCAGTTGCCAAGATGAACACAATGGCAGTCTTATAGTGGAAACCACATATTGTTAATACTGCATCCTTCTGTCTCCCAACTCTTTATTAGCTGTCTTCGTTTTGCTGTATTTGACACTAGATTCTCTTGAGCAGATTCCCAGCTCAGATCTATAAGCAGCAGCAAGGGAAAGCACTTAAGTTTTTTTCTCCTAAAAAATTCTCCTAAGTAGCGAACCTAAGAATGGAAGAGGCAAGGCCATATGCTTCTTAGCTGAAAAACTCCCCAGATCCTCCAACTTGGCATGCCAAATGAGATGATTTACATGAGATCATTGAGTAGAGCTTTGTGGTTTAACAGGCTGTGGCTAATCCTGTAGGTACTCTGCAGTGCAGCTGTATGTGTTTTTGGATCAGAATTCTTGAGGAGTAAGAACACCACCTGAAATTGGGCAACGTAGACCGTTCATCCAGATTATATATATTTTAGGTAGATACCTGTCTGCACTGACTTGCTCTCTCAAAATCTCTGCCCAACCATTTAGCTTGGTATGATCAAATACTGATGGATATGTTGAAAAATGTGCTCTTGTGCTATGATTTTACTTTCTTTTTCTTTCTTTTCTCTAGATTGGTAGTTATCCATGCATCACAACAGCATTCTTTAGTTGAAGCCCAAATACTCTCCTGAATCCTCTTCCATCTTTATGGTTTATTTCTGTCGAGCCTTCAGTACAGAAGGATATGTGGTAGCAAGCTGCTTTAAGTGCTTTGATGAACAGTGAAATAATTTACAATAGTGCCACTTAACATAGAAACCTTTTGCTAAGCATGTATCTGCAAGATGTTCATAAACAAATAAGATGTCTATATGTTCTGCTAACTCTCCCCTTTATTCCCCTTTCCTCCTGCTGTAAAATGCTGCAGGAGTTCCCATTCCTAACTTCCATTGCAACCATTAGTTGATAAGGGTGAGGTGAGGGAGAGGAGAAATTATAGTTCTTATACCCCAAAACAGGAGCTTTGAAAGAAGGGTAGGCTCCCTGTTATCCCGTTTTGAATTTATAATAGTAGGATGCCAGATGGTGGGATCTGTTTTCACCTTTGAAAACAGACTGTAGAGTGCTGCTTGCACAGACTTTAACTTTTACATTTTTTTTTAAACCTGGTGTGTCCTTTATCCATAGTAGATACCTATGCACAGGTTATATGTTTCTATGATTTAGTTCACTGTTTTTGGTGACAGGTTACTCAATTAGATGTCTATTACCTTAATTTCTGTTTTAGTAAACCTAAATTAAGTGAGTGACAAATTGATCTGCTCTCTTACCCTCTTCCACTAAGAATATAATTTTTTCCTGCTCTCTTCAGGAGTATGTCCCAGCCCAGTCTGGATCTGGTATTGATTTGGCTCCTTACTATATGAAGTTCAGCAGTCGTACACAGCAGGCTATCTTGTATATGAACCCTTACAAGATCAACCTTGAACTTATTTTGGAGTTGCTGGCATACTTAGGTACAGTCTGCTTCTTTAGAAGTTTATATACTTGGGGATGTCCTTTGGACTTATTTTCTAGTGCTTTCTACTGATAATGAAGTACTTGACTTGATTCTTACGTGAAACATCCTAAAAAGCATTTGCTGGCCCAGAATTAGTTCCTGTTCTCAAGTGAAACTGTTTGCAAATGTTTTCCAGATAGGAGCCCCCAGTTCAAGAACATTGAGGGTGCTGTGCTCATCTTTTTACCAGGCCTTGCCCATATCCAACAGCTGTATGATCTGATTTCAACTGACAGAAGATTTAACTTGCGTGACAGGTAATACAGATATTATCTATAAAGTTAACAGCTTAACTTAATAAATATGTTTGGGTTTTAATGTCTGCTGTTCTTGAAAAGGGAAACTGGGAGTTGTATCTCTGAGCTGTTTGTGCTACAAATGTACTTTTATTGTCTAGAAATTATATAAGCAAAAATGAAAGGTGCTTAGGAATGGTACAGTAATAACTTTTTTCCTTTTGATTTTACTTTTCAACAAACAAACTTAATCACAAAACACGTGGGTACTACTTTTCCACTTCTTAGGGTGTGGAAGCTGCTGGCATAATCGCTTTATCTGGCTTACTATTTGCATGGAAGTGTTTACTTCCTGAAAAGAGATTCAGAGTAATCCACCAAGAGAGTCACAGATAGGTCTGAGATTTATTTTGCAGATAACTAAAAGTTAGAAACATGATGACATAAAAAGAATATTTGCTGTCAAATTCTAAAGATTCAGAGATGGTCTGAGATGTCAGGGACTAGAAAAGAAGGAAAGTACAAATCTCCGTGGCTGTCTCATCTCTGAAGGCCTTTATTACTCGGGCTGAATGTAGCATGTGTTTATAGTTCTGTGCAAAATTTCGATAATGGTCCTTGGCTTGTAAGCACAAGGTAACGAACTCTGCTTCGTGAATACCTAGTTCCTTTTTCTTCTAGGCTTTTGTTGTAAATTAACCTAGAGTTCTGCAGCAGTTGGATTTTTCCTGCATTATTGCCAATAGGGGAACAGCCCTATGAACTAATAGTATTATCTTTTTCTTGATACTCTTAATACACTGAAGCAGACTTTCATACCTAATCATATAAAGTTTTACTCTTTGAAGTGTCCGTTATAGTTGCTTTCTCCAAGCTGTTGTCATCGTTCTGATCTCTGTTTGTTTACTGTATGTTAATTTCGGAAGTGTATATTGTTTACTGTAATTTCTTGTTCTAGGCACAGATTGATAGCTTTGCATTCTGTTCTTTCAACTCAAGATCAAGCAACTGCATTTACAATACCTCCTCTTGGCGTTAGAAAGGTATGATGCATTTAGAAAAAAAACAACTTTCTCTGGGTGCAAGTCTGCATTGTTTTAAATCATACAGAATTACACAACCGCCTGGATTCCAGTGGTTCCTGGAATTTTCTCACTGCAAATAAACAGTTCTAATTTGGTGCTCTGTAACAGATAGAAGCTAGCATGCTATGAAAACCTTGACAGTAATCAGACAAATTTTGAAGCCTAATATTTTTGAGAGCTTTTTTAATTGTTGTTTTCCTGTGTTTTAACTATTTGTAGCCAGTAACTATTGCTTTTATCTAGGAAAATAGTATTTTACTTATTGCCAAAATATTTAATTAAGTTGACCAATTTTTGCAGGTACTGGCTAGTAATTTTAAAGCAAAAAGTGAATGCAAAATTCTCACTTTTGTTTCCTCAGTAATTGGGGAAGACTAAGCCATTTTCAGGTGGTGCAGCTGTTAATGCTTTGTCAGATGAATTAGAGATGTTTCTGGGTAAAAAACTTCAATCATGTGTTCTGTAATATTGATTAAAAGAATGGAAACTGTTAGACATTCCATAATTCTTTTGTTTATGCTATGTTACTTCTTTTCAGATTGTTTTGGCAACCAATATAGCGGAGACAGGTATTACAATACCAGATGTTGTGTTTGTAGTTGATACTGGAAGAACAAAAGAAAATAGGTAAGTTTTGATTTTCATCAATCATACAGTGATTACTGAAAATATTTGGAGGTTATTACTGCCAAGAATTTTGTAATATCCTTATTGAACTACAGTTCTAGACAAAACAAAAAAGTGCTGAGCTCATTGAACAGTTCGCAGTTTAGGTACAAGTTTGGGATGAAACTTTGGATTTTCAAATGGTGTGAGAAACAGTAAGGGAAGTTGTTCATCGATATGGAGAATCATTTTTAAGTGCTGCTTTAAAAATAAAGTAGAGCCTTTTTATACTGTATCAGTTTTTAGAAGTTATTTGTAGTCCATTTTAAATGTGAAAACCCCTACAGAATCTATTAAAAAAACAATTCTGAATTGCCAAGGAGATGAAATAGTAAAATAGCTCTTTCGTTTTCCAATTTTTACACTTCAGTTAGCGAGTTGTATCCAAGGTGCTGTGATGTACAGTTTCCCTCCAGCTATGCTTAGTTTTCAAAACTAAATGTAGTCTTCAAGTAAATACTGTGTAGATACGTTACCAATATGCTGGTATTTAAGTATATCAAAATTTTAATTCTGAAATCTGAATGTGCGTTTGCTTTATAATTTTTTAGGTATCACGAAAGTAGTCAGATGAGTTCCCTGGAGGAGACTTTTGTTAGTAAAGCTAGTGCTCTGCAGCGACAAGGAAGAGCTGGGCGTGTTAGGGATGGATTCTGCTTCAGAATGTACACAAAAGACAGGTACTGTAAAACTTAGCCTTTGTCTTTTTTTCTGTGCAAAACCAAGAAGTCTTCTTGAAATTCACTTTGCATACTACAAACTGGAAAGATTAAACTGTAATAAAAAATGTAGATAATTTAAATATCATGTGAATAAAGTATTATGTCTGTTTCATGATTTTTAAAAATTTTTTATTCATAGTATATCTAAAGTAAATGTTTGGGAAAAAAAAATCAAAGAAAAAGTGGAGCAGCAAGGAATTGTAGGAGATCAGTTTTCAACAGTATCTACTGCCCTGCATCAAATATACATGTTACCTCCTGTAGGTTTCTGAAATGGGATCTCTGATTAAGAGACAGGAAAAATATCCAATTATACAGGACTGAAGAAGTAGTTTCTGTTACTGCAGTGGAATAAAATTTTTCCTGCTTGTCTGAAAGTTTGAAGCAACTTTCAGCTGAGAAACAGTTAAGGTGAAAGTATTTTGAAATAACCAGTGTAGTGTATATTTTAGCCACATGCAAGATTTTCAGTTTGAGAGCTATGCACTTGGAGAATTTATTTGGAAAATCACGGTATTACTGCCTTTCTCTCTTTCACAAAAACTGTTGCTTTCCAAGCGACACATGCCTTAATTCAAAAGATAAATGGGTTAGTTTGTCCATGCATTAAAACACATGCCTCTCCCTGACCTTGCCCCTCTAAAGAACTAGGAATGAGCGTGTGAAACCTGACTTTATAAGTTGATTTCAAAGATTAAGCATCTGTGATTCTCTGTTTTTATGATGTCGCAGATTTGAAAGTTTCATGGAATATTCTGTTCCAGAAATATTGCGTGTGCCTTTGGAGGAATTATGCCTTCATATTATGGTATGGTTTTTGTTTTAGAATTACTGATCTTGTTAGCTAAAAATATTACATGTACCTTTTGAGGAATTACGCCATCATACTATTGTGTCATTTCGGCTTTGGAATTACTGACCTTGTTACCTAAAACAGTTTGCTATGACAGCCCTAATCCAGTGTAGTTACTGGGACTTTTCCCACCAGACCATGGGGGTGGAAACCAGTACCTGTGTGTTGCAGAGAATCCAGAGCATGCAGAATGAGAATAGCCTGCTATCAATTCCAGTTTACCTCAGAGTGACAATTTAAACTTCATTAAAGAGTTTTCAGACTGATTTATGTTTAAGGAAGCAATTCCATTTTCTCTCCTCCTCTCCTGGGTGAGCAGGATAGGCACAGGAAAAGTAGCAACTTGACAAAGTAGTGCCAGTTTGAACTGCATCTCATGAGGTTTGAGAGTATTCTGTCCATCTGTGACCATTGGTAACAAGCTTCTCTGATCAGTGGTCATGCCATGTGAAGTCCTTCCAAACAGGGAAGTTTTGTTAACCTAACATGAGGTGTATCTGCATTCTGGGAACTGGGAAGCTAGTTTAGAGGCGAGGGAATGTGGACTTCAGATTTCAAGAAGAGCTTCCAAGTTTCCTTTACAGCTACTGTAAAAGTTTGTTATAGTAAATCTTTATGTTGAAATATATGCCCATTTACTCCACAGAAATGCAATCTTGGCTCTCCTGAAGATTTCCTTTCCAGAGCATTAGACCCACCACAGCAGCAAGTAATTGGTAATGCAATGAACCTCTTGAGGAAGATTGGGGCTTGTCTCTTAAATGAACCTAAGCTGACTCCATTGGGCCAGCACCTTGCAGCACTTCCTGTCAATGTAAAGATTGGCAAAATGCTTATATTTGGTGCTATATTTGGCTGCTTGGATCCTGTGGTGAGTGAAAAAAAAATACAGAAGGGGTTAACTCTTTACAATTACTCTGCTTTCTTGTAAGGATGATGCAAGAAATTTAGAATTTTTAATTTAAGGTAAGGTTATCGAAACATCATGGAGAGGAACAATCTAGGTGCTCTTCATTTACAATTGGATTTAATCTTAAAGATCTTTTCCAGCCTAAATGGTTCTACGAGTCTAAATACCTAGGTGCTACTCACAAGGGGATGGTCAGACTTTTAGTTGAAGAAGAGGAGGCTCAGGGGAGAGACCTCATTGCTCTCTACAACTACCTAAAAGGAGGTTGTAGTCGGGCAGGGGTTGGTCTCTTCTCTCAGGTGACCAGTGACAGAACTAGAGGGCATGGACTCAAGCTTTGTCAGGGAAAGTTTAGGCTTGATGTGAGGAAAAAGTTCTTCGCTGAAAGGGTGATTGGCCATTGGAATGGGCTGCCCAGGGAGGTGGTGGAGTCACCGACCCTGGAGGTGTTTAAGGGGAGACTGGATGAGGCACTGTTGGTGTTGGTGTTAGTGTTGGGTTATAGGTTGGACTTGATCTCAGAGGTCCTTTCCAACCTTATAATACTGTGATACTGTGACTTGGTCCTCGGTTCTGTCTGATACAATCCCAGGGAGTATGACAGTTAGAGGAAAAAGCCATCCTATGTGTGGGTTAGACGAATCTGGATTACCCCACAATTTATGGGCTAAGAACATGCTGATGTAAAGGTGTTGCAAATTAATTGATGTGGTAATTTATTATATGAGGACTGTGGCATAGTTTACACTTTCATGTAATCCATTTAATTTACCACAAATTAGGAGGAACCATGGGTATGTTAGTTGCTGAAAACGGAAAGTTAAAATCATATGTTCTCTAATTATCTCTTGTTAATGTGGTGTAAACTAAAGCAGTTGTTTAATCTGATTTTAACTGTATTGTATCAAGTATTGCTCTGTCATGTGACAAACCATGTGAGTTTTGAGATTTAATGTTTTTATCAGTCTATATAAGGCACTACATAAGCAATGTCTTTAATATAAGTAAGTTCTGAATTCTATGTAGGAAATTCTTATGATGTTTTCCTTGAGGTTTAGTAGAAGATAAAATAAAGTATTAAATATTACTGTAAAAGAAAATTTAGAGCTATTTGTATGATAAATCTGTAAGCTTATAATAAAATGCTCTTAGATGATACGTACTTTACTCATTGCAGGCAACTCTGGCTGCTGTTATGACAGAAAAATCCCCATTTACTACACCAATTGGTCGAAAAGATGAAGCAGATCTCGCAAAGTCATCTCTAGCAGTGGCAGTTTCAGACCATATAACAATCTACAATGCTTACCTAGGGTAAATGATAATTCTTCTGAGCTCATAGCTGGATGCAGATAACAAGTAATATGGTTCTGTAAAGAATCCTTAATAAGTATTTTCTTTTGAAAATTTTCTTTTGAATAAGTATTTTCTTCTGAATTGCTTGCACCTGAAGTCTTTCTCTTCAGAATAACAATAGATTGACGAATACTAACACAAAAGGATAGCTTGCTTAGTACCTGGTCCTTTAACTCCGTGTAACTATGCTTTGCATGCATACAGAGATGCACTGTGTCTGTTGTCCTGAAATATTTCGTTTGCTATTGGTGGTGTGCTGAGCTGAGTATTTTGTATTTATGAGAGTGCTAATTATAAAATAAACACGTGTGTTTCTTTTTAGGATATTATCACTATATCTCAAAAACCACACCTGATTTTTGTTCCACCTGTTGGGTGTAATTTTTGAGAGAAAATTGCCTTGTGTTTTTGTCACTATGTCTGATTTATGTCACAGGCATGTTCTCTGGAGTGTTCTTGGACCAGCAGTATTCATCTTCACTAATGCCACTTATTTTTAGGTTTGAGGAGAATGCTGACCAAAACAGTGTTGCCTTTTAACTTAGTAACACTTTCATATTGTTATACTCTTGATGTGATTCTCTTTGGTATAATAAGACAAGTTGGGGTTTTCTTCCTTAGGTGGAAAAGGGCTCGACAAGAAGGAGGGTATCGTGCTGAAATGACTTACTGCAGAAGAAATTTCCTAAATAGGACTTCACTTTTAACTCTGGAGGTAAACCAATTAATTATGCTTTGCATTCAAAATATATTTGTTAAAATTTTCCTCTGAATGTGTCATGCCCATTTAAAGAGATGATACATCACAGTTGCTGTTTAGACAAGTCAAAAATAAGTGGAATACTGGGTACTGATGAAATGCACACCCTCAATCAGGGCAGCTGTGTCTGCATTTCAGTTTTGATATGCAGACTTGGTACATCTGTCATCGAACAAGCTACTCCCTCCCTCTACCAGTGAATTAAAACTTACGAATTAAAACACTTAAATTATGTCATTCTTGATATCAAAGAACAGGTCTGTTAACAGTTAGTTTGAAAGATGAACCACAAATGGCCACTTATTTTTGGTGAGGAAATGTTTTAATTGGACTTTCCTATTTAAGTTTGGCTGACTGAGCTCTCTTCAACAGAAGTGGATATTTGATGTAAATGTATCTTTTTACTTTAACTACAAGTGAGATATTTACTATTTGCAGTATAGTACCATGTATTTAATCCTTTATTCCAGGCAATGTTTTTCTCGTAGAAACAACCAGCATTCCAAATTGGCTGCAGACAATACAAGTGTTTTTCTAGTAAGAGCTTTTCTTCTGGAAGGCATGAATATTTGGAATGGGATGTCATTGCCTGATGATTGAGTGGAGTATGTACCTTTTTAAAATCAGAGTTTTTCTAACACCTTACTAATTTCAGGATGTCAAGCAAGAACTTATAAGGGTGGTCAGAGCAGCGGGATTCACAGCACCTACAACACAATGTGGATGGGATGGAAATGGAGCCACACAATCCCTTTCCCTCCATGAAACAGCTCTTCTTAAAGCTGTATTGACTGCAGGGCTGTACGACAATGTAGGAAAAATAATATATACAAAGTCTGTGGATATTACAGAGAAGCTGGCTTGCATGGTAGAAACTGCTCAAGGTAAAGCACAAGTGCATCCCTCCTCTGTGAATCGAGACTTACAGACATATGGGTGGCTGCTTTACCAGGAGAAGGTAAGTGGAAACAGTTAATATAGCTGATAGTTTGTGTAAAGATGGAGTTGTGTAAAGCATATCTGAATGTCTTGTTGATTTTAAGAGTCTTTAGTATGTAATGGTCTTAAAGCCCTTGAAAATGAGTCAGCTGAGTGGTGAAAAAAGGAACTGAAGGCTGAACATCATGAAAAAATCTGTTTATAGTGAAACTGGTAAATATAAATGGAAGTACCTTTCTTGTGTCATTTAGTTTAGTAGTATGATTAAGTGTTTTAATGTAGTGATGTTGATTTTAATGTGATCACTTTAAGCAGTATTATGTAGTAGTAACACTTCAAAGCATGCTTGTTTTTTTTTACTGTTCTAAGCAGACTGTAAGGTTTTGAAACTTGGTACATCTTGCATATCCCCAATAATAACGTGAAATTAAATAGCCAGTTCTGCAACTGACTGCTGAGCTTCCTAAGAAAATTGCATTTTTTCCTGTCACTTCCTCCTCCCAACGAAAAATTTTATCAGCTATTTGCTAAATTCAAGTGTTTAGTTATTTAAACTTCTGGTACAACAAAACTTTGACAGCAGTTGCTCAATGGTCAGCTTTACTGTAGAGAAGCAGAAAATTACATTAGACTTCCTAATGCATAGGAAGCAGTAGTATTTTTTTGGAAAGCTGAAAATATTTCCTACCTCCAAGAACCTTATAGTGTAAGGGCAAGACACAGCAGAAGTAGCCAAGTTATTTCATGAGCAGTGGAGCAAACAAAGCCTCCACTTCTGTGTGGAGATGTGCTCTTTTTGTTTCCTTTCCTCATACTACAACTCCTTCCCTTTCCATTCCATCTTTGTCGGTGAGAGGCTCCAAAGCCAGAAGTAGCATATGCTGAGCCCTGTAGTTTACTCTGTGTATGTTATCTACACATGTGCCCACAATGTGTACATGTGCTTATCTGGATAGAATGACAAGCCAGCTGCTGCTGAGAATGTATAATGAAAGAGTTTTACCTGCCTTTTACTTTAGTAGGTTTATTAATTTTGATGTCTTGTCTCTGAATGTTAGCATTAGGATAACATAAGGTTTCTGTCTGGACTTTAACAGAAAAGTTGTTGCTTTAACTAATTTTCTGATAGTGTAGAAGCCTGTCAGTTAGATGTGATGTGGGTTTTTTTGTTGTCTAGGGCAGACAAATTGCCATCAGTTGTTTTGCGCATGATGACTTGTATTGATCGGATCTTGAAAAGGAAAAAAGTGTATTTCTTTTAAAGTAGCAATCAAATTTGGTGTTGTGGATTTTTATGTGATTTGGAGTTTGTTGTTGTTTTTAATGCTTGTGTTCTTTTATATGCAGGTGAGGTACTCTAAAGTGTATTTGAGAGAGACTACTTTAATATCCCCCTTTCCCATTTTGCTTTTTGGTGGGGATATAGAAGTCCAGCATCGGGAGCGTCTACTGACAGTTGATGGATGGATCCATTTTCAGGTGTGCTGGAGCAACAACTGCCTTTTGTGGTTCCATGGGCTTTTGTATTACACAGCTGATGTGGAAGCCTAATTCAGAACACTATGTGGGACAAAGACAAGAGGGAAGAAGGGAGGAGAGAATTAAAGGAAATGACAGGAAATAATAGACTTATAGTGTGTAATTAATTGTAAAAAAAAAAATAGTTCCACTTTTTGAATGAAGAAAGTCAATATTATTTTAGAAAAGGTACTGGAAATACACAGACTAAACCTTGTTTCATAGAGCTGGTACTGAAAGTAGATGTGTGCTATTCTACTGAGATGTTAAGCAGCATATGTTGCTTCTTGTGTTTTTTCCATAACAGTGACTTACTGTGCGACAGGCAGTATATAAATTAAATAGAGTGGAATAGGGAGGGAGGGATTGAATGAAAGATTCATGGAAAAGGCTTCAACTGTCCAAATTCCTAGTGAGATTTTGGAGAGGTTTGTGATTGCTTTCTCAGGAGTCCAGGCAGACCTACTGAGAGGGATATGTGTAGATATTTTTCTTCAGGTATAAAAATTAAGTTGTACTTTTGTACTTTGGAAAAAAAAGCAATTAAAGTTGGATATTGGTAAATTTAACAATTTCACCATGGTCTGGTTGTTTGTAATACATGCAGGAACATGCTCTGGATTACCCTTCTGAACTGCTCTTCTTTAGGCTGTGATGCTACAAATGAGTGCTCACAGATAAGAGAGCACAGTTTAAGCTCAGTCATTTAAGAGTGCACTATCCATATGCTTAAAATGTAAAGTATTTTTTTTAATCTATGTTTTGGTATAAAATGTCTCAGTAAATATTGCAAATGTTTGTCTTTCTATTATTCACAGGCTCCTGTAAAGATAGCAGTAATTTTCAAACAGTTGAGAGTTCTCATAGAGTCTGTTTTAAAGAAGAAGCTTGAAAATCCTAAAATATCACTTGAAGGTAACTTCATTACTGCATTGCTAACATCACTGTTTGTTAATTGGATCTTGTGGCAAATCTGAGGATGCTTTAGTACATTGCATCCTCACCTAGTAGCTAGCGTGACTTGAATATCATTCCATTAACTTGAGAGACATCCAAAAAGTCATTACTAATCTTACACATATTTTGTGTTTCATCCCAAATGTGTGAGGATCTGCACAGCTGCTGTTTTAAAGATACAGCTGATAACAGTATTCAAGATAGCAGTAGTAATAGTGAGATATGTGTCTCTAACTGAAGTATGATTGTGTGTGATGAACTTCAGACAGGGACAAATTTTTGTGTGTGATGAACTTCAAACATGGGTGAATTTAAGTGTTATGCAAGTTGTCATACTGCTCAGGCTAATGATGGGGAACTGCATGTTGGCCTCCAAAGTTTAGGACAGAGGAGCACAATTTAAACTTTGAATACTAGATGTTCAGAAGAATATTGTACGTGGGGAGGAAGAAAGGGAGTTCCTGTATGCTAATAACTCTGTATTGAGTCTCTTCTGTGAGATACTGAAGTGGCCACAAACAGTTCATTGATTAACTTTATAAACTTCTAAGGATGCACTGTGGACATGCTGTTTGCCATTTTACTTTGCAAACGGGATTACTTGTCTTGCTTTAGAGTTTGGTATAGCCCAGAGCATTAAGATTTTAAGTTGCTGAGAGCTAGACTTCTTTTCTGATTGTCTTGGCATTTGGGAATCAATTCTTAAGCTAACTCTTTTCCACTCATTGTTTGTTTTCTTTCCTAGATGATAAGATCTTACACATCATCAGAGAACTCATAAAAACAGAGAATGGCAACTGAAACCAGAAATCTGTAACAAACCAGAGCCTCAGTAATGGCAGGGGATATTTGCACTCCACCATTAAAGTGTTTAAAGTGTTTAAATGGTCAGTGTTGACAGCAGCCATAATGTGGAGAAACTGCATGATTTTGCATAGGATTTACTGTTCTCAGTATCATTTCTAAAGATGAACGTTGAATATGTTTAGCCTTTCCAATACATTTGGTTGCCATTTGTCTGACTGTATGAATGATGTATGGAAGCAGTTTTTTTCAGTATGAAAAATGCTGTGGCAAATTCTTTTTTTTTGTTTGTTTAATGTACTAATCATGGATCACTGGTGGTGCAGACTGTAATGATTAAAGATTGGGTCCTGAATCTCAAAATTGAGTGGAATTCCATTAGATTTGTGCAAACAGAAGACAAATGTTTCTTATGGTGGGTTTCCTAAATGGCATTTCTTTATTTATAAATTTACAGTATTGAAGCAATACATCTTAGAGATGCCTTTATTTTTCTGTATGGTATACATTAAGAAGATGCTTTATAAGAAGATAGTATGGACTGCAATGAACCGGTGCTTAGCTAGACAAGTGTACTAAGCAGCCACTTCTCCCCTTCCTCTGCCTCTTCTCACACCATTTCCTCTATGTTCACCATCGTTCTTGTCTCTCCCTGCTACTGCACTACCTTTTGCTGTCCCTTAATATGTTAAGATTTGCACAGTCCTGCAGGCCCCCTCAAATGACAATCACAATCATGTTTTTCTCCCTTTATTGATCAAAGTTCAGTTTGGTCCTCTTCAAGGCTATACCAGAGCAGTTCCTTTAACGGCTCATCATTCAGTGGGTGAAACCTTATGGTCTTCATTATTCTCTTATCACTGGCTCCTTAATGTTTACACAAACATGTATGTTTCTTCTTTTCTTACTTCTTTTATATAGAATACTCTTTAACCAGATAACTTAATGAATCAGGTACTCTTACCTTCTACTTATCTACACCTATTTATAATTATGAAGTGAAATTTTAGAACACCAACTTGCCTTTCAAAAACTAAAACTATTTTTCAGGGGCAGAGTTTGCCATTAAATGCAGTCAAGTAGGAACTCTGTATATACAGGCAGAAGATGAAAGTTATTCAATCTGAAAAATAGAGTTTTCATACAGCAGATGTTAACAGTGTGCAGAAGAGGCACTGAGGAAAATGCAAAATACATGGAGCTATTCAGTTAAATTATCATGGCAGCAGAATTGGTATGGCTGAGCTAAGAGTGCTGAAAGTAATCTGGTTTGTATGACTTACCCTACACTCAATTCTGGACGTTCACTAAGAACTCTCAGGGAAAAGTGATCACATTTGTTATCCTTTATGGATTGTGATAAACTAGTGGTAATCCTTGTTTCTCAGAAGAGCCAGGAACTGTTGTTTTTTTTAATTCCAAAGGGTGCAACACTTACACAATAGCATTTAGAGAGTTAAATTTTGATCTTAAGACATCAGTTTTTGCACTCTGTATTCCCAGACACAGTTGTCTTTTCATGTCAGAGATACAGAAATAAAAACCTGCAACCTACATTCTTTGAAGATAGAAATTAAATCTGCATCTTGAACAGTTTCTTAGACTTTGTTCTAGTTGAGGTCTCTTATTTGTGTCCTTTGGGAACATGAATTAGAAATACATTTCAGTAATTCAACAGCTAACAAGCCACCTTTTCTTTCGGATTTGAATTTCCTGTTGGTTGTTGGTTTTAAATAGCTTAATCTAAGCAAAAGCGATAATTGTTCTGAGTTCTCCTTTATTTAACTGATGAATAGAGAGGTTTTGTTCCATTTATATATAATGTTGAAATTTGGAGACATTCTTTGTGTTCCTCCTGCATGCCCTGATTTGTAATCTTTTAAAGAAATAGCTTCTTTCAGTTACTATTAAGGGGATTTATTGTAATAACTAAGAAGTTGCATGTTCTCCTTAGTAACTGTTTTCTGCAAAACAGGTGGAACAGGTAGCACTGTGGTGTAGATAAGCGCAGTTATCTTAAAACAAACAAACAAAAAACCTACACTGGCTTTATTCTTCTGCATTGTATGTGAGGAACTTCTGTGCCTGTGCTTTTTTTTAGGTGGATGAACTTTCCCTTCTGCTCTGCTAATTTAATAAACACTTCTGTTAACACCTTTGTGTTGCTTTTCTCAAAGCATTTGTCAGACACAAGACTGCGATGGGTGGATCTTTGTTGCTGTAGTCACAACAGGGTTCTGGTTCTAAAGTCATGCCCTGCTGATCTCTGTCCTCCTTAGAGAGTATTTCCTGCTCCTGTCGCACAAGCTGCAGCATCCCTACCTCCTCCTCTCTTGCTGCTCGAGTTGTAGACTGCTTGAAGCTCCTTTCCTTTTCCTTTTGATGTCTTCCTCATTGCTCAGTTGAGGAGAGGTTTTCCTTTTTCCTTCTGCAAGTCTTTCCTCATCTATAGCAGACCTGATCTGTGGATCATTTAACTAAATCACATCTGATAAAGTAGTCATATCTGGCCTTTACTCTGCTTCTGCAAACTAGTGGTCACAGAGCAGGACCACACTGATTCCCCTCCATTCAGCTGTTTAAATTGTGCTCCCTGTGTAAATAGTCCATGGATGGAAGAGGAGCTGAGAGCTGAACCATACACAGAACTCCAGCGTTCCCAAAGTCTCCCCTGATGCATTTGTGCTCTATTTTCCGGTGACCTAAAGCGAGTACCACGTATGCGCAGCAGGCTGTAGCTGTTAAAGCTCACTGGGCTCCGAGATACAACGCCGGGAGCTGGAGAGACGTGCATTTTAGTAGTGGGAGACGCAGCAGCTGCAGCCGGCCCGGCTGGGGCTCCGCCAGGACTGGATGCAGGGTGCTTTGCTCTCCGTGTCCTCCCAGCGAGATGGAACCGTGCGGTGCGCTGTTCCCACAGGTCCTACGGCCGCCTTACCCGGTGCAAAGCCGTGAAGCAGAGCCAGGCGATTCGGTGACTCGCTTCCTTTCCAGATTTTATTATGGAGACGAAGATGCAGAGAGTGCCCGCGCGGGGCGGGGACGCCCGCAGGGTGCCCTGGAGGGGGCGGGCGGTGACGGCCCCGGGGCCAGCCCCGCCGCTCAAAAAGCCAGGGCCGCCCCGTCGCTGCTGTCCCCACCATGGTGACCGCGGCGAGCGGCCGGCGCGGCCGCACCCCGCAGCGCGACGGCCCCGGTCGCTCCCCGGGACGCTGCCCGCGGCGGCCGCAGCGGCGGCGACGCCCGGCGGAGGCGGTGGCGGCGGCGGTGGGAGACAGCCCGCAGGAGCTGCAGGCTTTCCGCGATTACGGGGACAGCTGGTACCGCTCCCGCAAGGGCATGGAGAGCCGCTTCCAGCCGCGGGAGCCTCTCGCGCGGCAGCCGCAGGTGGGGGCACCGCGAGGGTAGCGGCAGGGGGTAGCTCCGTATGGCCCCACAGGACCCTGCTCCCGGCAGCCGCAGGTGGGGGCACCGGGAGCGAGGCAGGAGGGGGTAGCCTGGGACAGCTCTGTTTGATGCCGCTCCCAGAGGTGGGGGCGGCAGAGAGGGGATAGCCCGGTCCGGCTTCCTCTGACCCCGATCCCGGTGCCGCGGGTGGGGGCAGTCAGGAGGGAGAGGGTACCCAGATACCAGCCTCCTCTGACCCTGGTCCCGGTACTGCAGGTGGGGGCAGACGGGAGGGAGAGAGTAGCCTGATACCAGCCACCTCTGCCCCCGGTGTCGGTGCTGCAGGTGGGAGGAGAGCGGGAGGGAGGTGGGAGGGAGTGTCCGGTCTGACTCCCTTTGAACCGGCCCCGGTGCCGCAGGTGACGGCGGAGACGCGCTGCCGGCTGGTCAGCTGGCTTATCCCCGTGCACCGGCACTTCGGCCTCTCCTTCGAGACGCTCTGCCTGGCCGTCAACGCCCTCGACCGCTTCCTCACTACCACCCCCGTGGCCGCCGACTGCTTCCAGCTGCTGGGGGTGACAGCGCTGCTCATCGCCTGCAAGCAGGTAGGGCAGCCCTGAGGCCGGGGTCCCTGCAAGCCTCCTTGGTTGCCCCGGGGACTCTGGCATCAGCTCAGGCCCCCGGCTGCAGCATCCCCATTCCTTCAAACGATCTGGACTAGGGGACGGAGTGCACCCGTAGCAAGTTTGCCAATGACACTAACCTTGGTGGAAGTGTTGATCTGCTTGAGGCAGAAGCTATACAGGGGGATCTTAACAGGCTGGATCTTAACGGGGCTGAGACCCAATAGGATGAGGTTTAACAAAGTGCCAGGTCCTGCACTTGGGACACAACAACACCATGCAGTGCTACAGGCTTGGGGAAGAGTGGCTGGAAAACTGCCTGGCAGAGAAGAACGTGGGGGTGTGGGTTGACAGCCGGCTAATATGAGCCAACAGCGGCCCAGGAAGCATAGAAAGCCAATGGCATCTTGGCCTGTATCAGTGGTCAGCAGGACCAGGGAAGCAATTGTGCCCCTCTACTCAGCACTTGCGAGGCCACACCTCAAGTTCTGTGTTCAGTTCTGGGCCACTCACTACAAGAAGGACATAGAGGTGCTGGACTGTGTCCAGAGAAGGGCAATGAAGCTGGTGAAGGGGCTGGAGGACAAGTCCTACGAGGAGCAGCCGAGGGAACTGGGGTTGATTAACTCTCTAGAAGAAAGGGCTAAGGGGAGACCTTATCACTGTCTACAACTGCCTGAAAGGAGGTTGTAGCAAGGTGATTGTTGATCTCTTCTCCCAAGTGACAGATTACAAGATGAAAGGAAATGGCCGTCAGTTGCGCCAGTTCAGACTGGTTATTAGAAAATATTTCTTCAATGAAAGGGTGGTCAGGCACTGGCACAGCTGCCCAGGGAGGTAGTTGAGTCACCATCTCTGGAAGTGTTTAAAAGACAGGTAGATGAGGTGCTTAGGGATATGATTTTAGTAGTGGACAGGTACAGTTAGACTCAATGATCTCAAAAGTCTTTTCCAACCAAGCAATTCTATGATTCTGTGATTTCCCTGGCAGGTCGAAGTGCATCCCCCCAGCGTGAAGCAGCTCCTCGACCTCTGCTGCGGAGCCTTCACAAGCCAGCAGCTCCGCAACCTGGAGTGCATTGTCCTGCACCGCCTAGGCTTCAACCTGGCTGCGCCTACCATCAGCTTCTTCCTGGAGCACTTCAGCCGGGTGCGGCTGGAGGTGAGGGGTGCTGACCCGGGGGAGGCTGCAGATGCCCGAAACCTGGCGGGGAGCGTTGCAGAGCTCAGCCTGGCCGACTATGCCTTCACCAAATATGCGCCCTCGCTGCTGGCTGCAGGTAGCTTGGGGCTAGCAGACCAGCTGCTGGGCCACCGCAGCCCCCTGGACCTGCGGGTCAGCGGGTACCCCGAGAGGCTCCTGCAGGATTGCATTGACCAACTACAGCTCCTGGTGTCACTGAACGGGCAGTCCCTGCCGCTCCTCCTGCCCCCAGAGCTGGCACAGAAGTGCCCCTGGCTGCGGGGTGACAGCAGGTGACAGTGGTGATGTCACCCGTCCCCTGCACACCTAGCAATGGTGGGGTTTACTCAGCCCTGAGCTGGGCTGGCATCACACTGGCTCAGCTCCCAGAGCTGATGTGGAGTCCAGTCAACCAGACGTTAGTGTCCCTGGACCTTAAAAAATCTGATGGTGTTTTGCAAGTGATGTTACTGTATGTCAGCTGCCCTCTTCTTGTCCTGTTTTTGTAAATCATAGAATGGTTTGTGTTGGAAGGGACCTTGAAGATCATCCAGTTCCAACCATGGGCTGAGACACCTTCCACTAGATCAGATTGCTCAAAGACTTATCCAGCCTGGCCTTGAACAACTTCAGGGAAGGGGCATACACAGCCCCGTGGTCAGTCTGTTCCTGTGCCTCACCACCCTCACAGTAAAAAATTTCTTTCTAATATCTAATTGAAATCTATCCTCTTTCAGCTTAAAACCGTTCCCCATTGTTCTATTCCTGCTCTCCCTGATGAAGACCCTGTCCTTGGCTTTCTTGTAGGCCCCTTTTAAGTACTGGAAGGTTACTGTAAGGTCTCCCTGGAGCCTTCTATTCTCTAGGCTAAACAAGCCAAATTTTCTCAGCGCGTCCTCCTAGCAGAGGTGCTCCAGCCCTCTGATCATCTTTGTGACCTGGCTTGTAAATAATATACAAAATCTCAAGTACTGTATTATTTATTTGATGGACAGTCCATAAATATAATGGAAGGACCAAATATACATTGAATAAATTCTTTTCTACTTGTCACCTGTACATGTTTGTTTGCTGGTGGTGTGTGTACACAACTGGGAGAGGGAACACACTGGCAAAGAATTAGCTCAGCCCTACAGTGAGCTCCAGCCCGCACAAAACGTTCATGCCCAACAGTGCCACTCATTCCCCATTTCAAACTGACACACAAGTGGCATGGTCATGGCTCAGGAAAAGAATAGATGCAGTGACTGGTCATGGTTCTGGATAAAAAAATAAGATGCACTGAGCTAAGTGTAGGAAAACAAAATGTTAAATAATGAAACAGCAGGTGGCTATTTTTTCCAGCAAGTCTGTAATCTGGATGCGTACTGCCAACCAAGCTGACACTGTAGAATGGGAAACATTAAAGGGAAGAAAATAGCCATAATGTTGTAAAGTATTCTGTTTTCTTCATCTTGTTGCCTTTGTGCACAGAAGTGATGTTAGAGGAGCATATACACCTCTAAAGTTTCCCTGGAGGGTGCTTGTCTTTCAGGGCAGTGGGCAGGGGGTGAACCCAGCCCTGCCTTGCGTCAGGTGTTCAGGTAGGATAAGCAAAACTTCTCCAGGCTGTTGCTGTGGAAAACATGTATGTGCCCATCAGGAGAGGCCAAGAATCACAGAACCACAGAACACCCAGGGTTGGAAGTGACTTCTGGAGATCATCCAGTCCAACCGCCTCGCTAAAGCAGGCTCACCTACAGCAGCTTTCAAAAACGCATCCGGGCGGGTTTTGAGCATCTCCAGAGATCTCAGGAGATTCCATAGCCTCTCTGGGCAGGCTCTTTGTTCCAGTGCTCCATTACCCACACAGCAAAGTTTTCCCTCATGTTCAGGTGCAACTTCACGTTCCTAAAGGTCCGTTTATCCTCCTGCAGCCCGGCCGGTGATCTCAGCTGGGCTAGGCTTATCACCGGAGGGGGATTCTCTCCCGGTGGGGTACCCTCTGCCGGTGTGAGATCCCATCCAAGTGAGACACCCTCGCACGGTAAGAGACCCTCTTCTGTTGGGGTACCCTCTGACGGTGGGAGATTCTCTCCAGGTGGGGGGACCCCCTCCTGGGAAGGGACCCTCTCCTGTGGAGGAACACTCTCCCAGCAGGGGACCCTCTCTTATTGACGGACCCTCTCCAAGTGAGGGACCCTCTCCCAGTGGGGAACCCGCTCCAGTGGGGGACCCTCTCCCAGTGAGGGAGGATCCTCTCCAGGTGAAGAACCCTTTCCAGCGGGGGGACCCTCTCCCAGTGGGAGATGCTCTCCTGGTGGCGGACCCTTTCTTCTCTTGATGCGGGGCTCAGTAAGGTCAAGATCCCGCGGGCTGGTTTCCTTTTCTCCCTGCCCATCCCCTCCTCTCCCACTTCCAACGCCGACAGCCCCCAGTCCCACCACTTAATAATCATCCCTATAAAACCGGCCCCGCTCGCGCACATGCGGCCCGGGAGGGGTCGGGCACACACACACAGACACACACACGCAGGGGGCGGGGGGTCCCCGCCCTACAGCCCCCTCGTCCCGCCCCAGCTCGGCGGGCGCGGGGAAGCGCTCGGCGGGCGCGGGAGCCGCCGGCGCGGCCTGCGAGGGCGGCGGGCGGTTTCCGCGGCCCGGCAGACGGCCGGGCGGGCGGGTGTGCAGCCCCGCCATGGGCACGGCCCCCCGCGCCCCTGCCCGCGGCTCTGCCCGGGGCGGCGCCGAGCGGGGCCGGTGCCGCCGCCGCAGCAATGGAGCCGGGCGGCCGCCGCCGGGCGTTCGGCACCATCTGCCCCAACACGGTCCCGGGGCCGCCCGCCCGCCTCGCCAAGAAGCCGGTCCGGCCCGGCGGCGGGGCAGCGGGAACCCCCCCGGCACCTCCGAGCCCCCGCGCGCCTCCGCCCCGCCCGCGCCGCGCCGCGCCCGCCCCCGGTGAGTGTCCGCGGCGCAGAGCGCCCACCCTCTGTCCTCTCACCGCGTCCCCATCCCGGTGTCCCCCTTTGCTGCCCAGCCCCGCATCCCCCGGCCGTGTCACCCCACCCCACACCTGTGGTTGTCTCCCCGCACTGTCCACCTCTCTGTGCTCCACAGCCCTGCATCCCCCGGCTGTGACAACCCCACCATGCCCTCTCCACACCTGTCATTGTGTCCCCTCCGGTGCCCCTCTCTGTGCTCCCCAGCCCTGCATCCCCCATCCTTGACAACCCCACTGTGCCCTCCACTGGGTCACCCCTCTCCACACCTCTCATTGTGTTCCCTCTCAGTATACCTGCACTGCGCTCCTTAGCCCTGCATCCCCTGGCTGTGTCCCTTGAGGATGTCCACTATCCCTGCTTCTCATTTCTCCTCACCCCTCTGACTATGCCCATCCTCACTGCTGTTTTTCACTGTCCCCAGTACTCACCACCATTGACTGGCAGGATTTGGCAGCCTGTACCCCCATCCTTCCCACCACCCCAGCTGGTCCCGTGACCCTGCAGCAGGTAACCCCCAACTGGGCCGGGCTTGGCTGCCCCTGGCACAGGGCACTCACAAAAGTGGTCTCAAGTCGATGGGTGTTGGGAACCCACTCAGCCTCAGGCTTCCCACCTGTGAAATGGACACGGTGGAGCACAGCGACTTGTCCCACATTTTAGGTGGGTTAGTGGCAAGGGTAGAGTAGGGAACAGACCCCCGGGGGTTCCGGGGCTGTGGGAAGGTGCTGAGTACAGGCAGCAGTCAGTGTTGCAGCAGCATGGGCAGGTATGAGCCCCAGGCCCTGCTCACTGCCATGTTTTCTTCACCTCTCCCAGGGTCCGTGCTTGCAGGATGGACCAGAGTTTGACTTCCAGGAGTTCAGAGATGCCGTTGATGACTTTATATCTGGCAAGTAGATATTTTTCCTTACCTACCCAAACACGCCTACATGTGTATGTAGGGAGTCACACTGTGGTGGGTCTTCTCTCTTTTTGCTTTGTTTTTGAGGTTTTGGATGCCTATTATTGCACACTCATCCCACCTTGGGACAGTCCGTAAGGGGGTGCATCCCTGCACCCACGCCTGAAGTGACCTGGGCTGTAACTGATTTTTGCCCCATGGGAGACAGAAATTGAGACCAAACAGGTTTCTGGTGCACAGCTGTTGCAGTACAGTAAAAGCGTATTGGAAAGTACTGGCAGGATGTTCAGAGTGGACATGGAGTGCTGGAGTCAGGGGCAAGGGAGAATAAGAAATTTCCTTTGCCCTAATGCCTGTGGCTATTCCCTTCAGATGCATCCACCACAATGCCGCTGGCACTGGACTGCACCAACTTTGATTTCTCACTTGGCGAGGAGGTGGCATTTGGCCCCTGCACCCCGCAGCTGGAGAGCAGCCCTCTGGCGCAGATGACCCCGCAGCACCTGCCCTCCCCTGAGCCGTGCTGGAGGGACCTGGCAGATGAGCACCAGAAAGCACTGGGAGATGCCCTGGCGGCAAACAACCAGGTAGGGACCCCCAGGCCCTCCTCAAGGGCCTGTGCTGGGTTTCTGACCCTTCACATCCTGCTGAGGTGGCTGTATAGCCCTGGTGTGTAGCATTGCCCAGGCCCTGGGCAGTGGGGCTGTCTCAAATGCCCGATCCCCAATGTGTCCTTTGCAGCTGCAGGAGACCCTCACACAGAGACAGGAAGAGCTGGTGACGCTGCGGGAGAGCAATGTGCAGCTGAAGGAGCTGGCGAGCCAGGCCAGGCAGCTGGCCGCCGCTCTGGATGTGAGTGTTGACACCCTGCCTACCCTGGCTGCCCCATGACCCAGCTGGTTCTGGGGGAACACTGCAGTGGTGGGGGGCAGTGGGGGACAGGGTGCAGGGTGAGGCCGAGCAGTGTAGGGTGGGACAGGGCCATGGGGGTGAAGGGTTATGTGGTTGGATGGGGTGGATGGGGTGGTGCATTGTGGGTCAAGGTGGTGCTGGACGGAGCGTTGTGGGGCAGGGAAGGGCGGTATATGGTAGGGTGAGGTGAGCTGGTGTGGGACCGGGTGGGTCAGTGTGGTGTGGGGTGAAGCAGTGTGGGACAGAGTGGGTTGAAAGAACAGGGCAGTGGGGGACAGCATGGTGCAGTTTGGGGCAGGGCGGTGCGGGGATGCGCGGCGCGGTGTTTCGTGGCGCAGGGAAAGGTGTGGCATGCTCAGTGCAGGATAGGGCGGGGGGAAGCACAGTGCAGAGATGTGTGAGGTAGGGCTGTGTGGGGAAGTGTAGTGCGGGGTAGGGTGGTGCGGGTGTGCAGCATGCGGAGATCCGTCGTGCAGGGCAGGGTAGTACGGAGATGCACGGTGTGGAGATGTGTGCTGCGCGGATACTCGGTGCTGCGCAGCCCGCGGAAGTCGCGTTCTCTCTCCTGGCAGACGCTGATGCTTCCTCCGTGCGCTGACGGGGCGGCCCTTCCTCCTCCTCCTCTTCATCCTCTGCCTCCTACTTTCGCCAGCACCGCGGCCGGGCCGTGGGGCGAGGGGGAGTCGCGGGAGCTGGCGGTGAGCGTGGACGCGATGCTGCGGGAGGTGTCAGAGAGGTGCCGCGCCGCCCTGCAGCGCCTGCGGGGAAGCCCGGGGGGCAGCCCGGGGAGCAGCCCCACGGCCAAGCGCCCGCGGCCGGCCCCGCGCCTGCATGGCGCGTTCCGCGGGCTGCGCACCGGGGCGGGCGGCGCGGGGCTGGCGGGGGCCGGCAGCCTCCAGGCAGCTATGGGGGAGCCGGGCAGCATCCGCACACTCGCCTTCCCGCAGGGAAACGCCTTCACGCTGCGCTCCGCGGCCGGCGGGTACCGGTTCCGCTGGGTGCCGCGCTGAGACCCGCGCATCCCGGGGGAGCGGGACCCGCCGAGGGGTCAAGCTGGCGGGGCATCCCATCTTCCCCCAGCGGCATGCCTCCCTTTTTCTCCTTGGAAATGGGTGTTTCCCACGACGCTGAGGGCTGGAGAAGAGAAGGGGGTTAGCGCGGCGACTGCCCCACGACGAGAGCTTGCGCCCGGGCAGGCTTTGCACGGAGCCGGGGTTTTTCAAGCCGGCAGCTTGGCCTCGGTAGTTTGATAATGAGTATAGAAATTATGTGAACATCTGCCTGGTTTTATCAGGAGATTTTACTCAGTTGATCAGAAGAATGTAACTTCACAGAATCGCAGAATGACCTGAGTTGGAAAGGACCCACAAGGATTGTCAAGTCCAACTCCTGTCCTGCACAGAACAATACCAACATTCACACTACGTGTCTGATGGCATTGTCCAAATGCTTCTTGAATACTGTCAGGCTTGGCACGGTGGCAGCTTCCTTACAGAGCTGTTTCAGTGCTCTACCACCCTCTAGGTGAAGAACCTTTTCCTAATATCCAGCCTAATCCTCCCCTGGCATATCTTCCTGTCATTCCCCTGAGTCCTATCAGTGGTCACTTCGAGGACAAGTGACTGCGGTGAGCCAGTGTGGAAATGGGACAGAGCCTCCCAAGTGGCTGAAACATGATGCACCTTCACCATCTCAGAATTTTCCATCCAGTATGTTTACAAATCGCACTGCTGTCGATTGTGTGTGCAGCTGTAAGTGTACATTTGCACTTGGTGTGATGATTAAATAGTGCTTAAAAATTGCCATTGATGTGTACTGATTTAATGTAAACACTGTATTTTGCATCAGACATGCATACTGCTTTCATGAGAGCGAAGATAACAGAAAGCTGAACACCTACACAAACTTTGCTTTGCTTGATGTGTTCAAGCAGAAAATTTTTGAATAAAACTTGCTGCTGTTAATATTCAGTGATGTTATCTCAATTAAAGATGAGTGTGAGTAATATTAAATTGTTCTGGATGAATGCATTTCACTTGCACCCACTGGTTTGAAAGCTGAACCACTGACAGCACATGTGAAATAGTACTTGAGAATTCTTTTTCTGTGGCACCTAAGTCAATGAAGGCACTGTGCCCCACTCAATAGAGGTTTTCTGTCAGTGAAGTTATAATTTTTTTTTTTTTGCTTTTCAATACTCAGATTTTCCAGTATTCTTGCATGGGTCAATGTGTATTAACAAGAATCCAACTGGCACAGAGGCTTGTGTGACAGTAAAGGTGACAACACCACATCATGATCTCAGCGGCAAGCTGCAATCCTGGTCTGAGTGTTGTGCTTTTGGCAAGGAGAGACTATATGAAAGAAAATGATTCTTGTCACCAGTATGACATGCAGTTATGAAGATTTTAGAAGTCTACAAAGGTGGCCTTGCAGTATCCGCGGTCCTTTGTGTCTGCGGCACTGACATTTCCTAAGGGGGGAGGTGCTGAAGCCTGGGATGCTGAGGGCTCAGCTGTGGACAGATCCAGAGCAGTACATATTTCAGGAGACCAGTGCCACCTTGATCCAAACACTGTGTGAAAGCTCTGGTGTGAAAGCCAGGAGAGAAAAAACCTGCCCAGATTCCCTGAAATCAGCAGGGGACAAACTGGTAACGTAAGGCAGCTTGTATAGGTATTTACAGTTCCTCTCCATGTGTTTTACAAAGTTAGACACAAAACATATTGCGTATACACTCTGTAATGCTCATAAACACAAGTGACACATGAAAACTGTAGACTTCTTGTAGGATGCAACAATAATCACCCTGTTGGATCGTTGTCGTGAGGGATCTAATAATGGGTCTCACAACATGATCAATATGATTTAAGTGAGCCATTTATTGAGTGGGCTATACAATCTTATATACTCAAATAGCTATACGTCACAATTACATTGTTTAATTGGAATTAGTAATCATTATGAACAAAGCTGTACTGTTCATGCACAAGTAAACTTTTTCTAATTGATACATTATTGCTTAACTCATCTCTGCTGCTGAAAGCAAGCTTGTTCATGTAGCGATTTGCTCTTTCTGCTGAGCTATGCCTCTTGTTTCTTCACCTATAACAGTCTTCTTGTTCTTTCTTCAGGAGTTGTTACAATATTATTCTTCTCTTTTCCTGTACCCTTGATTTACTTAGTTTCAAATGCAGGGTTGCTCACCTACATCTCATGCAGATGTTCTTTGTCTTGTAAAAATTCCTGAACAGATTGTTACTAGTGTTGTTCTTTTCAGAATTGCAAATACATTTTTATCCACTTACTTTGCAGTTAATTTGCTATAGAGTTTCCACTGCCCATAGTGTTTCTATATTAAAAGTATCCTCGATTAATTTTGAATTGTGATCTAAAAGTAATTGAAAGTTATCACAGATGTCTTTAAAAATTTCTCTAGTTTTAATCCCTGTTGACTGGTAATGTTGAAAATCAGGCAATCAGACCAAGATGCTTCTCACTTTGACTCACAAGAGTATCATCACAGACAAATAACTGGTAAAAGCAAAAGGTATGCAGCATTGTTTGTTTATAATGTTACACTGTAAACACAGTTATATAGTTTTAGTTGTGCACTATAAACTTCTGCTTTAAACTGTAAAGGTATACTTTAAAGTCACACTTATCCAACCACTTCCATACAGGAGCTTCATAAAAAAGTGGACAAACCCCTTGCATGGATTAAAGCAGTCTGATGACTGCTTTCATCAAGAGTGACTTAAAAGGGCTCCCAGTCTTTCTGTGAGGCAGGAGTTGGTGGGTTTACAGGGGATGAGCCTGACCCCTCGATGCATGCTCTTTCTTCGTGGTTGCCGCATCACAAACTGGTCCCTGGAGAAGCTGGAAGTCCACCACTAGGAAGCCTCAAATCCAAACCAATCTGACTTTATGCTTGTTGTCTGGGATAGGATATGTGCCATAGGGCACAGGGCAGAGCCGGTGGGTGTGCAGGTGTGATGGATTTATGGACATGTTGTCTGTGGCTGGTGGTCATGCTGATTTTCTCTCCTTGGTGGTGCATGGTCCATAAAACAGATTAAGCCCCCAGCAGAATAAAATAAAGCAATGCAATGACTTTTCATGACACTTGTTCCTGCTTATAAGTAAGCTTCCTCTGCTTTTCTCTACCCGATGGTGCCAGGCTACAGAATGGGTGGCTGCGGACATGTGGCAATGCAGAACTATGGAAACAGGGATACTTCAAAGGGAATCAGAAAAATACCTTTTAATGTGGGGAGGGTGCTAGGGAAAGGGTTTAGTGATCATGTTTTGAACATAAGCACCTCAATTACACATCAGCCTTGTTCTGGGCATGTGGGGTTTTCATTGGACAAAATATTTAGGTTTTAATGAAAAAAAAATAAATATGGTAGGGCTCAAGGTACAGCTTGATTAAAAAGAAATACTAGAAAAAGAACCACGGTCCTGATCTCCTGTGCCCTGGTATTCATATCAACCCTGTGAGGTTTTATTGTATCTTCTTCACCTTGAATGTATCCTGCCTCTTGGAGGAATGTAACTAGCTGATATGGGTACTAGGGGAAAGGAAAGGCATGTGTGCAGGAAAAGCATCTTGCAAACCAAACTGTAAGCTTTGTAGCAATTTTTGTTGTTGTTGAGGCTTTAGAAGTGGTTAGGATCTGTACTTTAAAAATGCATTTCAGATCACTGAACTCTTCCAGAAAAAGGCATTTTTGCTCTTGATTACATTAAATTCTCTAGTAAAAAATAAAGGTTTTTATAAGGAATCCCTTACAGTGTTTATTTGTTTTGTTTTGTTCTTTCAAATTTCTATTGAGCTATATTCCAAACTGGTTAGTAGTGACCCTTGGGTTCATAGCACTCTGAATAATAAATTGCATTTTTAAGAGTAATTTTCTGAACAAAAGGTATCAGACCTGTGGCTTTACACTACCACTAAAAAAATGCACAATGCATTTTGTTTGCCAGTCATTGTGGAAATTTTGTCAGAAAGTTTCCCTCTGTATTTCTAGGCTTTCAGCCCCTGCGTTCTAGCAGTTAGTCTCAGGGAGTCTACTCTTCTCACTCCTTGCTCATCTCATTGTCTTCTTACACCATTGCCCACAAGACCCAGAACCAGTAGGTCAGACAGTGTAACCATGTGTTCAGCTACTGCCTCCTCCCTCCAAACCTTACAGTCCTAGAATAACAGCAGAGCCAACTGTTATGAAAAAAAAACCCAAAACAACCAAACCAACCAAAACCTAACAAAGGAGGGAAATGAAAAAATGGGTGAAATATCTGTGAACAGTAACGTTTTCCAGTGTTTCCAGTATGGATTATATGGTGTTAAAACTGAGGCAGTGTGCAATTTAATGCTAGTTTTAGCCCCTGAAGTTCACTAATGCCTTTTTAAATCATTAAATAGAACAATATGTCCAATTCTTCATGTAACACAGAAAAATCCCTTTCAAATTTGAATAAAACTCAGAGCAGGTGGAATCAATATTTTTAGCTAAGTATTTGTTTTACACTAAACAATTGCCATGAGCAGAATTCCCTGTCAGGAATGGAAAACTTCAAAAGTATGGGCTTTGTCTCTGACAGGGGAAAAAATGCATAAGAAAAATGGGTGAATCACAGCCTCATCTATGTACAGGTGCTTCCTTCAGCACCTTAGACTGGGCTGCAGCCCTGGGATCAGCCAGATTACAAAGTGCCCTTGAAGGCTCATGGGTAAAACTGCAAAACAACTGCTCCTCAGGGTATATCTGGTACCTGGCCCTATATTTCTAACATTGGTCTCATTTACTGCAATTTTGAAAATGGTTCAATTTGACCAGAAAACAACCACCAAATCTCCCAAAACAGTGTGTCTCTGCACAGGATTGCCATTCAACATGTATCTCACTCACTATCTTTTCCTGATTTAGAAAGCCTAATTAGAAAAAAAATCTTCATTACCCAAGACATTGTTTCCCTAGCTGTAACTGTATTTTCCCATGAAAGTGGTTTTGCAGAGGAAGGATGAATTTGTCGGGTCTCTGCTGGAGGATCCATGAGGACAAAACAATTAACGGTAGTAAATTGGGCCAGAGTTTAGGTACTAAAAGCACAAGTATTGCTTTCAGAGCTAAGAGTGGAATACATTGCTTATTCAGACTTGCTCCCAGCTGTGCTCTGATAAGGGTAATGACCATAAACTTATCTCTTTTCAAGAAGGCATGGGATAGGAAGGTAACTTTTTTTTTTATGAGAGCCCCTAGATTATGATGGTGATGGGTATCTACACAGTATTTCAGATAGAGCTATAGTTTTGTGTACTGACATTGAATTACAGGCAAACACAGTCCTATGAGCTAAGATTTAATTAGGCTTATGAAGTCCCCAGATGCAAAATACACGGAAAAGTGTTACTGCCAGTTGATGCATACATTAAGCTCAAAGTGATCTACACAAGAAAATGCTTATTAACATATTTATCCTTCCTGTTCTATTTCTCCTTCTTAAAGTCTGCTTGTTTAGTTGCCTTGGACTATGTTGGTAATTCAAAAGTACAGAGTGCCATGAAAGCAAAGCCCCCTTGTTCTGCATGCTCTGTAAATCCAGAGTCTCCACTGAAGACACTTTCTGAAAGTGTGAATCTTTTTTGGCCTATCTGGTGTGGCTCTTCTGGTGGCAGAAAACTTACGGAATTTCATGGTCAAATATTTGAAGGAGGAGAAGACGATACTTCAATACAGCTAACTGTATTAAATACGGTTTTCCTTCTTAGTGCATTCTTTCTCTTAACAGTTTTTAAGCATTTTAAGCATTTTTCCCACTTACTTTTGAGTGCTTGGTGAATCCCTCTGAACATGTTTAGAACCTCTTACATGGCTAAGATGTCAGTGCAAGGTGTCACTGCACTGACAACAACCAACCTCTCACAGAAGAGTTTAACAAACAACTGGAGTAGAAGAATTGAAGTTGTGAATATTTGAAATGTGAATATTTGGCTTTTTCAATTACTGTGCAAATGAGCAAGTTCTGGTCTCCACACAAATTCTTTAACACACTTCAGTACACACTCAGCATCTGAGGTTAAACTTGACAATTATAGAAATAATTAATGTCTCAACTGCTTTTTCCCTCATTAGTTACTGTTATCTTGGAAATCCTTATGGTCTAGTTGAATCTCTTCTGAAGTTCTCTAGTACTCTTACTGGATTGTTCATATTTGCCACAGCCCCTCCAAAACAATAAAAAGGCTGTCACTCCCTTCTGAGGGCTTTAAATCAGGCTACACAGGATGGGAAGGCATTAACTCCTCAAGAACACCAGGCTGTTTTCCTTGGTTATACTCATTAAACAATTTTCTATGAGTTGCTGGAGACAGCTACAGTGGGCATCTTCTTCTTGTTATTTTGATCTTATTTTTTCCGATGTTTTTTCTGTGAGTGACTGCATCAAAATCATTTAGGGGAATAAAATGAAAATTGGTGGGAGAGATTCTTTGTTGACTTTTGCTCCAGTCTACTGCAGCTTATAAAGGAAGTGGTGGGATCATACACACTATTTAGATTTTCTGCATGAAGGTCACATTTGCACCAGTAGAAAATCAGGAATAAAGCTAGAGTCTGTTTTGCCTCCTCTGCTTCTCCCTCTATTGCACTTCACAGGGTACCTGCCTATGGAAGACAGGTAGCTGTGCAGGAAATAGCACTTCAAAAGCTATTCAGTGAACATATTCAGCTGTATCAAGGCCACAGCAACATCATCACTTTATTCCAGGTGAGGAATGTGTGTTTGAAGCAAGTCTCATGCTTGATTCCATGTTTGCTATCCTGGTAGATGCACTCCAGGAGATATTTGGGACATTTTGCACCATTTTTTGCAGTAAGAGGTAAACAGTGCTGCAAAGTCACTATTTAACCTGTGATGCACCACTGCTCACCTTTCTAAAAACCCTGATGTGGTTCTTCCTTCTCTTAAGAAACTCCCACCTGTTATTTCTTTCACAATTTGTTGGTTTTCTAGAGATGGCTGCAAAGCTGGTAGGAGGTATGTACCCAGCACCTCTATAAACTATTCTTCAGAAGTCAAAGTAGCAGTATCAAACATGTATTCATATTCATTCAACATGTACTCCAGGATGTTCTGGAGTACGCAATGGAGAGCAAGTGCATTTCAACAAAACATGGAGGAACAGAAGAGATGAGGCTAAAAATAACAGGTGATTCTCTTACACTAGGTTCATTGTGTGAAATGTGTTGCTATTAAAACAGATATATTTATTGATAAATATATACTGATAAATCTATCATTTTATTCTCACTTGGTCTCATAGTGCCCAACATAGCTACATTTGTATATCTGTTCCTATTTTATTCCTCTCTTTTCTTTTGTTATCAGGTTTGTACCTCCTGGTGGAATTCATAGTCCCTTTTTTCACAATGGGCCTTTGAGTAGTCTTGGGAATTTAGTGGTTCCAAGGTCCTTGCAGGACCGGAGACTCACATTGCCTCTGAGAGGAGCTGGAATGGATTTGTATTTGCTGTGAAGGGAGAGAATTTCTCATATTGTGGGTGGACAGAGATGATTTGACCTGTACCTACTCCATGAATATCAAGAAAGGAGTTTAGAAACCTAAAAAGGTGGATTTGATAAACATCTGCTATGAAGTTAGGTATAAACTGCAGATCTTCAACACATTAAGTTTTAAAAGTGCTTAACTGTAAGAACACAGCTGGAAATGACATAACTAAACCACCAGTTTGCTGAAGTCAGTATCTCAATAGTGAGTGACACTATCTGACTGTACTACTGACCTGTTTTCAAAGAGTATTGTGCCCAACTGGAAAAAAACCCCAAACATGATTAGTCAATAAAACCCAATTTCAATTAATGAAAACTTAGCTTACAGGTTCATCTATATTGAAAATACAGTCTGACTCACTTCTCTGAATATTAGTTTTTTGAAGTGAAACCAGAGACTTGTTTCCATGGAAAACGGTACAGATATGCGACAGAATTTCATAAACTCACAGCTGAGGGAGCTGAACCTGTCAGCAATTATTTGATGTTTGCAAAGAGATGTGACAGTTGCTTTTCAAGGGTGTATTTAATTGCCCTTATCCAGGAAAGAATGTTAGAAATCTTGCCCTGCCTCCAAGACCACCTGAGAGGAATCATCTAAAACAGGTGTCTGAAGACTTGCATATAGTTACAATTCACAGTTACTCAAAGCCATAATTACTTTTCGCACAACTTAATTGTATACTGACAGCCGTTTGGTACTAGTAATGTAGTAATAAGTACTGTGCTAACAACAGAAATTGCTAGAGAAGCTTTTTAAAGAGCACTCTGAGTAGCTTTTTGGCAGTTTGTTAATCTAGACTTGAAATTCCAGGATGAAATATTATTTAGGCACACAGTTGGCAGCTGGCAACTAACCCAGAGGTTTTATTGTTGGGCTGGAGTTTCGCCAGTGTAAGCAAAATATATGTTGTGTGCAGACCCCAAAGCTAGCACTGGATTCCAGTGTGTCGGAAGCCTTCACTGAAATAGTCTTTGTGGCAATGGCATGCCAAAATGGATTCTTAATGCGGACAAAAACGGGGAGTACTGAAGAGAGAAACTTAGCAGGCTTATCATTATTGCTAAATTTAACCTTGGAAATAAAATAATTAAAATACTGGGGAAGGTATGGTACAAACTGACAAAGAGAGAAAAATACAAAGATGGTATTCCATCTTCCATGTGTTGGTCTACCCATGTAGACATACTTGAGGCAACAGAATACATGCAACATAAGGAACAAGTTCAGCGTTTTTTTTTATGTTCTTGCTTGTTTGCATAGGAGATGTAGTTTTCCTTAGCACCTGAGGTGTGGAGGTTCATTTGAAAAGGAACAGTGGACAGTCGTCTCCAGAGCTCACTCCCCATATATTCATAACCACTTTTACTCTGCTGGCAAAATGAAATGAAATGGAAGATGCCTGATGAGTAGACTACCAGACTGAGATGTTAAGTTCACGACTTAAGGTAAAGCCCAGCAAAGAAACAGAAACAATTTTCCCTTATCCTCTCAAAGACATTTAAATAACCTGTGCTTTATGCAGCTAAAATAAAGCTGTGGGTTCACTGCCAGAATATTGCAGTTGCCTGGTCAACAATATTTAATCCTGGAGCACAAACAATGGTTGCTCATTGCAGTGTGAAATGATGTGAAGAGAACAGCTATGTGAACCGAGTCCTTTCCCTTTCTTGATTCCTTCCTTCCCTATCCTTTATCTGGTTTTCAGACAGAAACCCTTGAGAGGCAAAGCTGCCTTTTATAAATGGGAAAAATTGTTTACTACTACTGTCAGTCAACTAGAGAGACCTCGTGATTTTCCCTGTACCACTGTTAGAACTGTTTCCCTAAAACACTCAGAAGTGTCTGAGTACTTTACTACTGAACAGGCAACAAGACTGGGATCTTTCTGAGTTACTGACTAAAAAGTTAGAAAGAACAGTGAAGAAGTACAAGAAGAAAAATCAATGTGTTTCCATACTTCAAGACATTTACTCTGTGAGCATCTGACAATGCTGGGACACAATTTTCTGTCTGGCATGACATTAGAGGCCTCATATCCCAGAAACTTCTCATCACTTTGCAACTGCAAAATAGAAACAAATTTTCACCAAAAGATGTTAAACAAATTTTCCCCACCTATTTCAAACAGCAACAAAAACTGGTGGTAAGTCTTATTCAGATCCCTAACACTTCCAAAAGGGTAATTTTTTTCCTAAGATAATTTGTTACACCTTTTTTTAGTTTATCGAGCTGGGTACCACAGACAGTGACTATGTCCTCTCTGGACATGCATTTAGTCCACCAAGCCCTCAGTGTTCAAGTCTCTGTACTCCTCAGCCAGGAGGTTTCTCTACCTAGGTCTTTAGTTTAAGCAAAAGTTTCTGGGAGACTTGTCTAAAGAACAGTTTTGACTGATATGAAGACAGCTTGTGATCTATTGCTTTTGAAGACAATTTTCTATGCCCAGCTCTTGCCAACTTTCTACTTGCCAGAATCTGATGTAAGCTAGCATCACCTCTTGTCAGCAATCATTTGGCAAGGAACACCTTCATTATCATGTCCTGAATTATGTGGGCCTCACAAGTATTGGTGGCCCTTGCTCAGTGGTCTGGATGTGATGAATCCAACTGCACCTGAAATGTGTCAGCCAGTATCTCAATAAATTCTGAAGTCTGATGATGATGATGAAAAAGTAGTATCAAAAGACCTTAAGGACCATGGATGAGGAAAAAAAATGCTACTAATGAATTGAGAACATGCATACCAGCTTTCTAGAATGTACCAAGCAACAACGTATCAGTATCATCTGGTGCCAGTAGGGACAAACTACCCAGTTTCTACATACTGCCTTGGGAATATTTTTACAGTGAGCTACAAACATTCACCCACATTTCTATTATGTAAGTGAAATCAATGAGCAATTGGCTGTACAGGTTCCATAATGAGGAGCATGAAGTAAGTCCACAGTGAGAAAGAAAAGAAGACACTGAACCAAGACGACCCTTTAATTTCAGTTTGAAGACAAGCTAGTGATAGTCTGGAAGCATTTCAGAAGCTATATGCTTTAGCTTGAACAGCTCTTCAAAACCAAATCTCCTTTGTTTAAAATTCAGTTACAATTTCTAAGTGGCAACACAGCTTTTGCCTACCACATAATTTCCAAAATACCAGGCACTTCAAGTGAAGAAGATAGTTTCAAAGACATCCTTGATCTTAATAATAATAAATAATACCTAACAAGCCAACACATCCTTCGTAAGAAACATTAAAAAAATTAGACTTCCTCATGGCACTTATCTCTGGATTTTATTTACCACTCAATTCATTTCAGGATCTACTTATTTTATGGCTACTAGCAAACGTAACATCTTGGCATGTTTTCCACTTGCTAATCAGTGTTCGTAATGAGTTCTACAGAAAAACCTCCAAATATTTTCCTGTAACTCATTCATTGTGCCTGGATGCAAAAGTTGAAGGTTCATGGGCTGGAATCTTTGTTTGAAACACCAACTTAAGTGGGTCATATTATTTGCTCTGCATTTGCTCTGCCTTGCTCTGCATTAATTAATCCTAATTCCAATTCACTCAAACAAAACTTTGTTTACTTTGAAAGACTTTGACTTTTATTCAAGTTTATAACCATATCATTTTTAGACTGCGACCTCTTTCCTCTCAGTATCAAACAAATTGCACAGCTACAGGTTTTCTCATCTGAAAGAAACCTCTCAGTGTGAGCAACAGTGATCTGATAGGTAACAGTTCAATACACTTCACCTAAGCTTTGCAGATTCATTGAGTATCAAAGTGAGCCAGCTTTGTGGTGCATGCCAGCAACTGCTGTTAGGCAAGGTAACGCTACTCGGCCATGCTGGCTCAATGTTACTCCTGTAGGAAGAGCTCATATTCAGTTAAACGAACAACTGAAGCGTTGCAAACAATCCTTTTTGATCGCACTCTGGCAATGCCTTGTGCATTGTTTGTTTTACAGCAAGCATTAAAATGGTGTCAAGTGACTCAGCCAGTCCATATCCTTGGTGTGCTGAGCTATGTACCTACTGATACAAAGCAAGATAGTAAAAAAGCACTTTTGAAATAGTTTTCCTTTGATTTGGCAAAACAGCTTTACTGTCTAATATTTGAGTACTGCCTATAATTCAAGTATCAGTAAAACCAGTCTTGCTTACATGATGTCCTTTCGTAAATGTGACAAGTGCAACTATAGAAACAGAATTTTGGAGGAAAGGAGATTTTACATGAGAAGTATTTTTCAGGAGATTTTTTTTGGCTGAAATAATAGTTTTCCAACCGAAAATTTGGAAAAATCTCTCTTGTTTTCCTGGGGAAAAAACCCAAAACTGTAAGAAAGTGAAGAAAACTTTGAGCACATTTAAAAAAGTGTTACTCTGTTTCTTACTTCTAGAAAACAACACTTTTAATGTTGATTCTTAGATCAAAAAAAAAGAGGAGAAATGGGCTCTCATACACCTTGTGTGTCTCTCAGCTTCTGTCAGTTGAGAACCGAAGTAGTGTCACTCCAAAATTTGAAACTACAACAAGAGCTGAAAAAGGACAGTTCTGAACTTCTTTTGAAAGAAGTAGGAAAGGTGTGCCTAGCAGTTACTCTTCTCTGTCCCTTCCTGGCTGCTTGGATTTAACTAAACCTTATCTTCGAACATAAAGGTGTGTGACTTCTTTCCTACCAAATCTGCGCCCTACTTTTCTCATGTGAAACGAATGCGCAAGGGGGCAAACAATCCCCATGTTCTCGGTACTCCATAAAACGCTCCATGAGCAACTCATCTGCTGGGATAAAACGGCTCTTCACCCCTTCTCCTACAACTTCTGCCTCTGCCTGGAGTAGAAGGGCTCTTCACACGTTCTGCCTCTGCCTGTCCCGCCAAAGCAGATGTTGGGGGGTAATTTCTAGGAGTCTGCGGGGCTGTTGGATGGAGGTGGTTTGGCTTTGGGGACATTAGCTGGGGGACCGGGCCACGTTTTGGACAGCCAGGGTGGGCCACCCCGGTGAGGTGTTGCTCCCCAGGCCTTGCTGTTGCCTCACAGCAGGCGGAAATCCTGAGTGAGGAACAAACAGATGGGAGGGCTTCCCCGCGCCCCTTTCCCCGGGACGGGTCCGGGCTGCAGCGCGGCGGGAGCGCGGCGGGCCGACGGGGCAGCCCCACGGCGCTGGGGAGGTGACCCACGGCCCCGAGTGCCCCCCCCGGGTTCGAGCCCGCTGCCCACCGCGGGCTCTTCGGCGCCCTCGGCGCGGCGCGCAGCGGGGCGCCCCGCCGGCGGGACGGGCAAGGACAGCCCCCGCTCCCCGCTCCCCGCTCCCCGCTCCCCGCTCCCCGCTCCCCGCTCCCCGCTCCCCGCCGCCCGCTCCCGCCTCGCCGGCCCCGCCCGCGGGACGCTCGAAGGGCGCCGGCGGGGAGCGGGCGGGTGCAGCGGCGGCGGCTCGGGGCGCTATAAGTTGGCGGCTCCTCCGGCCGCCCAGCGTGCAGGCTGCCTGCCTCCGCACCCGCCCCGCCTGCCCGCAGCCAGCCGCCTCGAGGGCACGGCAGCTCACCCGGGGCGCTCAGCCCCGACCGAGAGAGTGGATGGAGCGGGAATCAGAGGAGCCCGCCCGCAGGGCGAGCAGAACGGGCGAGCGGGTAACGGTGCCCCGGGGGGCTGGGGCGGGGGGCTGTGGCTGCCGTCGGGAGGATCCCGTCCCGTCCTGTCCCCTCCCGTCCCGTCCCGTCCGGCTCCGCCCAGGCCCGGGGATCGCGGTTGCCGGGGAAGCCGTACGAGGCTGGGCAAGGGGTGATTCGGGGTGAGGAAATGTGAGCCACGCGTTTGTAAACTCTTGTGCCGCTGTGTTCTCTGTGTGGTGTTTTTTGTCTGTTTTGTTTTGTTTTCGCAAGGAGAAAATGGTGAGAACTGTTGGGGCGGAGCTGAAGTGGAGCGGAGAGCAAAGCCCGCAGTTGTCAGCCGAGGTAAGATACTCTCGTTCCTCTGCGTATGCTGCACTGGAGTCCCCCTCTTCGCATTTCTGGGACAAGGAGAGGAGGAAATTGTCGAAAATACGCAATTTTGGGAAAAAAACCCCATATTATTGTTTTTCCTTTCCTGTTAATCCTTTCTTAACTACTATCTGAAATGCCAGAAAAACACAAGTTATGATAAAGCAGTATCTATTGAGGGGAGGAATCATAAACACCTGTAAGCTTCTCCCCTTCAAAACTAAAGGGATTGCTTGGTGTTCCGAAGGAAAAGTTACTTGACCTGATTGAAGGGATTGTGTGAGTTTACAGGCCTGCCTTTTTATTGGCACTGCAAGCTGATTTCTCCACATTTTAAAGCGTAGTAAATGGCACAATGAAGAACTTGCAGGTACAGTAGGAACATAGGTGGAAAACCTGTTAATCACCAGCAATGCACTTTACAGTAAGCAAGCAGCAAAATACAGGCAGTGTGTTCCTTATGGAGTTGACATCAGTCACAAAACCTGGTGAGACTTCGATAGCAGACTGGTGGAATGAGAAGTGAGGGCATAAAAGAAACTGACCGCACTGAAATGCTACAGGAGATGAGCAATGTGCCCTTATGTACAAGGACAGTGCAAAAAGGCAGCTACCAGTGTGCTGAGTGTTGCTCCAGCATAGATATTTCAAGTAAGCGACCCCATGGGAAAATTAATTTTGTTTAAGTGAGCAAGAACTGGCCTCTGGGAGAAGAAGCTTTGCTGAAGATGTGGGGTGAGGGCTGAGGGGTTGGGGTGGCCAAAACTGAAGAGAATGTAACAGTCTGGCAGTGCATTTTAGCTGCTGTTGTCTCTGATATATCAACAGCTGCTAGCTGCACTCCATAATGTTTCATTCAAAAGCATCCTCGAGAACTCAGAGGTGGCCGCCTCTTGCTGTGGAACAAGCAAAAGTCCATTAGCCAGTGCTTTTCTGTGGCTGCTAACAGCAGTGCTCAGGCGAGTAAATGTATTATTGTTTTGTTTTGTATTGAATTTAGATTTATTTTAAACAATTTATGATCAGCTTTTACAAAGCAAAGGGAAGGCTTCAGATCTGATGTTCATAGACTTTTATGCAAAGTGTCTGACATGGTGGTTGCTTTCCAGCATGACTTCAAAGGGCTTTCCATCAAAATAGATGTTGTAGGTAGTTTTACCTCCATCCATCTGAAATCCTTAAGTTTGAATCTTGCGATCTTTATGCATCCTCCATTGCATGGTTGTAAATGAAGGTACACTGTGGCCCATCACCTAAAATTAAGTTGCACCATAGAGTAACAAATGATAGTTCTAATTTAAAAATAACCAAAAAATTGACTGTACTGAGTTAGAGTCTGTGCTCATCTAGACTGAGCTTGGCTGAGTTCCAACAGTGACCATAATCAGATTCCCAAGGAAGAAAATGACCGCAGTAAATGTGTATGATAGTAATTAACTTGTGGGCATAATGCACTATACTGATGCAATAAGTTGCAGCACTATCTGGTTCCTTTTGACAACCTGGGATCTGATCCTAGTCCTACTCCACATAGGTTGTGTATTACTACTTTAATTCAGGTCTTGCTGAGTAAGAAACTTATCTGTGCCTTTTATTTCGTGACAGTATTTACTAGTTTGAACTTGTATATATACACATATGAAAGATGAACCTCAGAACCAGTGACCAGTGCTGAATGTATGTAGAAAATGAAGGGATGTTTCCAGGCATGTTATTTAAAGAGACGTCTTGCTCTGCATGACTCTGTGTCTGGAAGACAATGTACTGCTCCTGTATCTGAATGTAGCATTCACTACTGCACTGTCATCTGCTGCAGGGACAGTTCGTTGTTGTTTAAAGGCACTTCCTTTGGAAAGTGCTAGGGTTCTAATTTCCAGGAATGTACGTGATGCATCTGTGTGTGATGGGGTGGCAGTGTATATTAGCTGGTTGAAATTCTGACATCAGCTAAAATGCAGTTGCTATCCTTTTGCACGTATCTTGATCATCAAAAGGGAAAGGTACTGCTTTTGTATCAGAAATATTTTGGATCCACCTGATTGCCTTTTTTGACTTTCAGGCTCATTTTTGGTATTATATTGGTATTTTTTGTTTCCGTTATCCACTATTATCCAAAGAAGTGTGAGAATTTTTGATTGACATAGACTCTGGTTTTAATCTGCTTTTAGATACTGAGGCAAATGGAAGTTTACAAATATTTGAAACAAGTAAATAATGCAAACATTTCAAACAATTTTAAGCTCTGGAAGTTTTCTTAAAGCAAAAGAAGCATAGTTAAAAACTTCACATGAGTTTTAAAGTTTGATTTTTATTTTTATAATGATATTTGGTAAATGCAAGTAAGCTGCTTTTTGGAAGGGGAGGCGGAAGTCATGTTTTTTAACTGAGTAATTAGATGCTGGAAAGGCTTAAAAATCACTTTTAACTAACTGCCAGACTGCTATATCTGAAAAATAATTGCCTTTTTGTGTCCCATTAAAAAAAGAGTAGTTAGCTGAGAGTTTTTCTTCTCCCCTTCATTCTCAGAATGCCTTAAATTTGTGACAGCAATACATTTAAGCAACTGCATATAGTATCACCAACCAGGAGACACAATCTCAATAGGACATAATATTATACTTAAGAAGTATAAGGACTAGAAGTATATTGATTCACATTACACTTCTATCAAAGGTACTCCCACAGGCAACAGAGTGTTACCTTTGTCCTCATCCTGGCACTTTAGACGCTTACAGAACACAAAAGAAATTCTTTGTTATTACTTCCTTTATATGGGTGCTGCGTATGGGCCTTGCAAAGTGAAGGTCTTCAAGGAAGAGAAACAGCATTAATCAGTTGATCCTTGTGCTGTGTGTGGTGATTAGGCAGTGTATTTTAGTTAGCTGTTCTTCATACAGCAGCAACTGGCTACACTACCAGATTAGCACATCACTGTTGAGATGAGAATACAAGCATTGCTACTAGAAATACCTCACAGGATCCTTAGCTGCAATGGGGCTCAATGTTGCCTAGTTTCCCTGACTGAAAGGATCTCTGCTAAGTTATGCAAACTGAGTGGAAGTAGGGTGTAAAAATAAGTGTAACTTTATTTGACACACTTCTGCGCCTATTTCAACTTGTTTCTAAGGAATTTACTAAATTCTGTAAGTATTAAGGAAGAGTTTGCGGTTTGGGCTCTGAGTATGTTTCTCTTACACCACTAAATGTTTACTGGAGCATTGGTGTGTGGGCTCAGCAAGCAAGTATTTTCTGAATTTACAGGGCATGTCCAACTCGTGACTGAAATGGATTTAGAATATGTGGACTCCCTGGCAATTTCTTTGGAAAGAAGAGCTGACAGTTCAATCTTATCTGTTTGAGATAATGAGGGAATGTCAGACCTAAGGAGTGAGGGAAGCATGAGACAGCAATGAAGAACAGAGGATACGATATATTATGCTCAGATGGGATTGAAGAAATTTTTAATGCTCAGGGACTGAGGGCAGTTTATCTTAAGTTGGTAGGGCTATTTAAGAATCCAATAAATAGGTTTTAATCTATATATAGTGTTTGTTGTTTGGTATTTTTTATATACTATATCCTACATAAAGTGTAAGTGGATATTTATACAAACATATTCATATTACTTTGCTGGCTTTTGACTAAAAATAAATGTGTGCTTGTGCAAGAGTGTTCTAACTTTCATTTTATTTATTTGCCTTTCCAAGTTTGTGTAGATTTGGCAGTTAAAGGTGCTCTATTTTTACCTTGGATAACTGCTAAGTTGCTTTTAAGAAAGAAGTGATTAGTTTATAGATCATCTGTCCTAAAAGTTATGTTGTAAGAGCTGGTATGTCTCATGGATAATAAGGAATACGAACATACTAAATTTTTTGAGGAACGTTAATTAATGGTAAACTTTGAAAAAATTTAAATTCAGTGTAGACTCAGGACTGAATGGTACCTATATTCAGATTTCTACACAAGCTGGTTGTAGTGGATTGTGACCAAATAGTGAAAGAGGAAATTCAATGATTGTTTTCTTGGGCAAAACTTTCTTTATCTAGGAATTTGCAGTAAAGTAATACAGGAAGCAGTGAGTTAAATAATTCTGTCCAGTCTTTTGCTGATATCCCATGCTATTGTTGAATACCAGGAAAGAGATTTGATCTCAATGTATATGTGCACATATATTTAAGATTACAGTGTATCCTGTAAAAAACAGAATGTGAGCTTTAGTGAATGAATCACAAGCAAGGTGTGCACACTGCCTTCCCTCCTGATCCCTTCCAAACTGGAAATCAGTATTGCATAGTTTATCCTTCATAGGGTATTTAAAGAACTTGAGTGAAATTTTCCTGTATGCTGAGTAACTCTCAGGCAGTACTAGGACTAAACCAGACATTTTTCAGATGTTCTACTAACAGCACTTGACATTTCGTTATACCTGCACTATTTATTGATACAAAAAGCAAGGAGATATACCAGCACAGAAGAATGTACATGGATGTTTTAGTCATGTACATTTTCACATACAGATAACATCCACCATTTTTGGGGAAAAACATAGTGTCCTGCCACAGAGTTGTGTGGAATCTAGACTACTCTCAGTGAGGGGGAAAGGATCCATATTTCAGTTCCCTTCCTGCTCCATCAAAGCAGCAGGGACACATGACAAAAATCATCTGATATATTCCGGTAAAGGCTTGAACTCTACCTTCAAGAGGAGACTGAACTAAAACATAGAACCTGAGAATATGAACAGAAACTGCTTTGATGGATTGGATGTGGAATCTTGTGGACTAATGGCAACCAGCTCAGTGGCTAGTGTAGAACAACAGCAGGAGGGACATTTGGGTGAACTACACCCTTAAACAGGCCTTAACTGATATCTGAAAGTCAGAGGGGCTAAAATTGTCATGCATAAAGTTTGACTTCCCTTCCAAAATGATGCTTCTCATCACTCAGGGTGATTTTTTTTAATCCTCCACATCGGTATAAGTACTCCATCTTTTAAGGTGTTTTTATGTCTTTATCCTTCAGGGGTTTTCTGTGAAATTCTCAATTATTTCCACATACGAAAAAAAAATACTTTTTTTTTTTAACTGCTTTTGAATTTCTCACCTTTTTAATACAGTTATGTGGCTGTCTTTATTGGAAAATGCTTTGAAGTACTCAGGTATCAGTCACTGTTAGTCTTACAAGAGAATGACACTAATGCTACCAGTGCTTTTTCATATAGAAAGCCCTACTGAGACGCTGCTTTCCCTCACTTCTCTTCTCCCAGACCTTCTTTAAGACCTGGACAGCTGGAATGAGGTTCCTTATTCCAATGTAGTGTCTCCCTTCATCAGATAACTCAAAATACTTGGTAGTTTGAAATAGAACAGTGGAACAGAGCTTGAAATGTGTGTGCAGTTACATGCGGGATTGAGGAGACTACAGGGTGATAAGAGTGGGTCTTGAGGCATGAACCTCATCCCATCTTCTGCCTTTATTTAAAGACTGTTTTTTTTTTTTTTTAAATCCAGAGGTGTGAGGTAGAAGGTTGGGGAGCATTGTCTTGAACTGTCTCAGAAAGAGTGCCAAGCTATTGATTTTTGTTTTCCCTTGAGTCTTATGAGTATCTGTAGGCTTAAAGCCTGGGAAGTAACACAGAGAATAACACAGAGGTCTTGACAGAATTTGATAATGAGCTGAGAATTGGCTAACAGTGAAGTAGTGGAAAGTCTGGAGCAGTTTATCAGGAGGGATTAGGTAAAGAAAAACAGAATTTGTGCTACCAGTTAAGAAACAGCTCAAGGTGCGTGTTGGTGCGTGGACAATGACTTTGCAAAAAGATTGTTATAAAAGAGCAATTTGTGTAACAAATAAACGATTCTGATTTGGACTTCATTTTGAACCAGCATCAGGGTCCGTGCCTTATCCGCCACAAGTATTCACACAGGCTCTACTTTGATCCAGGTCAGAAGACAGGGCATCCAGCAGGAGATGAACTCACAGCTGAGGCAGTGTCCTGCAGTGCAAAAGTATGGAGGAGGCTAAAGAGTTAAAAGTGTTGCTGTAAAGGTGACATGTAAAATCAATTAAAATACAAAGAAGGCAAGGAAACATTTTTGCATTTTTTCTTTTAATAATTTCATTTTCTATGAAAAACTCTTCTGTGCAAATACTGAGTAATTTATTGACAAATCCCCTTTTTTTCAGCTGTCTCTCTGCTGGTGACAATTGTAATTGGTTACTGTCAGCAATTTAAAGAAACATTCAGAAACTTTATGCAAATTGAAGGTCCATCCCTGCAAGATACTAAGTACCTTGGCACTCTCAGTAACATCAGTGATTCTCAAGGCCATTACAGGAGTCAATCCATCATTAAAAGACATAGTGTAGCTGAAAATACCAATGCCAAAGAGAAGTAAAATCACCTGATGGTTTAGCTTCTAGCAGCATTTCTCAGGAATGTAGTAAGGCTGTGTACCCATAACGCAGAATGGATTCACAGCATGAATGGCTTTTTCAGAGGTCTTCTCTTTTTTTCATTATAATCTGCCTTATTAATGATGCTACTTCTGGCTTGATACTTTCTATTGGCTCTTCAGGTCTCCAGAATTTCACAACTTTACCTTCAGGGCTGACAAGATACTTCCAGAAATTCCATCGAGGTTCTTTCTTTGAAGAATCTGTAATAACAGCACCAGATCATTTTAGCAACTCCCTTACACTTGTTGTTTCATTAAATGCAGTGATTCTTCAGCAATGTATATTGAAGTAATCTCACCTTGTTCTTTGCTAGCAGTCTGGACATGGACTTAGTGGTTGCTGTTAATGATCTCATAAGCAGAAAATGAATGATGCTCTCCCCTTGTGTAACTGTTTAGGAATTTGAGCTTTTATTATGCTTTGCTTTCTAGGGATGACGTTATGAAGCTGCACATTCTTTGGGGAATCCTCAGTTTTATGTTGGTTTATGGGAAATGAAATGGGAGCAGAAAGTCATACTGGTTATGGCTTACTTTATGTCCTTTCATCCCCTGAAACAAAACCTCACTGGTGCCTTCACTATTGTCGATACTTGGCAAGATAATTTCTGAGATCAAATGTCTGTCAGGAAACTGTATGGCTCCTAGAGGAGGCAGAAATAGTTTCCTGTCTCTGGCTGTATCCCTCAGGAGCCTCACAAGCTTTGATGGAAATCTCTTCTTGAGGGAAGAACTAGAAGAAAACTCCAGGAGATTTTGACTGGGGAACAGGTGTGCAGAATGGGCTGAATTTTGCCATTGGATCACATTTGTAATGTCAGGACTGTAAGCAGACACCACGGCAAGCAAATGGCAACCTCTTGTTGTAGAGGTTTTGGCCCAGCTAGTAATTATGACTTTGAGTTGTTATATCTAGGATCAGTTCTGAGGTAACATAACCCCATCTCTGAATTCTTCCAGTGTTCAGGAATGCATGTGAGTAACTCATATGAAGTACGGACACATAGGAACCTGGACATTATTTGAGGAAAGGTGAGGCCACAAACCTTGCACTAGCCCAACAAAATGCCTTACTGCTATGAAAGCAACAAGAAGCTGTTCCCTAAAGGCCCTGGCACAATGTTTCAATGTTTATGCTGTCAGTAGATTCTTTTTGCACTAGACTATCTGACAGCGCTGGACAAATGGTAGCTAGCAGTCACAAGGGAATGTAGCATGAAGATGTTCAACTTACTGATTGTCAGGACAGCTATGTTTTGAAGAACTGAAGAAGCACAGTAATTTCATGTGAAACAGGATAATAGCACATCAAATAAGAATTGAATGAGTGAACATGGCAGTTCTGCTTCTGTATAGGTGTTAATGTATGATACCGATTGGACTGGCTGTTAGAATCTGTATTCATCCCAGCCAGGTGGTACCTACATGCCCTAGTCTCCTCTATAATGAACTGAGAGGCATGTCTAGAGTGCATTCAGTAATTCCACTGGACATCAGGCAGCTCAGAGCAACGAGGCTTTTCCTGAGGACTCTGATATCCCTAAGGGGAGGTAGGAAGAAACACAGTTAGAGTGACAACGGTGACCACTTAAATGACTCCTAAATGAGAATACTTGTCAAGTACACAAGAAGTATCATAGAGGATATGGCAAGAAGCAATAGGCTTAAGTGGTGTGAGAAAGATTTTAATTAGATGTTGAAATAGCTTTCTGACAAAAGGAGCTGTGAAGAACTGGACTAGTCTGAGATGTTTTGGAATCTCTCATGTGACTACTATAATAGTCTGGAGAAGCATGTGCAGTAGTGGTTTGGGTAGCTGTGCTCCTTTATTGGGGCAGGGAGATGGAATACAGGTTTGGGCCTTCTCCTACCTTATTTTCTAGTTAAAATGATGCAATAGTGAAGAGTTATGTTCTAAGTATTCTTCTGTTCATATATCAGTGTTTAGTATAATATATGTCAAGTCAAAGACCTGGCCAAATCTCAGGAAAATTCAGAGAGGCTTTTTAAGCCAGCTTTAGGTCTCTGAGCTCTTGGGTCAAATGAAAAGTGTTTCATTTTGCTTGTGAGAGTATTAGGCTCTTAGACAGTAAACGCTTTTTGTAACACGAGTATTTGTGCAAGTGAGTTTTGCAGGCCGGGCATTGAAGTTTCTGAGACGAATGCAGATCAGTGCTTATACAGAACTACAGTGTATATAGTCCTGATTTACAGTACAGTGGACATACAATCGGTAAAAAAGGAATCTTAACACATGTGTTTATGTAAAACCTTCCAGTAGTATTATTATACCCAAAGATACATTTTTCTCCAGAGAAACAGTTGCTTTTCAACAAACAAAATTTGAAAAGAGATTTTGTATGTAGAATCTTTACACTGTAGTTTTTATGCCCACAAAATGGATATTGCTAGCCGGGCTGATTACAGCAGACTGTTTTTATAGTATGCTTTCAGGGTAAACCTCTTCTGACCATATTATTGAAACAAGATTAAGTGTATGCTAAGGGTGCATGTTTCTCTATATAGACTATGAAGACTACAATGTTTGCTCGATTAGGCCTGACAAAAAACTCAGACTGGAATTGAAGAGAATATCATGGCTATAGACAGCTGGACAGATAAAAGAGAATAGTTAAGAGAATAGTTACCTATTAGAAATTTAAAGGCAGGCTCTGCTTCTGATCCTAGGATCTTGATTTTGTGGAAAACAGGGAAGCTTACTCCGTAGTTTCCTTTGGCAAAAGATTCTATTTCCTGGCTTGAACTAGGCTCTGACTCTCCAAACTGATTGCAGGGAAAAGCCAGCACAGTGAAGTGGGAGGGACCAAACTCTCTGTGTAGTTCTTGCAGTCCGATGTAATTTTTGTCTGTGTGTTGGCAGTAACTGGCCACGTTTACAACTAAAGTTGCCTTCAGAGAAACAGAAGTTAGACTAGTGAGAAAAAAACACCTAGTGATGGCATAGAGATTACAGTTGTCTTAAAATCGCATATCCCACTAGTACAATCATTCCTGCCTGAAGGCTAAATTTAATCTCTCTGATCATAATATCATTAAACATTTAAGAATAATAGTGACTGCAGATATTTACTTTCAGACATTCTGTGTTGAAAATCCAGTAAGTGGACAAACTTAAACATACAGCTTTGTTTGAATATAAGCATGTAAAAAAAATATTTAGGATAGGCATTAAAATCGTGTGCATTAGATCAGCTTCTGGAATTTAACACAACATGATACCATTATTAAGTAAGTTTAAAAAGCACAAATTCCATTGTTAGACTATATTGATTTGAAGCAAATATATGAAAGATTTTTCTTGATATCTTAGTTCCAATAATTAATTCCTGGAGAAGGCCTAGATAATTTTCTATCCAGCTTGCTATTAGAACAGGAAATCAGCACAAATCTCTGACATAAATTCCCACAACCATACTTTTTATTTATCTAAAAATGGACATTTGTTTTTCAGTAAAGATTCAAGACAAAGACATAATGAAGTTGTAACTTACTTTCCCTCTGTACTTCTCCAAGGAAATGATCCTTCCTCGTGAATCCTTGACTTCGAAAGAATAAAAATCTTTGATTTTAGGTTTAAAAAATCTGAGTTGCAGCAGGCAGAGAATGACAGTACACAAAACCATCGACAGAAAGACAACAAAGACCCTGACTTTGGGTACTGAGTATTTCAGAGGATAAGGAGTTGTGAGAGACTCCATTTTTGCAATCTCGGCAGAGGAGCCTGGGCAGGCCTGGAATGTGAAGGAGGAGCTGAAATATGAAACTTGCAGCCCTGTTGTGGAACCGTCTGTTTAATTTCACAGTGCCTCTGCTGGGCTTTAGAGCTCTTAGTACAAGAAGTCCAAAAATCTCTCTGGCTGAGGAAAAAAAAGAGGAATCAATGCAAATCAATGCAATCATCTAAGAATGCTGATTACTCTGTTTAACTGACCTGTGTGGGATATGCCAGTGTTTGTTTGCACGATGTCTTGAGAGCTGTGGGGCCCCCGTGGGTCTGTAGTGCTCCTTAACACATCCCCTGGGCCCCTCAGGTGTCCTGGACAGAGCTGTTCAGCAGCAGGAGGCACTGATGCTCTCAGACAGGCCTGGAGGAGCAGTTTGGAGGTTTGCTGTTCAGGCGGCAGGTGCACAGCGTGCCTGAAACCTCACTGCTGTGTCAGTCCTGCCTCTCATCAGCTGCTGTGGGATCACAGGGAGCTTTGTAAAACTTCTACAGCACATGGAGCAGAGAAAAAACCTCATTGTGTATAGGGCTAGCATAGGAAAGAAAATAAAATGAGTTGGTTTGTGGGTTTTTTGTAATGGAGAGGGCTGGTGATGGAAAATATGTTGCTTTTTTAATTGCTGCTGGCTAATTGGCAAATAGCTGTGCTGAGATGAGAATGTGGAAGGTCTGCACAACTCTGGTCTTATCTGTCTTCATTTTTTCACTTTATATTTTAAAGCTGTCTACCTGTTGCTCTTGGTTTCTGAAGTTGCACCAACATGTACTGGTTACAACTCAGTTAAGGAGAAAACCATTTTTTTTCTGCCTTTCTACATGTCTTCCCTTGCTCAGTTCTTTCCTCTTTCTTTCTGTCCATTTGCTATTCATCTCTTCCTTTCAGTTTTCAGGATTTTCTTTTGTCCTCTTCACATTTCTGTTCTTGGGCTTTTCTAAGCTATTACTTGCCTTTCAGCTCATGTTTCTTTTCAGTCTCTGTTAACTTTCTTTTCCTCCTAGTCCAAACCACCATTGAAGAGTGATTCTTGTCTCAGTTGTTTTTCTTGCTGCTCTTATTTTTTTTCTGCACATAGAGGCCACATTTTAAAGGATGGAAATAGAACACGACTTTCTGAAGGTGAAACCTGGAAACTGTGGGGTCTATTGCTTTTCAGTGACTTTGATATCACCTCAGCTATACTTCATTTGTACCTGTGTTAGCGGAGAGGCGAACACATGACCACACAGGGGAGGTTATATGTGGTGCTTTATTTCGAGGCCCCGGGAACCAGGGCTACGCATCTAAATCTGGTTCCCAAACCGTTACAGCGTGACCGCATTTTATTCTCTACATGTTACATAACCTAATGTATATTCAACAGGTTACAGCTAATACATACGCATATGTAGATTACTTCATCGGCTAATTATTATTACTTTGGCGCCAGCGTCTTCTGTTGTTCTTAGTTAACTCCGGTATGCAAGGTCTTCTTATCTCAACTGCAGGCCCAGTCTCTTTATCTCTACTGCAGGTGCAGACTTGGCTTGGGTAAGTTTTGGGTACTTCACAGAGTTCTCATGAGAGAAGAAAGTCCCAAATAACCGCTACTTCCGATAATCACTAACACACTTAAAGTAACAGGATTTAAAACCACTATAAAACACAGATTTTAAACCACTATTTTTAAAACTATTATAATCACTATTTCTACCTAAATAATATCAGACTAATAAAATCTCACACTTTTCCAACACCTGCAACCATTTCTGTCATGTTCTCCAACAGCCGAAGTCCATGATCATTTTGTTTGACAAGACTATATAGAGAGTTTCACACGGTTCTGTGTAACAGGGTTGGTTGGTAAATACTGTGAAATTTCAGTATGGGTGTTCGTGTTATCTCAGGACACATGAGTCTGGATCTCTGGCTGACAAGTGAGGCCTGTGAGTGTGGTGTTTCAGTGGCAGGGGCAGAAAAGGCGCTGAGTTCTGTGATAAAATAAACAAAGCTGTACTCAACAAGCAGACATATAGATGATGACTGCTGACTTTAAAAGCAAGTTTGAATGTGTTTCATTTCAGAAAATCCATGCAAAATTCTGGTGTCTGTGTTACATCTCAACAGCTTGTAAATTTATCTACTATTATTTAAGAAATTAAAAAAAAAATTACAAGATTTAATAGGTTGTAAGTATTTACTGGGGTACTTGATTAATGATCCAGAAGCCTATTATACTTGCTGTGCTTCCTTACTGTTATTGCTTTCACTGTTCAATACTGTCTAGGCTCTTACATTTCAAATGTTGATGCATTCTTTTGTTTTATGCTTTTCTGAAAAATTGCTTTATGAATGAATTTTAAATTGAGAAGTATAAATCCGTCATTTACTCTTAATTTACTAAACCTTAATGTATTATGAAGTGTAATATAACACATAGGGTTTCTGTGTGACAGTTGATTCAGGCATACTAATAGAATCACAGAATGACCTGAGCTGGAAGGGACCCAGAAGGATTGTCTAGTCCAACTGCTATCCCTCCACAGGGCAATCCCAACATTCACACTGTGTGTTTGAGGGCATTGTTCAAATGCTTCTGGAATACTGTCAGGCTTGGCACGGTTACAGCTTCCTTGGGGAGCTGTTCCAGTGCTCCACTACTGAGTTGAGAACTTTTTCCTAATACCCAGCCTAGAGCTCCTCTGGCACATCTTCCTGCCATTCCCTCGAGTTCTATCATTGGTCACCAGAGAGTAGAGATCAGTGCCTGCTTCTCCTCCTTCCCTTGAGCTGCTATGAGGTCCCATTCTTCTAAGAGTTGCTTCTGTGAGCTGCTACGAGGTCCCCTCTTCTCCTGGCTGAGCAGACCAAGCGACTTCAGCTGCTCCTCTTATGACTTCCCCTCTAAACCCTTCACCAGCTTTGTGGCCTCCCGAGGTTGCTCTCCAGTAGCTTGATGTCCTCTTTATCCTGCGGTGCCCAAACCTGCACGCGATACTCGAAGTGGGGCCGCACCGGTGCAGAGTACTCACCTGAACAGGAACACTTGTTTATTTGTGTTCCCCCCCGCCTCCCCCGACCCTTTCTCCACCCACACGGCTGATGCCGGAGCTTTCCGCAGCCCAGCATCCACTGCTGCTCTGGGTTGGCAGAGGAGCACCTGAAGCAGAGTGAGGGGAACAGGACGTATTCACGTGGTGACTAATGGTGGTGCCTTGTCTCCTCTCACTGTGCAGGTGCCAGGCTCGGGACGGACCCCCTACTCCAGGTTCAAGCGCTGCCTGGCGCGGAGGCTGGCGGCGCGCGCGCCCGTGGCCAGCAGCCCCATCACCACCAGGGGGCAGCAGCCGCCCGCTCGCCGCGGCGGGGACCCGCCAGGTGCGAAGGGGCGGCTCCGTGCGGAGGGTGCGAGTTCCTCCTCGAGCAGGGGCTTCTGGACAGCCGGCAGCGGGGGTGGGTGCAAGGCGCGTGTCGTGTTCGAGACCAGTCCTTGTTCCTGCGTGGTGAGGGCTGTGCTGGACTGGGTTTAAGCCGCGCTGGGCTGTAGCAGTGTGCAGGGTTTGTTGCTGCACCGTCGTATCCGGAATAGTTAACAATAGCTGACGGGAGAGCAGGAGAACTCGTACAGGGCTCTCCTCTCCCCTCTGCTTCTCCTTTGTCTCATAAGCAGCCACTGGAGAGCCTGGACTGGGCTGCACGCCTGGAGGTGGTGCAGTGTGCTCACTGGAGAAGCTTCCACTGTGTTACTGTCTCACTTCCAACGTGAGAGGCTTCCAGGGGTCGACAAAGGGACACTCACGCTCAGCTCGGTACGCGGAGAGTCTTATTTGAGGCCCGTTCAGAGCACAGACCAAACTTGCATTCCTCCGACTTGGTGTGGAGAAGAACTGACTCAAGGGGAGGCTGTTTCTCTCCGTCGGCAATCGAGGGAGCTGAGGAAAGGTTGAAAGAGCCTTTGCATTTACTGCTGCTTCCAGCAGTGATAGGGGAAAGTGAGAAAAGACTGACAGGCTGCGTGTAAAATTAGAACTCTAGGGAGCTGAAATGGGCTTATTTCTTGATTAATCATTTAAATCTTAAGAGAGCAAATGAAAGATGCTGTTTAGTGTTCAGGATGTGTTCCTACAATGCCATGGCTGTTGGACAGAAAGTGCAATTCTGTCTTCTGCTAAGCAGAACACCAGAGTTGTTCCATAATACGTGCCCAGCTCTAGGAGGCTCAGGTTCTCAAACAAGATGAAGTTTTCCCTGGTTCAGTTTCTAGAACAGAAACTCCTACGTGCTGTTCCTGCTAGCAGTGGTGAAAGCCTGTGTGGTTCAGGGAAATCAGATATTAATTTCCCATGAGGAAGGATCCTGTGTAACTGGTCAATAAATCAAAGTCTGGGGATGAGCTGCAGTAGTAAAGAGGCACACTTTATAAAGACAAGGATCAATCTGATTGTTTTTAGGCATCTCTTCCAGGATAAGATTAATACTGCTATAGAAATATCTCCTTTCACCGACAAAAGGAAAGTAGTGTGACTTGTTCAAATGTCTGTATTTGCATTGTTCCACTTAGCATGCCAGATCTGCATAGTGTTACTATGAAGTCAGTGTTACTATAAAGTGTTGAGTTCTCAAAAGTACTTGACAAATATCCTTTTTGTATGGTTTTTGAAAGAATTGTTTCCATTAAATTTGTTTTCCAGTGGCATCTCAGGTGCCTAAGAAACTCTCCATCATGAAAACTGTTGTGGCTGTACCTGACTGTCATGTTGCAGCAGGCTTGGGAGGGAGGAATAACAGAAGAACTGAAATGGAAAAGGAACAGGTGAGTAATGCAGCGTAGAAATGCACAGGTAGGATATTTGCTTTCCTGATAAGTTCTTTTGTCTTATCTTTGGCCTGGAATCTCTTATACAGATAATACCTTACTGACATGGAGAACAGTAAAAAAAAGGAGGTCCGTTTAGAAAGTGTCTGCTAGAGAAATGTCAGGAACAGTTGCTTTGTCATTTATTTGATTCAGCTTCTCTCCCCTTCCTCCAGGCTATCGTCCTGCTAACTAAAATTGAAACCAAGCTAATGAAGCCCTTAAAATGCGTTTGTTACCTCTGATGGAAAATGTACGTTGTAAAAAATATGCATAAAGAGCATGAATGACTCAGTTTTCCATTTGCTTTAATAACCACTATGTGTGAAGAAGATAATTTATTCAGTTGTGCAGGGCATAGCTGTTTGGTTTGTCACGTAGACAGAATGAGTGGCTATGAAAAAATTGCCAAAAAGTAGCTTTCTGAGAATAGTTTTTACCTTGAAAGTCAGATTCTTGTCCAAGAATGAAAGAACACATGGAATACGCCTAACAAAGACTTCAGATAATTTCCATTTTAGGTGTTGTTTTCTATTGCTGTACATTTTATACCTTCATTTTTCTTAGTGGACAGTTTTTCTTTCTTTCTAGGCATTACCCGTTGCTTTTTGGTCATCTTAAATAAACCTATGCTACAGCCACCCACCTGTTTCTCTTCACTACCTTCTTGAGAACTGCCTTCTAATGTGAAGCATAGGGATATTTATCTGCATTAGTAAAAATTGTTACCATAACATTACTCTCAAACCCACCTTTCTATGTTAGTGTTAACTGATTGTGGCTATTCATGTACTAAGTTACCAGTGATAATACTTTTTCTTGTACTTATCTTTCCTTGACTGCAGCAGTTGCAAGGTCTATAGTGAAGATATTGATAGCTGGTTTTATGTAATTTACTTTTTTGACCGTAACTGTTGAGTAAGGACGTTTCAGAGGTGCATGACCAATGTCCTTGCTTATAGTGGTTTTTAATTCTTAATTAATATTATCAAGAAGTTTCTGTCAGGGTATCAATCTCAGCTTCTAAAGAGGAGGCAGTGTCAGGATAGATGGGCTAACAGGATTGTTGATAGATATCTTGTACTCTTGAAAGTCATTGCATGTTGGAGAAAGATCATGCTTTTACATCATTCTGAGAAAGCTGGTCCTCAGGGCAGTCACTTTACTTTCTAAATAAGCAAAATAGTCTGGAAAAGACTCCTTTTAACAACAGTACTTTCTTCCTGCCCTTCCCGCCCCTCAGTCTGATTAGAGAGTTTGTGCATTTTAGAATTGCTAAAATACACGACTTAATGGGTTTACTAATCTTGCTTGAATCTATCCCATAGACAAATTTAATAAAACTCTTTTGAGGTGATACATTATAGAAAGTTCTTATGTTAAGCTTCCTTCCTTCCTTCCTTAAAATGTAACGTCTTTTAAAAGATTAATATATGTCATTGCCTTCACTCTTAGACATAGAGTGATAAAATGGTTTTGGTTGGAAGGGACCTTTAAAGGTCATCTAGTCCAACTTACCTGCAACAAGCAGGGACATCTTCAACTCTATTGGGTTGCTTAGAAGCCCCTCTTTCCAGGGAAGGAGCATCTACCTCCCCTCTGGGCAACCTGTTCCAGTGTTTCACTACCCTCGTCATAAAAAATGTCTTGTATCTAGTCTGAATCTACCCTCTTTTAGTTTAAAAACATTGCCCCTTGCCCTGTTGCTACAGGCCCTATTGAAAAGTCTCTCCCTATGTTTGTTATAAGCTCTCTTTATTGAAAGACTGTTATAAGACCTCCTCAGAGCCTTCTGTTCTCCAGGCTGAACAACCTCAGCTCTCTCAGCCTTTCCTTGTAGGAGAGGTGTTCCATACCTCATAGTGTTTGTGGCCCTCCTCTGGAACCAGTCCAACAGGGCCACGTCTTTCTTGTGCTGAGGACTCCAGAACTGGATGCAGTACTCCAAGTGGGATCTCACCGGAGTGGAGTAGAGGGGTGGAATCACCTCCCTTGACCTGCTGGCTGTGCTTCTTTGAAGGCAGCCCAGGATACAGTTGGCTTTCTGGGCTGTGAGCACACATTTCTGACTTATGTCTGATTTTTCTTCTATCAGCACCTCCAAGTCCTTGGCAGTACTGCTCTCCATCCCTTGTCTCCTAGCCTGTATTGATAACAGGGGTTTTCCCAATCCAAATGCAGGACCTTGTGCTTGGCCTTGTTGAACCTCTTGGGGTTCACACAAGCCCACTTCTCCAGCTTGTTCCTCTGGCTGACATCCTGTCCATCAGGTGTGTCAACTGTACCACTCAGCTTAGTGTTTTCTGTGTATTTGCTGAGGGTGTGCTCAATCCTGCTGTGTCGTTGGTGAAGATATTAGTCAGTACTGGCCCCAATACAGATCATTTGTCAATCTTTCATTTCTACAGTGAAGTGACTTACCTAGAATTACACTGTAATTTACAAGCAGGAGTTGAGTTAGAAATAAGATGTTCAGAGTACTACGTCAAAAACCAGAATAATTTCCTAAAAATGTGATGTGGAGGTCTTTGATATAACATTGTAGGATGACCAAAACCCAAGTTTTTTCTAAAACCATTTGGAAGTCAGTCCTGGCTAAAACTGTATGAAAATCTATTAATCTCCTTAGATGTAGCAATTCATGTAATTAATATTTAATTCATATTTAATTAATTATGAGTTCAGTAACTCATATATAATTTGTCTGCCTCTTAGCATAAAGGGATAAGATGCATTGAAAATAGAATATTCTCACATTCCAGTGAACGTGTGTGGTCTCTTTGTGGTCCAAAAGATTACTTCCTTGTATACACAAATGGTTTTCCACAGAATGTCTACACTTATTTTAGAGGTTCACAAATCCAAGCAGTCTGATTAGCTTTCTGGCAGGTTGTCTATATAAATCACATAGAAAATGCCTCTCAGAGCTGAAGGCCTGCTGTAGAACAGCTGGGATATACAAAGAAAGAGCACTCTCTTTTCCAGCTATGTTTTTGTAAGACATTTCTTGTAATGATTGCAATAGGTTTTTGAAGAAGAGTAGCGCTGAGTGTGTTTGGAAGGATTGATTTCATGGATAGTGGAGGAAGAACGTACTAATCTTGAGTGGATGGTGCAAACATTTCCACCTGACTGTAAATAAAGAATTACAGACCAAACAGACAGCTGGCGTCAGAGCATTCAACTCTGTGAACGTTGTGAAGAAATGCATATTGCTTGGGACTCGTGAAGAGATTCTTATCCTGTGTGAGCTGATCTGAGCCTTTGTCTGGGTGTTGGCTAAAGGCCTAAGCTATTTTTTTTGAAAATAAGAAGTTCTCATGACAATTCAGATCTGACTTTTCTTTCTTTGTCTGCTGCATTGTCTGTTTCTTTATCACCCAAGGAAATAATAATCCAGTTAAAACAATCTTACTCCTCTGAGACACCTTGTATGTATTTTCAGTTTCATATTGTAATGCTGGTTTAAGGAATGAGATCATGGAGTCCAGGCTCTGGGACCCTCATTTGGGACAGGTCTTTGACATCCAGTGGGTCTCATACTGGAATCAGGGGCCCTGCCAAGTGTGCACCACAAACCTGATCTTCCCTCACAGAGCAAGCCTGAGGCATCAGACTTACTGTCTCATGCAGAAAACACGGCATTGTATGCTGCTAAATTAGCCCAAATGCTAATTCGGAAGAGGACAAGAGGGTAGAAAGGTTTGGCGGGTAACCTGTGGTAGTATCTACAGATATACAGGGCCTGGCACCTCTTCCACTGGTAGGACAGCAGTGTCCAAACAGCTTTGTTAAAGTTTTTGTGATCTTTAGCAGTGAATTGGTGATCTGTGGAAACAAAGGTGGTGACTAAGGTTAGATCATGTGATTTGGACACTGATGTTTTGTAATTGTTACTGATCTCACATCAAAGAGACAGACTGTTCTGGAGCTTTAATGTAATGAGTGTTGAGCCCTTTGATGGGAGTTGTGTTATCCATGATGCTTAAATATGTATTTTAACAGATTTCTTCTTTCAGCCCTGTTTTCGCTTCAATGTATTGGCAGAAATGTCCTCAGCTTCCAGTGGTCCGTAAAGTTGGATATAGCATTGCAGAAGGCGGTGACATGAATGTCTGTGAAAATGCCAATTGTATCTGGAAAGGTATGCTCCTATAAGCAAATATTGTCACGCTCACTGAACAGTAAGGTGCAGCAGGCTGCATCTATATTGGAAAATGCATCTACCTGCTCCAGTAAGCATTACAGAATAAAGCAAAATGGCTGTGCTGCTTAGGGCTACTTCTACAATTCCCACTGCCTGTGAAGAGGAAGTATTCCATGTCTTCCATTGTGGTTAACCTCAAGTATTTTACCTGTCCCTCCTTTGGTCCCCATCTGACACATTTGTGTGCCTGAAAGATTAATTTCCTTTTGGCTTTTTGGTTTCAGAACCCTATAAGTGGGGTTGTGCTGCAAAATGGACACAAGTTACATATCAAATGAACTGCTGAGTACATGAGAGTGCAAGGCATGAAGAGGTGGTGGGGTGTTGTTGCTCCTACCTGTAAGGAAAGGTAGCGGGAGCAAACTGTCCCTATCTCTGCCTCTGGGTTCATCTACAGGGAAGCTGGCTAGTTTACTCCAAATGCTACTGTAGGAATGAATGATCCTAAGGGACTATGAATGATCAGGTGACTGGAAAACAGATGGGATATGAGGAGCTAACCTGTGAAATGATACAGCTGTCCACAGAGTTATTTGAGTATGAGGTAGTTCATTACATTGTTTTGTTGTGTTCTGTCTTGGACAAATGATTTGTTTTGTTGATCAGTCTATTTCTGTGTATGACAAGTTCTTGCCAGTCAAGACCTGATTCATGCTCATGTGAAAACAGTGAGACACAGCTTCTTTACGAATCTGGAGTTCAGAAGTCGGGGGCTATGTGATAGATTGATAAATTGCATTGTTGCTCTTTTCCATGCAAATAAGACTTATTTCAGATCAGCCAATAGCAGCAGTATAGGGATTAGTCACTGTTTTTTTTTTTCCTTGATGGCAAATGAATATAGGTATCAGGAATATCAGGTTTTATTCCACCCACCTGCTTGTTGATCAAGTGCTCTAGTGTGACAGTACTGACTATTCACCACTTCCTGAGTCTCATTTTGAGAAGTGACATGAGCATGTGAGAGCTGAAATCCTATCAAAAGTCAGTGATAGCTGCTAAGGTAAAATACAAAATTACAAAATGGTCTAATGAAGCTGAATTTCCACTAATTAAAAAGCCTGTTATGCACATCGATGTGTCTATAAAGTATGTGAATAGAACTGGAAGTGTGATCAGTATGAATTTGGGGTAGGTGAATTAGTCATAAGAGAAGAGAAATTTGAAATGAATTACAGAGATGCTTTCATCCTTTTCATCCTTTATATATCACTGCTCAATACCAACTATGAATGTTAAAGACCAAAAACATTTTCAGAGTGTTTCAGAAGTGTTAGCGTTCATTTAACTGCTAGAATTAAGTATCTTAGTTTTCCTGAATTGTGTTACATGCCTGGGTCTGGAAGGGTTTGGTAAAGTTTTCAAAAATACCAAAAATCTAGATATTAGATATACAGATTTCTCTGTATAGAGAAATCTCATTACAGTGATATTAGACCTTTTTAGGGTTAAAATGCAGTGTTACATATGCCATTGGGCAAATCTGAGAAAGCTCTTCTTGCAAACCTGCTTGATTTTTTTTAATTCCACAAAATTTTAGATACTGAAGAAAATTACTGTTCGTCTTGTTCATCTTCAGTCATTATTTGGAGAGAGAAAGGGTACCAGGGAAAGCAAAAAAGAAAGCTGACAGGGAAAACATTTGTTGTTGAGCAGAAATGAATTTTGGATTAGGGGAGAAGACTGAGGACAGAGTAGAGAAAGACTGTGTGAAGTAAGTTCTCTGTAATTTGTCACTGGACTTCTATATAGGCTATTTATGTGTGGTTTTAAGTTACAGAGTACTAAAACTTTGTAGGTGTTGAATTTGTTTTAACAGAGAAGATTAGTCGTAGAGATAAGTAACATCTTCTGCCTCCAATACTTTTGATATTAATTGTAAATACTCCTCTCTGGAGAATAATTTAAAAAGGAAGTCAAAACACAGACAAAAGTTGAGAAACGTGGATCTCCAGCTTTGTGTTCTGCACGTTATAGCAAGCTAATTTCTTGCGCATGAAAATCTAGCATTAAATGATTCATAGTTCTAATGATCTGGCTTTTTTCTCTATAATGTCTAGAAGTTCTTCCAGCATAATGATGACAATGACCACAAAGGATGACTCTTCTGCTTGCTCATTCTTGTATTTGCTTTTGTTTCTCGCTTATGTGTTGTCAGAAGCTTAGTGTGCGTGATCAAAGTGTGTGTGCTTTAAAAACCTTTTCCTGTGGTTAGGTTTTGAGGGGAGACCTTTTGGTGGAAAATTAACACCAGAAAGCAAAAAAGTTAATTGCTGTATGGGGTGAGAGCACATATGAAACGTTTGCTTTAGTTTTCTGTCAAAAGCTGCTGCTAGAAAACGACATTCCCCACCTCCCCCACTTCTGTATTGAGCTGTGATACAATTTAAGCAAAATGTAGTAGACCCTGTTCTCCGTTCTAACTGACTAAATCCATGGAGGTTTGGAAGAGGTACTGAAAGGTGGCTTTCACCTAGTTTAGTTTGTCTAGTGTTTTGAGCCTACCCAGGATAAACTAGACCCTTCTACCTCCTCTGGACCATGGAGAGACAAGTATGTGAAAAGTTTAGGCCTGAGACAAAGTGGTGATGTGTTGCATTACTGATTTGTGTGTGTTGAATCTTCAAATACAGGATGCAGAGAGGGGACCCAGAGTGAGTTTAGAGCTGTTAACATCATGAAGCTGTCTATGCAATTGGAGCCATCAGCGAGGCTTCATGTTACTGGCTTGCGCAATGATTACTGTAAGTTAATTTCTCCACTGTGGTGGGTTTTGCAGAGACTGGGAATTCTTACGTATGTTTCAAGAAAGATGTTGAAGGTGTGTATCCCTCACATAAAACAGAACCTCTGCAGGACATATATATGATGTCATTTTTATTACACGGATGCATCTTTGAAAACTGCTTGTCCCAGGATGGAGGCTTGATTGATGAAGCCCTAGAATCAGTACTACATAAATTCATGCAGTGTCCTTCAGCTCTCAATCTCAATACAACTTTCAAATCAAATGAATACGCTTACCTCCCCTTAATTAAGTTAGACATTTTAGCTATCAGCCTTGGATATCAAGCAGCCAGTTGACACAGCAGCAACTTTATTGAGCAGATTTGGAAATCTCTTCTTTTGGGAGCCATCAGTGATGTTGTTTATGGTTTTGATGATTGATACCTTCAGAACTAAATTCTCGCTGACGTCTTTGGTGGTTACCAGGCAAAAATAAAACATGCACAAGGTACACATGAACATGCATGCATCTCTGGTGTATAGCAGCAGATACATGTTTTAACAGTTCATAAGATGTAATTAACAACTCTACATGTGCAAATTGTTTGTAATTGTCCCTGTGGATTTATTTTGAAGATATTCTTGCATATGTTTCTGTATATCTATGAACAGGACAAAGGCTTATTTATATGACTTACACTGATTGTGCACAATGTATGTTCCAAGACTGAGAGCATTAACAGAAGTCTTTGGAAGTGATCTCTTCATACTTATTTCTGGCTGGAACAACCAAGACTCTAGTCAAAGTGCTGACTGATGGATTCAGCTCTTTTCAGAACGATTTTAGTTTCAAAATTATGTCAGACCTTGGCCTATGGTAACAATCTTCTGTGCTCCAAAGGTCATGCAAAATGACTTTTAAGGTGCCCTAAACAGACAGCTGAGGACTTTCCTTGACAAGAGAGAATATCCTATGTTGGTATTAAATGTTGTATACCTTCTTCTTTGGGTCTGCCTGACGTAGTAGATTGTTCTGAGGCTAATCACTGTAGTAGCCTGCTTTGCCAGCATTTGCAAGTGAAATGCACCCAGCATCAGGGGCAGTGGAAACAGTATTTCCATCACATGGTTCCTGAGCAAGCTCTGAAGGTGAGGAGCAGAATTTCCCTAATTACTTTCTGCATTTATTTTCCTGTCGTGTGCAGGGTGTTATAATTAATCTGAGGATGTAGGACAGACTGTAGCATATAAACTCTCTCCTATGTCTTGCTTCATAACAAGAATTACCTTGGAACAACAGTGTTTTCTGAATTGTAGTGTTAGTGTAGGAGTCTCATTTCTGGTGCCAGAAATTAGAGTGGTGTGGATGTGGTGATCCAAAATGCAGGGTGATAGATCAAAAAATTCTGGTGGGGGAGCTGTAAATCAGATCCTGGTGTGCAAAGATACCAGTTTGTGGAGGTTAGTCTTATGAAGACCTTGGCTTGTTAGAGGTGCTCTCCTTCAAGCAGGAGAAATACTTTCTAGTAATGGTTTCATAGAGGATTCTCTCAATGTTTTTCCATAGCTATTAAAAAAAAAGCCTCTCTTCCCCAAACCATACTCCCCCTCAGCCCACCCTATTACTTATGACTTTTTTCAGTAATTTTTAGTAACTTTTTTCTAGATCTGAACATACTGGACTGGAGTCTTGAAAATCAAATTGCTGTTGCTGTAGGATCTGCTGCACAGATCTGGAATGGAAGAACTCTTCAAGTCATTGAAAGCATTGATTTGAATTCCAGTTCAAAATACATTTCATCTCTGGCTTGGATAAAAGAAGGAACTTGCCTTGCAATTGGCACAAGTGATGGAGAAGTGCAAGTACTAGATAATTTACTTTTTTAGTCTTTCTCCATTTTTAGCTAAACTTGCCACGAGACAATTTGGTACTGATTTTTTTTTAGGGAAACAAATTTAAAAGTTTGGATAAACTACAGAAGAACTCTGCGGGAGACAATGTATAGCAAGCACTTCCCTATATCATGCAGCACCTTACTGAATGGCTTAGTGATATCCAGTGTTAGCTATACTTAGTGGAGCCTCTGAAGCCACTAAAATGCTGGTGACTGAATTAAGGATTCAGTTGTCCAGAGTCAATCAGACTTGTTTTCCTCCATTTCATGAACTATTCCATTAAATTATTTCACTCAGCACAGGCTGTTTTTTCTTGTATCTCTGTTGCTGAGATCACTGTAGTGATTGATGCCTTGAGAACTCAAGCTAACACTTCTCTTATAGATGCACAGATGAGAATTTGGCATCAGTCTGATACCTCTCAGTCTGCTGTAATAGAACAGTCCTATTATTTTTTGTGGGACTTTGGCTGACATGTTTGATAATATGGGGATCTGTCTGCTGCAGTCCTGAGTCAGCACTCTGCAGGTACTGAAGACCAGTGCTTACAAGTATGGACTTCCAAATACTGACGTGTAAATGAACAGCTTTAAACTAGGACATGTGCTTTCACTTCAACGCTGTCTGACTTCAGCATCACTGATACAGGTGCCAAAATTTGGGAATATTCCTTCTTGTCTTCTGAAATAAATGAGCTTCAGGTTATCCATACGTTATATTAAAACTGGGCAGTGACTCATTTGCAAATAAAGGAAGAAAAAAAATATCTTTTCTTTTTGTTGTTAAGTTTGTGTTTCTTGTTTGCTTTGAATTGGCAGCTGTGGGACATTGAAACCAGAAAGAGGTTGAGAAATATGTTTGGTCACTTGTCTGTAGTTGGAGCGCTGAGCTGGAATCACTATATTCTGAGCAGGTCAGTGGTATACTGTAGTCCCAGAAAGAGTCCTGCTGCTTTTGCTTTTTGTTGTTTTAGCTGTTTTCATCGGCTTTGTTCAAAGGTGATTTATCCTGTCCTCCTACTTATTTGCCATGTCAGGAGTCACATCTAGATTTACTGTATGACAAGAAAGCAGCCAAAGAGGACTTAGCCTGCCTTTTTAGTCTCTGTTTCTTACTCTTCTTCCAGAAATCTTGCAGAATTTCATTAGGATGTGGAGGCTATGGCCCTCTGGTTTTGTGCAAAGGCTGATCTTGAAATGGTGTTGTCTCCAGTGGGTCTGGACTCCAAAAATTGCAGCATACCTGCTCCTGGGGAGAGGCCATATCGTTTAGACTGTCATGTCATTGGTGTCCATTCTGCATCTGTCTTCTCAGATGCACAGCAAACCAGAGCTGTTAGAGTTGCACACCTCTTTAGCTGTTTATCTACAACGAAAGGCCAAATCATTGTTACCAAAGCCCAATGAGGATCAATGTGGCGACCTTTGCTTTGCCAAGCGTGAGTTTGACACTAGCTGGTGACTATTTTATACTTAGGAATTGTTGCAATATGGAGACTCAAATGAGAAAGGTTAAGTGTACTCTTTTGTGGTTTTTCCCCTCCCACCCTCTGATTCGGATCTTTGTCTCAGGCTTGAAGGGGCTGGTGGATTCTTCTATGATTTTAATATTACGTGATAATCTTCTGTTTTACTTAAACACAGAAAATATAGCAAGGTTGGACTGACTTTATTGTTAAACTAAAAATGAAACTAGTATCTCTAGATAGGAACTCTAGACATAGTTTTATTTTTGATTTCACAAGATGCTCTGGCTTTTGATTGTGTTAGATCTGCTGGGTGGAGTGAGGTGCAAGGATGCCAGCTGAACAACCAGTAAATAAAATATTACTGGGGTAGATACACTGGGTGTGTTAAGTTACAGGGATGCGGCTAGAGTGTCATAACGTTTTTACAGTAAGCATTTCAGTTTCATGTACATACATTTTCAATTGAAATATACAGTGTCAATTTGCATTTGAGCTTGGCCAAAGGAGTGAAACAACAGAAAGTTACATTACAGACCTGAGTATAAGCTGATGATAAAATTCAACATGAACTTATGAACTACAGTTATGATTGACAACATATGGTTGAGACAACATTTATGTCTTTTGTGAGTTTTGAAACTAACTAGTTCATTCTAACATTAGGGCAGAGTTAAAATATCTGAATAAGCAGGAAAAATACATGGAATTAATAGTCATCGTTAGTCAAATAAGAGCAGCATTCTTACAGTAAACTTCAACGTGGACAATTGATACTTTGGGATTACTACTCATTTATCTTTTTAAGAATAGTCCAATAACATATTATCATAAATCTGTAAATAAATTTCAGTCCCATAAATTAATCCATCACAAAAATTTTGTTGGCTTCTCTTTGTCTTTAGTAAAACGCTTGCCATCTTCTGTGTCAAAAGCAAATAATTCTGATTATTTTTTATGCTAACTGGAAAAATATCATTTCAGCGAAGCTTTTCAGGAGCCCATTTCCTTCCCACTCATACCACTAGAATTACTGAATATCTTAATAGGGCCAACACTGTTTCTCTTGGTTAGATTTTCTGCTTATTATTTAGTAGCAAAATATCTGTATGAAACTTAAGGAGGCAAATGATGATGCCTTTACATATAGTACACATATTCCCTTGTATGTTCATAGGTATTTTCTGTAAAGATGTGCTTGATATTCCCTGGACCACTGCTTGGTTGGAAACTTCCATGCTTTTATGAAGTTCAAGAGCTTGGCAAGTCCATAATACAAGCACAATAGAATGGCTTTATTGGAATCAGTCAGTTTTTAGAACTTCCAAATCAATTACCTTGCACCTGAAAAATTTTGTAATTGCCTTTAGTTAGTCTGTTGCAGTAATTTCAGATAGCTCTTTCTCAGATACCCAGAAAGATGTTACTGATTTTTTTCAGTGTCCTAGGAATGGTTGGAAGTATGAATTTCAATCAGGAAGATCTGTTTTGTCATAGGGTTAATGTAGGTTATAGCCTTAAAAAGGCAGGAAAAAAAGCACTGCAAATTGCTATCAATATTTTTAGTTCAGCTCTGCTGTTAATGTATAAAACCCATATCCAGGAGCTAAACTGTAACAGTAGCTGGCTTCCATGCGGGGTGTTTCCTTCCTTTTGTAGACTGATGATACTGGCTGTGGAACCTTGCATCCATCTCCTAACAGGCAATTAGTGCAAAAATGTCAGCCTGAGCAGATTTTCTTTAGACCTGAGAGGGAGAAAGGAAGATGAGGGAATGGACAGAAATAAAGAACACACTTTTATTCTCTAGTAAGCCCTTTCCCAGAGCAATGAGGTTTTCCACTGGGTCTTCATTGGACATGGACTCATATCTGACCTTGGTAAAAATCTTGCAAAACTATTTTTCATTAAAGAACAGAAAGGAGTTTACATTAAATGGCTTGACAGTTGAACAGGGTGCAAGTTAATGTCATAGAATGCAATATATCTTCAGGGAAATGAAAAACATGAGAGAGAACAAATATTCTATCTGGCTTGAACTGAGCAACTGCTTAGCTCCTTTCTGTTGTCAGCTATCTCTATAGTCTTCAGCAGGTGTGCTTTTGATAGTTGGTTTGTGTTTCCATTTACTGAAATACTGTTGTTCTGCAGACACATTTCACTCTGATGTGGTTTGCTTCTGAAACCACTGAAGAAACATCAGTGTGATGATGTAGCTTGTCTTTAACACGAGACCCATGTTGTCTTTTTTTTTCATCTACAGTGGTTCACGACTAGGATCTATTCATCACCATGATGTTCGGGTTGTTGAGCACCATGTTGGGACTCTTTGCCAAAATAAACAGAGCATTTGCAGCCTGAAATGGTCACTAACCAACCAGTTGCTGGCAAGTGGGTCTAGTGATGGTATACTGAATATCTGGCCCAGTGACCCTGGTGTGAAATTGCAGTTGCAACCACTGAAAACCATACCTCATCCCTCAGCAGTTAAGGTATATGGAGAAGAAATGTCTACTTTTCTGTATTTGATGTGATGAAATCTCTTTGTGGATGTGGAGACTTAGGGAGTTTTTGAAATTATCTCACTGATTTCTATTAGTTTCTTCTCTCTTGATTGTGATGCAGGTAATTTTAAGACCAGTTCTCTTAATTCCAAGTCACAGATGTGTTTACTAGGGCTTTGATCAGGAAATTTTACTGAATTAGTAAGCCTTTGTAATTTTAATGCCAAATAGAAATAGAAATTACAACCTTTCCTATGTTTTGCCCAGGAAGGTTTAGTGGCACATACTTAAAAATTAACAAAAAGATCTTTCACTTTTTCGAGTTTTGGAAAATTCTCTCAGCTGAAATTACTTTAATTCTGAGATTTCTTTTGCCTCCTGCCCATATTTTCACATCACTGCTGGTGGCAAAGAATCTGAAGTAAAAAATTGGAGATAAGACAACTTAGATTCTTCATCTTTATGAAGTTCCAGTCTCTGTGGAACAGAGGACAGGTATCAGCAGAAAAAGGCAGAGGAGTCCAGCATTTGTAAGTTGCTTATTGTCCCAGAAAAATCTGAAAGTGGCCTGAAGTGCTGGTGTTAAAAGAGTCAGAGGAGGTTATTGAAATGGGTGGAATTCAGTTCTTAGCATCTTTGTTTTTAGGTAAGTCTAGGCCTTAGACTTATCCTGGAAATATCTCAGAAGAAACTCTGTCTCTTGTAAACCCTGTAGTAATATTTTTCAGGCTTCTGTGACGTCTTGGCTGAGGTAGTAACTGTGTCTTGCTGGGTTCTTCTGGTACTGAGGTGTGAATCTGTGACGTGTGCAGGGTAAGCAGAGAAACTGCAGTTTTATGAGCATACATGGGGCAGCGTAGGCTACTGTGAACCATTGTCAAGGGACACGACATTTGGAGTTTTGGGATTCTGCATTGCTGTGTGTGTATGGAGGAAAAGCATGGCGTAGGGTGAAAAAAGTAAAAAATGCCTTCTGTGTTCTTGTTGTACTTCAGTCTTCCAGCTAAGCTTTTAAGCAAAATCTATTCTGTTTTTTTGAGCTAACCTCCTAGATTGTCCTGACATCTGTTTTCTTTTAGGCTATGAATTGGTGTCCTTGGCAGTCTAAAGTCATTGCTACAGGGGGTGGAATGAAAGATGGGATTTTGCGCGTCTGGGACATAAATCATGAGAAAATCATCCAAAGTGCAACTACAGATTCTCAGGTGAAATGATGAAATGTCTGCATACTTAGGCTATGCTCTTCTTGTATAGCTGTGCTCATTTGGCAAACTCCCACTGACTTTGAGGGTGGTTCTGTGGACAAAGGAACAGCAGGATTTTCTCTGGATGTGCAATTGTGCTACATTCGGCACTGCAGTATGCGATTGGACTAAGCAGCAGTTTGTTTCTCATTCACTGCTCCTGTCTCCACATAGAAGTGGTTGAAGAGGAGGTGGTCTTGCTGCCAGACACATCTCATCATCTTTTCCTTACTGGCAGTAACAGTTTTGGCCGAAAGTCTTGATGTTGAGAGAATGTTGAGGGGGAGGGAAAATTCCCAGAATGCTGGGGTGAGAAGAGGTGTAGGAGTCAGAGGCCAAACATCCATCTCTGAAGTTTTAATATGAGGAGACAGAGGAACAGATCACAGCTGAAGTAAAGCAACATGACTGATGATTTTCCTGGAGCTGTTACAGTTTAGCTGAGGCTGTGTTTTAAGCGCTTTGGTTTTATACTGAAAGGCTATTATCACATTTAGATAGGACAATTAAGAAACTGTACTTCAGAGTTGTAAGGATCTAAATGATTGTTCTAAATAAGAAAATATTCTGCTGGGACTGTTTCTCAGTAGCTTGTTAAAATGTTGTAGATAGCATTTCAGATCTGCTGAATGGTGCATGTTGACCCTATCTGAAAACTAAAGCATTATTTTAAATTGCAATAGATTTGTTCCTTGCTCTGGTTACCCAAAACCAGTGAACTGATGACAGGACAAGGTCTTCCTGGAAATCAAATGAAAATATGGAAGTATCCCATGCTTATGAATTCATCAGAACTCTGTGGCAAGTATTTTGGTTAATGGTTTTAACTATTTCAGTTAACTATCTGTCTAATCAGTGTTTTTCCAAGGGCGTACCTTATACATTTACGTAAGACAGGATTAACTGAGCAGTCGTCTACACATCTTCCCTCTACCTACATATATGCATTCATGTGCACAGTCCTGATGCATGGGATCATAAAGGCTATGATAATAATATAAGATCTGTAAAATTCCTTCATTTTAATGATGAGATTCTCCCCTGTAATTTCTAGGTGCAGGATGTGGATTTCCACTTCTCTCTAAAGATTATTAGGTGTGGACTGCATGTGCTAATGTCAGGTTGTTTCCAATACCTGCTAGGCTGATGGCCTTTTAGATAACACAGACTGAGTGTGGCCCTTAAATTTTGCAGCTTATCATGGAAGGATACTGAACCATCTTCCAAATGACATTTTAAGTAAATCACCATGTGTTATTTAGAGCTGTCTGGGTTTTAATGAATGGTTTTGGCTGTGAAGCAATGCAGTCCAGCGTGTTTCCCTTGTACCAGTTAGAGGAACTGGAGGTAACTTGTAGCTCTGTATTGGTCCACGGAGCTATAGGACTATACTACACACTAAAGTTGTTCCTTGCAATTAAACCTTCTTGTTTCTCTTGCTCACTGTCACTCCTCTCTATTAACTTTTACTTGTTTCAGTGTTAACTGAAGTCATCCAAGAGAAACATCTGAAGTTGAAAGAAAAATAAATTATTTGCAAGCTGGCTGCATTTTCACAACTATGATTGTTTTTTCACACTCATTGACAAGTTATAGCCAAAGAAGCTTTAAATTTGTAACCTAGCATCTGATATTTAAAAGTACTTTTTTTTTAGTCCATTGCTACCTATGGAGGCATTTATTAAATTAATGATTTATTAAATCCCAGCACTACTTGGGATACTGACCTTGAAGCCATTCACTTGGCTGGAACCAGGGGCTTGGCTTCAACACTAGCCTATAAGAGGAAAGCACAGGAGACTCAAATCAAAGGTGGATTTGAGAGAGAAGACAGCAGAGACATATGTTGATCTAATTACGTGTTATCCTTGTGTAATGCTCCTTGTATTTGCTGCTTTTCCTTCCTTATCCGTACTCATTTATGGATAGCTCGTGAGGTCATATGCTGTGGCGTACTGAGAAATGATCTGAAAAGTGACATGATCATTAGTCTTCACTACTGTATCCTGAGGTTTCTCAAACCTTTGTAAGTCTTGAATGTACCAATCAAAATGAAACCTAGATTGACTCTTACTATTGAGAATATCATACGGTGTAAAACATTTACCATAAAGTCAAATGCTTTGGTAATATGGTGAGGCTGGAGGGTTACTTATCATCCTGTTTCCTATTCAGTTTACTTGTCTGCAAAAGGAAGTAATTTTCTGACAAACAAAAGACCTGGTCATTGTTACACAGATATGTTCCTCCTTATGAAGAATCTTTTAACTTACAATAAGCAACTGAATGTTGGAAGAAATTGTCAATGTATCAAAATATGTTCAGAAAAAATACAGTGATGAAGGATTGTGAGATGGTTCTAAATCAGCCTCAAACACCCTTAACCACATGTGTTTTACACCAAAGAAATGAACAGATAAATCATAACTGAATCTTCTTGTTCAGTCCTACAAAATGCAGAAGACTTCCGCTAACAATGAAGGACCATGAGTTGCTGTTGAGTAATTCAATAAATTGAGTTTGCTTATTACTGGGCGTGTTCAGAATAAAATAACAGCTGAAAGATAGTAATCTTTTTATAGCACTGAGTCCATTTTTTGAGATACTTCTGTTAGAATTATGAGAGTAATTTGCTAGGCAAAAAGATTAATTTTGAATGTAATTGCCTTCCCCTAAGAAAAGTTGTTTTAGATCAAAGAAAACGCACAAGCAAACAAAATACATAATTGCTTTGTAAAGTATCTGTATGTGATCTTGAAACAATGAACTAAAACCCCAACCCTCTTCTCTCAGAAAATATGGAAATTAATGATTTTGACTTTTCTGATTTCTCCCTATCCTTCTTCATGTCTTTTTCACTGAAATGACTAATCAGATTTCAGTCTGTGTTGTGAATAATTTTGGATGCCTCCAAATGTTACATCCACAGCTCTTCCTTCAAAGTTGTTATGACACTGAATGGAGACAGAGTATTTGCTGAGTTGTAAACTTATGTTCTTAAATATTGACAAAGGTCATGTGCTTTTCTATAACTTCAGAAGGAGCAGAGCTTGAAGATCAGTCTCTGCTGAAATAATCTAGTGTCAAATAATCTAGTGTTTTGGTGGGACACAGTACTTGGCACCAGGACAGCAGATACTTACTTTTAGTCACAGCGGTTTCAGAAAGCCATTGTAGCAGCTTTGTGAAGTTAGGGCAGACTGACCATCTACACCAGTCCTATGGAACATCATCAGGTACCATTGTGCCAACTACTGGAGTTTCAAAAGGCTTTGCAGTTCCTTACATGTTTATCCTCAAAATACTGTTTTGAGCTAGAGAAGTGCTATCCCCACTGTGTTCATGGAGAACTCAGGTACAGACGATGGGAGGACAGAGGTCACCTACATTCGTTCAAGTTGGTCACTCAAAACTTCCTTTATACCTTCACACTTCTTTTTAAGAAAATTTAATATCAGATTCTTTTTGCCTTCATTTCAAATTCAGTTGCTTCTGCTGAGGGAGATAATTGTACAACCAGATTAATGAGTTTTGAATGTTCTTTGTGCTGCTAGACTAGGGTAGCTTCTGACTTTCAGTGTCTGGCTCCAGAAGTTTACTACAACTAGAGACAAACTAGTATACAATTCCAACAAATTATTCAGTGGGATCACTGTTAAAAGATTTCCTTAATAGTAATAACTGGGCAGCTGGAGACACTATCTCATGATTGTTGGATCAGCTGCAAGCTGTCTGCAAGGCGTGTGCAGCCATATTCAAAAGCTGAGCAATGAGACAATAACAGATCAGACAGGACTGTTGTAAATGCAGTGGGGAATCGAGAATTCAGGTTCAGTGTTCTCTTTTGACAGAAATGTCTTCTCAATGGTGTCCTGGCAGCTAAAGCCTGGTCCTTAAGAAACATTTCCCTCAGCTCTTTCTTAATGTGAAAATATTCTAGAGATAATGCTAGCTCCCCACACCCTGTGCAGCATTTTGAGCTGCTACAGTAAAAGTGGAACTAGCCAAGCTGTGGGTGGGGGTGGTGAAAGTGTCTGTCATAATCAGTGTAGAATTGTGATGTTCTTTGCATTTTTTGTACGTATCTTATTTTACAGGTCACAAAGGGAGAGTCCTGCATATAGCCTTGAGCCCAGATCAGAGCAAGCTATTTTCTCTTGCGGCCGATGGGATAGCTTGTCTGTGGAAATGCCATGAGTCTGGGGAGAGCAAGCACAGCAGAAGAGCTTTTTCTAATGGTTATCTGAGCTCATTGTTGTGACTTTTCCTGGAAAGCAAGTGATTTAAATGCGCTTAGCCCATTCAGTAATTCAAAATATGTGTGTTCCTTCCAATGGAAACATGGCAAAAGATAGTATAATTTTTTTCAAGAGAAAGCAATTTTCCCCATTAGTCCATCATGTGAAATGTTAGTAGCTTGTCTTACTCACCCTAGAGAAAAATATTCAAAGTCTGAAGGATAACACTGTATTTATTTTCATTAAACTAGCCAGCATGGGTGGAATCAGTCTTGTGTCAAGTGCCAGTATAAAGTCTTAGGTCCTGCTTTTAACTATGAATCTTTTAAGTAATTTTACTTTACGTTAGCGTCCCGTTGGGAATCGCATGCCAATTCCTGTAAATGGCCTTGGATCATTCTAAGGCTAGGATCACCAGAAACTGTTCCAGGGGGACTGTATTATTCTAGATATCACATAGATTGTGGTACAAAATCTGTGTAAGTATTTCTAGAAATCTAGAATAAATATGTAATTGTAGCAATAGAAAGTATTTCTTGAGAATTCTTTATTGGTTTTGTAGAGGTAATGATAACTAGCTTAATTAGAAAACTATTGGATTTTGAATTATTTCCTTTATAAAACCTATCTACTATGTTTGACAATGGTTGAAAATATAAATAATTGCATAATAATTCTATTATTATGCATAATTATGTGATCAACTTATTAATAAGCCAGATGGAGACAGTCAAAGAAGCATGCTGATTCGGTCAGGCAGAAGAGTGACTTAATTTATGCCTCAAAGGCAGCAGTCTAATTCTGGGTGGCAGCAAGCCTGGCACTGTCACCCTCTTCTGAATTTCATTTAGTGCTTGCAAGGACCAAAACTGTTGGACTTCAACAGGTCTGTGTAAGACTTGTAGACTCTCAACAGCTAGGTAAGGATGTCAGGATTGGTCTTCAGACACCATTCAGATGCAACTCAGTAGTGCTATTCAAAATGTGTGCTATCACAGAAATCTTTGGAGCTTTCGTTATTAGGAACGAAGAGAGGCAGGGAGTAAGGATTCACTCTTGCATTTCTGTATTAAAAACCCTGTGAGCTCAGAAACTCACATTGTATGAATGCTGAAAATTTATTTGGAGTGTTTCCTGTAGCTGGAAAAGAATGAGAGATAAGGGGAGTAGAGCAGTGTCAGCCCATGGAAAATCAAGCTGTGATTAAATACATGAAAAGAGATAGGCAAAGTTGATGGGGGGACAAATATCTCTGGATATGTATGTGAAACTGTCATGACTCTGGTTCTCATAGTTTTTAAAACCTCATCTTCTACTGTTCATGAATCACGTGATCGTTAATTTTAGGTCTGGAAGGTGGAGACCACTCATCTTCTTTACCTAGTCAGATGTCAATTTACAATAAATCTGCTACTAAACCACTGGTTTCTGACTTCATCTCATGTGGTCTTCAGAACGGGTTAGAAAATGCTAACGTTGATTATCAGTTGTGAAATCACTACCAAGAAGTTTATGTCTAAGAATGAGAAATAACTTACACTATACCTGTCTTGTCATATGAACATTGATGTTGCTGCAGATTTTATCAGCTGCTTAGAATCTGATTTAAATATTCAAAATAGTATTTTAAATAATTTTAATTTAAAAAAAAAATTAAACCCATTTTTTTCTCTTTTGAATGGGAAAAAAGCAGTGGAATTAGTTTCTTTCCTCATATACTTTTTGGATTCTCTCAGCAATTTTCTGTCTTTCATTTACAGCACCTAAATGCTCTTTGTTTGCCAAATAGAGGAAGAGATGTGTAACACAGAATGGGGAGCTATAGTGTAGAAGGAGCTGGTCAGTAATAAAGCTAAGCATATTTTGTTGGGTGCTCAACTGTCAAAATTAGAAAATACATTACTTTCAGAGTGAGAAATGCTGATTTCTTAGTTAATTGTGCTTGTTCATTATTGAGTGGTCAAGCTGTGTTTCCCCAGAAGTATTTTAACATAATATGTAGAAACAGGAGAAGTCACTGAACTAACCAACAGCCCATAAATATGAGAGACCTGTAGCTCTATGCTATGGCGATGTCTGAAAAAAACATTTAAGCATGCATTTAAATTTGAGACTATGACTAATCTGGAGTGAAATTAAACATATAATGGAGTGCCTTTGCTGGATGTGCTTCTTTTCTAGCTATGCCCCTTGACTGTCAGTTTCTTTCACATGGCAAATATCTATCTTTCTGTAATAGGAATTTGAGGACTTGAGTAGGCAACATGATTCTGCTTCACTCATCTTTTCACAGAATCACAGAATCTAGGGCTTAGAAGGGACCTCTGGGGTCATCCAGTCCAACTCCCCTGCTAAAACTGGGTCACCTCCAGTAAGTTTTCCAGGAATGTGTCCGGTCCGTTTTGAATATCTCCATAGAAGGAAATTCCACACCCTCCTTGAGCAGCCTGTTCTGGTGCTCTGTCACCCTCACAGTAAAGAAGTTTTTACTTATGATCAGGTGGAACTCCCTGTGTTCCAGTTTGTACCCCTTGTCCTCTTGCTGGGCACCGTTGAAAAGAGTCTGGCCCCATTTTGCAGGTAACGTTGCTGAATACTTTCAGATACAGAGAATGTAGTTGCTGCAAATAAATAATTTTTCTTGCATAGCTGCCTCATTCTGTGCAAAGGTCTTAACATACAAGGTCTTGGGCAAAATGTGAGATTAACCTGTTACATGCCTGGTATATCGTTCAGGCCCAGACTTAGACAGAAATCAGAACCCATTTCTAAGATGTCAGCTTGTTCTGCGTCTGAGGTCTGTATTGACTAAAGGCTCTCCAGAGCTGGCACAGAAGATGAAGTAAAATTTAAGTAGTCTGAACTCAAGTCATCATCCCCACAGTCCTGTCCAAGGCTGAGCACTGTACAATACATAGAACCCAAAACTTCAGGATAAAAGTCATTTTTATAAGAGGAAAATCTTCATTGCCCATACAGGGCATGCTATCGATGGCATTTTATCATAGTGATACTCCAGCTGAGGCACGTTCTGTTGTTTGTCTGGATGATGGATTTTCAGCTGATTTTTTTAACATAATGGTGCTGGTCTGGGTGCATTCTGCAAACATATTGCACATCCAAACCATTATGTCCACAGACTCCCTGTGATGCAGCAGAGGGAGCTTTCCATACAAATTGACAACTGAAAGCAGTAGATTTTTATTGTCATCTTTATTAAATGCAGAGTCCATAAAGGAATGAAATCTACAGGTTTCAAATACAAGGCAGTTAGGAAATACATACTATATCCCACAGTCAAATGCAGTTGTTGAAACTTAAATTTCTGAAAATTACCTGTCCTCTACACCTGTGAAATCAGGTCTGCAGAGGAGAAATTACCTAGTTCTTCAAGTGTCTGAAGTTGTACCTAGCATCTGTCTAACTTTCAGGTTATTTGCAGAAGTCTAGATACAGAAAAGTGCAATGAGGATACCCAGTGTGCAATGAGGATACAAACAGCTGCATTAGATTCTTGATCAGAAATACTCATCCGTGAGCTTAGACCAAATATGCAACACAAGAATGTTTGAAGCCTAGGTTACAAAAAACTGTTGAGTGACTCCATAGCTCATAGCATAAGCTACAAATGCTGTTGTAGCAGAGCACTCTGTTCTGGCCTTGTTGAGATCAGATTTGAAAACAGACATATGTATTTTCATCTATAAGGACTCAAGCTGCTAAAATTCAGTGTGGAAATACCTCTTTTACTACTATAATGAAGCTATTTTTAAAAGCTTATTTCCAAACTAGATTTTGTTACACAAGTACAAAGTAGGAAATCACTTTGTCAAAACCCAGTCAGGCTCCCCCTATGGTTTTCCTTATCCACTGAAGGTATTGCTTTGTGAGTCGAGTGTAGACACCAGGACCATCAACAGCACCACACTTGTTTGCCTTCCCAAAAGAAGTGATGCCTCTCATCACATTATTGCATCTCAAAGGTCCGCCTGAATCCCCCTGGAAAAAGGGAAAAAATTGGTATTCAAATTTACAGGAAGTAAAAAGTATGTCTTTTAAATGAATTCTGCACAAGTTGCGTGGAAGAAATAAAAATATAGACAGTGCTGTTGTGGATCTATTTTTTCCCTTCTTGGAAGGTAAGGTTTCCACTAGCAAAAAAAAAAAAAAAGAAAAAAGGCTTCTTTCAAGTGTGAGTGATAGAAATTAATTTAGCTCAGGAATCTAGCTAAGGAATAGTTAGTCTTTTTGAATATGAGAAGAAAGAGCTGGAAATGTTCCCCTAGAAAAGCAGGAAGTCTCAAGAAATTGGTACTTTTTTGTAACTCCATTAATTCAATATTTAAACCTTTTAAAATATAGTAGTTCTTACATAGCTGTGCATTTGACTTGGGTCCCAGTCAAAATGCTTTTCGTCAGCAAAACCTGTTTCAAAACTGTCTAACATCAGAGAAGTTCTGCTGAGGTTAGCTGCTTGAGAATGGGCTCATAATTTTCTAGTAGAATAATTTTATTGAGGAAGAGAATAGCTATCTGCCATACCTGGATAACACCACAATATCCAAAATTTGTGAAGGTGAGTTTATCATCTAAAGTTTTGATTTTAAGGCTTAGAAGGTCAAACATAAATTCACTCATTTTAAATAAAATTCTTCATTGAACTGAAGGGAAGCAGAAATTATAAATGTGTAAGAGCTAGTACATTGTATTTTATTTTTAATGCAATCTGTGTGGCTATAGACAGTAAATATACTCACAGAACATGAATCCTTTCCTCCATTTGTAGCCCCTGCGCATATCATGTTGTCTGTAATAACAGGGTTATTTTTATAATGCTTTTTGTCATTGCAGGTTTGCCTACTAATGACAGTGACATTGACCTCCCTCAGAGTATCAGAAAGCTTTCTAAGACGGTTGTGAGTTTGTCCCCATCCTGCTACTGTGCAAATTGTTCCTGGTTTGGGATCGTCATCAGAGGTAGGCAGGGGAATGAGTTGCACAGCTTTATTAAGTCTTGCTCTTTTCTGAAGCTGTAGAAGATAAGGAAAATAGTTACTACTTGGCAAAGTCTAACAGAGGCCCCTGCATATCAACCTTTGGATCTTTTCCATTATGATAATGGGGGATTACTGCAACTGCTTTTTGAGATTCCTCAGTTTTTGTAACAAGATTTATGTTATCACTATAAGAATAAGGAATATGACTATTCTTTGTCTTATGAAAACCCATTTAGCTTCTGCTGAAATATTAGCTCTAAAAGATACCCTGTTTTACTTCTCTTGCTTACAGACGACTGTGAGGACAAAATAACAGTAATCACTGAAAAGAATCAGAGAAGTCCGAAATTTTTAATTTGAACTGTTTTTCAGATAGAACATTAGGGTTTCTAACAAAATTATTTCTGTTTCTGAAAAACGCTTGTTTCTGTGGACAATCTTTATTCTTTCACTGAAAAACCAGAAACTAAAATATCTTGGTCAAGGTCCAGAATTTTTCTACTTATATCTTTGGCATGTATTACAGGAATTATTGATTGCCTTAGTTCGCAGTGCATCCTCAGCTCCCTAGTCTGCTGGATTAGCAGACCAGACTGTATCACCCCAGATAAAAAAAGACACCAGCAACTCCCTTGGTTCATCATCCTCATAAGAAACTGGTACCATATAGGATATGCATATTCCGTAAACAGTGTGTAAAGTCTATACCTGCAGCAGCATAATGTCGTTTTCCTTAGAATTGGAACAGTAGCACGGGTAGCGAATTTGTTTTGCAATCTGAAAAACCTGTTTTTCTCTTTCTTTTGCTTTCTGTGAATGAGCTCCAAGAATAACTTTCCCTCCTTCCCTGAGAAGAGAGACAACATGGTTAGTGGAATTCAAGTGGGGTTCACTTGCTGTAACTCCTGTAACAGCTGTAACTTGCTGTTAAATATGGTGCTATAATATCCAGGTGCTAGAGCCTCTTGTCTTATGTCTGAAAAGTAACAGTAAATTAGGAAAATATAAAAAATTACTCTGTTTTTACAAGTAGTTAAAAAAAATTGACTCAGTGGATCACAATTCATGGTATCCTCTTTTTGGCTTCCTGGGAGCGTAGACAAGGTTCAGGCAGTTGATGCTGAATGTTACCCCTGTTATTTCGCTTTGGGAACTGAATGAGGGGGTGGGTGCATTAGCTTTTGCTGCTGGTAGTGGGATAACCAATTGTGCTTTCTGCAGTTTGTGCTGAAAATTTAGGACAATAACTCAGCACTGTTAGTTCAGAGATGATCATGACTGGACTGAATTGTGCCATTGCTTTGCCCTAGCACCATTTCATGAGCATTTTCTGAGTCTGTGTGAGACGTAGCTCATTCCCTTTCTCTCACTTCCTCTGCAACTTCATATACTTATTAGATAATGAAGCCATAACAGTTGTGCCTGCTGAGGCTCTCTGGTACAGAAACCAGGACTCTAGTATTCGTTGGTCAAGCACTTCAAGTATACCTTTGTATTGCACCACAGATAGAGCTGTTTGTCGGAGAATAATTTGTGTTACAGCTGAATGGGAAAATATTCTTAGAGCAGATATGTAGTTTGGCCCTCATTTACAACTTATTGCAGCAGACATAACCCCAAGGAATTGGTTGCTCCTTTCCTTCAACTATTAAGAGCTGTCTGACAGTTGACCGAGCATCATTAGGTTAATTATTTATTGAATTTCCTCTTAAATGGGATTTCATTTGGAAACAAATGAATTCATTCCAAGTGATTTAATTTGGAAACAAATATTAATATGACAGCTTTTGGGTCCTGTGGTAGGTCTCATCTATCTCCCTGTTTGGGTGGAGGCAGGAGAGATGGATTCATTTCTCTGATGTGCACAGTCCAGCGATTTACTGATTGATCCTGGGCAGGCCATTGACAAAGCCTGTGTGAGGTCTGGCTCAGCAGCAGCACCAGTCCTCCCGCAAAGGCAAGGGGTAATTTTAAACCTCACAGCTTGCCTGAGGGACTGTGCGAGGGGTCAAACAGCCTTTTGTGTCTTACATCAGATAGCAAGAAGAAAGGCTGGCTGACAAACCAACATATCCAGTAGAGCAGAGAACTCGCAGTATCTCCTGCCGTCTGCCTGGAGGTTTTTTGCTCTTGTATAACTGCATGCTCTCTCTGTGTGCTGAACTGTGTATCTTTTACAGAGTAAAATGGCAAGAATTTACTTCTGGTTTTTTTTTGAGCACATATTTAGGCAGGCCAGTCCTCTGGCCTAGAGCACTGGTTGGCTGAGAAAACAGGGATAAACCTTTCTCCCAAATTCTCTGCTTCAGTGTTGCTATTCTGTGCATGCATGCAGCTAGAATCTTATAGAATATCTCTTTAGAAACTGTGAAGATCAGTATACCTTGTTGTATTTTTTTTTATTCACTGAAGGACATTTGTCAATATAAATTTTAAAACACAGTTATCAGAACGTGATCATGGTCATGCCAAATAGACAAAACAACAATGGATATTAACTTATGTTCTTGAACAGACACCAGATTCTCTCTAAAGTCTATCTCTGAATCAGGGCAAGAACTTACACATTACAGTGGGCAGCTGTTAACACCCAGTTTTCCTTGATCAAAGCTCCTCCACAAATAGATTTTCCATTTGTTCCAATGATGAGGGTCATAAATGGTCTGGAGTGTGGTGCTACTTCGGTTCCTCCAATAATTTCCACACATAACCCTAAGAATAAAAATAAGCCACAATACAATAACTGGGCTAAAAAGTATTGTAAGACGCTCAAAGTCTCTCAGAAAAAACAGTTACTGTAATTACGAAGTATGCAGACACAAGGATGTATGTATGTCAGAGCGGCAGATGGTAGGCTTTGAAAATTGCTTAACAGTACTACTTCAGTATGTTTCAGTGGGACCAGTGTTAGATCAGTGGGGTAAGCTTTGACTAGAAAAACATCAAAGTATTGTTGCTTTTGCACAGATTTCTTTTCCTGAAGTTTGTTACTGTGATTAATTTATTAGTTTTCATTGTGAGTAACAAAGATCTGCCACATGATAAATGTATAATTTGTGACTTATGTGAACCCTTGGAACTGGGCTTTGTAGTCACATTACCTGAACCTATTTTCAGAAGAAAACTCAGAAAATAAGGAGATTAATATATGTATTTGCCTCTGGAGAGAAAGGTCAGATAATCATTATGTTAACTATAGCCTGTCCTCTGTGCAACTTTAATTAATGCTACCTATTCAGAAAGGATTTTATTTGGACCAAAGATCAAACACATGCAGACAGTGGAAAAGAACTAATAACAGCTCAATAAATATGACTACTTCCTTTACATTAATACATGTAATGTATTAATAACAAACTAAAATGCTGGTCAGCATTTACCTTCAAAAAGACTGAACTGGGTACATACCTCCATGAATTACCAGCAGAATGACAGCAGCAGAGGTGGACAAAGTGAATAAAGCTCCCATTATTTCTGTCCAGTGTTCCCCCCCTATTCACTGTTTAATATATATATATATAGATAGATGAAAAGGATGTGGTTTTTTTTTTTCCTCTTAAGGTTATTTGACATTTGTAACTGTGACAAAGACAAAACCCCTCCCCAAAATGCAGCTTGCAGCAGAGCTGTTACTGAGAAATTACATCATCTACTGTGGTGTGAAGACATGATCTGCCCCCTTCAAGTTCTCTCTGTAGCATTTGCAGAGAGTGAATATAAAAGTACTCAGTGAAACCTTGCAAGCCACTGCACATCCAGTTCCACAGTGGAACTCAGCTCCTAGGAATTTAGGCATGATTCAGTTACACACATGAAGATAAATAGTTTCGTTCTAGACATCTCAGGTGGCCTCCAGATCAGAGATAGATCCCAGACCACTCTACTCGCTTTAGAGAGTTAACTGTGCAGTTCAGGAGCCCCTCAGTGCTAAGGAATCTGATGTTTGCTTCCTTCAGCATCTGATAATACCTCATTAACTTCTCACTGGTTGAGCATCCATATAGCACTGAGTGTGATTTAGTGGCCTGGAGCTAAATGGACGATGACAAAGTGTCTCAGGATGCCTTAAACCTTCCTTCTAGTACAGAAGGCCAGGGGTCTTCTCCAGGTGCTATGTCAGATTTGCCAGCCCTCTGCCCATGTTTGGGAAACCCAGGGTATCTCTAGTGTCATTAAATGCCTGGTTTTAGACAACTGCATTGAGTCTTGAATACTGAATAAATTTTATTAGAGCCTTGTAAAGGCTGTTCCTCACTTCAAAATATACACCCAAGTAATCGAGATAAGTTTCATCAATATTAAATAATTTGGAATATCAAATAGTCTGATAACTAACTAGGGACATTTGGTGAAGTATAACTACCACACAACCTGGAAGGTTTCTTGAAGGCTTGAGCCCTACTACAGTCAGCCTGCAGAAAGCTTCTGTGTTCTGGCTGTGTCGCATCTTTGAGCTCTGTTGGCCCAGCCTGTTGTGAGTTTTATCTATTGAAGACTTTGGACAGACATGGCTCAAATTGGCTGTTACCCTTCTTTCTGGGACAGACAGTAGTTTTTGGTGATTTCTCTGAAGAAGGCAGACGTGGAGCTAATTTTAGAGATCACAGAGTTCTTTGTCACTGATGTGGCTCGTCAGAGACTTTGTCACCTCTGTGGCACAGTGACACTGTGCAACCACAAAAACCTTTTCATTTTCTTTAATTTTTCTCCTCATTACCTGCATATCCCCTGTAACTATGAGCAGTCTGTTGCTGGGTGTTTTTTTTCCAATGTTCTCTTGAAAACAGTATCACCAGGTATCATAGGTACTGTTCTTTCATTTATTGCTTATAAATAGTCGCAAAAGCTGGATTTAATGAAATTTTAATTAGAAGTCTTACCATATTGAAGCTGCTTCTTCTCTGGACTATGCACAAATATGACCAGGATGAGCACTTGTGAGTAAAAGTTTTGTGCACTGAGATCTGCTTAAACCCATAGAACTACAATGATTCTTCCTTGCATAATCCTATATGAGATGCTAAGTCTAGTGGAAAGAGGTTTGGTATATATCATCTTATGTTTACCTGAGCTATTTTCAAGAAAAACCTATTTGGGAGACAGAGAATAAAATATTAGCAAGTGCTCCTAGATGTTTTCCATGCAACTAAGATAAATCTGTGTCTGGCATCTAAAAACAGACTTTCTATAGCCTGCTTATATTTTTTAATATCTAAATGCACTCCTTTTTACTCCTAAGTCCTACTTACTTCTAAAGATATTTTTCTGTAACTCCATAGTTATTGTAATAGCCATACTTTTTAAAAAATTTTCTCTAATGCTGAGAGATTCCATTTACATTGATAATTAGAATTAGAAATGTACAGTCTATCACATAGTCCTGAAATTGATTGCACACATATTAAAGATTGGATTAATATGCAAATAATCAGCCTCTATTTTTATACCCAAATAGTTTTAGTCAGAGTGTTCTCTTCAGCTTAAACTTATACAGGTGAGGCTGAAATGTTGACATCAAATTTTTGGGTGTGCAACAAGTTGGCTGCGTCCTTTTTTTATGGCAATAAGTTGATTTATGGTCAAGTTTAGATTTTATTGGTCTTTTGCATGTGAAGGAGACCTCAAAGCAAAAATTCCTTCTCTGTTTGACTGGTTTGTCAAGTTCTTTTATTAGCTTCTCTGCTGCATAAGTAATTGGTTTTCAAGAGAACTGACTTACATAAGCAAAATGCTCCATCCATTCTCCTCAGAGAGGCCATGAGGCATAGCCACTGTCAGCAGAAACCACTGCCTTTAAGGCCATGGGTCAGAGGATCACTTTTAGCCCCGTTCAGCATTGCGTTGAGCGCTTGTGACCCTTATGTCATGCTCAGTGTTTTGATCATTTTTCTTCCACAGTGACTATGCCCCTTTTCACTTCCTGCTGCTTTCTGTGGTGCCGAATGTGAACATCAGGGTGTGATTTTAGGATATCAATCCAGGAGACAAATTTAAACTGCAGCTCTAAACCTTCCAGAGCTGCTGAGTGCCTGAGTTGAGGCAGAATCTTAAATTAGCTGCAGGGTTGGTACTTAGGGGTGGGGGAAGCAAGAGCAGAGTGCGCAGAGTGGAGCAGAGCGAGGCAGAGTTGGAGTGCCTTCTCTCTGTCCTCTCTGGGCTGCCCCATTCCCAACACCACTCCAGTGTGTTTGCCTGGATACATCCCTCGGTGGCTGGGGGACACGCTCCCTGGTTCTCACCGGGGAAAGGGCAGGAGGTGTGCTGGGGATACCTCTTACAGTTTATTCTGTGATAGTGTCTCACGATGTTTACCTGTTGTCTTTCCTCCTTCAACTATTTGCCCATCTTCCCTATTTCCACCTATTTACTATGCAACATCAAAGACAAATGTAGTAGTTCAGAAATATGAGTCGATGTAGTTAATTCAGAGAGTCCTCAAAGTCTTGTAGTGAATCAGCGTTGCTTCTATGAAGTTGAGTGTGCTTAGCAGAAGGAATCCAACATTGGATGTTATGTTCTGTGAAGAAAACCCTTCTCCTGTCTGGTTAGAATATTGGTCTATTGCCCATTTTGTCTCTTCTGCTGCTTTCTAAGCTAGCTACTTAGTGGGAGAGCAAAGCCATAAAGGGCTCTAAGAGAATTATGCCTTTGGTACCCGCTTTGCAGAGATAATCTCCAGTGGGTGAATAGACCCAGGATTAGCTGAAGGGTAGAAGGGGATTTTGGGGTCACTAGACCTGACTCTTTTATGATATGATGAATTCTGACTCACATGTGTTCTTTTAAAAGAGCTTTGAAAGACTCTCCTGAATGAAGTGTGTTACATTATGTTGCATTGTGTACATCTTTTCTAACTGGGGTATAACTAGTAGGTCTCCGTGCCACAGAAATGCGCACTGCAATGCTATAATCTCATTCAGCAATCTGGAGAGCTGCTGTTCTCTAACCCTTGAATAAAAATGAGAGCTAGCTCTATTGGACAAGTTACATTTCTGGGTCTTTCTAAAGATAATAGATCATAGCAGGCTTTTTAAGTTCTTCACACAAGGGCGTGCAGTATTTTTGTAGTGTTTTACCAGCAAGACCTGTGTAAAACATGGGTGCAGATACAGAGGTAACTTTTTATTGTGAACACTAATTAGATATCTTGTTTGCATTTGGCACTTGGTTTTCTGCATCTGAATCCTGCACCCTCAAAAATTATTTCTAGGAAGATAGATGTTGCTCTGCCCTCCTTGGGCGTAGCTTTTGTTTTGTGTCAGGTGTTCCAAATTTATCAGACAGCACATGCCTGCCAGTTCTCAGAGGTTTTCATAAAGATAATGCATGAATCTTTTTCAGTCTTACAACTGAAAATGTTGCCTGGGAAGTGTAATTCTGAAGAGGATTTGCTTATTGCTGCTGTATCTTGATCTACAGTTTAGGACACTTTTGTATTATGTGCCCTGAATTTTCCATCTAACTGGTGTTCAGTGAAGCCTTTACAGGTGGCCCTTCTATTCATTTTCCATTTGTTCACCTACTTGAAGGTGGTCAGTTTCATTCTTCTCATGTATTTCCTTTTCCCTTTCCCTTCCCTTCCCTTCCCTTCCCTTCCCTTCCCTTCCCTTCCCTTCCCTTCCCTTCCCTTCCCTTCCCTTCCCTTCCCTTCCCTTCCCTTCCCTTCCCTTCCCTTCCCTTCCCTTCCCTTCCCTTCCCTTCCCTTCCCTTCCCTTCCCTTCCCTTCCCTTCCCTTCCCTTCCCTTCCCTTCCCTTCCCTTCCCTTCCCTTCCCTTCCCTTCCCTTCCCTTCCCTTCCCTTCCCTTCCCTTCCCTTCCCTTCCCTCCCCTCCCCTCCCCTCCCCTCCCCTTCCCTCCCCTTCCCTTTTCCCTTTCCCCTTTTCCCTTTTCCCTTTCCCCCTTCCCTTTCCCCTTTCCCCTTTCCCCTTTCCCCTTTCCCCTTTCCCCTTTCCCCTTTCCCCTTTCCCCTTTCCCCTTTCCCCTTTCCCCTTTCCCCTTTCCCCTTTCCCCTTTCCCCTTTCCCCTTCCCCTCCCCTCCCCCTCCCCCTCCCCCTTCCCTTCCATTTTCTCTGAGACTCTTTAGTTTCATTATACATTCATCCCATGTAATGCTTAGGAATTTCCTTATGTGCTTGTTTTCTAATATAATACCTGTAGTGAAGCGCTGCTGAAGTTCCTGTAAGACTCAAACCAATTGATATTGGCATGTTGGGATTCAAGAAACAGGCAGGTTTTAACGAAACCTGAAGAAAGAACATAAAAATACTAAGCTGCAGTGAAAATAATACAACCTTAATGATATAATGGGAAACTTCAAGAGAGGGAGCTATTCATAGAACATTTTGACCATCATTCCTGCAGGGTACATTTAAATAGAAAAGACTGTATCAGAGTTTACAGTGATCTTGTCAGTAAAAGAAACAGATATGATGGGCCACCTGTTAGCCCTCCTGCTCTCCCTATTTGTTATCCTACCCCCGAGATGTTAAGTAGTCCTCTATTTGGATAAAAATATCCAAATTCCCCCTTCCTCTGGATAACACGTAACATAATTGCACTTCTGTTACCTATCAGGTGGCTGTATGGACCTTATCAGAGGACACATTGTGCGTCCTCATTCCCAGCCTTATATGGATGTTATCCAGATAAAGAATTTGTGTGTGGAGAAGCTCTTGTGGAAGAGCAGTGGGTTTTGACAGCAGCGCATTGTGAGTAAGTATCTTGTATATCTTATAATGGGGCAATTTTAACTCTTCATTGTGGTGGGACATGGTGTGCTAACTTGTAAGTAAAGAAAAGTAGTAATTGATTTCTTATGAATTGTTCAAAGCTGCAGTTCTCTCACTAAACTGATCTAAGAACTTGTCATTCTGTTTGAAGTCGTTTTGTAAACTACGATTTAAACAAATCTTACCTGTGTGCCTGGGACTCAGCCTCAAAATGCCCTGAGAGATGAAGCTAAATTAGATGGTAGCACTATTCCTCCCATTTTAAGTGACCTGGCTCAGAAAAACTGAATGTCAGTCATGGCTATGACAAAGATGCCTTATCCTCTTGACAAGTCAAATGCCAGCATAAGCAACCCTTCCCCAGGTTGGATATCCCAAGGCTGGCACAGCTGTTGAACAGCTGGCTCAGGGTAAGGAGGACATCTACTGTTCATGTTAGGAAGTAAAATGTGAGTGGTTTTGCTAAAATACTCTCTAAATCATATTTTAGTTATTATTTTTTTAGTGTATATTGAGTGACTAAAGGCAAACCAATTACAAATAATCTATGAAAACCTGACCTCCTCTAATACAGTGTTGACTACTTGGCCTAATTTTCCATCAGTTAGCGTGAAATGGCAGACACAGTTCATTCTTTCTAAGTGAATTTGACTTCCACCCTTATGCAACTGAATGAATTGCATTTGGTTGCATTTTTTTATAAGGGAGAAATATTCACACCTAGCATGTGCTGGTTTAGACATTTACGAAACAAAAGCCAAGCATTTCTCTTTGGTATCAAGAAATTTTTTGGATGGGAGCTGGAGTCTCTCACTCTTTAGTCAATGAGTTAGAGATAACGAGGTTAGTTATGGCTATAAAAATTCTGATTTGGGAGCTATTCAGTGGAAAGGGCACTGGTTGTCTCTGGTCCTGTGGAGAGGCCAACTCTGGCTACTGGTTTGGTTTTCTGACAAGCTGATTGGTTTGGGCTGGCTTTGAGTCATTGTCGCTGGGGCAGAGTCAAACAATATCTGTCTGGTCTCCTCTGAGCAATATAATGATACCCATACAAAACTCACCCACCCCTGTGCCATGTCTAGACTGTTCCTTACCGGTGCAATTGCACAGCATGTAAGCCTTCCTAACCAATGAATATTACATGATAACCAGTTCTGAAATAATCTTTCTCTTAGAAAAAGTATCATAAATCCAGCAACATGAATTTCTCTGTGGCCTGATAAACAACCTGTCAGAGACCTGGATGAGGTTGCAGTGGATTTTTTTGGGTTTCTTTTTCCCTAAGCTTCTTTGTATGTACAGTTACTGATTGCCTGGGCTTTCTGCAAGTCCAGCAGTTGAACATCTGTAAGGGATGAGACATGAAAGAGTCCCAGGAATGGAGTTTCTCACTGTGTAAGCATGCTTTGTAGATTAAAAGAGAAATTTTTAGGATCCAGCCCTGCTTTTGCAGTTATTTTCACGAGCAAACATTCACATACAAATAAATAAATTGTATCTTCCAGTGAGGCATGCAGCTAGGATGAAGAAAATAACTTTTATTCTTGATTTGGATTGATAAACTCCTCATTTGGGCTTGAATAAGTTGTCCTGTGTGTAGTGAGATTGTATTCTGAAGATGAAGCATGGGAAACCAGCAGTATATCTTCTGGCTGTGTCATCTCACTGGGCTACATTAAATTTTGAAGGGTAAAATGAAGAAAGACAAACTCTAAGAAATACACCAAACTAGACTTGCAGTAAAGAAATGTCACTTTTTAGAGGAAGATATAAGCTCATGCCAAACCCTGAAATGAACAATATCCTTCCCTATGTTTTAATCACGTTGCTGTAAAATTACATTGTGAGTATTGCGTTGTCTTTTGATTGTTTTGAGAGTTGTTGCTAGTTTCAGTAGTTACCATCTCTCCCTGTACTTTCTTTAAATTACAGATTAAACTAATCAGAAGTTCGAGTTGTGCTTGGAGCCCATCAAGCATCCATATACGAAAAGGAACAGCAGATATTTAAGGTTATGAATTACTTTCCTAATCCTCAATTTGGCAGGTCTTCCAAGGAAAATGATATAATGCTCCTCAAGGTATTGTGTTAATTACTATTGTATTATTATAAAAAGAATTTTTTTGATGATCATTTTGGCTTTTCTTTGATATTGAAGAGTACCTTGTTCAGATAGCTTAACAGTATCACAGAACACTCTGCTTTTGGTTGTAGTAATCTACATAAGTCTGCAGGATTACTGGCAGTGTGACCAAGGATGACATTTCAAGCCCATTCTTTGCTCTAAAACTCCCTTTGTCTCTCTCACTGCAGCAAGCCCTCCAAAACCTCAAACCACATTCTTAGTAGTTTTTCAAAGGCAGTGCTGAAGTGATGTATGCCATGGAATTTGGGTCACAGCTGTATCCCAAAGGAATACCTGTGTTGAACTAACAGAAACTTGGGATGAAACTTACTGTTAATTATTTGGAGTAATCACTTAAAGTATGGATAATACAAATCATAAATCAATAAACCATAAGGATTTTCAATAGACGTGATTTGTTAGATTGCCTTTTTTAAAAGGTATAAATCCTGAATCATCAAACTGACAACCATTCAACAACACATGTAACCACCTGTGAGAGGAATCATGGTGCGGTGATTGTGTGTAAAACAGAAAATGTCTGTTTGGTAGCTGTGAGCCGTTACCAGGCACACTGAGGATATGTGTAAGTCTTGCTATGTTTTCATTTACGGGCTTAAATTTGCCTCTCTTATAGGATGAATCTGTCATGTAAAGACCAACAAAATACAGAGAGTTTGGATCATTTAAGCCCTTTTCAGTCTCCCAGAGAAAAAAAATTGAGTTCAAGACCTCATTTTTCCCTAATTATGTGACTGCTGTCATGTCTAGTTGGTTATAGCTTTGTTTTCATCTTTGTTACTGGGTACTTTTCACTGTGCTTTGTGAGCTTTCTGTGTGTCAAGTCAAGCAGCAGAGTTTGATTTCAACACAGAAGTTCGGTGGTAAGTCAGGTTCTTGAATGTGATCTAGATCCAACAGCCTTACTCCTGTGCAGATTTCTTATTGCTTTCTGTAATCAATGGGAAGCTGGGCCTGAATTCACTGCTGCTGCTGTGGATGGGGAATGGCCATACCGACACCAGGGAAATTCTTTTGGATTTGCGAAGTGTCAATTAAGCTCAGGATCGATTCTTAAATATTGAAAAATGATTTATGAGGAAAGTAAAATGAGACTAATGCCAATTGAAACTAGACTATATATTCTTTCTTTCTGCATGAGAAAACATTTTATTTTCTTCTTTTTTTTTTTCAGCTGAATGTTATTGCACAGCTGAATAAATATGTACAACTTTTGCCTCGGCCTGACTCTTGTGAAGATATCAGTCCTGGCACAATGTGCAAGGTGACTGGCTGGGCCATCAAAATATCTTCGGGAAACAACTCTTAAAATTGTTAGTAGAAAAAGATTTGAGAGGAAGTATGAAAATTGCACAAAAATAACCAGCAACGTGTTGTGTGATGAAGGGAAAAATATTTTTCTGAAGAGAGATGCTTGCAAGGTAAGAAGCAAAGTTACAAAGAGAAGGGAATAATTCCGTTTTCACCAGGAACAAAGCAGTGCTAAACACTTAATAAGGCTGTTCAAATTCACAGTGATTTTAACTGCATTTGTAAGAGACTTCATTACTGTGAAAAATAAATTTTAAACATTGAGTAATTTAGGTTAATGTAAACAAAAAGATTGAGAAAATAGGAATTTGAGTCTAGAATTATTTCAGTTAACTTCAGGTGCATTTCTTTAGCTAAGGCACTCTCCTTAGGCACCTCCTGTAGTTACTGAAGCAAAAGAAGTACTTTCAGGGTCTGAATAATTTCTTTCTTTCCAGATATAAACATCTGAATAGTACAGAATTAACTGCACACTCAACAGTTCTATTTAGATCTTGTTTTTGATGTGTTGTGTGCCGAGTTCATGTGCCAATTGCTACAGAAGTGAGAATCCATTTATACCAACAATAAAAGAAACCCATATTTCTGGTCTACAAAATTTATATCAAGGACTCCCTCAGGCTTTAAAAGCAACCTCTTCTTATACCTCACCCAACTCCCATGAAGTGAGGTAAGGCAACAGATCCATTTCATAGGTTGGAACAGATTGGAAGCAACTTTTCCAAACATGCTTATGCACTGCAGGTTGCACTTCACGCTCCTCTGGAAAGCAGTGAACACTTGTTGATAGTTACTTTTGTGTTCTAGGGAGATTCAGGTGGGCCATTAATCTGTGCTGGTTGATACAGTGGGATTGTTTCTTTTGGAAGAGGATGCGGAAGAAGAGGCATGCTTGGAGTTTATACACGACTGACTGAAAATATATTGACTGGATAAAAAAATAATTTAGCTTCACAGAAATCCATGAGACAGACAAGAGAGTTTTAATAAATACTCTGCTGTGCATGAAAACTAGATGCTGCTGCTTCAGTGTACACTTTTAAAAAGTTCCTCCCAAATGTACAGCTTTACTACCACCATCACAGCTTTGCAAGAACAGTTCTAAATATTCTCCTTTGTACTAATAATATGTTTACACATGTTTAGTAGAAGACTCTTAGATACCACGATTTCTATTGGACTTCACCCTACTTCTTAGTGTAATGAGAAAGTACCACTTACATTATGCATTGTGCCTGGGATGAGGCAACATTTTTGAATGTGTACTTACATAAAAATTCAGTTTCAGGCTGATAGAGAATGGTATGAGAATGCTGAATGAGAAAAAACTGAACACAACTTTAAATGTTCAAATATTTTGCTGTAACATTATTCAAAACCAAATACTTCAGTCTTCCATTACTAAATATTTATTTAACTAAACTAATTTTCAAAGAATTCAAGTATTAAACAAATAAATATTTTTCAAATTGATCTTCCATTATGAGAGATAAACAAATAATCTTCTCTTTTTTCCCTAGATTATTTTTCCTAACTTTTTTAAGTAATCAAATCAACAAAATGATATATTCTCACAGTGTAGTTCCTGATTTCACTCTTTCACTGGATGGTCTGTTGACAAAAGTATAAATACTGGTAAAGGTAAACGCTTCTCTAACACAGTGCCTGTCTAACATCTCTCAAAACAAATAGAGATTTTGCTATGGATTTCAACAGACTTGTGCTAACAAAAGGATCTGCTGTGTTTCTGAAGAAGCTAGTGGTTAGCTTGATGTATTGCCATTATCTTCCAAATATTCTCAAGGATTTTTTTGCCAACAGTTTAGAAGTGACCTTCTATGGGGCTTTTCTTCTTCTTTGCTTCTTGCATTAGTATGTACCAAATACTGTAAACTTTGAGACATTTATTTATGCAGAAGAGTAAATAAATAACTCGAACACATCAACATACTGGCCTTGATTATTGACCAGCGGGCATGTCACCTTGCTGAGCAAAGCAAGCCTTGTATCATAAAGGTTATGCAGGCAAAGGAGCAAAAGGACCCTGCAAAGATGTGTTGTTAGTTGGCCATGGTGCAATAAAACCTGCTGATGGGGTGTATGGGAGCTTGATCCAGTTCTCACTGAGGGCCATAGGAAGAACTTTGGTGCTAGTGAGAATTAGTTTAGGTCTAGGACATAGACAGAAACTGTGAAAAAATGGGGGAAAAAAGAGGGAAGCAATATAAAAGTGGGAAGAATAATATACCACTGTTAACACTATTCGGCTGGGGGTCTCAGAGGATGTTGCAAACACCAGTAAAGTCTCTTTTACCTTTGTAAGGTAGATGACAGCAAGGATATCCTTCTGACCATCCACAGGAGACTATTCACACCCCACAGCCCAGTAACACCTCTTGGTGTTTGACCTCTTGGAGGCAAAAATTTCACTTGCTGTGTTCATGTGAACAGTGGCTGTATCTCAGGCACTGATGGGGAATAATCAATGATAGTCTGGAAACAATAATCCAGTAGGTTAAGGTGTTGAGCTTTGTGTGTGTGATATCATGTAATGCCTTTAATTCATTTATAGTGTCTTTTTTTTCCTGTTATGGGTGATCTAGCAGGTGGAAGGGCATTTCTGCTGGTCCCCCGGGGCACCACCAGGCTGACATTCCTTGCCCAAGCCCTGGGACTCCCCCTTACCTCCATGGCCCAGGACTCATGCCAACCCCCAGGGTAATCAGCCCCTGCCCAGCAATGCTACAGCAGGTCCATCCACCACGAGCTGTGCTGAGCCAGGTTTACCCACAGACTAGTATCCCAGCCTGGCTGCGGCCTGTCTCTGGGGAGATGCAGGAGCAGGGATGTGAACAGTAACCTTGACTCATTTACCATCCATCCTGAGGAGAGCAGAGTCTTTGTTCTTGTCACATGCAACAGGACGGAAGACTTTGCTGGCATTGAAATGCTCGTGTCTTGAGAGAATGTCTGCCCATCTGCCCCTTTGGGTCACGGACAGTCTGGGCCAGGGAGTGTGGCAGGAGTTTTGCAGCAGGGCTGTAAAAATGCCCCACAGTTCTGCATTTTATTAGCACCCATGAAAGTGCACAGGGGAAGGATGACCTGTTCTGCAGCTGGGGGTAGGCTAAGGTCCAGGAATGGATTAGTGTTGGCTAAACAAGATGATCGCTGGTGTCACTCACTGCTGAAACCACTGCTGGGCTGGTTCTCAGAACTGAGCTGAAAACAGGAAAGCCACAGACCCAGGTACGTTATAGGTTTACAGTAACAGACACACACAAAGCCTGACAAAATTAAGCTAGAAATGCATTCTTACTTTAATGAGAGGAGCTCATATTCAGCAGCTTGTGGTGGGGTTACTATATATTCCATTTGTTTCCAGCACACCATGTGCAATTCCACTTTGCTTCAGAAAGAGAAATCTAGTCCAGCTCCCCTGTACTGTTTTTATCTTGACTGAAAATTTCTGAGTAGATCAAAAGTGTCCTGCCCTTGGAATACTTCTGCCCTTCCTACATTTACACTTTGTGACTTGGTCTCTGCTGAGCTGACTTCTCTGCCAGATGTTTGCATCTATCTGTTTTTACTGAGGTCTTCCAGGCAGGCAATGCTGACTTCATGTCACCTGTCACATGGTCATATTTGAGTATAGAGAGCAGCCCCTAAGGCTGACAAGGCAAAGACATGGCACATGGCAGTGGCACGCGGTGTATGGCACCGACACAGGGCATGTGGTGCTGGCACACGGCTGTCGGCCCTCTCTCCGTTAGAGGAGGCTGACAACTCATGTTCACACATCACACAGGGGTGCAGAGCTAGTTGGCTTCAGTCCTTAGGCTCGTTCTACCCTTATACTGCGCCACAGTGGCTGATGGTTTGTACTTGTTTTGGGCGTACTTATGATGCACTGTAGGTTCAACTTGGGGATCTTATTTTTTAAACAGAATTCTAGTTCTCAGTACAGAGGGTACTATTGTTTCCTGCAAATGTGGTGATTTGTTTGGAGTTTAGATTGCCCCCACAGCTGCTAGTCAAGGCATTTGTTTTATCTTCTGACTACAGAACTGCCCGTCATCTAGCAAGCTGTAAAAGTAACCTTTCTTTTGGCAACTTAATCCGGCATCAGGAAGAAATATTTAAAAAACAGAACTGAAACAAAGAAAGCCATCAGATTTTTGGAGATAATTTTCTTGGGTATTTGCCAAAGAGAAATAAACTCAGAAGACTCTTTCAAAGTCTGAACAGGTCAGTTCGTCATAGTCAGATGAATTACAGCAAGGCATTTTAATATGTCTGTTACATCTTTTAATTATGATTTACTGGTTTCCAAACTTTATCGTCATCTCATTTATCTTGCAGATGATTCAGATACCTTCCTCCCTGAATATTTATAACCTCAAAATCATCTGATGAAGCTTTTTGTTTATTGACTAAAAATATTTAATAATCAATATCTAGCAGACTGCAAATAGGTTAAATTTAGATGTAATTCAATTCCAGATGGCACAGTTTGCATCAGTTGTGAAACGTGCATTGGAAGTCAACCACTAATTTCACAAGAAGTTATAGAGTCTAAAAGCTGCATCAAGACCCACGTCCTTGTCATGACAAAGATGGAACCACAGACATAAGAGAAAAAAAAGCTCTTATTTTAATGAAAATAAAACAAAAATTTACACATTTTAGCTACTACCAAAAGCACAGATTAAATTCAATTTATAAACAGTGGAGTTTCAAAGGGGCATTTTTATATGCATTAGCTTGTAAAAAGCAAAAAGGTTTGCCCTATTAAGGCACTTTCACAAAACCTTCATGTCAATAAAATATCAAAGCTCTCTGCTGCCACATAGAAAATTAGATAAACAATAATTAAAACAGAGACATCAGTAAATGAGTAAAAAATTCTAATTTAATCACTCTTAATCACTACTGTCACAAAAAAACCCTCACTACTGATAGGTATTTAATTAATCATTTCAATTTATATGAATAAATGGCACAAGGTTGTTGCTTTAGGCTAGCTTGAAACTATGTTCTGTATATTCTTTGTCAGAGTGTAGTGTCCATCCCTGTCTCAAGCTGTCATAACCAAAACCGCATCAGATCTTTTCAGCACACTTGGTACCAAATGAAGGCAGCTGCATGAAAAGAAGGAGGAACTCTGAAAAGAAGGAGGAGCTCTGAACTAGCATGACTGCAAGATCCCCGACATTTTCAACTGGCAGTGGACTGCACTGACGGTGATGTTGCTTTCACTGATTAAACTCTGGGGCATGCACATCCCATGCCAAAAGCCAAAGTCCTGTCCTAGCGTCAGCAGAATTCAACTAACAAATGATCACGCAATTATTCTCTGAATAGAGGGTTGGGGCACACTGATGGAGCACTGTGGAGAACTTGCTCTGCTTCCTTTCACTTGGAATCATGAGAGGCCCCATGTTCCAAGGTGATCCTGCCAGATCTTGTGAATTAATTCCTATTTACAATACACATCATAATGGAAAAAATAATGTGGGGGCAGCAACTGTACTTGCAATGCCAAAGATGTCAGATACACGGAGACAGAAGATAAACTTGCTGATGCTGCTGTGTAGTTAATTTTCTCCCTGCAATATATCAAAGGTATGAGTTCCAACTGCAAGTTTCCTTGGGGATGGCTCCAGACTATAACATGAGTATGTGAGAACATAAGCATGCGTAAAACTGTGATACAGGGTCCTGCAGTGCTCATGTTTTGAGGTCCACCAACTTTAGAAGTTAACACCTCCATAGCCAGAGGGGAGTGGTTGTGCTCCTCCAGGAGTGGAAATGGGTAGTCTGAGTTAACTTGCTGCTCTGTGAATCAGCTTATGGAGCTGTTAAATGAGACTGCTGCAGCAGCAATTATTCCAGCAGTGCCCAAGGGAGATCTGACAGTGACACATCAGAGTCCTGAATTATTAACCAAATTCAATTTGTGTATTCTATCTTATGAACAATGGTGTTCATCTTATTGTGTCATCTTGGCCTCATTATGCAGAAATATTAAGAGTATCTGCACAAGGTACAAGCACAGCTGGAAATAACACAAGAAACAAACTCAGTTCTAATGGGATGTATAAGGTGTTTCTCTTCCAGACCTCTTTCCCTCCCCTTGTTTGTCCTGTATGTGGTTACTGAAGTCAGGCTCACGGTATCAATTACCAGCTTTTATATTCTATTTGGGACAGTGGTTTTCAGAGGGGTTTGTTATTCCGCCAGCTGTGTTGCGTTGTTTTTTTTTGTTCTTGTGATCCTTGATTCCAGCTTAGGCATCCTGAGCAGTACTCACCTGCCTTGCCCAAAACTGCTGTTTGACTGTGGGTGGTTTTCAGTAGACACAGACAGCAGCTCCTAGGTCCTTATCTTAGGCAACAAACAAATAAAAATATACCTTCCCTCTATGTTGGTTGTTGAAAACAAACTTATTTGTTTATTACCAATCCTTTATAAAAGAAAAAAAGGCAGAACTGAAGATAGGAGCTAAAATAGATTTGGAAGTGATAAGACTGGTTTTAAGTTTATGGCTTATAATTCTAAGCTTTCTGTCAGTTTTGTTGCTTAATGAAACACAAATTTATCACTGGCAGTATGCAGCTGTTACTCCTGATTGCTTTCTAATTAGAGCTTGTCTGAAAACATTCCCTTCCTTATGTTGAGTAAAAAATGCACACAGAAAGATTTGAACTGGCTTTGGTTTATTTACAACAGAGATGATCATAATGATCACATTGAAAGTATTGTCTGAGCCATAATACATGTACACCAGGGAAAAAAACCCAAATATTCAAATATATGACAGTACAGTTATCAGATTGATTGACAAAGGACAAAGGATGTGAGAAGCACTTGAGTGCATGAAAATTCTGTTGACACCCTGGGGAAAAAAAATGGACCTGTGCTAAATCCCTTCAAGTACATTGACTGGAGACTGGTGTCACTCTTCAAGGAAGCCAAGGTGTTCATTCAATTCCTGTCCAAAACTGTTCATGAAGTAAATACCAATTGCATACAGCATGGAAATTCCTGAAGACCAACTGTCAAAAGTCTCCTTGAAGAAGGCTTTGTACCACTTAACCCAAATATTAAAGAGGCTTCCGTCTGGATAGACAAGATGGACAGAGTGTGGGGACTGTCAACAGGAGAAAGCGATAAAGACGAGTTGAAGGGAGAGTTGTCCCACTCATATTTTTAGGGCTCATTTTGTGCATGGCATAAATAGACTTGTGAATAATAAAGCTGTATATAAATCAGAGAGTGAGAACACATTTAAACAGAAAATGTCAGCAGTGAAGAAAAACAGTGTAATGAGAACTAAGGGTGAGTTGGAGAGATTTTGTGATGGAGAGAAACAGAAACCAAGATAAAACAGCCACTCACTCTAAGGAAAAAAATTGTGTATAACTGCAGAAAATTCTGTAATAGTTCCCATTGGTGTCCTTAATGGTTTCAGGCTTTGGCTGGCTCTTCCCTGAAGTGTTATTACCTAGGATATGCTGAAGTCTTCTTATGGCCTTCCTGGGATAATTTACCTGTTCTGGAAAGTGTTTATGCTTCAAATAGAGCTACTTATGAAAAGGAATAGAGATTTCTTCTTAAATGGCAATTGATATAAATCTGATCGTTTTGTTATCTAAATGAAGTAGTTCAGATTGTTTTCTTTCTCTGCCAATGGAAGGTTTATTATCCTGGTAGTACTGCAAAGAATACGTGGAAATTTTAGTTCATGAGAACACCTAACTTGAACTCAACTCAACATTTCACTTCTATGACCACAGATTTCTTATTAATACTTACAATACGGTTCTATACCCATGAATATCTATAGAGTCACAGAATCATAGAATCATAGAATCACCTGGTTGGAAAAGACCTTTGAGGTCACTGAGTCCAACTGTACCTGTCCACTACTAAAGCAGATCTCTGAGAAACTTGTCTACCTATCATTTAAACACCTCCAGTGATAGTGAGTCAACCACCTCCCTGGGCAGCTGTGCCAGTGCTTGACAACCCTTTCAGTGAAGAGATTTTTCCTGATGTCCAGTCTGAATCTCCCCTGGTACAACTTGTGGCCATTTCCTCTTGTCCTGTTGCCTGTCACTTATGAGATGAAACCAACACTCACCTCCCTACAACTTCCTTTCAGGCTGTTGTAGACAGTGGTGAGGCCTCTCCTCAGCCTCCTTTTCTCCAGGTTAAACAACCCCAGTTCCCTCATCCGTTTCTCATAGGACTTATTCTCCAGCCCCCTCACCAGCCTCGTTGCCCTTCTCTGGACGCGCTCCAACACCTCAATGTCCTTCTTGTAGTGAGGGGCCCAGAACTGAACACAGTACTCGAGGTGTGGCCTCACCAGTGCTGAGTACAGGAGCACAATCACCTCCCTGGTCCTGCTGGCCACACTGTTTCTGATACAGACCAAGATACCATTGGCCTTCTTGGCCACCTGGGCACACTGCTGGCTCATGTTCAGCCAGCTGTCAGCCAACACCCCCAGGTTCTTCTCCTCCAGGCAGCTCTCCAGCCACTCTTCCCCAAGCCTGTAGCGCTGCATGGGGTTGTTGTGTCCCAGATGCAGGACTAGGCACTTGGTCTTGTTGAGCCTTATCCCGTTGGTTTCAGCCCATTGATCCAGCCTGTCCAGATCTCTCTGCAGGGATCCCTCACGTAGAAATGTCACCCATTTTTTCTTGAATGGCAGAGAGCAAAACCAGCTTGAGATGAGAGCAAAAGGATTCTCCCCACCAACCCTAAAATATTTAATTTAAAAATTAGTACATAGGATTTGGAAACTAAATGATGCGCTTTGATATTTTGCTCAGGTACTAAGAACAAACATTTCTCAAATGGGTATTTGGCTTAGTCATCAGGGGCTGATAGCATCAGAGTACAATCAGCATTTATGTTGAGTAGGGAAAGGGTAAAATTCACAATATTTACAAACTGAAACTTACCTGCCTTGGACAAAATTGACCCCTGTTGCCATATAGTATAACTTTTTCACCCCTCTGCAATGTTTCTTGTCTCTTGAATATTTTCTCCAAGCACAGCAGAATTATTTGACTTTGTTCATGATTTAATTGAAGGAAAGCCAGTGATTTCTGCTATCAGATCATCAGTGTTTTTAAAACACTGGGAATCGCCACATTATGCAAGGGTGACGCAGTGTAGATGTTCTTCAGTCAGAGCCAGGACAAGACTGTAACCTATCAAGGAACAGGACTGTGCCAGAGGGACTCAGTAGCTCAGACCTGAAAGGTGCCCTACTTGATTTGTAAGGCCACAAGTCTGAAGGAGGAAATCCAGAGCAGAAGCTATAGAATCATAGAATCATTGAATGGTTTGGGTTGGAAGGGATATTAAAGATCACTTAGTTCCAACCCCCTTGTCATTGAGGGGACTGCACTATGTGCAGTCAGTTTGTCTTCCAGTTTTCTGGCTGAACATGCCACAAATTTGTGTGGTTATGGGCAACTATATTTTCAATATGCTCTGAACAAGCTATGACTCCAACTCCTGAAGTTCTCTGCAGGTAACCACCACCGTATCCAGTAATTTTTACAGTATTTCCTGAAATCTGTGCATAGGTAGCAGTCTACCCAGCTCTCTGCATAGCACCTAGTCTGCCTGGAGAAAGGATGTAAAAACATCTCTTGCCTTCAACAAGTAGGAAATGTCCCAAAGCATCTGTTTTTACCAGAATGAAGCTCAGTTGCCATGTTACAGGCACAACAAAGAGTAATTAGCAGTTCATTGAAAAGATACAAGAAAAGAAATCTTACAAAAGGGAGTCCTTGCCGCTGTCTCACTTTCCTGATTCTTATCTTTTACTTCCTATTTCTGGCTTTTCATTTTGGACTTTGCAACTCAGCTTCCTTTCCCTATTTCCCTTTGAATCCTTACTTCTCGTATAGCATTGTGCCTATGGCTTTTTCTAAAGGAAGCCTGGGAAAATGTTGGATCATTCAGGAATGTATGGTAACATATTTTTAGTTTAAGGACTGCCTTTTGGAAATGAACAACAAGAGTCATGTGTTAAACATTTTCCTATGTTTAAAGAGATATTAATATTCTTGCGTATCCCGACTTTACATGTTCAAAAGAGTGAATAACAACAGTTGGCCAGATTGCTTGAATTCAGAAGAATTGAAAAGAATAATAATCTCTCCATGTAAAGAGTGAAAAAAAAAGCCTTGAGCATTGGCCTAACAAATGGACTGCTCACGTGTATCACCACAGATTAATCGTGTATCACGGTGTATGTCATTTCATGGACATCTTTAAGGTGGGGTGAAATTTTTCAGAGGGCATAGATACAACTTCAGCATTCCTCCTTCCCCCCCCCCCCCCCCCCCCCTCCAGCTGCTTCAGCTTGAGAAATTGGATTATTTGCAAAAGAATTAGAAAATATGTGCTCTGAATTATTCAGCTGGAATCACAGTTTGCAGCTTACTGGTAGTAAACAAGTGATTACTCAGTTTCCTGTAAAGCATTGAACCTGATGGCTGAAACCTTGTCTGCTTCTAGAAGGAATGCCAAACATTATAGAGGCTGATGTAATTATGATGTAAACTGGCACCAAGACAATTTAAACAGTAAATGTGGAAAAAAAATAATTACCACTGATCTGATCTGATCCAGAAAATTTTCTACATTTAAAATATATTTATACCACAAGTTAAATAATGGTGCCAGATTTTCTGCTGTTGATAGCTGGGGAAGCTTCATTAATTCCTGCAGCACCAGTTTTCTAGGCAGAGCTTAGTTCAGAGTTTTACAGGATCAAGCTGTTCATGGGAAAGAAAACCTTAATGGAGTCCACAGGTAAAACAATAAAGAAACCATAGGGAGTAACATTGGATTTATATCATTACTTAATCAGTGGACAGTGTGAAGATCATAGTATCATTAGTTCTTCCGTGATACTCATGAATAAGCCAGACGTCTATATGTTCATATTGTTTTTTTTCCATGACGTATATTTTTTGATCCATTGTAATAATTTGCTTTGGCTTCTAGCTCCAAGCACAGAACACAGTTTCCATCTTACTCCAAATAATATTGGCTAGTTGCTAGGGGAGTGTGGTGATTTCTTTTATGATTTCTTTTCCTCACCACATCTGTGTGGGTTTTTTTTTATTTATCATCTCCCTAGGATATTTTCCCTGTGAGAAATCCAAATGTGAATTGCATCCCCTTCAGATCTCTTTTGGTGTTTTATATAAGGAAAATTTCCTAAACGTATTTACAGAAGAAGATTCGATGCGCTGGTGTTTACTACCAGGCATAAACACTTAAGTGTGTGTGTATAACACTCCTCGGTTATTTCCTCTGAGTAAGCATGCAGGTAAGAATTTAAGGGCAAGTGTGAATTAACTTAAGGGAGATTTTAGGGAGGGACTTAAGGGAGAACTTTCCTGCTCCTTACTGCTGCAGATCTGTGAAGTCTCATGAACTAGGTGTGCAACCTGCTTCTTTGGGCTATTTCACCCTTCTGAGCAGATTTGGCCGGGAGACTGAAATGTTTACTGCCCTTAGTTGTGCTCCTTGACCCTTTCATCAATCTCAGCTTCTCTCTGCTGCTGAGGGACTGCCCAATGGGATTGACACAGACTCCTCAGCCTACAGATTACAGCCTGACCTGTTAATATAAACAAATGTCAATTTTATTTAGTGCTAATGCCAGCAGAAATGGGAAGTGCTCTATATTATTCTTATGACCTATGGGGGGGAGGCTGGGTTGGGTTGTTTTTTTTAAGTAAAGCTTTTATCATGGTGCAGTTGTGATGTAGTACATCCATTTCTAATTTATCTGTTCATTATAACCTCAAATTTTGCTCCTGCTCAGTTTTCAGCTACAGTCTTCACTTTCATGTTTAAGTATTGCTTTCAGTTCCCAAAGGGTAGTGGTATTGGATTTTTGAAGATGAAGCTGTCTCCTACTGCTAATTGCTGTTGTCTCATGGCTACTTAATAGCACTTTGTTGGTTTATATGAGTTTTCAATCTAGTGCTTTAATTTTTACACTTTAAATTCATTGATCTGTCCAAGACTACATGTGAAAACAGGCATGAACTAGTGCATATAAACATCTGCCAGATGGCAACTGTGATTATAAGAACTGTCTTTTGAGTAATGATATACCATATAAGATGGATGCCTGCAAATATTTGTCTCAGTGTAGTTCCCTTTGACATGTGTTAAACATAACAGGTTCTCTTCACTTCTCTTTGCTTCGGTTTGCTGTGCTTCGGTACACTTTGCTTGTCTTTCTCTATGCTTCTCTTAGTTTTCTCTGTTTTGCCATGCTATGCTATGCTACGCTATGATATGCTACGCTATGCTATGCTATGCTACGCTATGCTATGCTATCCAGGTTCTTAAACTCACATATATGAGAATATACAAACTACCCAAATGCAACATACAGTATACTGGTTTTCTCATCTTCTTCACAGGACAGAAGAGTTAAGCATTTTGTTTTGGATCCATCAATTTACATTTGAATCCATGAACAAAAGATTTCCTGCTCTCCTGTATATCCAGCATAGCCCTTCATTTTATTTGGCAGCCTGCTGGCAGTGTCCTCAGCCCACTCAAAACACAGCATTCCCAAATGGCAAGCTGGTCACAGACAAGTTTAGAGTGATTTGATTCCCTAGCTTCAGTGGCAGCAAATTTTGATATTCAGAGAATTATTTGTGACTAGCTTTATTCCCTTTTTCCTTTCCTGTATAACTTTCTTTAGAGCAGAGATCTCCATCTCTCTGGTGTCTCATCAGTTTCACTAAACCCTTTGGTTGTTTTCTGTTTCATGTCAAGGCTCTGGCACCGTGAATAAAGTCTAAGAGCCGGGACGAGGGAATCTGAGACTTATTTTCTCTTCATTTACACTGATCTCATTGAAAAGGAACATCAGGGCATCCCACAGTGTTTGGTCAGGATAGAAGTGGTGTAAAGGGGAGGAGAATCAGGCCCCCCTGGATCCACATTAATGCTGTGCAGACAGTCCTGGTGATGGATGGGGATTTCCCCCTTTGGTCGTGAGGTCGAGGCAACTCATTGATCATTCTCCCGAACTTCCTGCAGAAGATGCTGATTTCAGTTCTAGCAGTAATCTCTGAGTGACTTAATGCATCTCCAACTAAAAACTGATTAAAAAGTAACATTTTGATGCAGGTAGGAAAAATACTACTGAAACACTGAGCTCAACAGTTAAATGACATTATTGCACTTTGTTCCTTAAAGTAGCTGTCCAGATCCCCTCAAAGGGGAAGGCAAAGATTTGTTCTTTTAAAGGTCATTATTTCGCCAGTGAGGTGATTCAGTGTGATTTTCTTCTGGCTGCACGAGCTGTGTTAGTGAGGCAGAGCTGTCCTGTCAGCAGCACGCCCATTGTCAGAGCGATCCCTGTCCTGCAGGAAGGTATGCAACCTACTTGGGGTTGTTTTTTTTTTTTTTCCTGGTTGTGTGTGTGTGGGTTTTTAATTTTTTTTCTCCTTTTGGCAGACGTCCTTGAGCATTTGAGACGGATGTGAGAGAGTTTTTAGTCCTCATGCAAAACAACCAACTAAACATAACAGATTACATCAGCTCAGGCTTTTCAATTCCTGGATGGCAGCAGAGTGCTAATCCAACCTTCATCCTGGATTTCATAAACTGAGACAAGGGAGGCTGGCAGGAGCAGCGCTGCCGGATTGAGGAAGCTGACGACGGTGCAGCATGTGGACAACACGCTGTATAAAGCTCATAAACTTGTAGGCTGATGAGTGCAGCTACCACTTTGGATTCTGTACCGCTGCTTCCCTTGGCACAAGGCACCAGCAGGCTGAGCATTAAAGCCTGCTCTTTGGGACGAAGCTTTTATCCCTGCAAGACATGAAGGTCTTCCTGTTTTTCACACTCCTCCTGATGCCTGTGCATGCTGGAACTGCTTGGAGTGCGAAATATGCAGTAGATTGTCCTGAACCCTGTGACAGTAATGCATGCAAAAGTACCTTGCGCTGTAAGCGAACAGTGCTGGATGACTGTGGCTGTTGCAGAGTGTGTGCAGCTGCTCTGGGGGAGACTTGCTATCGTACCGTGTCGGGTATGGATGGTGTCAAGTGTGGTCCTGGGCTGAAGTGCCAGTTTTACACTGAGGAGGATGACTTTGGTGATGAATTTGGTATCTGCAAAGGTAACAATATTCACTTTGCATGCACCCACTGTGGCAATTTGACAGCAACGTACATAAAGAGTTTGCCTCCTGCTTGAAAGATCTACAATAGGATTTTTTTCTGGCTCAACCCTTAGCTAAGAAGAAAGTGGAAAACACCTGCTGGTATTAAAAGGTGTTACAAGTAGGCAGCACAGGTTTATTAATGTGAGAATACTGTTTAGACTGGGGGACATGTGTAAGAAAATAAGAATGGTGTGTGCTTGGAAGTGAGATTTTTGACTGGGATTTGGGAGACCCAGGTACTCTTCCTGATCCTTCTGCTGATTTGGTGGGTGGCTTTCCATAAATTGCAAAGACTTTAATCTTGTGAGTTCAACGTTGTCATAGGGTCCCTACCCCTGCTGGGCTCCTCCCGGAGTGAGCTTGCCTCGGGCACTCCCGGCTGCCTTCCCAGGGACCAGGCACACTCTGTGGGGTCTGGGAGATGGAGGTAACAGCACTGCGTGAGTGTCTGGGAAAACTCTCGTGTTTAATTCAGTCCTGCCTCTGAGGTGCTCAGCTACCCAAGGGACGTGATCAGGCGAGGCAAACAGAGACCATTCTGCTTGAAAGATGGGAATAACAGAACAGGAGCTGACTGTGAGATGAGCAGCCAGCCACTGCTCTCAGCTTATTCCAGGTATGCCTCAAACTGATTTTTCTAGTCATAGATTGCAATGGCATTTACCATTTAAGTAAGGAGAAAATTTAAAAGGAGAGGAGGTATTAAAATACTAAGAAGTAGGATGACAGTTTTAAAAATAAACATTTTTTTTAAAAAAAGGCTTTGCAAAATATGAATACAGTGAGTGTTCCTGAGTAGTTTATGACTTCATTAAGTAGACACAGGTATGCCTTTGAATAACTTCCTTAAAAACAGAGATGTCTTGGCAGTTAAACATCAACAGTATTAATATCCCCAGTTAAAGAATCGACTTAGGACCAGATGCTGCAAAAATCATTCAGGCTGACTCACATACAGCACACACTGATTTACATTGATATTTAAAAATAAATCTATGTGCATGTTTGAGGGTGAAACCCAAAATACTACTTTCTAAAGACTAGAATTTTCACATAAAGATAAAATCTTTGATACACTCACCAGGAGGTTATTTTATTGAGATAGCTGACTAATCTTCATTTTATTAAAAATTACTGCAGTACAAGATGCCACCTATAATCCTTTAACAGTTTATTTGAATGATTATATACTTTCACTGTATATTCCTATTCACTCATAGGAATTTCTTTGCAATTGCATACTTCAAATGGAAAAAGAAACATTAAGGGAGATGAGATTTGAATCCCTGTAGCTGAATCCTGGAAGTTCTATAGAAAAATATAAAGTAATTATTTCTGTTCTGTTTTGGTTCGGTTTGGATCTTCCCAGTGAGTCAGTGGAAAAAAACTCTCATTAATTTCAACAAATTTGACCTGGAGCTGTAAATTGGTATTTAAGGCTTATATTCTCTCTCTATATATATATTTACACTAAGTATTATAGGTGCAATTTATAATTATTTTCTTCTTTTCATCTCATCTCTGAAATAACACAATCTCTTTCTGTTTTTTTTCTGTATGTGTGTGAATTTTATCAGTCACAGTGTGGGGCCAAGTATTGTTATTTCATAGCTGTGATCCAGATCACTCATGTTAATAACTTCCATGTTTGTAGTAATTCACAGAGTCAGGGTGGTTAAATTCTCTCTGTTTGCCTGTGACTGGTTTACTTTTATGTTGTGGAAAAATGACCTGAACTCTATGTTCTTCAGTTTCTCATTTCTAAAATACGTAAACCACGGATAATATATGTTTCAGAGCAAATTTTTGAGTACTTTTGTTATTATAAGCATGCATCTTATTACTATAAATAACAATGCCATTATCATTCAAAATACACTAAGGAATACTAGTGCTCTGAACTTTTATTAGCAAACACCCTGTAAACCTTAGGTAAAACAGTAAAGAATCTGTTTTTCTTCCCTTAGACCACTGGGATCTATTTGCAATCCATTTAGGATGAGGCTCTTGCTGAACAAAAAACTTCTAACAGCAAAATTGACTCAGATCTCAGTTTTGTCAAATACGATGGGCAGCATTAACGCCAGGATTATTCCACATTGAGCCAAGTGCTTTGGGTTCAAATTTGTTTCCATGTTGCATGCTTTGCATCCCACATCTCTGGGCTGATGGACTGAGCATCTTCAGCAGGCAGATTGATGCTCCATGTGGTGTGCATTCTCAGCTTGTCCCTCAGGGAGGATTGTGCAGACAAAAACTGTTTTGCTTTGGCAGGATTTTGCTTTTGCTTTATGTGGACAAATAGCAGATCAGAGTATCCTTGCTTGTGAAAGAGAGTGTTGTGAAGGTCAGTGAGGTCCTCCAAGCTGCAGAATCTATCAAGAAATTAGTTGATTTTCTAGTGCTTTTCATTTACAAAAACATACTCATTGGGCATACAGTGAATTGTTAAAAGTTGCTTTTATTTTTGGGTGTTAGTCTGGTTTTCAGATATCCAAGGCTGTGTGGCAAAGCTAAGTATATTCATTAATTTAAGAGGAGAGCAGACAAACTGAGAAAGATAACCCTGTTGTGAGGTGTTACATGCACAGAAACTATGTCTGGCTCAGGAGGTCTCAGAGCTGAAAATGGGGGAGAATATGAGGAAGGTCGTCTTCTTTTTTAAGTGTTTTGTGGAAGCCTGGTATGGATCGGTTGTTGGTCTAGCCCTGAATGGTCATTCATCTGCCTTTAGGAGTTGAACTGGAAACTCTTCAAGACTTGCCATTTAAGTGACCATTCACCTTGGGTTGGCAAGGACAGCTTGAGCATAAAGACCTTTCTCCCGGGACATTCCAGACTTCTCTTTAGGATGTTTTTTTTGTATGGGGATTTGGAAAGGGTATGTTGGAGCTGGATTTTTCTTGTCTCTGGATTTTTCTTCGGCTATGGGCCTGGAAAAGTACCCTGTTCAACATCAAGGCAGATGAATACAATGTCTGTGACCCAGATTTAAGCCCTCTGGGAAGTTATGCCATCCAGCACGTGATATGTATCAGCTACGGGATGGAGCAAATCCTCTGCACCTATTTTTATTTCTTTTTTTTTAAAAAAAAATTTTTTCCTGTCCTGACAGATGCCTTTAGGTGCTTCCCTATGAGCATGCTTAGGGCTGGGAGGTTTGATTCAGGGCAATATGTGACCAGATGCAATATAACCAGGCAGCTGCCTTAGTGCCAGTGATCCCTTTAAAGGGCACTCACTATCTGCCATGGGAAGGCAGACCTTTGCTGTGTGAGAAGTTATTACATAGAGGAATGCTCTACCCCAAGAGCTGGGAGCATCTCCAGGCAAAGGATATGTTTGCTGGATAGCTCCTCAGGGTGAGGGAAGCTGCCTCCATCAAGCCTGTGTGCAGTGGCCCTGACTACAAAGAGCCCCATGCCAATAATTGATTGCAACTCTAAATCATGAAAGTCATGTAAGTCAGATACTATCATGACCAAATAGTGAATTCAGGAACTTCCTGGAGTCCTACATGCTTAGTGATTATACACTTATTATACTACATTTTAATTTGCATTTTAATACTACAAGAGTTTCAGGGAAAGATTACTGCTAGGGCATTGTAAATAAGATTTAGGAAAAAAAAATGTGTATATAATTTGTGGTAAGGACTGTTAAAATTCAAAAATGCTTCTAACAAGAAACTGGCATTCAGAAATTCTTTAGTTAGGGTTTAGGTGACCTTCACTCAAAGGTTTTCCAAATTTAAGGATATAAGCAGGCAAACTATTAAAAGTTCTGGCAGCTGACTTGGATCTTTGAGGATTGCTTTGCTCTATTACTTTTTTTCAGAGTGTCCCTATGGTACCTATGGAACGGAATGCAGGAAAACCTGCAACTGTCCCTCTGGCATCTGTGACAGGATAACTGGCAAGTGTCTGAAGTTCCCATTTTTTCAGCTGTCTGCTTCAAAGCCTACAAATCGACGAAAAATAATTTCTCACACAGGTAAGATTTTATGGGGCAGTTGAGTTTAACAGAAATCACCTTGTATGTGATGAACTGCCACACTGTGCTGGCTCTGCGTGCCTGATACGTACTTCGGTAGAGCCATGCGAACAGCTAACAACACAAAGTACATTTATTGTTCTTATTGGCAGGTCATTTAAATAAGGCAAGGAATTAGATGAACTGTGACAGACAGTAAAAACATTTTGAAATCCCTAACATGGGCAAAATACTTTGTACCTGTAGCTTGCACTAGCAATGCAACGTCCCCTGTGCAGTGGGAGTCTCTGCTCAGATTTGCATTGGTCAGTTCAGATGTGATAGTTGTAGCTGCTTCATGTAGAATAGGATTTCAGTAGGTTGCATTTACTACTTTAGCTAATATAGGATAAAAATACTATCTTTTTTTTTTCTAGAAGACAGAGCCTTATACATTTTCAGATGTCAGCAAACTGGTTTATGAAATGTTTTATTGTACTTATTTATCACAATACTTCTGGAATAAATCCTTATCTTTAAGATTACGTTTGAAGCCTGTAACAGATCTTTACAAATTAAAATAAAGACATGTGAGAAATTAATATTTCTGAGGCAGGAAGCAGAGATCAGTGAAGTTTTTAAAGCTGGAATAAAAATTTCTTCACCTTCTATTTTTTGCCTGATGGTACTGAGTTATATTTGATTGAACAGTGTTTACATTAAATATAAACACCAACCAAAATCAATACAATTGTAAAGATTTTAAATAAATACGAGACATTTAATCCTAGATCTATTGGGAGCTTTTCTAGTGTTTCACCCAGAAGTCTTTGAATTTTACTTCTACTGTTACTTCAGTTAGTGTACCTTGTTTTGATTTTCTCTTGTTGTATTAAGCTATATAGAGTTTGCTGCCTTAATATGGCCATTGCTTTTCTCCCACTCTCCATTTAGAGAAAGTTAGAGAGAAGCAAACTCCTTCAGCTTGTGCTCATATGACATTTAAAATTATCTTTTAAAAAAAATTGAGAGATAGTTCAGTCCAGATCCTTTTCTATTTTTCTACATAATTGTGCTCTTTTGCTTTTACAGGTTTTGTTTGTTACCAGGGGTGCTGAAATAACATGATAATAAAATTCATGACTTGTCTATAAAATTCACGATCTTGCCTATATTCCAAATCTTCCCAGTAGCGTGTTTTCATCAGTTTTTCTTCCTCTTTCCTCTCCAGCCCTTGCCTGTGTTCCCAAATCTTCTGCTGCCTGAATGTTTAGCAGGTTATCTGATTCCAGCCAGAATGAGGTCCTGACCTCATAGAAACAAATGGTATTTTTACCTATACAAATATTCCACACTGATTTCTGTCCTCTGAGACCTGTCACTTAAAATAGACCAGGGACACTGTGGGTATTACTTGGTGGAATGCCACATGGGTTTCTTTCAATAGTGATCTTCAGAGGTGGCTGTAGCACATAGGACAGATCCTCGGGGAATTAAAACAGTTGAGAATGCTTCTCTAAGTCAAACAGGAGAGTTTCTGACCCATGTATTTTACAGACATTATCGCTACAAATACCCTAAGAAGTTTAAGGATGCCAGAGCGTTTTCCTGTGTATTGTGATTTGGCCACCTTTACTATCAAGCAGTAGAGCAGTGACTGGCATCCTTTTTCCCCAGTCTAACCAGTCATGCCAAACGACCTCAAGCCACAGGTCAGGAGTCATTGTTAGCCAGCGACCATTTCCAATAGACAAACTGGGTGTCTTTTACCTATTTTTTGGAGAGTAAGAATGTGCACCAAGCCATTCCACAGCAGCTGGCCTCAGTCAGAGAGCAGTTCCAGGCATGTTTAATTCACTGCTGCTATTGAGGGTGCGCTGCTCGATCCCACGTCACACCAGAGTGTTACGGTGAGAACTGGAAACAACTCAAATCACCTGCCTTATGCTTAAACAATTAGAAAACACATCTGGCTAATGTCATAATTTGGCAGAAATATTGCAACTAGGTAATTAGAGGCACCTAGGGAGATTCCTGAAGTATTTTTTCAAGTAAGGTTTTTCTGAAGTGTTCTGCTAACTAGGGGCATTGCTGCAGGACAACAGTTTAATTATTTCATTTTCATGAAAATCACATTTAGTTTTGTATATTTTCAGAGAATGACATGGCATCAGGGGATGGAAACTCTGTAAAAGAGGAATTTGTTAAGGAGAAAGCTATTCGCCCTCCAGTAATGAAATGGCTAAATCCTCGCTGATATCTACTTACATGCACAGGACTTTCAAGTGAATGTGTTTCTCACAGATTATTGAATATGCAACAACACACTTTAAGAACAAAGTAGATCTATAGCATATGAAAATGTAACCTCTGAAGGGTAATTGTGAGTCTTTTACAAGAGACAAATGTTTACTTAAAAATAGACTGTACAGTGTATATGATTTTTGATATTTGTTTTGATAAATATTTGAATGGAGAAATGTATGGGGATTCCTGAATGTATAGTAATATTAAAAAACCAACATGATTCAACTGTCCTCATTTAAATAATACCAGAGGTCAACTCTTACAGCCTGAGGCCAGGAAAGCTCTCACTGAATTCAGTGAACAGTTTAAGTGAGTGAAACTATTGGTGTGGAGCCAACACGAAAGAAACACACATCAACAAATCCCAGGATAGAAAGCAACGCCCCTGAGTCACAAGAATAGTAATCACGTAGGAATATAACAGTGTGAATTAAATAAACCATCATTAGTCATTACTCATTCTCTGGTTTCTTGGAAGCTTGGTGACAATTCTTTGGAGATAAATACGATTTTCTTCAGTGAGAAATCACCCAGCATTTCAGTTTATACGTTATGAATAATTCAGCCACGACACTGCTGACATATATTGTATTCAGATGGATTTCTAAAGTTAAATTCTGTACAGAGAAAGAGCAGCTTGGTAATGACACTCATTTGTAAAGGGGAACCTGAAATAAAACACACAGCTTACGATTATTTAAAGATATACACCTCTATGAAACAGCTACTTTGATGCCAGTAAGGCAGTGCCTGCATTTCTTGGGAAGAGCAGGTCCAATGCCAGATACCGGCAAAAGGATCTTCATAATTTCCATCTGCATTGTTGGCTGCAGCCCAGCTGTGACTCACGGGGAGTTCATCTGATCTGATGTTGGAAAGACTTGGACCCTCTGTGAGTGGTAGCGTAGCCACATCCTACACTACTTTCATGCCCAGTGCTTTATTTCTTACTTGTTCCTGTTTCAGCTGAGAGAATAACTTACGTATATTATAGTACTGTAGGAACCGGTAGTCCCTCACTCAGTACTGACTGGACAATATATAACAAAAAAATCCACACTGAGATGGGTTTGCTAATGTGTCTGGAAACAACCAGATCCTCAGATAATGGAAATCAATGTAGTTGTATCAGAGTGAACCTGAATTGGATGAGTTTAGGATCAACCTCATAACACAGAGCACTCTCACTTGAAATGTGGTTTGAGTTGACAGTGGCTACAGTGGAAGAAGGATCACATAGCACCGCAGCTGTTTGATTTGAAATCTGAAAACACACCTTTGAAACTATGAACAACAGAAACTCCAAAGCCTTTAAAGAGTCAAAATCCAGATCCAAAGTCAAAATTGGTGGAAGCAGGCTGCCTTCACCTGAGAAAGCAGTGCTGAGCCGTGCTGCTCTAGAACAAAAGGACAATGATAGCAGTACACATCCAAATGTCAGTATGGCTGTGCAGGCTCTTCCCACGACAATCACAGAGACGTAAACATACATCTACTGCATAATATTTAGCTTGTATTGATGCTTAGGTCTGAAAGGGAGTGCTATTATCCTGGGATATTTACAAGCAAGCATAGTGGCTCTCATCTACTGATACCAAAAGCAATATTTTCCTTGATTTCAGTGAAAACACCGTCAGCAGACTGAACAGGATTTTTTTAAAGAATGTAGTAAATACTTGCATAGATTAGCACTATTTTACAACAGTGTCATAAAAGACATTCTGAGGTCTTGAATGTAATAAGCTGGTTGGTATTAAAAAGTGTATGATTATTATTGTTCAATAAAAGTACAACTGAAAGCATAGCTATTTATTTTGTCTATCCATTAATGACAGATTAAGACTGCCAGTCACAGCATAGCTGTGGAGCACGTACAATAGGTACAATTTTGCTCCCAAATCCACGGAAACTGTTTCAAAGTGTCTGCATCTATTTCAGTGAATTTGCTGGGATCCGTTTTCCATTGCTGAAAATGAGTAAGGGCCTGCATCCACACCACTGAACTGCCTTTACCTCCAAAACCTGGACCCAGGTTGTCTACTGGGGACAGCTTCTTCCTAACCAACTTTAGCGCAGGAAGGATTTGGGAGTCCTCTTGCTGACCAGATAGAGTCATGCCAGGGACAGTCCTGGGGCAGTGACTGCAACTCCTTGGCACTGTTTTATTTATCATATAGGAGTAGCCTGTGGACCCACACTGGCAACCAGGAGAAAGAACGAGAGGGATACTTACAAACTTTTTGGATGCTTTCTTCTGTTTTCCATCAAATTTATAAAATGCTTTTGCATCTCCTCAGCTGCTCCAGTGACAGACCACTTCACAGAGAATAGGTTCCAGAACAAAATTAAAATATAAGCAAAATTTATCCATTATCCTTTGAAACATCTACCTGTTACTACTAGTGACAATGGGACATCAGTAGAAAAACTAATGCAAATGATCAAAGAATCATGGAATGGTTTAGGTTGGAAAAGACCATCAAAATATCATCAAGTCCAACCAGAAACCCAACACTGCCAAGGCCATAAGCACCATATCCACACATCTGTTAAGCACCTCCAGGGATGTTGACTCAACCACTCTCCTGGGCAGCTGTGCCAGTGCTGGACAACTGTGAACAAATTTTTCCTAACATCCAACCTAAATGTCCCCTGGCACAACTTGAAGCTGTTCCCTCTTGTCCTGCCACTTGTCACCTAGGAGAAGTGACCAGCACCCAACTCTCAACAACCTCCTTTCAGGCAGTTGTAGACAGTGGTGAGGTCTCTCCTCAGCCTCCTTTTCTCTAGGCTAAGCAACATGAGTGCCCTCAGCCACTCCTCATAGGACTTGTTCTCCAGTCCCCTCACCAGCCTCGTTGTCCTTCTCTGGATGTGCTCCAACACCTCAATGTCCTTCTTGTAGTGAGGGGCCCAGAACTGCACAGAGTACTTGAGGTGTGGTCTCACCAGTGCTGAGTACAGGAGCACAATCACCTCTCTGGTCCTGCTGGCCACACTGTTTCTGATACAGGCCAAGATGCCATTGGCCCTCTTGGCCACTTGGGCACACTGCTGGCTCATATTCAGCTGGTTTTCAACCAACACCACCAGGTCCTCTCTGCCAGGCAGCTCTCCAGCCATTCTTCTGCAAGTCTGTAATGCTGCATGGGGTTGCTGTGTCCCAAGTGCAGGACTCAGCATTTGGCTGTGTTGAACCCCCATACAGCTGATCTCAGCCTATTGATCCCACCTGTCTAGATCCCTCTGCAGAGTCTTCTGACCCACAAGCAGATCGACACTCTCACCTGACTTGGTGTTGTCTGCAAACTTACTGAGGCTGCACTTGATCCCCTCACCCAGATAATGGATGAAGACATTAAACAGAACCAGCCACAAAACTGAACCCTGGGGAACACCACCTGTGATTGGCTGCCAGCTGGATTTAACTCTGTTCATAGCAATTCTTTGGACCCGGATATGCAGCCATTTTTTTACCCAGTGAAAAGCGTGCCTGTTCAGGCCACGAGCAGCAACGTTCTCCAGGAGAATGCTGTGGGAAATAGTGTCAAAGGCTTTATTTAAAGTCTAGGTAAATAACATCCACAGTTTCTCCCTCACCCTCTAAACATGTCACCTTATCATAGAAGGAGATCAGGTTAGTCAGGCAGGATCTACCTTTCTTAAACTTGTGCTGAGTGAGCCTGATCACCTGGTTATCCTGTATGTACTGCATTATGGCACTCAAGATGATCTGCTCCATAAACTTCCCCAGCAATGAGGTCAGGCTGACAGGCTTGAAGTTCCCCGTATATTCCTTCTGGTACATCTTGAAGATGTCATATTTGCTACAGTCAATTGGGACCTCCTCGCTTACTCAGGCATGCTGATGAATGACGGAATGTGCCTCCAGGACATTTCTGGCAGCACACTCAATATCTTTGAGTAGATTCAATCTGGCTCCATAGACTTGTGTGCATTTAAGGGTGTAGCAGGTCACTAGCCATTTTCCCTTGGATTATGGGGGCTCTATTCTGCTCCCCATCCTTGTCTTCCATCTCAGGGGGGCTGAGCACTCCAAGAAAAATTTGTCTTACTGTTAAAGACTGAAGCAAAGAAGGCATTAAGTACCTCAGCCTTTTCCCCATCCTTTATCACTATGTTTTCCCTCACATCTAATAAAGGATTGAGATTTGCCTTAGCCCTCCTTTTGTTGACAATGTTTTTATAGAAATATTTTTGCTGCCTTTTACAGTAGCAGCCAAATTAAGTTCTAATTGGGCTTTGACCCTTCTAATTTTCTTCCTGCATAGTGTCACAGCATCCTTATAGTCTTCCCAAGCTTCCTGCCCCTTCTTCCAAAACTCATCATAAACTCTCTTTTTCACCCTGAATTTCAGCCAAAGCTCTCTGTTCAGGCAGGCTGGCCTTCCCTGCTGGTTTGTCTTTGATCACACATGAATGGCCTGCTCCTGTGCCTTTTAGATTCCCTTCTCGAAGACTGTCCAGCCTTCCTGGACTCCTTCACCCTTCAGGACTGCATTCCAAGGGACATAAATTGATGTTGAAGGAACCAGCTGCACTTCACCAGCCTCTTCTACATTTTCCACCCTTTCATCTTCCTACCTTTCCTTTCACATCCTCTCCTGGCTCCCCACTGCACAATCCAACTAATTTCAACTATTTTGCACATGTGGATTTTCTCTTAGATTTTTTTCCTTTCTTCACCCAATCCTGTGTTCCAAGCATCCTCTTCCCAGCTGACCTTTCCTTCCCGTGCAAGCTTGAAGTTAGGTATAGATACTTTTATCTCCTCAGGAAGAATTCATGAGATGGTTTATCATGGAATGTGTTCCTGTCATCTAGTTTCTAGATTTGTTTTTAATTGGGTCCTATATTGTTTCCAATATGAATACGTTTGGCAAATAGGCTGCATTTCTGATAGACAGGTTTTACTTTTTCTACTACTAAACAGTAAACTAGGAATAAATGCAGCACGTCTAAATTTATATTTAAAGTACAATGGCACTGATAAGAATATGTTGTAATGCAATATTATAGTTTCTATCACAACCTGTATTATAGGATGTTGCAGACACAATTACAGCTCTGACTATATATCAATCATATATTTTAGAGTGATGTCTTAAACGCACAGAAAAGTCCAAAATATGTTCAGATGTGTTCTGTCCATGATTCAAATTATACATAAAAAATATATTTCCAGTGTAGACCAACTTTTAATGAAAAATAGCATTATCAGCTTCAATGCTGCAAATTATCTTTAACATACTTTAGCACACCAAGGTATATATTTTGAATGAAAATATAATTATTATTACCTCTGTACATGCTTGCTATCTATTTAAATGGACTGTCAGGTCATAGCAGTGCTTTGAAAGTATTTCCTGACACCTGCAAAGTTGGTAAATATTTCCTGTTTTTGTTGTGTCTGCTGAAAATAGAAATTTCACAAGTTAGACTGATAACTTGAGAGGCACCATGATCTCCAGTTTGGCAGGTCTTAATGTGATTTTCACTGGGGTTTATGACTGCCCGAAGGAATCTGAGCTAACAAAGTGGCCTTTTCTGGCTTTCTTGCTCTCCCAAAACAGGTACCAGCATTATTCAAGCATACTCGATTGTCCATCTACTTCTGGGTGGCCACAGACCGTGCACCATTCAGTTGCATGTATTAATTTTACAGAAAGGGTGAATATAACAATAAATAGTTGTTAATACAGCCAGGCCTCTGAATGCTAAACTTTTCCTTCTGTCTTCTTATTCAGGAGCTGCCAGTGACCCCTGTGCATTTCCTAGGTGCCTTGGTTGTGTCTGGAGTGGGTTTTGTCGCATATATAACTGGAGAGCCAGGCAGCGGGTGGAATCCGGCTGCAGCCCCAGCAGCAGCATATCCCTTGCACTGCCTTCCTGCAGGATTTTCAGGGCAGGGAAAATGCTCTGTGTAAACAAACAAACCTGTGTTTGGATGAAGAAAAAGACAAATATTTCCTTATCTTTATTAATACATGATCCTCCTGATACTCTCCCATCCTCTGTGCTTCCAAACTTGCTGCAACTCAGATTCATCTACTAGCTTCCTTCCTACTTGTGAAAGCTATCAAGTGGATATCACCACTGAAATTAAGGGCAACAGTTGATCATGCATGAGCTGATCTCCACCATTCTAATGAGATACACGTTATTTTTTCTTGAATAGACCTAATTGATGAAGTCTTTCTGCTTTGAGCCTACAAAATTGTTATTTGATAAACTGGGACATATGACATCATATGAATACTATTTGAAAACATCTTTCTTCCCCACAAGAGAAGCAGCTATTTTTGAAGAACAAATAATGGATTGGAATGTCATTGAAATCCAAACACAATATTAGTATGTTCCTGAAAAAAAAAAAGGCACAATGCTGGGGGAGAATGTATCAGAGCCTTTGCAGCTGTGTCACACTTTCCTGTCTGATATTTTTAGTTCCATTCCTGCTTTTTATTTTGGGCTTTGCTTTGCTTCCTATGCAGCTTCCCTTTAACTTCTGTATAGCTCTGTCTTATGTATTTCAGGCACTTGGCTTGGTTTGGGGTGTTTTTTTTCACTTGTCTTTCAATTTTTTTGCCCTTCAAAAGCAACCCAAGCAATGCTGTCCAGTTTCAGAGACTCATGTTTCTCTTGGCGCTGGTTGAGTTCTATTGATTTTGTGGACGCACAAATAATAGAAGGTGAGCTCAAGCTTACCAACTAGATGAACAAATACCGGGGCACCAGGAATCTGATGACAGCATGGGAAGCACAAGGATAGGTGATCTCTACCTTGACAGTTGGTAAGGTAGGGCCATTTTCCAGTTCTGCTGCTTACCTCAGTGAAGAGCGTAACGTAAGGAGGGAGTAAGAATGTTCATATCAGGTCAGACTAAAGATTCTTCTTATCCTTTTCATAATGCTTCTTATCTCCCTAGCAGCCATCCAAACTGCCAGTCTTTTTCTCAGAACCTCCCAGGGGCTTGGCAGCTCTTTCGTGCAGGGTAAACAAAGCAGAAGATTGTCCTGGGAGGTAGTTACTAGTGCAGGTAGTAGAGATGCCCACGCTGTGTTGCAGGATAGCCCTAAAAATCTCAGCTGTGAACAAAGTTGTCAGTCACTTCATGAATGAGTCATCCACCTGCAACTTCTCACATCTTAGTCCAAGATAGGATGACATCTTTGAAACCCTTGGTTTTCTGTTATCTCAAATGATTCTTGAAGAAGTACCACATGACTTTATTCCCTTGTCCCACAGTGTTGATTCTCTGATGTGAGCTGTGAGAGCCTCCCAGCTGACCACATCATAACAGCAAGTTCAGCTGTGCAGTTTGCGTCTGCTATTTTCCCCCTTGTCATATATTTGAACAGAGCTCAGCTGGGCAGTACCCTTCCCACAGCTCCCTGGCTTTATTTACAGGGTGGTGGGTAGTCAACAGCTCTTTCGAACTACTTAATTTTAAACTTTTTTTTAACATTGCTTTGGTTTTTTTTAGGCACTTAACTTTGCAGTAATCTCAGTAATGAAAAGACTAGACTTAAACGCTGTTCAAAGGCTGAATTTCAGGGGCAGGCTGTGCTGTTTAAACTGCGTGACGTGGCAGTGGCTTGCATTAACGTGAGAGGAGAGGCTAAAGATCTTAATTCTCCAGTTAAGTCTGAGCCTATAATCAGCTCACTGGCCATACACTGGCCTCTCTTACCATACACTGGATAAGAACTCTTTCTCAGGACACTTAATTTCCTAGGACCAAAATAAAAGGCCAAAAATATCTCTCTTGCCTGATCAATGTCAACTACCTGGTTTCACATGGAAGAGTTTCTGCCTGTTCCATGTTTTTCTATCCTGCAAACTACTGCATTATCTAAGTCCAAAAATGGCTAATTTTCTTTATTTATGTCTTTAAATGTTGGAATGGTGAGAGCAGTTCTTCTCTTTATGATATTTTATCCCCATGTTGATATTAAGGTGAGGAGTTGCTGAAGAACTAAAAAACAACAGAGAAAACCATATGTCATATCCAGGGACACTTGTCACACCAGGGCACAAATTATTTCTGTATTACATGAGTAATTTGATGGGGAAAAAAAAAAGAAAGATGTCATACATAATATATACACATAAACTGATACTTTACTTTCTACAACATCTGTCATTTTAATTTCCTGTTAGGGTCTTTAGATCCCCCAAACTTTTGACCCAACCCTGCTTTCAATAAAGGAAATATAGGAAAATTTCTTTGACTAGAAAATAAATACTGGGAACAGTAGCACTGCATGTCGAGTAAAAAATTGCGCAAGAATTCACATGCTGTTTACTAGCAGAGCAGGAGCTGCTGCCAGAAATACAAACATATTCCTGGGTTAAACATTCAATAGAGATAAACACCTGTGCTTTTAGCTGTATTCATTTGTGTTTATTACTTGGACATTCTTTACTTTCTTGCATACCCTTGGTATACTTTCCCAAATTTTCAGCCATCTGTGTTCTCTGGAACTCTGAATCCGCACTCAGACAAATCCCCCTCTCACTCTGTTGTGAGTGAGAAGTAAGATCTGTCCATTATGTTGTGCAGGGGAATTTTATAAATAAAAAAAAAAGTGCTTTCTATTTAAAAAACCATAATATATCTCACTCTATATAAACAATCTGACCTTCAGGTGGAATGCAGCCCGAGGGGCTATAAATAGCACACTTAATAAGGGAGGAGATACAAGCATTTAGAGTTCAGCTGTCAGTGCTCAAATACAGAGAAACTGCAAATGAGCTACCTGTCGCTCTTGTGCTCTAAACAACTCAGACACAGAAACTCAGCTGAATCTGCACTGAGCAGGTAGGAGTATTTTTCTTCTGAAAACAGCAACGGGGAGCCCTGTGTGTTATAAAAACCTCTCACCACCTTGTGGCTCTTCCTTCTTCATGGGCATCTCATAGTTGTTTGTTCCTCATTGCTGCACTCATAAAGAGAAAGGCAAAATGGGAAACTGAGGGAAGAGGAGGCGGTGTGTCCAATGTGGGCCAGCCAGCTGTTGCAGGTACAAGGCTAGTGACCTCCTTACTAGATCGTCTTTTTTCACAAAGTGCTTTCAAAACTTTTGCGAAGCAAAACTCCAAGCATCCAGTGGCTTAATAAGAAGGATGTATATTGGTTTGGTTTCTAGTTTGATGGACAGGGGGGGTGACTCGAGACGGGCAACGTGGCTTCTCCAAGGGCAAGTCCTGTCTGACAAATCCAGTGGCTTTCTATGATGGAGCAACCATATCAGTGCACATGCAAAAATCAATGGACATAATCTCTGTGGACTTCTGTAAAACCTTTGACACAGTCCCCCACAACATCCTTCTCTCTAAACTGGAGGGATACGGATTTGATGGGTGAGTTATTCAATGGATAAGGAATTGGTTGGATGGTTGCATTCAGAGAATAGTTGTCAATGGCTTGATGTCCAGATGGAGATCCATGATAAGCGGTGTCCCTCGGGGTCCATACTGGGACCAGTGCTGTTTAATAATTTTATTGATGATATAGACAGAGGGATCGAGTGCACCTCAGCAAGTGTGTGGATGACACGAAGATGAGTGGAGCAGTGGTCACACCAGAAGGATGGGATGTCATCCAGAGGGACCTGGACGAGCTGGAGAAGTGGGCTTGTGTGAACCTCATGAGGTTCAAAGCCAAGTACAATGTCCTACACCTGGGTCAGGGCAGTTCCCGATCTCAATACAGGTTGGGGGATGACTTGATTGAAAGCAGCCCTGCAGAGAAGGACTTGGGGGTACTGGTTGATGAGAAGCTTGACGTGACCTGGCGAAGTGCACTCACAGCCCAGAAGGCCAACTGTGTTCTGGGCTGCACCAAAAGAAGTGTTGCCAGCAGGTTGAGGGAGGTTATTCCTTCCCTCAGGGAGGACCCATCAGGAGTATTGTGTCCAGTTCTGGAATGCTCAACATAAGAAGGACATGAAACTGTTAGAGTGGGTCCAGATGAGAGCTAAAAAGACGAAGGGCTGGAGCACCTCTGCTATGAGGACAGGCTGAGAAACTTGGGCTTGTTCAGCCTGGAGAAAAGAAGGCTCCAGGGAGACTTCATAGTAGCCTTTGAGTACCCGAAGGGGGTCTACGAGAAAGGTGGAGAGGGACTTTTTACCAGGGCCTGTAGTGATAGGGCAAGGGGGAACAGCTTTAAACTGGAAGGGGGAAGATTTAGATTACACATTAGGAAGAAATTCTTCACAGTGAGTGTGTTGAGACAGTGCAGCAGGTTCCATAGGAAAGTTGTGGATGCACCTCCCTGGAAGTGTTCAAGGCCAAGTTGGATGAGATCTTAAGCAACCTGGTCTAGTGTAAGGTGTTCCTGCCTGTGGCAGAGGGTTGGAACTGGATGGTCTTTAAAGTTACACATAGGGAGAAACAGACTAGCAGTATACCCTGGTATATCGTCAACATTTAACATATTTCTGTTGCCCGTATTAGAGTAGATCTTGGAGCTCCTGTTTTGTGTTCTCTTCTTGTTTCTTGTTGGGTTAAAGTAACTTCAGTGTCTACTATGCTAATTCGTTTCCTCCTGTCTGTATTTTTTCTAGTTCACATTATAAAAAGACCTTTTATATATTTTTATTACCAGTGTGGTTCTTCCAAGGTGCAGTGAAAGTTATTTCAGCAGAAAAAAACATGTCTCATTCTCCTCCAATTCTGTTGGACAAAATGACATGTTGTTCTAAATCTGATTATCTATTCCATCTCTCACACTAGAGGTTCACTTTAGTTTCTTTAATTAAATTTAAAATGTTTACTTGTTTATATTATTTCTGTCCATTTCTTCCTGGTAAGGATAAGTTTCTTTCCATGATCTGAAACATGCAATACAGAAACCAGAAAAAATAAAGGAGAAACATAGAGACAACATTTGCAGCTATGAAACTTCTAACACTATAATGCAATGACTATGTCGTACTCTTGTGATAAAAAATAATAGCCATGTTTACCTCGTATAATGATTGTATCTTTATCTCTGAGTATGTTTGTTTGTCAGACAGAGGGTGCACATGAGTTATTTTGACTGACTGACTTCTGAAATTAAATTCAATTGATTCCTAAGGGAACATAAACCAAATCACAGAAGGATACTCTCCCAGCTCCTGTCCACATATATATATGAACCTGTTGGGACCGTAGAAGCAGAAAAGTCGAGAAGGATGGATAATAACACGAGTATCAGTTCCTGTTGCATTCCTCAGATACGCTGTAAAAACCATTGTATGTCCTAGGTTTTGTTTTATTTCCCAAACTTGTTGCAGTGGCATGGAAACCTGGAAGTCCTGCTTCCCTCCTCAAAACCAGGTCTGCTTCTCCTACAATGCAAACATCCTCCACATCAGAACAAAAACTGAATAGTGAGACCATCAAAGTCATGCAAAGGCACCAGCTGCCCGGACACAGACCAGGACAGCAAAACTACGTACCAGAGGAGCCTTTCAGATGATTCAGGTCAATTCTATTGTACATGGAGTTGACTCACGTAACTGTGAGACCTCATTGTCCCTTTCCCTCTCTGCTTCCCTCCTTTTGTTTCATGCCATTGTTTCTAGGTAGAGATTAAAATGCTCTGGGACAAAGACCATGTCTTCCTGTGAGCTTACACAGAGTGAAGTACAAAGAAGTCCCAGTCCCGTGCGGAGCTGTGCAAACCGATGCTGCTCTGAGAAAAACAACACACATATACACGCCAGCAGCTAAACATGCACATATGCAAATATGTATACTTGAAATGTTGGCTACAATTAACATGCATATCTCTGATATTCCCTGTATAACTCTAGAGTATGAGTTACACACAGGGAGAAACAGACCAGAAGTATACCCTTGTATATCATCAACATTTAATATATTTCTGTTGCCTGTATTAGCGTAGCTCTTGAAGCTCCTGTTTCATGTTCTCTTCTTGCTTCTTGCTGGGTTAAAGTAACTTCAGTGTCTACTATGTTAATTTGTTTCTTCCTGTCTGTATTTTTTCTAATTCATGTTATAAAAAGTCCTTTTATACATTTTTATCACTACTGCTGCTCTTCCAAGGTGCAGTGAAAGTTATTTCAGCAGAAAAATACATTATTCCATCTCTTGCACCAGGGGTTTGCTTTTGTTTCTTTAATTAAATTTAAAATGTTTACTTCTTTATACTATTTTTGTCCAGTTCTTCCTGGTACAGATAAGTTTCTTTCCATGATCTGGAACACACAATACAGAAACCACAAAAATATAGAAGCAACATAGAGACAACATTTGCAGCTATGAAACTTCTAACACTATAATGCAATGACTATGTCCTACACTTGTAATAAAAAAATAATAGCTTTTTTACCTTGTATAATGATTGTTTCTTAATCTTTGAGGCACATTTCCCTTTCCTGTTTAAGAAGCAAGAAAATGAGACCCAGTACTGATGTGACATAGATGGGTTTACCCACCATACAGTGAAAAGCTGGAAACAGACTCAGGACTCCTGCTAATCCTTGGGAAGTTGAAAATCATTTGTTGCATTTTAAAACCTTATCTTATACCTTAGAATTTTTCTCCTTGAGGATGAATCCATCTGTTTCTGCAGTGTCTCCCCAGTAAGTGCTTATACAAGGGCAAGAGGGGTTTTGTACGAAGGTAGTAAAGACTGCAAGAACAAGTCTCTTGGCCATGGTGCCAAGTTTCCAAGCAGCAGTTGAAAATGTTTCCAGAATCTTTTCCTTGCCATCATGCCTTCATGACACGTAAATATTTTTCTTTCTGATCTGTACTCTTAGCTCTTTCAAATGTTTTCCCCAGCCACAGGATGCTATACTCCTTTTTGAAGTAAATGATTCAGTCAAGAATTATATTTGAGAAATACTGTGTTACTAATGAAGTACATTTCAAAAAAGCCAGAAACTTTGTTTAAACTCAGACCCATTACCAGCCGAACAGAGAACCTCCTTATGCTAGAGATATTTATTTACTAATTAGTTTGTTAAAATGAAGCACCATTTAGAGAAAAGAGCTTTGTTTGTGTCTTGAAAGTTGGAAGTGTAAATCCCAAATCCTGTAGAGTATTTCTGAGTTCGGTAGAAGAGACATTGCTATTGAATTCATGTGCACACTTGAATTTTTGGGAGAAATTAAAACAAGTAAGCACATAGATCAAAAGGAGAGGGAAAAGAAAAATCTACACCCAGCAACACTTAACTGGGGAAAACTGGCTCCTCTTTGCTTACAATGCTGTTCCTGGCCAGATCCTGTCTGTTGCATTACTTCCCTCTACCTTGATTTCCTTTTTTCCTTTTGTTCCCCTAGGTGTGTCTGCTCTTCTAGTGCTTTGGTCCTCTCCCCAGCTGTGCCTCCCTACTTCCAGGTACATCTCTTGCTGAGCATCACATTCTTCCCAAATTCTGTGAAGGCTCCTTTGTTCACAGTCCTCCTGAAAGTGCTTTGGCCTGTGTGGGTGTTGCCCTCCTGACCTAGCATTGTGAACCTGTAATCGTGGCCCTTCCTGGGGTGAAGATGCCTTCTCTGTGGGTGACTTGAACACAATAAGTAATACTCTTGTGTGTGGGGTTTAAGGGATTGAGGACCCATGGAAGTAGTCTGTCAGGGTGCTGACAAGAGGATCCTTTGGAAGTCTGTTCCTCTCCTGTCTCTGAAACCACCTTTTTAGACAAATCAGGCACTAGAGGACCAGCCAGCCCATGTGTGGCCCCCAAGACTCACCCATCATCTCTGCAGCCATGCAGCACTGGCAATGCATGCTGTACCCACACTATTGGGCTGTCTACATGTAAAAGGCTTTCTGCATTAGCCATACTGGCAATAACCCTCCACCTGAGCATTGCTCAGATCAGTTCAGAGTGGGATAAGTGGTGCTGACAGGAGACTGTTTCCGGAATAACTGCATACCCACTATGGCTTTCGTTGGCAATTTTCATTAACATGATGCACTATCCTACAGTGGAGTGGCAATTCATTCAAATCCTAATGCCAAAGAACCCCATTTTCAAGGGAAAGAGCCAAGTGCACTTCTCCCTTCTTGTCATTAAGAATGAAATAATTTCTCTACCTGCCTAAACTTTCCTGGGATTTTACTTGTTCCAGAACTTTTACTGAAAATATGTTGCTTTAATCATGTTGATTTAAATCTCTTATTTAAACAGGACTTTTACTAGATGGCATCAGGGAGTTCCAAGTGTAATAGATAAAGCTAGTGGGATCAAATAAAGTATCAACAACCAGGACATTCTGAAGAATTATTGTGTAATTTTCTTGTTAAAAGCTCCAGGAATATTACAGATTTAGATTCTCCTGAACACTTTTTTCAGTTGTGGCTTGCTGAATTTTTATGTGAAATCCAGAGGAAAAATACTGAAATACATACATCTCTGTATCACGGCATAACTCCCTATAAGTGTACATAGGTATTTTGTCTTAAAAGTTGTCTTATAAATAAAAGCAGTGCCTATTGCTATGGAAAGATAGTAAGTTTTTTTTAAAAAAATAACAGTTGTTTAGTGTCATCTATGTTGTTCTTAATTTTCCTCAGAATTTTGTTGGTAACATTTATGAGAGATTCATGGTTATCATAACAATGGGTTACTATTTACTTTTGAGAAAAAAAGACAACAGATAAAGGATTTTCTGTTTCTCTTTTCATTTGTTTGCTTTGTGTGGAGAGGAAGAGTTTAATGTATTGTACTCTCAGCCAAAACCGTTGTAAAATGTTATTGGCACCAATATCTGAAACATGTTGGAGAAAAACAAAGCTTAGGAAAAGCAAGAATAAATATTTTGCAAGAGAAAAGATAGTGGGATTTTATGTTATTAAAAATGTATTATATTCTCTGTCGTAGACTTCAATGCCTGGGAGCTCAAACTTCCAGTGGGATCAGCCTTCTGACTGGTGTGTTTAAATGTAAGCATGAAAGTAACATTGTAAGCCCTGCTTGACTATGCAACTTTAGAAGTACTCAGAAATTTCCTTGCCTGAGATGACAGAATGCTCTTCATCTTACAGGTGTGGGACACTGTAATACCTCTGGAATAAATGGAGAGGGTATCTGCCACTCCCATTTCTGTGTCAGTCTCCTGATTGCTTTGACTTGACTCTCATTAGTTAAATACATGAGTGAAGGACATCATGACAGCTGAAATGTCTTCACGACCTGGACCCAAACAGGCCTGTGTTACTCCTTCTCAGCAAAAAACTATAGCTTTTTGGAATGCTGGATTCAAACATTCAAGACAGATAGGTCTCTTGGAGACTTTCTTTGTGTTTCTGTGATTCTGCCACTTAAACAGATCAAAGTGATTTTTTATTCACTGTCCGTTTTTCAGTGCTGGATGTGAGCAGTATTTCAATCAGACCAGGTTGCCTGCAGGGAGCCATTTGCCAATAGCTTTTAGAGCCTTGCCCAGGAAAATGCTAACTCTGGGATTTGCACTTAGATTTGAAGTCCAGTTTCAGTTTACATTTACCTTCAGATCACTCAGATTTACATACTAGAGGACACTGCTCTCAGTTTTTAAACAAAATAGCAGATTAGAGAGCTGCATATTTCATGCATGGGCATTTGCTGTCTTAGGTAGAAAATACACTTCTTATCTGCAAAACTGAGATCTTATTTAGGAATCCAAACCAGTGCACAGGTCCAACTAAAGATGACCTGCTCTTTGTGCGCTGCACCTCAAAGGCAGAAGGTACCTCCAGTTCCTTGTAACTGTGGCTGAGCACTCAGAGCATTCATTTCACAACCTCCATTCATGCTGCATGTTGCATGCTGGGTAAGCACTTTTCAGGCTTGAGTTCACAACTAAATCACATTTATGCAACAAACAATGCCCAAAGGCTCAGCAGTGATGAAAATGTGCCAAGGTGAGAAGGGGATATATATACAGTGCTAGGCTTCTTGGTGAGGCTTACCACACTAAACGGAGATATGCTGCAAAGGCCAAGAGGCTAGAGAAAGAGGACTTAATGGTACAGGTAGTTAATGTGTTTTAGTTCCACACAAAACTCTGACTGACCTGATCCAGTGATGACAAGTCTTGCTTGGAAGGGCACATTGGACTGAAGCTCTCCAAGTGTCCCTTCCAACCACCACTTCCACAATTCTGAGTAAAGTGTTTATAGAGCTGAAGTTGTAGTGTCATTTGCTTTCCTGCTAAGCCTCTATGCTCCTAAACCTGGGTAAGTTGCATCAACTGCACACACTCATCTGACCTACTCTTGGCGTCGTATAGAGAGTGAGAAGAATTCATTCAAATAACTTATTTTTCTCTCTATATTACAGAGCGGAAGTAGGGAGAATAGATCAGTGGCAGGTATCCACGCTGCGGTTGTCTGACTTAGGTCAGGTGATTACTACCCCATGCTTTCAACTGAGATAAATACCACAGTATTATTTTGGTCTCTGCATTAAAACAGCATTTATAGCAGAGATTGGAAATAGTGAAACCAATATAATGAGGTGAGCACAGTGACCAAAGTCATAAAGGGAGTATATTAGTTGGTGAATGGAAATAGAATAGAATAGAATAGAATAGAATAGAATAGAATAGAATAGAATAGAATAGAATAGGTGAAATTATTTCAGTTGGAAGGGACCTACAACAACCATCTAGTTCAACTGTCTGACCAGTTAAATCACGCAGAGTTAAAATGCAGTGGCAAGAAAATCAAGGCCTTTTAATGGTATTTGATCAGTAAGAAATAACAAAAGCTTTATAGAGTTGTCCTCAGAGAGGAAGCGGAACATGTAAAACATTTTGCTGATTTAATAGATAAGTGTACATCTTGGGTGAAATTACTCTTTCTCAATGTGATATTGATCTGTGGAAACAGGAAATACTTGTGAGATTTTAGGAAAGTTTAGATTCCCAGAACTTAAGTATTTCTGAAAAAGGGACAGGGTTTGTGAGTAAGTGCTTTAATCTAACATTGACCTCGAAACATCTAGTCTTTGTCCATTATCTTGGTCACTTGTCTTCCAAAGTGTGACAAATATGAAAGCAATTTGTTGGTCAAACATAAACTCAACAAAAGTAGTCACGAGCATCCACTCAAAGAGAAAGACATTCCTATTTGGTGCCAGGATTCTGTCATCAGCATGATTGACATCTCAAAGGCAATTCCGGAAGAGGCTTTCCCAAGGTACTTAACAACAATAGAAATAACTTTTTGCCATGGTATGAGAGAACAATAATAAAAATTCTCCAGAGAGGTACTAAAATCATGAAATTCACCGACCAAGGTTTCAGAGGGACGTAATAAAGTACAAAGTAGTCTCACCATCTTTATGGAAATGGCTCCTGCGATAGGAGAGAGAGCAAGAACCACAAAGGAATAACAGCGACAAAATTCTTAAGGACTCAGAGAAATGTCAGATTTCCCTCCTTCTCTGCTGACAACTGATTACAAACAGCAAACAAGGAGGAATGAAGAGCCTGAAACATCTTGGGATGAAATGGAATTCTGACTTCCTTCCATTCTGTCTGGTACTTAAATAGAAGATCCAGATCCCTATCTTAAACCCTTTCCAAGGAAGGAAGAACTATGTTAAAACTCCATGTATTCAGAGGGTGAGTAACTGCGGATATGACAAGGGACTTCGGCATTTCATTGATTCTAAAACATATTTACTGAGTCCATCTTCACCAGGTCAATTGTCTCTGATAGCAGGTGAAGTGATACATCAGTTCTATGTAAATGAAATATTAAGGCACAGTTTCATTCAGACCACACAGTTGCTCAAGCATAGCCAGGGCACAGTGCTCGGGCACAGAACTCAAAGCTGACATTCCAACAGGTGCTGCTAAAAATGCAGCATGTTGGAAAAAATAGTAACAGGAGACCCTAATCTAGATGTCTATGTGCTCAGCAGAGACCCAGCACCCAAGGTCTTCAAAGGTGATATCAGAGGGCGGCAGGTGAGTTTTCTGGTGCTCTGGGGACTTCATCTGTTAATCTTGAACTTCACATGGAATGGAAAGAACTTGATTCAGGGGAGTGCATACTTGCATGGTTTAAGAAATGAATGTGCTTACAGAACAAAATCAAATTGGAGTTTTTGTTATTGTCTGTATAAAAAACATCTGTGATTTTTTCACTTCTTTTTTTTTCCTGTGGGATTTCCAGAAAGAAAAAGCTATTTTGGTCAAGCTGTGAAGTCTTAAACTGATGCTGTTGGGAGGAAATGTACCCGATTCGGTAATGGAACCAACAAATTGCTTTTGAGGCCTGGAAGTCCAGAGGATGAGATGCCACCACTAGAACAACCTAATAACCTAATAACCTGAGATTTCTTACAATATCTTTATCTGGAAAGTGGCCACCTCTCACTTGGTTGAGCTTACAGATGAGGACAAATTCACAGGAATCTAGTGGAAGCAGGACTGTGCATGGCTATATAGAAACTTTTACAGAGACTTTTGGATTACACGGCCTGCTAGAAAGAGTGCAGTTGGATATTTTAAGAATTCAAATAAAATCTACATGTTATCCAGAAGTTAAATACTCCAAAAGGAAGAAAGAAGATAATTAAAAACTTCTGTATGAAGTCATATAACATGGATTTTTATCCATATTACACCAAATACAACAATTGTTGGCCTGTTGTTGGCAGTCCTTACTGCTAGCAGCAGTAATTAAGGAAAAAAACAGTATCACACATTCAAAGCAGAATATTAAGTATCAAATACAGTAAATATGCAGTCACTAATAGGATGTGGAAATGCAGATTTGACTCTGAGATTTTGCTCTAAATCTTACAACACAGATTCTCAGAAAGTTGCTACTTAAGGATAAATGAAACAAAAATATTAAACCATGAGAATCTGGTAGTGAACTTGAAGAGCTACTTCATTATGTGAGAACTCACTTTAATGGTTTGTTTTAGCCAACAAATCTACCCTTTGGTGATCTTCCCAATGTGGGTTCTTTGGGAGACATACTGCCATTTTGCCTTTTATCACAAAGTTTCTACAGTGACTTGGGAGAAAAAAATCTAAAGCTCCCAGACCCTGGTTTGACATTAAATTTCTTGGTTGCCTTTCTGTAGCTCCTATTGCAAAAGCAAGATACTATGCGAAGAATACTAGCTAGGACTGTGCCACATGTCCAGGGAGACAGAAATGGATGTAGGACAGCCAAGACCATTGAAAAATATTTAAGAGGTACACCTTACCTGCATTAGATAATTATCCTGGTGAGTCACCTTGGGTGTCTCTTGGCATACTAGTGAATATAATTTATACACTAAGTTTTTGCAGAAAGAATATGGGCTTCATTTGCTTATAAAGAAAAGAAGTTGGCAAATTATCTTGAAGAAAAAATTTTTGGCTATGTTCACTAGTGTTTGCTGAAAAGACTGTGGATTTTTTTATTACTTCAGTATCTCTATGTGATCCATGCTTTCTTCCACACGGAAATGTAGCCCAATTATGCAAATTTACACACAGATGCTAACTTTTGAACTTCATAAATTTTGAACAGTTCTGGCTTCTGAAAAAGTACACAATCACAAAAGAATTTTTAAGAATTATTGGAATAATTTATCAGAGTAGGAGAGTAGGTATTAATAAACAACAACCTGTCATTGGTGTTTTCGAAAGATTCAAACATAGTTCACAATTCCACATCCCAAATATTTGTGAGGCCACCAATACTAAACCTGAGGACTGTGATTAATGTCTTGTGCTTGTTTATTTTTCCCCTGAGAATCTGAAAGGGTAAAAAAAAGATCACAACTAAACAAAAGCATATCAATAACAGGAAACTGTTGGTGAGAAATACCCCGATCTTCCTGTAAATTCACGTCACCACATTCCCCAGGGACAAAGGTGCGTGAACAGCATGGTAAATAATTATGATTTAATATGAGGCCTTGCAATGCTGTTTACAGTTTAACAACAAAAAGGAATTGTTTCTCAAGGCGCAAAATAAGCAAATAATAGAAACACATATCAATATAATCAGGAAATGATGATGTTATGTCTGGGTCAGCTGCTGAAAACAGATTGCAATCTATCAAAGTATCAACCTGATATCTCTGTGCAGACCACAGAGAAACACAAGTGATAGGAGAATCTTTTCCTGCTTTGCATGCCAGTCATCTAGTTTTGATCATTTTATGAAAGAGCTGAGGACTGGAGTCTTTCAGAGAACTCTCCACAGCTATTTTTGCATGCTGATGTTCATTGAATTTGACATTTGTGTTTGTGGAAAGCACCTGAAAGGATTTATTTCACTTCATGTTACAAAACTGAAGATAAAACTCCAAGAGAGGAGAGAATGGAAGGGATAGTAACAGCTGGTCTCTTCCAGGCAAGTTATATTTTTGAATCTAGACAGCAAATCAGGAATAATGACAAAAAAACTATGGCAGAAACACAGCAGTGAATTCCAACAGACACCAATGAAGTTTCTTAGTTTCTTGTTCAAAACGTATTTTGAACAAGAAATACAAAAATCACACAGTGAGAAATGCAAAAATCACACAGTATGTCACTTTTGCAGCAACTTTTTCCCTGAAGAAATATTTTTTCAGGGATGCCAAGGCACAATCAGCTATGTAAAACCAAACAGAACAGTGTCCTTCAACAAAGGACTAACATTGATATTAGAAGGCCTAAAACATTTATATACGTGTTCAAGTCTTCATTGTAGAAAAATAATTCCAAACCATGATTGTCAGACTTTAAAGTTAAGCAAGGTCAGCTCAGGTCAAATCTTGGATGAGAAAACATCAAGAATTTTCTTAGTGTTGCCTGAAATAGCACCAATGACTGGGGAGACTTTATGCCATCACTAGACTGAAATAAAGCATCAACACTTTATGTCTGTCAAGTGGCAGATTCTATGATTGAAAACATTCCCTAAAGCTACCAAGAACAAACTAATATTTGAAGAGCTCTGGTTTGTTTCTTTGCCTTTAGCCATACTTTTATCTTTTAAAGTAGTTTGGAGCTTAGCACCTATGTAAGTGTCAGCTCCTGCTGAATGAGTCAGCCTGTGCACAACTGTCATGCATAGGAAGTGTAGAGAGTAAACAATAAGCTTTGCAGATTCTCCTCGACTTAAAGCATATGGTTTATCAGATCCACTGCAAATTGAGGCTGTGCCTGCTGGTCATCCCAAGCACATGATTTCTACGCTGTTGTCAGGATAATGCCAATCATCTTAAGAGATGCTTGTGCTTTTATCTGTGCTCTGCAACACATTCCTCAAAGAGAAGGCTGCCAGAGACAAACAGGTTTTCTGAAAGTACTTAAGGGAACAATAGACAATAGGAGCAGTTCTATACCTCTGGGTATAAACAAGAATGAAACCCAGCTCGCATGGGATGAAAAACACCATTTGTCAAGATGTAAGTCAGTGGCTGGCAGATTGCAGATGACGTTTGAGATCTGACAGACCACTAGAGCTGGGTGGAGACATTAGAATTGCTAAAAAAAAGGCACTGTTGGGCTGAATGGAGCTATGGGTACAGTTCAGGTTGATCCTGTAAACAGTTTCAGAGTGAAATAAGGAGAGAATTTATTTATTTATGGAAAATCCAAGACAAGTAATTTTAAAAAGTTTCCAAATTTCAAATGTTCTTTTGAAATTACTCTTCAGGACAGGCAATTTGCATTTCAATTTTCCAAATATTGGATTAGGAAAAGGATTTTAGTTTAAAAGACAATAAAGCCGGTTGGCAGATAAGGTGTCTTTTTCTTCTAAGATAGGCAGGATACATAGAAATCATACATGGAGCAAGAGAAAACATCCCTGTCCTCTCCATATCTAAAATTCTTTTACCTCCTCTCTCCCCAGGTGCCTTCCTGTATGCTTTCAGACCCCAGCCCCTTGTCCTTTTGGAGAACATTGCTGGATAACAGGAGAAAGAAAGGAGGGGAATTGCTTGCCAGAGCTGGATGGGAAGGGAAGGTGGTGTCAGCAATTGAGTTGTTATTTTTGGCTTACAAGTTCTAGAAATAAATTTCTCAATTGGTGATTTGTTATGATTAAAAAACAAAGCTAAAAGACATGCTTAAAAACAGTTTAACTAAACGTAATTAGAAAACTTTTAAAGACACCTCTTCTCCCCGCTGCCCCTGAGAGATAAGAAATCAGTGTTGTTGTGATAAAATGGGGAAACTCATCTGCTTGCCATTTAGGAGAAATGCTTCAAGATGCACATGCCTATAAGCAACAAAATTGTGTTGTTTGCTTCCCAACACTGCTGAAAATGAAATAAAGGTACGGTTTATAGATCTAACAAAATATTTCATTTAACCCCTTTTTTTTACCACTTTTTTCTCCGGGTAGACTCAAAATATTTCCCCCTCAATTTCTATTGATTTAGCCCCCAATTGAAAAATAAAATCAGTCACACCATTCTATAAGCAATGACCAAGAAACAAGTAGTTTAGGGCTAACTGCTTCTTTTTGACAGTTCTCAGTGTTTTCAGAAAATTGTTGACAAGAAAAGATAAGTTTAATCTAAGCATGACTTTCCACTATTGCAAGAGCAATATGTCTGCCTCGCATACCTCTTAACAATTACATAAAATACCTACTGAACTTCACCTAGGTACCAAAAGACCCCTAAGAATTAGACGAGGACTGCATATGTGTTCCAATTTACATTTGGAGAAGCCAATATGAGAAGAGGAAATGAGTTATAAGAAAAATTAGGAATGAATCATATTCACATTGGAAAATGAATGATATATAATACTCTTAAGATTTTGATCTTTTGTCAAGAACAGTAGGTAACATTTCCTGGAGTTTACCAAAATATTTGCAGAAAAATAAACATATCCCTATCTCAACAAGTGCAAAGTTGAAAAGTTACTTATAAAGAATTGTATCTGTATTTCTGCATCTCTATTTCCTATTACTCTCGCTGGTTGCTTATAAGGTTAACAAGATGAAAAGCAAGGGAGGAGCTCTCTTTTTCCTATGGGAAGTCTCTAGAATTAAACCCCAACATGCTATGTTATTCAATTAGCTCACTGGAACAATCCTTTCTCACAATGGTTACATGCAACAACACCAACCCACATGCTCCGATAATGTAAATCAGCATCGCTGCACTCACCAAAGCAGAACTGAGACACACTTCAAAAGTGTTTTTTTGGCTGATATTGCTGTAGTGTCTGTTACACTGTTGCCCATGTGCCTATTCTTGCTAGCCAGTGTATGCAAGATTCCACAGCTACTCTGATTTCACAAATAGAAACAGGTGGTGACTTTGTGTTTTTTTCGGCAAAGGATGACCTTTTGCTGCAAGTCCTTCCACTGAAAATTAACATAATAAAGGAAGTGTTAAATAGTCAAAATAACATAATTGCTTGGCCTGATTATCCAAAACAGCAGCAACTTGGGAATATTATGTTCCAAGACTAATATAAGATGTTAAGATCATTGGTTAAGATGTCTACAACTTTTAAGTCCATTTCTCAGCAGATGAACAGGATGCGTGTATTTGGAATTGGAAGGAGATTCTGAATGCTCAATGCCTTCAGTGGAAAGTATTGGAAACACAAAGGAAATCCTTTTTTCTGTCAGAGGATGGAAGGCTCAGCCATGCACGCCCTGCACGGTGATAGAGTCGAAGGAGGAGAATAACAGAACAAGTAAATTTCTCCCTTTGTCATCACTTCCCTCTTGAGGACTGCTATGCAGATGGTGGAATATCCTATAAAAAAGATTATGTATCAGTGAAAGTAATGATTGTAATGGTTCTGTTTCTGAAGTCACACTGTATTGAGAGAATTCTGAGCTGTTGCAAAATACAACTCTGAGGCTGTTCATACTGGTAAAATTCCTGTTTGACTATCAGGTGGAGGCTTAAAACTAGCTCTGTGAGCAAATATTAAGGACATTTTTACAATAGATGGATTATGATAGTCAAAGCAGCAGGTACTTGTGTACTCAAAGAGACTTGGATCACTATGCTCCATAGGGAGCTCATTTTCTGCTTCTAATTATTTTCATTGGATTGCACTGCAGCTTATTTAAAAAGAAATAATCTTCCACACCATATTTAAGGGAAAAATGACTATCTGCAACATACCGCTATTCAAATGTCAGCTATCAAATGACTAATTCTATTTTTCCTATATGAAAAAACTGCTTTTACACAAAGGAACAGAGCTGATTGCTTTCCTTCAAAACTCTGTACTATTTAAGAACTAAAAAAAAAATTCATTTGTTCTATCCAACATTAAATTTTATAAATATCAATTTTACAGCCCTGAAGTGGAGTCAGGACTGGGTTGGAAAAAATTACAGAGACCCATAAAATGCATACCAGTGGGTTCTCTTGGTCAGCAGTTTTCAAACGCTGCAGTTGAATTGAATTCAGTGGTGCCACATCAGTAGGAGGCAGGAGGGAGTTGGGCACTATGTGGGCACTGTTCATCAGGAAACACTCACACAAGTAGTTAGGACTGAGATCTCATCACAGGAATCTTATTAGAATTGGCTGACCTCTTAATGAGAAAACTGGGACAACACTAGGAAAGCAAAGCTTTTTCTACTTTTAGGATGCTTTAGTCCATGTCTACCTCAAAGAGTTCTCATCGGTACCACAAGATCATACCTGCCAGGAGAAGCAAGAGTGCCTCCAGGAAATTGCACAGATCAGTGTGCTGTGAATACAGACCTGAGCAGAATGCAAAGGAGATGCATGTCTATTTTCCTCATGTGCTGGGTAAAAAGAGTAAGGAATCCAAAATAAACTAGACATGCCGTGCTTAAAAGCTAACGTATTTGCAGAAGAGGGATGGCCAGATTATGTAGCAACAAAAAGTGTGGTTCTTCGGTGGAAAGAATATAAATCTAGAGCCTTAGAACATCACACTTCACTATTAAGCATAAAAAGGAGGGGAGAGAAGCTCCCCTCTTTTGAAGGGGGACAGAACTGTGACTCGGAGCTCAGTGGTCAGCCTATGAAATAGTTATAAATTCTCTGGATTACTCTGATTTTAGGGAAAATACTGAGAGACTGTAAAAATATCTGGCCATATTTCTGCTCTCAGTGCTAACTCAGGTTCACTTGTGTGATGCAGCTGTCCAGTGAAGGTGAGCCTCCAGGCCCAGTTACTGTTTTTGTCCACCTCTTCACTAGACTGCTCTTACTGGAGAGCCATACCTAGATTTTAGACTGCCACTGCAAGTTGAGAGACATGGTCTCAGACAAGGGCACAAATTTTACTAGAGCCGATGGTACTAATACCAGGTTGGGGAGAGCTGGAAAGTGTAGGGAAAGTCTGATCTGCTCAGATCTCTCACTCTTAAACTGCTGAAGAGAGAAGCAATTCTCATCACAGCAGAACCCTGAAGAACCAGTTGAAGAACAACAGCACTATGTTTATCTGAGATGATCAGTAATATCTGGAAGGAGAAACTAGCTCTCACAATATATGATAGAGATTTTGCACTGAAAGATATTGTAGATGAGCCCTACAATTACCTGAGATTGGTTAGGGCCTGAAATCATATTTTTTGTCTTACAAGCAGCCCTTCTTAAGCATGTACTGTAAAGGGAGAGGCTTGACGTGTCTCGGGCATCTTACTGCTATCTGTGTTTTTTGCACTGACTTCTCCTAGATAAATAACAGTAAGGAAACAAACTTTCATCAGTGATCAGTCTAAAAAAGATACACATGAATAACATATGATTAGAGAGATAGAAAAAAACCCAGAGTGACAACACTGCTGATATTAGAGCTCCGAACGAGTCTGAACATGTGGCTCGGCAGACATGCAGTGAGATGTGGGACTATGTGCACTACCACTGGGTGGGCAGTGGTTGAGTTTATGTACTGCCGACAAAGAAGGCAGGAAAGTATCTCCCATATAGTAGTCTGCAGACATACTACCTGGAGTAGTGAAGACACTCCAAAAATAGTTATCACTGATGCAATTTACAGATGGGAAAGTCTGTAGCTCATGATGGTTTCAGAGTACATCTTCCTCTCTCCTAGCTCCTACAGGGCCACCCAAACCACTGAAACATTCCTTGGTAGTAACAGCACTGCATGAACTGGCTCCAGTTCAGCTGGTCTGGACAGCAGAGTGGGATACAATAACGAGGCTGCTTCCATAATGCAATTTCAGGGTTGAAATACCACACATGAGAACAAAGTATTCACACCAGGTTTATCAGGGCATTAAGCGATCTGCCAGACAGGATGAGCCAAATATGCCTGAAGTGTTAAGAGGCAGCTTTGCAAACTGACACTTTCTTTCTTAAGGAAATTAATGGATTAAATACTAAAAAATTCTTGCTCTTCTTTGTGTAAGGAACTGTCCTGGCTGGGAAACACTGGGGAACTTGGTTGGAGGACCTTAACCACAGAGTAACAAAAACTAAAGCTAGGTAAGGACTTGTTCTCTGAGTCTGCAAAAATTGTAGCTATCAGGAATCAGATTTTACCGATGATCAAGTCACCTTGAGACTTGTCATGTCTCCATGTTTCTATGTGTAGTAGATACTAAAATTTTTAGACTAAGTTCTGGTCCTGTCAAGCTCAAAGCAAATCCTTCTTGTGTTACTAGGCCTTTAGGTTAGTACTATTATTTGCCTTTTCATTCAAGGTCTTACATCACTGACTTTGTGGCATCTGCCTCATAAAGGACACTTGCTTTGATGTTTTTTTCTGTTGCCTTCGCTCAAAATCCCTCCCGTACTTTCCCAAGTCCTCTTATCCAGTGCAATGTTCCCAAGCATCTGTGTGCCAAGCTAATTATGTCCAAATTCTAAGGAACAGAGAGCCACAATAATGAGCACTGTATCCTGTGTACTTCACAGGTTATAGGTTGCCAAGAGAGGTGTGGTAAACCTTGCTGCCGCACAAGGTCCACACCAGCCCCAGCTGTCGTCCACACATCTGGCATAGGGAAGCACAGGCGCTAGTCCAGCACTTCCTATCAGGCTGAGCCATCAGTGAGAGGTCGCTGTCAGACAGCACAAAGACAGAAAGCTGGAGTCTCTTGAGAGCAGTACAATGATGGCTATCTCATGCGCCAGCTGTTGTGGTTGTCCCCTCTGTTGCCAAATTTGAAGTAAATGGTTCTTCCCTGGATTTGACAATCTGGCCCACGGACTAAGGCAGACCTTCTGAAGGAAAAAGGTCTCAGATGAGGTCTTTCTGTGACTACATGTGGATGGCTGCATATTATTCTTGTCACTTGTGTTATGGAAAACAGTTTGAGCCCAGAAAGGGAGCAAAGAGAAGGCTGAAAAGAACTATGAGGGTACTAAGAACCTAATTTGTAAGAGGGGGCTAGATAGACAAGCTAGGCTAGTTCAGCCAGGGCTGAGGTGAAGAAGACTACCATCCACAAATATGTTAAGGAAAAAAATTCAGCACCAAGTGTTTGGTAACTGTTTAGATTAAAGAGCAATGTTGGCACAAGAGAGGTATCAGCTGCCCATAAAGATCTTCAGCTGAAAATCAGAAGTTTCCAAACTATTAGAACAATCAAGTTCAGGGGCAGTTTTGCAAAGAGGTACAGGGCAGGAATAAGATCAAGACATCTGAATGTTTAAGATAGTGTTCAATAGATGAATAACACTAACTATTACATGAGATAATGTCTGCAGTAGCTGGGAGGGGGAACTTAATAATTTAGGTGGTCCTCTCCATTCTATGTTATTATGCACCCGCAGCCAACATTATTCTGTATCCATGGCCAACAGAAAAGAGAGGATCTTATTACTTCTAATGGAAGTGCTTCAATATGAGCAAAACAGTCAGAATCATAAAGGCTGTGAAAATAGCTAGTATGAGCCAGAGACAACTTAGCAAGTGCAGCACCACCTGTGTAAGATTGATGCAAGACAGGAATCCAATCCAGATGTAAAAGCTACTATCAACAGAGGATATTGATTTACAGGAAGAGTCAGCTTTTTGCATAGCAATGATGTGAACTTACTACAGCTGCAGTTTGATAAGTAGTCTCAAATGCAATGCCATACAAAAGACATTTGCAAATGCATCTTTTAATATAAGCAGCAGGAATGAGACGTGTGAGTATGAGAGCAGGTGGGCTGTAAAGAGATCACTCACTTCTAGAGATGTTAAAGGCAGCACATGAAAAAAGCACCAGATGCTCAACCAGAATATTAACAATGACACTGAGGTCAGTTCTCATTAACCCAGGATTCACTTGGAGAAAGAAAGATGTATTCCCGTTACTGTAAGAATCTGAACTGTTTGAATAGGTAAATGAGAAATACAGATCAGTGTGGATGAATATAACAGATTTTCACAGGGAGTAAGGGACTAAACAAAGAAGACTGAGTTGCAAACAAGAATCAGGAAGTAATTGATTAGCAGAAGTGGCATAAAAAGCCTGCTGAAGTCCAAAAGGATGAGTAAAACTGTATAAATCAGTGCAGGAGAGCAGCAGAGTGCATCAGAAAAAAAACCTCAAAACTGTATGTGTTTTTTTTTTTTTTGCTGTTTCACTAGAGCATTCTTATATACATTGTTTGTAAATGTGCTGTTGCAGTGTCAGGTCCCTAGACAGCCTCTAAATGAGCCATTTCACAGAGTGAGATGTTTTTCACAAAACCTAAGAACTTAAATTCTGCAAATGTCTTGAGGGAGACCACGTGCCACTGCTCTGGAAATGAGGCCCTTTCCAAGGAGTTGCTTTTCTCTCAGTGCTCTTAAGCCAGGAGCATGAAAGCGTTTTCTTTAGCACCATCCCTTTGAGCTCCTCTGTCTCCTTTGACCTCTACAAAAGCCAAATTCCAGTCCCCCTGTGCTAAGACAACTTGCATAGTTTTGCTGTAACTGTGTTTCTGTTTTTTCTTTACTGGCCTTTTGGCTGACTGACAGTTGTTTTGCTTTGGCAGATGGGATGAAGATCTGGTTCAAGACTTCCAGTTCTGACAGATTATCTCTGAAGAATCTTCTGGAGTTGTAAGCTTTAAATTGCTTCCCTTAAAAGAAATAGTCTGAGACCTGCAAATATATTTGCAGAAAAGAGGACACTAAACTGCAACACTTAACCCTGAACTTGGGGCAGATTAATATTTCTTTTAAGGCCAGTGTGACAGCTCAGACTCTTGCATGTATGTGTTATTACCTGGGATAAAAAAACACATGTCCACATGCTGAAACTGACCAAACAAGGACAAATAATACATGCTAAGGCTATTGCATTGTTCAGTGCACTTCCTACATTTGGTTTAATAATTGTAGCTTGATTTTAATAACACTATACAAACTAACATATTCATTATTGTATTCTGTAAACTAAGGAACTGTGTTGCTAAGAAATGATGAGAGATCGAGCTGTAACTAGCAGAGATGACACGGAGAACATCCCATATTTGTTAGCACGTATCCTACAGGAAATAAGGCACAGTCTCTATACCATGGCAAGATCATAATATACATTCATCTTCTTCATGGCTTGTCTTTTCTAAAACTCTATTGCTTTAGCAGAAAGAACAGCCTTTATTAGTGTAATTGATCAGCCATGATACTTCAGGCATGAACATGAGGACAGCAGGTCAGACAGCAGGTCCTTCACTGCATAGGCTGCAGATGTAAGCACAGCTGCGAACTAATGTAATGTGCCTTATCCACAGGAAAAAAAAGAGAAGGAGGAGCATGCCTAAGCCTTCACCACATGGACAGCTCCAGGGAGAGAACGCAGTATCTGGCCTGCCTACATGGCTGTGATTTTCCTCTTGCCCTTCTAACATTACTAGACATCTCCATTGGGTTGGCCACATAAGCAGCCCAGTAAGTAGGATCACTTAACAGCTTTCTTCTCAAAGGTACACTATTTCTATCCAGGTAAAGGACACCACTAACCCATCAGTGTCATCCCACCAATTTCTTCTCTAGATCCTCCAACAGTCAGAACATCTTCCTCCTAGTAGCAGCTGCTTTAGGCTTGCACATTATGATCTCCAAAAGCACACATTGCTCTTTCAAATACCTACTGTTTTCAAAATTGTTAAAGTGGCTAAGGAACATACATGGACGAGTGTCCCACAATTTGTGGGATGCACCTAAGCACTTTTGGAAAAACTTATAGTCATTACAATTGTGTAGCCTGAAATTCAAGATACTGAGCACTGACAGCTATCATTGACTTCAGTAAAATCCATGTTTCTAACTTGAAAACTCTTCACCACATGGTCTACATTTAAGTCTTCAATGAAGGATCACAAGAAGAGCACAGATTTTGGACAGCAGGGACCTTTGAAATTAAATTACAAGAACAATAATGTAAGAGATTGTTTTACTCCATTTTGGATGCTGAATTTAAATATACTCTTTACTAAAAAAAATAACCCCCTTATTAACAATTGCCTTTTGAAATTCCCCTGGCTCACTCAATTAATCATTGGAAAACTCGGAATTTAGAAGTCGAATGCTGTTTGATCCCATCTGAATTGAATGACTCTCTTATTTTCCTCAGAAGCTCTATTTGAACAACACTTTCATTTATAAGGCACTATTCACTTAATAAATTGTTAGAGGAAAAGATTTTCCTGCAGCCTCAGGACTCCCTCTAGTGTCATTACAGCCAGGCTCTTTGGGGATATGTACGTACCACTGCAGGTTTCTGTTTGCTTTCAATGAAGACTTCAGAACATACATCCGTAACTTCTTAGTTGTATCTGAGATGTTAAGAAGCTTCAGTCCGCTACACTGCCCCTCTGTGCAGGAAATCCAAGTGCTAAATTAAAATAGAGGTGTCATATTAAAATGTCGTTCTAATGCAACAAATGTTGGGTTACTACTGCTTTATATAAAGACTATTAATTTCTTCTATTTAGCTGGAGATATTTACATTATTAGCATAGGGCCTCTCTTGACTTCTTGCAGCCACTGTTCAATCTTTCCCATCAGAATTACTCAGGTGTGGCTTATGAGCATCTGTTACTTAAATGGCAATTCCAGCATAATCTAACTACAACAAAAGAAATCTCATACAAATTGTTTCAAAACAAGTGGAGAGTTTTGTTTGGTTTTACATTGGTTAAAAGCCTATGGGAATCCTAAGGGAGTTTTGGCTGCAGCAGCAATTTGCAACAGAGTATTGTTGGTTAACAACTGAATGGAAAATAATCTCTAAAGTGGTTTCTGTTACCACACAAAACTCCTTTCTTCTCAGTGAAGCCTTTCTCTGACCAAATCCAATAAAAAGAAACTGATGTGTAGTGTGTTATAGTGGTCAGTAACACCACACATTCTGCTTTAATTAACAGACTGATTAGCTGTCAGATGCAAACAAGCAGATCTCCATCATTAACAGGGAAGTAATTGTCAACTAGCGAGATAATTTTTTCACATTTTCACAGAAATACTTAGCTCTGAAGTTGACTACTGGATATGCAGCTGGCATACAGGAACCATCTTACAGAGGAGGAAGAAAGAACATAAATGAGAATATTTTACGTACTGAATTTCTGACTGTCCGACCAGATTTTTTTTTGTGTAGGAAACAAGTTCTGTCACACTTTCAAGACATAAGAAATCCTTGAGTAATAAAACCCAAAGATGATAAAAGCACCCAATATCTTTCCCTGGGAACTGCAGAAACAAATGAAAATTCGGATTTACACTTCTTAAAAAACCTAAACCCTGCTGAAAGTAAGTAGGACTCAGGTCTACTGAATTGACTTAAGAAAATGTGGCTTGAAGTGAGCGGCCACTTAGACCTTTCTGAAGATGACACATTTCTCTTCTCAGAAGCCTCTTAATGTTTGTTTGAAATGACCATGGAGATTTCTGTCTGAGTCACAGGATCATAAAATGGTTGAGGTGAGAAGGCACATCTGAAGATTGTCTAGTCCAACCCTGCTCAAAGTACAGGCATCTACAGCAGGTTGCTCAGGGCTGTATTCTGTCAAGTTCTGAATATTATCGAGGATGGGGTCCCCACATCCTGTCTGGGCAACTTGTTCCAGTTCTTGATCACTCTCAATACGAGGAAGACTTTTCTGTTTAAATGAAATTTCCTGTATTTCAGTTTGCAAGCATCAGCTCTTGTTTAAGGAAAATACTAGTTCAGTGATTGCTGAGTTACTTGCTAGAGTTACATATAATACATTAATTGATTGATTACATTTTTGTGACTGTATCAGTGTAGGTACAATGTGAAATAAATTCTAACTTTCACATACCCTAAAATAAATACATCACATTCCCAAATTTCATCCTGCACCATGAATCTCTAGGTATTTAAAAAAAAAGTCTCATTCTTTTCACAAAAGTTTGGTTGCTCTCTACCCAGTACTATACCTCCAACTGCATCATTGATTTGTTTTCCCTCTCTCTGAATGCAGACCCCCAGTGAGCAATCTGGTCCAGCATGGAAGCGGCCCTGCTTCCAGTGTCCTGCATGTAGCCTCAATCAATCCTTGCATGTGATACCAGGGCTCTTGCACTCCCTAGCCCAGTCTTGATGCATTTAGCGTCAAAACACCTTGTATGTGTATAAACTCCCATTTATTTACCTTCTGCCTCACATCCAAGCATTATGCTGCACTAATTTTTTCCTAATGTGGTTTTGAATATTAAGAAACTTGAGGCCTACAGTGCAAGTGATGCTGTCCCTTTTGAGATGTATCCAAGGACTCTTAGAGCAAAATTCTCTGCGCAGGGTTAGAGAAGCCAAATACTCACAGGTGAGGATATGTTAAATCAGGTCTGTACAACACATGAATGATGCAAAGGCAAAACTTTTCTCCAGGCTTCCCCACTGCAGCACAGCAGTTTCCCCTGTTGTGCACCTGGAGGTCTGCTTTTCCAGCCTCAGTCATATTATGGAACGTTATTCTGTATTAAACCCTCTTTTTTGGTTCTTCTTGTTCAAATCTTAGACTGATGCTTTTTTTACAATTACTTTTCTAGATTTTCACAAATCTTTGAGTGCCAGTTTGAAGAGAATTAAATTTATTAAGCCTTTGTCTTTCAGATCCTTAATAAAGCTCTTAAGCGCTATCTGGATCAAGATCACTCCCTGTGATTTTCCTCTGGGCACAGATCCACCCTCCCGCCACATATATTATTATTAAAATGTAAAGACAGCAAAGCCTGCCAGAAATTGCTAAGGAAAATCTAGACTAAGTGATGACTACAAACCTCAAAGGAAGAGAAGAACCAGACGACTGACCCAGAAAAGAGATTCCTGCCATCACCATTTTTCATCTTTCTGCAGTTTTGGAATATTATCTCGTTTACTTACTCTGCTTGCTTAGTGTCAGATTTCAGGTCACAAATTCCAGTCCTATGTGTAAGGGACTAACAAGTTAAAAAAATAATTGACCTATTGAGAGGCATTGCAATGCACTCTGCCAGCTGATAACATCAGAGAAAACTTTATGCCTGCAAGGCTGTTCCTGGCAGTGATGATGTATGTAACTAAGGCATGTCTGCATATTTAAATTAAATACAATAAGTGGCTTATACATGAGCAGTCCAAGTGTGGTCTTTAAAATATTTTCTAAACTGAAATCTTGTGCTTTCATGCACAGGATGCCAATGATGAGGTGTGAAACACAAAACTTTGCCTAACGTAGGTCCTGTAGCGGTTGTAATCTCCCTCTATGTTACAAGATTCCTCCATGAAGAGCTATAATGTATTTCTTTATGCACAGTACACAAACGCTGTAAAAGATGGGGCATCTCCAGAGCAGCCCCCTCCTGCTGCCAATCCAGATGCTGAGAGGCTTTACAGTGGTGGGTGACTGACCATGCTGTGAATAGCACCCCAACAGTGCTCACCTACTGCAGAGACAGAACCATGGCCGAGGGCAGAGTCAAGTCTGTCCCTGATGTGGGAGGAAGCCCGTGGGTGCTCTGCAGCCTGCATCCTCAGAGGTTTTTAAGATGCAAGCAAATGACACCTTGTGCAGCCTGGCCTGGCCACAGTGTAACTGACGGCTTGTTTGACCATTTTGCGCCAGCCCTTCTGCTGCCCCAGAGGGGTGGTTCAGGGCTGTAGGGCCGCTCGCTGCCCCATCTCCTGCCCAGGCCGGTGGCCTGCATCAGAAACGGTGTGGCCAGCAGGACCACAGAAGTGACCGTGTCTCTGTACTTAACACTGGCGAGGCCACACCTTGAATATTGTGTTCAGTTCTGGGCCCCTCACTATAAGGACACTGAGGTGCTGGAGTGCCTCCAGAGAACGGCAACGGAGCTGGTGAAGGGGCTGGAGATCAAGGCTTATGAGGAGCAACTGAGGGACCTGGGGTGGTTTAACGTAGAGAAAGAGAGGATGAGAGGAGAGGATGAGGGGAGGCCTTGTAACTGTCTACAACTGCCGAAAGCAGGTTGTAGCAAGGTGGGTGCTGGTGTCTTCTCCCAGGTAACAAGCGATAGGACGAGAGGAAACAGCCTCAAGTTGTGTCAGAGGAGATTTAAATTGGATATTAGGAAAAAATTATTTGGTGAAGCACTGGAAACGGCTGCCCAGGGCAGTGGCGGAGTCTCCACACCTGGAGGGGTTCAAAAACCGCCTGACCGCGGCGCTGCGGGACACGCGTTAGGCTGGACCGGGAGATCTTTTCCAACCCTAAGGACTCCGGCCCGGAGCGGGAGGGCGGGCCCGGGAGCAGCCGCGCCGCGCGGGGGGCCGGAGGCGGAGGGAGGGGGCCGTGCCGGGGCCGCTCCCACCGCTTGTGCGGAGGTGGCGGTGCCGGGCCGGGCAGCGCTCCGGCCCCGCCGCGGCATGGCGGGCGGGCGGGGCCGCCGCGGGCCCGTGGCGCTGCTGCTTCCCGCGCTGCTGCTGCTGCCGCTGCCGCTGCCGGGCGCGCGGGCGGCTCTCGCAGGTAAAGGCTGCCCCCGGAGCGCCGCCGTGGCGGGGGGCGGTGCTGGCCGGGCCGGGGGCGCTGGGCCGAGCCGGGCCGGGCGGGGCCGCTGGGCTGAGAGGGGGCGCTGGGCCGAGGGTGCAGCGGCGGCCGGCGGTTCTGTGGGGGAGGAGGGGCCCCTCCGCCAGAGCGCTAGGCCAGCGTGAGCCTGAGCGCTGCCCGTTCCTGCCGCAGGGACAGGGCACTCGCGTGGGCCAACTAATAAAAACGAACAAACGTACCCCAAGCAGTGTGGATTAAACCCCTTTTAAATTTTGTTTACCGCGATAACTGCAATTGGACTGCGTTCGGCTCTGGAGTGCCCAGCACAGGAAGGACTTGGACCTGTTAGAGCGGGTCCAGAGGAGGTGATCAGGGTGCTGGAGCACCTCTGCTATGAGCACAGGCTGAGAGAGTTGGGCTTGTTTAGCCTAGAGGAGAGAAGGCTCCAGCGAGACCTCATAGCGGCCTCCCAGTACCTGAAGGGGCTACAAGAAAGGTGTGGAGGGGGCGCTTTGTCAGGGAGTGAAGGGGCGGGACGAGGGGGCACAATTTTAAGCTGAAAGAGGGGAGATTTAGATTAGATACTAGGAAGAAATTTTTTACTGTGGGGAAGGTGAGGCATCGGAACAGGTTGTCCGGAGAAGCCACGCATGCCTCATTCCTGGAGGTAATCAAGGCCGGATGGGATGAGACTATGAGCAACTTGATCTAGCAGAAGGTGTCCGAGCCCGTGGCAGGAGGGTCTGACACCAGAGGATCTTTAAGATCGCTTCTAAACCAAACCATTCTATGATTCTATGTCACAAGGAAAGTGCTAAGGCACTTGCAAAAATATTCCCTGTGCTTCCTTCCCCTGCTTTGGCATGCATGCGAACTAGCAGTTCCAACGTTCAGCGTCAGCCAGCAACTGTCTGGGTTTTGGTATCCAGATTCAGCTGTCTTGTATCTGGCTTTTCAGACACACCAGAGGCCTGCAGTTCTCCCTGATGGTGATGTATGTTAAAGTGCAAGTTGCAGGCAGCCACCAAAACCATGAGCAAAGCAAAAAACTTAAGTTTGAAATATCTTTTTCTTCTTCTGATAACATATCTTCGAGTCAAATATACTTGAGGCATGTGAAGTAATGATTCGGTCATTCTGAAAAATGGTTCCAGCTGCGTACCTCAGCACAAATGAAACATGCAAAAGCTACAAAGTCAGTGTTTGTAGAGCATTTTAGGGAATTCTCTTTGGAGAGACTGGCATCTCTTCTGGTGGTGCATTAGTTGAAGTCTGGGGCCTGAATACAAAGCTATGTTACCTGGAAGCAGCTAGAGAAATGGTTTGGTTCTGTGAGACAGCCTTAAACATGTTAGCGTGGAAGGTGAGCCCATGCAATAGTTGCAAATGTACTCTGAAATCCCCTATCCTGCCTTTTTTTTTTCTGGCAGAGGACTGTAAGCTTGTTAAGGAGGTACCTGGAATTTGATACTTTTTCACGAATGTTCTCTCCCTTTTTAATCTATCTGCACTTGAGCTATACAATCACAGTAAACAAGGCTTTTAAAAGTTATTAATATCACAACAGCTTATTTATACATAGGCTTTGAACACTTGTTTCCATCATTCAAATCCTATCCCAAGGGAGAGTCTTCCTGTTACATTTGTGTTGAAGGACCTGTGTATTCCATCTTAGTTACCGAAGAAGCTATTTGGTACTCGAGGCATCTCTCATTGTTTGCCTAGCATCTAATGCGTGAGGACACTTCATGAGGCTTCAGGCTGTACTTGCAGGTAGCTTGAAAGTATTTTTACTATGTAGGAACTTGTCTTCATCTCAAGATTCCACAACCCCTCTGGCTCTCAGTAGGGCGCCCTGAAAGGCTTGGTAGTACAAAATAAACGTGCCATTACTAAAACCACAACTACTCACTTTTGAGAAGAGAGGGACAAAGGCAGAGTGGGAGGACAAAATTATACCACGTTGGTTTCTCTGCAGCCCTTAAGTGAACCCTCACAGAATGTGCTTAAAAATCTAATCATTAGTGTGGAAAAGTCTGCTCTGCAAGGTTACTCCTTTTTCACAGAGAGAAACAGGCTGCACTCTTAGCCTGAGCTTCTACTTTAACATCCGAAATAGAGTGTCAAAAACATACCTCACCTCAATACAATAAGGACATTGAGTTGCTGGAGTGTGTCCAGAGATGGGCAATGAAGCTGGTGAAGGGCTGGAGAACAAGTCCTGTGAGTAGCAACTGAGGGAACTGGAATTGTTTAGCTTACAGAAAAGGAAGCTGAGGGCAAACATTACCACTCTCTACTGCTTGTAGATTGTAGTGATTGTGTTCTCTTCTCTCAAGTAAAAAGTGATATGGCAAAAGATTAACATCAGATGGTCCAGGACAAAATGTCCGCTTTTCAAAAGCTATGACACCGGATTCATTTTGAGATCACTCATAACATGGTTTCAGACTGAAGTAATTCTAAAGGTGTCTGCTCTAGAGAACATGATTCCTGTACTGTATTAATATGCTTCTTAGCTTGGTGGGTATTGAAGCAGAGATCACGCCAAGGCACTGTAGGTGGTCTTGGCCCAAGATCTCATTTAGTGCTGGAACAGTGCCTAGACTGATGTTGGGTTTCTTGTCCCACCTTCAGTGATAGATTCTTACTCTGAAGCGGTTTATGTAAAGCAAAAGCTTTAAATTCTTTTCCTTTTTCTTTTCCAGGAGCTGCATTAGTGTAAGCACCAAACTATTTCCTGGTGGCACACTGCAAAATATTGACTCTACTACTTAATTTCTAGGTATTCTAAATTGTACTTAGTAATTAATGGATAAGTTTGTCATCTTTCTGCTCAATTGCTTCCCCCCAAATCCACTGCTTTTCCCTCATGAAAATTGGTCTAATGAAAGTAAAAGTTATTTTCAAGTTCCATCAGCTGTCATGAGCTGATTCAGAAATTCACCTATGAAATTTGGAGGCTGTGTTACAGTGATCATAATGAAACTTTCAAGACATTAACATCTGTGAAAGTTTCGGTTTTCATTTGTTAATTTCTGAGGATCCACACTGATAAAATTATAATTAAATATTTTACTTACCAGTTCCGTAGAGGTGAAAGGATGTAATGTAGGAAAATGACTCTAGCAGCTTCTTGGAGTCTTGGAGTAGGGTGAGGAGAAAGGTCAGTCTTCTCGAGGTGAATCCTTCTTTATACCTGTAGCATTATATTGATGTTCTGATATTACTACAATCGCTGAAGGAAATGGAGTAATCTGTTGATAAAGACATTATTCAGACAGCTGAATTATGCTTGCTGTGGTCTGCAAAAGACAGTTTTTCTGTGCCTTGTTTGCTGAGATGGAGGCTGGAACCTCCTCTCCCTTACGTGTATTATTTGGTCCAAAGCACTCTAGGGACAACTCCTGTAGTCCCTCTGTGCAGTGCATAGAACAGTGACGGCCCTGGGTACTGCTGTAATATGAATTTACCATAATATAACAATTACAAACTTTTAATCTGTTTCTTGGCTTCCTAGTAAAATGTAGTCCTCACTTACATTGGGATTTTGTCTCCAATTCTGTTATTCCAATACGTGCTTTAAAAAGGGAGGTCTTTGTTAACCCCACAGTAATAACATTTCTATGTAGAACAAATGGCATTGATTCTCTTACTGTATAGATTTCATGTAAGACCTGTAAGGTATATCAGACCCATTTGGTAGAATCTTCTTTTGTGCTATAAGTAAACTGTTGGGGAAGAATTCCTTTTTTTTGCTGAACTTGAAACCAATTTTTCTTTGCACACTAGTGACTGTTTCTTTGCAAGATACATGTACCTCAGTAATCTAAAAATCATTCCTTTATTTCTCTGCATACTTACTATAACACACTATTACATTGCATTTGGCTGCAGAGTTTGCTGAAATCTTACTCTTGGGAAAGCCACCTAGAAATTCTATGCAAATGTTTACATACTGTTAGTGACTGTTTCATGAAACAACTGGTTAACGAGACCTTTGCTTTGGTAGTCTAATGTGCAGAATCCAGTTCAGAGTCTGAGTTAAAGCCATACTTAATAAGAGTCATCAAAGTATGTTAGATTCAGCAGAGGGACAGCTAATCTAGAGGCAGAAGTAATTAAACCTCAAAAGCCCTCTGTAGTTATGCTTAATTTTAGAAAGAACTGTGTTAAAATGAGTAATTTGTCTCAGAATGAAACTAGAAGCTGCAAAATATAGATTTACCTTATGGCATTCTTAAAGGATTGTGTTTGAACACAGCTGAAAGCAGCATAAACCCTGACAGAGATGATGTATAAATGAGAGGCCTGAAAAAGAAAAAAAGTCAAGGATCAGCTAGCTGAAGGAAGCAAAGCTTTTACTAAATCCTTCTTAAATACATCAAGAATGAAAACCCTGCAGAGGGTCTGTGCAGCCAGTTGATTAAGTTAGCAGAATCAAAGAAGCACTCAGAAAGGGCATGGTTGCTGGAGAGAAGCTAAACGAAATTGTGTTTACTGCTAATTGGGAAGATTCCCACACTGAAGTTCCCTTTTCTGGGGGTAACGAGAGGGGTTGACCTAAAAATCTCAAGAATGAAATAGCTTACTTGTTAGGGGTAATATCTGATCTCATGCTTTAAACTCCCCGGGAACCTGAACCCTTGGAGAGTGGCTAAAAAAGAACGGCCAGAGGACTGTAAGCCTGACATCCACACTATTCAGATCTATAGATACTGTAACAATGAATGAAAGATGCAGAGGTAAGCAAGGTCACCTTGGGAAGAGTCGGTAAGATTTCTTTAAAGATTAGTTCTGTTTGTTCTCTTGGAATTTTCTTAACGGGGATGGGAAATGTGGCTAAGATTTAGAATCCGAAAAGGCTTTAGGTAAAGTTCAACATCAAAGGCTTTCAAGCAGCTAGTGGACAGGAATGCAGGGCTTTGTATGTAAAGTAATGGATTAAAAAAGATAGGAAGAGAGGTGTAAATGATTTTTTTTGTGTGTGTAGGAGGGAAATTACCAGCAGAGTGAGGATTTGGTCTTGGAATCTGTACTGTTCATGTAGTAAAAACAAAGATGATAAAGACAGTAGTCAAATGAGAAAGTTTGCTGTTGTTACTGTTCTTCAAGGTAGTAAAGAGGAGAGAATAAAGGATTGCAGGAGGCCTGTACAGAACAGAGTAACTGGTCAATAGGGCAGCAGGGATGGATGGAGTCTGCCAGACGGCAGGAAACCTGTGGGTTTTCTCATCACAGTATCACAGTATCACAGTATCATAAGGTTGGAAAGGACCTCTGAGATCATCAAGTCCAACCTATAACCTAACACTAACACCAACCATCATCTAGACCATGGCACTCAGTGCCTCATCCAGTCTCCCTTTAAACACCTCCAGGGTAGGTGACTCCACCACCTCCCTGGGCAGCCCATTCCAATGGCCAATCACCCTTTCAGTGAAGAATTTTTTCCTCACATCAAGTCTAAACTTTCCCTGACGAAGCTTAAGTCCATGCCCTCTGGTTCTACCACTGGTCACCTGAGAGAAGAGACCAACCCCTGCCCGACTACAACCTCCTTTTAGGTAGTTGTAGAGAGCAATGAGGTCTCCCCTGAGCCTCCTCTTCTCCAGGCTAAACAGCCCCAACTCCCTCAGTCGCTCCTCATAGGGCTTGTGCTCCAGCCCCCTCACCATCTTCGTTGCCCTCCTCTGAACACATTCCAGTATCCTAACATCTTTCCCATACTGAGGGGCCCAGAACTGGACACAATATTCAAGGTGAGGCCTGACCAGTGCCGAGTACAGGGGGACAATAACTTCTCTGGTCCTGCTTACTACACTATTCCTGATGCAGGCCAGGATTCCATTAGCCTTCTTGGCCACCTGGGCACACTGCTGGCTCATGTTGAGCTTCCTGTCCACCAGCACTCCCAGGTCCTTTTCTACCTGACTACTCTCTAGCCACTCTGTCCCCAGTCTGTAGCTCTGCATGGGATTGTTGTGTCCAAAATGAAGTACCCGACATTTGGACTTATTAAACATCATCCCATTAGAATCGGCCCAGCTCTCCAATCTGTCCAGGTCCCTCTGTAGGGCCATCCTACCCTCTAGCAGATCAACTCTTCCTCCCAGCTTGGTATCATCTGCAAATTTGCTGATGATGGACTCAATCCCCTCATCCAAATCGTCAATAAAGATATTAAACAGGACGGGACCCAATACCGATCCCTGGGGGACACCACTGGTGACCGGCCGCCAACTGGATGAAACACCATTTACCATCACTCTTTGGGCTCGGCCATCCAGCCAATTCCTAACCCAGCACAAAGTGCTCCCATCTAGGCCACGAGCTGCCAGCTTCCCTAGGAGTCTACTGTGGGGGACCGTGTCAAAGGCCTTACTGAAGTCCAGGTATACCACATCCACAGCCTTCCTCTCATCCACCAGGCGAGTCACATGGTCGTAAAAGGAGATCAGGTTGGTCAGGCAGGACCTACCCCTCCTAAATCCATGCTGGCTGGGCCTGATTTCTTGACCGTTCTGCAGGTGGTGCATGATTTCACCCAGGATTATCTTCTCCATGATTTTACCTGGGACCGAGGTCGGGCTGACAGGTCTGTAATTACCTGGATCATCCTTACGGCCCTTCTTGTGGATGGGCGTCACATTGGCCAACTTCCAGTCTTCCGGGACCTCTCCAGAGAGCCAGGACCGCTGAAAGATGATGGAGAGCGGCTTAGCAAGCTCATCCGCCAGCTCTCTCAGCACCCTAGGATGGATCCCATCCGGCCCCATAGACTTATGAGGGTCCAAGTGGCTCAGCAGGTCTCTAACCTCCTCCTCATGGATTGCAGGAGGGCCATATTTCACCCTGCCCCCATCAACCACTTCAGAGGGCCAACTGTCAAGCAAGCTGACATCCTTGTTGTTAAAAACTGAAGCAAAGAAGGCATTAAGTACCTCAGCCTTCTCTGCATCATCAGAGATGGCAGAGGATGGCTCTGACAGAGAGGTAAGAGCTTGCCGTAGATGAACATGTTTCCAAAGAGAAGCTAGAGGAATACTTCAGAGAGAAATCCTTTGGATGTTACAAAATAGACTGACTATGACAAACTCGGGAAAACACTTGAAGCAAAACGGTAATTGCAAGAGTACTTGAAGGAAAGTATTAAATATGATTGCACTGTTCTTACTACTCCCTGTCATCACTGTTGGAGGAAGAATACTGGTATTCACTCCTTGAGTACTGGTATAGCCATTGGTGTCTTATCCACTTGCTTGGACTGTTGCATGGATATCCAAGATCTGTTATCATTCATATGTAAATAAGTATATAGAGAGTTAATATAAAGGTTTTTTAAATATATACTTAGCTGTAGATAAGAAGAAGAGATTTTTTTTTAGTGTGACTAAATCTCCTGTTTGTTGTCCTTTATTTGTTTCAGTATCATTTTATGGTGATAGCTTTGTGGAGTTGAACATGGCAGAAGCATCATCTCGGACATCCTTACAGTTGCGGTTTCGAACAAACAAGCCAGATGGACTGCTCTTTCTTGCAGCTGGGAAGAAGGATTATTGTTTAATGGAACTACGGTCAGGAAATTTGCAGGTACGGTTTATAACTATAGCTAAAAAGATATGTGTAGCCTGTGCTGTTTAGTGCTTTTCTTCAAGCTGTTGTCTACAAAATTCTCAGAGTTTATGTTTAAAAAAACAAGGTAAAATTACATAATATAGTTGATAATCTCGAAATATGGTATTTATTTCTTACATTCATAGTTATTGAAATTGACCCTTAAAAATATTTGAGATCTCTAGATCTTAAAATTGAGGTCATGGTGTTCAAATTGTGAGGTTTAGTAAAGGCAAAATTTCAGATGCAATGATGTCAGCATCATAGAAAATGTTTGAATGCAAATAATAGGTTTTTTTCCTAAGGAACTTCTTGAAAGATCATTTTCGCTTGAATTCTTAAGGGTTGTTGGTCCTAGTAGAACTGCAGAGGAGTTCATTGCCTCTTCTGCAATTATTCAAGTCATATTTGTGGTGGCAAGTAAATCTGCACAAAATTTTAGTGGGATTTTATTTTTTGAATTGTATTTTGTGAAGTATGTACTTAATTATGAAAACTTATGAAAATTAATCTGTTAACTATATATTAATATATAATTGTGAAAAATGCCACTTTGGATTTTGATAGTTCAAATTCTCTCTCTTGCAGCTGAGAATTAACTTTGGTGTGGGGGAACGAGTACTGCATTCTCAGCAAAGATCTCAGCTGAATGATTTATTTTGGCACCTGGTTGAACTACATCATGAGCATGATAATGTCACATTGGTAATTGATAAACAAGATATAACTAGTGCAAAAATGCCTGGAATTCTCTATGAATTAAATATTGATTATGGATTCTACGTAGGTGGTGCTAGTAAACTTCATGTTCCCTACCTCGCTGGAGCACTGCCCAGTTTCCGAGGATGTATGGATGATATCTTGTTCAATCAACTAGACATTTTGACGCCTCTGAGACCTTCTCCTGGCTTGAAAAATGTCCATGAAATTTCGGTGGGATGCAGCGATGAATTCTTTGCAGGTGAAGATGAACCTATTAGCTTCTTCAGTTCTAGATCTTATGTTTCTTTCCCATCATGGAATGTTGGTGATGAGGGAGTCTTGGAGTATACTTTGCAAACCTCAGCTGCACATGGCTTGTTGCTTTATCATCCTGGGCAAGCAGGAGATTTCATTGCAATGGAAATGGAAGATGGATTAATTAAAGCCTATGTTGGAAAACATAAACATAGAACCCAGCTTTCCTCTCGTAGGTCAGTCAGTGATAGTCATTGGCACTACATCAGACTGAAACTTACTGCAGAATATTTGCAGCTGACAGTGGATGAAGAAACTGTGAAAAAAACATTGCCTCCCCACAGTAAGCTGCCACCTCTGAAGGGGTCTCTCTTTGTGGGTGGTGTAGATGACAGCACACGCTCAGAAGTGATTAAGTTAGAACTAACCTCAGTGTCTGGGAAGTATGTCAGAGGAGGATCCTTCAAAGGTTGCTTAAGAGACCTGAAAGCCAACTCAGAGAAGAAATCATTGAAGAATGTTCTGGTAACGAAGGATATTTCAGCTGGATGTGAAATGGAGAGTGCTTTTAATAAAAATCTTTCTTTAGGCATGGCTGTGAAGAGCACTACTGTGAAAGCAATCCCAGCATTTGCCATTTCCCCTGAAAGCTCTGTCTCTCTGAGCAAGGAAAACAAAAGCAACCTTGTAGTTCTAAGTAACTTGGTTGTGCTGGAGGGTGGACGAGCTTCACTTGAATCTAAACATATTAAAATCAACTTAGACTTTCAAAAATTAGGGATACATCAGTCCCAAATTCTTTTTGAAATAAAGGAACCACCCTCTCATGGAGACTTGAAAGTAGATGTTGAACCAGTGCAGGAGGTAAATACATTTACTCTGCAGGACCTGTGGCAAGGGAAGATTCTTTATATTCACGATGGCTCTGAGGATACTTACGATTATTTTAATTTCTCAGTTTCTACGAGCAGTGAGAAGACTGTGCCTCCGTATCTACAAGGAGACCAGCAGAGTGTGTTTAGGATTACTGTCACTCCAGTAAACGATGCACCTGAGATTACACTTCCTGAAGGCAACTTGCTTCCTGTTTTAGAGAACTCAAAGAAATGTTTGACTAGTGATCTGATAAAAGTTCTAGATAAGGATACAGATCCTGTAGGTATCAGTGTTTCAGTGCTTGGAAATTTGAATGCAGATGCAGGATTTTTAGAAAATTCAAAGCATCCTGGAAAAGCTATTACTATTTTTTCTAATGAGGACTTAAGGGAAGGCACTATTTTCTTTGTCCACACAGGTGTCAAGAACTCAAGGATTGTTCTAAGGGCGAGTGATGGTGAAAAAGTGAGCAACACTGTTGTGTTACGTGTCATGGCAGTTCCTTTGGATTACAGAGTTGTCAAAAACTCAGGAATAAAACTACTCCAAGGTGCTAGTGCTTTGATCACCTCTAGGCATCTGGCAGTTGAAACAAATGCCAACCTCCAGGAGCTGGAGATAAAGTATGAGATCACAGAGCCACCGCGGTTTGGGGAAGTCCAAAGGCAGCTCTCAAGGGGGGAATGGAAACAAGTCAGCTCTTTTTCTCAACGCTCTGTTCAGCGCAGCCGTGTGAGATATTGCAGCACTTTTAAAGAAATTCAGCTGGAGAATATTACTGACCAATTTAAATTCAAAGTTAGCATAGGAAATATAATTAGTGAAGAGCACACATTTTTAGTCAAAGTGAAATGGCTAAGGTACAGTTTATTGAAACATGCTCCTCTAGAAATTGAAAAATCAAAAAAGAAATACTTGAATTCAGATAACCTCTTCGCTGTGATTGTGGATCTAGAAATACCTGAAGATGAGCTTCATTTTAAGTTGATGTCCCTACCAAAGAATGGACAAATACTACTTAATGACCAACCTTTGAAAAAAGATTCAGTCTTTAGCCAGAAAGATATTACTGATCAAAAAGTGGCATACAAATTAATTAGCAGATACCATGAAGACAATCATGATTCATTTAGATTCATCATTTCTACAAAGTATCTGGAATCAAATGTATATGACTTTGAAGCCTACATCAAATCAGATTTCAGAAACATTATTTTGACTAATAATGGCCTTACTGTTACTGAAGGTGAAGGAGAGTTAATAACAAGCACAGAATTATTTGTGCAAACACCTGATAATAAAACTTTCCAATATAAAGTTATACAGTTTCCTAAGCATGGGACATTAAAAATTATTAATTCTTCAGCCTTATTCAAGAGTAATGACAGTCTCACCACTTTCACTAGCAAAGATATAACTGATAAGCACCTTATGTATATGCATGACGATTCTGAGACAGCGTTTGATGAATTTCTTGTCAGAGCTTCCAGTGAAGACTCAGTAAAGCGGGGAAACTTTGATTTGGAAGTGGAACCTTTGTCAGTAGAAATTAGATTCAACGTTTCTGTCAAGCTCAAGAATGATGAGAAACCAGTACGTGTAATTGATAAGATATTTAACGTAGTGAGAAATGGGCAGCGATTATTAACTTTGGCAGATCTTTGCTATCATGATCCTGATTCTGATTTTGATGATGGACAGTTGCTTTATACTAGACGTGGCATTTCTAATGGGGACTTGGTGCTGACAAATGATACTTTGCACAGAATCTACCAGTTCAAACAAGTGGACCTGGAGCAAAACCAAGTCCTGTTTATACACCATGGTGCAGATTTTGGGCGTTTTGTGCTCTTTGTGACAGATGGCAAACACTATACTTCTTTGCTTCTAGAAGTTAATGCCACTGATCCTTATATTAGGTTGGCAAATAATACAGGTTTGTTGGTTCAAAAAGGAAAAGAGGAAACTGTTGTGACAGCTAACCTAAGTGCTCTTACAAACCAAGACATCAGAAGTGATCGTGAGATTACATATGAGATATTCTCTTTCCCAAAGTATGGAAGAATATGTGTAAATAATCTGCTGATGGGTTCCTTTACTCAACTTGATCTAACAAAGGGGTACGTGACCTACAGGCATGATGACAGCAACAACTTTATTGACACATTTAACTTTACGGTCCATGCTAGAGATGTCCATCTGGATGCTGGAGTGCACATTCGCATATATTTGGAAAGTCAACAATGGCCACCAAGGATTGTGAACAAGAACAATCTCTTAGTTGAAGAAGGAAAACCAGTTAAAATCAGTAAAGGAAAACTACAAGTAAGTTAACTGTGTTGTCCATTTCTCCAGTCTTGTAACAGATTTTCATCACTGCTTGCTCAGCTGTTGCAATGTCTTTAGTATCACTGTCTTCTCCTCTTTAACTCCTTCTGGTTTTCACTAATGCGACTATATTATAGATGCTTAATTTTGGAGAGAGTGACACCAGCTTCCATTTCTAGAAGGGAAAATGAGTTATGCTAAAAGAAAAAAGACTTCCCGTAGTCTTTGACTCTAGATGCTGCCCTTATGTGTTTTCTTCCAGTTATGACAATTGTTTGTTTGTGTATCATTCTTTAGATGAGCTGCTGAGAAATGCCAAGGCAGTAGGGGTTTTGTTTTATTTAGTTTGGAGCTAGCCCAATTAACACTGAGGATTACATCCAAAATTTTAGAAATAACAAGTCACAAACTTAGGGTTGTTTGTCTTGGGTTAATACTGCTCTCTACAATGTTTGTCCTCTGGCAGCACAGTACTGTGCTGCTGGAATTCTTCTTTCAGGCAGAGATCTGCAGTTCTTGGGCTTTTGGTTAATTCTGCAGTGATTTCCTTTTCAAAATTTACAAAACATATTTGGGGTTACAGAACACTCCCATGCCACGTTCATTTAACGTGTCTACTTAAAGTATTGTATAAGGAATTTCCAGATAAACAGTGTATCCTGAATAAGGAATGCCAGTTAATTAGGTAGACAGTCCCAGGGTTAAAAGTGAAATGTTGAGAAGATAATTAAAGAATATCTCCTGTTTCTGTTTAAATAATGTTGGGGTGTGTTTTTTAAATTTAAGGTTGTTCATGAAAACAGTTCTCCATCTGAGATTGTGTTCACAGTAAGACAGCTTCCAGTACATGGATACATTCGGAAGTTTTCCTCAGAAGACGGTTATCTTGGTACTGATCAAAGGCAAGTTCTGAGCTTCACACAGCAAGATGTTGATGAGGGCGAAGTACAGTACGTGCAGACAATTTCTGACCAACTAGATGACTGTTTTTTACTGGATGTGACCAATGGTGTCCAAACAGTGAGTGGAATAGAGATCTCTGTAGATATTATTCCCAGAATGATTCCACTGGAAGTACAGAACTTCACAGTAATTGAAGGGGGCTCGAAAGTCCTGGTAGAAGACTACCTAAAAATTCCTAGTAGACACTTTGCAGGACTCAGCTGTGAATTTATATTAATTGAGCAACCGAAACATGGTTATGTTGAAAATTCCCGTGTTCCTGGAATAAAGTTAACCACGTTTACTAGAAAACAGGTAATGCATTTTGTTCTGCTTTGCTATAGTCACAATCCTTTGTATTGCTAAAAGCTAATTTTTGCCTAGAGTGGGATTATTTATGGGGAGGTGGTGTGGTGCTTGAGTTTAAGCTTTAGTCTGGCTTTTTACTGAGCATCTTTCTGTATTCACTAGCTGATTGTTTGGGGAGGGAGAGATTGAATGACATGGCTTCCTTCCATGCCAGTGGTCCCACGCACAAGTATACTATAATCACAGTAGACTGATGGAGCCCTTGTACTCAGGCAAAGTTGTTAATATTCTGGAGAATAAGACAGACTGGCTACATTTTGAAAAGACCAGAGGAAATTGTATGTAGAGTGAATGAGGAGGAAAGTGGAAAAAAATATTTTTTTAGGTCATGTCTTTGCTCACTGAGAGCCAGTATATGCTTAATAAGCTTATTTTCAGTCTTCTAGCTCTAAGAAGCAAAACTGTCCCATAAGTCACCATCTACTAATACTATGTTCAGTTTATAGTTTCCAGTAACATAGTGACAAATACAGAGCAGTTGGACTTTCAATTTTCCCTTCAAGAGAAAGTGGACACGCCAAGACTGGCAAAATAATGTATTCTGGCTACAGGAGGGGAGAGATGAGCTGTAAAATTTGCTGTTGTTGACAATAAAGAGATAAAGGTACTGGTCAGATCTGAGTATAAATAAAGTCTCGGAAGTCTTAAAAGTTGAGGCAAAAAGTGCAGAGAGACATGACTAAATTGAATTTTTTTTTTCTTTTAGCTTCTTTCATTTTTCAGGTTGTTATATTTTTCAGGTGGAACAACAATTAATCTACTATGTTCATGATGACAGCGAGGAACTGATGGACAATTTTACTGTGATAGTCAACAACACGGAATTGTGGAAACAAAGTTTGCCCCAAACCGTATTTGTAACAGTTACTGCAGTGAATGATGAAGCTCCTGTTGTAAAAGTTAACAGGATTCTTCAGGTGTGTTTGTCAGCATTTTTAAATTTTAAAATAAATACCATTTAATGTACCTTCATTAACAAATTATTAGGTTTGTATCTGATGGGTTAGTCAGTATAATAAGTGGTCATCCTGGGATTTAAATAAATTAGTGTGAATGAAAGGAGGCATTGCACGGGTAATATTTCTTTAGGGAAAATCTAGTCATCATGAAGAATGTTTTGTGCTCTTGCAATGTAAAGTTTAGAAGGCTGACTGAGCTTTCTCTTAATCTTAAACACAGGTGAAGTCTCTTGGACTGATGCAGGGCCTGACTGGGTTGGCTTGCACCTGGATCGCTGCTGCTGTTTAGTGTTTTTTGCCGTAACATCATGAGGCCTGTTAATTCACAGCATAGCTTAGAAAAGCTCAAACAGTGGTGATGATAAGGGTGCAAACATCTTCCTGTTGTCTTTGCACAGCCTTCAGACCCTGTGCCTCTTTCCATTAAGTGTACTGAAGGGTCAGACCTGCTGAGGTGCTGCCTGCTTCTCTCTGGATCCCCAGTGGGATGGGGCAAGAGAAGAAAGCAGTGTGAAGAGAGTAGCATTCCCACTGGCAGTGCGTTAGAGCATTGTGTATGTGTTGGGTATTTGTGATACAAAACAGGAATGTTCCATTCTTCAAAAGTTCCTGATAAGAATACAATTTAGTCCGTGAAAATCTAGACTGTTACAGGTCATAAAAATATTAGTGCGCACACTGAAACTGTTACTATGTGATGCTGTGAGCTAAAAAAACCAGGCATGCTGACCTGTGTCTAACTCTGCCCCACCCAGGTTCCAGAAGAAAAATTTAAAATTGTTCACTGATGATTCCTTTTGATCTTAATAACCATAGTTGACTTCTTTATCTTTCAGTCTTGAAAAAAAAAAGTAACTACTATCAATTAGGTTTGAGTACTTTTTCAGATTTATTTATTTATTTATTTATTTATTTATTAATAACAAAAGGAGGGGCAAGGAAAACCTCCGTTTTTTGTTGGACTTGGGGGGGAACATAGTTACCAGGGATGAGGAGAAGGCTGAGCTACTCAACACCTAACTTTGCCTCAGTCTTCACCAGTATTAGAGGTGACCCTCAAGATAACTGGCGTCCGGAGCTCACAGACAGAGACAGGAAACCAAATGGCTCCCCTGTGTTCCAGGAAGAAACAGTATATGAATTACTGAGCCACCTGGATCCACACAAATCAATGGGACCTGATGGATTCCATCCTAGGGTGATGAGGGCGTTGGCAGAAGAGCTTGCCGAGCCACTGTCCATCATCTACCAACAGTCCTGGCTGTCTGGGGAGGTCCCGGATGATTGCAAGTTGGCAAATGTCACGCTCCACAAAAAGGGCTGCAAGGAGGACCCAGGCAACTATAGGCCTGTCAGCCTGACCTCAGTGCCAAGCAAGGTTATGGAACAGATCATCCTGAGTGCAATCACACAGCACCTTCAGGATGGACATGGGATCCGACCCAGCCAGCACGGCTTTGTGAGGGGCAGGTCCTGTCTGACCAACCTGATTTCCTTTTATGATCAGGTAACCGCCTGGCTGATGAAGGGAAGCCTGTGGATGTAGTGGATGTAGTCTATCTGGACTTGAGCAAAGCCCTTGACACTGTCTCCCATGGTACTCCTGGATAAACTGGTAGCCCATGGCTCGGACAGGTGCACTCTCAGCTGGGTTAAGAACTGGCTGGATGGCCGGGCCCAGAGCGTGCTGGTGAATGGGGCTGCGTCCAGCTGGCGGCCGGTCACCAGTGGTGTCCCCCAGGGATCAGTGTTGGGTCCAGTTCTGTTTAACATCTTCATCGATGATTTAGATGAGGTGATTGAGTCCATCATAAGTAAATTTGCGGATGACACCAAGTTGGGAGGGAGTGTCGACCTGCCAGAAGGCAGGAGGGCTCTGCAGAGGGACCTTGATGGGCTGGAGAGATGGGCTGAGTCCAACAGGATGAAGTTCAACAAGGCCAAGTGCCGGGTCCTGCACTTTGGCCACAACAACCCCATGCAGCGCTACAGGCTGGGGACAGAGTGGCTGGAGAGCAGTCAGGTGGAAAGGGACTTGGGGGTACTGATTGACAGGAGGCTCAACATGAGCCAGCAGTGTGCCCAGGTGGCCAAGAAGGCCAGTGGCATCCTGGCCTGCATCGAGAGTGGTGTGGCCAGCAGGGCAAGGGAAGTGATCCTTCCCCTGTACTCGGCATTGGTGAGGCCACACCTTGAGTATTGTGTTCAGTTTGGGCCCCTCAGTTCAAGAAAGATATTGAGGTGCTGGAGCGGGTCCAGAGAAGAGCAACAAAACTGGTGAAGGGACTTGAGCACAAGTCCTATGAAGAGAGGCTGAGGGAGCTGGGGTTGTTTAGCCTGGAGAAGAGGAGGCTCAGGGGTGACTTCATCACTCTCTACAACTGTCTGGAAGGAGGTTGTAGACAGGTGGGGATCGGACTCTTCTCCCAGACAGCCAGCAACAGAACAAGAGGACATTAGCTTAGACTCTACCAGGGAAGGTTTAGGCTGGATATCAGAAAAAAGTTCTTCACAGAGCGAGTAATCAGGCATTGGAATGGCCTGCCCAGAGAGGTGGTGGATTCACCATCCCTGGAGGTTTTTAAAATAAGACTGGATGTGGCACTTAGTGCCATGATCTAGTAATCATGATAGTGTTGGATTAAGGGTTGGACTTAATGATCATGGAGGTCTCTTCCAACCCAGATAATTCTATGATTCTATGATTCTATGAAAGCACTGTAAATACTGGATATGTTAAAGCTGATTTTGACTTTTGTTATGGGGCTTCTGGCCAAATGCAAGAAACTGTTGAACATCAGCACACATGCTGAATGTGTCCTTCAACTCCAGCTTTCCAACTTCTGAGGCATCATAGCATTCCTTCTTCAAACAACCTTGTCTGTTGTTATGAAGGTTATGAGCACCATCAAAGTTTTAGGAAGACAAACAACCAAACTGCTGGGGAATTGTTTCTGATTTTTTTCTAGAAAGTTATGTGAAGTTCTTAGGGAGTTGGATTTGGTTGGTTGGTTTTTTTTTTGGTTGAGAATTTATGACATGCTGCAATATTTGCATTAGCATAATGTATGAGATACGGAAAGTTCTGCTGTCCTTGGATCTTCTGTAATATATGCTGGCATTTAATTTAAAGCCTTTCCATTCAAACAGTAAGTGCAGGAGGGATGTTTTTTTAGGAGCTATTCAGCATTTTGGGTATAGTTTCCTAGTATTTTCACAGGTTCTATGGTATTTTTTTCTGTGGTTGGAATGGGGAAGGGAAATAGGATATTTTATTAAGTAATTCACCATCCTGGCATTATTTGCTGCGCTTATGGGGCTAGTGATGCTGTGAGATGACTGTATCCTCCTATTGCCACAGGAGGGCTGTATACTTCTAGGATTAGATTTTTTTAAAAACCAAATTCAGACACTGTTTTTTTTTTTTCTTTAAAATCACTCACTTACGTACTAGAGTATTAAAATGGCTGTGAATATAGAGAGTCTGGTAGGATATGTGGCATGCGAGGAGATACTGATAAGCCAAATGCTGTACATGGAGCAGAATGGATTATTTCCTAGTGGGCAGGGTCGTTAACCTTTTTGGACCATGCCTGTGAAATGTGTTTGTCATATATGAAATCAGTATAATAGTACATCCTGGAATCTCAGGTACAGTTTTCATGGTGCTTTTCAAGGAAGACTTGATCACAGACGTGAAAAATAAGGCACTTGTACAGTATTTGCGGTATTCTGGGTGTCCGCTTCTCTACAGCACTTTTTGGATCTTGGATCTCCTTTCATTCCTCAAGAATCATGTTGCAGGTCATGGAGAACCTCAGCATGTACAGTACTTAAAAAAGCATTGTGTGCTGCAACAATAGAAGTAAACACTGGCATTGTAATGAAAAGCTCAGCTTTTCTTTTAGTAAGAGAGAAACATTTGAAACTTTTTGGACATTTATGAGTCACTTGTCATCACATGTTTGCATAGTCCTTTCTTATGTTGCATGTTCTGTATGTGACATCTTATGTTCTTTGTAGAATAATCTGAATCAGGTGCTACTGAGATGAGTTGAAGTGTCTCAATACAAAACCAGTGACACCGATGTGCTTGTTTGATGCCTTTCTGTATGTCAGCTTTGCTATGTTCTCACAGGTGACGTCTTATATCAAATTTCGATAGTAGTAATTACATGACAGAGAAATACATATTTCAAGGGAGAAAATAGCTATTTCCTGATTGCAAGATATTTTCTATTGTAAAATATAACAACTTCTTTTAAAAACTTCGAATTAGAAAACAGCATATAGTTTCCTTTTAGTATCTCTTTTTCCATGGCATATATTTTGTAGTGTAGTCTGAAATTTTTCCTCTGTTGAAGTGTCATGGGAAATATCCCAGTAGCTTTAAAAGGTTTTCTTCCTTGGTTTTAAATAAAAGTACAGTTAATACTTATGGTAATATCAGTGATTGCTGACTTTTGGTTTTGAGAGAGGTAAAATGCCCTTTGTTAAGGATCATATTTCCTATTCTAGCATTTGGTGTGATGTTCTTACTAGATTTTTAAGTATACTAAGACCACTTCGAACAGGAAGGAGTGATGCAGTGTTGAAGTTCAAGCTGAGGTTTTTAAAGGTTCAGGCTCTAAAGACTGTACACTATATAAACTATGCATGAAAATAATTGGTATTGATATATTGAATATTTAGGGTTTTAGTTGCATGTCGAGATAAATGTGTTGTACTTTGTTAGTACTTTTGTCCATAATTCCAGATAAATACAACAAAGAGGAAGAGTAAGATAAGCTGTTAGTTATAGTTTCCAAACAAAAAATTATCTAGTTATATATTGGTGAAGCTCAGATAGCAGTCCTTTCTGCTTGAAAGAAAGATCCTGCAATTTGTACTTATCTTCAGCTAAAAAAAGTGATGTTTAGATTTACTAGAATTCAGTAGTGGGTTCTATACCATTTTCCCAAATGCTAGTTGGTTATTTTGTCTGGAAGCATAACCTTGCAAAGTACTAAGCAGCTGTTGGAAGTGTTGATTCCTTGATCTCCCACTGGGCTGAGCACTCTGGGTTGTTCAGTGCACTAAAATGGGCCTTTAAGTGCCTGTTGTTAGAAGGAAATAATGCAGCTACAAGAAGTGTTCCATTTGTGTTAGAAATTATGCTGTCCCCAGGCTGTTTTTCTTTTTTTTCTTTTCTGCTGGTGAAAGTAGAGCATATCTAATGCCTCACCTGCTGTTAAATGCACAACACTAATATTCATGTGTATGTGTTGGAAAGGAGCTCCTCGACTAAGTTATCAAAATACAATTTTATTGTGTTTGTAAGAGTTTGGGTAGTGCCTGACAAATAGAACACTCTTGCTGCAGCTGTCTAAAACTCAAACTAGTGTAGGGTGTATTTACTTCCATTATTTCATGGTGTTGTTTTTTCAAAACCATCTGCCAGCATTAACTGTTCCCATCCATGGTCAGAGGTTTGGATAGGCACTGAGGAAACCTGTCATAGCTGATAGTGTTGCACAGCATGGATCTTTATTTTATTTTTTTTTCTTTGAAGGTTTCCCCTCCTCTTTCCTGATTTTCTTTTGTATGCATTTTCTTTATTTTTTTTTATTATTTTTGCTTTTCTAGGTCTGGGTGGGTTCAGTCACAGAAATAACTATTGATGACCTCTGTGCAGAGGACAAGGATTCCTCACCAGCCGAAGTGATGTATTCCATTACTCCACCTAGCAATGGGCACGTGGCTCTGAAGTCTTCTCCAAACAAGAGCATTCTTAGTTTTACCCAGGCTCATATAATTGAAGGGCAGCTGGTATTTGCACACAATGGTATGTGGTTTCAAAAATACAGCGTCTGTTAGCAAATTACTGCTCCAGTTCAGTATATGTCTTTGTAAGCCTTTGAAAATCTCCTTGCAATGTCACCAGAATCTCTGAGCAGCAGTTATGTGATACATTACCTCACAAAATAAACAGAAAATGAGCTGATGACTACTTAGATGTGTGCTCACCAAGAAAGGATAGTGTGTTAGTGGTGCCTGCCTTCTTTCTGAAGGCAAGTTTGCAATTGGAGAATCGCATTCAGAGATACGAAGTCCATTTTTTTGACCATTGTCATTGAGAATCATCTGAAGCCTTTCTGTCTTGCAACAGTGCAGAGCTATTCATGGACCAACAATCTCTCAAATACCTGCCATAGTGTAGTTGTGCTCCTGAGCAGTTCTGGGTGATGGAGTTGTGGTTCATCTGGGTCATGTCAGCCTCTCTTTCACGCTGTGAAGGAATTTAGCTTTAATTATTCACTCTTTCTGCCAATGGCCAGAGCTGGAGATTAGATTAATTGTGCTGCTGCTACAGAGAGAATGTGTGGGCAATAAAAAAAGAAATCAGGGCATCTTCATGCATCCTTTAGTGGCAGTGTTGGGGAGCTACAGGAATGAAGATCCCGGCAGAGTTCCAGACAGTGGAAGAGATGGGGCTTTTACAGGGTCATAGTTGCTTTTATCCTGCTTAAGCTCTATGATCATGTTGCCTCAGCTGAAAGAAGAAGGAGGTGCTGAGGAAGAAATAAACCAGTTATGGGGAAATAGAGACAAGAGGTACAACACTCTCTTAACAGCCCTGAGGCAGGCTGGAATTATTTCCAGTGCTCCCTTGGGTGCAGCAGTCAGTCCAGGTCTGTGTGCTGTGTCTTCAGGAGGCTTTGTTCAGGTTGAAGTTCTTTGACTTCTGATGCACTGTTTTGCAAAGTGCTTATGTGTTGCTGAAATTGTTTTACAAGCAGCTGGTGGTGAACTGTATGATTCCTGCTTAGATAATTTGGTCCAGAAATGAAAGGTCAAGAGCATGGCAAAAATGAGCCAAGCTGTTTAAATTGTTCCAAGGGAGACTTTGATGTGTAAAAAACCCTATGGTGTTAGGACAGTGGTAGTCTCAGTAAGAGATAATGAATCCAGACTGTGTTCCGGAAAGGCCAAATGCACATCTGTAGCCTTAGGAAGTGAATCTTGATTAATAAAAGTAAAAAGCACCTCAAATTCCATTTTCCAGTGAGTGGGAGTGTGGGTTGTACAGTAAATTTGAAATGTAAAATTGCTCAGGTCATGTCAGCTCTTGCAGCTGCTCTGTCTCTGCCATCCACTCAGTCTCACCGGCCTCCAGCATTTCAGAAAGTAGTTTGGACATTTTGCTTCTTTTCCTTTCTCAGTCTGTGATTTTCCTTCCTCCTTTATCGTGAACTGTTGCTAGAGGTGTACTTGTTACTCCTATCTGCTTGCTCCCAGCTTTGTCTTGGAGCCTCTTCTTATCTGATTGCTCTCATTTGACTTTTTATCCCTTTTCTCTTCAGCTGCTTTGTCCCTCATCTTCAGTCCTCCATTGTGTGCTGGTTTCTTTGGCTCTTCCTGGGATGTACCCCCATTTTATGTTCTCCACTGCCTTGCACCTACAATTTCTACTCACCCTATCTTGTCCAAGGGGAAGAGCAGCGTCTTCTTGACTGAGGCAGCTCTTCCATCCCCTGGATGCTCCTCATGGCACCACAGGTCTATTACATCAGTACATGACTGTGACTCTCCATCCTCATGGTCTTTTATACTGCCACAGAAAGCACTACCGTGCTTTGGTTTTATACCTCTAGGCTTCATAAAATTTTCCTTCTGTCTTTGATCAGACTTGGAGGTTACATTATGCTGCTTGTTCTGTGCTGTGAATTGCAAATCTTCCCCTTTGTTCTCATGTTCCTCCCTTACATTTTGTGTTTTTCCTGATCGTTCTGTCACCAGTGTAAATGCAGAATCGGGCTATACCTTTCCTTTTCTCTATTCCTCTTTCAGTGCCAGAATTCCTTCCCTTTCCCACTTTCGCTTCACTCCAGGGTCCTCCCATCCTACTTTCACGGTATGGGGTCTGCCATTAAATCCTGCCAGTCTTTTCCTCAGAGCTGTACTGAATTGAATTCTTGTTGGATCTCAAGTCTCAGTGCAGTCTTTCTGGTGTCCTTTCTATCACCTCTGATCAGACATACCTTTAAAATTTTATTGCAATAAAATAACACATGCTCCACCTAAGCTACACTTAAGGCTTTAGTTCTGTTCCCAAGACTACCAGTGACAAAATGTCTGTATCGACCAGGAAGTTGATCTGCATTAGCAAAAAAATCAAGTGAAGCTAAGTAAGCCCTTTTTTTCCAACCTGAGGCAAATAGTAGACTTCTCTTGCTGTTTTAAATATGCAACTGTTCGTATGTTTTTGTCAAGAAAAAACATCAGAGAATAAGATCTTTTAAAATAAAAACAGTACGACCTAATCTTCAGAGCTGCTTCAGTGCCCGGATGGATGTAAGAGCACTGCCTAGGGGAGTTGTTAACTATTATCTCAAAACCCATATTTGATTCTTGTGATATATTAAATTATCAGTTCTACTTGCCCTAATTATCTTTAATTGAAAGCACGTGGCTCCCTGTCATGTTCAGGATATATGTTCATGTAGCAATATGTTACGGCAAAATTGAGCAAATTAAGAAGAGGGAAGTGGTAACTGTTTGAAACAGTTAATGTTTCAATTTTTAATTCTCTTTCTACCTAATTAGTCTGGGGAGCCTCTACTTAAAGCAGTAACTCAGTTCCAAGAGAGGAATTTTTACAAGAATCCACTCAGACTCCTGGAGGTATTTTGCTATCACTTGTGCCAAAGGTCCTGAGATTAAAGAAAAAATGTGCGTTTATTATGAGTACACATAACCTCAGAAGTAGATAAAGCTGTGACAACATACCCTCTTCGGCAAAGCTGTAGTGGAGTGAAAAGGCAAAGGGAAACAGCCTGAAAGCTGCTCAGCCTTTTAAATGTAAATCAAAATAAAAGAACATTCCAGTTGTTTTTCTCCCCAAATTCCTTCTTTGCCAGAGTGTGACTGCTTAAGTGCTTGGGCGTCTCCCTGAGTTTAATTTTGTTTTAGCTCTGCTGGGGTCAGTGAAGAACAAAGGAAGGGGCAATGCTGATATACATCTAAGGGATGCCTGGATTTCAGTGTAAGCAACAACCAGTAGTTTTTCTTTGGGAAGCTGTTCTCTGCAGTATTAATTTATTTAATTCTTATTAGGATAGGAGGGTGATCACAAATTGCTACAAATTTACTTTGGATATATTTCACTGTAACCAAGAGCAGAAGGTGTCCCATGGATGTTTGTATGTTTTGGGTGACAAACACTATACTACAAGAATAAATTTATGGTTTTGTTTTCTACAGGAGCAATGTCTGGACGATTCAACTTTCAAGTAACAGATGGTTTGAACTTTGCCTCTCAGCAGATTTTCAGCATTATGGCTCGGATGCTGGTGATTAGCCTTGAAGTGAACAGAGGCCTCGGAGTCTTCCCAGGTCTGTTTTTAGAGATTATCATGATTTCATTCACTTGGAAAAAATGCATATATACAATTATTTGTCAGATAGCAAACTGGCTGAGCTGTAGAAAACTGTACCTGAGAACGTTTTATCTGTCTGATCTTTAAAAGAACAGTTATGTTTTCTTAAACAACATGGTGCTTTATTGTTTTATCTTAACTTTTTGTTATGCACAAGTGCTTGGAGTCATGAAAATGGTGAGTGAAATATGTAAGCACAGTGTGACAATAACGCTGTCTGCCTAAGGCCTGAACATTCCCCATTCAGAATTGTTTAAAAGATCTATATTATATTTAAAGTTGTCTTAGCTAGTTTTGCCTGGTAAAAGCCAGAGTGAAGCTTGTGTCCACGGGATTCTGAATAGCACACTTATTGTCATATCGCTAGTTTGCTTTCTTAGTGTTTGAGCTGAGTTATGGAGAGCAGCACACACTCACTGAGGAATCAGAAGGACTGAAAACTTTGATTAATATTTGGGCCTTTGGAATGAGTTGGATCAGTAGCTGAGTATATTTTTAATGAATCCTAGTCCCGCAGGAGCTGATGTCTTAAGGGGATCTCACCAGAGCCATTTGCGACATTGCATTGGCAAGCGTAATCCCTCATTGAGTTAGTAATCTAACATTAATTGCAGGATTAAAGGAGAAATGATTAGTCTCTCAGCAATGTCTGACATCACACTTTTGTTTGTGCTACTGTCGTTTTGCTCTGAATATGATCTGTACAGCTAGAGAGGGATTGCAAATTGGTACACCTCTGTAGTTAATCTGTAGCTTGATTTATTAAATTGATAAATAAGAGGAGGACCACAGTTTTTTAAACTTCATTAATATAAGCTGCATAAACAAAGGCTTGCAACAAAAACCACTTAAACACAGGCAACAAAAAATGAGATTGTAGCAGCATGATCTTCTAATTCAGTTGATATAAATGGGATTCACTTAAATCCACTTACAAAACTTATTAATCTGCGATTTTGGTGTGTAAGGTTGCTTCAAGGCTCAGAAAATTACAGGAATTCTACTGCAAGCCAAAGATAATTGTAAGAAGAGGATGTCACATACTTCCATAGAAGTCAAAATCTCTGGACTTTTAGTTCTCTAGTTTGCAAAATACAGTATTTCTTCCAGTATGGCAAGCTGTATTTGTTTAGGCCTACAGTTTTTCTTGAATTCTGGCTTACTTTTGGTTAGTGAAATTCCTTTTTGGCATCAGAAAGTATTGCTAGCTTTTTCACCTGTTCTCTTTCTGATACTTTTGAAAGATGTTCTGGTGCTGTATGGTCTTTAGCTGTACTTGCTCATTATAAAGTGACTATTTTGACAATGATGATGCCAGATGCTTAATACACGTAAAAACATAGCCGGTGTCCTGTTGTATTTTGTAGCAGTGTGGGAAAAGATAATTTTGAGACAATTTGAAGAATCTTCTCTCTAGGGAAGTAAAAATTGAATATATTGTGAAGAATTTGCTGTATTTTCACGACTGGGTGTAAAATATTCTCTCAAGCACATTGTTCTGCAGTTTGATAAGAGCATGTACTGCTGTCTTCTTTTGTTTTGGATAAACCAGATTTGTTTTTACAATTTATGGATCTTTTTCTGTTCAAAAGAAGGTTCCTTTTTTTGGTGTGCTCAGTAAATGGACTCCTAGCTATAAAAGTTCTTTCTTACGCATGCTAGATACCTACAGTGTGAGAATTTGCTCTCTTCAGGAAAGTAATTGATGAAAGAAAGAATGAACTGCGCTGCTCCTTGAGAAGGAGAGGCAGCCTAGCTTGTAGGTATTCAGAAGCAGAGCTGCCTAAGCAGTCTGTAAATGAGATGATTTGTAACTGCTTAGTGGTGATACACAGAATGCTAATACCAAAGTAATTTCCAAAGCTTAAATGTAGGCATTGAAAATGGATAGCAAAAATGATGGCAATATACTCGTGTCCCATTTGTGTGGATTAGCTTGGCTGAACTTCGAATCACCCACTGTTGTTGTGTGCCTTCTTCTGCTTTCTTGTTTCTTTCTCCTGTGTTTGGGTGGGGTTGGTTTTTCGACTTTTCTGTTCCCATACTTGGGAACCAGCAGGTGGTGTTCTCACTTCCCTTTCCTTCACACAGTCTGTTGCCTGGCAATTAACCTTCCTCTCCCTGTTGAGGTGCCAGGACCAGAGCAGAACTACTGTGGGATGCTGAGAAACTATTATGAAATCTCAAGATAGAAGTGGTGAAGGAGTAGGTTATGTTTGGAGGAGGTTCCCATTTTGCAGGAAAGTGTGAGAGACTTTAAGGTCCATCGCCCTAGACTGTATTTTAGCCTGTGCTGTGCGGTGAGTGAGATCACGTCTATTAGGAACAAACAGGGTCTTTGTGGTGCACGTCCCATGTCCTCACATTCCTCAACTGTTGATAGTGGTGGTGTGATAGCTTGGTATGGTTACAAAAAATTGGAGCAGTAACTTCCACCACTGTTAAAGCAGTGAGGCCTGATGTGCCTGAGTAGTCTTTTTGAGAAATAACTGTATTTGTAGATACATGTGGTCTTATTAACTGTTGCTCTCTGTTATGAATTCTTGACCACATCTGCTGTACACGCAACACCAGGTCATGCTTCGCTCTCTGCCTGTCACGCAGAAAAAAAGGGAAGAGAGAGGCAGAAAAGGAAGACTTCTTGAATCACATATAATGTGGGACAGTTTTTCTAGGCTTGAAAAGGGACTGCTTCACTTTTCAAAGCAGTATGGACACAGAGAGGCATGGAAAGGTAAAAAAGGCAAACCAGGCAGAGGCAGAAAATCTCATTTCATTATAACAACTCTGTTTCAATGTAGATGTTGTTTGAACCAGGCCACAACTACATGTAAACAGGCACAATCCTGACGTTACTAATGGCTTACAAAACATGCCCTTTCTTCAGTTTGCTTGTCATATCTTTCTACTTAATATTAAAGCAGGAATATGTTATTTTATATTATTCCTGTATAAACACTATGGTTTATTGAAGATGGATTGATAATTCAGACTTCAAGGATATATACATCTAGGAAGTGAAATTATGTATTCATACCTATAAAAGAGTACAGCTCAAGAAAAAAAAGAAAATGTTAAAATGGAGGCAGAAGTGGTGGCAGGGAGAATAGGATTATGGGAATCTATTGCTCCTCCAAAAGCATCATTAAACATGGGATTTAGTTTACCAAGTGTGTGCCATGAAACAGTGCATCAAAAAAAAGTTAAATAAAACTTTGTCTTTTAGGAAATTACTAGGTTTGGTTTTGCCACAGCTATGTAAAAAATGGTCTTGGTTTGACTAAATGCCAGAAAGCTCTTCATACTCTTCATCATTTTTAAGCCAGAAGGTACTTGGTAGTGTGGTGCTGTGCATTAAAAGGATTTTGTTACCCCTCAGTCTCCATCCGTCTTTAATAATACATTATTTCAGTTCAGGCCCTTATTTCTGTTGCGTGATGTTCTTTCTCGGTTGTTTAATTTAGTGTTTATTTTTAAATTTCATTTCATGAAAATCATCTTTCATGTTGCTAAAGCTAAGGTGTGGTTCAAGCTTCTGGTAATAATTGATTTTGGTTTATGTGTTCCATAGGAACTTTGCTGTATTAAGGCTTCTACCTGCCAAATCACTTTGCTTCTGTGGGTAATGGGGAGTACTAAAAACATTAATAATGGTGACTTCCGCTGGAGTTTGACTTCAGTTCCAGACATGTAATATAGGAACAAGGCTTCTTACACATACTGTGTTCCTTACTTTGGGTTGTTTTTGCAGAAGATAGTGTTTAGTGATTGCGTGTGCTAAAGAGAACTGCCTTTTTTTGTCACTTGTGAAACAAAGAAACATCCTGCTGATGGCCCTTTTGATTGAAAAAGCTGTGGAAGAGTTGAAACTAGAAGGTAATTAGAAAAAGGCTAAACTTGCTCATCTAATAAAACATTATTGAAATTCTAAGTAGAATACCTTGATAAGAGGGTGAGTTGTGCATATGAAACTTACTCTTTGGGAAAAATTGCTATTGCAAATCTATGTTACGTATAATTGATGTTTTTTAGGTTCCAGGAAACCTATTTCACAACATGATCTGAAAGCTGCAACCAATGATGTGACCAATGCAGGAAACAGAAGTATAACATTTATGATTGTAACTTCCCCCAAACTTGGAAGGCTTATCAAAGTAAATTCTGATAATACCACTCAGGAAACCATCAGTTTTACACAGACTATGGTAAGCATTTACTTTATAAGAACTGGTTCATGGATAGTTTGTTACCTCACAGGGCATCAAAGTTGGTTTTTCTTTGTCTGATCCATTTGTATCTGTTAAGTAACCAGGCATATGTGATCCATCAGTGCAAATCACCGAGATTTGCTATGTCATTAAGTATCTGGCATCTAGTTATGAAGGCAAGAGGAGCCTTTGTTCCCCTCTGCTTGGATACTAGCAGGGTCTTGGCAATTTCCACTGTTTTGCTTGTAGCAGTATTTTTCAAGAAGAGATATTCTGTTGCCGTTAACCAGCAGTCCGAGGTTGGAAGACTGTAGTTCTTGGCAGAAGGAGTAGCCTTTTGCTCTGTGAAAAGCCCAAATATCAAATTCATTTCAGCTGCACACAGTCCTCTTGGGTATCCCCAAGAGGACTTTTATTGACTTGATTGGCTGTGATACTAAATGTTTAAAGAATCTTAATGTGATACAAGGTCTGATACTGAATGACTAAAAATGTGACAGCTCATGTAACTTGATGGAAAACATGCTTTTGCAACTACAAATAGATCACTTATGTCTGTGTGCAGAATCTAAGTGTAACTGTGTGCTCTGTGTGCAGCATGTTATTCTCAGAATTTCTAAGCAGGGGATATAAAGTCTCTGACTTGGCTGAAGGAAAAATTAAGAGATTATTTGGTCTTAATCTAAAGTGACTATTTGATATAGTATCTGAAGGAAGGAGAAAAAACTATTGGGCAGAAATCGAAAATGACCAATGAAACCTTGAAAAAATGTTGTCGTTTTTATTAGTTATCATCAGACTTTGAAACAACCTGACCAAGGATTATCGTGGAATGAATCTCCACTTGAACTTCATAAATCAAGATGAAAACAGAACGTTTCTCTTGAAACTATGTTCTAATCCTAATATGTTATTAGTCTTGTTGCAGTAGGTGCTGAATTTTGTCTTCCATTATGAGGGAGATGAACTGTATAATGACACTGTTCCCATCTGTTCCTAGAATACATGATTTTTGTCAGCATTAGGTGAAACAGTTAAGCATGTCAGACAAAATCTGTTAGCTAAGGTTTTGAAGTTTTGCTCTTTTTGCCTATGGATATTATCTTTATGTATGTTTACCAGGCAATACTATGTCAGAAAATGCCACTTATTCTCTATAGCTTTAGTTCTTACTAAAGTATAGCTAACTTTCCTTTGAACTTTGTAAACTGAGGAAGTATTTGAGCTGTAACATTGCATACACTTTTCATCTCTGTCAGAGATATTTGTATTGGCCATTTTCACTTAAGACAAATAGAGATAAGTGCCTTATTGCAGGCAAAATTAAAGTATGCTAACCAACTTGCTGTTTGTTCTGGTAGAGAATGAGGAATAATGGAAAGAAGAGAGAGTCTAAGTAAACTTTTACTCTCTGGCATGTTGTAGCCACATGAGGTTAAATATCAGTGAAAAAATGATGGCGATATTACAGACATTGTGTTTTCTGCATGCAATAGAGATATGAGACATTCAGATTCTGTCTGGGAATAATCTTGTAAATCTGATTTGAATTGAAAATATTCTGCATTAGTTTATTCTGCATTGACTTCATTCTGTATTGTGAAATTGGAAATTTCATTTCTGAAAACTACTATGCAGCTAGCTTGTACAAGTAGTTTGCACTTTTGCTGTGGTAGTGAACTCTTCCCTGTGGCCTGTGGTTTGTTGCTTTGGTGCCAAAGAAACAAAGAGAAAAAAAGGATATAAATTACTATTGCAGTCCAAGATTTTTTTCAAAGACAGTTGTTATTCAGACATATATAAAATTAATTGGACATTAAAACTAATAGTTTTCTACATAATGTTTGAGGTTTTTTCTCTGCCAGTGCTTTGTACAGTATCTCATAAGTACTTTCATATTGCAGCAAGCCACAGTTCCTTCATTATATTTAAATTCATTACAGAGGTAAACACAAAAATTCTCACCAATTTCATTCTCTTCTTAGCCCAGATATTAACGTGGGCTTGCAATTGGAAAAAAAAACCAAACCTGTTACTAACCACTGTTGAATTTAAAGTGTGCATATTGTGCCGGTTCTTGTTACAAAGGTTTGCTTTCTCCAGTTTGAAGTCCTAGGGGCGCGGCTTTGGAAAGTTATCCTGAACCAACATATCTTTTTAATAACAGTTTTGTTTGTGTTGCTATAATAGCCATTAAGAAAAAGCATAAACCTGGAGATGTGCGTGTAGGGTGTTATCACATCAGTCTAAATTTTTTAAACAATAAGATTGAATGGTTTGTGGGCTGCTGAGAAAGAAGACACCGAGAGCCCTGTTTCCCTAGTGATCTCAGTGGGGGCTGTTGCAGTAATTTCAGGATTAGCTCTCTCTGTAGTCACAATTCAGGTTCTACAGTTCTGAAGTGCTTTACCCGTAACAACAGCAGCGTTTTTGTATTTTGTGGGTTTCTTTCAGTTTTTTCACACCTGTTGAGCATATGTAACAGGAACATGTGCTAGTGAGTTCCTTCAGAGGTTTTGCAAGCTGTGTACAATATATTACAAATACTAAACTTAAAGCAGCACCATCTCAGGCATCTCTCTGGCAATTATAAACTAATACATGCCAGCCAGGTCAGTGGCTGCCTGGGAAGTTGCCAAAGATTTAGTAGGTATAGCTGTCTTCTCTTCAGGTCAATGAATAAATTATCAGGCAGACTAGACACTGAATCTAGTGCATGAAATTTAGTAAGTGTTCTAGTCTTGTGGTTGTGAGGAATCCTAATGGAGTTCCAATGTATTATGGTATTGATCTTGAAGTTCAAGTGTAGTTCCAACTGCTGAGAATCCTAGTCTGAAAATATGCCTTTTGATTTGGGGCCTAAAGAGATACATTGTTGTATCTTGTATAAATATGTCTTTCTCTGAGGATTTACTACAGTATTGTGCAGTATTTTGAAGCTTAAGACCTACGGTGGGACTGATAGGATTCTCATGAGTATGATGATCTGCAAGGTCAGCGAAGCTGAGTGTAGGACAAGCCAGGTTCTTTCCTGTCTCTTAGGAATCCTCTTCTTACTGTGATGTAGAAATTTGCTAGTAAGTAATTCCATCAACAATTTTGGTTGTAAATGGGAGTATATTTCAGTGGTCATTGCACCTCCTTCTGGTTTCCGTAGTCTCTTACCAAGTATCTTTTGCTATTCTCTATGAGGTATCTGCATCAAAGTCCTTTTCAAGCCTTCAGTCTTTCATGTATTTTTTCTGGGGATATCTGGTATCCTGCTGGTATCCTTATAAAGAAAAAACCCTACACATATGGTACTACAACTCACTAAAGATACTGTCCAGCTGCACTCCTGTTCACCATTACCATTACTATTTTGAGATAAGTTTCTCAATGTTTTACATCTCTTTTCTTCACTGAAGTCTTTACTAAGCATTAACGCCTTGTAAGTAAGCTTATCTGGCAACACAGAGTCCATCTTAAGAGAAAAAGAAATGCAGGATAATCTCAGTGTAAGTTACATATACACTATGCATGGGCTAAGGTACAAAGGCCTCTCTTGAACCATGTGTTTATGCTTTTTTTTTTCTCTCCTTACAGTTCTATGTTTGAAATTTTTCTCCTCTTATGCCTATGGCTTTTCTCTACCTGAAACAGGTGGATGAAGGTGTGATCATGTATGAGCACTTCCATGCTGAGTTAACTGACTGGAGTGCAGAAGATTTGTTTACATTTACTGTCTCCTCTCCACCGTCAGCTCTGGACCTCCAGGTGTTCCATATTGTCATTTCATATGAAATTACCAGGCACGATCGGAGCAGTCGTCTTCTGGCAAATACAGGTAAAGGTGCTGTGCATTTGGCCTCCACATTGCTTTGGATCTGTCAGAGCTGGAGTGAGTAGTTGTGAAAAAACGAAGGCTACTTTCTCTTCAGTAGCAAATGACCAGAATACTTTTGTCACTGAGTGCAGACATTAGCTTGGAAAACTAGATCGCTGCATCTGTAAAAATGAGGTGTACTACCTATGGTTGAACCTTTCTACTACTGTAGTGCGTGTTCTCCATTTTGCTATAATGGCAGCTGAAAGCACTGTCAGAATCTTTAAGACACTGATATTTCTTTAATCTTTATGTGTGTATCAATAGAAAGTCTTGTCTCTTACATGTGAATGTATTATAAAATAGTGGTAATATATTTTTAGCCATGACCTATGGAAATCATGGTTACCATGAAAGGGAAACTTTTCTGAGTATTATCAGTGTTTGATATATAATTTCTGAAACATTGCAGCTATAAAGTAGTCAATTTCTAAGATTCTGTTTCCTTTCTGCTAGGTGCCGTAGTCCAGGAAGGAGGTAGAGTATTAATCAACAAAACAAATTTAGATGCTTCAAATCTATTGATTAAACTACCTGAGATACAGCGCTTCATGTATGAAGTCTGGTATCAAGTTATGTCTTTACCCGAACATGGCATTATTGTTGTTGGAGAAAGAAACGTTACTAAAGAAAAACCTAACTTTTCCCAATACATACTGAACAAATTTGGAATTGTGTATGTACATGATAATTCTGAATTGCTTAGTGACAATTTCACTTTTGCTGTTTGGTTAAACCTGAAGAGCAAGTCTGCAACAAAACCCCATAGTGAAACTTTAGAGGAAATGTTTAATATCACTGTTGTTCCAGTGAATGACCAAGCTCCGGAATTGAAGACGAAAAAGCTGCACTTGAAAGTCCTGCAGGGAGATGTGTCAGTGTTGGGGTCAGAGCATCTGAAAGTTGAAGACCTAGATAATGCCCCAGCTGAGCTCAAATACACCATTGTTAGCAACCCCAATAATGGTTATTTAGCAATGAAAAGCAATCTCAGTGTCTCCATAAAGGAATTCACACAAGCTGATGTTGACAATGGTAAAATTTGGTTTGTACAGGATGGAAGTTCGTCTTCTGGGGTGTTCTATTTTAGTGTGACTGATGGTAAACATCGCCCTATATACAAACTATTTAATCTTGAAGTCATACCAGTCAGTCTTATCCTGGTCAACCTTACCAATGTTGTACTTCCACAGGGCCAGACATCTGTCACTATTACTAATGTGCAGCTTTCAGCTATCACAAATGGAAAAAGCACTAATATCATGTATGAAATAACTCAGCCGCTCAAATACGGACACCTAATGTTAGGAAACGAACAGGTTACTAAATTTGAGCAGGCAGATCTGGACTCAGGAAGGCTGTCTTACCACCTGACAAATCTCACTGCGTACAAAGAAATACTGGAGTTTATGCTCTTCACTACAGAAGGCAATCTAACAGGACAAGTACTGAACATCACAGTGAAGCCTTTAGTACAAGTTGTACCTGACATGCAGATTTCAAATCAAGTAGCTTATAAGTTCAGAAGCAGTGACCTGGATGCTTCTGAGTTAGCTAATTTGACAAATAGTAACCCTAGATTTGAAGTGATAGTGCCCCCGTCTCATGGAAGGATTGTAAAGAAAAGGTTTGTAAATGATAGAATTTTTGAAGATATTCAGACATTCACCCAGGCTGACATTGATAGTGGCGTTGTGCTTCTGGATGTAGATACAAATATGACAGGTGTTGATCTGTTAAATGACTCATTCACGTTTATCATCAAGGCAGATGCTGTGCAGCCAGCTGTTGGCTGTTTTCAGTATTCCATTGTGCCGTACAGTCCTCCACGTTTGCAGGGCTTTACAACCGAAGTGCCTTCTGTAACCAGAATGACCACTTTAAAGATTCCCACTACCTCAAAGGATGAGACACCAGCCTCCTCTTGGAATGAAGGGCGTACAGTAGCACCACAGAAGACTGAACCAGCCATGTGGCCAGGGCAGAATCGTTGGGGAAATCTACATGAGGAAGGTTCATTGCTAAATCTGGCAGTGGGAACGAGTGGATCTGCAGGGACTAGGATCACAACCCAAGGCAATGCCAGGGGTCCTAGAGAGGAGGCGAGTGAAAGCAGCAATCCTTGGTACATTGTTATCCCCCTGGTCCTGGTGTCTGTGCTACTCCTTGTTGCTGTTATTGTTGTGTGCATTCTGGTAATGTGCCAGAAGAAAGAGAAGACAAAACCACTTGCCAAAAATCAAACTGGTGCAGTCCCCAGTAATCAAGATGTATGTCTGGAACGCAGCTTGACGGTGCCCAGTGTTACAGTGACTCCTCTCCTGAAGGGAGCTGATGGAAGTACAGCCTCAACATTTATGGCAGTGAGACATGAGCCACTGCTCCCTGCGGTGGTTCATCCAACTGTAGAGCAGTCTTTCCAAACCAGCTGGTTAAACCTTGATCCTGAAATGACCCAGTATTGTCGAAAAACAAACCCAACTCTAAAGCGCAATCAATACTGGGTATAGTTATGGCCAGTTTTGGTCATGCTAATTGATGTCATATGGAAAAGTGAATCACATATAAATTGCTGGTGTATAATTTCTTCTTTGTTACACTTATTTATTATAGGTCAAGTGATGCACTGTTTGTTAGACAAAATCCAAATACTGTAATCCTGATATCTGAAATCCAACGAATAATAAAAATCTTACTGATTATGGTGTCCATAAAATAAGATTTACAGTTGATACTTGAGCAAAATTCCTACTTAAATCAGTGCAGAATTTGACCCCCGAGGTTTTGAGCGCACCCTGTGCACGCAATATTTTGTATTTTCCTTGATAGGTAAAACTGAATATTTTGTTATGGATTATCTATGTTTTTAATATAATTACTTTTTTTGAAGATTTGAGTTTACTTATCCAACCTTGTGATACTGTGATACTGTGATACTGTAAAGGTTTTGTATTCTTTCTTGAACCACCACTTCTTTTTGAAGAACTTTCAGCTATTTCTGTAAGCAATTGCAAAGGTGCTAATCTTAATAATATCATTCTGACCCGAAGGCTGTGCAGAGGCCGGTACTAAAGAATCAAAGCTGTGGTTATTTTGACAGGTGTTTATCCAGGTCACTGAACTGGAAATGTAGAATTCAACTCAGCGACAATAGTACAGCAGTGACTGTATATAAGGATTCTGGTAAAATACTCTTACCGTGAGATGTTGTTTGTTCTTTTATTTTTCTTTTTCATACTTTGATATTGAACTCTAGCCTTGAATGTCTGCCGACTGGTAAAATGCATACATGACCTCTAGTCCACATAGCAAAAACTGTGTATCTGCCCGTCAGCCTGTCTGCTATGTTATCTTTTGGCTTAGGTTATGTCTGGGAGCACATATCAAAGCTTCCTACTTCTGACGAAAGTCTAAATTCTGCCTTCTGCAAGCAGAACTTTCTCTGGAATCTGTGCTTTCCAGCACATGACAGCGGAATCAAGTCCTGTAAACTTTCGTGTGTTGTGGATCTACTGACAGGAACAATCCTGCAAGGAAGTACATATCCCCTTCTGAAGTTTCACAGTTTACCCGTCATCTCCCAGAACGCTGAACACGTGCCTTGTACACTATCAGTGCTGTCAGTTTTGCTCTGGTAGCAAAATGTGCCATAGTTTTACTGCAAAGGAATATTTTTGTATTTTTGAAATCCAATCTCAATAGTGATATTCAGTTTCTGCTTAAGGTCCAGTCTTTGTTCCACTAAGGACAACAGCATAGTTCTTGTTGATTTCAGAGAATGAACTGACTTAAGGGAACAGTGCTATGATCATAACTAGTCTCTTACTAATGACAGAGCTTCTCATCTATTTTTCTACTTTCGTGTTCTTATAGCTTCCACTTAGCTTCTCTGTAAAAACACTGTGCTCAGTGTCAGGATGCAGTGTCTGCATGGAGTACCGTTTTTGTTTGAGCCTACATGCTGCAGTTTCCAGTTTTATAGAATGGATCCATGAGCCTCAGCATCCTTGGTGCTATTCATTTCACATGGATCCATGAGCCTCAGCATCCTTGGTGCTATTCATTTCACATGGATCCATGAACCTCAGCATCCTTGGTGCTATTCATTTCACATGGGTCCATGAGCCTCAGCATCCTTGGTGCTATTCATTTCACATGGATCCATGAGCCTCAGCATCCTTGGTGCTATTCATTTCACATGGGTCCATGAGCCTCAGCATCCTTGGTGCTATTCATTTCACATGGATCCATGAGCCTCAGCATCCTTGGTGCTATTCATTTCACATTACCTTGTTTGGGATGTTTTTTTTTTTTGTTGTTGGTTATGATTAGCTATGTTTCTGTCATTTATATATTTGAATTATTGGAAATTATCACCTGTAAGGAAGGCCAGACTAAATCTTCGCTTACTGCTGTATTCTGAGGACTAAACACAGAAGCAGTGAAGGCAGTCTTTCTCATCTTTACCACTTCTGCCATGGTCAGCCGTGGTACATTTTGAAGCAATGCATAGTCCATGTCCGTGGAAAACATGCAAGACGTGTAGTCAGCTTGTCAATATAGTGGGGCACTATAGGCTAAAGATATGAACCATTTATATGCTCAAACTAAAAAGTATTTGAACCCTGAAATGCAGGTTTTGTTTCTCTGTCATTACCATTTTTTCCTGATGCCAGCATGAGCAGGTTTCAATTCAAGCATTGTGCAAAAGTCAGTGCAAAAGGCTGGGGTATTCAGGTGTCATAGGTGGACTGCTGCGGGCCTACATTATAGACCTTCTCTGCTTTTCCAAAGAAAATCTTTGGGACTCTTTTTAGAAATTCTCAACCAGAGAGGTGGTGCTGGCAGCCATTGCCGGGACATCCAGCAACCTTTGTGGAGGTGTAGCTGTACGTCTCGCCATTACCTGAGATCTCATCTGCTAGCACCAAGCAGATCCCAGCTTCCTCCAGATCCCAGCTGTCAGCTACTGCCTACCGCCAGTGCATACTGGCTGGTAGCAGGAAATTGATTCCTTTGCACTTCTTCCAAGGCCTCACTCCAAGGAGTTAAGAATGATGATCCAACACTTTGCTGACACTTAAAGAAGGCTGTCTTGCATTTCCCTACCTCTGACGCCTTCATGTCGACAGCAAAGGAGGCAGTGTACTCCACTCTGTACTGGGAGACTAAGCAATTTGCCTCCAGTTCAGTACCAAAATGTTGCAATGCTAAAAGCTGTAGTCTGGTGACAAAATCCACACTGTGGACTTGTGAGAGGCTGAACAGAAATATGGAAGGGAAATATGTGCTTAATGAGATTTTACTAAGCGTGATGTAAAGACCTGTGTGCCCAAAGTTGCTGAGTGTGCAGTGGAAATGGAACATGGGCTGCTATGGTGCTGATGATGGTAAAAAAAGATCACACCATTATAGTGACTGAGTCAAAAAAATGGTAGTGCAATTATGACTCCATAATTGAATGGACATTCTTGAGTTTCAGCATTTGCATGCTCTGAGCAAGAAAGCATACATGAAAAATACAAAGTGATAGAATTTGTGCTAGCTTTTTTAGCATCAGCATAATGGCCTTAGCTCTTCGGTTTCCAAATTGGTTTTGGCTGATAAAAGATAGTAATTTCAAGTATATCAGGCATTATGGATGTGTATTTTAAGCACTGGGGTTTTTTTTGTTTGTTTGTTTGTTTGGCTTAGTTTATGGGGATTTTATTTGTTTGTTTTGTTTTTATTTTTTAAAATAGAAATAGCCTAAATGCATAAATAATTAGTGAAGTGTGTCAGCCTTCAGTTTTCTCCCTCGGTGCTACTATAGACAACTGTGCCATATTATGGAATGTTTTGATGACAATATGTCTATTGTATTATTGATTATGGCTTTCATGCAAAATGCAGAGGTAATATTGTAACTGATGATAACTACAAATGGATTTTACTCTAATATCCTACCCTGAATACCCAGTAAAAAAAAATTCTGATTGTGTTAAATTAAGCTTTCAGTGGATAATACAGAATAGTCTCTGGCACAGGACAATTCACCTTGCTCTTACTGGAGAGAGGAGTCAACTCTGGATGAGCTGACGTTACTGGCTCAGCTGGAAGTCCAGCTTTGAGATGGTAAAAACTCACTGGGGTGAATCTCATCCTGGGTTTCCTAAACAACAATAAACCAAGAAAACATTTTGTGCTTATTTATTGTTTGTGATATGGGAACATGCATAGCTTATGGTCAGGATCTGGTCTGAATTTTTTGGTTGTTTCACTTAACCTTGGAGTTGTGTATTTTACTTAGTGCATATGTAGTTTGTGGAGAATTCCCTTTCTTAACAAATGGAGTTCAAACTGCAGCATGAAAGTGCCTTTAAAACGTATAAAATTAATAAACTTGTTTATAATCCACACACTTAGGTTTCTGTGTTTTCTTTAAAGACCCGTAGAGGACTGCGGTCAGTGCAGTAACACAACAGGATCCCATTGCCAGTAACAGTTTTCATCCAAGTTTTCTGATTTTTATTTTTTCATTGCCTGCATGCTGAGATTGCTGCTGTGATGTGCCCAGTGTTGTGCCTCCAATGTAATACACATGTCATCATGCATCTACCTGGCTGTGTTCAGCACTTGGATGAACATAGCTTCAAAATAAATGCATTAATTTGAACTTACTCAAACAGAACTGCGCTAGTTTAATTCAGTGAGCTTTCCTGTTATTTAGCTGTATATTAGAATGTTTTAAAAAAATCAGATTCTTAAATGTTAGCACATTAGAGCTCTTTTGTCATTAAAAAGTCTGACCTTTTCATCTCTAAAGTTCGTTGGATTATCTTTCATTCTCCATCAAAAGCACATATTCGCTCCAGCCTCAACAAATGCATTGTTTGACCCTATTTAGATTTTTTTATCTGGTTTCTAGTTGTTCCTGTATCTTGAGGTAAGGAAGTTTTTTCTTGAGACATCAGAAACGCTGGTGGTCTGTGGCAGCAGCTTTCTCCCCCTGCTGTGACTCAGTGTCCTGGTAGCTGAAATTTGTGTCAAGCAGTAGTGGCGCTCACTTGGTCTTGTGGTCTTGTCCACGTCCCCCAGCCTCGTGCAACTCTTAAAATGTTGGTTTGGGAAGAAAAGGAAATAGGATATTAATAGTTATGCACCTTTTATGTTTTTCCTGTTATTGAAATGTTAGTAAGCTTTGGGTGCAATAGCCTGTTGCAGTGAATCTACTCGTGTGTCCTGAGCTATCGGCCTCTGTCCTGTGCAGCCCTTTTTTCAAATGAGTCCTTGTGATGTTATGTTGAAGTACATTCTGTGAATATTTTTATACAGGCTGAAAATAAATGTCCTGGCATATTCAATGGAAATTCAATTTATCTTCAGTGGTTTCAAGCTAAATAATTCCTGCCAGAGCTTGCATATCCCAAATGAAGTCCCAGAACAAAATGTTCTTTTATTGCAACTGGTGAAACCCATAGTTTCACATCTGTTTGTAAGGAGAGTCTGTATGGTGAAATGCTTGCTTTACATGATTGTTTCCTCATTTTCAGTCCTGCTGCTTGGTTATTTTTGTGGTAATACTTTGTACGCGTTGGTAACCACCACTTAGACATGTTGTTTGCAGACTAAGGTTCTAGCTGCAAAACCTTTGCATAGCATCACAGTGAGGGAGCATCAGGTCTCATAAATTCATTGGGGAAAAATGAAGCCTGAGCAGATTGAGCATTGGTATGGGATGATACGGAGTGTCAGAACCCCCTGAGAGAACACAAGCAATAGATCAGAATGAACACATTCAGTTTTGCAGTGTGTGACCGATCACAATGATTCGCTCCAGCTAATACAGTGTACAACTTAATCTTGCGTAATGACTTTTATGTATTGTGCATGAAAGTGCATTGGTAAGGAAATCCTCTAGAGAATAAAAAACAATTGCAGGAACTGAGAGTTCATTTTTCATATACAAGTACATATAAATGAAATTGAATCAGTAAAGGAGAGGCATACAGGAAGTTCGTGTGAGACATGCAAAGCCACCAGGGAAGCTACTTTGCGAGCAGAGGATGCTGAGGAAGAGGTTGGTTAGAGAGGCAGGAAGGTAGGAGGATGGGACATAGACAAGTTCTCTGAGGTTAGGTGGAGTTTCTAAAAACAAGGAAAGGTAATTTGAAAGCAGACCCCTGGGCTTATTTGAAAGGCAGAGATGATGTGCTGTGTTGCAACTCGGAAGCAGGCTACAATCCACTATGCTTCTTGGAGAGCTCACCTCCCTGCCAGAAAAAGGGAAGCACAAGAATCAAGATGATGTTTTGTTCCCATTAGTGGGGAGAGTTGTGGTGAGGGATGACGGTGGACATGGGGGTGGCAAGACTTAGAGGATCAGTTTGCGTTTTACTTTTGCTTCCTTCTGCAGCTGGTAGTAAAAGTGAATATTCTATGATATAAACATTCCGAATGTTGACTTGCAAAGGTGGCTGCCTGTCAAGAAGTACAGTTGTGGGAGTTAATCAGATCAAATTGCTGAAATCCCTCCTTGTATAAACATCACTCACCCTGGCTGAGCTGAGTTGCCTGGGTGTAACTCCGATGTTAAAGCCTGTTGACATGAATATTGCCTTAAAAAGAGAGCTACAGTCTTGCTAGTGTCTAGCTCAAAGTGCAGACAGGAACAGGGTGAACTTGCCTAAGGTTTAAACTGTTACAGCAATTAATGTTTAATGATAAATTGAGTTACCTGCAGGCACTGAAAAGCATTTATAAGTAAGACAATAGAAATCTTGATTTTGAGCACTGAGCTAACTAGAGCAGATAAACATGGACCTTAACTTAGCCCGTGAAAGAAATGAAAGTATCTTTAGGACTGATCTCATTTACACATGGCTGCACACAATACTGTAGAAGAGCAACTACAGAACTAACATTAGACCAGGTGCAGAAGTTGGCAGAAGTGGGATGAATCAGCTAGAAGAACAAGCAACTACCTACTTCATAATGCCTCTTAGGCAATCTGTATCGTCCATCCCAGGTCCTATATGCTGCTGGAAGTGCTGCAGTACAACTATCAGTGAGACAAGTTGCCATTTTCCTTCCCTAAATAACCTTGCTTCTGGTTGTTAGACAGGTTTATTTAGTGTTCCCTGTTGTACTAGTATCTGGGATTCTTAGATATCTCTTCGGTAGTCCTCAGTTCTGCGTTTGGGTTCTGCCTTCAGGAGTCCATTACTTCTGTGCAATCTGCTCAATAGCCATAGGGGTGGTAAATATTGGTCATAACTAATCTGTTTTATGGCCTACTCTAATCTGAACCCATGAGTTACTCTTAAAGACATGTTATACCCATTTCCATTTTACTGGTTCTCTAGAAAGCCTGAAAGTTTCTAAAACAATGTGGGTTCATGATGTCTCTCGGTGATGCCACAGCTCAGGAAGCAGCTGCTTTTCCCCCAGCACCCAGCTCAGCTGCAGCAAGCACTGCCTGATGGACCTTGATCATTTGGTGCCTATTTCATGTCATACCAGGCTGTTTCCCAGACAGAGGACAACAGCCTTCATTCTGTCTGGCCTTGCCACACTGCTTCAGCCATCAGGAAGAGGTCCTCTCTTGCATCTTTTTCAGTACAACTACATAGGAAGGAGGTGATCGCCAGGGGCTGTTTGGTAGCGGAGCTGTGCTCCTCACTTCACCCTGCTGGGAAATTCTCAGGCTGGCAGCTGTGAGCAGAGGGCAGTACTTCACTAGGAAATGTGGATGTACCCATGTTCTGCTTTAGAGATTTAACTTCATTTTAAAATATATCTTTCTTTTTTTAATGAACAGAAATCCAGAACAAGAATACACAAGCACATTCATAAATCAGACCCTCTGCCAGGAGCAACTGTGACAGTTTAATTGTAAACAGTGTACCACTTCCCAGGCATTAGAGTTACGGTCTGTACATCAATACACATACCCGAACTCAGCTTTGCCCACTACCTCAGCGACAGTTTATGTTCTTGTCAGTTGTGGATGTTGTCATTTTCTTCAAAGTCTGAATGCCCAGGATATTTACTTATCTCTCTTAAGGAACTGTTATATGGTTTAACGCTCACTGACAAGCCACAAATATGTGTTTCTTTATGGGAAAATCTGATGAGAATACGTTACACAAATTTTGGAATAGGAAGTTTCTGGTACTTCAGATGGTTGAAAGTCTTTGTAACTCCAGAGTTCCTGGACCTGGCTGATGAGGGTATTTCAAGGAACAGCATGACTCCTGTTGGCAACTTCTCCAACATTTGTTCTTTTGGAAAAGGCAAACCAATTCTGCTATGTGTTAGCTAACTCTGTAGAATAGCTAATAAATAAATAAAATAAATAAAAAGCAAAATATTATTTGCCCTATCTTATTCACACACTTTTCTGATGATGTGAGGCGTAGACCTGTTTCTTTTTTAGCTGTTGTTGTTATAAATGAAAGACAGCATAAATGATGAGGCTGGTTGTTTTTGTGACCAGTACAGAGTGCACTGAGAGTATAATTGCCTTTCTTTAGCAAGTGAAGAGCAGCTGTAGCTGGAAATGTGTTTTGGATACTACACAAGGAAACCATTCAACTGGTGACACTGACAACACGTGCTTAAGAAATACCAAAGATAGATTGAGCAAGTATCTCAGAAAGCTATTTTATCTTGTTTACAGTTTCCATAGAGGAATGGAAGCTGATCTTTTCCTATTAGGAGATATTTTGATTTATGAAGTACTCTACTGAACTCAACTTTCATCCCATACTATAATGGATGACACAAGTGACTTCCACACAACCATGTGATTCGGAGAGAAGGATTTGCCTTATTCAAAATCTCTGCAATCTGCCTTTGAATATTCCCTAGGCACAGGAAATGGCACGACCTCTCTTGCTTTTAGGGCAGACACAGAGGATGCCTACATCCTTTGAAAATAACGTAATGCAGATGCTTATATAGTGAATCTGTAGACTGGCTGGTTGAAAGTGACTTCTCTGTGCCAATTTGCTCCTTCGAATCTAGCTCAGAGGGATCTCTCACAGACAGATGTAATGACAGCAAACAGTGATGACATCAGGATATTACTCAGTGTGTGAAATCTGATGTGTGAAAAAAACGAAGAATATCTAGTGAGCTATTTCACTCTGAGGCAAATCACAGAAAGGACATGGGTGTTACTGCACCCGCTTAGTTATGACATGCACCATCATTTGTGAAACTTTCAACACTTCCAGTCCTGGCAGTGCCTAGTTTGACTGGGAAATGCCAAATCAGACTGGCCATTCTTTGGGCTTGCTGTGGGTCTGCAATATCCTCAGTGATGTAGTAGGGAGCACAGGGCTGGCGTTCAGAGCAGTAAATCACAAGCCTATGCCTTGGCTGGGTTAATAAACTAAACTACATATTTCATTGCCACTTTGTTTACAAGCCCAACACACCCTGGCAAAAAATTGGTGGTGATGGGTAGGCATGGTGATTGGGGTATGCATATAATATTGGGGAAAAATAGCTTTAAACGTTCTTCCTCTCTGACTTAGAAAGTTGTCCCCCTCCTTTTCCACAAGGAAGTCCAAAGCCGTAGGTGTTCTTTGCAAAAGTCCTGAATGAACTAGAAGACAGACAAAAAATCATTGTTTAGAGTACTCTGTAGAGAACGAGGGTCAGCACCACAGTAAGCCACGTGAGTGCTCTGCGCTTTCCACAACTTTGTGCAAAAAATAAGGGAGAAGTATGTTCCCCAAAAGGGAAACCTTCTGGGCTTTCTGGGGAAAACAGGTGAGCTGGTTTAGACATTATCGAAATCACTGACTGAGGAGTACTGGGAGGCCATTCTAAGTGGGCACTAGCCCCGTTCTGCAGCCTGTGACTGGGTACTAACCTCCCTTTTGAGATCCATACCTTGTTCCTTCCTACTGGTTGGCTTTAGCAGCCCCAGACATAATTCAGCATCTAATGCTCGTTTGTATTGTGTAGATGATTTCATGTGTCTAACTCGCTACCTTGCAATTTTTATTTTTAGGTTTTTCATATACTGACTCCCAGCTTGTGTTGTCTAAGCATTCAGATTTTCTAGGACAAAGGCATTGCACAAATTTTCTTCCCCAGAGAACTGCACTTGGGTGTTAATGACAAGGGATTCTTTTCCCCATTATTTTACTATTTTTTTTTCTCTTTTCATATTAAGTGTCCCACAGAAATCGTATCATGTCTTTCTCTGCAGTCTCAGGCCAAGCAATTTTTCTGACATTTTACTGTCACACGGCAGTTACCCGACAGGTTAATTTTCCCATTGCTTTTGCAATAATACTTACTTTGTTTTCAAGTTTTGATGAGTTCTCTTCATCTATGTCTAGTCAGTCTTGACAAGTTGTTTCCCTGTTACTGGTCCAGCTTCTACTGTTATTCAAACATCCTATGAAAGAGCCCAGCTGGCAGTAGATGTGAATCTACCACAGCAGAGTCTCTTTCTCAGATGTGTACAACACATAACCACACTTGTTCTTATAACCCATGCTCGTTTGGAACAACTTTACAAGAAGGTATTTTGTCTTGTTTTTAAAAATGAAGGAGACAGCCTTCACAGAACACTGCTTGAACTTTTTCCTGAACTAATGTTTATTAAATACTTCTTTTAAGTGTCCAGAAATAATAATAAAATGGTGTGGCTTTCAACTTCAGAATCCCCTGTGATTTGCTGTTAGGTTTCAGGTCAGAGCATTTCAAAACCTGGTTCTGTATTCATCTGAAAGTGACAAAAATTTTTACATGTGTCTAAGCTATAAATATGTTAGAAGCAATATTGCTAAGCACAAAGGAATTCCCCTCATGAAGCAGAAATAAAACAACATTTAACAGGAAGCTGGTATAAAATTTTATCAACTCAAATATTTAATCCAGTCTGCGTGGCCATCTTTTACATATGGTAAGGGTGGTGTGAGGACGAGGTGGCACGAAAGGTTTATTAGTATAATGGTGTAATCTCTTCATTGAGTTTTGTGGGATCTCATAGAGTTTCCCAGTGTCTCAGTGTGGTGGGTTGACCCTGACTGGATGCCAGGTGCCCACCAAAATCATTCTGTCACTCCTCCTCCTGACTTGGACAGGGAAGAGAAAATAAAAAATAAGCCTTGTGGGTTGAGATAAGGACAGGGAGAGATCATTCAGCAATTACTGTCACAGGCAAAAGAGACTCAACTTGGGGCAAAATTTAATTTAATTTATTACCAATCAAATCACAGTAAGGTAATAAGAAATAAAGCAAAATCTTAAAACCACCTTCCCTTACCCCTCCCTTCTTCCCAGGCTTAACTTCACTGCTGATTTCTCTACCTCATCCCCATCCAGCAGCAGTGCAGGGAATGATTGTTGCAGTTAAATCTTCATATTTTGTGTCTACCGCTCCTTCCTCCTTAGGGGAAGGACTCCTCGACTTTCCCCTGCTCCAGTGTGGAATCTCTCCTATGGAGACAGTCCTCCATGAACTTGCTCAATGTGTGTCCTTCACGTGGGTTGCAGTTCTCCACAAAATGCTCCAGCGTGAGTCCATTCAATGAGGTGCAGTCCTTCAGGAACACACTGCTCTTGCATGATTTCCCCACAACATCACAAGTCCTGCCAGCAAGTTTACTTCAGCGTGGACTCTTCTCTCCACAGGTCCTGCCAGGAGCCTTTTCCAATGTGGGCTTCCTACAGGGTCATTGCATCCTTTGGACACATTTACCTGCTCTAGTGTGGGGTCCTCCATGGGCTGCAGGTGGATACCTGCTGCACCGTTAATATCCATGGGCTGGGAGGGCACTGCCTGCTTCACCATGGTCTTCCCCACAGGCTGCAGGCAAATCTCTGCTCAAGCGCCTGGAGATTCTCCTCCCTCTCCTTCACTAACCCTGATGTCTGCAAGGTTGTTTCCCTTGCATATTCTCACCCCTACCTTCTGCTGCAGTTGTGCAGTTTTCTTTTTCCCTTTCCTAAATGTTATCCCAAGGGTGCTAACACTGTCCCTGATGGGCTTGGCCTCGGCCAGTGGTGGGTTTATCTTGGAGTCAGCTGATGTTGGCTCTGTCAGACATAAGGGAAGCTTCTAGCAGCTTCTTGCAGAATCTACCCATGAATCACCCCCGCTACCAAAGCCTTGCCACACAAACCTGATGCATCGGCTGTGCTGATACTCCTTATTGTTGTAAAATGCCTAACTAAAACCAATGGCACTAAGCCCAAAGGTTACTAGTGATTCTCCTTCCCTTGTCCTCATCAGCAAGGTGGTAATTTCTTTATAAGGCATCTCTGGAAGATGAAGAGCAGCAAGGTAAGTGAAGTCTAGCTTCCCTTGGATTTATAGGCTCTAGTCCTGCCCTTCCTTGGGTTCTCCTTCAACTTCTTCCCGTGTATTTTACATGGAAAATCTTCAGTGCATCCTGTAGAGGATTCAGATCTACATGTGTCCTGATGAAACCAGCCAAAATCTGCCTACACGCTGGCCAGATGGCTGCTACCTCCTCAAATAGAGAAGATGTTGAGTTGAACCTATCGTTCACTCACTATGAGATACTAAATTAGGTTTCTTTCCTCTTTTTGGCTGACGATTTTTAATGAACTTCTAAGAACTTAGCATCTTTGAGAGGCAGACAGGCAGATGGCATAGTTGTGCAGGGGTTGTTCGCCTAGAAAACTAAGTTAGAAAGGAAGAAGAATTCAGATTTCAAAGAAATTTTTTAGTGTTGTATATATTGAAAGACTGAAATGTGTAAAACAGTTACATGAAAGCCATTTGTAAAAATGATGTAGATAATTGAAGAATGAGAAATTTTGCTTTAAAACATGTTCTGTGACTGTCAAAGACAAATGCTATTACCACCCTGCTGCAGTTTCTCCTCCCTCTCCTTCTACCTTGAAGTACTCTTAGTTATTGTCCTTTTTTTTTTCCTGTTTGACCACATTTTTACTTTACTGAGCTTCAGTTCTAATGGGAAACTGGACTTTTGCAAAACCTTCAAGCATGTTCACACACAGCCATATCTGAGGAATAAACCCGTAAGCGTAAGCAGAGTTTACCTCCTCCTAGGAAAGCAGTGACACTGAACAGGAGCTACAAATGACTACAGATAGCAGTAGAAAACTGGTTCAGCCTGATCTGCAGTCTGGTGCTTTACTAATTGAGAATAAAGGACCCAGAAAATCTGACATAGAACATCCTGGACATGCACATTAGGGGAGGAAGACATCAATCAGGCCGTGTTATCAGATCTGCCAACGTGGCAAAGGAACATAAGAAACACCTCCTATAGAAGCAGATGCCCTGCTTGCTGACCGTGCATGACAGAATCACCTGTAACTTTATATAATTACTAACCATTAATTTGTAGAAGCAAATACTTGGCATGTATTCACTCTGTAACATTTTGTAATAAATTGAGCACAGAGGTTCCTGTCAGATATGTACCGAAGATACTTTAGGTTTTAAATGTTGGTCCCAGTGCACTGTCTGTGTCATAGCAGATATTTTTCTCAAAGTCTAGTGAAGCTTTGCTTTGGAATAGGAGTTAAAAGGGTGGAAGGAAAGTGCAGAGCAGGAAGAGTTGGCTTGTACTTCCGTAGGCTTTTGTTAAGTTATACTCTTATTGGAAGAGTCAAGTAACGCTCTGGCTGCAGCAAGTTGCCTGTGCAAAGCCCAGTAAGGCAGTCTTCACAGTGCCATGCTCCGAAAGCCCAGCAGTTCTCCTACTGCCAGATATGGAAGCACTTCAAGTGCTTCCACATTTCTAAATATATGAAATTAATATCCTTTTTTTGGAAGGAAGGGACACTGACATTTTTTCCAGAAAGAACTTCTTATTTTACCCTAAAGGTTAAGGCAAAGAAATGTTTACCACACTGGAGGAAAGTGTAGCTGTTTTTTCCTGAATTTTTCACAATGCGTATGCAGCTCATGCTCTTGGAAAACTGAGAAAAGCACACTTGGTTTCTCACTTTGGTTTAAAATGCCTAAAAGGCTTATGATAAGCAACCATCTGGCTGCTGTTTAGTGTCCATGATGGAACAAGGATGGTGGTCTGAACTGTATCCAGAGAACAGGTGTCCTTATCACTGGAAATTACCAGAGTAATTGGTAAAGAGTTCTCTTGGGGATATGAAGTTTAAGTACCCTTTCCATAATGAATGGATCTAATTTAATTTTTTATGCCATTAAACTATGGAGGTTTTATTTTTTTTTCCAGACAAAAGGCTCCCTAATGTAAGTTTTCAGCATTGTTGTATTTCTAATATTAAGCCCCACATGATGAGTGCTGTATGCCTGCTTTGACATTCTTAACCTGAAAATAGATGGACTTGTCAAATAAAATGAGACAAAATACAAGTAAATTCAAGCTGATTCTTTTTAAAAATCTCACTTATCCTTCAATACTGCTATTTTGAATTGTAATAGTTAAATCGTTAGGGTGAAAACAATTAAAATTATTGCAATAGGGCAAATAACAGAGGAATGACATTGTTAGATTGGAAAAAGGAGAGGCTTTCACAGGATAAAAATATGCATTTTCTTAATAAGCATGGTATGTCAGTAAAACAAAATTGAGCTTAAGAAAATTCTTTTAACTCTTACAGCACGGGGAAGAATCCACTTCTGCTACCACAACTGTATGAGTTTACGTACCTACTCATGCCTTTTTCCCCTCCTTGCCTTTTGCATTCTGCTCAAATTATACAGCTAACTCCATCTCTTGGTTCATGTCACAGAGCCCTCGTCTATAACAGTAACTCCCTTTAATTGTATTTAACTGGTTCAGTCTACAATATATCCACCTGCTGCTATATCCAGTAACGAATTTTTCAAAGTGGTGTAGTCATGGTGTAGTCTCATAGACAGTTTATTGCCCAGACAGGCACTAGAAGTGTAATAATTATAACAGCTGGAAGAGGACGATATGCACACTCATCTTCCAGCAATTCTCTGCAATGCCCCCTACCTCTCAATAGACTTGTTCTCTGTTCACAGGATATAACCATGCTACAGGCTCAAAAGTTTCATTTCCATGTATTTGTGGAAAATACTGTTTCATTTTGTGCTCTGACAAAAAAAAAACACCCATCATTTTGCCTCATTGTCATAGGCCCTATCAAGACAAAAAACCCCGTGGTATTAATGTGAATAAAGCTTGTAGGAGCTTGACTGTAGTATATCTAACTTGGAGAAGGACTAACAGTCAGGTGTTCTTTGTAACTCCACTATGTCAACATTTCCTGGTTGCAACAGTCATGGATTTCTCTTTCATTGAAACATGAGGAGTACAAATTGCACTGTATTACAACAGAATCTACATTTACAGATTCCCTCTGTCCTCAACACTCATGGTGGGTTTTTTCCCTTTGACTCCATGGGCACATCTCCTTTTCAATTTTATATTTCCATAGTCTGATGCAGGGTAAAAAACGGAAGGGAAACACAGGGGGAAAAACGAGAGTGGAAAACATCAGGAAAAGATCATTGCCAAAGTGCTTACACAACAAGGCACTCTCAAAGTGCACAAAAATTAAGGTAGTCCTTTTCTATTATTTTTGTTTATTTCTACAGGTCTCTTGCTGATTTAGATGAATGATTCCATGACTAAAGATGACTATCTACACGCTACTTACTTTTTCTGAAACTTGCAGTGCTTTGCTATATTTTGACATGACAGGTTGTTGAAAGAGTGTTTGCTACAATTGTATCTGAAGAACAAATTTGAAAAAAAGCAACCACCCAACAATTTTTTATAAGAATGGTTCATTTCATACATGCTGCCTGCTCAGAAAAATATTAGTAACGAAACTATTATTGGCTTCTTTGCCTTGATCGTCTGTTGACTGTATTTGTTCTCTCTTCCTATCCAGGAAAAAATAGTTTTAAATTTCATTCCAAGGGTACAAGAACTTGTCAGTGCTTCTGTTTTTTTTTTTTTTTCCAAAGGCAAGTTCCATTTTCCTGTGTTAGCTCTCCAGAAAGCTGTATGCTGGGGCTTTTAAGTCCTGCATATGCAGTTATCAGTTCTGGTGTTCCACTGGAAGGTGCTGGTAGAAAAAGATAGTCTCATATCATTTACATCAGCCTCAGAAGGAGAAAGAAAATTGAGTTCAACCCAGGTTTAAATCACAAGAATTACGGATAGCATTAAAATGATGGCTTCTAACCTGCTGTGTAGGTGCAAATTCTGGAGCAGATTTAGGGTCTATAATATCACTTGTAGACGCCAAATCCCAGTTACAGAATTCATTGAGGTAACAGCTCCACTCGGTGACTATGTCTATGCTGGTAAATTAAACACAACAGAGATCTTTTTCTGGCACAGAAGCCAAACATCTCAGAAGAGCCCACAGCCTATTAACCTCGTTTCCCTTCCCAAATGTGACAGACAATACTGGAAATTACCATACTTAGGACATTTTAGGAGTTTGTTGTCTTGGACCAAAACCTTGCTTAGGACAATCCAAATATAATAATAATAATAATAATAATAATAATAATAATAATAATAATAATAATAATAATAATAATAATAATAATAATAATAATAATAATAAAGTGCCACTGCTTAGGCACATCCCACAGCTCTATTAAATTCATTAGCACTGCTCTTCCTACCGTGACCTGCAAAACCTCGTACTTCAGTGCAGTGCTAACCCTCAGCACGCAGCTGGTACTGCATGACACGGGACCCCTTCACACCATTTTTCGGCAATGTTTGAGCTCTTGAGCTGCCTGTTTGAGTAATATTAAGCTCCAACATCTTAAGCCTCTTTGAAAAGGGAGATTTTTTTCCCCTGTGCATTGGAAGACGCCACTGGAGGAGATTACAACACAGGAACAGCAGTGCCCCGTGGCTCACAGTTGTGTATTCCACTGATATGGTATTGTCATATTCCAGAGAAAAATAGCCCCATGTTCTGTGGGCCTGCAAAGTCCCTAGGCAGATCTTCTCATGCAAAATCACACCAGGACTCTGTTCATTGTCAAACAGAGAAAAGACTGTTCACACCAGCAAAACACAGGGCCAGAAATGCTTAAATTAATAGAGTGTAATAGGGGAATATGTAATCCCAGTGGCTTCACAGTCAGATAGAACTTACTTCAATGAATTGTTGCAGCTAACCTTTTAAAAATACATGTGTTAACATGCACTGTTTGGCTTCCTGATTTCCTTCACACTGAATTCTTCTGCAAGACAAGAAGAGAATGATGTTTGCACCTTTTGTATTTGTGAAGTAAACGATTAACTGTCAGGTATGCTCTAAAGGACATTCCTTGTGAAGGAAACAGGAGAGAAAGGAGTGACCAAAGTAGTTTTCATGACCTCAGCATTGTGGAAGACAATAAGTGACTTATGCCTTGCTGCTCATGAGAAGTGCATTGTCTAGGGAAACAGAGTCCTGTGAAACTACTTGTTTTTATGGTGAAAAAGAGGAAAGACAGCTGACTCATTGAAAATAAACAGGAATTTGAGATTATGACCACAGACACTCAGCATTTGACACAAAATGCTGAGTAAGTTTGAAAAAGACTCTTTCACCAGCAGACAGGAAGTGTTAACTAATATAATGGCTTAGCTCTAATATATTTTTAAATGAAATGTCTTCATTCCTCTCCTGGGGAAAACAAAACAAAAAAAAGGTTGTCAGAAATCACAAGCGCTGATAAGGCAGTCTGCTCTAGATTCATCTTCTCAGCAAGGTGTCCCTTAAACTGCCAGACAGACTGTTACATACATTTCCCAGGGCAGAATAGAATAGATAGAGTTAGCCCCTGAAGAAATGTGATAATCTTTTAGCTGTACACAGCTGAACTGAATGACCAAGGATATCCGTATTATGACCTAGCAGTTTAAATACAAATGAGGACCCAGACTTAAAAGTTAAGAACCTAACACAGTTCTTTTAATCTTGGGGAATTCATATTATTTTACATGTGGTTCCTAGTTACACACTGGCCTTTTCTGTCCTTAAATAGAGATAGATTTTAAAAATATATTTTAAATATTCAGAACTAGTGCTGCAGATCTTCATATAAATTTAGAGTAACTAGGATCTTAGAAGAGATATTTGTGCAGCCTGGCATAGAGGTTTCAATGATTTAAGATTATTTAATGGAGCTGGATTGATTATTCATTCTGAATAATTAATCTGACCAATGTGGAAATTTCTATGCATATAAATAATTAATAATTTTTTTTACAATTAGAATTATTATTTAACCTGCCTTCCCATTTAAAAAGGCTTAGAATTTGGCCCTGTATACATTTGGTATGTCAAAAAACGTGAATGAAGATCTTTTATATTACATTTGCTGCTTAAATTTGTTTCCTTTTTCTCTTTCTTAGGACATTCTGAAGTAATGTGAACAAAAGACCACTCGAGTTCCAAACTGAAAGAAAGAAGTGAGAGAACACAAAACTTCCTCATCTAGACATTAGGTCATGAATGGTTGTGCTGTTTTATGCATTAACAGCTCAAACATACGGAAGGCATCAACTTCTGTATGCAGTTGCCTGTATTAAGCAATGTTTAACAAAAGCACATTGCACACTTTCCTGCCTCTCTGCAGTTATAGGAGAATTGAATTAATTGATAAATCACTTCCTTGGCTTCTTTAATGAAATAGACGCTGCTTTTGGAGAAAATGAAGTGGTAAAAAATTTGTATGTGAGATGATAGTACAAATTGATTCTGTTTGTTTTTTTTATTTGCAGATCTCCCTGGTCTTTTCCAGTGCAGTTCATGAACATACAGTTTATTTAGAGGGAATTTTATCCTGATGACAGTTGGCTTACTTTTCTGTTGCTGCTTGAGAATCTCACAGAAATAATCCACGTATCATAAATTAAAAACAACAAACCAGGAAACAGCATTGAAAATGCTTTTAAATTACTTCTGCCATTTCATCTGCAGGACACGATGTCTGAATTACTTGAAATGAGGAAAAGAGTGCTTACTATGGCATACCTGTCCACAGCAAATCTATGGTGTTAACTCAGGAAAGATGAAATATTCATACACTAAAAGATACTGGGATAAGTTTAATGTATCTTCCTTGACATTCCAGAAAATAACCAACAAATAGCGATTACACCTCCAGAATTCCAGCAACACATATGCTGGATGTTAAGAAGTCAGGTCATAATCTGCATGTTAAAAGTAAAAATATTTTCAGTTGTTGCTACGTAGTCCCAAACTTTGCATGCATCTCTGTGCATCTGTGCTCTCCTGGGACTATTTTATTTACAACTCAGTAGTCCAATTCATCCATCATCTGCACTTAGCCTATATCAAGACAAAGTGATATATCAGTTTTCAGGCATTACACAAACTGACAAAGCAGAGTGGGCCATTTGAATGCAAGTATCTCCTGAAGTCTCATTATCTCTAAGATTCACAAAGCCTTTCTTAATCTAGACCAGTTTCCTTCTGAGTAGATAGATATGTTTATAGAAAAATGTGTCATAGATCCAGAAATACAGCATGTTTTTTAAAAAATATCACTTGGGTGGCAGTTTTAAGACATTTGGTGATGTAGTTCCCATTTATAGCATAAAGAATACTGCCATTTCTTCCACGTCAGCAACAATTTATTAAGATGTGCACCAGGGGCACATACAATATACGTACCTACAAAGAGTGGGTAATTCTAGAGGCATTTTAAAGGGGAAGATGTGTAACAAGCTCCACAGTGATGCTGAAGTGCACCTGCCCCATTATCCTGTGTCCACAAGTAGGCAGTATCCAGTATTGGATACCTACACCAAATGTAAATCAAGAGAGGATGCATAAATATTATTTGTTCATATGCTCCTAATATTCAACAATTTGTGGACTCTCAAAATTAGAAAGTGTTCTTTATTTGATAGCACACGGTGACTTTCTCTGCCATGGTTTTTTTAGTTACTTCTTAATGTATGTAGGTTTCTGTAGGTTTCTCTGGTGTAAGGCTCATTAACTTGAAAGTACTTTGCTCAATACTAGAAAAGAAAATGGTCTAATCCCAAATTGCTCCGTGAGGTATTCATGGTCTTATTAATGTCTATAATATCCATTCTGATTTGCCTCTTTACAGTCCAAGTCTATGCAGTTCTATATTTTCTGTCATCTGAGTCCACTCAGGATTTTATTTATTTTTTAACATTACACTTGTCTAAATGCATGTTGAATTTTGTGCCACCCCTGAAGCTGGGTGTCCTGGCCATGGCAAGACAATGGCAGCAGACCAGTTCACAAATCCATAAATTCAAGTGGGTTGTCCCTTGAGGGGTCCCTTTAAGAGAAAATGTGTTTACTGATAAAGATGCCTTGCTGGCTAAACCCACTTGGCTGACTTGCTCTGCAAAACAAACGCTCTTCTCCCAAAACACAGTGCGCATAAAGTGCCACACTCAACTGCTAATGTTCATTGCTTTCATTTTTCAGCTGAGCTTGAATAATAAGCTCAGTTTCAATGACATCACAGTTCAGCATAGGACCACTGCCAGCAATGAACTCAGACTAGGAATGGCAAAGGAAATATTTATTCACAAATGCAGTTTCAGGCTACACATAGTTGCTCTCTAGACGTGGATTTCCAGAGGCATGGAAATGACTTGGTTCCTACTTGGTTATTTCTACTTCAGTTACTTGGCTTTTGCTTACACTCCTGGAGCCAGACTGCCAGAGGAACAAAAAACCAACCCTAGATCTTGGAAACAGATGTTCTCTTGTCAGTCTGATCAATGAGCAAGGTGGAGGGCAGCTTGTACGGAGGCTCACAAAACTATGATTTATTGTGCTGCCTTCAAAAGCTAAATGAGTTCTTGAGTCAAAGTGAATCTTCTAATTGAATTATCCAGTGTCCCACACTGTGCTGAGCAGATATAAACTGAAAGGAAACCTGGTTCACATTGCACATGAACCTGTGCATCTTCCTGAGTTTTGCTCTATTTATGGCCCAATGAACCCAGCATCTACTATTTTTAAAGTCTAAGATAAACATTTATTTCTATTTCTGGTACTGAACTGCCTAATATGGGAACCCATTCTACTGGAACAAGGAAGGCCTACCACTGTATCCTAAGCCATTGGCAGCTCTCAAGCAGTTCAGGGGGGATACCCACCCAGGGCTCAGCTGAATGCCCAGCTATTGGGTGAGGCTGCTGTCCTCAGCAACGAGAGGGACTGAGCCCAGGGTTGCAGTGAGGCTGGGGATGTGCCAAAGCTGGGGATCTGGTGAGGCTGGGAATGGTGAAGCCAACATTTCTTGGTCCAACAGCACATCCTGGCTCTGTTCCAGGGTTCAACCCAGGCACCTGAGCAGCAGTGGACTCCTCCTGTTATTTCTGCTTGAGAAACCTTCCAGGATATCCCTCTTCTCCTGTATGGACACTGGTCATCTTGTGCCTCTGGTTTGCAATGTTGTGGTCCTGTCCTACAAAGAAATGAAGACTGGTTGACCCTTGTGGCCATGTCTTGCCATAAAGGCAGAGGCTGCCTGTGTCGTCATGCTCAGGAACCAGGAAGATCTAGTAGATTCTGTAGGATATGAAAGTAGATGATGAGTGTTGCTGTCTCACTGTAAGAAAACTTAGACAGAGACCTGACAGGGCACATAATTTTATTTGATTAGCTCCCCAGAGGTTTATCAACTAGAATGCCAAAAAAAAAAAAAAAAAGGTTCCTCATATCTCATATATCACGTACATTTGTTTAGCTCCACCTTCTTGCCACAGAAATATTCGCTATTTGAGTTTTCTTCAGTAATAACTTTATCCAAACACTCTACATGGTTAGTTCGTATTACTTAGCATGTATACATCATCCGTTTCCAATGACACCAATAAGAGGCATGAAATTATTAACCTTCTAACAGTGTGATATCAAACATTAGAACTACTCAAGCCAAAAGAAAATTCACACAACTCAATAAAAGTATCAGACAGCAATCAGACAGAAGAAGAAAAATTCTCCTAGGTTTATAATTGGCCATTGAAAAGTAGGTAGCAGAAGAAGAGGAAGAGAGAAATCCTCAGCTACAAAACCATCAAACCTTCCAGCTGGTGACTCAAAAAGTCTTTAGAACCTGGTAATTCATGTAATCCTCCATATTGTTTGGTTTGGTTTGGTTTGTTTTTTTTTTTCCCAAAATGGTAGGAAAATGTGCAAAGTCCTTTTTCCAGTTTTGAAAAAAAAATCTCAAAGGACTGTTGTTCTGGATGATTCCTGTTTGTGAGAAAAGAAATATTATATGTTAAAAAACACTGGTGTTGCACACAGGTGCCAATTGAAAGTGGGTGCATCGCGATACTCTACACAGGCTGTTTTCTTTTTCTTTGAAAAATACACTTCTCTTGGTTCTGCCAAACTCATTGTGAGCTGCTTAAATACTGGTTATTTAACACATCAACATTTAAAAAGGTTCAGACTTGTTCCTATCACTTCCATGATCTGAAGCAAAGACTCTGTAAAGAGGAGACTTGGCATGTGTATCAAAGATATTCTCTATAGATTCATCCAATTTTATAGATGTGTCTTCAGATCAAAGCTTTGCGGAAAAGGAATGAATGGTTTTTAGAAAAGCACTGGATAACACCTGAGAAGGGGTTATTTCATGGTGTTGTGTCTGAAAACATGCCAATGCTTCTTCAACCTACCTGCATGGTACGAAGACATGCCCTATAGGTTAAAATACTGCAGAAGGTTCCACTTAAACTACAACAACAAAAAGACCAGAACCGCTTGAATTCTATACTTTTAAATCATTCATTAAAATAATATACACAAACCAGGCCTTCGCCATTAGACGCAGCATGTGTGACAGACCGCCTATGGAATCTGGAGCTTTATGCATGCTAAAAACTAAAAGAAGAAATAAAGAAAGAATATTCCTTGGCAGAGAGGTGTTTTGAATATTTTTAACAACACCAGTTGAGCCCTAATCTGCTGCAATCGTTTCACAAGGTTTTCTTTGTACTTTTTCAGTACTGAGCTGAGTTGAAAGGTGATGGATCTTACAGTGGTTACAACAGGATAAATTAATTCTCAGTGGGTATTTGGGTTCATGCTACAAAACACATGAAAACAAAAAAAGACATCTGCTGTACTCAACAGCCCTTTAGTGCACTCAGAACTTTCCTGGAGTAGAGTTAAAGCATCAGAAACTGAAGTTTCCCAGTAATGATTCCAACAGCAGACCACCATTTCTACAATACTGCAAAGCCATGAATACTGCATAGTACTTGAAATCCTGTCCAGCTCATGACTTTTCTCCTCATGGGAAGTCAGCCAGTTCTGTTTATTTCAGTTTGTTTCGATGCACAGACTTTTATGTTCTTTTTTTTTTCTGAATGCGTACAGGCCTCTTCGAAACTTCATATATATACAAAGAGACATATAACATACATAGGTTTGCAACCTTGGTCGTCATTTCAGGACCCCTGAGAGGCACATATACATTCCCATGGACCCATGCACACTGCATGGATCACTGGTTGAAAAAATAAGTGTCTTTTTTTCCTAAAATGAAGATCTTTTCAATGTCTCTAGCAATATGCATTCACGGGGCAGTCAATTGAGGATGACCCATATTTTCAGGCCTGTATTCTTGGGATTGTTGGTTGTTAATGCTGAGGGTATATAAGCATAATTATAGTTTTCTTTCCTTTCTGAAAAGAGCAAACAATTCTGATGGCATCTTGGGTGGTCTAACGCTCCTTTGGGTGTCATATCATGAGCTACTGAGGTGCAGCTGTAGTTTAGGTATTGCTTTTTTATTTATTTAGGTATTTTATTATCTAAACACATGCTGTACAGCATATAGTAGATACAAAGATATCTTAGAGGTTAGAATGTGGATTAATAACATAACACTTTCAAACTTCAGGATACTGACACTTTGGGATGGGCTTTATCTTATAGCGTCTCCCAGTTGATCTACTGAGTGAATTCTTAAGTTGCTTGTGGCTGGCCATTGTGCATCTGTCCTCAGTAAGGACTTCAAACCCTCTTGAACTCACTGGGAATATGGCTGATGGCATAACAGGATTGAAATGGACCTTTGATTTTCAATAAAAACAATTTTAAAAGAAAATAAACATAAAGAAAATAATTACAAAGCTTGATAAATTTGCACTATAAATATCTGGCATGAATGGAGAATATTACAGTTTTTGGCCCATATAAATATATGTTACGCTTACTTAGCCATTCCTGTCCTCTATTTCAGCTACTTTCCTGTGGTTCCAAGGTGCAGTGCTGCAAGAGACTGAAAAGCACAATAGAAGGGACACCTGCAGTTTCTCATTGATTTTTATAGACAGTAATATCCTTTTAACTAGGCTATTTTAAAACCTTGATAAAACTTTATATTCCTTCTACAAAATACCATAGGATTTTACAGGAAGCTTCACAGACTGCTGACAAGTGCTGAATCCTGCTGGACATAGCTGAGATAAAAAACACACTGTTGCTTGCTGTGCAAAATAAACTACATATGTTTTCTCTGTTAGGGCCATGCACTATAAAAAAGTTTTACATACTCTATTTCAAAGGAAAACAGTAAGCCCATATAGATTTTTTTTTGTAAAATCTATGAAATTTAATGGATGTTTCTCTCTTTGCAGTCCCAATGAAATAATGCAGGAAGAATAAACCACTGAAATTCTGCAGTGTGAAATCAAACTAGAGTAAAGACTAAAGTTTACCTTAAGTTCAAGTAGACTTGTTTCGTGTGGTTGTGATTTAACTTGCAGTGAAAACACAGAGTGTAAGAGAGCTTGCTGGAGTAGTTACTAATGTTCTGATTTGCTTTATTTACACTCTACATTCTTCCATTTATTTAATTCTGATCACTCTACACTTTTGATATTCACAACCAGGAAAAATGTTAATACAGAAATTAAGCAGAAGATAACACAGAGAGGCAAATGAGAAAGAAAAGCAGGAACATGGAGAGAGTAATATATGCCTTCTACTGTTCACCTGTCTACAGCAAGCTCACCGTAAGTTTGATGTGGTTTGTTATCAGGGGAGAAAATCTCATTTCTCTTAACTCCAGGCAAGAGAAAGCCTTCGCCGGAGCTTGGACAGAAGAGGAAATAGTGTATTGAATACTCATAGCTTTTAGCTGAGAAACCAGTGTCATGGGCCTGAGGTCAGTTTCCTTGCATATGATGATGATAAGGCTCAAAAGGTGACCTTGAGCAAAGCCTTGGTTTCACCATGAGTTTAGACTGTCAAGTCACCTCTGCAGGCTCAGGGCTCGTCAGGGGCATTGCCAGTCCTCCCAGTGGCTTTGCTGCCTTATGCCCCACTTCTTCCCATGTGGTTGCTGCACACAGCCAGGGAACTGATTCTCTGCTTTAGAGAAAAAAACGTGGTGGAAATTAGTAGCAAATATTGTGATTGTCATAATCCAATGAGGCACTGTTTATGAGGTTGAAACTATTATGGTGTCTACTTATTTTTGATGAAAAATATTGACATCACAATGCCCAAATGTTAGAGGTTTCTGAGTAGACAACTGGCTAAAATGTGAAGGAAAGCAAGGAAGACATAGGAGTACATAGGAAATTGATAGAAAAAGTAAGTAAGAGGAAGGAAAAAGCATCTAAAATAAGCATGGGGTGACCAAGAAGGAAATAATATGAAGCTGTAAGTAGATAACAAAATGCCTCAGGAGAAAACAGGAAGAATAATACCAGAAGAAAAATGGCAGGAAAAATGGCAAACACCAAGAAGTGATCAGAAAAGGTCACTGCTGAGAAATTTCTGAGTGTCTGTAAACAAATGTACACGAATCTGAGAACTGAAGATAGTGGTGGAAGCATTTTATGGCTGATGTCTCTCAGACAGTAATGTTTTTTGTATCCATATTGTCGCAATAGAGGGAAATGGACACTGTTCCACCAGTAGCATCCATAATAAAGAACACAGTTTTTTCTTTCAACTCTATTTCCTTTGCTTTCTTCAGAGAACTATAACTACCTTTTGACATCTCTTAGACTAAAACATTATTTAGGCAACAAAACCTCTTCACAATTCTCGCCTCAATGAGTATTTGAAATAGTCATGAAGTCTGTAAGCTTCAAGCCTTGCTTATGAGACCTTGCTACATTCCTGGGAATGTGAGACCCATTCATGAAATGCTAAGAGACAGTTAAGCTGGTATATTGGACTTCGGGGGGTAATTAAGGGGTAGGATGGGCACTCAGTACTATAAATTTCACATCCAATAATCTACATACTGAGGTAACCACATGGGAGAGGGCAGCAGGAAATTCAGATCTAAGGAGTGTGAGAGAAAATGTGCTTTTCTCCTAGACCATCTTACTCTACCTTGACAGGGTCATTTCCAGTTCAGCCCTGGCAAGCAACTTTGCAGCATCTTACACACATTCATCTCACCCTCTACTGACTTGTCCAACATAAGCTTTTTCTTTATTTGTGACCGTACTTCCCTGCCTTTAAATCTTTGACATGCTGAGAAGAACCACAATAAAACGTTTTAGTAATTGCTGGGGCAGAAAGTTTCATAAGAGGTGAACAAGATGAATAGGTACATAAGGGGTTGATATGACGAAGATATGATTTGTTTGAAGTCATATTGCATTTTGCAGGAATAACAACTCACTTGCAAGTTACACCTCTGTGGCTGGTTATTGTCAACCCACCACCTCTGGGATAAGACTGAGCAAGTACTGGAAGCGCACGACCTGGGAGAAGAGGAAGTAAAGGGAAAAATTCTCATTCTATAGAAAGCTTTATATAAAGTAAAACTGAAAATATGCTCTTTAATTCTAAATTTGGGCAGAAAAGGAGAGTGAAAACACCTATGATTTCAAATAGTACTATGAAATTTTAATAACCATAGGTGACAAGAAACTAATTTTTTTCTATCATATGTACTCTGGATGCCTTCATCTTTTATGTAGCATTTATCTTCATTATATACAAACGCTGACATCTAAGAGGCAGTTGTATTTTCCCTAAGAGAAATAAGAAAACATGAATGCAAGTGTTTGTGAAAGGGAGTTTGTGGCAGTGAACTGGCTCCATTGAATGGGCATGCCTTGAAGCACACAGATCTGCTTCTGTAACAAGCACAAACACTTGAAACTGTGTCTTAATGAGGGCATGAAGTGCTTATTTCGCCTTGCAAGGAGAACTGAAGCAGCTGAGGTACTTAGATACGCTATTTTTTTGCATTCAATCTTTACCATTTATCTAGTTTCCTCCAGATCTGCTATTAGCAATAACCAAAAACCATTCAAGGTAGAGTATTCCACATTCACCTTGCTTGGAGGCACAGACTCCTTCATACTTTTTGAGCCCTGGCCATCTCAGCGGAGCTGCCATCACAGCGCAGCCCTGGGAAAGAAGTGCATGAGCTGTAGCTGTGCCAGATGTAGGCAAGGGATTTACCATAATGCCTGCAATGAGGTATAGGACCAATTACTCTCATTAAAAGAAAGTCAAGTTTTGGGGAAGAGACATACACAGGTTGACTGGCAGCTTGACACGTGACTGGAAACTGTAATGACTTTGGCCTTTGTTCCCAAGAATTAATAGAGGACAGATGTTGCAAATGAATGCAGATTTTCCTAAGAGAGAAGAAAGAAATGGTGAAGGAAACAGAGCTCAAAGCAAAGTAATTAAAATTATGGGGCCATACAGCAACATCTCAGATTACAATACACTAGCTACTCCCATAAGAAAGATGTGAGTATATGAATCCTAGCAGCACAGCAAGAATCTAAGACAATATCCATAATTTAGAAAAGACACCAGTGAAGCTTAGCTTGCATCACATGCTGAGATACTGTGTGGTCTTTAAAATGTGTATTTTCAGCACAACCAAGTAAAATGTAAACATTTTGTCAGATGTCACACTAAAATTTCCCACTGTATATGTTAATAATTGAATGTATGGATAGAAGGGCCTACGTCAAGGCTTAAATGCAATATTGATGCTAGAAAATATGGAAAATAAAAGACTAATTCAAACTAATTTAAATCATATACACTTCCAAAACTTAACTCAAGCTCTGGGTAATTGTAAAGCTCAATGTCTGCTTTGCTCTAAACCTTTGATAGCATGCTTTTTACCAAACAGTAGAAGTAATTGCTGAATGGAGACAGGACATTTCGCAACAGGTGTGACACCTCTGCTTGTCTCCCTGCACTCTTCCATTCCTAAATACCAAACTTGGTGTGGACCTGGTGGTGTGTGTCCAACAGAGCTATCACATTTTCCCTGTTGGTGATATTCTCCAATCATTCCCACGATTCATTCAGCTTCTGTCATATCCACTGCCAGCATGTTATTGCATAGCAGGATACCAAAAGGAACTGACTGTAGAGAAACTTCCAGAAAAAACTTACATGTTAAACAGCTTAAGCTTTTTTAAAAAATTCACAAGCCTCCAGACTGCACTGACATCTGCACATTCATATTAAATTATGGTAAGGCAAAGTTCAGTTTGCAGTGGGCTAAAGACAGCCTCATAGGATCTGGGTGGAGTGTATCTGTCTGAGAGAAAGGGCAAGAGTGAGAGATTTTTATAAACAAACCCCAGACTCCTGTTGAAGGCTCAAAAATGTAGATGAACCTAATGCTGACTTTCTCAGAGCAGCAGAAATTAAGCTATAAGGTGACTTCCTGATTGTGAGGTTTAAAAAAATAACTTGGATTCGTGGCTGTCCTGTCCTATCTGAACACCATGAAAAGCGAAACAATAAAAACACATCCAGGTCTTTCTCCTGTGTCAGTTGTTGAACAATGTTCCTCCTGCTGCAAACACCACATCCAGGGAGCACTTTGCAGTGATTCTGTGCACACAGCATCAGCAGCTGGTCTGCAGTCCTTGGGATGCTTTTGTCCTTAGGTAACATGATATTGATGCTACAGATTACAGGTTTCACTCATACAAATGCTTAAAACCAGACAAACAGTCATTGCCTCCACATCCTTGTGGCTAATGGATGGATGATTAATGCATATTGGTACGGTTGGGTATTTTATTACCCTGGACACAGCATTAATTTTTGCTTTTCCTACTATATGTAACAGGGCTGTAAATGGAGTTAATTATGATATACATGGTGGTTTTGATTTCGGTCAGTTTAAAAGTGTGCCAGGCCTCCTGCCAGTCCAGGAGGAGCCATTATACCCTCTTTTATACTCGATCTTCTGTGCCAGCCTTTGTGTCACTGAAGAAATTGAGGCTGTCTGATTGCAACACTAGGCAAACATAAGGGAAGGTGAGACTGAAAAGGAGTGAGGAGAGGTGTTCTCTTGAATATTTGTTTATGGTCTCTATTTTTTTTTTTTTCTGAGTACCCAAGTCTATACTCAGAACTTGGTGTTAACAGGCAGTAGGTTAAACGAAGTAAAAATTGCTGCTCTGAGTACCAAGTCAGCATTTTGCCTGCTGTGGGAGAAACGCCTCTGACTGGTCTGGAGACAGAGATCATGCTGTTGCTGGAAGGAAGGCCTGGAACAGATCCCCATTGCAGGGCTATCACCTGCACAGCCAGATTGTGGACATGGTAGGAGGTCACATTGTAGGTGGGAGGAGGAGTACTGGGCAGAAGAGACCAATGGGACATGACCAAGCTATGGAACGATGAGGAATGGGGCAACTCAAGGGCCCTCCAATTTTGAGACCCACACAATTCTTCTCAAGTGTAAACCCTGCCAAGCAAGATGAAAAAGTCACTTCATACAGTTTAGAACTGAACTCCACTGGATCAGTTCACCAGATTTATGGGGGATAATTCCATTTCTAGCATTTACTGAGCATATCCAAATATGGATATTGGTGAAAGAGCAAATCGAAGTAACTCAGACTTGATGGTTCCTTTTGGTGGTTTTATTCTGCTTTGTACTTGTAAGATTACATTCACAGTATTTGTACACTAACCAAAACACATATTTTTAAAAGAATAATGCAGTATTTTCTCTCTATAACTACCTAAAAGGAGGTTGTAGGCAGGCAGGGGTTGGTCTCTTCTCTCAGGTGACCAGTGACAGAACAAGAGGACATGGTCTCAAGCTTCATCAGGGGAGGTTTAGGCTTGATATTAGGAAAAAAATTTTCACTGAAAGGGTGATTGGCCATTGGAATGCACTGCCCAGGGAGGTGGTGGAGTCATCGTCCCTTGAGGTGTTTAAAAACAGATTGGATAAGGCGCTTAGTGCCATGTTTTAAATGATGAGTGGGTGCTGGTGTTGGGTCATAGGTTGGACTCGATGATCTCAGAGGTCTTTTCCAACCTTGTGATACTGTGATATTGTCTGAAGTTCTTTCTGAAGTTAATCTGAAAGGAATTTTGGGAGAAATAATTATGAAGTCAAAAATCTTTATATTCAAGCATTGAGCGCAAAGCCTGCCATCCAATTCTGGTCTCTGTAATATCCATGGTTTTGGTGGAGCCACTCTAGTTTTACACAGCAGTAACTGTGAACTGAACTTGGAACTTTGCCTTTTATTTTGTCCAAAAATATGAAAACAGAAAAAAAGTATGCTTTTGACATGGACTCCCGCAGGAATTCAGAGGGTCATCGCATTGAAACGTTTTCCAAATTGTTCCCCATGCCTTCCCACAAAAAAAACCCTGTAACTCACAAAACTCTAAGTATTTTGTTAGCTCAGCTAGAAAGAGAAAAATAGTGTGTTTTTCTTGCCATACACATACAGAGATTACACATAGGTGTGAAATATTTACAGTGTGAGACATTTGATAAATTTCTTTCCTGTACTACTCTGAAGATGAATTAGTTATTTTCAAAGGCTTTTTTAAATGTGCAGGTATCACATTAACTTCTATCTATTACATTAATCATCTTCATAAAAGGCCGTAAGTTAGTAGCAGAGCTCTGGGCACGTGCTTTTTGACCTTTGTTATTACTGAACACACACTGAGTATATGTCCTTTTTCCGGGTTAAGGGTGGCCTGCCCATCGTGCCAAGTCAAGTAACAACAGAGTGCAGAGGAATGCGCTTCCATGAATATGCAGTAATCACTGTGATATTCCTGAAGGTAGGTTGAGGATTGATGAAACCACAGCAATCTATCCTCTGATGGGCTTTGCCCATCTTACCTGTGGGCGAAGGCAGTAGGTGTTACACTGACGGGGGAAAGACGTACTCTGACAACCATCCCCCAGGGCTGCCAGAGTTTGCCAAACTTATTATCTGCCCGTTGGTGAAGGGGTACCCCATGGACCTCAACTGCAGTAGAAGCAGCCGACTGCATCTGTGGGTCACCAGCATTACCACCAGCGGCTGGTGAGGCGCATTCATAGGGGGTTTCCCCCAGCTGGGGCAGAGATCAACTTAGTCACCTGAAGGTGACCAGTGGGCCCACAAGGACATGTGATCTCTGCAGCTGAGCCCAGTTGTAGACCGTTAAGAGAGACACAGTCAGATAGAAGTCTCAGATTTAGATTGTAGCATAAAGGCACAGTGCTGAGGGAACCTGTGGTGAACATCTAGCACCCAGGAAATGATTACAGGCCTCAGCATCCTCTACAGTAATGCATTTAGTGTGAAGGCTTGTCTGCATAGGGACTTGCCCCTGATTAACTCCATGTGTGGACACTCCTATTTCAGAATAGTGGGTGGAGAACAAGGCCTTAAGCTGGAGAAGATTTGTCTCCCTTTTAGTATTATCATTGGCCATGACCCCAGTGATGGGACTACACAGATCTGAGGAAGATGGGGACAATCTGGCAAATGAACACGAGGATCACCTCCCCAGGCAGTAGAAAGGATCCACAGTCTGGGGTGCTCTCTGAAAAAAAAAAGGCTGGCATGATTGCTTTTACATTCAGCAGTATGGCAGGCTTCCCCAAATTGCTATGCATGAGAAGTAAAATCGGATCCAGCTGTATCAACATATGCCATAAATAGAATACATTTCTCAGGAAAGCAGCCAGTAAAAATTTCAGCTCAGTATTTGCATACTACTAATGCCAGATGAAAGTATTAGAAGGGACAATAGAAGGGGTTTATTCCTATTAGAAAAACAAAGCATTAAGAGAGATATGACTGTGGTATTAAGGCACCATAAGCCTTGACAAAGAAAGAACAAGTCTGTGACAACAGATGAGAATTCAAGAGTAGCATTGTGGTTATTGGGAATAGCTTGAATCAATGTAGCCTCGAATACTTTAGCTGGGAATCCACCCACTGTGGCGTGTAGCCAAGATGAGTGTACAAATGTCAAAATCCATTAAGGAAGCAGTTTATAATAGTGAATGAAGAAGAAACTAAAATATTTAATTGGAATCTTTTCTGCTGGACTGTAAACTCTACATGTTGGATTCCCAAAGGAAAGAAAGACACACTTAGCTCAATACATAAGCATCTGCAACAACTAATGGCTGTTGCCTTCTTGGGTGGGGTTTTTGCACTATGTGTTGCTGGGGGGTTTCATCTTTTTTACCAGAGGGCCACTTGGTCTTGGAGCTGAGCACATCTTATGACAGTTGTGTCATGTTATCACAAAAACGCTTGCTGCAGAATAGGGAAATGAAGGACAAGAACACGGCATTTTGAGAGGCACTTTTCTTGTCTGCCTGCTGTGGGAGGAATGCCTCTGACTGGCCCGGAGACAGAGTTCGGGTTACTGAGGTTTACACATCCATAAATCTTTCTTTTCCAGTGTGCAGGGTGAGATGCAGCCACAACAAATAGACTGTTTTATTGAGATATTTTCACAGGGAATAGGAGTTTTATTTCCTTTACACCCACTAGAGAAATTGACTCTGCTTAAAAAAAAAAAAAAAGGCAAGAAGGGGATTGGTGAGGCAGTCTTACTCTCCTTTCTGAAGTAATTTTATCACTTCTGTGCATGCAGGTCTCAAAAGTGATTCTTTCTTTTTGTAGGTAGATTGACTTTATTGTTATGCTAAGCAGCAGAAGAGGAATGTGTATTTACTGTGAAGGTGTGAAATGGGCAGCCAGCCAGCCCACTCACCACTGCTGAGTGACAGCACAGCTCCATTTCTTACATCTCCTGTGACAGCCTTGAGCAGGTAATTCCTTTGGTAGCACACAGTATTGCCCAGTTGTAAAGGTAATCATAAGCTGTGTTAAATTCACTAGGTTGTGATTAGAGATATAGTAAAATAATTATTAATTTTAAGTAATTCACCTTACTATGCATCTAACACTCCATCTGCCTAGGAATGAAACACATAGAAAAGGTGATTTCAGTGGTTTGTCACTCACATGCAGTTGTTTCACTAATATAATGTGTGTAGACATTTTAGTGTCTAGTTTTGAGCAGTTTAGTCAAATTTTTGATATTTACGATTGCTTTTGACACCACCAGTGCCAGAAGGTGTCATTTCAATTTACTCTATGCATGTGTGTGTGAGCATCTGACAGTGTGAGTCATACTTCTTGTCAGTGGGCCTGTGTGTCCATGAGGCCAGCAACTGGGGAAAGTGAGCACATGGAAACGAGTGTGGGATCACCGGCAAGTATCAAGTGGGACTTGCTAATGAGTAGGTAATGTTGCCTGGGAGCCACTCTGTGGCAAAATTGTCCTAGTTACTGGAGCATATGCTGAGGATTTCCTTGGATGCTGCCAGATCTGTATTTATAATGCTATACTCAACAAGGTGGCTTATTTCTACTTATTTCTTCCTGGACATATTTTTGATACCTACTGTTACCAGGTGATTCGTAGGACAAGAGGTAACGATTTTAAACTGAAAGGTAGTAGAGTTAGACTAGATATTAGCAAGCAATTATTTACTCTGAGTGTGGTGAGGCACTGGAACATGTTGTCCAGAGAAGTTGTGGATGTCCCATTCCTGGAGGTTTTCAAGAACAGGTTGGATGGGTCTTTGAGCAAACTGGTTGAGTGGGAAGTGTCCCTGCCCATAGCAGGGATTGGAACTAGATGGCCTTTAAGGTGTTTTCCAACTCAAACTGTTCTATGATTCTATGAACTAAGACACTGTAACAATATGAAGTGAAGCATCTGATTTCGTGGCCTTCAAAAAAAAGAGAGATGCAAAAGAAACTGGGGTCTTGTGTCTTTTTCTGATAAAAGATAGAGAAAATATAGCAATGTCTAAAGAATGATATTGAAGGTACTGGTATAATTAGCTCTAAAAGAAAGTCCAGGTAGACAGTTTCAGCGGGTTAATCTTGTTTCTAGAGGAAGCCGGATTTGAGATCTAGGTTTCTCATGCAATAGCTATTATTCCTACATCTCAGAACTAGCAGACCAAACAAGCATCTGCTGAAATCAGGCCAAGAGACCTAAGGAATATTTTCTGAGTAAAAAGAAAATAATGTAAATCCATTACTGGATACTTTATGTTTTGTTGTTTGAAGATTTGATTTTTCAAGACTTGAAACAATTCTTCTGAACATCTGGTGACAACAGTTTTTTCATAGTTGATGGAAATTATCTAACCTTATGCATAGATTGGGCTTAAGGCTCTATCTGTCTCTATAGCAATAGATGACAGTATAAAGAGTCAAGTTCAAGATTTGAATCACCTATTTCCTAAGGTGGCCAAAGTGAATTGCATTTAAAATGTGTTTCTCTTTATAAGTGCTAGAAAGGATACCAGGGTTATTTGTTCACTGGAAGACATACTCATTGCTGGCATCAAAGTTAAGCAAGATGATTCTTTTTTGTTCAGCTTGCCCTGGAGGAAGAAGTTTGCTTTTCATGCCATTATTTTAGTTAAGCTTATTAACTAATGTGTACAAGGTTTCATAACAGCTAAACAAGATATCATAATGGAGGTCTCATTTTATATTTTTAATAGACTCTGGAAAAAATGTTAGTTCTGATTTATATGTTACACAATTTTAAAACTGTGTAGCTGTATGAATGTGTTGGACCTCCTTTTTATTTTGCACATCATACAAACCAAGTTGCCTTTGCCAAGCTCTTATAAAGTCAAAAATATTTTTAGTACAAGAGTCTTTTAGAGGTCACTATGACACTATATTTTTCCTTGGTAGATTTTGAGTCTTCTTAGCCTAATTATCCTTTATTTCTAGGGAGGCATTTTCTGTTGTGACCCTAGCTGTTAGAAATTCTCCAGAAAAAAGATTTAAGTTGGTATAATATTAATTGGGCCATCTGTTTTTATTGGTTACACAATGGAGCCCTCAAAGTAGCTAACTGTATTTAATATTTTACTGTGACAATTCTCAGTATGAAGTAATGAATATACTTCTGTAATACTTGTCCTATATTCTCTACTTTAGATGATATACAGATAAACATCTAGTTCATAACAAGGAGTCATACCAAGAGAGCTCTGTGCTAATCATAGCCAGAATATATTTACAATGTAATAACAAAGATAATCCCAGAGAGAGGAGTGATTAACATCCAATGCTCTTCACAAACTCCCATCTTGTGATGCAGTTAGGTATTTGAGTTTTTCACACTGTTAATAGAACAGTCTGTAGTACCACATTTGAGGCGGAAGTCTCCCAATTACGAGGAATGCCAAACTTGGCAGTTTACCAGCTGGCAATACCCAACAACCACTCTTTACAGGTAGTTTGCACTTGAATCAAAATGCCTTGGTTTCTTGTCATATTAAAAAACGTCCACCAGCTGCTGGGTTAATTTAAACTTTTATGAAATCTTAGACATCTGGGGTACATGCAGCAGCCATGGCTAGGTGTGTCTGCAATTATTCCAGGATAAAGGGCAGCTTGTTTCTGTTCATAAGATGAAGGTTATAAGTTTTCATATTTGTAAGAAACTATCTTTAGTAATAGCAGTTAGTTCAGTGTTGCCCAAAATGTACACAATAACAGCAGATTTGTCCAAGAGAACTCCTCTTTATTTCCTTCTACATCAGCAGAACCACTGCTTACAAGGTGATACGATAAGCTTATCGTAAACAGATTTTAATTACATCTGACCTAATCTTCACACACTAAGAGGCTGACTATTCAGTCCTTTATGTTCACAAGAATGCCATGGCACCTGTGACCAAGGAAGGCAGGACTCGAATTGTTGTGCTCCAAGACTTCTTACATTCAATCTTCTGCAGGTCTTTAACTAAAGCATTGCACTCTCCTACACATTTGGTTCACTTGTAAGCTGCACAGTTTTCCTTTTAAAAATTGCAGAAGTATCAATTTCCAAGGAAAACATTTGTTCATAAACCAGCAGGAAAAAAGGAACAGTGGTATCTCATGTCCTCACATGCCTTCCAGACAGTGCCTGTATTAGCAATTTGGTTTGAAGATATTTCATTTCTTCATTTACCATGGCTGATTTTGTTGTCCAGGTAGTTTATGTATTTATCAGATTTCATTCAAAGGGAACTCGATGAGGTGCTCCACTCCACTGCATGCTGGCATCATTAGGTCCCACACCCATACATGAGCCTTGCCTGCAAGTGAGTCACAAAGAAAGTATACAAAGGTGAGGCAAGATCTCCAACAGCACTCCAGTGTGCATTTACACTCCTGGTACCAGTCATTACCTATTCACTTTTGTAAATTAAATAACATAAATAACATGTTTTGAAAGACATTTGGAGTATATTGTGATAAACTACAGAAGCTGGGTCATGTTATAACACTGCCTGTGAGGAATGGAAACCTCTTTAAAGCTATTAAAAAGGCAGGTAATAGAATTTATTTTCAAAGATGGTAGGCTGGGTTCCTCTTCACTGCAACTCTGCTGCAGCCCATAGAATTACACAAGGGATGAATGAAGTGCAGAGCTGATTTATAAAGATCATTGCTTAGATCTGGTGTTTAGATCTTTTGATTGTATTACAACAGTGAAGACACATGGAGAGCTGCCATACGGCTCCTGGTCACTCAGCTAACACTGAATGTTCATGTGCTCGGCTCACCCTGCTGAAAGCTGGGGAATTGCAAGAAATAAGCCATTGCTCAAAAAGAGACAGCAAAGACCATGTACGAAAAATGCTTTACTAGAACGTGTTGTCTTGTGTCACCTTTCGTCATTTTTTCTTTCTTTTTTTTTTTAATCAAGCATGTACTTAAAACTCGCTAACCGCCTTTCAAATGACCCAGGTTTTGCTGTCAGCTCCAAAACTCAGTAAACAGGAAACGGAAAATGTCTGACTTGCAATACTCTTTGCCATGCTTATTGGTTATAACTAGGAAAAGAACATACTAATTGAGGGTATGGCTGCATTTACCACAACGAACTGACAGCTGTGTTTTAAGTGCTTTGTTATCTGATGGAATGGGACCATTCACGGACAGCATTAATTTGGGGATGAGACTTAAGTTTCAGTACAGCAAAGCACCAAGGTCTTTCTAGACTCCTAACAATGTCCAGGAAGCTAGGAGATTTAGTACCAACACGGGCTGATAGGCTACACCTAATCTGAGAAAGGTTCACATTCCTAAGATTTGCTCAGTACATGGATTAGTTTAAGTTTAAAATCAGGGACAACAGGCTTAAAAAACTAATGTTCGTTGTCAGATCCTGCAGTGTCCATAGGATTGTCGATGAAACTGGTGAGCAGGTAACATATGGCCAGTGGTTAGCACAGAGCTAAGCTAATTGGTACCACAAAGCCTAAAATACACACATTCTTTCTCCTAAGTAATGGCTGAGATCCAACCATTTCAAATGTCAAAGCACTCGTATAAGTGGGTAGACTAAGTTCATCTGCTTGTTTCCAGCATATGTTCCCAATCTGAGTTTCTGCAGAGGAGCCAAGTCTTTTCAAAAAGCAACAAAATCTTGTCAGTGCTTTGTGACAAAAAAGCTAGCTCTTTTAGAAATGTACCATGCTGAAAACTGTAACAGATGACACCAGATCTGCCTTCTCATGCTTAAGATGTCAAGAGTTTAGGTTAAGCACTGAAGCACATTCTTAGATGCTTTGCTGAGAAGCAGATGGGGAGGTGTGGTTTCATGAAGCGGAGTGAGCACATCTAACATCTCATCCCCACCAAAGAGAAAATCCCTCTCCCCTCCTCTGTCTCTGACATTGCTCGTGGCTGCTGCTGTCCTTTCCCTTGTTCTAGTTCCAGCATTTGCCTGATCTTCTAGTTGTACAATTCAGCTCTCACAGGTTGGACAAGGGAGCTGACAGTGAGAATTTTCTCAGCAGTCAGAGCTGAGTCTTACCTAAAGCCTAAAATCTAGTTCTGGCAGCTTAAAACTATAGTTCTGCAGATGTGTCACAAGAATTATGGATTTACTTACATAAAAGTTCATTTAAACACTGACACTGGATCTGAATTTGTGTGCAGTTCAGAATGCTCAGGCAAGTCTCCTGGTTTAAGAATGTCCTCAGACAAAATAAACATTAGACCAAGCAAAGACAGCATACAAGAATCACTGGCTATTTAGTAACTCTAGCACATCATCAGGTAGTCATCAAAATACGACAGTGGAATGGGTAAACACAAGACATTTGGAAGGTCAACTGCCTCAGAATGAAGAATTAGTCTTGCTGTTTCTGGCATCATGAAATCTTCCATGCTATAGCTGTCTGAGTGGAAGAGAAATGTGACAATTTTCATTTCATAGGCAGAAGCTAAGTCACAGAGGTTCAGTGAAAAAGCCAGCACATTAGACAAAAATTTTGTTTGGGAGTTTGGATCTCAAACTTTGTCTCCAGGAATAGCTTATGCTAACATAACAGTTTTTCATATGTCTTTTATGTTAGCAGACCAGGATAGATAATTTAAATTCAAAGTTCTCCAAATGTTTCTAGTCTTTCTGAAGGTTTGAAGAAAGATCTGGTATGTCTTAAAACTGGGCCAAATGACACAAACATGTTAAAAGAGGTATCCCCCTCTCCCGTGTTACTCACAGCAGTGATCAAGCGCTACCAGAGGGACTCTACCACAGCACGTCAGTGTTCAGCAACAACCCACCTGTTGGGTGCTGCCAGAATGGCACTGCTGGGTGACTTCTGCAAACTGTCAAAGCCTTTACGCAGGAGAAATGTCCCTGCTGCGGCAAGGGTTTGTTGATAGTTGACATTTATACCTTGAAGCTCTTTCAGTCTCTGCAGAAAAGATTTCCATAGAGATTTTGGCAAGCAGGAAACATGCTCTCAGAAAGAGAAGTTGGTGGTTGTTGATCACACAAAACATAATGTTGCTTGCGAGTCTTTTTGCAGTTCCTATAATGTAATTTATGGGCAACTTAAATGGTAAACTGGAGAAGTGATTAGCGAAACAGTTAATCACTCACAGAAATGATTTTATTACTCTGAATTCCCAGACCACTCAGCTATGCACCAAGGTAGCATTGCACCTTATATTTGGACAAAAGCATCCTGTTACACACCAGCCCTATACTGTGATTTCATAGTAGCATCCTTTATTCTGGGAAATAATGGTGACAGGGAAGACTATGGATCCATGGTATAATAGTGATGATACACTCATATTTCGCAGAATGTTTTCTGTTAAGTGTCCTTTCAAGTAGTGCAAGCCAAAACCCAGTTGTTTCATTAACTTCTAAACTGTCCTTCATTTAGTTCCAAAGTTCTGTATGTAACATCTCTATACTGTGTATAATGATTCGAGAAACTGACAGCCTAGCACACTTTATTGCTGTCATCTGTGTCTGACGAACAGAGCACAGACATTCCTGACAGGCACTTTACAAACAGTATCAAGTGGTTTCACTCTCCAGTTTTGCATTCCTTTGAGGGCACTGGAGTAATGAAGCATAGTTGCCAATGGCTGCCATGATTTCAAATGCAACTGAATTCAGTGCAACCCATCCTTAAAGTACAAATCACAATATCTTGCTTAAAACAACTCTCCAAATAGAGTAAACTCACCAGGAATAACCAAGAATACACACTTTCAGAGATTTATTTGTTCTTCCATTAGGTTTATCTAGCACTTTTTAGTTTATTTGTCCCTAAATGTGACTCATTTGTTAGCTCAGTATAAGACAATAGATTGAGGCAAGGATCCAGACAGATGCTTGGGTATAACCCTGTGGTTGCTGGATCCGTGTTTTCTTTGAAAAGTACAGGTTGGCTGCTTGTAAAGCCTTCTTGGTGCAGTAGGAAGCTTCTGAGTTGCAGTGAACAGCAGATGTGGTCAATACTGGAAATGTCTTTTTTCTGTGTGCAAACTTACTGTTATACAGGAAGATAGAGTTTTTCTTAAAACTCTGGGAAAAAAATTTAATTCTTGATGAGAAAAATGAATTATTTTTTTGCTATCTTAGTGCTGCTATTTTGAGGAGAACAAGCAACTTTGATTTTAAATAATTTCTGTCCTTTGAGAGATGAAGAATTGAGAAAAGAAGGCTAACTATGTGGCAGAAAAGATCTCACCCTTTTTTGTCAATTTCAATTCAGAGACTGCTTTGTGTGCTTTTTACCTTTAATAATGAACAGTTATTGTTGCCTAGTTTAAGCACATTTTCTAGCAGGAACAGGAAGAAAATTGAGTTGGAAAGAGAAAAAAGATAGAAGATACTAGATTTTTTCCCTAAAATTTAATAATTTTTTCCCTAGGATATTTACATGATAGATCCTTTTGAAGAATTACGTTGCTTATGAATATTTCATGGAAGTGGATCTCAGATGAAATCCTGTTGAAATATTCATTGAAAATATTTCAACCAGCTCTTACAAATAGCCTTTAGCTTTATAATTTTCATTACGGCCTGTTTTGTTATCTAATCAGCAAAAGCAGCAAAACAAATTCAATGTACATACCAGGAATGCAAACAGAAATAATTCAGTGACGGGATGCAAAACACAAGCGCAGCCTTGAAACATACCTGTAAACGTAACTGGCCAAATTCATGGTAATGATATATATTTTAAAAGGAAGAATTTTAGTTCCTGCTACAAGTAATAGTTACTTTTCTCATGAAGGTCCCTTATCAATATATTGGGCAATACCCCTGCTGTTCACCAGCCCATCTATGGAAGTATGCTTCAGCTGGTTTAGGAATATATGTTGCCTATGTTCCTCGCTTCCTGCTTGTGTTATGCTTAAAGCTAAATTGCTGCTGGACTTCTGCCAACCACAACATGCTGCAGTGCACTGACAGCACTCTAAGAATTTGATCTAAAAGTCAGAAGATCTGGAAGTTATGACAGGCAACTGTTTAGAGGCAGCCAGATCCAACACCTGAACTCACTAGTAGGACAGTTTTTTCAGGGAAGGACTTTCAGGCCTTAGCTGAGCAGTAAATTGCAGTTCAGGAAAAGATTTCCACTGAGTGTGTACTGAATGCCTTGCTGGGTAGTAAACATTTCAATGAGTGCTTGGAATTTGTGATAAAATATTCACAATTCAGAGTGATATTTCAGGTAGATTCACATTCAGATAGATATATTCAGATAAAAGATTCTTCCTTGTGATTAATGAACCAGGGATAGAATGTGCTGTAACATGAAAGATCCCTGAAGGAACTGAGAGGCTTGCAGGAAATAAGCAAGGGAAATGTGCATCAGCTCTAAGCTATGTGTGTTGTTTCCCTCTGAATTAAATAGCTGAAAATGTACTTGGAAGGGTTTTCTTTGGGGAATTTTGTGAATAAAATTGAAGGTCCTAAGCATCTTATCTTTAAATACTCTGACCTGGACAGGAAGAAATAATATTTAGTTTTACTTCTTTGTATTTGACACTCTGGTGCTTATTGATGGACTTAAATGGCAATTTTATTCATCTTTTAACTGCAGGAAAACAACTTTACAGTTAGCACTAAACATACACGGAATTTTGGAGAGGACAGGTAATGGTTATTTCTTAGGACTGTACAAAATGCTTTTGAAGTCAGTCCTTCCCTCCATCATCATTTTAAAGCTTTTCCTCTGAGATCTTAAGGATTTTCTTGGAGAGACAGGCCTGTAGTTCTTCAGACAGAATAAAAATATTATTCTGTAACAGAAGCTCATCCAAATTTGAAGATGTATTCTTGGATGCTATTAAAAGGAAAGTTAGGATGCAGGCACTGGCTACTCATTATGTTAGTAACCACTATTTCTGCAGCATTGATTCCATTTTGATAATAGCTGTCGCAGTTAAATTAACTCGTTACCTCATTCTTATGCTGTCAGTGTAAAAATTTGTCTGCAAAAATACAAAATTGTAGTAGAAAGATGGTTATTACGCCATTGTACAAAGAATGAGGGCCAATCTTGAAGAGCAACAGAATTTTTTGATGAATTAGCTGACAACTCTGTTCTAGAGACAAAAAAAATATACAGCTAAATGCTATAAATCAAACTGCATTCCGTAAGTCTCTCTTTAAAACACATGTATTTGTAAGGTTCCAAAATACTCTAAAGTTAATACAGGAGGAAACTAAACACCCTCCACATAATTTTACTGCAGCTTGTTACTAAACACTATATCCTCACAGAAGGCTTTTTGGAAAGCACAAGACTTTGTAGAGATGTCTTATATTAATATCTGCAGTGGTGGAATTTAAATCCCAAAATATGTTGGAAAACAGTCAATGCCTTTTGCTTCACATTAGCCTTGCCACAAAGAGAAGAAGAAATGTGAGCATCTGCTCGTTGCATTGCAGCATGGTGTGATCAGTGCATGAACCTCACTGGAAAACCAAAAGCAACGACAATGAAGCAGGACAAGAAAGATTGAAATCAGGCTCAATGATCTTGGACATGTTGGCAAGACACTGAGGTGGATGGCTTTCCAAAGCTGATGTAACTGGGCATTCCATATCTGTCCCTAAACAGAGTGGACAAGGATTCAGTCAGGTCTTATACCTAACAGTGACACCCCAGCTGTGGGTTCCAGGGCTGGTAGTATGGGCTCAAGTATTGGCAGCAAAAATTCAGCTACACACATACACACAGAGACACAGACTCAGACACACAACACTCTTGAGTTCACAAGCACAGGCACACTCACCAGCTGGCACTATAAGCCCATTTGAGTAGGTACAAGAAAAAAAAATTGCTATTTGCAGAAACTGTTATTTGCTGTCAGTTTTTGCATCATGTGAAATCTCCAGGAACCAGATTAACCAAAATTATAAAAGCAAAACAGAATTTTATTCAAGTAATAGAAGGCAGAATAAAGGTAGTCTAATGCTGCATCTTTCACAGCTGAAGTATCTGGAGTTACATCTGCAAGATTCCCTTCATTTCACATCAAGATAGTACAACTTTGGCTACTGGAAACTAATGTCAGCATCACACTGCTACTAATTGGTAACTGAATGTTTCCCTTGACAATCTAGAAACTGTCGTGCAATTTCTCTGTGCAAAACATTATAAAAGTAGTGTTAATGCATTTATAGAAATTATGAAATGAAGATGGTGAACTCTGCATCATTGAAATTTTAATGGGAATTCACGGGTGAAGGGGAGGGGCGGGAAGAGACTTACTACAAATGATGCAATTCCTGCTGTTAAAATGAGTCAATAAAAGGCTGAAGGCACAGTAGTTGTCACACATAGTTATTGCGTGTTTACTGCTGAACTCGACACGGGGGGATAACGCCAGCAAACTATACAGTGAGATTCCTAGACACCTGTGAAAGAAGAAAGGATTCTGACACTTCTGCTTAGAGTGCATCACAGTGAACATATTGCCTGAACACAGAGCAAAAAGATGTACCCAGGGCTCAGTGATTTCCAAGCCAACTGCTGAGAAAATGTTAGAGTGAAGATCAGAAATTTTCATGGACTGTACTGCTATGGGTGATGCACCCAGCAGGTCAGTACCAGACTCAGACTCTAGAAAACACCACTGTATTTCTTGTTGTTTTAAGGGGCAGAAAATTAATGTTACAAGGGCTGATAATTGGGATTTTCTCAAACTGGTTGGCTTGTACTTTCACAATAATAAACTTGCAATTTATGTAAACAGACAGAATTTTGCACCATGTGAGAGCAAGAAGTATTTGACTACTGCTTCCCAGTAATTCTAAAATATATAGAGTTATATTTCTGAAACTTGTAGAAGATCTCTGAAACAAAGTGGTTTATGGGTACTCAATACTGGAATGGAAAAGCATTTAGATTTACATACTTAGATTTCTATTATTCCTCTTATTATTTCAGGCTTCCATAAGTTTCCTGCTGATAATTGCAGAGATTCCCGCCCCCCAGCATTGGGGCAGGCTGTGATTTTCGATAACACTTGACATACAGCCACATATTCTCATTTTTGCTACAAATACATGTTCTGGTTTTTAAGCGCTTGTTAAACACAGCCACAGCAACATTGTGGGGAAACGTCCTAGAACCACCTCTGCAAGCTTGAAACAAAGCATTCAATATAAAATAGCCATCAGTCCAAGTTTCCCAGAATAATGAGCACTACACGCGACACAAAGGATTTCTGTGGTTTGAATGCTGCCTTTTTACCAGGAAGTGAGTTGGAAAAGGCTCGGCTTGTTTATAAATAAAACATAAATGTTTGCATGCTCATGTGACAACAACATAAATTGTTCAAAATAGATGATTGTAAAGATCAGTCCTAACTCTCCTGCCCGTGGCATCGTGGAATAGACATCTTACGTCAGCATTTATAAGAATTTTGAAGTGATAGGTGTAAAAAAAGTCAGAGTCAATATCATAGTGTGCCTTTTATTTGAAGAGTCTTTTAAGGCAGCAAGTTGCTTAATCTCCTGTCCTGGCTTCTGCTACCACATAAATAATATTGAAACAAGTGCTGCTTTGTTTTTTTTTCAGTATCCCAACTTTTGCTGGCATTAACAGATTCAGCCAAAAAGAACAAATCCATGAAAAGTATAGGCTGGTTCTTCTCTCCCCTCTTTCTGTTTGTAGTGACTCTGGACATACTGATTTCACTGAACTAACTCTGGAGTTAGTCCTGACTAAGTCAAACCCTCCAATGCTTAACTTCATGTAAACAGGAGATTGCTCTCCTGTTCAACAAGGCACTTCAGCACAAATTAAAAGTTAAGCACATGATTTAGTCCTACCAGAGTCCCAGGGACTGATTAATGTGCCTAAAATTTAACCACGTGCTTGAATGTTTGGCTGAATAAGCACACAGCAACTGAACCACATCCTTTAGCCAGCAATGGGAGAAGACTCACATCAGCACTTGAGATATAATTAGGAAAAGGCAGAGTATTACTGTTGCTTTGGCTCTCTTCTCCCACAGGGGTACTTTTCCTAGCAGAGCCCTTGAGAGATGGCTGAGGTCCAGGTCCCCAAGGACAGTATTTCTCAGCTTCTGCAGCTCTGGGGCCACTCAGTCAGGGGGTGATCTTTCCACCTCTGCACCAGTCTCCTGTAATGTAAGAACTCCTGGTGTGACTTCCCAGGCTATGCTGTCACAGGAAGTTGTGCAAGTCCCAGTCCGTCCTTCCCTTTCACAGTCTTCCCTAGCACCTGAAAAGACATCTCATTTCCACCTGCCCCACATAGGAAGTCCCACCTCTGCAGCCCCAAGGCAGAGCTGCGTACATATGCTCCTGCCCTACCAGGACTATGCCCCTCTCCTCTGTGTAGCCCTCCTCTTTCCTTGTACTTTCTCCTTCCCTGCTGTCAGGAGGTAACCCAGGTCCTCTGTAGCACATTTTCCACACATCAGGGCTCAGTCTTCACCCCATCCTTTCATTACCCATACTGGGATCTCACAAGGTCGGTACTACAGACCACAGTCTCCCCTAACAATCCCCAGGCTGTCCCATGCCCAGGGTTATATTCATTCACTATTCTGCAGATTGGAGGGGGAGCAAGAAGTTATTAGGATGTCAGATATCAAGGCTATGCCCTGGAAGGATAAAAAGAGCACCACTATACTGCAAAGCATCATCAGGATTCAAGAAAGAGCTGCTTAATTTACAGACAATTGCAAGAATGCTCAGTGCCATGAAACAGACGGCACATGGGAAAACATATTTTCCATTTTGTCCTGTTAGCATTCTTGATTCTCAGGAAAATTGGGATGTCCTAGGCCCTGCTGCCTGCCCTGTTCCTGGGAGGCTTGCAGGACCATGCTCCAGGCAGCAGAGCAGGCAGGCAGAAAGGGAGCGTACCCAGCCCTCACACACTTGGCCAAAAGACAGCAACACATACAGGCAGACATTTCACCTCACCCTCCCCAGAGAAAGAGCGTGGCTTTGTGCTTAATGCCTCTGTGAAATCATGAATAAATAATCCAGACACTAGCTCCTCTATCCATCTCAAGTCTTTGCTCTACATGCTTTTTGTCTAGTTATCAGACAGAGTCTGCCTCCGGTAGCAGGGAGATATTTGTGAATTAACAGCCTCTGTTTCTCCAAAGACCTTCACCCTGTTGTAGCTCTCCTCTTTGCTGAAATGTAGCCTGTAGGTCCTAACTTGCAGTGTGATTCCTAAAAAAACTTTCTGGGTTTGAGCAAAATGTATTGCACACTGAGCTGGTTTTACCTTAGCTATCATGGGGATACCACTCATCCTGATCACACTGCAGGCTGAACGTTTTGAAGTTCAACAAACATGAAATATTGCATTACCCAAAAAAAAAAAAGTTGGGATTGCCTTGGGTATAGCACACTTATCTGAGTCAGGGTGGGTTCAGAATTCTGCAGAACATTAGCTGTGCTGTGTCAGGTTCATTAATTATACATGGGCAAGAGCAGATTAAGAAAATTATGTGCAGAGCGAATTCAGTTATTTTGCCAGTGTATGCTTGACCAACTTCCATAAATACTGTAAAAAACTCAAAGGTGCTCTTTCTCAATTTTGTTTACAGTGGATTATTTGTGGTTATGCCTAATTAATTAAACCGGTAAATTTCACATTCAACTCAAGCACAACCGGATTACCAACCATTGCCTCTATGGAAAATTACTTGAGAAGAAAGAGTCACAATGCTTCATACAGAATTAACTTCCTCCTGCAGTCAGCAAACATTTTGGCCAGCAAGGACCATAGAACCTTACAGCATTCCTTGCAGTCCTTATCCTTGCTGGAGTCCACATAGGTTCATCTGAGAGAGCATGGCATAGATCACACCCAGAAAAAGAGGGAGAGCATGCCTGCATCTCTCCCTAGTACAGGATCGGGATGCAGCTGTGACACATCTCCAGGCATACAAGAACTCTAATTGCCACAGGACAGGCCAATAAGGAAACAAAGAACAGAGGAAAATGGAAAATCCAGAAAAGGATAGTGAACTGTAGAGTTAGTGGGAGAGAGGACCAGGAAATAAATACGGAGTATGGTGACACAGAGCCCATATTGAAAGAGAACTGCTCACAGTCTTTTTCAGGTTGAATCAGCAGCTGGCCTTGGGAAAGAACCACTCTTGGGAGAAAGAAACTATTTTAAACTGCCCTCGTGCTCCTGTCCTTTCACAGTGACTCACACTGTTCTGCCTGTTCTCAGCTTCAAGGCTCAATTCTGTGCTAGGACATCAATTGAAAACATCTGGAGGCCCATACATACCTACTGACAGTGTTTTCATCTTGACTCATACAGAAGTTAAGGGTTGGGAGGCACTGAAGCATCCCAAGCAATTAAAAAAAAAACAAACAGAGAAAGATAAAAATATAATTAAAAATCATGAGACTGCTAGGAAGTGCAAAGTCAGCACTGTACTTGCCTGTTGGGCCAGCAGAGGCAGGGGGGTGCAAGTGATTTCTTTCCTAGTCACAGTGGGAGTTTTTACTGAAACTGTGAATAATGTCTTTAGATCTGAACAGTAGAGAGTAGCTAAAGAAGTACCACCCAGAGAAAAATGAAGGCAAGAGTTTAACCCTGAAGAATTCTTTTCACAGCGTGTATCTGGGTGGAAGACTATTTGAAGTCCAGTTTCACATCATCCCTTACAGTACAAAGTATTTTTCAGCTATGTCCTAGAGGAAACAACTTCAGTAACATGGTTAATTCCAACCCAGAGTGTTTGTTCTGAAATAATCTCCCCTAGAAATGGTGGAGTGTAAAGAGTTGAAGACAATGCCAAATAGTAAGAAAATAAATACCCTGACTCTTACAGTACAGCTGCCCTTGCCTGCAGTCAGCCAGTGTCTGTGGTTATACAGTTGCCACTGCTAAATTTTCTAAATTCTGTCAGTTTTTGTTATAGTAGCAAATCTGACCTCATCCTGGTCCCATGCCAGGACTAAAGAACTGGTCTATTTACTGTCTAAACTAAAAAGGTTTCCAATAGCTGTTTATGACAGAGGAAGAAAAATAGCAGTGCTAGAACAGCAACTTCTGTCTGCAACAGAGTTTAATGTCCTTGACTGTTTGTTTCATCTAAGTCGGTAAGTAAAGTCTTCCTTTTCTTTTTAAGTTTTTCTGTACTTTCAGGTCTAAAAGACTTGGCAGGGAGAAGAGGGACACTTTAAAACCAGATTTAAGTCCAAATCAAAATAACGAATCCTAGCATTGGGCTGTTTTCAAGTTATTTACTTATTTACTTATTTGTCCTGTTTTCTCACATTTCTTAAAATGCCAGAAGAGACCATGAGCTTGCATAATTTGACGTTTTGCATATCACAGAAATTTTGTGTGGTAAGAGTATGTTTGGCTGAGGTACATCTTCTGTAACTTTGTTCTTGATCTGAGGATTTCACATCATTTATCTTACCAAGAAGTTAATGGTAGCTTACTGTGAAACAGGATAAGGCAACTCAACAGCTCACTGGCCCAAAAAGTGCTTCATTAAAAGCATTTAAATTCAATAACTTAAACCAAAACAAAACATCTTGGTTTAATTATGAAAGTGCATCAAGGTTGCTAGAGAACTAGACTAGGAGCAGGGAGAGACAAGCAAACTCTTCCCTTAAAGCAGCAACCTGTTAGATCAGCTCTGCTCCTCACAGACCCATAGCTTAAAATGGCCAGGAGGGATAAGGAAAGGCTTTTGAATTATTTATAAATGCAGGCTCTACAGGACTGCTTTTACTTATATTTAGCTACATTGACCGAGTAGGTAAATGTGCAGTTGCATCCTGGAAAACACAGTGAGGAAAGAGCTGTTAATCCCTTTACAGCTAGGAGGGAACATCAGAAAAGTCATAAAGGGTCTAATGTCTCTCTTAAGTCCTTAATTTTCAGCAAGGATTTAGTTCCTGGGATGCTTCTATAAGCATGTATCTTTGAGGATTATGACCGAGAAATTAGATAAGGCATGGGCATTTTTTTTAAGAAATAGTCTCTGAGTGGCAGGTGGGTGTTTGGTTTTTTGGCTTGGTTTGAATTTACTGTAGTGGTTGTTTGGTTTTAGCCATGTCATTTCCTTGGGTCTTTGGTATAGTGGAAATACATGACACTTCAGAGCAAACACAATATGTTAAATGTCAGAAATGGCTTTGTGTGTTCACAGCTTAGTATTTGTGTTATGTACGGCAGCTTTCACTATAAGAGCATGGCTGAGCAAGAGGCTGCTGCATTTGCCCTGTCTTGGTTTCACTTTGTGAGGTCAGATAAAACTATGGGGATGATGCAGTGCCTGCTCTGAGACCTGAGCATGCTCAAGTGTAGGGAAGGAGAGCTTGGGGAGGCCAGGACCCACTGGAGCAGTTGCAGAAGTCTGTCTGTGTCATAGAGCAAGCCACATCCAAATCTCAGAGATGCCTACAGAGCAAGCAGCCCTCCTCAAGAACTAGGAGAGACTCTACATAATTTATTAAGAAGCCAGCAAGCTTCTGGAAGGTGTTAGAACAAGACCAGGAAGAAAAAAGGATGGACATTACAATGTCACCATGGATGTAAAGAAAGATGACAGTGGTGGGGACAGTTGTTTTTAGCTACTTGTCCTGGCTTTAAAAATCTATCTTATTTTCATATGTAAGTTTGACTGCTCTTGAGCCAAGTTGTGTCTACATTGGTGTTACTGTGATTATATTTAGGCACTGGGTTTGCAGTAACTTCATATGACACTCTGAATCTTCCATTGGCTTTATATCAACCAATAACAAAAGTCAGAGAGAAACAAGAAATTTTCTTTTTTGGGTTGATATTCTTCCAAAAGCTAGAAAGATGATAGTGAAGAGAGACAGAAGAGCAACAGAGCAATGACCCAATGTGCCTACCCTTACCCCCAAGTCAGGTCTAGTGTGTGTTGTTCAGGCTGTTTTGTTAACTCCCTCACTCCACTCAGACCCAGGTAACTCAAACTCCCATTTCCCAGCTTATCGCACTCCAGAAGGAAAGCTGTACCGCTCAAATCCCTTCTCACTCTAAGTCTTCTTCCAAACCCTGTCTCAGTTATGTGCGTCTTGGCTGCAGCTTCTCTACTCCACCACTGTTGCCTACCAAGGTACTACCCATGGGTATCACTATAATGATTGCTCTGGCGAAGGGAGAGTCTGGACAAAAAAGGCAGAGAACAGTCAGATAAAAAGCAAAATGATATTTTTAGTCATGTCAAACATGGAAAAGTTTATAGCAGACTCTTTTACTTTAAACTCAGAGATTTCCTCAAAGGATACTTTTTCTGTTACCTGAGCTACACCCTTCACAAAAGGAGCAATCTTCCTGCATTAGCGTATGTATGGAATACTATGCCAGCTTGGCACATCTGCCTCCAGTGCAAATTCCAGTAAATCTTTTTGTAAATAAAGAGGAAAATGTTTTATAGATGCCATAGGAAAACAATTTCTCTCCCTTAGCCAAACCACAGTAACTTCATAAAATGAATTAATTTTCCATAATGCATCAGAGATACTTTGATCAATAGAGTGTAAAATAATCTGTTGTAGATTTCTGACATAAGAATTACGAAAGGGGAAAGAATGAATGTAATCTATGTCTGATGATTAGCACAAGAGTTAGTACATACTTACATTAAGTCATAAAATCTTGGTAGCAGAAATTGAGATCTGTACAAAAAAATTTATGTGAATCTATCAAAATGCATCACACATATCTGGTAAAGAACTTACGTTGCAGGGAGTCTTTTCAGTTGTTGTTATTATTACCTTCTTTTTTTCTGTTGTTCTTTCTATATCAGTGCAATTCTTTGGACCTCCATTTTTTCTGGTCCAACCTTTCTATTGCTCAAGCTAAACTCACAGTTATCACCAGCATCTTGTTTTGAACTATTGAGATTTTTGCTTGTTTTCACTTTCTTTTTAGGAGTGTAGAAATATGGGGAATGATCAAGTTCTTTCTTTTGATGTTATCCTACTCACTCTCATAAAGCCAAGTAGATTGTTATATTTGCATTTCCTCCTCCCTAATAAGGAAGAAAAAAAGAAAAGAAAACAAAAAAATTCCAAAATATTTTCAAAATCCATGATGACTCATTTGTAGAACATAGCTAAATCCTCTACCCTTTTTCTGGAGAAAATTGTTTAACAAAAAAATGGGCGGGCAAAAATTCAGCAGAAATCATGTTTCATGCTGAAATAAAAGGTCTAACATTCTCCCATCAGAAACTTTTCATGGATGGCAAATTACCAGGCTTTGCATTCATATTGTTTCATTTTTTTGTTGTTGTTCATAAAACTATAAAACATATTCGTAACTTGGTCTAAAATTCTTCTGAATTTCTCTAGTTCCTCTGCAGATTGGTGATTGTTCAAAAATGTGTCAGTGCTTTTCATTATCCAGGAATCAAGCCACTCCCGTTCGAGATGCTCAAGTTGTGTCAGTGGTGATATTTGTGATGAAATACATCAGCCTTCCTCTTGGAAGACTCAGACTTCCCTTGGTTCACCTCTGCGTAGCTGCTTATGCAAACATGCCAAAGCAGTGCATAGCCAGCCACCACTTAGGCGCAATTGCTCCATTTCCCACAGTTATGCTGTTTCCCAAGTTGTTTCTTTCTTACTGATGCAATGGCTAATCTGCTCTTCAGAAATATTCTCAAGTCACAGCCTTACCTAAGTATTTATTTTACGTAGCAATATGTTAGCATATATTATTTTGTGCGTAGCTCTCCAGAAAACAAAAGGGATCTTCTTCCTCAGCTCCTTCTAGTGTGTCAACAAGACAGCAGATTATATAGAGATGAAGCCAGTAGTATTTTTTCATACTCCTCCCCTTAAAATCAGCAGCACAACTGAACTTTGCTTAAGGTCAAAATGCTTTTGTTCTCCTTTGTGCTTTTAACACACAGGCTTTCAGTTTTTTGTCAAATCTTTTCTTCCACCAAGTAATCTTTCCTGGAATTTAAACAGATCCAGTGTTCCTTTGGTGAACTCCTTGGCTTAGCAGAAGCCAATGACCTAAGTCCTCTGGCCTGCAGGAAAGGCAGGATTTCAGATCTTATTCTTGCAAACTTTCTTCATCTTCAATGTACCACTTATTTTTTATTTTTCCTTTCCTGTTGCTATTTCCTAAACCTTGTTCTTATTGCTGGTTCACAGAAATTTGCCTCAAATTCTCTATTTCCTTGGCATTTGCTTCTCTTCAGAGGCTCAAGTTCTTTTCTTAAGTTTTTCAGATGTGCTTGTTGGGAATGTCTGTGCCCTGTTTCAAACAAAACAATCAGAGCCTTTATACTGCCTGGGTACACTTAACGCAAAGTCTCTCCGCAAAAAGTGAATGTTTGTTCAGCTTCCCAAGTTGACTGTTCAGTTATAACACCACGCACTGCCCGTCTCCATATTCTGTCCTGACTGTCTCCTTGGGTTTTAGGCCATTTCTAAAATACTGTTGCTTGTGAATGCAAACAATTCAAGGCATTTGCCTCCTGTATGTAGCTGAACTTCTGATATCCTGACCCACAAACATTTTAAGTCCTAGATGCCCAAGTGATACAACAGGCAGAGACTCAAAGAGTGACCTCTTACTTTGCTGGAAGGATGCCTAAGCCTCCTCTTCTTCATAGCTCTTTGATTGGAGATGATTAAAGGCCATAGTTTTGAGAGGGTTGTTTGATGTGTGATTTGTTTTAACTGCCAGTCAACAGCATGATAATGACAGGTCCTTAATGGTTGCTCCTTGGATTGAACATACTTCAAGAAGGATCTTACAGTTACATTCAAGTATGCAAACAAGGGAAAAGGAAAGAGAAACACTGTGAGTCTGAATGGTCGCCTGCTGTCTCCTGTGAGTCAATCAATCAGCTGGCTGCTAAGGTGGTAAATAGTTGCTTCTATAGATGTAGAAAGAATGGTTATTAATGAAGATGTCTACCTAAAACACATCTGTTATCTTGAGAACCATCATGGTGTGAGTTTGCAGCACTCCTCCCTTTTCACTACATGCAAGGTGCATTTATAGCGCAGTGAGATACCAGACTTTCTTTGAAAGAAAGACACAGGAATCTCTGTGTCTTATCTGTATTCTGACTCTTTGAGGATTCAAAATCACTGCTCCTTTGGAGAAGGACTTTACTGACACTGATTCTGTATGAAATTCGAGCCTTCAATTGTTGACTCATAAAGCAGTCAGCTTAAATAAATGGCAGTTCTTGAATGTTCTAGTTATGAAAATATCACCTCCTTCCCCACAGGGATCAGGAAAATGTTTTCTCTTCCTCTCTCTTGTCTCTTCCCCATCAAAATTCATGTTCAACAGAATACTTCCTGTTTAATTTAGGTCACGCCTTCTGCTTTTGCAGAGTCTTGATGCTGTTAACATTTTTTCTAGCCTTTCTAAACAGTAGGAAGAAACAGTTTTCTTTGGGATGTGACAATCAGAACTGATCTACTATCTGAAAACATATTTAGAAAACGGAATTTGTAAATGTTATCTCTTGTGGCTGGAGTTAAAGCAGAATTATTTTGATTCCAGCCTTCTTGAAAATCAAGAGCCGGGTGAAGGATCTTTTAAAAGCTATATTTCATGCCTGCATTACATTCTTAAGACACTTTGTTCTAAAAGTACCTGGTTGTTTGTGTCTAGATCATTTTATCTTGGACATCTCGGTAAATGTACAGACATATAAAAGTGAAGAATGATGAGTTCAGTAATTTCTAATCTCCTTTAGGAACAAACATGATGGGGAACAAACAAAATGAAAGAGTAATTAGTAATTAATTGAAATTTAATCTTGAGTAGGTGATAATGGATCAGGAGTGAGTCATCCTAATCATGTCTGGACTAAATGCACAAGAACGAGATTCTTTATTTCTTCCCTGTCAGGTACGTTTAACGGCCCATGCCAGATTTTGTAGCATTATTTTGGTTGGTTTTGTTTCCTTTCTGCTTTTAATTTGAAAATGGCAAAATCTGGATGTAAACAAATATCTCAGCAGTGCTATGAATTGTGCTGCTGATGGAACTTGAACCTGAGAGTCCTATGCTGAAGAACTAACACAATTGTTTGATGTGATTCAAGTACCATTTTACTTAACTTGTCTTTTAGGAGTAGTGCTTGGAGTCAGCCAACTCCCTATTCAGGTCCAAACACTGCTTTGTAGGGAGATGGCTGGAGGAGTCCTGACCAGAACCAGTGTAGGCAATCATGCCACCGGTGCCCAGACTCACTCTTGGCCATCTTGTATTTGGCAGATAGGTGTAGCTTCTGACTCATCTTCTATTGTTGGCCTAGGTCTTATATGATTTATTTCTTTATCTTTGATACATAAAATCAGTTTAATTACATAAAATCCGTACCTTTCCATTTGGACTTACTTCCTCATGAGAACTGGAATTGTAGTTTGAACGTTTTTGTAGGCCAGAGTATGGTCAGAGGTGACATCTGGAGTGCTGTGTCCCTGAGAATGAAAAAGGCACACCCACATGGCACTGAGGGTTGTGAAGATGATGAAGGAATTAGACTGTCTGATGTAGAATTCACAGTTGACAGAGCTGGGCTTCTTCAGTCCAGAGAAGACTCGGGAAATTTTGTCCATATGTATCAAAAACCTGATTGCGGAACAAAGAAGATGGTGTTAGTTTTCTCAGTTGGGCCCATGGAAAGAACAAGAGGCGATGGGCACACACTGAAATATAGGAAGTTATATTTAAACATAGGAAAATAGGTCTTTTAATCTGAAGGTGGTCAAACACTATAAAAAGTTGCCCAGAGAGGTTGTAGAGTCTCTGTCTTTGAAGACACTCGAAGTCTGACTGAACATGACCTTGGGTAGCCTGCTCTATGTGACCTTGCTTTGAGCAAGAGGCTGGGCTAGAAGATTGCAGGAGGTGCCTTCTAGTGTCAGCTGTATGATGTTGAGAATAGAGAATGATGTAAAAAGAGATCCCTACTACTATTTATTGCAGAAAACACTCTCTAGAAAGTAAACCTATAATTTTTTTAAACCTGTTTGATGCATATGGAGGTAACGCTGTCTTATGCATTAGCCTGTTAGGTGATTAAGTAGAGAAACACCCAACTTTGTTGGGATTCTGAAAACTATCTGCATACAAATACTGTGTGTATTTTATTTTTTAAAATGAATATTAGCTGTAAGCTCTGCAGTTGCTTTCCCTTCCCCTCTCTCCTTGTTAACCAATGGCCCAACACAGCCACCATTTTCAGCCTCCGCTGCGGAAGTTATTATCGCAAACACAAGGCCCTTTAACGGGGAATGAAGAGAAGTCACACATCCCCTGATGAGCTAGCCTGTGCAACCAGCTCTGTGGGGTTTCCTCCCCCCAGTTCAGATTCTGGCTCTGTATCCAGCATCAAAAAGTTTGAAAGGGGCAACTTTTGTAAGGTAGCTTCCTTGTAACTGGAAGCAGCAGCTAGCCGTTCTGCTACAACTCTTCTCCAAATGTTCTCCAGCCAAACGTCCAGAAAGTTTTGAAGGTTTTAACGTGTGAGTAGGTATTTTTAAAAGTTAATAGCCTGAGGACTGAGGCTGACTTGAGGCTGCCTGTAAGGTCATAACTGAAGGTCATAAACAAAACAGCTGCTGTAGATGTAATGTGCACAGGAATAACAGGCAAAACAAGAACAGGAACTATCATCAAACTCAGAGAGATGGTCACATGGAAAATAATGAATTATACTGAGGGAAAAAATACAAGGTGTTGGAACTAGGAAGACTAGTCCCGACGCTTAAAACAATGTAGTCTTGTGTAGGAAAGGGACAGGGATAGAAAATATTTTTAATGACAATCCTGTGCTTTTTCTGTTTTTTCCCAAGGGTGGTGGAGTATTTTCATAAACCTATGACTAATTTTTCAGTTCTGCATTTCAAGCAAACTCTATAATTATCTAAATATTTTAGTATTTTCAGTAGGAGTACTATATGAATGCTTTCAGCCAAGTTGACCACTGACATGAATACAGATTTTTTCTAATCTATTATTCATAGTGATTACATAAATATTGTTAAGGAGGCAAACAAGGAGATAATATTTATTTCTATCATATATTTGATGTGGTAGGTCAAAACTTATCTAAAACTGGGACAGAAAATCAACAGTGCTTTGACAAATAAATTGGCTATCTTTAGATATGAAAGATGTAGCTTCTTCTGCAGATACATTACAGAAGACAGATGGGGTTTTTTTTTGGTAAAGCTGAGGTAAGGTGAAGAGAGTAGCAAGGCTGTTACTAAAGGGACGTGGCACAGCATGCTGGTATTGCCTGGCTGAATGTGAACCTATTGAGGATACCAGTCATTTTCAAAATAATGAACTAGTGATATGACTTTGATATTTTTATTGGATTTCAGACTAATCTTTTAATCTTTTTGTAATATCATTTTGTTGAATGATAGAATTCTTAGAGTTAATGACATATACTACTACTCTTCTTTATGTTAACTTCTTCAAACTCCAAGATTCTTTCTGAAGTCTTTAAAATCTGTGAAAGTCTACAAAGGACTTCTCATATTTGTATTGAAGTAGCTGAGTTACATTTTATCTTGAAAAGCTTTATCAAGTATTGCAATATATAAAAGTCTTACCACATGCACACAAACATTTTCCATAACACTAAGAATTATTATGCTGTATGATAAATAATCCTGTATGTAAGTAGTGTAATTCTCACTGTTAAGACATTAAAAACTTATTACTGGACAAAGCAGTAAAATTTTACAATTGACTGTATCTTGGCAAAAATACTGCATGGATTTAATTACTATGTACCAGAGATTTATTCATTTCAGGCTTCTTGTTTCCCTGCTCACAATTCTTCTTGTCATTTCATAGTGTTACTAGCAACCTTGTGTCTAATTTAAAGGAATTGTTATGCACATTGTTTCCAGATTAGAGGCTTCACAGGTACTTATTTCTGTTCTCCTACTATAAAAAACTGGAGCTCTAAAATTTGAACTTCAAACCTGTTTTATCTGTATTGTAGTAAAAATATGATTTGTATCTTTGGTAGCACTTGAATATGTCTTATGTATTTATTTTCTAACATTAAGACATCCTATATCCCCTTGCTAAAACTCTTAGTGTCGAACTTAAGAGCACAGTATGGGAATTTATATAGCAGAAAAAGTGTGGTGATACGTAGACTCTCACAGTATGCATGGTGGCTGTGCTGTTACAGTCCTTCTTACCTTGGCTGTCTGTAGACTAGTGGAGCTTGGGACAATCCCCTCAATTATATATCTCCATACATTTCTCCTTAAAACACAAACCATAATGGAGATTCGATGGACAACTGAAGATGTCTACTACCCTCAACCCCACAATCATTAAATCGAAAGCTTGGCTATCAAGGGCAAGTGTTCTGTATGGCAAATCCAAGACCCTGATGTAGTCGAGAAATATAAATAAACTACGGCAGACGCATCACAGCAGGAAAAGCGTTTGTTTGGTTGTTTGTGCTTTGCTTTTTGACAGTGTTTCCAAATGCACACTGCTGTTTTGTTCATGACTATCTTCTGAGCCTCTTAATTAATCCCTCTTTGCTCATACTGCAGTAGTGCTGAGATGCCTCAGCCTCATACATGACTCTGAACAAACTCATAATAAACGGTTGAAGATCGTTCTCCTCCTCTCAAATTATATGAAGTGAATAGCTCCAGCAGTTGGAAGAGGTACAAGGCACAGTCGGCAATAGATGTGATTATGGCCTGTCCAAGTTTGAGCCCATTCTTGTGGTTAACCAAGGCAGTGGAGAAGTGATGACACATTTCAACGTATACTATTGCTTGAAGTAAAAATAACCCTTCAGCCACAGGTGTACGCACTGCTATCAGTAGCTAAAGCACTTATCGCTGTAACTTTACTGTGGCTAGAGGGAGACAGCAGAGTTTTATCATATATCATGGTCACACCACAATTTTTGATGTGTAGACATATAGAATCATATCTAAGGCTGCACAATAGACTAGCAGTACTCTGCATTCCAGCTGCCTAATGCCTGTCAATGTTTTGTCAGCTTTGGTGCAGAAATAATTTAAGCGGGAAACTGAGGCAGGATGAGGAGAGTGATGACTTGACTTTAGTCACAGCGATTTTCCTTCCACTGCCAGGTGGGTTTGGCAGGCTAAAGCTGAGGTGTTGAGCTGGCAATGGTGTGGTAACCATAAAGTTTGTCCTCCACAGAGCAGCAGTACTGAGCCAGGAGCTGTGATGGAAGGAAAGTGGATTCAGAGAGGAGCCAGACAAGTGACCGCAGGGTCAGGCAGTCAAACCAGCAGGATTCAGTCAGCTCAATCTCAGTGAATTTGTGCCACAGAAAGCAGCAGAGCATCATTTACAAAGGCAAAAGAAGTTGTTTAAGGACTAACAGAGGCAAGAATTGGGTCAGACTTCTGGCCTGTGTTGCTAGACCCTGCAAACAAGTCACTGAGTTATCAATAAGAGATGTATACCCAAATTCCCTATAGATATCTCCTCCTCCTCTTGCAATTACTGGATTTAGGGTAAGACATTTACTTATGTACTGCTTTGGAGATGAAGGGTGTTTTCTATAATTTAAAGCAGAACAGAAAATTCCTAGTAACTTCCAAAGTGTCCAAAAAAAGGAAACATTGGTTTTACACAAATGAATAGAATAGAAATCCTTAGCAATTTTTCCTTAATTAAAATAATCAGACTACTAAAGCATTCTTTTTTTTTTTAGCATGTTCTTATTTGGTAAACTTCATGTCTTATTGAATAGGTTTTTGAGTAATGTACTTTGTAAATCTGAGAAGATTTGGGATTGGTTTCGTTGCAAAAGATGCTTTGCAAGGCATAACGTGCCTAGCTCTTCTTATTTCAAAACAAATCTTTTTCTGAAATAAAATAAGGTTTTGTTTGTTTGCAGATTTTTGTGGAAATGCCAATGAGCATGGAGCCTGCAAGAAAGAAATCATAAGGATTGTGTTACCTTACCTTCAGCAAATGTTGTCTTGATAATTAGTACCCTAAAAACATATGTCAGACTCATGCTAATCAAATGTGTTAGCCCATCATCATGTAGTTCTGCTGCATCACTTTGTGATCTACAATCTGAACAGATAATCTTACTTGGTAGTAAGACTAACCTTAGATATTTCCATAATTTCTGCTGGTTGAACTAATTAAAAAAAATCTCCATCTGCCAAATAACTCACATAATTAAGAATGAAATTTTGAAAGTACACTTCTGAAAAGACAATTACTAGCAGAGCACTTACACACTGGCCAGATCCTGTAACTTCTGCTGGGTGATAAATTTTATTTTTTCCTGGAATCTCCACTTTCCTGTGGATCCCACAAGCCATGTGTAAGTATGTGCCAGTTCCAGGTGGTTGTCTGTTTCTGTTTCTGTCTAGCCCAATTCAGTCAAGTCTCCTTCTGAAGGTGGCTCTCCATGAACCACCAGCAGGTCCTGAAGGATACCTCTATAACAGCAACAGGGACCTGACTCGTATACTTGTCCTTCACTTCTGAACATGGTGCTTGCAGTACAAGGTGAGGAGGACCTGTAAAATTTCTGGTTTGGAAGTCAGTAGGATAACCAACTAAATCAGGATTATGGCAGCGTTGTTGTAGATAAGCATCAGATCTCAAGTAATTGTAACAATGGAACATGTTGTCCTTATTTCTTATTCAGTATAACATGTGTGTACATATTGTTATGTGTTTAACCTGCTCCTTGTAAATTGCTTCTTTTTGAAGGGGAAAATATTCTATAATCTCAAGAATAAGAATACCGAAACACTTATTTGCTACTGGATTCTTTGTTGGAAATGCAAATTTTCCTAGACAAAGGACTGTTTTTTACCCCAAATCTCCCCACCTAAAATTTAGTTCTGCGTTAGACGCCTTACCCCAGAAAAGATTCGCTTTCTTGAATCCTGGAACGAACCCTGGAGCAAACACCTTAATGCTGGAGGCGGGGCAAGAAGGGATTGGAAGTTCAGGTATGTTGTTACCCTCAGCAATTTCAGTGCAGGAGTTTCAAGCAGCTCCCAGCTCAGCATGTCACATTGTGGAATTGTTTGTCTGAGGCAGTGAACCTTGGTGTGGAAAGGTGTGGGCTTGCAAATTGCATCTCCAGACCTTATATTTTTGAAAATGAGTTTATTCCCAGAATAGCTCTTTCTTCAGGACAAATAATAATACATAATGGTTCTTATGTTTGATATGAAGACTACTGCGGGAAATTCTGAATTACACAGGATCAAACAGCAGCATGACTGTATGGAGCACAGCATAATGCTCCCATGCGAATAACTAGGACAGGTTGGAAAACATGAGTGTGCAAAGCTGGGACTAGTACTTGGACTTCCTTCCGTGCACCCTCAGCACTACTAGCCTAAAAGCTTTCTGGGGAATGAATGCAGCAAACGGTCTAATTTTAATCCATTTCCCAAGCCGTGGGGAGGAGGCTGTAACCAGGGACAAGATGATGTCCTTCTCTGCCAAGTCCTCGGGAAAAATATTTATTAACCACTTCGGCAATTTTGTAAAAGCAAGTGATGAAAGAAAGAATTGCTTATTTAATGAGTTCTACAAACATTATAAAATCTGTTACTGAGCCACTGTTATTTAGCTAATTCTGTTATCACTGGTGCTGAACATATTTTTTGTTTCCTAGCAGTGCTCTGTCTCACCTTACTCATTTTACATATTAACTGAATTCATTAGTGAAGCAGAGATTTCAGCCAGCTGGATTTAATTCAAGCTGGATTACCTCACAGGGACATGTAATCCATCAAGACAGGCTAAAGTAAACACTTCATTGGGTCATAGTCTTCCTACAGCCCAGCCCATTTAAAATCCTGTATGAGATCACTGAAATCTCTAAATAGATTACGTGCTTACTATTGTGACATAGGGAAATGCATAGAGAACAAAGGGTTTGCATCCAGCAGTGAGCAGCTCCTGCCTCAGCCAGCAGTGCTGCCAGGAGCGGGCAGGCATCTCTGCTCCTGCCCAGGAGACGTGGCACTGGACCCATGTGCTTTAGTCATTTAGATCATTTACTGTCTAAAGGTAATGCACATTTTAAACAGGAATGGCATATTCCTGTTTCAGTTTTATAGACATATGTTTTATTAGTTTGAAATACTTTTAAGAGTTTAATCTATTTCCTATTCTTCCGTCAGCACAAGCCAAATTTCAAAGGTGTATATGGACAAAATACCTGTGAATCCAACCTCAGTGGCAAATAGAAAGCTGCCAACTCTGTATTACCAAAGGGTATTATCATAATTGGTGCTAATTCTGCCAAATCTGGGGGTACAGGTATGTCTGCTTGGCCCTGGGAGCCCTCCAAGGTCAGTGGAGACCCTCATGAGGCACCATCCTGCTTAACCGGCTGCTGGCCTGGGCTCCCTACTCCGGCAGGGAAAGTTCTGGCCCTCCTAATGCACCAACCACTGTGAATGAATTCATGTGAATCGTTAGCCTAATTTGCTAAATTGTTCATAAATAATTCCTACCAGCTGCACATTGCTCAGCACACCTCAGTATCTATGGAGTTGCTGTCTCCTACGGCATGGAGAGAATTGGAAAGCCTTTACTGCATGCAGGGCTCTTGCAGCTGCTGCAGGGATTTGCTCCTTTGTTTCTGGCTGGGAAATGGATGTGCTGCAGGCCAACTGGGAGTGTTTAGTGGCAGATTTGATTCTCATTTTCCTGCCTCCGGGGCTGCCAAGCCAGCAGTTTCTTTGTATAATAGAAACATAAATTATGCGCTTAGTTTTCAGCTATCCTGAATATTTAAAATATCATACTGAGATTTACCAAGGCAATTCTTAAATACTTATTAAAATCATTGTAGAGAATTAATATCTCCCCTCTGCCTACATTTTGAGGAAATTTGGAGCAATGAGAAGAGAGGTCTGCTTAGAGCTTAGTGGAGGAACTTCATGGAATAACATTTCTCTGAAATGTGCGATTGCAACAAAATGCTTTATAAAGGGAACGGTATAGACAGGATCTGTTTCAAAATGGAAAAAATGTAATATTTTCATTGTCTTTTGGAACAGCTTTTAAAAAAATACTTTATATTGAAACCAAATAGTCCGGAAAATGCTTTGGAATTTTACTAGGAAGAAATCGGAGTCTTTGGGCTTTTATCCAGGTTAAAATAAGGTCAAACTTCAAAATGTGAAAATTTCTGAACTAAAAATTGTATTCTTCAAATGGCCTTAATTGTAGTGTCCATGTCCTACTCACATGGCAAGAACAGGATCTGAAGGCAGTTGGAAGAAAAGTTTTTGTTAATGGTCAGACTCAAGGAGAGTTTATTCTTCCATACATTCAAATTTTCTAATCCTCTTCTTTTATAATTTTTTCCAGCTGCTGAGAGATTTTCTACAGATTTCCGATTGAAAGGGAAATTCCACTTCAGTGTGGAAAGGAGAAAATCAGAATGGAAAGTCAATGCCAGACTAAAGAAATACCTTGTCAATATTACACATGTGGCAGTAAGGAGCAGAACTCTTTTCAAACAGCAGCTCTAGTGGAGACACTGTGCCAAGCTCTGATCTTTCAAAATGATGGGATTTTCCATGTGAGATTACAAAAGACAGTACAATCTTCCTTCTGTATGAGAGCTTTCGGATTCATCCATGGTACGGTCCCAGCCTTGTGATACAACATCTGTTATGTTTTGATAAGCAAAGAAATTTCACAGAGCCCACCCTACTTTTCTCCCCTTCTAAAATATTCCTTGTCAAAGACGTCTGCTCACATCTTTCATAACTGAAGTCATTGAAAGCGAAGATCCCTCTGGCTTTCTTATCAGATAGCATTGCATGATAAGATACAATTCAAAGCACAGCTATTTTCGCAGCAGTTGTACTTACCTCACCTGTCAGCCTATTGCTTTATATTGGCCTTCACACTCAACACAAAATGCAAAGTCCTAATCTCTTACACTAATCAAGACAAACTCTGTGCAGAGGCCCTGATTTCTTGGGTCTTTCATTTAGTACTGAAACATTTCCTTATTTTTTCCTGCCCAAGATTTCAACTTCCAGGTTACTTTCAGGTAGCCAAGCACCACTTCACTGCTGCTACAGATCTTCTGCGATGGTAGTGCTGTAACTGACACAAGGAGCCCTCCACTTTCCCACACTTCATCCTCACACCCCGTCACCACACACTGGGGAGGATGGCAAGGTGTAAGGATGCTGTAGGGTTATCTGTTGCAGCAGCATTCCTGGATCCTTTTGACAGCCACTGTAGTTTATAGTAGCCCCAAATAGCAATTAAATCTTTGGAGATACTCTGGCACGCAGAAGTTGGTTATGAAAGATAAAGGTGAACAGAGCTGTCTTGGGAGGGGTAACACTACACTACACATCTAGGTTTATGCAATGGGCTACTCTGTCTGGTTGTGTTTAAGAGTGAAATTGTATCCTAAATACACTTTCAGGTCTTTTTAATGTAGGAGGTGGCTCATTTGAAATGATTCTGTGTTCCAAATCTTTTAAAAATCTATCTCTATAGAGTCTTGTCTGATAAGGGCACAAACACTTTTAATCTGCTCTGAAACTTAAGGTCCAGATTCCTCATCAGTATGTCTTCTTGTTTGTGCTTATCTTTGCCAGTTTTGCTTCTCCTGTGTATTTTCTTTAATACCTGTTCAATATATTTTCTAAAAGACTTGGAAACTCTCCCCTCCTCAGACACCTCAAACATTCAACAAATCATGCAACATAATCAACAACATATCGTCCAACTGCCAAAAGCTGACTATTCTTCTGCATGATCCAAACACAAAATCCCCTGTGTCTGTCTTCTATCTAGGGCATGGATTTAAAAGGCAGCTGTATTCTGACTTCTATTCATTTGTTTGGAGCATTGCACAAGCTATGCTAACAATTACATAAATCAGCCTTTGTTTAATGTTAGCTGATAGACTTTATTGATCACTGGCCAAACTTTTTTTGAATAATCTGCATTTAATATTTGTTCTGAGTGCTATTATAAAAACCTGACCGATAAAGTCCTTTGAAAGAGTTGTTTTACAGTGCTCTTCCTCAAAATCCAACTCATTGCATTCATTGCCAAAACCACACTGAAACATTCTTTAAATGAGTATGAATTAGATGGAACATCAGAGTTTTGTTTCATCCTTGACTAATTTGTTATACTCTGAGAGTGATGTTGTTACCAGCTGATACTGGTAAAATCACTATGAAAGCCTCCCCATCATTAGAAAGCCTTGGTGTATGCTGGTGAGCGTGTTTGCTCTCTGTGTCTTTGCCAAGGTGGCTGCATGCGTGTGACTGTGCCGTCCCACCTTAGTCTTTCTCCAGCTCTACCTTGTGAGACAGGATACAGAAACAGGATAGATTCATGGCTCATCATTTTTACAATGGTCATTTATTGCTGCCTTGCTGTGTAAGCAAAAAAAATGTAGTGAGATTTAGATTACAAACTCTAGCTAAGCCATCTAGAGCTGTTTGTGGATCCCTGAATCAGCAGCATCTGTCTCCCTGCCTGTATATGGGGGAGCAAGCAGACTTGCAGCCTACTGCCCCAAAATCCTGCAACTTGATCAATGGACTCCAGATATGTGCCCTCCTCTCAGCCCGGTCCTGCTACATCTGCACCTGCTGATTCAGCAGCAGGGATGGTGTGGGAGCCCACTTGTAGATCACCATTCATCTGGTTGAATGCACTGTCAGCTAAGTGATCTCATCTCAAAAAATTATTGTTGAAAAAGTACTTTCACAGCCTGCAGGGGGATGGATTCCATCTATCTCTGGGCACAGACATGCCTGATCTTTGCATATATGCTGGATGTTTTCTTATGACAGATGTTATGTTAGCTAGGCTTGCCAGCCAGAAAAAAATTTAGTGGTTTCAGAGGGACTGTAATAGCTCTTTGCTCAGCTATGTCTGTTTGCTTACCACAGGCATGATTTAATCAGTGTTGAAGACACTAAAGAAGAGCCAAGGAAATTCTACCTGTATTCTTACTCTATAGATGCAACTTGATATGCACTGTGATGCTGAGCTTTTCAATGAGACAACATTTGTATGTGAGATTTGATAGTAGGGCACTCTTGGTATATCAGCTTTATACTGGTTCCCAACAGCCAGCTACTCATAAAGATGTTAAGGTCCAGTTTATTCCAAGCCTGAAAATAAATGAACTCCCTCCAATATACAGGGCTCCCTCATTTCTTCCATCACTCATCTCTGGCAGAAGTGTTAGTGTCAAGACTTTCTTGACATTTTTCATGTCTCTGGCCAGAGATGTCCTCAGCACATTAAAGTTGTTTTAAGATAGTCATGGTGGATTTATGTAGTTATATCCTTGCCATATGCATTTCTGAGAGTATTCATTTCCAATATGCTCTTTGTACTGCACTCATATTTTCAAGGAATCAAGTGTTTCTGAATGGTTGGGATCTTCTAATTTTTTAAAGGACTTTTGCATATTCCTCCACTAGGCCAAGGCATATTGTTTTTGGCATTCAGATAGGATGGACTTAAGTAAGTCCTGACTATGCTTCATCTATATTGATGTCACTTGGATAAGACTTTCCTCTTGGCCAAGTTTAACACTTAGCATGTCACAGTTTTCTACAGGTACTGGGCAGGGCTCTGGGGATAAGACACAGACATAGAAAAAATAATTTGGAAAATAACGGCAATCTTGAAGATTATTATCTTGGGTTATGGCAGAAATTTCAAGTGCCTGATTGTTGTGATGCAGGAGTGAGCCAAAGATCGAAGAACCAGTTCAGAGAGCAAGAACAAAAACTTATTGGTTGCTTAGGTCTGTGAAGAAGCTTGAGTCTGCTAAGGAGAGGTGTTTCTAAGATACATTTCTACCTGTGTGCCACTCTCCTCAGGCAAGTAAGGGAGTTCCTCTGAGCCGTCAGAGACCTGACTCAGCTTGGTAAACCAATGAGTAACTATTCACTTTGCTTCCACGAAATGAGGTGTTTTGGGTTGAGGATAACAAATTTCATCCTTAAAGGTTGAGGTTGCTTGACTTAGTCATGGAGACACAGTAAGGAAAAGGTAGAAGCTCGGTTCTGTTGTTTTCCTCCTTCTTTTTCTCTGGTGCTGGGGGACAGCTGCACCCAGCAGAGGAGCTTTCTCACTGCGGAAACTGCAGGAGGCACACAGCCGAAAGAAAATCACAAAAAGTAGTGGAGACATTAAGTCCCAAAGCCCACATGCTTCTTTTGCAGCATCTTACTGTACAAATCTGCATTCTTCACTCAATTTAACCCGGTACAGTTCAAATTGTGACGTATTTGTTAACTGAAATGAAACAAGTACTTCACATGCAAGGAGTAACATGATTGTCTCCATAGCATAAGCATGAACAGGATTGCTCTGGCTCCTAAGTCAGCCAAATTGTCTGGCAGATGTTACAGCCTTTTTCTACTCTTCATCCCACTCAGGTCCACATTAGAGCTGCTCCCCTACTTCTGTGCTCCTCAAAAAAGGCCCTGTATGAATTTAATGTGCAATTGGTTAGCTTGGCATTTGCTTTTTTTTCTGTTCATTCATTCAACCCTAAGCTTGAAATTGCTCTCATCTACGCTTGGAAATCTAACCATGCCTATCTCTCAAGTTATATGCAATATAATTTTCCAGATACCCAATTTCACACTTCACATTCCAAAATGTAAATAAGATGCATGGGGATATATTCAAATTCCTGTCATTTGGAGTTATGATTCATTTACAACCAAACCAATGAAGTACAGGTCTTAACTATTCCCTACTACATCCCTGATGGGTACAAATCAAGGAAATGTTTCTGTAGCTACTGTCTATTAATTTATTTCACTTTGATTGCACTTAAGAAGTAATAAAATTGCATTTTATTTTTTATTAAAAAGTTAAAAAAATCTTTAGCTTTTATTTCTCTGGTATATAATCTAGGATACAAATCCATCCAGTGTATTAGGCTTTTGTACCTTGCTGGTGCATGTTTCAGAGCTAGAAAACTGTGGCAAGCTAGAAAACTTTGGTGAGCTAGAAAACTCTGACCTGTCTTATATTGCTGATCTATTTCCCTTAACAATTGTTAAAACTAAGAAACTGGTCCTAAGAAAAGAAATTTTTTGTTCTTTGTATTTATTAGTTCTATACTAAAGAAACAGGCAACTGTGCTAGCTCTTTTTTTGTGCAGACAGTGCAGCCTCCTTCTGCTTCTCTTTGAAGGGCTTGGATCAACTCTGTAAATGCCTCAGCAACCCTTTGACACCTAGCATCCAGGTTGTGGAAGTTCGTGTGCCAAAGTCACCTGGCAGCTGTCTCCACAGGACTGCACTGCCTCCAAGCCCTGGCTGCCCCCTCCAGCATCTTCTTCCCAGTCACTGCTCCCTGTGAGGAGAGGAATGTTGCTGTCAGTGGGAAAAAATTGCCTTTCCACCACCGCTTTGACCACTGGTTCTCATAAGCCAGGCAAGCTCCACTCTGATCTGCAAATCCGCTCTACTTCAACTTGCCTGCTTTGAAACCAGATTGTCACTGGTGAGTCAGACTGTTCTTTATTTTTTTTCTGCCTGTGTTCCAACCTGGAGGAACAGCTGCTCTCTTTCCTTGTTGCATGTCCTGGCACGCCGTGGTTGCCCCCAGTGCCCTTCCACTTGCACGGTGGTGTCATGCAACACATCATTACCCTGTCATGCAACACATTCCAGCTCGTAATTAAAGTTATCAGCTCATTCTCTTTGTGGAAAGATTGCTGTCACACAATGGGAGGGCAGTTTGTGCTCCCTCTGATGTCCGGCTGCTTGACATGGGAAAAGGAGCAAGGCAAGAAGAGTTAAGAGAGCATCTTCAACTGTGAGAGTGGATTTTGCATTTAGCATACAGATTTCATTTCCCTAGCTACCATTCGAAGCGGCCAAAAGAATTTCTTTTTATGTCAACTTGAGCACATCAAAATGCCACTTAATGGGGAGTCCAAGTTCAGCTGGAGCTGATTTGATTTAGTAATGTCTTGTACACATGCATGCCAAATTATCTAGTTTTACAGTAATAACTTCAGCACTGGCACTATGACTTTATAGATCAAACATCAGGTTTTGAAATCTACAATGAATCTGCTTGCAATTAGCTGTAAATATTAGGTCACTTCTGTAATTTTTATCTTTCCAATTTAAAAGCAGGAGTTACTAAAATGATACAACTATGTGTTGGATAGGACATTTTTCTCTGTAAAGGAAAATTGGGCTTTGCTAACAAGAGAAAAAGCAAAAAAAATGCCTAAAGTAAGATATAGAGAAATTTATCTGCCTTTATAGGAAATTATTTTCCCTAGCGCCTTGTTTAATGCACAACACAGCTGAGCACTGTGATATGTGTCCAGATCTGACTTGAAGTGATCCTCACTTTGTTAAAGATTCAAAGTAGGCTTTCAGGTGTGCAAAACTCAAGAAGCATTCAGGTTTGGGTTTTGGTTAGGGAACTGCCATCTGAAAAATTCAGGTTAAGATTCTCAGTTCTTCCAAGGTTTCTGAGCATGAAACTTCTTTGGGTTTAGAGATTATCGCCAGCCACCTTAACAAGGGAAGGTTCCTACTTCTTTATTTTCACCTTTTGTTATTTTGGTGATTATAAAGTGAAGAAAAACTTTAAGGAAAAATATGTTTGTGGGAAGTAAGTAACTTCTGGCAGGAACAAAATGTGATTTCTTAACAGACACTACAGTGTGATGAGCCTATTCATCAGCCAGTTCATATCTAGCCATATCCTATATTTGTGTCCTTGAATGTGGTTTTGAATAACGTCTGCCTCTGAATTTTTTTCTCATCCTGTTTCTTTCCTCACTTTCCTCCTCTTCCTCTGCATTCCCTCTCATAACCGTGCATAGATTCTCAGTCCAGGGTACAAAGTGAAATCCATGTTCCAAAAGCAACAAACCACAACACAATAACAAAGGGCTTTTCCCTTTATTTGGGTTTAAAAGTTAGAGTACTGTTACTATCCAACATGCATAATATAATTTCCCATTAAATAATTGTACACGTTTCAGGAACCAAGCTTAGCTGTTACCAATGTCTGTGAATATCATTTTCCCTGATACAGTCTTGTTTGCACTATAGCGCAAACACTGCAAAGATTTTGGAAGCTGTTTCTTGACTATACTGTTTCTTTCATTGTTAAAAAGGAAGAATTTGCTGAGTAATCACTTTTAAACTGTGTCTCTTTTCATATAGGTGTCTCAGTTTGGACAGCAGCCAGTCTATTAATGCAGGAAATTGGTCAGCTTGTACAGAATATATGCTAGTCCCTGCAAGATTCAAACTTCAGCTGTGGATTTGGCCCTGGATATCTCCTGTTTTCAAGGAAATATTCTGCTTATGCGTATTTGCAATAGATGATTATAGAAGCCTCATCTCCTTGATATCTGCTTAGATATCCATTAGGTAGAGACTTTTATGTACTGAAAGTCAGGCTGACTCATCAGAGCAATGGAGTGGAATGGTAAGGCATAATCTGTTTTCTTCATACCATTCTTGATACCTCTGTACATCTCAGTTATGCCTTTATGAACTGGTTTATCAATACCTCAGCATCCTATTCCATGTCAAATTTATTGGATGTTATCACATGATGCCAGCTCCTTGGTCCATCTTTGTTCCAGAACAAATTCTGTTCTGTTTTGGCTGAGACTCAAACTCTTACTCTTCCCCTAATAGGAACATGACATTTTCTTTCTGACAGATACCTTTTAAGCAACGTTCTTTGGAAAATTCACCAGTCGTGCAACCATCTTTGAGATACAATGAAGGAAGAGGTGAAATCTTTTATATTGGTAAGCAATACAACTGGAGAAAAACATAGGCACTTTTGGGTATCCACCTTCCCCCCATTATGTCCTGAAGGAGTGGCTAAGAAAAAATTTGCATATCCTAAACCTTATGAATTGTTCATTTTTTCTCTTCAAGTCTTAGTTGCTACATTTATGAATATTGCTTCTCTTATAATCTTAGACCATCGTGACAATAATTGCATTAGAGGTTTAAAACTGTCTAGATTAGGAAATCACTAATAGGACCTAAATAAAGGCAGATTTGGATGACTGTTGTGTGGATAAGGAATAAGAAACACATTCATACCACACATGGCTGAAAAGATTTGTTATATTAGGAATAATGCTTGGAAATATATCTTATTTTGTTCTTAACATCCTCATTTAAATCACAAACAAGGATAATGCTACATCTAATATTGCATTCTAAAAAGTAGTTACTGCTAATTCAGCAGGATAGGCTTCAATTCTTATTTGTCCTAGAGAAAAACATTCCAGAGAGTAAAGCTTTCTAAAGTTAATATAGATGCAAATTACATATTTCAGCCTAGGTGGCATGTGTTTGCATCAAATCCTAATGCAAGTGGATTTTTCAAGAAAAACATCAAAACCCACTACACTCTATGTTGATTCTGAAACTATTACAGTTAATTCTGGTACTTTCTCAAAGCAGTGTGTATAGAACATATGGCAAGTGTATACGTTGCTGTAATTTACTTCTAAACCCAGGAAATAACAGATCAGTACAAAATTTAAACTATGTGCATATTTGTAGGAAAAAAAAAAGCAGATATGACTTGTGCAGTGGGTATATTGTAGGATATTTCATGGTGAGTAGTTAGCACTCAGAACGGGGCACATCTGCTGGTGACTACTACGCACAAGAGTTCATTTTGCATGAGCTATTTTCAAAAGGATGTGAATGCATGGATGTATATGTATACAGGCATTTACATCTTGCAATCGTGGTCCAGATATTTCAGGCAACAGAAAAGGCAATGAAAAAAAATGGGCTCATTTCACTGCAAGCTTGTTCTTCACCTTCTACACATGTGTGTACAGACAGCAAGGTGATCTGACACGTTTAATCAAAATCTTCACTTTGCATGGTAGTACAGTTCTTCCTTTATGGAAAGTCACTCGGCATGTGGCACTCTCACAAGCACAGCAACTCTCAGCAGGCAACAGTAGTAGTATTATTAAACTGGAAACTTGCCTTCAAAAATACAAATATACAGTTATTTCCTGGTAAAACTATCATCAGATGGTATCTGTAATGAAAACCTCTCTTCCCACATCCATCTCCTTCTGCCAAAGCTGCAAGGGTTTTTCCACCGTTTCCTGAGATTTCAAGCAGGGCTCTGGTCCTCTGATGTTTACGGCAGTACTTTTCACAGTTGCACTCAGTTTAATATATAAACACATCATTTCCCAAATGGAAATGCAAGTCTTTCAGGCATGGCCAAAATTTCCTTTTGGTGACCCTGACATCACTTCGGCATCGTGTTCTTACTGGTAAGAAAGCTGTATTTTTACTGTGAGATATTGATGTGTTAACAGCTCTCGAGGCAGAACCAGAGAAGAGACAAAACACATTGTTTCATGAGATCAAAGCCAGGTGGCTTGCAGGCCTGCTAAATCCTTGTCCTCCCATTCCTGTAGATAGGCACTGATGTCATTATCATGCCTGCTTACCTCTGACCTAGCCCAAATGATTGAAGTCAAATGTGTTTTTTTCCCCCTGTGACTGTTATCCTGGAATGGGCTGTGTTTGATGGCCAGCGGTGCAAATGACACAGACTGCTCAGAGACACAGACCTAGCCCAGAGGTGGGAACAGCAGCACTCAACAAGAGGCAGGGGCTCACCTCACAGCCCCCAAACTGAGCAGTAGCCATGGCTTTCCAGGATGACTCATGACTACAAACGTCTTGTTTCTTCAGGAAACAGTGCCTACAAAGGAATTTACGGAAGAAAAACGTGACCTTGCAAATTGCTTTTAAATGGTGCTAGCTCCTGCCTAGACGTGCAGTCTGCCTTGGCTCAGGCACTCCCAAGATGCCAATAAGCATTTCCTCTCCTTCTGTGCAGGAAATAACACACATTACACTGAGAAATCTTCCTTGTGGGCAAAGACGAAGCATGTCATACATATAAATAAAGCCAAGAATTTATTGTTACTATAATGTAAACCTTAGTCTAATTCAAGAATCTTTATTAGTCTAGATCTTATTATTGTAGGAAAAGGGGGACTAATAATGCAGTTAGAGAACATCTGTACAGAAGAAGTCTCAATAATAGCAATAATAAAATTGTAACACGTATATTTATTAATTTCTGTCCCTTTTCTTGGTGTTATGCTTACACTTCTACTACTCCTCTGGATCTTCAGTCGGGAGCTTTGGACCACTGGAGAGGATAACACGGTCATTGGGCCCTGGAGTCTCTGACTATAAGGAATGTCATATTTGTGGTTTTGGATTCTTCTTCCTCCCCTGAGATGCACTTGGGATCATTTTCCTATGTTGGCAAATACAGTTTTACATGTGGTCCACAGCTCCATGTTACAAACCTTTTTAATATATAAGGTACCATTTCTGTATGTTAGATACTGTTGCTTTGTTCTCTTTGTTACTCTTAAAACCAGTTTTGCCCAGCTCCGGGTCCATATGTCTAAAACTGGCCCCTGATGAGTTGTCTCCAGTGCGAAGCCTGTGACCATCTCTTACCACCGCATTCTTGTCCACCTCAGTGTTGCACCCTGTGCTATATTTCTCTAATTCTCTGCTGTTGTACAAGACCTGTATTTTCCTTCCCTATATAATTTTGTCAGTCTTAAACAGCTAATTTGCATAGCATCAGTTCTTGCTGCTGCCAGCTATATAAAACAATGGTTGTACCATGCAAGGATAAGCAAAAGTAGAAGAAATTAGCCATAGATTTCTCATCAATTAGAAAAAAATAGCTGTCACAGCTTAACAATGTAAAACAGAGCTGCAAGAAGGTCAAGAGATGTTGAGACAGAGCACACCTAATAACCTCAGTACTGAGGCCTTGAAAATCCAATGCAGAGCTCATGGCCTCTTGCTAGAATGCAATAACAGATTGTAGGGATTCAGAATCACGTGCAAAATACTACTGTCTCTTGTGTTGCCATAATCACTCTAATATCTAAACATTCATACAGCACTCAAAACATTTTATCTTCCATCAGCCATGTGCTTGTAGAGATGGGGGAAAATTGATATTTCTTGTTAGGCTTCTGAGCTGTACTAAAACCCACGCAGTATATGTCAGTTCTTTGTCTCTTACAGGTTAAGCACACATCTTGCAATCAGAATGACAGTAAACTAAGATGATCAAAAGCCATCATAGTGCTCTTGTGGTCTGGGTTGTTTGGGAGGTTGCAACACTCCCTGAAGAATGTGGTGTTGTAAGTTTACTCCTTTAGATGTTCTTTGCATTTCTCAGTCAAAGCTTCAGCACGTATTTCAGGCCATAGTTTTTTGGATAAGTGTTTTTTTATGGCTAAATACAAGTATTTTAAGGTCCTTTCATGTTGTTTCATCTCTAGCAAGGACAAATAAAGTTTCAAATTCCACTGATCTATCATATGAAAGAAAAATTTATGACTTGTTCAGAAAGAATTCAGACGTTGGAGAAAACTATTTTTACAAGGTCATCTCATCAGTTTGTCTAGTCTAGCATGTTTTGGATGCTTCATGGGAACAGAGTTTGAAAACTGGAGCTGTGTTTACTGGCCTTCCCTTGAGACGGCAGCTTTGTTCCCACTGCTGGAGCAGCTCCTGGCAATTCACCAGCTCCGGGCCTAGAAGACAGCATGGTTCATCTGCAGACTCCCCCCAGGGGTCCTTGCAGCCCAGAATCTGCCTCCCAGCCCAGCCTGTGGCACGCTGGACACTGGGAGCTGCTGAACACAGTGGCCAAGCAAGGGGAGAGCAGAGTCCATGCCTTGGGATGTCCATCACTGTCTTCACAGAGGGACAGCCAAAGTACCTGCTCTGTGTCTCTGTTCGACTTTCCATCCCTTCTGTTCCTTCTATTTTAGTTTGGGAGAGTAGGATAGTCGGGGGAAAAAAGCACTTGGAAGGGTATTGCCTGTTCTGGTGCCACAGAAACACCAAAGAAAGGGGAACAGCAATGCTTTCCAAAATAATCCCCATCTCTACTCCTCAGTCCAGCTCCTATCTGCCTTTTTGTCAAATACAGTACATATTTTTTCAGCCAGTTGTTTGTATGTCTTAATCATCTTTCAAAAATGTTAAAATGAATTAAAACACCAGCTGTACTTAGAATTAGCTTAAACTGTTCTTTCATACCAAACATATTTAAAAGAGGCTGCATGATTTTATATCACATTGGAATTCAAATTGGCTTGATTTGCTCTCATAACATTCAATTGTTTTGGATATATTTTATACATAAGCATTTCAGAAATGCCAAACATTGCTCCTTGTTGCTGCAAAGACCCTTGTAATTAATAACTAAAAGAAAGAAAATAACCCTTATAAAATATTTAAAAGCTGCAGTTTTCTAATTAGTCCTCTAAAAACGCCACATCATAACAGAATTGTGTACATTTAAAAGTGTCTATTAGAAAATAATACCTCTGATAGTCTCTTTATTCCATCTCAGAAGGCTTTAAAAGGTTTCTCACATGATATAGTTGCCATTCAACTACGCGTTCCAAAAAATGAATGCAAGAGAGAAAATATAATTTATTACCCCAGTGTAATACCTACTCTAGTGATTCATCTCATCTAAAACCAGCTGCTTTCTTTGTCATCTTTGTAAGTAACACTCATTTTCCTGGCAAAAGCACAATCTACAAATTCATCCTGGTCTTTCTAAGATTCAGATAGCATCATTAGCATATATTTAGCAGCAGCAGACAATGAGCAGCAGGTACAAATGGCAGGCTGATGAGCTAATATGCTTTGGGCACTTTTCCAGCTTGTGTGATAAGAGAAAAACACATTACTTCAAAGTCTGCAGTCACAAATCAATTATTAGAAAATAATAATAAAATGACCTAAAAATTCAGCACTGAATAGGCTATAGACCTACTGAAATGTTGTCTGATGTATAGAATCCTAGCTGAGACAAGAAATTAGTATCTGAGTTAGGAGACTCCTCAGTACATTATCATCACATTTAAGCATTAGGGAGTTGTCACTAATCGAAATGTAGACACTAGCTGCCTACTGACAGCATGGGCAATAAATATCCAACAAACCATAGCTGGCAGATCCTGCTGTCAACACAAACTGGATATTTTCATATTAGTGAATGATGCCACTGCCCTGACGTATGTTGCTAAACAAATGTGCTCGATAGCTGAGCAAATGCATCTCTATCATTTGTTTTGTTCCAGTCTTAAAGCAGAGACGTTACCAGCTGCTGAGAAGACAACTGAACTTTTGCACAAAGCAGGCACAGCAAGTCACTCAGGGACACCCAGATCAGCAAGCACTGACAGAATGATAGAGTCCATTTCATAACATGTTGATATTTAACCCTGTACCATCTTAAAAAACGCACATCTAGGAGAGAGTGAAAAAACAGACTGTTGCTGCAGTCTGTATTTTACCCCAATCCAGCCTTATTTCCTAATAGTTGTGAAAAGCTGGCCTGTGAAACATCTAACGTCCTAAAGATTTGTTCAGTCTATTAATTTATTTTCCATTCCAATGAGTGGTGGAGCATAAAAAGTCCTATAGAAAACAGCTCCTCAAGTTCTGCTGCATGCCTAAGCACTTGTTCTTCCTAATATCAGTGACTAAGCAAAAAATAGTGCATTTGAATTTCTATGTTCCATAAGAACATCTCAAACATAGAAACTAACCCTTGGGCAGGTGGGAAACCTCTCTAGAGGACATTCTTTCCTATAAACACTTGAAACTTTGGTCACTTATTTTCTGAGCCAGCACGATGCAATGTCACCCCATTTCATATGTGAGATATTGGGCGTTTTGTTGCTAACACACTGTATCAGACACTTCTAATAATTACTTGACAACAAGTTTGGCACCAAAATATATTTTGGTGTTTATAATAAGTGTTGATATAAATGCTGATATTATAAAAATGTATGCTAAATACAAGCACTTGTGAAAAAACAGTTCTCCACAGAAATGCAATCCTTCAGCTACTGCAGAGATCCACATCTTTGTGCAGTTGTCCCAGGCACCCCACTGGCGATGCGTAAGGTTCACTTCAGTCATCATGCAGAATTATTCAGGACCAAGAAGTTTCTCAAAGCAGGGTACCTAAAAACCATTGGGTTATTTCTTACCTCATCAACTCCCTGTGAAGCCTGTGGCTGGAAACAAAACACAATTTAGGAAAGCAAGGTGGGAAGCCTGAAAATGTAATTCAGACCCCTCTGTATTCAGTAGCTAATGAACCTCAACAGCATGTAAAACCAGTCTCTCTTCAGCCCTCAAGCTCATAGACAATCTTTAAATCCACCTGTGAAGCTGCATGAGGTCCCCAGAATCTGCATAGCTTGTTATTGACATGTTATTATTCATGTTCTCCCTGTTGATCAGGTTGCTTCCTGAGAAGAGAGGTCTTTCCACCTTTTTTTTCAGGATCTTTCAGTCTTCAATTCAAAGGCAGCTTAAAGCAAAACAAATAATTAGGATTTCTAGCTGAGCGTGAGTTCAAATGCACCTTGTATTCTGAATTTCCCAGACAGAAACTCTAGGCTCAGCTGGTAGGTCTCAGATCTCACCCTTGGCACGTGCATCCCGCTAAAGTCATGAACTATCCTCCTAGTTGAAAGCCTGCAAGCTCAATCACAGGAAATTGAACCCTTCACGGTTTCATTTTCTGGGCACTGCACTCAGATCAGATGCTTAAAAACGGATGTGTCAGAGTTCACCTTACAGGCACTTAAGCAGCCTTTAGTCTAGACCTTGTTTTCCTTCAGATGGCACACCCACCACAACGCTGATGAGTTTTAGGTCCACTTTAAGCAATGAACTGCTTGACCCTACAGACTTGAGCAGCCTGAGGGAGGTGTGAAGTGCCTCTTTGAAAGTGGTTCCAGATGTTCCTGTTGTGCAGTTCACTTCAGCAGCCTGTGTATTGGCTTCATTACACTCTGGGACACCCCTCTGCTCTGGGCTGCTTGGTGCTTCTCAAGACTCTGAGATAGGGAAAGAAATTGACCGGGTTATCTCCCTACTTACTAATAGAGATGAGGTTCTGCTCATTGTCAGACTTTCAAACTGCAAATCTTTGAGCAGGAATCAAAAATGAGCCAAGACAGAGTTCAAATTCATCACTGAGACAGTATCTCAGTGACAGTTATTCACAAGAGACAGGTATTTGACAGGTAAAATCTCGACAAAATGTTTCATGAATGTTTAATGCAAGTTATAAGAACTTAGCCTGCCAAAATGGAGTAAAAAGTGAATGTAGAAAAGCTACATTTATGGTGGATTTATAGAAAAATCGAGTTGATTCAGTAAGAACATCCCTGATGCTTCAATAACAAAGAAAAAATTGACTCACCCCTACCCACAACACATTGCTAACTTTGCTAGTTGCTACAGACCACAGACCCTATATGCCAGTTTAACTCTACCAGATAATTTTTGCTTGTTTTTCTTTGTTGGGCTTGTTCCTCCTCCAGGCAGTGGAGATGGTGTCAGCTCTGTGGGAATGCAGTCCAGCAGAGGGTTGTTAGCAGAAGAATGGCATGTTTGGTGGGAAGCGCAGAACCCACATCATGCCTTGCACATGAAGTAATACATTCGCAGCAGTGCTGAGGTCTATAAAGCCTTGAAGAACATGTATGAGTGACAGCTACCTTTTTTTAACTCTTCACCTTTTCTGGTTTGGGAATTCCTGTAGATATGCAGCTGTATCTTCTGTTGGACTCCAACCTAGGCTAGAGCAATGTTGGCCTGAAGTTCCAGTTTAGAAAAGAAAGTGTGAAAGCATGAAAACAGGTGTTCAGATTTTGTATGAAACCCAGAATATATAGCAAACTAATTGTGGGCTTTTCTGTGCTGGAATTTTCAGACTAGTTTTCATATGTCCACTAGGTATAGGAATTTAGTTTACTAGAGCTGCATAACTCCCCTTGCAAACACTGGGCATTCTTGCTTAGAATTAATGTAAACTTAATTTAACTTTCTTTAATTCATTAGCTGGCTAAATTAAACTCAATGAAAATAGCATGATTTCTGCATGAGTATGTGAACACAAGGCTTTAACATGGTTTAGCTGGTCTACAACATGGTTTAGCTGGCCACAACTGACTTCTCTGCAATACTTCATCTTTTGGATGGACACTTGTGATCTGAGAGTGATCCAAAGGGAAACCTACAGCATCCTCCAGGTTCCCTCTCGGGCTGTGAGCACACAGGTCCCTAGTCTGTGCTTGGACTGCAAGGAAAGACCATTGCTTCCTCCTTCCTTCCTGTCCTCCTGCTTTAATAAGTTCCAGCCAGTCTTTTCTAATCACACTAGCACACTGAGCAAGGCACCAAGGTGCAGAGTCTGCCCTTTATCTGGTTACTACTCTGTGCAATTGAATTTCTTTCCTCCCCCGGCCCAGGCACGGGGATGCATATTGCTCAACTCTTTTGGCCAAACACATTCCTTAACATTTCCTGTTCAAAGCGTGAGCAATCACTACTTGAACTACAGCATGCCTCTTCATCACTGCATGTGCTGCAAGGGTATGGACAGCTAAGTCTGGAAAATCACCTGTGTGAGACTGAAGTGTCACTGCTTGTGACCACCTGGAGGACAATACAGGCAGAATGGGACAACTCCAGCCGCTCACCTCTGCAGGGTGATGCATCAGCCACATTTTTATTCAGGGTTTAACGTGCATCATCACAATTTCAATTTTCCGTCTGACTTTCTTGCCCCTCAAAATTCAGTTTAAAGGCACCCTGACACATTGTTTACCATAATCAAAGCAGAGATACAGCTGCCTCTCAGCACACAGCTTGTTAGGGATGTTACTTACAGAAAAGCTGGAGCTGTCTGAGAGCAACTGCCTGTCTTTATTCACGGGTGAGTCCCACGGAGACACAAGGAAGGGCAATAGGAAAAAAAGAAAATGTGTATGCTAAATTTCTGAAATTAAAGACTCCGGAGAACGTAGTTGAGCTTGAATAGACAGGCTTACACAAGGCCACAACACAGAACTAGTACAACACTCCAATAGCAGGGACTTTCCCTCTGATACAACTTACTTTACAGATCCTAATGAAGAATACAAGAAAACAAGATGTTTGCTTGTATTCCCAATACTCGTTTGAGCTCTGAAAATCCCTTTCTCTTTTTCTTACAATTGTATGACGTGAAACCTACCATGATAACTAAAACCTGGTGCAGATTCAACACAGCAATTGAATCAGCAGCCTGCTTCTCAATTTCTTCTGTTTAACAATTAGGGTAGTCCTCCTGTCTGCAACATTTCTCCGAGTGAAATAAACCAAAAGCCATTTAGCCCTGCAAGAATGGAACTGGAGGACTCCGACACTTCTTACTTTGCGAGTGATGTGGTGCAACATTGCTTGTGTTTTTGCAACTAGACCAGAAACTCCCTGAGAAACTGAAACTGACACTTCCCCCTTTTCACCTGAAGAAGCTCTGGGGTGGTGGTGATGGGTATGGTGCTCTTCTGAAAGACAGCAAGCCAACTGAGTACCCCTCAAGGCCAGAGAGGGAACCGAATGTTGCCTACGACTCTTACCTGAGAACTAGTGAATAAAAAGAGAAAAGGGGTAGATATTCTTACAATATTATTTCACTACCTTTATTTTTATGAAAGAAATCACTCTTTTATTTCCAAAAAGAAAGTCTAAAAAAGAGCATGGGGTGAATCAGTACCAACTGCGAGAAATACAGCTGCCCTAATGCACTACAAATAAAACTTCATGTTGCCTCACCTAGCCCTTTAATTTTTTCTGTATTTACATTATGCTTCTCACGTACAGCATTTTGATAATAAAAAGCTGTGTCAATTGTACAGATCAGAAGAGAAGACAGAGCTGAAAATTCTCAATTTTATCTTCTCACAGAATGTTTTCAAGCTTCTTGGAAATGCCATTTAAAACTAAAAACAGTAAAACCCCCACATATTCCTTCTGATTCTTTATTTCCAATTACAATGTCATATTCCCTGAAACAGCAAGAGGGGGTTTTAACTAAAATTACAGGAAAAAGCTTTTTGACAAGCAACTTCAAAAGTCTGTAGCTTAGATTTAATTGTAAAATTAAATCTAAGGAGGGGAATAGTCTGGACTGAATGGTACTGGACTGATGGAGGTATGCAATTTTAACTTGCAGAGAGCAATATTCTTCCCAGTGGAGTCTGGCAAAAGAATTCCCCTCAATTTCAAAGTGGAAACAAATTAAGTGCTTAGTTTTAAATAGCAAGCAGTAAGTCTATCAGCCAGTTGGTATGGGAGATGCCTTTTAACTTCAGAAAATTAGTTTTACTCTATCTTAAAAGCCATATGTATTGAAATTAACTCAGTGTGTTCCTAAGCTCTGCTAACTGGGCGAGTCTGAAGTATACTGAAGTTGCACAACTTGTTTATATTACATAGTTCATGTTCCAATGTATAACAAGTAGTACATTGCACTATGTTACTCTGAGAAATTAAGGAAATTGCAAAAGCAGCATCTCAAAACTTAGGAAATGCCAAAAGTAAGGTAACCCATGTGGCTAATCCACCTTCTCCGTGAATATGCATTAAAAGTGTGCTTCAATGACATAATCGTGTACAATTTGTCTGTGAAGGCTCTTTCTCTTCCAGTTCACTGAGCGAACAATACCTGACTGAGCTTCCTTGCGAGGTTTATTTTACCTTGCTGCTCTGCACATGGCCCCATACCTTATTTCTCAAATAATACTCACACCCATTCTCAAGACAAAGTATTAATTTCCTTAGGAGGGTACAAGATTTTTTTTAAGAAAAACCTTAATAAAACTACGCCTGAAAACTATTTCAAGGAGTTTATATTCACAACATTCCAGCAAAATGAACTGGGTTTACTATTCCCCTTTGGCAGCTGATTTGTTATAAGTGTCCTCTAATCTGTTGTGGTCTACTTAAAGAAATAAATTCCTGATATTTTTTTTTTCAGACAATTTTGCTTTTTATGGCATTTTCTGAATTCAAAGCAGAAAGTCCACAACCTTCAGTAAAAACTGTGAATGCCCAGCTCCTTTTTCAGAGTAAGTCCTGGATTTAAACTTAAGCTTGCGCAAAATGGAGAGCACAACCTTCACATAAATTATTTATTCTGTGTAGCTTACCTTGCATAGAAGAACCTGAGTGTAGGTAGGGACAGAGTCAAGTTCTCTCTGCAGGCTGAGGGAGATCCTTACCTGATATTTGTGCTGCCCTTCTTTCTCACTGTGTAGAGTACAACTGCTGCTGCAAAAGGAGTAAGGTCTATGTAGACAACACCCTCCTTGAAAGAGTTTTGTTGACTAGGAGACCACTGTATATCCTGTGCACTGAATCAGGCAGGGAAGTGGTGGAAAAACAAGTTATGTGACTGTGTATCAGAATTGTTGCCTATGCAAGTAATGTACATTACTTGCATAGGCAACAATTCTGGTATTTCCTACTTTCTAACTTTTTTTTTACTGAATGGTCAGCCTTAACATTCTTCAATACAGTCTTTTGTTATGTGCAGCTTCCTAAATCCACTCCCTCTTCCCTCCCCATGCAAAAAGCAGAAAACAGAAGTTATGGAGCTCTACTGATATCCACCGTACTTGCCTCATAGAGCCTGCATCTCCTTCAGCCTCAAAATCTACAGTTCATTATCACAGCCAAAACTTTTCAGCTGCCATATCAGACCTTTGACTACCAAGCAAATAAAGTAATTTATGAGAGAAATAAGACATTACCATCCTCACCACTAGAAAACCTAAAGTTAGCAGTTTTGTGCCTACTCATTGTGGCTATTAAGTAACACCAAAAGGACAGGGATGCTTCAGGTACCCAAGTTTCCTCAGAGACTGGAGGAACAGGCTTTTTTAGTCACAGGGCTTTCAGTCCACATCCTTTTTTCATTTTTGTCCCTAAGTGTTCCTCCCCAGCTATCTCCAATCTCCACCTTGCAGTAGCTGCCAGGCCCAACTTCAAACCTGTGCTCCAGGCTGCTGCTTCTCTCTGCCCATGCCCAGCCTCAAAGAGCTACATCACCATGACCTTCTCTCAACTTGTTTACTCTGGTCTGGTAGATTCAGTGCTCTCTAGATGAAGGGAAAAACAATCACAGAGAAAGTCTCACGAAGTTGTTGCTGACCAAGGCTAGAACCAAGATTGCTTGGAGCAAAGGAGAGCTACGGAAAATTTATCTGACAACCTTGAGCACGGTAAGGCCTGGAGAAACCTTACTTTAACTTGGAAACATTTGGACAAATTTTCACAGGCAGCGAAGCAGGCATATCTAAGGATGCAAAAGGTAACAAGTCTGCCCAATCTGAAGTCCTTGTTCCAGAGTATGAAAGACCTAAAGCTTTGCAGCCAAACTGTTCAGAGAACTTAAGAGGAAAAAAACCTTTCATTTTTATGATCTCCTTCTGAGAAATAGCTGAACAACTTTCATTTAAGTTTCCCAGAAGAATTCAGGCTGGAGCAGACAACCAGCATGAAAGATGTTAGCTGGAATAGCAAAGGTCTGGCAAAATAATAAAGTATTGCAAGCAGGGTCTTGTACTTCACGAAGAAGATACATATACCTCATCAAATAATGCAGGTATTTTCAGTGTATGCAGTTGATTAACATTTTCTAAAAACATATCAATTTTATACGAAATATAGTCTTCCATTTTGGATAGTTTTTCAGATTCTGTTGGCACTTTTCTTGAATTTTCCATCGCCACATAATTTTCCTACTAACCTCTCTAAGACAGGTCTTACAACACTTCTAAATCAAGTGTATCATGCCATTGGACCCTGAAACTGATAAGAGAGAATCTAGAAAACATGCACAATTCATAAATAAAGGCCACGATCTGCTCTTGAAGTACCAGATACCAAAAGGGCTAGACAACCAACTGATTTAACCATTTTAGCCGGTTCTTACTTCCTAAATAGAAACCCTACAATTTGCATAGAAACATAATTCACACCCCACTTTGCTGGTGATTTTAACTAGATATATTCCCCTGATGGGTTCATTCCACAGTTGTCTTTGGATTCATCTCTTTAACATAAATCAATACCTCAGTGGACCTTCTTGCAGATTCTCTAACTTTCAACTAGTACACGAGATACTTCTTACTTGTCAATGCAAAAAACTGTGGTGCACCAAAAACAAATTACAGGAATGGAATGAAACAAAGGTATTTAACATTACACTGTAGAGCTAATTTGCTCTCCTCCATACTTAAAAGGATTCTTTTAGATTTCCTTTGATACTTTTGAAGTCCCACAGAATACACATTCACTTCACTGCAGAGTACAACTGGATTTCAGACCACACCACCCAGTAGTTCGTCAGTCGTAAGGTGTCAATGTTATACTCATTCCAAAAGGAATTTAAACCATAGTTCTCTCAATGTGAACCGAGCATTATGGAATTCAGGGTCCCTACATCAGTTCAACTCCACCTCTATACTGACTGAGGGGAAAAAAAGAAGACACTAATACTATCGTGGATTTGAACTTATCCAAACTGCAAAAAGTCAGTCCCAGGATTCCAGTCAAGATTCTTGGGTACATAAAGTTTAACCAATTAGCACCCCCACCTTCCCTCACCCCAAAAATTCACAAATGCGAAAGTAAGATGAAGGCCATGACAATTTATTTGGGAAAACTGTACCTATCTGATAATGTTGTATGTATACATATCACAGTTTAATTTCTTCCTGGACATGTACATGTCATTAATACTAACCTTCTAGAATACTTCAACTAGATCAAGATCAATTTCTGAAGAGGTCTTAATACCTCCATGGAGAATTAATGTGATTGTAGTTTGATCTAACTACTGCAAAGACATCTAATGAAACAGGATCTGGCTTAAGCAAACATAAGCCATGGAACTCAGCTCAAACCTAGCTCATCACTATCTCACATAATTAAACAACATATGGGAAGCTGGAATACTGCTGGGAAGAGCTGTGGGGAAGTGGTAAGTTTTGAATGTAGAAAAAGACGCCACGGGGAAGACAAAGAGCAAGTCAACCCTATGACAATGGTCCTTATTTTGTGGTCAACCTTGTTATTTGCAGCACTCTTCTAACAGCCTGCAAATGGAGTCTTTCCTCATTGATTGTCCTTTCTTTTACAAATATTGTTTCCTTTCTCTTCATTATTCTATATTTTACTTCTTTGGGTACGTACTAGAAGCACGGACAAATACAACTTGCAAAAAAGAGCCATCTCCAAGCATTTGAAGATTAATCTTAAAACCAAAAGTACATTCTTACATTTATTCCTCTAAAACAGAGGTGTGGGGTTAAGCTAAAGAAACTCACAAGATTGAGTGAAAGAACTGCACATTTCTGCTGCATAGGTGGGGAAAGATTTGTACTGAAATATAATCATTGCTTAACTTCCTTTTCCAGGCTTTCATTTGTTTAAGCTATCTTTGATTAATTTAATTAAAAACTAAACAGTAAACACTTTGCTTCCTTGGAAGGTTTTGTTATTTTTGTTTAGGAGATAAAAGATAGGATAAATAAAACCGCTCTTTCATACTGACCTATAAGAAGGAAAACATAGGTAAGAAACACAGACTTCAGACTTAATTAAAGGGAAATAAGCCAGAAAAGTCTTTAAAACATAGTGTTTACGTATATATAAATGCACCCTGCTTGTCAAAAATATATATACAAAAATTAAGACAATTGTTAATTTTTGAGTGTTACAAACATAAAAATGCCACTTGTACTCCAAGTAAGTTCAGACAAGTCTTGTTTCAGATCATTTATATTACTAAACATCCCCAAAAATTTGTAATGTAGTAAACTAATGAATCACAGTGGAGTTTTAACTCAGACAACTGTCAACATAGATGCAAGTCTGAAGTTAAACTGAATCAGCAACTAAAAATGACTGGATCATTTCAAACATAAAGAAAATGTTCCAGCCACATAGCTTGCTTTTATATCCCCTTGATATATATATATAAAAATATATATACCATTTTATTAAGCTAGCTCTTCAAATTTCCACTCACAAAAATGCTGTATACTAAAAAAACCAAACCAACCCTTACTGTATTATTCATTTTGGAAAGGGAATTAAGTGGTGTATTTTTGTACATGTGCTTAACATCCTAGTACGTGCAACAAGTAGTCTCCATTTCAGGGAAAGTGTGAATAGATTTAAGTTCTCCTTTTTGAGCCAATATTTGTTGCAAGATAGTACTTGCTGTGCAAACTGGATGGCAGCTGTTTCTTTTCCAGTCAATGTAAGGTTTCATAATCAGTTCCTGTCATAGGCATCAACCCTTCATTCATTCAATCATAAAAACTTGACTCACTAGAGAAGGAAAAATAGAGTCTAAAGGCACAGAATCACATAGCTGCTCTAGTAGGAGTCTGTAAACAGAGAATCGTTTGAATTTAGGAAATCCAAATCTAGGAAAGTAAAAAGGCATCTGAAGGAGGCCTGTATCTAGCCAGCCTCCTTAAAGACCCAAGGCTTTTGAGGTCTACAAAGTATGCACTAGAATACTATATTTCAAAAAGCAATAAGGCAAATAGTATAATCATTATTTCAAAAAAGTTACATTGGTAGTGTAGGAATACACAGCATAACTTAGTTAAAATGCATGGTACTGTTTCTAATACATAGCCCTATAACTGCTTCCTTTCTACATAATTGAATTGGAGATTAAACCGGGGTTCCAGGTGAATACAAAACCATCCTTGTATCACCCTCTGCCACTAGCAACAGTTCTTCTGCAGCAGCAGCATTATTTGCTCTGCCACCTGGGTCACGTTCATGCTGAGGGACGTCCACAAATCAAAGTTCAGAGATTAAACACTGTCATATTTATGAAGAGCTTCTTCTAGTTTTTGTGTCACTTTTTGAAAAAAGAGTATTTGCTGTTGCAAAAAATGCTGCATCTGTGATTTAAAGTCCCTCACACGGATTTTGTGGAAATGATTAATTTCTGCTAGGGTTGCAAAAGAAATAATGTTACAGCGTTCTTGAATGCCCTCAGCTTTTTGGAGTTCCATCTTCCCCTCTTCAACATGCCGCTTACTCTCCTTTACTTTGGTAAGGGCTCCTGTGTAAAGAACAGAACAAAACAGTTGAACTGTGAGGACAATGTAGACTCGACTACTGTACTTTAACAAATGATTTAACAACAAGGATTTGTATAAGGCTCACTCTAAACGTATTTATATGTTTGCATATATACATGTGAATAAAAAGAAATAAATTATAAGCTTTTTGTATAAAAAAAATCACAGAACAGTGAATCTTGCTCAGAAAACCCCACTTTTTCAAGGCTCTAGTTTGCAAAAGTTAGTAAACCATGCTTATTTCTTAAATAAACCTTAAAAATCAGATGGTGTTCTTCAGAGAATAACTGATAAATATACCAGTAGTGGAAAAAAGGAAAGCACTAGAAAACCAGTCAGATCAATGTAAGCCCACGTAAACAAAAAATAACCACTAAAAATCTGGATTTTGTGAAAAATCACTTTTCCCAATCTTTGCAAATCTTTGTCAAAAGGAGATCCAAATACACAAAATCACATGGATACACCATTCTGCTTTTATATTGCAGATACCCCAAAATTAATTACTGAGTAGAGAATCTAAGTTTATCTCAAAGATGCAGACATCCAGGTAGACTTAGAGCAGTACTGTAAGAGCTAGAAGAAAAACATAGCAATAGAATTGACAGTTCTCCTTCCCCAAGGAGTTAATTAAAACACACACTTACTACAAAAATTAAACAGCCCACAAAACAGACAGTCCCAAAGCAGATTCATATGGTGTCAGAGGACTGAGATATGTCTTAAGACATATCATTTTCTTGGACTCAATTCCCCATAAAGTAACTTCTTAGCCTTAAATACATTCATATTTTATTAATATAATTAGAAACAATCAGACCAATATCGCTTTTATCTTCTCACACGATGTTAGTGACAGGACATTTTTCATATCCATTATGATCACACTTAAGTCACTTGTTCCTTCAACTTCAATGTCTTAACTCTCTTCCATTTCTGATTACACTTCTTACCACGCTTTATGACTACAGTTCACTGACAAGACTCCCTTTACATTGCCCTGAAGAAATGCTTTTCTCTACTCCCTACAGTGACACCAGCCAGTAACAAAGAAACCTCTCTGCAGGGGGACAACCTCCATACTTTCAACTGGGGAAGCAGGTTTGCCTTCTGCTCAGTCTGAATCGACGTGTGTAGTTAGCATCATTAAACAGTAAAACTGCACTTGATCAGCAGTGATACTATATTTCCTCCTTTCCTTCCCATGCCTGCTCATTTTGAATGTGCTTTCTGCCAGTGCTCTGACATATCCTTGCAACTCAGATCTAGAGCAGAATCTTATGCATGGATGTGTGCGGGTTTGCCGCACCCGTACCCCTTACCAGGCAGTCAAACAGAATGAAGGGAGGTCAAAGTACTCTCTTACTAGATGCAAGTTAAAATAGCAGAGGATTTGGCAGACTTGAGGGAAAGAGTTTGTTGATTTTTGAAATGTAACAAGGGTTGTGTCTTGCATAATAAATAAAATCTGGAATTCCCAAAATAAAAGAAATATGAGTGATTTTTCTCCTTTCAACTTCTAACAACAATTTGTTAACAGTTGCAGGAACCATTTTTAATTATGAACACTCAGAAAATATTTCCTCTGCTACCAAAACTTCTCTTAAAATCTCATTTTTTCTGCTTAATTCAGTTTGAGGTTGTGCTATATGCGGCATCTCCTGTCTGCAGCTCTCAGAAATTCCCCTCCGGTGTGACATACTTGCAGAAAGACCATAACAAAAATTTTCCTCTACCTTTTTAAACTGTTGCAGAGAGCTCATTAACAAGGTAAGCACAGATCGCAGCCTGCATGGCTGAGGATGCTGGAAATCAAGTGGCAGAGGACACGCTCTGAACCTGGTGAGCCAAAGAGCTGCCCAGCGGCAAGGACAGCGTCTCTCCCTGGATGGTGGGAGCAGGTGGCCTGACTCCACACCTCACACTCCTCACAGCCCACCGGCATGGTGGCTAAAAGCTTGGCACCAGCTGCTACAGCTGATTGACCTCATCATCTCCAGCCTGGCCCAAAAAAAACACCAACAAACTGACTTTTCCACATGCATTGGTGCCATCAATGGGATCGTGCCAAAAGATCTGTATCTTCTCCTCTCAGGAGTGAGGAATCTGCATGGTAGGGCACGATCTGAAAAATATTTAATGCTCTCTTCTGCAAAAAGGATGTTTTTTTCAACAAATGAAACCAGGCCTAGCAGATATTTTCTCTGTGTTCTGTGGGCATGGCAGGAATTCACGCACGGCTGTGAAAAACTGAAATTTGGGACTTATTGGAAGCCAGATGGAGCTGGTTAAATAAACATGACAACTCTTCAGCTGTGATGTGGGAACAGCTTTAGATGTTATTTCTAGAACGACCAAACTAGAAGAAAAATACTGAAATTTATACCGTCAGCAACTGAAAAGCGTAACTAAGTTCTGCAGCATGCATACTCTTCAAATTACTTTACATCAATAAAAAACATACATTACCAAACACTAAACCCTTCCAGACTAGATACATGAACTATGTGGGTTTTGCCATTAAAAAAAAGGGAAGATTTATAGCTAGGGAAAGGAATTGGAGGGGAAAACGTACTTATTTATACTGGATTTATACTGGTCCTATAGCGGAATTTGCTTTAAAATCCAGGCAGTCTCCTACCAGGTCAGCAACAAGAACTTCTGCTTAAGTACAAACTTGATTGTTTTTTTGAAGTACCTGTCATGAGGCATTTAATTATTAGTGAAAATTAATCTTAAAATAACAGAGGGAAAATTTTAGCTTATTTTAGGACAACGAACCTTTCCTAAACACACCAAAGCAAAGCCCATGCATTTATTTCAAGAAGCAATCATTTGTTCTAAAATGTACTTTTTAATTTGTTCAGCATCTACAGAAGTCCACAAGAGTTAGTTTAGTAAATGCTAGAAAAGTGTTGTTAGCTTGCACAGTCATGTAAGCAGCTTTATTAACAACGTAACAAAATTAATCCCAAGTTATCTTCAAATGCTTCTCTGTAGCTTACAGCATTTGTATTTGAAACTACATGAGTAAAACTGTTCCATAGCAGAGTTTCATTGACGGTTTCTGATGGCAAAAGCGGGGAGGAGGACAGAGTGAGGGAAGAAGGGAGCAGCTGCTCATCTGTATTCCTGCTTGAAAACAAGGGTTTTGCTCATAGATGCATGAGCTGGGGATAGGTCTCATGGTAATTCCTAATGCGTTCCAGCTCACAACTCCTAACTCATCTCATGCCAGGCTGCACATCATGAAGTGCTCTCCCTCCATTCTCACTCATCTATCCATCGCCCTCAGTACCTAATCCAGCAACTTGCAGCGCCCGCTGCCACCCTCGCAAGCTGTTGAGGTTGAGCAGGCTCCCCCAGGCTAAAGACACCTGCAGAAACACCTCCTGGTTTCTGAATTTAATGACGTGAATATCTAATATTGGTTTGAACAATCAAAAAAGGCAAGACATATTTAAAAAATAAAAGCAGAATCGTGGCAGCCCTAGAAAAGGCTAAGATGCATTTCAGGGAAAAGGAACAAAAGAAACCACCTCATAATGCGTATTAGCTCCCAGAGGGATGGAATACATATTTTTTTTTATTTTTTTTCCTCCAGCTCTATAGATCCTGTAAAGTCTTGCCCAACCATTTAAAGCTTCTGTTCCAATGAGAAGACCTGTCAGGAGATAATGCTCTGGTGATCAGGGCTAGCTTTCAAACATTGAAGAGGGCCTGGATCAAACACACCGCAAAAAGCCATGCTAAAATCTATTTCTGTTCTTAGATGTGGAGAGAAGCAAATGTGCTGTTTTTCATTGCTCAAACTCTGATGTTACACAGACAGTGGTACTCACTGAATGCTGCTAAGGGCAGAGACTCACAGGTTTCAGTACATGTTTTGAAGTATGAGATTAGACAACACAAGATGATATAAACACATTTAACAAGGGACATTTACAATAACGTGCTAGCAGCCAAGAAAATCAGGTCAATGTAGAATTCCTGCTAAAAATAAATACTGTCAAGCTGTAAAATACACAATACAAACAGCAACTTAAATGAGTGATGATGAGTTATGAGGTAAAAAAAGGAGTGTACTGAGTAGCTGAGCTGCCCATGCAAACATGAGGTTGCAATGAGGCAAGACGAGTCAAACCCATTCAGGAAAATTAAATAAAAAAAAGAATTCCTGAACTTGAGAGCACTCATCTTTGGATCAAACAATGTATTTTCACATCAGCTGCAGCTTTGTTACACTAATACATGCTTTGCGATTGTGTGAAAAGTCAACTAAGCATAGGTTTTAATCCATAGTGTAAATTGTACCTACTCTCCCTCCACACTGTAAGTATGCGTATATACACATAAACCCATGCTAACATAGATGTGCCTCCAGTCTCTCCAATTCCATGGATGATCAACCTAGCAGCAGTGAGTCTTACCTTGGTTCCTCACGCTTAGTGTACTTGATACAAGTCCAAGTTGCAGCCTGTAACATCACCAAAAGACAAAAGTTTCAAGGTTCAGCCCACGAAGACTGCAATGGACTCATGCTGTTGCTTTCATAGAAGGATGCAAAAGCAGAAAATATAACTAGAACTTTTTCCTTACCTAAAGTTGAGGTTAAATAACTAAACAACTAAACAACAGCTCTTTCCTTAAAGACTTGAAAAAGCAAACCCTGGGTAGCCACGTACACATAGCATAGTTTTGATTTACTCTGCTTCTGGAAAAAACAATTGCAGAGGAAACAACATCACCTCTAACCCAGTAGGCAGCTGCCAGAACAAGTCTGTCTATGTGGCTGTCCAACTTACACCAGATCTCGCAAAAATACTGTTACAGGATGACTCAAATGACTAACCTAATGAAAAACTGCATTTGGCCTGGAAGGAAGGGAGATGGTGGCTTAGTCCACGACTACATAACTATTACTTTCAACACAAGGGAAGGCGCCGAAGCACCAAAGGAGATTACACGTAACACGAAATCCTACTTTGAAAAAAGCATTCAGACTTCCCTGTCTCAATTCAAAATGAAACGGTGAAATTGTGTGTGGCAGATCAGAGATTTTACTACATTGACAGATTATTTGCTTAAGAATGCTCCTAGAAGAGATTAACAAAAGAAGCCTACATTAAGATTCTGCAAATTCTTTACATTTTCTGGCAAGATTGAGGACGGAAAGTAGCATAATGGGAATTTGCCTGAAATTAAAACCAGAAGACTTCTCCAGTAGAGACTGAACTGTATAAAAGAAAAGTCACGGGGAAAAAGTACCATTCCAGGAATTAATGTAGCAACAATTTACTACTTTAAAGTCTAGTTTTACAGTTTTAAAAAGAAAAAAAGAAGTGCTCTGCAACATCAAAAGCAAAATGATGAGGTCATTTCTTCTTTCCAAAAGTGTCAGCACAACAGAGTTTTCAAAACAAGTCTTTCTAAATTCAAAGATTATATTCTTTTCCTTAAGGGTGCAAAACGATTTTAACAATCGTTCTGTTTTCCATAATAAAGTTTAGGAATATAAAACCAAAACATATCAAATTGCAAATACTTAAGTAATGCAGGTTTTTTTTTTCTTATAGATACATGAAAAAGGCTTTAATGATTTTAAAATCTGCAACCTAAAAATTGTTCTAAAAAGTGAAGTTATTTTTTGATTATTTCATTGCCCATTGCTCAGAAAACCACAGAATAAAATCATACTATCCTATAAACATAGGCTTATAAATTACAGTACTCTGCTAACATTTTGGTTAATATTAACTGACTGCAGGATTATTAACGTCAGACATAATTATTTGCTCTTCTAGTTCCCCTGTTTAAAAGCTCACTGAAAGTTGTCATCCAGAGATGAATTCTTCAGTTCAAAATTAAATCATCTCCTAATATACACAATTCAGAGATACACACAAATAATAGTCCTTGCTAGAAATTTCAGAAGCTTAGTTAATTCTAATCTAATCTGGTGGTTTTAACATATATATTAATTTAATTAATATATAACCAATTAACAACGGTGTTAGAATGAAGAGTGTCAAATGTAAATTTTAAAGAGCTACCAGGGTTAATGGATACTAGACATGTCTAATAATCTTTTTAAAAAATTTTAAATAATGCAATATTTAAGACCGAAATAGACTCATAGTGCATACATCTGCAAGTTGGTGTACGCACACAGAGAAAGACCACACACAATTAATTTATCCAAATGTACAATGATTGTAATCATATCTGTGCATGTTCAGAGGCTCCAAAATGCTACTGGGACTGTAAAATACTTTAATGACCACATTGGCAATGTGCATACCACTTCCAGAGCCCCTCAGAAGAATCTACAAGCTTTACTGTGCACCACCTCCAGTACCGATGTTTTGCTAGACCACGCTACACCATGTTGCTATGTGAGCAACAAGCCATAGTTTGCTCTTGAAACAGTGGATAACAGCAAGTGACAGCAAGATGTCAAAAAATTAAAAGAAACATTACAGAATTATCAGTTTATTGCACCTAACACCCTGCTTAAGTTCAATAACAAACCACAAAAAGACTATGGTGCTAAGTAACCTCACGTAAAAACTGTGCAAAATTGGATGGAAATTTTCCATCCAAATCATTAATGCAGTGACTTTAAAACTAATGCATCTTTAGATGTATTGGACATAAACAATGACTTAAGCAAACAACTGACCTTATTTCAGGCACTAAAGCATGTTTAAACTATGTTGATGAGTAGTTCTGACTTTAAAAATAACTACAGTGATGTCTGAAAGGAGGCCTATCAGGAATAATTTGATCGTAAAATCCTGCTAAATTGTGTGTATTGCTGTCATCAGCAATATCACAAACACAGCATTTTGCTTCACAGCCCAAGAGCCAAACACTAGTTAATGCTGGGTTTACCCTACTGGGAGACAGCCTATACTTTCTGTCACTCTCATGAACCATTTAAGGAGTTTTTCTTTGGTATGGCTTCAGCTGACACTGCAGGCTGGGGGGAACAGAAAGGAGTGAAACTTAAATTTGTCTGGTTGCTTGAACCATGGTACGTTTGCCCACTAGAAAACCAGTGATGTTGTTCAGGCCAAACACACTTCAAAATAATAGCGACTGCAATTTGCAGAAGTGCCAAGATGAAACCTTTCAATGATTTTAAGTACTTCTTGTTAGCTCACATCTAAACAGGCCATTAAACATATTTTTAAAACAAATTTTCTTAAGATGCATGAGCTGTGAGTGGGCAGGAGAAGACTGGTAACACTGCATATCAGTACCTATACACTATTATCAAACGAAGGAAGTATACATACAGGTTCCACTAACTCTTACTTTCCTTCTTTATTAGGACACTATGAAAGAGCTACTTTTGGATGTTATTCTCTGTAAAGACAAAAGGGATGCAAAAAGTGAGTAAGATTTATGGTGTTTTCCCTGTCTATCATCATCTGTTTAGCTCTACTACTGTCCTAAGATATATAAATACAACCTGTACAGACAGTTTAACACAATTCCTACGAAAAGTGTCAAGATCCAAATGAAACTCAGATAGTACTCCATGTTTAACCTACTATCTTTTAAATGCTCTCTCTTAGAAATCTGAATGCTCTAGGGGGACAAAAAGAAGTAGATTTCTTGTTGCAGGAAGAATATGCAAATTAAACCATGATTAATGTAACTAATTAAAATGTATTATATAGTAGAAATCCAGAATATGTGAACATCATAATAATACAATTCTATACTCTTGTTACATAGAATGTTATATATCGTTATATGACATTAATTTAAAAGCATACATAACTTTATTAAATTAACTAATATAGTACTATAGCACATATTAAAATATATATAGAATATTACAGTTTCATAAAGGCAGAAGAGAACTCTGCCTTTTTTGGAGGAAGGGATTTGCCCCTTTACGTTTGGACTTATACAGAATTCCAATCAACTTAAAAATATAGTCTCATTATTATATTTGGCAAAATGGATCTTTCTTCAGTATATTATCAGTTAGCCAGCATAGTTATTCATATGTATAAAGATTCAAAATTGTAAACCTGAAAAAAATCAGAATAGCAAGTTCCTTTTCACTACAAGACAAAAAAGCAATGTAAACTCCCAATCATAGCATGAATCTGCTTTTCACACTATTATGAAAGAATAAAGAGGCATGAAGAGGATAGTTTAGTTCATTAAGATTACAGAAGCTGTCCACCCATGATGCATACCTCCCTAAGAAAGAGCCAGAAATCATCACTTCTTCCTGCTCTGCTACAAGAACAACCCAATGGCACAGACAAGAACTGAACAGATTGTTTAAAGATACATATTCCGTCATTGAATTAATGAGATTCCACTCCAAATTTTAAAACACACTCTTCCTTAGCATTTTTTTTTATTTTATTTAAAGCCACATGGCCTTCATGAAATATATGAACAAGATTGCATAGAAAGTGTTTGACATTTGCTTGCTCTAGTCTGCTGATAAGACTCACGTTTGGGTGCTAAGCCAAATGTGATTTCATCTTTTAATTAGAATTTTCAAATTCTGTGCTATTTGAACCAAGCAATTTAAAATAAATAAGGTACCAGCTGGATGAGTTTATACAGTCTGCACACATTAACTTGGCATTTTAACTGTTTAAACAAAGTCTAATAATGAAGTAATGGAAAGATGCTGTAAAGGCTGTTTCAAAGGCGACTTGCAAAATAAAAAAATTGGCCAGCTTGTTTGTTTTTGATAATGTGCTTACAAAGACCTGGAAGAGCTCTGGGAGCTACTTTCCATCTTCACTTTACCAATTCTTCTCCACCCTGTTTAGATGGAAGATCTTTTAGCAAGACCTGGAGTTCTCTCAGCTGCAATAGAAGTATAATGAACCATTTCTCACAATTCAGATTCTTCACACACTTTGAGCTGAAAAGGTGTTATTACATAGTCTTCCTCTTTCTACAAAGTAACTTCTAATTCTCTAATATCTACACTGTCCTGCTACTGTTCAGCTGCCCACAGTAGACAGGGCCTTACTGCTTGTGGTGAGCAATTACTCAGAAGAGCACAAGAGATGGTAACGCACTCACTGCCTGTGGTCAAACCTACAGCAGGTGTGAGCTCTGATTAGGCAGACAGGTCAGAAATTTCCTTTTTTTACTCTTTCTGTTTAATCTTGTTTAAGCAAAGGCATTGCTCAATTTTAGTCTTGTTAACAGTTGTACTCTGACTTTACATACAGAAGCTATAGTTTTACAAAGCTTCTAAACGTGAAGATCCTTTCACATTTTAGCTATCTAAGAGCCCCAGTTTCCTTCAGGTACCTTTAAATACTTGGAGGTAATACTGGCTGATTTTAGCAGCAAGCAGACAATGCTACATCTTCACTGAAGCAGCAATGGGCAAGTTGACATGGTGAAAAATACAAGTCGTCCTGGAGCAATCCATACATTCTCATCGAAGTGCTTAAATGGATGAAATGTAGGTACCCATCTCTTTCTACTTTTGTGAGAGTCATCTGCCTAGGATTACATGCCTAGCTAGCAGCCAGTTGTCACCTGAATTGAACCCCATGCAAAGTGCATGTACCTAAAGACAGAGAAGAGAGGGAAGGACAAAAGGAAAAAACATGTCTGCACAACTAAGTGAAGAAGTTACAAAGTAATGAGAGAGAAAAGTACTGCTTTTACATTGTCACAGAAAATTTCAGGCAAGATTTTTGAACAGTTTGATTTATTCATGAATACACATTGCCCTCCTTCCCCCCCTCATAAAAATCCCATTGCTGAAAGTGTTACCGATTTCCAGTTTACAGTCGTGTTTGGGGTTTTTTAATGCTTTACATTTTTATACATTTCCAGCTGGAAAGTTTTTTCACCATAATTTTTAAGATATTCTAAAAACACACCCAGCACATTCTTCAAAGCCAATGTCTGGAATTAAGTTTGCTTCAGGTAAATAAGACCGTCTGTCTGAATTTACTTTTCACAAATAGTGATTGATAAGCAAAAAGGTCATTCAGATTTTTAAAAAATAATTTAAATATTTTTAAATAACCCTGGTATGCAGAGAAAACAGAATTGCTGCCTGTATCTTAAAAAACAAGTAGACAACTTTCTCAAATCTGTTTTGCAAAATTCAGAACCAAAAGTTTTTCTAGCGTTATCATTATAGTGTTAAGAGAAAGGGGAAGTCTGGAAATCAGAGATGAACCGGCAACTTAGTCAGTATGTCTTCCACTTTCAGGAATCACAAGAGATCTATTACAACAATTCATCAGACAACTTAAATTATTCTCACTAAGCAAATATCATGGCAAGATAGCCAGCAGGCATGAGCTACAGTATTAGCATACACTATCTCAAACTCTTACATATGCATAAATTCTCTAAAACTGAACTTGCACAGGCCTGCAGTGAGCATTTATGTTGATGATTATTGAGGTCAGAAGATTTCATCAGTTGAGTGAGGCTCAATTAATATTTAGGAATTGTTTTGCCAAGAATGCCTAGGGAATTTCCACAGGTGGACCTTAAAAACACAGAAAAGAAGGCCTTATCCATTATAAATGTAGACAGCAGGCTGCTTTTATTCTCAAAAATAAAGCAATTGAATCTAGTATTTCTTGAAAGATATACCAGTTCCATAAAAGAGAATTACGAAAGTGTAGCTTAGTTTTTGAGCTTACTAAACTTAATATTCCTCTTCTACAAATGTTTTGCCAGATGCCAAAGAAAACTGAGGACAACTGTATCTGTCTAACATACTGGACTCTTCCAACCCAAGCTCTTCCATACCAACAGGTATGGATAGGAACACTTTCCTGCAAGCACTTCAGAAGCATTTACACATAGGGGGTTGAGTGCTATATTAATACAAGTATTTGGGTGCTTAGATGCTTGAGAGACCATTGTGTCATCATCTGCTCCTACAGATGGCAATTTTCCCTAATAGCTTAGTTTCCCAAATAAAACCTATAAAATGACAAGTAGTTTGAAAAATACGTATGGCCTGGGGCTGTTACGCTCTGTGCCAGCCTCAGTGAGACTCTCAAACCAAGAATTTCTAGGAGAAAATATAGGATTTTCAACTCGGCTTCTTCTCCAATGTAGGGCACAATCCAATGAAACTTCAGATCTGGACTGGAGTACACATGAAATCCAATAAAGTCTCTTACAAAGCACTAACAAGTTGATCCTCAACCAGCATGCGGGACAGAAAAGTTCAAATCCTTCCTCTGTCTCTTCTGGAGCAGAAATTTTAACTCTTCCTTCCATCATAGAAAATCCCTTAAATACTGAGTGCTCAAGATGAAGGAGGCAGATGGAAAAGAATCTTTTAAAATCTCCCATTAGTTCAGGTTTCACACAAGTGACCAAAGTGACAATCTCCTTCAGATCACTTTCAATGTCCTCAGCACAGGGGGCAGAAAGATCTGGACTCAAGAGCAATTAAAACCAAAACAGTTAACATATTTACCTGTTGATATGCAAATGCAGCAACAGTGGGGTTTACAGAGCTTTGGTTCCTGAGTCTGGGAGAAAAGACAAAGCCCAAATAGAGGGAAACTTTTGTCTCTGCCTTACAGATTTTCTGTCCTTCTTCCTGCAGAAGTTGCAGAAATGACTGAAAAAAACCCAGAGGTGCAGATTTCTCAGTCCAAACCACAAAACACACTTCCAGTTCACAGTCGGCAGCTGTTCAACTATCTGCAGTAGAGCAAATCCATAACAGGACAACACAGTTGAATATTCTACCCACAGACATGAGTACGATCTGGGCACAGCTGCCTTTATTTTTCTGTCCTTCTTAGGTCTAGGGAAATAGAGAAAGAGTCTAGAAAAGGCCTCTGTTATTACTGCAAGTAGGCAATATATTTGCATTGTGTAAACAACAAAGAACAACTCCTAACTTCAGAGTTCATCTTTTTAAAGACATGGCCACGTAAGCAAGTTTCTACTGCTTCCAGGGCATTTTGGGGTCATTTTACTGCACAAAGAAGTTGTGCATTAGAAAATAAAATACTTAAAGAAAGACACGTCAACTTTAATTTTCAGATGACCTATTATCATCAACAGATATTTGTTTAGTCTATACAGACAATTTAATAACTCAAAACTGGCAACTATGCCAGACAGTAAATTTAAGAGAAAGCTCTTATGTTGCAAGAACACCAAACAGTTCATGTTTTCAACTCAAGATTACAATTTGGAATTGAAAAGTTATACCTTGTTAAAACTAACTCAAGAATAAGGAAACAACAATATACTGGGTGTGAAAAAGCATCTTCTCTGTTTTCCTTCAGTTCGCCTGGTTTGTAAGGGGAACAAACAACAACATATAAACTGGTTTTAACCCTGTTCACATCATGAATGTGGGTGCTCCACAGACCAGCCTCTCAAGCCCATGCCATTTTGTGACGACAAGCACATACTAATGATAATATTGCACTGAAGGCAGCGTTAGCCCAGAGGTGTGGGATCATTAACATGACCAATCAGCCACACATTTTTGCAGCCAGCTCCAGGACAGTGCTCTGGCACAAAATCAACTCCACATACGTCATGCTCATGTGCTGCTCTACTGGAAGCTCATTTAGATGAACTTTATCAGTTCACCAAGGTAAACCTAACCAGTGACTGTAACAGTAACCGTAAATTCAAACAGAACCATAAAACAAACAGGGCTGAGTGAAGTACATATCTTATTATTCTCAATCCTATCTTAGCAGTCTTGTCTCCAAAAATACTGCAGTGAGGAACTCTATATATCCGTAAAGCCTGAGTATGTATTATTTAAATAGTAGATACAAACTGCTGGGTTTTTTTCAACTCATAAAAAACCCTATTTTTTTTCCAGAACCTTACAGATAATCCTGTTATTAGCTGACAACTCACTTTAAAATCTCCATTCCCAAACACGAGGCATTGCCAAGGCCACCCTATTCTCTCAAAATTTAAAATACTAGAAAGTTGTTATCAGAACACAGTGGCACAGCAGACAACTCCTCAAAGGTTAGACTGGATGCTTCCTTTTTTGTCTTCAAAATAGTATTAGGATAATTAAGTTTCCCTAAAAATTTTCAATAACGGACAGAAGAATGGAAGTATGACTTTGGTACATGCAACTTTTTGTCAAAAGCTTACTTTCTTGACTAACAACAAATCTGGCACTTTGTATGAACTCTATATTCTCAGATTCCCTCACCAACAATGCACACCTCCCAAAAGCCTGTCTTTGTGATCTGTTTAAAAAAATCTTCCAACTCCTTTACAGTCAAACTCAAGGGATTGTTCCAGATGCAAAAACCCTGGAAATGTTACCTATGTGCACAGAAAATCGATTCACTGTGACTGACAATTCAAGTTCTGCCTCTTGGAATGCAGAACACGACTTACTAATCTCCAAAATAATTTTCTATAAAGCTCACATATTTTCTCAGGTAACTGTTACACCCATTATTGCAGAGCATATTTTATGTTTTCTTCATCTATTTTACAGCTCGAATTCCCACACCCACCAATCTTCGAGCTGAAAAACTACAGGTAATAACTACAACAGCAAAAAAGAATGAATGATGAGCTAGTCTTCTCACAATGTATCATTAATTTCACAGCAGGGGTATTATCTACACATAATAGTGCTACAAATTTTACGTATCTGAACAAATGTCACTGGTTATATAGCAGAGGATTCTTTCATTTTCGGAGTTTCATTCTCTCTAATGGATCACAAAGGACCACACCAACAGCAATCTGAACCACAGATGCTATGTCAGTCAGAAAGCCCCTGAAAGGAGGAACAACTACAACTAAGAACCATGGTAGACCATCATTCTTACAAAAGAGAGTTTAATGCATGGCTGAGCTGAGGAACCTCAGCAGCTTTAAACACCTCATCTGACTGCCCGACTCTGCAAAACGAGCACACCACCCACCACACGTTCCTTAAACAAGGCGCTCAATTGGAGGAATACTTGCACCTTCAGATTACTTCGTATTTATTATCTGCTAGATCAGATATTTCAGACACCTAGTGTACATCACAGAGTAACAGACGCTTTCATACCAGTTGATCTTCAGGATTTGTAAACAACCCATTAATCTTTAACGTATCAGCCGTATAAGCAGCTGTGGTTTCTTTCAGAGACACGCAGCAACCTCTGACCAGGACAATCCCAACTATGCCTAGATCTTTGGTACAGAGTGAAAACTAGCCTCTGGTCTCTCCATCTCCGTGCATACTACTGATACATAAAACTTCATTGTTTCAGAGAACATGTATGGGTTTTACCTTTCTGGACATGGATGATGTCTGGAAAGTTGGCCAGATGCCCCTGATACAGCGCTAACAAATCCACCACAGGATCGAGGTCCTGCCGAGGCTGATCTGCAAAGAGATCCCCGATGGCATCATAGGCTTCTGCAGTGAAGGCTATGGCTTGGTTGAGGCCAGCTGAAAAGGCCTGCTGGTCCAGCTCAAATGCCTGACTGAGGCACTTGAAGGAGTGCCCCACCTTCTGGTACTCCTTCTTGAAACCAGTGACTTGTTTGCGGGCAAACTCGTTGGCCGTGTGATTAAGCTGCAGGGCACTCTCGTCCATCTTCTTTGTGAAAGCTTTGAAGCCATCTACCTGGCTTTCTACCTCCTGCAAGTCCAGACTGGCCCCAGGACTCGTAGGGACACTGATGGTGAGGAAAAAGTTAGCACCCACCATCTCATCCTTCTCAGCCTTGCGCTTGCCTTGTTTCCAGGCCTTCTCATCCGTGCTGGGACAGGTGAGGAAGTGCTGGAAAGCATCGCACTGAGCCAGCACGGGATGGCTGCACATGTGGTCCATCCACCAGGCCAGGCCTTTGCGACGTTTGGAGATGAAGTCCTCCTCAAAGCGGCCAGTGGCCTGTTTCTCTGGCAAGTGGGGCACAGAGATGACAGGGAACTTCTCGGCCAGGCGCCCGTAGAGCCAGTCGAAGTGCTTGTAGCGGCGGTGCACCTGCTGCCCGGTGTGACTGGGCACCAGCTTGTAGGCAATGTAGCTCTTCATGCCCTTGAACTTGGTCTGCTTGGTGGGGTCCTCGATGGAGCACTGGAAGGGATAGGGGTTCTCCTGCCACTCGGGGCCGCGCGGGCCCAGCACAACGCACAGCTTGTCCCCGTCCTTCACGAAGCCCGACGCCTCGCCCAGCACGAAGGCCTCCCCGCCGGACTTGACGAAGGTGGAGAAGCGGTTGAGGTTGCGGCTCACGGTGGCCGAGCTCTTGGCACCACTACCGCCTCCACCGCCGGGCGGGTGCGGGTGGCCGGGCTGGTGGCCGCCAGCGCCGCGGGAGCCCAGCGACAGCTCGGAGCGGGTGGACAGGCGGTACCGGCCGGGAGCGCCGCCGCCCGCCGCCTCGTACTCGGGGTACGAGCTGCCCAGGGCGCCCGGCTCGTCGGCCACGGTGGAGCTGTCGTCCCAGTCATCGTCCCAGTCGTCATCGCTGCCCTGGCCGGGCTGGAAGGCGGCGGCGAACGGCGCGGGGAGCGGCGGGCAGGGCTCGGGCGGCGGGCAGGGCTCGAAGCCGGCAGCGGGGAGGTTGGCGTAGCGGGCGGGCGGCGGCGGCTCGGCGGCCGGGGCGCGGAGCACCTGCACGTAGGAGGCCGGGAAGAGGCCGCGGTCGCCGCGGCTGTTGACGCCCTCGAGCCAGCCCTCGATGTCCTGCTCGCTGCACAGGCTCAGCACCTCGTGCTCCCGCAGCGAGATCTCCCCCGGGTTCTCCGACCTGAAGTCGTACAGCGCGCGGGCCCGCAGCGCCATGGCCCCGGGGGCGCGGGCAGTGGGCGTGCGTGTGCGGGTGTGTCCGTCTGTGTGCCTGTCCCTCTGTGTGTGTGCGTGCGCCTACGAGCGCTCCTCGCCGCGGGGCTGCAGCCGGAGCTGCCGCTGCTGCCGCGGACTCTGCGGGTGCTGCGCGCGCCGGGCTCCTCGGGGGGACTGTGTGCGTGTGTGCGCGCTCCCCGCCGCCCCCCGCCGCGGGGCTGTGGCCAGACCTGCCGCAGACGCTGCTCCTGCTGCCGCGGACCCTGCGCGCGCCACGATCCCCTCGGCGGGCGCGGCCGGTGGAGGGGGAGGGGGGGGGGGGGGGCCGGGCCGGCGTGGCCGCCGCCGTCCCACGTCGCCAGGTCCGCTAATCCAGAGCCGAGAGGCAGGCGAAGGAAGCCGAGCGCAGAGCGGCGCCCCCACATCGATGGACCCGGCCCCGCCTGCCCTCTGGCGTCCGAGTGCCCGCGGGGTCCCGCGGGGCGGGGCGGGGCGAGGGGGTGGGGCTTCCAGAGCGCCCCTCTCGCAAACCGCCCCGATTCCAACGGTTCAGCAGGTCGCCGGTCCCAGTGCTCCTATACCAGCTCGTTTCCAGTGTTCCCAAACCGCCCCGCTTCCAGTCCTCCCAAACCGCCTCATTTCCAGTGCTCCCAAACCATACTGCTTCCAGTGCTTTGCACCACGTTTTACCAGTCCGAACACCCACATGTTCGGCCGCCTTAAGTCTGCTGTCCGACTTCTCATTACTCCACTGGCCAACTGTATCCTGGGCTGCATCAAAAGAAGGGTGGCCAGCAGGTCGAGGGAGGTGATTCTGCCCCTCTACTCTGCTCTTGTGAGACTCCACCTGAGGTATTGTGTCCCCTTCCGGAATCCCAAACATAATAAGGGTATGGGAACTGTTGGAATGGGTCCAAGGGAAGCCATAAAGTTGATTAGATGGCAGGAGCACCTCTGCTATGAGGACAGGCTGAGAGGAGAGGCTTGTTCAGCCTGGAGAAGAGAAGGCTCCAGGGAGGCCTTGTACCAGTAACTTCCCAGTACCTGAAGGGGCGACAGCAAAGCTGGTGAGGGACTTTTTACAAGGGCAAGTAGTGATAGGATGAGAGGGAATGGCTTTAAATTGCAAGAGGGATGATTTAGGTTAGACATGTGGAAAAACATGAGGGTGGTGAGACATTGGCCCAGGTCGCCCAGGGAAGCTGTGGATGACCCCTCCCCGAAAGTGTTCAAGGCCAGGTTGGTTGGGGCCTTGAGCAGCCTTGATTTAGTAGGAGGTATCCCCTGCCCAGGGGAGTTGGAAGTAGATGATCTTTAAGATCCCTTCCAACCCAAACCATTCTATTATTCTGATTCCCACATCTAATGACTGACCCCTTTGGAAGACACAGAACCATAGAATGACCTGAGTTGGAAGGGACCCACAAGGATCAAGTCTATCTCCTGTCCCTGCACAGGACAACCCCAATATTCACACCATGTGTCTGAGGGTGTAGGACAAATGCTTCTTGAATATTGTTAGGCTTGGCTCCGTGACTGCTTCCCTGGGGAGCCAGTTACAGTGCTCCACCACCTTCTGAGTGAAGAACCTTTTCCTAATATTCAACCTAAACTTCCCCTGACACATCTTCCTGTCATTCCCTCAAGTCTTGTCATTGGTCCTTCTCCTCCCCATGTGAGGAAGCAGTGAACTGTGAAAAGGTCTCCCCTCAGTCTCCTCTTCTGCAGGCTGAACAGACCAAGTGACTTCAGCTACGCTTCATATGGCTTCCCCTCTAAACCCTTCACCAACTTTTTTGCCTCCTCTGGACACTCTCCAGTAGCTTTATACCTTTTTTATACTGTGGCACCCAAAAGTGCACATAGTACTCGATGTAGGGCCAGGTTTGGCCAGGAAACTTGTGTGCCTTCTTGAGTGCTTGTTTTTTTTCCCAGAGTTCCCATGTGGTGTGCGGGACTAATGGATGCTGTTGCTGCTTCTCTGCAGAAGGTGCATCCCAGAGATGTGACAGAGATGTTTCTGGAGGTCCTCTTCCAGCTGGTTGTGGCTTACAAAGAAAAGTAAGTTTAGAATTAGGAAAGCGTGTGTTTTAGCTGCAGATAATGTGCACTTTAGCCCTCTCAGAAAATGTGGACGTGCTGCTGATATTGGTTTTCAGTGGAATGACCCCAATCCCATCCCCAAAATTTTTTCCATGCCCTGATCATTTCTCCTTGTAGCTCCTGTGGCATGTGATCCCGTGTTGTCTGTTTTTATGGATCCCATCCCATTAACAATCTTTCAGGTCTCTTTGGAACCCTGGATACAAGTTTCTCTCAAGATTTCTACTGGTTCACAGACAACTAGAAAGAAGTTCTCTGGAAGATCTGTGCCTGTTTAGTTGCCAGTTCTTCATGCTTTCCCATCAGCATCTTGCCAGATAAGTAGTTCTTGCTCATTTCTCTGATATAATTCGAAGAGTATGTTGCTTCTCAAAGGCCTTGCGACTAATTATTTGTCTTCCTGTGGGGACAATTCACTGGAATGCTACAAGACCCTACTTCTTCCTTTCTTGGCTGGTTTTAGTACTTGATACCTGAGCTTTGCTGTTGTTCATTTTTTTCTTTTGACCTTCATTTTCCCTGTGTTAGTGTGCATATTATCACAGAACTTTTTTGTTACTTTTGCTTTGCTTGCATACCTAACATTTTTTGAATGTATCAGCTCACCCCACCCTAGCATTTTAGCCCCACATTCCTTTATTGTTCAATTCTGGACGTCTGTTATTAATTAATATCGACGATGGCCAAAGAACCATGTAGTGTACAACACAACCAGCTCCTTGATGACCAGCCCAGTGGAACATATTCACATTGCATCACCTGTGCCACCATCTCTAAAGACAAGCACTATGTTGGCAGCAGCAAGTTTACAGAGTGATATTCTGAGTACCAGCATCAGTGCTAAAGGGAGAAGCATCAGTCTCCTCCTGAGAAAGAGCTGGGCAGCTGCCCACATTCGTGGAGCTGAACACCTTGACTCCAGACAACTCTAAATCAAGGCTTCTGGGTTTTCCTCTCAACTCATTTGGTACTAGTGGAAGCCCCCTGACTTGGCCTGGTTGTGATTACCCCACTACACCCAGCAGGCTCTGAGGAAATCCTCAAGCTTTGTATCAGTATCTGTCAGAGCTCTTAGAACTGCCAAAGCTCTTTTTCCATGAAAGCTAGAGATTGTCAGTGTTCTGCCACTGCAGCCAATATGCTGTCAGTGTCTGCCCTCAATGCAGATGTGGTTCTCTTCTGCCAAAGGCTGAGACTGCCATGGCATCTGATTGATGGTCCAGTGTGCTGACCTCCACTCATGTGCAAAATAGAGTATAAGGACTAAACCCAGAGCAAGGACTAAAAACCCCGACAAGAGGTAGATGTGGATTGATTTAACCTTAGTCTTAGATGTCATCCCAAATTCTGACTACTGCAAATAAAGACAAATGATTGAGGGGTTGTATTTCTTCCAAAGTTATTGCTAACATTGATCTGGGCAGCTTTGGGCAGTTATATAAATCCTCACAGGCTAAACTACAGAAAATTAGCTCTTGATATGCCATTTTTATACTACATATTTTTTTACATACATTTTACTCCACCTCATTCAACCTTATTCAATATTTTTTAGTGTGTTCCTGTGGATTTGTAATTTGTAGGGGGTGTGAAACCGAAAGCCAAAGTAAAGTCAAAGGGCCACTAAGGTCTCTCTATGGGACATCTCATTGTTTTAATTTAGGTTTAGGCATTTCAGAACTCAGGAGAATATATGCTGAAAGAGCTGTTTGAAAGCAACATGATTTATTTTTCTGCTCAGGTGCAGAAGCTTAAAATAAAAAAATCTGAGAACACTTTGGGGAAAAGATAAAGAATTTGTCTTGAATTGAGGAAAAGTGAATAAGGAGAGGCTCCGAAACCAAAATTAATAAAAGTGTGTATCATTACCCCTGTGTAGCTTTTTCTTGAAACCCCCAAATCTCTCCTTCATTGTTTTGCTAATTCTCCTCTATGCTATCACTTTGCTGCTTTAATAAAAAAAGCAAAGTGATTTTCCATGAGAGAAGATGAATCTCTGATGGCATTTACCCTTTTCATTATGGTATTACCCCTTTGTTGACCTTGAAAATATTGTGTGTCTGGATATTGAACAATGCCCTAGTAGGAAACACACTGAATAGTGCTTTGTGCGAGAAAATGGCTACAAATAGGCAAATTTTGGACAATATGATTTCTAAGAGCAGTCTTAGTCAAATCACAGTATCACAGTATCACAGTATCATAAGGTTGGAAAGGACCTCTGAGATCATCAAGTCCAACCTATAACCTAACACTAACACCAACCATCATCTAGACCATGGCACTCAGTTTACTTAGTTTACTTTGTATGTGATTTTACTGTTGTTGTTATTGCTATTCGTGTTTTTTTTCTCTAGATTAGTTTGGTTTGCTTATTTGTTTTTTTACCTGAATTGTGTTTTGTTTTCTCAACATAGATAGAATTTTTTTTTAACAAACTGTAGTAATGGGTAATAAATGTCACTTAAAGGAGAAATAAACTGTTTTTCTTCCATTTCTACACCATCTGTTATGTTCAACTACCAGTCCTCCCAGAGCAGCAGTTCTGAGTGCCTGTCAGAGTCTACCACTAGAGGGCACGAAATGATGTTGAACACTGAAGTTACCAGACTCAAAGCAAGCAAGGACTTTGAACTAGCCAAGCAGTGGCGAAAATGCAATAAATGCGACAAATATGTTATTCTAGTGGGTTTTTTTATCAACTTGTAAAAGATTAAATATCATTAGCTTTTAAATTTTTGCAGAATCAAGCAGGTATCAAGAACAGATGCTTAATAGGGTGCTGTGGAATTTAGGAAAAGATGCAGTGGAATTTAGGAAAAGATGCAGTGGAATTTAGGAGGAAAGAAAATATATTTCAACTGGGAACATAAATTAAGAAAAAAAATCGCATAATATTTTTTCAAACTAGGTTGTGCAAAACTAGTGATAATTAAGAAGAAACACTGAGGTTCTTGTTTGACTTTTGCAGTAGGCATTAGTTAGCCGCAGTCAGTGAAATAGATGACTGTTACTCAGAAATTCTCAAGTACCCATTTGATATTGCTCGGAATGCATATCTGTTGTCTGAAGAGATAATGTTTTATAAGCACCTATGGATGCGTCAAGATAAATCCGTTATGTATGCAGTTCTTCCATGCTGTAGCAGTGCGGGTATGTGCTAGACAGACATTCTGGATGGTGCTGAGAATCTTTTGTGGTTACAGACCAATGGGTCTGGGTCCACTGCCAGTCTCTTGACATGCATACAGGCAGAATTAACCTCCTAAACATAAAGACTTAGACACAGCAGAAGAAGTTGCACGAACCTGCTGTGTTTCAGCCCAAGCTGCACAAGTCCTTGAGGAGTAATCCCAGTATTACATCTTGCAGTCTAATACATCTTATGATAAGCAACATTTTATGAAAAGCAAGACTGTGAGCTAAGTGTTTAACAGGTAAGGGAATCCAGGTGCAACCAAGATTATCTCCAAGAATTATGGATTGTGCATTCAATTATTTCCCACATGCAGGTACCGAGGACAGAAAAAAGACAGAGACAACCTCCTTAGTGGGTTCTGTACCTACATGAGCTCTGGTACTCCCCACAGGGGTCTCTCAGGGGAAAATAAATGCTGCTGATTCTAGAAATCCATGGGACTTGGGTCCTTTGGGCTGAAGAGTTTCACATCAAATCTGAAGTTGCTCTAGCCCTGTGCAAAGACGTTGCTGGCAGAGGTTGGCCTCAGAGTGAAGGACTAGTTTGGCAGTTTCTCAGTTATAACTATTAATTGGGCAGGATAGCTGAGTCTTAACTTGACTTTATGAGTATTTACTGTCCATTGTGGAACATCATGAGAGTTACTTCTCAGCCTGAAAACCCTAACAAGTTCTCACCAGTGGGCAATGGACTTGTCTCAATGGCAGTCAAGCCATCAGAGCATTTCCATTTTCTCAGTGCCTGTGTTTAAGCTGAAACAGTGTATTCTGCTAGCAGGAGGCAGCAACCTTAAATTTTGAGTAAGTGATATTATTGTCTTATATTCAAGGAGAAACAATTAGCTTGAGGGCATTAAATAAAGAAAGGATGGTCAAGGAGGTGTTCATGTAGTCTGTGTCAGTTCAAGAGATGAGGAATTCTGAGAAGCCTGATGGCTGAAAAAAGCATTAAGTTGCTCTAAGGTGAACATTGTAGCTTCTGGGATTTGCTGGTCTTTTGGCAAACATAGAGGCTTGCAAAGGCTGAGGTGGTGAAGAAGTATCCTGCTGTGCTTGCTTTGGGCTGTTAAGAAGATGAATGGTATGAATTTCTTATCACAGGTGATGCAGTATGTCACTTCCTTATTAAACTTGTTTTAGAAAGGATTTCAGTGCTGAAGACATACTGGTCATCGCATACCTTTAGTGAAACTTTAAGAGATTATAGTGTCCTAAGAGAAACAATGTTAGAACCTGCCTGTGGCTGTTCTGTATGTATTTAGAAGAATGTTTTATTAGCTAGCCATAAATACAGAACAGTATTCATACAAGTATAATTATGCAAATTTAAAACATATCGTTGTAAAAGGACAAGTGAAAGTAGAAATGAAAAAAAATTAAGAAGCTGATAGCAATAACCATTGATAGTTATGAGGAAAAACTAAAGGTATATTAAAAATTATATGGTCCATGGGACAACAGGCAGGACTTATGCAGGAAGAAACAACATCCTAACAATATTTTAGATAAGTATGCCATGAAGATAACAGAACTGCCAGTGGTGATACAGAAGAGATATTAAGTATACCCAAAGTTATTCAACAAATATTTCTGCTCTGTATGTGTAAAAATGTTATTCAAAGTTTTTCATGTTGATGGATTCCTTTGTGTTCTATTAGCAAGTGTTAAACTTTACGTCTTTGTAACTCACAATATCAGGATAGTAAAAAGACTGTCCTAAGTGCTGTCCAGACTATTACTTTTACATTTAGTGCAAAATTTAAATCAATGAGCAAATCTCAGATGGCTGGGGTGGTTATTAACACTTGAACAATTTAGGGAGTAAACTGTTTAGGGAAGGGTGTGATGAATCTTCTGCTACCTGAAGTATTTAAATAAAAAATTGGTGACTTAAAGATATGGTCTTTTTCAAACATATTGTGGTCTTCACAGGAAAATTAGCAAGTGACGTGATGTGGGTTCTGTTCAGGGGATCACATTCAGGATCATCACTGATCCTTCTGAACTTTAAAGCAATGCATCTGGAAACCTTAAGAGTCTCGACACAGTAACCATTTCAGGCTGAAGTTTCTAGAGGAGCTCAGATAAATATTGCTTGGGTAGTATAATAGAATGAGTTTCAAAGTTTATATTTCTGTATGCATTTGCCTCAGTCTCCTAAACTGCATTGATCCCTATTAGTTACATTCCAGGATCAGGCCCTAAGGCTTTCTAGATACATTACGGCAGAGACTGTATTTATGGTGTGTCTTGTACAGTATGTATTGATCATGACACCAGGACTTGGGTAATTGTGGTACAGTGACAAAAAATATACTTGAAATACTATTAAAATGCATAGAGCTGTCAGCACTGCACATAGCACAGGGGTTTCTGTCTGCCTTGTAAGACAGTACAAGACTTAAGAGTTTAATTTGTCAAACCAGAGTCTGAAAATTATTTTCCTTTATTTTTTTTTTCATTATACTTACAATGTAAAGCTATCACTTTATTAGTTAAGACTTGGACGTAGCTAAACCTAATATTCAATCTCAAAATCAACTGATTCACAGACAAAAGCTACACCTGCTCTTAGTACCTACACCACTGCTCTGCTGCAGGATCAGTGGAACAGCAGGCTGAGAGGAGAGTGGGATGAGGAGTGGAACTAATAGCAAAGGAATTCTTGCCACTGAAACCCAAAATCTCTTCTGATCCCATCTTAGCTCTCATGTGAAGTCACACTCATGCAAGGAACCACTCATGTCATGCTATTTGGACAACTGAATCATCTGTAGGAGCATCCATCTGAGTTCTGTGTTGCATTGGTATAGTGTGGGAGACAAGAAAATGCCACTGGGCCCTGGAGGCTGCACAGTAGCACCTGAGTGAGGAAGTCTTGCTGTATGAAATGATGCAGAGGCAACAAGAGGGACTACTGCACATGCTTGACTAGTTTACAGCGAATCAGTAAACCAAGCTGAGGCAATGAGCACTTGACTGTAGCACTGTTGGGGTGGCTAGTTTGGATGGGGCACTCACACTTCAGTTCCCATGTCATCCAACTCTGCTAAGAGCAAGTGAAACTTTTGGAGATTCTGCCATGGTATCTCTTCTTCCATGATGGGAATATACAATTAATGGATAGAAGAATTGAAAGGATGAGCAATTGGAAATAAACATATCTGAAGATAGCAGGTGACCTGTTCTTTCATCCTAGCACACCACGGTTTTAGTCCATGTGTGACATTTCTTTTCTACTAATAACATTTTTTTAAAGTAATTTCAAAATGTCTTTCTCATCCATTAGAAATGCTGTTTTATCTAAAAGTAAAGTATTTCTTGCAGGAGGTTAAAGTATTAGGCCTTAAAATCTTTATATACATACACATACTTTGTGAACCAGTTGGAATGTTTTTCCAGCTTCCCATCCTTGCCTGAGACACCTCTGCTGGACTTTGTTGCTCGGCACATGCTGAGGCCTACCCTGGTCCTACAGTTTCCTGCCTCCTCTCAATGCACAGACCTGCCCACTGCTGCCTCTGTATTAGCTCCAAGTGCGCTTTGTCAACAGAAGAGAGGGACTCTCTGGGGTCGGGGCAAGCCCAAACCACAGTAAACACACCAAGAGGCACGAGAGGAACTGTAAATGATTCTCTACTTGCATCAGTTCTACTTGTGCAAGCAGCTACTAGATACACTTCCCCCTGAAAATGCTGGCACCAACAGTATTACCATGTGGCTACAGTGTGCCTTTTAAGGATATTATGTGATTTGTGGTAAGGCTACAACCCATTGTGGTGCAGAGAGCTAGGACGCCTATGCGCTGTCTGGGCAGGTAATGCTACACTTCTCCTGCCTCTTTATCTGTGAAAAGATTTTTAATAACGGATGATTTTTTTGGCCTGAGCACAGCAATGGACAGTTGGGCTTTCTGGACCTGATTTGGTCCACATGGACAGTACTTCTGGCTCCACAATCAGCATGAGTGGGACCAGCTCGGGTACCTCTGGTGTAATGTATGGGTCTAGGTCCTTAGACTTACCCTCCACATAGACAGTGTAAGCTCATTGAAATGCTGTCCTCTTGATGACAGGGGCCAGCTGTTGTCCATGGTAGTCAGCAAAGCAGAGGTCAGCATCTCCTTTAAGTAAAAGAATGGGTACTAAATATTTTCAGAAATATTCCTACTCCCATTAAAAAAAATTTGTAGTGTTACTCTGATAAAAAAGCATAAATAGATTCCTGGCTATGAACTAAGGAACACAAACCTTATCCCTCTTAGAGGGAACGTTGCCACTATGAGGCTCTAGCATTTTCCCTTCCTCTTTTCCAATGTCCCGTGCTGTAGCTAAGCAGTTACAGAGTGACTGATGGGTGTCATGCTAGCCTCAGTTCACTGCACCACAAGTATCTGATTGTGTAGAGAGATCTCAAATGCCCTGGATGCAGCAGAAACTATAAAAAGGCAAGTCAAAGACATTTGTGATCACACGCAAACGAATGTTTGTTACCTTGCTTTTGGGCACTAGTGCTGGTATCGAGACATTTTCTCCTTCTGTGAAAGCATTTCTCACTGTGCTTAGATTCATGCATGAAATCATGTTTACCCATTTGGAGGAGAAGTCTGATCAATTACAAATGTAATCCTTCAGTGATGGAAACAGAAAGTTCTATAATACTTGCTCTGCAGAGATTGCAGCAGTATTTATCACTATTCTTGGCCAGGGTTTTGCAGGCAGCTGATATCAGTGTTCTTAATTTAAATATATCACAGTATCACAGTATCACACAGTATCACAAGGTTGGAAAGGACCTCTGAGATCATCAAGTCCAACCTATAACCTAACACTAACACCAACCATCATCTAGACCATGGCACTCAGTGCCTCATCCAATCTCCCTTTAAACACCTCCAGGGTAGGTGACTCCACCACCTCCCTGGGCAGCCCATTCCAATGGCCAATCACCCTTTCAGTGAAGAATTTTTTCCTCACATCAAGTCTAAACTTTCCCTGACGAAGCTTAAGTCCATGCCCTCTGGTTCTGCCACTGGTCACCTGAGAGAAGAGACCAACCCCTGCCAGACTACAACCTCCTTTTAGGTAGTTGTAGAGAGCAATGAGGTCTCCCCTGAGCCTCCTCTTCTCCAGGCTAAACAGCCCCAATTCCCTCAGTCGCTCCTCATAGGGCTTGTGCTCCAGCCCCCTCCCCATCTTCGTTGCCCTCCTCTGAACACATTCCAGTATCCTAACATCTTTCCCATACTGAGGGGCCCAGAACTGGACACAATATTCAAGGTGAGGCCTGACCAGTGCCGAGTACAGGGGGACAATAACTTCTCTGGTCCTGCTTACTACACTATTCCTGATGCAGGCCAGGATTCCATTGGCCTTCTTGGCCACCTGGGCACACTGCTGGCTCATGTTGAGCTTCCTGTCCACCAGCACTCCCAGGTCCTTTTCTACCTGACTACTCTCTAGCCACTCTGTCCCCAGTCTGTAGCTCTGCAATATCAGCATGGCTTAAACCTGTCTTAAACTGTAGCTGTTCTGAAATCATTTGCTGTTGATTAATTCCTCATTCTGCTGTCCATAAGCAATATTAGCAGCTTTGTCTATAATGTTTGACTTCAGTTCTAATGAGATAATAAAACATCACATACTGTATGTGAAAACAGCTCTTGCCAGACCATTTGGAAGCACTCTGCCAAATGCTTGAAGGCTGTTCTGATGAACACATAGAAGTAATTTATCCAAGAACTTTCAACCAGCTGCCACTAAATGAAAAGGAGGAAAGCACTTTCTTCTGTGTTGTTCGTGGTGCTAAATTGCAGGGAGCCATCAGGAGGTCCATACCCCAGCTTGGTCCTTGTCACACTGGCACCCCGGTGCTGGGCCAGGGCAAGGGAGCATACGTTAGTCTTTGTGAAGCTCTGGTTACTATACCATGCAAAATCCTTCTGGGTACATCCTGCCTTATTTGGGTCAGTACATTCCAGTGGTTTCTAACCAATGACATTGTCAGTAAATACAGCCATAAGCACAGAGTGATGTGAAGAGACTTAACAATATACAACAGCCAAATGCCAAATTCTCCATCGAGTTTTGTGAGGCAGGTCTGTATTCATAATCAGGGCTGTGTGTAACCATGGTATTAACATACATAGAACAGATAATGAAGTTTCAACTGTCTGGTCTAATTCCATGCCAAGTTTCCAGTAGTTTAATCATGATCTAATTTGAAACAATTAAATCAGATATGGGGTTTTTTTTAGAACTGCTTTTTCATCTTTAGGGCTGTGAATACCATCACTGCAATCAGAGCCAGAATAAGTTTTACAATAACCTATAATTGTCAGTGATCAAATTTACAAATTTACAAAAAAAAGTCACCAAAGCGTTACTAAATGGTGATTCTGAACAGTTCCAAAAAATCCCAACAGTTGGGCCATAAGGTCATGTGTAACTACGGGACTAAACCAGCGAGCTTTTATAAAGCTAGTGTGTAGAGTTTAAATCCAGACATATATCCAGAATTCATTTTTTTAAAAACGCATCCATCACTACTGAAAATGTTGAAAATCTAGGTCTTATTTCCTAGCATGATTGCTTATTATCTTAATCCAGTACACAAAGTAAACATAGGCAATATGAAAGAAAAGTGTGGGTTGAGTGGAAATGTAGAGACAAGTGTTTTATATTTGTTTTGGTTTGCTTTGTTAGCAACACTAGGTGCTTGACTTCTGCTCTATTAAAAAAAATAAAATAATTGCACATGATGGAAATTTACAATCGAAACTTTATTCTGCATTTCTTGTACAAAATCCATGTGAGTTTTAGCAAAAATAATAAATAAAATGCAAAACTTGGACTACCCACTTTACTAAAGTCAATTGCTTCAAATATTGTCAAGTCTGAAGAGTCGTAACACAAATCTTTCTAATGAATGGATATGTGCAGAAGTACAACCTTAGGGCTTTAAATTAAAGGAATTCTCTGTCTTCAGCTAGTGTGAGCCTTTGGGTTTTTTCATCAGATTTTTCTCATATTCTTAAAACTGTATTTGTATTCAGTTTCATTGGAATATGTTTTTGATTTGTCCAAACAGCAGACAGCTATCTTAAAAAGGCTGTACTTAATTTGGCACTTTCCATTCCACATTCCTTTACTATTAATAACACACCAGTCATACTCATCTCCAGTACACATAAAAGGAGGTAGATTGACTTGTAGCTGCAGATGTCCTCAAATGTCTGAGTACAAACTCACTTACAGCTTTTTTTTTTAATATTGAAAATACCAGATTCTAGATACAGTGAGTGAATTTGGTTTTTATATTTAACACTCTCATGAAATATGATAATCTGGGTCAGAAATTAAGACTCTTTCTGTAATAAAGAACCCCCGCATTTAAAATTAGATTTACATGGAGCCCATGTTGGTACAGGGGCACTGGGACTATATGTAGGCAGAAATATTTACTCTTGAAGACACAAACTGTCAAGCAACATGAAGAATGAAACATTTATTTGATTGAAAAGCAAGATGACCTAAAATGCCTAAGAATAAAGGCATCTGTGCTAGAGTAATGCCTTTTTATTACTTAAGCTTCACAAAGAAAAATCTGATTCTTTTGAATATTTGTAAGCCATGTATTTTTTCTTCAGTTGCTAAGAGATAGCAGAAGGTGTTAAATAAAACTAATTTTCTAAATGTCTTTGAATGTTATCATTCAAATGTTTTTGTCTTTGACGGAAAGTATCACTTCTACTTACTGCATTTTCAAGCAAATACAGTCAGTGATTATTCTTTTTTATTAGAGTTTCAAACATGCAACACACTTCTAAACAGTAATCTTTCAAGAGTTTTTTGGTATACAGGCTTAACCTGTGGAAATAGGGGTGGGTTTTTTTGATAGTATCTTTCCATTTATGTGCTGTTCCAGAGCCTGAGGCAGAAGAATATAATCTCAAAACTTAGAAAACAGAAATGTTGGTACATAAACTACATTTCTGTAGGACTCACAACCTGCCTATTTCTTCTTTAATGGTTATGACTACGTATGACAAATGCTTATTCTCTAGAAATACAGCTTCTCCTACTGAACTCATAAATGTGCTTTATTTTCAATATATTATCAAACAGATTTTTTCCTCTTGCTGTGACTAGCCTAAATTTTCTACCTTTCAAAAACTTAGCTGTGCAACACATATATAATCCAAGGCAAGCAGTTTCACATTTCCATCAAACAATAAAATCAGCATACTAGAAATACATACAAAGATTTTCCTTTACTGTAATATTAATACAGCCACAAGCTTAGTACCCTCTACAGCATTGCTTGAATGACTTTATTTTGTTATATTAAAAATTATTTTGTCTCACCAATAAACTATGGACAAGTCTCTAATTCTTTCCCACCGAGTTCTTCATTTCAACAACTAAAATGCCATCATGGCAGAAAAGTGCAGACAAGTCTTTGTTCTCCACTCCATCAGGTAATTTGTATTGTCTGGTAAAGCTTCTAGATACGAAACCATGTTCATCCATCCTGGGTCCGTGCTGAGCTTTGATCAGGAGCCAGCCTTCAAAAGTCTGAATAATAATATCTTCAGGGCGGAACTGCACAACGTCCAGCAAGATCTGAAAGCGTGTGTTTTCCTCCTCCTGGCCACTCTTCCCTGCCTCAGTCGTACTTTCCGTGATACACCTTCTGTTACTCGGTGCAGCTGTAGAAGGGCCCGGCAAAGCATACAGAGAGTGGTCCAGTTTGTGTGCTTCCAGGTCCGGGAGAGCAAACTGCTCTTGATAGCGTATGGGAGTTTCCACCCAGTGTCTTATAACAGCCTCTGCCATTGCTGAGGCAGAAGAGAAGTTGCTGCTCTTATGTTGCTTTGGGGAAGCTGCCGAATCAGAGCAGGCTCTTTGCGGTCGTATACCTTACCCACAAACTAGTTCATCAGTCGATGTTGCCTTTCACTTTCAGCACAGCAGAGCTTAACATTTAATAGGGTGTGCTGTGCTCCAGTGCTAGTTTCATCTTTTATCCACTAACAATAGAGCGCTATTTATAGTCCTGGAGTCTTGAGTGGCTTCAACATGTGCACAGCTTTCATGCATAAGTAGTAAAAGCAAAATTTTCATGCATGTTTGTTATTATGAATAATGAGCAGACAAATACTGTGAAAGGTTCTTTGATTTAAACAGAAGTTTTTCAAAGGGATACAAGGCAATAGATACAAACTTGGTATTTCTTCCTACTGAAATAAAAAGTTACTGAGGAAATGGATTTGATTATCTTGACAGTAGGAAAGGAGCACACTTCAGGTTTGGTAAAATATAAAATCGTCAAGTGCATTGGATGTTGTTGCAGAAATTGTGCATAGATGAAATAAAAGCAGGGTTATCCAAGTTATTGGCAGGAGGAGGAACCATAAACACCGCTGCCCAAAGAATGGGTGCCTGAAGGGCTGAGTCTGCAATCTTAGTGACCTGCAAACACAGCAGAGCCTTCTCCATGTGTCAGTGAGTCAGACCCGGTGCAGGCAGAATTACAGTGACAGCTCTTGTTTCACAGCTTCCAGAAGAGGGCACAGTTATTTTTCCACAGCAGAATGCTAAAACCAACTCCAAATCCTTGATACTATTGCACTGTCCCAGTAACCCTCATCTTCTGGGGCTTAATTGCTTGAATCTATGATCCTATCTACTGTATGGGTCTGGGCAGCAGGACTAATGAGCTCAAAGGCTCTCTGTGGTATAATCTTCTTGCTGTTCTGTGATCTCAGGGCAAATAATGCCTGTAAGTGTTAATAATTTAGTTAATAAGACCAAAGAAGAAAGTGCAATGAAAAGGGAAAAGTATTTCCAGATTTTAGTATGTTTGCTAGGAGATCACTCTGGTGGAGCTTGGTAATGTAAAGCAGAATGTACTATGGCACATAGGTGAAAACTATTGATTTCCCTCAATTGCATTAATGCTAGAAATAGTTAAAATGCTTTTATTCTTGTTTGGTTATTGTTGTTCAGAGCTCTGTCCCTCTCTTGTCCTTGTATGTTCCATTATAACAAAAATGGTAAGTCTGTTTATATTGGATCTTTGTTTGCTAATGGACTCACAAAAAAAGAGGCACTAATTTCTATAGCTACCAGATAAACTTCTGTACTGACTGAGGAGAGATAAAAATAATCTGCAGCATTGCCCATTATCTATTCAGAAGCTGTTTTCTGTTTTGCTAGCCAATGATTCACTTGATGAGGAAACTTTAACCCTGAACTGAAGCAGTATGCCTATTTGGTTGTGATATTATTCTTTCAGAGATTACTGAGATTTACTGCTGCCCCTGCTGAACTCTGCAGTGATATCCTAACTTATTTTACTTTAGTTTTGCACTTCATTAATAGATGCAGTGTGCAGAAATACTGCATTCTTTTCATTTTTATTTTAATTATTCCTTTCTCTTCTGGAAAAAGGCAAGCTTGCCTATTCTTACACTTTAAATGAAAACAGAAACCATAACCTCAGTGCAGCTCACTGTGGGTCTTCTGTGTCTATTCCCAGATATGTTGTGTTAGTCTTTTAAAAATCTATGTTAAGCGTACTTGGAACTGTCTGTCTGGTCTGATTAGCGTGAAAGAAGCTTTGAATACCCTTTAAATTCCTGCCATGTACAAAGCTCTACAGAAGTTCTTAGGATCCCTTTCTACCCTGTGGGACAAGGAATTGGGAAGATTTTGGTAATGAAGATGAGTAACATCTTTCTGTGCTCCCATTGTGCTTTCTCCTCAGTCCCTGTCCCCTCTTCTCTTTGTTTTCCACCTATGGGCTCAGGAATCAGCATGATACTTCTTACCTCTTTGTTGCTAAAACAGAATATATCAACTGGAAAAAGAAAACACCCTTGAAATGCAATCATTCCAGTAATTTAGAATATATTTTAGGGCTTTCAAATTTAAATATGGATGTGGTGCCGCAACGCTGAAGAACTTTTTATGCTTATGCAGCTATACTCTACAAACATCTGTAGCACACTTCAGTCATGAAATGCATTAAAAAACAAGTTGATTATTGAGGTAATTTTTAACATTCCGGGCAGATCTGAGCGGGGCAGTGGTCACACCAGAAGGATGGGATGTCATCCAGAGGGACTTGGACAGACTGGAGAAGTACGCCTCTGTGAACCTCATGAGGTTCAACAAGGCCAAGTGCAAGGTCCTACACCTGGGTCGGGGAAATCCGTGCTTTCAATATATGATAGGGGACAATGTGATTGAGAGCAGCCCTATGGAGAAGGACTTGGGGAGGCTGATTGATGAGAAGCTTGACATGAGCTAACGTGAGCTTGCAGCCCAGAAGGCCGAAAAAGAAACGTTGCCAGCAGGTTGAGGGAGGTGATTCTCCCTTTCTACTCCACTCTTGTGAGACCCCATCTGGAGTATTGTGTCCCGTTCTGGAATCCCCAGCATAAGAACGATATGGAACTGTTGGAATGAGTCCACAGGAGGGCTACGAATATGATCAGAAGGGCTGGAGTACCTCTGCTATGAGGACTGGCTGAGAGAGTTAGATTTTTCAGCCTGAAGAAGAGAAGGCTCCAGGGGAATGTTATAGCAGCAGCCTTCCAGTGCCTGAAGGGGCTACAGGAAAGCTGGGGGGGGGGGGACTTTCTACAAGGGCAAGCAGTGATAGGATGAAGGGGAATGGTTTTAAATTGGAAGGGGAAAGATTTAGATCAGGCATTCGGAAGAAATTCTTCATGCTGAGGGTGATGAGGTTCTGGCACAGGTTGCCCAGGGGAGATGTGGATGCCCCTCCCTGGAAGTGTTCAAGGCCAGTTTGGATGGGGCGTTGGCCAGCTTGATCTGGTGGGGGCAGGGGGTTGGAACTGGATGGACTTCAAGGTCCCTTCCAACCCGAACCATTCTACGATTCTATGATCTGGCAGGCCAGGGCTGATGTCCTTCATTGCCAGCTCAGTGCCTCGAGAATTCTTTCCCTGTTCCTCTGTTGAAAGGCCTCATTTTGCACGGCACTACAGGTGGCAATCAGCTCTCGCGGCCTTGCCCTTGCCAGCCCATGCTCTCTTTCGCTGGTCGCACATATTTGTGGTCTCAGTATCTTCTAAAGGGGAGGAATGGTATCCACTGGCGATTGGCAACCGGCCGGGAGAGATGCGGTGCCGCTGCGAGTGGGTCACACCGCCATCCTGTGGTGAGACGAGAAAACAGCTGCGAAAGGACAACCGCGGGCTGCCTGCTGCGTGCTGGTACCAGGGGCCATCACCAGTCTGTGAGATACCTGTGTGCTAAGACGCATCGAATGAGGAAAACTCCAGAGTTTAACTCACAACAGTCCAATTTCAAGCTAGTAGAGCTTCTTTCTCAGTGTTTTTGGAGGGGGAGGAGTATGCATTGGATTCATGTTGACCTCATGGAAAATATAGAAAGCAGGAGTCATACAGTAAATTGCAAAAATGTGAGGTACACAAATTCATAAGAATAACACATTTTTTAATGCTTGTCTTAAAGAAATACAGGTGCATTCTGGTTAACACAAATTTAAAATAATAGATTGCCTTGTCATAATGCTCTGCACACTTGATTTCCAGAAGGAAAGTATGTATTTCTTCTACATTTGACATTCTGTAATCACTGAAGGTAAAATGATTGGAAAGTTTGGTAGGATGATGTAAACAAGAACTCCTCTAGCAAAAGATAAGAGGTTAAGTTCAAATGAGAACTACATAGTTATCCACATGAATTTAGGCAAAACACTGCAATTACTTTTACCACAGCACCCAAAAATGTAAACCACGATCTACTTCACATGTTATTCATAAGAGATGCAGTCATTTCAGACTTGGAAATACAGAAGAAACATAAGGAAGAGTAGGATTTGGTTGATTTTACTAGTGTTGGCTTTGTTGTATGCAATATGGGAGTTTAAGCTTCGTGATCATATGGAAGAGTTGGATAGTAGAACAAAATGTATGTGAGAGGGAAACATGGCATGACAGGGAAACTGGATGGTAAATGACTATTTTTCACATAGTATTTAATATATTTTTTGTAGAGTGAGAAAATTATTGTCTCCTACTTGTGTCACTTTGAGTTCATTACTTCTTAAAGCTATCAGTTGTCCTTTTAGCTGGATTGTTAGATCTGGATATAGGTAACCTCTGCAAGAATCAAAAATGTAATCATAACTTATTGAAAATGTCTAATCAGCAGATATCATATGTTCTGTTTCCAAGAAATATTGAGGGATTATTTTTTATTAATATCTCATTCCAACCACATGGTGTTTATATAGGTCAGTAAATCACAACATAACTCTCTGCAGCAAGACTTCATGCTGTGTTATAAAACTTCTTGCAAGTTGTAAAGGCTGTGTTGTTATACAGTCAGCTTACTGAAGAAAGGCTTCAGTCATGGGTCATGTCCTTCAAAACCTGGAAAAGGCTGGATCTGTCCAACCTCTTGGAAAATCTCTCCAGGGCACTGATGCTCACCTATTACTGTAAACTCAATCTCCTAATTTTAAGGACCTCTTAAGAAGTGGAAAACTAATCTCAGCTTTTGCACTAAGAATCAAGCATTTGCTCATTTGTTAGGAAGCTATGTGAGAAATATACTTAAGCATGAAAAGGACTATCGTTTTGACAGGTTATATCCACTGCGACAAGACCTTTTTTTGACATGTTAAGTTGACAGAGGGGTAGTTGAAGAGTGAGGGATGACAAGACAACAGCAGTCACTGTTGGAGAACAGCAAAAGAATAAAAATGCAGCTTATATAATAATAATTTCTAAATTTCAAGTTACTACAAAAGTTACTTTGAAGTGATGTCATAAAACTCTTTACAAGTATTTGTTTTGTTATTCACATGGCCTGTTTTCTAGATGTTTTTATATCTCTTACAGGCAAATGCATCTGTGCCTCACAGATTCTTGAGGAACTCCTATAGAAAGCAAACTACAGCATTTTATTTACAGTGATAACAATCTGTTCACTTCTTGTACACAGACTAGTACAGAGAAAATGAACAATTAAAAGAGAATACCTAAGGGCTTGGAAGCTCTGTTTTGTGACTTGAAAGGCAGGATCTAATGCACTCTTGCTGTAGAAACAGTCTTATTTTTCACCCATTAAAAATTAACTACTGTTCCAAGAAGAATGCCAATTTTCAGGTATCCTCCTCCTCTACCTCAATGAAGTCTTGACTTGAAACTTCATGGGAATGATTCAAGTCAGTTGAGTACAATAAGACTGGTGGATTTATACTAGATCTGTTTAAAATTCATAACAAACACTCATTTGATTATTTAGGATGTGAAACTTCTAATCCATGGATCAGGTCTTCGGGCTTGCATGTTTTGAGATTAGTCCCTTTAGTAAAATAATAGAAATACAGAAAATCTCACCTCTGATGTTCTGGGAGTAGGAATATTTCTGCTGTTTAAAATTAAATACTCTCCAAGGCTTTCAGGAGTAAGGGCTGGAAAATCTAGGACTTAAATTACACATAAAACATGCTAGCCTATAATTAGCACAAAACCTTCACGATCCCATTATGTTTATGGGTTTTTTTAAGAACAAAGTTAAGACTGAATTTAAATAGCTAGAATGAACTGGAGACCTATGGTGTACCAATACTCTGGATATGTTTGTTGAAATAATTACTTGCCAGAAAATAACTGAACTTACTAAGTGAATTTTGGGATTTAAATTTTAAACCATCTTGAAGTATTAGAAGGAACTATAGTTATAACTGAACACAATTTGTTGCTCAGCTACCATGAATATATTGTATTATGACATGAGTGCTAGAGTCAAATTGACCTTGTAGAATACATATTTCTGTGTACTTAGAAAACTTTAGAGCTGTGAGCAATGCTTTCTGTTTGCTAGTAATGAGATAGCAGCTGAATGACCCTTGATATGAAGGTGGTTTGTGGCTTTAGCTAAAGTTTGCAGCTTCAGCATTGGGTGATAAATGAAGCCACTAATTAAGGCATCCTATGATGCTGCCTCTTGCATCCTTTGTGACTGTGGCTTGCAGGCACAACTGGAATCAGTGAGATTCTTCTTCAACATCAAGAATCCATAAAAATTTCTCCAAATAACATAAAAGGCACCCACCACCATGCATCACCTGGGTTAGTTCCCTCAGGCCAAGCAAAGAATACCTGATCACTCAAACCAAAACTCATTGTGTCTAAGGGTCAATGTGTTGGTCAATGTGAAGGTGGCCAGTCTGGATAGAAGCACCTCATCCAGAGAGTCGTTAAAGAACAACTGCTGTGGTTTGTGAAGGATTTACAGAAAGAATTTGCTATGAGTAGTGAACAGCTCCTTTCTGTATTGATATAAATGCGCTGTTCAATGTCAGTGTACCTTGGGAATTAACTTCTATGATGAGTATCTTGAGCTGACAAGGAGCAGCTGAAGACTAAATGTGTCAGTACTGATAAGTCTTGCCCCAAAGTCTCAAGTTTAGAGTGACTGATAGGGGATTGATACAGTCTTCATATGATGATTTAGTGGATAATCCAAAATTTGTTGATAGCCATGTATCCATTCAGTGGCCACCTATTTGTATCATAAAGCTGGACTCCTTCCCAGGTTTCTACTCTTAGACGTAAAGAAAATAATTCATTGGCAAAAATATTGCCTCCCCTTGCCTGTGCACATGGAAAAGCTAAAAAAATCTGGCTCCTATGTCAGAATTATTATTTACTTCAGTGTTGCAATTAGAACAATATTCTCATGTGGTCTTAATTTCCTGACTTTGGCAAAGTCAGGAAGACTGCAGAGATTGTAAAATCCAATGTCTGAAATCCCTTTATGCAGACAGAATTTTCAGTTAAATCTGAGAAACCAATTCTGATATACAAACCACACAATCCTTTTATCTTCATTGGAGTTGCACATAGTTTATACCAATGTACAATTTACATTCTTAATTTTAATGTTATTATCCATGCTAGTTCCAAAATTACATGTTCTTTCAGATCAGAAGACAGCACTTGGCTACAATTTTCTTGAGATCCCAGCTTAAGTTTGCTGTGACTCTTAATTTACAAGACTTGGACATTTATGATTTTCCACAGACATGATTAGTGAATACTTTAATGTGTTATGCTTGAAATTTAAAACTTCTCTCTCGTTTGAGCTTCTGTTTATACATGTTAGTATTTGAAAAATCTGCAAGTGTTTTTTGGCCTGCTTTGTACACTTGCCTATATGCAAAGACTCCATGCAATATAGGTCAGAAAAAATAATGAGAGACTTGCTTTTCTTCTTAAAAAAGCCATCATATAATATAACATATGCACAGAAACTCTCACAGACTTTGCCATACACTCTAAGCATTGATCTCTGTACATGTAAACGTTGCTAAGATACAACTAGACATCTGGTTAGTTGGTAAAGTGGCATGTTCTGTCCATTCCTGCAACAGTTTCCTCCCAATGAATATTTATTAATAGTTATTATTATAATAATACAGAGCAGAACTGCTGTGCAAAATCTATTGCTTGTATGTTGTTCTACTGAAGGTCAGATCTTTAATTGTGTTAAGGTTTATATTTAGATATCAAGTTGTGCAAGAGATAAAATACTTGTAGTCAGATTGTGAGACAGCAATAATGTTTATTTAACTCTCATATTATAAAACCTGTTTTATTTTCACAGTAGAAGTTCTTTTTTTCCATATAAGTCTTTGCTGTACTGAGTAGGTAAATCTGATCTGTGTGGGCTAATAGAATAGTTCTGTAGTCATATTTGTAATACTGGATTTTTAAGTGACTACTTGGAGAGAAGTTTTAAACAATGTTTCAGATCTTTATTTGTGCATCAAAATGTGTTAGCAATTCCATATAGATGATAGCAATCCTTCAGTCCCGTCAAAGCAACTTTGAGACAGCCAAAGAGTACGGACTCTGTTTTATAAAGTGAGATGGGGATTCTTTGTGCTAGGGATGAACAAAGCCACAGGAATATAATTCAGAAGAGTTAACCATAAGCGGCACCACAAACCACAGAGCAGGATTTCACATACAGTCAAAGGAGCTACTGTTGTTGGCATTTTGTATCAATTCAAAATATATTTTGTTATATCACACACAGTATCACACAGTATCACAAGGTTGGAAAGGACCTCTGAGATCATCAAGTCCAACCTATAACCTAACACTAACACCAACCATCATCTAGACCATGGCACTCAGTGCCTCATCCAGTCTCCCTTTAAACACCTCCAGGGTAGGTGACTCCACCACCTCCCTGGGCAGCCCATTCCAATGGCCAATCACCCTTTCAGTGAAGAATTTTTTCCTCACATCAAGTCTAAACTTTCCCTGACGAAGCTTAAGTCCATGCCCTCTGGTTCTGCCACTGGTCACCTGAGAGAAGAGACCAACCCCTGCCCAACTACAACCTCCTTTTAGGTAGTTGTAGAGAGCAATGAGGTCTCCCCTGAGCCTCCTCTTCTCCAGACTAAACAGCCCCAACTCCCTCAGTCGCTCCTCATAGGGCTTGTGCTCCAGCCCCCTCCCCATCTTCGTTGCCCTCCTCTGAACACATTCCAGTATCCTAACATCCTTCCCAAACTGGGGGGCCCAGAACTGCACACAGTATTCAAGATGAGGCCTGGCCAGTGCCGAGTACAGGGGGACGATAACTTCTCTGGTCCTTCTTACTACACTATTCCTGATGCAGGCCAGGATGCCATTGGCCTTCTTGGCCACCTGGGCACACTGCTGGCTCATGTTGAGCTTCCTGTCCACCAGCACTCCCAGGTCCTTTTCTGCCTGACTACTCTCCAGCCACTCTGTCCCCAGTCTATAGCTCTGCATGGGATTGTTGTGTCCAAAATGAAGTACCCAACATTTGGACTTATTAAACATCATCCCATTAGAATCAGCCCAGCTCTCCAATCTGTCCAGGTCCCTCTGTAGGGCCATCCTACCCTCTAACAGATCAACCCTTCCTCCCAGCTTGGTATAATCTGCAAATTTGCTGATGATGGATTCAATCCCCTCATCCAGATCATAAATAAAGATGTTAAACAGGACGGGACACAATACTGATCCCTGGAGGACACCACTGGTGACCGGCCGCCACTGGATGAAACACCATTCACCATCACTCTCTGGGCTCGGCCATCCAGCCAATTCCTAACCCAGCACAGAGTGCTCCCATCTAGGCCATGGGCTGCCAGCTTCCCTAGGAGTCTACTGTGGGAGACAGTGTCAAAGGCCTTGCTGAAGTCCAGGTATACCACATCCACAGCCTTCCTCTCATCCACCAGGCGAGTCACATGATCGTAAAAGGAGATCAGGTTGGTCAGGCAGGACCTACCCCTCCTAAATCCATGCTGGCTGGGCCTGATTTCTTGAGCGTTCTGCAGGTGGCGCATGATTTCACCCAGGATTATCTTCTCCATGATTTTACCTGGGACCGAGGTCAGGCTGAGAGGTCTGTAATTACCTGGATCATCCTTACGGCCCTTCTTATGGATGGGCGTCACATTGGCCAACTTCCAGTCTTCCGGGACCTCTCCAGTGAGCCAGGACTGCTGAAAGATGATGGAGAGTGGCTTAGCAAGCTCATCCGCCAGCTCTCTCAGCACCCTAGGATGGATCCCATCTGGCCCCATAGACTTATGAGGGTCCAAGTGGCTCAGCAGGTCTCTAACTTCCTCCTCATGGATTGCAGGAGGGCCATATTTCACCCTGCCCCCATCAGCCACTTCAGAGGGCCAACTGTCAAGCGAGCTGACATCCTTGCTGTTAAAAACTGAGGCAAAGAAGGCATTAAGTACCTCAGCCTTCTCTGCATCTCTGGTTACTATATTTCCCTCCTCATCCAACAAGGAGCGGAGGTCGCTGTCGCCCTTCTTTCTGCCATTGATGCATTTATAAAAACTCTTCTTATTGTCCTTAACAGAAGTGGCCAATTTGAGCTCCAGCTGGGCTTTTGCTTCCCTGATTTTCCTCCTACACGACTTAACAACATCCTTGAACATGACCTGGCCTACATCCCCTTCTTTCCAACGATGATACATCCTCTTTTTCTTACTTAGTTCCTTCAGAAGTTCCCTACTCATCCAGGCTGGCCGTCTGCCCCTACGACTCTTCTTACAACACATGGGGACAGCCCACTCCTGTGCCTGCAAGATTTCATTCTTGAAGTGTATCCAAGCTTCCTGGACCCCCTTGCCACTAAGAGCTATTTCCCAGGGTACTTTCCTGACCAGTTCCTTAAATAATCCAAAATCTGCCCGCCGAAAGTCCAGCATCGATGTTCTGTTCCTGGCTTTTCTTATTACATTGTTTAGAGAGAACTCAATTATCTCATGATCACTACACCCCAGACAGCCTCCGACAACAACATCACCCACCAGCCCTTCTTTGTTTGTAAACAGCAGGTCAAGCAGAGCCTCAACCCTGGTGGGCTCACTCACCAGCTGTGACAGAAAGCAGTCCTCAATACACTCTAAGAACCTCCTGGACTGCCTCCTCTCAGCAGTGTTAAGTTCCCAGCAGATATCTGGAAGGTTAAAGTCTCCTAAAAGAACAAGGGCAGCCGATCTAGAGGCAGCCTCCACCTGTTTAAACAAGAGAAGATCCAAATCCTCCTCCTGGTCGGGTGGTCTGTAACACACTCCAACCAGGAGGTCAGACCTGACTGCCCCTCTGACTCTTACCCATAGACACTCAACCTGGTCATCACCGATCTCGATGGAGAATGACTGATGGATATAATGACTGATGAATATGGAGAATGACTGATGAATAAAGAAGATAGAAGAAGAAAATGAGAACGATGGCTAGAGAGAAATGTTCTAAACCAAGGAAACTGGATTACCACTGTGCAACCAAGCTCTCACTCAGCAAAATATACTGAGATACAGTAGCCAAAGGCAGCTGGATGTTGAATAACAGGTGACTGTCCAGTTCGCCAGCTTCCTACTCGCATTGCTGTTCCCATAGCACTCAGTGGAGATAATCAGAGAAGTGAAGTAGCAACAATCTAGGAGAGAAAGAACAACCAGACCGTTTCAGATGGACTCCATAGTAACCCATTTTCTAACACTGCTGGAATTTTGCTGTGGAAACAAATAGCAAATTAAAAAATAACAGGATTAAGAACATGACAGAAAATGAAGTCACATGCCAGTGGTTTACAGCCTGTGGAATTTTTTTCCACTGGAGCAGTGTTAGAATTTTTTTTGGCAATGGTTTTTCTTTTTTTTATAGACAAGATTTTAGGGTTAAGCATATGACCCAGCTGAGAAAGGGTTGATTTCTATTTCCTCCCTGGGAGGTATGGATTCACTTTGATACATTTTGTATGTGTTTTTTTGGTTTTTTTTTATTTTTTTTTTTATTTAGTTCTCCCACCCGAATCTGTGTAATTTGGAGAGAGGGCCCTTTTCTGCGCAGGAACAAGAATTATGGCCACAGTTGCCAAACCATGCTTCAGCCTTCCTCAGCACTGGATACTACAGAGAGCCTTTAGCTATTAGTGAGCAAGCAACAGTAATGACCCCTTGTATCAACTGTAATTCTCGGAGAGCTAATGTGCAGACTGCATAACAATAGAGATTTGGGACGAACTTACAACCAACCAGTAATTCCTTAATTCTAAATCTAATCTAGCACCACAGAAAAGCAGCATCGTCTGAGGTTAGGTGCGTAAATTGTGCAAAAGGACTCTGGTATTTTGAGAGCTCAAATTCAGTTTCCTGTTCTTCTTATTTTACTTGTTGCCACTCTGGCAACGTAAAAACTCGAAGTTAGTATTTCTTCTCAGTAGATGTTCAGTTACCTCGGTCTTTGCAGTCACTTTGCATACACTAATTATAATTTTCATTTCCTGATATAAAATGTCCAGCATTATTTTCACATATTTTTGGTTTATTTTTATCCAATGTGAAGTAAACATTTCGATAGCCAAGTGATGTTGTTACAAAAAGATGCTTGCTACACACCTTGTTTTTCAACATGACACATAATTTGTTGTGAAGATGTGGCATGTGTAGAAAGATAGAATCACATTTGAGCAAATTTGTATAGTAAAGTTTTCTAAACTGGTTTTTGCCCAAGGCTCATTCAGTTCTGAGACAGTGTATGCCAAACTACTGAACAGGGTGAAAATGAAGAATTTTTTATTGATGTTAATGAAGGTCATTTGCTGTAAACTCAAATGTACTCACAATATACAAAAATTTACTTGAATAATTCTCCCAGCCTCATGTTATTTTAGCACCACTACTTATGATGCCTCGTGTCAGAATAACATTAATCTTTAGCCTTAATTCCCTCAGTAAGTATTAACAGAATTACTTATTAATGAATTAACAGACTCACTTTCCTTTTCTTCTTAAATCCTTCACGTACAAGTGATCAAATTTCATGTTAGTTATACGAAAGCTTTAGTTTATTGTTTAGCCAGAACTACAAAAATCAGATATGATGCAAATCTATCCTTCATGCTGAAATAGAACAGAAATAAAACAGAACCATTATTCCTCCTCACATATTCTTCAGATGGGTTAAAGACAAGAAGCCTATACTTTGGCTGCTGGATTCTCCCTCAAGATAAAAATGAAAATTCCTTTCGTGAGAGTCAAAGGACACTGTAAAGCAAGGACTTGCTCCCATAGCTGAAATCTGTACAGTTGCCACACAGAATAACTAAATCTCAATGAGCTTTTCAAAAATCTGACTATTGTGACCTCTTCTCCAGAACCAAGATTCAATTTGATTGAGTGATCTGTTAATATCTTTTAAGTTGTGGTTCCCTTCATTCCTTCATGGCACTACTACTTGTCAGTTTTTCCCATCCTCAAGACAGGATGTGGTAGATACTCAAAGGAAAAATGCAGTTTATTCCTAACCAAGAATTCTTCAGGATGGGCTCAGAATAGTCACCCTCTTGTCTTGTTTTCCCCCACCTTTGGAGTTGTAATTGTATGTAGGATAGGTGAAAGAAATGCGCTGAAGCAGCTGAATTCACATGCTATTTTTACACCATCATCCAGAAAACATGTAGGAAAAATGGGAAAAGGAGGGCAGTGCTTGTGCAAAGTTCACACACTAAGTTGCCTGAGTGGAAATGCATTTCCAAGTGTGCATGTTATTCCTATAACCTTGACTGAAATGCAGATAAGCTTCTCGGCTGCATAAGTCTACTCCCTAGCATGTCTGCAATGAAACCGCATTTGTGCTGTTCAGACAATCATCACTAACTGGTTTTATTACACACAAGATAGACAGATTTATAATCCAGCTACCAAGACACTAGCAAGAAAAGATGGCTGGTTTTGCACTCCGGGCACTGACTTTGTGGGTAAGAAATCCAATCTTGGTACTTGACTCTGCTGCAGGCCTTTCTGTATGATTTCTGACAAACCACAGTCTTTCTGTTCCACTTTCAAAGAGTGGAGGAAGAAGTCTCAGGATCTATTTAGATAATCAAACTTTTCAAGAGATGCAGTATCTTCTAATGCACGCATGCAAAAGCTCTTTCTTGGAGACAAGATAACATATGAAGCCTTCAGAGGAAAAAGACAGAGCAAACAAGGTTCACAAGAATTGTTAAGTATGAAGATGTATTGCTACTGACAAAGAAAAAATCTAATTTAATGTGAATACACCCTTGATATTCCTGATGAAATCAAAGAACATCTTGCGGACTCAGTTATCAAACGTGGACTTATTGGAAGGGATAAGCCCTCCCACTTCCTCTGCCATAGCACCAAGTACGTCACTTGGTTTGTAGGATGTGATAGTATAGCAGTGGATGATCACATTTAATGCCATAGGACAGGGCATCATCATTACGCAACAGAAAGTACAGGTTACAACAAGCAAAAGGGTGAGTATACAGAAAAAAAGAAAGCATATAGTAATCAAAGTTTGTCAAACAAATGCATTTTCAGTAAAAACAAATATGTTTTCAGTAGGCTGGATGAGGCTTTGACCAACCTGACCTAGTGGAAGGTGCCTGCCCATGGCAGCGGGGTTGGAATTGGATGATATATTTAAAGTCCTTTCCAACACAAACCATTCATTGATTCTACGATTTACATTTTGCTGTTGATGATAAAGTAAATGTCATTTTGTTGCTGCCCTGTTTGCATTGCTGGTGATCTTGTTTTTGTTTTATTTGCCAGTAGAATATTAGTTTGGCAACAAAAAAACAAAGAGTGCCCATTCTAGGATTATCACACTACAGTATCATTAGTGGATTTTGTCTACAAAGAGCTTTTACAAGATGAAATTGCTTGAGTTCAATTTAAAATGAACAATTGTAGGCTCACCTTCCAGACATCTCTGGACAAAGTTCATATTGAAATTGAATTTTTCACGTGTAAGGACTGAAAAGGACTAAGAGTACAAAAGGATTAAATATTTACCATACATGTACTTTAGAAAGAATAGAAAAAAATAAGCCCCAGAGACTTGTTGGATGTTAATAGGAAAAACGTTGCAGGGAAAAATGTTGCAGTGATAATAAGTGAGATAAGTGGTTGTATATGCTAATGTGCTGAACTGCATATGTGAAAAAATTAAGAATATATGTGGATAATTGCAAGCACAAAAACACAGCAGTACATTTATTGATGGAGTTAAATACTCTTTAAACTGTCTAAGAATGGCAGATAGTAGTTATAGTTTCATGCTACTCTGTGTGGTTGAGGTACAACAAATACTGTCAGAAGGAATTAAATGTCTTACAGTGCATTTTATATGTATGCTGCTCACTGTATAGATACTGTAACTCACATTTCCATGGTAGATGCTGGTAAGGTAGACAAGATTTAAAAAGTAGATGTCAGACATTGAGATTTTCTGAGTAAACGTTGAAAGAAAATTCAAAGCTATTTGTATGAACTATGCCCAGATATTACCATGTATGTGAGGATTATCACTTGAGTAATTAAAACAGAGCCTTGGTTTAAGTTTCTGCCTAAAACCCACATAAGATGGATTTAGATAACCAGATGAGTAATCCTGACCAAACAACCACCCCTGTAAGTGAGCATTTTACTGACCAGATCTTATATTACTTTTTCCATACATTCCAATTTTTGTCTTTTTCTTAAGTCTATGCTTTGTTGGCTGGTGTTTTTTGTCATAAAAGCTACAAAGCTTTTCCTGCTCTATCCTAGTCATTTCTGTTGCACTGAGAGTGGGAGATGTTTAGAAGTCTAACATTCTTGGTGACTAAAAATTTCCTTGCTGGTGAGGTTGTTTTGGGTTTTTGTTTGTTTTATATTGAATCTGGAAAGAAAAAGATCCTTAAAAGATCACTCAATTATGAGTTTTTCAAAACTGGGTTTCGAAGCATAGATCCTCTCTTGGTTTGTGCAGGGCTGAATTCAAAAGGTAGACATAGGTATTAGAAAATCCTTAACTCCACTTCATTAGCCACTAAAAAGTTACAGGAGTTCAGGTCTTAATTCAAAGGTAAAGTCAACAGGAGTCTGTTATATCTTTGGATTGAAAGGTCAAAAGTTTACTACTTTTTAGATCACGAGCTCTCAGAAGAGTATGCATGGAAACCAGGTTCCTTCCTTCTCATAATTTTTCAGGTCATCCTGATGTCTTTCTCGATAACATGCAAGGGAATCAGAAGAGCTGACTGGAAATACAAAATTTTTGCACTCTGATAGTACACTTTGTTAAGCAATAGAGAGGCATCTTATAGCTGCTATAAATCCTTGGCAGAGATTTTCACACTCCTCACCATCACCTAAATAAATTTGCATTATAAGATACCAGACCTGGCAAAGATAACAAAAATCTGTTAAAAATCTAGATGTACGATTTTCTTTATCTTTATGAAAATTTTATATATTTGTATTTAACAGCAAGTCTTGATACAGTAAAAGAGCATTAAGAAAGGCTTTCTTCTTTTCAATCTTTAACTGAAAAACAGAGGACAGCTGAGTGTGTATAATTCAGTACAACTTAAGTAGTATCTGGTTTACAGGCAAATCAGCTAAGACAGAGTGTGACCACAATCTTCAGAGTGTTTGACAAAATGTTTTATCCAGGATTACCATAAGCATAGATGGCATAAACATCATGATTTTCTCTTAACTACATACTTGTCATTTCCTGTAAACAATAATGTGGAATAGTAGTTAGTCATTTACGTTTTACATATAATAAGGACATTATAACAGAACTGAGTATTCTGCCTATTCTTAGTTTCTGATTATGTTTTACTATAAAGTATGTGGAACTGGTCTCATTCCTGAGTCTCTGCAAGTTTTAATGCATATTTAATGGTGCAGACTGAGTGCAGAAAGTCTGTCAGGAGAGAGCCTTATCTTGACAGAAATCACATCACGCAATTCCCCATCCAGAGTCTCAAAGAAGGTTAACAGAGCTTGAAAAGTGAGAGGCAGTGGTGAGGAATGCTGAGATAAGTATTGGTTCAAGACAATGTGCTTGTACCCACCAACAGACACCTTTTTTTAGGGTTCATTTCTGAAATTTTGAATCAGCTACTCAGCACTTCCATTGTTGCTTTGAATCCCTTTGGTTAGAAAATACTAAACAAACTTTTTTTTTTGGCATGGTTTTAAATACAGGGAGTCAGGTGAATGCTTCCTCCGGGGAGGGTGGGACCTGGCAGCCATTGAAAGGGAGGAAGAGAAAGGAAGAAAAGGCCTTTATATTTTAAGATGGGAGTGGACTGTGGAGGGAAAACAGGCTACTGGAAAGCAGAGGCAGCAATAGGACATGTCCTGTATCCTGTCATCTGAGGGCATGGGGGATAGAAAGTGTGTAGAGAGACCCCCTGAAGATCCAGAATGTTCCTTAACCTTCTCGTTCCTCTTTCTGTAAGACCCTTCCTTTCCAAAGACCTGATTTCCCCAGTCATCCTTCCCATTGAACTTCCCTAAACGAACTTCCAGTTCCTCTTTCCCTGACTTCAATCAGTTCTAAAGAACAACTCTTCAAATACACTTGTTGGGTCTAGCCATTTATCTTCTGAAATATAGTAGAACCTGCTACTGATTTATTTCCGTGTATTACAGATTTGTCTTGAGCTTCTGAGACTTCATAAAATCCTATCTCTAACTCCCTGCAGGTGTCTACTCTGGCCTGAGAGCTAAAATATTAATTATATTCCTCTTACGGCATTCTATAAATTAATGGATTTAAAAAAAACCAGACACTTCATGCCAGTATGTACCTGCTGCCATTTTCCTATGTTTAAAGGATACAGAGGCCCCACTGTGTGCTGTTGGAATCTGTTCTCACTCTTGGACAGTGGCTTCCAGTCATTCTGGAACAATATTACTGGAAAGATCTTCTGGGCAGGGAACAAGACACAATTGAGAGAGTTGTCAGAGTGACAGCATTTCAGGGTCAGTTGCCTGTCTCCCAACAAATGGTGTTTTGCTGTCTCTCATTAAAAAATCTTTCATGCAGAGAATAGTGTCAGATCTTGTCATGCAAATTTAGCCTAGTTTCAGAGATAAAATATGTATTCCAAAAATACACAGGCTATATGACCAGCTTCAAAGTGCAACACATGTTTTGATCAATGAGCTAGCTATATGATGTGTAATTACATCACTCTGTTTCTTGGTAGATTTTAGTTTTGATTGGACAAATATATCTCAGCTGCTCCACTTGTTTTCTTTACATTTTCTTCTTGACCATGGGTGGACATGTACTTCCAAAGAACACACAGATGACACAGTATGGATCAGAGCATTTAAAGTACGTGAATTCTGGACAGCTAGGCATTAAAGAATCATATTCTTCTTTCAAGTCCATTTAGTTGCAAAAATGAGTGCATAAGGTGTACAGCAAATCCAGTTGGATTACTGGGAAAGAGTAAGAAAAGAGATGATATTTTCATTATTGCTATAATATATAAAGATGCAAAAACTGGATGCAAATATAGTTTATGTTTTTGTAGTTTTTGAATGTAATTCTGAATGGGCAATGATTCTTATTATGAAGATCATTCTTTTTGCATGGGGATCCAGCCTCATTTCCACTTGCTTAATCAGAATAATTTCTTAAAAATCTGTGATCCAAAATAAATCTGACCTGTGGATTTCCAAAAGAAAAGTGAATTAAGAATAAACTTAAAATTAAAAAGAAACTACTTCATATTGTCCTTCTATAAACCTTTGAAATAAAGTATTTAGAACTTATTAGTAATTAAAGCACATACTTAGGCATCTATTGAATAAACTTTTATAAGATTTAATAGCCTGTTGCATTCAACCTTAGTTACTCATCATAACCTTAGAAAAGACAATAAGTAAACATGTTTAGATGTAAAACATCCTGCTTTTCCCACTTAAGTGGGTCCAGTACTGAAATCACTTTGTATGAATTATAGCACTTGTAGTGTAGCCAGCAGTAAACAAAATTACTTTACGGAGAAAGAACCATAATTAGCCCTGAACACTCCAGTTGTATTCGATGTGTTAACCTTCCAAGAGCAATTCGTGTGAAGGTAGAGGTGGTTATATAAATATTTAAATGGAAACTCCCAAACCTAGAAGACATGGTTCTGCAAAAGCATTTGGATTCTCTTGAGCTCATGTTATTCCTACATTACAGATCCCAGATTTGTGTATGTGAGTTGCTTTTGGAAACTAAGGAGACAGTTGAGTGATTCAAAACCACAAGTTATTTACTTAATAGCCCCAGTACAGAGAGATCAGTGGAACTGAAAAAGGAAAAACAGTTTACTACACACATTTGCTTTCCTTTTTCCAGATACTATTTTCAAATGTAGCATTATTTTCTTATGTTTCCAGCTTAAAAATACATTTACTGTCCTAGCGTGAGAGTATGAAGTTGATGTACCTGGATTCTTTCAGCATATCATTGCTTCAAACTTTTATTACATCAGATGTATAGAACTATACCTACAGAAACATTACAGAATGCCTCAGGAACAGTTCTAATTGAAACAAACCCTTCAGAGAAATATGACTTGTTTCTAAGGCTTCCTAATTAACTTGTTAGTTTTAATTTACAGTATCTCTTCACATGCTTCATCTATTTTCCTCCTTACTACAATTTTTTCCCTCAAAATTCAGTAAATTGGCCCTTATTTCCTACTTTTCAACTAAACTGTAATCCTTTAAAATGATCTGTAGTTGACATAACGTTTTTCCCTATTCCTTGTCTTCAAAAAGTGGCTGAACTACAGTCTTTTTAGTAGATACGTCTGACCAACATAACATTCTTCTTTGGGACTGGTAATGTTAAAGGCTTGTTATGATTTCTTCAGGCACTGCTATCTATACCTCAGATTTTGCATCCAGAGTCTGGAAGCTCTGTTATTGCTTTTTAATTCTGTTTCAGCTGTATGTTGATATATATGCCTTAGCATTAGTTACATACTTCAATTTATCAGGAATAGACAGCAAAGCATTTAAGCACACATTCTTTAATGAGTAGAACTTCAGGATGTGCTTGTAAGAAAAAAGCTCCTAATGATACGCCACATAGCAAAATGCAGGTTTAATTACAACTTGTGTTCACTTGCCTGCATAGCTTAAATTAACATGGATAAAAGTAAGAGAATTACTTTTGTGTGAACTGGTAACTGGAGTTCAAACTCTAAGGTATGTGTTACTACTTTGTCCTTTCTTTTCTTAATGTACTACCTAGAATGAGACTAAAGCCCGGCTTCATTTCTTCCATGAAGGTATATCTATACTAAGATATTATTCCTTACTCATTTTGAGCATTTATTTTATCCTTTTTGCTAAAAGGCATTTTTCTTTTCATTTAAGACTTGGAAACAAAGTATGTTAAAATGTAGAAAAACTTCAGTCACTGAGACTTTGTACCTGGAGCTCCTTATATACAGGGAGAGATGAAAGGGTCATTTCCACTGATAGCCGGCAATGCTTTGCTGAGCATAACATATGCTAGAGTTAGAGTACAAGCAAAGTTCACTTGTACTCATTTACAGTCATATTTATTTCTCAGGAAGATGTGGTGGTTCAGGAAGATACAAAGCTGAAATCTATACGATGGGTTAACACTGAATATAGATATGAAATAGAAGGTCATAAGCAAAATGTAATTTCTTTTATTTCAGAATTATTTGATCTTTCATTTGCTTTGAGACATGAATCTTGCTCATTCAGTATGAAGACAAGGACTGATGCTGGCCACAGTCAGACCCATGTTTCAGGTCTTGGCACAACTTTACTTGAGGCACCACCTTCTCCTCCTTTCTACAGGCAAACTGATGTCACGGGCATTGTTAATCTCCAAACACAGTAGAGATATCATGTAGGTCATAAGATATATTGTCTTTTACTAATGCAATGGCATTCACACCTTTACAAGGCTATGATTTGAGAAGTTCTGAAAATCCGAAAAATTTTCTAAGACCACATGGGAAGGGGGAAGACTTTAAGAAGTGGATTCAAACACAGCCTATTTTACAGTTTGAAAGAGACAGTTTTGGGAAGTACATTTGGAATCTAAGTGTAATTCTAGCTTAACAGATATATCATCAGGTAGTCAAAACCAAAGGAAAATGCTACAGGTAAAAAAATATTTGCATGTTAACATTAGAACAAATACCATAGTATAACTATATTGCTTCTATTTATTTATGCAGTAAACAGGCAAAAAAAATCTGAATATGGGAGATAAATATTTGAATACTCTGTAAACGATATTCATACTAGAAACAAATTTATTACAAACCTTAATTGGAACTGTAATGCTCAAAATTATCACTGAAACCACAAAAATCCATTTCAGCCTCATCCCAAAAAGCTAGACATTATTTGAAATGGGACTAGTTGATTCTTAGCAGTACAACTTCTAATCTATCTCTTGAAGGTACTTCCACCATACCCTAAGCAGTTGAGAGTTAAACCAGATTGTACTTGTGATTTTTTTATCTATAAAATACCCTGCTATAGGTACACTATTTTTCTAGACTTCACAAAAAAGAATGCAAGCAAAGAAAAGTAAAATACTTTGTTAACCGTGTATGAGAAGAAAGTCTAAAGCCCTAAACCTAGGGCTTCCTAATTCCACAGCTTCCACAGAACCCCTCCTACCATAGGAAATTCTCTTTCTGTGATCATTTAGTCCTCCAAATCTGCTAATAACTCAAACAAAGTTGCTAGTTTAGGACTAGGACTCTTAATTATTGTTTTTATTGCTTTGGGACTGCTTCATGACCTTCATTGAAGAAAAGAAGTCCCCAGTGCTACCAATTTGGACTGGGATGACACAGAAATAAAAAAAAAAAAAAAAGTAATTTCCAGTCTACTCAGCAGTATCATCTATTGACTAATTTCTTTATTCAAATCTTCTTGCATTACTTTACCAATAGCAACATTTTTTTTGGTGTACAGGGAAGAATAAACAACCTAAATAAAATCAACAGTAGTATTACAATTACTAATTTCCCATAGGTTTAAATTAATTATTCATAAAAATGATAATGCATTTACATCTGTGTAACTACAGTCAGAAACTGGTTTCTACTTTTGACATTTTTTATCATTAATCTTCGCTTTAAATCTTTACCTGCTGTTATTTTGCCAAGCAACGTTACCTAATGGACCAATATTGCAGGAAACAAAAAAAAAAGGGGAGGAGAAGATGTGAAAACACCTTTTGAAAATCTGCTTGCTTGCTTTCATATCCGGGTGTTCTTTTGTAGAAACAACACCCAACCATAGCACACACACATGGTGGTCATAATGTCAGAAAGCAGGAAAGCCTCAGAGTCCAGAGAAAGAGGAAGAGGAGATTTTTGACTGAGAGGTTTTGCTTCTCCCATAGTGCTCATTCACCTTTGTCTGTATTACCTTGGTATGTTGACATTTGTCAATATAACAGATAAAGAGTTGCAAATTGCTTCAAGTGTTATTTACTCTGAGCAGCTCTTGCCTTTTGCTGGTAACATTTACCGGAGTTTGTTTAACAGCAGGCTCCAAGTCACTGAAATTAGAGCTGCAACTACAACAGCCAGCTTTTGGCTTCTAGCTAATACTCTATGAAAAAAAAAACATTCTTGATTACAATGTTCAGTTCATTTTCCATTTTTATGCCCTTCTGGATATTTCTAAGAAATATATCTGGTGACAACTGGCCACACACATCTAATGTTAAAATTTTTACTTAGAAATCTATTACCATTAGACCACTCAAATACTTTTCTCCTCATCAGTTTTCTAGCTACTGAACTTCAGAACTCCTCTAGCTAGTCTTACTTCTTATGTCCAGCTTCCTGCTTGTTCCGCTAGTGAGGTGGGAAACTACTTTACACATAATTTATCTTTTTGAACTAACCAAAATTTGTATCTTTTAAGGCATCCAATTCTAAATGTCCAGCCATGCCCAATAAAGGGACTTCATAGGCATTTGGAAGCATTCACATTATTGTATTAGGATCCTGAGTCAAAGAGCTCCATAATGGTAGGTGAGGCTTTTCTCTACAGATTTTATAATTACAGAGTAAGGATACAGTATTAACATGAAGATTTATGTTTTAATGTTTTGCTTCTAACTGCTGCTAGCTATTCTAGGACTTGCCAAGATAAGAGTTTGTGTAGGCCCTCTGAAATAACCTTGTATCATGGAAAACAATGTTGAAATATAATACAGTACGAGTAAGGTAGTCTCAGTACTTGCAGAGATATTGAATGCTTTATCTCTGTTTATTGACTTTAATTAAAGGGTAATATTTTTTTTGTAATTAAGCTTCTTAAACTTGGCGCTATCTTCCTAAACGTTGTATCCCAGTGTCACCGTGAGGGATCTCCACCAAGGCAGGCGCGCTTCTCCCGTCACAGCTTTGGGTCAGAGCGCTCCCTCACAGGCCACAGCGGCTGGGGACGCGGCCCGGGACTGCCGCCCAGCCCACCCGTGACGGGCTCGGTCGCACTGGCGGTGCCCGGTCTTCTCCCGCCAACCCCCAGGGCTGCGGCTCAGCGATGAGCCCGGTGGGTTCGCCCCGCTCGGGGTCGCCTCCAGTCCCCACCTCGCTCCCCACGGCAATACTGAAAACCACTTATTGCACCAACGGGACAGCCCCACCGACGGGGTGGCGAGCCCACCCCCGTGGAACCCCCATTCGCCTTCAAGAGGTGGCATCAGCAGGGTGATAGGGGAAGTTACAAACCTCGCCTGCGTGGGGGCGCCTGCGCCTTTAAGAGCGCGAGCCGCTCGCGCCCCACGTGCGCGGTCAGCTGATGGCGGCGGCGCGCGGCGGTGCAGGCGCTGCCGCTCGGGGTTGGCTGCGCCGCGGCCTCTCTCCCCTAACCCCGCCCGCCCCTCCCTGCCCCGCCCCTCCCTGCCCCGCCCCTCCCTGCCCCGCCCCTCCCCGCCCCCCCATCGGCGCGGGCAGGGCCGCTGCGGCGCTGCGCTGAGCGCTGAGAGCGGCGCGGCGAGAGCGGCGGCGGCTCTGACAGCGCCGCCGGGGCAGCCCCGAACCCTCCGCTGGCCCTCGGGGCGGCGGCAAGAGCCTCCCTCAGCCCTTCACCTTGCGGCAGCGGGAAGCGCCGCTCCCGGTGGCGGCGGGGGCTCCCGGCAGCCCCGCGCCGCTGTCAGCCGGGCGGGCGCCCGCGGCCCCGGCACCTCCTCGGCAGCGGCGCCCGGCGCCTCCCGGCACATGGATTACCTGGTAGGTCCTGGGTAGGAGCGGCCCGAGACCAGCGCCGGCCCCTCGCACCGAGCGCGGCCAACGCGGGGAGCGGGGCGGGAGGGGCAGGTGGGGCGGAGGCTGCGGGGCCTTGGGGGCTGCAGGGGGGTCCCGCGGGCCTGGGGGCTGCAGGGGGGCCCGCGGGGCTGCCTTCCCCCGTCCAGCGAGGCTGCTCAAGGGCGGTGAAGCGGCGGGATCCGCTAGAGCGTGCGGCTGCCCCACACTCATTTGGCCACTATTACGTTGCTAAAGCCATGACCCGGGTCACTGTTTTTTTCCTAAATGCCTGAGCTTAGGGTACGCTTGAATGAACTAAATTATTACCCTGGGCAGGATCAGCCTTGCACCCGGGCAGCTGGTATTCCGAGGTAGTGTTTATTGCTCTTTAATGAATATTGGCTTTATTCGCCTGCAGGAGATAGTATCACAGGCAGCACTTGAGACTGGGGTCGTGGCTGGTGTGCTGTACCCCAGTACAGCACTGGGCAGGTCACCATGTCTTGTGGCTGGGGAGCCAGCTGGTGACCTCAAGTAGGGTACCTGCCGACCTGGTCTGTCAGCATAACAGTGGGAGAGCGTGCTGGGCCCATCCCATCACTCAAATTCTGCTCCTTTGAGCCCACTTCTTTCCTGTGAAGCTGCCAAGAGGCAGCTGGGGCGAAGAGGAGTAGGGCTTTTCTGGCCATCTCTGTTCTATGTTGGTGTCTGCTGCAACCGGTTGGTAAGCATTTGGAGCCAGAAACCTGGCTGGTGTTTCCGTGTGAGGTGGTTGTAGTGTAGGCTTTCAAGAGAGGTTCATCCCCAGTCAACAGAATCTCTGCAGACACTCTTTTTAGTGATCTGATTTGAAGATTTGCTCTATTAAGATGAAAGCTGCACACAGTTGCTGGCTTCCCCTTCTTTGATGATGTCATCAGTTAAACCAGAAGTATATTAGAAATTTATTTTGTTATTTTTGTATCTGTGTAGCTTCGACTTATTTTGAGTTATTAATCTTTATACCAAAAAAATGTGGTTTAGGCTTTCCTTTCTGAATTTGAATAACAGAAAGAGAACAGAAGGTGAGTCCTGTGTAGTAGGTAGACTTCTCTTTAAGAACTTAGTTAATGAAATACTACTAATAAACTTGCTATGTGTCAAGTGCAGCCTAGTGACTCCTTGAGAGCCTGGAGCTGTTTCTTAGAATTATTTATTTTTTTTTTACTTTATAAACTTATATCCAGATGAAACTGGCTGTCCAGTGCTCTTTGAAATGTTCACATTAACCTTTGTGACTGGTACAGGCTGTTATGTGGAAGGCCATCCACTCAGAGAACAAAAAATTTAATAAGCCTTGGAAACTGAGAGCATGTTTTTGTGTTGATTAAAGGGGAGATAGGATTAAGTAGCTGAACCTTTTTTTCTAAGTTTTTGTCTGCTGTTGATTGTTTTCCTCTTTTCTGTTGTGTGTCCTTCTTTAGTGCCATCTTTGAAAAAAGTGAATTTTCTGAATAATGGTGTCCTGACTGTTCATGCAATTTTTGCGTAATGTTTCTGTTGTATCAGGGATTGGCTCTGAAGACGGCCTTTTCAAGGTCTGTCGCAGTGCGTGTTGTAGAGCCATATGAAACATGAAGGATTCTTTGACGTAGAAGTTGTTACAGACCAGCCAGGTTGTTTTTTATGGATGGTGAAAGCCAGGGGTTGAGGATAACAGTTTGAACAGAATGCTGGTCTGCTGATGCTCTGGGACAGGCAAAGATGTCTTCATCTGTCACCAATCAGTGATTGTTGCTGGGGCTACTTCTTATACAATAGGAGCCTTTTCATCTTTGGAATACTTGCTACAAATTGCATCAACTCTTCTGAACCAGAAAAGAAAAGATAGGAAAGTTTTAATTTTTTTTTGAATGTGTGTCATTTGGGAAGGAAACAAACTATGTTTGGCAGTTCAAATATTTTCTCCTGCATTTTTCCAGTCCTCATCCTCACCAAATACAGGAGATTGGTCCTTCTTTGCCTTTCTTTGTTAATGATGAAGAGAAGGGTGGTTCTTGGTAATGATGGTAGTGGGTTCAAGCACCTTGGAAAGTCTGCTCTGACAAAAAGAATTGTTAGTGGTGAGTTTAACACCTACTTTTCTACAACCCACTTTCAGCCTGGAGGACCAAGCTGTTGCCACAGTCTGCCCTAGCCTAACGATGGGCCTACTCTGTATTTGTGCAAGACATGCAGTTGTAGTATGAATACTAACCTATAGATGTAGAACAAACACCTTGTTATTTTCATAAGAACAGTAGAAAAAGCTGTTCACTCATTCTCATGTTGGGTACCTGTGTTGCAGCCTGCAGGTGGTGAGGTTTTCTCCTCTGCCTTTAGTGTGAAGCAGACAGCAGGGCAAAAGATGCACTTAGTTCTGGCTGCAGTGTTCCCTTGTCAGAGCATAACACAAAGTTTTGGTTTGCAGTGAAGCTGAATCAGGGAATTCAGTGGAAGTAGGCTAGGATAACTGAAGTCAGGTTTGCTATGCGTGGACTCAGGAGTCTTTCCCTCTTCATGAGAAATCTGTCCTCAGCTAGCCTTCTCAGACCTGAATGCAAAGATTCTTTTCATAATTTTTCCTGAATAGAGCCTAGAGTGATGGAGAATTTTTTATCCTTTAAGGAACTGATCCCAAGAAATAATGAACGTCTGCAGCATCAGCAGGTTATTGCCAATGTTCAAAACCTGATCCAAACCAGGTCAGTTGGAGTCAGCTTGGACTATGGCCCCAAAGCTTGTATGGGTAAATGTCTAGAACCTGTGTACGACTCTCTTACTTAACAGTGTAATCGTTGATTTATGGCTAATGCCATGTGATAAAACACTGGTATTAGGAGAGTATCTTCTGTGGTGCACTAGTCTGGTTTTGCATTGTAACAGAAGAGCAGCACTTACCTCTGTATAGGTAATAGCTAGAGGAGGCTCTTGAGCCTGGTGCCTGTTTTAATTTTGTATTGACTGGTATGGGGTTTGTGGTGTCTTTTATGCTTTTTTGTGTTTTTTTCTTTTTTTTTGTCATGATAGTTAAACTAGATTCTAGGAAAGAATCCATCTGCTTTCATTTAGAGGCACCTTTTACATTCTCATCTGTTGAATTTAACTCCTTTAGAAAGCATTGTGAAAACAGTTACATCACTATGTAAGTTTTTGTGTATCTGCAGCTGCCTTCTGCTTCGTTCTGAATACATTGTGTCTGGAAGGATTATACTGCATGCATAAAACTTGTGTTGGCTGGCATATGTTCAGTAGGCTATGCTTAGTTTAGGAAATTACAGCATGATGCATCTTGTGAAAAGCATGGTGTGTTACCAGTCTTACAATTTTTGCTTGGAGAACTTGTGGAGAAACAATAGCAATGCTTCATTTTTTCATATGTGGTACTTTTAATCCAAATTTTAAGCTGCTGATTAGACTTTCACAGTATACTTCATTAGTGGCAGTCCTCTGTGCTAGATAAGGATCTTACACTAAACGGTTGCATGTATCAGCCTGATACACGTAGAGGTTTTAAAAGCTACTGTAGAGGATGATGTGACTTCACAAAAAATGAAGAGGTCTTATGTGGCCCTCAGAGTTCGTAAAATAAGTTTGATACCCTCTTTAATTTGGTAAAATAAATTTGTTTAACATTTTAATATTATAGCTTATCCTTAAATTATACCCTGTATTGTGTAATATCTTAGTTGTATGTAAGGCAAGTAATAAAGACTATATTCTTACTTGAAACGAAGGATAACACTTCCTGTGTGAACCACCATGTTAGCTTTAGTGATTTTTTTCCTATTTTTTTTGTTTAAAAGTTAAGCGTTGCAAAGTCGAGAGAGTGCACCCTCTTAGTGTGATAGAATCCTTATTGCTTTGTTTAGATGTTTAATAAATTTAACTTATTTTCAAGTTTTAGATGGATAGGCCTTGAAGTGAATTCAGAGTTTCTTGGTTTATGAACCTGAAGTTCTGGATGGTTAGTCTTCAGGCACAGTCTTTCTTGACTGGGGAAAGCCACATATACCAAGCTCTGGTGTTCTTAAAAACATGAAGTAATGTTAAAAGAAAAAAAATGTTTCTGAGAACCTTTTCTTGTTTGGGCAGCTAACCTTTAAGATGTTCCCTTTTATTAAGTTGGACGCTTTAGTTCGATTGGGCAGGTTTGATTTAGAAAGTGGTAATACATGACAGAACGTAATCGATAGTCTGATCTACTTACTTCATATCCTATCTTTCCATTCTGTTGCGCATTTCACTGTTTGATAGCTGTAGGCCATAGAAAACATTTTTTCTTGTACTGCAAATTGCATGAGCGAGGCAACTCTTTGAAACTTTGTAAACCAGTAGCTGCTGCTCCTTGAATGCAGAAAGGTGGGGCGAGGTCTGTACTAGGAACCCTGGCTTTTTCCTCTGAGGCACCTGTGGGTTTTTGATGCATCACTTTCAACCTGAGCAACAGAGGTCTGTGTAGCCTTGGCCTCTAACTGTAAAACATGTCTCTCATCATATGGATTTTGTCTTTCGTAAACCAACTATAAGGGTTATTGGGACTGTCTGTTGACTTATCTGTCAGCTATAATATCCTTGAAATTTTGCATCATCCATAGAGCACAGTGGTTTGTATCTTAAGATACTACCGCTCCTTCAGTTTGGGAAGCTGATTGAGGATAAGGAGTCTAACAGTTGTTTCAAAATAAAGATTTAGCTAAATGCAGGAAAGAAAGCAACTAACTGGTATAAGGCCAGCTAGCATAGAGAGTATGTGTAACTGCATTAGTGTTTGGATCAGATGAATCTTTGAAGTGAATCTTAGTCACCATTAGTTACTGTACGTAGGTTTGCGTTGCAAAGTGGGCATGGACCACATGAAATTAGAATCATAGAATGGTTTGGGTTGGAAGGGACCTTAAAGATCATCCAATTCCCCAGACATAGGTAGGGACACCTTTCACTAGATCAGGTTGCACAAAGCCCATCCAGCCTGGTCTTGAATACTTCCAGGGATGAGGCATCCACGACTTCACTGGGCAACCTTGTTTCAGTGCCTCACTACCTTCACAGTAAAGAATTTCTTCCTAATGTCTAATCTAAATCAGCTTAAAATCATTACTCTTCATCCTGTCACAGTACTCAGTGATAAAGCCCCCCCTCCCCCCCCCCCCGCTTTTCTTTAGGCTCCCTTTTAGTACTGGAAGGATACGTTAATACACTTGATGTTTTTCACAATATCACAGTATCATAAGGTTGGAAAGGACCTCTGAGATCATCAAGTCCAACGTATAACCCAGATAAAATCAGATTGGGAGATGCACTCAGCTAATAGGTTTCAATCCTGCAAGACCAGATCAGAACTACTCTGAAGTAAAATGCCTGAAATATATGGTATAAATACTTGCTCTTCAGCACCAGCTCTTGCTATGCTGCACTACTTGCTATTATATACATGGCCATAGTAATTTAATCTAGAACTGCGAGTGCTGCTGCTTCTGATTGCTTTCTGCACCAGCATAGCAATGTAGGAAGAAACCCAAACTAAATTTTTGACTCTCTCATCCAAAGATATTTTTGTGGCTAAGTTCCTGTTGGTATTTCAGCTCTATGGAGCATAAAAGGAAAACCTAAATCAACTGGGAGTGGCAAATGGAATTTCTTCTGGGGGACAGCCTTCCCTGAATGAACTTGCTTCTGTTAAGTAAGTTTGGGAGTTCAAGAACCTGATCTAGCTGAAGACCTGGAATAGCGGTACTCTGAAAAACAGTTAATTCCTCCGTGGTGGAATCTACCTAGCCAGTATTGCAAACAGTTTTTTTGCTGAATGAATACTGTAATCAGCCATACAGAAAGTGCAATAGAAATACTGGTGACTTAACTTACTGGAAGTTACCTGGATCAACATAGATCAGTGAGCCAAAGTGTAGAATTCTTCTGCAGAAGATAAAAGTCAAATGCTGTATTTTCACATCCTGAAATAAGAAGCATTATTGAATTCCCGAGGTAAACTTTTGATTCAAAGGTGGCTGTTTCAAACAGTGGAACTTTGATACAGCTTCCTTGGGAACACAAAGGAATGCCTTAATATGATTGTAATTTTCAGCACACGATTCTGTGAAGTCACAGGAGTATTGCGCTGCCAGGAACTTCATTCTCTTCAGATACATACCCTTAAGAAACAAGTGAATTAGCACTTTTGAAATTACAAAATGCCTATTCTGTGATGAGGATTGCATTAGAGTAGTAGATGTTATTCCATCAAAAAATCTGTCCCGGTTTCTGAAAATGTACTAGTTTTGTGTTTATTACAAGTAGCTCTAGTGTCCTTGTGAATTACTCACAGGTTCAATGTGTTGGGTCCCTTGTTGCTCTGCAGCGTGCTGCTCCTGAATTCTTCAGTCAGACCTCCAAGCCTGAGGCAATATAGTAATGAATTTCACAATTGTTATAAATGCAAGCTTTTAATAAGTGAGAAAGTTTGCTTTTATTAAGGACAGAATATTCTTCCTAATAGCCCATATCGGTAACCATTTTTGGCTCATTGTCAGTATCATCAGCTCATGTCTTTTAATACTGCCAGCTTGTGATGTTTATTCTCTTAAAATTAGTTCCGAAGTTTTGTTGTTATGTAAGGATATCAGCTTTCCGTTAATAAAAAATAATTTTTAGTTTCAAACTTAAAAGAACAAATGTGGGCCCAAACAGCTGTAAAATTCTAAGGAAGAAACCTGTACCAGCAGTGTTTTGGCCCATGATACTCCCAAGAGCCAGTAGAAACTGTTGATATGTATGAAATGAGGTTGCAGATTTGTTTGTTTTTCTTATTATGACTTGGACCTTCTGGATGGAGGAAGCATGAGTTTTCTATGTTTTTATTAACTTTTACAGCAACTACTGCCTAGTCTTCCTTTATGTGATTTCTTCTCCAATAGACATGAAAAACTTCAAAGCAATAAAAAAGTAATCATTCTGTAAAATGTCAATAGTAGATTTATTAAATAAACATTGATAGTTCTGCTCTACCAGTGAGTAAAATGTAGAAAAGAATGCAGAGATTACAAAGGAGTTTCGTGTTTGTGTGTGTATGCTTTGGGTGGGCTGATACGGCAACAAATATTAAGAATTGTATTGAACCTGAGGAAAAAAAATCTTAGTGCCCCTTTTGATATTGGCAATAAAATAGCAGTTGAAATTCAGTGTTGATATATGTGAAGTTATTTATATGTTTATAGTAGAAGTCACATGACAGTACAGATGAATGGATGGGCCCTAAGATACTGTTAGTGCTCAGGAAAGGAAAAGAGGATACTTCTTTAAAATGTCATCTCAACGCAGACATCTGTTAGCAAGTTTAGAGTATGAAGAAGGAAAAAGAAAGAAAATCTCATTTTTCACACTCCTTAAACGCAAGGTTTGCTATTGTCTTAAATGCTACATTTCTGGTTACATCATCTCAGAAAGACTACTGTAAAACCAAAGAAGATTCAGAGAAGGATGACAGGGTAATTGAAAGAAAACAAATGTCTCCATACAAGGAGGGATTAAATAGTTATAGCTCTTCAGTCTGCAAAGAGAATTGAATGGCAAGGGAATTGAACATTATAGAAGTTTTTGAAATCATAAAGAAATGGCACTTGAGCAATAAGTCATTTCTCCCAATAGAAGAACTTGATGACAGTTATAATCCAGGAGCAGCTTTTTTGTCACAGATAGAGCTGAGTCACTTGTGCAGTAAGATTAGGGAGTAGACTGTGAAATTGTAGAGTTTCTTGGAAGACAGATCCATTGTGGGGCTTGGGTTATTCAACATGAAGTTTAGAGGTGATGGTAGGCTTGTGGAGATCCTGAAGCTGTGATTACTGGAGCCCGAGGATGTGTCCATGAGGTACAATTCCCTGTGTGTCTTGGTGCTTATGCCGAGTGGTAAAAACCTCCATCACCCTTCATTAAGGGTACAGCTAGATCTAGTTGCAGAATAGGTAACTGTGGTTAGAAAATGCAGATATTCTGGATGGCATCCAGGAGTGCTTCCCAGTGTAAGCAGAATTATATTGACTGGATAGAACGTGATACTTTTTAATTCAAAGGGATTTGTGAAGATAATTCATCTGCTCAAGGCACATGTAGCTAAAGAGCTCCCTCTGCTTGGAGGTGCTCCCTTGGCATATGAGCAGAGGCTGTTTACCTTCCAGCATTTGCATCCTAACCAATTTATGACTTCATATGCAAGGTTCACGACACTGAGTGACCCTGAAACTGAATTGACAGCTTGAGTGGAATCTGGAGTGATGATGCACTCTACAGTAAGTGATCTGTTCTCTCAGTGCTTTATTCTTGCTTAGAAACTTGTGTAATTTCAAGTTTTAGTGAGAATGGAAAAAGGTTGAGAATTCTTGAGAAAGTCTGTGCTGTTCTTGCAGCTATTCATTTTGTGTTGGCTAATCTGCGTCTTTCACTGCCTGAACCGTTGCAGTCCTGGAAGCAGTCCTGGAAAACTGTTGTAGTGAGAATATTGCCAAAAAGAGAGGAGAGCATTGTTCTCTGGTGCATCCACTTGGTTACTTTATATGATGACAAGAGAGTTCCTGGATGCAGTCTTAATTCCTGTTCACATATCATTGCCTTTCCATCAGCGTTTCTTCTAGTCTCTAAACTAAGGTTTATTTTTGTAACAATTATGAACAAGCAGGTTAGTATTTAAAAAAATCTAATTAGTCAGCATTAAAAGAATATGAAAATATGTCTTTATCTCAGAGAACTATTCTGAAAAATAAATTGGGAGTTCAAATTAGAAGGGTTATTAACGGAATATGCTAGAGGGTTTTGACTTCTTCTGCAGAAAAAGAAGCCTTAGAATTACTACTTTGGGTTCGGTACACAAGCTTAGCAAAAGGAGGTCAAAGCTCCTGCCGCCTGTATTGTAGTGTAGTTGTGTGTACTTTAGGGTACCTACCCATCTGTCAGGCTCCATATATCGTTAAAATCTGCATAATGTTTACACTTGTATTGCTAATTTTCACATTTCTTATACACTGAAAAAGGTGCAGGTAGGAATGGGGCAGAAAAGTGTTTTGCCTGGAAGGTCCAGTAATCTCAAGTGGTTACTGGCATGGACCACATTTTTTATAAATGGGCAGGAAGACACCACAATTGTATTTTACTAAAACAACTTATCTCTGTAAAGAAACCAACAACTTCCTTTTCTCAAATTGCTTTTTGATTTTGTGATCTTGGAACTATACTTAGTGCAGTAATTTATTTAGGTTTGTGGCAAAGCAAGCTGAGGTCAAGGTGAGTACTTCTGGTTGTCAGAAATTGAGGATAGGATCTCCTGCAGTTCTGTCAGGTGTTGAACGTTTTGTGTCTTTTCCCAGAAGCTGATCCCTCCCCACCTTTTGCCTATGAAGTTTTTTGAAACTAGGGCTTTCAACTCTGTGATTGCAGTTTTAAGTGATCAGTTGTAGAACATGCTTTAATCTCTTCAAAATTTGCTTTCTTGTAACTATTATGGGCAGGAATTTCATATTGTAGCTGCTGAAGATATAGCTATTAAAACAATGAATTTGTGCAGTTGCAGACCAATATGTGCCAATGTCAGAGCTGTAGTGCGGTTTTTTGGTTTTTTTTTTTTTTTTTTTATGCCAAATACTGAAATTACTTTGCTCTGATATTTGTACTGATAGCTGAATGCTTGAAAAAATAGACCAAATGGTTGTTGCGAATTAAAAGTTGCAGAGCTGCAGGTAGGCTCTTTAGTCATTATGAGCAATCATGCTTTTTTATGACATATGATTAAAATAAGTTTTTAGCAAAAATATATCTTAGCTATGAGTTTAGTTTAGTTTTTCCAGCTGGAGAAATTATTTAATGTTTGAGGTGACCCTTTGTGCAAGCAGAAGGATGCATATAGGCAGAGATGCATGCATATGTTTGATGCATTTGACCTGACAATTCCATATCCCACTTTAGATGTGTTAAATAACTTATGTTAAAAGTAGCTTATGTTAAGAGTAAGTCTTTGTAGCATTGTATCAAAGAAGATATCTTTCTTTTGTAATATTTGTAGGTGTATTTTTACATTATTTTTTCTTTTATTTTCATGCTTACCATGTAAAATCCTTTCAGAAAACAGCAATAAACTGTAAGTAAATTAAATACAAATTCTTCAGCAGTTGCTTTGTTGTCCAATTGTATGGTCAAAAATGAATTGCAAAACCAAAGTAATGAAAGATGACAAGTATCAAGAATAAATTTCCCATTGTAGCAGCAAGTTATCGCATGTTGTAATTCAGTGATCAGAGCAGAATTCTGTAGGATAGTAAACGTCTAATAGAACCTCTAATTGTTTAAATCAATTTCTGACACTTTTTTGGTAACTAAATGGAAATAATATTGGGGAAATGTCAATTTTTGTTTTGGAGGAGGGGTGAATGTAGGAGAGAAGCTTATAAGAGCGTTGGAATTAATGAATGTTTTTAGTCCTGTAGACCACAGATCATAAGCATTGTTTTGGAGGCTTGGGAAGGCATTATCTTAATATTTCATATGGAAGCACATTCAGTGTCACTGTATGTGACAATAAGAAGGGGAGATAATTTTAGAATTCATGCCTTGTAATAGCTTGTTGATATCAAAACATTAACAGTAGCAAACTCAGCAACAGATGTGTAAGGTAGCACAGACATAGCATGCTTTATGCTACTGAAGTAAGAATCCACAGGCACTTGCTGGGGAATTTGAACTGTGGTTTAGTTAACCCATAAATCTGTAACCTGAAAGTACCGAGCAAAAATTATAAAAGGAAAACAATTTATAATGCTATGCTTGTCTAGAGTGGAGGTGAACTATATGTACATTAAAATACTAATGGTTTGCTGTTGCTCTGTATTTACTTCGTTTGCAACCTGAAATAATCTTTTACTTTATAGACAAAGTTGTGTCTGCTATCAACAATGTTACAATACTGAAAATACAAATCACTGTATCACCTTAAGTAGGACCTTAAACTACAGCAGACTCATGTTAAACATTAGGAAACTTTCTAGTAGAGAGGGTAATGAAACACTGGACTTGATTGCTTGGGGAAGTAATCCATCCCTGGAACCTATGAGACAAAGTCTGCAAATACCATCAGGTGGGGTATGGTTTATAACCCCACCCCACCACTTTGTCTGGTGTAGGATTTCTCAGAGTTAGTTCTGTTCTTTTTTTCTGTGCCTTTTTTAATGTGGGAAACTCAGACCACAAGTTGTAGAACTGGATGTTTGTTCTGAAAGCTGGGGGGGGAAATATCCTGGGAATAGAAATGGTGTTTTGAATCAGCCTTTCCTTGTCAGTAATAATTTTCTAGGTAGCTTCCATTAAGAAGATCTACCCTGCTGTTGAGATTTGCTTTCAGGTTTTTGTGCTGCACTGTTTGACTTTCAGACAGTTCATATGGTTTGTTTAAAATGTAAATTTAACACAACGAAAGAATGTGTAGCAACATTTTTCTTTTATTACTTATAATTCATAATGGCTGCTCCTTTTTTTAATCACAATTCTAACTAAATGAGTAATTTAATTGCAGGATGTTTGGAGCAGTTGTTAGAAAGAAGAGGCTGAAAAAAATGTTTTCACTGATACTGTTTGAGGTCTGTAGCATCCAGCACTTCACCTTCAATGTCATAAAGTACATGCAGATGATGTGCAGTCTTGTTAAACATATAGTAAAAAAGGTTCCATTTTACTGCTTTAATTTTGCCTACAGTGACTTCTCACATACGTTACTAAAAGTAATTTCTCAATTACTCTTCTGAAGAAATCACGATAAGCCTGGATTATTGTAACTGACTGTGTATTGAAAATGAAAAACCTACAATAGATTTCATTCTGGTGTTGGTGAGTTGCTTTTATTTTCTGGCTTCGTTATGCTATTTAAAGAAGGTGTTTTCATCTGTTTCATCAGAAATTCATAGTCCATCCTCAGCCTCTCTGAGTGAGTGCAGAAGACAGAATTGTGGCATCACAGCAGATTGGAAGTTGAGCGAGTTGAGGGTAAAAACTTTTAATATGATTGTTCACATATGTAAAAGCAGATCAAATCAATATTCAAGACGCTAGGGTTCTATTTTGAACTTAATTTCAGCAGACTAAAGGAGAATGACTTCAGAAATGTGGGAACATTAAATTCTATGCATTATTTTGGTATATAGAGGAACAGAATTTGAATGATGATACAGGGAGAGATGAACTGTAATATTTAAATGTGGAAGCTCTTCACAGTACACTAAGAAGCCAAAAAAGCACATTACTCTATTAAAATGTATCTTGCAAGTTGTTTTTGTACCAAAGCAGATAAAAATAAATGGGACTGAAAGCTTGCATGCATAATGTTAATATGTGCAGGCATTTTAGGGAGCATTAGGCAATTTAAAGCCTATACTGAAATACTGAATTAGTAAGTGTAATGGTGTTGCCACCTGCTTCTGTATGAAAGGTAGTAAGTATCTGCATAATCTGAATTTATATGGCATTATTCAGTGCTTGTTTAATACAGCCTTACAGATGAAAGATAAAGCAATTTAGTATCAGGTGTTTCAGGGGAGAGGGGAGAGATGGGAAGAAAACTAATTTTTAATAAATAGCATTCTTTGTAATGTCTTTATTTTAATTTCTTTAGACTATGTCTGAATGTATCCAGCTCTCATTTGCTGTTTGTAGAATTGGCATTTACACGGTAAGGCATGTTCTAACTAACTAATTTTTGTTAGTATTAATGCCATTTGAGTGAAAAGTTACTTTTTTGGGGATCAGGATTAAATAATGGTGTTAGCAAAAGGGACTTGTCATATTAGTTTACATAAACAGAGTGCAGCATGGCTTTGTCCTGTCAAAGATTTACTGATACCAGGACAGAAAACTGTTCTTCACTTTAATTAAAAAGGAAAGATTATTTCAGCTGACCTGTAAAGGTGTAAGACAATTTGGAATTCATGTGTATCGGTTGCTGAGAATTCTGGCCTAATGTTTTTGGTGTAGGGTTTGTATACATTTGTTTTAAAATATCCTTGATGTTTGAATAATGTCACAAATAATATTAGCTAAATGCAGATATTTTTGTAAGCTGTCTAGGGTGCCTTAGTATTTCTAAATGCTGTTAAACTTCACAAACCTTAACTAAGTTATGTGAAAGAAACATGAGGTTTTCTTAAAACACATGTCCTGAATATGCTAAGTTTTGGGGTTTTTTTCACCTCCTGGTTGTTCCAATTAAGGATGAGAAGAAGTGAATGAATGGGATTTCCTAGAAATTCGTTGTGTAAGCTGTATTTGAGCAACAATATCTTATACATTGTGTAAGCAAACTTTACACGCACTTCCAATGTCAGACCTTTGGAATGGGAGAGCTACTCTTACTGTTAATACTTGGCGCATACCACTTCCCATTGTATTAGGCTGTACAGTCAAAGTGCAGATGACTTGAACAACTGTGAGGAATATGTACAATCAGTAGGTCTTACTTGAAGACAGAATTACAAAATTGCTTTTATGCTTAGAATTTGGTTCCAGGTATGATATAATATCTTGAAGTATTTTTTTCCCGATGACATTTGCTTGCATTCTGTTTTCAGCATCTGAAAAACTGTTTTCTAAATGGTAAAACATAACAGATTGGGGCAGTATGATAAAATCCTCATGGAAGAAGCTGCTACTTGCAAAGTCAAAGGTATATTTTCCTTTAGTGTTTAAGTTCCTTAGGAAGACTTTCTCTCTCTAGATTCCTATGTGGTAAGAGGATGCTTATTTAGAAGGAACAGAGAAGGTGACAATATGCAGTTTTAATGAATGAAAGGTATGCAAATCATCTGCCAGCTCTTTAGAAGGCCATAGTAAGCTGTCCAAATGAATTTCAGAGGATGCCAAGTATAAATATACGTGTGTTGCAGGATTGGGTATAAGCAGGTATCATGTATAGCAAAATACACCCTCTAACAGTAATTAGTTCTGGTCTAGTTTAAAATAGGTAAGTGTGGTATGTATGCTGCAGTGCACTGCTGAGTTGTGGTAGCTGCAGTTGTAGTGATAGTTGGATAACTGGTACCTCACTCTGACATTTTGGGCAGCATAATTTCATCAAACATTTTAAATTACAAAATATATATAGGTAGCTTCATTTATGAAAATGCTGAGAGGAACTAGTTTCATCAGCTGCTAGTACTTGAGGGAAGAAAGGAGTAGGATGATGAGAATTCAGAGCACCCAGAGATGCACTGTTATGGCCACCGTGTATACAGAGGACACGTGTCCCACGTGACGTGCATTTGAAGAATAAAATGGGAGAATGCTAGGTGACAAGTGTACTTGCTTATATAGAAATACATGTCATTGGAAAGGCAAGTTACAGGTGATCTGACTGGAGAGTTTGGACAGCTTTGGTACCAGAGTAAAGGGAGAGGCTTCCTGAAGTCAGAGCTATGTGGAAATGCAGTGTTGCAATTCCTCCTGCTGCACTGTGCCCTGCTTATGCTCAGTTGTAACTTTGTCACTGGGTTTATTGCTCAGGTATGTGAGCAGTCTGACAGCTTGCAAGCATGGTGCTCCCTAGTGATGTGAAGAAGTAAAACTCCAATTCATATTTCCCATTTGATTAATTTCGTATATCTTGTATTGCATGCTTTGCAGATTTAATAGCTTTTTTTTGTTGTTCTCATTAATTGATTAATTTTTATCTAAAAGCTGAACAGTCTCTCAAATACCAGTCCTTACCAGCACCAGTTGTTCTGTTTGTACTGTATTGCTTGGGCACTTCCTAGTCCTTGTTGTACAGTGCCGCAAGTATCTTGCAAAGGCTCTTAGTCCTTTGGACTGCAGACATCTCAATTGTTAGCCTGTTATCAAGCTGCTTATCAGTAACACTCTTGATCACCCATTGCTCCAACTGTATTACTCTGTTAAATAGGCTTCCTGTTTTTCAGGCCTGTACAGATTATTAGATGGAGGAAGTGTTTATAGTGTTTATGTATTTATCCATGGTAAAAGGGCCTGTACTGCCTTCAGCTGCCATGATTAAGAGGATAAAGCTTCGTTGTCTTGGGCTAGGAAAAACATAGATCTTTGCAAGAGTGCAGAAAGAGATGTGATGTCCATTTTGGAGGACTAAACCAGATGAGATTACTTCGGAGTGTATACGCTTGAAAGGGGGAACAGAAAAGCCGACGTGGTTAATAAAAAACCTGTATGTATTTGTGACGTTCTGAAGCTGAAAGATGTGTATCCCAAAATGAAAACATTATCATGAGCTTAAATGAAAACTTTTGGGATTAAAAAAACAATCAACCAACTAACCAACCGAAATTGAAATGTTTCCTCTGCGTGTTTTACACAGCTAGTACCTTCTGGCAGACTTTCTAGTCTTCTCAGGTGCATGTTTCTGCTTTGTTCCACCATAGTAGTGTCTGAGTCAGATGAGACAGTTGGAGGTGTGGGAACAGGCAGATAAATTACTTCTTGAATCTGTGTGACTGTGGAGACTGTAAGCTTATGATAGGTCATACCAAAGATTATCATTATATTGTCATTAGCTGTCTTTCTGTTTCTCATTTAATTTTCTTAACTGGATACAAGTCCTAATAAAATAATGATGGAGAGTTCAATCTACTTGAACTTTAGAGGAGAAATAATCAAAATTTGTTGTCTTGTAAAGCAGTTTTTTATGATGGGATGTTTGACTTTGTAATAGGTGTTTAGGCCCTGCCTCAGAAACTATGTGCATAATTGTATGCCTACACATCTTATCTGGGAGGTTCTCTGATACTCTGTACCTTGAGACTTTTAAAATTCCCAACTGTTTGCATGTAATAGTAAGATTTTTTTTTTTTTAAGAGATAATAAGGTATTCTTTCCTGTCCCTGCCCCCTAAATGTGACTTCAGAAATAAGCAAAAAGTAATTTTCGTATTTCGTGTTGTTTTGGATAACAACAGAGACGAAAGCCTCTGCAGTGGTGAGAATCATACAGAAAAAAACAAGGAGACTTAGTGGAAATGTGGTCCTCTACTAGTACGGATTAGAAAGGAAAACACTGGAAGAGAATACTTTTCCTCCTGAGGAGATTTGCAAGTAACAGTTTTCCTTGATTGCAGAATACAGCATCTCTAGATGCCATTAGAAAACACTCATTTAAAAACAGAGTAATAAGCGTAACAAAAAGCCTTCCACAGAGCTTTCTGCTTCTCAGATACTGGGTATGGCAAAAGGGATGTGCTCCAGAAGCATTGTATCAATCTTGGCATCTTCTTCCTGAAAATGATAAGTAATGGATGTTTTAGTGTTAGTAGTGCATGGGCTAGAATTTTGTGCCATGAGATGTGGAAATAAATGATGCATTTATACAGCTGTGCTTATTATAGTTTATTTATGATAAGTGTGGTAAATGATGCAAATGTGCTTTTAGTACTCTGTTCTACTCTGGATTAACTTATTTTTCTTTGTTTAAAATGATAAATTCATGTCTTTAAATGGTTTGACTCAAAACATCTGGTGTGTTAAAGAATTTGTGTGACATTTGAACAAAACAGAACTAACATTTATTCATGAAGTGGTGGAGGAGAAGCTCTTAAGAGGAGAAAAACCAACTGAGGCAGTCATGGAATAGGAGGTAATCATGGTAGCTTTTTTTGAAAGGTTCAAGAGCCAGCTTGTAACTTTACAGTATGGAAAGCTTCCTGTGCGACTCTTCCGCTCTCTGACGTGGTTTCCCATTGGAAAATGTGAAGTTAAAGTAGTAACAGAGCTCATATAGCATATCCTGTCTACTCCTCCCTTTCCCATGTCGTGTCCTTGACATGAGCAGCAAAACAAAGGAAAAAAAGGGTAGCAGGAAAAATCCTTTTATGTGCTACCCTTTGGGAAATGCGGACAATTCCATTCACAGACAGTGTTGATAGTCTGTGGGTACACTGCTGTAAAGTTATGTTTTCAACTTTCAACCTTAAATAAATGTCCTTGCTGTCACCAGAGTCTTCACAGTGACTTGGGTTTGATGGGAGTGTGTCCACTTCATTGTTGCAAATCTGTAGTTGAGCTGCTTGAACGATGCTGGTTAGTGGTGTGGGTTGCTGTTTCTACTTTTCTGAAATAAAGAATTGTAACTTTTTTTTTAATGCGGAAAGTGAAAACAGGTGAAGTGGGACATCATCAAGGCTCTGAGGATCAGAACACAATTCCCTACTGTTACTCTCCAGAGTTCATTGGTTAAAGCTGACTGCCCTCGAATGGCTGAGCAGCCTCTCCTTGTGGCCAGAGCTCATGTTATCTGCTCAAAGAGCTCAGCAGCTTGGTCCAACCAGTGCTGCTGTGATAGCGTTACTTTCCTGAGCTGTTTCAGTGTGTGTACAGCCTTTACTTACAGCCTCTGACAACTAGTAATTTATTTCACGGGGAAAAGTAAGATTTGCCACATTAGCCTGTTACTCTTTGTTGGAATGAAATGTCTGTTTGATGAACTTGGAAGCTGGAACTGTCAGAAGCTTGTCTTAAACTAGGAACATTGTGAACTCGGGTTGTATTCCTTCTGTCTAGTCTCTGCTGTCGATAGCGCCTTTCTGCTCTCTAAAGCAGCAGTGTTGTTCCACAAACCATTGCCTTTAAATAGGACTAGGAAAAAACCCTAGATCTTTGTTACAACAGTCTCAAATCTTTTCTGTTCACATAAGCAGCCGTTCAGTGTGTATTTATCAAAGCTATGTGGTTAGTTATACAATACATAAACACTATTTTGCATCTTCCTTTTGGAAGTCAAGATTTCTGATCTTCAGCGTGGCTATCTTTCCGCAAAACAGTTGTGTAATATACTGGCAGAATGTCATGTTTTGCCTTGAGTGGCTGGTCCGCTTGAAAGATAAACTACTTCTGCAGGCTCAAGTTGATGCTGGGGATGATTGTGTGAGCATGGAATTTTCCTGATGGTCTCTGTTGAGTATCCTTTTTTTTGTGCAGCTTGTAGACTGGCCTCTTTAATTATGAAAGTAAAAGTAATAAATAATTCTTTGAAATTAATAATAGATTTAATTTTAAGTATATTGCAAAGTAAAAGTATTCAAAATCCTGACTGGCTCCTACGAAAAATATTATGTGCTTGAAATTTGATCTGCCTTGTGAGTGTGGACTCAGCAGCAGGGCATGTTGAAGTAGCAACTTCACAAATGCAGCAGTTAATTGTATAATTTGAATTATTGAGGGGAAAAAAGACTAAAAATGGCTCTTCAGTGAAATAATATTTTTTTTCCTTTCACATTCTATAGTCCAGAGGTTGAGACTGTGCATTGTCATGAGGTTTGCAAAAAATCAAGTTAATATGCAGATTCCTGGAGTCTGGCTGGACAATTCTAAATTGTGGTGAAAGGTTGCCCTATGACTATATGGAAAGTTGCATGCACTGCCTTGGGTGCATGCTTGCAATCATATTCTCTACTTTGTACAGTGAGTTACAAATTAAATCATCTCTGTGCAGTCTTGCAACTCTTCTACTTCCTTTGCAGCAGTTCTAGCTGAGTTCTAGCTACTACCAAGCTGAAGCTGAATACTCATAATCTCTGACCATTCTGTAGCAGTGTGTCAGTTACCTGGTTTGGAAAACATATGTAACTCACTCCTTGCCTCCTCAAAACTCCTGAACATCAGCCAGGTGTTGTAGTTGTCCATGTTGAAGTCTTTTTGGTTCAGCTCCTAACAGAATTACCTCAGCATAGTCTGCTAAATTTGTCACTGTCTTTTCTATCTCCTCCCACAGTTCAGTCATTATTTTATCTATTTTCTGCACTCCTGTCCTTTTCACTGGTACCTTAAGCATCATGTTTGTTTTCTTCACCTCTCTGATGTCATTCTACTTCATCCTGGTCTTCTCTGTTTGGTCAGACTTCTTGCCATTGACAAAAATAAGGCTTTTTTGTTCTGTACACCTCATTTCAGACTTGTATCTTAGTGCTGCTTTATTAATTTCGTCCAGCTTTAGCAGAGTGTTTTAATGTCTGGAATTGTTGGGGTGAGTGGTAAGGTGTGTGTGCAGATGGAACATTTTGAGGTAAATTCTATGCTAAATTATCTTTCTCTCAAGCTCCATTAATAACAGCATTTTTTTTAAGCACTGTTCACACTGCACTGTAGTCAGACAACATACATTTCAACTTACGGAAAGTGATTATTTGTTCCCTAATTTTAAAAATGCATGCATTTCCAAAACATGGGAAATTTTATTTCTTAACCACGCCTGTGTTGTGTTAGTGTTTTCTCGATGATCTGATTACTTAATTTTATTGTTGTCTTGCATTACATGGAAAACATTCCAGTGCAATTCTCTGGATTATGTACTCTTAAGTAATAACCATTCTGTGTGGGGTCATACCTAGATAACCATCAGAGGTTCATACTCCATTCAAATCCTATTGTAGTCTCCACTGTGACAAGCAAACTGCAGGCAGATAGGGAATGTATTAAACATAGCAGCGTGGAAACCTGTGCAAGTTCTGTGCCATGTTTATGTGTGGAAAACAAGGTGGAATTTGTTATGAAGTTTAATCTGTTTATTTAATTTAATAGACAAAAAATCACAGAATGAAGGAAAAGTGGAAAGAGCCTGTGGAGTAAAACTTGGCAAAGGCTTTTGATTATTGGTGTCAAGCTCTGTTTCAGATGCTCTTGCTTTGCTCTCTATAGGAATTGTGTGTCATTTTTTCCCCTGCTTGAATGTGTTGGTTATAAAAAAGGATGAATCCGCAAAGATAAAGGCTCAGAAGAGCAGATTAAGTTACGTTGTGGCATGTTAGAGGGAAGTAACTCTTGGTTTCAAGGGTTCTAAAATGCTTTTCACTATTAACATCTCACTTGACTTTGAACAAGAAAGTAACTCTAAAAGGAATGAAGTGCAGAAATGCTCTCCTTGACATACCAGATTAGAAAGCAAAGGCTGCAGAGGCTACAGTAGCATGAGAACCCAAATACCAGATCCTAGCCTTGCCGACAGGAGTGACATTGGTATCATAAAAGGGAGTCCTAAATACAGGTACCCAATGAATAAGAAGTTCAAAATTTATATGAAAAAGAAGAGTTGCTACTCTGGAATGAGCTACGCTGAGCCAGTGGAATTGTGAGGCTCTAAGTCTGTGATGATGAGCAAGAAACCCACAATAAAAAAACTGAGGTTTTAGGTGTGTGTTCTCCTGAACCTTGATTAATCTTAGGTAAGCTATCACACTCTAATAATAACCTAGTGGATCATAAATCAGCTTTAGATGGAGAATATGAATAAAGGTCTTAGTAAGTATGAAATCTGAATGTATTTGGAGATGCCTGTTAAACTCTTCTGCGTGATGATTTTATTATTCTGTCTGCCTGTATTCCTGAATCTTGAAGCTAGTAGCTCAACTTTAAAACTTCCTGATGAAGACAAAAGCTATATATGTATTTTTTTTTTTTTTTTCCCCAGGAGGGTAAACTGAAGTGTAAAATGCAAACAATTTACTGATATTCCACAATGAGTTCTAGACAAGATCTCGCGGTTTTGAATCATGGTGCATTGTGCAATTGGCATCTGGACATTTGAATTCTGACAGTAGCCTTCTGCTGTTTTTACTCTTGACATTAGAACATAACTAGAAAAAATATGTTGTAATTGAAAATTTGTGAATTTTAGCACAGGACTGAGAAAATATAGCCTTGTTTTGTGTGAGTTAGGGATTTGCCATTTCAGAATTCTGCAGTGTAGGAAACTTTCCCGAGGGACGAAGATGGCAGTACTTTGTTCTATCTCTTTAATAGTATTGCAAAGAATACTGTTTGGTTTCATGTCCTCTTTCTGACTTCTTTCAAGCTTTCTCTTCAAGTTTTCTTTAGGTAAGATATGCATGCCAGGTAAGTTGACATCTTTTTTTTTTTTTTTTTCTTGGCATCAGTTCTAATTAAATAACCAGTTCTTTTCCATAGATGCTAGCTGTGATATTGTGTATATTCAGGATTTTCTGGTTTCGATTGCCTGTTTCCTTCATCACCAGCACTTTTCTGATAAAAAAGAAATTGTGTTGTACTGCTGCAAGGAAGGTCTTCTGCTTATAAGAAGGAATAAGTAAATTTAAATGACTGGTGTTTGTTCAGATGTTTCTTACTACGTATGAAACAAAAAAAAGCCTTGCTACATTTGAAAGAGTAAACAAAGTACGTATTTCAAACCCATTAAGGTGACCACTTTTCTGCTTATTGTTTGAAAGTTTCTGTTTAGATTAATCTGCAGTCTAAAAGTTTCTCTTCTGTCCTGTTTATTTGCTTTGGAGTTAATCCAAAAGGCACTTACTTAAGTAATTTCTCATAGCTTTTAGAAATCCACATTCCAGTGGAACAAAAATATTAATATGTTTATATTAATTTGGGTATATAACTCATAATAAAATCTGTATCTTGTCCATCTGATTTATGTTTGTGTAATAAATTAAGTATAATGTCTATTTTAAGTTTTCAGTTGTCTTCAGTAGCCATAGAACAAGCAGCAGAATACCAAAAACTATTGTGAAAATATGAAATTTCCAAAAGACAGATTTTTTTTTCAAAGAACAAGCAGCTGCATATTTTGAAGGATAAGTTGAGATAGATCACCCTGAAAATTCCAAATTATACTTGGCTTCAGCTTTCAGTAATGCAGTCAGATAAACCAGCAAATACAATGGGTATTTTAATGTATGAAACAGATAGCTCTGTGTTACTTAAAGGTTAAGTGTCTTTAATGTTGATATTTTTGGAAACTGTGAAATTGATGGCATATGCAGGTTCGGACTGTGATAGGAAAGTTTTCAGCTACACATCATGAGTATATGCAAATATAAGTATTTTTCTAATGAAAAATCTTGCACTGTCTTTAGACGTCATGCTCCAGATGTTACTTGATCTTCAGACAGTTCTTGTTATCTTTCATAACTTGATTTTGTGTTAAGATAACATTAGGTTACAAAATTCTTGTCAGCTTTCAAGGGTTTCTCTTATTATCTAGTTTAATGATGGGGTCCTGCTTATTAACCGCATTTGAATTAGAAGGTTAAAAATCTATTAGAAGTTTTTAATTTTTTTGGAGGACAGTTTGTTAATTTCCTTTGCCAATTTTGGATTGCCTCTGTGAGCTGAAGGGGCAAATAGCAATATTCATCAAAGAACATGACTTTTGGTGCTTTCACTATCAAAATAACAATGCTGAGCTACGTCAAATCCAGCTGATTCAGTATGTTTAAGAGACAAGAGACTGCGTAGCTGGTTCTGGTGTCTCCTGACTTTGAAATGCCTGTCTACAGGTTCTGAGCAGCAGTTCCAAACTGTTTTATGTGGTGGAATTAATGTTTGAGTGCTGCATTTTGCATTAAAATGAATGTTAATTCCCTTGTTTAAAACAAATCCCAACAAGCAACCCAAAGTGGAGTGACGTTCAAGAGCAAAGGGAAGAAGCAGCACGTTGTTCAGGGAGAAGAAAAAATTATGTGCCCCCTACCCGCTCCTCCCTCTCCTCCTCTACCCTGGAGTGGAAATGTGGAAAGAATGTTCACATATAGTAAAACCAAACCCAGAAAAATGAAAACCACATGAATGAAAACTAATTTCCAAACAATAAACTTCTGTCGGCATTTTTTTGAGCAATGCTTTGGGATCATTCCTGTACTGCAAAGTAAATTAGAGGTAGATTTTGTTGTGATATATTTATTATTCTATTTTATGTATTATGTTTGTATTTTATATATTATTATAATATTTTATTATTATAATATTTTATTTTAAATGGCATCTTTATTTAAAATAAAGACCAAGTGTCCACTGCTTTTGTGTAGTGTCACGAGACAATTACCTGTTAATCTGAGTGTATTACTACATGCAGTTTTTGTCTGAGAAATGTCAAAGAAAATGTTACACTTTCAGAACATCATAAACATGTTTTTTTTAAAAAAGCCTGCAAGTAGAATGTATACTTGAGAGTGGTGGTTTAATAATATGAAATAAGTTTTACAATGATCTTGACACTGAAATAGTTTAAAGAAATATTCTCTACTAGGTGAGGACTTAAAAGCTGTGATTTGGTATTTTTGATGGCTAATTGGGCTTGGTATGCTTTTTGGAACTGTTTTTTTTTTTTTTGCCCTCCCCTCTGCCCTATTAGATAAGGTTTATTTTGGTCTTCTCCTTCTGTGGCCGGCAGGGTTTCCCAGGGGTGAGTAATGGGCATAGGCTTGTTCATCATTGTCATCAATGAACTGGATGAGGGGACAGGGTGCACCCTCAGCAAGTTTGCTGATACAAAACTGGGTGGAGTGGCTGATACACTGGCAGGCTGCGCTGCCATTCAGCGAGACCTAAACAGTCTGGAAAGTTGGGCAGAGAGGAACCTAGTACAGTTCAACAGAGGCAAGTGTAGAGTTCTGCACCTGGGGAGGAATAACCCGCTGCACCAGTACAGGTTAGCGGCAGACCTGCTAGGAAGCAGCTCTGTGGAGAACAGCTGAGAGTCCTGGTGCCCAAATTAACCATAAACCAGGAATATGCCCTCATGATCAAAAAGGCCAGTGGTATCCTGCAGTGCATTAAAACCAGTGTGGCGAGCAGGTTGAGGGAGGTTCTCCTCCTCTGCTCTGCTCTAGTGAGGCCCCACCTGGAATACTGTGTCCTGTTCTGGGCTCACCAGTTCAAGAAAGACAAGGAGCTATTGGAGAGAGTCCAGCGGAGGGCCACAAAGATGATCAAGGAACTGGAACATATTTCTTACGAGGAACTGCTGAGTCAGCTCAGTCTGTTTAGTCTGGAGAAGACTGAGAGGGGACTTTTCAGTGCTTTTAGATATCTAAAGGGTGGCTGTCAGGAGGATGGGGCCAGACTTTTCAGTGGTGCCCAGTGACAGGACAAGGGGCAACCGCACAAGCTGCAGCACAGGAAGTTATACCTTAACATGAGGAAAAAACCTCTTTTACTGTGAGGCTGATAAACCACTGGAACAGGCTGCCCAAAGAGGTTGTGGAATCTCCTTCTCTGGAAATATTAAAAACCTTTATGGATGCACTGCTGTGGTGAACTTGCTTTAGCAGGGGAGTTGGACTGGGTGGTCGCCAGAGGTCCCTTCCAACCCCTACTGTTCTGAGATACTGTATTTCTTGTGGTGAAATATAGGATTATTCTAGTGTATAATCTTCTACTTGGTTAGTCAACGATACTAATAAATGAAATTAAAAGCAATTATGTACGGGGCCAGAGAGGTCCTATGCTAGTTTGTAGCGGATGCCTGTCTGTATTTGGAGTACCTTCTGTGTTGTAAAAGTGCTTTTGAATTAATTTTTGGCTCCGTATTTAGGGTTCTCGGAATGTGGTGTGAAACAAAATGGTCAGCTTTAATAGTTTATGTCCTCAAGTTACAGTCAATCTGTACTACTGCTGGTAGACTTCTGTGCTGGTAAACAGAGACATCTGTGCTGATTAATTTATTTCAGTGCTGACTGTCTTCTGTCCATGGATGAGGGGGTTCCATTTGTGCTTTTTCGTCTCCTCCCATGTTTTAGCTGGAGTCTCTGTTTCATCTTTGACAGAAACTGCACTTTCAGAAACGTGCATGTAAAGGGGAAGCATATTTTAATTGAAAAACTCGGGTAGTTAAGGTTGCTTCACACTCTAAAAGATCTAACATCTAGTCATGCGAGACTGTGCCATGTTTATGCTGAAACATCTTTTTAAGACAGTGTGAGAGTGTATGCTGTACTTGGGTAACTAGCTTGAAGATGTGGAACACTTCTTGAGGTAGCCTGCCACGTCAGTTAGGTGGGTGTCCAAAGTGCAAGCAAACCTCAATTATATTTCAGTACAGTGCTGCTGTAGTTAGGGCCAAAAAGTGTTAAGGCAATCTTTGTTCCCAGTCCTACCTCTTTCAAAAGTTACAAGTCTTAGAAACGTGTGGAAAGACATAAAGACTTGTACATAGCTGTTGCTTGAGGAACATAGCCTTCTCTGGTGAAGCTTACTTTTGACTCCGTCAATATTTTGATGAAGTTACAAAGACTTGTGAACGATAACATGGCTTTTTTTTTCATAGTTCAACACCCCCCTTACATTTCTTTGTTTAAAGCTTAGAACCAACTGCTTCATGAGGAAACGATAAGGATGGCTTTATTTTTGTTGGGGAAATCCAGCTCGGAGGTTCTGAGTTGCTGCACAGTGAATTGGAGGATACCAAGTAGTGGGGCCCTCCCTCTTTTAGCAGAAGCTTTTTTAAAGCTTTACACAAAGGGGCCTACAAAACATGAACTAAGCTTTTTTTTTTCCAAATGACTAAACAGGATGTAGATATAAATAATAATTCAATACAAGCTTATTTTGCTGGAGCTTTCTCACACACAGTTTCTTGTATCTTGAGAAATGTAGTTTCCTTTTACAAAGAATTCTTTCATTAGTTTCCAACTTGAGATGAATTCATACAATTTAACAAAAATAAAATCAAAAACTCTTAATCTCAGGTGTTGCAATTTTTCTGTGCTAACAGTAATGTGTTGGGTTTTTTTTAATTTGGTGTCTTTGAAGTGCATTTTTCCTAATCAAAAATTTTTCCAAATCAAAGATTTTTCTTTATGCATCATAAAGTATTTGTAATGGCTGAGAAAGAAGGTAATCAAGTACAGGAGCAGAGACTTCTCATACATACTGTTTAATAAAACAACTGTATAGATTCTGTCTTTTTAGAGCATTCCTGTTCTGCAGGTGAACACAAGTCTACTGAGCACAAAATTGCATGACAGTCTATTGTAATAAATACCATTTTATCACTTTAAAGCTATTTACTTTTGTTTAATGTACCGGCTCAGTAGCTTTTCTGTGGTCTGTTTCATGTAACCAGTCTCTCTTGCTGACATGCACATTCTGCATATGATCACATAGCACCAGGGAAACTTTTGAAGGTACCGTAGACAGAGATTTAAGGGCATTGGTAGAATGTGGAACCATTTCTAGATCTGGCTATATGCTTGACTCTCTAATCTTTATCTTTGAGAGGCTGTCCTACCTTGGGAGCAAATCATGGTTGATGTAACCTGATTGAAATAGTAAAACCTGAGATTGGCTGTCATAGGAGCGCTGGCAAATACCTTTGCATGAAGGCAGGAAAGAAATGCTTATCAATGTTGTTGATAATATGCTATTACCTCTTGTTCAGACTCGCTGGGATGTTTTCAGACTTAAAAAGCACTGGGCGTGAATTTGGGCTTTGTTGTATTTTTGTTTGCTTGTTTTGTCACCAGAATAGTTTCTCACTTGGAGTGGTATTACCACACTAGACTTTGTATATTTTAATTCTTTTGTATTCTTCTATGATCTTTATATTCTCTTATTCTGTAAACTGGCTTTTCTCTGAAATGTTTCTTTTCCATCCAGATGCCTTTCCTGTTTAAATATGAGATCATTCTCACAGCAATGCTGCTCTTCACTAATTTTACAGGTTTGCTAACTTTCTGTCTAGTTCATTCTCCCATCTTGTCTTAGCAGAAGTGTTTTTTCCATCTAGTGAGGGCTAGTTTATAATGCCTGCCTCTTTCGTAGGAGTATCTGGATCATTGAGGGTAACCAAGATCACTTTTTCTGTCAGTGCTGTTAGGGGCTTTGTGCTTTGCTTTCTACACCTGCTTTGCTTGATGTTAGTGATTTATATATTTATTTTTGTATGTCCATAGCTCAGCTGCTGCTTCACCCAGTCTCTTGCTTTGACATAATATATTTCAGCCTCCTACTTGAACTGTTCCTAGATGTCTCTTGTGATAAACTAAGTCATTCTGTCTGTGGATTAAAACTATCCTGCATAACTGCACGTGTTGTGTATATACAAGGAATTCTGCAAAGGGTACTGAGACTCTGAGGTGTATGCATGTAGTGTGTATACATGCAGTGTGCACTGCATCCTTCCTTTGCCTTTTTTTTTTTTGCTACAAGTTTAATGCTTACAGCCTTTAATTTAGAGTCTGTAACATTGTAAAGATTTTAGCAACAATTCTTATGAAGATTCTTTCTGTTCTCCTCCTCTCCCCGCAATTTTTTCTTTTTTTTTTTCAATGGTCCTCTGTTTAAGCCAGTTACTTGACTAGGCCCTTAGTTGTGAGGCTTTGTCGTCTGCAAACTGCTGTCTCTTAAGAGTTCTTTGTGGCTTTTTTAGTTATTATCTGTGGTTATTTTTCCCTCCTACCACATTTCCTTACTGAAAAAGTAGTAGTTCCACAAAAACCTGTTCTGGTGTTGGCAAGCTGGCAATTTCTCATTTTTGTTTTCTGGAGAATTTTCTGGCTTTGGAATTTCTATGTTGCCAACCTTTAATCTATTGTGGGGAGCTGGTGATATGTGGAGGGGAAGGGAGAACAGGACAAAGCGAATGTTTGAGATTGTTCAAGATAGTCCATCTCAGATCTTTATGATCTCTATATGGATATCAGCTCTTGTGGGAGGTGGACTCAACAGTGATCCTGTGCAGTCCTGTGTTCTCACTGCAAGTGGGAAGAGACAGCAAAGTGCTTAGTCTTGAGTTTGCCAGTGGTGTTCTCTACTTAAATTGTGCTGAATACCTTTGATACCTCTCTGAAGTTTCTGTGAGCTGTTATGCACAGCTTCTTAAATGTGCACTGTTGTTAGGTTTTCTTCAATCTATAGTGAGTAAAAATTTTCCATAAATTAAAGACTGTGGTTCTCAGAAACTGATCACATGTATCATCACAGAAAATTTCCATTAAATCTGATAATTATTGTAGCTTTATATTATTTTTAAGGAGGAGGGAGAGACAGAAAAAAGTTTGTGCTTCAGCAGTTTATCCAGTCATCTGTGGGATACAGGAAAATGCTTATTCTTGTGCTGAAGAATTGGTTAGTTTTATTGTAGCCTTTTCTGAAGCATTGGAAGGAATGTGGAAAATGGTGGGCAGTGGTGGTGAAACAACCAGTATGCTTGGAGGCAGTTTGCTCGCTGGGCAGCGTATTTTACCTCCTCCGTGCCCTAAATGTGGAGCTTGGGTGTTGATTATGCCCTCTTACTGCTGTTCTCAGACTGTGACATTTGATCGAGTCTCCTGACAGCTGAAGATTCAGAGTCTGTTTTATAATAAAGTTTGAGTAAAATTACTGTCATACAGGTTAATGTGTTGAATACTCTGGTGATCATTTCCAGCATTTGCTATGGTGTAATTGCACTTAGTTTGGAAAATTAGTACCAGAAGCAGTGATGATACTTGTAAGCAAATTACTCAGCTGAACATGATCTGTTTTTCTGCCTGAGCTCCAGTCATTCTCTTGGCCAATGCTTGTGCATTGCTAATTTGACTGTTTCATACTGTGTATTGTTGTATCTGTCTCCTTCAGTTGTCTTGCTGCTCACTGTGTGCACTGCATGACTGGTCACAAAAACCACATCCATAGAACTGTTGCGTGAAGATTGCATGCTCCTGTACCATGCAGGTGTTGACTGATGGCTTGACACACTAACTGCAAAGCAGTCTTTGCTTATGAAAACTTGGAAGTTTTAACTGCCACTTGCAGTTTGTATGGTTTCATGTAAAATTACTGAGAAAAATCCTCCTAAGTTTGACTATAAACTACTGCTGTCCTACGTCAGAAATGCTTGTGATTGCCCTCTTCCTTCCATGAGTTTTGGATTGGGATACTTGGAGACTATGTGGTCCTTCTATGCCCTTAGTTTTTTAGATATTCAGCTACTGAGTGTGTTCTTCATATCTCTTTCCTGATATCTCCTGGACTTTGCCAGAAATTCACGAAGAATTTAAAAGAAGCAAAGATTACCCATTCTCCTTAAACTAATATTGGTGTTTCTCAAAAAAAAAAACAACAAAAAAACCTGCAGGCTCATTCGATCTTTTGTACGTGTCTGTCTTCAAATAGTCGTCTCCATTCCCAGTGTCGTCTAGTGAGAGCTTATATTGCCAACGGTTAGTTATCTTATCTTTAACTGCTCATAGCAGCCTGTTTCTTCCAGGTTAAGTGAGTGAGACCTGCAGTTTCTGGATGTAGGTGTAGAAGTTCGCTCTCTTAGTCTGAAGTGACTGAGCTGTTGCTAGCAAAAGGTAGATAATTGTTTCCTGGATAGTGTGCATGCTTCAATTGCTATTGTGAATTATGTATGTTTTAAATCTTAATAGTGTTGAATCTGCTGGTTGATGGACTGGGCATAAAAACTATTAAAATGCTATTTTGTCTTTTATAAGATACAAAATGGGTAGGTACACAGAAGCTGAACAGAGTTGTAGCATTAGTTACGCTATCAATATAGTATTTGAAAGCTGTAATTCAGAGCAGGAAATGGGCTCTTGTGGATGACATTGAATTGAGTATTATAAAAACATGGCCTGACATAGTCTTGGTATGTAAACCGATTCAGTTGTAAATCAGTTTTGTCTAAACTGTATGCAAAAAAGATTGCCTAGATACCAATTCAATGCAGGAAGTTAATGGAACTCAGAAATTGGCTATGTTGTAATTAAAATGAGAACAGATTGTCTGGGTTCTGAAGGAGAAATCTATACCCACTCTGACATTAAATGCTTCATGTTTTAGCGAATTTGAAGTAAATCGCCAGTGCAGCATGGATGCACACCGAATAACTGTAAGTTAAGGCCAGAACAACAGGTTTGTGTATGTCTAAATCTGTGTAACAGCAAAATATTTCAAGGGTTTTAGCTTGACATGCAAACTAAGAAGTGACAAAGCTACTATGATTCAGGAAAGCAGACTGATGCCACTGGGTAAAAGCTTACTAGCACCTTCTTGTCTTTAGGAAATAGTGGACATGGATGCCAAAAATGCAGTTTGATAAGTAACTGTTGTTTATTTACCTAAAGCATGACAGAGGTCCTTTCCATCTCTCCTCTGAAAGTGCTTTGCAAATAAATACCTCCATCTCTCTTTAAAAAACAAAACAAAACAACAAACCCGAAAAACTAATGCTTTGAAAAATCACTCTGAAATTAGATATTCAGCAGCCACAGCAGAATTTAGGATTCTTTTCCTCTTTAGTGGTAGTATTCTAAGAAAAGGAATAGTTTTTGTAAAGGCGATAAATCCCCTTTGAATACAAGCTGCACATTTTTTTGTAGTATGTGCATTATGCCACAAGATACTTTTGGGGTTAAGAATTTAATACCTTTTGAAGGATTAAACATTTATATGGGTATTTAAATGATATTTGCAATTAAACAGCAAATGGTTTTAGACAAGACATTAAACCTCACGATAAAACTACAAACAGAATTTCATAGTCCTGTACATGTATACTTTGACTCTCCTTTGTACATTTTCTTTTAGCAGCTCCCATCAGGCATAGAAACTTATGTAGATTGTTCCTATAACAGGATCCCTAGATGTCTATCCATGAAAACAAACGGCTTTTGTGAAGTTTCGATCTATACATATTTACTTAGACTTGTTGTGTGTCCGAGGAAAGAACTGAAGATTAAAAAAAATAACAATCTTACCTCTCCTTTGACAGATGCATCTATTAATAAACTCATGCTCTTTTAACTCAGAATCAGCCATCAGTTTCTGGTTGTGATCCAATAAAGAAGATATAGAGTAACTTCTGCAGCAGTATCTTTGTAACTGGCAAAGATGTTTGTGATGTTCTGGTACTGATGTTAAAACACTTCCATGTCAATGTGCTGACATTTCTTCTTGCTCAATAACATCTATAGCTGTGGTCAGATGCATCTTTGATCTGCCTGGAGAGCATGAAGAGAGGTATGGCTGCCCAGCTTAGCTGCTAGAATATATTTTGAGTGCTGCCATATCTGCTTGAGTACAAGGTCAGCCGATTTAGTTTAAAGCATAGTCTGTGATGTGTGTCTTTGAAGGGAAGCAGGTGAGATTCTTCACATATTTTGTATTTTGTATTTCATTCCATTGAGTGAGTAGCATTCTCCATTGGAAGACCGTATATCAAACTCTTCCAGATCACTAGAACCTTACCTATGGCATTTTATGAACAGGAGTTGTATAGGGGAGGTGTGGTGGCAAAGCAAAACTATCATAGATTGGGAAATGTACAAGCAAGTTCATCATAGCTAATTTGCTTTCTGTGTCACGTGTATTTTGCTGTAGTCTTTAATTTCTTGCATAGCTTTGTCTTCCCTTTTCCTTTCCCCAGAGGTCCCATGAGTCATTCATTGCACAGGATGGGTGGTGGTGATTTAATTAGCTGCTGGTAACAGTTGTGGAGAAAAACAGTGTTGTTGCCTCATGTTCTTTTCTGCTATTTAAATGCTTTTCTGAAGGCAGAATTAGAATACAGAAATGGCCATTTTGGGTCAAATGAAATGTCTCTTGACCAGCAACATGACCATAAATAGAAGCCTGTGAAGGAGTAAGAACAGGAGAAGTGCATGTGCTGCTCTTACCTGATGTACTACAGGTTTCTGACTCTTAAGAACAGGCACTTTTGGATTTAGTTGTGGTTTACGTCTTTATTAACATCAGTAGATTTTAATCTCTGAATATGTCCAGTTTCTTTGTGAAGTCAGGCAGAATCCACAGCCTTATTGGCAATAAGCTGGTGATTCTTCAAGTGAATTGCTACTTATATGATGAACACCTTCTCTGCTTTTAAAGTTATCTCCAATAAACTTAATTCAATGAAGACTCATTGAATCCTTGTACTGGAAGAGACAGCGTGCAGTTACTTGGTACTGCCACCTTCTGGAACCTACTTAGAGCTTTGTAAATTTGTTAGATCTCTCAGAAATTCTCTTTTCCAGAATGAAAAACCCAAGATGGCTTAGAATGCTTCTTCAAGGAAAAGCTATACTGTATTTTGAGCATCCTTTTTGTTTCTTAGGAACCTTTTCCAGTTCTGTTACCCCTTTGAGATAAGGAGAATAAAAAAGTGTTAGGTATAAGCATTGTTTAGTTTGAAACACAGATTTGTACAATGGCTTAATGGTGTTCCTGTCCTTATTTCTAACACTTGATCTATTTTTGAGAGCTTTCAAGGACCAAACTGCTATTTTCATGGGTCTATCATAACCCAAAATCTCATTTCTGGCTCAGCTTAGACCCATCAGCTTATCAGGACTGCAATTTTTTCCCCCTCCATATAGATTGTTTTATTATTAAATGTCGATTGCCATTTTGCTGTCCATTCAGCTTCACAGTGTCCCTCTGTGAATCTTTAGTCTCTAATGTTTTGGATAACTGGGTTGTGCTCACTGCTTACCTTTGCCACAGTGGATGGATGCATCACAGATCTTTAAGAAATTTTGCAAGAGTCCTCCCTCCATTACAGGAATTGACCATTTACTCTTACGCTGTTTCTTGCCACTTAACCAATTACTTGCTCATACAAGGCTTTTCTTTTTCCATTACAACCACCTGGTTTATGCAAATGCTTGAAGAATTTTGTAGAATGCTTTATGAATATTTACGTTGACTGTGCTTTCAGACAAAACATGGAGTAGCTAAAGTCTGAACTGTATAATAATTTAATGTCCATTTTTAGACATACCAATTTTTTTTACTCCAGAATTCATTTTCTTTTTCCAGAACTTTCAGCCTCGTGGAACATACCATCTATTCCCTGTATGTGTGACTGTAGCAATTACTAGTTCTTCTCTAAAGTACATTCCAGCATCTCATGTTGGGTATCTAAAACACCATCTATCTTTGAAATGTGTAAATATTCTAACAGAGCCACTACGTAGCTGAAGCTGCAGTAGAATTATGTTTACCAAGCTGGCAGTCTTCTGCTTGTAATGAGACAAAACCATTGCCTTGTTCAAATTTCAACAGCAAATGACGTTGCAGAGTCTACAGATTTGGATAGCAGATGGATTTGCTGTGATTTGTCCTGTGTGAGTCAAGGATTGTCTTCACTGTTGAAGACTTAAGAAGGACAAGTTGATATCATTACCAGAGATGTTTCTTTGTCACTTCAAATCTCAAGTTGCTGTTTATAACACGAACAGGTCATTCCACACCATCCAGCATAGTATAGTCTGCCGAGTTCAGCAAAGGCCATAAATGCACACGATCAAAATAATGACATACGGCCAAAATGCCAGAGTGTGACAGCAAACCATTTTCAAATCTTATTCACTGACTGTGCTCATTTACTCTACCCAGGATTTGTGTACAGATGTCGGTGCTGTGCAAATGATTAGTGGTCTTGCATTATGAATTGCATATATCTGTCTTCTGAGAGAAGTAAAAAATAAATAAATTTACTTTCTGTTCTGCAGAAATTTCAACATAGTGGATAAGAAGAAAGAGCATGGAAAAAAATCTCATTTTCCCACTGTTTTACTGTAGAGGAAAACTGGTCTTGGAAAGAGGTGGTTTGTGCATATTTCGTATCCGGAGTAGAACTGGATTTGATCTCCATGTTCTGACATCCTGAAATGAGGTCTTACTGTGCCCAGCATTTGTTGGCAAAGAACACATGCAAGGGTGTATCCTAAAGATCATGGTAACCTAGCCAGTCAAAAGGTTTCTGCCTGATGCAATCTCACAGCTGCAGAGAAGCGATAAATTAAAGACTGCATATAGAGTATATAATTGTCAGTAGATAATAAAATACAGTAGATAGTTGTCTGATAGTCTGCTTCTGTGCTGCAGAATGGGGGAGGCATGAAGAGAGCGCAAGGGAATGGGTAGGGGGAAGAAGGGAAATAGAGGTTTCCTTCAACCAGCAGCCATCCTCTCATGCTTCTCTTCTCTTAGCATTTCCTCAGGGGGCATCTAAAAAGAATTTCAGGACTTCTGTCAGCATTGCAGAATACATTACAACTTTTACTGTTCCAGTACTGCTATGTGTAAAGCTGTTTTACCACATGCACAGATGGAGTTGTTCATTAGTGTATTTAGAGTACCTGAAAACTTATTGTAACTAGCAAAGAAACAGAAGAGGAACTAAAATAGAGTAAGGGAGGGGAAAGTAGGTAAATAGATCCAGACAGTGTGTGTGATATGTGTACATTTTTGTACAAATCTCCCCTCCTCCACAAGTTGCTTGTATGTCTGGGACAATTTTTCCATTGGCAAAAGATAGCTTTCTACAGAAGGTGGCTTTTAGGCCACGTAGCTGACAGTACAACAGGGAAAAATGGGGAATTGTGTAGATTGTGTGCAGCTATGAAGAAGACGGCATTTCTGCTGGATCTTAACACACTGACTTCTTGCTGTGTTTTTTGTATGTAGTTACTAATTTAGTTGAGCAGAATTTTAAGTAAATGTGTAGATAAGTGAAGAACAGGAAGTTGAAATGCTAAATGTTATTTCTTATTTCCTCTCCTAGTAGTTCCCATTTTCTAAGTAACATCTTTTTTTGCCCAGTCTGTGATGGGCACAGGATAGGTGCTGTGCCTTGCGATGGATGAGCCCAAGATGATAACTCGCAATAGGGGCTGATGAGTTACTATTACTCTTCTTCTGGGTACTGGACACTGCAGCGTCTCAAAGTCATTAACCAGATGAGATGGTAGTGGTCCAAACATTGGGAATCTGTGTAACCGTTTCTAGTGTGGGTTGGGAATATAATGCCCAATAGCTGGTAAACCTAAATAAAGCTTCTTTTAGTTATTAGTAATTAAACTGTTTCTGCGGTAGTCATTCCACTTTATGTGCCGTCCTCAGACTAATGAGGATTTGTCTGGCGTGGAAATGGTAGTTTAGGGTTTTCGAAGTTACTCTTAAGAACTGGTATTTATGCAGTCCCTTCCACTTGCTCTGTAAAATATGAGAGTCCAGTAACTTGCAGACATCTCCAAAACTATTTCTTGCATCCCCTTGTCTGACTGCTGTAGAGCATGCTTGTTAGCTGACTGCACTCTCTCTGAACCTTCCCTCCCTCCTAAGGAGATTGGAGGATTAACAGCTCTTTCATATGCCACTTCTCATCCAAAGAACTCTGTACATGCCAATAAATTTTAATCAGTTCACTTATACAAGAATCAAGTCCTCCGTTACTGAAGTTCCATAATCCCTGGCATGAGGGCTACACAAAGCAGACCTTTTTAAAAGCAAACATCAAGGTTCTGAGTTGGGTGGTTTGAGGAGACTCTTATATGTCCTGTGTTGTTTTTCAGGAGTTGTGATGTCCCTCTTTCTGCTGCATTGGCAATTATATTTGCTAACACAGAGGCTCTGTTATCACTCTGCATGCCAGCACCACATCTGCTTCCTGTTTTCTCTGATACAGGTGAATACAGGTCTTTGCACCCTGCCTGTGAGAAGTGCTGTTATCTATAGAACTGAGGTGGGATTTTTTTTGGCCATATGTTTGAAAGAATGAATTTAGGTTTAGATCCAAAAAAGCCTACACAGTTTTTGCCCAGTACCGACCTTCTTGAATTTGTGTTTTGTACTGTCTGCAGGTGGAGCAGCACTGAGCTTGGGCACATTGTTTTATTGTTTATTTATCACCTGCTTGAAGAGCCGTGCAGCTCTCTTGATTCTTCGAGCATACGTAAGAGACAGTGTGATAGTACTTGTGAAGGTCTCTCCTCACCACTCTCCAAATGAGTGGAAGATGATACCGTGCAGACTTGTGTATCCAAATGAGAAGGTTTTTAAAACTTCCCATGTTTTTCGTGACAGTGGCTTTGAAAAGATGCCATCAGCTTCCAGATTGGATTTATTGTAGGATTCTGGTCACCCATTAAATTAAGTAAGATTAATGTAAATGAAAGATTAAAGAGCTCACTAGACTTTCAGTTTTGCTTTGAAGCTTGACAGCACTGTAAATGGTGTCATGCCCCAGTTAAAGTTGGATGGAACCTTGGGGATCACTAGTCTGACTTCCTGTTCAAAGAAGTGAGGAGGTCAGACCATGTTGCTTAGGGCTTTATGCAGCCCATAAAACCTCCAAGAACAGGGACCTCTCAGTGGTTCTGTGCAACCTGCACTGCTGCTGCGCTCTCCCTGTAGGGAGAAAGGTTTCCCTTTTTCTCCAGTTTGAATTTGTCGTCTTTCAGCTTGTGCCTGTTGTCTGTGATCCAGCCATCATAACAGAGCCTAGCTCTGTCTTGTCGGTGGCCTGCCTGTAGGCAGGACAAGACTGCTCTGAGGTGCTCCCAAAGTCTTCACATTTCCAGGCTGAAGCAGCCATGTCTCTCAGGGTTCCCTCACTGGGCAGGTGCTATGGTCCCTGAGCAACATCCTAGTGGATCTCTGCTGGGATCATCTTGAGTTTGTCAGTGTCCTAGACTGGGGAGACAAATCAGGGGACTCCAAATCTTGTCTAGGTGTGGTCTAAGAAGTGCCAAGGTTGAGGGGAATCATCACTCTCACCTCTATTTCCTGGTCATGCCTATTCTGGCCTTTGCTGCTTCCAGTGCCAGGGTGGCTCCTGTGCTGTCCACCTAGGCCCGAAAGAACTTTCTGTAGTGTTCCTGCCCGGGCAAGCAGTGTCTAGCCTGAACCACTGCCTGGGGCTCTGCGTTTGTCTGGGCTGAACTGCACAAGACTGTTTTCCTCCAGCCTCCCCAGATGTAAGACTCAAGAAACCAGATAAGAATATTTAGAAGATGTTAGTAAAACTTGTCCATTATCCTTCTGTGTTAAAAGCATGAAGTGCTTCCTCTGTTATATAAGTTATTTAGGGTTGTACAGTTGTCTTGAATGTTCTGAACATCCCACTGGGTTAAACTGAATTTCTGTAGTACCCTGTGTGACTTTGAGTTACGGGTCTATTCTGTTACGAAGAGCCAGAACACAACAGCATTAGAAAGTTACTGAACTGCTTGGTCAGTAAATTAACAGTTCGTTGTACACAAACATATGCCAGCAAAGGTGTAGAGGGAATTCAGCATGTGAGTCTCCTGTGCAGCCTTTGTCTAAATACCAGTTCTACTTCCAGAAAATGTTCCATTTTACTGAAGTCCCATAAAACTAGAGTGTTTTATTCAGCGAGTTTTTTTTTTTTTTTAAGCCTGTAACACCCCCACCCCCAAAACGAGAGGATTTTTCTCTTGAACTTAGATTTCCGAATTCACGTGGTGTGTACTCTGGCCCCCCGTCCCACTCCCCCACGCCCCCTCCCCGCGGAATCTTTAGCAAACCCATCGCTGTCCTGTGTGTTATAACCAGTTTGCTGTGTCCTTTGGAAGCTCGGGGGCTTTGCCTGCTTTGGCAAAGCAGAAAGAGATGGGAGCGATGAGGGGGGAAGGCAGAAGTGGTTTCGAAGCAGAGGGGCTGCTTGCGAACCGGCAGTCAACGGGTTCAGCCCTTCGCGGAGAAGGGAACTGAGAGGCGCTCGTGGGCGGGGTGGAGGACGGGCGGGGCTAGCGGCGCCCTGTCCCAGCAACCCCACCAGGGGGCGCCCGCGGCTTGCGGCGCCCCGGCCCCGCCGGAGGGGAGATCCCAGTCCTTTACGCTGGCGTGCACGTTTCCAGGCGTGTCGCCGTCCGTTTCTTCCTTTGGCGAAACGTTCAGAGTTGTGCTCTGGTGAGGATTCCTATTTCGGTGAGGTCCTGGCCTGCCACATTGTTATAAAAACACTGCTTACAGGCAAACTTAATTTTAAGCCTTAGTTGAAGACATGAAGCCGTCGTTCCAACTGGAGTGAACAAATTTTAGATCCTTAGCAGTAGGGAAGGTGTGATGAGAAGAGCAAGAGGGGACTGGCACAAGTTTAGGAAGGTGAACTTTGAAGCTGGGCTGGATGGGGTAAAGCTGCTCTTGGTTGTTTGGGTTTTTTTCCCTGCTGTTCTCCCTGGTGTTATCATAAAAAAAATACATGTTTGTAAGTAAGGCTTGGAGGGAAGAACACCTGTAAGTGGAGAAGAACAGGAATGACCAGAATCTGTGTGCAGAAGAGTATAGAGAGCGTGTGAGGCCGGGGGTAACTTGCTGCTGGTAATTCACATTGCAGAAAGTGTGAGCTTGCTCAGAGCAGTTTGGTTGGGGCAGGTTAAAGGGTTTTGTGTCCTACCTCATGGAAAATAAGCACTTTCTACACAGCGGAAATTCGGGTATGTGGGCACTTCAGCCTGCAACCTGAGAGATATAATGGTAGCTATCTTTCTGTCTGCAGCCCACAACATATCTACACTTCTGTCCTGTAGGAAGTCAAGAGAGAAACCACCTTCTGCCATGCTGCTGCTTTGCAGGGAGGGTGACAACCCACACTAACCTTCCAGCTGTGGAGAAGAGGGAGTAATACAAGTGCTAGGGGGAGTCCGCAGTGGTCAGTTTGTTTGCAGTTGTCATGCAAATCTGCACAGCTGTTACACTCTGTGGTTTGCTTCAGTTTTGTTACATCTAGGTTTTCAAAACTTGATAGAAGCAACCACCTGTAAACTATTCAGTAAAAACATAAAAAGCCCCCTCAGTGAACAGGTAGAAAAATCTAAGTTTACAAGGATTTTATGCAATGCCTAATAGTTAAAAGTTTGTTTAAAACATTTTGTTTTTCATACAGTCTGTTTTCCTCCCAGCATTACAGCTCTCTGAGTGTGTTTGCTGATGGAAGATGTATAGAACCTCTTTGATTCTTGTGAAATACTGGATCCTATAGTATCTTATAAGAGTAGGGGTTCGCTGTGTAGTTATTTTTTTGTTTTGAAGTAGCCACTTTTTTAGCTTACTGAAGCAATTGATACTTCTTACTGTTTTCACAACTGTTTCATCTTTGGATCATTGAAAAGTTTACTTTGGAGAAGAACCTTATCCATCTTCTGTTTTTTGATTATAAAGTACTGAAGAGAAAGCAAAGTTGTCACTGTGACTTTTCAAGTCAAGGTTGTTTTTACATAGCTAATTCTTTGAAAAAGGTGCAGGATTTTTGAGTTGAGAAGTTGGCTATAACACCTTTACTCCTCAGTTTGCCTGCCATTTCCATTATCTTGACTAAGCTGTTAGACACTCTGGAAAAATAAATTCTAGGAAGACATATTTGTCTGGTTTGAAAACCGAAGTAAATCCCTTATGGTTAGACAGTTGTGTCCTCGGGGGGTGGTTTCTGAATTGTGTCATCTTAGGTCTTGTATTGCAAAGCTTATGAAGACATAGTGCTGATAAATGCCGGGGACTACAGAGAGGAGAAATCCCAGATACGTTTGAGAACAAACAGAGGCTAGAGGAAGCCTCAGAATGCAAAGAAGAAAGCTAGGCCAGCTGAAATCCAACAGTGGCTCCAAATCAGAGAGAGTGGCAGGGAAGGCCAGAGAAAACCAAGAGTACTTAACTTTTTAGTTAACACCTCATTCTTCAATAGTGAGTAAGTTTTCAGACTCAAGAATGAGAATTAGAAAAAGTATCTGGGCATTTCTGAGCTAGAGCCTGGAGACTGATTCACTGAAGCACCTACCTGTTTCATAATGTTACAGATAGCTCTCCCTTGATATTTTCAGATTATTTTCTAGTAAATATCCAAACCTGTAAAATGAGGGAATGGTTAGAATGAGGCTTCATGGGACAGCTGAACAACTTGGCTCCTGACAGGGGAGCCTTGATCTGATGTTTGACTCTGCTTTCCACTTGCTTTTGGCAGGGAAATAAAGTGTGTGTATGTGGGGGTCGTACTGTCCAGGACCTGTTTAGTTTTCTGCCAGCTTAGCAAAGTGGCTTAATTTTTTCACCCTTATGTTAGTTTTCTGCCAGTTGAGTGAACTGAATGGTCTCACATGAGGGATCACATTAGCACCGAGGGCTGTGACATGTAAGGGGCAGGAACCTGCAGCTGAGAAGGGACATTAAAAGGAGCTAGCCTACCGTTTTGACAGCAGTCAGCTGTTAGTTGTCTCATTAAACCTTTTGCTGCATCTCTTGGAGTTAATACGGACTGAAAAGTGTCCACTTCATGCATGCCCTTGTTTTGTACCATGACGGAAAAGGTCGTCAACCTTTAATTTCACTGTAAATGCTCCATACAGCATCTCTTAGATCACTGATGAACCAAAGCAGTGTGTTTGTAGCAGCATTTAGCAGTTGTGCATTCAGCTTTCTTGCAGCATGGTACTGAAGTTTAGATTGATATTTTTCCCAGGTTTTGTAGAAGATAATGCACGGTGAGGCTAGTTCTCAGGTTTTCTTGTAGAAAATAGTGAAATGGCAGCTAATACAAAGGCAAGTGATCAAGGGTTTTCTGTTCATATTAGCCCTGTTCCTAGTGGACAATGTACTGAAAAGATGTTTATTAATTCAAATCCTACATTGTTAATTTTCTATGAAAGGGAACAGTGAAGTCTTGAGACTTACTATGAGAGATTATGAAATTACCTCCAGTGGACCTCTTAGAGAATTCATTCAGCCACTTGAGTGAAGACTTGACTTACCAACATCAAGTTGTATTTTCACAATACAACCGAACATGGCTGTTTTTCTTGGAGATCTGTATCATCAGTCATCATGGCACAAATTTTGTAAGGAATATATGCCAAATTTTGTTCTCAGATGTCCTTTATTGTTCTTACAGGGGTTAATATTTCAGTTTTTCCAGATCATGAACTAGTCACAAACTTTTCAGATTATTAAGTGACAAATGTCTGACTCCAGATAGGAGTTGTTTGCCACACATAGGAACTGAAGAAATGTTCTGCGGCATTAATATGTGCTGAATAATCCCTAAATAGTGAGATAAACCTGTGCAAGGTAGGAGCATACGTCTTTTTATCTGCAAACTGCTGTCTCAAATATGACAACATGGTTTCAACTTGATGATAAATTACTCCAGGTAACATAATTGAGCTGTTATGGAAAAAAATGTGGTTTATACATTTTCTATATACAAGTTATTAAATGTAAACTGAATTTTGAGGCAAAATTTTCTTAGAATATTGTACTGTCCTTTTAGCCTTATCTTTTTCATGTTGGCACATGGAGAGGAGCTGACAACATTTGTATTGTGGCTTACTCGGAGCTTTATGCCAGGTAAAGTATGTTACTGGTTTTTGTTTTGTTTTAATCCACATTGGCTCAAATTAATCTCAGATTTATCTCATACTTAAGACTTTTTAGTTTATGCCTGCTAGGCTCATGAGAACATCTCCAAGACTCTTAAAGGCCCTCTGTAATTGAGAGTTATTCCAGGCTTTTCTAACTAAACTGTTTTGAATTTGACCTGAATAACATTGCAAAAGATGTTATGCATTTTCCAGTGGTTTTTTTTTTTCGATTCCCACACTATACTTGGTACAAACTTGATATTAAATAGTCTAACAAAGTAGAAGGCTGTTGACATCTTATGTTTTTGTTGCTAGCAAGTATTGTTTGCATAAGATTTATCTCCCAAGAGGAGAAGGAACTGCTTTAGAGAAATACACTTGCCTTCACTAGCCTAACTATTGGTAATCTGTTCCAGTGTGGGTGTGTATATGAACTCTTCTCTGAAATGTTTTCTCAGTCGTGAGGTTTCCCTATAATAAGTTCCCAGCTGGCAAAAGGAAGTGTGATTTCAGCAAGAACTGATCTTGTCTTATTTCTGAATTACAGTTTGGTGACTGTGTTTCCTTTCATGGTTGCCGCACTTTTAGGGTGAATTCTCTGCTGCATTGATTTGAATAAAAGCTGTCCAAACTGCTACCTGGTAATGGTAACCTACAGACACAGTTTCAATTCTAGAGTTACCACAGACCTTGCGGACCTGTTTGCACGCACAGATAAGATATTTTTAGATCTAAATGCCAAATTCATAGTTTATTACTTCTCAGAATAGAGTAGGTAAAAGCTGTTACTGCCTAAGCCAACCTCTTTTCCCTGTGTATTAGGAACTGGTTCTCCTTGCATCACTCACTAGTCAGTGCTGGGCTTCTGTGGATTTCTGGTCACTCCTGGAACAGTTCGTTGAATGCCTGTCAGTTGGGCACATCTATTAAAATCATAGGGATTGCATACACGTGACCAGCATGGAGAAACTTTTACTACTTGGTGTAAGAGAAGTGAATAGCACCTCTTAACTCTTGGATCTGAAGTTCTCTGGAGTGATTTCTGCAAAGAAATCTGCGTTTTACCTTGGAATTAATTTTCAGTGGAATTTGGTGAGATGCACCAAATGCGGAACAAGAATTTAATATTTATAAAAAGCGTTCTGAATTGGATAGCCAGATAAAGTACACTGAAGCCAATATGGTCCACCTTTTGGTAGGCAGTCATTTATTGTCCTCCAGGCTTATTTGATTTGACACATCATAATGGATGAGCAAAATGCTCCCTGTATTGAGCTGCAGGGACAAGGGAATGTGCTGTGGCATCTAAGTGGTAGCAAGAGTAGCAACCCGCTCACTTAAACACTTGCAGTTCTCCTGCCTTTCCTTAACCAGCTCCTGCTGCTGACTTCATGATTGGAGCAAGGAGGGAGAGGGAAAATGACAAAGGATCTTCCTGTTTCCCCTCTGTCTTATTTCTTTTCGTCTTCCTCTTGAGAAGTGATTTCTACTTCTGCATGCTATGCAGTCCCTGTGGCAGACCAGCTAAGTGGGAAGCTCTTTCTGCTGCTCTGCCCCAGGTGAGATCCCACCATCTCCGTGGAGAAGTTTGCTTTTCCTCTTGGGCATGATGTGCGCTGGTGTCTTGAAAGAAGTATTTCTCTCTCAGCGTTGAAAAGACTGGGCTGCTGTCTTGAGTGGAGAATTGTTTGCTTTGTAGTGTTCTCTGTCTTTAACTGCCTTAAGTGCAACAAGCCAAACACAGCCTGTAGCAGTTGTATCTTAGTGAACTCTGTATTGTCCCTGTTACCAACTCACATTTAGTGCAGAAGTAACTATCAGTGTCGGTGATGCTTCAGCATAATACTGACTTCTGCCAGTTGAACAGCATGTGATGGCATTTGTAGAACTCGTCTTGATCAAATTCACTGCCTTCTCACAACTTTTGAAAGCTGTGGTTGGTTATCCAGTGTAAATGAATAGAAGTAAATCCAGAAAGTATTGCTTTAACTGCCTGGTCTTTATTGATAATAAAGTCTACAGATATCCTCTAAACTGATACGCCTTTTTCGGGTGAAAGTCGAAGTATCTAATTATGATTTGACTGTTTCCAATAGCAGAAAATCCACTACAATCTGGGCAAGATGTTCTAGCATTTAACTTCCTTTTCTTTAGGAAATGCCTGATGCATTTTTCGTTCTCTTTGCTGTTTTAAGGAAGATGTTCTTTGCCTTTTTTTTTATAAAGCAAATACTTCAAGTTTCTCAAGCCCTGAATTATCAAAGCATAGTTTTTAATCTCACTCATTCAAATGACTCTTCCCTAACCTCTTTGATTCTATTTTTCTGCATGTTTGAATGCTTTTGTCTGGGGACATCAGGACAGACTACACCGGTGTAGTGGGAATTATTCTTGTGTCAACTACAGACATCATAAAACCTTTCTTTTCCAACTTTGTAATTCCCTAATCTCCAAAGCAGACGTCAGTCCTTTCAGGCTATGTCTGGTCCTTACAGATGCCCTGTGAAAATTGAGGTACCATGCTCCAAAACATTTTCAGACACATTGTTTTCCAGAGCAGATAATACCATTGTCCTTTTTTGTTTCTAGATGCAAATGTGTGCACCCTTGGTTTTCTTGTTATACACACTATTACCTGTGCTCAGAACAGTCAGCATTCTCGTCAAGAAACCTACTGCACGTCAAGTCACTTGAAACTTGATTATCTTCTGTAGTTTTTTATCAAGGAGCATCTGTTCCAAATTATATTGCTGTGCTACCAGCCACCTAGCGACATATCGGCAAGCTGTCTTGTCCATTATTGGTCAATATTCTTTCTCTGTTGCTGATGATCTTAGGCGTTTTTGGGATGGGTGCTGTTAAATGTCAGAGCATGGGCAAGGTCCCATGTGATTGCATTAGAAATGCATCACTTGATGAAAACTCCTTTACAGATATATACTGGAGCCCAGAAGTCAAACAAACCTATCCAGTTTTAGAAGTCCTTTGTTGATGTTGGATTGTTCTAAGGGATTAAGCAAAAAGTCCTATAGTGCCAAACTGGGTGTATTCCAGAAGGCTAAGGATGTTACATAAAGACATACTTTTAAAAACCCAGTTTAAACACAGTAAGTCTATTGTAGACCTGTTGATTGGCATTCATTGTATAATTTAATTTAATTGTTCATAATCAAGTCTCTCATCAGCTATTTCACTACATAAAAAATATTTTTATTCACAAAATCTACTTAAGGCTGAAAGGCTTATATTTAGGGCATCCAGCTTGTCTTTTGTAAATATTGATGTAGCACTTCTTTCTGTTTTTGTGAACTTTTTTAGTCCAGTTTTTCAGACCTTAATGATAATAAGAAATACCAGTCCACCCAGTATGTATGCCATCGCTTTCAGCACACTTGTATCCAGCTTTGCTGATGCAAGGATGTCCAATTAATAGCTGCTGTTTAATATCTTCTTGAATTACTGTTGGAATGGAAACTATTTCATCATCATGAAAATGTTGTTTGCTTTGTCTCAGACAGATATGTATATTAAAGTTCTCTTGGTTTTCTTTGTTACTGTCGGTAATCCTACAATTTCTATCTAATAATGAAATTACATTTTTTTGTGGGAAGAGAACACTTTAGAAACTGTTTGCCAATTGTAGCTACTAATTTATCTCTCAATTCTCTTGCAACTTATGTAATTTTATTTCCCCAGTCAGAAATCCTCTGGTGTTGAGGGGACAACTGATACCCTGTTAATGTAGAGAGAAGATTTTAATCAGGTTGCCAAACGAGAACTAATATCTTTTGCCTAAGAAAAATGAAATAGCCTAGCTCATTTTCAGTATGAGCATTGTGTTGATAATGATTTTTTTTTTTACTACAGGTCGGATTTATTTCTCCTAAATCTAAACATAAGAGAAGCAGACCTGTGACCTGAGATGTTCATTTTAGAATGAGAAGAGTCTTACTGTTGGAGGTGCCTCTTTCCTTTTACTAGCTTTAAAGGGCCGTAAAGAAGTAATGAATTCTTAAGTTTCTGATTCATTGCTGACTTAGGGTGGATGCAAAGCCTATCATCTTCTTTCACATATAAAAAGAGAACTGCCAAGAGAAGCACCATCTAGATTTCAGTTCCAAATTTTTGCTTTTCAAAAATGAAGATTTAAAAAGGGAGTCCTACAGATGGTGTTTGCCTTCGTCTTTTGTTCACTGGTGACTTCAAGTAAAAAAAGAGAATGTAACTTGTAAGAAAAACATAATAATTTGTATGTATCACACCTGATATCTGAAAGGTAATTTCTTTGTGTTCCCAGTGGATTCTCCAGATTGAATTTGATAGCCTAGCAGCTTGCAGATTAAAGTCTGTTCCCAGATACACTGGAAGGAGAGAACGGTGAAAGTGGTCAGCATTTTCTGATCAGAACTATATGCAAATTGAGTCTTTTTAGCTTTCTGGTTCATTTGTGTTTCTTTTTGTTTACCCAGTATAGAAAATAAAAGGCTATGACTTGCTTTTATGCGTTATGCAGAGCAAGTGTATTTGAACATTCTCTGAAGAACTGTTTGAACAAGGAAGAGGCGTATAGTTACTGCAGAGGTCTTTTGGGAGAGCTTTTTAGATCTTAAAAATAACACTGAAATAGGCAAGAGAAGCTACACAACAAATATAGTGTCAGACTGTAGGACAAAATCTTCTGGTGATCTTTGGCTCTGTGAAACAATGCAAATTTAGATGTTGAGATCTTGATTATGTTTGATAACGGATTGTTTTGTGTAAGTAGTTCCAGGACCACCGTAACTATAACTTCTCTACAGATCTTTAGGAGCATGCTGCAGCTGTGTCTTCTGAAGGGTCATTCACATTTTGATAGAATCTGTCTAACAAAAAAAGAAAAAACAGAACACCACAAAAGAACAGCAAACAAAAACCCTCAGAGTGCGTAACGTCATGTGTTATTACAGATTTCACAATTATTCTTGCCTTTTAAAAGTTGTCTTTAACATCTGCCAACTGTCACCATCAACTCCAAATTACTAAATCTGGTAGCAGGTAACCTGCTTTTATTGACGCAGAATCTGAGAGACATGAATAACTGTGTACTGTAATTATATGGCACTTGCCCTGTGATTGAAGTGATTACGTGGTTATTTGTACCCAGGAAAGCAGTGATAACTTTTTTTTTTATTTTTCAGAATGGTCTGTTCTAATTTATCTTCAGTATATTTACAGATTAGGTTTCATAATCATTATGATCATACTGTGTGAGAATTTGTTCCATTAACAAAAATCCATCATCATTCTCTATATTGGTTTCTAGGCAATCCAAATTTGTTAATTGAAAGAGCGCTTTTTGAGTGGAATTCTCAAGTATGACCCGTAATACTTACCAGACAAACTTATACTCTTTCAGTGAGAAAGTCAGTGGCACAAATGAGTCCTTGATCTTCTCTTTTACTAAATTCTTCATCACATCAAGACTGTGATGTTAATGAATTGGGCATGTCAGTAGCTTTCTGGCAACTCTTTTAAGCAGCTGAATGAATTACCTTTGTATTAACTAGTGTGTGGTTTCTCTGCATGCTTTACATTAGATGAAGGTATGATTTGAATGTATAGCATTTAGTAGGAATAAATTTGCTGTGCTAAAATTTAAAAAATTAATGATTGCTGCGCTTAACAATGCTGGGTGTATAATTTTTGTAACCTTGTAATGTTTATAGATGTGTGAAAATTGATAGCTTTTGAGAATACAGATTTATTTATGTCTAGGGTCTGAAAAGGACTGAAAACCGGAGAAGGTACAGTGTCTGTGTTCACGGGGACTGCAACCGCGTTATGGTGGGAAAGCAGGAGAGGGCAACGGCGCAGCTGCCCAGTGACCCCAAGTGCCACTGCCACCCTGGGAGCGGATGGTGCTCTCAGTTCTGCACAGCAGCTCTGTGCTTTTTAGGCATCTAATTAAAAAAAAAAGACCTTTTGTGTTTTTTGTAGAATTATGGAATGGCCCGAGGAGTTTATTGGTGCAGGTGTCTTCCATGAGACTGGCTTCTCGAGGTTTCATCTTTGATTCTATTCTGTCTGGTGTTAGCAGAGGCGGTGGTTTTAAGCCAGAAGAGACTTCTTGGAGGAGGTGTGTGAGAGGCTCCTGCTGCGGCATTGGACAGTAGATGGCAGTGCTGGCCTGCTGCAGTGCTGGGAGAGGTGTTGGCAGGAATTTTAAACCCTGTGTAATGTTCCCTTTACTACATCTCTGCTGCTGAAACATAAATAGTTAGGTTAAATATTGTTCTGTCTAGAACTTTGTTAGCTCTCTTGAAGGTGGTTATCCATCTAGAAGTTTGGAAAGGAAAGCAGGTTATAGGTATTTGTTTATAGATAGGTTCTAAGTGCATATGTATTACTCTGTTGTCTGTTTTGTGCATGATTCAAACATAGAGAGAGAAAAATGCTAGTGTGATGCAATTTAGTGCCATTGCAACTGTAGTGAGGAGTCACTGCCATATGCATGCTTCTAACCTTTTACCTAAAGGGGAATTACTTTTCTGCTTTCTTCAGAAACAACTGTTGGTTCATGATGCACAGTTCATTCCTGTAAACCTCCTACTTCCCTGTATTGAAACATTTTTACAGTCTGAAAACTTGATGACTCGTAGTTTATCAGTCTTTTGAGTCTTAAGTCAGGGCCAATCTCTTATCTAGTACCAGAAATCTTCATGTAGACTTTTTTGTGTTTATCCATGAGCACACTTGCAGAAGAAAGACTACTTGATCACTTTTTTTTTTGTCCTAAAGAGTCTTCTGATTGCAGAAATAAGTTTCTTCTCTCTTCTTTCCCCTGTCTGTTTTTTGGTTGGAATGTTAATCTTCTAGGAAAAAAAATGTAATTGTATTTATATCATCAAGAAAATTATTAGAATTGGTCCCTGTGATGGTGTGTTAGCAGAAAGTTCCTTAGAATGTTTAGTCTCTGTTACAGTTTGAACTTGTTTCTCTTCTGAAGTTTTTATTAAAAGTCATGCACAGGACTAAGATATTTAAAATTTAAGACAATTGTAAATTTTCATAGAAGTACTGAATTAGAAGAGCTTGAGGACTGTAAATTGTGCTTTATTTCTACAGTTGTATTTCAGTGATGCAGCACTTGTAACTTCATAACTCTACAAATACGTGTTTTTTAAATTAGACTGAGAGTTTTATTGAATCCGTTGTGTTTGGGAGCTTTTGTGTGTTTGTATGCAGATTTAGAGGATTTTTGCAGATTCTGTAAAGGAAATAAGGAGGAGTTCATTTTTCTACCATAATTTTATGAAACCTTATATTTGGCATGCAGTACTTTTTGACAGACCATTCTCATCAACATCCTAGTTCTGTTTTTGGGGAATAAGGAAATTACTAACATCAGACTATAAAAGTTTAAAGTGCAATTTTAGTAGTTGTTTAATTTGCGTTGAACTGCTCATGATGGCAGAAATAAATTTTGTCACTTGTCATTTCTTAATTTACAAAGAAAAGTACTTAAGGAGCTAGGATTGTGGACTTGCCAAAATGTTTTCAATATGAAATACCTCCGTATGAGTGTTTAGATTGCTTTCAAAAGGTTGAAGACTTATATGATAGGATGTCAGTTTTTAAAGATGGAGCTTGTATCAAAATGGTTGTTAAAACCTGCCTTTGCTTTCTGTCTTGAAACATATTCAGTATCAGCAAACTGGCTTCATACTGCAGTTTTTCCAGAAGGACTAAAGGCTGCTTGTAAACTTTTTCATCATAAAAAGGAAGTGGAGTTAAATGGGAAATAAGGTCTCAATGGTCGAAAGCCTGGGAACAATATAATTGCTGGAAGCTTAGAATTAGTGGATACTTCATGGGGGAAAAAAATTGGTGGATTTTATGACAAAGCCGAATGTCTGTGCAGGTTGTTCAATTTGTTACAAAATGCATTCCATTAAATAAAAATTATAAAACCTCTTGAAGGGCAATACTCTAAAAAGCACCCCAGAAACTGTTGGAAGTAGCTATGCAAAAAAAACCCCTCCAGTAATCTTTGATTTTCTTTTTTTTTTTTTTTTTCTGGAGTAAATGAAACTTGATCAATTTAAAGTTTGCAGTCTAGGTGTATAGTACCAAAAAGTACCTTTTTAAGCTGTATCATGAGAAGCTATGCTTTGGTTTTTGGAGGCAGACAAAAATGTCTTTACTTTTAGTTTCTGCATAGCCAGACTTGCTCTTATGTTTGTAATATTTAGAGAAGTTCAATAGGGGGCCCTTGGTGCTTTGATCTGGTGCCATGATCCAGTTTAATGAGAGAGGGGTTTTCAATATTGTCTGCAATATTGCAAATTCTGCCAGCTCTGTCTTAAATAAGAAAATGCAAGATTTACACCTCGGAAACCTTCTTGTATTTCTGGGCACTCTTTCTGTTTGAAACAGGTAATTACAAAAACCTCCGGATCAATTTTTGTAAAGGGGCACCCTGATGGGTGCCATGACTGGAGTGTGACATGAGCCTTTTCCAATACAATGGGTGGCCTAACATTCCTCGGGAAGGCCAAGCTCATTAAATATTCTGTTCTTTTTTCCACTCTCTCCCCCTCTTCATGCACTTAGCTTGAGTTGTGCTAAGTCTGAGGTTTCTTCACTGAAGACTTAGGAAAATTGCATAGAGTTCTCAGATTGAATTTTTTATGTGTATGACTTCATGATGGCATTAGCATGTGCTTTGATCCATGTGTGAATGGCACTGGGTCGGCTCTTATTGCCATATCCAGATGGTGTTACAGGGAACAAACAGTTGTGTTTTAGGATTTCTCAATAGACTGTCTAGACTGGTCTTGCAGCAGACAGATACAGCCACCCATCAAATTAGCGTTTGTCAGATTTATGGTAATGGTTCACCAAAGCCTTCCTGTCATTGACATTAAGATTTACGCCTCCAAAGTTATTTTGTCTTCCGCAGAATGTAAAGTCTGATAGTGTGTATGTGTGTGATTATCTACACATAGATGTATATTTGCATATATAAATTTTTAACTAAAGGGGAGGAAAGCAACTAAGAGAAGAAATTGCTATGAAAAGATGCAGGATTTTTAAAGTGTTTTTTTTTTAGATGCTGATCCATGCAGCTGAGGGAAGCTTTCCCTCACTCGTCCATCCCCTCTCTTCAAATGATAATACGGATGTTCTGTTCCAGTCAGTGTCTCCCATATGCCCTTTTTGGAAAGAAAAACATGTATGTGGATTACTGTGGCTACATTTTGCACTTTCATGTTACACTGGAGTAATATGAGCTGCTCCCTGTACGCAGTGGGAATAACCTTTTGACAGGCAGTATGTCCATTCTCAGTGGAAATGTTTTTCCAAGTCTGGCCAGGGCTCCTTTGATCGTGCCACCTCAAATGTAGGGGTCATAGCTACTATGCGATCTAAGAACCACTGATGGTTGACCAGGGAGGAGATGATTTTGAAGAGAGCATATTTAAAATAAGCTAAATGTCGTGGGGTTTGAGGTATCTTTTTGGTTGTTTTTTTTTTAAGGCATCAGTAATTTGTGTTGCAGTGGGAATGCTAAGCAGGAGTGTTGGGGAGATTTTAAATTAAGCTGGACATGCTGGTACATTTGATGGTGGAGACGAGATGGTGTAAATTTCAAATAGCTGAATTACAGTGGCAAGCTTTGGGCTTGAACGTGCCAGAACATGTTTTGAAAACGTTTTCCTGGTACCAAGGGTGTTTCAAGAATAGCAGAGGGAGTAATGGGATGATGAAAAGATCCAGATGTTATAATAAACTGTATGTTTGGGGAATGCTTCCACTTAATGAAGAAACAACTTTACAAAATACTTGAATTAATTTGCAAGTCTGTCTGTGGTATGTGCTTTGGAAAGTCTCCTCTTTGCCAGAACAATTATTACTGATCATGAATAAGACCAAGAATTGGATTAAATACAAAGCCATTTTCTAGGCAGTTTTGTCCTCTGCTTCTACTATTTTTCTTGCTTGAAGGAGCAAAATTGGAAGGAAGTAAATATATCTGGTAAATATTTAAATAAAAAGTAAATATGTAAATATTAATTGACAAGACTCAGCTCCAGCAAATCAGAGCTGATTCTCCAGCAGGCAGTTCACTATTCCCACAAAATATGCGTTTGCTCCCTGTGAGCTGGTTTGGGGGCTCACAACCTCTGATACACAGTAGCAGTGTCTCGCTGCATCCTGGAAAAAGCAGCTAGTTTATTCTTTGTGAATCCACGGTCAGAGATTGTGATGGTGTAATCTTTGTTGGGTAGATTTCTGTGATTTATGTGTTCTGAATATGTTTGACTGTTGCACAACTTCCGCCTGTGGAAGTGCTCTAGTGGAAAGAATATAAGTTATCAAAGAAAGAAATCTTTAGCAGCAGGATTAGAATTTGTTTCTTTGTGTAGAGAAGGCATTGTTTTTTTCCCCCCCTGCTTTTTTTTTTCTGTATTTCTTGGGGTATTATTTATGGCAATGGGGACTGATATTTTGTGGAACTTTCTCTGGGAAGATACTGTCTCTTTCCATGTCTGAGTGGCAACATCATTTTCTGAATGTCTTTACAACAAGACAAACATTCCTGGTTCTCTTTTCGTGTGCTCCGATTTTATCAAAATTAGTGTATGTGGCATTGAAATATTTTAATTAATCAGTTAGTTTTCCATAAAAGTTTAACATTAACTAATGTTAGTACAGCATTTAGATGTCCGAGTAAGCATTTTAATTTCACTATTATTTTATTCTAGGTTTAATTAAGTTTGTGAAACGTGTGCGTACATGCAATAAATACAGGGGGTGGGTTTTTCCCTAAGACTCTTAAGTTGTACTTGGTTACTTTTTATTCCTTGGTCGTGGTGCATTAGAGAATGTTACCCAGCTTTGGAGGCTTTAATGAGATATTTTCTGTGATGTTGAAGAAAGATTTTTCGTTTAGTGTACTTCTGGTTTTATTTTGATATGGTGAAAACTTGGGATGAAATCTTAGTTCATGATGTCTTAACTTGTTGTAATCAATGAAAAGATTTTACATGGACAGTTTGTTTTCAAGAATCGTACTTGTACAGCAAGACAAAAGAATAGTTGTATAAGCATTGCTCACTTTAATGAAAATGGTTTATTGATAGGAATATAACTTCGTTGTTTATTGGAAGTGAATTTATCAGAGATAGGCTAAAAGGTGCACATTGTGTATTTTTTGTGTGTTTTTTGGTTCCCTCCCCACCCCTGCAGCTCCAAAGCCTCGCTTTTGCGGCAGCATAGGTGCCTGAGGTTGGTGTATTATAAACCATTGCCAGTTGTGAGAGGGAAAGACCCCTGGTGCCACAGTGAAGGACAGTCTGCTTGATGAGCATGCAGCGGGAATGGAGAAGGAAAGCTTAGGAGCTGCTGGTTGGCGGTGTTGAGTACTGCCGTTGTAAAGGCCAGGGATGCTTTGTTGTAATATGTCCTTGTAGAAGGACGTGGCCCATCAGTGTTAGCTCACTGTGGGTACAGTGAGACTTTGGACTTTTCTTGGGCTTTGCTCTTGCAGATGTCACCATCATTTTGTTTTTTGAAGGAGGTTTTGTTGACAGGTCATTAACTAGGAGAGAATGCTCTGCCATCTTCCCTTTCCTCTGAAAGTGAGGAGGGAGAAGTGGGAGTAGGGAGGAAACACTGTAGCGACTGGTGTGCAAGCAGTGGAGGCGAAGGAGTGGAGCAAGTTATGAAAAGCAGGTAAGCAGCTGAGAGTGAGACCTGATTTTTTTAAGAATAAACTGAGACCAGCCTGTCCCTGTCTGCCCAAAGACGCTAACAGTAGGTGCAGCTCGCAAGCCCTGAGGATGGAGCTAGAGCGTGCTGTCACTGGGTCCTGACTGGACCACCACTCCCCAGTCCTCGGCTCCATCATCCACAGTTTGGGTTCCTGCCCCCACCCCTCGTTGCCTGTGCCTAGAGGAAAATAGGTGCCCCCACCCTTGTTAGACTTACAGGAAAATAGTATCAGGGGGAGAGTGGAGCTCCTTGCTCTGACCTTGCATCGAAAGAAGTTCTTTAGAGCCATGGCCTGATTCTCTTGTCAACACATGCCACCCTCACACCCAAATTTATGATTGTTTTAAATCTCAGCTGTCTGGCCCAGTGGGGAATATAAACTAGACCACAGGTATTGTTTTAACTCTGTCTGGCAACCTGCCCACTGTGTGAATGAGGATACGGAATAGATCTGGCAGTCGTTCAGAGCCATCTGACAGCTCTTCCAGAAGCACGGTCAGGAGCTTGACGATTCCTTTCCAGGTACTATGGCAGAAGATTCTCTTTCTCCCTTATAAAACAAAGAATAACCCCCCACCAACACCCCACTGTCATGTACATCTAGAGATGTTTTCAGTGGCAAAAGAAACGGTAACTTGGGCAGTGGCTACTCAGCCTGTGACTAATGTGATGCAGGTGCTGGGGTTTGAGCTCCTGAATAAAACTGCCAGTGGATCAACAAGCCTACATTGGAGTGAGCAGTCTATAGAAGTCTGTTTAAATTATTAAGCTCTTCAGGCTTTTGTGAAGGCCCTTTCCAGTGATGGTAGCGTTGCAAGGGCTGCTTTGTAAGGGTGCTGTCAACTTACAAACTGTATTTGTTGGAAACCAGTGTCTTCTAAGGCTGTTGTAGATGAAAGATCAGAGAAGATCTCTGTGTTACTTTCACAGGACAGTTGAGGCTGAAAGCGTATTGGAAGGTCTGTAGTCCAACCTTGTGGTCAAAGCAGGGTCCGCTTGAGGTCTGACTAGGTTGCTTTACGCTTTTTTTCAGCTTAGTTCTGGTCTTGAAAACCAAGCAGAGGGAGGCATCAGAGATAAGAACTGCAGAGCCTCTCTGCACACTGCTTAACTGTTGCCATGGGGAAAAGTGTCTTCTTACATCCAGTCTAACCTCGAGGGCTTCAATTTCTCTATTGTTTCTTGTCCTCACTCCATTTACAGCTGCAAGTATCCCTTCATGAAATTTCCACGACATTTATCTGGATATCTCAATTGCTTTAGATTGTCTCAGAGATTGTTTGGTGTTTGTACTGCTGTGGTCTTGATAGGTTTTGTAAATGAGATTTCTTTTAGAAGAGGGTGCAACCCAGACTGCAGTGTGATTTTTGAGAATTGGCATATTCAGTGTGTGGCATGTAGTATAAAATAAATTTGAACAAATAGAAATTCATACTTTTGGCAATATTGCCATCTGAAACATAAGGAAAATATGTGACGCCTGATGCATTTGCATTAACAAATGCCTGTTCTTAAAATGGGAAATCAGAGTGGCTTTGTAAGTAACAAAGGGAAATTAATTTAGTTTTTTTAATATGTTGCTGCATTTAGGGCTCAGAGTTGAGAGTTTGACTGGTATTAATTTCACATAGGAAGATTAGGGCATTGGCAAAGACACTGAAAAACAAACAGAACCAGAAGACCGGAAAACGTTTATTTGCTACTGTTTTCAAATAGCAGAGCAGCTTGAAATTCATGTTAAAATAATCAGCTGTATGAAAATAGATGTCTTAATTCTTTCTGCTCTCCAGGTAGATTTTTCTTTAACGAGTAGCAAGTAGATAATTGGTGTTTTCAAGCTCTGTTCATAGATGTATCTTTTGTTTCCTTATGGTTTTTTGATAGTAAATACATGCTCAACTACAGTCTAGTCTATGCATAAATTGCAGTTTAATTAAAATTGATTTAAAAACAATTTGGGTAAGTAAGCACTAATGTGTGTGTGAAAATTCACTGGAATTAAGTTATGCTAACATGCATCATGCGTATATGTAATGTATGGGAGTAATAAGAATCTGCTTAGTAGTTCATGTTTACTTTCTTTTTGTGCATTATCTGAATGAGCTTAAGTATCACTTGTTTGTTTGTAGCTACATTTTTCAGTTGAGCTATCTAGGGCCTACTATGGCTATGTTACTTGCTTTATTTTTAAATCAGTAAACCCCACTTTTGAAAAGGGACAATGTTCCATTCTCTTCCTCTGCTTCATCCAGATTGTGCTGGAGCTTTTCCTGTATCACACAGGATCTACATTGATGGTTTTCTAAAGCCTAAGCCTTAGGTAGTTATTTTTCTGCAGCGGTACAATAGCATTCTCAATCTGCAGAGCTACGTATGGATAACTAGTATTAAAAATTTAGCATCAAAATAATTTTTAAGGCAATACTTGACTAACAAAAAGCTCTGTGTACTCAAGTGTGCTGTTTCTTGAATAGAGCAGAAAACTAGAAGTAGCTGGCACAGGGATGACACGGGGAATAGACAGGCTCTGGCTTGTTTTATCTACTTATTTTACCTCTGTTTTATTAACTAATTTCCAACTGGCAGACAACAGAATTGGGTAAAAGAAATCTATCATGTGTTTGGGGTTTTTTTTGCACGCTCTCTGCTCTTACTTCTATGTAAAGCAGCATTTTTTTCATAAACTTTCCATGCAACTTCTAAAAAACCATTTTCTGTTCGGACAAAAATGTTGCAGGTTTATGTGCTAAAAGTACATGTTAATACGATATGAGTCCCTCTGAAATACAATATAGTGCTCTGAGATGGTGCTTTCCATTTTTCTCTTTGTAGGTATTGAAGCCTTTCCTACAATCACAATGCTATGTCAAAGGAAATTTTGCTGAACTAATAATTGTTTTGCGGTAGAGGCACCACCACAAGTGTCTAGCTGCTGAAGTCAGCTGCTGTGGAAATGAGCCCCTGATTTGGCCCATACTGGTGATCTCTCAACTGCCATCATCACAGAAATTCATCGGGAAACAGATCCACTCCCACTCATTAGCATGGAATCAAGCAGCAGATCTTGGAAAGAATCTGGTAACAGACCAGCAGGCAGCCTGGCGTGGGTGAGCAATCTCCACGCACTACTTAGCAGGGCAGACTGCATGTTGATTCAGTTGAAGTCCTTGGGGTGTATCACTTGGTGATACTCAGCCTAGAGGTGATGAATACATGGATAACTATGTTTGAATCCACATTCCTGGAGAAAGGGTGCAGTCTCCTGGATGGCCAAAGATGCGAAGAGTTTTTAGCTACTGTTTCTATTTAGGCATCCAGGGGTACTACCTAAGAGTTTCCAATTAAATAAAAACAAATCAAATCCCTCGTCTGCTTTTCAGGGTGTGGCAGTCTTTTCAGTAGTCTGTTCTGGAAGCTTTAAAATATCAGTGTCTAAAATTGGCAATTACAAAAGAAAAAAAAAATATTCCTCCCAGACAACAAACAAGAATTAGAAAATGAATGAGACTACACCATAGGTAGTCTTCATATTTAGTTTTCATGGGCCCCGTGTACCTGTAGCATGTGCTGATACTGGAAATGAAAACCTGGCCTTTACCATACACTAAAGCTTAATATGGCATGTTGTGACTGTAGGATAAACACAACAGGAATAGTAGCTTGTTGTTACTGAAACACTTCTCTAAGTGTTTGGATGGAAGCACCAACTGAAGTGAATAAAGCACAATTTCTCATATCATTAGGCTGAATAAAAGCACAGAAAAAACCTGGAATTTGCTGCAGTTTTCTAAAATCTCTTTCTACAGTCTGATAAATTGAAAGTTCTGTAATAAAAAAATATTTGATTATAGTCTCAGCTGGTAAAGGGAATAGTAGAATTGCTAGATGATGTGTGAGAAGCCACTGAAATTCTGCAGGAAATTTCAATGTCATAATTTTAATTGTCTCTAAAATTTATAGATGCTCAGGTTTCTGAATGAAACTTTCTACCCTGCTACAAGTCCCACGTTCCGTGTGTTGAGAACGGAAAAAGTTGTGTACCTGTTGACTCACGATGCGGAGAACTCTCCAGCCAATGAATAGGAATTTATGAAGGGATGACTGGCATTTCTGCCACGCGATGAACAATGTACAGTGGTTGAAAACTGCAGGATCGTTAGTAAGGGTTTTCTGGGGAAAACTTGGTTTGAAAAGTATAAACTGAGATTGCTCTCAGTGACAGAACAGAAAATAATTATTTTGTTCATTCATTTGTGAATTGTCATCTATTGTCTCTGTTGGAAGGGTTCTGCAGGGTTAGTTAAAGCAGTGTTTTTTCCTGTGTATGGGCAATGGAGGAATCAAGGTGTAGGACCTAAGCTTTCTTTGCCAATATTTGTTGTCGGTATCACTTTAGAATGGCAAAAACAATGACATGACATTCTTTAAAAACAAATTCATGCAATCTGGGTTTTGATGTCAGTGAAGTGTGTTTTTAATAAGTAGCTAATGAGCCACTGAAATAGCTCTAGTTGCTGAGATTCTCTCTGGGAAGATTTATTAAATTCTTCTATATGCCACAGTAACAAAGTAGAACTAGAGTGCAACTAACATAGGAAACATCATGAGCGAATCAGTCTTCCACTCATGGTCGTTCTTACACTGAAACTAAGTAATATTGCAGAAGTTTGGAAGGCAGAATAGAACTGCTATGAAAATATAATTGGAATTTGGGGAATGGTAAGCATTAGCAATCTTGCTTGGTTTTTACCCTACTGTGACTAGCAAAGTATTTCTTTTAAATTTTTCTGGAATTCTTGCTGTGCTGATTAGAGATACAAAGTACACAGACCAAGCATAGGAAGATGATCTTACTCTGTTTTAAAAGGACTAGCAGTTTCAAGTTAAAATCAAAAGAATGTCAAATATATGTAACACCTCGCACATCTTAATTTACATTGAGAAAATACCACAGTGTCCTTCTCTTGACATGTTAGGGATGCAAAGGATTTAAGAGTTTAGATTTTGTCTGAGCCATAAGATAGTGTTAGTTCTTGTTAAAATAAGTCATCCACAATAAGCACTTAAGGGAAATTCAAAGCTATTACAGCAGATGGCCTGCCAAAAATCTTAAGTCACTTATGACAGTCTAATAATGTTAAATTCTTTGTACATGTGTGAAAATGGGGAAACTTACAGGTCTAATTCCTGAAAATGTGGGCAACACAGAATTGTGTGAGAACACTGATAAATTAATTGCATGGCAAATTCACACAGTTCTTTGCTATGTGTGTTTTGTTTTAATGGAGAGTTTAATTGTTGGTAGTTCAGCTGTTCCTCAAGGAAACAATGTTTTTGTTTGCCCTTAATGAGATTCTATGTGGCACCTGCAAGGTAAGTATTTTTTGTCACAGATTTTGTAGTCAGATACCACCAAAATATTTTTAACAAGAAGATTATGAAAAGGGCTTTGCACTTGTAAAATTCCATGTTCGAGCTGCTTTTATTTTCCAAATGAAACATGAGTGATGGTGTAATAGTGCAATACCATCCTTCTGCTTGTGTGGACCTTTCAGTTTATTTTTACTGCAGTGGATCTTTCACACAGTGTGGCTTTTCTGATCCTTCTGAATCTACGTAGCTTTAAAATTATGGAGTGAAGTTCAAGTCAAATGCTTGATATAGTTAAATTTTGCTAAAATGTCTGTTTTACCCCAATCTCTATGCTGGTAGATTGACTACAGAAATTCTTAATTTCTGGCTTCAGTATTATTTCAACTGGTATCTGTGGTATATCAAGCTATTCCTAAAGGATTTTCCTCTGTGTTTATTTGACAAACAAGAAAGATTTTTCTAGGAAATACCACTGAATAGTATGGTTGATTGGAGTATAAAGTATGTTGCTATTAGACCGGAATGTAAGGCTTAGCAGAAGAGAGAAGCCATAGTTAGCAGAAAGAAGAATTGTTATACATTTGTCATTAAAATACTTCAGTGTGCCTGGAAATCCGAGTGGGTTTTAATGTTTTTCCAATGGACTTCGTATGTAGACTTAGTGCAAAAATATTTACCTGGTTTCCTACTATTCAACACTGTACTTACTGCTGTCAATGTGATTTTTCTAAATGTGCTTTTCCAAATCAATTTATGGTCTGTTGGAACTTTTATCTTCACCTTATTTTTAGAAGATTATATTTCCTAGGGTTTTTATTACTAAAGGACTTAACTGTTTCTACCATTTAAGGCTGCATGATGTCCCCAGCTAAAAAATCTTCAAACATTTAGACTACAGCTTAATAGTTCATTTTGATTCTTGTTTCTGGGCAAGAGTCAAATGTGAGGCTTCTAAGCTCAGTTGTGTCCCCTTACAGTAAACTACTTTAAATTACTGTAGTTTCCTTGTGCTAGATGGACATTGCAATCATGTACTCGTATTTTTTGTTGCCTTTAAGAAGAAAACAAGCACTTGTAGATCTTGTTTCTATGCTGAATCAGTCTTTTCTTTTGAACTACATATAGGTTCAATCAATACTAAAACCAAATTCCAACTCAACAAAATAATAAAAAAGCCATATACTTATTACTTCTCTTCAGTCTATAGAACTTAGTCTTTGCTACCTTACACACATTGCATTGCGGTTTGGATCACATTAGACTTCAGTGGTATTTCACTAGAAATAATCCATTAAAACAACATAGTTTTCTCCCTTCTTGCTAGTATTCTGAGGTTTTTTCCCAGCTCTTTGGCTGAATTTTACTGTTCAGTCTAACATTATCCTCAAGTTTGTGAGGTTAGCTACATTTAAAAATAGGTCTAAAAATCTACTGCCTCGTTTGTAAGAATACTGCTAGTTTGTCAGTTTAAAAAGCAATAGCATGTTAGTCTTGGAAAGCACAGTTTTCCTCATAATAATCCTTTCACTGTCGATTTTTTTTTTTTTTTTTTTTTTTTTTAGGAAAATGCATTTAGATTTGTACATTTCAGACAACTTATGTTATCTTTTGCTTCATCTTGAACTGTCTGCCTGGATCTTCTGTTCTTTTCCATCAAAAGATCTCCAGACATGGAGAGTGCAGTTAATTGCTTAAAAGATCTGAGTGGTTTTTAGTTTCCCGTGGTAAGGTACTTGGAAAATTCAGTAGGAAAACAGTAAAACAGTAGCTGTGATCAGATTTTCAGATTTGAGGAGTGTAGTTAATAGAATCATAGAATCACGGAATGGTTTGGGTTGGAAGGGACCTTAAATATCACCCAGTTCCAACCTGCCTGCTGTGGGTGGGGACACCTGCCACCAGACCAGGCTGCTCAAGACCACGTCCAACCTGGCTTTGAACACTTCCAGGGAGGGACATCCACAGCTTCCCTGGGCAATCTGTTCCAGTGTTTCACCTCCCTCATCGTGAAGAATTTCTCCGTGATGTCTAATCTATATCACAGTATCATAAGGTTGGAAAGGACCTCCGAGATCATCGAGTCCAACCTATAACCCAATACTAACACCATCATCTAAACCATGGCACTCAGTGCCTCATCCAATCTCCCCTTAAATACTTGCAGGGTCTGCGACTCCACCACCTCCCTGGGCAGCGCATTCCAATGGCCAATCACCCTTTCAGTGAAGAAATTTTTCCTAACATCAAGTCTATCTTCCCCCTTCTAGTTTAAAGCCATTCGTCCTCATCCCATCACTACTTGCCCTTTCAAAAAGTCCCTCCCCAGATTTTCCGTAGCCCCTTGCAGGTACTGGAAGACTGCTGTGAGGTCCTTCTGAAGCCTTGTCTTCTCCAGGCTGAAAGAACCCAACTTTCTCAGCCTATCCTCATAGCAGAGGTGCCCCAGCCCTTTGATAATCTTCGTATCCCCCCTCTGAACCCACTCTAACAGTTCCATACCCTTCTTATGTGGGGGATTCCAGAACCGGACGCAATACTCCAGGTGGGATCTCACTAGAGCGGAGTAGAGGTGGCAAATCACCTCCTTTGACCTGCTGGCAACGCTTATTTTGATGCAGCCCAGGACACAGTTGGCCTTTGGGGCTGCAAGTGCACCTTGCTAGCACCCCCAAGTCCTTCTCCGCAGGGCTGTTCTCAATCACATTGTCCCCCAGCCTGTAACTGATACCATGGATTGCCCTGACCCAGGTGTAGGACCTTGCACTTGGCTTTATTTTGAATCTAATGAGGTTCATATAGGCCCATTTCTGCAGCTTGTCCAGGTCCCTCTGGATGACATCTCATCCTTCTGGTGTGACCACCACCCCAGTAATCTTGGTGTCATCCACAGCGTGCGGAGGGTGTACTTGATCTCACCGTCTATATCGTTAATAGTGGCAGAAAAAGTCAGCATTCTAACTAACTGGATATCGTTTGATGAATGGTCAGGCTTATGCTTTTTTTTACACATTGCTCCATATTTTTTAGTTTGATTTCCTTGGCTTTTATCAGCTGAGGATAGTGGCCTGACGCAATTTGCAGGTGCTTCAGCTCTTCTATTGAAGGAGACATAGGTGCTCATAGTTTCCGTTGGGTATTGGAAATCTTACCTCTTGCGAGAGAACTGCAAACACCATGGTATTTTGCATTTATGTAGGCTTTGTAAACTTCATGAAAATGAGTAGGAAACATTTTTTTGCAGTCCCCACTTCAACTTCTAATCTCTCTACTCTCGGCCTACGGAGGTGGAAGTGACTGGATTCTTGTAGGATCTCCTGTCTTTTTAAATCCTTTGGCTCAGCATCTATGCAGAAAGTCCCTTGCAGAAAGTCCTGTGCAAGTCCAAGGAGGTTGGATCTGGAGCAGATGCCTCACTACCGTCTTATTCTGTTGGGATGTGGGGTTTGGGTCAGTGTTTTTGCTTCTTAGTGCTTTGCAGATAAATTATTTTGATAAATAGTAGTAAACCAGCACCTTGTTCTTGTCTCTACTCTACAAACCTATCGAGTCAATGTTCTTCTACATGCAGGATGATTCCACCTAGGAATGAAATAAGAATCTTATGCAACCCATTAGGAGACCAAGGTTTAGCGTCTCTTAGTTTCATCAGTGCTTATGGTGTGACATCTGTTCTCAAATACTTTTTTTCTTCAAATGTCTCTCTTCCTCTGATTTTATAGATAGCCGTTTCTCTCTCATGAAGCATTGATCTCTTTAAGGCGTATTTTGTGATTGTATGCTTTTGTACCAATAAACTCAATAACATGAGCTGAAGAATTTCTTGTGAGGATCAGGGAACATGGTCATTTACACATTTCTTGAAGTGAAGAGCACTATCTTATTATTATTTAGGAAAGTAAAATACATTGGTGCTTTTTCAGTTACCGTGATTTTGGTTTGACACATTTTAGTGCAGTTAGTTTCACGTTAAACCCTACACTTTGTAGTGTTATTATCCAGTAACATAATCGAACTATGCTGTAGTCCTTAATCCTTGTATAAAATGGTATGATACGTGCTGAATCTTACTATATTTTATCATTGTTATAAACCGCTTTGGAAAAGTACTTGAGTTGTGAATGCTGCTTCTTCAGTGAAAAATCTCAGTGGCATGAGAAGAACTGTGCGTGTCTCTTCTCATACTCAGTATGTTCCTTATGCTTCAGAAATACTGATCTAGTGATATGTAGGTAATTGGCAGTCACTGAAGTTTCATTGTAAAAGTTGTTTTCTTGTTATACCTTTATATTACATAATCCTAGCTTCCAGATATTTATTACAGTTCTTTTCTGATCTCTCAGTCCTTAAGGAAATGAAAGTAAAAAATTCAAAATATTTTAAACAACAAGGTGGAATTAAAACTGTTTCTGTTTTTATAAGTATTTATCTGTCATAGTCTCTAAAAGACAGCAGTCTTCCGTTTTTAGGCCTGTTTTTATTCATTGTCTCATTCTGAATTGTGCCACCAGCTCCAGATTGCCTATTGCTCTGATAGACTTTCATCATATGGTAGTTCTCTCTGGTCTTCAGTGAAATTTTTTCTGTAGTCAGAAAAAGGAGGACGTTGCCAGCTTGGCGAGATTTTTTCTAATCTTTAAGTGGCAAAGTTTTTGTTTCAGTAAGCAGTGAGTCCTTACTGATGTCTGCAGCCTTCTTAGGACAAGTACCTGAGAACAATCTCTCACAGCTGTGCATTAGAGTATATGAGGGACTGAACACCCCAGTGCTGTGCTCAGTTTTTTGAATAGCATGTTGAGTTTGTTTCTTGGATTTATGATCACATTTCATCAACATAAGGTGTATCCTGAAGTTAACAACCTGTTGCTTTTTTAACTTAAGAGAATTTTTATGGAGCTATGGTGTAACAATTATCTGAAAAAAACAGACACCCAGCACACTGTCAGTGAAAGCAGTAACACTGGGAAAGGAATGGCACAAGAAGATTTTAGGCTGAGGGCTTTTACTCCTCATAAAAGTATGTGTTTTCTAGAGCAGCCTGGATGATGAATCCATCCAAAGGAGAAAAAATTTGAATCCCCTCAAAGTTTTTCAGCAGCTCTGAGACTAAAAGCAGACCCCACAAAAGAAAAAAAAAATTGACATAGTGATTTGAAGTATTTCGTATCACACAGTATCACAGTATCATAAGGTTGGAAAGGACCTCTGAGATAATCGAGTCCAACCTACAACCCAACACTAACACCAACACTAACACCAACCCATCATCTAAACCATGGCACTCAGTGCCTCATCCAATCTCCCCTTAAACACTTTCAGGGTCTGTGACTCCACCACCTCTCTGGGCAGCTCATTCCAATGGCCAATCACCCTTTCAGTGAAGAACTTTTTCCTAACATTAAGTCTAAACTTTCCCTGACGAAGCTCGAGTCCATGCCCTCTAGTTCTGTCACTAAATGCTCCTTAACTGATAAAAAGCGATTGTAGTTTCGCTAGGAGAAACTTGTTGATTTGAGCCTAACATACCCATGAGTAAACATAGCTGTATGGCAGGCTCTTTTGTGAGCAAGGCCACAAATCATTGTGTTTTCACAGTAAATGGAGTTGGTTCTTGCCAGCTCCTATTCCCTGCAATCCCTCACCCATCCCCACCCCAAAAAGGCTGAAATTCAGCTGTGGTATTTAAAAGGCAGCTTAACCTCCTAAGTCTCCAGAATTCATCTACAAGATATTCTTTCCTGTAGCTCCTTTCGGGTACTGGAAGGCCGCTGTGAGGTCCCCCTGGAGCCTTGTCTTCTCCAGGCTGAATCAGCCCAAATCTCTCAGCCTGTCCTTATAGCAGAGGTGCTCCTGCCTTCTGACTGTCTTTGTGGCCCTCCTCAGAATGAACAGATTGGTGTAGTTGTTGTGTGCGGTTTTGTATTTTACTTTATTTGTTTGATTTTGTTGGCCTTTTTTTAATGTTGTATGCGTATGAAAACAGCTTGTCTCTGTAGTTGACCCATTGTTCTGTATGATCTGTTCCCTTTCCTGTCAAGTGAGAATCTCCATCTCCAAACATTGAAGCGTGAGAAGCAGAGCGCCTCTTGGGTTGCTCTTTGAGACAGTTTAAAGGCTATGTTTTCCTTGATCTGTGCGTGGTCAGCAGTGACAAAATATGACAGTTCTGATATTACCATGCCAGATTAACAAAATAGCCAAAAGTCTTCATGAGCAAACAAGTTTGTGACAGCTGAGAAACTGGGTGGTAGACGTAAGTACATAACTAGAAGAGAAAAAGTGAACTTGCTGCTGGAGAGAGGAGAAATGCAAAATGCTTCCGTTGTACCATGAGATGTTTTCAATGGCTGAAGTTAAGCCATTGAAGTTAACTTATTAGGAGTTTGATTGTAGCAAAACCTGTTTTGCATTCAGAGAGGCTCTCATTGATCAAAATGGGAAGAATTTTAATGGTACTTCAGATTCGTATGCCTTTCTATAATTGTTTATTTTGGATTAATATTTTTGTGTGGGTTGGTCTTTTCTCCCCCAGTAATAATCTGTTGTCTTAGCCAAGTAAAATTCTTAATGCTATAGAAGGGGGAAAGAGAGGTTCATGTATGTGTTACTATGTTTTTTGTATTCCCTAGATGTTTTGCACAAATCATTCAGGTTATTCATGGGGGGCCTAATGAATATGAGACACCCACAGCCTGCAGCAATGTCGTACTTCAGCTCTGGAGATCGGTAAAGCCGTGAGCTGGTAATAGAGTACACGTGTTAGATCTCCCATTTGTGGCTCTGCCAAAGCTGGTGTAATTCTTACTCCCTTTTGTAGTGTTTGAAGGCAGCCTAGTCTTCAGTGTTCCAAGCAGAGAATTCTTTGGCCAGAAGACTTGCAGTGCCTTCAGAATCCAGCTGTCCTTGTTCTTCTGTCCACCTCGTTCTTTTATAGAAATTGTTCCATTGCTTCCTGTTAAACTATGTATAATGCTGGTACACTAGTAATGCTTTCTACCTTTTTATTTGAATGTTAGTTGTATAGTTTGTTGCTATTTTAGTAACTGTTTTTTCCATCAGCATCTACTGATACCTTCTTTCCCTTGCCTTCTGGTGATTTAGAGCAACCAAAAGTTTGTTGATTTGCTGATGTCATGGTTGGGTAATGCCTAAATTTTCTGTGTTGTGCTTCCTGTGCTGGATGAGCAGAGAGAGAATGGTTAGCTGGAACCCCTGAGCAGCTAGGTTTAAAAGTGACTGTTGAAACTATAGTTTCCTCTTCAATGTACTATCATGCTGTCATAATTTAGTTTAATTTTGCTCTATGATATTTTGCCAAATAATTCTGCAACTCAAAAGTTTTTCTTTTGTCAATGGGTCCTTCTCTCCTATTTTTTGCTGTACAGATTTTCTTACTTTGATACAATGTGTTTGTACTTAATACCTCAACTATGAACACCTTCAGTAAGACCAGACTTTATAGCAAATAGTCTGGTCTGCTGTCCTTGGAGATTTTTCCTCTTTTCTCACAGATTTGGTGGTAAATGTTAGTTTTGAAATCTTTCATAAGAAAGAACAAGACATATCCATCCTGGGACTTAATCTTAGAGAAAACACTGCCTGAAGTAACTATTATGTATTTCTCTTTCTCTAAAAATATACTTGGAGTCTCTGTAGATTTCATTGATTTTTTTATACTCAGAGACATGAATACAGCCCAGGAGCTGCTTTCTTTTAGTTACATTTATGATAACCCACAACTCTGAAAGCTGAAGCTGGGAGGAAAAAAAATCTCTGGAGTTTTTTCTGTAATATTACTAATATAGTGGGTGTAAGAATTCAGGTCGTGTTACTTTTCTCTGTGGTGTATTAACTGGTATCACCTGAATCCCCCTTGAGATCTTCAGACTCTCAGTGCATGAGGGCACATTTCTCTTGTTTGTTGTACTTGGCCATTTGTTCTGCTTTCTTCCAACTATGTTTAAAATGAATTTGTTTGTGGATTTTAACTTAACTGAGATTTTTTGAGACCCTTTTTGCTACATTGTAATTTGCATAAATCTCATTTCACGCTTGGTGATGGCTTTTACGTCTGGCAAGTGTACTTTGAATTTGCCTGGTAGTTTCAGAGTAGGACAGCAGCAGTAACTTTTCTTTTTCTTTTATTTTTTTGATGTATGGAATACAATGCAAATGTTCATCTGACTTCATCTAGTGTACATCTGAATTTCTGTTTGCACCCTAAGTTTTCAGTTTGCATCTGAAACATCTAGTTTTGTTTCTTTCCCCACTTGGGCCTGGAGTTGGGTAGAGCGCTCTACTGTTTCCATAAATTCTTTTTTTTGTATTATAACAGAAGTAGTACTATGTGTACTACGTGTATACAGTATGGATGTCCAGGGTCTGTGCATCAAATAGTTTTCAGGGAGAAGAAAGAAACTAAGTGTGCTATTCCATTTGGGTGACAGGTAGTAAGCTTTAATTAGAAAAATGAAAGATCACTAGGTGGTTTATATTCTTCTTTCTGTTGTTGTGAGCCTGTGTGAGCTTGTAAAATACAAGTACTTGTTTGTGCTATGCTGAACAAAATTAAAATTGTGATACTCACCTGGTAACACACATGAATCATGTTCTATGTTTTGGCTCAGAAAACATAAAAGTATGACTTTTAGCAAGACTGAAAGCTCCAGCCTTTCTGAGTGTGAGAAAGATATTAATAAATTAATAATACATATATATCGCTTTCATCCTATTAAAATTAGAAGAGACAGTAGGTACCACATCCTTAAGTTTTGCACATTTTGGTGGTGCTGCTGCTGCCTTTTTTGCTGGTATTTTCAATGATTCTTTGGGCTCTTTTAGTATGGTTGTGTTTCCTTAGGTTGTGAAAAAAACTTTGCAAAGGCTGTTCATCTGTTTTGTTGACTTTGTCTCTTGCTGTTAAATGTGAATGAACTGACTGGTTGAAACAGACGAGTTACTCTTGTGCAGCAAAATGAATAGGAAGCAAACTGTCAAAGAGGAAAAAACTTGAGCAATAATTCTACACTTGATGAAATCTGAAATTGTCCAAGGGGTTCTTGAATCCTTATTTTATATTACAGTGAAGTGAGTGATTGTCTTCTTCTATTCAGAGTAGCACCTGTGTGAATGTTTAACTGTTTTGCTGACTCAGCCTTGGTTTTTCATAGCCATGTGCTACTTTATTTTATATAACCTTTTAAATCATACTACTGCACCGAATATCTGAGTATGTGAAGAATTTGATATTGGTTTTCTTCACACTTTCTGTGAGAACAGTGTGAGTGGAGAGTCATAATTTAGTTTTTCTTTTATGCACAAGGAGTGTGTAAGAGGCTAAGGTCAGAGAGGCTTATTTTCTGTTTCAGACATGAGGTTTTATGATTTGTTTTGACTGATAGTAGAGAAAGGACTTCTGTTGCTTTACAGCTTCTTCCAGGCAATTACATTTTTTGATGGCATTTGTTGAATTTTTGTGGCTCCTAAAGCCCTGAACTCTTGGGCAAAGCCTTCAGCAGTTCTCTGATATGAGATAAAACTAATGGTCTCCTGCCTTCTGCCAATGGCTGTACAAACAAAGATACTGTCCTTCATCCTTGCATAATGTGGCAGCCAGCAGCTTGACAATCAAAAACTGAGTTGAAACCTTTATTTTATCCTTGAGATAGTGAAGATTTTATTTTCTTGAGAAAACCAAAAGTCGTTCTGGATTTTGGACAGGACTCAACCAACTTTGATTGTATTATCATCACTCAAAGGAAGAATGCATCATGACCGTGAAGTATTTTGAAGTGATATGCTTTGAAGAACAGTGTAATATCTGGCTTGTCAGAAGTCAGCCAGTTCTTTCTTCTTGACCTGATTTTCTCCAAGCCTTCTCTGCTGGTATCAGAGTTGTCAAATATGTCTAAGAATGAATAAGGCTGTGTCATTTGTCTGGTTTTGGTATTTGAGCCTGTGTCTTATGTCTTGTTCAGCTGTGAGTGCATAGGAATGTTGGAAGTAATTTGAGGTGTAATTGCTCCTTTTGAGACTCCAGAAGCCTGGCTGCTCTGAAGGATGGAGAATTTTTTGACAGGGGTTAGTGAAAAATTTCAAGCAATAAATACAAATGTATTTCTTTTCTTACTGGTCAAAAGAGAGAATTTGAGATTCCTACTACAAACAATATGCTACTGTTTTAGTGTCCCGTAACATTTCTGTCAGGTAGGACATCATCAGGACTGTTTGTTCTGTAAAATTGCCTCAGTTAAGAATTTGTTTTCCTCTGCCCAGTTTTATATTATCCTGTCTGTATTGCCATGTGCTTGTTTGTCTTCCTGCAGCACAGGCTGATTTAAAACTGAAGACATGTAGACACATGTAGAGGAAGAGTGCTTTTTGGGTTCAACCTGTGGGCTGACCAGGCACTCTTAAAGATTGGCCAAGTTAAACGTGAGGTTACTTTGTCCTGTGGGGGCATGCCTTGAGCGTGTTAGCAGGCCTTGAGCGTGTTAGCAGGCCTTGAGCTGAGGTCACTCTATTGGAGTTTGGATTGCTACTCTGTACTGGTAGTTTGTAGTTTTTCCTCTTCTTCTTCCTCCTTGTTTTTGTAGCAATAAAACCACCTCTGCACCAGTATGGAAACTGAAGAGTCTCCCACTATAGCTCACATGGTCAAATGCATACATTCTATTGAATTAATTTAACATTAAAGGATTCATACAGTTAAAGATTAGTTTATTTATATATCCCCCTTTTTCCCTTTTTGTCTCATAGCTGTGTGTAATTTCTCTCAGTACCTTGAGTATTCTGTTATTTGCATTCAGTTATTCCTCTGCTGTCCCCAGCTGTTTTTTATACTTAGCATTGTAACTATCTACCTTATTTTCCCCCCCCCCACACCTTTCACATTATCTCTTCATGGTTTGAGATTTCTTTGCACTTGTGTGATGTCATACAACATCAGTTCTATGGAGCCTGCTGTGTGTAAATTTTGACCTTTTCTTAGTAATGTACTCGAGTTTTCATTAACAGCTTCAGATGATTAACCAGTCCTCTGGATATATGAGTGTATTGGGTACTAGAAGTCTGTTAGTTCAAAGATACCTTAATTGAGAAATAAAATGTAAAGGGAGGCCATGTCCTTGAGTATAAGCAAGGGAGAGGAACAGAGTTATGGTTGAGCTTTCAGCCTTAATTCTGGATTTCAAGAGCACTGAATGCTTGGTTTGTTAGCATTAATGTTGCACTAACTTAGGGTGTTTTTGCATGAAGAGTGTATGTTTAATCAACTAAGCATGAAATAATGGAGTATTTCACCCCAAAAAGGAGAGTGAAATGAGAAGTGTTATGAGTAGGCAAAGACAGACTTGGTGGCCGGAGGCAATGTAATGGATTGGAGAGAGCAGTAATTCAGGGATGTTTGCTGCCCAGAGCTTCAATCTGTGATCTCTGAGTGGCACGTATATCAGAAGCGTTTGGCCACCCCAGCTATCGACACAATATTTAATGCTTTTCCCAGAATAAATCTCTGTAGGGCTTTAAAGGCACACTGTCTAGGATTGTCAGCTCGAATATTGATCCACCTAAAACTGCAGTCATCTGGTGTAGAAATCCCTAAGCAGGAGTAAAAACTGACTAACTTGTTCCTTTAGCTCTTGCATATGATTATATGTGCACACACAGCATACACATGCACATACATGCAAGTGAAATGAAAGTAGCAGTGATGCTGAATATTGCACAGTTCTCTGCAGATTGCAGCCCCTGGTTGATCCCGGATTTGTGGATAAATACATCAACTTTACCAAAGCTGTCTAAAGACATACATTTTTCAAGATACCATTTTGTTTCATTTTTAATACTTTTAAAATCTGCTTATTCATTTATAAAAAATAACACCCAACTCTTCCTGCCTGCTTGTCTTTGCTGCCTTCTTCCCTCCATCCAAAGGCCATAAATATTTTTGGGTGTGATGTTCTCAAAAATCATGAAAACTGACACTTTGACATGCCTCTCTCCCTTTAAGGTAAGGTCTTACTCTGGTAGGACGAAAGGGCTCCAAAAAATGTTGTTCCTTTTTTGTTGGTTGCAGAGGGGTTGAAATGCACGACTGTACCCCAAACAATGTTGCAGTGACTATGCCGGCTGGTTCTGCTTGACCTTGTACTTGCAGTATTCAAGTCTCTTCTTCACATCCTCTCCGACACTCTCTCCAAATGGCCTAATGTGGGTCTGGGGTTTTTCATAATAATTAAAAAGAAGCCTTTTATTGGACAATTGCTCATTGAGCAAATCAGGTTTAGGAATCAGTGAAAGAGACGTCCAGGTCTGTATCTGTTAAGTATTTCAAGACCAGTCAGGCTGTTAAGCTTTTCTTCTTCACTTTGGGTTGTCCAAGTGGAGTATTAAGTATGCTCATTTTGGAAAGGACTGAGTGCTAGCTGTGAACTGAACAACTCTCTTAATGTTTTTGATGTGTTTGTGTTTTTGATTTCAAGAATGACATCTTTAGTTACTAATACATATTTTTTGTAGTTCTATGCGTTTCAGATTGCACAGGACATCATCTTAAAGAATGGTGGAGGTCTACTCCATGCTTTAAAAAATATTTAATGATGTGTTTCCTGTCCATAATCAAATCAGAATATAGGATACCATGTAATTTGCATGATCAATAATCTCTGTATTTTCTGCTTTCCACAGATCTTGTGCAGCTACTTGATTCATCTGCCCAAGTTGTGACAATAGACATTTAGTCTTTATAATGGATTCTTAATTAACCCTGACTTTGTTAGCAGCCAAGTAACTTTAAGCTGCTGAGAGAAGAGGAAGGTAGTGATCAAACTCTTTGTATAGTGGTGTTTTGAATGGAAGAGATATTCATTGAGCTTGACTAAGCAGGATTGTGAAAGAAGTTCATAAAATTTAAATACATTATTACAAGTACGCCCTAAAATGTACTGTAGGATCAGTCAGTGGTAAGAGTTATACACAGCAGCTTAAATTTTAGCTGCTTTTTGAAGGTAGAATAAAGTCTGTTTTCATTCCAAATAAATAAAAATATCTACTGAAGGAAATTAGTCTTACAGAAGGACAAAGTCATGAACACATCAGAGATAGGGGACTCATATCGAATAAAATGTGAGTGGTCTGGAGGAAGCTGCTTCCCTGTCTTCTGAGGTTCGGTGTCATAAGGAATCTGCGGTTAAGAGATAATGAACTTCACAAAACCAGCCTGCTGAGTCCCTCTGCTGGAGTCCCCATATGTGCTCTACAAAGAGCAATATTTAATAACCTGCAGTTCAGTCAAAGATACATGTTGTCAGGGCCACAAGAGTCGAGTCTGGTTCAGCCTAATTACTACTATAAATGTTTTTAGTCCTAAAATATTTTCTTCCACATTTTTAAAAGGTTTTGAAGGAATTTGGTAATTTTATTTGAGCTTATCTTTTGCTTCTTAGACCAATGTAAACTGTTTTGGCAGCATGAATAGTAACTTAGCATCTATATGGAAAGAATTTAATATGTTCTGCATTCAGTGAGCTGTCTTTTGTTAATCGTCCATCTTGGACCTTAGTAGGCAATTACACCCATACCTTAAATAGAAACTTTCTTGTGTTCCTAGAATGGAATGTTTTTAGATTTTTGTGTAAAAGTTTTCCGTATTGCATATAAAGAAAATTATGGTGAGCTTTTCTGGGAGCTTAAGGGACCTTTTGGAGGTTCTCAGCCTACTTTCGCAATACTGTTCAAGAGGTGTGAGTGGAACTCTGAAGTAGGCTTTGTGTAAGATATTTTAGTTCATTATATTGTGATTAATGTATTCTTCTCCAGGGAAAGTGAGTGATCTACGTATTTTTGACTAGAGCTATGTCCAGTAAATTTTTCTTCACAAGCTGTACTTTTTCAACAGTAGGTACTATAAGGTAAAACACATGACAAAGCAAGCCCAGGAAGGACATCAATAGAGCAAAGTTCTCTGATTCTTTCCTGTGGTAACAGGTAGAGCCTGGTCAGCAGCTACTCAGGAGCTACTTTGATGTTCACATCAAGTATGGCATGAAATAAGCACGGGAAGCAGGCTCATGCATACCAAACCACAGAGTTGAGTAGGGCACGTGCCTGTCTCAGTGTACGTGCGCTGTTCATGCTGTTCAGGAATATGGATGTCACTTTCCTCTGTCCAACTAGATGAGGTTTAGGTGAAAAGTTAAGAGACATTTATATTTTCTTGTAAAGCTATTTTTGATTTTGGTTGAGGTAGTCTCAGTCCACTTATTATTAATAATAATTAACTTCTCTCCAATGCATTTAAATTTTTTAACTTGATTTTAGAATGTTTTTGAATCAATATTTTCAAAAAAATTAACTTCTTCCTTTTGTTTTTGTTTTATTTGTTTTTCCTTACCCTGGCAGTGTTTTAGAGCACTTTGCTGCAAGGGACCACCACCACCACGACCTGAATATGACTTGGTTTGCATAGGCCTGACTGGTTCTGGCAAGACAAGTCTTCTGTCACAGCTTTGCAGTGAAAGCCCGGAGAATATAGTGTCTACCACAGGTAGGATGCTACCTTTGTTCCATGGTGTGCTGTAACATTCCTCACAGGTAACTTTTGAAACATAGAGGAAAGTGGGTAGAGAATTTCAGCTTGGTTATCTTGAAAGTACCTAATGGATTGTTTTGAAGCTACCATTTATATGCTTGGTGTTTGGCCATATGTTGGGAAATAAGCATGAAAGCACACAATTTGGAATATATTGAAAGTCAGAATAGAATGTAATGAAGCAGCACCCTCAGGAACATACAGTAGCAGTGTAGTGTAGACAGGCATTGGAAGATTTCTTCTCTTTTTAGCTTTTGTTTTTAGGCATGCTTGTATGGAGAGAAAAGAGGAGAATGTGCAATAAATGAGAATAGGATAGTGATGCTCTGAAACTTAAGTTGAGATTTATTTCTTCTCATACTTGCTCAGTACTGCCTTGTGGTATATGCTAGCCACCAAAAGAATAAGTGTAACAGAAATGTTAATTTCTGATGATAATCTTTTCTTTTTAGATCAGCAAAGAGACTTGTTTGTGTGTAAGGGCACATAGAGATCAGAAATTCAATTTACAAAATATTTCAGTGTCATTGAGAAAATACATAAAAGCATACACAACAACCACAACTAAAAGGTGTCCTAAGTCCAAAACATTTGAATATGCACACTAAAGTAGATGAACCAAAATGCCTAATACTGAAATAGTCTTTTGATTTAAAAAAAGCTAAAAACCTAACCCAAACCAAAAAAGACAGCAGCAGAGAATCCAGAAACAAACATATGGAGTGAGAAAAAGGAATACCTGGCTGCAAAGATCAGAAAGGGTATGGATTAGGTCACAGAGGTGGAAGAAATCTGGTTCTGTGGCCTCAGTGATTTTACTAAGATTGATTACTGAGGGAACAAATAGTGAGTGTTTTGCAAGTAACTTGTTTTCATTTACATGGCTTTATATTGTAGCTGTGGTTCATGGGTTTGCATTTTATGATTGTCACTTAGCAACCCTAACTGGTTTTCAGTGCATCTTTGTTTAAATTACAAGAACATAAAGTTATTTAATAGAACTATAAGTAAACAAAGTAAAACAAGTACAAGAAAATACTGGGTTTTTTTCTGTGATGAGTAATTAAACTCAGTGGTATTATTTGGAATGTTAGAGATCTGACATTTGTGGAGAAAGTGTCAAAGCCTATCTCAAAAAGTTAGAAAGAAATGGTAGAGTAATTCAGCCTTCCCCCCACCCTGAACTTTATTTTTGAATGAACCTGCAATTAGAGCAAATTGTATTTCAACACTTCAGATCCTAAAATAGTAACAGTAATGTAAATAGCAGTTTATATAAAAGGAAATTCTGAAAATATGCTTATTTTAAAAAGAAATTCTTACATGTTTATAGACAGTTGCAACTTCAGTTAGGCAACTTAAGGAATGGAAATGGACTCTGGAGAAAACTAGGCAGCATCCAAGCCAAAGAGTGCAGACCTAGGATATTCAGCTTGTAATAAATCTAGCCATATGTACCATAACTGTGCTATATCAGAAAATATTGTTGAGCATCTAAGGATACAATGTGACAACTTCACTCAGTTTTCAGACTATAACCTCTGTTTTTGCTCTTCTCATCAAAGTCATTCAGGTCCATTTTACAGTTTTTCATCCTCTCTAGGAAGAGTTTAGAGTTGTTTTAAGGTAATAGCAACAGAAAATTTCATAATTATCCCCTTCAGATTTTTTTGCACTTTCCTCTACTGCATCCAGCACTGACCACGGCTGAAATACTGGAATGCCTATTGGTCTTTTCTGAGAGAAAAAATGTCTTGTTCTTGTTAAGAGATAGCTAATAAAATTCTTTACTCAGTTTCCAGGTATGTAATCATGTTGAAACTATTTGTATTAGATGGAAATAAATTTAATGTCTATCTGGACATTTTATGCTGAAAGAGGAGACATAATTTTTCCTATATAATCTATTATATACACTTGTAGGTATGTATGCACCGAACGTGCAGAATGTAGTATTTAGCACATTGATGGATTGTTGGGAGCCTTTCACAATGCCTTGCTCTTGGCTGTTCGAATTTCATTTAAGGAAAAACATCACACTTTTGGAAAGTTTTTGATTTAAGCCTGTAACAGACTAATAGAGGATTTGTAGATGCTTCTAGTATGCTTGTAACCATTTTATACATACCAATAAAGTCTGTAAAATGATCTTTCTGTTAATAACTTTTATAGACAGGATTGATACTCTAGGTATAACCAAAATCTGTATAAATGCAAGAAAAGTGATTTGAATTGCATGTTGTCTTTCGTGTCTTCCTAAAAAATGCAGAAGGATTGGTTTTCATTTTACTGGTAGTCTGAAATGAAAACTTCAGTTCCAGATGCATTAAAAGATGATTTTATAACGGTATATTCTGTGCTAACTACTTACCAGATGGTAGATGGCCTGGATGGAACTTCTGTTCTTGGTTCTATGTATGGCAGCTATTTAATAGTATCATTACAAATTTCATTGCTCATACACTCCCTCACCCTCCCACCCCATTTGAAACAGTGAAATCATGGTTCTTGGTGAAAAGAGCAGTCCTTTCTGAGTGTGTGCAATTGATATCAAATGGCCTCTTTAACAGATAATTTACTAATACTCTTTATTTCTGTTCTTAGGTTTTAGTATAAAAGCGGTGCCGTTCCAGAATGCCATCTTGAACGTAAAAGAACTTGGAGGTATTGCATTTATTAATTTGATTCTAAAAGCAAATCTAAATTGAAGTCTCATCATACCAAACTGTCTTCAGTCAGTGTGGCTGGAATTTAAAACCTGTGTTTCACCACAGAAGATAAGTTGAGAAAAATAGTGCAAAAACTGACTACAAAGAACAAAAAGTAAAAAGGAGCAGGAGCAGAAGGAAGATAAGTGCAGCTTATGTCCTTCCTGTAATTTTTCAATTGCAGTGTAATACAGAATTTATACAGAAGTTATACAGAAATACAGACTGGACTGTAATTGTAGTGCGGCTCATCTGGCAGCTCAAGGGAGTGTGCTCACTGTGTTTATTTTGCATGTAAGGATTTACTTAAGAGGACTGGCTCAGGTAACTGTGTGAACAATCGACAAAACCAGTATATTTACGGAACCACTGAAAGTGTTGCTAAGGCAGCAAACTTTCAATGACTTGGTCTTTCTTTGAGACCAATTCTCTTGTTGGATTTGTTGGGTTTTGGAGGGATGGTTGTTTTGTGGTTGTGTTTTTTAATGGTCTGTATACAGATAAGGTATTTGTCTGTCCAATTCTGACCATGAGTCTTAAGTGATCAAGAGGTAGCTCTGTTAAAAGAAAGGAAACACTCTCCTAATGAGAGTTCTCGTGGAGTGCAATTTCATCTGATATTCTCCTAATTAAAAAACAAATGTAAATCTTCTTTGTATTCTAGAATTTCTGTAGATCTTTATAAATATAGTAGAATCAATCTCGAGGATGTTCATTAGATTTTCAGCAAGGTTAAAACCTCTCTTAAATGCTCTAGGGTAGAATTAATCTGGTTCTTGAAGGGAGTTTCCTGAGATACAGCAAGGTATTAACAACCAATATTTAAAAAAATTATAGCAGAAGCCATACTGTTAAAGTTTCTTAGATTCAGTACCCAAGCAGTTATGTGAAACATAGATGACTGTGTAGTGTCTTTTACATTTGGTTGAAGCAGTATCCTTCCTCGAGGTTTAAGATGGTGCTAGTTTTTACTGTGCTGTTTGGCTCTGGAATTGCTAATGAAGCCAGGGTTTGTTTGTTCGTTACTGTAGGGAATGTAAATTGTCAGTCAAATCATATAGAAAATGGTCTCGCTTCTTTTGTCTCTTCCTGGTCTGATTATATCTTCATCAGCCTTTAGGATTAGAGACATGGAACAAAGTTTCCTATGCTCTTTTTGCAGAAATTTTTCTTTGAAATAGGTGATACTAGAGTAAACAAAAAGGTACTCTCCCTGATTCTTTTAATTATTTTTGTTATTGCTTCTTTTCCTAAGCCAGGTTGCCTTCCTACCAGAAAATAAGATTTTTTTTCAGATTGTAAATGTTAAAAGTTTTGTTTAAAAATGTTAATTTGATACTAAATAACAATATTGCTTTCAAATCAAACATAGTCATACTTGAGTTACTTGAAAAGGAATCTTGCTTTATGTGCTAACCAAGTTGAATTAGCTGTTCTCCAGGTTTCTCTTTTGATATTCAGAATCCCTTCCTGCTCCCTGGGAAATAAAAAAAAAAGTACCATTTTCTTTAAAAAAAAACCTAAAAAATTTTAGTCCATAAAAAACTTATGTAATTTAGATTACTGTGAAGACACGACATGCTCTATTCTACAGTCTTTGAGAATGTACTGTTAACGGGATGATGGAAATGCCTATTTGTGTTAAGCAACTCAGCTCAGTAACACTATAGAAAGAAATTACGGAATTGCTTATTTCCTGTTGTGGTACGACAGTCTCTGGTAGGGACTGAGGATGAAATTGTGTGCAAGGAACATACAGGAGAGTGGGGAAAGACTGGAAGAATAAGGCAGATGTTAATGTGTGTTCTTCGGAAGGTTCTAACACTGCTTTTCTGAAAGAAGTTTGAGATACTGAATGCGGAAGTTCATTTTCAAAACAGGTAATGAAGGTACAAATGCAATAGAAAGCTTTTTCTTTGTTTCTAATAAATTCCAACCTGGAGACACAGTGCCTGAAAACACCATTTATTCAGTGTATTTGTTCTATCATTTACTGTTGTAATGCTGTCAAAACAGAATGTGAAGTCATAGTCACTTGTGACATAGATACTTATTTAGGCCTAAATCAAGATTATAGGTCCATTCTGGAGGCCAACTGATAATTTACAATTTTTTTTTTAGAATAAGTCTATTTTATATTTAGTTTGCTATGTTGTAAGTATACGCTTAGATGCTCCTGTTAAGATACCAAATACTGAGCCTGGTCAAATTTAGAAGAATGATTCTGGATGTCGACAGCTCTTTTTCTTCTTATCAAGTTTAAAAATACTAAAAACATGTTATAGGGTTTAGTTACGTTCTTTGTTTTATGTACGAAATATATTGTCACATGTTTGTGTTACATTTTGTAATCCACCTGAAGATCTTTTTCACAAGCATAGAGAATCAACATGTAGAATAGCCTCTGAAATTTCATTTAACACAAAACATGTGAAGTGCTTAGCAAAAGTGGAGTGTTTAATATCAGGCATGCTTAAGTCTCCAGCTGACTGAACATGCCCAGGAAAGAGATGATAGCTGTCCTCCCCACTGCTGTTCCCTCTTAAGCTTCATGTCCAAAGTCATAAATTCACACCGTTAGGCCAGCTGAATTAATTGTCTAGGTGAGAGCCTGAGATCAAATAACTCTAAAGAGGATTGGTTAAGTAAAGCATGCATATTTTGCCTTAATTTGGAAGTAAAGAGCAGAAGAAGAGAGAGAGTAGGAGGGGGAGTCACACTGTCATGCAATTCAAGTTGAACAGAAAATATGAACCCCTGGAGAAGACATCAGCGCTTGTCAGTAGCGTCTGCCTTGTGAAAAAATGAGGAAGAAGGGAGAAAATAATATTGAGCTATTAATTAGAATTTAAAGTTTGAGTAGTTATGGGAAACCACTCTCCTCCTTTGCTCGGTGGAGGCAGTGGGGAGTACTGAACACCCTTCTAGCAACATAACCTTGTTATGAGCAGCTAAAATTTCATCTAGCTAGTCATCAGAAAACTGATCCCACAAGTAAATGCCAGAATTTACCATTTACCATGTCATCTTCACAGGGATAAACTAACACAAAGCAATAAAATCTCTGTACTGTATTTGATTAAAAGGCTGTTGACACCTCTACAAAATCTGGTTGTGGAGTGCATGCAATGCGATCTGCAGCATAGCTGCATCTAACAGTTTACAGAACGTCTTAGCAGATGAAATTTTTAGATGACCCTGATGAGCTGTCCAAGCTGTGGGTTTCACAGAGACGTTCCGCTTCCGAAAGCATTAGAGTTAGATCTGTTTGCTATCAATCATACTCAGCCTGCTGTTCAAATGGTGCCTAAGCCCCCCTCTGTCACATGGTTTCCTCATTTCATAGACCAGAGAGATCATTTATACCTGCTTACGGATCTCGTTACCATGAGTCCTGAGGAAGCTCTGATAAGAATCCAGTATTAGCGATTTTTCCACTGTTCTTTGGAAATATTGTTCTTTTTCTGCAATTAACTTTCTACAGTCTGAATAGTCAATCCACTGCCTATCTTATTCAAAACAAGTAGGAGCCATGATAAATAAAACATGAAATTTCCTAGTTACATTTTTTTTTTGTGGGATGGGAGAGCAGTTGTTTTTGTTAATGGGATTTTTTTTGCAGAGAAATGTAGAACCTTTGATTTGCTAAAAAGCCTCTGTTTCCTGTTGGACTTGCAGCTGGATTTTCTTCAGGCAGAATCAAAGAATAGAGTATAGCTGCCTAGTTCAGTACAAATGATGTCTACATTTTATGAGCTCCTCTCAAACAAAAAAGAAGTTTTTATTTTTGATTCTAGGTAGAAAAAAACCCTTGATCATTACAAAGGCTAAAGCAGATTCGGACTTCTGTGTGTCAGTGGTGGAAGGGCTAGACATACAGAAATACACAGCTCTGGAAGCCTTGTGCTTTCTTTATGCTCCTCTTAAATGCCATAGAGAAAGATGTGTTCTGAGCTTTATTTGAGATTACCTGCACTGTTACCAAAGGTGTGAGTGCAGCTCAGAGGAGGGTACATCTGAGCCTTGCTGGGTGCTGGCATCAGCCATCAGCCTGGGGAGTTGTGCCGCTGTTTCTGAGTTGATGGCTGTTACTGAGTTACAGCAGAGGTGGAAAAAGGGCAGAGGGCATGGTAGTGGGTAGGGAGAAAAGTGGTAGATGATTTTGTTGTTGTCAGCCGTTCTTTGCGAACCCTAGAGGTCTTACTGTGTGTTTGCACCTTTTAAAAAAAACAAAATAGTATAAAAATTAAAAAAAAGCAGGGATAATTTTGATTTTGAGAATGACTGTCATGCATGAAGTCCAGTTTAGCATGGTGTGCCAACTGCTGTAAACTATTAAAGCTTCAGACTTCAAGCTTAGATGAGTGTTAGAGCATATTGCAGGGCACATATTATCTTCCTTTTGAAATAATCTATGAGATTTTTTTTAATGAGCTTTTAAAATTAACTTTTGGTTCCTGCCTAGAAATGGAGATTTTTTGTTTTAAATTTCATGTATTATTTTAGGGTGGTAATAAAATACACAGGCCTTAGTAGATCAAACTGGCTTTCTGGGGACAAGTGTAAATACGATGTTTTTAAAAATTCCAAGTCCTTGTAATCGAAATGTTGTTCTGGTGGTTTTAAGTATCAGAGTAGATGGAGATTAAAAATTGGAGACAGCACGTAAGTTATCTGCTAACAGGGTAAACATTGAAGATTTGGCTTCTAGATGAATCTCACTGGGCAGGCCTGGAAGACAGACAAGAGATGACAGATAAAATTTCCACAGACTTCAGTTTGATACGAAAATTAAAAGTAAGCATAATAAACTTATGGGTATTTATTATTTTTTGTATATATTGAATATAAAGGCAGAAAACTTATTCCTTAATGTTTCGGTAACGCGGAGGTTCTTTTATGCTGTTTGTTCAGGTTGTTGTTGAATTGTTGCAGTGAGTATAGCTGATCAAGCAATCTCCAGATGTTCCTCTTCCAGGGAAAAAAGCCTACCAATTTCCTACCATAAAGCCTACCATAAAGCATGTACGATTGCAGGAGTGCCCTGCCTGAAAGGCTGAAGAAAGCAGGTTGTGTTCACTTGGTCTTAAATGCTAAAGTGCAGGAGTCCTGGGACTTTTGAACCTTGAGGAAGGTTTTAGTTTAGCATCTGTGTTAGTGCTTAGCAATAAGGAGTAGCAATACAAAAAAAGCTGTCAAGTGGTGACTGACATTACACGTGTGGGAATGTTGTGTAGTGTCTGTGCATGGATAGGTCTGTTGATGTGACCAACTTGCAGTGTGGGTATTTTGCAATGAATGTAAAACTTCGTAGTAAAAGAAAGAGCTAAGAGGTTGAAAACTAGCTAAAAAAACCAACTGAACAAAAAAAGCCATGTGCTGTATTTCTTCAGGGAGAGTACTGGGAGACCTAAACAGAGAGTATAACTGAGATAGATAAGGAACAGCCACATCTCTTATGTGTAAAGGTTTCTAAGATTTAGGGGACCTTCCTGATTATGTAAGAAAACATGTCCATTTTCCTTGTGGGGAAATGATCGGAAGTGAAGTTATAAACTCTACATAGACTTAGAAACAGTTATTTCAAAATTCTTTTCATAAGGTTTTCTTTAGGTGGGAGGGTTGGGTGTATTTCAAGATTTTGCAAAAACAAACAAGATTTCTTTTTTCCTTCGCTTCCTTTTTTAGTCCCCATGGGCCAGTCTTTTCTTCAAAAAGATTTTGTGGTGCAATTGACATATTCCTTGGCACCTTTCCACCTTTCGGCTAATTAGAAATGGTCTTTTTAATGTCAGTGGAGGAATTGCCTATATTGTTTTTAATTAACTCTACAAACTTCAAAATAATTGTCTTTATTTCAGACGAGTGGCTGTTACATTTGAAGTGATAGAAAAACTGGTTGCACCCTACGTGCTTTCATGGCCCCAGGTTAACTGGTTTTGGTGGAAGGAAAAAAAGTTCTTCCCTGGATTTGAGACAATAACTTCTCTGAAGCTCTGATGTATTATCAGGTGAATAAGAGCTTTCACGTGCAGACTAGACTATCTTGAGGCAACGGCTGTGTGACGTTCATTGTGCTCTCAATGGAGACTTGCTGCAAGCTTGACACTTTACAAATTTGACACCTTTAAATTGCTTTCAGTGGTTTCTTTTTTCTGTAATGCTATGCTCTGTTCTCCTGAAAGTACTGAAAAGGAAAGGATTGACGGTAGCCTCAGAATGCTGTGAATGAAGATGTAAATGAAACTATTCATAGCTGAAAGGAAGGTTTGCAGTTCTGCGATTTGCATAATATTTTTGCAGGAGTATACAACTATGTAACCAATTTTAAAGGTGTGTTAAACTGCACATAGCTCTCAAACTCTTCCCCCTAGTTACTATTGCCACTGATACAAATCATAAATGGTGTTAATATGGACACACTGTCTTGGCTGATAATCAAAAGTATTTATTTGCTGTTTTAAAAACTACAAGTAAAAACTTCGTATAAGTTTGAACAGTTAGTTGAATAAATCTATCCCATAGTATTGATGAATGATTGGGGTTTTTAATTACAGCACCATGTCATTTCTTTGTAAGGACAGGGTTTTATTTTTCATTTGTAAAGTAATTCGAGCCTATGTTTGTCTGAATACTATCTTTTCTGTTGTAATAAGTAGTATGATTTTGTTGTAGTGTGTTTTTAGCCCTCCCTGTTTATTTGTAAGTGGGATGTTTTAGTGACATCACAGGACTTAGCCCACTCGTGAATTCATTGCTAAGTGGAACAAGTCATATGCTTCTTAGTTTAGGCATGAAGAATTAAAGAAATAGCCATGAGAAACATGTGCTATTAGGCTCACAAGCCTAAATGTGTTTCTTGTGTGTTAATATTGTTTGATAGGACATTTTGAGTACCAGTTAAGTGTTTGGGTTTTATCTCAATATCTCTGAGAGTCTGAGGATGTTTAATCGGTGCACGTTACATTCAGGATGACTGAAGATCTCAGACTTTGAATTTCCATTTCTTAGAAATCCTTAGAATAGATGAAATGATTAATTCATAGTATGGTCTGTGTTAAATTGCACCTTTAAAAACAACTGCTTACTCTGTAAGACTGAATTTGTCAGGCTGTAAAGTGCGATGGATGGATCAGTATTCACAGGGCAGCATTTCCTGCCCAGGGTAACTCCACAACGTACTGCGTAGTGCTCTGGAGAAAGAAACTGAAAATAGATTATGCTCCCTGGATAAGAAGAGTTAAGGTGAAAGAATATAAGCTTATTTGCCTGCCTTGTAGAAATTGTAATTTCTAGTTGCTCATAGCTTACTGATAACAAGAGTTATTTTTAATATTGCATTTGCCAGAAAAATGAGTTAAAATGGCACCCCGAGGTACAGACTTTTTCAGTATTTTTCTTGTCTGCTTAGTGCAATTTTTTTTTGTTATACATCAGGCTGTGTTTGTTATCCTCAGAACTGAAGTGTAAGGAAATTCAGAGCAGGTCGTTATCTAACGGAAAATCCCAAAGGAAATACCAAGTTTTGTTTGACATAAGTAGCTGGTTCTTATAGCTGTGCCATGATGACTGGCCAGAGCCAGAGAGGAAAAAAAAGACTACTGCACTTTAGTGGTGTTTCTCTTGGGACGGTTGATGTAGAGAAAAGAAGCTACAGAAGCTGAACCAAAAAGACAGGACTGTAAGGTCAACGAATCAGCATACTGCTTTTCTGCCTCCCGTGTCTTGTGTAGGGATCCATGAGCTGCTTTCTTCCATGTGTCTGGATACAAGAATTAGTATGGTTACAAAGATAAGACTCATGGTCTGGGGGCATCATTTGATTGAAAAGGAGCTGGCTGAAGCTTAGAGTAAATATGACAGATGTTTTGTTGCTAGGAAAAACAAAAAGACCTTCAAAAAACTGATCAATTGGTAGATATTCTGGTGGCACAAAAACATAGAATTAACTTTCAATGCAGTCCCTCTTCTGTATAAGTAATGTTGATCTTTAGAAATTGATGATAAAATAAAACTCCTGTCCCATTTGTACATTGTTACTTTGGGACTGGTTAAATTAATAGAAAAATGAAGCAAGGTCTTGACTAAGTCCCGTGACCATTTAGCTTTAGGTAATCAACTCTTTAGATCTGTTGCAGAAAAAAACTGTTCAGGTATGACATCAATATTCTCAGTAGGAAAAAATGTGTGTTCATTACCTTCATTAACCATCTAAATTGTTCAGGGTGGAGAATATAAGAACAGAGTGCTTAAGGTTCCAGTGTGACCGGTACAGAAAAGAAAGTAACTGCATGGAACGAGATTTGAATATGCTGAGTTGGATGCCTAAAGTATATGGTGCTAGTTCCTTTTAACAGATTTATTTCCTCTTTGTTTAGGGACTGTCTTTGTTTTGCACAATGTATAAATTGACTGTTTTAAGTATCGTATCAAAGTTACAGTGATTATGCTAAGAAATTGAGTTTTGTTATTATAAGCACTTGGTGTTGGTGTCTACATTGAAGTTTACTTCTCCCTGTCTCAAAGTAAGGGAAATGTCTGTAAAGGATACCTTCAGCTCGTTTCTGTAAATCACTGTCTTGCAGACATGTCAAGTTTTCTACTAACGTATTGCTGCTGCTGTTCACTTCCTAGTGTTAGTCCCCATGAGTGCAGTGCCAGACTCAGACATACAAAAAATAGCCCATATCCAAGTCATAGTTTAGATAGTTTGACAGCTGTCAAATACAACTGTTTTTTTCCCCTACCTCAATGTTACAACACATATTGCTCTCCAGGGGAGACAAAAGCTTTCTGTAGATAACCTTATTGCTTAGCCTCTGTTGAGATGGCTGACTGCTGATGAACTGTGTCCTAAAAACTACTGTGGCACATAAGCCTGTACAGTCACTCATGTGTCTACTGTTGGGCTCTTCCAGAATCCTTAATGTCGTTGACGGAGCAAAATTAGTTGAAATTAATGCCTGTGCATGTTATCACCATAGCTCCTTCTTCACTCACCATTCAAGTCACCATTCTCCTCATTATGTCTCTAATTACTTTGATAGGCTTTCCTAACACCCTTTTCCCCAATTATGAAGTGTTTGCCTGATGGTTTGGAGATGGCCTGAAAGACCTTATGATGCGATGGGTCAGTCTTGTTGACAGAAGCTACAGGTTTCAGTAAAGGGCTATTGGGCTAAGTGAAAAAGAATGGGCAAAGGTTGCCAACAGATTGGGGGAGGTGATACTCCCCCTCTGCTCCACTCTTGTGAGACCTCACCTGGAATGTTGTGTCCAGTTCTGAAATTCCTGACATAAGAAAGATATGGAACTGTTGGAATGGGTCCAGAGGACCACAAAGATGATCAGAGGACTGGAGCACCTCTGCTATGAGGACAGGCTCATAGCAGTTGGGATTGTTCAGCTTGCAGAAGAGATGGCTCCAGGGGGACCTTAGAGCAGCCTTCTAGTACCTGAAGGGGCTGCAGGAAGGCTGGGGAGGGACTTTTTACAAGGACACATAGTGGTAGCATGAGAGGGAATGGCTTTAACTTGGAAAGGGGGAGATTTGTATTAGACATTAGGGAGATACTCTTCACAATGAGGGTGGTGAGACATGGGCAAAGGTTGCCCAAGGAAGCTGTGGATGTCACCTCCCTGGAAGTGTTCAAGGCCAGGCTGGATGGGCCCTTGAGCAGCCTGGTCTGGTTGGAGGTGTCCCTGCCTGTGGCAGGGGGTTTGGAACTGGCTTTAAGGTCCCTTCCAACTCAAACTGTTCTGTGATTTTTATGATTCTATTATTCTGTGATAGTAATACTAAGATATTTCGGTGAGAAGGTTTAGGATTAGACTATCTGTGTGACACTGGGAACGTGGTGGTTCTACCAGTGCTTATTAATCAAGCCAAGACTTTCAGGGATGAAAACTGCATCAAGTCAGATTCCTTCCTTATTTCAACAATGTCATTTTGACTTTTGTGTGTGTGTTGGTTTTATAGTTGCTTTTTTCCTTTATGTTCTTTCAAAGTTAATTACTTAGAAGAGCAAATCTAGTCTATTGCTTTAATAGCTTTAAGTAGAAGGATTATTTTCAGTTACAAGTGTTATGTCTATTTAATTATTCGTGTTTTAATACGTTCTTATTATTGTCTTGAAAGGGGCTGACAATATCAGGAAATATTGGAGTCGTTACTACCAAGGATCCCAAGGGGTAATATTTGTATTAGACAGTGCCTCCTCTGAAGATGATCTAGAAACTGCTAGGAATGAACTGCATTCTGCTCTCCAGCACCCACAGTTATGTACTTTGCCGTTTTTAATACTGGCCAATCACCAAGACAAGCCAGCAGCTCGCTCTGTACAAGAGGTATGTTAACATGGCAGCGCCTTGCCTGTTTGTATTTACTGTGTGCACTCCACTGACCCAGTGTTACTTATTACCCTGACATCCTAGTTAATGGCTGACATTAGTTATTCTTCGCTCGTTGTGAGTACACAGAACAAGAGCAGTCCCAGCCCCTAAGAACTTACTGCAATGCACTCTATACAGCCTCAGTCTTTCTGGAAAACAAGACAAGTAATTCTTGGATACAAACAGTTCTCCTGCTTTCATGGTATTTTACTCAAGGTAGAAAAGACATTTGGAAACTGTTCTTATTAAAAGATGCTGGGACAGTGATTTTTTATTTAGCTTGGTTTTTAATTTACTATTTCATTTAATCTTGCACTACCCCATTACTGCAGTCTTTGCAACTGCTTAAAGCAGTAGATTACAGCCATCGGTCTGTTACATAAACCCTTTTTTTCTGAACATCTGTGTACTGGTCTGAGAGCAAAATTGCAATTCCTGTTCTGAAATCCTTAACTTGTTCTGATTTTTCTTTTAAGGAATAGTGTCTTTGTCTAATTTGTAGCTAACACTTAAGAAGTTATATAGTTGTTCTGTTTCTGTATATTTTGCTCCTAAGTTTCTGAAAAATTCATGTTACCCACATTTATATCACATACCTTTGAGGAAATGCTGAAAGTTACTGATTCTTCATGACAAGCTCTACTTCTGAAGTTGTGGGAAGAACTTAAAATTTGATTGTGTCGTTCTGTCCATAAATGCCATTTAAAGGACTTCCTATTAACAATTGTATGTGATATCTCCTGCTTGTTCTGCAAGTGGTGTTTTTATTACAGCAGAGTGAAAACTGTTTCAGTACTTCACTGTGTTTCTGCTTTCTATTGAAACTTGTCGCTTTCTTAGATGTGTTCTGTTGAAAATATGATCTTTCTGAAGAATGCCAGTTCTTACAAAACTTACTGATCTATAGGATAAGTGCTATTTTTACAGTATAGTTGCATGTACTTTCTGTACTGCTTTACTGCTATTTATGCCTTCTTTCTTACCAAAAAGAAATACACGATAAAAAGTTAAGGTTATTAATTGTTAAGAACAAGAAGTGTAAATGTGACTGGAGTATAGTGATGTTTTTAATGAGATAAAGGGAGTAGGTGAGAACTATTTCCATTACACTGTAAAATGTTTTATTAAATTGTTTTTCATTCCCTGCAAGAATCGTGCTTAGGAAGAAAAAAAAAGAAGGAATTTTGATTTAATATATTGAGTTACATAAAGAGGTAAACTGAATTAATGCAGAGATAAAATCTGCAAGTTCTAGGTCTTATTCATCTAAAAACAGATTTAAGAAGTGATGACTATCTAAAGGAAATGTAATATGTGCTGTTACGTGTGAGTTGATTAATTTATTCTAGTTTATTGTGCACTGTAAGAGTAAAAACATGTTCCTAAACTTTCCACTTAAAAAATGACAATGTATGAGACATAACTGGTTTCATTTTATTCATTGAAATATACTCAGTGTGTTTTGACTTTTACTTTCTTCATAAAGCAATACAGATTACAGTTTCCATCAATGGAAAAGCTTTTTCACAAGATATAAGGGTTTTTTTGCTACTTTTTTCCTTCTGAAATTTGATTTAAAGTTAAATGAGGATTTTGATTATAATTCAAGAAATTTTCCTTGTTTGATTTCATAAGAATAGGATACACAATGCAGTTTAGTTTATTTTACAGCAAATTACGCATAACCTTATTTTACAGTTGAGCCCATGTGCATAGACTTTCTGGCCTGAAGTGAATGTTTTGTGTATTTAGCGTTAGCATTTTTTCTCTTTTATTGGCATTACCTTCATTTTCTGCTCAGCTCTCATTAGGGATTGCTTGATAGTTCAGTCGAGAACTGGGTTTTACATGCTTACAATAGCATTTAAATATTTTTCTACTGCATGCTCTTCTTTTAAAAAATATTTCCATGTATTCTAATAGCAAACAAGTCCTGAGTGCTACTTTGAGTCTGTCTGAACTGCTAAATACAAGAATTTTGTTAAATATGCACAGCATATGGATGTTTACAGAAAAACAAAAAACCTGTTTCAAAAGAGAGTGCATTATCTTTGAAGTTCTTTACTTAAGAAAGCAACATTACAAAAAAAAAAAAATGTCACTAAGTTGTTACTTTGTTCCTGAAAAAATCATGTCCTTTGCTTGCTCTGTGTGCAAAGAGGAAGCCTTATTTGGTCAATTCTGCCAATATTCAAATGGGAATTTCTTGCTTTCCTAAAGGCTTTGCTGTGATGTTGTCTTCGTAGTTGAGATTTGAAATGAAAGTAAATGCTGAATCATAACACCATTCCTTACTTCAAAAAGAACATACTTAAGGATTTAACAAAACTAGTGTGTTGAGCATTAGGAGTTTTATTAGGCATTTTTTCAGAACTAAGTCCATTAATTACAGGTATTTCCTTGCTTTTCTATGTGTCAGAAGACTGATGAATCACAGCTGAAATTTAGATGTATGCATTCTTTTAGGCGACAAATTGCCTTTCTTTAATGGATTTGAAAGGACTCCTTGGAGTATAATTAAAGAAAATGTCTGAGCTGAGTGGTGTGTAGAAAAAATATTTATCTACAACAGAAATCCTTCACGAAACTGTACAAATGCCAAGCAGTTTTTGCAGCAGATGTTAGTTATGTTTATTCTTGGAAAGTGCAGTTGCTTTAGTTTTTCAAAATTTTGTATTTTATTTTAATGTGTTTTCTCCATGCATTGCTTAGGTAGAAATGATGTTATAGAAGCTGTGTGCTGTAAGTGTTAAGCAATGTAATGAATACTTCAATTAAAAACATAATGACTGTTTGTAAGAATATCCAAATAACTTGTTTAATTTATGAAATGTTATTCGAGTTCATTTTGCATGCATGATTGGAAAATATACCTCATATTTCTGAGTGATTAGGAAAAATTACCTGAGAATCTAAGTTGAAATACTAATCAGTACATGTAATTTTTTTTTTCTGTATTTGGTCTATAGTTGGCTGTTTCCTAATTTCTTTTTAATTTTAAAATGAAATCAAGAAAGGAAATTTGATACTTTGTTCTAGAAACTATAAATGAAAGTGTAATTTTAAATGTTGTACCTCTTATTTCTCGTGTCAAGTTCTATGGTGTTTGTTCTACCTTCCTATGTCAAAGATATTTGTAAGTTGTTTTGTTGTCACTATGACAGTAGCACATATTTAAGCATTTTCAAATAACTGCTACGTGATTTCAACAGAGCTGTGCATACATAAAGACTGTGCATATTAACCAGACTGTAAAATTAAGAGAATCATATTTGAGTCAGTAAATATGCTGCAAAATAACCATATTTTAGATTAAAATTGCAGTAATGAAGAATTAATCATATATAAATCAGTTCTGATTGCTGTTCTGGAGACCTCCTGAATTTGTAAATAAAAATAGATACACGGGAAAATTAAATTTAGTTACTCAGCAGATGGGAAGATGGTGGCATATCGGTTTGGCCACTGTTTCCAAAACACAGGATGCTACAATAAATACACGCTATTGCAGTGTACCTAATTGTATCTTTCTGACACAGTATGCTTTTAATTTTCCATCACAAAAGTGCTTTTAATTATAAAAACTGTAATAATATCAGAAGCTGGATGTTGCGGTATATCCCTGTGATTTGAGCCAGTATGCAAACTTGAGTGTCACTTTCCTCCCAGGTCAGAGTAATGTTTAGGAGTCACAGCTAGGATGTGTTGGAAGTTGTTGATAGGAAGAGGCTGAGCTGGGTAAACAGCCGTCTTGAGTCTGTTGAGGACTTCTTAAAGCCATGTAGGACTGGCAAAGGAGAAGCCTAATTGGACTATGACTTTTTGCCAGCTCAGTGGTGCAACAGCTACATATTTGGCAGTTTGTTGTTTTGGGGAGTTTCTTTGTTTTTTTTGCATTTAAGGTTGTTTTCAAGATTGCGGTTGGATTAGATGATCACTGTAGATACTTTAAACTGAACTATTCTGTTTTGAGGTGGTATATATGAATACTTTCTTAGAGTATAACCTTTTGGTGGGTTTTCTTTTAGGCATCCAAAACTGCAGGCAATTAATACATTTCTTTCATGTATTTGAATTGCTGATGACTAGTGCCAAGGGAGATGATTTGAGATATGTTCTAGATTTCCGTTTCAAAAAATGCTTGAACTTTTTGTTGTAGGCTTACAAGTCGACAGTGAATCAGAAGGTCTCTCAGTCTATGTTAAGATTATATTATCTTTTAAAATATTTTTGTCAGGAAAAAAAAGTGAAAAAGTTATGTAGTGTGCCAATCACAAGGGCTTTTTTTCTCTTGCATGCAAGATCTTGCTTTAAATTTGCAGCACTAATGGGCATGTGAAACTCCACAGGAAACTCTTTCTTCTTTTCTTTTTTTAATTTGATAGAGCAAGATCAAAAAATATCTTTTGAGTTACAAACAACATTTTCAAAAGCAAGTGTGGAAGATTGACCCCGTGTTTATGTGTATTATGATATATTTATCTGTTTGAGAATATTTTGAGGCATTTGGGTTTTGAATAACAGACATTGTTTAATTTGGTTTTCTGCTAGCAGAAAAGTAGAGAGTGGCTCTCCGAGCCATCTTAGAGATTTCTTCTCCATTTTTTTCATGCCTGGAAATGATTTTGTAGATAAACAATGTCGTCTTGATGCCTTAAGTGTCTTAAAGGTAAATATCCATTGCAGGAGAATGTCTGGGTTTGTCAGCATCTGCAGAGGCTCTTATTGATGGGGGGAGCTGGAGAGTTGTAGAAACTGCACTTTCTGGGCCCACTGATGCTTTATGGTCTGAGTTGGCTGTCTGGACAACCTTAATTCTAGGATGCAATTACTTCTTTTTATTTTAACACCTTTGTACTATTTTGGCGTAGTTCATGCCTCTTGTAGTTTCTGCTAGTTAGGGGAAGATTTATTTTTGGAAACCCTTTCAGTGTACCAGTTATAGATGTCATTGCTAACAATCTGAAAAGCTGCATTGAACAGTTGACATATGAGAAGGTTTCGATTCAAAGAGTGTGCTGTACCTTAGCTAACAGTTTTGTGCAGATAATGCCTACAGGTACTACAAAAACATGGCCCAAAACTGAGAGTGAAAATGGAGGTGCTCTCTGCAGTCTGTCCTATCCTCGCCCTGGACAGGCCTCTCAAATCAGTTCACCTATTCTTGAAGACCAGCTGTTGCAAATCTGTGTGATTCTGGACAGGGACATCCACAGCAAACTTAAATCAGGGACAGATTTTTGGTTCCTCAAGAAACTGTTTCTGAAATGATTTATCTTCAGATTACTGCAGCAAATGGCGAAAATATGGATTCCTACCCTGTTTTGAGATCATAGTGACCTTAATGACCTTAATATTTGCAATCCCCTCACTGCAAATACTTTTTCTTGTCCAAGGTGTATCCCCTGATATTTGATGATTATTTTGGAGCTGGACTCCGCTATTTTGAGTATTGGCTCTTTCCTTCACAACTGTGTCCTTTGTGGGAACAGAGGAGTTATTTGTCAGACTTCAGTTATGAACACATTTGCAGGAGAGGGGGATGTTATTAAACTGATGTTTAGGCAATATTAGTTTTGCCATGTTTAGAACAATGCAAACTTCTATTTATGTGTCTCAGAGGAAGTCCCATTCTGATTGAAGAATTTCTTCAGATGTGTTAGGAAGTTGATTTAGATACAGAGATCCTCAAATAAAATACTGTAAATAAAATACAATACTAAAAGGTATAATTTTAATGAAAATAATTTGTGGGTATATCCACCTCCTAGTTAAATGAGAACAGTTAAATTCGCACAGTTGCAGGACTTGTATCCAACATAAATATTTAGCAGGTAGTGTTTGCTTTAATCATTGCATAAATAGAATGATAATACTAATAGCAAGTTGCCTAGTAAATATTTATTACTGCAAAATGCAAGTGACCACATAAAAAAATAAAAATTTACGGACTGAACATATTCTGAGAAACTGGGTTTGTCTGTTGTCTGAGTCACTGGTGTGGAAGGAAATAATAGTGAGCAAACAAGAAATTAAGGTGATCTTAAGGAATTTTAAAGTCATTTTAAGGATTTGTAAATAAATCTATCTAGAATGGCTCTGCTTGTTTTCTGAAAATCTCTGTATAAAAAGGCAAGATGAAGAATCCAGACAGTAAGCATACCTTGTCTTTACATAGGTTTTTGTTTCAATTATGTTTTGCAATAAACAAAGCCATGGCGTTTAAAATCCCCGATGTATTTTCATTAGATCAGTGGATGAATGGGAATTGTTGATAGTTTTTAGGTAAATAATACAGCTTACAAATAACTGCGCCATACCAGTGTATGTGGCCCATTTAACAAAGGGAAGTGTATCTGAATAGAAATTGCTAGTCCTACTTTTGACAAAGAAATAAGCCTGCAAGGAGCTGAGTAAAGTGCCCTTAGAACCTCTGAATTGGGATGACCCTCCTGAAGATGCAGACAAAAATGCTTGAGTATGCCTGTGAATGTACACATACTACACAATGTACAGGGAGATGACAAGAGGAGTAGTGTAGCTAGGACACAGGAGTGGAAGTACTGTCCGTACATCCCAGTCTGATGACATTAAACTGGCCTTAGGAAAGTAAATCTCTTACCACTGATGGTGTCAAGTACAAGTCTCAAAAAAAAGTTGCATATTTTGCAGTAGATTTTAAAGAATATTTTTCTGTATAATTTCAATATCAGTAACTCGATTTTTAAAGCACTTCTTGTGTCTGCAAGTGCTTGTTTTATGTGTATATAGATGGGTGTACTTCAGGTGTTTTTTTTTCAGAAGTATTGGCTTGCATGCTGTGTATTTGTATATCCCATCTGTCAGGTGTGACAGTCCAACCATTTGTGTGACCGCATGATTAGCTGTTTTCGACGTAGAAATTACTTAAGTACTCTCCTCTTTCCTCCTGGTGTTATTTCAAACAGACTCTGCTTGCAAGATAATTTGATAAGTTAGCATACAGGTGCACACACAAGGTGGAAGCAGGGGGAGATTTGAAGTGGTACTTGTTCAGAAAAGCTGTGGTGTGTAACACTAAGACCCAGTGAGACTTAGACCTTTCTCCTTGCTGCCTTCCTCACCTCTTTTTTGCTTATCCCACTACAAGGAACCTCAGGAGAGGAAGATTATACAGGAAATTCTGGGAAATAATTTTTCCCTATTACTTAACAATGAAGGTTCTGAAGTAGGCATGCAAGTACTGGGGTTGAGAGAAAACTGTGAAAGAAGATTTTATTTTCACTGTGTGCTTTGAAAAGCAAATGATCTTGTCTGCCTATCCAAGGAAGAGAAAAGAAAATATCATCCAAAGAGGTGGTGGTTGCTCTTGCAGAACTAAACATAGAGACTGTGAAGGCAAAGTATAGACTGTCTAAATAAAAAGTGATGACAGAAACTTTCAAATCTGTATTCATCTTTTACTATATGTTTTTGCTACATATTTGTATACTCATGAATGCTTATATAGTATTCGTTAAAGACTGCTGAAACTCAGAAGAATGCAGCTTTTTAGAGTCCTTTCTGAAAGCATTTCCTTGGTCAAAAGTTGCTGAGCTTTAGTGGAGAATTAAATAAAATCCTGAGGCCTGTTGGATGAAGATCTGACTACATGATCATTATAATCCTTTTGGGCTACATTTGTGCTACTGCTGCTCAGAGGCATTCCTGAGTGCTCAAAAATTTAATTACTGTTTGAGACATTTTGTGTGAGCAAGAGAAGTTGTATTTCTTTCAGAATAATTTATTATTTCAAATGGAACAAAATAGTAGCTGTATAACTGCTTTCCAAATACAACTTTACAATTTTTATAAAAAAGGTCTCCGGATTAGATGAAAAAGAATGGAAAAGTATTTAGTAATGCATTGGTTCAGGTTTCTGAAAACTGCTATTGTGTAAGTGATTTAGTGTGTGTGTGTGTTTTACTTTCAGATATCCTTCTTATTAGAATGAATTCTTGAGTGCAAAAGTACAAGCTCCTGCTTTTTGAAAAATGAGTAAATATCCCTTTTCTTATTTTTTTAAAAAAAGAGACAATATCAGAATGTCTTAAGTGCTAAAGTAAGTTTAGTGTTTGAAGGGAAATTAGCTATGTGGTGACTCTTCTATTTACCAAACAAGAGGTGCTCCAATCATTTTACATAATTGAACTTTTTTCTATATCATTTATGTTTGGTACTCAATATAACAAAAGTAAATTTAATTTTTTTTAAAGTTGATTATGATCACATAATCTTCATGATAATGGAGCAGGAATGCAGTGTAGGAAATGAATTTCTGTGGGAACTGGATACTCGCACTGCGTGGGAGATCATGATGAGCATCTTTATTGGTTGTGCCAGGGAGGTTCCAGAATAACTGAACAGGAGAAAATCTGTCCCATTTCATATCCTTGTGGATATTTAAAGTTGGATTTTAATTATATACCTCAAAATCAGAAAATATTCAGCTGCATCAGCTCTGCTTGCACTGGGCGATAACATAGATGATAATTGTAATATTTGAGGAGCTTGCTGGGAACATTGGTATCCAGAGTTTCTTTAAACCTGCATCAAACAAAGTGCTCAGAGTTCAGCATGGGTATGGGATGCTTTTGGTGCCTCTTCAGACTTAGCATTTCTGAAGATACTTGAGGGGAATTTGTCTTCAGTCTGAGCTCTAGCAAGAGGAAAAATGGAAACTAATGTATCATTGGCCTGTCAGAGGCTGAAACTGCATTAGAGAAGTGAGCATAAAATTCCTGTGAGAAGAAATTGAACTATGCGCCTCTGGGCGTGGACATGATGGCATACACGTGATACTTCATGAAACAATTATGTGTTTCCAAGTGACAGGTTAGGGAAAGAAACATTTTTGTATCAGCATTCTGGTTGCAGATTACTGGGGCAGTGCTGCAGTTGTCAAGGACCAAGAAGGAAAGATCTACTATTATAATGTATGAGTAAATCCTTTCATATCCATTCTCAGGTCTGAACTGGTTTTTTTTCCCCATAGGATTCTTTCAAGTCATTACGCTTCCAGAAAAATCTCAGATGCTCTGTGGGTATGAGTGAAACCAAAAATTAAAGATTGGTCTCAGATTACAGGTTTGAATATTGGACAGGACATGTAGTTTATGAAAATGGGTTAATCCGGAGATAAGGAGGAATTGAAGGGAGCTGGTGACAACTCTTGTGCTCCATGTTCTCTGCCACATAGCAAGATTTTCCTAGCATTAAAGCAGAAGAGATGAGTAGAGAGCAATCTGGGATTGAAACAGAAAGAGAGAATGAAAGGGAGGTTAGCAAGTTCCTAAGCATTGATTGGTTCACTTCCCTTCAAGTTCACGGAAGACAAGGGTGGAGTAGTGCTGAGTTTTTACTTGAAGTAGTCCTGTAGGTATATCTGCTGAGAACAATGTCCATTATTTCTTCAGAAGTCATTTCAGTCTAGTGCCTGATGACATTTTGTTCAAAAAGAGCAAAGTGTTCTCCCATCCCCTTCTTGCATTCAGCAGAAGATGTAGGCATACCCCTGAAGAAATACAAATTATCCACTCTTTCACATCTGGGAACAATCGTCCTCATAGGACTAGAAACAGAGTTTTTAATGTAATGACATTATTCTAATGATGATTTGTTGATACTGCAGCATATCATTAGTCATGCTGGAATCTTCATAACCATAAATGTTTTCTCAGAGTAGTTTAAATGTTTAGAAAATCTATTACAGCAGTCTGACATGAAACAGGAACTTGTTCTGCTGGAAACTGAACAGACTGAAATTTTGAATTAGTCTGGGAAAGAATTATTAGTGAAGATTCATACAAGTAAACTAAGAAACGTATTAAAAAGAAAACAATATACTTATGGAGTTGTTTTCTTGAAAATATATTAATGCGTTATTCAGATTTATACTGGCCATTCTTCTTTTTCCTAGTGTTTACAAGAGTAAAGTATTAACAGTGCTTTGGCGATATGTACACAGAATTTCTTAATATCTTGACTTTTCTGATCTTCTCTGTTATCTGTGGTTGTTCAGATTTTGCTCAGATGTGGAGTTGCAGGGATCAGAAATTCTGTCTTAGAACTAAAGTCTTGATATTTGTGTGTAGACCTTTTTAAAGTTAATGCATGCTAAGTTCCTTGTTCAAGTATTAATATGCACTGCAAGGCATCTGGCAAACCGTTAAAAAAACAACAACAAACCTCTCACTCTGCATTAGTGAATGAGCTTTTCTTAAAAGGCTGTTCATCTCGTTCATGCAAATGTATACAGTAGGATAATTGGATTTATTGCATGTATTGTTATATACTTGCTACAATTGCATTATATACTTAAAATTAAGTTGTACTATCTGTCTGTGTCAATACAGGTTTATTCTGTAAACTTTTCCAGTATTTTCTCATAATGTATTATCACGCCACTGGGTAAGTAGAGGCTGTCCAATATTGCTTTCAAAAGCACTTGTGTGCACAGAACTTTACTCAATGAACAGTACTGGCTGTTTAACAGTTTGTTCTGTTCTGTTTATCCTGATTCATTGCTTACAGATAAGTTTTTATTACTTTCTTTTATTTTTTTTGTTTTGGACTTTTCTGTGGTGTTGTTAGTTGTCTTTAATAAATTGCTAGGTGTTCTTAAAAGATGAACAGAGACTACAGAAATTGTACTGCATGTTCCTCAAGTATTGCACGTGCCTGTACATCTGTCACGTACCAGAAGAGTTCAAACTGTGTAATTTTGGTTGACTACTTTTTCTGTGGGTGTACTACCTAGATCATTTCTCATGAAGTTCAGAATTCATAATTTGTTTAAATTAAAGTCATAATTGAATGAAAATTTATTTTAACTACAGTTTTGAATAATTGAATATTTATATGATGGAGAGAAGATCCCCAGTATTTTTTGTTATTGTATCTCTTGCTAATTTTCTTAAGGTAACTTTGAGGTTTATTGAAGTCTCACTCATGGCATTTAAAATAATCATACCCTTAGAAAATCTTCTGAAAAACAAGGTATTCCATTTTAAAGCCAAAATAGAGTCTTGTTAAGGGGGGGAAAAGGCTTTGTATCTTTGTATTCTGATTTATTATACAGAAGGCTGTTTTTAACAAAAAAGGGCTTTTTTTTTTTTTTCTTTTTTTTCCCCCCACTATTCTCAGTCTCTTTTGATCATTGATCTGGGTGACCCCACGCTCAGGGGTTTTTTCTTCATTTGACATGGACAGATTTTTGAAGTATAGCTCTCCTTTGGGAACCTCGGGCAGTTCCACTTGACTAACCTGTGATCTAATGAGCAGTAATGCAGGGTTACAGTGACCATTTTGTTTGCTTTGAGGGAGGATGGCTAGACAGAGAGTGGGAGAGAGGCGGTGTCTGTGGAGAAAAAAGATGCAGGGTGATCGAACAGTGTGAAAAAGACTTGTTAGCCCACATTAGTGTGCCTGATTTACTTCACAACAGGTCAGGAAAGGCCAAAGACAGGGTTGTCATTAAATTGCAAAGTTGAAAATCCTTGTATTCAAAAGCATTCAGATTTCTGAAGTTGTAAATTAGAAAGTTTGTGGTTCATGTTGAATTTGCCAGCAAGATAGACAGAAGTACCAGCTTCTCTAAAACATGAAAGGTACATTATAAAATCATGCTGTAAATATAAAAAGAAAACCAGCTTTTTAAAGTACTTTCATGGTTGACTGTTTTACAATGAGACTGGGTGCGAAAGAAAGGCCAAACACTAACAAGGTCGTTGCACTTTCTTTATGAGCCCTGGGGACCCCTTAATTATGTGCCCGTGCTGCTTATTTTGAGATCTGTAGAGTGTATGTGTGCACGTGTTCATATAACATATAAATTTTATTTGTATTTATTAAATACACACACATATGTGTACATACATGCATTTATATGTAGAAATAAAATTCTAGCACCAGTTGCTCAGGAATGTAGATTTCAAAGCTTCTGGGACTTGTTATGGTTTGGTTTTTTTATATACTTTATGGTTTCTTTTAGAGTTAACATTTAACACCAATATTCATGCCATTGGTCATAAAACGAACAGAGATTTATCTTAAGTTTACACTTAAAAATGCAGAGGTGAAAAAAACCAGTCTTTGTCTTGAAAGAATTATTTTTCCTAATAGTAGAAGTTACTTCTTAACACTTTAACTGGACTTGATAGCCTGCCTTTAATGCAGGCTAATATACTTTGTCATCTTTTGTTAATATTTGCAGATTTTTTATTGCCACTTCTCAATTGGAAAAAGAAAAAGCTGGACCTGCCTATTTCTAAATTTGGATTTCCCCTTCTGTTTCATTCACTTGCTTTGCAGTGGTGTAAATCTCCATAATTTGAAGAGTACAACTGCCATGCAGAATGTCTTTCTAAGCTGTTGCCTTTAACTTGTAGCAAACTCTTGTCATTGCTATTTCTGATCTGGCTGCCTTTAGTAAAAATCGAAATGCAGCCTTTTAGCTATATTATCATTGTGCATTGAAGCAGTGGGTAATAAAACAAATGAGTGGTCTTTAGGGGTAAGGTACGTTTTTCTGTCTGCTACCCGAAGTTTCACTAATTGATTCTTGCTCCTGCTGGCTGTCAAAAATCAGCTTTCCACAACTGGCATACAACTTTTAGATTGTACTGTATGGCCAGTTTGTTGTCTTGATCTTTGTATGTCTCATTATAACTAGTAAATACACAAAATTAAACGTCTGAGAGCAGTTGCCTTGTAATTAGGAGAATTTTTCTTATCTGACTCCAGGAACCGTGCTCCCCTTGATCATTCAAATAATTTAATTGATGTTAAGGGAGTGTCTCTTCTTGGTTAAAAGGAAGAGAAGATAATAGGATGTCAGGCTAATCATGTTGAACATTACTTTTGTTTTTGACTTGCTGTGGATTATGTATTAATATGTGGTGCCAGATTGTTTTTGGTTTATCTTGATCCTGTATTGTTTGCAGTGAACATATGGTATAGTTTTACCTCCTTATAAACTGACATTTACATGACAGTTGAACGTGAGAAACAAAGTACATTTTCTATATACAGTGCTGCATTTCTCAATCATTTTCCCATTGTATCACTCCTGTTTTTACCACAGGAGTAAGTAAAATGCACTTACTATTAGAATTCTGAGATAGAATTTATTTATTTTGAAACAGAATAGTGTCTGAAGTGGCTTAGTAGTTACTAGATTCAAAGACTAGTCTCAAAGAATTTTACCAGGGTACATTTTCCTTTTCTTGATTATTTTGAATGATATTTAGTTGCAGCAACTTGGTGGAGATAACATTCTAGGAAACTCTGCACTTGACTAGGTTTCTCTGTAGCTTTAGGTCATGTTAGTCAATGGAAACTTATTAGGGCATAAAATGATGAGAAGATGTTTAAAAGATCAGAATACTGAATCAAAACACACTTAAGCTTTACTACTATTCTCTTTCCATTTACTTTCTCCATTCCCTAAATAACATTGTCTGTGCAGTGTCTATGCACTCTTTATTAGCTCTTCTATTTGATTTAATTATTCAGTTACTCAATGTGTCTGAATTAAGTCATCTCTGCCAATCTGCTTATTATAAAGTGTTTGATCAGAAGAAGAGGCTAATGTCATCTTGCTGGAGTAAATTTTGAGTGTTTATTTAGGAATCAAGACACTGGAGCAGTATTTCAAAATTGCCTTATAAACAAAAGTCAATCCAAGAGCTAGATTAATGCATAGATACTGCTAGCCGCAGGCAGTGGAGAGTAAATCCATCTGAAGAAGATGGTAAACTTTCATATATTCTTGTTGGTTTTCATAAAGCCTTGGATAGTTTTTGCAGCTTGGTGTCTGAAAATTCATTTAAAAACCACAAAAGGTTTGCAACCATGTAAATTGTTTTCACATAAAGTTACCAGTTAGTATATGAAAAGATTATATCTTTTCGATCATAATATTGTTGCTTGGTTCAGGTTGACTGCTCACAAAAGAAGAGAGAGGATGACCAAATGCAGGCTATTGGAAAATTATCCTTCTAGTTCATAATTGCCTTTTAAAAAAAGCATTTCTTCTAAGACGGAGATGTTATGTTTTGATAGAGGTACTAAAATGCAACATAGAAGTTTTTTCTGTTTATTTATATGTCATGATATATAACCTGCAGCAAAACATTATACTTTCCTGCAGGTTAAGCTACAGTTCCTTCAGGTTATCCCCCGTAAAATCCTAAATGGTGAGTGGTTATGATTTAGTCTATATCATGTATGGGATGAAGCCACTAAAGTTTAGCAAAATAAGAAAACCAAAATATACAAGTAGTTGCAGATGCTTTTTAGTACATAAAATAGATGTGCCTTCTTACATGTCTCAAGTAATTATTTGTATCTCTGGTCTATATTTGAGAAATATACTTATAAAAATGTTCTAAATGTGGAATACAGTAGCTAATATGTTGAGAAAAAAAAAAAAGGGAAGTTATAGGCCCTGCCAATGGTCTCTCGCAATTCAGATTTTAGTAACTTTAAAATGGGCTAAAAATGTTCCCCAGATGTTTTTGGCTATCTCTCCTTTTGGGAGTCATTCCTTCTGTGTAATAGGAAAAAATCTTGCTTAACTAAGAAGATTGATTCAATAATATCACCCTTCCCTTGCATAAATAAGAAGGTGGGAGTGGTAATGCAGTGGTCTGGGAAAGGAAGCAAAAATGCATGCTTGGATATCCAGTTGCCAGCAGGTGCAGCTAGGGTGCTTGCCAGCATATTCTGGCAAACTTATTCCTTCCAAAGCTTGTCCATGATCTCCAGGCATTTAAAAAGCCTTTTGCCTGTCACCTTTTACTTACTTGTAGTATAGAGAATCTTTATTGCCTGAAGACCTACCTGTTTTGGAATCAGTAACGTTGAATTATTTTTTTTTTTTGTTACTTATTAGTTTGTTGATATTTACTGGGCAGCAGAGTTGAGTTAGGAAGATGGCTTTTAGTAGCCAAGCTGAGCCACAGCTTAAAGGATCTGCTCATGTGGGTAATAAGGCCCAGGATTTGGCTGATGCTTTTTGTGTACATAGAAGGTCCTGGACCCCTGTACAGGGGGATGGATGCTTCAGAAGGGAACAGTCAATGCACAGGTCAGCAAAGTGACAATTTTTTTTTTGGTAGAAGTTGGTTGAGAGTTAATTTAAAAATCTACTATGTCTGGCAGTAGGGCATATGGATCCTCCTTGTATAAGTTTGATTCAGCCATGGTCCAGTGTTTGAATCCTCTTCTGTGTACTATAAATCAGGATGTGCATAGCTCTGAATCTCCATAACACATTTGAAGATGAAATGAGTAGTGTATACTAAGTATCACTTGATAAATGTGTATAGATATTTTGTAGATCTGTGGAATGTTTATGTTGAAGTGGTCATTTTTGTAGCAAAGCCATTGAAGACCATAATTTTCTCTATCTTGTAGATTTAAAATTCTCTTTTAGTGTTTAGTTTATTTCAGCTGTTTCCATTTCTTTTGCTTGAATGTATGTTCTTAATGGAGTTTTAATTCATCTTATGTGCAAAAAGAAATTGTTCCTGTTAAAAAGTATTTAAGAATTAATGAATCAGAATTTAGGTGCAAAGATTCAGGATGTGTTAATATTCAGAAAGTAAGTGCTAATTAGTTATCTATTAGGGCTGATAGAAAATGACTCAATTTTGCCTATTAATACAAAAAGTAGTCTCAGCTATCTTGTGTAGTGGGGTTTGAAAGCTTTGATTCAAATTCTGATTTTTTTCCAGAGACTAAAAAGAAAGCTTTAAATCTGATTCCCAGTTTTGTCTTTTAGACCTTTGTTGCTTTAACAGTTACTTTGTTCTTAATTTTGGCTGATCAGGCTCTTCAGTAGTCAAGTTTATGGGAGTTCTCTGAAGACTGGGCTGAAGTATTACTGCTGAAAAGTGTGGCAATCCTGTACCTATTAAAGGAATTTGCAGCTTGAGCTCCACAAAAGACTCAGCAAGAAACCAATGTAGTTCTATAGAAATGCAGGAAAACTCTGCCAGAAATCTGGCAAAACACCACAGGATTCCACAAATTTAGCATTTTTCAGCTGACTGCACTCTGGACAACTGCCCTCCCTCTACAGCAGTGATAGATCTGATCAGGGCCATCAGTCTTACAACCTCTATGAAAGTTTTCTTTGTTGCATCTTCAAATTTAGCTAGGATGGCTGCTTTGTGCACTGTTAGGAAATAAAAAATATTTTCTTATTTGCAGCTTTTGTTACTTGAACAGATGTGATTAATTTTTCATCATCATGATGTTTATAAATATCTTACTGGAAAGCACTCTGAAAGTCTTAATTTCTCGTGATAAGAGGAAAATTGAAGTCTGTTCTTGTTGAGCAAATTTCAATTTCATGTTTACTGAAAATAGATGTGTTCAAAAAGAATTTGTATTTGCCACCTTATTTACAACCTCCCTGACTTGAAAGTGGGTTTCTATGTATGTACCCTTTTAGTAGAATACTTGCTGTTCTTAAGAATTATGGATACCACCATCGTAATGTTTCTGTTCATGAGCTTTGAGTCATAGAGGATAGTTTCCAAACTTTTCTTTAAATTGTGTGCTGGGAACTGGATTCTGCAGTGTTTTACTTTGCTATGGTACTGTATTTTAGGGCCATATCTGCTCTTTTTGTTTTTCATAGCATCAGGGAAACATTATTTTTTACACATAGTGTCTAAAATTTTGCCTTGCATGGGCCAAGCCACGTGTCCTTTACAGCTCTTTTGTGTCTGGGGCTGGCAGGCTATTGTTAGAAAAGATAAGGTTTGGTTTTGTCATGCAGTAATAATCTTCTACTTGTCTTTGCAGACCTCAGTATTTCATCTTAAATTTAACAGACAACAGTAAGGGAGAAGAGATGAAGAGGTGAAATGCAAACTAGAGTCCTAGAAAATCCTTGTCTGTATTTCCGCTCCCCGCCCCCCCATGAAACTAGTTCTGCAGAAAAGAATTTACAGGCAGGGTGTGCCAGCTACTGTCACGAAGCATTGAGTGAGAGAAAGAATGGTGAAAGGTAGAAGATGAGAACTGTATTTGCCTGTTTGCCTCCCCAAAAGAATTGAAGTTGTTAGTATTTGGGAGGCCTTGTCAGAAGCTCAGAGCCTCACCTGGTCTCTGGTGCTCTGCAATGTGCACTGGTGACCATTGCCCTTCAGAGATATGTGTCTGGGAGCAATTAAAATTTTACCAAAGGAATACTGAAAAAGATTTAGGTATGTGTATGTCATGTAGTTACTGAATTCTTTAAAGATAAAAACAAAGGCCACCACAGAAGCAAATTAAAGCCCCTGGGAGCTGACATGGTTATTGAAAGCTTTAACAGAGCTGCCCTGCCATAGAAACCTGTTTTTCTATTGTCATTCATTTTGGTCTCTGAAAAGGAATTTATGATCAAAGTTCTGAGCACAACGGTAATGGTGTAGTTAAGCACTTAGATTAGATGTTGGTAAAGTTAGCCAGGGATTTGGGCCTCTTTTTTTTTTTTTTTTTCTTTGCATAGGGTTCATCCTGTAGTGATAAAAAAGGAAAAAAAGCAGCTTACCCTTTAAAACAGAACTTTACCTGGGGTGAGTTTTTAAGGCTACTTTTATTCATAGCTCTATTTTAAAAAAAAAAAGGATAAATTTGTTACTTAAAATTGGAGAAGTCTTTACAATTATTGAGATATTAGGAAATACGGGTTCATCTGTTTGCTGTGGACTGGCTGCATAAGTCTATAGTTGGCTTTGTGAGAGTAGATTACTTCTGCATTGCAGCTTATATGCACATAAAAAGGTCTTTTAGGTACTCTAGGATAATAATGACAGTCTGTAGTTTTGAATAACTTGGAGACCTGAGTACAGGTAGAAAAACATTGATTTCTGTGACAGAAAATGCTCCGAAGATTGTGATGAAGTGAGTTATGTAAACTGATGAGAGGTCTTGTAAAACAAGGGTCAAGAAAAATTTGAGTATATAGCAGTTCCCTTAACATACAGTCATGCTGGTATATATTGAAATTTTAGAAGTAGCTTTAGAAATGCTGTGTCATGGTGTCTTTAAATCAACAAGGCCAATCAGCCAGTTTAATTTCTGTCTTGAATGTCCATGGGAAATAGGAGTATTTGCCTAGTCCTATGTATGAAGTTTATTAAAAAAAAATGCATTAGAAGCTAAATAATGATTTTAGAAGACTACCTTTGGATTGTGTTGAAAGAAAGAACTCACAATAGAGGTCCCCCTCTGCTGGTGGAGAGTTCAATGTTCATGATATTGAAGTGTGTCTAGACGCTGAGGTAAAGTTGAGTGAGTTGAAACATGTTTATGCAGTAAATAAGTCACCGTTAGTATAAACTATTGCAAATATACTGAAAGCATTTTAAGGTGAGGTACAGTACAACTGAAGTCCAATAAATCTATTCATTTTAGTTTAGCACATCAGTAATTAATGTCAAGTGCCCAATAGAGTGTGCCCACTGTATTGTCAATTTGTATTATACCTAATCAGTGGCGCTGTTCAGCTGGTTGCTTAGCCAGTTCAGTGATGTTTAAGGACTTTGTCCTAGTAAGCAACATTTTGCGCTTATTGTTTTTCAGACATATTCAATTTCATTATCAGCTTAAAATATTGTCATGTGCATGCCTGCCAGGGGAATTTCTGTAGATGTTCTTCTGTGGTGGGAAATGCTTGTACCAAATTTTTGCATGCTTATTTTGAGTACTGATGAAGAAGAGTGAAAATTTCAGGAGTACTGAAAACAAGAGAAGTAGATTATTAATGGTGAGAAACAGGTAGTTTGATCGATTGAGATGTGAACCAGCAACAAAACACAAACAAACGAACAATCAAGGAGCCATCTTAAGTGAATCTCTCAAAGATCTGCATAAATTCCTGCTGCATAGTGTGATTGACCTGAGGCTGATGTAATAACTGTTGTCCTAACAGCCCCAGCAGTGTTATAGTTTTTCTCTACCAGAGGAGGGATTGCCCATCAGGAAGGGAAGAAATTCTCCGGTCGCTTTGCTGGTTTCTTCCAGCTTTTCTTTTCCATGTTTGGCTAGGTTAAAACTCACTCTTAGCTTCAGATTTACTGTTCGCTAAGATGGTAAATCAATTACTTATTTTAAAACATAAAATGCTGTGGCTGGTTGTTCGCCTATATGCATGTGTCTTGGGTGTGTGTGTGTGTGTGAAATACAGCGTAAATGGTGACTATTTATATAGAGGTCATGCCATGATTTCAGGTTCTAAAATTTATTCCAAAGTTGTTTAATTTTGGTAGGCCAAATATTAATGTAACTTTGATTAAGTACTTAGAATAAATACTATTATGTATCTCAAGTAATTTCTATTTGTATTTATATTATAAGTAATACATATAAATAATTAATAAATTCTTATAAATAAATTTTATTTCCATTGACTGGAAATCAAAACCTTTCCGTAGTTTATGTATTTATATACTAATAAGAGTATGAAATGAGTGATAAAGTTTTTTTAATGAAGTCAAGCATATGTATATAAAAGTTAAATATACTTACTGACATAGTGTTGTCTCTTTATATCTAGCCAGTGTAAATGAGACGGGATATGATTTTGCTCATTTCAGGAATATTAATCATAAGAAGACTGTGGATGAGTCTAATATGATCATTCAGCTAAAGCTAAATGGAATTTCTTACAACAAAGAAACAGCATCATCGGCCAAAGAGATTTTCTCTTTCTCTTAAGCAAGGGGCAGTCTTGCAATTCTTACAACATATTTTTGTAACTTTTTTTTGCCTGGAAAATGACAGGAAATATTGTCCCCCTTCTTTCCCTTTGCCATTGGGTTTAGTATGATTTGAATGTTTTTAATGCTTGAGAAAGCAAGTGAACTTTTTACCATAAAATCTGATTTTGATTTTCATATTTTTTAAATACTTCTGGATTTAAAGGTGGTCTTGTCATACTCTCTGTTTTTTTGAGAAAAATAGCTCTGCCTTTTTAATCATTTGATTTTTTTTATAACTGTTGGAGTCTGTGGCAAATATTAATCCATATGTGTTGCAGTTTTTCTGTTTTGTTTACTTTTATTAGACAAGTTAAGAACAAGCATGACTTCTCAACCATTTTTTGATGTTTCTCTTTCAAGATGATCTAACCTCTATCTACCACTAATCTGTTATTTTATGTTGGCCAAGAAAAGTAGATATGGAGTAGTATATTTTCTCATTGAACTATTGGTAAAAATAAGCAATTATTGTTACAAATGAACTTGCAATTGCAACTTTTCTCATAATTTCATTTAGTTTAGTTTTCTTTGAAATTAATGAAATTGTTTTAACCTTTTTCAGCTATGTTTTGAAGCTTGCGATTTAAAAGTTTGTTATGTGCCTGTATAGTAATTATTACTGTAAGCTAATGAAGAATAGAGTTGACTTGAATATTTGGCTAGTCCTCTGTACATGGTGAGTTCAAAATTATCCCTGTTTATGCAGCCTTTGGCAATTTAAGCAATGTGTTTTGTCACCTGCTTTGCCGTCTCATGAAGCACTGGAACGTTTATGAAGAAATAGAAAATATGACTTTGAATCATTGACGTCTTTTAAATAAATGCACATATTGATAGTGACAGATTGCTAAACTTGGCGTTAGACACTTAGTTGTTTCTTGCCAAAAGTAATCCAGATGTGCATAATTTATCTGCCTGCCATATGTGCACTGACATGTCTTTCTATAATCAACTGTCTGTTGAGTATTGTTAAACAGTTAAATGTTCTTTATCAACTGTCCTTTTGAATAATGCTAATAAGTCCTTTCAGGAGTTAAGAAGCAGCAAGACCATAAACCTAGCTTTCTTAAACTGAGTAAAGTAACTTCATATTTTTGTGCAAAAGGCATGCATATTCAAAAAAAATACATTGGTAAAGGAAGCTTATGTAAAGACCATTTTAAGTTGTGTTACACAACTAAGGAGATGCATATTTTACATAATCTAGTTATGATGGTAGAGATCTTTGTGACAGTGTAAAGGAAGTTGCTCTCAGAAAGTTGTTTGATGAATAGTAGTATTACGTGACTTGAATGGAAAAATTTCTATTCAAAAAGAGCTTCTGTCCAAAGAGTTTGCTATCCTGAAATGTTGTTTGCAAAGGAAGCACTGATCCATAGAAATATTCACCCTTTGTTTCCTATATGCCTATCCTTTTACCCCATTGACATAATATCACCACATAATCTGACTTTCATCAATCTCTGAGTTAGATCCCAGTGTTAATCTCGGAGGTATATGAGGTGTGTGGAGGTCATGTCGAGCAAAATACATATAGTGTCTCATGGTTCTGAGTTTTCCCTGAGGAGAAGAGTGTCTGGCTCTGTCTGATGTTCCTGTGCATACAGGTAAGTATTTATCCCTACAGTTATATAGATATCTATCTGTTGTACATAGGCCTGTCTTTGTAGCAATCTGCTTTGGTTTTTGAACTCCCTCAGCTGTTGCATAACTTGTGGCATGATTAGCAGCTCTTCTTCATCATCCTGGGAGGTCTCAGTCATGACCTTTCCAACTGCTGATCATTAAGATGAGAATAGGTGTACATAAGCTGTTCTGAGCACCTACTGTGTGATGCTGATTTCCATAAGCTCATCCAGATTTGAGCAACTCATGTTGGTTTGTACAAAGGAAGAAGTAGAATGCCTACATAATGTCCTAGACTGCATGAACAAGATAGACACAGTAATGCAGCAAACAGTTCTTGCTGCCATCCTGTTAGAAACCATCTTTGCTGAAATGGTTAAAAGATGTTCCCTTGTTTGTAGGATTATGCTCCTAGTTTGTCAGATTTGCTCCTTAAACTGTAAGATTTCAACTTATATGTTTGACCAGTGCAGGTCATCTAAATAGAGATACTAATTCAGTGTTTTGTGATGCTATGCTGCTGTAGTTATCCATGGTATAGGCTGTGTGGATATGGTGTGATGGAGTACTCTGTCCAAACACTGGTAAGCAGGAAGCTTGGAAGGCTAATAATTGACTAAAATGTATGCTTTGTTATTTGATTGCTTCATTTTATAAGAGAACAATGTCTCTATAAAGAACTCGAGGTAAGAATGTACATGCTTTCTCTTTAGAAAACGCTAGCATAAATCTTAAAATGTATTGAAGCTTGCACTTTGTAAAATACTGCGATATTTTCCATTGCTTGTATCTTAGCTGGTTTTGTAAACCTCTCAATAGTCTGGAGCCTTTACAAGCTACTGATACACATGGCTTTTACAAACAAAATCCCACTTTTTCTCTCTGATTAAGTCCTGATTTTGCCTGAGCTATCGTTGTTTGCCATAGAATTATGCTCCAGAATTTTGTTTTTAATTTTCTTGCTTAAAATGTTCCTATCTCAACTCTGGGAGCCAGAAACCCTTCCAAAAAAAGTACAGAATTTAATAAATGTTACTACATTATTGTATTACATCACTATCTGAAAATTAATGATTGTGGCATTTTGGAATTCTTACCACCGATCATTTAGTCAATATCAATGACATCTTGGCCACTTGTATTATAATTTTGTCATTCCAGATATTTTCTATTAGGCAGATGAAAATGAGGAGGAGAGGAAAGTAGTTAAAAATTAACCTGGATGTGTGCATGTGTATTTACATATGTCCTCCAGACAGTGCTGCAGTGAACATCAACTGAAATATTGTATATCTGTACACTGTACTTTTACAGCCCACCAGTGTTTAGTTGTTTTAGTTTCTCTTCAGTAACATTTACGAAAAGACTAATTAACATACTAGAAAAATGGATTTGGCCAAAAAAGAGCTTGCCTGACTACCAGACTCTCTCATTATGTTTCCATTTATCTATCTTGCTAAAGTAGACAAGACTCTGGATTGACTGTAGTTTGAAAGGTCAGTTGAAAGATTAAAGGTGGAAATGGAATATGGCAACTTTTGGTTTTGGATTCTAGACACATCTGGTCTAATGTTCCTTTTGTTGAGTGGTAGGTCTGCCAAAATTTGTTGCAGACTTAGTAGAGCAGTAATAATAAACCTGTTCAGAGAAATTAAAAGAACTTGGCATGCCGTATGACAGGTTCTCGAGTAGTTCCGTCAGGAGCCAAGTGTACTGCAATAGACCCCTTATAAATTGTTGGCTTACATGAAAACTGGAGGTGTCTGCCTTTTCTCCTTCTCTCTTCTTCTCTCTCCCCCTCCCCTGAAGTACAAAAGGCAGATGGATTTATTAAAATGCTGCTTTAGTCTACGTTATTGAGCTGTGAAAGAGACTGATAGATAAACATTATTGTAAGTTTACAGACGCACTCTCATTTAAGCCTGTAGGCAAGATAAATTTATCTACTTATGTTAGAGGAACAAACTTTAATCAGATAATCTGTTATTGCAAGTAGTTTAGACCATGAGGTGAGTAGTTTTTAACAGGCCTTTACAATGTATGTAGGCTTTGGTAGTCCTGTTCTTCATCATGAGAAACATAAACCACAATCAGGTATAAAGAACGTAGGCAGAATGCTTTTTTTCTCTTACCTTCAATACAGTTTTTGTAATGGCAGACATATACAATATTTCTAGATGAATATACAGCCCATAAAATATTGCTCAATAGATTATAGACAACAGATCCAGACGGTTGGAAAATAATATCCTTACAGAGATGTAAAATGTGGCAGGAGGATTGAAATATGTACAAATAACATTGCAAGAAAAATCTGGCCTCGTATACATAGAGGTTAAGGAGCCTGAGATTATAATAGAGGCCTAAGCTTGTTAGGTCCAATATGAATTTTCATGTGCTGCAAAGATCAGTGCTTTTATAAAGAACGAATTGACTCATTGTGATGTACATGTTCATACTGGTCTTCAGGTCTGGTTTTTATATTGGTCTTATGGAATTCTCACTTTGCATAAGGAAATCTGTGGTTTAATATGTGGAGGCCTTGTTCACCTTTACACCAACACCTTCTCTTGCTGTACTGGAGAGGCTTCAGTTTTCTGAAAGGATCTCTATCTTCTGGATATAGCAGGAAGTGAATAACACACAAGTGCTTGAACTGGCTGGGCACAAATTTACTTTGAGAAGAAATCCTATGTTCATACTTCTTTCTTGCATACAGGCCAAGCATTTAATGGGTTGCATCGCAGGGCTGTATAGTTGAGCCAAAAACTTTTGGGCAGAATCACTTCAGTCTAGGCATGTGATTTGTCTTGGTTTTAGTCTCCTCTCAGAGTAAGGGAGAGATCAGTAAGTAGAAGATAGCTTAAAAGTATTCAAAGAGATCATGGATCTTATTTATCGTTACGAATCAATATTTTATGTTTATTTTATCTTTTTATTTTTATTTTGTTTTATTTAATGTTATGTTTTTATTTGCATCGGTTATTGCTTGTAGTACATTTAACAATGCCAATTTTCCTAATATTTCAAATAGTATTGCTTTCAACCAAGCACTATCCCCTTAATACTGCCAAGAAAGTTTTTGTGGGGATTTTCTTGGTTTTTTGAGCGTTGTTGAGAGTGTGGGTGTTGGGAGCTTAATTGTGGGATTTTCGTTTGGTTTTAATTTTTTTAAAGCCACTGGAAACTCAGCTAGTCTCAGGAAAAGACATATTACTATGCTAGTAATGACTGTTTAACATTATGGCATCCTGAAAGAATCTACTTTCCAATTTAATGTAGAGGGAGAGACAAGATAGTTAGGAAAGAAGAGAGAAACTTGAGAAGCACAAGAGATTTTAGAGGATTAAGAGAATGTTGGAGGACTGATCACCTAATCTTCCCATCCCAGAAGATGTGAAAGGGAGAACAGGAGGAGGGGGAGACAAAGCAAGAGTGCTAATCTACAGCAATTGCAATTAAGGAAAAGATTTATGTGTCTCCTCTCAGATTCTAGTGATTTGGCAATCTATAGTATTTGTTTTTAATAATTTCCACTGTCAGTTTCCCTTTGATCGTCTAAAAGAAAATAATGTTATTGAAATATGCAAGAAATAAAGACCAGTTAGCAGACCTGCTATACTTCCATTTCCCTAACCCCAAAAGATCTGAGAGTCCTCCTCCTCTAACTAACATGTACTGCAGACTTTGTTTGGGTAAACTGAGCAAGATTTTGCACTAAAGCAGAAATGACAGGCATGAATGATGAAAGCTGAATCGTGAGTTCCAGATCTGTGAGTGTAATCCAGTCTATACAAGAAGTTTTTAAAGTAAGATTAACTGTATTGTTCAGTATTAATTTCCCCAAATTTCAACAGTATTCTTGCCTTAACATTACTTGTAATGGAAATGTGCTCTTCTAAGAAAGGTTCTCAAGACCATTTTTACGTATTCTGAACATGAAGTAAAGTACATGTTTTGGCTCAGGCTTTAGAAAATGGTGGGGGAATAGTCTTCTGGAGGGATCAGTCAATTGCATTTGTTGCAGTCTTGTAGCTGCTTTACTCCTCTGCTCGGCCCAGCTCCGGCGAGAAGCATGACTGGGCTGGGTGTGAGAAAGCATTTCTGCTTAGGTTCTCTTGCAAAAATAATTTTGGGACACAGAACTGGACTGAGGGATTTAGTCCAGTGATCAAAACACAGAGTAAATATTTCAGGAAACTATAGATAGTTTGATTGCTGTATTATCTTTGAGGCACAGGAACAGGTTCCCCAGAGGTGTTGGAACTGAATAATTGTTATCTTTTAAGATCACTTCCTAACCAAATAATTGTCATTCATAGTGCAGCTGGACTGGGGAGAAGTAGGGGGAAATCACCAAAATCCAACTTTTAAAGTATTTTCTCTGTGTTCTGACCTTCACTTGGTTTTAGATGTGCGATGCTAAACAGACAGGACACAGGATTTTCTGGTGGTGTTTCTAACCCTGTGCTTTTTTTTTCCCCATGTTCCTATGTCCTTTTCTTCTCTTCCTCATCCTTCTTATCATACTGTAATCACATTTGCAGGAGGAGTATTCTGTGCTCTGTGAAGGTCAGTGCCAACGTCAAAGTAGTACTGTTTTCCCAAGGAGAAATTCCGTTTAATTTCTTGGCTATTTTCTTCTGGCTTTCTCCTTTTGTGTGGTGTTTAAAATGCAGAACATGAGTTAGCTTCATTTCCATATGTTGTAAAGGTAAGAAAATGCAGTAACCAGTTTACAGAATCGTGGTGAAGAAAAGGTATCAAGCTAGATGTCTTATAAGATCAAATAGAAAATAAAGTGTAAGATCAGCCAAGGATGAAAAATATGTCTACACAGTATTTTCCAAGCAGCTGCAGGAAGTCTCAGTCTATACTCTGAACGGCTCAGGAGTCATGCAGTCATGTTAGTGTGGCGCTGAGCTTGGGATGTCCTAGTGCTTGGTAGTCTTCTCTTGGTCTGAAGTCATGACTTAGCTCTATATGTCTGAAGCCCAGGCAAGAGAAATTCAGGTATTCAAAATAGATTTTGGAGATATAATGGTCATTGCTAGTACAAAATACATATTATAATTTGGGATTGTATTTATGTGCCTATTCTCGTGGAGCAGAATTAACATCACATTAATTTAGGCATGTCCAAACTCAACTGAAAGATTTAGCTTTGTACGTACTACATAGAAGCTTTTTCTTCTACTATTTACTGAGCCTGTAAGTACTAGCAAATAAAAAATTACGCTATATTGAAAGAAAAAAAACATTCTGTGAAGTACAGAAGTGGCAAAGGAATGGCAGTGCTGCCTCAGCACTCGCAGTCCAATCACTTATGAAGTGAAACACACCTTTGATCTGAATACTTAGTACCATGCTTGCTACTGCTGTCCAGCCTGGCTTTGAGGGGAAGATGCATTTTACACAGAGAGCACAAGGCAAACTGCATTGTGAAAATGTTAATTCTTATTATTTACATCTCCTAAATGCCTTCTGGCTTAAAAAAATAGCTGTGCAGGAACATTGGTCTTTCATTTTGGAATGTTAAAAGGACACAGATAAGGGTGGGGCGGGGGGGGAGTTATTATTCTTGGTGGATTTGGGAAGTTTTAGGTACAGTTAGAAATAGCAGTAATTTCTGTTTATAAAGAGCTTTAGTATTACTGGGCTTTTGCTGGGTTTGGCAGCCTGGACAGTAATTGCACATAGGTGACCAAACTCTGGAGATGCACATTTATGTAAGAAAACATGTGTTGTGTTACATTAATTGATCCAGTTTGCTGTCATGCAGCATCACTGCAAACATAGGTGCCTTGTGATGCCTGCAAATAGCTAATTGACTCTGATCTCTGTTAATTAGTGTGAGTAAATCTTATAATGAAGCTTTGAAGAGGTCATCTGAAGTAGATGAAAGCTGAGGCTTTACTCAGTGTCAGGGCTTGATGTTAATTATTGAGTTCTGTGACCCAGCAAAAAAAAGACTTGCTGATAAGGTGGTCCTAATGTAGAAACTTCTGTTGTGTTTTACAATTTGTGTGAATTGGATCACCACCTCTGTTTCACTATTACTGTACTTCAGCACAGAACTTAATATAATTAGATCAAAACCTGAGGGACGGCATCGCTATCTTCTACTTAGGATGCAGTTTAAAAGCAGAAATTAGCTTTTCTAATAGAACAAAAAACTAAAATCTTAGAATAGTGTATTTCTATCAAAATAGCAATTTTTTGAAAAACAAAAGTAATCTTCTGTTACTGAAAAAGCCATTGACTTCTCCCTGTGTCCCCCTGAAATCTGAGATTGATCGTATTTTCATTTTACCAGCCTAATCTTATTTTTTGTACTGTAGAACTTGCTTATTCTATAAAAACAGACATTCCAAGTTTTATGAATAACGTAATATTAAAAAGTTGCTAAAAGCTGTTCTTTGAGTGTCAGATTTCAGTGATCAGAAAGACTAAAATGAAAACTCAAACACTCTCAATCCCAAATAGACATTGTGGTGGAAAACATTTATAGGCTTTAATGAATTTCAAAGGTTTAGATACTTCCCAGAAATACAAACTAATAAGGATGAGAAAGAATGAGTGTTACAATATGATCAGGAAAGTTTGTTGGTGATCTTTACTGGAATCTGCTGATGATCTGTGATGTTTGCTCTCTGTGACCTAGTAATTTGAAACGGAAATTTTTTGTGCCTCTAGTTGTGTCTTCTTTGTAGAGGCTTAATTGGTGCCTGCAAGACAGTGAAAGATCAGACTTGTAGTTCCTGGATTTAAACACTTTTTGATAGTGGCTGTCTTATGAGGCTTGTTGCGTTCTTTCACTAAAATAAACTGACTTTGTTAAATTAGAGATAGCCATGTGAGATGCTTCTGGAGTTCCAGATTTTTTCAGGATGTCAAGGGAGAAGGTTGTTCCAGAAGAGGTAGAGAAGAACAACAGTTTTAATGGAGTCCGATTTTTGAAAGGATTTATTTTTAAATCTGTTTAGAGAAATGTCAAGATGTAATTTATGAAATTGCATTGCTGTGTGGAAATAAACTTTGAACCCAAGTTCTCAACACTCACTGATAAAAGGCGGGTTAAAGGACCCAATTGCTAGCTGTGGAATTGATTCTAGCTTTCAGATATAAGAAATGATAAATTGTGTATTTTGTTAGTCTGGGAGTTGGAAAATTTCCATAAAAATCAGTGCTTGCTTCAAGGTAAGTTTAATACGCAGTTGTTGTTTACTTCTCTTACACACAAGACGAGTTTATTTTCAAAATGACTACGTAAAAATAATTTTTATTGTAATAGTAAAAGATATATTTTTATGTTGATTAATACTAGGAGACAGTGCTCATTAAGGTGGGTATCAGTAGCAAAACACTTGTGTAGAATAATTATAGCTAAGTGCTGGTAATTGGAGTGATTTTGGCACATTATAATTTCTATCAGTTATTGCAGATCAAGGGCATCACAGTATATTTTCAGATGTTACAAAATACTAGAAACATTTGCCTTGCAAGCATGCAAAATTTGGTAACAAAAGCTCAGTTTGTGTAAGGTGAGTAAGCTAGTTTGTGTAAGATAGATTATAAACAATGAAAAAAACAGATTTGCCAAAATACAGCAGTGGAATTTCCTTGTATAGTGGACAATATTGTACAGTGCGGAGATGCTGAAACTCCTGCTTTATTCTATTTTCTCATAAATTGTATTTTCTATAAAATGTGTTAGGGAATGTCAGTACAAGTTACATACCTGAACTGCGTATAGAAGGACAGAGAAATGTGCCCAGCAAAAAAATGGTTGTGTGAAGTGCATGCTTTATGTGCATTAGGCATAGCTGTGAATGTTTTCTTTTGTTCCATGATGTAAGATTCACCCTTCACTGAGGCTGTGGCTTCATCAGCCCTAGGATGAAGGTCGTAATTATTTTGTAAGTGTTTTTGGCTGGCGACTTGGGTATCATTTGTCCCCAGCTTCCTGAGACCTGTTTGACAGGCTGAGGAAGCAGAGTGGGATAGGACAGCTCCCCCAGACTAGGATAGCAATGTCATCTGATGTGGGAGAGTAGAGTAACCATGTTAAGTAGAATAACCATGCAGTTTATGAACACAGGGACAGGGCTATTTCTTTACCTGTCTGCATTGTGTGGATTTAACCAGACCCTCTCCTCAGAGGTGCAAACGGTTTTTAATATGCCATTCCTTACCTGTCTTCTCACTGCAGTAATGAAGTAGAATCTGTTTCCTCAGCTTTTGACTCCAGTTTTGCCTGATTTTATTTAACATGACATTGGATGATTTCCCCTATACCAACTGAAGATGGTTTGATGACTTGCAGTTTCTCTCTGTGTAGAGCAGACTGGGCTTGGGAACATTTTTAATTTCCTTAGCTATGTCCAAACTAAAAGTTCCACAGAAAACTATCCTGATCATAACTTGATGCCAAAACCAGTGAGGTAATTCCTGGACAATGTTTGGTATTCCAGGGATCACTCCTAAAAGTCAGTGTTCGCGAGGCCACTCTGTTTTGCACACTAGGGAAGTTTACCACCCTGGGTACTAGTTTGCCTCAGTTGTGTGGAATATACTAATGTTTAATTTACTGTTCCAGATGTATCTGGAAAGTTTGTTGTAAAGAGAACATTTTGGCTCAAGAATTACTATATGAAACTCTTCCATACTTGATGACAGGGAACAGGTAGTCACTAGGAATGTCATCTGTTTATGTGACAGTTTTGTGGCCATGAGTGAAACTGCTCATGTGTGCTGAATTACATAGACAGCAGACATATGAGAGTGCTGTTCTAATCTGCTTGACTCTTGTATGAATGCTGTTATCCTCTCAGTTCTATGATTCTGTCTGCTAATACCTTGTGATTCTGCTGATGTTTATAAAATACATGTAGCTAATAATTTTATTTTCTTCCTCTTTTGGAATTCACAGTATCTAGTGCTGCATTTTGATTTGCTCATTTTGGTTCAAACTTTTCCTCAGAATTCATGCATCTCAATTTGGATGAGCAAAGAAATATAGGTTTCTGAGACCCCTTCCTCCAAATAATGACTTTTTAATTAACCTATGAAAGTTTTGTTTCAAATATATTAGACTTTAGATATGCAAACTATTTTAAAAGCGCCTTAAAACTTTAAACATGTGACCATTCTAAGAACCTTCTAAACCAAAAGAATATGCATAGACATTTGCTTTCTTGTTTTTTATTTATTGGAGTACAAGTAGTAGTTAGCCTACTTTGTACTTCTGCATGAGACCAACTAGTGTTGCTGCCTTGGCTTTAAAAGGAGCTGGCTTTGGACTCTAAACGCTGAATAGGACCGTTGTGAGTAAATTTGTCTTCATGCAAGTTTTATATGAGCAAGAGTTAAGTCTTTGGTGTAATATAACACCAGTTAGAAGTAAACAAGCTATGATTTCAGTGCTAGACACCGCCTTAAGGCAGAAGAAATTACACTGTCGTGCAGAGGATATGTAGCTGCTGCTATTTTGGTGTTTGATTTCTTCATTGTCACATAGTTGAAAGCTATCCAGGAGAGAAAGTAGTATAAACTGACAAGGAAAGAAAATGCCCGGCTTACGGGGGGATATAGGGGTGAGAATTAGCATCTATATTATACTTAAGAGTCATTCATGCTACTTGCAGCTTGCGGCTAGTATTGGTTTATTTTTAGTGAAAGTATTGTCTCCCAAGTATAAAATGTTTCCAAACTGGCAATTATCAAAGACTTGAAGGATTAAATGCTGCTGAAATGTTTTAGTAATTGATCATGGAGTTAGTTATCATCTGACTGACGGAAGTGCACTTCACCCTATTAAAAATGTGTACTTTAGTAGTATGTGTGGCTTTTAATTATACAACAATAGTGGTCGTGGTTTTGAAGAGAATTCCTAAAAGTATCCAGAGTTGGAAAAAGGCTTGCTTGTAACAGTATATAAAAAATACGTAAACATAACCTGTGTCAATATGTGTTTCTCGAAAAGTCAGGATTTTTCAGTCCTAAATTTGCCAGTTGGAGGTATGCATTTTATTAACAGGTTGTTTAAATACAGCGCTGTTTTTGCTAATGGATGAGCAAAAGGCTAATGAACTTCTGGGAACATATCCATAACAAGTTCTAAAAAAGTTGAGAGGTATTAGCACAAGGCATATGCAATTGAAGCCTTCAGAAAGTATTAAAAAGTCATGGTAATAGCTGCCAATAAATCTCACTTGGGAAGTGAAACATCTCTGACCTACCCAAGAATGAAGTATAATTGTATGACAGTATTCAAGATCACCTTGCATGTCTTGCCCAGATACTTTCAAACATCTCAGTGCAAGGAAAAAACTGCCTGCATTCTTGCATACAAATTGACTCCATGTTAGACAGGATGCTGGGACCAATTTGTGAGGAATGAGTAGCAGGGCTTAATATATAAAGCTTGGGTGTATGTCAACCAAGAGGGAAAACACTATCTATAAATTGTTGAAGAACGTTAAGGAAGAGAAGGTATTCTGATGTGTGTAGTGACTGAAATTAGTGTTGCTAACATTAAACAATAAGAGAAAGTTGTGCATGGAATACTATCGTTTTTCTGTAGGATTATTCTCTCAAATTATACTGGAAGCATTGGAAGAGAAATGGTATGAAGCTGAAGAATGACCACCTCAAAAATTAGAGCATGATAAGAACTAGAAACTTACTTTAAGAGGTTGTTTTGTATTGGGAGGGTGACAAAAATGTTAGCTTCAAGATACCTTGCTAGAGCTGTACAAATGAACATATTAGTATTGCCTTTTCTTCAGTGTTTCCAAAATACAGCAATGAATCCCAGTAGTTCTGTGAGGGAACTGAAAACTCTCCTCTTCAAACTGAGGTGGAAAGCCAAGAAGCTGGCTGGGATTAGAGGTGTGATGACAAACACCCGCACTTACCTAAAGAAGAGATGGTCAGGATCTACAGCAGGTTTTGGCTGAAGGTGGTATTCTGCCCAATGTCACAGCTCACTGGTAGCTGTCGTAAAATCACAGTGGAAAAACCTCTGATAATTTCATTAGGGGCAATGCAAGGGGTTAAATAAGTTGATTACCATAGTTTATTCTACCACCCTAATGTGCTTGCTTTTTATGTTACCAGAAAACCTGGTTATCAACTTTCTCAATAAGTAAATTTTTGGTTCTATATTCTTCAAGCAGATTGATTATTTTTTTAATCAACAGAATATGTTGTTGACTTTAACAGAATTGGACTGACAAATGTGATTCTGTTTGGAGAATTTGTGTTAAGACTAGAGCAAAAGGAAATCTGCGGAAAATTTGTTTGAACAAAATTAGCTACATAGATAAATATAGCTATCTCTGTCAAACACTTTAGTTGTACTATCATATAAAGCTACATCTGTTATAATGAGGGAAATCATAAGTTGTATCATTTTGAAATCTTTCAAAATTGTGACAGTGAAAAGAACATTACTTTATGACAAGGTATGTCCTGAATACCATTGAATTTGTCTAAATTTTTTTTCCCTGAATTAACAAGTTAATCCTTGTACTGTAGTTTTGGAATATATTTGCGGGTCATCTTTGTGTATACTCAGGGTTACATCAATCCAAATGGTTAGGGAAATAAGACAATTGGAACTATATTTTTATGGAAGCCTAAATTTTCTCCTTAGATGCTGGGAACAATTAGTTACAGGGAATAAAGAGCCATCACTATCCTCAAATTATTCCGTATCAAATGGTACCAGTAATTACTATTCAATGGTATAACTTAGTCATCACACTTTTGTTGTAATTTCAAGTATGATAGCCCAATATCCGATATAATAAAAAAAATCAATGTGAATGACTCTCATTCTGATTTTTTTTTTTCCAGCGATCATACTTTTTAAATGTATCCAAGTCAGAGTTCCACATTTTTGCTTTAAACATCATACTAATTTGAAATGCAGTAAAGATTTCACTGCTTGCTATTCTCTGTTTTGTTAACAGCAGTCACATGCTTTATCATTATGATAGTTTTACGAAGGTTGCTAAGTTCTTTCATTGTGGCTCAGAAAATATTTTGGAGCAAACTGATGTGACTCTGATCTGCTATCATAGTCATTGTTTTTAAGCTGTGAAAAGAATGTTTTATCTTCTAGTCATGCTAGTGATTTCTCTGACACCTCAGCTCTCTGGAAAGACAAAAAGTAGAGGATGGCTGCCTTAACCTGTTAGATTTGGACCATCTTTTTTGTTATGCTTTTGTTTTGCTCAGGATGTCTGATGAAATGGGAGATTTGGCTACAGTTCGATGGCACCATATTAAAGAAGTAAACATTGTGCCAGGTAACATTTTCTTCTGAAGTGTCTGAGAATACTAGTTTCCTAGTATCTATTTAGCGATGATTGATTTCTAGGTAGTTATTATTTCTATTTAAGTGAATTTTCTAATGAGGTTGTATATCACAGTATCACAAGGTTGGAAAAGACCTTTGAGGTCGTCGAGTCCAACCTATGACCCAACACTAGCACCCACTCATCATCTAAACTGTGGCACTAAAAGTGCCTCATCCAATCTGTTTTTAAACACCTCCAGGGACAATGACTCCTCCACCTCCCTGGGCAGTGCATTCCAATGGCCAATCACCCTTTTGGTGAAAATTTTTTTCCTAATATCAAGCCTGAACCTCCCCTGACAAGGCTTGAGACCATATCCTCTTGTTCTGTCACTGGTCACCTGAGAGAAGAGACCAACCCCTGCCTGCCTACAACCTCCTTTTAGGTAGTTATAGAGAACAATAAGGTTTCCCCTGAGCCTCCTCTTTTCCAGGCTAAACAACTCCAGCTCCCTCAGTCACTCTTCACAGGGCTTGCACTCCAGCCCCTTCACCGTTCTCATTGCTCTCCTCTGGACACACTCCAGCATCTCAACATCTCTCTTAAACTGAGGGGCCCAGAACTGGACACAGTACTCAAGGCATGGGCTGACCAGTGCCAAGTATAAGGGGACGATAACTTCTCTAGATGAACTCTTAAATATTTATTTTCTCAGCTGGAAAAAAAAGTTTGTATATGTATTATAAGTACATACAATATATACAATAATACAATTTTTTAAGAATATCATAGTTCTGAGGCCACCAGCAGGAACTTACAATGAAACAAATTACATCAGTCTAGCTGTTAGCTTTGTCAAACACTGTCCTTCATAGTCATTTAACATATTCTAATTTTCAAGATGCTGGTGATGTATCCAGGTTAATGCTTTTTCTCTGCTTTCCATCATTATTCTGTCATTTAAATGAAGTCAGCATTTTGTGTGTAACTTTGTGCTGAAAAATCCAGGCTTCAAGCTTCAGCTTGAAGCAAAGATTAATGAATACTTTTGTGTCAAATTATGTGTTTCTTACTAAAGATTATCAAAGTGTCACTGATCTCCATTCAGCTCTGCTTAAAAAAAGAAAGCAAAGAGAAGATGGTAGACAGATTTTGTAATGGCTAAATAAATAGTCACGTAGTGTTATGGTATATTTAGATTACACTGAACTTTATGAAGTGGTTTTAATAGTCCTGTGTCTTTCTAAATAAGGAAAGTATATCTACAAGTTGTATGGCTACCTGTTGCAGTACCCTTGTTTCTTCAGAAATGGTGATGCCCTCTTTCAGATGTACATAATTTTGTTCCAGTAGCTGTCTTGGTTTATCCAAACTAGGTAATCAACAGAAATGCTAAGATATCTCAGTTGCTGACCATTTTTCCAACATATTTACTGTTTTAGGCTACCATTTAAATAAGAAAAGCAGTTCTATTGTTATAACAAAAAATGATCTTGTACTATATATTAGTATGAAATAACATTTGGGAAGTATCTCATCTTATTCAGAATTTGCTACAAAAATCTCCAGCCTCTCCCCCCATTTTACAGGCAACTTAAAAGTATTTTTCTCTTGGCATAATTATGAGGGTGTAGTTCTTTTAAAATCATGTTGAATACATTCAGCTGTTGTTTTGGAAGTTTAGTGATCAGTCTGTTTCAGCATCCAGAAACAGAAAGAACTATGTAATGACTGAAACTATTCCTTCTGCGTCATTGAGGTGAGGTACCAGTTCTCAACTTCAGTAATTAAGATGTATTTTTATACATTATAAAAACTGTGTAATACATTTTAAAAATGCTTACTGTAAAATGGAAAATTTTGAACACCTTAGCAACTGTAGTGTCAGTAGGGGGAAAAGAATACAAACTTTGAATAAGAATGGGCTGATTTAAAAAAAAATTCAGGACAAATTGAACTAGGACAATCCATGTTCAGGCCTTATTCCTTATGAGATGGAATATGTCAGTTTAAGAAGTTCATACAACTATTCTCTGTCTCTCATATATGAAACAATGGAGATTATAGATTTCAAGTTCCCAAGCTGGGGAGTATATTTCCTCTTGAATCTGTGTTTTGTAGTTATCGCACTTGAGAATAATTGACCATATGACACATCCCTGGTATCTTGATAAGCTCTATAAGGTGTCTGCAAAACACAGTCAAATGTCTGTGTTTCTGGCCCATACTGCTTGGAGAGAGAACTTTTCAGTATGTCTGTAGATTAATCTTCACATCATATGCCTTGTTAAAATACAAGTTCCTGAATAGTAGTGAAAGATCTGTCACAGTTGATTATTTCACTGTCTTCTGCTACTAGTTTAGAGGATTTCAATTTTTTGATGATGTGCCTGTCCTACTGTGGTTTTTTCTTTTTTATGTATGCAGAATCAAATGTGTGACAGCCTGGCTGGGGCACTTATGTATTGCTCTGCCCTGCCCCACACAAAGCACAATGGGAGCAAGGCCTTTCTGAATATGCAGATAAACAGTAGCTTTTAAAAAAATGTGTGTTATGACATTTAGGTTTTTTAGCTCTTCCACAGAAATACGCAGCAGCACTATTTTGGGATTGTGTTTGGAGTTTCCAGAGGGAATTATCGCTTTTCACCATTATTTGCTATCGTTCTTAAAGGAAAAACTGCTGAAAAAACACGCAGCATTCCTCTCCCCTCCTTTTTGTTTTCTTTTTGTGAAAGGTATTCTAGGTGACAGCTTGCATCTTTACTGCCAAGAGCTGTGTCTCTTGTAAGATAGCTGAAAATTGATAAGAAGGGGAAAAATGGTAAAAAAAATGGAGATAACAGATCTTAGATTTTATGCCTTTGTTTGGTCTGAAAGTAGAACGTCCTGGCTGCAGGATGTTAGCATGAGAAGACTGCGTAGCGTCGGGATGAGCAAATGAAGACAGTGCAATGCTGCAGTTGTCCAGCTAAGAGAAAATGGATTGGTGAGAGGTTTGTGCAGCCTGTGCACAGGCTACTGTTGCCCATGGGGCACAATCACTTGTGAATATGCATTGCTCTTACACGTAGTTAGTTTGAGCTTTTATTTGAAGCTAGACTTTATTGTTTGGCTGGTTTATGCTGAAGAATGTGATGTGAATATCTGAGTCCATGAAGTGTCTCAGAATTAAGAGCCTCTCTATGTCATGGAAATAGTCAGCTGGGTAGAGAAGAGCCAATCCCACAGATGCCCTTGACGAGGAGAGTGCTGCAGCATGAGATGCCAATGATCAGAGCTGTACGGAAAGCCTCACTTCATGTACGTGGAAGTCTCACCTTGTAAGTGTAATTAGAACAGTTTGGGTTGGGTTTTTTTGTTTGGTTGGGGTTTTTTTCTTAAGTAACTTGCACAAAAATATCCTATTAATATGTCTGTTTAAGGATGGCTTGAAACTTTTCTCCTCTAGTCATCCCTTAAAAACTAGCTTGTTCCAGCTTGTTTCCTGCCTTTATTCTCCCATCAAACGTATTTGGCCTGGGCTTTTAGTTAAAAACGTGAAAAGCAGGATAGTTTCTTTTAAAGCCTGGAGTGTTGTTCTTATTGACCTTGGCAAAAAGAAGATCCTTTGAAACTTAGAAAGAAGAGACTTGTTTCGTTAAACTTTTATTACTCAGTACATGTGTTTCCAGACACAGCGTGTGAGGTACTGTGTCCTAGGGAGGCAGGAAAGAAGACAAAGTGACAATCTCTGGCACCATGAGAAGGACCACTTCATTCCCCATATGCCCTGTTTGGGTGAAGGAGGTCAGTTCAGCTGCCCAGCTTTGTATCTCTTATTTTTGGGTTTGCCTTTCTTCTTCAAAAGTCTCTTTCTCCTGTTGATATGTTCACAGTTTCAATAAATTGTGGCGTGTTACAGGAATTAATCCCAAATATTCCTTGTTTATTGCTGCATAAGCCTGCATGAAAAACACCCTGTGAAAATCCAAGATTACTCCTGGCAAACATGGGGAAGTTTCTTCAGCAAAAAACAAAAATGAAAATTTAAACACTGTTACTAAAATGAACTGGATAAAGCACACAAAGAGCATAAAACCTTCCCAGTCTTACAGTATAAATAGTAAGGGGGAAAAGTACGTTATTATTTTAAATAAATAAGGACTAATAATTGTAAGGTAGTATTGGTTTTACTCGTTTAGTCTTTATGTAAGACTCTGTTTAGAAGTTTGAAGGTTATCCCCTGAAAAATGTTGATTTTTGGATTTAGTGTATTACATTATTGTGTAATTAGTTTTACTGGCTGTACTGCTTGGACTAGGTTGGTTAGTTGATGTCTGCTCCTTCCAGTTTGAAAATATCTCCATCTCTTTCTGCTGCAATTTTTGGGAGGGTTTTTTTTACATCAAGCTGGGGCATACTATAGCTGTCAAAGTGAGAATAAATGCAAAATTAAACTATATTTGATACAAGAATTGGGTGACAGAAGCTTCCTCTGTGCATACTTTTAAAAATGAAAAGTGGTATGTTCTAATAGTCTTTTGACAATTTGATTTATTACCAGTTTATAGGTTCTAAAAGGATTTGACTATTAGAATAACTTATATATATTTTTTGTGCTATGTTAGCCTGAAGAATTTGACATTCAAACATGTGCATGAATTGGGTTAACTATTTGTGGACCTTCCGTTGAAAGAGAGCAGGGATAGGGTTTTCTTCTTCCACTGGTCACCTTATCAGTCATTACAGGTGCCTCTCTCTGTAGCTATGGTGCTGGAGCAGAAGAGTCTTACCCTTCAGCTCACCCTCGCAGTTCGTTTTCCAGTTTGAGTAAATAGTGAGCAGGGTCTTGTTTTTGATCTATGTTAAGCCTTTCCTCCTAGAACTTGACAGTTAGGCTACAAAATTAACACAGGAGCTGGGAAAAATACTGCTGTTAACAGAATGCAGTTTATTTATTCATGTATATAAGTGATAGGCAAGAGAACTCCATAGGTAAAAGCTATGACTATTTTTCTTGTTTTCCTCCTGTCTTCTTATCTGTTTGCTTTTGTGTGGGTTTGTATCACAGGAGGCTGGGAATAAATTAGCCTGCTAGTTAAGAACATGAATTGTATTAGTACTCTTGTTTTTAAAATGTAGCTCAATTTTGAATTAATCAGCTGCTCCATTATACACCAAAGCCATTATTAGCCTTTATTATCACAGGTCATTATATGACTTCACAAACTATGGTGAGAGATCATCTTTTAAAGCTGAAAAAATAGGTGCGCAAGGAATAAAAAAGCTTTTTTCCATGGTAACAATATTGTAAATTTTGAAATACGTGCATTACCACTTCAATCAGACTTCCCTATATTAGTAACCTGTGTAATAGGAAATATTCAAAATATGGAATTGTAATAAATTTGAAAATGTAAATGCAACATATAACCTAATGCTTAGCTTTACCTGAAGGATTTCTGTCCAAAGCTTATTTAATTTACATTTCAATGTTGAATCAGATTTTTCTATTTCCACGCAACTATATGATCTGCTCTATTAGTTGGAGGCTTTTTCTGCTCTATTAGTTTGAGAGCCTTCCCCACCAGCCCTTCATTCTCCGGAGTGCATCATAGAACTAGGGAAGAGGATTGATGTTGAAGTGTTTACAAAAGAATAAGAAACATAAGGTGATGAAGGAAGTGAAGACATTCTTTCATTTTTTTGATAAATACAGAGCTTAAGAAGTTTGTTTGGGCTAAGCTATTAAAACCTGTCAGCACCAAGTCTTCTGTAGGTTTTTTTTTTCCCCATGATTTTAAACCCTTTAAAAACCTGGATGCTGACAGGGATACAGCATGGGACTACTGTCAGTATTAGGATCTTGGGCAGCACCTCACTGGTTGTTGGGCTTGGACCCTTGCATTAACTTTTAGAGTGCACTTGTAAGAAAAAAAGCAAATTGATTTAGCAACCTTGGAAAAGTTCTAGATTGCTTTTATTTTGTGATAATGTACCTTTTTTCTTGGCACTGCATTTCCATGCAAAAACACATACCCTGACTGATTGTAAAGGTGTCTCATTTGCACTTTTTTTCAGTGGTTTGATAGCTTTCTCTCTGGAGAATCCCTGTTACACTTCCAAAGTGCAGTATCTCCGTATTTTCAGGATTTTGGAAATCTGAAAGTGAAATATCAGCTGGATTTGTGGATATTTTGTCTGAAATGTGCCACACAGATGTAACATCTTCCTTATCTTCCTGAAACAAAAGAAGCCTCTGTTTAGGATGATATCCATTCACAGGATTACATTCAGATGTACGTGTCTGTTTTCCTTTAGTCAATATTTTTACTTTTCTTATACACATACTCTGTCTGGCAACAAAGAGCAATCTCTCCGTGGACTACTGGAATGCTCTGAGCACTGCATAGGTCCCAGGTAGGAGAGGATGGATTGACAGGCTGAAAGTATTAATAAAATAATAAAAAAAATAAATATCTGAATACTGAATCTGCTGGCCAACATGTTTGCTCAAAAGAGATGTAGGGCTTGACTATCTCTGCTTTGCGACTCATCTACACTGAGTGAGTACTATTGGAGAAACATAGAACTTTACCAAAAAACCATCAGTAGATGACACCTTCTCTTCAGGAAAAACACGAGGGACAGAGCAAACTGAGAGGCAAATGCTTGTTTGGGCTCCATTGTGTGCTGGTGAATAACCTGTGTGGATCATGCCACAGACTGTATTGTGATAATCTGGGATTAGAATTGAACATTTTGTTTCTTGTAAATATTTTCTCTGGCCCACAAAAGCATTTTTGCTATTCGAGCTTGGGTTCTGTTCTGCGTCCATGAGTTGATCATGGAGGTTTATGCTTGGTGTTTGCTATAGGTCATTTTAGGAAACTTCTGCTACATTAACGCTGGAAGAGAGGAAGAGCAGGATTTCATATTGTAGTTGACCTTCATAAAATTAAAGCTAATGAAAATGAACTCTTTCTAATCTTAGAGTTTTTCCGAGTATATTTTATAAACTGTTTATAATTTGTTCCTGACTGAATTTTGAGTGAATTCTGAAATGTATTTTAAATAGTCTCTCTAGACTTGTTAGTAATCATAGTAAACACATCTAAACATAATTAGTCCCCTTTTGGCAAATTGCATATTCTGTAGTTGAGCTAAAGATACTCTTTACTGTAGAGCCTTAGGGATTACACCTGAATTTCATTAAGGAAGTCTTAAGTAATATTCAGAGGAATCTCCCTGTGTAGAATTGCTTTGGGCTGGTTAGGGCAAGATAGGATGCATCCCGAAACCAGTTGTATTGTTTGGTTTTTGTAACAATAAAATTGTATTGAGATGCGCAGCGTATTTTCTGTGAATTATTCAGAGAGTGAAGACAGTTCCATTGTGCTGAAGTTGCATTTTTCAAGGCACAATATGGTTTATAAGCATTTAAAAAAAAATAAAATTTTCAAATTTTAAATGTGAATACAAAGAGTTGATGTACAATCCAGGATGTTGGGAAATGGATTAATTATAAGAGCACCAGTTAAAGCTTAGTCTGCTTAGGTGACTGAAAATTCATGGGCTTTATTCTGTGATTGTATTATGGTCCATTTATTTCCTAAAAAACAACTTTGATACTGTAGGATTTTCTTCGCAGGTTATTTGTTGTCTGTTTTTGCACGGGATAGATCCCTCCTTCTTTTATCATCTGTTTCTGTATAGAAAAATGAATAAAAGGAAAGTTGTAAAAATGCCTGTCTTCTATGTATTGTTTTTCTTGTTTTTATTTAGAGTCATGTTCTTCTTAGATTTTCCTTTTCCTTTTTTTCCCCAATTTACCTGCATAACAGAGCCCACTTAAGAATTATGTACAACATGTATTAAGAGTGTTGCCTGTTTAATGTCCTGTCATCTGAAACTAAATGCTTGACACAGATTTTGAAATACTTGCTGTTACGCTTAAGTGCTAAATTTTTTCCTTGTGCTATATACAGTCTCTGTCCTAGGACTTTTCGACAGCTCTCCAAATTTAAAATGTAAGACTGATAGGTTAGTCTGTTGTGCTGTGCTGGAGATCTTGATGCTTCCTTTTTCACAACCCATTTCTGCACAGTACAGAACAACTTTTGTCACAGTTTCCTCTTGAGAATTGAGTTCCAAAACTGCTTGAGCTCACTCACTGGGCATTAAAGTACCTAGATTTGAAACTTCTAAACAAGTTTCTTTTCTGGGAACGCTTACTCCCAGTGTTTGTCAATTTGTTATGGCTGGGACTAGACACTACTCTAGGGTGATAGTTGTGCAAATGTATTACCTCAGGCAAGACCTTTAAAAGTTTATAGAGGGATTCTAGGTCTGTTTAGGGTTCTAACTAGGTCAATTCAAGGATTATATAAAGAAAACATTTTAAAAAATCTTAGCTTTCTCCTTGCTTGGCCAACACTTCCAGACTGATATGCAATAATTGAATTTCCTGTTGCTAAGCTGATTGCTTCAGTAAGTAAATGGATTTTTTTTTTCTTCCTTTGAATTAATATGCCTTGCAAAAGTATATATGGCAAGTAAAAATTTTGTCATCAAAAACTGTTGTGTAATGAAGAGCTCTATTGTATGAAATGAGACAGTGGTAGTCTCCTGAAGACTCAGGTAACCTTACCTATGTCTGGTACTGTACGTGGTGTTTTGGTTATGAGGAGGCCTATACATACAAGTAGGTGTTCTAAATTGTTATCTTGATAGATAGATTTATTACCAGTAAAACAAGTTCATATTAGAAGTCCTTCACTTTTAAACAACTTCTGGCATTTTTATAAATGTCTTATCAGAACCTTAGAACTGAAGTTTTAGAAGCTGAAGACTCATGAGTTTTGCACAATGATAACGGACCATTATAAGGGAGTTTTGCTATTGTTTTACTATGCAGATGGTGTCTCAGTTTTCAGGGCAAGTGCAAATTGAGTCTACTTTTGATAGTTCCATTTTGAAATGTTCTTACGTACTTCCAGTGACTTCTGTTTACTTTGCTTCTTACAAAAGAAAGGCAAAAAGTAGGAAGGAGTCTTTTGCTATCCCCTTGAAAAGCTTTGGAGACTTGGACAAGTTATAAACCACTGAAAATTGTTATAGACTGTCTAGTTATTCCTTTGTACAGTGTGTTCTTGGATTTCTGCCAAAATCACTAAGCATTATTAGTACAACACTTGAACCATCTTAGTGTCTTGCGTCAGTATGACACACTCAAGACGGGACGCAGATAAAATAGTGATGGCTATGACTGCAGCTGCTTTCCTCCCTCTAAATACCATTTGGCTCAGAAAAAGGTGTCCTAGGGCAGGTAATCAGAAAAGCATAAGAACAGGTGTCATGTTTCCTGACTGATGTTAATAATCCGTGCTTTCATAATAGCTTGTTACCAAGGAAGGAATTCTGACCTACACAAGGCTGTTCTGCTGTGAATCCTTTCTGGCGTTCCTCCTTCTTCTAAAGATGCCTGAACATTTTTTGACACCTGTCCCTTAAGCCAAAAGTAAAGCTCAAAAACAGGGGCTTCTCACGCTATTTTGCACTGTGTATTGTTCCTGCTGAAATAAACTGCCTTTTGGTCATTTTTGATTTCAGTGTAGGAAAATTAAGCTAAAATTGAGAGCTTCTGGATTTCTAACTGGATGATATAAAAGCACGTCTCTCCTGGTTAGCCACAGAGTGTCAGGCTAATTGCATGATTATGATTTCTTTATTTGGTCTAACCTGCACGTAGAGATGGAGAACTCATTCTCCAGAGGCTACTGTCTAGCCTGGAATCAAGGAATCATTTTCACAGAAAATATGATTTGATGAGTGTAAATCTTTTGGTATTGTAATGGCAATTAAAAGGGCGAAATGCAGACTGCATTAAGAACCCTTACCTCACGCTTTCATCACTTCTGAGTGCTTGCTTTTGCAACCATATTGAAATTTCAGGTGCAGAGAATGATAAATGTTGTGGAGTTGTCAGGTTAGTGCATGGAGAGTCTTCACCGCGAATGGCTGCAGACTTGCTTTCAGAGAAATGGCTTTAAATATCTCAAATAGTGAGACAGATAGAAGGTTCTGTCAGCTCTTTTGATGCACAATCAATAGATATGGCCAGCAAAGTAATGATATTCAAGCCAGCTTGTACCTGAAAGTGGCAACAGACACTTGGAAAGTTTTATTTAGGTTAGAGGCAGCCTGACAGTGCCACTTCTGACTCTGATATGGGTGCGTTTGTTCACATAGAACATGCTAGTTGGCTAGTTTGGGTTTCCATTCATGGATTGGGCTTTGTTTTCTTACATCTACAACCTCATGAAGATCCTATAGGCCAGATGAAATGGTTTAATGGAATAGATGTGGCAAGTAGGCTGTGTGCTTGTCATATATCCTTCAGGTAAGAAGGCTTCACTGATCAGGTCTGAGAGTTAGGACTGCTGTGGTCTTCTGTACTTTAGCAGCTAGGTTTTATCTGTAGAAAACAGCCATTAGAAAAATCCGGAAGCCTATAAGTTCGGGATGGACTGATCGAAGCAAGAGTTGGAAGCTGGACTGTAGAACAGCTGGACATGAAATGTGTCTGTTTCTCACAGTGTAGATGAGCAGATGAAGGTGAAGAGAATGAATAAACAGCAGATGGAAATAATGCAGATTGAATCAGGCCAGAAAAGTAATCACTTTGTCATTGAATATGATTCCATGTATTTTTTTTTTCGAGACTCCCCATGTCATGCCTTTGAGCATCTTCTCTAACCAGGTCATGGAGAGTCTTGTAATGATGAACAAGAGCAGAACACTTTTTTTTTTCCGTGCAATGCCCCATTTGTTGTCATGTTGGGAACATCTTTCTAATAATTGGTTTTATGTTTTTAGGCCTTACCATCCTCTGAGACTGAATAATTGATTTCCAGCAGACCTGCTTTTTGTGTACTTAAATTTAGGCTGGCATATGGCAAAATAACAATGTCGTGCCAATGTCTATTGAATTTTTTTTATGGAGAAAGGGGAGCACTGATTGTGTTGCTTTTTCAGACGTATGTAGCAATATATTCAATGATATATCTGAAACAAAAGTAACTACTGCAATTCCGTGTTAATAATTTCAAATTTGTAAAGAGTGAAATAAACACGTTTTTATGTAATGTAAAAAATGCTGGTAGATAAGGGTAAGACAGGGTGTTACATGATAAATGAGGGTTCTTTACCAATACTTTGGCTGAGTTGACTGCCTGGCAGAATTGCTTCTGCTTTTGAAAAAGGAGAAGCATCTTGCCTACCAGTTCTCTAGTTCCTCATTTGATAAAGTGTGAAATTACGTTTTGTTTGGTTTTCCCTTGGGAGTCCAAAGTTCGCTCTTTTCTGTCTTAAAGTTGTTGAATGCCTCTCTTCTGATGGCTGTATTTACATAGTTACACATGTTTTCTATCATCATAGAACAGATGTAATGCACTGTGTTAACTTTTGGATTAGCAACTTAACTACTACATTGGAAACAGTAATTTTCTCCTATGAAGGTGAAGAAAAAGAACAATTTTGAGTCGAGACCTGAAGTTTCTGTGAGTGTTTATGAATTTCTAAACATATAATTTCCTAGATTGAAACAGCAATTTTCCAAATTTTTATTGTTTAAAAAATACACAAACATCTGGGGAACTCTCTTTCTGGATGGAAAATTTCCTTGTACAAGGAAAGGATAATATTGAGATCTTCACAATAGGACAGAGGAAAATTCAGTTTCACATTTTCTGTACAGATGCTTGATGAAAACCTGTTTATGTAGACCAGGCCTTCTACAGATGAGATGTGTAGAAGAATTTAGAGGACCTGGAATGCAGAATACCTGAATCTACTCACAAAGTTGTTTCCAAAAGACTGAAGCATTGTGATGTAACATTAGGAAGTATACCAAGAAAGTTATCACTTAAGGCTTATCAGCATGGAGAAATATTCTGAAATATCTGTCAGTCTAACTACAGTGCCTGGTAAGATTATGGAGAAGATTATTCTGGGGCTTATCGAAAAATATCTGAAAGACAATGCAGTCGTTAGTCCCACAGCATGGGTTTACAAAGGGAAGGTCCTGCCTTACAAGCTTAATAGCCTTCTGTGGCAGCATCACTCACCTGGTCAACCAGGGAAAACCAGTCGATGTCAGTTTTCTGGATTTCAGCAAACCCTTGGACACTGTCTCTCACAGTATTCTCATTAGCAAAATGTCCAGAATACAGCTGGATAAACACTTAGGACAATGGATGCACAGTTGGCTGATGGGCCAGGCTCAAAGAGTCACAGTGAGTGGAGTTACATCAGGCTGGCACCCAGTTACTAGTGGGGTCCCACAGGGGTCCATCCTGGGACCGGTGCTCTTCAATAGCTTCATAAATGACCTGGATGAAGGACTTGAAGGTTTATTGACCAAGTTTTTGGATGGCATAAGACTGGGGGGAGCTGTCAACACTCTTGGGAGCAAAGGGGCCCTACAGAGGGATCTTGACAGATTGGAGAGCTGGACAGTCACCAACAACATGAAATTTAACAAGGGCAAGTGCAGCGTACTGCACCTGGGACACAGCAACCCTGGCTATACAAACAGACTGGAGCATGAGAGGCTGGAGAACAGCCCTGTGGAGAGGGACCTGGGGGTTCTGCTCGGCAGCAAGTTGAACAGGAGCCAACAGTGTTCTCTGGCAGCCAAGAGAGCCATTTCCTGGGGTGCATCAGGAACAGTATTTCCAGCCAATCAAGGGAGGGAATTGTCCTACTCTACTCTGCTCTGGTGCAGCCTCTCCTCGAGTACTGTGTGCAGTTTGGGTGCCAAAGGATAAAAAGGACACAAAGCTACTGGAGAGTGTCCAGAGGTAGGCACAAGGCTGGTGAAGGGTCTAGAGGGGAAGTCATATGAGGAGCGGCTGAAGTCAGTTGGTCTGTCCAGCCTGGAGGAGACTCGAAGGGGATCTCATAGCTGATTACGGCCTTCTCACAAGGGAGGGAGGTGAAACAGGTTCTGATGTCTTCTCTCTTGCAACATATGATAGGACTAGAGGGAATGGCAGGAAGATGTGCTGGGGAGGTTTAGATTGGATATTAGGAAGAGGTTCTTCACCCAGTGGTGGAGCACTGGAACAGCTCCCCAGGGAAGCAGTCATGGCACCTAGTCTGCCAGCATTCAAGAAGCATTTGGACAATGCCCTCAGTCACATGGTGTGAATGTTGGGAGTGTCCTATATAGAGATAGAAGTTGGACTTGATTCTTTTGGCTCCCTTTCAACTCAGGTAATTCTGTGATTCTATGATATCTATCAAGGAATAACTGTTCTACAATAGATCTCTGAGAGGACGCTGAGTGCCTTTTTTTTAGTCTGCTTTGAAAATAGATTAAGCTAAACCACAGAAAAGCTTTTTAAGGGTGTCCATGCAGGAGTATGGATGAAATAACTGTAGTACTTAAACATTTTCACAATCTCTTCTTCACACAGACAAACCTCTACAACAGTTTTGACCATTTCTAGGAGAATTTTCCTTATGACTTTGTGGCAGTGTACATCTTCCGAAAACCTTTTAACAGTATTAATGAAGTAATAAAAAGACAAATGAAGATTCTCAAAAATTAAGTGAGTGTAACTTAATGCTGGGCATGATTAATTAATTATGCTACACAAACATTGATTATAAATTTCTGCCTCATACTTGATACTACACTAAAGGGAAATCAGTTCAACCTGTACAACTTTTGAGATTATGTAACTCCTGTATTTTTGTCACAGAGGAAGCCAAAACTTTTTCAGATAAGCCAGGTGGAAAGTCATATCTGATGTCCTTCAGCCTTTAAGGCTGAATCTGAATAACAAAGCAAAACACATATCATGAACGCAGTCAGAAGCAGTAGTCTTGTATGCAAATAACCACATCTGTTACCTATTGGTATCTTTGTGCCTGTAACTGGTTTTATTTAACAAATTAAGAAAATTAACTATGATCACCTTCAAAATAATTCACTTCTGAGTTGACACACAGCTGCATATAATGCTGCCAGCATTCAAAGCAATTCCACAGATCACTTTCTGAAATGCTGTTGAGGGTCTCCAGTGTTTTTTGCTTTCAAATCTTCTGACCAAAAAAATGGGTTCCTTTGGGCACTGGCTTGATTTTGGGGAAGAGGTAGAAATTGCAGGGAGCCAGGTCTGGTGAATAGGGTGGGTTCTCAAATATTACTGGTGCATTATCTTGAGGTTAACTTGCTGTTCACTCTAGAACACCGACATCTTCTGAGGGTAAGAAAACAACTATATTTGATCACACATCCACTCGTACTGAGTATATCAATGAAGTTGAGCCTTGTCTGACTGTGACAGGTTTGAATATATTCTATAACCATATCTTTGCCTCTTCCCTCCCACTCTTGGTTCCCAAGCAGTAGGGTTAGTCTTGTTTTTCTTGTGTTAGAACTCGTATTTTAGCACCAGCCGAAGAAAAGTGTTGTATTTTTAAGGCTCAAAAAGAAGGTAGTGCTCATTACTGTCTGAAGAGAAGAACTGAAGCTGTGAACAGAATGAAGTTCAATGTATAATACTTGTCACTACAATCTCAACATGTCCTTCGAATATTAAAAAATGTAATTTTGTAAGTGCTTCAAAAATAAGTTTTACCACACCCATCAAAGAGCTTTGTTAGATATATTATTCTAATGTATTCTTTTGTGTGTTCACAATAAATTGCTGTATAGTAAAACTCCCATGCTTAAAAGCTTTCAACTCTACATAGTGTGCTAGGGTTTAAATATGATTCACAAACAGAAGACAATAGAATTCTTTATTAGTCCTTTTTTTTAAAAAAAAAGTGGGTTAAATGCATACTTCTATATATGAAGTTCTATAACTTCCTCGTTGATCCAGTAGTGCATTCCCATACTGTTTTCCTGCATATACCTGCTTCAAATAGGGTTTTTCTACTTCTTCTGCAGCGGAGAGCTCATGTGCCAGGAAGTGTTCAGCACAAACAGAAAATATTGTGGTTTCCCAGTGGGATGGTGTGCTGCTTTAGTATTATTTAGGTTTTTAACTGCTTGGGAAGGTTACAGACCCTAGCCCCATCTGTTGGATACTCTGTGAAAAATATTGGTGTGTCAGAAATGGGGAAATCCTCCAGGTTTTGATGTTTGCAGCATGTGACCTTCCCTGTCTGGTGCGCCCTGCAGTGTACCAAATTGATGCAGGCAGCAGGGTCTGTCAGGTTTGTCCTGTGGAAAGTCTTCTGCTGCAGAGAACGGATAGTCATTCTTGCCTAGTTTTTACATGGTAAAATATTTATCGTCTGGTTTTGTTTGCAAAATAGTTCTGCAAACTGTATCATTTGTCTGTAAGTGACAGTCAGCAGTAGGGCAGGAAAGGCTATTAATGACTGGGAAATTGTCAAAAAGCAAGGCTTAGTAGAGCCAAAATAGTTAAGACATTGATCCCACTCCTCCGCCAGTTTAGTCTGCACATATTATCTGAATGTGATGCCATTCATAGTCAAAACAACATGGGCAGCTATAATAGATTAAAACTGCTTTCACCTTTTTCTTCTTGAAAGACCAAACTTTTCTCTTACTGTGTTTGTGACTTTGCTTCAAGAACATAGGGCTAGACTTTACGGTTTGTTTAGCTATGAAGGGATGACAGACTAGGGGGGTGGTACGAGGAGCTTAGTTTTGGAATGTAAATACATGTAGAGCTCTTCTCCTTTTGTTTAGCATCTCTTTAAACTAAGACAAAAAAAATCAGTGAATGAATGAATAGCAGCATGGTGAAATACCTAAATGTTTGAGTTAAAATTTTTGGATGTTTGAAATCCTATTTGGATCCTTTTCCCAGATCGCAGTGCATTCATATGCACTCAGCAGGAAACTTCATGGAGATGCACATTTGGGCAGAAGGTCTTTGGCGGTGCCTTTTTCTTAACTTGTGTCTTTTCTTCTTTTGAAGAAAGTAATGGCTTAAGTCTGACTGAAGAACAATCTTTTTTGTATGTTCCTTATAAGAATTTACTTATGGTTCACAGATTTTACCCACCATCTATGTCTGCAATCCTTTGGATTTAGAACAGCATATATCCTTCTGCAGACAACAGGAAACGCCAAATTAAAGACTTAATGACATACTGTTGAAAGAAGACAAAAGGTGACAAATTATAAAACAGCCAGCTAACTTCTAAAGAAAATGTTGGGAAAAGTCCCACATTCAAACACCTTGAAAAGGGTAAGGATACTGTTTCACTTGCAGACATGATAATAGAAATTAGACTGAATCATGCTGAATGTAAACTTAAATATTTAGAAGGAACTAATGGGTTTAAAAAAACAGTAATTTCCTAGAACAATGAAAACAGGCTTCTAATTTTTTAAAAGTAGTGAATACTTTGATGTGTTTTAACCTTGTTTTTATTGGTAGCTAAACCACAGACTCTGGTTTTGTAATTGTGAATACTACCGTTTGAAAATTATTAACCTCTCTTACTGATGCAAGTGCATTTCTGTTCACTTTCCCTGCTGTTGTGCCCTGGGTGTGTGTTCCAGCTCGGCAGCCTCTTGCTTGATTTACAATGGGTGGAGCATCCTTTGATCTGCTATTGAGTTCTGGAGAGGTGGTGAAAGAGGAGTGAGATGAGTGGAAAAGAGAAGGGAGTGGGAAGTATATAGATGAAAAAGTTAGGTGGCAGATCTTTCCTCTTCGACCCCAATGGCCTTGATCCCCTAATTTATTTAATCATTTTAATATTTACATTCTTTGATGGTAAAGATTTTGTATTTTCATATCTTCGATGCCATGAATTTGATTTGGAATATAGCACTTTGTCAGTGACATACAGGGAAGTGCTACTTCTGGTTAGGAAATGGCAGGAGAGTAAACAACGGTTCAACTGGTAGTTTTGAGAACAGTTGTGTTGCATTTACGTTAGATGCTGTTTGTAGTTTACCTTAAGAATTCATATTTAAAGGTTTACCTACTCAGTAGCTCACTGATACCCATCTGAAACCAGATCAGAGGGAATCTATGAGTAACTGTAAACAGTCATCATTATAGTATGACTGTGGTGAATTTTCTTCACATAGACCTAAAATTATTTTTTATATTCCTGTCACTCTCACTGCATTATTTGCAAATACCCAACACCCATTTGACTGATAAATTGGATTTTGTTATGCTTTGAAAAAAAAGAAAGAGGACTTATTACTTGGGGATTTCTAGGATTTAAATAGCGTATTAAGAGAGACTACACTCTTTATTCATTACTCCATTTCACGTGAAAAGAAATGTTTAAGTAGGAACATTTGCAGGCCTCTCTGAAGTGTAGCATTCATCTAACTCCATTCATGATTCCATTGTTCACTTAATATTCAGGCAAGCATATTCATCTACTGTGCATGCCTCTGTACTCAAAGGAAACTTGCCCTGTATGTATTCTTGGTTTGTTAATATATATATAACCCAGTCATCTGTCAGGGTGCTGAGAATATTCTGACCAGCTTTACCTCCTTTTTAGATGTTGTCTGCATCCATCTGTTGTTTGTGTTATTGCACATGCAGTGTAAGCTCTAGGCTGAGGTTATGTTTTGTATGTGCAGTTATCTGTTGCAATGAGTACAAGTCAACAGGTGCATCAGGCAGCACAGTAAAACAAAATAATGAACAAGTCTGTGTGTGTTTCAGATGAGCTGCTGTCATTGTGAGTGTGCAGCACTGAGAAATATTGCAGGATAAGTAAAATAGAAATGACCCACCAAGTTATTTTATTTAGCTATGTTCTTGATAATATGAGAGGCCGATTTTATTTCTTTTGTTTAAAACTGGATTAAAACATTTACCCCACCTCTTTGCATATGGAAAAAGGTTTGCCATTGCAAAAGCACTGCTTTTTAACTGCTTCATCACTTACAAAATTGCTTGATTTTTTTCAAAAAATACGTTAATAGGCAAACTCAAAAGTATAGTCATCGCTTGATGGTCTGTGCTCTCAAGGGTGTTATCCAGGCTAGTTTAGAAGAATTAAACAGTCATACTGTATTTATGTGCATCATAGGAGAAATACAGATTTGCGAACTGTCTTGGGCTGGAGCTGAGTTGTAATAGATGTCTGTACAGCATATCATACAGTGGGGCCCCAGTCTCCAGTGGGGTTTGTGAATTCTACCATGATAAAAATAATAAAGGAGAATCTTCTAGGAAAAAAATAGTTTAGCCTCAGGGTGTTGCCTTTTTGTGCATATATATACACACACAAATACACTCATACATATATACACACCCACTCAGCTACTCAGTTATTAGCAGTTCAGCCAAAATTTTTGGATTAATACCCACAGACCCATTAATATCTCATTTGAAATAGGGAAAATATTCAAATTGAGAAAAATACTCCAGATTTTATTTACAAAAAGTGAAAAGCAAAAGTGATATATGGGAACTGATCTTTAAAACAGTTTGTTTCTCTTATGTGTATGACAAAAAATACAAATCAGAATATTCCCTAGTGATTTGCAGCATGTAGTAAAAATGGCGCAGAAGCTAAACCCTGGAATATGATAATCTTGTACAAGAAATAAGTAACCACAAAGAGTACTTAGCCAGTGAATTTTAAGTTTTAAAATGTACACTCTCTTCTCGTATAGTTCTGCCAGAATGGAAAAACAAACAAGCAAAGAATTTGTCTTAGACAGATCCAAGACACCTATGGTGAAGGAAGTTTCCTGATGATGAAGTCTATCTTGTCACAGTAACAAAGAAAGGGCCATTCATCCCTTGAGAGGGAGACAGTGAATATAACTGGGTTTAAGGTGGTTGACATGGAGTGAAAGAAAGGAAAAAGAGATGCAGAGAAGCGGGAATAACAGAATTCAGGCTGTTCCTTCTTTAGGACTTTCCACCTTTCCATTTGTGGTTCGTGGAAGATGAGAGCCAGCTGTTGGCTCACCTGGGTATTCCGCAGTCTCTGGATCCTAAAATTAGACTTCATGGGTGTGGAGAACATCGCTTTGTTACATTTAGGTACTAGCAAGTAGAAATAGTTGGTAGGTTCTGCTGAAAAGCAAATAATAGTTACACCCAAAGCTAATTTTGTATTAAAGAGGGTTCTTACTTTCTGAACAAGTTCAGGTACAATATTCCAACCATACTAACATAAAATTAGCTCTCTTTACAGCTATAGTTTGTCTTGATATAAATATTATTTTTAACCTAGAGTCTGTGAAGTGTGCATGGTGGTTAGTCCTAAAAACTGTCCTGTGGTTATGCCCAGAAGCTGACTGCCCAGTGTGTTACAGCCATGACTTCAAAAACCACTTTGCAGGAGGGAGAAGTAGTCGTTTTACTCCTGTTCCACTTCAGCCTTGGATCTGAACTGTGAAGGTGCAAAAATCCCTAGAAATCATGGCAGTATGAATCAGGGGGCTTGTTTCAGTTACTGGGAATGCCAGTTATTCCAGAAACTAAGGAAGACTCTCAATTAAATTTGCACAGACTATCAAGCTATCATCAAATGGCATCAACTTTTAGAAAGATTTAGTCAGAATTATCTTCTGCAGTGAAATCCCTACAGACATTGAAGGAATAGTGCTGTGAGGAACAGACCTGCCACTGGCAATGCTCCAACCCTGCAGATGTGAGGCGGAGGAGGTTCTGCAGGGTTAGAGGAGTGGAGAATATGCTGTGTTCAGTCTGGAAACTCTACCCTGGTTTACAATGCTATGTTGCTCAATATGGGTGGAAGGTGGCAGAAGCTAAGGATGTTTCATAAAATTGTTTAGGCGAAAAGTGAAAGCAAAAGATGAAAAACAACAGTTGAACAATGTTTGCACTGATTTAGAAAGCAATCACATGTTCAGCCTACTTACGAAAGGGTTTGTAGCTTTTCAAAAATGTTTAAATAAATAAATAAAAATTCATATCTTAAAACTGGCCCCATGAAAGTTGTCAAATGTGTTTTGAGTGAATTATTTTAATGGTTGGTTTGCCATGTATTTTTGATGTCGTTGAAACAGAACTCTCTTGTGGTACACTGGACATTTTTAGAGTGGTTTATCACTGTTATTTTGGCTAGCACTGATACTCTGCATTGAGCCAGTGGGATTCTTCACCTCAGCCGAGGTTTTGTAACCACTGGAATGCAGCATAACATACAACCTAACCAAACTTCCGTAGTTTACCCTTTCTTGAAATGGAAAACCTAGTTCCTCCACCTTATCTGATTTTCTAAAGCCATGGGATTTTCTTTTTTTTTCTTGTTTTGGGGTTGGTTTTTTTTTGGTTGTTTTTCCTCCTGATGTTGGCACCCTAAATACAGGAAAGTAAAAAACAAAACAACCTCCAAAAACTACTATACTACTTATTGTTAACTATAAAGCTCACAATCTTTATTTTAAACTTAAGAACTGTATTTTTCATTCGCCTAGCTTTTCATCAGGTTGCTTGCTCTTCTGTATAAGCCTTAGTGCTTCTCCTTGCAGTACCTTTTTGTTGTGCTGGTCTGTTAATAGAGGTACTCAGTTTAGCTTCCCTTCTTTTGGACGTTCAAATCTTCTTCCCTGACTGTTGCTTCATGAAAATTGCCAGTTAGGCAGCTGGAGACATCAAGCAGCCATTTGCTACTCAGCTGGTATCTCCTTCCTCTCCTTTCCTTCCAGTTGAAATGTTTTCCCCTGTGTTTTCACTCTTAATATGTTTGTGTAGCCCTTACCAAAACAGACTCAGACAATGTAATGGGTGTTATGTGTCAATGATAATAAAGGCTGTGGTGCTTAAACCACTTTGCAAAGATTTGGGTTTCCTCAGTGTACTAAGGTGTATTTGGAAACAATTAGGTCTGGTTTTAGGAATGATGTTCTTCGGAATCTGAACACTTCTGTTCATTCCATGCTGAAAAATTCCAACAAAAGCAAGTTTTCTATTGAATGGTTAAAATAATTTTAGGAAATTACAATCTAGATGTTTTTTTATATTCAAACTGTGCTGTAAAATCGTATGAAAATATACTATTACTGTAATACTAATTAAATACATTGGGTAATACTCCTCAGACAAATGCTAAGTTTTATAGGTAGTTTTGTATTTCCATCATATCTCTACCAAGACACAGGTTTCAATCAGAGTTTAAGGAGGCAAAATAAAAGTCTTGTCATGTTATGTATAAATGTTTTTCTGAAATCATTTGCAAATAACTGCATCTGTTAGCTATTGGTATCCTTGCTTAATAGGCAAATTTAAAATAACTGCTTATACTTGTGTGCTTCTGATTCTTTCTTTTGCAAAACAGATGAACCTCTGTATTCCAAGAATTGTTCCAAATCATAATCTCTGGCAGTGCTCTTACTTTTAATCATTGTATGAATTAAAATATGCTTTCCAGCTCTTGCCTAAGTTGTCCGAAAAGAAGTCTCTATAGAATTAACATGTATGCAGCTCTTTTGCAATCTTTTCTTTTTCTTTTTCCCTTTTTTTTTTTTAAGCAATGTTAAATTTGCTTGAGCAATATCTCTTGTTTTGACTAGTGGAAGATCTAAAAATACACTACTGTATTGACTGAACTAATTACATTTCAGTTCTAGTCACTACCATCTGGATCTCTCTCTCTTTCTGGTTACATTTCATTGCACAGATTGCACACGAGTGTTTAGCACCACGAGCAGGTTGTCCAGATTTTGTTCTGGGTGTTAGCAGCAGCTCTGTAGAGCGACACGAGTTGCAGTGCCCTTCATCTTCATCTGTACATACTGTGTTTTAGTTGAAGGGTCCGTAGGTAAGCAGGGATGTGCAGAAAATGGAGAGTCCGTTGGCAAGCTGCCAGGGTCGCCAGGGGCCACCTTTATACTAAGACAGGGCTTCTCTACACTGTGAAGAGAAAGATAAAACACAACTAGAATACTTGTTTACTTGAGAAGCAGTTAGAAAAATAATTAAACTCTTCTTGGTAGAGACAGATTAAGTGGCATTAGGATTAAGAGCCAGAAGTTGTGATTGGATGGTTCAGGCTAGACATCAGGAAGGAAATTTCTTCCAGGAGAGCGCGGATACACTGGAATAGAGGTGTTGTGGAGTCTCCTTTCAGGTTTTCAAAAATTGTTGAGATAAAGCCACAGGTGGCCTGTCTGGTGATGGCGCTAGTCCAGGCTCCTGCTGAAGTTACGCTAAGTGAGATCATGAGGTTCTCTTTCTCCTTGCTAGTGTTCCCTGGTACCTTTGAGCAGAACCTGGCTAGGATCTATGATTCCTACTATGGATTACAGGCAAAATCTTCTGTTTGAAGCAGGTCTTCTGACAGCCTACAAGTTTCAACCTTGGTTAAAAGCCACTATATAACTGAAACTTTTTCCCTCAGCCTTTTCAATCTCTGCATCGCTTAAACTGAGACTTCTACATGCCTTGCTAGAGTATATAGCAGCTACCTGAGTAGTATAGGTTAGCTGTGACAAATTCTAAGCCAAGGTGTACACTGGGTGAGTAAAGCCTAGCTGAAGCTCTCAAGTTGAGAACAGGTCAGAGGCCCTCCTGAACTTGAGTTAAATGTTCTCTTCCATAGGTCTACAGTAGGCAGTAATGCTTGCATGAAGTCTTAGGCTAACCCTTGGCAGTACTTCATGCTTTTTTCCCTGGTATTTCTGCTATTCTTAAGGTCATTTTTCACCTAGTTTGTTCTCTCTCAGTTTTGTAATGTAATAGGTTTTTGCCATTATTGGATGTCTCAGGCTGTAGCATGTGGATAACACTCTAACTAGAGAGAAAGTTGGACTGTGTCCCCATCAGTGAAAAGCAGACAGTTTTAGCTAGGTTGTTGGTGAGGAATTAGCTAGCATTGCCTCTGAAAAGTCTTTAGAAAGCTTTCAAAACATAGGAGGTGTTTAAATTGTACCAGCCCAAGTCACAGGATTTATTGCAAAAAAAAAAAGGAGCAAAAGTAGTGTTTTAAGGTCCAAGGTCTTGCAAACCACGGTTAGCAAAAAAGACTATGCAATCCCAAGCAAATTGTAGAAAAATGGACTGACATAGTGACCTTGGTCTCTGTTTTGTAATACAAACTAGTTCATTCAAAGAGACCTCAGTCTGCAAGCTTATCTAATAATAGCGCTTGGACAGCCATCTTTCCTCCTCTTAACTCTTGCTCTTAAGTCACCTGATTTTAGAGACTAACATCTCAAGAATGGATGCTGTTAAATCTAATGCTACACACCACCTCTGCCTTTACGTATATCAGTTTGAAATCTCTAATACTAGTCAAGTGAAGTTTTTTGCACATAGAATTCATGACCAGAATAGGCAGCATTTATTAAACTTTATAACTCAACAATATAAACTTAGTCGAATTTATTCAATATTGACTGTCTTTTGTATATATCCTCATGTGATACTGTAGTGCAGATAATACATGATCTTATTCACTGCAGAATTTTTTTTTTTTGCGAGCCAGCCAATAATTTAAGAATAAGCACATTTTAGAGGAGCAAACAAAGTATGGGGCCGGTGCTCATCAACTGGAAGCTATGTACTACAGTGAGATATGAAAAATTTTCAAGCAATTCCAAGTGGTTGAAAAGGTTGTTGGAGAATGTTTCAGTTACATATGGGGTTTAATGAGCCAGCTTGATTGGTTTGGGTTTTTTTTAATTCTTTTATTTTTATTTTTTCTGCTAACCCTATCTTTAGCCACTTCTTCCTCATTCCCAAGCTGCAAATTTGCATTCCTGATGTCTTTACTAACACTGCTGTTGGAGATCTCTGCTTTAAGCAGAATCATTGAAACTCTGCATCTTTTGATGCACCCTTCTCTCTTTTCAGAGAGGGATGCTTGTTTTAGGGGGCTCTGTGACACATTTTACAATGCTGTCACGCAGGAAGTGGGGGAGCTTCTTCCATTCACTCTGTTGCTAGTTGCTCATTGCTGCTGTGGTTGCTTCTCAAGGAGTGAGACCTTGAGCTAGTTCTGCTTCCACATTGCTAGCAGTTTTCTGTCCCATTATACTACCTAACTGTTCACCAGTCAATACTACATTAGCATTTAATAGCATTTTCCCCTCTGATTGGCTTCCTTGTGTTTCCAAAGTAAGGCTAAAACATCTTTTATTTCATTTGTATAGGTCTGGTTTCTGTGTTTAGTCGTTGGGCCAAAGCAGCTTCTTTTTAAGAGGGATCAAAACCAGTTTGTCAGTGATAGCATAAGGTTTTATGACCTGCTCCACAGGGAATACTTAAACATGGAATTCAGGCCCTTTTTTGCAGAATAACTTTGACACATCTGGTTTAAACAGTTTTAGTGCAGCAAGGAGATAAATAGAAGTTTCTTTGCACAGTAGATTAGTTTCGCATGAGGTATAGGATCCCCTCAAACTCAGGTTCACATAAAAAGTACACCTATGGGACAGCCACCTAAGAAAAGTGCATAGTCATCCATTGGATGTGTGAAAATTAGTGGCAGGTCTGCAGCATAATAAAATAAGAAAGAAAAAACCCAAACATCTTGTCACAGCCCCAGAAGGAAATCTAGGGTAATTGTCCAGAAAAGGAGAAGGACCAGTGCTGAATTCTTTTACAAAATCCCTTTTCTTTCCCTGCTTTCTTTGCCAGAGCACCTCTGATCCAGTTTTATTCCATGTTCCCCTTCAGTATGTTCATGTTTTTACAGATATAGCACATTTTATGACACCCACTAAAGTTATCTGCTGTGAAATTCAATTGTTTAAATACTTTGTCCTTTGGTTACCCTTTTCTGATGGTTGCCAATACATATTGCTTTCTCATCAGATGCTGATAGTCCCTTTAGTAGACTATTCTGTAAAATGATGATGAACACACAATGTAACTTATAGGTAGTGAAGTACAAAGTAGTTGTTTCAGCACTTTGCTCTCAAATAGAAAAATACAGTCTGTGTCTGTTTAATATTCAATAGGCTATCCTGGTGCTTAAGGAATCTTGTTGATGGATGCCTTTCTGAACATTCAGGCATATTGTTACTGCATGCATTTCAGAAAAATATTTTTCCTCCTTTTAAAAGACAATTAAGATATGGGGGAAAGGTTTATTAATATACGTGTAAATTAAGACAGTATTTGTGAAGACCTTATGAAGTCATAAGAAGAACTGTTTATTTGCATTAAAAAGTATGAGACCTGGTCTGAGTGTCTGACTGCTGGGAGTTAGCAAACTAGTGTAAATAAAGGATAGCACATAATCATGCAGATCAATTTTTTAATGTAAATTATTTCCAGTTCACATTTGTACTAGTTAAATAATGATCACTTTTATGTTTTTCGCAAAGTGGATTAGTTGACAATCAGAGAAATCTGATATTTAGGAGGTCTGTTGTAAAATTTTTGAAGTAACTCAAGAAATATCTCACGTTTTGCACAGATTGCAGAAATACAGTAGTTCTTCACCAATGTATGAGGGGAAGTTGAAACTATATGAAATACATTGAACAAATGCAAGTATTTTTAAATTTAGTTGGAAGTACATACAGTTTAAGTCACTGTAGGTGGTCTCAGTAAAGCCATTTCAGATGCGGAAAAGGGGTAGTGTTTTCATTCCCTTGTGTTATATGTACATTATCATGATTCAAGTTAAACTATTTCCAAAATAATTGGAACACGAGGAAGTTGGTTACTCACGAAGTTAATTTAACCCACCTCCTGCTGTAAACCTTTCACTCTCTAGAGAGGATACATTTTGTTAAAAAAAAAAAAAAAAGATAAAAAAGAGAGGTAAAGTAGAAGTGAATGTGTTGTTCTATCATATAATTAAGTAACTGACATCTTTTTATGATAATACATTTGGGTGGTCTGTTCTTGAAACACTTGATTTGTTAGGAAACAGTACTATTTCCGCAAGTAATCTCTAAGTCCTAAACATTTTGAAAAAATTTGCGTTGCGGTATTTCATCAGTGCATTACTCACCAGTTAAACTTTCTAGCCTGCTGTCGCTTGGCATTGGAGAGGGTTTCCAGGTTTTTTTCAATCAGCAAAAACTTCTGTAGATTATAGTATTGCTTGGCACAGTATAAAGAATAAATACTACAAAACCAGATGATTTAAGAGAAAATAAATAAGAGAATATAAATCGAAAACTTGAATCTCATTTTGCTGTTCCTTGGAAAAAAAGAAGTCTCTGTAGTTTACAAAACATAGAAAGTTTGAAATTGCCTTCAGCTGCAATGTTTGTTTAGGTGTGGTGACCCTTTTGTATCCTTGTAGTTTCTTCTCAATCAGCACAATTCTGATTTTCCCCACTGGACACTGTGGAGATTTAGAGGCTTGCTTGCTACAATGAACCTCAATGATTTTGAGGTTAGGCATACTGCCACTGAGTCTAGCATAATTTTAACTGCCAGTGGTTATGAGCTGCTGAGTTTTTCACATTAAAAGCAAACCAGCCTGAATATATTTAAATATTATGCTAATGTCCATAAACACTAATAGATTGAATAACATTCCTGTAACCAAAACAATCCACCCAAAACCATTTTTTTGTAGACTCAGCTGACTGTCAGGTTACTATGCATAAATGTTTAAACTTTAGTTATGTGCAGGAAATAGCTAATGCGCTTGCTACTTTCTATATTTTATAGTTGGTGAAGGGTCAATATTAAAATGTTTCTGTGATGCAGTTGATGAAAACAGTCTGTGATTTTTTCCCAATGTTGATTTGCAACACTTGCTTTACTTTTCTAAATTCATAAACATCTGTGGAATCAATTTTTGCAAAAGAAATATATTCATGGAAACCTAACTGGCCTTTTGAAAAAATAATTTAAAAAAAAACACACAAAAAAAGAAAAATAAAGCAGGAGTCAAATTATTATAGAAACATAAGGTTGGAAGAGACCTCTGAGATCATTGAGTCCAACCATGCCTGTCTCCCTACTACACCATATCCCTAAGAAACTCATCTACCCACCTTTTAAACACCTCCAGGGATGGAGACTCCATCACCTCCCTGGGCAATCTATTCCAATCCCTGGCCACTCTCTCAGTGAAGAAATTTTTCCTGATGTCCAGTCTAAACCTGCCCTGGCGCAACTTCCAGCCGTTCCCTCTCCTCCTGTCGCTCATCACTTGCGAGAAGAGAGCAGCGCCCATCCCATCACAACCTCCTTTCAGGTAGTTGTAAACAGTGATGAGGTCTCCCCTCAGCCTCCTCTTCTCTAAGCTAAACAACCCCAATTCCCTCAGTCTCTCCTCGTAGGGCTTATTCCCCAGCCCCCTCACCAGCCTCATTGCCCTTCCTCACACACACTCCAGCACCTCAATATCCTTCTTGTAGTGAGGGGCCCAGAACTGAACACAGTACTCAAGGTGTGGCCTCTCCAGTGCTGAGTACAAGGGCACAATCACCTCTCTGGTCCTGCTGGCCACACTGTTTCTTATACAGACCAAGATGCCATTGGCTCTCTTGCCACCTGGGCACACTGCTGGCTCATGTTCAGCCAGCTGTCAACCAACACCCTCAGGTCTCCTCCAGGCAGCTCTCCAGCCACTCTTCCCCAAGCCCGTAACACTGCATGGGGTTGTTGTGACCTAAATGGAGGACTCTGCACTTGGCCTTGTTCAACCTCATCCCATTGGTCTCAGCCCATCGATCCAGCCTGTCCAGATCTCTCTGCAGAGCCTCCCTTCCTTCAAGCACATCAACGCTTGCATCCAGCTTGGTGTCATCCACAGACTTGCTAAAGGTACACTCAATGCTTTCATCGAGATTGTTAATAAAGATGTTAAGCAGGACTGGACCCAGCACTGAACCCTGGGTAATGCTACTCATGACCGTTTTCCAGCTCAATTTAATTCCATTTACCACAACCCTTTGGGCCCGGCCATCCAGCGAGTTTTTCACCCAGCAGAGGGTGTGCCTGTCCATGCCAATGGCAGCCAGTTTCTCAAGCAGAATACTGTGAAAAACATATCAAAGGCTTTACTGAAGTCCAGGTACACCACATCCACAGCCTTTCCCTTGTACATTAACTGGGTAACCTTGTCATAGAAGGAGATCAGATTGGCCTGGCAGGACCTGCTTTTCATAAGCCCATGTTAGGCCTGATCACCCAGTTGTCTCATGGGTGCTGTGTGTTAGCACTCAAGACAATCTGCTCTATGATCTTCTCCGGAACTGAGGTCAGACTGACAGGCCTGTAGTTCCCCAGATCCTCCTTCCGACCCTTCTTGTAAATGGGAGTTACATTTGCCAACTTCCAGTCGAGTGGTACTTCCCCAGTCAGTCAGGACTGCTGGTAGATGAGGGAAAGGGGTTTGGAAAGGACCTCTGCCAGTTCCCTTAATACCCTCGGATGGATCCCATCTGGCCCCATGGATTGGTGTATGTCTAATTGTCCAAGCAGGTCTCTAACCAAGTCCTCCCAAACAGCTGGAGCTTCGTTCCCATTATCTTCTGGCTGAGGGGGCTGAGTATCCCTAGGGCATTCCTCCTTGGGGATAAAGACTGAGGCAAAGAAGGTGTTAAGCACCTCTGCCTTGTCCTAATCCCTCATTGCTACTGTCCCTTCTGCACCCAGCAAGAGAGGGTCTCCTTTGTCCTCCTGTTGCTGCTTAGCTGCTATTATACTTGTTTGCTTGAAGATTTTAAAGATCAATATTCTTCTTAGTTTATTTTCCATGTGGTTCCAGTGCTATTAAGTTGCAGTGTTTTGTTATAAAACAAAAATTATGATTATGGTTGAAGAGCCTGATGCTTGTGTTATTAGGGAACTTAGGACACTGTTAGCTTTCCTTCTTTAGGATATTCAGGAATCGTTATGCTATCATCCTTTATTCCAGACAAGGTGGGATGTGAAACTAGAGCTCTTTGCTTCCCTCTCTTTTACTCTTGCTGCTGTAGCAGCAACCAAGCTATATGGCGTGTGTAGTTAAACGCTGTGACTGCGTCCTCCAAAGGGGAATTTGCTCACACATGGGGCCTAAGATCACCCAGTAGGTATCACCTGACAAGAGTGCTGAGAAAGCTGTGGAGTGATTATGGATTTTGTTCATAGGTGGGAACTCTGCTCAAGGCAGTAGCCTCTCCCGGGGAAGAGCAAAATACTCTCTTGTCATGGCTCAGAGGCATGCTGATGCCTCCTGCTAATGTTCAAGTTTCTGCTGACTGTCTAGACAGTTTCCATTCGGTTATCTCTGCTTTTGTTTCTGTGGCTTGATTAAGTCAAAGTGATCAAAAATCATAAGAGACAGATTTTCCCTGTAAGGTTTGTCTTAGAGTCCTTAGTTATATCCCTTCAGCAAGTTGTTCTTTATTCTTGATGTTAGAAATAAACGTTTTTATCTAAATTGGAAGATCAGACACTGCACATCTCACACCATTCACGATAATTTTGCCTCTTCTGAGGGGGCAAAATGCCAGTGCTGGAAAATCTTTAACAGTATTATTTCTCAAGCCAGTATAGATACAACTTCACTGTGTCCACTATGTATGCATTTACTATTGTTGAGCCCCCAATTCATGGTAACTGTTTAAAAAAAATCCACAAACCACCACAAGAAAACTAAATCCCCCCCTCTCAAAACACTCACACAGTATGAATGATTCATTGTAGATATGTGTGGAAGATGATAATAAAATGAATACCCGCAATTCAAGAAATTAACTACTTCCATCTTGCTCAAGCAAGTGTGTGTGTTGAATGACAGTAGAAACATCTGCAGCACAGTAACTTTATATACTGCTACAACTGTTAAGAGAAAAAGATATCTGATTCTTCTTGGATCCATTTATACGAGAGATTTGAAAAAAAGAAGACACACCTGCATCAAGTGCTGTATAAGACTTGGGATATACCACTTTCAAGTATCATAACCTTGCATCCTTCAAATATTTTGTTAATCTTAGTGTCATATCTTGGATCAAGATAAAATAAAATCACATATACAAATACAAGATCCCTGGTACTGTTTTGGATCATTATAGTATTTTTCTTTTTTTTTAATGCTAGAAGCAATGTTACTGCTGGTTTTAGTATATTTGAATTCCTTCATACGCTTTAATCATAATTCATGTAATTGCACGAAAAATATTCCAAATAATTTTTTTTTTCTTGCTGTGAACTAGGGTTAATGTGATTATGTAACTAAGATCAATCAGTCTCCTTTTTTTGGGTCACTGACTTTAATACTGCATAGAAATATTTATATTTGCATCAAATGATTTTCATGTTGCCATAGAAATGTGGAAGTGTGAGCAGATGTGGAACAGCACCGTGCCTTACGTCTTTGAACTCTGTGGACAATATTCCTTCGTAAGTGACCAGTGGCAAGGTTTTGCATCACTCTGAACTGGAGCAATGGACACTTTGGTGACCTTAATGTGTAAAATAATGCATAGCAGAGGCTTGTAACAACGCTAAGTGAAGTTTGAGTTCTCAATCTCTTGCAGCATTTCTGTGGCTCTGTTAGAGTCACTTCAGTTGCTTGAGGCAGGATGAGAGCCCTCCGATTAAGCTCTGCCTAGTTGAGCTGTGTGGGGTACATTGTGGATGTCTGAGTATAGTGAGGGTATCTGCTAGAGGAAGGGTCTGCAGAGATGGTATTGCAGGTGAGTGGGGTGGTTCACTAGAAATATATTGCAGCTGCAATATCATGTTTTCCCTCTGTCTTACGACTTTTCAAAGAGAAACAGTGAACAGATAGGATAAAAGTGGGCCTCTCATGCCCTTAGACCAGAATGGCTTCACATCTGTGAGCTCACTGGCACACTGCTCTGATACTGATTTGAGTCATGCAACGTGCAGCACCTGGGTTAATCTGCAAGGAGGAAAACATCAAATGGGCTTGTAATAATGGGTTTCATCAACGTGGGATAATGAAATGCAGTTTCAAACAAAACTTGTTTACTTAGTTGGGTCTTAGCTGATGGAAGTGAGCACTCTTCTGTGACCTGCTCTTCTTTGTTTCACAGACAGACTGCTCTCAGGGCTTTGTCAGGTAATTCAATGGATATTTGCCTTTGTTGTTCAAAAAATACTGGAAAACTTAGTTTTATTTAGGGGAAATATGTTCTGATCAATTGGAAAACTCCAACTGTGGATGACTGCCTGGATACTATTAAACACCATATATGAAACAGCACTGTACTGTCTCTCTTAAGGATCATATGTATACCAAGGCATGCAGCAAAGGATTAAACAGACATGCAAGTAAATCTCTCCCATAAAAAAGATACTGTGTTATATTGTATATGACCTGTAGCCCAAGACACTTTTATGAACTGCTTATCCACTGCCATCCCAACCATACTCCCCTGTCCAGTACCAACACTCATTATAAATCATCAATGTTTCTGTCTTCCTATTGCTGTCTTCCTGCTCTAGTTGCGTTCTATTTTTTTATAATCTTTAAATTAATATTAAGAAAAAGATTTTTTTAAAAAAGGCTTTTTTTTCCTGAGTTTTGTCTTTAGGTTATTCTTTGGCCAAATGATTTTAAGGATAGTCTGAGTAAGAGAAGTGCTGTAATAACCATCTGTCTGGACTTACTAAATGACCGAGAGGGTGTCTGTCTGGGTGATCTGCATTTAAATTGTATCGTCTTATCCTCATTATCTTTTTGTGTAATTGTCTGGGGATTTTTCTGAAGGATTCCTTTAGCATAAATCACAATGTATGACTTCTGATACCTCATTTTTGTCTGTGTGGCTTAAACTAGAAATATATTAAATTTGATCCTTGGAGTCCTCTTGGGTCATTCTTTTTTGTGCCTTTATGAATTAAATCCCTTTCTCCCTCTCCTCTTTTTTTTTCATCCCTGGTTTATTTGCCCACTGGAAAGACCTGATGCCTGAAACTTACAGGGGGTGTTTGTTCCCCAGGTTTTTAGATTGTGTTTGTGTTAGCATACTAATGTGGTTTTTCTCACGTAATATAATGATGGTGGCATTTTTAATTAGTTTGAAGGACCATTCTGAAACAGCCTGTAAAATTCAAAAAATACTCCAAAAGGAGGGAACTCAATAGGTCTGAGATACTCATTAACAAACATCCGTAAATTCATAATTGCAGACTGACTTCCTTGTTGACCATTTTTCTTTCATAATGACAATGAGACATGACAGCTAGTCCCAAGGGATTACTGCACTTCTCGGCTGGTTGATGTCACTGCCTTTAGACCTTCATCTTGCAGAGCAACCAAGGGACTCACTGATCTCCTGCAAATGTGCTACCTGTCATGTCTTACTGTCTTAAAACAGACCCATCTGATTTCTGAAATGGAGAAATATTTGTGCATAAAAGCTTAAACTCGTCTTGAAAAGGCTGCCTCCGCTTCTGTAACAGATCCAAAATTGAGGTACCGTTTAAATTAAGAACACAGAAAAGACATTTCAGTGTTAAAGATTTTGTCTGTGAATCTGCATTTCTTTATTTTGGTGTTGGATTGAGGTCTTCCACGGTAACAGAGGTATTCCCATTATATGTTTGTTACTCGATTTCTACTCAAAATTGAAATTGCTGCTCAGTTGGTAATTTTTTAAGGTGAAATGAAAACCCAGTTCCAAACTTTCTCAAATTTGACTGGCTTGCTGTAGAATTTGGTCAAAATTTTGTATCCTGGTAAATACAGTGACTTTTTTGGCCCTTATATTAACATACTTCTGTTCATTTATTGTGATTATAAAGTAAATGCTGGTTTTGTGTTATAAATTCTTTGGACTGATCTGGACATCCCCAGATACTTCTCAGTTGGCTGCTATGTTCTGGATTCTGGACTGAATTTTAAACTGGTGTTTGGATCTGTTCAACTATGCCGCTTAAACTCTAATTGTCATTTTTGGACTAGAAAAGCAAGCAGAATTTTTCCCTAAAGGTTTGGATGTGTTCATCATTCAGCCTTAAAACTGTTAAGCTTGCAAACAATTTGTACTTGATTACTTTTCTGCAGAGCTATGTCCTCCAAACAAAATGAATGGCAAAATTACTTTTGATTTTTTCTGGAAACAGAATGGGGCTTTTACAACCTCACTCAATGTGCTTGTCTTTCCAAAATTTTCTCAGAATTGGTATTGCCAGTGTATTTACAATGATACTTCAGTCTTTGGACATGGCCGGTTAGACCACCAGTGTGGCTCTACCAGCAAAGAACAAGTTTAGCTACCTACCCATGAGGATCCCAACTGTGCCAGGAATATCCTGTGCGGTGGTGTGGACCCCACGACAGCCTGGTTTGGGAGGCACAGCTGAAGGCTTCCATGCTAGAAGGGGATCAAAATTGATTGTGTACAAAGCTGGCTTCAGCTTGATTGGTAACTTGATGAACTCTCATTGCTTGCCCATCTCAGAATGTGCATCCTGCTCTGGATTACTGATATTTGTTGTGATTCTTGCTCTGAAAAATGTGAAACATGAGCCCTTGCATATTAATCACTCCTAATGCATTAGATCTCGGTGCTGCTTGCCGTCTCAATGTCATGGTCTCACTTGCTCTCTTTAGCTCCCATCAGTCTGGATGCAGTTGTTTAATTTCCTTGTCAACCATATTGGCATGTGAGACTGATACTTACACAGCTGGGGGAGGTGTGTATGACCCTCAAGGCCCTGTGTCTGGGGACCCTGCTGGAGCATATTGCTCTGCACCAAGCTCTGAGTGCCCGTTTCATCCCTCTGTGCCTTGTGATCAGTCAACTACACCAGGCACATCCTATCTCTCAGAAGCTTGTCTGTCACTGGCTTCTGTCAATCAAGGGATGTCTGCAAATTCTGCAGGATTCTTCCACAAGTACTATGGTATTATTCTTTTTTCCCCCCACAAATATTAAATACTCGATCACTACAATAAAAGTAATTCCCTCGTCAAACTTATCTTTGAGACAAAAATTACTAACTTCAGCTAGTTTCTAAATATTTACTTTTATTACTAATTTAGTAATTACTAAATAATAGTAAGATGTAACATTAGTCATCTTCGTTTGACCCATCACAAATTTTGCTTGCCAGTTTTAAGGGAATACAACAACCTTTGTCTAGAAAAGTGACATTGTGAGCCATTCCGGCCTGATCTTTAACTACATGAAACTGGTTTCTAAGACAAGACCATATAATTGCAGAAAGACATAAAATATCTCCATAATTACCAGTTTCATAAAGTACTTGAAAATGGTGAGAGGAAGCATATTGCAAATCTCTAAAAATAAATAGTTGTTAAAGTCATAATCATTATAAAACAGATTTACTTGGGAAGACAGTATTACACATGTTAAGGGTAGTCTGTCACTTAGAATGTGTAGTACATATGTGACTCGAGAAAACAAGCCAGTAAGAGCTATAGTAATGATGAATTTTATTTCTGTTCTGTCATTTTAATGGATGTAAAATTGTGAAAATTAGGAAGGAATTTATATTTAAAAAATAATTTAATCCTGAAAACAATTTTTAAAATAAAACCTATTTTTTAAAACATAAACCTACTTGTATTTTGTGAAAACAAAGCAGAAGGATCCCCCTCACCAATTGGTAATCTCTCATTTTGACCACCCCACCAGTTCTTGTTTTACTTTTTCTTCCTTTTTTTTCTTAAATTTAGGTTCTATTGCACACTGTATTGGAAAACTACTAAAATACTGTAATTTTCCAGATAATGTTCTTAACTTCTTGGCATATGTTCCTTCTTTTAAACCCCTCAGGATAATCTACAGCTCCACAAAAACATGAGTCAAATACATTACAAATTTCCCTCAGAGAATCAACATCTTTTCCAGCTGTTTGGATAGTCTGTCTAAAACCTGACCAGACCTCTCATCTCCCAGTGTTATTTGGGCTTTTATTTTTTTACTTTGATTTGTTTCATGTTATAATTTCTAAACAGAGCCAATAATTTCAGTCTCTTTGGTTTTCCTTACAATACTTACATTGGACAATAAAATTATCTATAATCCAAAGAAGATTGCATTGTTTTAAACTATTGCTATTCACTAGTACAAAATTTCTTACCCATGTCAACAAACTCAGTTTTTAAAATCGTCCCTAGGCACTGTCATATATATTATTTATGTATTAAAATATCTCCCAACCATATTACTAAATAGGCTTCTACTTGTTTTGATTGGTTTCAGATAGATGCACAGTAATTATGGGGGCCATATAAAACTCTTGGTAGATGTCCTATTTTAAATATAGTTCTGGCAACTAAGTAAGTTACTTTAAAAAAATGCATTTGTGATCATTCCAGTTAATTCTTTTGTATTTTGTCTGGCAAGGTATTATAAATCTAGTTGTAACAGCTTTAAAGATTGGCAAGTTACCTAGTAAGCAACCTAAGGTGGGAATTGGGCCTCAAAAGTTTTCCATCTCAATTACCAAAAATAATTGTATCCTCCAGCCTATCTGCCCAGGGCCATTTATTTTCTTCTAACTTTTAATAAACCTTCATTGACTATGGAGAAAGAGAATTATGTTAAAAGAATCCAGAGTTGGACTGGTTAATATTTGTGAACAAAACTGTCTCCTGCTCCATTTTTCATTTGTTGCTTGCAAGGGGGAGACAGAAAAGGCGGCTATAACCATAGTAACACTACATCCAAAATCTCTCAATATATTAGATCATAAGTTTCAAGTGCTCTATTACATATGATAGCCAGTTTGTCACTTGAGTTGCCCAGATATCTCTTAATGGAAGTGCTAATTGTGGGGGTTTTTGCTTGTTGATGGATGTTGAACTGCTGTTTCCTCCTGGAGATGGGGACTAGCACAATAATATCTCTTCAACGTTGTTGGCCACAAACTGCTCCAGCATTCAGCAAGCTAGAAGTCAGCTAGTAGCTGTGGAATGTGGTGCTGCTCTGCTGGCCACTGGCAGCCTTGCTGAGGATCCCAGTCCTATGTCTGTCCCAGCCATGAAGACTCTGAACAGTCCCACTGGTTGCTGTGGCTGTATGCTGGTGGACTTCAAGCTTCCCATTCTCTCCTTATCCCTTTCTCTTCCTGCTCTCTTCTCCTGCAGCTTGGCAAGGGTAGCTTACCCCACACCTCCAGCTCCACTCTGCTCACTCTGCTTGCTTCCCTGCCTCAAACTTCCCCACCACTGCCTCTGCCACAGGATACCACCAGTGGCATAACCCATATGGTTGCTTAAAAAAAATTTTAGAAAGCATGCTACTAATGTTAAAGCTAGCCCAGATAGTTCCAACTGAACTAAGTAAGCAAACAATTATTTGAGTAGTTATGTCAGCATATTGTGGGGAGACGAAACCTCTGGCATGCCAGGGGAAGGAGTTGACATGAAACGATGACAGTTGGGTTAAGGAATAAGTCATCTTCTTGTGGAGCTCAGCTGCAGGCAGCATGGTCACTGCCCTGTACGTGGCACCAGGCTTCATTCTGCAGTTCCCATCCCCATGCACGTGCTCGCCAGCTGGGAGGAATTCTCTGTAGCTATGCACTGCTGCATTCAACCGCAGTTCACCACTCTTGGAAGTTCAGCAGCTTCCTGTTTTTGACCGTTGTCTTTCAGAGATGTTTGAGTTGGCAGCTGTGCAATTGCCTCAAAACCAACCAACCAAATCTCCAAAATCCAAAAAGAAAAACTTTTACAGAATAAAATCTGGCAAACAGTAATGAATCTTTTTGCTCTCCTCTCTTGTCTGCACATAATCACATATTTTTGCTTTTGCATTGTCAGTAAACGACTCAGCAAAACTTGTGAGCTTAAGAACCATCCAGATAACTCTCCATAGTGCCCGTGTTCTCCAAGATGTCCTATACACATGTATATAAACACATGTCCTATATACATGTATTTTAAATATGCTGTATGTTGGACCTTGTGTGTGTGTGTAGTTTGAGTTGAAAACTGGCAAAAAAAAAGCGCCTTTTCCCTGAAGAAAAACTGTTCCAGGAATAGGTTTTTGCTTTGCTAGGGAGTCAGAGATGAGTGCAGTCAGAAGACCTGAACATAGTGAACATTACTACTTCTTTTCTGCAAAAATGTTACGTGCAGATATCCTCATGACACTATATGCGTGTATCCAGAATTTTGTGTGGTTCTCGTGTAGTGGGTGTGTGTTTCTGAAACGTAATATGGGATGTATATTAAAATAATATTTTAATGCAGTAAAATTTGGAACTTCTTGTCAGTCTAAACTTCTTAAATTATGCGAGTGACTGCACTGTGAATTTAGGAGGTCTAATAAAATTGTATTTAATGCTATTTTTGTGGAGATTAAGGCTTTAGTATTACGTATGTTATTGTTTAAAAATAACCTTACCTTGGTAGTGTTTCAAAGAAGTATGGATAATCCTTAGGGCCCAACATCCTGCAGTGGGGAAATTATTTGGTTAAGCTGAAGACATTGTAGTATTTACCTATTTGTAAGGAAGCGAGCGCTTGCTATTACATGAGACTTTGAGCTCAAGAAAGTACTGTGTTGAATGTTTTGTAGAATAGGTATTCTCTGGCTGTAGCAGTAAATGGCTGTGTGGTAAAGGCTTTTGCATTTGTAACTCTGTGGAAACTTTCTTGTTTTGTGAATCTAGCTGATTTACTGGGGCATAAGTAAATATTAATCTTTCTCATTATACAGACTGCATTTAGCTTCTGGCAGTATGCAGAAGTCATTGTTGTCATATGTTTCTAGTTTCTGGAAATTAATATTTTGAAGATAAACATGGAAAGTAAAAAAACACTGGACACTTCATTAATAGGAAAGTAATTGAAGTTCTGCCATAAATGCTTATGAAAAGCTGTATAATACTGTTTGGCTGCATGTAACTTTCTGGGAATTCAGATCCTTGAATAAGTAATAGTTTTATAATATTCTGTGACAGAGCATGTTTGTTATGTAAACACAGTTACTAAAGATACTGGGACAGATGTGTTTAATACTATGAATTATCTTGAGCATGAAAGTGACTGAAGTCCTTTTGAATACTTTCTAGTACACCTAATACTTATGCCAAAAATGCAGAATTTACCTGAATATTTGACCTTTATTTGTTTTGAGTATGCATTTCTGAGCTGTTTCTCAAGTTGCAAGCTGTTGCTTTAAAAAATCATCCCATAGACTTTTCTTAACATGTAGTTGAATCTCATTTCCAGTGCAGAGGAATAGTAATGCAGGTGACCATTGATCAAGATACTAATGTACTACACTTGAGGTAGTACATTCCGTGTGACAAGTTGCATCTGACCAATTTCTAAGGTGAAAACGAATAAATCTATGTGTCTAGTACAAGCTGCTTTTTATTTTTATGACCTAGAAAGAAATGGGTTGAACCTTAATCAATATCAAATATCTCTCAGATTATTAGTAATCAAAATCAGTGGTAATCTATAATTTACTGGTCTTAACATAACACTTTCTTCTGTCACCTATTTTGTTGATGGGTTAATTAGCAGCTAGTGAACCTTACCTAACCATGTCACTGTGTTCTCTAAGAATGGTTTTTCTGCAGACTCTGGATTAATTGTAGCTGTACATGCTACTGGCAGATGTCTTTTCAGTTGGGACCTTGCACCTGCTACATACTATTTTTTATTCCCTCTTTACTACCGTATTACTGTACAGTGGTCAAGACCTCTGAATTGCTTTGGTCTTGGATAAAGTTGAAAAAGTCCCTCAAATTATTACGTTGAAACAGTTCTCTACAAAGAAAAAAAAACTGTTGAGCCTGAAGTATGTTGTGCAAACCTGTCAGTTTTAATGGTACAGCTATTGGAAAGCTCAGTATCTTGTTTTATTTTGCATTTAAAAGATGATTCTAGTGTTCTCTGCAGGTATTGAAGATGTGACAAAGGTATAATAGTTGAAATGTTAGATGTTGAAGCCTAAAAGACTAAAACTAACAAGTTTTTCGAACCATTTGGAATTGTAGCCGAAATTCTCACAATCTTAGTTTTTGAATTAACTGTTATAAAATTTCCAAATACTAGAACTAAATATAGAAAAAAAAAGGAAAAAGAAGAAAATGTAGCTTCTGACAGTAATATTGTGAGATTTTTGATTTTTGATTTTTTTCTACAGTTTTACATTAAACAAGACGTGATCATTATGGAATAATATATATTCAGTGATAGATACAATTTTGCTTTCCTCTCCAAAACCAAATGTCCCAGTGTGACTAAAATTTAATTACATGAAGTATGGAAATGAAGTTCTCTTGTTCTGTACAGATTTTTGTCTTAGGAAAGTGGTGAGGAGTCTCATTATTGAAATACATGATCTTTATTACTGCCATGTCACAGATGAGGTTTTGCTTTAAAGTAAATTTTTTTTTTGAGGAATTGGTTTTGAACGTTTTTTCCTAAGAAAACAAAGCTTGTGCGATGGTGCTTTCTGCATGTGTGTGCCTGGCTGTGTGTCCTCATAGAAATAAATTTTGACTCTTGTCAAGCTTCAACATCTCTGAGGGCTCTCCTGAAAAACAAGTTCAACCCATGCTAGGTACCAAAGAATCAATGCAGGCCACAAACCTATATTTTACAGAAAACCAGATTTTACTTGTTCAGCTGCCTATGGAACCTCTTGTTTCTTATGTCACATATGGGTTTAATTTGTTTCTTTTCCAGGTTAGGAAAGATTGTGTTTTTTAATCTGATTCTTGCATGGCTTTGTCTTGGTCCAGGCTGCATTGTTTTGATGGGGAACTGTGAGATGACAGATTTAGTTCTCACACAGGTGTGCAAGCCAGGAGATCTGGCCTCATTTTTATGTAGACTTTGTATGATTGCTCTTCACGGTTTTCCTTTATGATGTGGTTTGAAAGTGTGAATGCTTGTCCAATGTTAATAACCATATCACCTGTTCTTTGATTCTTTTGATTTCAAAGAAGTATTTTAGATTTTCTGTAATTTATTTCAGGATACATTAGTTGATATTATGAACATGATTCTGTATTGTCTCCAGCATTGCTGGCAAGCTTCAAGCTTCAACTGAAAGCTGGAAGGAGAAGAGGCACCATTCTCCTTTGAACTGTTTACCTTCCTCTTCTCAATTCCGTATATCCCCTGCATTAGTCCTGTAGAAACTAAGAGATCTCTTCTGCTCTCCACTTATCCTGCATAATTACTACTTAACCAGTTTTGTCTCTTTTTTTGTAACAGCTTTACCCTAGACTTGAGGTCTTCCACCTCAACAAAGGTGATATTTCCTTTGTGCCCCTGCCTTCTCTGTGGTGACAGCCAAGAAGGCTGCAGTGTTCCCCACCTCTGGCACTCCTTCTCCTAACCTCTATTTTCTTACCAGTCTTTGCTGCAGCTGATGGACTTCCCTTAAAAAGGAAGCACTTGCATCATTATGTGGATGCTATTTTGATTTGCTGCCTGAAATATAAAGGAATGATCATTTGGAGTTAGCTTTTTAGCCTTCACAAAAGTGCAATGTGTCTTTGAAATCCAAAGAATATTTCTTCAATTAAGAATATGTAGCTTTATACCTTGCTACACTGACAGTGCAAAAATAGGGGTAAGACTTTGAGACTGCATTTATTTCTATTTCTTGAATTGAAATAGCATAGGCATAGCTAGTAATATCTGTGAGGAGAGCTTAGGGAACTTTTTTTTCTTATTAGTCCCATCTGCAGTACAGCAAAGGGCTCATCAGGTCCTGTGGTCACCAGACACAGCATCTTTGTTTCTGCTTGTTTCGTTTATAATCGCCTGACATGAATATTTCCACAACTTTTTGAATTATCATTCACTTTCATGAGTAGATGGGTAAAGGCTTTCTAATAAAATTTTGTCATTTGACTCTTAACTTTGAGCATCTGTTTCCAGGTTACTCTTGTTCAATGGAAGATAGGCTTTCTTTAAAAAGTGTGCTGCTTGCAGGCCAGGCTCTGAATCCAGGCTCTTCTTAGCACCTTGATCTCAGGCTTTTCTGTTTCGTTTGGTTTTCTTAATTTTCTACCACAACTGGAATTCCAGTGTTTTGTCTAGTAGGAAAAATGCTATGAGCTGCTGCGTGGAAAAGTATGTCTTATTTTGTTTGTGCAGATATGTATTATGGATTATTTCCTCCTTTATCTACCAACTACTGTTGACTCCTGTTCTTTCTGGACGTTCTTCCCCTTGAACCCTCACAAATATTTCCTTTTTTTAGCAGCCATTTTTTTCGTGTGACCCTGAGGAATCCAGATTGTTTTTCAATGTATTTGCAGTTGGATTAAAAATGTTAGAATAACAATTACTAGAATTTTAAAAAATAAGTATGTTGCTTGAGACACCTGACCATTATATTCTGAGTGCCTCATAACTTCTGCTGAAACCGAAAGTGGTTTTGTTTTTCAAGAATCAGAACAAGATGTCCACGAAAGAAAGTGGGAAGTGCTGTGTATTTGTTAATGGAAGGCAAGTTGCTGATCCCTGAACTGATTTCTGAGTTCACAGAACTAAATGTAAAATGAGGGATAATACATCTGGCTTTGCTTATTTAACTCAAAATATGAGCTACATGTTTTGGAGGCAGACATATCACAGTATCACAGTATCACAGTATCATAAGGTTGGAAAGGACCTCTGAGATCATCAAGTCCAACCTATAACCTAACACTAACACATATAAACTAGGAAAAGTAAGAGGTCTGCATGGCATGAAATCATTTGAGATTTTTATTTCTCTCCTTTTTGCGTTCTGCTGTTTAAAGAGGTCTATTTTTATGTGACATGGTATTACGCACCGATTGACACAATTCTTTGACGCTATTACAAGCAAAAAATGTAAAATTGGGAAGTCATCTTTAAAAAAACTGAGCTAATCATTTCACTGTCAATTCATTCTTTCCAGTTCATTGCATTGAAACACATAACCCAAAAGTTGGTTTTTTATGAGTATTTTCACATAATTGATAGTTCTGCCGTAAGTTTAGCTCTGATGTTATCAGGAGTGGAATGCATATTAAACCTTCCTCCCTGTTATATCAAATGTGCTTTTTTAATTTTTACATCTGGAATCTCTTTTGGTTGTAGCTATATCCTTTGCAGTAGTGTTAGTAAACAGTAGTGTTAGTTGGATGAAGATTAGAGGTGGATGTTGGGGGAAATGTTTTACAAGTGGCACATAACATTGATTTTCAACAGGCAGAGGTTAATCATGGCTTCAGTTACTCTTAGCACTGGTCAGCGGTCACATAGCTGGTCAAAGAAGCATAATTATCAGAGGAATAAGTCTTAAATTGGGGTAGTGAGGTATGTTTTTATCAAATTTCAATGAAGTGCCTAAGGGAAGATAGTTTTGTGAAATGGCAGTGTTATCCTCTAATACCTGTGGCAGTATCTGTGGCAATGTCTGACCTAACAAAAATTATTTTAGTGTTAGCCTGTTATTTTTATTAAAAGAGAGTGGGTTTTTCTCTGAAGGTTTGCAATTGATCTAAAGTCAGTTATAACTGTGATAAAAAAGTGCTTTGTTTGAGTGCTTTTAGGTCAGATGGGTATGTGCCTTTACATGCTGAAAGCGTGCAGGAAGCATTGTGCTTAAGTACCTGAGATTCAAGCGGTTAAAATCATATGAAAATTCCAAATATCATAAAATAGCCAGGGCAGGAGTTAGCTACCATTAGAGTACAAAGTTGAACTTGGGACTCCTTTTGGGAGCATGCTGGCAGCCGAATGCCTGATGGGTTGGTTGTTCCTGCAGGTGGGTACAAAATCTACAGTGCCAAAGCAGGGTATTATGCAGCCACAATCATCAAATACTGCCAAAGTTTGCCTTAAGTGTAGAGACAGACACTTAAAAGATCAATAAAGGCAAACTGTGTCAAAGAATGCATGGGATATGAAGGGGTGTATAGTACTGCAGGAGTTCATCCTATTTTTAAGCTGTGCTATGATTTTTTGAGTATTCAGGTGTTTAGAAGATAACAGTCCATATAGCCTTACTAATCTAATAGATGAGCATGGATGATTTTTTATGACTAACTGTTCATTTGTTGGCACATTGTGTTTTGAACTTGATAGATCAGTGTCTGCAATCACTAAGGACTATTTGAGGGAACATTCTATTTTTTACAAAAAGGAAGGTATGTAAAAATGAAGGGCACATCTGGGACAGCTACTAGTTGGTTTACGTCTCCTGAGACCTTCCTATGAGATAAGTGTGGCAGGAACTTCTGCTGAAGTATTGCATGAGTAAAAACTCAAGTAATTACTTTCTGGTTGCACTGTTGAGTAACTGACAGGAAAAGGCAAGCAATACCAAAAAGAGAATATAAAAAAAAAAATTAAAAAAATCCACAAACTATCATTTACTTTTGTCCATATGTCTTAATCAGGTTTAGACAAGCTTAAACATCATTATTTCCCCTTAAATTCACTGTTTTAGTGAGACAGGCAGAGGCAAGCAGAATCACTGAATTGGAGGACTCATTAAGTGTCTTTGATGCAATATACTTTCTACTTACAAAATAATTCCTTTCACATAATAGAAAAATAAAGCAATGATTAAAAATAAACCGGACCTTCCTGCTCTCTCCTCCCTCAGAAATCATTGAACTGTTCAGGCAGGTGAAATCAGTGGTGATTGTCCAAAATCAAGACCAGGTAAATGCTGTGGGTGGTTTTTTTTTTTTCACTTTTCCTTTGAAAGCTAGGGCAATTCGCTTAAAATAACAAAAGAACTTGCATTTATTCATTCAGACAGCTGCTGTGGGAGTTGTATTGGAGAAAAGTGTAGAAATTGGAGGCATCGGAGAAGATCTGACCATGCTTCAGAGGCAGTGAAAGTATTCAGATAGCATAAGTGTGGCACAAGCATGTGGAAGAAGAGAACAAGTTCCTTCTAAACAGTTATGTTTATTATACAAGGGGGAAAAACACCTTAGTGCTTATTATTTTTCATAATAAACTTGTTTTTACAAACAAGCTTGTTATTGTGCTAGTGGACTAGAAGTCACACTCAAACACAAGATAGGACTTACACAAATAGCTGCTCTTTATCAAAGTGATACTGATTATGTAGTTACCCTGAAGTCACTATTAGAGCTGTTTCCCCCCAAGCTTCCCTTTAACTCTTTTTCTGTCACTCTCTCCAAATAAGTACAAGAATGTGGTATTTTACCAGTTGTCAAAACCAAGTACAATTTAGCATGAAAGTCTTTCAGAAGCAACACCTCAATATTTGTTGTGTAGTGGTTCATCAAATTCCATGGTTTGTCCTCATCAGAGCTACAAACTAGCGTATGTCATGAGTACAAGGGCTTACAGTTGGTTTAATCGCTTGTGTTCGGTAGAGGTGTGTGTGCTCGTGGGCAACTGTTTCTCAGATAAAAGCAATGAAATTTCCTAAGGGATTTCTAATTGCTGCTTATGATAACTTAGAGGTCTGGGTCTGAAACAGGCAAGCTTTTGTGCTTGAATCTGACGTTAATGCTTCTGCACATCAGGATGCTGCTTTGGTTCCTTTAATAGTGTATACAAATCTGACATCCTGGTCTTATTCTTTTGCTCGATTACATTCATGTAATTAACATTTTATGAAATAATTTGGCTGGAAAGAACCTCACTTTAGTATACAATCAAATGTATGTTATCATCGAATATATTTCATTGCATAATTTTATTACATAAAATTATTATTTATTACATTAAATTATTATTTATTATTTAAGTATTTATTACAAAAAATATAAAATTATTTATTACATTTTGAGGATGAAATATTTTGCAAGTGCAACTCCTTCCTTCCATTAAGGAGTAATATGGCTTGTGTTACTCCATTAGTTTTGCAGTTCAACCATATAAACCACAGCTGCATTAAATGAACAGAGCACTTCCACTTAGCACTTTGTATGCAAGTTAGGTGGATGATTTTGTAATGTATTATGATATGTAAAGAGTTATTTGCTCCAGTACTTTGCTTTAATGCTTAATTTCTTTGCTTTATAGGTTTAAACCAGACCCTTTATATTGCTTTAAAGTATTTTTTGCATGTATTATAAACACACCCACACATGCGTTGGTTCAACATTCCAGGAAGGCAGCTGATTTTAAAAAAATGTTGTTAAACAAGTTCAAACTGGTTGGCACATATCTGAAGAAAGGAATCAAATAAAACTGGCAACTAAGGAGAAAGGGAAGTTGATATTGGCCCATCATCACAGAGGTCTCTAGGTAATACATATGCAAACCCCGTTAAAATGTAATTATTCTTTGAAAAGTGACTACGTAAAAAAAGTCACCTTGTTCAACCGATTTATTCCTTGTATGTACTCAGTGTTGTATCTGCTTGCCCTTGTAATACAATACATTTTTTTTCTTAAGTTGCTTTTCGTGTTAACTTTATCAAAACAAGCCTGGCTTGCATTTTGACATTTGTGTTACACTTGCCACAGTTTGCAAAGGATCATAGGTGCAAGATCTCTGATGGAGGGACAGCAAGAAAAGATCATAATTAAGCTGTCAAATTCCAGCCTGTGTTTGAGTTACTGGTACCTTAAACTTAATGTCTCTTACCTTTTTGAATTGAAGTTATCCCAGTTCCTTTGATAGTAATACTCTGATTGAGGTTTTAGCTTACATGGTCTAGTATTTCATGACAGTGTATAGAAAATGAATTCTTCGAATTTAAGCCCATAATTTCAAATGGAGTAAATCTGATTTAAAAAGCATAGTACAGGAAGAAAGAACCACTCAGCTGTTTCTAGAATTACCTTATAAATCAGGAAAATACTTGCACGTACCACTAGTAGGAGTATTGCTTGTATCAGATAGTTACTGGGATTTTTTTAAAGGTTTAGTAATGCAGTAGCGAATTTTCGGTCTTGTCCTTTTGCCTTAAGTGTAAAGTTGCTCAGAAGAGGTTTTTATTACTAATTAGGTTGCAGGATTAATTAAGGGATTGGTGTATCCATTTATTATGATGAAGGTTTGTTAGGCATGCTGAAAATAAAAGAATGCTTGATCACCTACTTTTTACACCCCTGAACTGATCTTGCCTTAACACAGATACACGTTTGTGTAACTGCTTAACTTGTCTGTGTGCTTGCTTAAGTTTCTTACCTTTGCTAGATCAAAGTGTCACTGAAACATGCAAATGAATGAGGGGTATCTAACTGTGTTAGTCAGCACTCTTAAATTATCAGTGTTATTTGTACATATGATTACCTCCAGTCAACTTCTGTTTCTTTAGTAATTTTTATCCCTTTTATGTCCTTGAATAGCAGTGCTTCTCTTTTAAACTGTGTGAAAGAAGACAAGAGCATATCAAGAACTGACAGAGCTGACAGAGTCAAGAATTTCAAGCTGGACAGCTAAGAAAAGTTTTGATAAGCTCAAAGCTAAAAATTGAGGTTAAAACACTGCATGAATATCAGCATTGCTGTTTTCCATCCGGATTAGGAAATGGGATGTTTCAAGAATTTTGAATTGTGTGATATGAATTAAAAAAACCCAACAAACACAAATAGATGACTTAAGTGCTTTTGTTTTGGGTATTTTTTCACAGAGAATATTTTCTGTGTTTTTTTAGTTTCTATGGGCATTGACACCCCAAATGGCACAGTGCAAACACGCTTAGGTGACATCACAGCCCCTGATGTCATCACTAAAGGGTTCAAAATTGCCTAGAGAGTGTTCGAAAGGCTTAAGAATCAATTTTGTGATATAGTGATAAATGCTAGAACTCAATCAGGATTGCTATTTTTTTCTTGGTGTTGTAAATCTGTTAGTTCAGGTGGTGTGACAAATACTGGTTTTGCATCTTTCTGGCATTAGTGTTGTGACTCTAGAGGCCTACATAGTATTTGAGTCCTGGTGTGATCGTATAATCAGATGAGCTAAGAAGCTGCACACTTTCACCAAGTCTGAGAAACGCACGGTGAAGCAGTTGTGCGCTCAGCCAAGGACAATGGCCTTAATACCTTTTCTTTTTCTCTTTTAGTGAGATGCTCATAGGCATCAAAGCCATCGTTTCAGCTAATAGAAGGAGTTATCTACATGCAGAACACTTTTATCAGATAAGCCTTTTGTCCTGGTCCACTTTTCATACAGCTCTAAGAAGGTTTTCCAGTTGATGTCTGGGCACTGTAAGAGGCCTCTACCTGCTCTTCTCTACCTTTTCTATGCTTGTGATACAATAGCAGTTTGTTTATGAAACTAAACGACTCTGATTTATGGGTCAGGCTAAGTACTTTGAGACAAAAGTGTGGATCATTCATATGCATAGCCCATACTTTTCATGTGTTTTCTGACCTGGTTTCCGTTTGTTCCTGTGGTGTAGAGAATGCAAGAGGGAATTTGTGACAGTCATGGGGTTTTTATTTTTTCTTTCAAATAACAACTAAATCTGGTGAAAATTTTCTGATCTGGTACTTGTTACTGTGGCAACCTAAAATATGACTTTGTCTGTGTTTGTACTTTAAAGATGACTCGAGATGCTAACGTTAGCAAAGATATGTTAACTTAATTTGCTTCCATCCTCTCTGCAGTTTCTTTTCCAGCCTTCCCATGCCTAACACTTAATTTTGGTTACTATTTGATTCTGCCTTTGAGAAAAAGGAGTGTTGCAGGTATCCTTGAGCTCCAGTTTCTGGAATCCTTAGTAAATGGGGTCCAGAAGTTACCAGTTATGAGTTATTGTAGTGATTACATGAAATACTGCCTGAAATGCCTCATGTGTGTTGCAAAGATTGTCAAATCAGGTGATCTAATGATGATCTCTGAACCTTAAATCCACGAGCTGCAGTCTTAGTCTGCGTGTTAACACCAATTTTTTTACGTATTCAATTCGGTAACTTCAAAGTTTGACATGTCATGTTTTGATACACTGGACTTTCACGGGTCTGAAGAGAAAATGTCACACACAGTTTTGGGGGAATTTTTTTTTTTTTAATGACTGTAATGTGGGATCTGTCATGGCTATGCCAAAAATCTGTTGATGCAATTTCTGTTGCCAGTGCTTTGAATCAGGGAGAGAGAAAAACTCAAAATAAAAACATATGTCATGGAATTTAGGATTTAGATATAATGCCAGTTTCTCACGATGGCCATAGGCATTATCTGTCTAGAAAAAAGTCTACACCCACCACCTCAAGTGATTGGTGTATGTATATTTGTTAATCAAGATATGGTATTAGCAGATAGAGCGTTATTCTTCGCTATTCATGTCCACGTTAGAGTCATAGAAAGAGATTTGGAAAAGCAGTCCTCTGTAAAGAATGACGATTATGTTCTTTCTGTTCATAATAAATGCACCATACTTTTTTTTCTGGCTACAGTCAGCTCTTCAAAAACAACCAAAACTTATAGCAATTAATTATCTTGACCAGAACTAAGGTAATTCTACTAATAATTACTGCAGATCATTTTCTTCCAATCTGGTATTTGGAAACTCTTTTCTGGTTTATACTGTTGCTTTGAATAGAAATTGACTTCAGCAGAAGGAAGAGTGCTGTATTGGGTCCCAGTGTGTAGTAGCTTAAGTAAAGCCTACAATGGTCTAAAGTACTTACAGGTTGTTAAACTGGAAAATACCCATTAAATATAAATACCACTAAATACCCAAACTGGAAAATACCCATTAAATAAAATACCCATTAAATGTGCTAGGGTTGGTGGTGTAATTTTTTACTCTTTCTGATTTACTTTTGTCTTTTCTAGTCAATACCATAATCAGGAATAGTTCATTACCATTCAAGACTGACTCCAAAAATGTATGAAGAAAGGCAGCTATCCATTTAGATTTGATCTTTCTTTCCATATGGTGGAGAGCTCACATGAGGTACTTACTAGTATACTTGGCAATTTTTCCCCAGTGATGGGGATGCCTTAAAGAAAATGTGAACGTTATCTAAACTAAATAAAACTTTGAGTCTTGAGAAGCAGCTACTGGTAGTCAGCACCTAATTCAATGGAAATTCGAAATGCAGCAGTAACCATCAGAGCTATAAGTACTTGGCAGCAACATTCCATATCCTGAAACTGGTTTTGGTTTGATATTTCATTCAGGCAAGCTTTTTCAGTTTGAGAACACTCTTGTGTATGCTAACTTCAGTTTCTGCAGTTTCCTTCACTTTATTCCCAGTTGGTTCTGTTGAAACCTTGGGAAATTTGAATCTCATCACCAACTGGGTTCCTAAAATGTGGGTCTCCTTCCTCCATATTTATTTAAGCATTGCAGACAACAGATCTTGCATTTTGTACTTCTTGCTCACTTAAGTAATCTCCACATAAATCTATCCCATCACTTATCTTTTTTTCCATATAGTTTTAATTATTATTTTATTATTATTGTTTAATTATAGTTTCACTTCGAGACTTAAGCTTTTAAAGCCATATTCTTACTTTGCAAGATGCTATTCTTAGGAATAGCTGTACTATTACAGGTATATTTAATGAGAACACCAATGTCATTAACAGAATATCAAATATAGGTGTGTTTTTTTAATATGATGCAGTGGTATATCTTCATTCTTGCAGTGTTTTAATTTAAATGGTAATTCATTGTAGTCTGAGATAAACATCCTGGCTGACTGCTACTTTCTCTTCTATTTCAGTGTTCCTGATTATCACAGAACCATAGTAAAAAATTACATTGAGTGTCCAAACGTACATATTTTGTACTTCTTGCTCTGGCACACCAATGTGCCATGGTCAGACTTGGAACTTTTTCCCAGTTTTTCTTCTTGTTGGATCCTTTACAGTTGAAATCTTATTTTTTTTAAATCGGAACAACTGTGGTATTTTTATACAAAGGTAGCGACTTGGATTTTTGGATACCAATCTTTTGTGATCTGTTGCCTCTGTGTTGATTGGAGGGATTTTGTGCTTATAATAAGTATTATTTTTACTTACTCAGATTTTTAACTGATTATATCTGAGGATTGATACTCTGAAAGTAAGTGGTAAACTTCTGGAAATTATCTTATAGATGTTCAGATGTTATTAATGATCAAATATAAATTATCTAGGTTTTCTTATGCATTTTAGGGTGATGATGTTCGGAACTGTGCTTAGTTTTACACCTTTACCTTCATTTTTGGGACTAAGACATTTGCATTCTCTATTTCTTTTGAAAATAATCTCTCCACCTTGTTAATGTCACTAGAGTAATTTATATCTGGATACAGCATTGCACTAAGGTTGAACTTTTTTTTTCCTGAACAGACATGATACTTGTCTTGTTAGTTTTATTTCCTGGTAGTATCTGATTTTTTTAACTTAAAAAATTCGCCAAGAGAACATGTAAAATATAGAGAGGAAATAACTGTACAGAGGCCCAAGAAAGAAGAAAGAGATGACTAAAACTGAAGAGGGGCAGGATTGCACAATTAACATGTGGTAAGCTTGTACTTTTAAGTAAGTACAAATAACAATGTTATGAAAGTGAGTAATCCTTTTACAGGCTGTCCAAAAGATGTTGACAATATATGGAGATAACAAAAGAGTGGAAAGGATCAAATAGAATTTGGAAGAAAATATGATGGACTCTATCGAACATGTAAAGATAAGTTTTTAGTTCTGGTAAATATAATTGGGAAGTATGGAAAAGCAGATAAAACAGAAATCCTGACTTGTGGGGATCTGGGAGAAAATGAGTGTAAAGGCATCTGGTAGATACCTTAATCTAAAGGAAAAAACAAGCAGAAGGAAAACTGATTCAATACTTAGTTTATGATTTTGCTGCTTAATAAAGGAAGGAGAGACATACAGAAGAATGACCCTCTTCATGGATACACAAACCCAAGAAAATAAACTTTTGAATTATTAAACAGTATAGATAAGCTGTCAAAATCTGGGAGACGAGAAGGGAGATGAGCAATCTGCAGATGCTACATTAAAATGAGAAGATGAGAAAAACCCTGGAAGAAGATGTTCCATAAGGTAGACTTCTAATGAACTTGAGTCTTACGGTTGATCTGAGGATTATTTAGGGCTTTTCCACAGTTGAATTGTCCACACTGTTGCATCCCTTTGTGGATTCTCTAGTTTCTAGTGAGGTTTAACTCTGGGCTGCATCATTCATTTAGGGTGTGGGTCCATTAATGGGATTACAGTCCTCTGCACACTTGTTCATTTTCATGACACTTGGAGGTTTAATATGCTGGAGGCTTGTCTCCTCTGCCTAATTATTAGGAGGATAGAGTTAGACAGATGAAGTCTTTTAGTGCATCAAGTCTCTTTTCTGCTGGAAAGAGAGACAACTAGTTTGTCTCAGATCCTCATCAAAGAACCTTTCTGAAGTTTTCAGGAACTGGCATTTCAAGGTAACTGTTGGTTGATATAAGTTTTGAAATGAAGGCATGAGAAATGTTGGTGCATGCATCTCAAGCCCCAGGTAGATGGCCGAAGTGTATCTTCTATGCTGGAAAGTAGAAAAATGCATGAAACTGTTCAGAAGCTGTAATGTTTGGGTTGAGAAAATCAGAACCTATGGCTGTGAATATTATAAAATCACCTGGTTTTTAGACATCTAGGTTAGGTTAAATGATTATTTACTTAAGTGCTACAGAGATCTGACTCCAGAAAATAAACTTAACATGTTGTAAAATTTCCAGCAGAGGTTGTGCATGGAAAAGTTAAGATGAAACATGCAAAAATTTTCTACTCTTACACTGTGGAGTAATGCACCCATAATAAAAAAAAAATATGATGTGGGAAAGGAAGAAAGATGTGGATGTTTCACTGCACTGGAACAAATGTACACAATAATGTAATTAATAACAAGGAAGGGCATAAAATATACTTTGTAAGTGAATAAAATAACAGAACGGTTAGATTCACACAAAGAAAAATGTTGATTGTTAGCAAAACAGATGTGTATTTCTGGTAAATACACTGGTAGCCAGTGGATAGAATTGGGTATTCTTGGATAGACTAAAAGGTAAGCAATTAAAAGAATTACCTTACAAAGACAAACTAGAAAGCAGAGTGAATAACTGCTAGCGTAAAACTCCGGAAGCAAAAACTAGTGCAGTATACTTTGAGCTAGTACAGGATTGCATTCTTAGCTCGATGGTCTAGACAGCTGGAAGCCGTTCTAGACTTCAGCCAATTAAGCAAATCTAGTGTGAGACATAGGATGCAAAAATTAAAGTTAATTATGAAAAGAAATGGATGAAGCAGATTGTATAGGCAGAATTTCTTCATTGTGTCTCATCCATTCAAACTCATAGTGAGTTGTTACTTCCAGAAAGCTGTTTTATGGTTAAATGGCACATCTAGTGCGCTCTGCCATCTGAAAAATTACCGTCTGTCCTTCTCAGGTGTCTGGAAAACAGCTACTGTATTCAAGGTGTGAAGCAGATGCATGAATATTAGCAATGTGCAGAGTAGATTCCAGCCTGACGCAGCTACTTTGTGTGTTAGTCTACAAAAGTGTGGGTTTGTTTGCCTTCAGAGGAACGCTTTGAGAAAATCTGCAAGGTATCTTTTCAGCAGTTTTGCTAATTACATAGATGGGGCATCTGTTGCAGAAGCCTTCTACCTCTAACTAGCAACAGAATACTGAGATGAGAGTAACCTAAGAAGTGAGGGATTTTGAAATAATATCCTAAAGCAATCAGTCTAAATATTCTAGAACGTTACATACTAGTTTTCTTTATCAGACATGGCAGTATCTTAAGATCTGATTCTGTCATACAATGCTTCGTATATAGAGTTTTGTAAAGGTTATCTTTATTTTTTGCATCACCATTTGCTGCATCAACTTTTGTTTTAAGTCTGTACAGTCTATTTTAATTGAAATTTTAATTTAAAATATAATGTGGGGTTGTCATTTAAATGAAATAACAACTGGGGATTAATGTTAGATGAAAGGATGTTTATAGGGAAAGAATTTAACTGGATTTAATTCAAACATATTTAAAAGAAAAAAAGTTAATTAGGGACAACCAACATGAATTTGTGAGAAGGCCAGCCTGCTTAGGATGTTGAGATGGCAAACAAAGAAAATTGAGTGGATGTTTATTTTGACTTCCAAAAAGAATGTTACAAATTAATCACATCCAATACCATTGGCTAAGGTAAGAGAACTTGTTGCCAATGTAATACATTTTTTTAAATAGAAAACTGGCTTACAGCATTAAGCAAACCATAGCAATAGAATATAACAATTATTTTAATAGTCAGAAATTACTAATGCTTACTGTAGGGAATGATTTTGGGTCATCTAACTTATAAACATACAAAAGTTTCCATTATTGCATCACTGTGGTTATGAATTCAGGAAATGAAAACGATATGATTTATAAAGTAAAGTTACTTGGCTGTGCTGTTTTTCGTGTGTTATAGCATTCACACAGACTTTTAGTACTGTGATTCCGTGGACAAATCTGATTTCAAATGTTCCTTTCCTGCAAAACATTCCCCCAGGGAGTTTGAAGAAGTTATTTTCACTTCGGGGAACTCTCCTGGCATCAAAATCCAACACGAATACAGAGCTACAGGCTTATTGCTGTCATAATCCTATCAACACAAAGTTTTTTCTTTTAAGATGGTCTGAGCAGTCTGTCACTGTGTTTTAGAGGACTGGTTGGTGCACAAAACTAAGTTGGCTGGCAGAAGCTCAATCAAAAGAAAAGAAATAAAATACTGATTCTAATGTAAGGAAAACTACCAGAAAATTTGTTGAAGTATTCATGAGATACAAATCCTGCTAAATTCGTAGCTGTTGGCAATGATCAAGTAGCGTCAATGGCCAAAAAACTTTTTTCCATCTGTATATTTGTAGGAGACAGAGTAGAGCACTGTTTAGTGCAGACTTCTTTTGTCTGGTTGTAATTAGATATTTGCAATATACAGTGCATTGAACTGTATTTTAACTTGCTTTCATAACCCAAAACTGGTGTTTAAGTGGCACTATCTCCATTAATCCTTTTCATTTAATACAACAGGTAGGTCATTGCATGACTTCAGAAACTAGAGTGGAGGCGGAGGGAAATCAACAAATATGCTGAGACGCACAATAAAATCATAGGTTAATAATGCTGTTGGGATACTTGGAGTGGTATTTAAAATATTTACTTTGGCCTATGAAGCACCTGAAGGCTTGGAACTTGTCTAGGCAGTTTATTCTAGCAGTGAGCAAAGGAGGAGATTGAACAAAAGATCTCCATTTAAAGGAGAGCAACAACTGGCAATGTTCCATCAGTATCGCACTTCAGTTTTCTCATTGCCCCTATTTTTATCTTGCAGAATTTATTGTTGGAATTAGAAGAGCTTGTAGAGATTTTGTGGACCTCAAGGTTTTTTTACTACAACCACACTGAGACTTGTGTGCCATTAGCAATGCTGAATCTGCCTTCATACTGGATCTGCAGAAAATTATTACAGATTGAAAATTTTTTGTATGTATTTGCTCATATTCATGGCTTGTCATGTATTTATTTTGCAAATAAAGATCTCAGCTTTAGTCCAGGTAGCTGTAAAACCAGATTTACTTAATGCATTGCTGAGAACTGCAGAGAGAGCACTGTGGTTGAATGTAATTTCATACTTGTTACTAAAATATACAATTAGTATTGAAATACACTGCTAACAAGAAGTGTTTGAACATTAAATAAATGTCATTGGAGTTCAGATCAAAAGTAACATATTAGCTGATACAAATTTCGGAAAACTTGAAAAAACTAAGAATTTAAGATGTCATCTTTTGCTATGTTAGAGCTGAGCCACGCAGTATTTAAAAAGAAATTATAAAGAAATAATTACTGGTATGTGAAAAAGTCCCAGCTTATTAGGATAGTTGACGCACTTTTGTCAGCATTGCACTTTTCTCACAGGAGCTCTGGCATTGAAAGAGGTGTAACAGTGGGTAAGTCCTTACAAAGTCCTGTGTGTCCTCTATATCCTGTATCCACACATCTGGGTGTCTTATGCAAGTATTCTGAGATACGGAAAGTCCTTTCACCTTTGTAGCTGAAAGTCAGACTGCAGGTTTCATAAAAGGTGCATGCTAGAGAAAAGCGTGCCTGTGTTACAACTTGAGTAGCTTCAGTCATAGTGTGTCACAAAGTCTACTCAGAATTTGCTAAGAATAAAAAGAATTGTAGGTGTAGCAAACAAGAAATAGTCCTACTGTAGTATGTTGAGTGATCTAGATATACAGGCCAGTGTAAAGAAATTTTAGTTTCATTAGATATTCATTATGTAAAGGCTTGTGGCAGAAAGCAGAAGAGCTGTAAGGTGTGGTTAAGTTACAGTTAAAGTGGGCAGGGTTGTTTGTGGTGGTATTTAATCTGCTGACTGCTCATAGTCAGATAGCATTTTGCTTATTGCTTCTATTCTTGGCAATAAATTAAATATTTAAATCAACAACTTGTTACTACTTATATCTCTCATGAGCAGCTATCTAAGGGACAAGCAGATGTTGTTTCTGGGTTAGAGTGGGAGGACAGAAAATAGCTCACTGTTGCAGTGTGTGGAAGAGGAATCCAGAAGAGATTTGAAGGTCTGCTATATGCCAGCAATGCTTTTTTTTCTTTTTCTTTTTTTCTTTCAACAGACAGGTTAGTTAGAAAATGAAGAATACCTCTTAAGCGTATTATTTCACTTGACGTGCAATCAAGCAAAGATGGCAAAGAAAAAGTGAGGTGTGCTCTGTAAAATTGGGATTTCTGTCTTCTCTCTGGTGCTTCAGCTTTGCCTTAAGACAGCAGAGTTCCGTGGGCAATGATAACAGCAAGGCTTAGTTTGAATACCAAAGACTGTAACTGGCGTTCCTACTTCAGCTAAAGAAAGCATTGTCTTCAGAGGTCCAAATACTGTCCAGTGGTTTATGTCCCTGTTTCTAACAGGTCTTAACCCAGCTTTTTAGAGTCAAACAACAGAGTATCTGATTTGAGATACAGCAGAATCCCTTGCTATTAGTTAAGATAAGAAGCTATGTCTCTTAATCAAACAAAAGATTAAAAAATGACTGCACTGTTATCTGTAATTAAATACATGGTAGATTTTGAATAGAAGGGGATCTTCAATGTGATGGTGAGGGGGTTAAATACAGAAATAATTTCCCATTCTCCAGTAAGTGAGTGGGGCAAAAAAGCAGTTGCAATGGAATTCCAGCTTTCTACATGTAAGCTAATTCATGATCATAGTGCTGACTTAACCTTCAGCAAACGCAAAGTAATTTAAATGAGCTTAGCTCCCAGAGAATGTGAACTATCTTGAATTTGTCATGGGCTGGGGAAAACACATGAATTGTAGGCATGATATTCTAACATATAGTAGCTCTTTCTTTCTTTCTATATCTTAGCTTCTATAGTTTTTAAAACTAAACCAGATAACTTGTGTAAAGTTTGCTTCTAGTTCAAACAATAATAGCTGAGATTTGTGCAGGAACTCTGAGTTGTCTGGAAGACCAGAATTGTCATAAATGATGTAACTGTCAGTCTGTCAAATCAATGATTGACATAACTGTCCTTTCTAGCTCAGTTACTTTTCCTTCAGAAAGGATTTTAAGGCCAAGTCTACTTAACATTCTAAATTAAAGTTTTTAACATTATTTTACTCTCAACTATGCAAGATTTAGATTTACCTCATGTTATGTTTACATTATAAAACCTTTCTCTGAGTATTAATTAGCAAATATGACTCTCCTCAAATGTAGCGCTAGATACTACAGAAAGCAACCAGTTCACTTGTAAGAAATTGATTACTGCATGATTACATCCCAGTGTTTTTAGCTCTGAAGCAATACAAATTTTTAAATTGAAATTGAAGCAGTAAATCTTTACTTACAGAGATGCACACTGTCCTGTACGCATCACTAGTGAAACCGTTTTAGTTTAAAGCACAGAAGGACACTTCATTTTTATTTACTGTTATGAAGGAAAGTCTTTGATTACAGGGAAAAAAAGCTGACAAATATGAAAATGTGACTGTGATTTGGGCAAAGTTCCCGGAACTGGAGAGAGTGATGCTTTTATCTTCAGAAGGTCTTTGACTGCTGCGTTTATTCCATTAATAGCTCCAGTGTGGCTAATGTCATACTTTGTGCATTTGCCTCTTTGTCTGGCCTTTGTATAAACTGCAGGGGAAGGTATTTTGGTGTTTGCTGGATAGTATGGTGGAATAATATGCTGTCTCTTATTTCCCTAGATTGGATGGCATGGAACGCTATAGTAAAGTTCAGTTTTTGACAAATGCTTCTTTTCAAACTTTTATTCTTCCTAATTTGAATTTTAAAGCCATTGCATTAAGAATATAATTTAAAAGAAAAAGTCACTCCAAGTTGCATATTAAACTTCAAACTACTTAAAAAGCTACAGTGAAGTTTTTTTACCAGATAAACTTGAATAGCGCTGTCCAGTCTGAAGGAAATGTCTGATCCCACCCATATCTAGAAAGAACTAAGGAATGAAAGCACATAACTGTGAGCTTCAGTAAAGCCTCTGTCCTTTGTAATCAAACCCACCATCTACACATGCACTCATTCTGTTCTCATTCCGTATTTATTATTAGATGTAGGTGTGCCTGTTGAATGCAGAGATGTTATAAGCAAATGCGTTATAGTTCCTATTCAGCTGTCAGTTTGCTGTCTTAATTTCTGCCAAATAGATGAGTGGAAGGTGTCTATGGATACATATATATGGGCTTAATGCTGGATAAAATCATAATGGCTTGTAAATTAACTTTAAAAAACAAGTGAAGAAAAAAAAGTCCATCAGCTAAAATTATTTTATGTTATACACTTCAGTTGAAGTGAAAGGGTTCCATCTATACATGCTAATTTATGTGTACTGGAGGAGGATAAATCACAGGATCTGAAACTTGCATGTCATTGACCATGCCAGGATTCTGGAATGTTCTGCAGATGTTAATGTAAAAATATAGCCTACCTAACCTTGCCTTCCAAAAACAAAGATAAAAGAGATCACTGTGTAACTCAATGAACTTCAGTCCAGTCTCACTGTGTTGATTCTTAGCCATATGTTTCATGGTGATACAAAGGCTTTAGAGAGAACATTGCTGAAACATGCAGCTGTCTCCTTCCAGTACATGAAAAGCTATTCTGTTTAGCTGAAAATTAGACATGTAGGTTTTTATTATGCTCTATCATTTTTGACAAAGGTGTGTTCTTCACAAGTTCTAATAACAAGTTAGTTTATAAGGCTTTGAGTTTTCAGATAATTTGATGAATGTAAGTAATTCCTCCTTCTGAAGAAGTGTTATCTGCATGTTACAGACAGGGAAGTGCAGTTTCTAATTGCCTTTTCTGAGAGTAGGATAACCAAAGCCAAATTAACTCACCCAAAGCTCTTCACAATGGCACAGCAACGGTTAGATCTATGGAGCTAATAATTAGTCTTTTAACATATGTTTCCTAACTGATCTTTTTAATTAAAATATTTTGTAGGATAGTAGGATCTTGTTTTGTGCAGGTGTCTCTTTATGATGTGATTTGGTAAAGTCATTCTGGAGGGCAAAAATGCTTGTAATTCACAAAATCTGTGATGTGAAACTTTGCTGAAAAAGCCATATGGAAATTATGGGAACAGATTAAAAAGCATTGGAAATACATGGATTCTAAATACCATTTTAAGATTGTGTGATAAGAATAGGGGTTTTGTTCAAGGACTTACGTTCACTGGAACTAGTATTTTGGTCATTTTTTTTTTTTTGAGTTAAATCATCCCAAAATAGAAACATTTCTGTGCAATAGAAAGGACATATATTCCTGGTTTTCTTACTTTTGGAATGTTAATGGAAATTCTTGTTTCCTTCTGTCAGTGAATAAGATTAATGTACAGAAAATTCAATAATATCAGAGATCCATCAGTCCAACAATACTTGCAACCATGCTGCCCTCTCTGTCCTTGAACATCTCTAGGAGCTACAGATTTTGTCTCTCTAAGTTTTTATGCCCACGCACAAGCCTAAACTAGAAAAATATTAGAATCCAAGGGATATACAGTTAAGGAACATGGTGAGAAATCCTATGCTTTGGTCTTACCATGATGCGTTCTGCAAAGCGAGGCTTTTGGCCCACACTTATTCCTTACTGAGATGCTAAGTAAAATAATATAGCTTTTTTTATTCCTTAATGTTTATAATCAGGTTGATTCTCAAGCTTGTTGGTGAAAACAGGATAAGATTTAGTCCTGATTCTTACATAATGCTTTACGTAAATTCAGTTTACTTCTGTTATCCATCTTATGAAAATAATCTTCCAACTGACCCAGGACTGACTGCTAAGAAACGCAATAGCAGTCTGTAAGTTTAAAGCATTTTGAGTTTTCCCTTTTTTGTATACCCAAAGTGAGAGGAAAAACATCTAAGAAGTCTGAGAGGTCTGAATTTTGCTAGCTGCCAAGGATGTGTTGTGTGGATGAGTTCTGCCACTTTGGTTTATAGCTCAGCTGTGGATATCTTTTGGTAGCTCTGGTTGATATTTAAACTATTTATGGCCTTTCACACTATGCTGAGTATCCTGTACTCAGAAAGCCTCTGAAAGTCAAGTCCAAAAGGCAGCTATCCAGGGTACAAGGCTAAAGCACCTTCTACTATTGGTTTTAACCAAGGTAACATTAATAATATAAGGCAAAATATTATATGACAGAAATATAGAAGCTGACACACTGTTGATGGTATTTTATTTCTGAGGAATTTTTCCTTCTGTGCAAAAGCACAAAATGAACGGCACTCTACTACTTATTTTGTCTCAACCTTGCAATCTTCCTCTGAAATCACCGGGATTTTTACACTTCTTGGTATTTTAGTCTCCCAGTCCTTTTCATATTTGTGTAATTTATTTGTTTTGATAGAAATCAGCAATTGGTTTTCATGGATTAATATTTTCAGTAATAATTTTCAATCTCTCTTTTTTATTTCATAACAACATGTAGTTGGTTTACTCCCTTGTTGAAAAAGAAAAAGGAAGACTTTTAATGCCATTTCATTCTTTCAGGTTTTCATCATTTTTCCTCTTAAATTTTTGAAAACCAAAGTCATGAATTCTGATTTCCAGTTCTGATTTGTTATACTGGTGTTTGTCCTTATTTACATTAGAGCATAAGGAGAGTGTAGCCCCACTATGCTATGTAGTGTTGGTTTGGTTGAGCTTTGGTCTTTTGAAAGAACCATGTTTTTTATTGGTCGAAACTGCACTTCCCTCCTACCATCTAGCATAATCTTATTGTTCTGAAACAACTGAGGGGTTTTAATCTGATTTTATAACAGTTGTTTTAATTTATATTCAAGTACTTCGTCGGAATTTTAGTTATATTTTCTTCTTGTGGGAGTTGATGTGTGATGCAGTTGAGTAAGAGGGATTGTCCATATTCCAGGGTGTTTTGCTCTCAAACTGAGGGGTTTTGTGTGTTGCTACATCCAAAGACTTCCTATGATCTTCTGAGATACTTCAGCATCACTTCCTGTATTCAGAAGGTTGGGGGTGAGGTGGTGTTTGGGTTTATAGAAATGTCTTAGCATGAACTTGCGTTGTGTCAAAGGTGACCTGTGATTGTTGAAAGGATTTTTAACCTAGTTCTAAATAATTATTTGGTTTGGAAGGTGATTAATGCACATTTTATGTATATAGGTACAATATGGGTATTTGATTTGCAAGACAGGTAATGTATTTTATATTTAATTAGGGGAATATATTTAAAATCTTTATTATTGTTCAAAATTTGGTGAAACATTCTTACCATTCGTCCTAATTTGCATTAATCCTTATTTTGTTTTTCCCACACCTTGTTTGTATTCCAATACGATGTTAGTGAAAGTATTGTCTATAGGTGAGCAACACAGGTATACAGAGCTGCTGGTGATGAAGCATCAGTATACCTAATGATGGTGGGGTTCATGTAATCATTGGTACATTGACTTCACCAGTGGGTTCATTGCTCTGATGAGCATTACATTTCAGTTGATATATAAAAACTATACAAATGATGCACCGGTAACAATGGCATAAAATAGATTGTGTTTCAGATAAAAGCATTAGTTTGGAACAGCTAGACTAGAAATCCTGCACACATGAAGAATATAACAGCTGCTGCACTGGATCACACCAAAGGCAAATTTGCCCCTGTGGCCCTGTCTGACCATGTTTGGCTCCTGTTATACCACTGCAAGAATATGTGAGGTACACAGCAGTGCTTCATCCATTATCTTCTTCCAGTTTCTAGTGCTCCTTGGGAATTTTCTAGCTGTGTAGGTTGCATGCACACCTTTCCATCTAAAAGAATGCTTCTCCCTTTGATTTCTCAAATAAATTGGTGAATGCATTTATACTTCTGCTGTCCATAGTGTTCTTCAGTAGCGAATGTCACAGTTTGGTTTTGCATCTTTTAAAAAAAACATATTCACAAATAGGTAGATAGTTTCACTGAGGAAAATTTAGACACTAAGCATCTTAGCTGGGGGAAAAAAATTACAACATTCAGTCTCATTTAACTAGATCAGCTTGATGTGGTTGTACTTGCTTTTAGAAGTCTAATTTTCATAGAATCATAGAATCATAGAATGGTTTCCTTTAAGGAACCTTAAAGATCATCCAGTTCCAGTCCCCCTGCCATAGGCAGGTGTACCTCCCACCAGACCAGGCTTCTCAAGGCCCCATTCAGCCGGACCTTATACACTTACAGAGAGGGGGCATCCACAGCTTCCTTGGGCAATCTATGCCAGTGTCTCACCACCCTCATTGTGAAGAATTTCTCCCTAATGTCTAATCTAAATCTCCCCTCTTCCAGTTTAAAACAATTTTCCCCTCACTCTATCACTACGTGCCCTTCTAAAATGTCTCTCTCCAGCTTTCCTGTAGCCAGTTCCATGTACTGGAAGGCCGCTGTAAGGTCCCCCCAGAGCCTTCTGCATGCTGAACAACCCCAACTCTCTCAGCCTGTCCTCAAAGCAGAGGTGCTCCAGGCCTCAGATGATCTTCGTAGCCCTCTGGACCTGTTCCTAGAGTTTTATATCCTTCTTATGTTGGGGATTCCAGAACTGGACACAATACTGCAGGTGAGGTCTCGCAAGAGCGGAGTAGATGGGGAGAATCAGCTTCCTCAACCTGCTGGCAATGCAGACACGGTTGGCCTTCTGGGCTGTGAGCGCACACTGCCAGCTAATGTTGAGCTTCTCATCCACCAGCACCCTCCAGTCCTTCTCCATAGGGCTGCTCTCAATCATGTCATCTCCCATCCTGTATTGAAACAATGGATTGCCTCAGCCCAAGTGTGGGATATTGCACTTGGCCTTGAACCTCACTTCTCCAGCTTGTCCAGGTCCCTCTGGATGACATCCCATCCTTCTGGTGTGACCACTGCCCTGCTTATCTCGGTGTCATCTGCAAACTTGCTGAGGGTGCATCTAATCTTACTGTCTTTCATCACCAAGGAAACAGCACTGGTCCCAGTACAAACCTCTGAGGGACACCACTTATCACAGATCTCCATCTTGACATCAAGCCGTTGACCACTATTCCATGAATGTGACCATCCAACCAAAAAAGTCCCTCCCCAGCTTTCTTGTAGGCCCCGTTCAGGTACTGGAAGGCCACTATAAAGTCTTTCTGGAGCCTTCCCAGGTTACCTGTCCCTATTTGCATAGCCTGTGCAGTTCCCTCTTGCTTTTCAGTTTGACCAGCAGGTCTCTACTCAGCCACACTGGGCCCTTCCTTTCTCTGCCTGATTTCCCACATTTGGGGATTGAGTGCTCTTGTGCTCTATGGAAAGCATCCTTAAATATTTGCCAACTCTCTTCTGCTCCGTTTTCCCTAATTATCATTTCCCAGGGGGTCCTACTATGTAACTCCTTGAAGAGCTGGAAATTTGCTTTCCTAAAATTTAGGGTTCTTACTATACTCCTCACCTGTCCCTTATCCCTCAGAACCTGCATGATCACTGCAACCCAGTCTGTCTCTGATCAACATTGATCATTGATGAGCTCACTTGCGCTCGTGACCATCAAGTCCAGTATTGCATCCTCTTAGGTAGGGGTGTCTGTTATGTGGGTTAAGAAGTTATCTTCTATGCATTCTAGGAATCTCCTGGATTGCCTACAGCTTGCTGTGCTGCTTTTCCAGCACATGTCAGGGTGGTTGAATTCCCCCAGTAGGATGAGAGCTTGCAAGCGTGAAACCACCTGTAGCTTCATCAGCAGGCTACCATTGGTCAGGTGGCCTGTAGTAGACAGCAAACACAAGGTTCTTCTTTTTTGCCTCAGTCTTTTTTTCTCACCCATAAGCTTTTGAACTGTTTGTGGCTGTTCTTCAGGGACAGCTCTTCACACTCTGTCCATTTCCTTATATAGAGGGCAACACCTACATCCCTCCTTTCCGGTCTGTCCCTTCTGAACAGCCTGTGGCTATCATTAGCCACGTTCTAGTCATGGGATTTGTCCCACCAAGTTTCAGTAAAGTTCCACGAAGTTTCCTTCAGTGAGCTTTGTCCATTTGTATCATATTACATATAACTTGTGTAAGAAGAAACAGACGTGACAAAAAACACTGTAGTTGCTTCTCTCTGTAATTATGTTTTAAAGTGCATTTCTCCTAAAAAAAAAGTTTAGTAATTCCAGTTATATATAAGAACCAAGGAATAATGCTAAGCAGCAGACTCATCGTATTACATTTTTTGGCAGATAAAAGTGAAGCAAATGCAAGTGTGTAGGCTATCCTAAAAATGGCAGTTTATTAGGAATATTACAGATATTTGAGGTGTCTTCTGATACAACAATGTATCAAGTAATTATTCCTCTATACATATTTGTAAGTTGATATTACGTGTAATATGTCATTTGGGGGTGAAAAATGGAATTGTATGAGAGATAATTTTCCCTCTTAGCTCCATGAGAAGCTGTTTCTCTGTTTAAATAGATAATACATTCGTGTATGAGGAGAAAAAAAAGCTCTCCCTCCTAAAGTAAAGTAATAGGGTTTGGTTTTTAATATATAGATAAATGTATAGAAAAATATCTAAGAACATGTGTACTGCAGCTACAGTAATATTGTTTTTTAAAGGGGAATGTTCTTACCCCTATATACCCTTTCATCCTACTGCAATTTCATCTGATTACAGAATCATCCTGATACTATGTCAGGCATAGAAGACTGTTGGTAGAAGATTTTTGATGGTTTGTATTGACACATTGAGAAGAGTTTTTCTTTTCCATAGAAATTGCTTATCTGGCTTCTAGTTGTTCAATGCAATGAATTATTTTGAGAAACAGTTCTTTTGTTTTTTTTGGAACTTTTTGGAAGGTTCTGCATTGTGTGTATGGCTTCCAGGAGTACGCAAGATAGGACCTTGGTGGTATGTGGGAGAGAGGCATTAGGCTTTGGGCACCTTTCTCTCTGTAGGTTTCTGTATCTCCTAATCTTTTGCAACAACAACAAATGGCAGTGTCCAGTTATATTCAAGTCCTGTGTGGACCTGTGTCTAAGTGAGTTTTATATAATAATTTCTTTGGTTGTAGTTGTTGGTCTTACTTACATTGTCAGCTGGTAACATGTAGGGTGGTGTGGTCTCTCTTTTAAGCAGGCTATGGTTTGTGTTCAGTGTGAGCTGCATTCTTTTTGCTCTTTGTAACTGATAACATGTTAGCTGGATGCCTAATTCTGTTTTATTTTTAGGTTTTGTGTGGATGCATTTCTTCTGTGTGGTGATTTGTCCATCTATGGAAATGTTTTCTTTGCCTGAATGACTTACAATCATATTCCCAAAAATCCTCAATTGAGAGAGGAAAAAATGATTCAAAATTGTGTACAACAAATAACGTCAGTATTTCTGTTTGCATGTTGAAATCTAGCTATAAAGAATACTTTTGAAAGTAGCTTTCCAGCTACTGAAATTTTGTTTCAGATAGCTACAATGCTGGAGCTGCATACGGCTATAAAACAGAAAGTCACCACATGGTTTTAGGTACTTCCATTAGTCATTTCATTGGAATAAAGTAAGGACTGATTTTAATTTTCTCATCAACAAAATTTTAAAGCAAAACAGTCCAGCCTAAAGTTCTGTTGTATAATTTATGTTTAGGTACTTCAACAAACAGCTTGATGTTTCAATATTGTTAAAGTTTTGAAACCCTGATCTTTGCAAGTTCCCAACACCTCTGAAAACTGGCCGGTGCTCAGGTCAGCACTCAAATCTGGGTTAGGAATATAACTGTAGGCATCTCATTTGAAAAATCTGGCCTAAATTAATTCCTGATTATTTTTGGCATTCCATATTGGTGAAATATTAATATCACTCATGTGATATTGTGCTCCTGACATTCCTGGATGTCACCTTCATTCTGCAGCTTCATCTGCTGTGTCTTTGTGAAAGATGTTAACAGACCTTTGTACCAAGTATGGAGAGCCAAAAATGGGCCATCAGGCAGGCTCAAATACATGCAGATCCTTCCATGGTAAGGGGAAAGAGTAAGGTTCAGCAAGGATTCTTTTGTGGGGTATTTAGTCCAGCCATTAGTAATACTTTTAAGTCTTTAAGCCTTGATTCAGCGAAGTTCTTAAGAAAGGACTTATTTTTAGAGTTAATAATACTCCCATGTCCTTAAAGCTCTTCAGTGTCTTTTTACTACTGATGGGACCGTTTGAATACTTCGGCCTGTGCTTAAAAGCCTTACTGAATTCAGGAGTTTTCCTTAGTGTTTTGCTTAATCCTGGTCTCTGCTGGTGACCCTTGGAGAAAGGAATAGGATTAGTTTGGGAGGATGTGCAAAGCAATGCACAAAGTGGTATATGGGTATTGAATGCTTCTCTGATGCCTTTTTATAGAATTTTTGCCTAATACCCAATAAATCAGTGAAACCTAGCATTTTTGAATGCTTTATTATTGTGTTCTCCCAGTTCTCTTTTCTTGATTCCCAACTTGAGAGGACTTTTCTATGATAAATATTGTCAGTCAAAGAATCAGTAGGCGCTTTGTTTGAATCTGGAAAGTGCTATAAAATGCTAAAAAATTTGACAAATCAGACAATGAATATATGGAGCTTGAAATAAGTAAAAAATGCTGTCCTTCATTTCTGTAGAGCAGTTTTTTAAAGATAGTTGATTTACTCATTTGCAGCTTCTATTATTTTCATGCAGTTTCTATATATGTTTATCTGGTTTTCTTCTGTGCAAATAATTTGCATGAGACTCCTGAACTCTTAGTTGAAAATATTATGGTCTGACATACGAGATTCAGAAGAAATTCCCATCAGGATATTGGGGAGAATATTCCCATCACAAAAAAAGCATAGTCTCTTCTGGTTGACATTTCTCTCTTTTCATCTAAGAGCTCTTTATTCTCATTTGGGAGCTTTGCACTCAGTCATGCTGTTACATGAGCAGTTTGTAAGCAAGCATAACCTGGCAGAGCTTCCCACATGAATGGTTGCAGTTGAACTTGTAGTTGCCCTCAGAGGGAGGAGGGGAGGACACAGTCTGTATGAACAATTCTTCCTTCATTGTCACAGCATTTATGGTAGTTACTGAGACTTAGCAGTCATTTTTTAAGTCTTTGCTTCAGAGCATCAAGAGCCTTCAAAGCAGAAAATAAGCTCCTTTGAGCTTGAGGTACCTGCCTAATGATACAGAAAGCCAATATATGGAAATAATTGCTTGGGTAGAACCATAGTTGTCTGGTTTCAGTCTGCTGGCTGCATTGTGCATTCTGTTCCTGCATCCCTCAGTAGTCCTGGGGGTACACAAGGTCTCATTCTGATTCTCCAGTAGTGGAAGCAGGAAGAGCCACCAGCTGCAGCAAACAAATTAGTAGTGCTTCCTTCTGGCTTGCAGCCCATCACTAAGAGTTTCTTACTTTGTGACCCGTGGTATTTAGTTTGTTTGTAAGCATAGACATTAACTTCTGTTGTCATTAGCACCAAATTATTTTTACCTTTGAAAGGAGAAGACTGCTATCATTAAACAGCCGGGTACCTTGTAGTGTTAAATGACCACAGATCTCTGGATTGGAACAAGAATGTTGTTGTCTGACATATGACTTTCACTGTGCTCTTCTCCTTACTTGTCCCAGATGAAGAGCTTTTCCCATATGTCCTGACATTTGTGTTCAAGTCAGCTAGCAGTGCTTCAAGTCTTCATCTATTTTTTTAGTCTACAAATCAAATTTTCTATATTGCTTACAGCTATTAAGGAAACACCTGTCAACAGCAGAAGACTGATTAGCAGTCTACAAAGTTATGAGTAATCTTTTTAAGTAATTCTGTGCTTGGAACCGTTGAAACCCCTTTTAAAAGTAAAAAAGCACCACTGAAAGTAATTTGCAATTTATAATGGAGGTGTACAAAGCGCGATGACTTACCAGACTCTTATTTATTGCTTATCTTGATGCCACTGGTCACCTTCCTTGTGTCCTTTACCAAATATCACAGATGCTTGGGGGAATAGTTTCTTTGGGTTTTTTCCTTGCCTCCTTTTTCTGATTCTTGAGCTATCATTAGTGGTGATAATATTGTATTGAAATAAGGTTAGTTGTGCTCCCTTGCTTATGTTCCAGAATTTTATACTGGGTCTTAAAATACTCTTCAATGTAGTAAAACAAGGCATTTTACTGTTTCTATACTTCAGTTCATGTATCTCCAACTTATTTTAGTATAATACAAAAGTTTTAATGAGTTTTAATGGAACTATTGGTCATATTTTTAATTGGGAAAATAGGCAATGTTTTTGATATTTATTAGGTAGTCATGGTCTTTATATGAGATGATCTGAATGCAACTTTGATATTGTCATCATTAGAGGGAGACTGGTGAACCTTTTTTGTAAAGAACAGGAAGAATAGAACCAAAGAAAGGCAATGCTATTTTACTTGCTTACTACAGCTGTCTTTTTATTTCAAGATTTTATCTCAGTTATTCCTTATAAAATCCCAATGGGAAAATCCGTCTGTTGACTTCAGGTAGTACCTTTTTCAAGAAAATGGTTTTGAAAATATTTGAAAATAACAAATCAATAATTAGTACAGCAAGGTGTCAGGACTCCAGGTTTTGTTGTAAGATGTGCTCAAGAAATGCAAGAAAAATGTGTTTCTGTGATAGCACTGTAGCATTTGATGTAGTCTGATGAAGCATCGTTTAAAAAAAAAAATATTAACAGAAATGAGTTGCACAGTGTTAAACTGAATTGTGTGTCTGTTCCCATTGAATGTTGCAAAGTTTCACTTCAGTCTGCTGCTAAAAGGCACTTGCTGCCTGTCTGCCAGAAGGCATTTAAATTATTTGAAAATAGGCTTGGCGCAGTGGCCATAAGAGGGGTGAATTAGTTCTGTATATGACAGCAGCAGGTTGGCCCAGCGGACTTCTTCTGACCCAGAAGGATCCTGAGTCACTGCAATCTGTTCTGTGGGAGACGGAAGGCAGTATGACCTGGCTTTTGGATACGTTTTCAGCAGTCGTGAGAAAACAGCCTGTGGGCTAAGTGATACTATGGTTCTCCATGCTATTCCTGGCCTTGTGGGCTGTGGTGCTGCAGCAGATGGTTCTTGTCCAGTTGGGTGGATTTGAAAGATCAGAACAAGGTAAGCACAGGAAAGGCAGTTGATTGAGGGGGAGAGGGGAAGGAATGAAGAGGAATAAACAGGCCGTGTCTATTTTCTCCTTTTTCTTTTATGTTTTTCCTTTTCTGTCTTTAAATTCTGTATTAATACATATAAATATCTTAACAAGTAAAATGTGAGACCATTTTGGCAGGGAAGGAGACAAAAAAATGCTACCATGAATGTTTCCTTGCTCAGCAAATGTTCTGACTTTGTGTTTGTATTTACGTGGAGAAGTTTCAGTTGTGTTCGTAAACTCTTCATCCACAAACTTCTCAAATGTGTTAGTAGCTATAGTGAGTTAATATTAGCTTTGTGCTGTCACAGAACACAAATGGGAAAGCCAGAAAAAAAGCCTGGAACTTCTTAAATGTCACTTTTTTTAAATACAGTCTTTTCAGAATTTAAATACAAGACTTTCTACAGTCATGGAATCTAGCTTCTCAGGACTGAAGTGTTTGAGGAAGTATAAAATCTAACTTACAGGGTACTTTATACTGGTTTTATAATCTATCATGAAAACAGTAGTAATTTTGTTTGTGAGACTTGCTATAAGATTCTTGACTAATGGGCCAAAAATACTTCAAAATATTACTTTTTGCAGCCACTGACAGAGATACAGATCTAGTTTGCAGCATTCATCTCCTGGACTGGACAAATTTTTTGTGCACAGAACAGCTATTTTCACCTTGTTTAGACAGAGTTTGGTGGAGGAAGAGTTGTGTTCTGAAATTCTCAGATCGTCTGGGATTTGAAAATGGGAATTATTGTCACTGATAGCCTGCAAACATTTGATAATATTTTTATTTCTTTAGAGAATCTCCACATTCCAGTGACAATCAGCCTGAGAAATACAGATAAAATCTATGCTAAGTCTGGTCAGGTTTCAGTTTTTTTAAATTGCTACAAGTACTCTACTGTCTGCAGACTTTTTCACCACTGTGGATCTGACACAAGTCAGTTATATTGCTGTGCACGTTTAAATGGTCTGTTACTAGTCTGCTGGCCGCCACTAATAAAAATATATTAACCTTCTTATCAAATTTTATTATTTTTCTCGTTTACTTTCTGGACAGTTTATGGTTCCACAGGATTCTTTAATTCACAGCCATGATGCACTGTTAATAGACTTTGGTATCATGTCTTCTTGGCTCCATGCCAAGCAGGAGACTCTACTTACTTTTGAACAGCTATACACCTCATAAATACACAGCACTGGGACTCTCAATATAGCTGTAAATGTGGCAAAAGGGACAAAATTTGTTCAACATTTTGCAGTTCTTTATATGTAAATTTACCCATAAGAATAAGAGAAATATTTGATAACAAAACATCATTTGTATAGTCTTGACCTTATTCTTTTTAAACCCCTTTAATCTGGGTATTTAATCTTGATCTGTAAGGGAAAAGAAGCACTTTATATGGTCATATCACAGTGATATGAAAAAGTTGTGAGATGTGACTATGAAAGATTACTATGTTTACAATGCATTGTTCATTTTACTAGTATATACTGGGAAAGAGATTAGCAAAAAAATGCTAAATTTTTCATGATTCCAAATTATTGTAATTTGTTGGTTCCCAATGTTTGATCTGAAGAGAGACATCTTATCTTTGTCTTCAGAGCAAACCAGCCCTGTATACTTTTTTCTGTTGTTACCTGCCTGACAATCTAGCTGTTGGCTAATTAACTGAGGCACGATGTATTCACTTCTGTATGAGGAATTTACTGAGTAGCTAGATGATGAGCACTAATAATTCTCCATGTTTTCCGGAAAGACAAGGACCTAGGGAAAAATAGAAACATCTCACAGCTCCTAACTCAAGTGTCTCATTCCCTTCCTGGGGTCAGAAAATGTGCTAGATCCAGGTGCTGCCAGAGCCCATTTGTAAGTGAATCTATTTTCAGAGAGTTTCTATGTATAAATGACAAGCTTCCCCAACTTCTCCAATGCACAGACTCAGAAAAGAACAAGTCTGAGCTGGTGTCAGTTCCTAAAAAGAAGTGTTGTTTTTCTTCTGGCTAGCCATTACCTGGCTGAACTTATGCCAGCATACTTGGGATGGGGGTGGGTGGGAAGAATTTGAAAAAATTGCTTGCAAGTCACGTGAGTGGGACTGCTCACAATTGGTGATCAATCACTTGATGAAATAACTTGCCAGTTTGAGAATTTTAATCTCTACTTTCAGTTTTCTATCTGCAAAAGTGGGAAAACAATACTTATTTAGCTCCCAGGAATATATGACATTCCTTTCATTAATATCTCTAGCATTAGGTGGTATTTGTGCGCAAAAGCCTTGCTTTTTTGAGAAAGAGATCTGATGTCCTTATTGTAATTTGTATAACTTTAGAGCTTATTTATGTCTGCATAATTGGTGCCTGAAGTCTATGTGCCTTTAAAATGAAAGAAAGCAGTATAGTAGTAAATCAAATTTCATGAACTCATAGTGTTCATGGGTTGTTTACAAAAAAGAAAAAAATCCAAGATTTTTGCTTTGAATGTTTTACACTCTCTTTGATTATGGTATATGATTCTAAATATTCTGTTAGCTGAATAGTAGATCCTGTAACTGGGTATGAGGATGGTAAATGTTACCATATTTTTCATTAGCCATGCTTTCAGGGAATATCATGATGACAATTTGTATTGGTAGTGGTCTTGTTCAAATAGCATGAATAATACAGTGATTTGCAATTATTAGTGGCATTCTTGAATAAGCATGATTCATAAAAAATCTTCTCACATTGAATCTTTTTTAGATTAAGGTGGGTCTGAAAGACAGGATTCTTTTGACATCTCAGTTTTATTTGAAAAACGCGATGTTTTTTTAACCTGAAGATTGTGTCCCAAAATATGGTCTTTATGAAATGGGAGCTTTCCACTCACTTCTGAAATGAATGGGAAAACTGGAGATAAACAAGTAGCTGCAACAGAATGTGATGTTCTCTTACAATAATGCCTCGTATCAGCCTTTTGCAATTTCCAATAAATGAAACTTATCTGAAGCTAATTATGATCTGAACTTTCTGCTTTGAGTTCTACATCTTTTCCTCTGTCTTGACATGTTCTTAATGGAAAGCATGCCTTTCATTTGCTGGCTGTTGTCTCCATTCTTCACCATTTCTTTACACATTCCTACCTTCTTGTGCTTTTTTTGAGCTGAATTAAGGGAGAAAAACCATTTAAAAAACCCCAACTATGTTCCATTTCTGCTGGCCAAACTTGGCCTAGTTTTGATATATGCCCACAAATGCAGCTCCAGTCACCATACGTTTGTGAAGGACTTCAGTCCTGCAGTATGCACTGCTACAGTGAATTTGAATAGCAAATGAAGTAGACAGAGCTCATGACCAGTGAACAAAAAATTATAGAATCATAAGGTTAGAAAAAACCTCTGAGATCATCAAGTCCCTGTCCCCTTACTAAACCATATCCCTAAGAAACTCATCTACCCACCTTTTAAACACCTCCAGGGATGGTGACTCAACCGCCTCCCTGGGCAGCTGTGCCAGTGCCTGACCATCCTTTCAGTGAAAAAATTTTTTCTGACGTCCAGTCTAAACCTTCTCCAGTGAAGCTGACGGACATCTCCTCTCATCCTATCACTTGTCACTTGCAAGAAGAGACCGGCATCCACCTCACTAAGACATCCTTTCAGGTAGTTATAGACAGTGATGAGGTTTTCATTTACCCCTTGCTCCAGCTGGCCAGTCAAAGCAAAGAAGGTCATCCTTTACCCATGGAGTCTGGAGTAAACTTTTTCCTGTTTGACTGCTGCAGGTATGCCGAATTCTCATCTTTCAATCTAGCCGCAGCTGGATATGCAGCTGTCACTGGGAGCTGAAGGTGAGCTGGCAGCTACCCCAGTGAAAACTCTACCCCACACATATATTTTTGAGACGTTTGATCAGGGGTTTACTATGACTTTGACTTTGAACTTAAATTAGGGAGGAAGTGGCGGGACTTTCTGTGAAAGCCTGATCGAGAAGTTAGGCATAACTGTGCACCTTTGATACACCAATAGACTCCATTCAATTTACTTATCATAACTCATAGCAGTAACTTTTTTTTTGTTTGAAATATGATGTCAAAACATTAGTTTCTCAGTTACTGGAACAAAACAAAGCAAACTTTCCAAGACCCAGAATATTATAAAATGTTTGAAAATTATTTGTCATGCAGCTACGTGTGTAGTACTTTTGGAGTACAGACAACTCTGACGATTAAAGTACTCCTAAAGGTGAAGAAGAGCAGTCACACTAGTACTGTCAAACCTCTCAGCTGTAGGCTATGGGGCGAGTTTCAGAAGTACAAGTGTTACTACGTCCAGTTGGTGGTTGGCAGTAATTAGCAGCTGGCCTAACTTCTCATTTGCCATTAAAATCTATGCATTTGTCATTAATTTAAATTAATTAAATAAAGTCAGTGAATTGTTTTGGTATGTCAGCCAGGTTCTGTTCTTAGTTAATGAGCTGCAACTTCGTAAATGTTGTGGGAGAGTGTTGCTGTTTGAACTCCTGCCCCTCTGCTAACTCACAGGTCAGTTCTACGTATGAACCCACTGTTAGTTTTCCAAAGGGACCAATTTCTTGTTCACAGATCTATAGTTTCAAGAGCTGTATTCGTATTAGTTTAGTGGATTTGATAAACTGTCTTTGTTTCATGGATTTGTAATAGCAGATGTGCTCTAATACATTTTCAGTTAGTTGGTGAAACTTAAATTATTAATTTGAGATTATCTTTTGCAAAGCAGATCAAATTAGGACAGGAATAATCAAACATAGGTTATTGAAGATTTTACTGTCTGCTGAACAAGTTATACTACAGATGTGTGATAGGGAAAATAAAACTTCTGTTTATGTAACTTCAAATCCAAAACAGATAAGCTGTACCTCCAAAACAGATAAGTTTTACTTAAGTAGCTTGCTATATAGTCCTTAAGCCTAGGATGTCAACTTTCCATAGCAAATCCCATCTTTTTCCTGTAAACTCTATTTATTAGAGTGGAGGAAACCTCCTTATTAACATTGAATTAACACAGAGATGATAAATGCTTGTTCCGTATATAATTTTTTGTGATTTACTGCTCTAAGGAGTAGATAACTTTTAATTGCCTTAATTGTGTACAGAAGCACAGTAGATGAAGATTTATTTAATATATGTCTGCCATTATAGGACTATAAAACTGAGTGGTTTATTGAGGGTGGTTGTCTTTTCTGTGGTAGTAGATTTAAGTTTGGGATTGCCGTCTTGTTAATTGCCTTTACTTTCACCTCGACTTTCCTTGCTGTTGGCTGTCAGTGCAGCTCTTCAATGTTGTTGGTTTTCAAAAATCATCTGAGGAAAGATTGTGTGTGTAGCTTCATTTGTATATGAGGAATTTGTACACATACATTGACAGGGGATTCAAGAAGTTAGAGTGTAAATGTTAAATACAAAGATTTTCTCTTGAGCAAAAAATCACCTGCTGTCCGGTGGGACAGCCACATAAAAACCCTTCAAGTATGAGCAATCTGGCTAAACCAGTGACAGAGAATTTAAAGTATTTTCTGAACTGAAAACTGTTATACTGGATAGCTGGAGAGCTGAGCCATCCCCAGGTGGACTTGGAGGCATCCAACCCAAATATGAAAAGGAGAGTTAGCTTCCAAAATAAATTATTAGGAGTAGACATTTGTAGTAGACAAAGCCAAATATGTTTTCCCTCTTCAGGTTTTATATGAACAGATGATGGAAGTTACTTAGTTTATACTGAAAATGTTGGAATGTGATAGTTGAGCAGAGTTGTCACACCTGTGTTATGCTTTCCTGGTTGTCTAGACATTCCAGCCTCTGTTCATTCCTGCGGATCTGAATCCATCACCTGTGCTTAATACTTATGTCTGTTGAAAAAAAGTAAATACTCCTCCAAATAGTGTGTCGTGTGTGTGCTCTTCTAACTTCAAACAGGCCTTTAATTCTCTTGGGTTATGTGAATTATATTGGTGTCAAGATAGAAAGATTATTTTCAAGAAGCCAGGTGTTCATTCTCTGTGATTTTTTTTTTTTTTTAATATAGACCTACCCATACATCTCCTGCTATTTTCAGCTGTATCAAAGCGAGGCGTATGTATTTTTGACTATGGTATTGCAAGCTTTTCAAACATATCTATGAAGGATGCTGTCCAGTTTGTGGTAATGATTGGTTTTATGTCCTTAATTGTTGCAATATGGCTTGCAAATGCTAGCTCAATTTCCTTCTCTTAACAATGAATCTTATTCCGTCTTCAAAAAGCTAAATTTGTTCTTTGTACTTGAGACATTGATACCACAGTTCACTCTGCTTTTCCATACCTCAGTCATCTGTCATCTTGCTAAAGCCTCAAAACTCTCAAGAGGGTACAATGCACGTCAGATGTGAGAAGAGTACTTTCTCAGTAAGATTGACCTGATCAGGAAAATTCTCTTCTTCTTTTCTTCTCCTCCCTTTCACCCGAAATGACTCCTTCAGGAAACATCTAATGCTTCTGTAGCTCAGTGGATCAAAGTGCTTTATTGTTGGATCTTAATCACATATGAATGGCTCCAGAAGGGATCAGAGCTCTCTTTGTTCATTAGAGGCTTCTAGGCCAAAACCAGTGCCAGCAGCCGTAAAGGAAATATGTAAACCTCTATTTGGTAATTCAGTGAACTATGTCACTCTAGGCTTGACCTCCTCTTCTTTGCACAAACTTCCTTCTGCAGGAAGGTGGCCTAGATCATGGTCCTAAAATATATTAATGCTACCAATTGTTTGAAAAGATATATTTTTTTTTTCCTTCTGTTTGATGTCACTCTGCTAATTTTTCTCCTCATGGTTTCCTGCTTCTGAATATCCTCAGCCCTAAGTACAAACTAGGATTCAAAATGTTCCACAATATCAGATAGAGGTATGGTCTACATTATTGTGGTATCACAGTGTTTTGCAATTGGTAGTGTTGGGGTTTTATTTTTTTTAAAAAAGAATAAATTTAAAAATCCCACAAACCACTGTTAGCTGGGAGAGGTGGTGTTGTCCTCTGCTCCTCCTCTCTGATTTGGAATTATGCTTGTGGTGAGATTTGGAGCATGCAGCTAAGCCCAGTGCACTATGGAGACATCTGAACAGTAGCTGTTTCTAAGAGCATAAATATGTTTGAATGAGCGATGAGTGTTAAGTAGTATTATTCTCTCACAAAGAATACTTGTAAGAAGGAATCAAAGCTTTTTAAATTGTGCTTGTTATATGGTTATTTCCAAGATATAGCTAGTTTTACTCTCTTCCTTGTCCTCACTTTTTCATGCAATCAATCATTCACTTAGGTGTAGTGTTCAATTTGCACAGGTCTATGATTACAAAAGAACTCGAGTCTAACTTGCAGTGGTAAAAACGCACAAGTATGTGCCAATATCAAATTATGAGACCATAGATGGATTTTTCTTCCTGTATAATGGGTTTCTGTTGCCCTGGATGTCTTCATATCTCCACAGGTTGGGAATGGTAATACGGTGGGTGAACTATTCGTGAAAAAAAATTACTTGGGCAGGTGTTTTTACTTCTTTATAGCCCATCAGGATATTGGGAGTGCTTAATGAGATGAAACTATTGTATATGACATTAACAAGACATTGTATTTGTCCTCTTGCTTCGATTAGGCACTTTTGTGCAGCCGTTTTAGTCAGAATGTCATTTTACCTTTTTATATGATAAAAATTGAGATGTTCTTCTTTCGTATACACTCATGTAGTTGATAGTTGAAGTGAAATTCTATGTCATTCTTATACTATCGTATTAAGTGTAAATTACATAACTGGCAATAAACTTACTGTCATCTCCAAATGTTAGTAGTGAAAGGAAGGTAGAAAATAGAATTTCCATGTCATTTAGCATATTTGTGCACAAACATCAGTGGTGCTCTTCGTTGGGTTAGCTGTCTGTTACTTCCATGCTTTTAAACATCACTGCAGAAGGAATACCAAATAACTTAGCTATCACTTATCTATACTGTGGATAATGAAAAGCAAATAATTGAACAGTTCATATTTACACTTCAGAAAATTCATTGTGCAAAATAAATGACTGTGTTCGCAGAAACAAGTCTTGGTTTAAATATGACTTGTGAGTGTACAGCCTGTATTAGTAGAAAATATAAGTTTAACTTCAAATATAATTTCACTGGCTTTTTATCTTCATACACTGTCTCCATAAATACTGACAAGACTAAAAGGGAAGGAACTTAGTGTTTTAACTAATACTTATTTAATATTCACTTATATTAACCTTTATTAAAAAATGTTATGTACAAATTGTACTATAAGTGTTATAGTGTTGCATGTTTGTATAAAATAAGCAGAATTACTCTTACCAAGAATAGATGAAGATCCAATCAGACCACCAGCCACTGGACTTTTTAATAGGATACGGTTTTACTTGTTTGTACTACATATGTCTTTAATCTAAACCCAGTTGATTGCGTTTATACTTTATTTTTACTGATAGATTCTGTTAATACATTAATTAACTCCTACCAAGGAAACAAATGAACGATTTTTTGTATCCCAAGAGAAGCATCACTGTTTCCCCTTATTTTTTTCTGAGCATTGTCCACTTTTCACAGAATCACAGAATAAGTTAGATTGGAGAAGACCTTAGGATCATCAAGTCCAACCATTTTCTGTATACAGCGCTTCAAATACTATCAAGTCCATTTACAGACTTATTCTTTTTAGGTGGCAAACATCAGCTGATAAGCTGCGAGCTGGGCTGGATTTTTTTTCTGTTAATATGATTTTATTTCTGCTGTGATGGCTTACACATCTTTAAAAGCAGGATGTTTTGTTGCTTGTAAGTAATCTAAAGTCGTTTTATGTGGTTGATCTCTTCACACTTCTTTCTATTTCCCTTCTCCAATTCCTATTGCACTGCATGTGGTCTGACTGTCATGATGATGACACTGTCCTTTCTATTAATCTGTCCACAACTGGGCTTATAAAATAGTGTGGCTGGTGGCACTCTTCACTGGATGTTAAGTAAACTGCTATACAATGTGCAAATATGTCTTTATTCAGAGAATTTGACAGTTTTGCAGTAGGCAGCATAGTATATTTTCTGGCTTTTCTGGAACAATAGTATAAAACACTTCATTTCTTGTATTTTTTTTTTTAAAAACTATCATTAGTACTTCATCTTGTAATGAGGTAGTTTCTTTTTGAGGACAATTGGAAACGTTCTATTGGTAAGATTTCAAATTTTAGCTTTTACCAAGCACACTTCTTTATTGTTTAAATCATTAAAGTATCTGTGAATACACTGATTGGTTATAAACCAGTAGAACCATTTTCCACTTGTGGAAGCAACCGTAAAACATTACTTTGCAAGTTCTAGTCTGTTCAGTACCCTAGTATTGACTATCTGTTGGTATTTATAGGACCATCCTAAATATTCAAATGTGTTTCAATCTAATGTTATTGAAGAGCTTAATACTAACTTTGCTCTTTTTTTATGTCCATTCAACTCTGTGACTCCGTGCAATGGTTTCTTCTTTATCTTTGAAATCTAGACCACTGTAAAGTTGAAAACTGAGTCCCTGATCTGCAGATTGAGGAATATTCAGTAGCCTGTTGCTAGTTATCCCCTTTTGATGCCACCTGCTGCCTAAGAGGTATAACGAAATAATACTACTAAATCTAACTGGAAGTGTCAGGTGAAAAACCACAATATAGTGCTACTTTCAGAGTATAGAAAAAACAGCAGCTCAGATTTATTTTTGGTAACTGTGGCTGAGAGATGTTCTACTTGTTGTTTTAATGTCTTTTTACTGCTTTGCGGACACACAGGCTATGGGGGAATAACACTAGATCCTCTACCATACGTCTTCGCGTAGAAATGGCAGAATAGTTTATCATATTAAGCCTTTCAATTGCTGCCCTACAAATGACTATTTGTTCTTCATGCGTTTCTCATTCAAATAACCCTTGACTTCATAAAATATAAAACTCATGCTTTGTAGTGCCAGATTTTTTCCCGTTTTCAGTTTATACAGTTAACTTGTATCAAGTTTAAAAATAATGCTTTAGAAGAATCAATTTCATGGTGAATGCATCTAGTCAAACAAGTCATTTAAATAGCATCTTACTCGTGTGTAGCAGACCATTTTACAAGTAACTGAGAGTTTTACAAGCCTGTGTTTCAGATGGGGTAATTGGTTGTTTCTTATATGTGAATTTGGGACTTAAACTCATTAACTCCAATATACAGAACCTTTCCTGGCCCAGTATGGAATACTTAGTTAAGGTCATTTTAGCTGTAGTCATGTTTAGTAGTTCCATATCAAGAAGTGGTAAAATGGTACAAATTTCAAGTATGTTCTCAAAAGGGTAGTGATGTAACACTATATCTTTTAGCTTGTCAGCAAATATCATATTGTCAAGAAATCTCAATTAGTAATTGCAAATGTGGAGAATTAAGACTTGTCTTAAGTACCAGAAGTCCAAAACGTAGAGGCAATGGTACCTTCATTAGACCGCAATTTTGAATAGGTAAGTTACTCTGTAAGTAGAGAGTGCTTATAAAAATCTGTTGCATTAAGGTATTTTAGTCAACTGATACTAATCCTCTGATCTTCTTAAAGAAATTAATTTCAGTTATATATTTCCTACTTACAATTTACTTTCCAGTGAGAAGCTTACTCCAAGTGTAACGCTAAGGACTGTTGGTAAAAGTATGAGTCAGATTCGGAGACAGAGAAGGAGTGACTCGTCATCTTGCAGAAGCCAGGTTTCCCTTTCTGTTGGAAGCACTTAAAAATATCTGATTTTTTTTTCATTGGAACAATTGTGAGAACCAGGACATCACCAGGATATAATCTTCCTGCCTTCAGGTGCTTGTCTTCAGAAATAACCTGGCTTTTCAATGACACTGTAAAGAAGTCCAGTCGTAGGTGTACGAAGGCTGGTCTTAATTCACTTAATGAAAGTAACTATAGCTTTATTACAGATCCTTTTCTAAGCAACTTCAATATTGTTATCAGTAGCCCTCTCTAATGGACTCTAAAGGAGTCCATAAATTTTATAGATGCTGTCTCTCTGTCCTAGAATTCAGGCATTCTTTGGAGATGAGTGTGGGGTTTTGGGATGTGGGTTTTTTTATGTAAATGTTGATATCCTACCTGAGATATCAGTGGATCTTCTTTTATTTATATGCAACTCCTGATCTACTGCCTATTATTTCATCTTTTGCTTTGAACTGTGGGTCAGAATGATGTAGGGCAAATGGTGTCTTGATGCAGTAAGTGGAGAATACTGGTTTAAAGCGGTGGCTTGCTGTTTGGAAGTATTGGCGCTTCCAGAGGCCTGTACCTAGAAAACCCAAAGCACAGATTTGCCTCCTGTTACGATAAGGCAAGGAGGAAGTACTCAGAAAGAGCTCCTGTAGAAGTCCCTGGTTTTCAAACTAGATATGGTTAATTGTGGTTCATTCTGAGCTTCTGTTGTCTCAGTGTGGACACCACATGACTAATAATACCCCCAACAACAAAGGTGCTGAGAGAAGCTGAAACTATCCTACATTTATACCCTCTGCTCTGAATCTGGTACAGAGCAAGTGAAATAGGCGTGCCATTGTGCCACCTTCTGTACATGAGGTTATACATCTCATAGAACCACAGCTACTGCTGAGTAAATGGCTTTTCTTTGTGTTCATGCTGACTTATGGCTTGGAATGGTTTCAGCAGTTTAAATGTGGAGAATTAACCACAAAGCCCTTAGAATTCCTGTTTTTTGTTGTTGATACAAGAATACATGTCCATACAGTATTTTGGTGCTTTGCAGACATGGGCACAGTGTACAGATGTTATTTTTTAAAATGCTAGATTATATATATATTCAGGCAAATGCAAATGAATCATCACATATGCACCTTTCCAGAAAATACAGTTTAACTGTTATCTGAACAGAAAACATGCCATTTGCAGTCATTATAAGGATTCATCTTTGGACTTCTCATAATTCTAAAGTTTGTTTTAACATTTGATATCACAGGTAAACTTTTTTATTGTGTCAAAAGGGAGCAGTGAAAACTAAGCACTTGTGTACCTGAGTCTCATGTTTTGCTACTACTTGAAACCACAATCTGTGGCTAAAGCTAGCATACCTTGCTACTGAAATCAGTGTACTCTTTTGTTAGCATTATATTCTGAAGTAAACCATGACTATCAGTGGAAGGAGGAGGAGCAGGCAGTGCTCTCTTCTCACTAGTGACCAATGATAGGACCCGAGGGAATGGCATGACTGAATAAAGCTAGAGATGAGTGTTGATATAGTGAAACCTTCTAATAGATTCCATGTAACATTATCTTTAAATATGCTTCTTTTTTTAACAGATTAGGGAAATGATAGTAATTTAAACAATTTATCCTAAGTTTGAATTGATCTTCAATTCAGTCAGTTATTTCTGGTATATCTTAAGAATTTATTTGGGTAAGAGTCAAAGCAATTGCAGCAGTAAGTTAAAGGGTTAGTTGTAGTCTTATTGTAGCCAATCTGATGTCTAATTTCCACTTTTGATTAATTCTTTGGAATAAATTAAACAAGTAAAGATGTAGATATTAAGTACTTTACTGGGCTTTCACTGCACACATTTTTGTACAGTGTCACCTTCTCTGTTCATGTTGCTTAACTCTTCACTCAAGAAGGGATGCTATTTTCTCACTCTGGGGTTGGATATTGTGAGTTCTTGTCTTGTTTGTCTGGTCCAGCACTGGTTGTATGGATTGTCATCTGAAAGTCTGGTGTTCTCTACATGCATGTACTGCTGCTCTTCTCATGTTATCTCTGTGTTTTCCAGTTGAAGGAAAAGCATATGCTTATATAAATAGAATGTGCTAAGTGAATGAGACATGGAATCCAAAGTACAGGTGCATGTTTTTAGGAGCTACCTGATTCTTACTATTTCTTTTGAACAAATTAACGGAACATAACCAAAGAAATCTAATGCACCATCGTACATGAGCTTACAAATGCTAGTATCTCCTCAAAGTCTATCTTTGCTTCCATCCATATATATGCAAATCTCAGTAGTACTTTTGCACCATCAGCAGTTTTATGACCTCACTCTCAGACCCATTATGACATAACTATATGTATCTATACAAAAATACTTATCCATTTTAAAATTCTTCGTGTTCTCTGTCTTGATAGATGATGCAATGTTTTATATTGTACAGTAAACACCCTTCTGCATTCATCTTCCAGCTTTCTAGCTCATTCCCCTTTTTCTTGTCTCACACTTGCATTTGCCAGTACTGCATGATCTCTGTTTGGAACAGCGTGTCTATACTGACTTGCCAGGCATCCTGTTTCTTCATGCAAAAGAGTTAGGGATCTTCTTTAAAACACATTTCTTTCAGCAGTCCCTTGCAATCTGAACAGTGTGGTGTGTTGTGGCCACTGGAGATAACAAGGATGGAAAAGCGCATCTGTTTCACACAGCGCTCTGGAAATTGTTTTGTGGAATATGTGTATAAGTGACTGTATTCCTCCTTGGAAAGACTTATGAGCCAAAAATATCAACTAGATCTATTACAGACCTAAATACAAAGCTCAGTTGAAGGTGTTTCATGTAATCTTTTGTGGAAAGCAAAATAATAACAATAAAAGATTGTGAAGTTGTAAAAACTAGAAATACTAAGTTGTAAAGCATTCACCACTACCTGTGAGGAGTAGTACAAAAAAGACTTCTGATGGTTTTGAAATCTTGTCTCGAGAAATTGCTTACCCTGCCATCACACAGAAATGCTGAAGAAGACAGTCTTGTGTTTTCTTTTGGTTTTACTTCAGCAGGCCATATTTCAAATTCAATAAAGAAAGCAGCTCAGTTACATAATTCTTATTATCATAGTATATACTTAAGTGGTTTGTTGGAAATTCCTAATATTGCACATGCAGACTTTGGATTCAGTGGCACATAAGAGTCATAAGAGTGAAATATTTACCTTCAAACAGCCAGGATTTAAGAGTATTTCTATGTCTGATGATGTTGTTTAACCTCAGCTGGCGTTCCTGGGAATAGCGCTGTACATAGGTTCCCCTCCCTGTAGCGTCAGAGGTATTCCATTTGGACTCAATAAATAAGAACTACAGGTGCTTTAGGAGGAGTGCGCATGAGACATAGGTGCATTACAAGGATCCCTCTAGACATGGATGAGATCACTGTTATGAAGAAGCATATGAGCAGGAATGTGTGAAGTATCTTTTCAAAAGGAAATGAAGTGTCTTTGTAGAAAGAATAAACATGAAACTTCTGCTGGCAGTCTTGCACATTAGAGCAGCTTTTCTAGTCGACAAGAAGTCCTTTATAGCCAAGTGGGGTGTCAGATAAAGAGATTCTAGCAAATTTTTATGGGAAAATATGAAAGTATTGACTCCTGTGCAACAGTGGATTGAGATGAAGTGGCTACTGATCCATTCCACCCACTCTTATAAATCACTATACTAAGAACAGGACCAGCAGAAAAGCACATGTAGCAGCTCAAGAGGCTGTGCAGTTTGCAGTCCAACACACCAGCTTAAACTAGAGTGGATTTCAGTTTACTTTTTAGCATAAGTGGTGATTTAAGCAATAGGTTCCACTCTATGGTTAGCAGGTCAACGTTTGTGGTTTCTATTGAATTTGCCAGAATTTCCATTCCTTTGTTTTCTGTTTTTCTTTTTTTAGACAGGACTTATTTTGCCTTTAATACCATCTTTTCCCTTACTGCAACTGTTGAAAGCTTTTTTTGTTTCTTTTAAAGTCTTCTGTAGCAGTATAAATATACTACAAGCCTCTAATTATGGTATTTTTTTATGCCACCTGCAAGCATTTTACCATTTTAGCTACACAGTTAATTTTCTTTAAGTTACTCATTTTATGTAGTTTCCCTTTTTAAAACTTAATGCTATGTGATGTACTTTTGGCTTTTTCTCTTCTCCAAAGATACTGAATTTACTCATGCTTTGGTCACTGTTATGGACAGCTCATCTGTTGTTCGTGGAGATGGCAATCAAAATTTCCGTTCTGTCCTTCATCTTCTAAAATTTTCTGCAAAAGTCAGGTTTTTATGATCTCTGGAAAGGTAATTTCAGCTTCACAGCTCAATGCAGCTTTCGCAATATCAATATAGGGAGTTTCCCATTATTACCACATTTCTTGTCCATACAGATTTGGGGTTGATGAACCATTTCTTGTGGTTAATCCATGGATTCAGCAAATTAGCTAACTTGAGTTTAATTCATACCTCCACTACTCACTCTATTTCAATAGTATTTGCTTAATCCTGTAAAAATCTTTGAAAAAATCAGGCTAGTGGGGACACTGACATGACTGTGGAGTCTTTGGTTAAATATATATGTGTTGTTCCTTTTTTTTTTTCCCCCTAGTAAAATTGTTCAGTAAAATAGCAATGGGTGAAAAAAATATATCATCCATTAAAGTCTCCAAATACCACCTGGTAGTGCAAATTTTATGTTTGTTTACAACAAATTAATCAGGGTTGGTTGGAAGCCTTTTTGTGTTGGTAAAATTTGGTATTGGAATTCTGAATTTGAACAAAAAATAATACTTTCAATCAGCTTGGTTTTGTGTTGAGTAATAGACAGAAATAACTCTATATTCATGTAGTACAGTATCTAAGTTTTTCTCTACATCTTATGTTCATGTGTGTTGTGAACAAGCTAGATGACGTTCAGTAATAGTACACATAAAAGCTTTCAGCAGGGCCTGGTTACTCAGCTTACGTATATCAATTTAGTAACATCAGTTCCATGCTGCTATGCTAATTTATACCAGCTGAGGTTCTGGGCACCAATCCTTTTATTGTTTCTTGACTTTTCTAGCACATAGGTTAAGCAACATTTGATAACCATATGCTTAGTTTATTGTGCCAGTAGAACAGCATTTAGACAGTGGAGTGTGAGAAGAGTGGGAGTAGATGCGAACATGTATTGTTAGATTTTATTGACTTAACAGTGTAGCATAAATACAATGTTAGCTTCTCTATAAAACAAGGCTCCCATGTGGAGTCGAGACATACAGTGAGATCCTGTAAAATAGTGGCAAGGAAGTCTTGAAATTACGTTGATTAAATTGAGTGTGTTTTCTTTTAAGGTTATATCTTAAAAATTCAGCAATACAAAAGTAAATACTTAAAAACGCAAAGCCAGTATGTAAATGCACATTTAACATGTCAGACATCTGAAGCGTGCTTGAGTCTTTATATTCTGCTTCAGCATCCATGAACAGGCAGAGGGTTTTTCACTATTTATGCAAGAGGAGAAGACAAAAGAACTCCTCTTAGGAATTTGCCCCTTTTGTGCTATTGCGATTGAAGGGAGTAAAATAGTTGCTGCTGATTATCTGATTATGCAAGAACTATCTAGGTGAGAGAGTATTCAGATGATTTCAGCTTCCTTTAGATATTTTGGAAGTTAGTCTGTGTCCTGGTAGAAAATGTGGTAGGAACCAAGTATGAATGATGGTCATGAGAGCAGAAAGCAAATAGAGAAATGAAAGCAGATAGAGACCTGAGAGATTCCAGTGGAAAACTCTACTGTATAAACAGTGTTGGGCATCTGATTGCATTGGTTTATTTTCATGTAGTTATAGCATTTCGTGCATGTAAAAAAGGTTTACTTTTTAAGTCTTGTTTTTAGAACTGAATGAAATCTTCTGAGTAAAAGGAGGGAGAAGTTATAATAAAATGGAAAATATTTGTGTCTGCAAAATTCTCTCTGGCAGTTTCAAAATTGTAGAGCGTGCTTGCAGTGCTCTGGACCTTAGCAAACTCCATTGTGGTGAGAAGTTTAAATGAGGAAATATAGTAACATACCTCAGAGTGTCCCTTGGGTTGTGGAGAATAACTTCTGTGCTTCTTCTGGTTTAGTTATTTATTATTCGTTAGTCAATTAGTGCTACTTCTTTCTATTTGGATTAAAGAAAAGTCATCTACCAGATTTTTTTTTCTGTGTAGGTATGAACAAAATGGCTGTTACTTACGTGGATATAAGCAGTTGTGCTTTCATGCTGTTATCAAAACTTCCCATTTCAAAAGCCACTTAATTTCAAGATTCATCTAGGGCCCATTAATGTAGGTAATCAAAATTCCTCCTTAGGTGCGGACATTGCTGATTTTGTTACATTTTGATTATACACCTAGAAATAGAAAAAGATGCTTTCACATCAACATTAGGCAACCTAATTTTGTCTGCACAATTTGTTTCACTAAATCAATTGATGCTGTTTTAGTGCTGAAATAGAAAATTCTATCTTGGTGTCTGCAGTCAGACTGCATTATAGCTTCAAGTCATAGTGTTTTTCTTGGCTAGAGGCTACCTTAGTAAGCAATGTCATATTTGCCCACAAACACAGGATTCAGTGCTAGTCAGGTAAATGCCATCGTTTCCTTATGTATGTGTTTTTAGATATTTAATGCTTTTAAACCCAAGTACATCCTTACAGTGTAATGACCTTTTTCTAATAATTTCTTCATATGGTTTGGCCTTAAGAGACTTTAGGAGGCTATGTAAGACTTCAGGGAGCTCAAGGGACTGATGGCAATAGTCTTCCAGTAGAGGGGGTGTGGTGGACATCTGGGTTGTGGGTCTGAAACATCTCAAATTACTCAGCCATATTTGTCAGCTTAACACCAGCAGGCTGCTCTATCAACTAGCTGCACTAACGTCTTGCTTTGTTATGCTTCTGTGCAGCTCTTACTTCCTCCCCTTATTTAGCAATCAAGGAGGCTGTTGCTGAAACAGTTAGAAGACCTGTCTTACCCTGCTTCTCCAGTACTACAGTTGAAAATCTTTTTTTTTCTCAGATTATCTTTGGGTCTGTATTTCTGCCTTAACAGTTGATGTAATTTGCATCAATGATGATTGGTATTTCCAAGAGGCTACATCTTCCTCAGCTATTTTGTCAAGGCTTATAATCACCTTGAAACTTGCAATTCTATATTATGTTATGTTCTTGTGCCTCCGTGCTGCATGGTTGCTGCAGAAGTAAAAATATAATTAGTTTAATTAAAAGGTTTCCTTCTCTATACCCATTATTACATATTGTTAGTGAGCAACAGAAGTCTGCTGGAACGTGCTGGATTTTGAACTAAGATGACTGTAGAAGTTGATCATGTCCCATGTATAATACTTATTACTATTCTAATCACTTTAGTCTGCTGGTCTCCTATGTTTAATTTTAGAAAAAACTAACTGGTTTTGGAAGAATTTTTATTTTTCTACTGTGTTCAAGGTTGTTAAGAAACCGTCTGCTATAGGTCACCTTTGACTAGAGCGTTTCAGATTTGTACATTTTTGGCCGTTCTTTTATGTAGTTTGGTGACAAATTCTGCATCTTAAATGTTTACCAATAAGAGTATGGTGAAACATACAGCCATAACAGTAAAATACAAATGCAAACTAAGACTCTTAATTACTTTTCTTGTTTTGACTGGTTTTGAACATTTGTTTTGTGTGCTTTGCTCTTTGCCTTAGGTCCGAATTGTTCTTCCCCAGACCTCCCATGCTGTTAGATGTATGGGTAGAGTGGTAGCTTCCAAGCAGGTCACTCACCCTTAAAGAAAACACTTTCAGGTCATGTCATATAACCTGTAGTATAAGAACAGCTGGGGGTGAGATTCTAAAACTGAGTGTCCTGATCTTCTTATATGGGTTTTTTTGATGTTTAATTTTGGTTTGGGTTTTTTTTGGATGAGAGACGAAGGATTGTCATTATAATATTAATTCATTGGTCACTTTTTTTCTTTTAATAGATAAAAAAATATTTTGAACTTGAGCCACTGGCACGTGGAAAGCGCTGGATTCTTAAACCCTGCTCCTTGGATGATATGGAAGCAGTAAAAGACAGCTTCTCCCTTCTAATAAACTTGCTAGAAGAGAGAGACTTCGAACCTTCAAGAATGTGAAATGCAAGAGAGTGATTCTCCAGGCATCACTGTACCTGCACATTCTGCTAACAACTTAATCCTGGTGTGGTATCGAGATTGTGCTGTGATATGTTGTTCATACACAGTTAGTGCAGAATGTCCTGTTGTTAAAATAAATATTCTGTGAATCAGGTACACAACTATTTCCAGTAAAGTTGTCTACACTACTGAAATAGGGAGTTCCTCTTTGTTTACCACTATTTCTGCATACTGCACGTTGCTTTCTTGCCTTGTGATCATCCTTCATAGGAAATTTTACGCGCACAAAAATAACATAGTCTGTAAAGGAGGAAGTCTATCTGCTATCTTGGGTTCTGAAAAATAACTAATGTCTTAAGGGTTTGTGAGACTGATTTGTATGAGCTTGTTTACTGGCCCTGTACTATGGGAAGCACAGCCACTGAGAACCTTAGTAGGATACCTTAAAGGCAAGCAGTTTTATCTTCATGTGCAGGTTAGCGCTGAAGTTCTGTAAAGTCAAAACACGGTTGACAAGTTGGTTGATTCCTCTTCTAAAGTCCCAGCATAAACTTTTTAAAGGCAGAACTGTTATTTTGCTGAAGTTTCCTGAAAAGTAAACTAGCTAAAGGATGTGTGCAGATAACTGTATTTGGGAAAAATAGGTGACATAAACATGTGATATAAGTAACAATATTTTTAGAAAACATGAAAAATTTGTTTAAAGTAATAGTCTTCACTAAAAGTAGTTTTCCATAAGGGAAGCAAGCAAATGTCTGTTAATTCGGCTGTGGAGGCTTTATAACCAGTTAGAGGTGTGACTGATTTTAAATAAGGATTGCTTCCTTTGTCACTCACTCACAGAGTATTACTGTTACCATAACGTTGCCAAGGCATTGATACCATAATTAAGGGCCTTCCACTGTTTGTACTATAAGCTTCTCTTTTCAGGGGATTATAACTTCTTCTTTCAAACTTCCTCTGGGCTAAATGTTACTTAGAAGACAAAAAAAGTATTCATTGGAAACAACATTTGTAATACATTTGGAAAAATCCCATTTGGTTCCAGTAACACACATATTTTGCCTTTTCCTGTGTAGATTTGCAAGTTTTTTGGCCGCCTTCTGTTTATTCTTTTAAAACCTTATAAACTGATTTTGGCCATTGAAGAAACATGCCAGGTCACTGGTTCATCATTATGTCAGTCACAGCAGGGAATGTGCGAATCAGTCACTATGCTGGTGCACACCTTGAATGTTGTGCCTTGCGCATCCAGCTGCCCTCGTGCATGGGCGCCTGCAAACACAAACTATAGTGATGTGTCAGTGTTTCCTCTTTGATTGTGCTTGTGTTTTGTAATTCATAACTCTCTTTTTTCAGGTCTTTAAGCAACATATCTTTCCACCCTGAGCATTTATTTTTTAAGCTTGAAGTTTGTTATAGTTTCGCACTAGTTTATTTGGGAATCAGAAAATAGCAATATCAGCTTTTAAACATTTAGGAATAAAAACATTTTTCTGTTACTTGCTATTATATTCTGTTAAACAAAGTGTTCCTAATAGGTTTTTTGTTTACTTTTCAATTTCCGTGGATTTCTTACATTACTTCCTCAGAATTATTTCTGCCCAAATGCATGTCCTGATGATCACTGTTTTAACTTGCTTCCTATTATCAGAAAGAAGCTGGGAAAATTGGTCAGCTCCAAGTTTAATTTTGTCATAGAATAGGTGGAAAGTCTGAAAGGCATCTTTTCTTGCTTTGTTTTCCTTCTCTTTCCTGCAAGGTCAATTTCCTTACTCCTAATAGTCTTGGAAATACCCAAGAACTGGAATTGTTCATTTTAAAACAGAGGAGAGCCCGGTGTTGGTTCAGTTCTCTACACAGCTTAGACAGGACCCAACTGCCCATGAGTTTCTCTTGAATGGGTTAAAGAGGCTCCTTTTTCTGAATTTAAAGAGGAACTGGGTCTAATTTACAGATCCAGACTCTCTTAGCTGACATGAGCTTACAGGCTACAGAGTGCCCAGATTTCCACAAAGTCCTGAGATTTCTGTCCTATTTAGGTACAATGGCAAAAAAGATGCAGTGGGGAGGAGTGAGAGAGTTATTTCCCAGAGAAGGAAGGCACTTTAGGGAGGCAAAAAAGGGGATTCAGAGCTTTTATTGCTTTTTTATTGCGCATTGGTTAGGAGATGAGAGATGTGTTTTTTTTTTTACTGCTTTTCCCCTTCTTTTCCATATTAAAGTTGTGGACCAAATTGTACAGCAAATAAAAATAAGCCCAGCTGTATAGCGTTCTTAAAACCTGACATCTTTGCACCATCAGGGAGTCTGGTCCAAAAACTTTAGAGTTTCCAAGCTATGTTTTGGTTATGATTTCCGAACTATGCACTGTTGGAAGGTGCTACATGCCTAACATGCAAAAGGCCCAAGTAGTAAATGAGAATGTGGCTTTGGCATATGCCAGTGGCCACTCGGACCAGAGTCTTTTGATGCTTAATGCTTTGTCTTTAGGAAAATGCCAGCTCTACAGGAGCAGTGATTTTTTTTTTTTCCAGAATGATTTTGAATATGCTTTTTCTTACTAATATAGTGATCATTCCTCACCACAGGTTGAAACAATACCTCATAACTGCTTAAGGCTAAGAACAACGCTTAACTTTACTTTGAATGTAGTTCCTCTGTGGTTTTGTTTTGTGGATGGACGTAATGGCTGTGTATCTTTTTAATGTCTATAAACAACTTCACCTTTTTATGGAGGAATTAAAAATGTTCGTAGCAGCTCACGTCACACTTCCTTGTCTCAAGTGTTGTTGAATGCTCTGTCTATGGTAGAGTATGTAAGCAGTTTTTATTCAGATGACCAGTCTCAATTGTTTTTTTTCTTTCTTTTTTAAAAATCTTTTCACGTGTTCATTGTTTAGGTGAAATAAACTTGAGCACTAGGCTCTACTTTCCATGCAAGTTCATTAAGGAGTGAACGTCGTCTTTTTAAAAAAGATATTGTGCTTTAATGTTCTTCAGCCATCTGGTAAATTACTTTGTGTGCATATGTGTGTGTATGTGTATGTGCCCACATTGGGCTTCTTCTCAGACCTGTGGCTGTCTGCAGTGTCTCAGCCGTCAGAATGAAAACATTATCAATCAGTATCCAACAACAGCTGGTTTTGACAAGCTTCTGTCTGCTGTCTAATGCTTTACAATTTGTCTATAAGACCTCTTTGTCTGCCTGCTCTGAGCTGGTAATCTTACTGCTTCCATGTTGTGTCCTGTACTTGTACTTCTATCATTTGTATGGGGAAAAAAGTTAAATCTTAAGTGGGATTTGATATTCTTTCTTGCTGTATAATGCTCCATGTGTATCTTAGCTTGCCTCTTCAAATGCACCATATAAAAATCTGTGATGTATTATTTCATTTAACTTCTTGCATTTCATTATATTTATAGAAGTTGCAGATTTTTGTACTGTATTAGTTAATACAGTTGCCTTTTTGTAATGGCAATTAATTTATATTACGGAAGTTTGTATCTTTAACGTAGTTGGAAGTATTAGTTAACTGCCATAATATCTTGACTTTATACTAAAAATATATTGTCCGTACACAGAAGTTGACCCAGTCAAGTGGACATGAGGAACTTGTACTGTTCGTGATTTATACATGATTTCCACTATCAAAAAAAAAAAAAAGAAAAAAAGAAAATAAACACTGTGTAGAGTTGAGTTTCTAAGTTTGGATTTCTTGAGTAGTAGCCAGTTTGGGTGTATGGTGTATTACCTTGATTTGGAATCTACAAGATAAATTATTTACTCCTAGTTGAAAACAAGTAATACTGTATAATTGTTGCTGAATTATACATAGTTACACATTTACACATACAAATGTATAAAATAGAAACTTCCAAAAATTGGCTGATTTATTTCCACAGCAAGATGTTGTTACTCTGGAAATGTATCTGAAAGATATTGCATGTTTATTGGTGAAACAGAGATTGGAATAACCTTTACACAGTTATTTTGTAATGTTAAACTGAGGGACATATTTATATCACTAGAAAAGTACCAGAAAAAAAAGCTGCAGAAGTTAAGCACGGGAAAATACTATGGGAAAAATAGAAGCTTGCCGACACATCTCAGTGTTACCCTATCAAACACTTGGAACAGAAGAGACTCTCACAACCCAAGTTGTAACTGTTGATGAAAGTACAGCACTGCTGAGCCAGATAGGAGTTGCTGATTCAGCTCCTGAGGTATGTCTTTCATTTTTTTTTTCTTTAAATCTGCCTCTTACCAAGACTAGCATGGTAATGAAAGGTTATTGTAAAATCAGAATATTTTTTTTAATTCTTCCGTTTCATATGAATAGGAACAGAAAATCTACTAATCATGCCTCATTTGACAGTGCTTGAAAGAATTTTCATTAGCTCATTAGCCCTTTGACCTAATAGTTCAAACAAATAAAAACATCTGTTTGTGTCAGCTGTAGGTTTAGTCATCCGGGGCCTAGGTTAACATGAGGATGAGAGAGAGTCCCAAATCCTATGTGAAAACAGAAAACATACTTTTTTTTTTTTCAGTATCTGAGTTGAAAAGAAACCGTGAAATCACGTAGGGCTGCTGAGTTCTGTTAGGTGAAGAGACTGAAAAAGATCACTACCTTTCTCAATTGTCAGCTCTCGTGGGTGAACTGGCTAACTTCATTGTGTGGGTTGGACTCAAGATCAGGTCTAATACAACTGGCTCTGAGACATTTATGCTTCATGCTAGCTGCTTATAATGTATTTTTGCTTTTATTATGGCTATATTTAGAGAAGCGAAAGTCTACTGTTTATATTGCTTGTTCATTCACCAGATTTCGTAGGAAAATGTCACGTGTGGTATTCTGTTGGGTTTTGATGGAATATATTCAGGACAGCCTTGTTTATGGAGTGTATGTTTATGCATCAAGCATGTTGAATGCTTCCATTTTTGATGTCTTAAATATGCCTTCAGTTTTTAATCACTGAAACTAGAAAAGTCAGATTTTTTCAGTTGTGAATATTGGTGCTAACAGTAGTCTCTGCAGCAACATTTACCTGTAGCAATAAGGTGGGGAGAACAATAAAGAGATATTTTAATGATCTGGTTGTCAGGTTTACAGTAAATTCAGCAAAAATGTTTAGCAGAAGGTCCTGTGCTGGTTTGGAATGGTATGGAAAGTTTGGAGTTGAGCATGAAAAGAAAGAATGATGTGATCCATGCCCAGCCATACTGCTATTATGGGAATAGAGGGACTCTGCCTCAAAATAGCCTGTTTTGGGTGAAGACATATTTGTAATGAAAAGCTGTTGTATAGTTAATTTCTAGGCACAAAAACATTTCCTCATACACGAAAAATTATATGTGTATTTGAGAACCTGCCCAGGTAAGAGGCATGACTTGTACCTATTATGCTTGTTTGCAATATAAGGAAAGCCATTCACAATGAATGTTCTCAATTTTCACTATTAGATGGGGAGCTAAAACTGGCAAAAAATAAAACAAGCAATCACAGCACTTTTATTTGACTTGTCACACCTTGAAATAGCGAAATGCTGTTGTTCATTTTTATTACTATTCCATGTAACTATAATTTATTGCATTTCAATGTGCACGGGAAAGTATTTGCATGTATTAAGTAAAACAAGACAAAAATAAATCCATTTGTGGTTTGGCAACTTCCACATGTGAAGAACCACCCTCTTTCTAAGGAGGTATTTACAGCTGAAGTACAGAAGCCTCATATTATAGCTTTGTTATAAACTACTGCTAACTGAAATGCTAAGCCATGGAAATCCTGAACAAAAGATGTGGTACTGTTTAAATGCATAGTCCCAAAGATAGCGTGGAGGAGAGAGCAAAATCATGACTTGCATATGTAAGTTGCAAAAACAAACTGAATTTAATGACCAATCAGACACCAAAATATTTGGTATTTTAACAATGCGATAGTCTTGGGTTTAGAAGGTTGATAGATCTTTCAGGATCGAAAGCCATTTTGTTAAAAGTTTAATTTTATGGTAGATTACATTTTGGACCTTTCAGTTTTGACACAGACCCTTTAAAGCAACAATTCCTGCTGTGTGTTAAGACTGGCACTGTAAAAATTTCTTCTATAGAAATGAATCCATTCTGCTTTCTGTTAGCACGTGCTAAAATAGCATTTTCTGTCCTGTGTAACCTTGTCTCATTTATTTGGAAGCACACACCCGTTTTCCACTAATACACATCTTGCTGTTTTCTGAAAAAGACGCTTCATAAACATCTCATGGTAGGTTTTGCGTGCTGCCATGTCCAATAGCATATCTTCAGAGAAGCTTATACACCCAAATGACCCTTTAAAGACCCCCCCTTTATGCCAGTATCAAAATTGTGTATTTTTAATGCTTATAGCAACGTGTCTATTTGCAAAACAAGATCAGAATTATTTTATTATAGCATTCCCATGTGTAGTGTCTTTGTAAGAACTAGAGATTCAGGATTTGAGTGGAATAATACTATTTAAAATTAATACCGATTAAACTGCAGTATCTGGGAAATCGCTCTTTTATATAACAGTGGAATGAACAATTCAATCTCTTCACTGCCTCGGTATTTGTCTTGCTACAGAGAAGAAATGAGCACTTATTGTCAATAATGTAAATTATAAAAGCCATAGTCCATCTTTACTAAATTGCTTTTTGCCAATGAGATAGTTGTAATCCTCTCTGGTTCACACATGTGTCACTTAAAGATGAAAGCCTTCCTTCATGTATCTGAAAAAAATGCTAATTACCTTTTCTAAAAATATTTTTGTACATAATTTGCAAGAGTGTGACTGATGCAGAAAAGTTCACTGTTTACCTTTAAAATATAGAGCATGACCTTTTGGTTACAGTAAATACAGTACTGCATGTCTGGTAAAGTCATCACATATACTAAAGGTATTGAGACCGTTTACCTCCTGTTCCTCCCTATTAGCTTCCACAATTAACATGATCCACAGCTGAAAAAATAATTCTAGTTGTCAGTGATGAATGAAGTGAAATCGTCAATCACCGAAGTCGACAGTATTTTCTTAAAAAGATGTTGCAAACAAATGTTTACCCAAAGATATTGCTGAGATTTCGTTTGTCAGGGTTCTCTCATTTCATTTGAATGGCAAGCTGACTTCAGAGCTCACTTTCAGATTAAAGAGAGCTTTTGCCTTTTTTTATTTTTCTTTCTGTAGGATGAAGAGTACCAAATACTCAAGCACTGAAGTCTCTAGCAGAACCAGGAATCTTCTAAGATCTGAGATGGAACTTTATCTTTTTGTTTATTTGCTTACTTTTCTTGGTATGATGTGCAGACCTGAGGTTTCGGTTCAGGCCTGTCTCCACTGAGAGGTGCCAGTAAAATAGGAGTCTACTATTATGGGCTTTATAAATATCTTGCTTATTTTTAGCACTTGCTTCCGATCTCTGAAGAATTTTAGTATCAAGTTCAAATATTGTGTAGTGGTTTCATATGTGGATGTATTGGTGATCTATGGACTTAAAGAAAATGCATGCAGTGTTTGTAGAGAAGAATTCTCTTACTTGTTTTCTCCGATTCTTAATGCTGAGGAGAAATTTTCTATGAAGCTGCTTTAGGATGGTGAATCTTTTTCTGATTGCTTGTGAGAGTTACAGCTGTTCAGCTTTGGGTCAAATCAAATGGAAGGCAAACTGTTTCTTCTTTTAAGATTGGCATTTTGTACTACATGGATGCTGGTGATTAGAGTGCTCTCGAGTACTGTACCTGTGAGAAGCACTTCACATCTAACCTGATTAAGGCCTGAAGGAAGTTATCACAACTAATCAATGTTTCCAGTTCCTGATTTGATCTTTTTACTTTCTAGCTGCATGCAAGGTTTAAAAAAACCTCCATATTCATACGTGTTTACACGTAGCTCTCCTGTGTCCAGCAATTGTGCCCTAAGACTGGGTTTTAAGGCAGGTCTAGAGTTCTCCTAGCATTCTCCTAGTATGAGTTCATTCCCAGTTGTCTCCAGATAAGACACAGTATTGTGGCCTGTCTCTACCAGAGTGTGCATGAAAACTCATTTCTCACCTTGTTTGGCATTTCTTTATTTGTATACTTTGGATGGGAACTCTGGTTCAATACCATAACTGGTCTTTGGTGATGGGTTTATCTTTTATTAAAGCAGGGGCTATTACAGGAGGACCAGCTCTAAGGTTCTGTTTTATGATTAAAATTACAGGTTACAACTAGAAAATGTAACTGTTAGTCAGTAAGTTTGCATGTAACTAAAAGCCAAGATCAAGCATATCCTAGTTCCACTGACTGATGCTAAAAATGTATTCTCATTTGCTAATCTCAGGACAAAACCAGAAAATGTTGCTAAGGGTAGACATTATCGAGTTCAGCAAGAGGGATGAAAAAGGTTAGTGCAGTGTAACTGGAGATAAGGGCTACCATTGCAAAGTAGCACTGAGACCTCCATCTCTCTGATAGGAAGCAGGGATAGCCATCTGTCTGAACCTGTAGTCTGTAAGATATTTACTATGTCCACCACAGAGCTGATGGGAGACACCAGATTAAGGTGATCTTGATAGTGGCTCTACCTTGTCAGGTCATGCTGACCCACACCTTCTTTCAGAGAGGGGCTCAGCCTCAGTCCCAGCAGAGTCTGCTGCTCACCAATGGTGTGCCTCTGCTGTAGAAGCCCTGGCTAACTTGTTGCGAACTGCAGGAAGCTCAAGAGCCACATGCCTGGCTTACTAAGATAAGCACTTTTCAAGATGATGAAAGAAATACTGAAATGGGAAAATCGGTAATGGTGGCATGCCTCCACACCTGTCATGCTGTGTTACAATTTCAGTCTTTGACTGTTGGTCCCATAAAGGTGTCGGGTTTTTCATGTTATTAAAGCAATTACAGTTATTATACTAAATTTGTCCTTTCTGAAGGGAGCAAGAACAAATGAGGGACGATTTGCATACAAATTGAGCCTGGATGTGGGGGGAAATCACAGCAGGCCTGCTTGGCAGACAGATGAGGCTGTGAGGAGATATTATAAAGGAGCATGGGCCTGAGTCACCCTCCTTTGCAGCCCTTTGCTGGTGACCCTTTGAGGAATGTCTCCCAACTGTCTGGCAGATTCATTTGAATGAGAGACAGTTTGGCGCACTGTCATCTCAGGCAGATCAAAGCCCACTCCTTGGCTGTCCAGAGGAGACATGTGGAAGGCTTCCCCTCCCCCGGACAAGACCTCCTTACTGCTGCTTCCAGAGAAGTACCCCTGTGTAACAGAAGCTGTACCACCCGGTGCTTTTGGCTGTACCAGTTTCCCTCAGTAGCAGGAGCACCTACATCTGAGCATGGTGGTATTCCTCTTGGAGCCAGTGAGCCAGGATCTTGGACAGTATTCCAGGAAGGGCATCAAGTCAGCAATGCAGATGTTTGTAGTTCAAAAGAGCAAGGTGAGATGAACATTAGGTTTCAAAGTTGGTTCATGTGGCAACGCAGTAGACTTTTAGTCATGGGAAGCCATTTACAATGTCCCAGTCTCCCGCCCTGGTTCTGTTTCTTTACACAAGGTTCCCTTTGTGTTTCTAGGGGCAGGGGAAGGGCATTTCTTGCTCACAAAATCGCTATCAAAAACTTAGGAGATATATTGATATTTTTTTCCCCTGGGACTGAGTTTTATGCCCCAAGACACTGCTAAACAAAGTGTGTCCCCATGAAGAACAGTGGCATAAAGGAAATAGAAGTGTGTGGCCCTCTGTAGAGACTTGATGAGCTCGGAGCTCGCATGTCATCACCTACAGCATTTTGAGTGCTCGGAAGTCTCTGCTTACCAGTATCCCAAAGCATTACAGCCTTTTGACTTCAAAAATGAACGCTGGTAAAGGGGGAAATCACAAATGGGAACTATGAATTCTTAGATTTTAGTTCTGTGGACCTCATTTCCTTGATTCACTGAGCCTCTCCATGGATGTGACACTGTTTGTCTGCCACTTTGGACATAGATATGAAGCTTTGGGTGTGCATTAACTTCTGTGAAGTGCTCAAGTACATCAGAAAGTGGCATTTTCTGGTGGCCATAGTTCTCATGCCTTTACTGGCATGTAAAAATACAGCCTATAAGCTTTATCCTGACCACCTTCCACTCCAGGATATAGAGAGAAGTTTCTAAGTATTTTGGGTATTCCACAGCTGCCTCTTTAAAAGAGAAAACGGTAAGTAATATGGAAGCTGGAAGTTTTGCAGCTTCAGGCAGTCAAATTTGGGAAAGTTTATGATCTGGTTTAAATGTTGAAAATTGACCCTATGTTAGGTTTGAACTAGTTTTAACCTGGTGGTGACTATAACTGACATGTAAATTAATTTTCTGATGTCAGTAGTAGCTAAATAGTCTATCTGCAAAATATATTACGTGCAAATGAACCTTTGGATCATTACGTTGTCCTCACTGACACAGCCCTGGAAAATGCAAAGATGCTTTTGTACATTATTTAAAGTAATGTCATTTTCTCTTCTTTAGTAAAAGAAAAGATTGTGTTGTGGTTTTTATAAGAATAAGAATGTTCTGACATTGCATATCTTCATGGATTAGCATTTTTGGCTGTATTATGGGATGAGAACGAAGTTGCTTTCCTGACTTAACATTTACAACTCTAGGATATCAAAAACAATAAAGATATGTTGTAGCGTTCATTAAACTGGCAAAAGCCTATCTCCTTGAAGGTACATATTACTTTTTAAAAGTCTTTGAAAGTAGCAAGTGTAGCAGACATTCTTAATTAGAACATGTGAGTGATGTTGGATCATCTCATCATCTCAACTATTTTGTTCTGTTTTTCAATGTCAGACCTGTTTCAACTGAAAAGGTGTAACTGGTTAGAGTATGAGCTACCAGAGTGGTGGCTGTTGCTGAGGATCTACTCCTTGACTATGACAAGTGTTCTGCCTTTCAGTCCTGGTTCAAGATTTATCTGGAAATATTAATTTATTCCCACAGTTAAATCAATGATGTGCAATTTACTAATCATTTAGATACATGATTACCAGCTTTTGACTTTGATAATTTTTTGATAATTTCCCCCATAACCGCAGAAGAAATAATTTCCTTTTTTGCACTGTGCTGTTTAAGTTTGAGAAAACAATTGGAAGGGTAATGAAGCATGAAAGCTAACTCTCCTCTTCCAGGCAATGAAGAGAAGCCGCTTGGCAGGTAAAACATCCTGCTCTAGAAATCCTGGTGGACTCATTGGTTTACAAAGATCTGTTCAGTTCTCACAGTTATTAAACTAGAGGTATTAAGGTTTGGAGGGTGCTCTTAGTCACAGTGCAAGTAACCAAGTTTGTTTAATGTCATAATTTTGCTGATTTCAAAAGAAACCCCAAAACCACAACCAAATCTTTACTTGTGACCACTCTGTGGGTTAATAACCTAATAACAAAGAAAACAGCTCAGGCTTCTGAAAGTCAGTGATATTTGTGAATATATTTTTCATTATGGTATTTGATCTTTAAAGAATACAGAAGTAATTTCCTCTTTTTTTAAAAAATCAATTCATCAAATTTTTTTACTTGCTTTATTAATTGCTAATTTTTCCCCGATAAGGACTTTTTCATGAATAGAATAGAATAGAATAGAATAGAATAGAATAGAATAGAATAGAATAGAATAGAATAGAATAGAATAGAATAGAATAGAATAGAATAGAATAGTTCATTTTGAAGGGACTTACAATGATCATGTAGTCCAACTGCTGGACCACATCAGGGCTGAGCAAAAGCTAAAACACATTATTGACGGCACTGTCCAAATGCCTTAATCATCGACAGGCTTGGGGCATCAGTCGCTTCTCTAGAAAGTCTGTTTCAGCATTTGACGACCCTCTTGGTAAAGAAGTGCTTCCTAATGTCCAGTCTGAACCTTCCCTCACGTAGCTTTGAATGATTCCCATACCTTCTGTCACAAGATACCACAGATCACTCCCATCAATAGTGAAGATGATAATTCCTGGATTTCAACTGTACAAACTTGTTCAGAAAGCAGTTTCTGCTATGATCTGTTCCATCAGAAACCTGTTTTTTTCTTTCAACATCATTTGCTCACTACTAACTGTCATATTATACCCTCTCAAGCATTTCCCTTGCATACAAGGTTCTCAAAAGCAAACACTTTCAAATATATTCCTGTGTTCCTAGAAAGAAAAACAGAGTTCAGAATCTGAAATAACATGAAATATGTTTTTATTTAATGCAAAGAGATGCAAGGAAAGAAACATTGACCCCTCTCCAGTAGATTTTCTCAATAACATTGCAAAATACGTGTAAACTCCCTTGGCCTATTCAACCTTTCCAGATGCATCATTCTCTTGGGTAGCTGGACATATGTAGAGTCAAGTGGGAGTGCAGATAAGCACGCTGGATACCACCGCTGTACTGAGTTATGTAGGCCTCCATATGGTAAGGTAAATGTATCGTTTTTTCCCCATGTTAAAGTTTCTGTGAGGAAAGTTAAGACCTACCTGTAGTTACAGAATAAAAGAAATATCTTCTCTATATGCATTTTATAAAACAGGTCCTTCGTTTAGTCATTTATAGGATATTATAGCTGGAATATCTAAGATGTTCAATGTTTGTTTATCCGTCAGAATAGCTAGGTTTTTTCCCTCATCTGTGGAAATGACTTGCTCTTACTGAATGGTGTCTGATCTGCACATCTGTATTCTGCGGTTACTTTAATGCCACAGCATGTCAGATTCAGTTTCTTGAACTAAAAAGTATAGGAAATTCAAAGAGAAAAATATGACCCAAGTAATTTGATTAAAAAGTGCTGTAGGGAAGATCAATTTGCATGCTCAAAATGACGCTTGGAGAAAATGTTGTGTTGGAAAACAATAAAAAATATGTTGATGTTTCAGAGGATATAAATGTGACATTCAGTCATCAGAATTACTTTAGTGTTAGATATACTGACCTGTAATTGACCTTATTTTGAAACTTTTTCTTCTGTCTTCATTTCTCTATCTGCCTTTGTAACACATCTTTCCCAAACAGCACATTGTCTGGATTTCATTCTCAGTAGAATTTCCTGTCCTCCTACAGTTATCCCCAATGTGAAAATAGGGGGCATAACTGGCCCACCTTCATGCTAAATCAGTTGATCAGCCCTCTTATGGGGACTTACAGCTCTTATTTTTCAGACCTATTAGGACTCTAATGCTGATGGTCTCACAAAACTTTGGGTTTCTACCTTTTCCCGTCCATCTGTGAATTCTCTTCATGTCTGCAGCATTTACACAGCATGGAATGAGTCTACAGTGAACAAAAAGTCTACAGTCTACAAAAAGACAGAGCAGAAATATTTGGAGCAAGGGAACATCATTTTCATACAGCCCCAGTACAGCTATGCAGCCCAGGAATGCCTTGAGCGGTGACCTCTGTGTAGATGCAGGCAACATCATCCCAATGGAAGGTGGCATCTGTGGCACAGTTCAGCACAAAGGTTGACTAATGTGACAGCTCTCCTTTAACAACATGGCACAATGCCAGTGAGATCTGCTCAGACCACTGCCAGACGGCATCTCCAAATCATTCTGGAAAATGTTTTCTTAATTGACTATTTATCTCAGATTCCCTCTCTTCCTTTCAAACAATTGAAATCTTGCTGGGGAAAAGGGCAGTTCTTAGAATTTGACACACAACTTGGTGTTGGGAATGCTAAGGAAATAATGTTGTCTTTCAAGGCTGCAAGTTTTGCCTGGAGCCTTCGACAGACTCCATTGCCTGTTTGATAGGAGCTGAGACCCATTGTGCTGCTGGTATTGAGGCCATCATCACATGAACAATTGTTTACAGGCGTATGTAACAGTTTGAAATATGCATGGTTTTAGATGGTGACTGCTACAGGATCTGTAGCCAAACTATTTCTCCATCCAGACAGAACAACAGTTAAAATAAGTTAAGCTGTGTCAATATTTCCCCATTTTTATCTAGGTTTTATGGAGTGCCCTTGAATATCTGTCTGGGCAGTACTAGGTGTTAGCTCTCCAGGGAAGATGTTTTGTCTAATTTAATGGTAGTTAATCTATTTCTGCTACTTCTCCTTATGTCAATATTTAATCAATGCTATGGTTTCATGTTGTTGGAACATCTTGACTTATCTTCATTGTTCTCCTATGGCTCTTCCTGCTTTGTTGTACAAAAAGCTTATCAAGCCAACAGAGTTAAGCCTCACAGCATCCTCTACAAAAGTGAGGACCTTTTACCTTCCATTTTACAGAAAAGGAGAGCAAACACAGAGTATTTTGTCTTGATGATCATCTGAACTTTGAAGCAAGGCTGGTGTTTGAACATACACTCTCACTGCAGTGCTTTCTCTATGCAACTGAAGCCTTCCAAGCATGAGACCAGAAAAGCAAGGTTGTAACCCTTTCATGTTAAGCTCCCAAAGGCCCTTTCACTCTGGTAACCCAACCAAATTTTTCTGATAACAGGGGACTGGATTTCATTAATCACAACTAGCGTGTAGTCCTGTTGTACCTTGCAGATAGTTATGACTCTCTTCTGCAGCTGTTTCAGAGGAGACAAGATGGTGTCCCAGCAAGACTTGGATTTTAGTTCTGTTAGAGTCCTTTGGGATAAAAGCTATGTTTTGCATTTCAGTGCTGTGGTTATAAGGAGGCAATGCTTGTACAATAGTGTAATTCCAACTGATACAGGAATTGTATATTTATGTCTTGGCTTGTGTTACGAAGGTGATTGAATGATAGCTTTCATGAAAGACTAATTTTAAGAAGTCTTGTCTAAGCAGTTCATAGATTTTGGCTTTGTCTTTTTCATGTGTTCTGCACAAGAAAGGATCTATTGGATGTTGTTCATTTTTTACAGCTGTAGCTAAACACTCACACATACCTTTTGAACAATGTGAACTCTAACCCAGTCAGCCTCAAAGAAAGGATGTGTCTTCATAATTTAGAATCTGTTCTATTACATATTTCAAATCCTCGATATTGGCTTAAATTATCAACTATCTCAGATTTATGGATAGTTCATGTCATTATTTAAATGTGTTATTCATTTGTTTACTATAATATAAATCAATTAGTTTCTAATTTTCAGTCAATACAATGTTCAGATTTGCATACTGGCTGACTTAGGGAATTGTGTACTGTGTCTCCCAAAGTTCAGACTGATTATGTTTAAACCAAATGGGTTAATGTGCCTAATTCAGCCTCAAATATTTTGAACTGTGTTAAATTTATTTACAGTTTTAGTCGGAAAATAGTGACAGGGGTTAAAATTTACTTGACTAGTAAGTTACTTAGGATTAAGTGACTTATTTTTAAATTAAAATATTATTGCAAATGAGATGTGCCATAATTTTGTATTTCTTCTGAACATGATGTATCTATCTGTACCGTTATCCCTGACTCACCAGAGCTGAATAGCAATTAAATAGTGGTAATACCACATAGTGAATCACTGATCCACTTCTTGCAACCCATATTTGCATTGTCATTAGGTCTTTATCCTACCTACTGGTCTTCATGATCTGAAAGGACTGCATGCAGATTTATTGCAGCAGATGCTTGATTTAGGAACAGGTGTTAAGAGTATATGCTTAGTTTCTTCCTAGTTTCCTTCTGGAATTATTTTCTCCTTACTACTTCATACAAGATTAATTTCCATCCCACTTGTTTTCCCTGTCCTAATCCTTTCCAATACAGTGCTTTGGGATGACTAATACCCAGGTGAAAATGCAGACTCCATCTGGTTTCTTTGGTAGTGGGATTATGGGGAGAAGTGTGTTTCTGCCCTACCCTCCTCCCTTGCTTTTCCTCTTTGGACCCGCAGTCAGCACCAGTGCTGTGGCTTCTCTTTCCACTACTGCAGCAGAGAGGAACAGTATGAGGAAGCAGTGTTTGCGCTGAGCAGTGTGCCCCTTTCTTGGAGAAACCCAATCCGAATAATCCACCACACTGTGAGGTTTTATGAACACCTGTCTTACTTCACAGTTTTCAAGCTAAAATAAACTGATTGACTGATTAGTTGTAACTTTATTGTAAATCTTCTAACAGTCATCTATCTTCTACAGTCGGCAAATCCAGGGCAGCAAGCACAGTCCTGGAGCCTCACTAAACGGAGATACGTTTACTACAGATGCTAAACGTATGACACAATTTTTGTGCTGTATCATTTAAATTTTGTGCTGTTATCCTTTCAATTAAGAGATTGCTGTTTCTTTTGTTTGTGGAGACAAAAGGAAAGAAAGCCAACACATAACAGGCAGTCCCTGGTTTGCAGTATGGAAATAGGTAAAGCACATTTCACTATCTTGGCTGTATCAGTGCAGTCAAGCTGGATAAATGAACTGAAGAGGCCTTTGACCCTAAATAATGGTATTAAAAATCTTTTCTTCAGTTATATTTAATATAAACCAACTATATTTTTAAGAGGTTATATCTACTCTGTCTGTTTTCAATTCGTTTTCTCCCCCCATGTCCCCCTGCAGCCTTTCCTTGTTAATTCATTTAAACAGGGTTTCTATCTGTTCAATTTGCATTCAAATGGCTGTCAGGGGAATTTATGGAAATAATATAAGTGCTTTTATCATTGTGTATTTAGTCACGTGCTAATTTTCTGAAGATGAACTTGTCTAGCATCTTAGCAAAAAAAGAATAAAAGTCAAGCACCAACCTTGTCATGGCTATAAAGCCAATAATGCCAAACCAGTGTGGTTTAAAATTAAAAACAAAACCAGAAGGCCCGATTAATGATGTATTGGCTCAAATGATACATCTTTGCCTTTTTTAAATGGATCGTCTCACCACGGTCTGGCAGACCTATTCTGCTTCTTCCTTTAGTAGCAAAATCTACCCATTTTAAATCCAGCACACAATGGCATCTCATTCTTCTTTGTCTTTAGCAGTGAAACATGTATTTATTAAGTTATGGAAGTTTCACTTTTTGTGCTATTTCTTTTCCTTAATTGATGTTACAGCAATACTAGGATACATCTCTTTTTCTCTCAATTAGCAAGAACTCCACAAAGGCCATCACAAAACACCAGTGGTTACCTGTGTGAAATGAGTTTCTGAAAGCTGAATCTGCCCCCTTTTCTTCTCAAAGTGGCAATCAGCAGATTATCCAACTCTCACTGTCTTAGGTAGTATCTTCAGAAAAATTCGTAGACAAAGCAAACTGGATTTTGCCCAATGCTGGCACCAATGGCTTGTCCGCTTGAGCATGTTTTTATTGCTTAGGCAACATGAGATACTTTTTGATCTGGCTTATTTCAGACCCATGTAAGCTTACTTGTTCTTTTTTGACCCTTGATGACAAATACTTCTTCCTTGCTTTTCCTGAAACTTGCAGAAATTAGTACAGAAAGAGACTTCCATTTATGTTGGTAGTAAAAATAATTGGTAGCACGAGTGTGGTAGGTTTTCAGACAAAATAAGAGAGGTTTCTTTTTGAAGAGATTTTTCTGATTTACCATTAAGCTACCACAACAGCAAATTATCCATTATGCTTTTACATATTTTATAAAAGAAAGGGAGAAATTGTGCAGTGTAAACATGAAAGTTACACATTTCAAACCTTTCAGCCTTGCAAATTTTTAGATCATTTGTGTTACTCTGCCTTTCTTATTTAAAGAGTATCTATTATATAACACCAAAAAAAAAAATGAGTATAATTCATTATATGAGTTCTAGTTAATGATTTATTTGTGAAATTTCTAAAAGGAAGGAGGATCAAAGGGAGAGACACAAAAGCTTTCTAATCTGCAGATCAAGAAATGTAATGCTGTGTCCAAATGTGTTCAGTGAATAATGCAAACCACAGACAAATATAGAGAAGAGGAGAAAATAAATTCCCTGGCTCACTCAGGGGATTTACTGAATACTTAGAGCCAGAGAAACAATTATTTAGAGGGGAGTATTTCCCTGGATTCTACACTACTAATAAATCATTGCTGGTCATGCCATTTTTAGTAGTCCCAACAATGATCACATCTTGCATTTGCATATTCTGGTCACACTTAGAAACTGCGTATTTGTATTTGTCCTTCTCTCTGTATTACTAATGCTCTGGGTGCTCTCAGGTGTGGAGGAATAACTTTATACAAAAAGAGGCACGTGTCTATTTCTGTGCAGACAAACCTATACAGATGCATATACCACCCCTCTGGACCAAGGAAAATGTTATATGTGATACATCTTTTTTTCAGAATTGCCATAAGGAGATATTATAAGACTTTGTAAAAGTGGTGGAAATCCTAAATGTTAAATGAGATTCTATCTCTGAGCCCTTCTCCCTATAGAGAGGACAAGAAGAAATAAGACTTGCCAGACTATCTCAGCTGCTGTAAAAATGGGTTGCTTTGTGTGAAAAAAATACTTAAGATTCTTTGGAAAAAAGGCAGTTAGTAGGGGGGAAGTATTATCTCATCAGACTTGCAGCGTACAATGTCTTTACCTTAAGCAGTTGTGATTCCTTGGGGTGTAAAAGTGGGTAAAGAAAATATTGTTGAAAACCATGGGAACAGCCTCTAGAGGTGGATGCTGGTAAAGCACCAGCCGTAAGGGCACAAACCCTGAGAAGTGCTGGAGGAAGGAAGGAGAACAGCTCATTTACTCTATCAGAGGACTGAGTATATATATGTAGCTACCAAACCACTGTTAGATTTCACTAATACAGTTATGAAGGAAGGTTATAAAAGTTTGTAATGGTTGTCAGGTAGAAAAACTTTCTTCCAGAAAGGACAGAAGGTGAAAATGCCCAATGACCATCAGACCAAGAATGGAAGAAGTTACCAGAGATTAAGTGGTAGAAAGTTTTTAAAAGATCCATATGAACATCTGTGAAGGACGCAGAGTACTTTCTGGAAGGCAGAGATATTCTTCTGTCCTGTAGAGCTGGTGAAAGGACAGCCCAGGGACTGCAGGTGAAAATCCAAGTGGTAAGACCATCGCTCAAGAAGAGCTGGCCCAGAGGAACAATACACCAACAGCCAAGCCCCAGTAGTGATCGATAAAATTTTCTGCAGACTGCAGAAGACTCTGCCAGGTGTGCTGCTACCAGAGAAGTGACTAGGTTGACTGGAACAAAGCCTGGAATCAAGACTTGATCTTCTTTTGAAAATTTAGCAAAATAAAATGTCAAGGCAAATCTATTGCAAAACTGTAGCTGATTTAGGAGGTGTCACCATTTTCTAAGTAAATGGTCATCTGGAACTTCTTCAAGGGTGAAGACATGTAATAACAGAAAGAGCATCACAGCTACTGACAGTGGAAAACAAACGATGGGGATGGTAAAAGTGCAGAGCAATATTTGGATTTTCCAAGTTGAACTGACCAGTACAAATCCTTAAAGAGGTGGGTGCAAAAAAGTGATCCTTTAAGTTAGAAGTGTGATAGTATAGAGCAATTTCAATGCCTTTGAGTAAAATGTCCAGTCTCCAGATTTCTACAGTATAGAAAAAAATGGACTGAAGATTACACCTGCCCACAACCACCCTGTTTGCATCGCTCCCACAGCTACATGGCACAGCAATCAATCCTATACTCAGATTCCATTTTGTTACAACTGGCAACCTGATGTGGGTATCTGAAACAAATTCAAGAGAGTTGTTCCACTGAAACTTAAAATGCTTTTCTTTGTAGGAGAAAACCTCATCTAGGCCAGCTACTAAAGCCAAGTGGCAGACACATCCCATTTCTGCATCTCGGTGTTAACTATATCTCTTGACAAAACCCATTTCAGAAATATTGAACTATTTAGTATTTCTGAAACATCTGGACTTTCTACTTGTTTCATAAGTCTCTAACAAAAAATATCTGCACATCATCCATCAATCCATAGCCACATTCTTTTCTCACCCTATCATGATTAGATTCCTTGGGAGGTTATAGGGTTTTTTCCTAATGCTTTTCTCCCAGTTTTTCTTGGACACCCTTGTATTATTAATGGGCTCGATATGCGCTCACTTTGAGCCATTAGGAAGTAAACTAGTGGTTTTAGTATTTGTTATGTAAGCTGGAGAAATGGGGACTTTTGGGGACCTGACCTCTTTCCTTAGCCACAACAGACCCATTCTAGCAAAGCTGAGTCAGATCCCATTCATTGTTTGAGGAAAGTCCCTTCACATTGAGCTGTGAAGAGCAGTGGTGAAGTGTTTTTTCCAAGACAATCTTTTCGTTAGGAATATCCGCATCAGATACATTATTCCTAGGGCTGTCCTGTTTTAAGAGTGGAAACTCCTAAATATCCCCTCTCTAAACAGGTAGATAGCTGCTTTCTATAAACCAAGTTCCATGCATGCAGTTACTCCATGGAAAAATAGCTATGTGGCCTCTGGGTGGACATCATCTCAAATAACTCTTCCTGAAGTGTAACCAGTCAGTGTTTACCTGAGCTACATCTATTATGGAATTGAAGAGTAGTTACATACCCTACTGTGGAAGTTCCATTCTCCTTCCAGTTTTAAGGTCAGCAAATGGATGGAGAAATCTACCCTTCCATATGGGCTGGTTCAGGGGGAAGTTTCTTGCAGAGGGAGGAGGGCAACCTGCCATCAGGTGGCTTTAAACAAATGCCGAGCCTCTTGGGCCAGCACGTTCCTCCATAGGTTATGCTGCTTGGGCACTTTATCTTTCTCCCTCGCCTCTGTACCAGTGTCCCTTTTCCACGTTAGTGCTCGGATGAGCTCCCTGACCCCCCTCAGTATGCGATTGCACGCATGCAAGCCGTGCGAGACAGTTGTAAAATTAGTTAGCTGCAAAACTGCTGCAGTGGGAGCAGGAGGGAAGCTGGGGGCAGAGGAATACAGCCAGATACCATCTGGGGCTGCCATGGCCGAGTTTCTCATGGGCTGAGAAACCTCTCGGAGCTGGCTAGTTTGCTGCCAGGTACGCGAGGAGCCAGCTGATAGCGGAGTCTTGTGTGGGGATTGTTTCATCTGTCAGACTGCCAGTGGATACACAATTGCAATCTCAGAGCTCCTCCCTGCCTGGAAGATTAGGGGAATTAGTCATGTGGAGCTGGGCTGTGAGACTGCTAGTGGAGAAATTAACAATGCACAAACATTAGACTGGTGTAAATATTAAGAAGAAAAAAAAGACGGTTCAAGGATGTGGGTAATTAAGAATAAGGGGTTGAAGAAAAACAACATGTTTTTATGTATGTAACTATTTTTATAGGACCTCTATCTGGAACTCAGCAAATACAAACGAGGAGGAATACACAGTTCCCTCAAACAATATTACAAAGGGAGACCTTGCTCCTGAAAATAAATCAGTGTGTCAGACTTCAGCTCATTGATTTTATTTGTCTGAATCTCAGGCTAATTAAGAAAAAAACGATCTGAATAGCAGACCCTGCCTTCTGATCAGCCTATGAAATAGTCCTGTAGGGGAAAATTGAGAGACATTTTACATAGTTAAAAATCCTAGAAATCCTGCTGAGATTATCAGATAATTTGTCTATTTTCAGTAACAAATTTGATAATAGAAGTGACCTGAAAACTGAATGTGTCTGGCAAAACATGTGCAGAATGGATGTAAGATATTATAATTTTCCCTTCTGGCCAGGTTTTCTACTAGGCAGGAAAAGAAATTCAGGGAAACATTCGCAACAATATCTGGAAAAAAATAGCTTTTTATCAAACAGTTCAGCAGATGTGCCCTGTAAAAGCCCGAACTGCAGGAAGATTAGACAGCACATCTCCCTGTCCCCAGGATGCAAGGTAAGAACCTGCTCCCTCTATGTGACATAAGTAACAAAGGAGGGAGTCATGGTGGACTGGAAAGGGCAGACACGTCCCAGGTGCTGCTGACAAGCCCCAACCAAACATCAGCGGCTCTTAACCCATGGCATAGTGTGTTAGCACTCACCACTCCAAAGCCAGCCCCAACTCTTTACAACTCTTTAACCAGACATTTGCTTTGGCACCTGAAACTTGTGGTGCAGGGCTGCACGTGAAATTCAAGCATTTGCTGCTCCCCACACATGATAACTCTAGGAGATGAGGAAAAGGGGTGTAGGGTCTGAGACAGGCTCTGAGAATGTAGGTGGGGAGACAGTGTGTGGAAAAGGGAGGAAAAGGCAACACAGGAAAAAATGGGAGGTTGTAAGGGCAGGGAAAGCATACTAAGCACAGAAATGAGGCAAGAGGACAAAGGCAAGAATATATTCAAAATCACATTTCAATCTCTGTGTCTCTATCTTATTTGATCACAGTGTTCATCCAAGCTTTCTGTGCCATGCTGCTCCTCCTATGTGCCTTTTCCCAGCAAATCCTGCTGAACAGCCAGGCTGAGCATGTTGCCATGTTTGCAACGCACCAAGGGAGCTTCAGCTACCCTTCCATTCTGTGCTGGAAACTCAGGAAAAGGGGAAAGACAATAAATCTTCTGCAAGACCTGATGCTGTTCCAAGCACCTGAGCCAGAAAACAGGTAAATTAATAGGTATTTAATATCTTGTCAGCTGTAATTAAAGTCATGCCTTTGCCAGCAATGCCCTTTCAGATCACATTTTCAGGTACTTAGAATTTAGTTGTAATCATATATTCTAGGAGTAAGAAATTTTCTCTAGTTATAATATAAAAAGCCATGTGGGGCTGTTGAAACAGTGGAAACTGGGATGCACAAAAATGTGAGCATCAATGGGGGAAGAAGGGAAAGTGTGGAAGGAGGAATAATATCTTCTCGCAACACTTGTAAGATATTGAATAGTAGTTAGAACAGAGATAGAAGTAGGGTGCAAACTTAGACTGTAAGTTAAACTACCTTAAATTTATAAATTCTAGAAGTTGCTGCAAGATTTAATTAAAGGCTGGTACAAACAACCATGGTTTTCAACGTCTTTTGAAACCTGATAGCCACAGACTTTCGCAGATTACCAGAAGAACCAGTCTCATCAGTGAGGATCCCAGGTCTGCCTTGCTTCTTGGAAGATAAAACACCATGAACAAAAATGAATGCAGCAAAATGTGGAAACTGCAGTGAGATAAAGGGAAAGAGGCCTTCTGTCAGCTAGGTAGCTCTAGGATTGCTCATGGATTGAGAAAAGCATAATCAATATCTTTTATTACACTACAAAACTAGTACAGCAAAAAGTTGAGCAGTGGTCTTCTCCCTGCCTTCTCAGCTCAAGGATTCTTCTTTTTATAGGTGAAACCAGGGAACTGACATTTCTAGGCATGTTGAATAGCTGGTATTATGCATAAAACTCATGCAGCGAATTCTACCCTACATCTCCCTTCAGTCTTGTAATATTAGCTTTAATTTTTATATTAGGCAACAGCACTTTGCTTTGGAGATCTTGGAAACAGCTAACATCTTAAACTACATAGTTGAAATCAATATTAGTAAGTTATTGAGAGGAGAGAGGATGGACCACAAGGAAAAAAAGAAGCTAACATGCTTTCAGAGCACTGAAAAGAGCATCATTATGAAAGAGTTGCAACCTGATTCCAAAGTCCAGCCTCTGGCATAACACTGCCTCCTACTTCGGGGAAGGTACTCTTGAGCAGTAGAAAGCTCTTTTTCCCCTGAATAAGACAGATGCATCTGAGAATCTGCATCAGTTACAGCAGTTTGTCTCAGTAGCCATTGAAGCAAGAACAGGGTCAGCCCTGGCTCATCCATCTAAATCAATGTAAATCAGAACATTTCTGACAAATTAGTCATACCACACAATATTAAATTCATGCTGGCTTTACACTATCTGCAGAAGGGACTATAGCTCATGGGGTACAAATCTTGTGGTTACAGCATTAACGTAGTAACAGTCTTTAGACAAATTGGGCCCAGCAGTGTGAGTTTCCACTGCATTACAGTTTTGCAGTTTGTACGATTTCTGGTCCAGTAAGAGAAGTATTGCAGCTGGCTCCAACTGGACCATGGTCTGACTGATCACTGAAGTTCATCTGATTCTAAAGAGATACATGTGCATAGTGGATATATATATATAACATATACGCAGAGGGCAAGAGAGAGGAGGAGAAAGAGGTCAATGATTTAAGGATTTTAAAATTAGACAAGATACAATTCACTGGCAGATGGCCTCAGTAAAGTGGCCAGCCTAATTAAGTGTATTATACCGTATCATCTATTATCCATTAGTGGAGTGGCAATAGCTTATGTGCAGCAACAATTTGCTAAAAGACCTCCGTGTATGTCATAGCAATGGAATTTAAAATTTTGATCAGAGGGGAAAACAAACAAACCTTTTAGTTTTGAAGAATAACTTTTAAAAACCATGGTGAAATCCATTGCACTGTTGTGTGTTTGACTCCAATGAAAATCTGAAACAGTGCCTCTAACTTGTGTGAACTGATCCAATTAATCTTAATCCTGGTCCCCCAGGCTCAGGGCCCCTGTGCTCAGCGAGGCAATGGCTACATAATTTGGCATTTCCTCAGGGTGCCACCAAATTCAGCATTCCCTCGTGGAATTCCCTATTTTGCTGCAGGCAATTGCTCAACCTTTTGTTTTCTGTCTTCTGACTTGCCTCTTGCCTCCTCTCCTTTCCCCATGGGGAGGAGGTAATTGGATTACAAGGCATGCTCCCTCAGGTCCTCCATGGAGCCGGGCAGCAGGGGGCTGGAAAGCAACCAAGTCCAGCCTGTAGCCAGGGAGCAAAGATCCAAGCATATTGGATGATATGCTGGGTTTTTGCTGGGTTTTACAGAGAAGTAGAGCAGCATGGGGAACTGGGCAAGGGCTCCTTGAACTGACTGCAAGAGGCCTGCTCCCCTAGCACACAGGAGAATGGAGGTCTAAATTAGGTTGGACCCGAGACCTGGGTTATAGACCAGGACCCTCTGAAAGCACAACAGAAAAAATCCTGCCCTTGGGGAGTAACAGGGGCAGGAGGATGGTTTTGTAAAAATATCAAGTGTTGCCAAATCCTAAAACAAGTGCTAGTCATCTTCCCCCTTCTCCCATATCTTGACACAGAATATTCTATTTTCGGAAAATTACATTAGGTTTCATTTTCTAAACATATATAGATGTTTGCGTGTCTGACAACCTATTTGTTGTCTCAGCGCTCTTGCATGTGTATGGATCCAAGTGATATTTTGGCCTACATTGCAAAAAAACTTAAGGGCTGCCTGGAAATGAACAACCTCTGGTTCTGCTTGAGCCCCTCTTCCTCCAGGTTTTCACTCTTTCTTCTGACAGGCTCTCATTTGCCCATCCTCCATCTTCACAATTAAGCAAAGGGGCCACAACAACTGTTCTCGCCTCACCCCGGCACCTCCAGTGTGACTGCCCCACTCCTTCAAGCTGGATCTCCTGCTAAGACTATCAGACTCCTGCTTGGGAGGGATGAGATGTTGCATTAGTCTCACCTCTCCCACTGAATGAGAGTCAAATGTGCTGAGAACTTTCCCACAGCCATTGGTTCCCTTCCAGAGTTTGCAATGCACTGCCTTCTCTCACACAGAGAACCTGAGGAGACTTAGAGGATATTGCTTGGGGTTGCCTCATTTTCAGCTCCAAGACCCTGCTACCCACCTGGCTCTCTGTGATGCCATGTTTTGGCTCCAACACACATCCTCAGCATGGCTTCATCATTCCTCCTAGTCTTGTAAAATTATCTCTAATTTTTATATTAGGAATAAACACTTTACTTTGGAGGTCTTGGAAACAACTGACATGTTTTAAACTGTGTCGTTGATATCAATATTAGTAGGTTTTTGAGAGGATGGAGCACAAGGAAAAAAATACTTCAGGGTCATAAAAAATATCTAGAGACTGGTAAAATGGAATTTAGTCCCGTTTTAGCCAAACAAAGGCTTTTTGTTGTGGATTTTTGGGTAATTCTTGCAATAAAGCAATGCTGAGAAAGAAATTATTATTGACAACTATATTATCTTAGCTTTGTGAAGCACCATGCTATGAATAGCCTCTTTATTTTAATTACTGCACATTCACATTAGGGAAAAAAGAAAAGTGGTTCTTGCACCACAATCACTTCCTCTTCTTCCGATTTCACTATGACATAATAAAATTGGAATTGAAGGGACAGGATAGCCTCCTGAGGATCATCTCAGTTCTGCTCCTTCAAGCTGAGGAATAATAGCAGAAAATGTTCGCAAGATTACAAGTTTTTTCTTCAGAGTTATCAACATTCAGGTATTTGAAAACAGCTTTTAACAGATAGGTTTCAAACCAGAACTCTGGTACTGAGTTAAAAAGTAAACCCTATTGTCAGGATATCATGTCTCTGCTGCGCAGTGGGCAGAAGTTGCACAGGGGCTGCGAGTTGCACATGGAGGCTCCTTCCCCTTTAACGATATCATTACAGCCAATGGCTCTGTTGCCTTTGACTGTGGAGCTGTGAAGTCCAACTCAACCTTGAAAGTCTCGCTTTTCTGTAGTATAAAAGTCTAAACAGATCAGGCTTTGTTTTGTCTGCCTTTAAATCACACCACCAGTGTGCTCACCCAAGCATTTTTCGTTTGTGATTGCACCTTCATATGGAATAGGATCTTTCCTACTTGTAGAAGGAAAATAAAGCTTTCTGTTTTTTTGTTTCATGCACATGTGTTTATGTGTATGTTTTCATACATCAACGGCTATTAGATGGATGTTGACTCTCCTCCTTACAAAATACTGCACCTGGATCCTGCCAGGAAGTATGCACAAAAGTTCAGCTAAATAGCAGGAAAGAGGACTCAGGAAAGATAGCGTTGTGTCGTGTTAGTGACCCGTGATTTCAAGTCCTCTAAACTAGGCTGCAAATCAAAGAGTTGTGGCAGTAAAAGTTGCGCTAAGAATCCCCAGATAAGAAATTTTCTTTTGTGGCCAAATGTGACAGCAAAATGTAGAGCTGTTTTTGTATATATTACCTAAGGCTTGACTGCATCTCCTACTCTTGCTTTGGTAAAACACCACTGTTAACAAATGATAAATTTTCCAGGGAAAATATATGCACTTAATTAACAAAGGTTACCTGGTCCAAATATTTAAAAAGAATAGAAGTTCTAGTACATTTCAGGATGTTTTACTTGTAAGATCTGGGTCCTGTGAGTACTTGTGCGAGTGCTCACCTTCAGTTCTGCTGAGACTCAGGAACTTAACAGATGAAGTTAAATGTGTGTGTAGAATTTGACCACTGCTCTTAAAAACCTCAAGCAAGTTTAGCAAACAAAACCAAATATAGAAAGATTAAGATTTATTCTGACAAGTACAATATAAATTTACCTGGATTGCATCAACAGAAAGACTTTTGTTTAAGAGCCTTCAACAAAATTTAATAAATGTCTTTAAAACCCTATGTATTTTTTAACAATGCAAATGCCATCCTTCTGAGGCAGAGGGAGTGGGGATGATGTGAAGATCCTTTAGTTTCTAGAATGGTGCTTGTTTTTTATGACATTGCATTCATAATACTGCAAAAATGTTGTAATAGCCTCTTTTTCATTGCTGTTTCTTTGTTCTTTCCTGAACAAATTATAAAATGAATATATGCTTGTTAAAAGGAATCCATTTCCTATAAATCATCATAACCGGGCTTAGTTGCTTTCTTTAGCCTTCTCTGCAGTTTGGTAAGGATTAATGCTGAGAAATATATGAAAAAATGTGAAAGATGAAGTGGAGAATTAATCTGTATTTTAAGAAAACTCATATCGATATGTTTTGATATCTATATGTGTAATTAGGCTTCATCTATTAAAACACAATCATTAGCCCAACACCAAGGAAAATAGACTCAAAAAAACAGTTGAACTTTATTTACTAATTGAAATTTTTTTAAATAACTTTTTCAATTTTTAAGAATAATTTAAATTGTTTTTTTAAACATTGGCACAAATGGTACACTCACTGTGAGATGAAGATGTTAGCACTTCCCTGCAGCTTTGCTGAAACAAAAACAATCAGAACATAACAGCAGCTAATTTAAAAACACTAAGGTATCTGAGAATACCGTTATTAAAAATAGTAATAAATAAAATAGCAGAGCTTTCACTGAAGTCATTCATTATCTCTCTTCCTCTGAAGGACACAGAAATTAGTTGTCTGAAAAAAAACTCAGTGAAGTGGCTGCTATTCCCCTAGCTTGTTACAAGTCTTTGTGCAAAATCACATTTTCTTCCTATAAAGTGCCACTTAGATCTGAGGAAAATGCCGCAAAAAACCTGCACAGAACACAGCAATTTTTTTCCCCCAACTGAATGGGTCTACCTAATTGATGAAGGCACAGACATCTCATACTAGCTGGATTTTAGGTGCCAGTTGAAATACAATGGTGGTGTTGGTGTTTAATGTGGGATACTTTTCCTCACTTAGAAGCTGGTGTGGCAAAACAAGCTTTTTGGGCTTAACTGTGATTTTTTTTTTTCTGTCGTTTGAAAAAAAAATTAGGTGGCTTTATGATAGATACATCCTGTGTCGAATTGGCTCAGTGCAACCTATTTTAGACAATTGTCTAACACAAGGCAGAAGTTATTTTTTGTGGCAACAAAGCACACCTAAATTTTCAGTTGCTTCTGAAGTTCAAATGTTAACTTTCAGGTCACACATTATCAGAGTTTTTCTGATTGAAAACTGAGCAGCTATGTCAGCTTTGTGCCATTTTACTAGTAGAACTCCAAATTAGTTTTTGTTAACAAAAAGTGGGGAACTCATATTTATAGCACTAGAATTGGTTTGGGATATGAAGCAAATTTTGCAAACTATTGGGAACTACTATTTCTAGGTTGTAAATGGTGTGATAAGGGTGAAAGACAGGGAAGAACTCGACTTGAAATTCTTGGATTACAAAAAGAATCAGATGCCTTTTGCAAGACAGTCACCATGTGATTTCAGTGCAGAAGGAGAAAAAAACCCTTAAGTTTTATTATCCCATGTCCCCCTTTATGTACTACAAGAGAGAATGCATCATGTTCACTGAGTGGGATAAGTATTCCATTTTTTAAGAGCCCATAAGGGTTTTTTTCTGCTCAGCAGGGGAAGTATGTAACACATAGATTTTTAATTCTGCAACAAATCTTCAACTTGCAAACAAACCAATCATTCAGAAAAAAATCAATTCAAGCATCTCACAGATGGTGAAGTGATATTAAATGACAATATTATCTAGAGATGTTTCCATTTGAATATAAACATATCTTGGCTTCTGTAGCTTTGTGAAGCATCTGGAAGAGAGTAAGGGATACTTGCTCCTTCTCACTTTTGGTGTTTAAAGAGTACCCTAACCACGACAGGTTTCATTGGATGGGGCTACTAATTATTTTGTAGTCAGAAAGTGCTCTATAAAAGGCATAAGAGAGTAATTCAATGCAGTTTCCTTTTATCTGCCTTGCCAATTGATGTCTATACAGAGCAAGCAGGGCTCCCCAAACACGTCAGTCTGTTTCAGATACACAAGATTAAGTAGCAAGTGACATTCAAGAGCAATCGGCCCACCCAGGAGGAGTGAAACCAGCGGAAAAGCTGTCAGATTCCGCCTTTTCTCCATTAATCTTGAAGCTTTTCAATGCTGCCAGGTCGCATCTCCATCAAACAAGCTGGAAAGAGTGGTGGGCTATTTTCTTTCCTCTCACCCTCCCCATCACCCCCATTAACCCCTGCCATGCCAGGTCCTGGTTTGGGAGCAGCTCTTGTGTTATCCCCAGTAGGTGGGGCAGCACATAGGCCTGGATGGAGCCCAGTGCGTGTGTTGCCTTAGCAGGAGGCCGACATTTAGGTGGCTGGAGAAGAGTGTGGCACAGATTTCTTCCAAGATGGAACTTCTTTTTCAACGCTTGTGCAAGAAGGAAGGAAATAGCAAATGTGTTTGTCATCTATAGAAAGACCATAGAACGATGTACTCTTTCCCAGATTGGTCTGGTTTTGCATAATCTAGATTAGAAAGGGGAGGCATTTACCTTTCCCTCCATTTAAGGGTAAGTTTTTGCCCGTTATAGTTGAGTTGGCAGCACTAGGCAGGATCCAGACCATGACACAGGTATATATCTCATTCTTGCCCTGTGTAGTTCCAATAGCATGTAGGATACATAGTGTAGCTGTCACAGAGGAGGCACGCAGCCTGTTGGCGACCTTCAGAAGTTGAATCATAGAAGCAGAGGGTGGCTGAGTGGCCGGAAAGTGGCACAGATTGTAAAATGCACATGGCAGGCAGGGATAAGTGATAATATGTGTTGGAACTGGAGCCAAGAGACTGTGTTTCTCTGATATGAAGGGATGGGTCTGACTGAAAGGAAAGAGGCTTCTATCCTTTAGTTCCTAGGCATTGCATCCTGAGGATGATATTGAGGTGGATATGGTTTTGAGAGGGAGGAAATTATGGTGGAGACAAAAATCCAGCTCTGAGAAACTAAATCTAGACTGCCTCTGACAGCAAATATCTTGGGAAGGTTATATGAAAAATAGACATCATATTGTGATAACTCCTTGGATAGTCTTCTAATTTGCAGAAACTGTTAGGTACAGATTTTCATTGTGCTCAGGCTGCATCTCTTTCCCCCCTCCTCCCCTTTTTCCACTAATAATATAGTTGTGGCGTTCATTTTTCTGTATTCTTCCTAGTCAAGAAATCTCTTATGCTCCTTTTTTCTGCAAGTGATATTTGAAATTCTGGCAATTGCAGACAGTAGGACAGTGGATACCATAAACCAGAGTCAGAATTATGAAGAAAGTGTGTCCTGATACAATTCATATTCCTGTTTATTTACTCCTCATTTTCAAGCAGAATGAAAGCCAGGCAGAAACAGTCAGAGGCTGCAAAGTAAAATGATCTCAGGTCTCCAGCACCTGAGACAACTGTTCTAGCCCAAGGGTGACTGAGTGTCAGGAGAGGGTGGCAATGGTCAATCTCCAAGAATGTTTCCTTGTATCCTAATTTAGTAGATGTTCTCTGAGACTGTTCATCAGGTATCACCTTGCAGGTTAGGGAGGGAACAGTGTTCTTCGTGATTCACCTGTAAGCTGTACACCTCCACAATACCTCTCCTTGTTCTCTCTGTGCTGCTTCAGGAAAAAGGAAAGTAATATGCTTTCATTTCCAAGGCTGGGTTTTTAAAGAGGAATTTAAAAGAAGTTTTTTTACTTGCTACAATCTAGGTCACTCCAAGTTTCTTCATTCCAAATACTGTTATACTGGATGCATTTTATTTAAATATGCAGAAGCTGCATTACAAAATACATTCTTCAGTTTCTGCTTAAGTATACCACTAGTGAATCTATTTAAATATGTATGGTTTCTTAGGCTTTGTTTGTAGTTAACAGCCCTTCATAATTTTCCTAGAATGCTGTTTTTAATGGCTAACTGTGTGCAGTTTGTTCTGATCCTGCTGTCAGTCTCCTGGCTCAGTAGGCCAGTGGTTGTAATTGGTCATTTTTCCAATACAGCACAATACTGCCTGCATGGTAGTTTGTGTAACTCAGTCAATTTTGTATTCAGATAGTGCAATCTTCGGCAAATGGGCTATTAACACATTTAATGGTTGTGACAGAGAAGCAGGTTATTGGAACAGCAGTTGTGTTGTTATCAAATGTGGATGCAAAAGGACAAATATTGTCTGATTTACAGAACAGTGAGGGGGAAAAACAATCAAAGGTGAGAAAAGGCAGAAAGCAGATACTTAGAAAGTAGTAGTAGAATAGCACAAGAACAGCGGGAGAAATATCCTCACTATGACTTTGTTCAGATTACACTGAGAAAAGGAAAAACACACTTCACAAAATAATAAAACACCCCCATGCTGGCTACAAGAGCCAAATGCCTCTGTTCAGTATGACAGCAAAAGTGGGACCTGTCATTCTATGGAAAGAAGAAAACATGAAGAGCTCTATAAATCTAAGAACACTAACAGGCTTTGGGGAATGCAGAAGTCTTCCAGAATGATGACCTGGCAAGTAAAGTTTCACCTATTAAAATAATGAATTTTAGGTATTGAAAATTTTGTGTGTCAGAGGAGATAAAGGCTTTAATATCTAGCCAGGTTTAATTGCTGACAGACTGGTTGGCGCTGACAGCCTGTTGTGCATTGTGAACTGGTGTGGTGTGGTGTTGTCAGCGGGTGTGATCACACAGGCCTTTATGAACGATCATTTTAATATATTATATTATATATTATTATAAGTGAGTACTTTCTCCTCTGCCATTGTGTTGAACATGCAAGCAGAACCATATGGATGTGCTGAGACAGTCACCGATGTACTTAGTGTTTACTATTCGTTGGTTTGTAGTCAAAAGTCAGAGCACGAAAAAAAATAATGACATTATAGTGCTCATGTAAGAGCTGAATAGATCACTTGAATAGGGTACCCTTTCCCAATTCTCACTACTCACCCACGCACCTGGCATTCACCAAGCCCACACAGCCAGTATGTCCCACTCCTAATTTTACACAATGACCAGACATTAAGTTTTTCCATTATGTTCATCTATAATTCAATGACATTTCTCTTTACTAACAACTACAGTAGCTGTCTGTTCTCCACAATGGATTACTGCCAATATACAGAAATGACCTTAAAATGTCTCCCTGAATATCTCTCTGCAGTTTCTTTTCCCATGCAGAATCTCCACCATGCTCCCCCAACTTCAAACTGCGTGCTCACCCCAGACTGGAGAATAAACTGGCATCGATTTCCTCCTCCTAAAACAAAATTATTTTCCCACCTTTCTCTTTCTCTCCAATTCCTATCTGTGTTACCCATATCCTTTTCTCCCTCTGTTGCTGCATCTATTTATTTCTTGTTTTGCCTGTCTGGTTCTGTCTTCCCAGTTAAACGTAACCAATCTCTGCTATAGCCCTTAGAGCATTTATATTCACATTATGCCAGAGCTTTCTTTAGTGATAGCTACTTTTGCACTGCTAATTGTGCTAGCCTTCTCTCATTTACATTTCCGTTCATACCTTTTATCGTATACTACGAGGATTAAGCTCCAATATTTTTCAGTCATTTGAGCTGTATTTCTTCACACCTTAATCTTTTTTTTTTTGTAGGCATAGGTTAAACACAGAATTTGGGACTTTTTTTTGTGTTTGCTAGTCCACAAGAACACTGACTTTGCAGCCTTGGTTGTGCTTTTGAGTACACCCAGCCTATGGGACAGCAGTATATTATTTGTTTCGGAACTAAGGTTCTCTTCAAATTTTCATGCAAAATCCTGGCTTAAAAACATGGTGGTGACATCATTGTCATATAAGTGTTAGTGCTCAGATATGTTTCATTTTCACCAGTTTGTCTTCCTGGGTAGGGTTCAGTGTTGCATAATGAAAACCAACTAGAAATTCCAAAGGTCATTAAAGAAGTTTGTTCATTCCTGCTTCTGTTTTACTTTACTCCTCGTCTCTTTCACTTTCTTCTTCTTTAATCTTTCCATTTACAGCACAGTCCAGACACAAGTAGGTTAAAATAAAAAATAATCTAAAGCTAAAATCTATGAACAAAAGGATATTACTTTTACCAAAATGGTGTTTTGAAACCTGCAGTAATTTTTCCATTCCAAAAAATGCAGGAAAGAACCAGATTCCTACTTTATTCTCCAACTTCTTCATGAATTTCCTAAAAGAAACTCCAGTCATCAGCCTTCACTGGATCAACAGTTTCAGAAATGTGTTCTCCTGATAAAGTAAAATTGTGATCATCTCATGTGTATGACGAAACTAACTGATGTTCTAAATAATTGCTGACAATCAGGCCTTGAGCTAGACCAACTCAGAGATAAATAGAAGTGAAAATGATGGTAAGTTTAACATCTAATCTAGCTATTTACTAACTTCAACAATGTGTCTCGTCATTATCAGGAAAATATAAGTAATCTTTTGGCAGAAAAAAATTATTTAGGAACACTCTGACACCATTAATATTTATTTTTATTGAGCTCATCATGTTCTCACAATGATTCTTACGGCAACATGTTCCAAGAACATTTCATTTCTTGTGGAAAAACTCAAAGAATGTTCAATTGCTGGCTTTAATAAACATACAGTATGAAGAAAGAGTATCTCTATGTACCTTACAACCTCAAAGTCAAACAAAAATATTTAAACCAGGGGCTTTCCTAAGCAAGTAATAAAATTATTCAGGTGCTGTGTGTTTTTCTGAAAGGCTCACTGGTAATACTTACAGGTTGAAAAAAATGAGGATACTTTTTTGACTGTGTGGCATAAAGAAACATCCTAAATAGCTACTCTAAAGAATAGCTTGGGTAGAGAGTCAACAAAAAGCTCTGGGAAAGTGAGTAGAATTTTGATAGAATAATCTATATCAACTTACAGAAGATTCAGCATTTTGAAGTACTAATATTAGACTCTTGATCTGCAGTGAGACTTTTTAAGAAGGGAGAATAGGGAAAGGTGGTTAATTCTATCTTTATAAAAATTATGGCTTTGCTGTGATTCACATAAATGGTTAAAAAGTCAATTAATACAGTTGTTTCAAGGCCAAGAAGACAGGAATTTAAAAGAGATAAGGAAGTGTAGTAGAATGTCTAATAGACTTCTAAATCTCTCCAATCATATGCTCAAGTGGAATTTAACATCCTTTTATTACCGGATTTAAAGAATATTTGTCATTTTTCATGAACTGTTTTGAACTATGGACTGTTTGGGGTTCTTAGCTCCGGTCTACTTACTGCTGGTAATTATTTTTTTTTTAAACTATATTTTAGAGGTTTTAAAAATAGTCTTTCTTAGCCAATATAGAAACAATTACATTTTCTGTTATGGCACTACAACAGTGACACAAAGAAGAGCTGTGGACACAGTGTACAAAATTCAGCAGAGTCTGGCAGTTGTCTAACACTGAGAGGCAAAACCGAAGTCTGAGTTTGAAAATGGATGTTTCCATATAGGTATCACTGACCACTTTGTTTTATGCTTGCATTTCTAACCCCTCCTCCCCTCACAGTTCTAAAACAGAGCTCGTGCAAAGCAATAAAAGGAAGACAACTCAAAGCCACATCTTCTAGAGTTTCAGAGCAACTGCTATATTTTGCTTTACAGGAGCCAGGAGCTATGACAGAAACCTCAATTATCATGTTGGATATTTTCTATTAGAAGAGTATATTGACATTACTCTCTTGGCAAAGCAGAACTCTCTGTGTCACCCTGTAGTAGGGACATGTGATGTGTTCAATAATCCACACAGGATTCATATTCTATGCACATAGCCAAATTTTCAATGACTAACTGACTTAGAAATCATAACTTATCTACAGTACAGCAGTAACATAGTAGTATGGTTGCTAAAAAAATGAGAGACCTGAATTATATGTCTTATTTTTTTTTTTTTCAGAGTAAGACAAAGAAATGCACTTCTCTCCCAAAGGTATTTTTTGTTCTGGGCACTGTCCTCCTTCCTTTTCAGTACACATGCCTGCTTTATTTTTTACTCATTACTCATGTATAGTGAACCCACAGAACAGGAGTATTTGTGGAGAATTTTTTAGCAGTAGGTTGACTGATTTCTGAGAAAGTTGATTTTAATGCCAGAAACAGTGACAAGGTGTTCATTGTAATGGTGCTGTGGAGTGGCAGGGCTTTTAATAGGAAAACATTTGTGAGGGTGTGTGTTTGTATGTATGTGAGGCAATGAAGGTTTTAAAGAACAATATTGTACAAAACAAGATTATTATTCATTATACAGATAATATCAGGATGAGAATAATTTGCTGTTATCAACTGAAATCTAGGAAGAATATCCATTGCTTTGTAAATTTGTGCAGTGCATGTTGCTGCATGCTTATCTCTGTAAGCTCTGGGCAGGCACTGGAATCCCCACGGAGGATGACTGCACAGATACACCAATGCAAAATCACTGGCTAAAACATTGACCCCTTGAACAACAACGGCTATGGAAATGTGCTACATGTTGCCTCCCTTCTTGCAGACCTCCATCACGTTACACCCTCCCCAGTAAGACACAGCAACAAAGATTTAGCAAGGTTTACAAAGCTGTGGTAAGAAAGGACCTCACTGCCTCTCCTCAGGAGAGGCACACTTAGTTCTGTGTTATTACAAAAAGTTTGCTGAGCCAAAAACCATTGATGAATTCTTTCTCTTGGTGGGAATTATCTTTGGCACAGACTTTTTTTTTGGCCTTGTACACTGGTCAACAATAATGCTGACTGGCATGTAGTTTCTTTCACAATAAGAACTAAACATTTTCAGAATGATCTTTGCCTAGTTAAAGATCACGTCATCCATCATGAGCTTCTGCCATTGCTTAGCAGAAAGGCATCATATACACCTGGCAATTAAAGACAACAAGTGGGAAAGAACTCAAGGGACAGGCAGCTGACACAGTTTTATTAGTTTAATTTTCTAAATTAGCCATAAAGCTCTTAATTCTAGATCTTATTTGAAACAGAGCATCTGGTGCAACAAGAGAATTCAGGTAGTGAAGTCATGGAGTGAGATCCTTACTGGATTTCCACTGAATTATTCTGGATTGAAAGAACTTGTCTTGTTTGTTGACAGAGAGAAGGCACTCACTGTTTGAGTTTCTTATTGTTCTATTTCTTTTCTAGTCTGGGGCCTCCTGAGAAGTTAACATGGCTCAAAGTACCAACAACTACATTTTAACCACATGTGGAACGCGTAAAGAGAAGAAATGCACTGGTGTACTGTTTTGAAAAGCAATGCTGTCTGGGTGTCTTAGGCCAGATGCTTTCTGCATATATGATGCAAGAGCAACAGGATACACTGTGATAAATACACGTTCTTCTTCTGGTCCACTGCTTCTGGATGCTCTTCATGACACCATGTTCGAAAACTCAGCAGCAACTTCATCATTCAGCAATGAAAGCCAGTCACAGCCTGTTTTGGTGGTTTCATGTGTACAAAGTTTGCCCCATTTCTGGACTCCTTCAGCTTGCTCTTAATGACAATGGTGACTTTGGCAGAGTCTTGAGGATTGTTTAGCTTATATAGAATGTTTTATTATTTTCTTTTTATTTCCATTTTTTTTGTGAGCTACTATTTTATGACTGTCTAGGGTTGCTACTTCTGACAAGTCAGAATATTAATCTCCCTCCAACACCTCTTCCTGGGCAAGGAGCAGTAGTTTTCAGTGGAACACTCTGAGAAACAACATATTGTAGCAAAAAATAACCACTGCATTTCAATTAAAAGAAAAAATATCAGATTTATTTGCATATATGCTTCATCATGCATTCCTTTTTCATTGTTTTTCAAATTGTTCAGTGTCAGTATTATGAAACAAAGTTTACCAAATTTTATCTGTGATAAACAACCTTTTTTTTTTTTTTTTGAAACATGGACACGGAAAAGTATTGCTAATGCCATCTGATGGATTGGTAGTCTCCAAAACCTACTTACACGCCAGAACAGAATGGAAATTCTTGTGGCCATAGCCAAGTTTCAGCTCTTCACACACTTCCCCCTCCCCGTCCCTTATCCAAGCTAGAATATATATATATATGTATATGTATATGTATATCTCATCTGGCATCTCCCTCTTGCAAAAAAACTACCTCTAGTCATCACACTGTAATGTATTTAAAGGACTTGTTCCTGAAAGTTGTTTTAGTAAAGCAACTGTCCAATTAAAATAGCTGTATGTTACATAGTAACCTATTTGTTATATCACTGTTTTCAGTTTTTGAGAGCCAGCAAATCAAAGGACAAATTTTGCCACAGAACTTCGGAATTCCAAGTTACAGCTCATATTCTGTACGGCAGCCTGACAAAAGTGAACTTTACTTGGATTCAGATGAAAATTTATTTTATTTACCTTCTTTGCTTTTTCCAGAGTAAAACTGTTGTGGAGGAAGCTAAAGTCTTGATACCCTGGAAACAGGCAGTTTGATGATTTAACTGAGTTGTTATTATTAATTTCATCCAAACCTACAAATTTAGTTATGGCGTTCTTAAGGTCAAGTTATAGTTTGGTTAGCTACATGTTTTCAATAAAAGTTTACAATTTTTATAACAAACATTCTTTTTTCAGTCTTTAAATCAGGAAAAGAGTAGTGAAGCTACCGAAGGTATATCTTAACACATTGCCTTTTCTAAACAATTTGGGCTTAGCAAATCAGCATTTGTTTCAACAGTTGCAAACCTGATATACATTGACCACTGTCACAATGCAGTCCGCAGTCCTGATGAATAACTTCCCTTTCTCCTTCATCTATCTTATTTGTGACTACACACAAATAATCATCAGATAAGCAAGCTGTGTTGCAAATGGAAGGTAAATACTGGTACCATGGGCACTGTCATTCTAGTAAGAAAATAACTCCCATTTGTTATTTGTTGACTACATTCAGCTGACTGTTTTCTTGTTGTTTTGAAGTTTACAATACAAACTTCGTAGTGAGGCATGCTAACTTTTTCAAGCTAACTGATTGACAGATTTTTTTTTCAAAAAACCTACCATTCAAAAAAGAAACTGAAAATTGAGACTTAGCCTCAGTACTTTCAATGCGCTTAATTTCTCTCTATTTTAACAAATTAATTTTTGTACTCAGTCTACTCTAGATCAATGGAAATGTCTCCCATACTGAAATAAAAATTACTCAACTCAAAATATTTCAGTGTCATCAGAAGGTAATTAAAAACTACTGGCTTAATCAATTCCAGGTTTGATTGCAACTTGTTAATGAGTTAGAAGTTATTTCCTTGAAAATAATGATAATTAGAACAGTAATTTCTTTTTCCCAGTGCTAATTTGAAAATTTTAAGTGTCTCCATTCTACAGATTAACCAGACTGGTAGACCACACTCCTTATAATCCAAGTTCAGAACGTGATTTGTAAGTCACTGCCAACTTTCAGGTATTTTCTACTTCTGAGAAAATTCTTAGTCTGTGATGTTTCATACTTACATTATCAAATGCTGGTCTGGGTTAAATGTACTTTGTAACAGAAACACATTTCTTCCATTTCCAGACCATCATCAGCTGTAATGACAACAAACCAAATTCTATTCCCATTCTGAATAATGTTTTGGCTTTGCATTGGGCATGATTTACGGATGAAAGGAGACTGGCTGAATAGAAACCTTCAGGTAAGCCTTCCCTTTTGTCTCATTCTTTCAGAATACTTTGAGTATACGAAGAGGCTTATTCTTTTAGTACGGCCCTGCAAAACAAAATATGTTTTATAGATATATTTATCTTCTAACATTGCCTGAAGACAAAGCTATAAAGAAAACTCTTATCAAAAGAAAAAAGTGCCAGTGGCTAAAATTTTCTATGCTCAACTTGGCGGTGTTTGTCTTGCTGTCTAGTAGACTAGCTGGTCTTAATAATATTGAAGACAACTATACTCTGTTATGAGATTATTAGTGCTCTGAAAGTGGATGACATCCGAAGCTCTTAACATTTGCTTTACAAAAAAGGAATAATTTAACACAGCAATGGCTACTAAAATGATTTGGCAAATGGCAAGCTATTGGCATGAGAGACTAAAGAAACAGTTTGATGTGTTTACTTTAGTAGTTAAAGGCCAAAACCAAATCTCATTAGGTATTTTCATTCAGAAAGCACTTACCAGATAGGGAATATTACCTACTTGAGTGGAAAGGTGTATGAACTAGTTATAAATAAAACCAGTCTGGAAATAAGAATAGAAAAATCAGTATTCCAGAGATAAGCCATTCTGGACTGGTCTTTGAAATGCAATAAGGACCCTAAGGAATACAATATTTCATGCTAGCAGCTCACAAGTGTGTAAGTGCGATTTGATGACAAGATAGAAGTGATCCTGCTGTTGACAATTAAATCTTGTGATTTGTATCTTTGGGTGGTTAACTCAGTGTAGCTGTAACAGAAGCTTGAAAGGAGACTGCATTTCCATATATCTTTTTTGCACCGTATTTTAAATACTTTAATCCTGCCAGCTGTTTACCTGCAGGCGACAAAGAGATCTGCATTTCCCCTGAGTGCATAATTTAGTTTCTGGGGAATGAAGGTAGGCAGAGTTACTTTCTTTTGAAGCATCAGACCAAGGCCACAGACAGTTATGGGATATCGGGGCTGAATTTACTGGTAATTTTGTCATACTGAAAAAATTCACGTCTGCTCAATTGTTTAGAAAGACCCTGATTGTCAGGTTTAGAGTCACATGGATTCCACTCCCCAAATTCAGTGTGTTGACAGAATCTGTTTTCTGTCTTTTCTGTTTTCTGTCTTTCTCCATGGTGTTACGCAGAGCTGAGTTGCTCAGATTCCATAGGCATTTTCTCTTCACAAATGCCCTGCTGTTGCTAAGGCCACGGTTGGGATATTGGCGATGTTTAATTTTTCCTATTTTACTCTTGCACATTATCCTTCATTATAATTGTCTTTACACTGAATGGTTTGGGGTATGCATAGAATGCCTGAAACTTTTATATGAGGTTTTGACATTTCATGGGTAAGTAAGCGCATGGCTGTGCACTCAGGGCAGTCAGAGTAGATATTTCTGCTGACAGCTGTGGAGTATCTATTCATGGTTCATACAAATGATTCCAAGTCCCTCCAAAGACCTATGTTTCTTAGTATGTTTTTTTCTGCTCCATATGTCCTTTACTTGAACATACCAAGAACATGCAGTTTACAGGGGAGATGTGGGCTTTTACATGCATTTTTTGTTTGTTTGGGGGGTTTTAATTTTTTTTTTTTTAATGTAGGCACTCCTGTGCTCTTGTAGTTAAAATTTCCTAGGCTCTCTTTCACCAGTTCATCAGCTAGAAGAATAAGTTCCAGCTTCTGAGGATGCTGGAATATGATAGTCACTTCATGTAGATTTCCATTCTAATTCCACCATGTAGGTAGGCTGACAACATAGCAGGATCTGATCTTTGGCTAGTGACACTGAAAATTTCATGTTAGGGTCCTAGCCTTCTATGTTAGATGGCATGAAAAAACATCTCTGCTACTTACCTGTCATTATTTTTTGGTACCATTCTGAAAGCAGCATAAAAGATTGGATGAGCTGCAGTAGAAACCTGGCTCAGCTTTGTGACATCTTTGCCACATACTATCCTCAGTGCTTGGAGACTATACGCCACTTTGTTTATTGCTTCCAGATGTAAAAAGTCAGCCTCTACCTCTACAAGTAGATTGATGATAAATGAACTATTTTTTTTTGAGGAAGAACAGTAACTCCTACTAACTCATCTCATTTTATATGTTCATCTGCACCTTGATCATGGTGCCCTACACACAGCAACAGTGAACCCTGTTCTTCCTAGAACACAAAAAGTTCCAGTAGGGCTAAAAGTGCTTTTCCAATGTATTCTGAATTCTCAGTACTGACCAACCAGAACAGATCTGATATTCAGGAAAGGATCAGTATTGGAAAACCACCAGGAACAACCCTGCTGGAGCTAAAATGATATCCATTCACTGAGCAGAATTGTGAAAAATATCTTAAAAGAAAAAGCATCTACGTATCCGTATTTGTTATTCAGTGAGTAGGATCTATTTGGTTTCAGTTGTAAAGAGAATACCCAGCACTGGTTAACAGCATGCAGACATAAAACCAGTTGGATGCCCCTAGGGAAACATTTGAACATAAGCTTATTTGATTAAGCAGCATTTCAGTCTTTATTTAGCTAGATGGTAAGCATCTCTTCCTATCACTGGATTAACATTTGCAAGGTATCAACAGTGAAATACTTAAGCACTTACTCAAAGAAGACCAAACTGTTGCCTCTCCTATGGTTGCTGCTTTATAAAATCTATTTAATGTGCAATAAATCTTCACCTGCTGTACATATGCCATACCTGCACAGCCAGAATACTTAACCCTGCGTTGTTAGATGGTCTTCAGTGAAGTCCCAGATATTTCCCTTACTTATAAATCTGTTAAAAATCTTTACAATAGGAGTGTACTGAATACATGTACACAATACAATGAGCGGTTAATTTGTGGAAATAATTCAAAGGAGAAAGAAAGGGTATAATGTATTTCACTCTTGGACATGACTTCAGTGGCAGGAGGTAATTGCTTAGTGTCTGACTGAAGATTAAAGTACTGCTTTATCAAAGTAAGCATACAACCCAGACTTGTCCCACAGGGAGCAGTGTTTCATAAATGCATAAGCAAGTGGCATAGTGCATACTCCCAAGATGGGAATATTTCTAAGAGAAGTTGCAGAAGCTTTGTGGAGTATATCTTTATCTGACTGGGGAGGAAGTTCTCATTTAGCTATCTGTTAACGTAGAGTATTTGAGTTAGCAATCCATATGGATCTGTTCTAGGAGAAAATCTGCAGCACTTCTTACAAAATGGATTTTACTCTTTCAACAGAGCCAGTCACTTCAGTCAGGCTGTGAATGTTTTAATAAGTTGTAAGTCATCAAGAAGTGTTCTACAGTATATGAAGACTTTAAAAATAGTAATTAAGGGACTGAAATGGAAAGCTATGACTATCTGAAAGAGAAATTTTGCCTGGGGTTGAAGGTAAGGTGGACTTCTACTGGTTCTCAAGAAGCAGACTTAAAATGCTCATAAATGGTCTTATATTCACGTAAGAGTAATCTAAGAAACAAAATTTATGAGCCAAAACCTAGCCCTGTTCGTGTCATGATGCTAGGTAGGAAGGGCAGAATACACACCCAGCAATTTTTCTGAGACCATAGCAAACTGAATGGATTGCTGTTAAGCACAAAAAAAAAACCCCTTGATACTTGATCAGACTCGCCAGTCTCAGGGAAACAGGAGGAGAGCTTATTTGGATGAATATAAGATTGCAAATTTTTTTTTTATCAGCATCAGTGCAGATGAAGGTTGTGAGAACAGTTATGTATATACTGTAAGAAGAAAGATCCTTCCACCAGACATGCTAGAATGTTTTAGTCTCTGAATCAGGATGCCAGGCCAGAAATTCTTGAATAAAACAAAGGCAAAATCTGGCTTCAAGAGAAACGGATGTGCCCAATGGCATATAACTAAGTATTCTCAGATTCAGTTTTATTACTACCCAGATATTTCTCTAAAATTGAAGCAAGCTTTAATAACTCCTGTTGATGCTCTGAAATCTAAAGTTTGCAAATTCTATTCTGCAAGATGGCATTAGAAATTATATTTCTTTTTCATTCAAAGCCAAAATTTGGCAGAGATTTGAGAGGCAGCATATTTTGTCTGTGATCTGGCAAAGCAGATATTCTAAATTAACTAGAAGTGGGTGGGGAAAGATCCCTGAGGATCTTGCCTGGAAATAAAACCTGGAGCTTTTGAAGTTTCTTGCAAAGAATAATAGAAAAGAGCAACTAGAGCAAGTAACAGTCACAGCAGCTACCTTGGAGACATAGGTTTCAGACTGAAGTTCTGGCTCCAAATCAGACATTAGGGCCTGCATTGTTCACAAATGAGATGAGTACCCTAAGAGTACTCAGTGTCCATGCTTCGGTCACTTCTTTGGAGCTGTCCTATTTTGTGCAAAGAACTAGGTTTTAGTTGGGTCAGCAAAAACTAGAACAATCCCTAGCCTAAGCGTTAGGAAATTCACTTGGGATGTTGCAGAAGCAGGTGCCGGTCCCTCGGCTGTGCCTTTCCAGACCTTGTACTCCCCTGCTACTGGCTATTCTCATGCAAGTACAGTGGTTTTGATCTGAAGTTACACCTGGCTGAAAAACATTGCAAAACTAATGTTTACTTAAGCCAGAATTTTACCACAGACCACAATGATTTCAACAACTCAACTTTTCCCAATATTGCTTAATTTTTTACATAATATTTCCAAACTGCCAAGATTCAGTGGATTTTTTATATTGCTGACAACTCAAACGGGACTCTAATAGAAATCAAAATGAAGCCTAAAAATAAATCTTTGTGAGGTAGTCTAGTACTAGATTAATGATATGCTACAGATAAAAGGAGCTAAGCACCTAGACATGACTAGCAATTCTAATCACAGATGAGATAGCTGGCCACACTGCCATTTTATGCCCTCAGGAGATGGTGAAGGTCATTTAAGTGCAAAGATGTGGGACGCTGAGCCTACTGGCCAAAAAAAGAAATTCCAAACTGCAGAAAATGTAGCACCACGATGGAGTACACATAACCACATCACTGACAGACTGACTGTGAATCTTTAAGGCAATGCCTATGGAAAAGAATAAAAGGCCCAAGAGGCGCCAGTAAGAACTGGATTTTTGTTTCTGTGACACCATTTGTTTTCTATTATGGATGTTTGTGTCTTAGGTTAACATTCCTCTGAGATAAGACCTCGTATGTTATACGATTCATCCCCAGGCCAGGCCATGGATCTATGTCCCTGCCATCATACAATGATTTCTGTCTGGAATTCCAGAATACTCCCAAGAACCACATCACTATGTGTTTTACACTGTTTGTTGGTTTTTTGGTTTTTTTTTAGAGAAAAATTGTCCAGGAAAAGAAAAATGAATCGTGATCCTGGAAAGAGACCATGAGCACATGTGAAAGACCATATGGTAATGATCAAAGCTGAGGAAAAACAAAAAGCTGCCTTCCACCTGCAAAACAGAATTGTCTGAAGATAGTGAAATGGGAATGCTTTGAAGATAAGCCATCATGTAGTGTGGGAAAAAGGAGGTAAGAAGCGAAACCTGGTATTGAGACAGTTTCCTAAGATGCACTCTGTGATTGGCGAGTGAGGGAGCCAGGTGCTGATTATTTTCTGCCCTGTTCTAACATGTAAAAAATCAGCAGAAGGCCTAATTGCATTTGTTACCTGCTTTTCTTGTAACCTGCCTTCCAGTGGATAAAAAGCACACAGGGAAAGAACTGAAAATTATCTCAGCTCTTTCTGCTGAAATATTTCAGGTAGAAAGTCATCTGCCCTCCCAAAGTGAGATTCCTATATTGTATAGTCTTCTCCTGACCCTCTTCGGAAAGATAGAGGCTTAGGTTCAAACACAGGCTCTGCAGTTTCTCTCTCCTGTGCTTCTTAATTAGTCTAAAATCCAAAGGTAGGCACTGATGGGAAGTGAGGATGCTATTTTTGAGGTCACATCAAGAGAAAGTATTATATCTCTCTCCACTTTTCTATTGCACTCACTGGTACCAATGGAAAGCATATGGAATCTTGAGACACAGGGAATTCTTTGAGACTGAACCAAATTACTAGCGTGGATTAAAGAAAAAAAAAAAGTAATTTCTTAGTCATCTTTTGATCCTTTGTAGCAGCAGTGGGTGCTTTAGCCATCATTTTTAAAGGAGGTATGTAAAAAAACTGAAGGAATTTGACATAATACCACAAAATAAAAATATGTATGTAATTCAATCTTAAGCTGTGCAAAGCAAGCAGATTCAGAGAGATAAATTCAACGGTTTCAACATCCTTCAGATGATCTTTTACTGATCAGAAATTATCTCTCAGATATGAAAATGGCACTGATGATTGAACTTCAGGTGTTTACAGTAGAAACAGCAGTACCTTAGCTACAGTGGAAACAGCAGTACCTTAACTAGCTTTACTAGCTTAACCAATAGCTTAATTGTTCATAGTGAACATGATTATAAGAACAATGGTTGTTATGGTGGCTCCGTCTGGCCCAGGTCCTGATGGGCAGTGGCTGTGCTGGAGGTGGCTTCTATATATTTAATAACCCTAAACGATATTTTTTTCTCCAATAACTTGTTTAGTCTCTCTTTTGAGGCACGAACATTGAGCATCCATATCATATGCAGGGCAACAAAGTACTTCAGATTTCTACACTAGCTAAATGAATCAAAATCCTCCAGCTATTAAAAGAATCTAGTTTAAGTGTGGATATCCACGTTGCGGACATACCCACATTGTGGACAGGTGAGTAGTTCTTGCATCACCTCACTTTAAAGCAGATACTGTAAGATGTTGGCATTTGCAGTTTTACAAGTTACAGTGAGAGATTCTGGCAAAGTTGTTTCCAACTTACTGTTATTTTTAAAATTTAGATTATATTCACACTGGCAGGGTTTTTTTTTTTTTTTAAAGCTTGGTTACTAGACGTAATATTGTTTAAATTGTTATACTTACATCATTATTATGCTTGCACAAGTGCAGCTTGTGGAATCTAAATACTGTGTGTTCTCAGTGCTGTGGTTCAGTACTCCCTGTTAAAGCAAATGTACCTTTTGCTCTCGAGTTCTGTTTTATGCATAGCTGCAAAGGCCAGCTGCAAACTAAGGATCATGAAAGTGGAAATTAAAGAAAACTCATTCAGTTGAAGTGGTACAATATTTAGTAGTTTCTTTTACAGTGACTCAGTGAAGCTTTATCATTTGTTATAAATGAGATTTTATGTCTGTTCCATGTTATCGGGCATTTATATATTTGGAGGCTATACTTAAGGATGTTGACTGGTAAAGAAACTTTGCTGTCTTTACCCCAATAACAAATTGGAAACCTCTCTTGACAGACAGAGAAAAAATGCACCAGAAAGCTAAACCGTGAACAACCCATGCAACAGATTAATGAATAAGACAGTCTGCAATGTAAAGGGCACTGCAACTGCAGCATTTCCCCAACCTTGTGTATCACACAAAAATACATTCTCAAGCACCGTGCAGACATCCCAAATGAAGCAACAGCAGTGGCCAGGCTGAGGAAAGAGGAAGAAAGCTAAAACAAATTTCATTTCTGAGCAGCTTTGTAATTTTGACAAAACACCTATTTGGCAGCAACATATCAGATCATATTTAAACCAAAATAGTGAAATATCCAAGAACTGATCAGAAAAGATGCTGTAATAAGCAGAGAATTTATTACTGCTTGTAATTTTCTGGTTTAAAATTCTCAGTATTTCTCAATTTGAAGATTTACTTCCCTTAGCTGGTTAAGGCAGAAAGCAGCAATGACAAACTTGGATTTGATTAGAAAAATCATCTCAGTAGACTGACTTCAACTTTGCATGCGTATTCCTGTAACAGACAACCAAGGCATACTGAAAGACAACTTTATATGACAGACGTGCTAAGAATTTTCTCATATTCTCTACCAGTATTTACAGGCACAATACCCAAATACACAATTTTAGAAATTGTACTTTGTTTTACCAGGATGTTTTAGGTGGGTAAACTATACATATAATATGAAAAGTCTCTGTTTAAATATTTCTGCAATTTTAGGCAATAATTTTGAATCCGCATAATTTAGCCAAACAAAGGTATATGAGTATGATAAACTGTTCTAAAAAAACCTGGTGATCTCAGAAGATCATGATGGTCAGTAGTAAATCTCCATCCACTCTGAAGTGGAAAATTGTCATTTTGTTACTCTAAAAAATATATTTAATTAATCACAAAACATTGACAAACACAATAGCATGAAATGTTTGGACGCCATACTGGCAAAATAGTACTAAGAAAAGCCATTCTGTGCCTTATCAGGATATCCTATTGAACAAACCCAGCTTTGGCAGTGGCTAAGAGTGACTGTCAAAGAAAGAACATCAAAACAGGCCTATTCCGAGGATATCCTTTCCTAGCTGTCAGTAGCCTTTAGCTCAGGGATCTTTCTAAACAGGACACCATTTTATGTTTAATGCAAACTTTTATTGCATGTGTTTCTTGTTTTGAAATTGAGCCAATGTGAAGTTAATTTTAGTAGTGAAAAAGTTGCCAATGAATTAAAAAATCTGCTATGTGAAAATGCATTCATTTATTTTTAAGCTGCATCCATGAGTTTGTTGATCTGCCTGTGTGAAAAAGTGAAATTATACACTATTCTTCACACCACTTGTGATTTTAGAGGCTACTGCCATATTCCTCCTCAGTTCTCCCTCCTGTAGAATGAAGAGCTAATTCCACCCTACATATCTGCTCCTCAATCAAAAGACACTTAACGTCTTTAAGTATGCTGTTACCTCGTTCTATAACTTGAGTCTTTATTGAAAGCCCTCTGTAAATCCAAACGGACTCCTTGAATCACCTTCTCCCTGTATTCACCACCTCCTCTGAAGAACATGAAAGAGAATTACTTACATCTACAATAGCCAAATTGACACATCATTTTTATATCATTATCTGTTCACCATACCATTTATAGAGACCTTTTTGGGGGGGAGACGAGGAGAGTGGAAACAAACCCTCAATAAACTAAAATCTGTCACATGTTACTCAGGTAGTGAGTTTTAAGCAAAATGTTTAAGCCACAAAGAGCAGTTAAAAAGTTTCAAATTTTAATTCCTTCAGGACTCTTAGAAGACTACTCTATGACCTTTTCATTTATTCTAACTAACTTGTCCAAAAAGGTAATCATTCACATTTGCTGTTCAGAAAGAGCTCAAGACAGGGACTTCTCTACCTTCTCTCATGATGAATGTGGATATGAAGAATCAATACTTTAAATCCAAATGAAATCCACATTTTAATAGAATTTCAAAATCTACTTTTTGTTGTTGTTCTATTCAATTGCTGTAGGCACATTTAGTTCAGCAATCTTGTGATGTTGGTGAAATACTCCAGTATTAATTAAGTTCCAATTAAAAATAAATCCCTCTCAGAAAGCAAGAATAAGAACAAGGACTTACAAAAGCAAACTGCATTAACAGACATACCATAATTTACGATACAATTGTTTAAATTTATTTATTTTTTAGGTTATTTCAGGTTTCTTTATTTGCACTTTTTTTCTTTTTGGAATAACAAAATATGTAGGCATGCTCAGTAACCAAACTTAAGGTCAGATAGCTGTAGCTCTGGCAAAATCAAACTACACAAGTTTCTGGTGTGAAATTACAGGCAAAAGCTAAAATGAATCCAAATTACCTTCTCCTACCATATGACAAAACTTGCAGATAAGGGTAATTAAATTTTCCATTTCATAGTATCACTTAATAGTCTGATTTGTTTTAAATTATCCATCAAACTGTACAGTTAAGGAATACACTGCTAGAAATTTGAAACTGTGCTTTTAGTTTCCTGACAGACTTTAGGTTCCATTACAACATCATGATTTTGAGTGTTGCAGGGCCTTTGTTGTAATAAAAAAATTGTTCATTACAATTGTGAATGCAACCAATCTTCAAAATAACTTGGTATCCTGCAAATATAATTTTATCACCACAGAACTGTACAAAATATATCAAAGTACTTGCAGGTAAGCACTCACATTTTGTAGGGAGTCCTATACTGCAATATGGTTATTGTTATATGTATCCAGCAACAGAAACGAGAGCATTTATTTAAAGCATTTGAGTTCAGCTTAGGTAAAAGAAATGCTATAAAACACAAAGATTAGGGCCATTCTGCACATTCAGAAGGTAGCTAAACCAGGGCTGGTTCGGGTTTTGTTTCTTTTGTGGCTCATCACTGAATTGATGTTAACAGTCATACATTTAACATAACAGAATTCATTGCAAGGAACTTGGATAAAAAGTGGCAGGAAGAGGGAAATGCAAATGCGGGGTGAAAGTTAAAAAAAAAAGCCAGTTTATCAGTAAGGTTAAAATTTCACCAAAACCTTCTTGGCTTTAAACAGAAGTTATAGTACTGGAATGGCCAACTTTTCAAAACTCATGTATGAAAATTTTTGATGTGATCAAGTTTTTCACAAAAAAAACCCCCAAACCAAAACGTGCCACATCCCTTGCAGAGCTGATGGGAGAAAAAGCAATAGCACATGGGAGGAAAAAGATCCTGATGTTCCTTCTTTCTTAGAAGAAGGCACTTTCATCCAGACTTGACAGGAATAATCCAAAACTAATTGTGACATGTAGCTGGCTGAAACAGCAATGATAAGTAATAAGCCTTTTAAATTAAACTGATGGTACTATGGACTAATTTGCTAGAAAAGGGGAAAAGACGTTGTCAAGTGGACAGTTCTGCTTCCAGAACTTCACATAATATATCTACACAAATCCAACTGTAATCTAATTCTGATCAGTGCCTGTTAATTTTTTTCCATCAGACTTTGGTGTTCCTGGAGGATGTTAAGCTCCACTGCACAATACAGCATTCAAAATTCAATAGGAAGATGAATTGGAATAACAGTTCTTGTCTGTGATACAAAAATAATGACACTAGCCAACTTGTTCGTTACACTGAAATTGGGTCAAAACCAATGCTTTAAACCAATGTCAGCCAGCATATAGGGCAGCTGGTTAAAACCGACACAAAAATATTACCAAATCTGAGCAACACGAGGTAGTCTCATGCTTGCTTTCAGCTAGAATTCAGCACACAGTACTTAGCACATTCTTTAGACCAATGTGGAGAGAGCTGTCTCAACCGTTTCTTTTGTGACAGCTGAGATAAAACTCTTCAGTTGCAAATGGAAAAGAAGTACCTTCCCTCAACTTGTAATAAAGTTCACTGATCATATGTTGTTATCTCTGTTCGTTAACTAAGTTAATAAAACAAAAGCCATAGGTACCTAACCAAGGATTCCAAACACAATACTGTGCATTACCAAAACAAATGATTTACTGTCATGCAAGACCAAATGAATTTAGGCTACATATTCAATTTTAAGGCTGACATGCTATTAATCACCGCATCTCTCATAGGCAACAGGAAACCTCAATGCAGATGAACATGTAACTAGCAATAAAAAAACCAGAACTATAATTATGTAATTGGTATATGCTGATACTGTGTGAGGAACTCTATACTCTTTTGGCTAAATCTGTGGATATTTAACTGGTTCACATTCACTTTTGAAGAACAGAGGAAAATTGCCATTTCAATCATTTTTGGACTGAGATTGCCCCATGTCCAACACAAAATCCAGCATTTTCTATTCCAGTCATGAATGCTTCTGGAATAATCATAGAATCTTCTGGCTGGAAAAGACCTTTGAGATCATTGAGTCCAACCGCACCCATCTTCTGCTAAACCACGTTCTTCAAAAACTCATCTACTCGTTTTTTAAATGCCTCCAGGATGGTGACTCAACCACCTTCCTGGACAGCCGTGCCAGTGCCTGACCACCCTTTCGGTAAAGAAATTCTTCCTAATATTTAGTCTGAACCTTTCCTGGTGCAACTTATGGCCATTTCCTCTTGTCCTGTTCATCACCTGTCACTAGTGACATCAACACTCGCTCTGCCACAGCCTCCATTCATGTAGTTGTAGACAGTGATGAAGTCTCCCCTCAGCCTCGTCTTCTCCAAGCTAAACAACCCCAGTTCCCTCAGCCGTTCCTCATAGGACTTCTTCTCCAGCCCCTTCACCAATCCTCGTTGCCCTTCTCCAGCACCTCAATGTCCTTCTTGTACTGAGGGGCCCAAAACTGCACAGTACTCGAGGTATGGCCTCACCAGTGCTCAGTACAGAGGCACAATCAGTTCCCTTGTCCTGCTGGCCACGCTGTTTCTGATACAGGCCATGATGCCTCTTGACCACCTGGGCACACTGCTGGCTCATGTTCAGCTGGCTGTCAACCAACACCACCAGGTCCTTCTCTGCCAGGCAGCTCTCCAGCCACTCTTCCCCAAGCCTGTAACGCTGCATGGGGTTTTTGTGTCCCAAGTGCAGGACTTAGCATTTGGTCTTGTTGAACAATTTGACAATATTAATTTGGGCAGAAAGGAGGGTTTATATGATATACATTTATACAGAATAGTTATACTGAAATGTTAGATTTTATATATCATATATATGATATATATCTCATATATATCTCATCAGTTGGACTTGATGATCTCAAAGGTCTTTTCCAGCCGGAAGATTCTATGATTCTACGCTATTTTACTCTTCAATTGACAAACTTCTATATAAACAGAAAGAAAAAATCCCAGCTTCTATTGAGACAATTTGTGTAAGCAAGGCTAGTAAGTTTAAATAAGATAGTGAATATAAAATTACCATCAAAGATAAACCATAATCTTCAAAGTTGCAACTGATTTCAAACATTCCTTTTCATAGATTCCTAGTACAGCAATTTTTTAGAAGTATGAACACTCCAAATCTCCTCTATTTATAGGGAAGTTTGTAACAGGTTCAATTTGAGACATCAAAAACATTTTAAATAGACATCACAAGATGCATCTGTAGTTTAAAGGTCAAATTTATTAGGAGATTAAGAGATGTATTATACATGGTCTATAAATATAGGACAGCTGACTTTATTCACAGTAGTCAGACAGCCAATGCCAACCTATTTTGTAGACACCCTTGTTCTTTTGTTCCAAGAAAAGTTTGCACCATAAGACTTGGATTTAGGTTTTGGAATCTTCTTCTCTTCAATGTCATAGCTCCAGCCTGCAGGTTACAGGGGAAATGGGGGGGGGGAGACAAGAAACAAAGAGAATTCTAAATATTCTCAGTGTACAATACAGAGCAAATGCAATTTAAATCTTAAAACTTTAATATATTTTCCTCCATGCTGGCAGTCACTAGTTTATTCCTTTGTAGTCGGCAACAGAGAATACTAAAATGCCATAGATGCAACATGTGCCCATTCTCTCAGTTGGTAAGAGCTCACCATACTACATACACCCATTTTCTTTACTCTTGCAAAAAACTTGACAGTCATCATTGAAAAGGTCAGCAGGAGAACATTGACTGTCTTGCAAGTTCATGGTTCCACAACTCCATAGCACCACAGAAGCACTAAGTATGGTGGGACAGGAAATTAAAATAAAGATAAGGGAATGTGGAAAAAAATAGCATACAGAAAATCAGTCCTAAAGGCTGGAAGAGAATAAAGACCTTGGAAAGCCAGATAAAGAAGAAGGGTAGGGGAACCAAAGAAAGGAATAGCAAAGAAAAAAATTTCAGCATTAGAAAGGAGTTCAATACTTAACATTTTTATGAGAATATAAAAAATTAGAACAAAAGTGATAGAAGACAAGTAAATTATGTGATAGTTAAGCAAGAGAAATGCTAAAAAATGTCAGAAAAGAGGAGGTGGAGACATTAGTGTTTATGTAAATCAAAATGCAAATTGGTTGCAGCCTCCAGGTGCCTGGAAAGTTGCCAGGGCAGCACTCAGTATTACGAAGTTTGCTCTCTTTAGCTGCAATATTTCACTCAAAGTTGAAATACTTTAGTTTAAGCTAGAAGTGGTTAAGTATGCAATTTTAACTGATATTAATAAGATGATAGTTTTTCTCCTTAGTTTAAGAAGAAAAAAAGAAAAAAACAATCTAAAAGCTTTAATATATATCTGAATTTTTACATGTGTTCAAAGAAAACACTCAAGATACATCTACATCAAAATATGTTTCAGAAGATACACAAGTTGTCATGTCACTGTGCCTTCATTTTGTGTACTCACAAATGTCACACAAACATTTTCTTCATGTTTATTAGGTTGAACAATGTTATTTTCCAAGTTAGCTGTTCTCTATAAGAAATATTGGAACAGAGTTTTTAAAAACATGTTCTTTTCATCTGCAGGAGCACTGCTTTTTGCCTGCTGTTCTGATTGAAACATTAGCTTGAGTGAACAGCCAGAACTAGATCCAGAGGCAGACTTTGGTATTGCAACATTCAGCATTATAACACCTAACTTTGAGGTTGGCTGTTGGAATGCAATCTACAGTCTCAAGTTCTTGCTTCATCTTTCTATACACTAGATAGAGAGGAGCCAAGTGCCTCCAAAATAGATTCGCAACTGCCAGCACAATGACTTGGGCTGCCATAGCTATCCAAAATCCATAAAGTTAGTTGGATCTAACTGTGGATTGCGAGAGGCCACCGTATAAGTTTTCACACTCTGGAAAAGTCTCCTGGAGTTAGGCACCATTGGCCATTCATGACAGAGAGCAGAGGTCACTTTTATACAAAATATCACACTGGTGGGGGAAGGTTATTCTTGCCCAGAACCCTGCGATACAAGCCAAGTGGACAGAAAGCAGATTTTGCCTCTGGAAGAATACCCTCACCACTGACTGAAAGTTATTGCGGAGTAGAAAAGCGCTCCACCCTTGCTACTAAAGCTATATGTTTTTAAATAACTGCCTCAGAGATGGGGTACAGGACAAAAAAGAATTTAGGTTAACAGGATAAACTTCTAATTTCAATCATTTACAAGTGTTTCCTTCTTGCCTTGACTTCAGACCATCCCGATCTCCCAAGTTCTGGACAGAGATCTCTCCCGTTATTGTATTCAGTGCAGTTATTCCTAAATTAGAAAATACATCAGATGTGGCAGGCAGAAAAGATGTCTTGCCTCAGGTTCCTGCCGTTCTTAGGCAAGAAAGAACTCTTAGGCTTCCTGATTGATCAAAATGCCTGCACTAGGTATGACTTGTGGACATTAAACTTGAGGTACTTAAGGAATTCTGTAATGGAAAACTTGGGATAGTTCACACAGGAAGGACAAAGAGGTAAATACTTGTGTTCCTAGACTTAGACTTGTTCCAATAACACCTCAGTTTAGAAGCCAAGTTCCATTACAAATGCATACCCAAGTTATTTTTTTTCTAAAAGCACAACCAAATATTGCAAAATTTATATTTCCAGCTATGCCTGATACTGAAGCTGATGCAGAAAATATTATGGACATATCATAAAATCATATAATGGTTTGGGTTGAAAGGGGCCTTAAATATCATCCAGTTCCAACCCCCCTGCCATGAGTAGGGACACCTCCCACCAGACCAGGCTGCCCAAGGCCCCATCCAGCCTGGCCCTGAACACTTTCAGGGAGGGGATCCACAGCTTCCCTGGGCAACCTGTGCCACTGCATCACAACCCTCACCATGAAAAGTTTCTCCCTAACGTCTAATCTAAATCTTCCCCCTTCTAGTTTAAAGCCGTTCCCCCTTGTCCTATCACTACTTGTCCTTGTAAAAAGTCCATCCCCAGCTTTCCTGTAGCCCCTTCAGTTACTGGAAGGCCACTATAAGGTCTCCCTGGAGCCTTCTCTTCTCCAGGCTTAATAATGCTAACTCTCAGCCTGTCCTCAGAGCAGAGGTGTTCCACCCCTCTGATGATCTTTGTAGCCCTCCTCTGGACCGGTTCCAACAATTCCATATCCTTCTTATGTTGGGGATTCCAGAACTGGACATAATACTCCAGGTGGAGTCTCAAGAGTGGAGCAGAGGGGCAGAATCGCCTCCCTCGACCTGCTGGCAGTGCTTCTTTTGATGCAGCCCCGAACATGGTTGGCCTTCTGGGCTGCAAGCACACACTGCCAGGTCATGTCGAGCTTCTCATCAACCAGCACCCCCAAGTCCTTCTCCGCATAACACACATAATATGTATCATACACATAAGACTAAGATACAATGCACAGAAAAGGTTAGCACATCTCAACTATGGTAAAATTAAGGCTGCAAGCCAAGTACAATAATATCAACACTAAGTCATGGACTTAGTAGGCAGAATTTCTTGGTAGTATTCCCACACAATGGAGATTGATTACTAATTGAGTGAATGCCTAAACTTCCTACACTGAACAAATCAAGCATTTTATTTGAATCTGAATTTTCAAAGGACAAAATATAAAATGTCCAATGAGATGATATAAGTAGCTTATTAATATAAGTAATATAAAGGCCAGGGTTCAATTTTTTTCCTCCTAATAGGCTAAATTTCCCAAGAAACAGAAATAGTAAAACCAATACAGAAGTATAAATAAAGCAACATCAAATTCTCCCAGATTTCATATTTGCTCATAAAATATTAAAAAATACTACTAAAATTGCACAGTAATTGCTAAATCTAATGAAAATATAATAACATTAATTCCTAAGTGAATACAATTCAATTTTCAATAAAATTAAGACTACTAAGTTAAAAAAACATATCCATTCAAAGAGGAATACAGGAATTAAATACTAGTCTTTAACATCAAAAAAGGGCAAATAAACTGCACCTTGTATAAGGTAATGGACTTACCCTATTTTTGGATGTAGAACATAAGCTTTGCACAATTTGGCCTGATCAACAAACTTTACTCTCTGTTAACCCCAGACTAAATATAGTTGAAAGCTGTAGACCACAAGGAAGACTTCTGTAGAAGCTTACACTCCATGTGCATTATTCCTGGCTTTAACTCAGTTCAATTAGTATTCCTCATATCCATGAGCACTGAGCAAGCCTAGCTCTTCAAGGAAAATAAAACTTACATTAAAAAAAACCCCAAAAATGCAGTGAAAAATTCCTATCAACACATAAAAGGACTGCTGAATATTCAAAAGGCTGTGATCATGGATACTTCTTGCTGTACCATAATTGTGTGAAAAAACACAGGGCTAAACAAACAAGTAAGTTTACTGATACAGTCCTTCTGATATATCATTAGCATCAAAATATAAAGCAATGATACTGGCTTTTCCACTATCTCATTCTCAAATATGAACAATTGTAAGTGTAAAGTGTTTAGACTTCAGCATCATACTTGGGAACAATCAGGTATAACTTCCTTAATATACAGCTTCCTTACAGGAGGAGGTGCCGATCTCCTCTCTCTCGTGACCAGCAACAGGACATGAGGAGATGGAAAGAAGCTGAACCAGGGGAAGTTCAGATGGGGCATCAGGAAAAGGCTCTTCACTGAGAGGGTGGCTGCTCACTGCAACAGGCTCGTCTGCTAAGTGGTCATGGCATCAGGCTTGTCAGAATTCCAGGAGCATCTGGATGACACTCTTAGTCATATGCTTTAGTTTTAGGTAGTCCTGTGAGGAACAGGGAGTTGGACTTGATGATCCTTATGGGTCCTTTCCAACTGGAGATATTCTATGGCAAATCCATTCTGCAACATGGCCAAAACTGAAGTCCAACATGCTTACTCAGTGGTCAATTTTAGTTTTTCTGATTATCAAACATGCACAAGGGTTCTGACAGTCTTCTCTTAACCAGAATTCAGATGCTCATGTCAAGACTTCAGCAAAAATCCCACTGCCGTATAGGGCCCCCAGCCTGGGATACTCTTAAAAGTATTAATATTAATTTTCCTCCAAGACCTGATCTTAGTTCTCATTCAAAATACAGATACTTGCAAAAGCATTGCAATTGTGATGTAGAGAGACCAGAACACTTTTCCTTGATTTGATGTATTCAGCATGCTCAGAAATATCCCCCAAATGCATTTACCACCTTCTCAAGTAGAGCACTGATGGTCTACCAATTTTGAGGAACAAAGGGAAGGTACTTTTTCTGTTAATACTTTGAGATCGAGATGGCCTATAGAAAGCTGAATCCTTCATTGCCAATATGTAGAATACATACCATTTTTTTCAGCAAAGGCAATGGCATTTTCTTTAGTAGAGAAAGTAAGAACCATGTTGGATAAAGGATCTGCTCTGTAAGAAATCAGATGATAAATTTTAAGCACATGTGAAATATAAAATTATCATATCTGTATCTCAAATGTCAATCAAATGCTGCATTACACAACTTTTTGTAGCACACGACCTCACAAGGCATTAAAATCTCTTTATTTTTAGTTATCTCCAAGATTAACATTAACTTTCTGTAGAGTATTTTTTCACTCTTTCAGTCAGTTAAACTTCCGTCTCAACTCCTTGCAGGAATTAATGCTTTAAGTTTTTATTAGAGCATGTCTAACCACATGCTGAGGTTATAATAAGCTCTCTACAACAATCCCGTCAGTTTGTAATGCTGTTTAGTCCCTCTCTTTTTGGAAGATCAGGAGGCTTAAGGTAATTTTGAACATTTCAAGGTGATTGGAGTCTATAGAGCAGCTAGGTGAAGAATAATGTTACACAGAAAAGGGCAGAATATCAAAGTGAGCTGAGCAGGAATTAAACAGAAACTGAAAAGTACACAAAAACCTCAAGAGTTCAGCTTTAGCTGAAACCACATGACCTAATTATTCCAGTACAGCAAGTGGATCATAGGCCACCACTAAAAACAAATCTCAGAAGCACAAATTGCTACCTAATTAAATATACAGTGCTTAATTTTAGATGATCAGCTATTCCTCAGTTGCATTTCTGAAAGGAATGAAACAGGAAAAAGCTTTTTTAAACAAATTAAAATATTGATTAAAAAAGCAAACTGCCTTATTTGTGGTTATAAAGGTCAATTTAAGACCAATGACAAAAGATGTAAAAAAAATTAAGTTTCTAAAAATTAATCTATGAAAATTTTAGGGACACAAAATATCAGTGTAGCAGCACAATAATTAGATAATGCTTCCCTGAGACAACTCTGCACATAAGCCTGGGAGACAACTGGGAAGACAAGACTAAATTGCAACAAACTATTGAAGGAGCTGCCTCTCAACGGTTCTCTCTTTGAAGCTAGAAGCGTAAATGAAGAGAAAAGCAACCAAAGATACATTGAGCTCTCTACAAAAAAGGACAAATCCTGTGACTGGCAGAGGGGGAGGGGAGAGGAGGAATCTAGCTTCCAGCAAATACAACAATGCAATTTTTTCTGATGTACACATGGAAAAAAATGTAGTTCACTATATATAAAATATATCCCCAAATAAAACAAGCAAACAAAATAACAGGATCAAGGCAGAAATTACACTTTCACAAGCAACTAAGGTGGGTTCTCTTAAAGACATTTAAAGATTTCTTTTACAAAGGCAGTAAAGATAACTAGAAACTAAGAATTAGTCCATAATGTGATCAGTGGAGAATCAACCTACCCAAACATATCAAAATATTATGCAACTTTTGTTCTTTTGTTCTTCTCTTCCTTCTCAACATTACTAACGGGAAACAAAGATGTTTAAGTCTGAAGTGTAGTGAGGGACCAGTGCCTATTCAGTACAGCAAGTCCGGCAAAAACATTCCAGGATAGAGACAGTTCAGAAATGAGGATTATGCAGAAATGATTTGTTCTGTTTTCATGTGAGATCATCTTTCATCCTATTTAAATACAGCTTTTTTTTGATTTCTTTCCATAAAAGAACTATCCATGTATTTAACTTTGTGATTATCTGTGAGCAAACTGGAGTTCAGGGTGGCCAGCACGATGTCCTCATAGCGTTAGCAATAGCAGTGCTGCAGGATTGATTTCCTATGCCTGTGTTAAGCTGTCCTATCAGTCACTACAGACTGAGATCACAGAATCATAGAATCATTTACATTGGAAAAGATCTTTAAGATCCTTGAATCCAATTATAAACCTAGCACTGCCAAGTCTACCAAGTGCCACATCTACATGTCTTTTAAATACCTCCAGGGATGGTGACTCCATCACTTCCCTGCGCAGCCTGTTCCAGTGTTTGACAACCCTTTCTGTGAATTAATATTTCCTAATATCTAGGCTACATCCCACCTAGCACAACCTGAGGCCGTTTCCTCTCGTTACTTTGGAGAAGACACCAACACCTGCCTCACTACAACCTCCTTTCACGTAGTTGTGGAGAGTGATGTTTTCTTCTCTTATGGGATCCTGTACAATGGAACCCATACGATTCCCATGTTTCTTTGTTTACAGCTTTATATTAAAAGATGTACTCAAGAACTACCCATAGGCATTCATGCAATGAAGCCTCCTAATTAAAAAGAAAAGTCATGGGTCATTATATTTAGATTCTCATCCGGGTAATTTTCACTGAAAAAGATACTCAAGAAACAAAAAATGCAACAAAAAAAATCAAACAAGACTGTAAAATGACAGAAATATAGCAAAGACCTACTAGTGTTCTAATCTCTAGACCCTAAAAGGGCTCTAATGCACCAATTTCACTACATCACTCAGAAGTAAATGGGAAAACTTCCAAGGACTGTTCTTTGCAGAAATTAAATGTGAAGAGAACTCTTCTTAAATATTTCTGGGTGCTGAATGGTAATTTGAAATTACCAGAATATCCACTAATAGTGGGTTTTTTTGCCAGAATCTTAAAAAATGAAAATATATAAACTAGTTCACAAAACCCTTAACCTAGCAGTGTCAATTCTCAACTCAGCATTAGCTTGCTTACATTACCTGGAGCTTGCTTATAGAGAAAACATTCCTTTCCCTTCCCCAAAATAAAAACACATCCAGAGATACATTCATTCAAAACAGCCACTCCTTTTTAAATTCCTACAATAAGATCAATCCAGGACAATTTAACATACAGGTAGACCCTTAATACCATGGCTACATACTCTAGGAAGTTAGCACAAAAGGCTATAACTGTTAGAAGGGTTAAAAAGCATTGTTATGGCTGACATCATGCAAAATTCCCCACAGAAAATATCTGGTAAGGTTAAAGTCAGCTGAAAAGCAAAGGGGGATCAGAAGAAAAGCTAAATTCAACCTGAACTAAAGCAGGTGTTACTGGCACCTGCTACAGTGTCAGAATCTGTGCAGTGGTATAAATAGTGGCTAGGCACTTGGAGGGCGTGTAAGACAGGAGAGAAAGGTGTATTGCTGGTCAACAGTCTACTATTTAATTAATTAAGGCTTGGTGAAACAACCTGGTTATTACTTGCTACATGTAGTAACTACTTGCAGTTAGCAAGTCATCCAAGGCACACACTATTAAATCACTGAAATCTTATCCTCTGAAACAGCAATTTAAATACACTTAAGATGAAACAGTGAAAAATCCCAGGATGTGCTTAAGATGAGGTCAGTGTTGTATACACACTTCAAGTTTTAAAATGGGTATTTTAACAGACAATTTTAATATAATTAATATTTTAATTAATATTCAGTATTTTGTCTTGTTAAGTATAGCTTCCCTAATGCTTTGCAATAACAATATAACTAGAGATATTACAGGTTGCGAGCCTCCTCAATTTTTTTACAGGAAACCAATATAACCAGAACGACTTGATTACAGAATTATTTTGAACTAGATTTCTGGATACATTTATTTTATAAATAAATTTAAAATAAATTAAAAAAAATAAAAAATAATTTGCTAACTGGATTTAGAATGTTAATAAATCTCAAAAAAGAGTCCTCAAATTATTTAGCATTTAAAGTTTTATGCTTTTTTTTCTCATAGAACATTGTGTTCTTTGACTGCAAGCACTTACAGTCTTACTGCGACCATTTGCTCACCTTTTGAAGTTTGAAAACTAAACTTTGGTGGTTGATTGTTGTTTATATAGAATAATCAACCTTTCTGAATATGCCTCAAAAAGAACACTTCAAATTAAAATCACAGTATTGTCAGAATTGCTGGCATAGTCCTCATGGTTTACAGAAATTCTAACCACAATGTTATGGCTCTTCATTTCAGATCTCCAGGATATTTATAAAGCTACATATATGTAGTCCAGAAGCTAAGTATTGTTATTTTATGCTTAACCAAATTTAAAAGATGGAACTGAGAGGTGAGAAGGATTTACTGTTTTAGGTAACTAATAAACTTCTTTCCTTGATGCTGCCATACAGTAACATCACCACAAATATTATCATTATAGTTTCTGGTCGTTAACACTTTTTCAAACTCTTCCAGATGATGTTGTGAGCTAAAATCACCTTTTAAACATAACAGATCACTAATCATATGACTAACAAACCCAACCACTTACTGCAAGTACTGTTAAAACACAAGCAGATTTACAGGTAGAAAGGGCATTTCGAACTTAAAATGTACATGATTAGGAAAAAACAAATAAAAGAAGAAAAATATTTCCAAATTCAGTAACTACTCACGTAGATGCCCAGCCCATTAAAGGGTTCTCCCAGCGCTCCCTGTTATCAAATTCCATCTTCCATTTCTTTGTATTGTTAACTCCCGCTTGCATTGCGTTACGTGCTGGAACAAAAATGTGAACTTTTCTGGTTTTGATGTGCTCGTCTGGAACACCAGTTAAAGTAGTGATATCCTATGAAAAACACAATGGAACTTGTTAGTAAAGGGTTCACATAAATGTCTTGTAAAATAATACTGCCCATGCTTTTTATGTAATTTCATGCTTTATTTTTAAGTTACCTAAAGGGAAAAAATTGCAGCGAAGTATCTTATTAGCAGAGTTGTATAAAAGTGAAGCTGACATGTGTTGGGGCTACTATAATTCTGCTTCCCTGGCTGGACTGGATTTCACATGGATCAGATACCTGAACGTGCTCATCTCCCAGCTATGCAACTGTGATTACCAGGAGAGGAACACGACATTACCTCCCATCCTCTGACCACAGCCACAAAGTCAGAACTGCTCCAAATTCCAATAGCTAAAGCAAGTGTCGAAATGTATAAACTGTTCTTTCTTCCATAAATAAAATACTAAAGCACAGACTCAAATATTGACAAATCACAAATTTTCACATTACCATTAGAGGCCTAAACTTCACATGAACAGTCACCAAAATCCTAGCCAGCAAACTACATGCTGCAGAGTAACTTGAGCCTGCATAAAGTTAAGAGTCATCAACATCCATGCTGACTCAAGAAGCTACACATAACATGAAGGAAGAGGCAGGAGGCTCTCTTTTGCACAAAAATCTATTGATTGCTTGAGACTGCAGAGCAGGTAATGATACTCAGCTTTTTTTATTTCTCTAACCTTTCATTATAACATAAAATTGACCCTCTCATTGCGTTTCAAGCTATGGATATCTGCTTTTGGGAGATAATTCTTCTCTTGAACATTCCTCAGTATTTTTGGAAAGCAAAAGGATTCACTAGATTCCAATCTTCAAATTAAAAACGAAAAAAAAAAAGGCTTGTAACATTGTTTATAGTCAGTAGCAGGATGTCCTCTACTAAGGCTTGGCTAGTGAGCCCTCAACAAATAACCTAACAAAGATAAAAAATGAAGTATCATAAAACCACTATAAAAATATTAACTGACTATAACAAAGAATAAGACAGGGAAAAACCTTGCAAAAATTGCTGAGAAAAATTACCCTTAGCAGCATCTGATACAATCAAAGTGAACTTTCTCACTAAAAACTAATCAGTAATTACATAAAATTAACCTGTCAGTTCACCCTAGTAGCGTAAAGAGTGAAATCAAACATCAAATAGATGTCTTTGGTTGCTAAACTACTCCTGTTCCTTACATATTTAAAAGGCCAATGGGAGCTCCTTGGTCTCCTTCTTTCCCTTCCTCTCTCCAGGAACAAACAGTAAACTGGTAAAAAATCAAGGGGCAGCAAAACATTGGGCATATTGAACTCATCTCACCAGTACTGCCATGCCTTGAATAAAAAGGCAAACAACTTTAAATAAAACACTGTGGCTTTACATGTCTGTAGCTACTAACTTTATGGGATTTTCTTTTGTGGCAAACTTGAAAGCTCTTGGTGCTGTCATCAGATCATCCTTTGAAATGAGGCAAATGTCATTTTTCATTTTACTTCGGAAAATAGATTTTGGGAGATCAGTCCTGCAAAACTACATAAAGGAGCAAGTTTAAAGCACTTGACTTCTATTTGCAATTAAAACAGCAGGGGAAACAAACAAGCTTGCACACTAATTTTCCAACTTCTGACGTTTCTACCCATACTACCAAAAGGAACTGTCAAAAGATCTTAACAACTACATTATAAATGCTTTCTTAAGGACCAAGTAATGTTTACTTTTAATATGAGCCTAGCAGTGATATGAAAAAGAAACACTACCAGCCACTGGAATGTTGCAACATATATGTAAAACATCTCCTGACAGACTGGCATTTCTGACTGCTGAAGCTTGAACCACAGTTTTAGAAGGAAATAATTTAAAAGCTTTCTTATCTGAATTGGCAAAGTGCTTTGTTTAACAAAAAGGGTTTTTTTACCTGCAGTAAATTTTGGTGGGGTTTTAATGTTTCAGCTTGCCTGTTTATAGGAATAGGCTGCTATATTTGCCTTTATTTCTATATCTAGCAAATGTGTCTATTGAGATAATGTAAGAATAATAATTAAAAAAAAATCTTTTTGTCCTCTGAAATAAAGTGCGACATGCAAAAAATCTGAGCTTGTTATCATGAAATACGTCCAAATGTGCAAGCTTCAAAATAGCTCAAATTGTTATTTTTTTCTGTTATTATTTACAGCAACTCCTATGTCCATTATGATTTTTATGCTTCAGATATACAGGTTTTTGGATTGTTACAGAATTATCTAGAATTATTAAAATAACATACTATGTTAAATAATATTCTCGACATACATAATACCCTCTTTTGAAGTCTCCACACCATAGAATCATAAAAACACTGCACATTACTGCATACGGAACAAAATCTAAAAAGAATATTAAAATCCAGCAAATGCTATATTTATGAGGTAACCATAGTAAAGAAATGCCTAGACTTGTTCATCTGGATGATAATAAAACCAAAACCCCAGACAAACCATAAAGCCCTTCAAGCCATGTTTTTTTGGGCACTCAGTTGGCTCCAAATCAAAGTTTTTTCACTAATAATATAGGATTCATGCCATAAAAATCTTTTCAAGATGAAAACTAAAACCTGCCTACTTTCTGCAGTTAAAATATCTACATGGTGTTGCTAGGTCTACATACTTTGATTCATTATAGCTAACGTTTCCATGCCTTCTGGGAATCCAGCAATTGTTTATTGATATCTTCCCCATTTTAAAGCTGGCAATTGAACAGACAGTTGTTAGGACAATGAGTTTCTGGTTTCTGAAGCCCAAGTTGTTCTGACATAAAATCACTGTTTTTGCTTGCTGCAGACATGTAAGGTACTGAGCTGTTGCCAAAGATATGGAATAAAAAGGCTTGGCATCTATCACATACTTGACACCTAAAGAGCACAGAAGCTCTAAAATTTCTATTCCCTGTAGGCGCACTCTTAGTCTAGACAAACTGATTTCTCACACTTTTAAAATGCATTACAACACTCTATTGTGATCATTTCATCCACACAGCTCCAGTTAGTGACAGAAGAACCTGTCCTTTAAGAGACATTTCAATGGGCTAAAGCTCCCGCTCCAAGATGCCATTAAAACAATATAATACTTGAAAAGAACTATGCTGCACTGGGTTGAACTCTTTACTGTGTCTTCAGTGCTTTGTTCTGAGTTCAAGTTCTCATTGAAACTACCTGTGAACCAACTTTCCAAAACAAAAATGTTTTTGACAGCTGTTTTCACTTTACTATCTCTTTTTTTTAAGTGCTCCTTGCTGAATTTTGCTATATTAGCATATTAAAATATTAGAGGTGTTCGGCATTCAAAAGTCTAAATAATGAGGTGACAATATAAAAGACTTGTGATTTGAACTGTTAGGTCTGCTTTACTATAAATCAACAGCCCTGCTTCACATTTTTAATTGAGACTATAATCTGAAAGGTGCATTCTGACATCTCATTTTCTTTTTAGCCTCCAATTTCTCTTACAATTCAGAAAAATTAAAATACTCATTTTGAGGCATTTTGGCTCTTCTTGGAATAAGCTGAGAGGGACAAAACATTTACTATTTTTACCCAGCAAACAAATCACATCAAATTCCTTATAATGAAGAGGAGGTTTTGTCTGTATTATAAGTTATATATTTAAAAACACTTGTCATAGTGGAAAGCCTGGTAAAGCTTTCTGGAAAGAGCAGTAAGAAATGATAGATGTGCCATACAGCAGGGATAAAAACTGTTTCACTGAGACTGTCATGGAAAGCAATATTCAGAATGAAGATAACTTCTAAAGGAAAAGAGAACTTCCTGCTTTTAAGAACCCCATCAATAGTAAAAATTCCAAAAGGGACAAGAAATGGAACTCCATAATTCAAGGGAAAGCAACAAAATTACTTGAAGTATCTCTGCAAACAAGTGTTTTTTAATAGATGGGTCAGGTGTGCATAAAGGTATCTTGTTTCTCCTATGACACTTCTGTCTATGAATAGACAAAAACTGTACATAACTGCTATCAACTATCTGTTTAGCATCCCCTTCCCCCCTTTTTTTAATAAAGGAAACAGGGAACAAGCAATGGGAAGTTGATGTCAAAACACAGAAAAACCTCCCAGCAAGCTTCCAGCAACCACCCAGGATTCAGAGTCTTGCTAGCCGCTCTCTTTTCAATACCAGAATTTCACACATTTCAATGACCATTATGACTTCAAAGAATCAAATTTTCATCATTGTCCGTCATCTGCCGGTTGATTTGTATAAAGGAGTTCTTCTGCATGCATGCCAGACAAAGGGCTCCTTACTTTCGTGGCTATATATCAAGTTTAAAAGTTCTGTTTGTGACAGTTGTGTCTGTGGTAAATTAGGGTAACACTGAAGGAGTGCAGCTGCTCTGCAGGAACCTCCTTTTTGGCATCATTTCACTTAAATAAAAACTGAATAATTAGCTTCTGCCTTTATTAAACTGCAAAAATGCCACTGGCCTTAGTAATTACTTCCGGTTGCCCCACCTACTTAACCTCAATAGTTTACACTTGTTAAAAAACAGGGAAAGTAGAAGTTTTCTGTACTTTACAGGAGTTTACAGCAGCTTGCTCTCTTCCCCACCCCCAACATGTTTTATCAGACTAAGTGCATGAAGTTTTGCTATAAATTCGTGTTGCAATACGTTTTCTTTAGGAGCTGCTATATCAAAGCACAGAACATCTTGCATAATACCCACAAAATAGCTGCTGTGAAAGGAGCTTTTTATTTAGTGTGCTCTGTTGCTTAGGCTGCAAGTCAGGATGAGAACATCTACATTTCTACACTCAATACAGTATTTTTGAAAGAAATATTAGAGAACAGAATCTACTATGCAAATTGTAAGTGGAAAAATGGAGCAGAGTGAACTAAATGTGGTCAGGCAACATTTATCTAACAGCTACAGACATAACAAGGGGAAAAAAGCATATTTGCCCTTAGGAAACTGTATCAGACAAAAATACAGTTTTCTTTCAGGCTTCACAACAATTTTGCATTATCACAGTAATCTGTGAACAACATGGTGTTACCCATAACATGTCCTCCCATCTACCCATCCTGCAGAATGATTAATAAAGAAGTTAAGAAAAGAAGTGAAAGAAATGTATTTCAAAAATGAAAACCAAACATTGTAAACAGAGAACAGGATTCAACAACAATAATGATTGCATGAAAGGTTCTATTTAAGGAAAATCTCTTTCCACCAGCTGTTTTGAAGAAAACACCAAAGAGAAATTGGATATGGAGAAAAAGATATGCTGAAAAGTGGGTCTAACAAAAGTAGAAATTGTCACACTACTGGAATCAACATAAGTCCATAATCAACATCAACATGATTGCCATTATGCAAAGGAGGTGTCAGCATCCAAACCAGTCTAACCTTTGCAACTGCTGTTGGCTTCAGCAAACTATTGATCATTTTGTATTTCACAGCTGAGGAGATACTACTCTCTTAAGCATTTGCTATTGTCGCAAGAGCGCATTGACAACTTCCCTGTCGTCCCACTGCACAAAGGCTCACTCTGCTTTCCCAATATTCTGCATGCCCAATATTATTCTACGCTGCTTGCATGATGGCATAACTCATCCTGTGCATCATTAAACCAATGTCATTTTGATTTGTTCATAGAGAATACTATGGAGGAGTAAACAGGAATAACTGACTGGACTTCTAAAAAGCTCCTCTCTAAAAAGTGCTCTCTACAAATTGGAACACTAGTCGTATTTACAAAATATATCATAAGCATATGACTTAAGTGAATTTTATGAAGTTACTGTTTTTCAGAATTCTGTCACGAACAAGAAATTTAACAGTTCTGATCTGCTTTATGCCTATTTGATTTACAAAGCTTCATTTAAGGTACCCATTAGTAAATTTTCCAAATAAGGCCCACGCAGAGTTCCCAAGTATGGGCACCACTTGCTTCATCACCTTCAGCGTTGTGAGGGGAAAGGGTCTAATCTGTGTTAAATGTGTGGCTGGTGTGCCTTTTATCAGTTTTGTGGGAAGCTTCCTCACCGCTTCAAGCTGCAAAAGAACCAAGGGAGCATGAAGTTCAGAGCCTAGCAAGACTGGGACACTACTTACACATAAGCCGTGCAATTGCTGCTGTGAGGCACACTTGGGCCAATTCATACTCTAATCTGGTCAGCAAATATCCCAAGGTCTGAGCTGTTGAGTTCAAAGTCTTAAGGCTTGATAACCCTAATAAGACTTCCTGTCATGAAGTTGTAAGAAAGGTATCACTAGAACATATGAAACATCCACTGTAGATCCAGTTTTAACCAGTTCACAATCTCTCTGGACTGGTAATTAAAGTATATTAATTTTTTTTTTTAAATGTCATTATTGTGCATTCAGGTGTTCTTCTCCTTCGACCTCCCAGCTACCTATTAATTTCCTATTTAATGGTAGCCATGGAAATTTAACAAACTATTTAGGCTGTTATTTATTTAAAAAAAGACATTAATCAAAGGTGAGGTTAAAAAAAAAAAGCAAAAAGTGGTCTTTTAACGTTTAACTTGACAATACTGTCACACTAGTACCTGGTCTGCTACTAAGAACAATATTAAGAAATGCTGGGTTCACTTAAACTAATGCCAGCCTTCACTGTGATGCATGTTCCCTATTCTTTTATTTCTGTAACAGATTTTTGCTACATAGTAACAAGTGGTGTTAAGACGTAAGGCAGAAAACAGAAGCAAATCCCCAATCAAGAAATGCAAATGTATAGCAAAATCCGTGTTGGTGCATGGTTTTTAGAAGAAAAGTTGCATTTAAGAAATTACAAGAAAGCCAGACCTGTTAAAACTTGTCCCTTACCCTACTGCAAGATGTAATGCTTCTATGTAATATGCATGGACTTTAAAAGTTGAAAGCCAGTGCTAAATAGTGAACATAATTTCCATACACAGCAGGTAGTGAAGCAAGAAAAGAACTGACACAGTTACCCTCGTTAAAAGAGATGCACAATGAAGAACTGTTATGCAGTGTTAGCATACTGAAAGTCTATGCATCAGGGATGTTTCGGCTATTAACAGCTTAAATGTTCACAGTATTTTGTTAATTAGTGCACACAGCTTTTAAGCCTTAAATGTGTTTCAGAAGGTTCTTTTCTAACAGTAACATTGTCATTATTCCTTGGTAGGGAAGTGAAGGGTTGATAGGGCTTCAAGTGTTTCAGTATCACCAATAAATCACACAGCTTACCACCACTGGACAGAAAGAATTTCTTTAAACTTGTCTATATGGTTAGCGAAAATGGAAGCTTTCTACAATCTCTCTCTAAAAAGCTAAATCATAACCAAAATGTACCAGTGTTACTTCACAAACTGTTTTTAGCTTCTTCTGTCTAGAAGTCTCTCTCTGTAATTCATGCTTTGGCTTTTGTATGATTGTTATTTATAGGACAGAAATCATAGTCTTATAATTCCTGATACAACAGAGAGAAATGCACCACCAATTAAACTCAGTAGTTCTACTTGATAGACTATATCTTTCCTTTCAGTTTTTCTATTACTGTGGGGAAAAAAAAATCAAATGAGAGTACACTGTACAACTGTGTTTACTAAAGGGTGATAAACAAAGCAAGAACTGGAAACAGACATTACAGAAGAAGATACTCAGCTTTTAACTTTATCAGAGAATAAGAATCAGTTGACCCAAGAATGCTTTCAAACGGAGAGGACTTGGCAACAGAGACAAGGTCCTAAGGAAAAGCATGTAAGGAAAAAAAACCCACTAAACAGAAGAAGAAATAAAATACTAGTGCCAAATACAATTTTAATCATAAAAAACTTTTGCCTGGTTAACATGCTACTCAGTGAAAACGGTAAAATATATGATTTAAGATGATGATGTTGGCCGACAAAAAAAAAGTATTGTTCATGACTTTCATACAAGAATATGTGCACATCTATAAAATGACTAGAAGGAAAACCTTCCCATATGAATTACTCACCATAGTCCTATTTTTTTAAAACACTTGCAACAGAATTACATCTTTAAAAAAATACCGTATTTGGTATGTCTTATCAGCATTTTGTAGAAATTTCTTACAGCTCAGCTTCTTTTCCCTTGTTAACACAGTTTTCAGGCTAACGATAAAAGTTATTTCCCTACCATGCAAAGGTTTTCTTTTGCACTAAATGTAAGCCAGTGGGCTTTACGGAGTGAAGAGAACTGAGTATGCCATAAAGATAACGTAAGCGATTGAGCAATTTCCCTACAGTGCATGCTTCACAATTCAAGAACTACACTGAATATTAAAATCCTGGATCTGAAAAACAGCTCTGTCCATGGCCCATGTCCCAACCTAACAGAGGTTCACATTCCTACTTTGAGAAAGCAGCCATAAAAGTAGTTTAAAGATAACTAACTCATGAACAAGCCATCAAGAATTGAAAGTGCACCTGGTTCCATTTTGTCATTGATCTTCTGAGCAGAAAGAGGTAGTACTGAAAAAGGACCAAGGTCTTCAGCAGTGTGACCAAGATATTCAAGGCTTTCCACAGGATTAACTGGGCTTTCCAGATAAGGAAACTTTTTTTTCTCTCTGACTTGATAAAATGTTACATTGTAACTAGAAACAGGTTTCTAATCTATACAGAACTTTCTTAGCTAGGCTAGGATTTGGCTCTCAAGTCTACAAACTAGAGATACTACAAAAATGCGGAAAGACGCATTTGATTGAACAGAAAAACAAGCACTCCACAAGGAACTGTTTATTCACGATTCCTGACAGGACAAGAAGTATTCGTGTCATCTACAGAAATATTTCATAACAGGGGATACTAACTTAGGTGTTCTAGAAAAGGTTCAGATAATGGAACTGTTTTAGAACATGAAAATACTAACTAGTCTTTAAAAAGCAAAACTACTAAACAAAAAAAACAGATCAAAAAATGTTCTTTCTTACTCCTGTCGATTAGTATACTGTATCAATGGCTTACTTCGACTCTTTATAGCTGATGAGAAACACTGCTTGTATATTTGGACTTATAAAACCAAACAAGTATTTGCATGCTGAGTAACCCTTTGGAAGCTAGACAAACTAAACATGGCGCAATGATATTCCCTTAATTTGTTCAGAGCAGCCATCACAGCAATCCCTTCAAAATCAGTATTGTTTGACAGAAAATTAAATACTATGTAACAACAACAACAAAAAAAACCCACTTGCATACCCTTCAAAGAGACATATTCTTTGACCCAGTGCTCCAGACTAAAGCCTTGAAATTTTTCCACAAGAATGCTGCATGAAGGAAGCTCAGACAAAACAGACACTGAAGATGTCAGAAGGTTGTGTAACCTCTATCCTAGACACTCCTCCTTCCAACACACAGAAGAGATAGCACTACCATGCACCAAAAGAAAAGGCTCTCTAACAAAGAGATCCGAACCCTCTACCTGATCCTAAAACCAAAATAAACCTACATAGGGATGAGTGGTGCAACTGCTCTCATTGATACAACGATGCATCACTTTATGCAAGGTTCTGGGCTACTTGTAAAATGCTCGATTTTCTAAACTGAAAAAACAAAACTGTCTCAAGCTGTAATTTAGTCATATAGTAATACTATTGTGCTTAAAAGAGAGCTAAAGGTGATGGCAATTTCTTTACTTGACTGTCGGAGTTATAGAAAGCTTCTTTATCATGGGGAGTAACTTATTGCCTGCAGACATTGTTACAGAAAGCACTTTTTGGTAGCCAGCCAACCGGGTTTTCTACACCACTGTAAGCTTCATCAAACTACGACTGCTTACAAAAACAAGTTGTAGCAAGCAGCGTAGGCTGAATTGAGCTAGGATATGCCAACTGAATAGGGACTAAATTGCCAAATGGCAAAATACAGTGAATTTACAGTACGGGAAATGTGTACACAGCTAAGTAATCTGGCAACAACTATGCACACTCCTACACCTGAGCTTGTATTACATTTAAGATCAAATGGAACTACTAGTCAAAACTATAAAGAAGGAACTGCCAAATTATTTCAATTAAAACAACAAAAAATCCTTTTTAGAAAGAAATATGTGCTCCAGTGTGGTGTACATGAAACAAGGAGTATCACCATCCCCAAATCATTAAACCCCTTAAATATTGAATTTAACATTAGCTGCTTGACAAAGTTATCAAAGACAGTTTTTCCATCCCCAGAGCTGTATTTCTCAGTCTCCACTGGGGAAGGGGGATGTAGAAAAAAAGAAATAGAAAAAAACCCTTTTTAAAGTAGAACCAAAAATGCAGATTCACAAGTAAAATGACCACATAAAGTAAAAGCCCTCAAGCATTTAACTCCATGCAACTCCATTTCTAAATCAGAATTTAACAGAAGTAGGACTGTATGCATTTTTACTTGCAAGCAATCTTTCTTTTTGAATATTTGACATATTGAAAGAATGCATTTGATTTTTAAAATCTAGAATGTATTTTTATGCCTTAAAACATCTTCTGCACTGGAAACTAGTACCATTCAAGTGTCCAGCACCACAACTGCAGATGATGGATTGCAAACAAAACACTAAATACTGAATATTAAGTGAAACGAGAGTATAAGAGGTACCGTAATAAATGTCATATTTTTATCTTGACTCCCAAGTACAACACAGATCAGACAATCTGATCACCTGCTTACTTGACACAACTGTGATGGAAGTGCTTGCTTCCAAACCACAGGCTTTGTATACAAGGCCATTTTGGCCAAAATTACAAACTGTTTCTCAAAGCATATCTACAAAGTAAAGGGTGGAAAGAACACAGAACTTTTGATTAAGCTCCTTTTACATAACAAGTTTATTAATTTTTATTCAATTTTTATTATTCTGAAGCAAAATGCAAAGCTGCCAATCTAACCGAGAGGAAAAAAAAAAAAAAACAGACAGAAGGAATATAACCCACAAGAGAGAAATCTGGGACTAAGGGAAGGGAATGAGTAACATATCTGAACTCACACACAGATTTCCAACGTGGTACCTTTCACCCTTTGAATATGACAACTCCCTGTCACAGAGCCATGCATATAAGGCAAAGAAAAACTGTAATTTACATTCCTCATACAAAGAGGAATGCTGTCCTGAACTGAATCCTTTATGGTAACCAGTTGAATAAATACTGCAGCGAGAGTGGGTTAAATGAAGAAAAGATTATTCTGAATTCTTTTATCCTATTAAGTTACTTTAGAAACAGCTTGAACTCACCCTCAAGGAATAATCCACAAGGGGTTAACAGCATTGTGAAAACCCAAAACACAGAACATCCGCAATATCCTTATTATTATCTAGCACAGTGAAACACAGTGGTAATGCTTGGAAAATTTTTTGCTGAATAGTAGGTTCAAGAAAAGGAAGTCTATTAAGTCTGTCTTTAATAAATGCATACGTCACCAAGTGTTTCTCTTCAAGTTGCAAAACCAGTTCCTATACATAATCTTCAAATGTCGATGTCACACTGTCTCACGAATAATTTTATGAGACATTACCTCTTCGGTTTTCAGAGTCTAGCATATTACATGCTCTTGGTTCTTGGAAAAGACTGCTAGCAAAGGTTACTCTTCAAAAAGCATGCTAAAGCTTAATTTACTATGTCCTTTGCTTTACAGCACTGTAGACTATCAATAAACATTGGATGAAGCTACATCATCCCAATCTACTTTTCACTTGTTTGTATGTTATTTTTATCTGAAGTATTATCAGTGACTATAATAGTAAAGTCTATACTTCTCCAATAATCAAAGAAAGACTATATAAAATTTCTAAATTTAGCCAAAATGAAAGTGAACAAACTAAGGTAAACTATCCTGAAAACACTGTGTGATGCTTGCTAATAATGCATTCTAGAAAAAAAAAAGGACTGTAGTCTTTCAACGACATTTTTGCTAAAAAGATTCATGTTATAAGACTCCTATTCATTACTGAATCCTATTAACTCTTAAGAATCCTATTAACCCTGCTACTCCTTGATTATCCAGTAGTAAACACAATAGACTACAATGTCTGGACAGCCAAGAGGAAGTTGCTAAGATTCTTGGTACCAATTTCACAAAAGTTACTAAAATCATGGAGTCATTTAGGTTGAGAAAGACCCTTAAGATCATCGAGTCCAACCATAAACCAAACACTGCCAAGTCCACCACTAAACTGTGTCCCTCAGCACTATGTCTACATGTCTTTTAAATACTTCCAGGGACGGTGACTCAGCCATTCCCTTCGGCAGCCTGTTCCAATGCTTGCTAATCCTTTTTGGTGAAGAAATTTTTCATAATATCCAATTAATTTCCTCTTGTCCTACCACTTGCTACCTGGGAGAAGAGACTAACATCCACCTGGCTACAACCTCCTTTCAGGCAGTTGTAGAAAGCAATAAGGTCTCCAAACAGTCTGTTTTTCTCCAGACTAAACAACTCCAGGTCCCTCAGCCACTTCTCATAGGACCTGTACTGTAGACCCTTTAACACCTCCACTGCTCCTCTTTGGACACGCTCCACTGCTTCAATGTCCTTCTTGGAGTGTGGGGCCCAAAACTAACACAGCATTCGAGGATTGGCCTCTCCAGCACTTGAGTATGGGGGGGGCAATCACTTTCCTACTTCTGCTGGTCACACCATTTCTGATACAAGCTAGGATGCTGTTGGCCTTCTTTGTCACTTGGGCACACTGCTGGCTTATATTCAACCAGCTGCTGACCAGCACCCCTAGGTCCTTTTCTACCAGATAGGTTTGCAGCCTCTCTTATCTAAGCCTGTCGCATTTTATGGAGTTATTATGACACAAGTGCAGGACCCAGCACTTAGCTTTGTTGAGTCCCATATATACAGCCTCAACCCATTGATCCAGCCTGTCCAGACCCCTCTGTAAAGCTTTCCTACCCTTAAGCAGATAAACACTCCTGCTTAACTTGGTGTCTCCCACAAACCCACTGAGAGTGCACTCGATCCCCTCATCCAGATCACTGCCCCAATACTGAGACCTAGGAAATACGACTTTTGATTGGCCACCAACTAGACTTAACTCCATTCACCACAAATCTTAGGTCCCAGACATCAAGATAGTTTGCTACCCAGTGAACAGTATGCCTATCCAAGCCATGAGCAGCCAGGTTCTCCAGGAGAATGTTGTGGGAAACAGTGTCAAAAGCTTTACTAAAGTCTAGGTTAACAACATCCACAGCCTTTCATTCATCCACTAAGTCTATTTACTAATCTGTTTTGGCCTAAGCTGCTGCGGTATACAGCATTTACTGTCCCATACAAACTTTTCATACCTGAAAAGTATGAACTGCTCATCCTCAAAAAGGGATTCAGATTTTCTGCACTCAGTTCAGTGTAAGCAAGATATCTTTAGTGTGTTATGTAGAGATTGACTACAATCAGAAGGAAACTAACCGTCTGCTGAAGTTCAGGACTGAGACTTGTTTTGAACCATTACTGGAAAAAAAGGTTAATTAACAGAACAGACAAAACAAAAAACATCATTACTTTCAGGAGCTGAAATGTCAACAGCATCATTGTAGCTGGCCTGTCACACTTGTAATACCCATCCCTACATTTCCACAACACTGCAAAAGCTACTACAGTACCATTTCAAATGCACTTGATAGAACTGCTCTTGGATGATTAACTCTGTGTAGCAATTCATCCTATTTTCTCTTGGCCTGATACAGAATAGAAACATTTGTGAGATGGCTGCACTAATAGTCGATCCTTAACCACAGTTCCACAATGTTTCTGGTGTCTCCCCAGTGATCACACTCTGCAACTACTCTTCCAATAACTTTTGCTTTGAGCTACAGAAAATCAGTGAAAAATCCCACTTTAAAGATGCAAAGGGTGTTTTCTGACAGTTGTTCCAATTTTGAAACATTCTTGCAATACTTGTATCATTTAACCACTACAAAAGTCTTTTTACTGGCAAATATTTGGGAGTATCTTCCAATTACAGACAGCTAATTTCACAAAAGTGCCCAGCCTGTAGATATCCAGTCTAGATATGCACAATGTAGCATTACTAGCACTGACTAGGAAGCCTGCTCAAAGCACACGTGCTAACCTGGATGATTTATAGCTACAACAAAAAGTACTGCTACACCCTACTTAGAACAATTGAAACAAATTGCAATAATCTAAAGCAGTTCAAACCCGTTTTATGAAAAAACACTGAAGCTTTTTATAATGCTGATGGAAGCTATGTTATTCCATGCATACAAACAGTTAAATCATTTGGAACATTACCTGAGGGACATTTGCTGTGGACAGACTTGGTCTTCTATAGGCCAAATTTCCTAACTCAAGCAGGGTCCTGAGAGACTACTTTTCACACAGCTATTTGTCCATGCTTGGAATATGACCTAATTGGTGGCCAGAGATTCAAAATGTGATGGACAAACTATATTTCTCTTTAGCTTTGTTAATATTGTATGTTATTTTCTTTAGATTTAACTGTTCACCAAGTTATTTTATTCAATATTCACTGAAAATAGCTAGTAACTGAGACAAAGATGCATTGTATATAAGCTGAGCACTTAACTATTTTTACATTTTACATTTACATTTTACATTTTTACATTTTACTTTTTTCTAACATGAAAAATGAATGTGGTCTAAACTACTGTATTCTCCTACTATTTCATTAGATCTCATTTTTCGGTTGCCTTCAACACATGCTGGACTGCAGTAAGAAAGGGACTGACTACTGTTTAATACTTCAATGTCATGATGCTCGTCCTTCTATTATATTTGTGTTTCTGAAGACAAGGAATATTTTAGCACTTACAGAACCAAATGAGACCCTAGATAAGGGAATACCTGTTGATAAAGTTCTAGCATATGCATGGACACACAGGAATATAAGGTCTACAAAAGCACTGGAAGCAGACAGATTAGTCTGAATACAATATGCAGATAAAAGCCTTGTAAACATCAATTCACAGAACAGTTCAGTTTCAAAATAAGAAGAATAAGGCAAACAAGGATAACCATATTGCATTTTAAGCTTGTCCTTGCTTTCTGATATGCATATAGAAACCACCCGTATGGTGATGCCAGGCTTTAAAAAAAAAAAACAAAACCCAAAATCAGCAAATCCATCAAAATATGATTTTACATTTTATAGCAATAAGATGCATACATCTGCCAGTACCACAAGAGGAGTGGTCTATTTAATCAAAAGTTAGGCATCAACTTCTGAAACACAGTTTAATTACAACTTAAATAGAAATAATGGGTTTATGATTCTTAGCAAATTATTTTAAAAACAGAAAATTCATCTGAAGTGTTAAATCAGTTTTGATCGGTTGAAATTATGCCTACTAAAAAATTAGGAAATACACTGCAACGAGTTAAGAGAAGTTGATACAGTACGTCCCTTTCCCATGAGGTGTCTAGAGAACTTCTAATCCTGAGAGAGCTGAAACCCACAAATTTCTTTGTGAAGACTTTCCATATTAATGGGATATAAATTTTTACCTACTAATAACATCAATTATTAGACATTTTATGACATTACGGAAACTCCTCCAAAAACTTAACTAAGCCTACAAACAGAAATTTTAAAATACTACTCTAAATTTTCCATCTTTTTTTTTTTCATAAAAAAAAAAGATTTGTATATCTGGAATGTGCATTTACATGCAATAGGAAAACACTATTTGGTCTAATATTTAACCTAATACTTGAAAAAACTGAGGCTAAAATAATAATTTAGATACATCAAAATTATTCAATGGCTGCTACTATAAGATCTCAAAAAAAAATCACCAACAACTACGACATGAACATCTTCAACTTGACGTTAGAAGTAACCACTTCAATTACCATTTATTTACACTAACTGTAAGAGAATAGAATGGTTGTATTTCAAACCAGTATCACTTTAGCTCAAATGGAAGTATAAACTCTTATAGCTAGACATGGTTATGTAAAACTAACTTAGTATAATGTACATTTAAATACAAAATGGAAGATCAAAGGATTTATTTTGTGGGTCTGTCTCTGCATTGTATTCCCCTTCAGAACTATACATCCACCATTCTAGGTCACAATAGGGAAATGTGACACTGTAAATTCAGGCTGGTATTACAAAAACTCTATTTAGAATTTTTAAAAAACAATGTTAAAAACCAGCGCTACAACAGTCAACTGCAATTCATAATTCATTACGGGAAATGCAAGTCTATTGACTTAGTGAATCTTATTTACACAGTGACTCATGAACTCTTGTACATTAAAAGAAATTTCCTGAATCCCACATTATGCAACTATATTAGTAAGATAAACATGTACACTAGAATATACTATTAATTGTTTCTCTAATGTTTAACCCTAAAATTATACTTTTACATTCTAAACTCATAAAACGGTTCACAAAAGAACTCACAGGTTAACAAAAAAATAGCGTATTATTATTGCTACATCTATATTACAAAGTATGAGGAAAAAAAGCCCTGAAGAGTTGGTAAAGTAGGTCCATTGTTTTCAAAAAGCCAGTCAAACTTCAGCTGTCTCAATTTGAAGTTCTCATTACAAATGATCAATTTATAAATATAAATTCCAAATATTTCTTAAGTAGCTAATATAGCTTCATGGATACAAAAAGAATACACAATATGAGCTGTCTGGTACGTAACGGGAATTTTTTTCCCCTGAAGATTCAAGAGACATGAAAACCAATGAAAAGCATGCTTCTGCTGTGACGCATTCCCCCCAGAAGTCTCAGAAAAATTATACTATTGAATAATGTAAACATAAGTGTCAGGTTTCATCTAGAGTAACAGACCACACATTATGGAAGAACTTAAATGAAAAGATTGCCAAATTTCTGATCTGCTACTGATTAGCAGAAGAATGTTATACATTTGTTCCCAGTTGTAATCTAACCTTCATGCATATTCAAAAGCCAGAGTATATGTGCATAGTAACAATAATCTTGCCTGATGCTTCTTTACAGTTTCTTTAGCAATATAGCTCCTAATGAAGATAACTTCAGGAAGCTGTCAAATTCTACATAATTTCACTACATGGAAAATACTCCAGATTTCAAAAAGAACAAACTTGTTAAGAATTACAGCTCATGTTGGTCCTGGCAATAATAATAATAATAATAATAATAATAATAATAATAATAATAATAATAATAATAATAATAATAATAATAATAACAACAACAATAATAACAACAATAATAATAATAATAATAACAACAACAACAACAACAACAACAACAACATCATTCATCATCTTATATTGCGTAACACTTTGAACACCATATTCCCTTCACAAACTTATGTTTTACTAATGTTCCCCTTTTAAAAATGTACGCAGGATTATTGCTTTGTAGTTCACATTTATACATCTTTCCTATAAGAAAGTAGAATACCATACTGAATGCCTATTGTGCAGAAAGAAGCCTGAAGGCTGTATTGTAGCAGTATGCAGTAGAAAACCCTTACCAATTTTTCATCAACTGCGATGAGTTGCGTGTCTCGAGTTTGGTCCTGTGCCAGCCGCCATGTGGAAGTGCTCAGTGACCTGCGGTGCAAGACTTGAAGTTAAAAAATGATTCATGCAATGAGAAAATAGAGGCAGACAAATCTTACATAAACAAGTTACTTTAACAATATCCGTCTTGTAAAAAAAATAGAAGAGGGAGAGATGAGGGCACAAAAATCCTTTTTCTCCCCAATTAGTTCTGTCTGCTGAGTTTTTGGCAGACTCCCACTTAGCAGTTCACAACAAGCTGCACTTTATGTCAGTCTACAGGCTCTCTGTCACAGAGAGACTGCCAGTGGCAAGGACTGTACTGCTCTATATGAATGTACAGTAGCTGGTTTGTCACGAACAGACAGAAAAATACAGGGCTGCGCAAGCATTCTGGAACTCTGATCCTTAGGATGATGGCATCAGAGGAAAAAAATTCTAAATCTCTTTGTAATGGTAAAGCTTCAGTTCTACACTAACAGAACATTAACAAATTGAAAAAAAATCCAGAAAAAACAACAAAACAAACCCTAAACTAATAATTCAAACAAAATTTTCTGGTTTTGACTGGGCAAAGCTGACAACTATTTTGCTTTATTTCTAAATCAGTATGGGTCGCTTTATATGCTTCCAAGAAATATGACTCACGTTCTTGTGTAATTATTAAACCGTAAGGTACAGACAGAACCACTAAATCCAATTCCACATCACTGAATCAAGAAGTAAAATTTGCCCTTAATTTGCATTGTGTCTCTAGTATCAGGATTGGGCCCTTTGAGTACAAACTGTCTTTTGGTAAAACAATGCAACAGCAAGTGAAATGAGCCAAAAACCCCAATTCTCTAAGCTAACAGCGTGCTTCACATTTAATTAAGGTCATTTTAAACAAATGAAGCACAAAAATGCAAGAATATAGACAACTGGACAGAGTAAGAGGGACTACGCCAATTTCATTTCAAGTCTTCTTCAGAAGACTACCTAATTTGGGAAGCCAGGCATGCTGCAGATGCAGCATGAGATTTTGAGATTTTGCCTATGGGATTCTTACAACCATACGTCTAGCAGTTTAATGCGATAGGTAATGTTACCTATTTCTTGAGGAAACCATTCAGTGCCTTTAAAAATAATGCAAATTTTAAAGCCAAATTCCGAGACTTTGGAAAATCTGCAAAACTATCCAAACTAGCCCCTCCCCACATAACCTATAACTGTTTAACAGTCAACAACATGAAAGCTGTCTCACAACCAGATAACTCGCATTCAACCATTTAAAATCTGTGGAAGTAAAAAAGTCTATCTTCCACTGTATTCTACTAAGCTATGGAAACACGGAAGACCTAACTAGGGGAACAAAACAGTTTCCATAACGCTTGTATCTACCATGTTTTCTAATCTTAAATCCCTTCTTAAGTTTGTTCATTTCTGGTGAGAATGCATTTGAAGATATGAGCTTGATAATTTAATTAATGTAGCTCCACTAGATTTAATACATTAACTAAACAAGTGTTCTGATTTTAAGACAATATTAGCATGTTAAAGATTTTAAGACAATATTAGCATGTTAAAGATTTTACGAGGTAGAACCTACACTAGAAGGGAATTTGAAATTTGTTACTACAAAGCAAGCCACAAGAACCTTTTAAAACCAAGCAAAGGGAACAAAGTTCACATGAGTAATATTTCAAATGCAGATTTCCAGAAATCCATACCTCTAACACAGATTATACTCTACCAAATTACTTTCCATTTCCCAATAACAACTTCAAAAAAATCTCCACATCATTAAAAACAAACTCAAAGCATGAAGTTCATGCAATCACCTAACTTTATGACATGGACAGACACATCTATTCCTATTTAAAATGACAAAATCATTCTGGAAGTTTACTTTGAAGAACAAGATGAAGTTTTCAAATGCAAGGGAGCAAAAGAATTTTATGAACATCAAAATGATAACTACTCATCAGCTCAAAGTCTCTCTGGCAGAGAGCTTCTGGCCCAACACAGCTGTTACTTTTCAATTTGTAGATGTGAAATAATACATCACAAAACCAGAATAGACAAATATGAAGTATGCTACAAGAAATTTCTCTCAGATGGTCCTTACTCAAAAACACACCATGAAAGAAGTTATCCTAAAAGTCTTCAGAAAAGCAGTATTACATTTGAGTTCCAGTGGTAAGTAGCTAAAGCCACATACTTCCAATCTTAAACAAGGCAAAAACATTGTTAATAGGAAAATCAGTTTCTCCCTCACTCCAGGAATTTTAATATCAAAGTAGGTATTCTAGAACTGCATGTGATACAGTGTTCACTCTACTACTAAAGAAGAACACTGTATTATGCAATCAAATTGGTCCTTTCTAGATAGAATATAATCTAAACTACAAAATGAACTTCTATGAACCTTGCTCCGCGAGGTCTGATGAAGAGGTAAAAATTTGAGTACTTCATAATTTAAATAATAAAGCTGATTAGAATCATATTTTTTCTTGTAATATAAACACAATTTGGAACAAAATATAGCACAAATCAGTTTGAGTTTGGTTTTGATTTTGTGTTCGTGTTTTTTTTTTTGATTTGGGAAAACATTAATCAGCTTTGAAAAGTATTTCCACTCATGTAATTTGTCATTGTTTTTACTGAGATGAATGCTCGTTTGGGAAGTTCCTATATTTGCAGATAAAAAAAATTAAAAGAGACTTCACACAGTTTCAGTTAATACGGAAGAGCAGGGCAAAAATTCCACCAGATTAAAGGTAGGCAGGCTCTCTCTCCAAGATGCTGCATACAGAGACAGCTGATTTTTTTTCCATGAGATACTTCTGAATTAGGATAAAATGCAAGGCGTCACACCTTACAGCACCTCCATTAAGTTTTGGCTCTTCTTCTACACAAGAAGACAGACCATTTAGTAACCTAAGTCAACTTCTGCTCCTCTTCACAATTTTTCAAAGCCACTTCTCTTGACTACACCATTCTGGAAAAAGTCCAGCTACTACTGGAATTTGCAACCTTGCGCATTCCTTAATTGCCCAGCCTTCTGTCCATCCCTGGATTCCAGTGAGTAGGAAAGAGAGTTTCCTTAAGAACCTCGTTTGAAAAGTGGTTGAAAACCAGCACTTGGACTAGACTAGGAATGTGAAACAGAAATCCATGGAGGTCCCTCTGTGCAAAAATATACAAATCACCAGTTTTGCTTTAAAAATGACAGTCTGTTGGTATTTCCATTTGTTACATCTCTCATAGGAAAGTAATCTGGAGCTTAGAAATACCACAAATTCTGAAATATCATATCATCTGAAATACTACTATTTAAAAGTTACTAGGAAGTGTTACTAGATTCCCAGAGCACTTGTTTAATTTTCAACATTTCACAGCAAGTTTATCCCTACTGTCAGGCACTTAACTGAGGAAATAACCAGGAAACAGACCTCTTTCACACAATCCTCTCTCTTCAAACTCCCATGATGCTAAGTATCATTTCATCACTCAAGTTTCCCCTCAGAAATTGCATAAACTTTACAGTATTTATTTTACCTTCAAATTAAATGAATACTCAATCTAAATCACTTAAGTCACCATTCAACTTCTGTCCTCAATAGTAAAGTAATTCTCACCAAGTTCCCAATTAGTACTTGCCTCTGCCCACATCCATTTTGACTTTTAGGTAGCTTTAGTGATAGATAAACCTGTAGGCATACTTTTTACAGCCCTGTTCTCACAAGGCTCTCTTTCCATCTACTACTAACTTCTGGAAAGGTAATCTGCTTTCTTCCTTTCTCTTTGTGAGCATGAATCGTCCACATTATTCCATTTTGCCTCTTTCTGACTGCTTACATGTTTTTTTTCCTGTTGAACACCTTGGGATAAGGACTTAAGAGCAGAAAAGTTTCATAGCTCACCCTACTCCAAGACTAAAAAAACTGATTTAAAATTACTGTACATGGAAAATTTTAAATAATAATAAATACACCAGCAATATAATCTGATGTTCAAAAACTATACAGAAAGCTTCACACACAATAGCTAGAAACAATATCTTCCGGGGCCTTAATGTTCCATTCAAAACACAAAACAGATAAACTTCCTTCACAGTTACTATCTAATAAACAAAGCATAATGAGACTCAAGCTGCCACAGCAGCACTGTGCATCTGCCCAAATGTTTTTCTTATAGTGAGCTCTCTCGTGATGAACAAACATGCTTTTAAATGTAAAAGCCTGGGTTTATTAGAGTAGTTAGCCTTTTAAAACAAAAGCCCTTCAAAATTATGTAGACAAAAATAAAATTAAGGTTTACTAAAAAAAAAAATTACCCATGTTCTTTATGATCTTGCAGACACCTTCCTGTGGTATCCCACATTAATGTATGTGGCTAACCCAATCTGTAGCTTCTTGGATTACAACCTTTCACAACTTCTTCTAGTCCTGAAAAGAGTTTTTCTTTCATCATGGAGGCCTGGCTACACAGCTGGTGAAGATGCCACACTTAGTCCACAGTAATGCAGACAGCAAAATTCTCATGTTGTTTAAGCCTGTCCTTCCGGGTGTCCTACTTCAGATAAATCTGACATCACACTGCTCCCCCAAGCACATTCCCTCTCTCAGATCTCTTAAGTCATTCTCTTCATGGAACATTCCTTCTTTGTTCTCTACATGTTAGTCTGTCACACAAATATGGAGGTATGTTTGTTGTTTCCACAAACATGGATAACTTGGCATGAACATCTCCTTTGGTGAGAGAGACCAGCACTCAAACTGTAATTTGGTTTACGATTGTGGAAGCTGTATTTTCTCCCCAGCCAATATCTCTGTGTTTGGCATTTAAACTCCTTAAATTTCATCTATATGATTCTGTATCATCACTTTACACTATTATAATTTAATCATTTTTATTATTTATTGTAATTTCATTATACTCATTTATATAGTTCTCTTAAACCGTAATTTGCGCAACACAAATTTATCTTTACCATCAATCTGATCACAGCCCAGCTTCAGCATGAACACTGCTTTAATATCTGCTATAAAAAACACGCTAATGGTATTTCTTGGTTTCAGTGTCTGGAATTTTGAAGAGGTTAAGGTCACTTTTTCTACCCAAGTGCACTGTTCTTTAGAGAGAAATGATAGATGTGAACATTGCATCTCGACTGCGTTAACAGCTATAATTTGGTATTTAAGAGTATCAGAGTAAATCTAAATGTCTTTTATACTTTGTAGAGAGACAAGAGTAGAAATTTTGTAAAGATTACACTACAATCTTCTTATTAAATACTTGTAAAAATACTCTTATATTAGCTCAGTAACACAGAAGGAATTAATGCTGACTAATAGTGAAAATGTGAATTTTTAGAGTTCAAACATTTCTATAGGTATCATATCCTGGAAAAACAAACGCTACGATCATCTAAGCACGTGTCTAAGCACAAGAAGCATGTACTGCCCTTCCACCATCATCTTCTGTTTCAGCAAAGTCAAAAATGGGTTTCACATCTCTGCCACACAAATGGAAGAGTCCATTGAGAAGCCATTGGAAGTTCTCCAGTCTTCACGATAATATCCACACCAGTATCAGGTTGACTGTCTCATCCCACTGTGGGATAAGAATGTAACAGAGTTCCTTGTTTGAAGGGAATTACTTACCCGTTATTACTTTAAGAGGCAACAGCTCTGTTGACACCATTAACAATTCTCTTGAACTGCACAAAAGTAGCAGTAAAAAAACGAACAGCCAAAGTCTTTCACGGAATCAGGATGATGGATACTAAGACACCTGACTTCAACATTTACCTTCGTAGTTTTGGATATCTGTATTCAATCTCTAAAATCCAGCAGATATTTAAGAAGTTCAAATTTGTTAAGTAACCTATGCCTAACCCCTACATGCTTTCGTTTTTTAACTGCATAAAGAGAAGAATAAATTGAAGTCTTAAAGAAGACAATGCCTGCCACAGAGTCTCTGGAAAAGTCACAAAGAATTCCTCACATGACTAGTGGAAGGTGAGAAGTAGCCATATTTACAAGGCACGAATATGCCTTCCATGAAGGGCAATGCTATTCTTGGCGTATTACACAATACCCAGATGTGAAAACTTGTATTTACCTGACCTAGTTCAGTAGATGAGTTTTAATTCATTGCATAAAGAAAGGCTGCTTAACCTCCTTATGCAACACATCTGACTATTTGATCTATTAGCACCCCCTTTTGGTCAGCAGTTGGGAGATATGTCAAAGAAAAGGAGTTATCACAGCACAGGTAATCAGATCACAACAGAGAAATGAAACAAAGTCTTGAAGAAAATGTCATGTGCCTCAGGAAAAATGAAGGCAGACAATAAGTCTAAATGGTCTTTAGGCATTCTGATACTGAACAAATAGAGCACCAGTAAATGTGAGTATTCATGTATAAAGAAACAAAAGCTGTCATGAACTGCTCAATGCATTGTAACATTTATTAGGAATAATCTAAGCTTCCCAGCTTTAAGTCATTAAATTCTGAACACAGAAGCACTGCCAGTTCAGAACTTACACAGCATCCAACTAAGTCACATACTGCAATTAAGCAGACTAAAACCATCAGTATAACATGTTTTCATATAAAATACAGACATTAAAGATGGCCTGTTACATGATGTCAAGTACAGTACAGATCACAGTATTCAGTCCCAACATTATGCATATAAAAACAGCTTGTAAAGCAGAACTTGTGATAGATGAACTTAAACAGAGTAAGATAATTCTTCCCTGGTGTAAGATTCACTAATGACAAAGAGTGACGAAGACTTAACAGTCAATGGTATTTTATTTTTACCAAGATGCATTTATTATTCTTAATACATCCCAACATTAACAAAACATGGAACACAATGTCAAACACTACCTATGGTGACCATGTAGTTCTATTTTGTAGTATGAACTGCATAAGTAACTTTAAGGGTTGAAGGAAAAGCAAGTTCTCCATTTATAAATAGTCACATTCTCAGACAATATTGGCACATCATAAGTTTTCCTTTGCCTATAAAATGTATTAAATTATAAAAACTGTAAATTACATTTTTGAATGGATGACAGGAATACTGATTTATTTAAACTAAACTACTGAAACTTCTGTATTAATTGACAAAAAATATTTAAATAGAAACACATAAACACTGCTTCTACTTGCTAAAAAGTTCATATGCAAAATTAATATATAAAGCTATTTTTCAGGTGAGTGTTTGGAAACAAAGTAGGAACTAACTGTGCTTTTCTGCCAGGCAAACCTGCATCACGAAAAGAAGACATGGTCATATAAAGTTATTGAATAAACATGACAATAAATTTAAGCCCTTGATTTGTGGCTTGTAAGTCAGTATGCACCTTCAAAGCGAAATGTTACATTCATCAGCCTTTCGAAATATTAAATGAGTTAAATTTTCAAGTAGTAAATACTTTACTAAGTAGAAAACAATCAAATTTTAGTTATTTTAGATTCTACCTTAATTATCCCCCAGATAGGAAAATGCTATTGACCTATCTACAGACAACCAAGGTATCAGCTGAACAACAGCACTATGCAAACACAACCATAGTCCTTCCACAGCTATTGCAGGACCTGAGCACTACAGCTGCTCCTGACACACCAGTTAAGTCTCCAGGACAAAAAGACAGCTCTGTTAAGACATGACTTCAGCTGTCCACCATTAGGTTTTCTCATTTAAACAGCTTTGTCAAGATAAACAAGGAACGAGGAAGGTTAGTTCTCATTTAGTGCCAGGCTTGCGTTGCCCCTGCCTCAAACAGGGACCATTTGAGCTGCTCTCCAGCCAGTAAGCACAGCCAGGCACAACCGACTTCTGCTGAGCTATACAGGTGTCTCCACCATGCCGTTTAGCACTATGCCTCCTAGAAGCATTAATTAGGTGGATATGTGCACGGTACAAGCATACACACAATGAAAACCACTTGAGCTAATGAATGCTTCAGGCAAAAATCCATAGAGCTAGCTTGGGTTCAAGTCAGCACACCAGCAAGCGAGGGCTGCACATCCTGAAACAGTTCTCTGAAAGGCCAAGACTGACACCAGATTATTTCATGACGTGCTTGGATGTAAACTCAGTCATTACTTGCAACTAAACTTTAAAACAAAATCATGCCAGTGCTTCTAAACCCCCATGTGACTCAGTCTCTCTCAGATTACAGCAAACAGACTGAAAGGGGTTTAGCGCCTTAAGAATAAAATGATGCAAAATTATTTAAATATTTTTGTAGCAGAAACCAAAAAACTCATTATGAGGGGAGATCTGGGTACTACTTTGACAGCAGTAGAATACATAATTTATAAGATTTCCAACTGTTGTCTGGTGTAAGGAGCTCTGAACTACTGCCGCCTCTATAACTGCTGATCAGCAATTTCATTACACATCGCTCTGCAAACCTAGAGACCTCATCTTAGAAATTAACTTCAGATAACAATATGAGAACAACAGGTTCCCTGTGAACTACTGGAAACCTCTTGTAGGCAAGTCAGCTGAAAGCCAAATAATAGAAAAGCTGCACAGCCCATATCAACTATCAATTGAATTTTACATTATCTAGTTGGAAAGCCTAACAAAGTTAAAACGGAAGAGAGAAAAGTTATGTACACAGTAAAGACAAAATACACAGGTGACATATTTGCTCTGTTTATGCCTTCTAAATGTCAAACATCTCCCCACGCATACACATTCAGGCATTCATATAACTAGACAATAACTAAAGACTGTGCTCTCTTTATATTAAGAACAACAAAAGTCAAAGGGTCTAATTCCAAAACTGTGAGGAATGAAATTCACGTTCCACAACCCACCTCTGTATTAGGGAAGTTTATGCATTTTGAACAAAAGTCTTTGAATCGTGTAAAATTAAACAAAGAAATGAGTAAAGATTCCTCCATGTCTGCAAACTGTTTTATGGCATAGTACAGTCCTCTATTTCATGCCTATCCTTTCCTCTCGATTTAGCTTTTCTATTTGACTGCACTCAGAAGCTTAAGTAATACTTATTCTAATAATCTCAGGCAATATCAATGTCTGTAAAGACACGGCATATAAATAAATGTAACTTCTTTCTTATTTAATGCCCTCAAACACTAGAACTGTAAACTACTGAACTAAACTACGTAAAAAACCCTCCATCTTGATTCATAATGGTTCATGGAAGCCAATGAAGCTATTTGGCTAGTAATCCTCAATTGCTGAGCAGCTACGAAAAAAATGTATTTATGGACTATTTACTAATTTATATTTGTAGTACACTGTAAAAGCCACTTAGAGACAGCCGAATTTCTCACAAATAGAACGCAACATACAAAAGCAGATCACTTTTTAGAACTGCATGCTCTCAGCAGCTCTAGATGAGAATGGGATAATTCAGTTAATATTACTACATTTGATTTAATTTCATCCTTGTTTTGTCAACTTTGCCTTGTCTCAGACACCTTATTCTTCAGTTTCCTTCCTGACATCAAGCTTTCATCCTCAACTCCTCTTGAACTGTTGACATTCCACAGTTATCAAGTACCTTCGCTACTCTCCATTATATCACACACTTCAATCACACCACAGTCCAATTCTTAATTCTTCTGCCTGTCCACATCATTCCTTTGTTGACATATTTCCAACTTCCTTTTCACACACCTTGGAGTGTAACAACACCCATGGTATTTCAATAATCTTTACCTACTGAGTTACACACAGAGAGGACACACCAATGGTGCTACCTTTCATTCAAGAACGTCATTTCAGTTTTCAAGTCAGCTCGTGCACTAATATTAACAATTCGAAGACAAACTCTGTCAGACGCTGCATCAGGACCCTATGGGCACTAACAGGTCTTAATAGTTGTGACCAACCTCACCCACTGCTTCCATGGACATGCCCTGTCTGTGGTACTGGAGCTGCACTTAGGCTCAGCTCTGAATCTTCAGCCTTTACCTGAGCAACATCACGTACACCCACGTCCAGCCCTGGCTCTGGCTTCTGTCTCTGAGCCTGGCTAGACCCCTTGCCCAAGCTGCAGTATGACTCCAGCCCTTTTCAGACCCAGGTGTCTGGGTCGACTTGACACACACTGCAGGTCATCTCCAAATCTGCCTCTGGTTCCTTTTGCTCCTGACTGGACTCCCCAGACAGATCTTGGATCTTCTTTGTGTCTGGGACTGCTCACGGAGCCTAAGAATAGCATCCTGCTCTCCTCATTTATAGACACTGACGGACTGTGCTCTGGTCAGTGAGGGCACTGTCCCTGTTGGAACCACCTTCAGCTTCCAGTTGGCCTTACCTTCAGGAACAGCCAGCTCTTTCTATCGTCTGACACTTTGCTAGTCACTAATTTCTATTAAATTCAGGTTTTTTTCCAGTATATGCACTTGTTTCTCAGCCTCATTACTTTGCAACCAAAGCACAGGACTTAAGATTTAGAATTGTTTATTATACAGAGACTAAATAAAAACTATCTTTGTTTCAAAAAGCTACTAACCACACAGGTTTTTTGGTTGTGGGTAGCAGTGTGATTAATTACAAATCTAAGTACACACCTGTCTTTAGCTTAAAACAAATAGTTGGCTGCAATATAAGCAACCTAAGGAAGTGTCTCCAACAGAAGTTTTAAAAAACTATCACATCAAACCTGTTCTTCTACATGGAAATGCAAGCAACAATTACATGGCACTAGATTAGCAAAACAAAAGTCCCTTCTTCTAGAGAGTTCTGTACCAGTATCTGCAGTCTTGGGTCAACAATTCTTTAATCTGAGGAAGGATAAGTACTGTGTGTTACAAGAGTAACATAATGAAACTGCCAAGCTACTCAAATGAAGTCTACTTTAAAAAGAAAGCTTGAGTGCCCTGTTGTTCCATGATTAACTTAATTCATTAGCTTTCCATTTATCACTATTTATTAATATAAACACGACTTATAAGACTTTTTTGAAGAACTCACCTCTGAGAATAAAATAAGCTCATCAGTTAACCTATTTGTGTGTTCTCTTGTACTTTCACTTATACACTGACCTCTCCTCTTCCACCTATCAGTCTTTCCTTTTGATAGTTCCTTTTCATGTTCTTACTATCCGAACAGCTATTAGCTCTCTGAAAGGGGACTGCTAGCCTTGCTATTGCTTGCTCTTCTAAAGTGGAATAAACCCTTAAGGCAAAACTGGTACTTCAATAGCAAACCTTATTCTTGAATTCCAGTTCAGACAACAACATTCAGATTATTCGTCTCTTTCTCTGTTACACACAAGCAACACTGACATATGACAAAACATAACTGCTGCAGAATTTCCCTTCAGATAACTTACGCAGCACATACAAATACTCCTTGAATAGATGACAAAACAGTCAGAGCTACTGCATTAAGAGCTCTGTGTTTTCTTCCTTCATTTAAAATATAGTGGTTCAACTGGACGTAGTAAGCCACTTGGTTATTCTTAGGTCTTCAAATAGCCACAAAGCACATCCTTTGTTTTATAAGTGATGGTGCTTCTGAACCATGTTGACATCAGATGCAATATCTATAAAATTCTCTACTGAAAACTACTGAAATATACATAAAAGATGAAAATCATATAGTTATGATCAATAACATTTTGGTTTGGACTTCAATACAAATGGCATCACAAACACTTAGTATAACATTACTCCATCAGACTGATGACAGCATCTGAAAAAGTATTTATATAGAGTACACATTCATAGAAGACAGGTCTTCAGATATTTCATATTTAATACATCAGATCTGATGTTTTAAAAATAATGAATAAAAGCTGTTTACACTCCAAGAATGAACAGCTGCAAGAATTGTTTGCCCACACACATTCTGGAGCTGCCTACAGTCTGTCTAGTTCAGTTAAAAGTTAATCTACTTCCTCAACATCAGTCACAGGTCAAAGGAAGACTAAGACAGAAATTACTGCAGATAGAAAGTAGCTTATCAACAAAACAGTACCCAAACATACAGTTTGGTAAACAACTGGGGTAAACAACTGCACTCTGAAACTCAGACTGAAATATGCCATTTATTTCTCAGGAAATATGCATTATAAAGGAGGTAATGCTAGTTGTTTGCCTTGACTCCTGCTACTGTAGCGATATATTTTACTAGAAACAATAAAGGATGTGATCTTAAGGCAGTTTGGAAGTATACTTTGTAACACACTAGAACAAAATTCATACAAAAGAATTTTAAAAGCTTATTGAAATCCACTGTATTGTCACACGAACAAAAACATGTACATGGGTAAAAGTATAAAACAATAAGCTCTTAAAGATTACACAAATTTACCAAAACTATTAGTACAAAACAGGATTTTAAACTTGGGGGTAAACTATTTCTAAGTAGGTTCAAGCTTCCTTGATAACTACTATAAGCCTCTGAGCATTTCAATGTCTTAAAACAGACAATTCAATCTACGACAGACAACTAGGTCAACAGTAGAAAAAAAAAAATCAATAGCTGCCTTGTGATGTAGGGATATCTTTAATTTCTAGTTCTTCTAAAAACGCTAAAAATTTAATTTTAGACCCTATGGTAACAACAACAAAAAATAATATGCAAGCAGAGATGTTTTACTCTAAAAGAATCAAAACCTGACAAGTTTAAGAGCAGATATTTTCCTGCACCACAAAGAATCCCATATAACATAATAATTATGAACAACACCGTGTGTTAGTCCCAGACAGAATTAGTGACATTACACTTTATCTCCGGAAACTTACCATATGTCTAACATTGTTATCAAGCATGCTTCAAAGTTCACAAAATCCTTTAAAAAAAACGCAATTAAAACAACAGAAGCAGCCACTTGGTTGGGGATGATGAGAAATTATTACCATACTAACTAGAATAACTTATATAAAGACATCACCAAAAGCAACATTCAAAATGGAGAACACAAAAGTTAAAAATATCAACCATGTCAACTGTAACCAGTGTTCCAGTGTTTCCATCTTCATTATTCACTAGCATGAGACGTCTCACAGTGCCAAATGGAAGACCTGTATTAAATTGGTCGAACACACTGAGAGCTACGCAGTGGTATAACAATTCCTACCGTTGATTTGCATTTATTTCCTCCCCAAAAAAGAAATATCAGATACTGATGCTGCTTGCATTTAGTAGTAAGTGAAAAGCCAAAGAAGTACCTAATTGAGGTAGATAGTAGCAAATTATCAAGTTAGTTTGGGTTTTGGAACTTAACAACTCCTTCTCAATCTCACTGGCGCATTTTGATAGTGCCTGTTTTTGTGAAAAATAGCTTTGAAAGTGAGAGTTCCTATCAGTAATAAAATCCACATCATCTGTCTCCTGAGTTTTACGAATTATATATAACTACTGCATCAAGTTGAGATGTTACAATGAAATAACAAGGTTAATTGACTCATAAGGCTAAAACCTACATTAAGGCAATATCAGGGTAATTTTTGTAACTCAAGAAGTGGTATTTTTCCAGTGTTAAACTTGCTGAAGAGTATACATCAAACCACCATCCCTAAAGAAAATTTTATTATTTTGTTAACATAAATTTGAAATTGTATCTGACAGCTTTCACTCAAATACCTCTTCTCCATGTACCCATATGGCATTTCATAATCTATTTATTTATTTGACAAAAAAAAAGTACTTGAAGTCATTGAAACAAATTCTGCAAATACATTTCTCTCAAACTTCAAAATATCAAGTATTTGGTACTAGGAAATACCAACATGAAAGCCTTTTTATGGGAGAGCTTGGGTTTTCTTTTGAAAACAAAGCTTCATTTTCAAATGCAGTGTCAGAAACCGTTTTAAATCTCTTAGTCCCTGAAAGAAAATACTGTGCCCTTCTGTCTTAGGGTACTATTGCCAGCAAATTTCACCTCTACACTCCAAACTTTTTCATTTGGGCTTGTTTGCTTGTTTGTTTTGCTGGGGTTTGGAACTTTTATTCCTATCTCCACTTGTCTTCAAATCTTCAATATAGAGAGATTATTAGCTTCTCAGATCAGAAGATTTAAGGAAATAATTACGCTAGCATGTAGTAATGTTTTTTTTTTAAAGATATGCCAAACTTTAGGTAAGTGACCTGCAGTTTTGAGCCCACAACAACTAGCTGTGACAAAGCTGCTAAGGAAAGCTTTCAGCTGTTCTAGTGCAGAAGCAAGCACATAACTTACCTTCTGGGTATCTTTCAACAAAAATGTACCTTAACGTCTGTCTGCTTGTCTCTATTAAACCTTCTCTTGCTGAAAAGGCTGTCATTCCTCCCGCTTTGGGTTTCTAATTCCAAAAGTGAAGGAATCAAAAGTAACTAAAATAAGTCACTTCCCAGTTTTATGCCCAATAATGAACAGTAATTTAAGAAGACTCATCAGGAACATTCTGCTGTCACAATGCCTGTACTACTTACTGCTTCATAATTACATTAGGAAAACAGCCATTGCCAGAACAGCACGTTACCCTTACCCTCTATCTCAAACTTTGGCACTCCCAACCTCTTTACCCTTCTGCCTCTCTTACTTTCACATATTTCTACCCATACTCTTACTCACTTAGATGAATACTGCAAGTACCTGAACTATAAGAAACATTCCAGGAATCCTACACAACTTTGAGAACAGGAATGGTCTTGATCTTAGCTTACTAAAAGACAAGCTGTGCATTAGGAGAAGGCTAAACCACGTATGACACAGTATTTTTTCACTTTTTCATTTTGCTAATCTGTGACAGAATTCTTCACTTCAACAGCAACATCCTACTCCTTCAATGTTTCATTATATCCAATAGCTTCCTTCCTCCATGAGGGCTTCCATATCCTCCTCTTCACCTTTTAAAGGAAACAGTGCTGAACAGAGAAGCCAAATGCGGGACACCTAAAACACGATTCTGGTTCACCAGGGCTACTCTGGCCCGTAACAAAGATGCATATGTATGAACAACACACCAATCACGAGTAAGACTGTATGTTATTGTCCCATGAACTCTTACAGGATAGAAGCAAATTGGGATGGATTAGCAACACTGAGATTCTACATAAAGTACTGTAAAAGGACTCAAGTGATCCCACTTGTCAGAAATCTACTCCCCTCTCATCATGGGGAAAAGAGCGCCTTCCTTCACAAAAGCAAGACACCAGATCATCATCAAAAGACATGTGACTATAAAAGAAAAATAACCACTGATGATGCTTTCAGTCACAGTGAATATGCCAGATTTGTCTGCTAGACCCTCTCTTATCCATACAATCATTATTGAACACTGTGGACAGAGTCAAATAGAATGGGTTTTAAATTAATTACGTGCTTACATACACGGAACATCTCCCAAATTACTGCTTCAGGCTGTTTGCAAGATCAGACAAACCCTCATTTCTGCCTGGAGTGACTGGAGTCTTGCTTTTAAACTTATGCTCATTAAGTGTGCAAACTGTCATTTGTCGCTCCACATCTTTCACCTCGTGTCTACTCCGAACCTCCATGTCACCACAATCTTATGACAAAAAACTCCTTGGAGTTTTACTCCGCATTTCAGTTTACAGTTGTACTATTGTGTTGTAAGACAGTTTGATTCACTGTTCTTTCTCTGATACGCATTAAATCTAAAAAGATAAAATTTGAGTTAAATATATATTTTAAACAGTGTTTTTCCCCTATGAATAGCCAAAATGAAGCTACGTATAAACATGACTTACACAGCAAGGGCAAGACCTCAAAAAACTTCTTCCCCTAGTCTTATCTTGGAATTTTATTCCACGTACTGTTCGCAGAATTGGAATTAATTGGAATTAATTTTGGTGAAGTTAAATGCAGCAGAACTATTATTTTTATTAATTAAAACCAAAGCTGCTGATGTTCTGAACCCGAAAACACCACATGTACATTATCTTGCATATTCTATGACAGTAAGTAGCAGACACGTTATATCTGGATCAAATAATAAGTAATTCAGCTGCTGTAACATGATACTTATTCTAAACTTGACAAAAACATCATACCTGCTAGAACTAACACTGGCAAAACAGTGCTTCTATTAACCAGATGAGGTCAGGGCTTTGTGCATCTCTGTGCAGCAATCTGGTCTACTCAGATCCAGATCTGGGAAGTTTACTAAACCCTATTTTAATTTATGGTTGTGTATGAACATGTAGAAAAAGTCAACAGTATCTTGAAGAAAAACAAACCAAACAGTACTACAAAAGAATAAGCTAGTTATATCGAGGGGAAAACAATTTTTGAGAAGTCAATAATCATTTTCTCTACTATTCATGAATGAGCAATATATAAAATACAGAAGAAACCTGTTTGATTTTTCAAGTCCTTTATTTTCCCACAAAAATGGCTTCCCCCTCTCTTTACTGAGGGGTAAGCTTGCTTATCTACGCAATAACTAAAGAATAAAATTTAAATTATCCTAGGTTACCTCGTTCTCTTGAGCACACAGCATTAACTGAGTCACAGGCTTTTAAATACAAAAATGTCCACAATTTTTTGCTTTCATAACCTGAGGTGTCCATTTATGATGAACTAGCCAAACATCTGCTATCACGCTCAGTCTTTACAACAGATGTAACAAAAGGAAGGTAATACATTTTGAAGAACCACGATTTATCACTGAAAAATGACACGAACAGTCCATTATCATGAAATAAAGGGACTGTGTGGCCAGGTGTTACACTTGCACACTCAAAATACTCTGCTTCTGCAACTGAAATAAATATCTTTGTATCCTGCCTGCAATATCTTATGAAATAAAGGACTCCCTGAAATACTAAGAGGTTTTGGAACAAAAAAGCTGATTTCCAGTTCAGCAGAAATTTGTTCAAAAGTTTCTTTTCCCAGCTCCACCTACCCCCTCTTTCTAATGCAAAGAGACACTGCAATTTTTCCAAAGAAAAAGACATTTAAGAGAACCTCCTCTGCTTTCATCCAATTCACATGAAACTTACAGAAATGTAATTGTATTATTTAAATTACACCCTTTAATTAATTTTTGGCTGAAGATAATTAAGAGGTAAGACAGATAAGGTACAACTTTTATCCTGAAGTGGGTAAACTCAGAAGAACACATTCAACATAATTCCAAGCTCCTGAAACTCTGAAGATCTTACAGCATGAAAACTCAAAAACTGTGATCTTAGTAAAGGAGACATTTCTACCTGGTGTATCAAGTCAAGTCACCTGCTGATGGTTCACCACCAAAGAATAATGATGGACTCAATAACCACTACTTCAGTGGTTACTGAGTAGGGATACAACTTCCTGAGGATACGGGGAATGTTGTCGTGTGTTCAGGAGAACTTACGGCTGAGCACTTATTTCCTTGTTGTGTTACCAGTAACCAAGTTAGAATCATCAAGCAGCTTGGGCATACATATTTTGGAGCACTTAAACATGTACTGATAAATTCAATCTCTGCATTTAAAGATGTCTTAATATTTGTAAGAACCAAATATCAGTCATGGAAACAGAGGTATTGAAAAGATGTGTAGATGTGGTATTTAGGGACATGATTTAGTGGGAAATGGCAGTGTTAGGTTTACGGTTGGACTCAATGATGTTCAAGATCTTTTCCAACTGAAATGATTCTATGATCCTATAAATCAGAACAGAATGTCTTTCATGGCTATTAGAAGGTGATTTTGGGCATCATTTTCAAAATCAGAGGCAGCTTCACTACTCTGCAACTGAAGTTCTGCAAACTGTAGAACTACCAGAAGCTTCACATGAAAAAATCTGCAGAAAACACTCCAAATAAACTAATATTTGAAGGTTTTAACTTTAATCCTACAGTGCTGAAACAATAAGCTATACTATTCTCATAGCATAATTTAGGCAAGTAACATGAAACTGTAATTTAACCAAGTTGTAACAAACTTGACCAAACCTTACTCTGAATCTGAGTAACAAAAGCATCGTGAAGTGATGAAAGAATTATTTAAATACCCTCATAATTGACAAATCCAGCACCTTCTTCAGTCATCACCTAAGAACAGTGTTACTTTTCATTGCTAGAAATTCTAACACCTCTACATACTTTAAGACACACATCGAGCACAATGATACCGTACATTTTTGCCACAGATTGACAAATACACAGATTACTCCAATAATAAATTAGACAAATACTTTAAATAACTTGTAACGAAGAAGTTACTTGCACCAAACCATTGACTTCTCAAAGAAGTATGCTTCTGGATAGTTGCTGATCATTATAACTTGAAAGTAAGCTTAAGTGGCTTGTACTGTAAGATCATACACAATGAGGTAGGAGAGTTCCTTTATTCCCTTTTTAACAAATGAGATGAGAGATACTAACACTAGAAATGGACCTGTATACTGTCAAGCTTTGAGGCAGCTACCTGTCTGCTGAAATTTACGATATTAGACTCATCTAGACTTCTCGTGAAATACACAGGATTGTATAGTATGTAAGAAAGGTATCCATAAAGGAAAACAAATCAAATGGCTGACTTCAAAAGGCAACAGGAAATGTAGAAGCAAAAAATACACTTTCTCCCACGCACCTCTATCTGATGTTATTATCTCACTATGAGCTGCAGGAAGGCATCTTGATTTTAAAACTGAGAGTCCTGAATCCTTTCCTGAAATGATGTACCTTGATTCTCCCTTCCAAGCAGGGAGACTGCAGAGGTTGCTTGATTTCTTTCATACGGAACAGTAGCTGATAAGAAGAAAGATTTAAGTTTTAACACCTACTTCAACAAGAAAATAAGTACTATACAAAAAATTATGCAATGAATGACACTTTAACTGTTGCTTCATACTGCCAAAACTACTATCTTATTCTGAAACATCTTCTCCCTGTCCCAATAAAAAATGTATTCTTACTTTTACAACATGCAACGACCACAACTACGTATAAAAATTTAAATAAGAGAGGCTCATAGTATTCTTCGCTGCCTCTTCTCCAAGGCATCTGCACATTTATGATCAGGCCACTCTCCTAAAAAATACAAAGCCTGCTTGAGGCAAATCACCTTCAACTTCCCTCTTATTGAAAATATTAAGGGACATGAATTCTTCAGCTTCCCTCTGGGGCAGGGAAGGAACCTAGAGCACTATTTTGAAGAAGAAACCTCCTGGAAGAAATGCCATCTTAACAGTCCCTACCTCACATTTCCACGCTATTCACTCCCACCTCTGCCACATCCTGCTATTTGCTTTGAAATAACTACTTAAAAGGTAGAGTGGTAAAACTTTAAAACAAACAAACAGAATTATTTTTAACCTGAATTGACAGTTCCATTTTACCACATGGCACAGGCAACACTTGTGTCAACACCACAGAGGACTAAAAGGGCAGAAAAAAGCAGTCAAATATGAACAGTATGTTTCTGCATTAACATGGATGGCTTTCTAAATTCATATCCACATATTCCAAAGCATTTTGATGAGACAGAGGATTAATCAGCAGCATTGTAAAACAGGTGCCATTTTAAGAGGGAGAAAGGAGCATTACAAACTGAACAGTCAGAATATAAAAAGTGGGAAAAAATACTACGGCCATCGTTGTCGACCCTCTGTATATGTGTGCATCTATAGCATTCTGTGTGTGGCTTTATATATACGCATAAAACCCCCACAGAACTACAAAAATTATTAAAACTACCTTGTATGTATATGTATAAAGATTTAAGCAGCACAGAAAAACCAACTCTTCAATCTATAGTAAATGGCACTGAACTGTTGGGTTTTTTTCCTGATTAGATGGGCGTCTTACAAAGATTCAGCACCTGTGGCATGCACAGAAGTAAACAAGGATGCATCTTCAGGCAGCGGACTTTCAACACAGAAAGCAACCAGTCAAGTGCCATGAAAAATTATAAAAGAATATCCAGCATTATTTCGAGAAATCAGTGAAAGGGCAGTTGAAAAAAGTAACAAACTGTCGGGAAGAGAAGAAAAACGACGGGGTACAGGGCCACAAACTCCGGGAAAGCCGTGCTGGCGGCGGAAGGAGCCATCGCCCTCTCCTACTCCCTGCCTGTGGGGCAGGCACAGCCCGCCAGGCTGGGGCTCCTCTGCCCTCTCGAGCGGATCCCGGCCTCCGGGCGCCGCAAGGACACGGGACGGGCGGTCACAGCGAGGAAAGCCGCAAGGGCAGACAGGGACAGAGCGGCGCAACCCCGAAAGAAAGGAACGGCGCGGCCCCTCCGGCAGCCCGGCCGCCCCCCTTCGCTAGTGGCGAGGCCTTGCGCGGCACCCCCGGCCCGGCGGCCGCGGCGCGGCCCCAGGCCCGGGTCAGCCTGCCGGGGAGCGCGGCCGGTCCCGCAGGCCGGCGGCGGGGACCCCGGGCTGCAGCGGCGCGGGCCGGGCGGGCGACAGGGCGCCCGCGGTGCCCGTTACCTGGCCGGCGACAGGCGGGCCGCGGCGGCCCCACTCCGGGCGACAAGGTGCCTCAGCGCCGCTGACATTGAGAAAGCCGCCGCCATGACGCTTGCCGCGGGCCGCTGGGGGACGGCGGCTCGGCGGGGCCAAACCTCCTCCGCCCAGACAGGAAACGCGAAGGCGGAAAGCGCGAGCGGGAGGGGCGCCGGCGGAGAGGGGGCGAGAGGCAAGAGAGAGAGGGCGGGAATGGGGGAAGGGAGAGCTTAGGGCGCTGCTGTCCCCGCACCGCTGCCGTGGCGCCTGGAGCCCCGTGGAGGAGTCGTGCCCCCTGGCACGGGCGCCCTGTGCCCCAGACACGCTCTCAGCCCACAGACGGGGGCCGACTTCTCGAAGGCCCTGGGAGACGGGGCGAGGCCTCCAGAGCCGGCAGCTTCAGCGCCCTCGGTGCTGGCCGGACGGGGGGGTCCGGCTTCCCGGAGCGCGTCTTCCTGGGGCAGACCAGGCAGGCAGGGCACGGGAGCCTCTGAGCCTGGGTGTCCGAGGACCTGGAGCCCCTCCTGCTTCAAAGAATCATAGTATATTTTGGGTTAAAAAGGACTTTAAAGCCCCTCCAGTTCCAGCCCCTCTTACCGCGGGGAGAGACACCTCCCACCAGACCAGGCTGCTCAAGGCCCCATCCAGGGAGGGGATCCACAGCGTCCCTGGGCAACCTGTGCCAGAGCCTTGCCGCTCTCATAGTAAAGAATTTCTTCCTTATGTCTAATCTAAATCACCTCCCTTCCAATTTAAAACCATTCCCCCTCATCCTACCACTACTTGCCCTTGTAAAAAGTCCCTCCCCAGATTTCCTGCAGCCCCTTCAGGCACTGGAAGACTGCAATGAGGTCTCCCTGGAGCCTTCTCCAGGCTGAGCAATGCTGTCTCTCAACCTGTCCTCATAGCAGAGATGCTCCAGCCCTCTGATCATATCTGTAGCCCTCTTTTAGACCATTCCAACGGATCCATATCCTTCTTATCTTGGGCACAGATAATTTTGGCCTTGGTGTTTCCCATCATGTTCCATGAGTAAAATGGTGCACTGCATGTAAAGGCATCAAAGCTTTCATATATCTCCTCACACCTATTTTTTTAACATATTTCATAGTTTCACTATCTAAAATTGATCTATGCTCTTGGTTTACTAACAGAAACAAGTCTTTAAATACTGTGGTATTTCTTGGAAGCTCTTTTAAACCAATTGCAGCCTTATTTTCTGTACTGAAGAAAGGAATACTGGTAACACACCTATTCTCTTAAAGTGGAGTCGAGTTTTTAATACATTAACTGTAAAAGGGAAGGAAATTCTCCCTTAATGCCCTGGAAGCATTGTGGTGCTGTGTTCATTGTTAAAGAAGACAGATTGCTCTAAATCAAGAGTCAGATATTATTGTGTTCAAAACCTCAAATGATAAAAATTTTCCAGAATGCATGGTGCAAAAGCAGAGTGTTATAGTAGGATCTGTAATGTTATGAAGGACTGATAAGCTTTTCTTTTGGGGGAAAAAAGATTGTAATTAGTTTTGTGTTAAATATCTGTTGACATTTTGAAAAAAAAAAAACCCTAAAGTTTTAGCTTTGATTTTACTGAAAAATTAAAAAATATGTTTGTTAAACAAAAAATGTGATGAAAGTCTTGCAAGAGGACATGTTGATTTTGACTGTTTCTGTGTTGCTCCAGGAGGAACTGGCCTTATTCTTGGTTTCAATAGCACAATTTGACATGGTCAGATACAAATATTCTGCACAAGCAAGTAAAATAATAGTTCTAATGAAAAGCAAATGTCTTCTGCAGTTATCAAATCAACAGAGCATTAACTTCTGATGAGAAGAAACAAGCAACATCCTTGTATTATATAATCCTAATTACAAGTCAGACCTAGAGTGATTACTTCATAGTCGTTGTATTAGGGAAAGGTTGCAAAATAGTTTCTGTTGTAAACCATGCTACTAGAACTTTCCACCTCAAATGTTTAATTTTCTATTCTTTCTTCCCATCAAATATTTCTGCATTTGGGGCAATGAAAATATATACTGTTTTCCCTTTGAAAATAGCAACAACACTGCAGATAAAGAAGTAAAATATCTTTCTGGGCAGAATAATAGAGACACAGTAAAGAGTGATTTACAGATTGAGTGGGTTTAGAGATAGGAATATTTAAAATTAATTTTTCAGCCATTATTGCATATATTCAAAGTCAGACGTAGTAAGGGGGACAGCAGGGGTAATTTTGTAGCAATGAAGAACTGAAATGGCTCATTATGGGGAGCTGATACCCTTAAATGGCAAGTGGGAAAATGCCTCGAACTTTTGAGCTTCCTAGTTTTTCTTCAGGGATTACGAGAGAAAGGCTTGAAAAACTCTGTTCCCAAAGTTTTTTTGTGATTTTTTTTTCAGCTGTATGAGTTATCAGCCTAATAATGCATGTTAATTTTTGCACCGAACCTTCAGTCACATGCAGATAGATATAGCATCTACATCTCAGGAAATTAATGAATTTCTCTCTTCCGAAATATTTTTCCAGGGCATGAGTGATGATGGGTTAGAGGAGGCATTCACAACAACTCAGATTTACTTCAGCTCATATAAACTTGTCCTTTTTGTGGTGCTTCAGCTAGGAAAGATGGTTTGTTTTTTCTGGAAGCAGAGAAAGATTTTATGGTGGTTCAAAGGCACCAGTGGTTTGGTGAGGGCAGTAGCCCTTGAGGGCTCTGTTGTAAACTGAGGAAAGTTGTTTGAGTCTGTCTACTTTCCATCCGCTGGCAGATCATCATAACTCAGCCAAAAATGTTTGGGGTAGATGCAGGTTTTAGAATCTTTGTATGTGGTGTCTTCTTTCACTGTCAGAGATGGAGCCAGTGGTTTGGGCAGCAAGTGAAGGCTCCTGCGCTTCATGTGGCTCAGTTCTTTGTACTCCTGCTCATCCAGTACCTCTTGTTTGGGTTGGAGAAGAACAGAGGTAGCACACAGCAGCTGGAGTTTGAAGCTGCACTACATTAAGTGAACCTGTCAAAGGAGGGTGCCAAATTCAGGACCTGCCTTTGGCAGCTGCAGAGGCAGGACTGTCTTGTGCTAGATCAGAGCAACTGATGAGCTTGAGCATGTGCACAAGTGAATGTGCTGCTAATTGCTAACACAGTCTCTGGAACCGATTTGGCCCTGGCCAATTAGCACGGTCCCAAACAAAGTCTAAGCATGGTCTGGGAACTAGTGTGGGCCTGGGACTGTTCCTAATAAGCCGTGTAGATGAGGCCATTCTGGGTTTTGAGTTGTTTTTTTGGAGCAGAGAAGAGGGGGAAAAGTTTAGCTTTATGCATGTGAGCTATGCCACGTAAGCTGAGCTGCATCAGGGTACATAAGGGTCCTTGGACTGTTTATTTACTATTATAAATGTAACCATAGCATTTGTTGCTGAAGTATTATTGTATAGTAGTCACAAACACGAGACACTGCTTCAAGACAAAGAACCATAGCTCTCCAGAGACAGCATGTGTGGCAATTCCAAGTACAGTTTACTGTGAAATTAATATGCACCATCAGTCCTTTGCAGTCTGGTGCCTGAAAAAAGGGGGAGATGAATTTCATCTGTCTGTTTCCCCACGTTTAGAAGTAGACCTGTAAGATACTCCTACATAGTTTTGAGTTGGATGTATACTGTTCTGTCTGCTTGCCTTGAATTTGTGTAGATGTTTTAATTCATATAATACAACACCTTTTAAAATCCTCATGTATTAGGTTAAACTAATGAATTTCTGTGTATGACATTCTTAGTAAATGAAGTGATAAATGCTGTATTCCCCAAAATAATTCATGATTTTTGAGGTGACTGTGAAAGAATCATTCTAAGTCGATGCTTTCATAAAGGCTTAAACTTTTCATTCATAATTCTGGCTGCAAGCTGGTCTTCTGTCACTGATATACTGTGAAACACTGTCCCTCAAGACTGAAACCGTTCATGTGCCAGCACTTATTGTACTGTACAGTATGCTTACAGTTCCTATTGTCTCACACTATGAGAAAGCTTATTAGCTTAACTATGCAGAGTTAGAGTCATATTTTCTCTTCGCATATGTGAACTGAACACATTGTGGGAACTAAAGAGGAAAATTTAACCTTTATTTTTTTTCTTGCAACAGTGAGGTTGCACAGCTTTACTGCATGAAATCAATTCTAGTACAAATAATTTCACAGTCTTGAACAAACCACACTTAGCAGTGATAAGCAGAATTCTAGAGCTATTCCTTAATGTGTTTTTGCTTTGAATTGGTTTGTTTTCTTCTGGGTGGCATGGAGGAGCTATGTAGGAAACAATAGCATTGCTCTCAAAGATCTCAACAGTCTAATGCAGCAAAGAGCTGATAGAAAAGGGGCACAACATACAAGTAAACTGATTAACTGGCTGTAGTTGTGTGTATTCACAGTTCTGTTTTCTTTGTTGGTTGGGTTGGGTTTGCATATAGAAGCTATGATTTCAGTGTTGGATAACTCTCAGATTCTGACCCTTCAGGCATCTAAGTATGACAGGTTAAAACACACTAAATAACTCAAAATTATTAACTTTTGTAGGACTGCAACTTAGTTTTTAAAATAGTAATTTTTATTTTGAAAATTTTAGTTTGAAAAATATATTTTTGAAGGAGCTTACTTTGTAAGTAGTGACTCTTTTGGCTCCATTCTGTCCAGTGCAATTCCTTTTGCTGATGAAATATCAGCTGCAGTTATGCATAGAGAATTTGCATTGGGGCAAAGACTATTCCTTTTATACAGTTCTTTGCAAAACTTACTGTGCCTTAGGTATGCTAAATTTAATGGGAGATTTTGTCCTAAATGTCAATTTCTGCATTAAAAACTGAGTTAGCATAAGAACATGATGTTTTGGGATTTTAGTATCTATTTACATTCTCTATATGGCAGCCAGGTTGGTAAGGGAGCTGACAATATTCTAAAAGTCTGTTTGATTGCATAGAAAATTAAAGTGCAGTTGGAGCTGTCTGGATTTAATTTCTCCCCCCCCCCCCCCCGCCCTTTTTGGTATGGAGGAATAAAACATCTCAGCTCATATGGGAGAAAAAAATTAAAACCAGGCAGAGCCAGCCCCATTGTAAGCTTCACATGCAATCAAACGGCCTTGCAGGGAAACTCCCCTTCCTGGCTACACTGCTGCCACTGGTGAACCACAATTAAAAAAAAAACAAAACAAACCCCACTTTTTATATTCCCTGCTTTCGAGCTAGACATTGACATGTGAACCAAAATCTTCTTTTTAACTATTGCCCGGGAGGCCACAAAAGAATCCCAGCTGACCTCCTGCCATCAGAGTGAGTGATGGTCGGCTGCTGGTGCTCCAGCTCACTTCCCCCAGGCTGCCACCCTGAGAGATCCCACCATCCACTGTCGGTGTGAGTGACATTAACCCACTGGGCTTGGAAAACACTTTTCAGGTCGGTCATCGCAGAGATATAGCTTCCTTCACACACACCATCAGGGTGAGTGACGTCAGGCCACTGGGGTTTAAAATACAGACCCTCAGGCTTGCAAAGCTGACACTGCTGAGAAAACTGCTTTTATTGTTTTACATCAGCAGGGACCTCTTTGTCTTTTTTTGCATTGTTTACTTAGAAGCTAGCCTCCCCCTTCCCCAGCTCCCACCCCAGACAATTATTAACATCTGTAGGGTAATTTCTGCTTCTTTCTCTCTCTCTCTCTCTCTTTTTTTTTCTTAACTGGAGGTAAAGCCGATTTTAGTCTTTGAATTTTTATAGCCATCTGCTTTCTCATATGATTTCTGAAAGATTGTGGGTATGCCTGAGTATTTCTAAGTGGGAGAGTCTTAGAATAACAAGAGAGCAGTTCTTGGAGAGTGTAGTCCTTTTAGCTGTCCAGGTCAGACACTTCTTGATCAATAATACTAATGATAGTCATTCTTCCTTCTTAGCTTTTCCTAAAATTCCTGGAAAATTAAGACTTCAGGAAGTGTTTCTCACCAGTTTGGACAGAGTATGACTCTGCCTGGTGCTTGTTCTTCCAACTCATGCAGCAAAAAATTAAAAGGTTTCTCTGTAGAAAGCCATTATAGAAATCTATATGTGACATTTTGGGTGGTTTTTGAACCATAAATTCGGATGATGAGACTTTAAGAGCATTGAAAAATAATAGGATAAAAAACCCTAAACTGGTTAATATGGAATAAAAATATTTAAAATTATCCTTCTCTAATATTGCTGAAAACAATATATCATATAATAATATGTAGTTCAGTGGAAGTAGATTTTTTCTGAAATCCACTTCCCTTTCATTCAAAATTAGGAAATGTTTCTTGATATATTACTGAAGTGATTTTTTTCCCACATATTTATATCTAAAGGATTCTAATTCCTTATGAAAACAGAAAACACAGGTAAGCTAAAATAAATACATATATTTGGCAATATAGAAAAATAAACTCTGAGAAGGATTACTTGGTTAATTTTTAAATTATTTAAAGGTATAGAATAGCATTGAAACTAACTTTTTTTTTGTCTGATTTGTGACTTCATTTTCTTTTTCTTTGCTCTGTGCAATTTGAATCTCTCATCTCACTGATCTGATCTTCGTTTGGATGCATAAACTCATTTTGGAGTCAGCTTTCAGAAATGCTGTACCATTACTCTTTTAGAGAAATTTGATTGCTTAAAATAGTTTTTAATTTCTCCAGCTTGCCTGCTTTTTGAATGATTTGAGCTACAGATAGTTACTGAATAGCACCGGTTTCATTGAAGGAAAAGACTTTTTAATGTTTTTTGAGAGATTAACAGAAATTATTGAAAATACGTAACAAAAATATATTTTGATGGAGCAACTGGTCTGTATAATAAAATACATTTGAAAAGAATTTGAGAATTGAAATATAAACAAAAAATATATTAATAGTACAATACGAGATCAGACTAAGGTCCTTTCATGTGAGCATGAAAGTAGCTCCTAGTAGTTACCACTCCAAGACATTTCTGAAAAGACTGCAGTCAAGGATGACACTGAGTCTTCCTCACAAAAGTTCTTATACTAGGTAGTATCCTTAAACATTAAGGTTTTTCAGACTCATTAAAGTTTTTTTAAAATATGCAGTTTTAATGAACTTGATAATATTCTGTGGTAGTAAACGCCACATGCAATTTATGTCTTGTGTGAGGTTTTTAAAATTATTGTTGTAAGTTTTGAATAAGCCCCACCTCACTTTCATATGAGAGAGACTTTCAAGGCCAACTGCTTGTTTCTGCCACCTACAAATGGGAGCAAGAACTGGACTCCAGACTTCTACAATTCAGAACCACAGACAAGATTTGGAATCTAACTGCTGCACTATCACATTTGCAAGAAGATTTAAGAAGTACAGTTGCTTTTTCTCCTGATTGCAGCAATCTGTATGTGATTTGCCATTGTGGTCCTTTTTTCGTGAGCAGACTGAAGAAAGCACTACTTCTAGCTTTCTTTGTACTGTTCTGAGATGTTGATATGTTGCTTTGAGCACACTGGTGTGCAGGCTCTCATACTAGCAGCACAGCCCAACCAGCTCCCTTACATGGCGTGATGTGGAAAGGGCAGTGTATATTCAGCACTGTGCAGTTCGGGGATTACTGTGCCATGGAAATCCCCATGTATCAATCTGGTAAAAGGGCTGATCATAGTATTCCTTGTGTGAGGATTGTTTCATTTGTCACACACCTAGCATTGCAAAACCTGTCTCTTCAGAAATCAGAAGTTGGCCCCAAATGTCATGTTTGTTAAAAAATAAAAAATAATAAAAATAATTTAAAAATAAAAATAAAAATATGGGTTGCCTCTAGACATTTGGGTCTTCTTATTTACTCTGTTTGCATATTCAAATTATCCTACAAAACCATGAATATTATTTTAGATTTTTGTTGTAAAAGAAAATTAAGTTTTCTCTTAAGTGCACAGCTTGAGAGTCTGAGATTCACAAGAGCTGCCAAAAATTCTGCACTATCTGTGACTGTCCATATAGAAATGAAAGATGGACGTCCCTATAGCAACTGGAATCTGAAATCAAGAGATTGCAGAAAGGAAGGCAACAACCCAGTTGAGTTATGCTTCCTTTGGCTCTGAGTACTTTGAATAAGGAATTACAAATTCTGTATCTGTCTGCCTTATGCATTGGCATGCTGGATCTGGAAGAGACCACACATGTATTTCTGCACCTTCTGTATTTGGATGGAAGACATTGAAATCTTCTGCTAAAATGCAGCATACTATATAGCACTTTAAATTTTGATTGTCACCATCACTGTATTAACTGCACCAGAAATGTGGGGTCTGGTGACACAATTAGTTTCTGCAAAAGGAATTGTGGTGCCAGGAAAACAATACAATTTCTGTAAAGCAGCTGTTGGGATTAATGATTCTGTTTCCATGGAAGTAAATTGCCAAAATATGTATTGGCAGAATATTTTCTAAATAGGATATTTAGAAAATATCCAGAAAAATTAATTCTGAGTCATTTAGAGGAGAAGATGTTGAAGAATGTGTTGGTTTTACTCAATAAACTGGTGAAGGAACACTATGCCCTCTGGAAAATAGTGCTGCAGGAATGCATTTTTTAATACAGATACTTGGCAAAGGTGGCTTTAGCTTGCCCACTTCTTTCCAAAATGTGCTATTATTTTGTGACTTAAAGCACCTGATTGCTTATTCAAAATAACTCTCTCTTTTCTCTACTTCTCTAAAGAGCTTTCTATAAACTCCTTTTTTACTGATTAAGTCACAGTGACACCAGCAATGCACAGTATTTTTCTGCTTGCTAAGATGTTGTAGCCTCTATAAAACTAAGCACAAAAACTAAGTTCTGGAAAAGATTGTCTACTTATCTGTGTTTCTCAGTATTATTTTGTTCTAAAGGCCTGAGCTCTGCTTTGTCATTAGTAGTGTACACAGTTAATTATGAGATTATCATTCTGGTAGTCACGCACTTCCTATGGTATACTGTAATTTGTCTTGACAATTTTAAAAAGAGCTATAAATTAGCAATTTCACTGCACTTGCATCATCTAATTAAATAAGATTGAAACTACAAATGCCACAAGATTCCTACTTACAAAAAATGGTTCTGTTCTTTATTTTGGAGAGTGTAGCGTGAAGTGTTACCCAGTCAAATGTCAGGGACTTAAAATGAAGTGGTAAGTTCTAGGCCTGTTTCAGCATCTGGGGAAAATGGGAACATTCTGCCCTATGCCGTTAAAAGGCTTAGCATATTAGTATGCTTGCCACTATCAGACATTCAGCTTCAGGACAGTGTCATACTGAGGAACAGATGACTTACATCCAACAAGAAAGTGGCAAAGCAAAAGTGACGTTAATTCTTTGTCAAATGAAAATGAACTATTATTTTGCAATAAATCTTCTAAATTAAAACAATTCCCTAAATATATAATTAAAATATAACGATGATAGGAAGTAGTTAATGCAGTCTTTTTTAATTTGGGGTCACTTTATTTTCCATTTTCTGTGACATTTTCTTGACTAAATTGTTTTTGTTTTGATTTTCTGTTAGATTTAGTTTTCATCAATGGCGGTTGTGTTGCAACACCACAAAAAACCTCAGGAAAAACATTAATCTGAAACAGAAACTGGTAGACACAAATAGGTCTTCTCCATCAAGTTCAGTGTTCCTGGTGTGTTTAATTTTAGCGAATTCAAATAGTAACTGTATTCATACTTGTGCCTTTTGACTCTGATATTAACATGTCAAGATTAAATTGGAGAGTATCTAACTCATCCATGTGTTCTAAAAGCAAGTCTCTTTCATACAGAAGACTGTATGATCAGCATGTTTTCCTGGTCTTCAGTGAAACAGTTAAGCATTTGCTAGATTGACTGGCTTGTGAAATACCTCATCTTGGTAATTTTCTAATTTTATCTGTATATTTATTATTCCTCTCCTTACCTCTCTTCCCGCATCTGTTCTAACCTCTATGCCTTACATTTGCTATTACCTTTCTCTGAGTCATTTTTTTTTTTTTAAATATTCATTTTGGAGAGATTATCTCATTCCATGAAGTAAGCAGAAACAAGATAGATTCTAGAGGCTTTATAAGACAAACTTGTAATCCCTGTTAAACATTATTTGAGACTAGTTTTCTCATATATTTTCTATTTTATATCCTTCAAGTGTAGTGGGAAAACAGACAGAAATCTAATACTGTAATTTAAGTTACATTTTTTCCACTATTTCATAAACAACAGGATAAATACTACTGTGCCTCTCATATTTCTTTCTTTGTACTTTATTTGCCATGTGAGACTTTGAAGACCCTTCCTCTTTCTTATTTGTGTTTTCCTCCTAAGAAGGTGAAGGGTAGTAAAATTAAAAGAGGGGAATAAATTCCCTGTACACGTGTACGTGTCAGCGGCCACAGAAATTGTGACTAAAACGACAGATACAATATATATTCTTCAGGGTATTTTGTTAGATTAGATCTAGGTCACAAAAAGTATTTCTCTGACTGTCATTCTAAGATAAGGCAGCATAAACATTATTTTATCTTTTTCAGAGTGTTGACTTTGTAGCAGCGTTGAATTAACTGTTTTCAGAACTTTTGTAGTGTTCCTAACATTTCACATTAAGCCAAAAAGATTAGTTTTTAAACAGTAGTTTTTCTGCTCAAAAATTCTGCCCGTGTTTTCATACGGTTACATTTTACTGCCTGTGAATCCATACTTCTGTGATTGCTTGCACCCTTTTACTGGAATTCACTGGAGAAAAGTGCTACTAGGGTTTTCGCTTTTCCAGAAAGGAGTAGTTGTTCTGAAAAGAGAACACAAAACAAAATAAAAGGGTACATTTATGAACAAAATCAACATCATGATCAAGTTTTTCTATTGAATCTTTGTGGTCTAGAGAGGATCATTGGCATTCTGACCGAGAACAAAGGCTCTCAGAAAAACATTAAGAAATTAGCAACATTTTCTGGAAGCTTGAATTTCATCTTATGTCTCATGTCTCTTTCTAATTCTGATGAATCTTAGGAATGGAAAAATAATTTATATCTTTTCACAAAGATTATTTTTGTGAACGTATATAACAGCTGTGCAAGTAGCATCTGACAGGTTCAAACCATTTAAAGGGAACTCTTTAGCCTCATGCTAGATTTTCAGTTTTGTTAATTTATATTCATAGACTCATAGAATTACAGAATCATAGAATGGTTTGGGTTGGGAAGGACCTTAAAGATCATCCAGTTCCAACCCTTCTATGGGCAGGGACACCTTCCACTAGATCAGATTGCTCAAGCACCCGTTAGACCTGGCCTTGAACACCTTCAGGGATGGGGCACCAACAGCTTCTCTGGGCAACCTGTGCTAGTGCCCCACCACCCTCTTAGTATAAAATTTCTTCCTTGTATCTAATCTAAATCTACCCTCTTTCAGTTTAAAGTTATTACCCCTTATCCTATCACTACGTGTCCTTTTAAAAAGTCCTTCCCCGGCTTTCTTGTAGGCCTCTAGGCTGCTATAAGAGCTCCCCAGTGCCTTCACTTCTCCAGGCTGAGCAACCCAAACTCTCTTAGCCTGTCCTCATAGCAGAGGTGGTCCAGCCCTCTGAACACCTTTGTGGCCTTTGTCTGGACTTGATCCAACAAGTCCATGTCCTTCTTATGCTGGGGACACCAGAAATGAACAGAGTACTCCAGTTGAGGTCTCACAAGAGCAGAGTAGAGGGGGAGAATCACCTCTCTCAACCTGCTGGTCACACTTCTTTTTGTGCAGCTCTGGTTGGCTTTCTGGGATGCAAGTGCACATTGCTGGCTCATGTGAGGCTTCTTATCCACCAGCATCCCCAAGTCCTTCTCTTCAGGATTGCTCTCAATCCATTCCCTGCCCAGCCTGTACTTCAGCTTGGGATTGCCCTGACTGAGGTGCAGGACCTTGCACTAGGTCTGTTTGAACTTCATGGGTTTCGCACAGGCCAATCCTTCAAGCCTGTCAAGGTCCCTCTGGATGGCATCCTTTCCCTCCAGTATGTCAGCTGTGCCACATGGCTTCATATCATTGGCAAACTTGCTGAGGGAGTCCTCAATCCTGCTGTCTGCGTCACTCACAAAGACTTTAAACATCACCAGTCCAAATACTGACCCCTGAGGAGCACCACTTAGAATCATAGAATCACAGAATCATAGAATCATCTGGTTGGAAAAGACCTCTGAGATCATCAAGTCAAATCATACCTGTCCCCTTACTAAACTATGTCCCTAAGAAAATCATCTATCTGCCTTTTAAACACCTACAGGGATGGCGACTCAACGACCTCCCTGTGCAGCTGTTCCAGTGCCTGACAACCCTTTAAATGAAGAAATTTTTCCTAATGTCCAGTCTAAACCTCCCCCTGGCACAACTTACAGCCATTTCTTCTTTTCCTATCACTTGTCACTTGCAATAAGAGACCAAAACCCACCTCGCTACAACCTCGTTTCTGGTAGTTGTAGACAGTGATGAGGTCTCCCCTCAGCCTCCTCTTCTCCAGGCTAAACAACCCCAGTTCCCTCAGCTGCTCCTCACATGACCTGTTCTCCAGCCCCCTCACCAGCCTTTTTGCCCTTCTCTGGACACGTTCCAACACCTCAGTGTCCTTTTTGTAGTGAGGGGCCCAAAACTGAGCACAGTGCTCGAGGTGTGGCCTCACTAGTGCTGAGTACAGGGGCACAATCACTCCCCTGATCCTGCTGGCCACACAGTTTCTGATACAGGCCAAGATGCCATTGGCCCTTTTGGCCACCTGGGCACACTGCTGCCTCAGATTCTGCTGGCTGCCAACCAACAACCCCAGGTCCTTCCCTGCCAGGCAGCTCTCCAGCCACTCTTCCCCCAGTCTGTAGTGTTGCATGGGGTTGTTGTGTTCCAAATACAGAACTTGACACTTGGTCTTGTTGAACCTCATCCCGTTGATCTCAGCCCATCGATCCAGCCTGTCTGGATCCCTCTGCAGAGCCTCCCTTCCTTCAAGCAGATCAACACTTCCACCCAGCTTGGTGTAATCTGCAATCTTGCTAAGGGTGCACTCAATCCCTTTGTCCAGATCGTTGATAAATACATCGAACAGGACTGGACCCAGTACTCAACACTGGGGAACACCACTCATGACTGGTTTCCAACTGGATTTAACTCCATCTACCACCACACTTTGGGCCCGGCCATCCAGCCAGTTTTTCACCCAGCAGAGGGTGTGCCTGTCCAGGCCAATGGCAGCCAGTTTCTCAATCAGAATGTTGTGAGAAACAGTGTCAAAGGCTTTAGTGAAATCCAAGTATACCACATCCACAGCTTTTGCCTTGTCCATTAAACAGGTAACCTTGTCATAGAAGGAGATCAGGTTGGTTTGGCAGGACCTGCCTTTCATAAACCCATGTTGACTGGGCCTGATCACCTGATCGTCCTGCAGGTGCTATATGATAGCACTCCAGCTGATCTGCTCCATGACCTTCCCTGGTACTAAGGTTAGACTGACAGGACTGTAGTTCCCTGGATCCTCCCTCCAACCCTTCTTGTAAATGGGAGTTACATTTGCTGGCTTCCAGTCGAGCGGCACTTCCCCAATCAGTCAGGACTGCTGGTAGATGAGGGAAAGGGGTCCACTTGGTCTCCACTTGGACACTGAGTCATTGACTGCAACTCTTTGAATATGACTGTTCAGCCAATTCTTTATCCATCAAGTGGTGTGTCTCCAGTTTAGAGACAAGGATGTCATGTGGGACAGTATAAAATGCTTTGCACAAGTCCAGGGAGATGACCTCAGTTGCTCTTCCCTTATCCACCAATGTTGTAACCTGTCATAGAAAGCCACCAGATTTGTCAAGCATGATTGGCCCTTAGTGAAACCATGTTGGCTGTCACTAATCACCTCCTCATTGTCCATATGCCTTAGCAGAGTTTCCAGGGAGGTATCTTTCATGGCCTTGCTGGGCACAGAGGTATGACTTATTGGCCTGTACTTTCACAGGTCTTCTTTTTTTCCCTTTTTAAGATGGGGGCTATGTTTCCCTTTCTCCAGTCAGTCTTTACCAGTCTGCCACGTCTTCTCAAATATGATGGATAGTGGCTTAGCAACTTCATCTGGCATTTCCCTCAGGACCCATACTGCATGTCATCAGATCACACGGACTTGTAAATCTTCAGGTTACTTAGATGGCCTTGCGCTTAATCCTTTCCTACAGTGGGTGGTTCTTCGTTCTCCCAACCGCTAGCTTTGTCTACTGTGAGTTGGACAGTGTGGCTAGAGCACTTGCTGGTGACGACTGAGAAAACCAGCTGTCAGGGACCTCAGCCTTCTCCATGTCCAGGATAACCAGATCTCCTTTTCCTTCCGGAAAGGGCCCACATTTTCCCTAGTCTTCCTTTTATCATCAATATACCTATAGAAGCTTGTCTTGTTGCCCTTGACATTCCTGACCAGATTAAATCTTATCAGGGCTTTAGCTTTCCCAACATGTTCCCTGGCTGCTCAAACAATTTCTCTGTATACCTGCTAGGCTACCTACTCTTGCTTCCATCCTCTGTACACCTGTTTTTGAGTTAAAGTTTGTTGAGGAGTTTCTTGTTCATCCATGCAGGTCTCCTGGCATTTTTCCTTGACTTCCTCTTTATTAAGATGCTTTGCTTCTGAGTTTGGAGGAGATGATCTGTAACTATTAACCAGCTTTCTTGGGCCCACTCAAGGGCTTTATCCCATGGTCCTCTACTAAACAGATCCCTGAAGAGACCAAAGTCTGTTGTCCTGAAGTCCAGGGTAATGAGTTTGCTCTGCACCCTCCTTGCTGCCATAAGGATCTTGAACTCCAGAATTTCATGGTCACTGCACCCAAGTCTGCCCTTGAGCTTCATATTCCCCAGAAGGCCCTCCTTGTTAGTGAGAACAATGTCCAACATAGCACTTCTCCATATTGGCTCCTCTGTGACTTGGAAGAGGAAGTTCTCACCAACGCATTCCAGGAACCTTCTGAATTGTTTATGTTCTGCTCTATTGTCCCTCCAACAGATACTGGGTTGGTTGAAGTCCCCTGTGAGCACCAGGGCTTGTGAACATGAGGCTTCTCTCTCCTCCTAGATCGCCTCATCCACTTGGTCTCCTTGGTCTGATGGCCTGTAGCAGACCCCCACTGTAACATCACCTGTCCCTGCCCTACCCTTAATCCTGACTCACAGGCTCTGAGTCAGCTCATCATCTGTACCCAGATGGAGCTCCATGTGCTCCAGCTGGTCATTGACATAGAGAGTGGTCATATTACCTGATTAAAAAGGCATATTCAAAAGCAAATGCATTTTGAGCAAATTTTAACCTCAGATCTTATAGATCTCTTATAAGATCTCAGTGTTTAAAACTCACATCTATTTCTCACATTCATGTAGGATAGAGTTCTTCATTAATTCAGTGGAAATATTCATGACCCTAAAGCAATCTGGAATGTTGTAATATACTTTGCTGAACTGAGGCCTCCAATTCCAAAGAAATAAAAGAAACTGCTCAGATAACTAGGAAACAACTGAAGAAAAATGTACAGCATTCAGAAGAAGATTTAAAAAGAACTTGTCACATTTTTCTTCTTGGATAAAAACAGGCAAAATGTTTCAGTGACTTGAAATATCCTCTATTCACAAACTTGAAATTTGCCCGGCAGAAGGATAACTAGAATCATAAAGTGTAGTAAACACGAAGTAATTTTCCCTTTTGTTAGTTTTCTGTCCTTAAGAACACAGACAACAGTGTTGAAACTTGGTTTTACATGTTTTTGAATTCCAATTTCTAGAGATATTTCTTGAAAAATGCCCTAGTTATGAAGTCCATACAAAACATTCACAATTTCTATAGCTAAGTAATAAGCAATGTTTGATTTGTCAGCAGGGGAAATAACTCACCAGAATTTTCAACATTGGTATTAAACTTTGTTTAATAATCACCATAGACCTCAGTCTTAAAAGTCCCCCTACAAAGGCAAAGCCTATAGTTTCCTTCCTATATTTATTATGCTTTGACTGTTGTCTCATCAAGTTAAAATTTTCCATCACAACTTGTGTTTCTGAATTCACATTAATTTCTTGAATGCTTAAAGAGTTTTGCAGTGATAGCTTCTCAACATGAAAAATGGACCAAGAAAACATATTTTAATAGAAAATTGTTGAATTCATGTTATTGTGTTCATAAATCACATTTCTAGAAATAGCGGCAATGTGTTTTGGTCTTTTTAACCAACCAAATATAGGGACTGAAAGGAATCTTCTGGATCATCGAATCTCCTCCTATTTCAGTTGATAAAGTTCCATCTTAAGATCATGTTCAAGAACTTCATTGGTCTTTCAATCCTGTTCTGGCATTGTGTTTGACTTGTTGTATGTTCATATCACACAATTGTCTTGCATGATTCTTAGCAGTCCCTCAGTCTGGTGTCTCATTCCTTTTTCTCTTGTAGCTGACTAATTATCAGTGTCATCTGTTCTTTCTTAGTGATGTGTCTTCATCTGTACTGAGTGTATATCTCAATATCTATTATCAACATGTGTATATTTGGATTTTGTCTAAAGGTTAAATTAACAAAATATTAAACAAGATGTTTAAGGACCTCTCTGGCCTGATACTTCATTTCTTGGGACTACTTGTGCTCATCTCCTTTTTGTATTTTTTGACCTCTTTTTTACCTATCTTACCATTCTTCCAGTAATTTTTGCCTTCTTCTAGCATAACTAAGAATTTCTTTTATGGTGTTGTAACACAATTTTTTTCTGATGCCCAAGTGGATTATCTGCATTTCCTTAGTATGAAAATATGTTATCTGATCAAAGAATGTCAGCATCTCACCACACAATTTCAGTATGACAAAATTTATGTCTAGCATTTTACTCATCTCTTCATGGCTTTTCTTTTTTTTTTTTCTTTTTTTTTCTTACCCTTTGCTATGAATTTTCACACATTCTTAGAGTAATTCTAAGAAGCCCATAGTTGCTTGTATCACTTTCCTGGCACTTCTCAAAAATAGATGCAAAGCTATGCGTTCTCTGATCAGAGGGTGTTATTATAAATAATATTGTAACCCATAAAGCAGGCTCATGGAGCCTGAAACTTTTTCTACCAAATCTTTAAGAATCAAGAATTATAAGGTAGAGATTTCCAAAGCCACTCACTTGTGCCGTTTGCTATGTGAACCAGCTGAAATACGTAAGACAGAAACTAAACTTTGCTTACTAATGGAAAAAGACAGCATTGGGATGTCTGCAACTGTAAATGTCACTGAAAGTTTAAATACTTTCATGCATAAATAAGCTCCAAACTCAGAATTCCTAAGGAATTTTTATTGGAAGTTGATTCTAGCCTAGTCCAATTTTATTCTTGTTTTTGTATTATTCATTCCCTTTTTGACAACTCACCAAGTCATGCTTTTCCCTGGCATAGGTCAGCCTCCTTTTTATAGCAAAAGTAGGTGGAGAGTGATTCAGTAGAAAAAAATCACAAAAGGTCCTTTATAATCCCTTATCATTCTACCTAAATATTTGGAGGAAGGTTGTATTTCTTTGTAGTATCCTAGGCACCTGATGTTCCTATTACCAGTTCTTGACAATAGGTTTCCAGAAATAGAATACAATTACCATGTAGCCTCTCGAAAGATGACTTAAGGACTTTTTGCAGTAGCTAAGACCCCATAGCTTTATGGACTTTTATTGCAAACTAATACTGCTACAAAAAAAACCCCTGTTGATTTGCAAGGTAGTAGTAGTAATCCTTCAGAACTTCCATCTTTATCATTTTATCTTTTAAATAAAGAATTAAATTATTAAATTAAATTATTAAATTTAACAAAAAAATGGATGATGTTTTATTATATTTGAAGATCACAGTTTCTAGGGATGGAGGTGACTTCCATGGTAAAGGACTTCTTTCCTGTGGGTGTACAGGCAATCTAGATACTTTGGTGGATGAAGAGATGATGTCAAAAAAGGCAACTGGCCCACATATACTCATGTCTTTTATTCCTCCATCCATGGACCAAGGAAGTTAAATGAAGACTTTATTTTCAAATTAAAACAAGATAATTTTATGACAGCTGTCCGTAGTTAATCTGCTGGATTAATTAATAAATCTCAGCGAATCACACTGCTAAAATTAGCCTCAGAAAGGCAATAGTCACCATTTTGCAGTTTCTTGTGCCCTTCTCACTGTGTTTACCTTTATGCTACTAGATCCTGGATCAGCCTTTAATCAGCGTACTTCTTTTACCAGGGCTCATTGCCTGTTTCCTTTGCAGTGAAAATCTAAGCTAAAATCATCAATGTGCTGTTGGCTATCTGAGACCCTCAAACAGTTCCACCCAAGCCAGAAAATTTTTCCAATGGAAAAATTGGTGAGCGACTCATATTATTTTAAGGGAAAAAAAGAGGATCTTCAAAAAAACACCAAAGGTTGCATGCACAAAGGGAATACATCGCTTAGCAGTGGAGGAGTAATATTGCACTGGATTCCTGCGCTAACCTGGATGCTCAAATTGGGTGCAGATTTCTCCAGCTGGCATTGTGGTGAAGGCTTGGAAGCTGTGGTTTCATTACTTTTTTTTTTCCCCCCGTTCATTTTTTTTTCCCATGGTGGATCAACTAGTACCTGCTAAGTAATTCTGTAAAATCCTAATAGAGACAAGGCAATTATCTTACTGCTCTGAGGTGTGAAACCAATAGCTTTAACACTGCTCAGTTACTTCTGAAAAACTACAGTGCTTTCTCTCCACTGGTATGCTACAACCAGGTAGCTTTTAATTACCTGCTGTAAAATCAAATTTCTGAAACAAAAACAAAGCCACATAAGTATTTTTGATTTAACTTCTCTTACTCATTTGCTAAGGCTAGTCCATCTGGATATTTTGATATAATTTATTGTCATGCATTCGTCCTTTTTTTCCTGTCTTTTACTGATGTATTTGCTTTAACCTTGTGCAAATTTCTGTGATCCTTTCTAAAACGTCATGATTTGTTTAGTAGGTCAGATAACTTGTTCTCATGCAGATGGACCAGTGACGTACAAGAAAGGAAATGTGAGTTATCTGCCCACATCCCATGATTTAGATAGCATCTTAGACTGAGCTATGCACCTGGGATATTGCTAGTGATATCAGGAACCTATGAGGTGTGTCCAACAGTACTTCATTCCTTCTCATTTCTTGCTTCAGTCTGCCTAGCTATATTTGCCCAGACAGCAGCTCTTTAATTTAAACATGAAATAAATTATTCTAAGCAATTATTTACTGTTTCCATTCTTGAAGTAACATGTTGATTCTATGTAATATTAAGACTGTATTATGTACTTATTACTCAGAATATCAAGACAGAATTGCCTAATAAGAGAAGCATAAGACAAGATGATTTGCATAGCTCAGTTGAACTTCACAGTTTGCATTTCTGAGCAGGAAAGAATGCCAAGATTCCATAAGGCAACTACTTATTCCAAATCTGGCATTTCTCCTATTCAGAAACACAGATTGTGAAGTTCACTCAACTTATTCAAATCAATTGATTTTTTTCCCCAAGTATTTTAATAACAAGCACATTTTCTGTTATTAGTGTTTTACTTATACAATGTTTGCATATTAAGATATTAATTGAGTATATTTACTTACCTGCTTTTTCTCTTTCCTGATTCTCCAAGGAAAATCTCTCTACTACATTTAAAAGAATAAGGAACATGGACGGGTTGATACATGTGTGCCTTTGCTAGACAGTTAAGATGAGTATCATGCACAGCTTATTTGTGGCTTGTCTTATGCCATCCCATCACTTCCAAGTTATACAAGCAATTCCTAGACCATGTAAATAAGGGGTTTCACACATACAACATGTAAATCTGACTTGAAGGCTGTGTCTGTATTAGTGGATAAGATTGAATATGGGCTGTTCTATTTTGGTCCCGAAGCTAACTGGGATGGCAAGCTTGGGTCCATATGGCTAGCTCTTTGGCCCTTCTAAGTATAATTAACCGCTGGGGTTATCTTTGGCCTGTGCAGGTCCCTGAAACTCAGCTTTGAATTGTGAAAGAGAAGTAGTTAGTCTGAGCCAAATCTATGCCAGGAACCTCAATAACAATTTCACGCTACACTCACACACGCATGCTTATCAGCAAAGTGATATCAGAAGATTTCACTATATTTCTTCCTGCCTCAGGGTAGTGTTCAGAGTTCCTTTCTAACTCAGTAACCTGAGCCCCAGCCCAGCTGTCTGTACCAAACCCCATGGCCTAGGGCTACTTGCCTTCATGGGAGGGGTGGAAGGGCAAAAAAACCCTACCTCCTTCTGTGCTGCTCCGTAACTTGAGGAGAAAAGGGGGGAAATAATGGGCATAACAGTGCGACTATCTAACCTCCCTCAAGAAACTAAGCAACAGTTGTTACACACCCTCTGCTCTATTGAGCCACCTTACCCCCATGGAGACTTTAAACAAAGATATCATCTACGATTTGCAGTTTCTGTGAAGCGCAGGGAAGCTCTGAGGATTCTTTGCACATGACAGTGTAGCCAATCTGCCTGAGACAACACATCAAATTGTTGTATGCACAAGTAATGTTGTTTATTTGGTCTGCATATGCAAATACTGCATGGAAGCATTTTTCCATAAGTTGTTGAAAAATTGACCTTAAATATTTTGCTTTTCATTAGAACAGATGACAATTTCACAATGACAGACACATTCAACTCTTCCTCTTCCCTGGGTCGGAAATGTCAAAATATTATCATTTTTTTTCTTTATTAGCATCATCAGAAGAAAGAGTGAGAACAGGTTTCTGGGCTCTATACATGCTGTTGAATATTTTACAAGACTACAATAAAATCTTGTTTGGTATATTCTTATATGATTTGCTACTGTAGCGAAAAACATAGCTATTAAAACTTTATAAGCAGCTGTGGCTACTTGATCCTGTGAAAAAGCAAATCTCAAATGTAAACATGGTTTCTGTGGTTCTTCATAAAATAGTGTATTCGAGTCTTAATAAGTTTTACTGACATGATTATGTTTGCTAGCTGTGCAAGCTTTTTCATCATCATAATTGTGCTTCATACTGCCCTACCGCAGATGAATATATGCTGGCACTGTTGCTGAAGATATGAGTCTTGCTTCACTGACCAGAAGGACGACATACCTTTAAAACATATTTAAGCTATAATTACCATTTCTAGATGAGAGGAATGATTTCGCTATGTGGGACTAATAAAAAGATAGGTTCTTGGTTGAAAAGAACACTTTAGTTTCATAGACAAATAGTTAGGAATAAATGAAGTCCCCCATGCTTTGCAGTCAGTCCTGCTGACTCTTACAACTTTATCATGTTTCACAATATTAATTTCTATTTTGTGTCTTAAAATCCTCAAGTTATTGCATAATGTGAATGCATAGAAGTCTGTTCTTTATATTAGACTACCTTTCTTGCATTCATAGTTGTGGAGAAGATCTCGAAAGTGCTCCTACAATCATGCCTTTTAACGCAGCAAATAGAAGGATCTGACGTGTGCAGTATTTTAAAATATTAGAAATTTTAAATGAAGTTCATTCTTTTAGAGACCTCCCCTTTTTATAGTTTTGATAATAATGACTTCTATAAATTTTATTTGCCTGAGTTGATTTGAAATGTGTTGGATATCATGTACTGAAATGTTCAGGCAAACATGCATAAGATGTACTTTTTAATAGGGCTGCATACATTAAAAAGTATGTTTTTGAGATTCAGAGACTCCTGCTCAAAATCATAGCTATTTGCTTTTTGGAAACATATTATAGTCGGTACACTTATCTTTTTTCAGATGTGCTTTATGAACTGAAACTTAGAAGTTAATCTCTGTGCAAAGTAGTCGTTATTAACATTCTGAAACTAGTAGGTTTAGAACAAAGTTCACAAGCACAAGATATCCCATGATTTTGTTAAACTAAACAGTGCCCATGATGTAGTATCAGAAGGAACTTTCTGCCAGTATGTGACTGTACACATCTGTTAATTCAGAGATCTAAATGTGAAATCCAGCACTCGGGGAGACCAGGTGGATATCTGATACTCTCTAAGGAATTTGGGCTTCATAAGCCGTTGTATGGATTATTCACAGCCATGCATTTTTTCTCTTCTTGTGACAGAAAAAAAATATGGGTGAAATATTTGCATCAATAATTAATCTTGGTATAAATCAACAGAAGTTACTAATAAATGAGAGAGACATGTTGCTGCCAAAAATCAGCTCTTAATGCCTCTTCAGTTACTGAAATGGCACGCTGCATATCTCAAATGTTCTATTACTAACTACGAAGTATTTCTCTAGCTGAAAGTCAGGAATATTCTTCAGCTCTACTGTGAAAACTGCAGTAATAGCACAGTATAATTTGAGATTAGAATAAATGTGCATAGAGCATGAGAAAAAAGGACATACAGCTTTTTATATCTAATTGTTGTGACTATTCAGAAGTACTTACACAATTTAGGAGTGTAAGGACTCTATTCAATTGTCCATACATAGGGATCGTGTTTCATTTAGAACTCGTTTGGGCTTCACAAGCTTCCTCATGGGGCTGTCAGATATGACATAGGAGCTGTGGGAGAACCGTCTCCTTTGGGAACTGCAGCTGGAGACAAACAAGGATATCTTAGGGTGCACTGTCAGCTGAACCTTAAACCTTTGAAATCCAGGCTGAATTCAAGCTTAAGAGCTGTTCCTGAAGAGTGTGTCTGTGCCACTTCTTCTGAAGGATTGAATAAGACAGTCTTTTTTCTGGAACAGCTATCCCTTTCTATTCAGTATACTTGCTCAATACACTGACTCTTTCCTTAAATAAGCATACTTGTTCCTCACTCAAAGATCATATAAGTGCTGAGACACAACTTCCACCTCTCCACTGCAGAGCAGGGCAAAACGCATAAACTTGTCTCCATCCCACGATGATGCCCTGGTGGTAAGATTACCCTCCTGAAAAAATGGCAGTGGTGGGTGCGGTTTCTTCAGGCAAAGGAATGTCAGGGAAGTGCTCTAATTAGTAGACTGAAGCTACCAATGGATTTTTTTTTTAAATGGTGGACATACCTTCACTACATAATGTGCCTGATCTTTTCAAGATGTAGTACTCACAATTCTAAATTTAACTCTCAAATCTCTCTTTAGGTACCTGAGACCTCTACTTGAATCTGGCAGTAAATCAGTCAGAAATGAGACTTAAGTCTCTGAGAAATACAGGCACTGTTAAAAACTTCATCCCTCACCACTGATTAAACTCACCATCCATGTAGGGGTCTCACCTAGTAGCACAACTTCTGTGCTTCCCAAAGTTCTCCCTTAGCAACCTTACTTCCAGGGTCACAACCCCACTTTCATTTTCACTTCCAGGCTTGTGGGCCCCAAGTGGGGTCATGACCCTAACTTGGGAACTGCTCTTTAACACATTGAAAAAATTAACATACCAGTCAGTAAATACACCAGCAAAACAAACCCATCCAGTCTACCCAAGACCCTGCACAGTTGCCATCCCTAGAGGCCTTACCTATTAAACATGGGTCAGATTTTCAAGACTATGTATCTACTTGCAAGCTCCCATACTGCTTTGGGTACGTGTTACCATTGTCTTGTAGCCTTCCTTTGTGCTATTTAGCTAAGTTTGGCGTTGACAAAAACATGCTAACACTTCTGAAAATATGACCCTCTTTCTTTTGCTTATTCATATGTTGTAGGTGCTGCCTAGATTTATTATTAGCATGCACCAGAGTTCACAGTTATTGTCTGTCAGAAACAAGATCTGGAGAGTCTACTGTTCCCACGGATGGAGCAACACATACACATCTGCTAAAACTGCTGTCTAAATTGTATTGTCTTTAGCAATTAATCACTTACCCTGTATTGTATCAACTCTCCTCCTCTTTAACTGCTACTGGTCTTTGCCCTCTTCTCCCTCCTTCTTCCTCTGCTGTCTTCTGCTCTCCTTTTCTTCTGTGTCTCCCACTTCAGTTTTTTAACGTCTTCTCTAGAAATGCAGAGTTTGGGCATGGAGGTGCTGCTGTAGAAGTTCCTACTTCTCTTGCAGAGCATTCTACCACTATATCTCAAAGAGCTTTTCACAGGTTGGGAAAGCACACAGGTTATAAGTCTCAATATCTTATTTTACAGTCGGGAGATTGTGACATTGTTCCAGCAAGTTCTGTTACTCACAGTTACCGAAATGTTAGTGACAAAGATGAATTTCCTGTTTCATGTGTCCCATGCTGGACTCCAAGCAACATGGTTAATTAGCACAAGATATACCAGTAGATGGCACTTCAGCATTCATCGCATTACTTATACATAGAATCATAGAATGATTTGGGTTGGAAAGGAAAGATATATAGTTCCAACACCCCAGCCATGGGTAAGGACACCTTCTAGATCAGGTTGCTCAAAGCCTTATCCAACCTGGCCTTCTGAGGGGGTGATAAAAAAGGGCTTCTTGTGTGTAATTCTTCACATACCACTTTTAGCATAATTTTTTTTCTCTTTGCTCTTGTGCTCTTTTCTTGGGGTTTTTAATCTGCCCTTTTCTTTTTTAATTTTCCTTGCTTTGACACTTTTCTGTTGCTTCTTCATTTCTCACAGTTTTCCATATGCTGTGTCTCGTTTTGGGAAAAAAAGATAAAAAAGAAAAAAAAGTTTTTTTTAAGGAATCCTATAAAGTGGAAATTCCTTGCTGATTTTTTTCAGAATAGATTCATTACTGACGAGACCTGGGAGTGGTAAAACGGAGCAGTAAGATTTGCTCCCAAATGTTCTTAAGTTCCTAAGTATGTATCTGAATGTGTGGCTCCAAAACTGCACTGCAATGACCCAGCTGCATGTACGGACAGAATGTTATTAATACCATGAACAGACCATAGTAAGCCTCACCATTTATTTTGTTGCAGTGTGAGAGAAACAGCTATTTACTAACTTGCAGTGTATTTGTGAAAAACATCCAAGCAAACACACTTTGTCCCGAAGTCTATATTATACTCTACCTTTTCTGTACAGAGACTGCAGATAAACACTTCAGAATTTGGCCTTTCTTCCAGGTTGGAAGTGAAGGTTTTGACTGGGCTTCTGCTGTGGGCCCTGGCTAGATTCTACCTCAACAGTCCATGTGGTGCTGCTTTCTAGGTTGCTGACAGTGGCAAGTGCCTTCCAATTAAGGCTGAATTTCCATCAGAGCCTGTAAGTGGAGAACACTGGGGAGATAAATAAATGAATTGTCACAGCTTCCAGGCATGCTGGGTTGAGAAGGGCAACTCTCGAGTTTGTGGGTCGTGTCAATTTGGAGCTCTGGGCCTGTATCTTTATACAGATAGATTCAGTCCCTTAATGAAAATGAAAATTAATTTCTCTGAAGTTGAAGCTCAAATGTGGAAACACTCAGTATTTGTATATCTTTTATGCCTAGCATTTTAGGCTTTTCTGCAATTTTGGTGGAGTCACCATTTGAAACCAGAATATGAATTGCTCTGACTAAACCATCTGTATGTGGGAAAACAATATGGGAAACATGCCTGCAGGGCTCTTTTCAGTTGCTGCAGTGGGCATTATCCATTATTTTTCCAAGTGTCTTGCCTTGGTTTCTTTTTCCTTTCCTTGCTTTCTTGACCGATCTAGCTGGTACTAGTTATTGCTTCTTTGTGAATAATAGTCAATCCTAAAAAAAAAAAAAATAAAAAATTGCAAATCTGAACAATACAATAGTTTTTAACTGCATCTTATTTACTTGTTTTCACTTAAAAATACAGGCAGAAACTTTTTGTGCATTTGCTTGCATTTCTCCACTACACATCTTACTTGGCACAGAACGAATATTCTTGTGAATAGATACTGCATTCATAGAACAACAAAAGGTTTCACTAAAATTAGTGCAGAAATAGCATTTGTGGGAAATTTTAGGATCACTTAAAGATCATATGAGAGAAAGGCTTATTAAAGAAAGAACATTATATGTTCCTGCTGACAATTGCATCCAACAGCTGTGGTGTTACAGTTGTTCCTCGAATGTTTCTTGAGGGAATTGTTTCTTTTTAACTGAACGTTCCTTTCTGATTTTGGAGTCTGTGAGACTTAAAAGTGGGTGGACATACCTCTTCACAGGATCCCAGAATAATTCAGTGTGGAAAGGAAGCCAGGAGATCATCTGGTGGATTGTCCTCATAGGGAAAAATGCTTATACCTGGTGTGAACTTCTTTTGTTTCAACATTTACTTGTTATCCCTTGTCCTGCTATTGTGCACTGCTATGAAAAGCCTGGGTCTGTCTATACAGTGACCTGTGCAGTTGAGAAAGGCTGCTTTAAGATGTCCCCCAAACCTTACCTTCCCCAGGCAGAGCACCTCTGTCCTCAAGCCCCCCTCCTAGGGCAGGTGCTCCAGCCCTTGAACATCCTCAAGGGCCTCTGCCAGGCTTGCTTCTCATTGACGCCTTTTTTATCTACTTTGTCCAAGGACTTGTGTAGTTACCTGTCTGGCCTATCTATATGTCTTGCCCCGTGACCACTTTTCACAGTGCTTCTAATTCAGAAATCAAATGGTAGCATGTTTTAGTATCTTCTGTTTCCAACAACAGACACCTAGCATCATCATCCTTACATTTCCAGGTGTCTCTTAAAACACAGAGTGATTGAAACTTAAACAGAAGAGTGCATAACATGGAGATTAGCAGATCATTAGGAACACTGTTATCTGAATAAGGGCATTCCAAATTGCTAAGGGATCTTGGGAAATATATTAAAAAAGTCCTTCTTATGTAAAACTGTATTTTTGCATGCAACTGTTCTACACAAATCAAGAATTTTTTTTAATACTGCTTTTGCTGTATACATCTGACATGCTATGAAAAATAGTTCCAACAGTCATTTTTAAATATCTCAAAAATTTTCAAAAATTTTCTGAGAATCCATCCACCTCACTGAAGCACTGACTGGGAAGTTCAGATGCTATTACTGAGTGGCACTGATGGAAACTTGGGACCACCACTGGACCACCTTGGAAAACTCATTGTCCTGTAGCACTTGGTAGCTTTGATTAGCTGTTATTGAAGTCCAAACTTCCTTCTCAGTTTTCTGACACTTTAGTGCTCTTCAATCCCATGGCGAAGCTGAACAAATCCATTTAAATATTAAGAGATTAAAAGAATGTACCTGCAAATTACAGGAATATGAGCCATATGTGTGGGGTTTAACTCCAAATCAGTCTCTGAGCTGAGTATTATGTCTTGCACCTTGTTTTCGTGTCATATGTCTTCACTGTGTGATAATTTCATTGGCCACATTGTTTAAGAGTAATGAATGACTGTGAATTATACAGATGATCCAAACGAGAGTCAGCACAATCCAGCCATTGAAGTCCATTATGTATTTATGTCAATCAGGAAAACAAATATATCAACTTAACTTGTGTATACTACTTTTCATATACTACCTGCAAAATTCATGCTACCATAATAGGTCAGGCAGGCCTCAGAATGACAAATGTATCAAGCAAAAAATGCAATTGCCTTATTTTCAGGGAGTTACGAATTTAAAATCTGATACCTTGTGAACCCCTTGTTCTATGCACAAATGTTATGCTTCACAAGAAAGTATGGAATACTAGTTCTTCAAAGGGATAAGATACAGATGTTTCTGTGCTGGTGATTCATTGGATAGTAAAATGTCACTGCCTAAAGAACAGCACTGCACACTGAAATTTAATTTCACCTGATGCCCATTTGGAGGGAAAGAAGGAAACATTTTTATGTCACAAAAAAGATGAAATGGCAGCTGTTTGAAGTTTGCTGAGGGGCTTGGAATGTGGTTTTAGTTGAGGTATATTAGCAGGCAGAAAGCAAGCAAAGAAGTAAAAGATGCAAAAGAGGTCCATGAAGTGTGTCATATTAACACAGCCATCAAGAATGCATTTGAGTGTGATCAAAATTCTGTACACTCACTTGCATGCATTGCACAGACAAACATATTTAGGAATGAGGGCTTTAGAGGCAACATTTTTCGTTCAAATGCCCCAAGCTGGGTGTCTTGAAATTAAGCTGATTTTGCTTAAGTGCCAGAATACAGCTTTCTGTTTTGAAGCATAGGCTCTTCAATCTATGTTACTGTGTCTGCCTTTATGAATGGAGTTCACAGGTCTGGGATTCAGTACCAAAGTATACTTCATGGTGAACTAAGGGTTTCAGAAATGTGGTTTACAGCAAGGAGAGTATGTATGCCAGACAAGAGAAAACACTGAAGAGAAAGATACTTCTGAAAATTTATTTCTCTTCTGCTTTTGGGAGCTTGTATAAGATTATTTCAGAGCTCAAAACCATCTTGTTGCACTTAGACTTGGAGGCATCTCTGTTTCTTCACTGAAACATCCAGGATAGCCTGTGCTTTAACAGAGGAAGCAAAACCAAACAAAAAAAAACCCGGATTCAGCACCTTCCTTAGACTGAGAGAATTACATTCACATCTTCACTTCCAAGGAAGACCTGGGTGTACAAGCCTAGAAGATGAAAAAAAGTTAAAGCTTCTCCTGTTGCAACTATGACTCAGTGTAAAAAAGATGTGAGATTTGTAATCTTGATTTAAGCAGGGAGTTAAACATGATTTTGTAGCTTAAGGATGGAGACACCTACTTGGGGAAGGAGAAGAGGAGGCAACCTGGATTCTGGCCCCTGCTTCAAGTATTATTTATGTATGTTACTCAATTACAAATGCAAAATGTGTAGGCAGCCCCTGGGGCAAGAACCCAGGACTTCCTTTTCAAAAGGAGCACCTATTAGCGTTGCAAATTATTGTCTCTCAATTAATCTTTCTTCCTCTCCAATACGGAAGTATGGCTTCAGCAGGCATGACAGACAGTTCTCCAGCTTGAGCTTCACCTTGAGTGGCAGTGGATGCACTCTTGGGAGACGTGGGAAAGATATCCTCAGGAAGAGACTGGCAGTGAACCTGCATCTCCCACTTCATGAACAAGTGCCTTATCTACAAGTACGATATTATGTAAAATCTTGGCAATCATCCTGCCACAACCTCTGGACATGTTTCTGGGAAAAAAGTCTCTGGGGCTGTTGTACTTCATGACGAGGTTCATGTATGTTAGGCATGCTCAGAAGCTGCTTACCTAATAAAGCCTCAAAGGCAGGCTTTGGTGCAAGGTAGGTTTCAAGCTTTTAAGCTGCATAGAAATAGCAGTAGCAAGGGGAAATGCAGTAACCAAACTTTTAGATAAATTTATCAGCTAAAACCTGATGTAGCTTTTTTCTGGCCGTTTCATGAACATGTACATGCGTAAATATAGCTTTCTCATATTTTACTTTTTTGAATTTGGCTGTCAGTGACTTGCTCAAAGTTATTTTGTGATCAGCAGCAGGACGTAAAATTAGAACCCAGAAATCCTGCTCTGCTACAGTCTCTCTGTAAAACATGTAAATATATTTACAATTAAAAACAGTCTTTTAATGCTCCCGTTTTGTTGGAAATGAAGTAGCTTGGCACCTGAATTTGAGAAGAATCTCCTCTGGTACTCTCCAAATCTATGAAACATTTTGTCTCTGTCATTGTCATACAGTTATTAGTTCCTTGAGAGATTTTCAAGTAGATTCTTCTTCAATCCCTCTCTTCTCCCAGCCCCTCTCTTATCCTAGGTTCTGTTCTCTCAAGAGACCAAAATCTGGCTCCCTTTGCTAGTTTCATCATGTACTTTCTTCCAAAGAGACCACTTGTCTAAATGAAGAAAAAGGAGAATGAAGGGCAGAATTTTTTTTGATAGTACTTTGAATATACTATAAACGCAAGCCTGTATTTTTTATGTATTCATACACGAATAAATTATATTTGCTTTGGATGGTGCTAAACAATCCATTACAATTAGAGTTTATAGTAAAAAAATATAAATAAGACTACAGCAGGAACAGCCTTGAAATACAAGTTGTATTTAAACAAAATGGGTAATATGAACTTCTGGTCTCAGATCTCAGTTCTGCAAAGTACTTGAAACACTGATTAAAAAGGTCCTTAAGTACGTTTTTAAGTTTTATGGAATATGATAGAGAAACTTTGATAAGTGGAGACTTATTTGGGAGAAGATTATAATCTAGGTAGTATAACACAGGATTTTGGTCCTTGCTGCGCTTATGGCTTTTACCTTTCCTCAGTTTACTGTATCAATATTCACTCTTAAAAGCATGTCCGGTCTGAATATTGGTTCACTAAAAAGGGCTTCTGAACTAATCTTCCTTTTGGGAGAAAATAATTTTGAACTGATACTGTGCTCTTTGATGGTTTGTTAGGAGGGTTTTTTTTATCTTTTGTGCTAATCATTGCACATCTTGAATTTCGGCAAGTAGGCCACCTTTGGCTTTTTCTATTGGTCATCTAATACAGTGATACAACCACAATCCCAGTAACATGGATCCGAAGGTTAGCAAAATTCAAATGCATATTCAAAATCTCCTAGCAATATGTAAGTTAAAGATGTCTGAGAAATGACAGGCTTTATTTACAGGATGGAGAGTGAAACAAAAATGCAGAATCTCTTCTCCTCCATTACTGTACTTGGGTTTAAAATTAATTAGTACCAATGAACTGGAGACATTGCTCCTGTCTGAAAAAAAAAGATTTCTTGAATCAATGTCAGCTGAAAGCTTTGGCCTTAACCAGTGTATTTTGCTGCTATGCCATGTACAACCTCCTTTCCCCTAACCACCAGGAAGTCTTCTCTGCACCATGGGGGCAGATCCTTTTAGAACCAAAAACTGAGGACTGCCTCTAGGGAAAATTCCATTTTTTATTTTTTCACTCATCATTTATTTACAAATACACATTATAACTTTTATATACATTGCACATTTACATGGTAGAAAAGTACAAAACTATATATTTAAATGAATTTATATTTAACTCGCCATGTTTGAAAATATAAAATTGCATCAGAAAACAAGTATTATGAAAAGCAAGAAACTTGAACTGATAAAGCTTTGATATAACTTTTAGTGACACACTGATTGAGAAAATTTTGAAAGCGCTAGTACTGCAAGACCATCTGAAAGGAAACACCTGGAAAACCACTTATGTGTGTTATAAAAAAACCCTAAAACAACAAAAATAAAATAAAAGTTTTATTCTTATTACAGTTAGCTCTGTAGCTATTAACAACCTTCATAATCCGATTTCTTTGGGTCCAGAATTTGTATAGTACAGTATACATGCTCAGCACATTGATATCACTTCAGTACATGATGTGATCAGAAGCAGAAAAAAGTAGAAGTTTCCTTAAAGATTGCCTCAATGTACCCTGGAAGTATACTTAAGTCAGTTACAATGCCTTTTGGTCAGTCAAGATTCCTTGTAAACAAAAACCCCAGGGCTCTTTTATGTACAGAACCGGCAAGAAGAAAATCCAATAAATAAACATAATAGAAATTGACATGCAAGTTTGTTAAAATGGAAAAGAGTTAACATCAGTGAAACAAAGAGATGAGATCACGTGGGTAAGCTCAAAGGAATGGACTTTTATAGTTTACAAGAAAAAAAGAAAAGTTTTACTTTACAAGCAAGAGACCTCACAATAAATAACACTGCTCTTCCCGTAACGAATAAATTTTTTCAAAAAACAAGGTGTACAGTCAACCAGACATTTTATGTATAAATTATAAAACATGACACAGTATAAATAAATGTCTACGAGACTCAACTTTTCTCCCCAAAATAAATAAGCATACACTTATTTACAGTATGGACACTGATTTCATGCCCAATGGCTGTTCCAATAGTGATGGAAGTTTTACCACTCTAGAATGGAAGATATAGGAAAGCTGTAGTCCTGGTCTTCATCTTCCTCTTCATCCTCTGGGTCTTCATTAATGGCTAGATGGGGGAATACAGGGGAGCTGTTGTTTAAATAAGGACAACAACAGCGCAGAAGCAGCTCAGTGCATGTTTCAAAGCCCTCTGAACAGCCATAATACAGCGTTGCATTTTATGCGATTTGTAGTGAGATGCTCTTTGGCATCTGCTGTTATGCAATAAGGTTTTCTATACATAATCTATGAAATCATAACTGCAGAAAGTTCTGAAGAATCAGTGGCTCAGGTTTTATTGGCAGATTCCTGAAATCAAATAAAAAGCGCTCTTGTGTTCTAGGTTTAACTGCTTCGTGTCCTTCATTCAGAGTTAGCAGAGGCAACTGTGCTAAACCAGGTGCCATGTGCTACCATTGTTCTTTTGGACTGAGTTAAGAGTTTATCCGGGTGTTAATAAAGCAATCAGCGAAGCACATGAGAGCAGAAAAAGTAGGAAAAAAAAAATCACTAAGATTACAGTCCTAGGACAATGTCTTTCTGACAAATGTCCTCAAAATATCCCCAAAAACTCGAACTTGAAGGCCAAGTGGCTGTTGAAAGTCTATTGCATTTTATCAGTAACCAACGTGTGTGCGTGATAAATACATACTTATGTGACACCTGTATTGTATGTCAAACCTCTAAATCAAGCTTTCTTATGTTTAAAGATGTAAGTCTTCATTATCTAGAGATTGCCTTCAGAATCTTTAAGTGCCTGCAGAGTTAAAAACCTCACTTACAGTTGCAAGATCCAGAGTGCTTTACTTCTAGAAGCACACCCATAGAGCAGGCTGCCTCTTTCATGGCACACTCGCTTGGATAAGTTGTGTTATCGCTGGCACAAACTGCCTCGTCTGACTTGCTTTCAGGGCACAGCTCATCGCAGAGGGCGCAACGACCTCTCCCAACCTTAAAATCCCACAAGCATTTCTTCCCAGCACTGCATTGAATATCTTCACAGGATTTGGCTTCTAAAAATACACACAGGATACTAAACGTAAGTGAAAAGACAAAGGAAAAAGAAAAGCAAAAACAACCAACCCCAAACTCCCTTTCCCCAATGAACTGTGAACAGACAAAGCTCAGACACAGTAGATGTGATGGTACTTGCTGATTCTGCTCAAGCAAGTAGTCCCTTGGACACCATTCCCTGTCTATACGTGGGGGAAGAAACACAGCTGTGCCAAAAGAGCTTGGCCCTGGGAATACAGAATTACATTTGCCTACAGCACATGACCTTCCTGCTCCATTTGATGTCAGTGCAAATTCAGCTTCCCAAATTAGTGGTAAGTGCAGAATTTGCCAACACATTCAGCATTGCTAAATCAATTATTTTTAAACTAACCTATACTGAGTACTGGTGTACAAGATTGGAAAGAGAATTCACCTCAACCTATGTCAACTAAAGCAGCCTAAGACTTTCCCAGATTCCTCCAGAAATTCTGGGGAGCAGAGGCTGCCCTGAAGGTGCTTCCTCATAAGATGCTTCACTATCAATCCTTTCTGGAAATCACAATACAAAACGTCAGGATGCACAGTGATTATTTTCCAATCTTCACCTGCCAACTATCTCCAAACTCTGCAATATTTCTAAAGAGGAAAAGGTGATCAGATGTTTCCAGTTAAGTTAATACAAGCTTTGCCAAGACCACTTGAAAACAATTATTTCCAGAAATCCAGATTCACTGAATATTGACACCTTGTTAACGCTATAACATGTCATCATCTATTTAATGGTGGGTGCTTCTCTCTTGGACATTAATGCCAGCACCCTCAGTGATAGTAAGAGAAGTAGGATCAGGCCTGCCACTCTCTCACCCCTTTTGCAATCTTCTCTAGGGCAAAGTTCACCCTGTTTCTCCTTGTCCTGCAGGAAAGCACTAACACAGGGTGCTGGAAGTCTCTCCTCCTCCCCAGCACTAAGAACATCCATGTATATGGTGATCTGAAACAACCGATCAAGAAAGCTCCCCCCACCCCTACCCTACAACTGAGATACTTACTTATGCATTTTCCTTCGTAGGCTAATCCAATGGATCTACCCAGTAGGCAGGTCGCTTTCCTCAGGTGGCAGGCACTGGCGTAAGTTATGCCGTCATTCCCGCAGAGATACTGTTCAGGGGAGGTAGGCTCTGGGCAAATTCGATTACATGTCACGCAGTAAGCATTGTTAGTTTGGTCAACCACACAGGTGGAGGTGCCTGGGCATAAAACATCCCTACAGGTCTCTGAAATAAAGACGGAAACACACAGTGATTACCAGGAGAACCCAGAGCTCCATCAAGGAGTGAATAGGTGACACAACTCATCAAATGGTCAGATAAAAGCCTTCAACAGAGCTTATTGTTAAAGTGCAGCTGAAGGAAGTCTTCCCGTTTTAAGGTAGCTGATGGGACACAAATGCTGCTAGACTATGGGGAACTCTGAATCCAGATCCGCCCTTGCTTGTTGAGCGCGGTTAAGCTTTTGTCTCCCAGCATTTGGAACACCACTCTGGTTCCTGTGGGGAAGTATGTACAACAGCTCCTCCTCCCTACACGCAGACACACACCCACTGGCATTTAGGGGAGATCAGATTAGATTTGCAAACCTACTTTTGCATTTGCCCTGATACTGGACTTCAAGTTCAGGCTGTTCTTTACATCTGGCTTTGAGAAGGGCACACTCGTTCCTGTAGGTTTTCCCATCTAAGCCACACACGGGGCCCTTCCAAGTGATATTAGAGCAATCCGGAGCACAAACACACCGAGGTTTGTTCTTCTTGTTCATTTTACATTTCTTCCCCGGTCCACAGTCCACGTTCTCGCATGTTTCTGATGGAAGGAAAGAGGCACCACTTTAGTACCAAGCGTGCAGAACAGACCTGGTGTCAAAACAGCTTAAAGAAAAAAAAGACACCGTGACCCCAGAGCACAGACAGGAAACACATTTCCCCCCCCCCCTCTAGGAAACATCCCTCGAGGGAAATTCCCCTTGCCAGTGAGGGCAAGTGGGAAGAGACTGCTCCCTTTCTCTCCCTGATGTGTACGGTATCCAAGAAGAAAAGGGGGTCCCCTCGCTGATTTGGAGCGGGTACGAGACGCTCCTCAAAGCCTCTCCGAGGAAGAAAGTGGAGGGACCGCGCTGCCCCCTTCCAGCCCCTTCCCCGCTCCTCCTCCCACAGCCTTAGTCCCTGCATGTACGGCTCCTCTACAAGGAGCCAGTCCCCAGCATCTCCCTCACCTTTGCACGGGATGCAGTTTGGGGCTCCCCCATTAAAAATCATCCACTTAAAAAGCGTGTTGTCGTTGACGTCCTCCTCCGTCCACGAAGTTGTCAGGCGGCCGGTCTTGCAGCACTCCTCCTTGCTGAGGTCGGTTTTGTAGAGGACCTGGCAGCGGCCGTTCCGCGCCTGCCGGAGCCAGCAATTCCCAGCTGCGGGGGGACACGGACACCCAGACGGATCAGTGGTGGCAGTCACCAGTGACCCAGACACAACACGTGCGCCTTGCAATGACTTTTACTAGACTGTTTACTTTGATTCGTCCCATTTCATAACCCGCTGCTACTCCGGCCCATTTGGAGCGCAGCTAAAAAAAAAATCAAAACCCCAAACCCAAACAAACCACAAAAAAACCCCAAAACAACCCAACAAAACCCAACCACCCAAACCGAAAAAAACCCAACCAACCCAGAAAGAAATAAAAGACACGATCAAAACAGAACGCGGCATTTTTCAGAGGTATTTATTCCATATGTAGAGCAGAAGGAGCACTGCCGGCACGTGACAGAGTCTTGAAAAGGATGTGCATTTAAAAGGGGAAAAAAAAGAAAATCGCGCTTGCAAATTCCTTCCTCCTCCCCCTGCCCTCTCCTCCTCACGGCGGCTGCACAGCAGCATTGTTTTAGTGCCGCACAGAGTTTCAGTCCCAGCCCATTTTGCAATCTGCACGAATTGGGAGCATTTGCTGTTAGCAAAGTCTTTCGAAATCTCCATATTTTGTTGCTTCTACTAACAAATGTCTTTCCTTCACTAAAATAAGTCAGCAAAGCTCAAAAGAAGTGAGCGAAGTACATAAAATACAAGGGCACATAGAGTAGGAAGTCCCTTTAGAGTTTTAAAAATCGATTAAGCTGGAAAAATATATAGGTTTATAGGTGCCGTTCCTCCCGCAAGTGTTTCAGGAGAAGGTACACTGTCCACAAACCGGATAGAGTGGGTTTGGGGATTTTTTTGCCTTTTTAAAACATATTTTTCCTTTTCGTTCTTTTTTTTTTTTTTTTTTTTTTTTTTTTTTTTTTTTTTTACTAGTATCCCTGCTATTTGTGGACTCAAGCCAAGAACATTAGTCTAAGCAACTCCCCCTTTTTTAGCTGGAGAGTTTTGGTTGGGATGAGTCTCTCGTGAATAACCAATGTGACTTCTCCAGCAACTCAATACCAATTGATTCTGGTGCTAATCCAGCCAGGGCTCGATCCGGCCTCCCTACTCCCGAGATGGGAATGTACGACAGCGAGGGGTCAGTCAGGATCGGCCAGCCGAGATGTCGCTGGGCGCGGGGGAGGATACCCGCCCACCCTTAGAATCATTGAAAAAACAACGCCCTTAAAAAAAAAAGTTTTGCGTCTTACAGTTGCCTAATTAGATTAATTTATGCACTGGTTCGGTAGTGGGGGATAAAAGAATAAAAAAAAGGAAAAAAATACAAAGCAAGCAATGGTAAGACATTCAGGTTGTGGCTGAAACGTCCAGATAAGGGGGAAAAGCCCCAAAACTAGAAGTCATTATTCCCTTGTGTCGAAAGAGGGCTCTTAAGAGTTGTCAGTATCAGGTTCGGGTTTGTTTTGTTCGCATGGAAAAAAAAAAAAACAAACCCCAAACCAACTTATTTAAGCACAGTCTTCAGTGTAGTGGAATTTACAACACTACTATTTATTCATACACACACATTAAAAAAGGGGAGGGAGGGGGGAGGAGATCCCAATATTAAAGTAATATCCGGAAAATGACCATTTATTGGTTTCCAAAAACGTCAGCTGTAATCGTGGGTCTCCCCATCATCACCTCTGCTTCCTTCAGGCAGGCGAGATAAAAATCTGAGCTAAATTAACCAACAAACTTTGAGCACTCATTCGTGAGATGAGACTGGGAAAGTTCCCTCGCGATCCTGTTCTTCATTCATGCTACGTAAAAAACAATAAATACCAAGAAAAATCCTAATCTGTCTCTACGCCTACGCAGAGCAGTGCGAAGATCCGATCAAAAGGAACCTAAGTGACACCTCTGCACCTCGGTATAAAGCAATCCCATGCCCACAGTTAACTTCTGTACTGTTGGACCTTGGAGAGTGGCGTTTAACACCGCAGCAAACTAAACCATACCCGAAAGACAGAAAACAACAGCAGTAATAAAGAAACATATCTGCGAATAAACAATCTGGTCTTACCCTGCACTGTGTGATCTTCCATGAAGTGGCACAGAAACATCAGAAGTAAGAGCATGCCCGGGTGGCTTCTCTGATTTAACATCCTCAGTGTAGCAGGCAGTGAGAAAGACACAGAAACAGCGTGAGGGGGAGTAAGGGAGAGGGAGCGAGCACTAGCCAGCCTGCTTATGATCGCTCTATTGAATGAACGTCAGGCTCTGAATGCAGTCTCTCTTTAAATCTATACGGGGGTCCTAGCTGTCTGCGGTGGGCGGTCTCCTAATGTGTGTGTGTGTCTGCTCGGGGGTGGGGAGATTTAAAAAGTTCAGTGTGAATCAGGTGACATTTTCCACCTTCTGGAAACCCTCTCTCCCAATGATCGGCGCTAGGTGCACGCACACACAGGCGCGCACCCCCACGCCAGCCCCGCGACCGGCGCGGAACCTGGAGCCCCGGGCGCGGCAGCAGCAGCAGCAGCGGGAGGGAGCCAGCCAGCGCAGCGCAAAAGCCCGGGTCCCGCGGAGTCGCCCGCGCCCGCGGAGGGGTTGGAGAGCCCCACGGAGGTGGCGAGGCTGCCGGGGCGCGGAGCAGCGGTTGCGGGAGCTAGCCCCGCGCGGAGCGGCTGCGGGGAACCAGCCCCGCGCCCGCGGGTGGCGCACAGACAGCCGGGACCCGTCCCAAAGCAACCCCCAACCCTAAAAAGAAAACCAAAACCCCACAAATAAATAAGAACGGGGAAAAAAACCCGGTTTAATACCTAGGGCTGCGCCCAAGTGACAGCCTTTTCACTGGGAGCCCGGGAGGACGAGACGGGAATGGGGGCGACGTAGGCGGTCTCCTTTCAGAATCAGAAAAGATTGCAACATCGATAATGAACTTCTAGGGCACTAGTTTATTAAGCACAGTCTGGCATTATTCTCCCCTTGGAAAAGTTGGCGGTCTCTCATTTATAACATTTTTTTGGCACCGCTGAATGAAACTGAGTAGGCGATATTTCCTTTTATACAAAACAATTACTTAACGGAAAATAGCATTGTTTCTTCAAAAGCTGCCTTTCCCCCCCCCCCCCCCCCCCCCCCAAATTTTGATTCTTTTCGCTTTTCTGAGCCACCAAAGCACAACAGACTGCGAAGTATTCAGACAGGAATTCCCGGACAGTGCTGGGTCAGGGGCCGGTGCAGCCCCGACCGCCCGCGCCCTCAGCTCGGCCCTCCCGACACCCCTCCTCCCCGCTGCCGCCCTCCCGCTCCCCCTCCCCACCACCCCCTCCCCACAACTGCAAATAACTCAGCGATAACAGATTTTTTTCCACCAACTGCAGGAGATAGTGCTAATCTTTTAATAAAAGATCCCATTACAATGGGATCTGTCTGGACAGACTATAATAGATCCAGAAATACAGCCGTGCTAATATTAGAAGACAGTTGTTTGGGTGCCTCAGACCGGGCCCTGGTCCTGCTTTGAAAGTGGGCATGAATCACAATGTCCCTCGGTACCACCTGCGGTCACACGCATTAAGAAGCAGACTGGTAAATGATTGACCTCGATGCTTTTTTTTTTTTTTTTTTTTTTTGTTATTATTATTATGATCACCGTCCTCAGCAGTGCCCGGGCATTTTGAGCACTTCAGAAGCTCAGGGACTCCACATCCTTTTTAATCTTTTCCCAAATTGGTGCCACTCTCTCCACCCCCTCCCCCGCTCCTTCACGCCCCGCCCCCGCCTCTTGCCGGAGTAGCGTTAATGCGGGGTTGCTTAGTGCCCTCTAATGGCAGACGGCATTAACAATTGGTAGCAAAACACCCCTTAACCCCCGAGTAGCAAATGAAGGGCCGATTTCAAAACCTGCCTCTTCTCTGCTAGTGGAGACGGATTCCGAGCACAAGGTGCCCCGAGGGGGCTGGTGTGTGCCCCCCCCCCCCCCTTTCCCAAAGGCATCATGGCTAAGCGGGGCTGCAGCGAGCGGAACTCGGCCTGTCGCGGGGTACGCAGGAACGAGCGCGGAGCTCCTCGAGGTGTGGGGACCGAGACCCGGCTGCCCTGGCCACCCCCCAGGTGCTGCCCCTGTCCGCCTGCCACGGCCGCGCGCGCGCACACCTCGGCAAGTCGCGCCCCCCCCGCGTTCCCCCCGCTCCTTTCCCCCAACCCGGGGGCAGTGTCGGGGCCGCTTGTCACCCCGGGTGGCTCGGGGGCGGGGTGAGTGTTGGGGGTCTTGGGGGTGGAGGAGGGGGTCCCGGGGGGTCCCATCCGCGACGTGGAGAGCGCAGGCGGCTGCTTCCGAGCGCGGGGACCCGCGGTACCGGAGGCAGGATCACCTTTCATTATTCAGTTTGTGTGTGTTTTTTAATAATTGACCAATACGATGTTTATCTTGATAATGTTTTCAATTATAGAGAGGCATTTTCAGGCCGTATTCCTGGAAATGAGATGCCGTATGGGTCGATAACGTTTGCACATGTGCTTCATGCGTGCATCATCAGGAGATCAATATGATTGCGCTGGTATGGAGATTTGTATCACACCTGTTCTCTGACATCACATAGAAACAGCTGCTGTTTTTTTTATTGTTTTTCTTTTTCTTTTTGAAATGCTAAATATTGGGTTGATGTGTAACAACGTGTCAGGGATATATTGTATTATCAGAAATGCTTTCTTGTTTCTCACTGTGTACCTCCCTGTACAATTTCCCCACCCCTTTCTGCTTTGCCAACAATCATATTTGAATTACCAAAAAAACAGTAGGGTCGATCTGTGACTGAATTGTCAGGCAGCACACAAAAAGAGTGTTGTTCTCAATCTGACAGGATTTAAAACTTCTTTCTATCAAGATGTGTATACATTTTAATATATGTTTTTGGATGTGAATCCAATCTTTGCAGCTGGCCCTGATCTTGGAATAATAAAGCCTTTTAAAAACCCCATGTATACTAACATCTCAAACTTTCAGAAAGTTCAGATTTAGCTCTCAGTTAACATAAAATGTATGTCTTTGTCCTATCTGTGATATAGCTGTAGCTACAACAGACCCTATAACCCAAAATATTAAGTGGCTGGTCTCTGAGGAAAATTACAGGAAAATACTGAGTAGGAAGAAAAATAATCCCCAAGTGTAACCTTGTGTGACATGCTGTTAATGTACATACATATGTATATACACACGCACATATACATATGGGGAATATTTATTTTGTGATAAGTCATATTCATTGTACCAGTATAATATATTTCCTTTCAATGTTTTCCTCTTCAACTTGCTGCCTTTCAGCAGAGGAGCGGTTTCTTGTATCAAGAATGGACCACCTCAGAACCCTCTCTTTGATAAGGAGCGTATCTGCATAAAGTTTGTGGAGGATGTGGATAGGACTCAAAGTAAAAGCTGATTATCTGCAAGGGGTCTGTATTTTGGGAGAGAGAAAATAGGAAGTCCTATCTTGGCATTTCCCAGCCTAACATTCAAGGGAGAGGAAAAGGACTCAAACACCCTCCTGTGGTTCTGGAGGTATGCGTCATCCTATGTGGCTTCTCACAGAACTGCCTTCTCCCACAGAGCAAGTACACAAATAAAGGTAGAACGTCCTCTTCTGGTAGGAGAGAAGACTTGTCAGCCTCCTTTACTCCCATCTAATTGTCCTGAGCATCATAAAAAAAAGGGCATCCATTTCTGGAAAACTGCACTTTCAAAAAGATTCCACTCTTCTGCATCTCACATATCAGATTTAAGAACTTTACTGAGCACCATTGCAGTGTTCGATCTCTCCTCTCCTCTCCTCTCCTCTCCTCTCCTCTCCTCTCCTCTCCTCTCCTCTCCTCTCCTCTCCTCTCCTCTCCTCTCCTCTCCTCTCCTCTCCTCTCCTCTCCTCTCCTCTCCTCTCCTCTCCTCTCCTCTCCTCTCCTCTCCTCTCCTCTCCTCTCCTCTCCTCTCCTCTCCTCTCCTCTCCTCTCCTCTCCTCTCCTCTCCTCTCCTCTCCTCTCCTCTCCTCTCCTCTCCTCTCCTCTCCTCTCCTCTCCTCAAGTTTCATGTTCAGTTTCTCAATGTAAAGTAGCATAAATGTTGGATTACAAAGGTTAATGTCTTTATTTGGACAAAACTTTTACACAAACCAGTCCCTGATATAAGTAAAATATAACTGAATTCCAATATTAGGTAGTTAATATGTGGGCTATTACACTGAAATTAGTCCTACATATAAGTGAGACTGTTAAACATGGAAGTTGGACTTTATCATATTGGTGAGCATTGTGCTTATTATATGCATGCAGGTACATTAAACAGGTTTTTTTTCTTTAGGTTGACCTAAAAGTTGATGTCTGTTTTCAGGCCAAGGGCAATGGATTGAATTAAGAGATAGCAGGGATCTTATCTAATAAATATTAATGGTAAAACTTGCAAAAGGAATATCATCTTGACCATCAGTAGATGTTTGGCAACTCACATTTGAAAAGATGTTTCTGTTTTTACTAAGAAAACTGGAAAAAGATACGCTCTCTGAAGAAGGAAATGAAGAATTGAACATTGTCAAGAAGTCCTCTTGTAGGTGACCAGTTTGCAATTTTAATAATCCACCCTATGACAGATGCTCAGCTGTCTGGAGGGCACTCTAAAGATTTCACCTGATTCAGTGTGGTTCACAGGAAGAACAGGAGGGCAGTGTGACTGCGAGTACTTTGATCTTAAATATGGGAAGTTTCTGGTAGCCCACAGAGGTTTAGAAACTCTGTGTGTTTATGACTTTGTTCTTACTGTAGAAAGGGCTTATAGACAACTGGCATTCACATTTTAGGTTAGATAAAATTGACATGTTTGTTGTATGAGTCAAACCAACCCCTTTCTTACGTTTTATTTGTGATTCAGGGAGCGGTAACAGAATTGTGTATTCCCCTACAATTTAGCGGATACTTTCCCCTTGTTGTAGGCCAGAACAAGACAAGCTATCTTAGACACTCTTTTGTGTTGGCAATACCATGAACCACCACTGAGGAAGTGCAGCAAGCCATTATCAATTGTGAATAGGATATGATATTGTAAGATAAAATGAGGTTTAGCACATGAGTGGAGTGAAAACCGGTTGTTAAACAAGTTACAAAAGCTTTCCAGGTTATTGAAAACTTGGACAAAAGGACAAAGTTCCAGTAGAAAATAGGAGTGTAAAAAATTGTAAGGAAAGTATTAAAATAATTAACTTTATCAAAAGTGATAAAGGATTATGATGATATATTGCTTTAGTGATCTGGTCTACTGATCAAATACTTTTCTATATAATTTAAGAGAACAAAAAACCCCTAGAAATGTGCACAGACCATGGAACTTCTAAGGCAGAAAAGTCATCTCCGTGTTGGGGCTGCAGTGTTATCAATAGAAGCAGAAATTCTGACAATGATTCTAAATGAAATTTTGAAAACTTAGGAAAAAAAAGTAGGAATTCTGCCCTAAACAGCCCTTTAGGATGGTGCTGTTTTAAAGGAATACCTAAATGCCAAAAAGGCAGCACCACCACCTGTAGACAACTTATTTCCACATAAAAGCTTAAGAAGTTGCATAGTGAAAGGGAGCATGAAAAGACCAGACCTGTTGGATAGAACAGTCTGTAGAAGGCCGTTTCAGTTTGAGCAGCATTAAGCCAACTTTTGGCTATCTTAAGTCATGTGCTAAGTGCAGAATGACTCTTGCCCAGCTTCCTGACTGACAGATTGCCTTTTCTACATCCATAGCTCTGCCAAGTAGAGCCATGTCATACTTGGTGATAAAACTTAAAATTTTTAAGTTAAAATTATAGATGAGGAGCATGATGCTTTCAGAATGGAGGGGTTATATGTGGTTATTGTACTTTTAAGGGCTGGAACATTTTGCGTGGCAGACTTCAAAAGACTTGTCGGTTGGCAATCAGTTGCAGCTGGAACAGGGTTGGAGACTAAATTCAAGGTTAAAGTGAGGATGGACGTAGTTTGTGAATGTCTACTGTGAAAATTCAATTAATTTTTGCCATTACTGTATTTTTCTTCTTGTTAGTTTGATTCTCTTAAAGTTAATGTGGAGGCCATATCTGATTCATTGGATATGTGGAGCCACATCATTTTCTAATCCAAAAAAAAAAAGGCTTTGCTTGAGTGTGTGACTGTAGATCCTGGCTTGAGCTTAAATGGAACAAAAGTCACACTTAAGAGTGATACACATAGCAAAATGTGACAAGCTGAATATAGCATGAAAAAAGGGTAACAAATGGACAATTTTCAGCTTGGTGCATATATGTGGAGACATACTGGATCTCGTTTCTAGAATGAGAGAGTAGGTGCTTGAGTTTGTCAAAGTTACTGTCTTGTTAGGGACAGATCATTAACTTCTTATTGTGAGGTTTGTATTTACTTTATTGCCCATCAAGGAAGAGGATCAGTTTTAATGGTTTACTTTCAGAGACTAATGGAACCAAATGGATTTTAGACTATTGTTTCCATCAGTGGCAGCTTATTGGGACATTATCAAAATTGTCCTATGGGGTACATGTTGATAAATTCCAAATGTCACCTTCTAGTACTGTGTTGCACATGTTAGTGAATATATAGGAAGTGAGGAAAGAAATGAACTAGTCAGAGTCTTCAGCAAAAATAATGATCTAAATGAGGCCAATTGTGACAAAAAACTTAAGAGAAGTTAAGGTCATGGCTATGAAGGAAGCAAAGAAAAGCTTTCTTCCCATTTATGCTTCATTTTTATGAGCAGAAAAGGAGTGTCTCATAATAATCTCAATTCTTTCACTATTTTCTGTTGCAATAAAATTTATTTTTAGTAAAAGCACTTAGTGCTTAAACATTTTTATTTCGGGATCTAGTATTTATGACATGTATGACAGCCCTTCATTGGTCTTTAAAATTTTCAGTTCATTAAAAAGTATATTTCTGCTATTGCATAAACAACAGTGAATTTCAAAAATTAATTTTTAGTACAAATTGAAGGTATTATGTTATATTAAGTAAAAGACACTGCAAGTAACTCTGTAGACCTGTCGTACTGCCATGCAAAACAGTGGTATCTGTAGATCTTCTAAATCTTATTTCGAAGTTATTGCTTTTATGAAATAAATATAGCTACAAATACTAGATAGCAGCATAGGAAGAAGAGTCCAGGGTAATTTGTGCTTTCTTTGGAGACCTATTGCAAGCATTGTTTTGAAGTGAAATCTCTACATGGACTGCTGAGAGTTTGTTTGCTTCCCAACATGTAGTGTTAGAGGTGTCTCCTTCTAGTAGCACAAAAATTAGCTTATGTCCTCCTAATACACCCCAAGAAGGAGCTCTGGGCAGAGCCCTGTGGTTTGTATTTTGTCTCTTAACTTGGTTAGTTCTTACATGTTTTCTTCTATACTTGATCAAGAGGTGACTTGAGGGGCCATAAATTGTGAATAGAAGGGCTGATACCCAGATTGTCCTTAAGGTACAGTAAGTTTCCTTCCTCCTTGGATGGCTAGAAAAAAGAGGAAGTAGTGCATCTTCTGTGCATAAGGTAGTCAGTTCAGTCACAGCTTTGCAGGACAGTCCGGAGTGCATAGGTCTGAGCTTCTGCTTTCTTGTCTTTTCCATGGCCATTACCAAGCCCTTAGTTTCCTCCAGTCATGAGCATGGGGCTGATACCTGTAGGGCCTCCAACTTGCTAATCCTTAACAATTTTGTTGTGTAAGACTGCTGTGAGAACAGGAAGGGTAAGCATGGATATCACCTGGATCTCAGATGACAGAGGCTGAGATAGTTACAAGCAGGAAAAGGGCTTTAGCCACTTCCACACAATGTGACTATCCTACGTGGCTACTGCTCTGGGTGTGTGTGTCATCACATCTGCTAGCCTTGCATGACTAACCTGGGTACACATGAACTTTACAAATAACGTTAAATGTCTTTGTTTAGGTAACTGAATCAACCACAAAATGGCATGCTCGAAAACATGGATAGCCTGTGAAACAGCAGGGAGAAACACCAAATCTCAACTAAATCTGTCTCCGCTGACCAGCCTTTCTCATTGTGGTACTACTTTATCTCGTTTGTGCATGCCAAAATCCATGGATTGGCCCCATACTTTAATATGTAAAATGATAAATAAAAGTTGGTTATTAAAACAGAAATTGGTTCATGAACATATCATAAAATCCTAACTTTCAGTATTTGGTCTGTATGTGGTGTCTGTCATATCTAATATATCTAATATATCTATTACATTTACTGTTGAATCACTTTTTCTAAAGACAAAAGAATTATCTGAGGCTTGCTCAGGGAGTTTGTACTACTGTCTTTCATTATAGGGGGTAGATTGTGACAATGGTTTGGCCTAGGGTCCATGTATTCCTTATTTCTAGCCTCATAGTTCCATCTTAATTGCACATGCTTGGAAGTCTCTATTTCCAAGTATAAACTCAGTCTGTTTCTAGTCACTCACTGCACTCCTTGGTGGCATCCTACTGAGCTCATTGAAATTTTTGAACACCCTTCATAGGATTCAAAAGGAAGATGAAACTGTGGTGGTAATGATGAGATGGTGATGTTGTCTCCTTTCCAGCTCTGTATAGAAAAGAGGCCATCTCTGCAAGTGGGAAAAGTCACAGTATACTCTAAAATCTATCAATCAGAGCAACAAAATTTTTTCTGAATGCTATAATAGTGCTGTCCAGTGCATAGGAGCAAAGTTAGCAAATGTGACAGTCTTGGCAGGTCCCTGCTGCTCTATAGCGATTCGGCAGCAATGGTTAGCTAGAGGGTTTCACTCCTCTCACCACAGGTTCTCATAAGTCTTTACTTTTAATGGCTACACATCTCGGTGAGCTCCAGGGTTGTCAGGTGTCCTGCATGTATGCATAACATGATGTTGTACTCAAACAAGTTTACTTAAGTAAGTAGTTTTGCATTGAATTCTCATTCTTTCCTACTATGCGGTTTCTGACATGGCAGTCACATTTTCAGGTCTATCTGCAGTGCAATGACATTGTGCAAATAATTTTTAAAAAAAATGAAAGCTGAGATTATGATATCATGTCTGGATCCTAGTAGCTAGCATTTTAAGAAGAACATAAAATATGTCCTTGATAGAAACACTATTCTAATTAGGAAATTTAGGCCTGCAAAGAATGGGGCTGTGCTGGCCTTGAAATATGTGAAAGCGCAATAGCGAAGTAGCCTACTTTACAGAAACATGATTATCAGGAAAAGGCACTTTTCTTCATATTAATTTACTGAAACTCACGAGATTTTGGTAGAGGGGCTGGGGAGGGAGGAGGGAAAGGATAATCTAGGGGCAAATAATAGAATCTTTAGAACCTCCAGAGAGGATTGTAAAGTAGACAATCAAAACTAACTTGGGCTATTAGGTTTCTGTTGATGCTCATGGATTTTGGCAGAGAAAAAAAAAAATTAAAAAGGAATCATAGCAGGAAACAGATAGTGAGGGAGGGTTTGAAGAAGAACTTGAAAATCTGAAAAGACGTTATTTTAAAACTATGTTCAGTGCTCCCAATTGACTTATACCTGCAAATAATTTGTAAAATAAAAGAGACCTTTTGACAACTAAGGGTGAATTCCATTAGCTCCATTCTTCTTAGATGTTTTTGATATATGTATAACTGGCTCACCTATTGGTAAAACAAAGGGAAACATAATAAAGGAAAGCATTTGTAAGTCAGAAATTATTTCAGATCCATTAGGTAGAAAGAAAGTAGAACCACAACTAAGTGAAAGCTTCATCCACAAAATCTAAAGCATGGTTTAGGAAACTGCTACTAGTGAAACAAAAATCCTTAAAAGAATTAATTCTGAAGCATCTCAAAGATGAATACTTAACAAATCTAGGCAGTAAGAGAGTAGTTTAAGCATCAGATTCAGTGAGCTAGTTGGCCTAAACTGCAATATCCCAAAATTCAATACTGCAAGTAACCGACTCTTTTGAGGAAAATAACAGCATACCTACAATGGAGCTTGTAATGTCTGGAACCACTACAAATGAAAAAAGAAGTAATTTTTACCCTTTCTTGTTTGAATTTTTAAGATCTTCTTTAAGCCTCTAAAAAATTTGTTAGCACAGGTTAATAATTTTTATCCTGCAACAGGACAGCTGCAGTTAATTTTTGTCTTATTCTAGAGTATTCTAATAAGAGTGCAGTGTGAGAGGGTTGATTGTATTCTTACTCAAAAAACCCTCAAAATTAAAAACCTTCAGAATGTACTTGGAGCTTCTCAAAAATAAAACCATATACTTTTCATGGAAAAGGGAAGTCAAATCCTGGACAGATTCCAACACCAAGTTAAAAAAAACAATAACTTGATACAAAGATGAATTGTCACAGATAAAAGTATGCCTGGATGTGGGGAGAGAAGGTAGATAGTAGGAGTTTATTTACCACTGATTTTTTCCTATTTGATATTTTAATATTTTCCTTAAAGTGATATTATGTTTGTGATTCAACTGAAGCAATGTCCTTTTAGATGCAGAATCAAGATTATCTTCAAGTCTAACCTCTTTTTTTTTTTTTTTTTTGTGTGTGTATTCCTATCGAGAAAAGATAAACAGAGGTGGTACCTGGTATTAGACCAGGACCCATCACTTTCTCAGTTACATGGTTATTTTGCATGGCCTGCTATTTCAGCCAAACTGTTCTGTAAGAATTCTTTGAATTTTATTTTTTTTCTCTCCTGCTGTAAATATGCTTTATCTTTAAAAAACTAGTTATTTTGTATGTTGGAGGAGAAGAAACACCTTATTTCTTGATGTCTTAGAATTAGACAAGTTTCCCTGTTCCACAGGCAGCAAATTCAGGCTAAGAAAGATTTCTGGGGGAGCTTTGAAGTCTCAGAGACATAGGCAGGGGAAAGGACGACATTTATGCTCCTGCAAGAAGAGCTAGTGGTGTAAATCACAAGCTGTTCCCCTGTATTTGGACAATGAAATTTAGCACTACCCTGAGGCAGAACACTATACTGTTACTTCTGCAGCTTAGGCTTGTCCTTGAGGCATAACCCTCTAGTGGAGCTGAATGGGAGTTCAGTTGCATGCGGGAAACGTCTCCAGAGTCTTTCAAATGGCGTGCCACGAGGGATGCTCCCCTTGAGACCACTCTGACAGCGTGGGAGCTCGAACGCCCTGAAAGACCGTGCAGTAAGACAGCTGTTTAGTGTGCAGCTGTCCAGAGGGGCATTTCTACTGTGTTCCTTGAGGAGTATTCCCAGCAAGTCCATGGGACCCTCACCGTCTAAGGTCTGTGATATGAGCTGGCCTCTGAGAAGTCCTGCCTCTGCCTGGTTAGCTCACATCACATCGACGATTACACATGGTTGCTCTGGGTTCCTTTATGAAGCCTCACCTACTTTGCTGTTGGTTTCTGAGCTTTGGTAGCCATTCTCCTTTTGCGGAGCAAACGTTTTGATTAATCTGAATTCTTTGTAAATGTCATCCTGAGATAAAAGAAAAATGGAAACTCTAGGGTTTTATTTGGAAGATGGGTGGAGGGATATTTTCAGGATCATGAAACTAATTCCCTCTAAATTCAAAGTGCCAGCAGCTATTTCTTTTGACTCTCTTCTCCACAAATTTCACCAAATGACATTTTCACACTATAATGACTACCTATGCTGTTCCTAGAGTGGCTTCCTTTCCCCATGTATCTGCCCTATGGAAACATGGAATTTGATACACACAGAACTCTTGCTTTCAGGTAATAATTGTTACCACTGACTGGATATATTATCTGCTGCCAGGTCTAAAGTGATTGTCAATCCCATTAGAAATAGTTGAGAATGAAATTAAGAGATTTTATTTCTCTCAGGCCTTATACAGTTAAGCATTTTGCGAGAATACCTTCAGGATTCCACTGCTAAGCCATAAGGTATTGCATTATAAATGGACTGACATTGTACAGGTAAGGTTAATTTGCAAAAGAGAAAGATGGATTTGGCGTTAAAATAGAACACAGCAGTTGGAAAATCCCGACTAGTCTTTCTTGTGTCATTCTGGGAAACTCGTTTCATTAATTTCATCCTAGGTCACTGTAAATTTATGGTAATGATAATATACCTGCGTGTTGTAATCTGAGTGCAATTATGAATGAAATATTTGGTCCTGGGCTATTTTGAAGCTCTGCTGTCAAATACAGAATGTGCACAAGGTAGCTGCAGGGAAAATGCAGTCATCAGTGCTGGGATTGCCTATCTGATAACCCAGATGAGGGAGGACCCGCCTGTGTGCTGGTCTAGAGGTAGAAAGGGAGCCTGCCGCTAGGGAGGGGAGGAATGTGCTGCTGCATCCTAGCACTCCTGGTTGCATGTGCTGAAAGAGGTCACAATCAGCTTCTGGCTTCTGCTACTTTCCAACTGTAAGGCAGAAGAGAAGGGGAAAAGGACAGGTATTTGTGCAGGTAAGGGTAAAGTAGGTGAAGGCCTTTCTCTGCTGGCCCTGAGATCAAGATAGATTGTGGCTGTGCAAAAACTGTACCCCTGCTATTGATAGTTTTACTCCTGGAACAGATCACTGTTAGCACCAGTTTTTATCTGTCCAAGACTCTGTTTGCTGTCTGAAGCTTATTTTCCTGTTCAGGCAGAATACTCGTTCCAGGGTTGTGCAGGGCATTGCCTCTCAGTTTAACAAGTCAGTATTTTTAAATTTCAAAGTCCCTTGCAAAGTAGCTACATATTTTTTTCATGTAATTCAAGGGATGTAGAGTGACAGTGGATGTAGTATGCCAAGAGTACCTATGCTGTCATCTGTAGAGGTGTAGTGGTGAAGATGCTGACAGCAGTCACTCTTTTCACAGGTAGGTCAGCAATTGAAAAAATGCAAGAGGTTTGGTCAGTGAACAGACTTTACAGATGAAATGCATAGCCAGGCATGACAGTTAACATTTCAGCATGACCTAGCCACCTATATGTTACATTAAGCAGAACTTGTAAAGGGCCTTGTGGAAGCACCATCTGCTGATTTCCAATAAATCTGCAAGTGCTGTGGAAATTTTCTGCCGTTTGTTCTATGTTGAAATGGACTCAGTGCGAAATGCTAAACCCCAGGTTCTTTCGGCTTAGATCGAGATTTGAATCAGAATGAATTGTTTATGTTGCTCTGTAGTTTATGGAGTGCTTTTCTTTCCTATGCAAGTTGGTGGAGAAAAACTACTACAACCTGAAATTCTCCTCTGTGCTTTCCAGACCATGTGAAGTATCATCTCCAGGATAGTTCCACGTACTTTTAATAATGATTCTTCCTGATATTTATAAACATCCTAGGAGATTCCACTTCCTGATTACTTATATGATAATTACACAAAAACAAACCACCTAGACGTAGTACATGGCCAAGTATGCCAACAAAATACACTAGCGTCAAAAATGAGTGACTTGTTTACAGACCTGTCCTCCACAGTCGTTTTTAAACAAAATGGAAAAAAATTTCAAGGAAATAGTGGCTGAATGAGTTTTCAAAATCCGGACTAGGTAGAATGACACACAATACACTGAACTCAGACACTGTGAAGGGAATGTGATATTTTATTATATTGAATCATATGTGAGAATATCAAGGGCATCCTATTGCATCAGCAGATTTATTTTTATGTGTGGACAATTCTCATCCTACAGTATTTAGTCTGAAGAGCTCAAGAGTAGGACGTGTTGTGCTTCAAAGTTAATGAGAATACTGTAAGCAATGGTGAGAGTTGCCTCATAATGCTGTAAACTAATTTTAACAGAGAAGGTAAAGCATGACTGTTTTCCTCAGACTAGTTGTATGCATAAAGTTTGTGGGACTATTCACATAGGTAGAGTGAGAAAAATTTGACCAATGATCTGACGTATCAAATATGTTTACATAGTATTAACAATCTATAAAGTTGGACATGAAAATGTGACTCGTTGATGTGAAACATGTTATGTGAAAAAGGAAGAGGAAGAACAGAGTCTCTCCTATATATTTCATCAAGACCTTTTTCAATAAACTTGTAAGTGGCCCATGGCCATAGATGCACATTATAAATTAGCTTGAAAGCAAGTGTTTCTGGGGCTGCAGGGAAAATAGTGCTAACATGCATTCATAGACTGTATCCACAATATCCACACTAAAAGTATGTGCCAGTGTTTGCAATAGACAACAAATGAAAGTAAAATTGTGATGCTGGAACGAATTTCCTATCTACTGGAACTAAAACTGGAACCATAAATGCTGCAGCTGGAAGATTATTTTTGATCTCTGCCACCATTAAGATGCCCATCTCAGATGTTTTGCTTGTTATAGTTCTGTTTCAATATGTAAAACATGAAAGACAGCAATTTTTTCATCTCTTTTGTTTGTTCCTCTCTCTCTCACACATGAAAATATAGGGCAAAACAAAGGAAAGAAGTTTTAGTTCTTTATCTGGGACACAGATATGATGATGCTGAGTGGACTGGTGCCTCAGTGTAGTCAACTGTCTTTGTCGGAGATCGTCTCTTCTTCTGAGAAGGACTGAGAAATCCCAGGGACGACAAATATGGAATAATGTGACCACAGGGAAGATTTTTTTCATTGTGGTAGTCAGTTAGTGGTCAGCTCTGTGTCTGAAACTTACATCAATGCTCTCACTCTTACAGAGAGAGGGTTCTGTCTGTTATATGTAACTGTGGTGGTTTTGACCTGTCACAGCATCTAAGCCCTTTCAATCTGCTAAATTCTTTGCCTGGGTTTTTATCTTGTATCAATGAGTTTAACACTTAAGTAAAATAGGTCTTTTCATGACTCCTAAAAATAACTCCTATTTTGATGGAAATGTGAATTAGAAACATATAATTCAGGACCACAGCCATTTAGATTCTTACCTCTGATCATTTCCAGCTTTGTGTGATCCAGAAAGGAGTGTGGAGAAATACATAATGTACAGCACAAAACGTCTGGAGTATTAGTTGGAAACATTTTGAGCTCTGTGCTTCAGTGCTGCTTTTTGTCACTGATGAGCTGATGGTGGTGGTGAATGGTGCGCCAGGGAAGGGTGGTGGTGATAAGAGGAGAACATGGGGAAACTTCAGCCCCATTTTTGTACCATCAATCCCTTGCAGTGTCCAAGATTTCCAGTGGCAAGTCAAAAAGGTCAAAGACAAACATGCTGTTCTCCTTGCAAGCCTGTGTTCATCTTAGAGGGGTATTTGAAGGTGACAGGAGGTTGGGCTGCAGTGGGGTTGAGTGATACACCTGCAGGAATGCAGCTGGCTCCGAGATCTGTTGCCCTGCTGGGTGAGAAGATGCTTCCCAGGGGTGCATGAGCCACTGAAATGCCACACTTGGGGTTACATTTTAGGAGTGCTTCCTTTTTCATATTTGCAATGTGTTGCCTTTTAAATTTAATTCTCTCCTTGTTGTTTTATGAGGACAAAAGGTAAATGAGATTATTCTTGTTTGTTATGGGATTGCCTAGTGACCATCTGTGGCCCTCATTGTGGTGGTTGTGGTTCTAATTTAGGGTAATAAACAGTTCCTAATTCTCACATCTCATTATCTAAATAGACCAGACAGATGAAGGGTAAGAAAAGTGGCAGAAAATGCAAGCAAAAGAGGAGTATTCAGTTTACATCCTTCATAAGATTTTGTTTTATGCTGTATGCTTCCACTGTGTCTGCTGGTTTTATTTATTTCCAAGCTTAATAGTCCTAACATTTTAAGGCTATGGAATCCTCCTCATAGCTGTAACATGCTTATCAGCTGTCTCCAGTCACTTTCTATTTCTGTTAAATCCTTGCTTAGGTGAAGTAATAAGAACAGAACATAACATTCAACATGAGGGCATACCACTGATTTGCATAATAGCGTTCAGATATTTTCAGTATTATTCCTTATTACTTGCTGACCAAGGCAGTTGGAACAGATGTTTCCCCTGAGCTGTAAGCAATGACATGTAGCTGTTTTTCTTGAGTGTATAAGCAAGGCAGAAGTGGTTTAAATTATGCTTGCCATTGTACACTGCTTCCTGAATTATTGTGGTAACACTATTTATTATCTGCTCATGGTCTGAAAAAAAAACCGCACATGCTTTTCACAATGAACTATGTAAGTGGGGATAGTGGAAGATTTCTCCTCTGCAAAAATCATGCCTTTTTGGTGAATATATTATTAAAACTTTTGTTTGCTGATTTTTTGGACGTGGAGAAGTTTTGAATAGCTAGGAATGGCTGTAGAAAGCCAAGACTTGGGAGGCTGTGTAATTACTACACACTCCTCATCTTTCATAAGACAGGCTTATCTGCAGGCTGCAATTCTGCATGAGCACTTGGGCTTGGTAACTGACTTCTGCTTCCCTTTCTCTTTTCTGGAGCTCTGCCTGAAGAATAGTCTACCACACTTTCTGTGGTGACTGCTAAGGGTGACTTTTTTCTGACTCGTTTTAAACAGACACTTGGGTAGTTTTAGATATAAATAATTTAATAGATCTAGCCAGAGGTTTCGAAGGCTAATGCAACCATAGCATCTTTGAAAAATGACAACCAAGCTGAATGCATTCAGTCCTGAGGCTTTTGCTTCAGTCCCCCAGAAAAAAGCAGTATCTAACATGTACTTGTGTAGTAGTTGTATCTGCTGAAATCCAGGATTTCCCAAGTAGGATGGCACAGATAACATCTGTTGTCAAAATATTTGTGCTTTTAATATTTTTAGAGTAATTTTTGTGTGAAAAGGAAGAAAGTGAGTATTGTTCTGTTGTGTCTTATGCCTTATAGTCAAGTTAACAGAATCACATGTTGGCTACTACCTGCAAATACCCTTGATTTTATGTTTTGAAGCATGAAAAGAAACAATTCTCTTCTATCCCATATTGAGACATAAGGAGCTGGCTTCAAGGCAGCACAGATCTGTACTGAATGAGAAAGTTTGAGGGCTTTATGAACTTTTATAGAGGATCAGAAGAAAGCTGTTTAGCACAGGTGTTTCTGTAATTGTGATACACTGGAAAAATTTAGTGTGTTTAAGGGCACTTACGCTGTGGCTACAGCTGTTCTAGCTCATACTTTCGCATGGATGATGTGGTGTTTTAATGTTAGAACACTTGGTTTTGTAATATTTTGGTGCTCTTTCTTTTTCTGTTTTATGAACTTTTATCCCTTCAAATAGAAAAGTTACTGGCAAAAACTGTCATGAAAAAGTGGCTGGGATGGAGAATGGCCAAATATCTCCCAACACCTCTGCTTTTCCCTGCTTGTGCATAGTCATGTGCCTGATATAGGAAGCATAAAGAACAAATGCAGAGGGAGAGACCAAGGAGGGTCTCCTTTTTTGAATCTCTCTCGCAACACTGAAATATGACAGTGTAAGTTATTCTTTTGCTCCCTGACTTGCAGGGTTTTTTTCTGTATGTTTAAATAAAGGAGATCTTGAAATCCAGATGGCTGAATTGCACTGAATTGGTTTCAAATCTATCAGGGTTGTGATAGGTGCTTCTGGTGATCTGAATTAATTTCAAACCGGACATTGGTATTATCATTGTTCCTATTATGTAACCTTTCTATATCGGACAACACGTTTATTTCACACTGAAAATTAAGATATGGTCCTTGCTTGCAGGAGAGTCCAGTGTGTGCTGGAAAAGGCATTTATGCAGTGTGTATTCTGAGCTTGCAGTCAGTTGCTGCTGTGATCGGTGCTGGCCCAGGAAGACCTATCTGAGAGGACAGTCTGATCCTCTAACTAACTGCCTTCTGGGATGATGATGTGGTTATTCTGCAGTGTATTAATCCTAAAATGAGATTGTGCATCTGTAACCACTTAGGCATTTCCACAGCAGTTCAAGAGAGATTTAACAGCGGGTGGTGGACTTCATTCCTAGTAGGTCTTATGAGCAGTGAAGCTACTGAAATACACTTTCTTACAGATCAGTGTTTTATGGTGAGATTCCCTGGTGTCTAATAAGATACAGACTTACACCACAGCTTTTCCAGGGATCCTGATCTGGCTGTCTGTTTCATGAAGCTTGTAGAAACTTAACATCTCTGAGAGTAACTCCTCATTGCCACAATGGTTAATTAGTCTCAGTAATGGCTTCAAAGGCTTTGAAGGATGGCTAGACTTGGTGAGAGTGAGATGCACACACAGATGTGTAAGCATGTGCACAGACGTGTAAGCATGTGCACAGACACGCGCATACAGAGAATACTCACCATAACTAGGACTGTAAGCTTAATTTTGCTACAAAAAGAGGCTCAAAATATAAAGAAAATGAAGAGCAAAGATGACGAAACTAACAGGGTGAATTATGTAACATAAACAGAAAGTTAGCTTGAGTTAAATCTATTTTCCTTGATATTTTTAGTTCTTATTAAAGTAATCTTGGTATGTCTGTAATAATTTCATTGTTATTCGTTGTCTTGTTCACAGTGGTGTAAGTGAACAGTGAATCAGATCCAGAGGGTTGAAAAGAATGTCTATCGGTAAGGGATTCTGCTGTAACCATCAGCAATGAGACATAGAGGAAGGGTACATTTTTTTGACAGTTTTAACATAAAATCCACCATCACATTGGAGGGCAAGTTCTTTGTAGGAACTTCAGTGGAGTGATACCAATTTATGCCAGACACCAAGCAAATGAATAGCTTTATCTTATGGATTCTAGCATTCACCATGCTTGTTTATAATTTTCATCATACCTAGAATGACACTTGACAGACTTCATACAATGGTTGGAATTAAGGTCACCTGAGTTTTCTGTTAAAAAAATAGATGTTCTATGTGAATTAGTGGGCTAGCCTCCTGAAAAAGAGAGGAAGAGGGCAGGCATTTTAGTAATGATGTCAGTATGGAAGAAATTGTCCTTTGGAGGTACATTTGTAGGTAGCCTAGACTAGTAACTCCAACAAGATGCACTGCATCTGAATTGCTAATGTGAGGTGAGAGGAACGTTACCTAGAGTCTCAGTATACTGAAAAATCTTACATGGAGTATACTGAAAAATCTTACCCAGATGTTGCCATGCTTAATATACTTGAACCTTCTTACTACTTGGGAATTATCTACCTGTTGTCTTGTGCTTTGAGATTTTATTGCTTTTCAAAGATTTGTCAGTTATTGATTATGGAAAAATGCCTATTGTTGGTGTTGGTTTCACTAGGAAAATATTCATGGCACTAACATGTTTGCCTTCCTATATATCCATGTAGTGTATTGAGTGATCACCCTTCATGTGGTATTTATGCTACCCAAATATTTCTACAGTTCTGTCATATGTTATGGATATGAACGACTGTGTATTACTTTTGCCAAATAACAGGTCTGAAGTAGGGAAAAATCTGAGAAACTGTTTTTTGTCACAGTATTGTCTCTCCTTTAAACAATGTTTCTCATTAGATGGCTCCATCAATCTTCTTATAGAAGGATGATAATATCTTATCACAACACACAGAAGGTAACATCCATCTTCCATTTCTGTGTCATGATTCATACCATTTGTATTTGCAGTTTCAGTGTGGTTAGACATTGACAGATATACAATTGGAATTTTTCTAAGAAGGTAGTTAGTTTTATTATTTACTTAAATAGGACACAATGCTATTGTGTTTATTTAATAGGCATTTCTTTTATGAAATCTCCTGTATTTTGACTTAAAGGACTATATAGTTAAACAGATAAAAGTGTATGACCACTTATTCACAATTTAGAATTAATTAGCAGAAGTTAACAATAATAGCATATAAGTTATTAAACCTGTAAAAACCACAGCAGTCCAGTAATCATACTGCTGATGATAAATTGAACTTCTCCATTTCTACTACTACCCTAATAAAGAGGAAGAGTTAAAGGCCAGCCACTCTTTACGGGTTGAATATTTTACCCTTTCCTGGGCTGGAAATATGCTATTTTCTATTCTTATTCCTTTAGCAGAAATACGTATAAAAAGGCTGCCTCTTATTTTATAAATGTATGGTTGGTTCACACATCTGGTCATTTAGCTGTACTGTACTGTCCTACGGCTATCTTTGGGGCATTATGTTAAAACAAAATCAGCTAATCCCATGTAATTCTTTCCTCTCTCTGAGGTTTCCTTGTCTCTTGTACCTATGCTCTGGACTTACTGGATTGTTTAAGTTTGTACAAAACTGAATTTTATTGCCATTTTTTGAGCAACCCACAATAAAATTATCCCTGTGTGTTTTAATCCAGATGAATATGATAAATTAGCATTTTATTTAGTCCAGTAAAATTATGCATAATTTTGCCTGTAATGATCTTTTCCTAAAAAAAGGAAATAAAAAAAAGAAATTGAACTTACTATCTTATCAGACAGTAAAATCAAACCTAACTGCTCTGTAAGTGGGTTCGTGACAATTGAGAGGTCTATGCTGTAAGATCCCGATCTAGAAAGCAGTTACAATAATACTAAGATATTTGCCCATGGGCCTTTAAAAGAGATGCATATGTGACTGACCTTCCTGTCTCCTCCTATGTGACCTGTCATACAAGGAATATCCTGGAAGAATCAGTGAAATGAACAATAGTAAAGCCAGAGAGCAGAAACCTGACCTCAGAGATGATAAGCATGCTATGAATGCTTTGATAGAAAGGCAGGGAGGAAGAGAGAGTTCAGCTGTAAAGCGTTTCACGGAAAGAAAGCTGCATGCAAAACTGAAAAGAAAATCCAGAGAAGATAAGGAGGAAGAAATGTCAGCATTGATACTGAAACCGGAGAGAAGAGAGGAGAGAAGCTATATCCATGGAAATGGAAGGGATACAAAATCCCGGTGCTGTATCTGAGATCTTCAAACTAGGCTGTGAACTGTGAGTAAACCATTGGACTATCTGGAGTCCTAACAATTACAGCAGTGGTAGAAGAACCTCACAGGATTTTCACCAATGCTTTGTGAACAAACGGGATGAAGTGAAGGAAGACAGGAATGAGGTGATACTGCAATAAGTAGGATTTTATAGAGAGGAAAGAATGATTTCTTTTTTCAGGTGCACTATTAACAAAACATCAACTGCTGTTTGAAGACGGCTGGAAAAAAGAAGAAATGAAGATGTAATAGCTCAAAAAAACAGGTGATGGGAGGGCAAGTGGCATATATTACAAATGTCTTATTGAGACAGCAAAGAGCAAAAGTGGAGAGAATTTCAGAAAGAACAAGGCACGGCTGAAAACAATGTTTCTAAAAGAATGGTGAAGAGGGAAATGGCTATGATGCTTTGCCCTTGTAACAGAACATTCTGAAGTAAAGTTTGTGGCGTGAAATGGGGTCTGAGGAGGAACACTGTCTATGTGGCTGCAAACTTCCTTCTATCATTGAGTTTACCTTTCTCCCAAGTGGCTGAGTCTCAAGCTGTAATTACGAGGCCCGGATTTATCTTGCCTAAACATGGATAGGAAGAATTTGTGACAAAGCCAAACTGAGGTTCGAAGTCAGGAATCCCATCATCTTGCATTCTCTTTTCAGTCAAACTAAATGAGAGATTACAGTTAATGGCAATGGCAATGGATTAAGGCCAAAGTCTCAGCTCTGCATTCAGTGAGCCTGGACAAAACTTGAGATCATACATCTGCCTGACATACTTCATTTAAGGAAGAACTGGATGTTTAAATGTATCTTGTAGTGCAGTTTAACTAAAGTAATTGATTTAATTATATGCTTTACTGTTATGCATTTTGAATCTATAACTAATTAGAAATGACCAAAAGGCAATATGTCATTTCCTAAGTTCATAAAGACTGGAAAATATTTTAAAGAGAAATCAGCAGAAGAGGAGGGTGGACTGGTGGGGGGGAAATATGGAGAAATATTTCACAAAGGGGTAAGAAATTGACTAACAGCCACACAACCATGAAAAATATATGTCCATAGTGAACTACCAGGGTCCTGTATTACTGTTGAAGACAAGGAAAAATAACTAATATTACACAACACATTTGTTTTCACATGTTTAATTAGGTTTTGTAGAAATGGAAAAATAATTTGTTTTTATGGAACTACTATCAGTCTGTAACCCAAAACCTCTTTCAATATTTAAAAGTTTTAATATAAACCATTCATACTGGACTAAGTAAAAAAATATGTCCAAAATGGAAATAATCCAGATAATATGCTCTGCTTTCTTTTACAAGTCTCAAATAGCTTCCATTTTACTAACAGTTTTATATCTGTATAAATGTAGGTAGGAAATGTTTGTAACATAAAGATGTATAGCCACTATTTACATTATTGAATGGGTTGTATGCCAGCAGTAAGTTAGGCACATTATACCTCAGTCTGACTGACTGCAGTGTTGATTTCTATGTAGAGTCATCAGAGAGTTACAGAAAGCCATTTTTTTGAAAGCCATCGAGGATTACTTTGTCGTCAGACCAGTTAGATCTCATCTGGACTGCCTGTCATCAACTCGCTGCAATTGTTTATTGTGTTGTCACAAGCATAGGCAATCTTTTCTGAGGTTTGGCCTTTAGCTGATTGTGTAGCATTCTCTGTTAATCCAGCAGAGGATTGTGAGGGTGCCGATCTGAACTGGTAAACAAATAGAGATTTGAAGGGAACAACAGAAGAAGTTGAGGACACACAAGGCATGATTTTGCAAAACTTTGAAACGTTATTCTTTGGAAGCTCTCAAATCACAGGTCACAATTTTCTAAAACAATAATTTAATTAATTCATCCCACATTGGACATTATCTTATACTGAATGTAGTTCCACAGAAACAAGTGATACTATTGATAGGGGCAAATGCAAGTGCTGTAGAGCTAGTCACTTAGAACTGTGCAATCACTTATACAGTATTTTATAAGGCTCTTAAATTGGCTCTTAACAGCTCTTGTGGGTGACATAACTGTATCTGAATCCAGACTGTGCGTATGGATTCATGTTGAAAACCATGTTTGGAGTTCTAGGCAGTGTTTCAGAAAGAGGACTTCCTTCTTCTGAGTGCAAACAGTATTTTCGTGTTTTAAGTCACATATCTGACATTCTGGCAGATGTGAGACTTGGTGAACCTACAAAATGCATAGCTAGAACATATATTTTTTATAAGATTAACTTCACAAAAAAACTGAACTTGAGGCATTGTTTTGAGATCATAGGAGTCAATGATTGCATACTGCAAAATATCACACCATATGAGGACCTCTAGGTGAAAACCTCCCATGTTGTTAGGTCTGAGGAGCCAAAGCAAATATTTGGGTACATGAGAAGAAAAAGGTGCTTGAAAATACTCTCCATAGGAAGAGCCATCTGATTGCACCTTGACTGATTCTGGAGTCTCATATACTGATCACCAGCAGAAACACTTCACCAGGTGTGTCTTGGCCCAGAATGACTGCAGTAATCCATGCTGGTTTCACATACCAAGAAGGGAAGGCGTATCCAGATCAGGTAAAGGACTGTGATAGATGCTTCTTAGTGGTCCTAAAGAACTCTCAGATATTACCATGTCCAGATATTTGTTCTATCTTCCATCTTTCTTTTTCAACGTTTTTTTTCCCCAAACCCCAAATGCATCCAATGGCAAATGTTAAAAAAACCTTCACTGTAGTTAGGAAAAGGTAACTTCCTCATTTATCTGATTAGAAAAGAGTGGGTAAGAAGAACAGGAAAACTGGACGCACATAATTTACACTCTTCTCAACAACATTGTTAAAATCAGTTTAGAGGGGAAACTTAGGCATCTCTACAGGAAACAATTATCTATTATTTAATTTTCATTTGCAATGTCTTTTGAGATCTTCAGCAAAAAAATCACTATTATGAATTGTTTAAAGTATAAATCATGGTATTATGTTAGTACTACATTTGAAATTTCCTTGTTGCTTTGGAACATCAGTTTAGAAACTTCTTTTGTTTTCTAATTTTAAGTAGAAGGTAGGATTTTGTGGAACATATTTCTTTAACTGTCATATAGTCTTCAGAAGTTTTTATTTTTCCTTGTCTATGTTTTCAGTAAGGGAGGGCAGGAAGTCAGAAATGATTCATAAAATTTTGGGATGTACTGCTATCTCTGATGACATCTGATTACAAAACTGGGCCCACTTGTTAGCAAGAACATCACAGAGGATGTTTTCAGTTCCATCCTCTTATTAATCACTTCTTAGTTCTTGTAAATAATCTAAGCAAGTACATCCTTAATACGTCATAGGCACTCTAATGAATAACTGGCCATTTAGCTTTAAGAAATGTAGCCCGAAAATTTTTATATGTGTTTTCTCACCATTGTGGCCCTTTTCTTTCCATCTAATTTAATTTATCTGAAGTAAATGCTTTGAATTTTAAAGCCTTAAATCCAAACACTTATTTTTTGCATTTATTTTAAAACATTTTTCCACCCCCCAAAAGAGGAGCTTATTCAGAAAAGTAAGCTTTTAAAAATCAGAAAACATGCATAAAAAGAAATCTGTGAAACAATGTTTGTCTTGATTCCCATTAATATTTTTACTGCAATTTTTAGAAACTCTTGGTGTTTCAAGGAGTTTTTTTCCATTCATCTGCTTCTTCTGCTTGGTTTTGCAGAAAAGATATAAATTGTGCCTATATGATATCACAGTTTGTTGCCATGGAATTTACTATGCTATCACAAACACACTGTTATGATTCCATGACAGTTTCAAATGAGATGATAAAGCATATTCCAAGTGAGAAAACATGTCTTTAAGTAAAGAAAATATTAATAAGAGAAATAAATCACTCTTCTTAAGTGCTGAGCACCAGTCTGATGCTACACAGACACAGAATGAGGCTTTTTTTACTTCATAGATCTCTCAGCCTCATGCAGAGAGGGGGTTTGCAATGTGCCTGGCAGCAATAGAGACCTGAACCGGTTATGAGACTGACAGTTGCAGTTGTGAAAAAAGACAAAAAGAAAGAGATTGCAGAGCCACTGGAGTTGAAGATACACCAGATGCCAGATGAGCTAAGAAAAACCAGGGTGAGTTCATACGTGAAAAACAGAGTTGCTCCATCACTGTGAGCAAACAACTGGAGTGTGGAATGTACTTCCAGGGTGTTTGAGAAGATGGCGAAGCAGTCAGAAGAGTCTGGGCAGGGAAGAAAGAGAGAGAGACAATGGATATTAGGGCAGAGGTGTTACCACAACTCTGTTGTGCAAACTGTGAAGGGCTGACTGTACCCTGGCATAGAAAGGGTAGTGAGGAATTCAGAGAGATAAGTACTGCCTTCTTGAGAAGCAGAACAAAAAGAAAGAGGATAAGACAAAAAGACTGGAAGTTGGTATAAAAAGTGACTAAGGCACAAGTAAGTCTTTTGGTGAAAGAAATAAGAAAGGTAGGATAAATGCTACAAGAACACAAAGGAAAAAACAATAGGAATTTTCAGGACTTTGGCTACGAAGAGAGTTCAGGTAGAGCCACAGAGGACAGGAACTCTGTCATGCAGATATAAATAGAGCTACAAAGATGTAAGTATACTGAATACTTGGGATCCTGTCTGAGAACCCAAGAGAGAGGAAAAATAAGGTACTGATTAAATACTGAGGAATGTGAAAGGAGTGAATGGAAAACAAAGGCAAGCTGTATTTGAGATGATAGCCAGGAAATAGTCATAGAGATACCAGTGTAGCAGTGGAAAGAAGTGAAAATGCAGAGAAACTAGGGACAGAACTGCCTGAGTAACTGGAAGAGGACCCAGCCACCCTTCCATGGATAGAGTGTGATGGCTGTGCCATTTTATGCTGTGCTTTTACTGTTGTTGCTAGTCCTGCATTTCTCTTGAGGAACAGAGTTCCCAATTACCGAGTTAAAAATCTACTGAATATTGACACAAGTGAAAATAGAGCTGTCAGGACGGTATTGAACATATACATTGCACATTACATGCACATACAGGGAACACTGTCTTTTTCTCCTCCTGCTCATAAGTAGGTTTATAAAAAAGTTTCTTCCTCTCTGGCAGAAATTTTCCACCTTGGTGCTAGATGACGTTTTTGTTTGTTAAACTTTTTATCCAGCCAATGCAGAAAGCTGTAGCCATTTACCGCGAACACACAAGGTCTTCTTGCTTAAAACCTCTGGCTTCGTGGAAAACATACAGCCCATTTTGTAGTGTCAGCCTTTCCCCAGCTTCACACTGGCACTGCCACAGCCACATAGGGCCATAGGACCAGCTTCTAAGCTGCTGGGAAGTAACTATTGATTCACTGATTTTAGCTACAGCTATGCCAAATCAAAAAGGAAGAATCAGATCTGCTGTGACCTATACATTTATGGATTTCTGTCGTGGGGCACTGTGTACAGTGACCCCAACTCGGAGCTCTTGCAGTACGAAGTAGACCTGAGTAGACATTGTTCAGTTCTTGCAATGCAGCATTGAAGAGTTATTCTGAAAACTTACTGGACAAGGTGCACAAAATTAACTTGCCTGCCATTTCCCTGAAGGATAGTAATACATGAAAGAGTTGTGTGCTTTATCAATAACAAAATGCAGGCATAAAATTTTGCAGGCCTGTTGAAATACCTCCTTTTTTAAAAAAAAAGAAACATTCACTACACTTGGTCTCATGTTAGCAACACATTCAAATACTGGCAGAAATTATTATTAATTCCTTTGGTGTTTTCGTAACAATGTTAACCACGATGAATTCATTTGGTACCAATATGGATGTCATAAGTACTTTATCAGATTTCCAACTCAATTCATGACTAATTACCTTTACCATTATTTTAAGGAGTTACCCAGATGTGCTTATGATAGAATTAAGATAAACAATGACTGATGCTCAGAGGTTATGATTAGAGTAGTTCTACACAATTTGACAAAACCTCATGTGCCTTTCAATATAAAGCACCTGCCAAGCCACATGTTCACCAGATTTCTCAAATTCCTTGTCACTCATTAATGCAGATGTAGCCCATATTTTAAAAGTCAATGTGTAGAAAGGAGATTTTTTTAAAAAAACACGCAGGCTTTCTCTTCAAAACTCATGAACACTCTAACTGAAATTTTTAGCGACCCACTTGTTTGCTGATTGAAATACTGTTGTCATATGACCCAGAAATTTTTTTTCTCTCACTTCAGCACACCACTTTGACACAGAAATAGCATGCTTAAAAAAAATATATTTTCACAACATGGTACAACTTAGGTATGAGAAAGGCCTATTACCTCAAACTCTCTAGCTTCCTGCCTTTGTCAGGTTGTTGCCTGCTTTAAAGCAAGTAGAGTTCAGTAGGGTTAGTTCATCTCAGTTTTGGAACACTCCAAGGAACCTAACCACTTCCCCTGGGGAACTTTTCCAGAACCTAGTACGTCACAATGTCAGTACATAATTCAACCTAATTACTCGTATTTAGTGTTTACAGCCTTCGAATAGTTGAAGACATTTACCATGGCTGCTCTGCTTGATATTTCTGCAGGCAAGTGGGTGGGAATTTTAATAAATTATTTAATAAATATTGGACAAATTTGTTTACAAACTATCTGAGGAACATCTGATACCTTTTACCAACTATGTATTTGGGTTATATAGTGGAAGAAGATGTGGGGGCCTGGGGGATGCTACCAGAGGGTGAAATGACTAGTTTGCCACATTTAAAAGGGTGTATCCAGCTCATCAAAGAATGAAGAGGAGAAAAAGACAGCTTCTTTGTTTACCTTGGCCTTCAATCCTGTATTTCAAAGGTACAGGAAGTCTAGACTTTGCAGGCTGTCTAACTTGAAAGGACTGTGAATACAGCCCATCTAGAAACCTGGCCATCATTCTCATTTTGTACAGCTGTACAGCTTTTATTATGAAGAGTCAGACATGAGGCATTAAGCGATTTTTTAAGCAATAAATGTTGATCATGTGAGATAGGGGAAAAATCTTGTGAGTGATAAAGACCACAGTGCTGATCAGTAGTCAGTGGGAGCTCATGGTGATCCAGGACTTCACCCACATTTTTACATTTATTATTTCTAGTCACAAACTTAGTTACACAATTTCTTGCTCTTAAAATCTTTTGGTGATCCAGATATGTATTTCATCCATTCTCAGAATACCCACAAGGCACTTTTCTTCTTTGACTGTGCCTTGTACAGATCCACGGAATCACATAATTGTTTACTATAATGTTGGGGAAGTGGGTAGGGTGGTGAGTGCTGGGTGTGAGTACTGAAAATGAAGCCCGTATTTACCTTACTGCTGTATTCTGATCTTTCAGTAATATCCAGGACTTGTGGGGCACCCCTATCTAAATATCAGTTGGGCTTCCAGGCTTTGGAAAATCCTTTGTCTGAACCTTTAAATGCTTAAAAATAATAATATTTAAAAAGTCACCTCTGAATTAACCTTACTAGCATTTTTTGACATATTAATCTGTTTTGATTTCTTTTTTTTCTCAGATGAATTTTTCCTTTTCCCTTTTCTATTTGCAGTGTTTTCATGGGCAAAGATAAGTCAGAATGAGCAAGCACATCCCGGAGGAAAAAAGATTATTCTGAGGTTTCTACTTCAGACATCCTTTCCTGTTGATATGCTGCAGTATTTAATACTGTATTGAATTAAGCAGGTAAATATTTATGGCGACCTAAATGATCTATAAATTACTTATCTCATATTTTGGCTTTTAAATGTAACAATATAGTTTTTAAAATGTAAAAATACTGTGATTAGTTTGAAAAATACAGTGTTTTTCAAATAATGTGTTACAATGTCATGTCAAGGCAACTGTAGTCCAATGCTTCTACACAATTTTCGTGAACACTATGTTATCAAAACTATATTTCTAAGCAATGAACCATCTGGCGAATTGCCCTCAATGACAGACTCCTTTGAGGTGATCAGAAAAGCGAATGTAAAACTGGCAACATTAGAACACTCAAAACTGGACTGTCCATTTTATAAGAAATTTTGTCACCCAGAAAGTATTTTGCTCTGCAAAAATCAATCAAACATATATCCTGAAAAGTGAAATCCTGTACCCCTGTGAGTGCTGGTGCAATGGAATTGAGTTTCTTTTTGATTTGTGGTTTTTTTATACAACCACTTAATATATAAAAGATAAGAAAATGCTGTAAGGAAAGTTATGTCAATGTTGCGCCTTCTGGACCTAAAGCCCTTCTCATGGTTTTACATATTTTACTCATGTGTTACTACTGCTTGAGACTTTTACCAGGGTAAGCATGAAGGGAATTAGGCTGTTTGCTTTCAGTGATTTTCAGTTGTTGTACAAAATACTCTAGTTTCTTCAGTACTCTCAAACTGTTTTTTTTTTCAGTTGGGCAGAGTTAGCAAATATATCTGCCCTGAGACTGTGCAAATGTAGAACATTGAATTTTGCTTCTTATATTAATCTCTGGTGTCAGTTTTTGGTCCTGGTGAAGTATTACTTCCTTTCTCCTTTCTCTGACAGTTCTGTGGGTAATGTGAGATTCTGTCATTGGACTGAATTGTTAAAATGTGGTTTGAGGTCTAGAATTGTACCTGCTGCCTGGTCAGCCACCACTAGCTGCCCCAGTTCCTTGTGATCCTGGTGCCCACTTTGCCCATGGACCTCTGAGTAATCATAGTGCCTGGACATACAATACTCAAAGGACTAATGGAATCTGGCTATATGCATGCTACTGCTCTTCTGGGCAGGATTACACAAACCTAATACTTACCTAGCTCTGGGTTCTAACACCCCATCCACTTCCCCAGGGGAACAGGCCAGGTGTCTTTGTTTTATAGCGCTTTTACATGACCTTGTATCTTGCTCTTTTCTCAGTCATTTTCTTTGTCTGTCCTTACTTTGTATTAAGCAAACGTTGTAAACTTTTTTAAGTTGGAGATTGTACTTTTTTGCACAATACAAATGGTCCAAATGACATTTTTCCACTCCAACGGCTTCTACTTCAGCTGTTCCTTAGCTTGTGCCCAAGGTTTGGGAGGGTTAGGGTATGTTTTGTGCTCTGATGGAATGTGGTGCTAATAAACTACCAAAGAATGGGATGTGCCAGAACTTGCCCTTGTGCTCATGTTTTAACAAGCTATCTAGCTGTTAAGCATATTCACTGTCCCATCAGAATCAAGATTGGGCTTGGGGCATTTTATAGATCCCTTGACTCTTCGAAAACCTGGCGAGTTGGAATCAAAAAAGAGAACTCTTCCTGGATTTCTGGGTAATACTTCTAAAATCTTAAATATCACCACTTGTTAGGAATTTTGCTACTATTTTCTTATTTTCTCATTGGGCACCTTTGAAACCAGTTCAGGAAAGAGGGCCATTGTGGTGAAGCATCCAAAGATAACCTCTACAGTTTGTGATGAGATATGGGAAATGAAAGCAAATGGAAGCATCTGTCAGTCCAATTTCTCCCCTTTTAAGGCTAAAAATGTACTGGAGAAATACTGTGATTACTCTTTCTACAGTTCTCTAGCTGGCTTGGTGCCATTTGAGGTGGCTGACTGCCAGTGAGGTCTGTGATCTTTTGATTTTCTTCTTGGTGTGAATCATCTGCTCCTTGGGCCCTTGCTGCAACTCAACTTCTTTAGTAAGTTCTAAGTTTGCTACACCTTTCTGAGGCTCCCTTATTTTCCAGGAAATTCTCTGATTGATGACACTTGTATTGCTGATTACTGTTTAGATGTATTTTCACTACTGAATGATGGGAACGTTGTTATTGGTCTTCCTAAAAAATTCAGGTATCTGTCACTGTTAGACTGAGGGGTTTTCCCTCCTTCTTATCAGTTTTTCTCTGCGCCTTTCCTCAGAAGTTTCCAGATGCTGTTTTAGTTACTTTTGCAAAGTTTCAGCCTCTAACTAGAAAGCATCTTTGGCTATCTTGGAGTTTAGCATGCTCAACAGGAATCTCAGCTCACAATTTCTTCTCCTGGGTAAATCTTGGTTTCCTCTTCAAAACGGGTCTCACTACTAACATAATTGTTACTGTTTTATAGAGTAAGTACCTAACATTCACGGTTTTGCAGACTTCCCTGCTGTGACAGAAAATAAGTAATATAGCCATATATTTTTTTGATGTGATCCTGTTTATTTACAAGGTATACAAGGTAACTTTCACATTCCAGGAACTGAATAAAGGTCATACGAGAGAAAACATTTTCTTTGCTCACAGATACAAATATTTTTTCAGTGAATGCTCTGTCCCCCGAATTCCATGAGTTGGCTTTTTTTCAAACTCCCAAGTACTTGTCTTACTGGCTTTTTGGCTTCTTTGCTTGCCCATAAACACACACACTTTTACCACATAGTATGTTGTTTAGATGAATTTCCAGACAACTCCTAGAAAAAGTCATTCACCATCTAGTTCACCTTCTGATTCACTCTTCCTTTGTGGCCAGAGTTTTAGGTAATGACTCATTTGTTTCAGCTGTCTCATGTGCCTTACACTAAAAAGGACTATAACTGCTTCTTCTGTTTGCTGTATTGTGAGGAGGCTAGTTAACAGCGTCAATATTTTGCTCAGCCTTCACTGTAATACTAAATCTGTGCTTAAGGAGGACTTGATTATTATGCAACACAACACAACTGCATGACCTGCCATAAAAAATTGTAACACAGTTTAATTTAAGTCCTTATCCATTTTCATCCTACTGGTTTTCTTGGAGCAGTGTTCAGAAAAGCAGTTCTGTGGTATCAAGTGAACAAGAAAGGTTATCTATGAGTTAAAGTTTAGCTTCTATTCATTCTGCAAGGCATAGCTTAATGGACACAGCTGTTTCTTGTTGAATCAATTACTTAATCAGTCAATGAGAGGTGAGATTACCAATAAATGCAGCTTCATTTGTTTTATTTCACCACCTGCTATGTTAGTAAGGTATTGTATTGGCTGGGTTGTATTGGCAAGGTGTTGGTAATGGGGGGAGGTGCTGCAGGGTGGCCTCTGTGGGAGGAAAACAGGGGCTGCCCCATGTCCAGCCAGCTCCAATTGACCCATAGAAGAACACAGCTGAGCCCACCAGGAAAGCTGGTGGCACCTCTGGGAAACTTGTTTAAGAAAGGGCAAAACCACTCGGTGGGCTGAAGAGGAGGGAGTAGAGTGAGAAATAGTGGAGGGAACACTGTGTTCTTGAGCCTAAATTTATCGGACCAGATCACAGCTATATTCCTGTACCTGGGACATCCTGTTGGCTACAAAGTCATCTGTATATTAAGGCATGGTTGGGGTGCTGAAGGTTGAGCTGCCTGCTGCCAAGCACTTGGAAACAAAGGGTAAAGGCTTTTATTCAGAAACAGAACAGCTGAGTCTCTAGTCATAGCTCTGCATGTTTTACTTCCCGCAGTGCTTTTGGATTTGTACTGGTGAAAGATAGAAGGCAATTAAATGTTGCCTGTATGTATGCTATGAAGACATAATTTTTAGTACCTGCAGAAAAAAACATTCTCTCTTGTACTTGCAGACAAATAGTTTCTGTAGGAGGGCCTTGACCAGGACACAGGATATTAGTGCTTCCAGACTGTGGAAATACAGATCTATAGATCTATTTATCTTTTTAAAACTCGTAGTTAAAACCAGTAAAAAAGAGGTCAGAAAGTCAGATGCAAAAGGTTTAGATATGACACAGAATAGGCTTATTTTAACACCTATGCTTTAAGTCAAGACTGAAGTTAAAAATAAAATTCATATTAATCTGTAATCATGTGAAACAAAACCTCCTTCCCAATAAGCTTACATTTTTATTATTATGATTTAAAGTAATTTTGAAAAGAGTAATATGTTAGTTATGAAAATACCCACATTATTTTTCAAGGTATCTGTGAACATACTTGAAGCTTTACTGAAACTTCTTTACTTCTGTCTCTTTCTGATTACACACATTTATTTGTGTTTACCTACAGCCCCGCTACGGCTTGGCTATCACTATTAGGATTTCAATTGCACAATTTTGGTAGGAACCTAAATGAACTCTCCTTGCAGATGGAATAGTTCAGAGAGTTATCCTTGACCTGGGACATTAGCCTATGTAGTTTTTTAAATTAAGTCTGTTTACTTTTGTCTTAACATCTCTGGAACTTTTGTTCAGGCCAAAACCAAATCAACGCCATTCAGGCTTTTTTTTTTTTTTGTTTGTTTCATTTTTTAGTGGTCCTATAATAAAATAGAAAAGGCTTTTCAACAATCTGTTTATTGTTACAGCTTCACCCTAATTCCTCCCATACAGGATATGGATCTCAGTGTCTCAAAACATCCTGAAAGACATTGAAAAACCTGAAAATCTCAGGGATTTAAAGGAATTAACACTGCTCTTTCAAATACCCAACCAGCCTTTCTATACAAATAAACCCAAAATAAGCAAAGTGCTTTAAGAAGTCTATAATAAGAAGAACCTTTTCTTTTATTTGTTTTTCCTTCATCCAATCTTTATCTTGTTTCTTCTTTCTGAAAAAGAGTTGGAAGCATAGCATGGAAAATATTTGTATGTTACCTTAGTAAACTCCAAGCAACATACCCAATCCAGTGTAGAGTGTAACGCAATGTAAGGTGTGGGATGAACATTCAATTGTGCTACACTTCTTGTTGCTGTGAGTGTTGTTTCCTGACTCTATTTCTGATACCTCACCTTTTGTATTGTGAGCACTAATAAAGAGTTTTATATAAAATTAAGAAATACACCCAATAAACAATCAGATTTTACTATCACTGAGCATTCATAGTACCTCAATTGTTTGGCTATCCGGTTAGTATAACTATCTAGATAAAATATGATTCATTCTTCATGTATGTAAGACAAACACAATCAAGTGATGGCAGATAATTTAAAAAAGCGCTTTAGTGATGAAACATAAATAAGTGCTGTTTCATCTGTCATCAAGATTTGTCATTAAAGAAGTGGTAAATCTGCCAGTTATTCAGTTGTATGATGGGTCGATCTAAACATTCTTACTTACTTGTATTATACAAGTTTTGAGTTAAAGTAAGAGTCTAGTGCAAAATAAATGCCAAATTTTATTAATATTTCTAAACTAAAATCCATAGAACTGACTCATTTTAAGACAGTTTCCAGGTAAAAATCAAGAACAGTAATCAGGGGAACTGGTCTATAAGACTGTGATTTTTGTGGTAGAGCTTCCCTGAACTGTGGTTGTAGTTCAGAAAAGCATATTCTTGCTACCAGTGGTTTAAACAACAACAACAAAAAAGTCATATCTGCACAACTTGATTTGGTGGAGTGATTTTAAAAATATGTTTTCTATCTAAGTCACACCAAGAAGAGTCAGCATCTTTGAATATATATATAGTCTGATTTGTCCTTTACAAAGTACTATTGTATGGTCCTCAGGTCATTTCACAGTAACAGTCTGGTTTCCATGTTAATTTAAAAATTTTAGGGTAGTATTTTGATATTTCTTATATTTAGTTGTGCATCGCTGCTCAAGCATCTCTGTTAGTCATGGAATAAGGTGACGTCCAACACAAGTAATGGCAAATGAATCAACTCTGAGCATTGAAAACATTAATACAATACAGACCTAATTAATAGAACTGTAGAGATATATTGACACAATATTAGATACTATTGGGCATGAAAATCCCACTATTTTATTCAAGAAAGAATAAGAAGTATGAAATAATATAAAATTCCAGTGTGTCCCAGCTGAAGATCTTTCTATAGATAAATAAATAAAATGATCAAAATTCTAATATATAATTCACCCTAAAATTCACAAAAAAATTTTGCCACAAAGTAGGTAATGCTATTTGTGCAGTGCTTAAGAAGAACGTGCCTTCATCTGTTATGTTCTTGGAAATTCAATTAGTTGATAGCAATATATAAATTAATTAAATATTTTCATATGCATAAACAAGAAGAGAGTACACATAATCCCATTCAAACTGGGGCATAGATAAAATCTACCTATATTGCAGGTGATATAACAATCACTGTGTTTTTCCATCACAGTCGAGGTGCGTTAATGTAATAAACTCCCCCTGACTAGTCTGCAAGTTTCTCAGGTGCCTAGTTTCAGTTGTCCACATCTGCTCACAGATATTCTAAGGACATAAGTGCCCATGTCTCACTCTAACTCTACAGCTGCATAGACTCCAGTGGGGAGGATGCCTACATTTTTCCTAAGCAACCAAAGGAGTCTGGTAATCTGTCATGGCTTTGTGGTTGATTTCAAAAAGTACCTTCATAAAGTGACCTCTTGCTTAGGAGGTTGTTCTCATGCTCTCCTGATCCTGACAAGATCTTAACTGTTTGAATATGTAGTAATTTGGGTGCAACGCTCTTTTGTCAAAATTGAAAATGCACAAACATGAAATCAGAAGAAGATCAGGCTATGATGTTCTTATTTAAACTTAAGAACAGACCAAAGCTTTTAATATTTACTCCTATATAGATTCTTCTATTTTATTTTTCTACATCCCCAATTTCCTCTCTGAGGGGAGAGCCAGTTGTCCTTTTAGCTCATTTACTTTTATATTTTTTGAAAGGTGCGGAATGCATGCTTCAACCTGCTGTGTGACTTCCCTGAGCCATGGGAGCTGTGACCAAACCTCTCAGACTGACGGGAGCCCAGGACCTTTCTGGTAGCCCTTCTGGCTGGAAACTGCTTCCACAAGACTGTATGCTTACAGTCTCTACAGAATCAGTGGAGGCACAGACAGCTAACTCGGACTGAATCTCTTAAAAGATATCTTCAGGACTCCAACTTTTTTTCCATGATTTTATGGGAATGTGGGCAGTTATTTCAGAATGACACGATCACATTTCCTGGAACTGCCTTACTAAGATGCAGGCAATTCCTAAGCCAGACATTTATCCCTGAATCCCATCTAGTATTGACAACATTAACAGATTTGGGAGCAAACATTATTTTTGTGGTATTGTGGTGTGACACATGACATTGTTGTCATGGAGTTACAAACTACAAATTTTTAATGGTACTTTAAAAATAATCTGATTTCCAGTTTAATATTACTTTAAGATATTTTGTCCCTCAGCTGAGTTCAGCAGTGCCATTTTATGAGCTGATGAGCTTAAAAGCTACAGTGCATGTGGTTCAAATGACACAGCCTTTCCAGTCCCTCTCTTGGAGATAAGGGTGGTGACTGAGTGATGGGCACAACACCATGAGCTGTCTGATGGTGAGAACCCTTCCCTTTGCTGTACAGCACGCAATGTGTCACGTTGTCATACTGTCTGCTGCCTTTGATCCGCCCTGGAACATTAACTCCTTTATGGAGAACACCCAGATGTGATCATCCAACCTCCAGATCTGGATCAGGAAAATTCTTAATTAGGACAAAATATTCCTATGTGTCCACCCTGTGTGATGCAGCTCTCACTGACGTGGGTAGGTATCACATATTTCAAATGCCACTAGGCAGTGAGTAAGAAATGAAGGCCGAGCCCCTTTTCCCTGCTACTTTCTTTTAGCAGATACATGGGCTGCTGTGTCACACAAATGGACTGACTCAGTCATGAATTGACCGTGCATTGACCCTATAGTCCTTAATCTGAAGGAAGTAGGTAAGTAATAACTGAAATACACACAAAATGTATTATATAACTGTATTTTTGCCCAGATTTACAGTACTTAGGAGCCATCAACAGAAGAATACGATTACAGTATTAAAATTTGTATAGAGGGATCCTTCTTTCACAATCTGTATATACGTTTTCCTTACTGTTGACTGAAATACCAGAAGCAAAGTTATTACTTGGCTGTTTTTCTTTAGGTTTGTTATGCAGGTTTTTGTAGTTTCTTTCCTGTTGGAGAGAGGAAGGGAATCAGGTCCCTATTCTATTTCCTACATTGTATTTCAGCCATGGGAGCTGAGGTGGCAGAAGAAATCATGCTGTACCATCATGTAACACATGGATTGGAATAAGGGGAAGTGGTCTTGTCAGACAACTGTATGGGAAGATAGTTACCATATGCTCTTAGCATCCGTGAGTAGCAAATAACTTTTCTTCTGGAGCAAGAAGTGTCAACACCTGTAAGATTATGGACTGACTTCCCTTTAGCAAGGACAAATGCACAGTGACCTTGAAAGAGAGTGAAGATACCTTTCCTGGAGTAAAGAACTACCTCACCAAAACCAATGCTTCTATTTGCATCCATGCAGTCTTTAGCTAACTGACCCATAAAGGTCTCATGAAGTCTTACGGCTGCTGCTCTGGACACTTGATAGAAAATGTACTTTCTATGCATTCACACAAATATGTATTGTAGCACTGCAAATCTTTCTGCACTTTCCTTATCAGTATATGTGAATTTAGACTTGAAGGAGCCGGATTTAGGGGTTACTTTGTTCACCCTATGCCTGTCTTGAGTCTGTAGTGTGGTCTGTCCACTGAAACAGCCAACACAGCTGGTTATGTGAATCATAACGTCGTGACTGAAAAGGGTGTATTCTCACCGTATTAGCAAATGTTACAGATAGCTTTGTAGTATGATCATACATTAAGTGGGCTGAGAAAGATAATTTATTTCATAAAAAGCAGCAATGATTTATATTAATCATCCAAAATCCACATAAGTCTGAGTGAAAGCATTGACAGAGATGCTGCTGTGAAGCCATTTGCCCATCAATCCATGTGGCTGTCTGGACCACTATAGAGGCCAGCAAGAGCCGCTTGATAGCAGCTGGCATCCCATGGTATATGCAGGACAGAGGAGCCTTGGTGAGACATGGAAAGGTACAAGGGGCCACTCTCAGGGAATGAAAATGTTAGTTTCTAACACCATTTGAACACCTACTTGCTTTCCTAAGCACTTCTCCCACATTACTTTCAGTACAAATCAGGTGCTTATGCATCTTTTTGTGTTTTAGCATCTGAAATATTGAGGAAGAAGGCAAAAGCTTCTTATCCTGCAGCAATGAGCAGGTTGTCTGTCTTCCTGGGGGGGATCCTGTGATATCAGAAGAGTTTCACATAGACAAAAGGACCTGCTTGCTAAGTATGTCTGTAGAATCAGGGCCTCTGAGGGGGAAAAGCTGAAGGAAAGGACTGGACACAGTACAAACAGGGAATCCTACTCCCAGCTGCCAAAACTGAAAATCTGGAAGCTTTATTCATGACTCAGAATTACTCACTATCCAGACATTCTTCACATGTGCTGTATATACTCCTAGGGTGGAGGTTTTAAAATGGGGAGAGGGAAACCTGAGTATTTCCTGGGGTTCATTGGGAAGAAAAGGTTATCACAGTTTTTATTTATTACTCTTGAATAGTACATATTTAGCAAAAACTTATCCCTGAAAACACATTAGCTGCAACCAAAAATTAAAAGGAAAAACAGAAAAGAGAGGGATCAGCTGAAAAAGGGCAGGTCATTTCAGCTGTGTTGGAATCAAAATGGTTCTGTGATGGACTAATGAAAGATATGTGAATAATTCATTTCATATTTATCTACTTTAAGGTCATATACAATATCTATTATCCTAACATTTGAACTCCTCACAGTCTCTGTCGTATCTTCACATTTCCCTTGTCAGATCCTATTATTTCCATTGTACAGCTGAGCAATCAAATCAGCCAGCAACCCAGGCAGGATTCACTCTGCTTTTATGCCATTTATAGTACTTAAGTCAAAAACTCATAGGCCATTATGAGAATGATCTGTACTCAGGAGGGAAAGTCAGGCACTACCAGAAGGTGCTTGAGGCTTACCTGGGTTTTATCACCATCTGGGACAGCCTGTCTCTCTATCTCTCTGAGGGCCATAGGGCAGCTGGACTGCAGGGAAGACTCTTTTATATGCCATGAGTTGGATGAGATGAAAGTGAATCTCAGGGATTTGCTCATGGTCAGGCAAGATGCTTGAAGCACGACATAAAAACAGCCTCCTAGTTCTGTATTGCTAACCTAGCTGCTTTTGCTACCTGTTTTCTGAGACGAATATATCCTTTTGTAAACCTCAGTACAACTTATATATATTATCAACTTGCCAAGTCAGCTTTGAACTGGTGCTAGTACAGACACAGGAGAACGTATTAAGCTATTCTCCAGCTACCAGATTATATACTGTTTTCAATACATATTATTGAGCACAATTCAGCATCTTGGTACAGCTAGAAGTCTGTTACTGGCTTGCACAGAGTGTATGTGTTTTTAAAGGCAGATAAACTGCAGGCTGCTCAGATTTTATAAACATGTTTTCTTCTTTCCAGCTGAAATTCTGGCCAAAATTCAGGCTTACAGAGACACCAATTTAAATCCCAAATAAGTCTTTAAGTTACGTTATTTCTAATTTACATGCATGTGATCAGGAGCAGAATTTAGATTATTATGTTTAATTTAGCTCAACTCTCTAGTTCTTTCCCAGTGGGAGGGTATTAAAGCTTTGAAGAGTCGGTCTTTGTTCCAGTTTTTTGGTATACCCATGGCAGGTTTATAATTTTTATGTTTCATCCAGCTGGAATGACAACCACATGCTGTACGATTTTCCCCCTCATTACACAAACCTTCACTATGTACTCTGCTGAGCAAATATCTGATCTTGTATCAGGTGAGCAAAACTTAATGAGTTCAAGTATAAGTCCTAACCTGCTTACACTGATTCAAAACCCCCTTTTCCAATTCATGTACTCCAATGCATTGCCGTTTTTTGTGACTTCCAAAGATTTCTTATGGGTCTTGCAAGGCTGGATTTCTTCTCTTTATTCTTGTATTGATGGCTTTTGACAGATCAGGTTTTTGAAAATAAAAACACTTTGCACGAGTTTAGCTCTTAAATTTTTAGTGTTCTTAGCGTATGCTTTAAGTGATTTGCCCAAGGCAAGGAGTTAGAGACAAAACCGGATTATACACAGTGTTTCTGGCTCATTGTCTTGGTCTTACACCTCTAAATAAGGCTTTTCTTTCCAGAACAGTAAAATTGTTCTTTTATTATTAGAAAAAGAAGTCCAGTAGGTAAACTTCCAAAAATTGTGAGCTGAGGTCATTGAGTTTTGACTTAGAATTTCCCAGGTGGTGACATATAATAACAATACTTTTCCCTCTCCAGCATTTAGCTCTTGTTTAATTTGTGTCTCTTACTGTTGTCTTCCTTGTTTTATGTGATACAGAATGAGGTGATATTAATATTTAATTAATCTTGCTAAACTGTGTTATTTCTTTTCTGAATTTCTTCTGTCTTGTAATGTAGCCTCTTACACTTGTGTCTATTAAACTGAAGAGCTAATAGCAGGTGGAATGTTATGGATTTATAGAAGATGATAAGATTGACTTTTAATTTTCTTGGTTAAGTAGAACAATGTAGTCTCCTACTTTCCCTCGAGATAAAGTAGATTTCCGAATTACCTATTCATTCACATGGTTCTTTTTTTTTTCCCAGAATTTTTTACACTGTATCAGAATTAATCTGATTAATAGATTTCAGAAGTCTACCCTAAATGAATCACTCCATAAAAGGGCTTGTTTCTCATTCATTGCTCTAAGGAAAGCCAAGGTATATATTTCTATGTGAATGATCTATGTTAGGTGATATGATTCCTACTTGATGTTCCAAAAAACAGGCATACTCATTTCGGAAGAAATAAAATAACTTCCTCTGGGAGATTCCTTTAGTAATAATGCAAGGGTTAAATTAATGCCTTTGGTATTGTGGGAGAGCTCAGTCCGTGATTTGTGGGTCTGTGCAACTCTGGGAGACAACTTCAGTTTGTGGCCCACCAGTGCTTTATCTGGAGCAACTTCAGAGCTAATGATGGGCTGGGCAAGTTGCACTGGCAGAGGGGCAGCGTGTTCACCAGTGCGACCTCTCCAGATGGCCCCGAAGCCACACAGCCATTTGTACAGGTAACACACTGGAGCTTATCCAAGGAGCCACACAAAGAGCAGATGCTTAGAGCTGCTGGGTCTCAGTGTATCCAGGCTCCGCTGTACTCACAACTGCCCAGCTCTCCTCCAGGTCTCCAGATTCTCATGACTCCTTGTCTCAGCCTTCTTGCTGTGCACATGCATGCTTTTCTCAGCCATTTGGTAGGTAAGGCTGCTGTAGTAGTGGTTCTTTTCTGTCATTCACAAGAGGCATGCAGCCTGCCCAGGCAGATAACTTGGATATTTCTGTCTATCCCAATAGATAATTTTCTTCCAAGATCACATAGTACCTTGTTTTAAGCTGTTCCTTACCAAACAATAGTCTCCATCTCCTTTAACTGCGGCCTGTATTCTCATATTACGCATGCATGGTTTTGTATTTGGCTCTGTACATATGGTTTTCTAGCTCATGCAGCACCAAATAATTGAGAATTTATTTGCATTAATAAATTCTCTCTTTCTGTCATTTATCACTGCTCCACTATTTGCATGTGCTATAAATTTTAACAGTAGGAATTTTGTGTTTCGACTCCGGTTAATGACAGAAGACGTCTAATGAGAGAGAACAAAGAACAGGCTCTAAAGTAAATTCAGAAGGAAAGTCATTCTGATTACAATTGTAGGTTAATGCTTACCAGTAAATCCATTTTAGTCTGTGTAGGCCAGTATGCCACACTTATTTTTTTCTTAGTCAGAAGTTTATGTAGCAGCACATCGAATATCTTCCACAATTACCACGTAGAGCTTGTATGTTTTAAGAAATTCCTTATGAAAGGAAAACAGACAGACACACAAAATATTCACAGTTTCCTCTTGTCACTTAGATTTGGAGGGAAAAAGTGTTCAGTGACTTCTAGTAAACAAATCACCTTTTTTTTTTTAACAAAAAACTTAATAGCATCCGATTATTTAAAACCAAAGGCAAATAAAGCTCTTTGTGGTGTAGAAAAATTTCAGATAATGGAACTCCTGGTTTTAGTTCCACAATATGGATGGTACAATCATTATGAAAAAGCAAGGACTAAAATCATAGTGATAAACATAACTTTATTTCACATTCAGTAATTGAGTCCTCTGGTTTACTGAGCAATATTGTAATATTTATTATATTGCATCTATAATATATATGCAATATATTTAAACCCTTGCACCTGTACTCTTTTACCTTCTAATTGCATTAATAGAGCTACTGAATTCAATTGCAATCTGAAACTACTTGGCTGGGCAGACATTCCAGAAGTATTTTTAGTTAGAATCTGAGGCCTTCAGATAACCTGTAGTTCAGACTTATTCTTCCTAAAACACAACAAACTGCCTCCCATGCCTCTAGTTTCTATTAGCTCCTCATAGCCTTTCAGCTAGTACTAAAACTTTGCGGAACCATGTCCTGTACGTCTGGACTGGAAACTGAGCAACTGAGTTGAGGACTCACATACATCTTTATTTTTCTAGAGGTTAAAATGTTCATAAACATTCTTCCCTGTTCTTTTGCCTTCCCTACTGATGTTGTAGTCAGTCACTTTATAAAAGTCTGTGCATCTGGAAAAGTTATATATTCTACATGTAAAAGCATAGGCCTACCATTCCTAATGATACTGGAACTAATCAGAGCTATTTCCCAAAAATCTCTGAGCATGATTAAACAGAGCCCACTGCAGAATTTTTCATGCAGATTGGGAGACGGTTCAAAGCACTGTCAAAGTAAAGCTACTGCTTCAAAAAGAACAGATGGGAAATGTATATTTGATTTCCACACAGAATGGAATGAGGAACTGAGCTGTCCCTGGACCAGCCCTAAGCTGGAGGCAGGATCAATAACACTGCACTTCCAGGTATGTCTGTCTGATCTGCTCATGCTTCCCCTATCTCTCTTCCATCTATAGTGAGAGTGCTAAGGAGCTGGGTATTATTTACAGTTTGTTTAGTACACCTGTCATAGATTCAATGGAGATTTAATTCTAATACAAGCCAGTGCAGGTAGGTTGTAAACAGGCAAGAAACGCTACAACTGCTCCTTGTTGACAGACACAATCCAAATGAATTTGCATAGCTGTCCTAACTCTAGCCAGATCCGTTTGGTGCAGAAGCTAGCAACATGCTATTAAGGAAGAAAGAAAAAGAGAGAAACAAAATCTGGTATTTTTTGTTACTGCACTCATTACACAAATGATCATTATAAGACAATTTTTAATCAACTCAAAACTTGCTATTTGCAAATTGGCAGCACTTCTTTAAGGTGCTGGAGTGGATATAAAGATGATTTAGACTTCTGCTTATTTGGGCAGTGACAACTGCCTCTCTCCTTTTATTCCTCATTCCCTAATTGTCCTTCCCTGGAGGTTGTACAAGTATATCCATTGCAGTAATAATTTTGCATCTTTTGGCAGAACCTTGTATGATGCAGTCTACATTCCAGAAAAAGAAAAACACTGGTATTTATAATTGCAACTTTGATGAGCTGTGTGGCAGCTAAAATCATTATGGGTGAAATCTGATCTCAGCTTCCAGACCGCAGAAATAACATGTCTACATTTAAGTAGGGAGGGGAACACTGATTCATATAAAATGCAGCTTGAATCATACAAGAATGAATGCTTCTTGAAGATTTACAAAGTTAGGTTAATTATTTGCTTTTAGTGTGCATTTTGATTTCCCGCGGGTCTAGGAAAATGTAGAAATACTGTCCTAACCACAATAATACTTGTCTTCACCATGTTTCTAGCCCGCAGAAATGCAAGAAGTCTCCTTGAGAATCCTTATCCCACCAGACTTCCAGCCTTGTTCCCAGAGAGTATAAGGCAGGTAAGTCCGGATAACTTTAGAAGTTTGCATATCAAAACCAGCTGCAAAATCTGTAGATGATGTAAATCAGCTTAGTCTCACTGATTTAAACAGAGCTGAATCAACATTCATCAGCTGAGCATCTGGCTCCTCATCCCAACTCTTATCCCAAACACGTGTGTACTAAATGTTTCACTGTGTCTTTTTGACATTAATAAAGATTTTTCCTCTTACCCTGTCTCTCACTATTCTTTCTAATGCAACTCTCTTACATGTGTTTGTACTTTTCAACTATGATTTCCATCTAGTACCTATTATTTGTATTTTAACTCTCATGCTGTTTTAAGAGTACATAAGACCTGTTTAGCTGGGGGGGAAGTGCCATACCAGATTGTGTTATTGCTTTTGACACTGATCTACAACTCTAAGTTGAATTGCTGCTACGCTTTCATTAAGATGTAGAAAAAGTATTTTTTTCCTCCACAATACATGAGTGTTTTCTTGAGATGTAAATAATTACATCCTAATACAATTATATTTACCAGCTGGCCAGACTTTGACATAATAAGAAACTCTCCTTTAAAATGTCTTCACAGTTTTGAAACACACATTTTCTCAGCTGGTCTTACCCCTGTGGAAGACTAACTCATCTCAATTCATACCCTAGTTACATTATGATTTGGATGGAGTTCAGGAACAAGTCTCCCATTCTTAAGATCTGTATCCCAGAGCAGCACTCTCACATTAATGTGAAGCATGTGGCTAAATCTCTTAAATGACTGAAAACTTCAACTATAATTTTTTTTTTTTGGCTCAGCTCCTACTGTTAATCAGAAGTCATGTTTGTTGTTTTTTTTTTTTTAAAAAAAGTATCTTTTCAGAAAATAAAGCATAATGTGCAATCTAGATGAATGAGATTCCTCTGTTCATGTTCAGATTCTATGCATCCTAAGTTGCCTTACTCACCCTTAAGAATTTAGTCCATACCCAGCTCCACACTGTGGTTTCATTTCTAGCAGTACATAAGCTAAGAGAGTTAAAGCCAGTTCAGTTGAGCTGACAAGCTTTAATATTCCACTTTGCCTGCAATGCAGGCACACCCACAACGTGGGAGAGGAAACAGAAGTAAAGCAATATGCCCAAGATTACAAAGAGAGCCTGCAGCACAGCAAGCAACAAAATCTGGACTTGTGGACCAGCACCTTTTTTTTCCCTTCCAGGAATCTGTAGGACTCATTATTCCTTCCAAATTTCAGGCATAATGGGATTTATAGTTTTGGAATTTGTGATATGTTGTGTTTTGAGTCCTCTCACATTCTGTCCTTTATTTTTATAATGACATAAATTGTTTGTGGATATTGTCTGCCTAGCTTCCCTTATTATAAACTGGAGATGCTGGATACCTGCAAAATTCCTTTTCTGCTCTTTTTTATAGTTTACATAGTCAGGGCTGAAATTTTTCATGCTGTTTTTTGTACTTAGGCCTGAGGCATCACTGCTCTACTGTTGTTCTAGGTAGTAAATAATTCCTCAATTTTCCACCATGATTAGTGAATTAGTCCCAGTGTTTATGTGCATAAAAAAAAAAAAGAAGTGATAAAAATAAAACGCTCTCTAGTGGCTCTTGGGGCTAATAGGGAAAAGCAGTAAGGAAACATCCTCAGAGATTGTTTTAGTGTGATGTAATTTTGCTGGTACTCAAACACCCTGGGAAGGAAAACCTTGGAAATACTTAAATGTAAAGCTCTAGTTGCTTTTAAGAGAGATTGCACATTAGGGTGGAATTTGGCCTTTTTAATTCACAGTGGTCTTATGATCAGACTCAGACTTATTTCAGCTCCAGCTATATAGTCTCCCTCTCCGAAGGCTCACTGCCATGATCCTTTCCAGGACTGCACAGGAGGGGCATTTATAATGCAAAGCGAGGCACTGCTGTGTGGTTTATTCCCATAGCTCCTATTGTCTACCTGAATGACCTCAAACAAGCCACTTTACCTCCTGAGTTTTTCCATCTGTACAGCACAGCAGATGAAAAGTGCTATACAAAAGCAAGGAGTTATTATAGACGCGGCTTAATGAAGTTATTTGTTTGCAATCAGTTTCTCGTATCACACAGTATGTTTATCTTGCTTCTTTACAGTTCACAGCAACATCTTCGCTCTGATCAGTGCTAAGAACAAGGACGTGACTAGGAAGATGACTCATGTGATCCTCTAGGATACCAAAATGGTATCAGTTATGCCTGCTAATCCTACTTATACCTGTCTCAGCCTTCTGGGAAAGAAAACTCGTTTTAGTTAGTCTTTTTTTAAGCAGTGGGAATTTCCCAAGTAATGTTATTTAAATACCATCTCTAAATATCCATGCAAGTTCCCAAGACTGCTATTTGTTCCGAGGGTAGAAACTGCACAGCACATGCACTTCTGTGGATCAAAGCAAAGAAATGCCTAAAGGTTTAGTTTACTGGCATTACCTAGGTGATTCTGACTCTCTAGTTTCCTTGGGTTGTTGTGCTTGCAGTAGGCAGACTACATGGGAAAACACAGGATATGGAAATGCATAGTGCACAGAAATGCTCTTGCCATGCAGCAGTGGTCCTCATTACTGTTATTTAGGGATGCTGGGTAAGCAGATATTTAGGGTCAAAGTGTCCAGCTATACACCTCCTTCCTAATTAACTCACAGTGTGGCCAGCAATAACAGAGCACTGAAAAAGACTCCACTAGCTGGCAGATCTTATTGAGAAAAAGAAAGGGTGTGTAGGTCAGCAAAAAATAAGACCTTCATAAAATTATTTTATTTATTTATTTTTCCCCAAAATAATTGATATTCCCAGCTGCTCCTTTGGTCACTGTGATAACACCCAATCTTGTTTAAAGTCATTCTCTCTAAGAGAATGCTTTTTCTCTCATCCCACAGGGGACAATTTCACAATCTGATACAGCTCATTTTTTGCATTCATCCTCCTTTCCTTTTCTTAGCATTCTAGTTGTCCTAAAATAATTTCTTTCCTATTAGACAGCTTTAAAATATTTATTCATGTGGCTTTTTTTTTTTCCCAGTTAACCAAAGATGAAGGATTTAGTACTTAATCTTACCTATTAAAATCAGTTCTCTGCACTTCTACTCTTTTTTATTGTTCCCTTACTGCTCTCAATAGAATGATTTTCTGCCAGGACATAAATTCCTAGAATGTAGTGGAGTGTTGTGGATGGAATAATACCTATAATGTTCAGAAAGGGACTTTTGTCATACCGTCGATAGATGTTGTTACCCTTGCCTATACAATTCACAGCTGCATTACCCTTTTGGATGCTATGTCCTGATCTCAATGCATAGCTAACTTTCTGTCCACTCTCACCCCTTAACTTCTTTGAAATGACCATTTTCCAAATTCCTTCCTTCCTCTGTGTTTTCCCTTATATTCATAGAACTCTTTAACGAATGTCCTTCTATTACTTTTGTCCATTTTTTTTTCATATGTCCCTGGATTTTATTTTATGTCTTCAGTATTTACAGTTCCTTCTTTAATATTACTTGGACTCATACAAGTCTTTCATTACACAGAAATGCCCATGATTGACAAAGAACAAAATGATTTCAAGTTAAAAAAATCAGCTCAATGAAAAATCCCAATTATATTGTCTTTGTTGAAGTTTGAAAGTTTGCAAAGCTCACACTACAAAAATCAGTAGCGTCTTTCTTCTCATTAGAGACAAGAACACTGATATTGAAGAAGCAAATTCTCTGAAAGTAGTTTGAAGCAGATTTTTCCTAATGAATGCTTTCTGATTAGGGAGTGGGTTTGTGAACATGCAGCTCTTGTTAATCTCCTCGGGACACTTCTCAAGCTAAAAGCAGTATGGTCAGACAGTTGATATGTCAATTACATTCATATTGAGAGATTTTAGCTTCTGGATATTTCCAACATACCCAAAACTAAGGAACAGTTCAGAAGTCTTTGTTAAAAAGGTTTGGGGAAAAGATCACATTGCATACAGCAGCTGTTTGTGTGGATTACCTAGTCTAGCCATTCTGTCAAGGCTAAAAAAAATACTGTCTGAACCGCAGGGAGAAAACAAGCCACTGAAATATCAACTGAAGTAAGAGTGTGATACAAGCAGCATGGCTGGACTTCCTCAGGGGTCAAAGTCCAGCTTGGACAAGAAAATGGGACAATTCTAAACGAAGACCTTGTTTGGCTGTCCCATTTAGAGGTATTTTTGGAATCAGCAGAGTAGTGTGGTTGTTTCATTGCTGTAACTTCATCTTATACAATGGCGGGACTTGGGTCTGCTAGGCTCTCTATGACCTTCCAGTTTGTATGTATCCCTTCCCTTCCCTTCCCTTCCCTTCCCTTCCCTTCCCTTCCCTTCCCTTCCCTTCCCTTCCCTTCCCTTCCCTTCCCTTCCCTTCCCTTCCCTTCCCTTCCCTTCCCTTCCCTTCCCTTCCCTTCCCTTCCCTTCCCTTCCCTTCCCTTCCCTTCCCTTCCCTTCCCTTCCCTTCCCTTCCCTTCCCTTCCCTTCCCTTCCCCTCCCCTCCTGAAACCTCCCCTCCCCTCTCTCCCCTTCTGAAACTTCCTAAAGATGGAGATTTATCATGGAAGTCTTTTGCACTCTAGTCTGCTCTGCTCTGAAGCAGAAAGATTTTGTTTCTTCTTTAATCACTCCAGGCTTCTATTTCTAGGCTCTGGCTACTGTCATTTTCATGGAAAAAAATAAACCCGATTACAACTGATTGCAGGATTTCTGCAGCAGATCTGGACCATCCACAGTAATGAACTGAAGTTTTGATGATGACAAAGCAATAATCAAAACATGCCCAGTGACAGCCTGTTGACCCTAGATGGAGCATGATGGAGCATGTGGGAAAGTTATCTCTTCTATAGCTGTTAGTCAGCAACACAGTCATCAAAATTAATACAGACTAAAGGGGATTAAGATATGATGAACAGTTTTGATTCAGACTATTTTTGTTTACATTTCTTTATTTTGTTTCATTTTCCTATGGAATTGCATATTCAATTGTATACTGTTGCAAACACTCTTTACTGAGACAACGGAGGGGGTGTGGCTCCTTGGAAATTAGCACAGTATAAACCAGCCTTTGCAAGTGTTATTCTTCTTTTAACCCCTCCCAAAATTCTAATAAGCCCCTCATTCGCTCACTCAGGTCACTTGTTTCCCTTTGCACAGGAAGCTGGCTACGTTTCTTTCTGAGAGGACGCGGATGTTGCTCCCTATTAAGTCACTCAGTGCTACTTCAAAACTGGCTGGAGGAAAGGAAAAAATGGAAGAGATGCTCCTTCCATCAGAACACGACTGCATGATATATTGACATGACAATTGAGGCTGATGTCCCTCTGTGTCTCTTGGAGATAATTAGTCCTGAAACTGTCCCCCATCTCACCACTCCCCTCCCCCCCCCCCCCCAATGATCTTATCAACATTTTAATTGGAGGGAGGAGAAGTCACAAAACCAGTTGTCTTTTGCAACTTTTGGTAAAGAACAATCTATAGGTGTTGTCTACCAGCCTGTTTCTGAACATAAATCATCTACAGAGCCCTAAAAATCTCAAAAAAGAAGCCTGCAGCCCCAGAAGAAGCAGCAAGGGCAATGTCTTATGCTCCAGTCTTCTTTCTCCCTGTATGAGGAAGAGTGATTTATACTGCCTTTTTTTTTCCAGTGGGCGCAGTTAATATATGCAAAGATTTGTCAAGTTTAGACCAGCATTTAAGCTTTCCGGATTTGCAGACTGCTGAAGATTTCCCAGTGGACATTCAAACCCTTCCAAAAAAATCTCTTAGTAGGTTTTTAAGTCACCTAACAGCAGGGTTATTTTTCATATTTGCCTTTTGTGAACCCCTCCCTCCATCCCAAGAGTCCAGAGGCAACAGTATGAGCATGACTGGATTTAGAGAAGTAAGTTAATTCCCTCCCTGATTGTATCTGATTTTAGGTACTGGCACAAAGTTGCCAGTTAAAACGGACACATTCTTTTGCCCCTTGTTTAAGCCTCAGCACATGTTCAGGAAATATATGCTTAGAAAAAATGATCTTGAACCACTGATGAGCTGTATGTACAAAACCATTTTTTTCTTAGAGGTGCATTTTGATCAACTGCCTTTCTGAGGTTTTTGGGGCACAGATCATTGACGTCTTACTAGAGCTGTCAGGACATGTTTAGATTTCCCTCTTATTGTTCATTACAAGTTAACATAACTCTAAACTGGGCTAGTGACTCACCTCCCCCTGAGGGGCTGCAGTTATGAGAGTTAATTATTCACCTTTCAGTGGTGGAAACGTTCCATGCAGCTGTTGGTATTGGTCTGGCTTGTCTTCACCCAACCACACCTACTGAACATCAAGGAAACTACAGGGGGAAGCGTGTCAGTTTTATTTTTTTTTCTCTCATGTGGGCTTTTTTCTTTTCGTGTGGGCTTTTTTTTTTTTTCTCTTTTATCTGACCAGTTAAAAAAAAGATCCTCATGTGTATGTGACTCAGTAGTTTGACTATGAACTCGAGTTTCATGAATGTGGAGAAATCTCATTGAACTTTCACTTACCTCTCTGAACTTATGCTCCCTCTCTATGTTTTAAAAGAAACAAAACAAAACCAAACATACTTTGCACTGGACGTGGCTAACATTCCCTGATCTAATCTGGTCTGCAGTTCACATTTTGAATAAGAGACGCAATACTAATCTCCACTCAACAGGACATATCTCTAGATATGTAAAGTCATGCATTACATCTCCCCTTTTCCCTCTTCTCCACTTCCCTCTAGCTGGCCATCTAAAAACTCACCAAGGCATTAGTAGAAGGCCCCTTTCCCTGCAATCTTTTAATTTAATTTGCATTACACAGCTAACTGTAACAGCTACTGAGCTGCTGTTCAATGATACAAAGATACAAATTCTGCCTTGAATTTCCAATAGCACCACACTAGTCTCAGCACAGGTATTAACTACCTGCAATGCTCCCCCAGCCCTTGCAGGAACATAAACACTACATTGTTTTATTCTTCTTATTTTTGTCCTGTTAGCTATGTCTGCTTTCACTCAGCTTTTAACTCTTTCCACATCAGCACAAAACCCAGTGATCATTTAATACCAAGTACAGAAACAGCCCTAAGAGCAGAGGTCAAAATCTGCGACTTCCTTCCAGGCAGCAGGCTGCAGAAACATGCTTTCTTTTGTGCTCTGTCTCTTTGGCTGGCATGGTCTTAGACCCCTTCCAAATCTGCTTAGTGACAATAGATTTGTAAAGACAGCCTTTTGCTTCCAAGCCATCTGCAGTTTAGATCTAGCAACTAAGGTATTGTGCAAGTATGACTGCCATCATCAGCGCCTTGAATGACTGGATGAAAGCATTTGTCTGGGAGAAAGAGTTCTGATGAAGGTGATTGCAATGTGAATAAGGGTGCCCTAGTCCCAGGCAAAAGTATTTACCATTGCCTGCTGGCAGACCTGACCTCAGCAGAGCATCTTCTGTAAACCCGATTTCTTGTAGCTCCGTTTTCTGTTGATATGCACAGGCTGTCTGCTGTTTGCTCCTAGATGTGGTGCAGGGAGACAGGCACGTACACGCTTGGTATCTCCCACCTGGGCTGTGTCTGGCCCCCATGTCTCTGCTGTGCCTGTCTCCTGGGACAAAACCTGTCTGGGCTGTATTCCCACACGGGATATAAACTGAGCATAAATAAGGAAGCTTAAAGTGTTTGGAGGAGTGGGACAACACTGTAACAAGCTTGAAAGAGAGCAGGAAGTGAGATAAATCAGACTGACTGTAGCAGAATATTAGATACTTCAACTGGAAGTCATAGTCGGGCCCTGTCTTCCAAATCAAGAAGAAGGGATTTAAAACTTAGTCTTCTGTATTCATCTCACAGCCCACTGGTAAATTAACTACATTAAGTTGTTCTTGCTTTCAGCTGCCTTTTGTGTCAGGACTAGTCCTGTCCGAATGCTCTGAACATGCCTGTCCGTTGGGCCTTGCATAAAGGGAAGAAGGGAGAACATTTTTAATGCTGACTTGAAGTAAGTTTCAGTTGTTTTTTTTTCCTGGGATTTTGAAGTTTTCTGTGATACCTGAATATTACACATGAGTGTCTAACTTGGCGGGAAGGTACCAAAATCTTTTTTTAAAGTAAAAATCTTTCCCCAAAGTCAGATTTTCAAAGGTATTTTGGTGCCTAACGAAACAAATGGGCCTTCCATAAAAGTCACTTGGGATTAAATGGTTTGAAAACTCCATTACAGAAATAATCTAAAATGGTTGGTGGGCACAGAGTATTTTCACAGTGGTTGAGTATTTGTTAAATGATGTTTCTGAGTGTTGTTATTTCTGCAGGAGTGCATATAGTATTGTTTACACAGGGACTACACATGACTTTCCACCACTCTGGATTAATTAGTTGTGTTTATTGCTATTGCCTTCTGTTTATAGTTCCAGAGTAACCTGCGAGGAGAAGCTGAATGACCATTTAAACTGACTGTTAATTGCTTATAGGTACTTTACTATAGAACAGCCTTATAAATATATGTTGTCTGAGGACACTATAAAACACTGCCTAGCAGCTTGTTATTGTGGTAACACAAAGTGTGATAAACAAAGATAGAGCACAGCATAAGCTGATTCCCCTAAAAATGTGTCCAGAGAACTTAATATTCAAGTTGCCATAAAACACCTTCACACTTAGCTTCAGTATAATCTCATTTTCTGTCCTACATACATATATAGTAGTGTATTTTTCTAAACAAATAGAAATATAGATATAGAACATATGGTCTGCTAGGAAATATAAATATAAACATAGATATAAATATAAATTACTGTATATATCTTCATTATTTTCACACTTTCATTGGATGGTTCAAATTCCAGAAAAAGGCATGTATAAGATAAATGGATAGAAAATTTGAAACCTTCTGCTCAAGCTAAACTTCGGCTCTAAATATTTGTCTCCTAAACTTCCATCATCTGGACGAGGCCGATGATCTTATTTATCAAAATGCTTCATCTCTTGATTGTCTTTAACTTCCTTGGCTAATTCTAGTGTCTTCTAAGTAGCAACTCACAGCTATGTATTTGTATATACATGTGCATGTGTATAAATGTTTACATATGTACAGTCATAAAATGTGTACACTATATACATATATAGACACATATATACGCATTAAAAGATATGCATTAAAATATCAATATACATGAATCTGGTTATAGATTTTGAGCCTTAAAGAACAAAAGCAGTAGATGTTGAATTTCAGAGGGAGAAGAGTTAGTTTTTAGAGGTTGGAAGAAGACAAACTTGCAGACATTTTAGACTAATGGTAAAGGTTCATTACAAGCATTTCTGGTAGAGCACAATTGTTTTTTAACTCAAGACTTGAAAAGGGACATCATTATATTTGACCAATGATTCTTATTTTTCTGAGCCACAACCAGACAGCAATTGTTGACCAGACAGTTTTTATGTTTTTTTTTGTGGTTGCCACCATGGTAGAAGATAGTTTGGAAACCACGAGTACAAAGGCATTTAAACTTTGACAGAAGACTCATGTGATGAAGTGAAAATAGAATTTGTGTTACCATATATGCACAGAGGAACTATTATTCTTTTTTCTAAATTTTTCCTACTGTAACAATTTCTGCCATAGTGCCAGTAAGAAGTGGATCAGTTAATGATGGTTTAAGAAGATGACTGGGACAGGTAACGATTTTTTTAATCCCTTGTTTACTCTAATGATTGAAAAGTGCGTAGTGGTTTATGAGTCCTATATTTCACTGATTTAGGAGTAGTCTGTGCCCAGTGCACGTTATAAACACTCTTCCCACTTAAGGCAGGTAACTTAAGCTTTCCCAGCCAGTCCCTTGTCAAGGGGGTAATCTTGCTATTCTCTTTCCAATAGGGTCCATATATAACTTAGGTGATCATACATATCTTCTGTCTCACCCCGTAGCTGACTTATGCAAAGGTCTTTATCTCAAGAACCAGAATACAGGCACGTGATTCAAAGTCTTTGTCAAACAAGTACCAATGTTTGTCCTAAGACATGCCCAGAATGCACTGTTCGATAAAAAAATATAAAACCCCTCTTCAGCTTGCTTCAAGGAGTGAGTAGACATCCTGCACAATGTCACTGTCTGGCCAATGTAAGACTCTTTAAAAGCTTTTCCCTGTCATCTACATTTACAGATAAATATAACTCTAACAAAAACTAGGATCAAAAATTATTCTTCTATTTAGAGAATTCTGCCCTGTTTCCTTTAACTGCTTCCCCAACATTAAACAGGAATTGTGCCTTTTCTTCTCTGCTTTCTTCTTATGACCAATAACCTATGAATTGTTAGAGACATCCCTCCCAAGAAATGGGATCTTCACAACAAGTATCTGTCTACAGTGGCTCAATCTTAGCCTTCATGTGTTATTGTTGAAGAATAATATAATGAGTAATAATAACAATATAGAGATAATGGCAGGGCTGATAATAATGACACTAATGACAGAAGCAAGAGTAATAATAAGAAGAAAATCCCCAACAAGTAATAAAGCACCAGCTCTGGAATAATATTATTACCAAATCCCTATTTGCTTGAAAGAAGAAATCAATTAATTGGAGTCATGCAAAGATTAGCAAAGAACGTGCCATTTGCTGAAAATGAGCATTTATTCAGCTTCAGCATGTCTGGAACCAGAAGCAGTCAACTCAGGAGTTACTTATGTTCCAAACAGGCAGCAGAATAAAAGTAGAAAATATTTTGTAAGCACTTAGAGTGTGCTTTTAGTCAGAAAATGTTGTAGTAGCTCTGTGCTACAATATAGTAGTATGGTATGTTCCAATGGTGGTACCATAGTACCAGCATGGTATGGAATGATCAATAAGACCTGAAGACACATGGACAAAAGTGTATCTATGTCATCAATCTGAGCAGCTGAAATGCCAAGCATGAGTTATGATAGGTCTGGTACAAAACTTTGGTAGGCTGTTTCAGAGCACAAATGAAAATTTTCATGTATCTCTACTCTGCATATTAATGAACATAAACAGTGGGGTAAATCTTAATTATGATTGTATGTTTCCTCTTCACATAAATGTTACGTTATTCTTTTCAATGATTTTTGAGTTATATGGGGAAAAAAATTTTATATTAGTCAAACTGCTTAGATTAGAGGTATCACAAGCTCTTCGTTGGTTATGGAAGACTGGAAGTAGAAAAAATAGATCTTTCTTGACTTACCGGTAGACCTGTGTTGTAATCAGAATTTAGGCCTGTATACATACATATAACCAAACCTAGAGTGGTCTGGTAAGCTGTAAAGATATACTGACCCAGACTTTAGGTTAGGCCATGCAGACTTGTCTAGGACCTTCTGTGCTTACTTGAGTGGGTAGCACATCCTTAAGTTAATGATGCAATGCTTTCACTGCTGTTGGTTGAAGTAACACACAGCCTGTCAGCCAGTCAGGGCATGACAGGTTGTGACTGGGGAACACTGCACCCCAGCGATCCACAGCTAGCATAAAAAGATGTTTGGAAACCAGCAGTTCTCAGGGAGGCCCAAAGTTAGAGTTAGACCACATGGTAAACCTGTCCTGACAGTCCAGAGACTGAGGGAAGACAAAAGCATCTTCTTACTGCTGCCTATGTCTTCTCAGTTCTTTCACACAAATTCTAAAGTTAAAGCAAGTTCATTAGAGCCCAGAACCACTGCGAAGATGTAAAATCCATGGAGAATTAAAATCTCTTGTATATTATGTGGAATAGCCACACTGGAAGACTGATGAAAGTTTCTCAAAACTGATGTGCATGACTAGTCTTCTGCCTTTTTCTCGTCAACATTTCAAACTAGCAGAGTGCGCTGTTAAGAAGGAAAAGGTTATTGAACAAAGTAACATAGGGTTAATTTGAAAGGTTTGAGAACTGTGCATACACACAACGCATTTTGCCCTTACTTGGCCTGTCCCAACCTCTTCTCTTTCATTTTTACACTTTCACAAGCCATTTTCTGCCTACATCAATGTTCTTGTTTTTAACCACAATGTATATTTGCTGAAGCCTGGACTGTCCCAGTACACTTGAACATGGTAAACACGGCAAATACGGCATTTCACAATGCTCTCTGTGATGGGTATAGAAAACATGATTTTTCCTGAAAAGTCAGATTCACTAAACTGTATAGAGTACTTAAAAAAGATAAAAATCAAGTCAGCCTGAGAGCTTTCTCTTCCACTTGTTTTTGGTGGAAATTGCCCTCCTTGTGAAAGACTGGTTTTGTCCTTCTGCTGGGTAAATATAATAGCCAATATATTACTGTTCTGTAGGGAATTTGGCTTCTGTATCTACATTTAAAAGGCAACTATGAATCATGCATATATTAAAAGGTTGTAAAAGATTTATCATGTTTTTAATGGGTGTTGTGTTCTCAGCAACTCTTTCGCAGAGACACTTGCAGAGATTGCCATGTTTTGGTTTGCTGGAGTTTGACATAAACATTCTCTTTCTAGTCTCCTGAGTTTCATTTCGGTTTTTGTGTTTGCTCAAAGTCATGTCAGCTAAAACTTGCTGGATTTGCCTGATGTGAAAGAGAACCAGTGAGAAAACTCTGAGCTATGCAGAGTTACTATCTGGGAGAAAAGCTGGGCAAAGTGCTGTTTGCAGCCCAGGGCGGGCTGGTGCTCCGTGGTGAGCTGGCTAGGTGCCAGTCCTACACACCTTCATGGCACGGTACAGGTCCTATTTCATTCAAGCTTTCCTTCAGCAGCACACAGAGCACAATCCAATTTAAAATTTTTTGTTACAGATAATGTTCATCATGTTGTGCGTTTTTTTCTCTTTTCCTACTGTTCTGCAGACATGTAACAATGCTGCTACTCAAGGCCAAGGCTATTCCTAAGAGCTGAGATTTTTTCTCGTAAAATGAGCCTTATCACTTGAAAACTTCCCATGCCCTTCCTTTTGTAAAGCAGAGATGAGCATACAACTGTTTGGAGATGAACGTTTGCTTCATTAGTAACGAATAATGATAAATTGAGAATTGATGCAGGTTACTGCATCTAGTCAGTAATGACACTAGCACTAACACTAGAATAAGCAGTCTGTATTTTAGAGAGTTAAGCTTTGGGAATGCATGCAAAAAGTTAAGAGAAATGGGAATAAGGTCCAGGACGTTCATGTGGTCTTATTTTTTTAGAAACTGAAATTAATTTTCTCCAGAGAATATTACTAAACAAATGTTAAGTTTTCAAATCAGCAGTTTAAATGCATAAGAATGGGAAAATAGAATGAGAAAAATATGAAATATAAGGTGTGTGCCTACATAAGGCACAGTCCATTTTGAATACAACTTCTGAACACTTAGATAAACTCTCAGACAAGCCCACACACCTGTCCTCATTCCTCTTTTGTCCCTGTCCTTCTCCAGGCTGTCGTACTCCTGTGTGGATTTTTTTCTGTCTCTGAGACAGATTGACTGAGCATAGGAGATAAACACCTACATCTGAGAGGAGCCCTCATGACTGGATGCTTCTTATTCTTCTTGCAATCTAATAGCATGCATTTATCCCTAACATAATGCACATCATAAATCTTTATTAACTGTTTACAAGCAATGTATTTTTTTGACTCCTGGACAAAAAAAATTGTCCACAGCCTTCAGAAGATCTTCAGATGAGAAAGATTCTTTCTATCTACTGAATTCACAGTTACCCTGAGACTGAAAGCAACCAAATTCTATAATCACTGGTATATGTTACTTTAATTGAAGCAGGAACAAGCCTTAGGCACAAGATACGCATCCTAAGACTGTCAATATAATTTCAGATTCTCAACCCATCCCTTTCCGAATTGCTTACAAGGCCATCCATGCATCCTTATTTTGACTAGAGGGCAGTAATTATTCAGTAGTACAACAGCAATATAGTACTAAATAGTTTAAAACACCAAATAAAATCAAATAATGCATACTGAACCAAAATTTCTGGTAGCATCCAGCTGCAAAATTTCTGGTAGCATCCAGGACATCTGCTCCCAGAATTTCCTGGAGTACCCAAATGAAGATCCATAGCTAAACTAATAAAAATACCAGCGACAGTGTTCAAGACATTTCTGCAAATCTAGGTAAAATGCATCATTTCAAGGTGAAATATCATGGCATTTTTTGAAAATCCCCAAACTCTAGCTTGTCTGGGAGCAGAAATTTTCTATATACCGCAAACAGTATGGTATTCAAAGCAGAGTCGGTCTGGTCCCACAGATGCCATGTTGAGGGCTCAGACTTGGAGCAGGTGGTCAGGCTGGAAGATCACCTGCAGTTTCCTAGCTTATTCCCTCCTCCTGAACTTCCAGCCAAATACTGAACACCTTGATCACTTCCAGCCTGCAAAGCCAGTCACAAGCAATAAAACCGACTATAACAACTGGATTCTGATAGTGCTTGGTGTGTGCTTGGGTCTTTCTAAAGGTGTAATTACATGTATACCTGGCCCCAAGGCACTCATAATGAAGGCAGCATGATGAGACAGGGTAAGGGAAAGTTAAGCATCATCAAAGAAACAGCAGTGGACACCTTCTTGAACTTGTCATTATTTACCAATAATCTCTTATTCTAACAGAGGGACACATGATGTGTAGGAAGGGATCAGAGGATCAGGAAAGGTGGGAGCTTCTCTGGTTAAGACTCTTATTTTCCTCCTTGCTTAAAATACCTTATCCTAGTACACAGGAGTGATATCCCAGTTTCTGCTTTTTTTTTTTTTTTTTGGGGAAGAAGGTAGGCTTTTTCTGTTTCAGCACTTTATGAGTTTTTAAAAAAATATCAATATCAAACTCTATACTAACTTCACAATGAAATCAGATTGGGCTTTAGATTTGAAAAGTGGAAAAACTTGGAGAAGAGAAGGGGAAGAAATATTTCTGTTCCTTTGTTGCCAATGTTCTCCTGAGAGGACACTTAATGAAGGTAAACAAGGATTTCCAATTCCATACGTTGCGCAGCTTTTGAGTCCACTGTGTTGAAAGTGTCTTGGCAGTGAAAACCTACTGTGGGATGAGTTTTAACCTTTATTTGGAAGAAAGTACAGATAAGAACAGTACCAATGCACACTCTGAAGGCAGTGGCGTTCCTAGCCTTTTGTGGCATATCTGTTCCTGGCAGTCTGCCTGGAGATGGAATCTCTTCTGGACTAATAAAGTTATCTAGTGTACAATCTACAGTTATTCCCAGGAACAAATCTATGTTTCCCCAGATGTTGAGTCCAGTTCTATTTCTTTGGAAGTCTAAGAAATTCTGAATAGTCTTCTGTATTTATCATTCTGATCTTCTTTTCAGTTTCTTTGCCAAACAAAATACAGACTCACAGAGCCATAGAGTTAGCATTGGATGATAAATCTTTCTTGAGAATCATTTAACACATTTCTTCTTCACAGCTTTGGCCCCAGCCAGTTTAAACAGCATACGTCTGATCTAGGTTTTGGGGGATATAATAAGAAAAACTCTGGCAATAAAGATGAGATTATTTTAACCCAGATCTTTAGAAGCAAATAATATAGCTTGGAGATAGCAGGTAAACAAGAGGCCCTAAAACACAGTTTTATGGGTTTTTTTTTCACTCATAAAAATGGAAAATGGGTCCTTTCAATTTGGAAAAAAAGTCCAAGGCTCACGTTGGAAGGCTTTTGTGATGTGTTTTTAACTAATGTTTTTATCACAATGACTTAAAGAATAATAAGGGAAATCCATATTCCTCCCTCTGAAAACAAATTGTTCGCAGAGTTAATACTTTCTTTACAGAATGAATTGGTAGAAAATAAGAAAACTGAAGTGACATCGTTTAAAGTCTTATAGCCAGACTTCCTCATGCAGACACATATATTTAACTGTAAATTCTTGAAAGGCTAGTGAATTTAGCTATGTGTATAAGAAACGTCTGGCAAGTAGAGTATCTTAGTAAACATGCCAGGTGAAGGAAAGAAGCCTGGACTACAGACAAGAAAGAAAAAAAACCACAAAATTTCAGGCGTTGGGCAGAGAGTCTGAAGATTAGATTTCAAGCACTGCTTAACCTAATGGGCCTTGATCATAGATGGGAGCTCTAACCACTTTTCTAAAGCAATTAAAAAGTGACATAGGAAAGATGACAGGAGTCTCACCACACAAAAGGATTATAGCAATCTGTTTCTATTGCTTGTGAGCACTGCACCAACAGTGTGTAGGTTGTGATGTAAGGGTAGACAACATATCAACCTACCTACCCACACAGCAGGGAGGTACAGAGGCACTTGACAAAATGTTCTTCTAGTGGCTAGAATATTTTAATGAGGCAATCCGAACTTTCTGGTAACGGTGAAAATATGTCAAAGCCAGCTTTGTGTGTTACTATGTCTTGGCAAAGACCTTACATTGATTTTGCTGGGGGGAATTAACAAAATGCCTAGCTGCAGTTAATGCTTAATCCAGATGACCAAAGTGGTATAGAAGACAATTATTTTGGCAACTAAGACAATGAAAATCATACATGTTGCACATGATTTTGCATCATGAAATCACATGGAACCATGAAAATTGTGAGGGACTTATTTGTTTTGTTGTTGGTTTTGGTTTGGTTTTTTTTCTGGGGAACACAAGATTTTCCCCAAAGTTCCCTGCCAGTTTAACATGTTTCTTAGGACCACATATTAGTGAAACTTTCATAAAGACATTAGTAGAGACGTAAAGGTAGAGCCCTTAAATACTGCAAAATTTCTTTAACATAAAGGTCAGTATCACAGATCACTAGAGAGAAAACATCACCAGAGTATTTTTTAAACTACATTGCAGTTTTAGGTTTATATGGTAAGAGTGTGTACATCTGAAAAACCCAACAGACAAACTATCAACAGACAAGAAAGTCACAGAGAAAGAAATTCACAAAATAAGCTTCTCAAGTGTAAGTAAAGCATTAATACTTTACTGATCTGTTATGACTAAGTAAAGGATCTCTTTTCTATTTGCATCTTAGTTAAAGGCAGTTTATTTTCCAGTTCAGGGCTTAATGGGGTTGCTGAGCAGGAATACTGACATCAAGAGCATCACTCAGGAATAAATGTTATGGTCAACACAAAAATTGTTTAAGAAACACAAGAATATTCAGGTCAAAACAAAATATGTAGCTATGGGCTAGTCTGCAAATCTCCTAAATCAGTCTTGCAGCCTCAGAACCCTCAGTATTTATCACAATCTAATTAAACAGTGACATCCTTCATAGAGACTGCGGCACAAAGGACTGATTTGGAATAGTGATCTCTGAAAAATGGAGGGTTTTGGTAGTTAATAAATGCTTGGAAGTAGTTTGAAAGCATTCAAACTGAGATAAATTATTTCCAAGTATTATTTGTTTTAAATACTCACATAAAAATGTTTTTATTGTATATAATTTTAATTAATTTTGTAATTGTTTTAATTAATGATTCCTCATACTGCATTAGCTGAATCAAGCCACAGACTTTACAAAAATGCTTCATATTCTTCCCATTAATTTGCTTCTTAAAACCAACCAAAACTCATTTATCATTGGACCAGTTCAGGATTATACCTCATGACTTGACTGAAGGCTGTCTGGTGATGTAGTAAGGAAAAAAATGAACTTCAGCCCTTAACAGCCACCAGGTAGGATTGCAAATGGACAATCTTTATGAAGAGAAGTACTTTCCTTGGGCTTTTATCTTCCTTTTCTCCTGTAAGTTTTGGGCTCTACACCTTCATTAATCACCCCAAGGTAGGTGCTTCTTTGGTGTGTAATCTGCTTGCCTGTGGCTTGGAATTCCTGAATTCACACTTTGCTTGTACTGCTTTATATTACACAGTGAATCCTTGTAAGTTAGAGTGGAATTAAGCTGTTATTAGAAATAGTTTCTCTTTTGATTCAGTATTGTTCCAGCAAATGGCTAAAAGCAGACATTTAAATGTGCAACAGATGAATGACTGTGTCTTGGGATAAATATCTTATGAACTGGAAATCATCATCCTGTCTTTTCCTAGCAACATTTCTATCTGCTTATGTGGTGAACTCCTGTGGTTTGTGGGCAGCTGATTTGGTAGGAGTTATGAAAACCTCGCAGATAAAGTTAGCATTTAATCTTCATTACCTCACAACCTTTACACAGATGTTCATTTTTATAAATTGCATGGCTATATGACCAATGTACATGCAGCATTTATGACTAAATGTCCGTGCAAAAATTGAGTAATGAAGATTATATTTTGAAAACGACTGACACCTTACAAATGTTAAAATCTCTTAGACTTGTGAAGATCACTGGCAGTATAAAGTCAGTTGCAGGCTGATGCTTCCATTTTTTATTTTCCAGTATTCTGGAATCTCAGAAACACTGTTTCAATAATACTACCATTCTGTGGGTTTTTTTCAAATGAAATAGTTCAAGTTGCAGTTCCATACAAGTTTGAGGTGTTATTTCTGCTGTTATGTGTATCCAGATTCTGTTACAAACTCTTCAGGTGGGATAGGCAAGGAAGGAGAGGTGATGGGGTAGCACTCTGTGTTAACGAGTGTTTTGATTGCCTTGAGGTCAATGATTGTTACGATAGGGTTGAGTGTCTATGGGAAAAAATCAGTGGAATGCCCAATAAAGCAGATATCATGGTGAGAGTCTGCTATAGACTGCCCAGGCAGGAAGAAGGGACTAAAGAGATATTTTATAAGCAACTGGGAGAAGTCTCACGATCACTAGACCTTGTTCTTGTGTGAGATTTCAAACTACCAGATGTCTGCTGTAAGTATAGTATAGCAGAAAATAAATAGTCTAGGAAGTTCCTCAAGAGTGTGGAAGACAATGTCCTGACACAACTGGCAAGTGAACTGACTAGGGAAGGTGCGCCACTGGACCTGTTGTTTGGGAACAGAGAAGACCTTGTGGGAGATGTGATACTTGCAGGACGCCTGGGGCACAGCAATCATGAGATGATAGAATTCTCAGTTCTAGGAGAAGTAGGGACTGAGATCAGCAAAACTGAAACACTGGACTTCCAGAGGGCAGGCTTTGGACTGTTTAGAAAGCTGATTGTTAAAGTTCCTTTGTTGACAGTCCTAAAAATCAAAGGAGCCCAAGAGGGCTGGACGCTCTTCAGGAAGGAAATCCTGGTAGTCCAAGAGCAGGCCATCCCCTTGTGCTGAAAAATGAGCTGGCATGGTGGAAAACCAGCTTGGCTGAGCAGAGAGGTTTGGGTGGGTCTTGGAAAAAAGAGGAAAGTATATAAACTTTGGAAGAAGGGGCAGGCATCTCAGGAGGACTACAAGAATGAAGAGAGATCATGCAGACGTAAAAATCAGAAGAGCTAAAGTCCAACTAGAACTTCAATTGGCCAATTCTGTGGAAGATAAATAGAAAAGTTTCTACAAATATATTAGCAACAAAAGGAAGGCCAAAGATAATCTACATACTTTATTGGATGCAGGGGGAACAATAATGAAAAGGATAACGATAAGGCTCAGGTGCTTAATGCCTTCTTTGCCTCAGTCTTTAATAGTAAGGCAAGATGTTCTCTGGGCACTCATCCTCCTGAACCAGAAGATAGGAAGGGGGAGCAAAGTTCCAACGATCCAAGAGGAAATGGTTATAGAACTGCTTGGTCAATTAGGCATTCACAAGTCAATGGGGCTGGATGTAATCTACCCTAGGGTATTTAAAGGAGCTGGCAGATGTTCTCACCGAAATCCTTTCCATGATTTACCAACAGTCCTGGCTGATTGGGGAAGTGCCATTTGACTGGAGACTGGGAAATTTTACACACATTTACAAGAAGGAGTGGAGGAAAGATTCAGGGAATTACAGGCCTGTCAGTCTGACCTCAGTGCGTGGAAAGGTCATGGAGCAGATCATCATGAGTGCTATCACACAGCACACACAAGACAACCATGTGATCAGGCCCAGTCAACATGGGTTTATGAAAGGCAGGTCCTGCCAAACCAACCTGATCTCCTTCTATGACATGGTTACCCACTTAATGGACAAGGGAAAGGCTGTGGATATGGTGTACCTGGACTTAAGCAAAGCCTTTGACACTGTTTCTCACACTGTTCTGCTTGAGAAACTGGCTGCCATTGGCCTACACAGGCACACCCTTTGCTGAGTAAAGTCTGACTGGATGGCCAGGCCCAAAGAGTGATGGTAAATGGAATTAAATTCAGTTGGAGGCTGGTCACAAGTGGTGTTCCCCAAGGCTCAGTGTTGGGTCCAGTCCTGTTCAATATCTTTATCGATGATCTGGATGAGGTGATTGGGTGCACCCTTAGCAAGTTTGCAGGTGTCACAAAGCTGGGAGGAAATGCTGATCTGCTTGAGGGAAGGGAGGACCTGCAGAGGGATCTCAACAGGCTGGATCAATGGGCTGAGACCAACGGGATGAGGTTCAACAAGATCAAGTGCTGGGTCCCTCATTTGGGTCACAACAACCCTGTGCAATGCTAAAGACTTGGGGAAGGGTGGCTGGAGAGCTGCCTGTCAAAGGGGTGTTGGTTGACAGCTGGTTGAACATGAGCCAGCAGTGGTCCAGGTGGCTAAGAAGGCCAATGGCAACTTGGCCTGTATCAGAAACAGCGTGGCCAGCAGAACCAGGGAGGTGGTTGTAACCCTGTACTTGGCACTGGTGAGGCCACACCTCGAGTACTTGTTCGGTTCTGGGCCCCTCACTACAAAAGGGACATTGAGGTGTTGGAGTGCGCCCAGAGAAGGGCAATGAGGCTGGTGAAGGGGCTGGAGAACAAGCCTTCTGAGGAGAGGCTGAGGGAACTGGGTTTGTTTAGCCTGGAGAAAAAGAAGCTGAGGGGAGACGTCATCACTGTCTACAACTACCTGATAGGAGGTTGTAGCGAGGTGGGTCTTGGTCTCTTCTCCCAGTAACAAGTCATAGGACAAGAGGAAACGGCCATAAGTTGCACCAGGGGAGGTTTAGACAAGACATCAGGAAAACTTTCTTCATTGAAAGGGTGGTCAGGCACTGGAACAGCTGCCCAGGGAGGTGGTTGAGTCACCATTACCTGGAGGGTAAAAAATGGGTAGATGAAGTCCTCAGGGGTATGGTTTAGTAGTGGACAGGTATGGTTGGACTTGATGGTCTCAGAGGTCTTTTCCAACCCAGTGGTTCTGTGATTCTGTGAAAGTTGCTGATGTGTACAGACAAATGGTTTAAAACAGAGTTTTGAAAGGCTTTTAGATACTTACAATACACAGCAGGATCTAATTAGTTTTACAAAATCTGAAGCCATTTTAGGGTCTAACTCTTGTTAGATGCTGAGCCTGAATAGGGTGCACATGAATTTTTAGGTTTTTGCCATTCTGTTGAGTATCTGACTTTACTTGCTAGTACTTGTGGTTTAGCCATCATGTGAAGACATTAGCAATGCAGGGCTGGGAGTCACATAAACTCTCAGGTCCAGCTCTCTGCCCTGCCAGCCAGTTTCATCATGTAGTTCCATACATTGTGAGATTCAGTTCATTATTGTCAGTGAAACTTTTTAGGTGCTCAAAAGGAAAGAAGAGAGCAGAACATAGAAAATACGGTATGTCATTATTACATTTACTTAACAGTAAGCATAGACTCCTATGAATCTAAAATGCATTATTAAGAGGCTGTTATATCCATATCAAGTTGTAGAATGATATTATAATGATTCCAGTTTCGAAAATAAATAAGGAAACTCATTAGCTAGCTTTAACTTTGGCCTACCAAACATACCTTGTTTTGTTTCATATGTTCTGTAATTAATGAAATTTTGGATCTTATCTCTTTGTTAGAAAGACTCATACTTAATACTTTGAATCAATTCTGAGAAATTAATACTTCTCTAGTACTTGTTATGAGACAAGGTGTCAGCCATGGTTGTGACACGTAAGTGATCCATTAGTCAGACTTCTAATGCTGAAGCCAATCTCATGATATTTGTAGGGAAAACGTCTGTTCTTTGTTGGTACCCTAGCTCCAGTTTTCATTTAACATAACATTAATGACTCATTTTTCTTTTCAGTTTTAAATCTGTCACGGATTTGTGACGTGTATCCTCCTTACCTAGTGATTTGGTTTCTCTGAATTGCTTTTTGTCTCCCCAGACAGTGGTTCCTATATTCCAACATGAAAGTCCAGCATTACGTTGGAAGGAAAAACAATGTTTACCCACCTATTTGAAATCATGGCACATGAGAGGGCTCAGCAGCTCTAAGGAAGTAGTTTCTTATTTATGTGCCTGCAAAGGTGCTCACTGAAGTAGCATTTTAACCACAGGTCCACAAATTTAATAAAACATAGAATCTGTAATAGTAACAAAGGCAGGCCAGGGTGCCACAAAGACGACAAAACAAAGATGGGAGTTTATAACCTTCATAGGTCTTTTTGGTTCAGTCTTCTTCACTGACAGCACAAAGCTGCTTCTCTTTCTGTCTGTGCAGAATAGAGGAAGGGAGAGATGCTGTGCTGCAACACAAATGCAACAAAAAGGTGGAGGCACCTTATGGACTTAAAGAGCTCCAAAGGAATCAGTTTGACAAGGATGTGGAGATTTGGCAAAGTCATATTGAAAGTACTAAATGCAGCCAATAGCAGCTCATGGCAATTCATACAGAAGCCTCTGACTTAAAATCTGGACTTCACTAATTTGAAGTTCCAGGTGTTACCAACTGCAGCGTGCCTGCTAATGCAAAGCATTTCACTCTGAACCCTCTAAAGACCAGAAAGGAGAAAGACCTAACAACATAGGGTGTCAGTCACCTGTGGATTGTACAAGATAGTGGATGACGTTTATTTTACTTTGGTTAGACCTTGCTGTGATTTAACATTTTCAATGAGAGTGTTAGCAAGTGTGATACCAGTATTTATACTACCCTCTGGGTGGATTATTTCTTTTGTTCTGACCAAAAATAATTAACGCAAAAGTTCAGTATTTCAAAAGCTATCATTAAAAATTGGAATGGAAAATACTCAGAACAATTTCAGAAAAACAGAAAATAAGCAGGTTTGTCCTCCAAAGTTTTACAGATATGGAACCCATAAACCTAGAAACGTAAATGCACTTTTTGTGCTTTCTCTGGTGTTATATAAAACATAACACCAAATGTATTTTATGTTATACAGTTCATCCAAAATATACCCTAAAGCAAGTCATAAAATGGAATGCATTTAGACACACCCAATTACACTATAAAACCAGAATGCTATGTAGCAATTAATCCAAGGTAATTCATAAATCTAAGCAAAACCACTGAGAATAAAGTAAATTAAATATGATAATTTTGATTTGGCATTTAAAATATAGTAAAAATAAAATATAAAACTCTAGGGCTACATTTTGAAAACTCATCCTTTTGACTTGCACCTGTAAATTATAGAGTCATGTCACGGTAGTAAAAGCAAATAGTACTAAAATAAATTATGTCACAAACATGTTTCCATTGAAAGTTTAACTACTACACTGTACTGGCATATCAAATATGTAGATAAGCAAATAGCTTACCTAGGGGCTTTCTCTTTTAATGATTTCTCTCAGGAGCAAATGTCACTTTTTGACATTTGCCAGCTTGCATGCACCTGCAAATCAGAGACATCTGAAATCCCAGAGAACTGCGTGTTTGAGCCAAAGTTCATTGGAGTCAATGAGCATCTAACTATTGAGTTTTACACACATCAGCTGAAATTACAGCAGACCTAAACAGCAAGAGCAAGTAACTTCAGGAGCAGCATTGCAGCCAGACCCAGTGACTGTGGCCAGACTGGGAAATCTATGCAAGCTTCAAAACATTCTCTGACATCAGGACATGGACACGGGAGTCCTGGGCATGAACCTGGGCTATCTAACACACTCCAGAGCAAATCCTAGGCACAGTCTGGGAGTTCAGTGATTCAGGGACTGTTTCCCACAGGCAGTCTTCATGTAGCCAACCTGTTCTGGAGGCAAAGGCATAGACTCGAGTCACTTGATGCCAGCTGGCTTTTGTGCCTGGAAGACTCCCAGGAATGAGAGTAGATGAAACTATGGTGGGACAAGAAGTGACTCTTGTAGAGGGTACAACAAGGTGGCCCTGGTTCTAATGTTTCTGAGGACTGGGTGTCTCAGAGTCATACAACCAGTTTCTCAGCAATCGTGGTTTATAAACAGAATAGAACTTGCCATGGAAATACTATTCCCCTCTGCGCAGAAGATACATGCTAAGAAACTGAAGAACAAAACATTGAAATGTTGTGCAACCTGCTTAAACAACAAGGGCAGATTTATCCTGCTGTATGAAGGATGGGGAAAATTAGCATATAATAGTTTGTTGGTACACAATGCAGCATGTAAAGATAAGAAATATGCAAAGTATGCAGTGGCTGGGAAAATCTGATCATCAGACATCTGTTCAAAAATGGGAGAGGTCTGGCTGTGCAGTGCTGAATCAGCTACATTTGCACAGTGAGAAACTTGTGATAGCAGCAAGCTAAACTGAAGGGATGAAGCCTTCTAGTTATGAAAAGCATGCAGCAATAGCTCTGTAGTAATCGACAAAAATTGCATTTGGTCTAGATATGAACCACATAGGGCAATCCATAAATATAATTCATTAGGATCTCTTATTTTCATCTCTGGTGCCTTTGTGTGTATGATCACCATAAGCAAGCAGGAACACAAACAGATTAACACATTGTTTTGAACAGTAGCCAAAGAGACCTTTGTGAGAGACCACTTTTCTCACTCTCACTGGGTGCTGCACACTGTAACACCCAGGAAAGAGGCTGCAGGTGTTCTGTGTGGTGGATGAAGTAAACCTATGGAATGACACCATCAGACCCTGCTGAGTTTTGCAAGGATAAGGTCAGTGCTGCCATGCAGATTGGGATCTACAAGTGCTTTTGAAAATTAATGGGTCCAACACGGTAAACTGGAACTTAATCACCTAAGTGTGGTTTAGAGAGCTCAGCACTTCAAGATGAGAAAGTAAGGACTGGCTAGGCTTGGTCAGAATACAGGGAGCTTGGGTATAGAGTGCGATTACAAAATCAGATGTTGGAGGCAAATACATCATGATTCCCCCTATTTAGAATGGAGACTTTTTTTTTTTTTAACAAATTCATTAGTATATTAGGATATGGGCCGAAAATAATGGGTTTTTTTGGTGAGTGGTTGGACATGGGTAGAAAAACACCTGACTGGTATCTGCTATATTTATTTTGGATAGTGCTTCAAGATCACCCTGTCAGATAATGATGTGGCCTTCCCTTCCCTTCCCTTCCCTTCCCTTCCCTTCCCTTCCCTTCCCTTCCCTTCCCTTCCCTTCCCTTCCCTTCCCTTCCCTTCCCTTCCCTTCCCTTCCCTTCCCTTCCCTTCCCTTCCCTTCCCTTCCCTTCCCTTCCCTTCCCTTCCCTTCCCTTCCCTTCCCTTCCCTTCCCTTCCCTTCCCTTCCCTTCCCTTCCCTTCCCTTCCCTTCCCTCAATGTAAAAGTTTTTCGGCAGTAACTGGAAAAAGACAACACAATAAATTGCCTTTTAAATTCAGATGATCAATCCTATCTCCTCTGAGCATTCTGACCAGGTAATATGATGAGGGGAACTAATAGTGCTGTTGGGAATAAAAAATTGTGATTGTTAGCATTGAAACAGGTGGTGCAAATATGTTTCCAGTAATTCCATAGCTGTATAATTTTAATATAATTACAGAGTTTTTTCTTTAAATTTTCACAGCTCTAGAACTATCATCTGTGGATTCATTTAAAACAATTTCTTTCCCCTATTAAGGGTAAAATCTTCTGAAATAACTGTCAAGCATATATGTCTGCTGGAGTCTGCAGGAAATTAAGATTGGAATGCTTTGATTTCATAGATGACCATTTTAGCGTAGGTATCAGGCTGGCATTTTGACATTTTGCGCCTGACATTGGATTCCTTTGTCTTTTCATTGCCATTAAAATTTGATGACTAGTGACAACTCAAAATCATCCCTGTGTATTCAAAAGATGAAGACGAAAAGGAGATGGGGCCTAATTGGCAACTACTGTGTGGATACCACATATCAGATAGTGTTCTCATCTTTTCACAGAGCCTTTATCATTCCACAAGCAGCATTTACTCATTAACTACTTAAAACATAGATCTTATGTAGTATTTTGTGAGTAATATATGAGCTGGTGATGTGCTAGTGGAGTGCACAAATGGGAGGGACAGAAGTTTAACCTAAGCTAGGACCAAGGCTCCAGGGTGATCCTAAATGTTTTTAGCATGGTCTATCACTTTTATGCAAGCAAATAATCTGGCTTTGCTAGGCTATGCTGCGCTGCTGTGATTGCACCCCTGCCTTACGCTATTGTGTAGCAGCAGTGATAGGGAGAACCTCTTCACAGTTGCTCTTCTTGCAGCTGCTCTTCAGCATACCTTCTTATTTATAATAGAAACAAGAGACCTCATGTTATCTCTTTGCACCACAATGAATGTGAAGTTTCCCTGTTTCTGAAGTAACTATGCGTGCTGAGGGCTTTGTCAATATAATAAAATTAAAAGTGAGAGTGGTTCAGAAAGGGAAAACTGCATCTCATCTCATAAAGCAGCCTTTGGTGACCTGCACGATCCTCTCTTCAATCTAGCAATGTTATCTGCTTTTGTCAGAAAAGGTAAAATGAGGTCATACCTCCCTGCTACGCTTGCTTTCCTCTCTTCCCTACACTCTAACAAAGAAGCCTTTTTTGTCAGCCTTAATAGAGATATATTTAGTGAAATGGAAATTATTGTGTGGAAAGCAGGTAATTGAATTTGACCTGTTGTTCGCTTAAATGCTAAAATCAGACCCTGAGTATTTTGTTTAGCTTTCTAAATTATGTTTGCTTTATATTGATTTTGCAGTGTGGCTTCAGGGTTCTTCAGACACGTAGACTTCATTAACTAGATGACTGACACAGAGGGAGAGGGAAATACTGGTTTTGCGGTGGCTCTTTGACAGATACATACACAAGCTTCTGCAGCCATCAAGGACAGCAGGTCCAGTCATCAAGCTTTGGCTTGTTTTGGGGAATATCTTTTAATGATTTCAAGAGATTAAGATTTTAGTTATGCTGTCCATCCTAAGATAACAAAATAATGGGCATACATTGCAAGGAGGAATTCAGAATCCCAACAAATTCTGTAATATGGATTTCATGGGATCACCAGCTCAATACCAAACCACTAATTACAAAGGGTTTGTTTTCACAGACATGAAGCACGAGTGTCTACTGCCTATGCTGCCCTACATATCTCCAAGCCACAAAGACAAATACTCGATGAATAGGCCTGAAAAGAGGTCAGACAAAAGAGGTCGCTGTAAAATTATCTTGAAGCACACCGTGATCCAAAGATTACCGCAAATGAGTGTGGTTGTCACATGTAGAGGTTAAAGGCCTGTACATAGGACCAGAATGTGTAAAAGAGACAAACTCAAATAAAAGTAATAGAGTTGGCAACTAGTCCCAACTCTGGGTTTGGTCCAAGAGTAAATATTTCTCTTCTACAGATTAATAACTGCAGAGAGAAACTGACAGGCAGTAAGAAGACTTCTGTAGGAAATGTGGTGTCATGGGTGACTGAGGAAGGTACTTGTCATGCCAACCAGATGGAAATGCCTGGCTTGAGCCATATACAAGTAGTGATGTACTTAGACACAAGTTTGGGGGCTTAATACAAGGCTAACTGAGGGATATTTAATGGCCTGTGAAATACAGAAGATGAATCTAGATGATTTAATGGTCCCCTTTGACCTCAAAGCAATATGAAAGAAAAAAGTGGAAAACTTTACATTTTTGTATAAACTTTTTATCTGGAAGAATATCAGATTTTTTAATTACTAGTAGTAACCAACATACTTAAAATTTATGGTTTTCTGTATGTTTTCAAAGAAACATTTAAATGTGAACTCTAAAAGTGTGTACATGTATGTGTGTGCCTCTTGAATTACAAGTTACGAGTTATTCTAGACATTGAACTAAATGCCCAACATTTGATTCTCTTTCAAAGACTGATATTTAATGACTTCAAAGTAGATCAGACCTCTGTGTTGCATATTGTCCAGATGAGATATGACACGTCCAGTACGCAATTGTATGAGTACTAGAAGACATCAGTTCAACAGTGAATCATTGACATATCTTCTCAAATCAAAAATTTGAGACGCAGAATAGATCTTTGTGATACAGACTTCTTGTATTTCATTGCACTTCACATAGAGAGGAGTGGGAATTACTATGTACACATATTTTTCTGGCCTCCACAATAAGAATGCAAGTTGCACCCTGAGGTGGCAATTACAGACATGAAAACGTGTGCAGAACAGAGACTTAGAAAGAACTGGAAGGCAAACTGATGTTTATGTATTTTTGTACAGAAGTGTAAGCCAAGAAACTTATCAGAGAAAACCTCAAGATCAAATTATGTGGCCTGGAATTTCTCTCATGTGTGCAGACAACTCAGACCTTCAGATTATGCCTGGTACTGAATCCTTAGAATTAACAGAACAGGCTTTCTACAAAGTGGAGTTTCAGTAAAAGAGTGCAAAGCACTTGCCTTTTTATCATGACATCAACAATACCCTATGGGCAGTGAGCTGAAATACATATGTCAGCCTGCACCTCTGTAATTGTGACATAAGATACTGAGTCACTTGAAATATAAGAAAAAACTGCATTCCTGAATGCAGAGGTTAAAAGGTCTGGATTTAGGAACAAAGTCCAGTGACATTTTATCTATTGCGTTGAAGCATGATGAAAACAACTCCTAAAGTTACCACAAGAAATGCTTGTCAAGGTATGATTTTTTAGGAAAAGCTCTTACATGCCTTCTTTATTGTGCCAAAGCTAATGCTGTAGTTACTGGCTTGCTCTGACTAGGGGGAAGATTTTGCTATTTTACCTAGTTACATACAGTAAAGTATTCCCATATATAGTTTTTGTTACCCACTTCTTCAAGTATGAGGGGAAAAAAGCTAATCCAATCTAATACAAAACTTGCTGCACATTTGTAGAAACCTTTTAAGGAGAGCTGGACAAAGGACTGCACTATCATGTTAATTAACATGCAAATGGATATTTTAGCTATGTAGACATTTAACAGATCATTTTTCTTGCATGCTATGTGTTGGAAATAAAAGATATGTGATAGAAAAAAACAGTTATGTGTCCCTGAGAGCCAATAATCAGAAGCAAACGTTGAATATTCCCGTATTGGATTCTATGTTTCTTGCTCTCTTTGTTAGATTGAAACACACTGCACATCTTCTCACGGGTCTCTATTGAGTCTTTTCCACTCTTAAATTGTTGTTTTCAGTTAAAAAAAATCTGTGAAACATCTCTCTTTCTTTATGCAGTCTCTCTGGCTAAAATGGTCCAGTGCTCTTGTAAGAGTAAGGATGATAAACATTGGATAATCCCTCCAAGGTGATTCCTGGCAGTATTTATCTTTTAACTTAGAGCATTCACACTGAGATCAGAGACAAACATTTAGTTGACGGGATTTCAGGAAGGCTGCACTGCGGAGCCTGCAGTGTTTGTGGTAATGGGAGGAGGTTGTGGGCAATAATGGGGGTTGAGTCAATGGGTAATGACAAAAATTGACTTGTGGCTGAGACTGCTTCACAGAACAACTGACCTCAGGGCAGTGACCAGCACCAGCAAGACCTGTGCCCAGGGAGGTGCTGGGACTAGCCCATTTCCAGCTTGCTCCTGGCTGCCCAGGAGAGAAGCCTGGGTGTCGAGGACAGTTCATATTCAAAGTTTTGCAGTGATTTGAGTGCAAGAGGTTAGTGATGTACTTAATTAAGATTTAAGTAAATGAAAGTAACTCAATTAAGTAGTATAAACCATTTAATATCAGACAAGTCTCACTGATCTTGTATCGGTAAGTTAAATTAAGCAGGATGCATACTCCTTTGAGAAGAGACTTCTTCAAAGTGCAGGTAATGGCTCACAAAGAAATTCAGTTCTTGATTATGAAAGTGTGACGTCTAGCAATACCAGCCCACCAGCTGTTCAGGGCCTTCAGAATTAAGACACCTGGGATCTAGTCCAGTATCTGTGCAGGTAACTGGACACAAATGACACCAAAAATTAATTACACTGCCGGAAGGAAGAAAGTCATTAGTTTCTCAGCACAACACGAAGGAAAAATGGGGCTTATGGTGGAGGAGAAAAATATACAGCATTGTCAGGAACAAAAGCTAATTAGGGGGACACAAAACAGTTGAAGGTTTAACTCAAAATAGCAGTAAACTGCTTTGTTACTGACTAACAAGGAATGTGGTCAGGAGTGTTGAGAGCTAATGGGAACATTCTGATTAACACAGTTAAAAGGTCAAAATTTAATCAAATAAATCCACGGTGTAATTAGAACTCTAAGATGTAGAAAATAATATAACATTAATCATTCTGGGCCATCTTAATTTCAGAGTTGTCCATATTGGAAGTAAAATTTTCATGTAAATTTATGCAGGAGAGCCTAACGTAGCAAATTGTGAGTATAACTACTGTTTTCCTAGATGGCAACACAATGATTTATAATATTTTAGATTTAGTGTGTCCAACAGAAAAAATGTATGGATACACTTTCCTTTTTCAAATAATCTGATTCTTAGCTTTCTTCAGCTTTTCACTGAAATAGTGTAATGATTTCTAAAGTATTCAATAGGCTATAGATCATACCTACAAGATGCTACCAAAGATTATATCTTTTCCACAGCATACAGAAGATCATTGACACATTTACTTTCAGCTGGTGTAGCCATATTTTCTTAATATTCAGAGAAAAACACCAAAGCTATCAGATGCTGCATGATGCACAATCTGTGGATGATATTTTAGGATTTTTGTCTTCTATAAACATGAGCATAACATCATTATTTTTCTTGTCACTTCATAATTATTATTCACTTAGTTTCACATCTTGCACATAATTCTGTTAAGGAAAAGCAGTTTGGTGCTTTTTTGTTTTGTTTACATGCTATAGGAATGGAAGAATGTATTATCAGTGAGATAAAAATAGTGCTGCAATATTTGTGTCCAAGAAATTGCTTTCAGACAGGATGTGTTACTGTCTGGATGGCAGTGTGTATTCTTCATCTGCTGTGGTGTTGTAGCTGAATTCAATAGTCCTGGTTGCAAAATATCGCAGGGAATCAGAATTTCCCATATCCTGTCTTTATACAGGTCAAAAGCTGTCATAAAGTTGCTCTTTTCCATCTTAATAGCTGTTCTTAAACTGGTTATATATGCACTTTTCCCTCATAATCACTGGGGCTTCAGAACTAAAGTTCTTTTATTTTCCTTTAAAGTGTAAACTGATGTGGTAACGATAACCTCAGAAAGAGTACCCAAAATGCACCTTGGATGAAGGAAAGAGAAGGAAAAGCTACTAAGCAGGCAGCTTTAGCCTGGCAACAAACAATTTAGTGTGATCTACGGAAGAATGTTTAAAACATTTTGTAATTCCTGTCATTTCTGTATGACAATATAGTAGTCTCCTCTAGCCTGGCCTTGAGGGCTATCCATTCTGAACTGTGGTAAATTTTTCCTTGTTTTGCCCTAGCAAAATATGCTATTTATGATTGCAATACAAAATAACTGTAAAGGCATTTAGGGCTCATCCATTATACTGGTGATTCCAGACCAAATTCAGTGTTCATGAGATTAAGCAAAATTCATTCCAAAGAGTTGTGTCTCCTTAGCTGCAGTGAAAGCTTCTTAAAAATATTTGCTGTTCCATAGTTTTCATTCCCAGCCTGAAATGAAGTGACAGAACACTTCTTTGCACTCTTCCAACAACATTTAAAATGGATAGTCATATTATATGTCACATGAACTTCCTTTCATGAATTCAGTTACAGTTCTTATCTTCTTATCTCTAAAAAAAATGTTAGTGATTATAGGTTGCTCCAGTAGCATTGTTACATACGGCAGGTTTAGTGTTCATCTTTTAAGTTTTTTAGAAGTATTTGTATGGTTAATATTTGTTTCTAGTAGTCATGTTTTTAAAGCATTTTATTTCATTGTTAATAACAAGTACCGACATTTGTCTTTTTCTTGGCTCACATGTTGATAATGCAGTAATAGATACACTGAGATGTTCTAACATCCTCAATTTCTTTCTTAAGCTGTTATGTCTCAACACCAACAATTTAAAAAAAAAAAAAGTCCAAATAGGATAACATATAACCATATTTAAATTATTTAAAATAATTGTTTGGAAAACTTCACCCCAGATATTCTTCATTTAAAGAGGGAACTAGGAAACAGAGGGAAAGAAAAAAAGAGAAGTGTCTACACAGTGCTCTCCTGTTCTTAATTTTGGTTGAAATCATGCATATCCCTTTGAAGTATTGGCTGTAGTAATACACACCTTATCCCTTTCTGTGCCAGTCATATGAACCTATTTACATTATAAGATTCAGCCAGAGGCCAGGAAAGAGATATGTACAGTAATTCCAAACACAGTCTATAAGGAAGTGCCTCAAAGATTTTCATAAAATTCAATGACACCTATCAAATGGCATCAGAAACATGTAAGCAAGCATGGCCATGATTACCTCAAACTGACATGATAGTACCTGTCTCAAAGAAATTGTTCTTTATTGAATTGTCTTTAAACATTTATATAAAGTAACAAAGTCAGCAAAGTAGTTTAAACTTCCACCAAAACAGATGTCAAAGAGTGACTATGCTTTGAAATATAAATGAAGTCAAGGGTCTTCTGTTGCTTTTGAGTAAAACAAGCTGACTGCAAAGGAAAACAATTTAAATGAAAAACATTGTTTTTCTGTTGTGGTACTTTTAGCCATAACTATATATCTGTCTGTCTGTCTGCCTGTCTGTCTAATAAATGTAATCTGTGCTCTTAAAGGTAAAGAAATCGGATCGAAAATGCACTACAAAGCTAGCCTTTAGTACTTTGGAATAACAGGAAATATTATTTTCTATTCCTGTACTCCTCTTCAAAAGCTGGTACTACATACCCTAATAAGGAATTACATAAATTTCAACAAAAATTATCAAGGGCTATCAATGCAATTTCTAGATACGATGCTAAATATTTCTGAGATTACTTCAACTATCTAGTTATGAAGACTGACAACCTGTTGTATGTCATGAATCTATTGTAAATCTGACTTAAATTATCATAGTAGAAGGGGAACTTTGATAAAGTCGTACACATTCAGCGGTAACAGCTTTGGATCACCACAGAACATATGTGCGTGCTTGATTTTAAGTACTGAAACCATCTATGTTCTTCAAGGGAAATATGTGCTTGGGGGACTTTTTGCTTACATCACCAAACTTTCAGAAAAACTGTGTTTTTCAGAATTTTCCAGGACTGAATTTTCCAGTAGATTTTTTTCACATTATACAATATTGACAGCATTTGTCACTCTGTCACTGTCAACAACTGATTGGGCATAGATCCCTGGATATTCTCACAGCAGAGCTTCTCTACCATGATCTCAGTCTGATGAGCATGTGTTGAACACATTAAAATGAATCATCAAAAGGCACCAGGTGCATGGAGTGAATAGAGCCACATAAAAAAGCAAGAAATTTGTAAGTGCTATCATGCCCTGTTTTCTACGATATAAACAAGGGAATACTGTATCACTCCGCATTTATTATTGTTAAGGGCTCATTTAGCTCCCACAGTAATATAAAAAATTTCTAGGCCAAAGAGTTTCAAGTACTAAGACGAGGAAGATGATAGAATTAAATTAAAAAGTGCTAAATATCCATCAAATAGTTTTTCTGTAAGCTACATCCATATCCACTTTGTAACCCATTCTAAAACTCCAGAATTATTTAGTAGTGTTACTGCTTATACTACAATGTCTTCCAGTTCGCACAACATTTTTGTTCTAGAGCTTGACCCCTGGTGTTTTGGGGTATTCAGATCTCCATAGGTTCTGGCCATTACCCAAATTCTGGCATTCCTGAAAGTCCATACTGACATAAATGTTGCCAGATTCAAATCCTAACCAAGAGCACCTCCTGCTCTTGCTCTGCACACATCTCTGGATCACAGAGAGATGTGCCGGGTTCTTTTGTCCTTCTATGGATATCCATCCCTATTTATTCAGCCTCAGTTCAGGATTCAGTCTCGGTAGTAGTTGTGGTGAGGCTGCTTTGAGGATTCTCTGCATTTCTGGCCAGATCTCTGTCCTTTCAGAGGGACCCTCAGGTACTTCACCTGCTCTAGTGCTGATGTCCTATGTGGAAGCCAATCAAATTGAGAAGAAAATTTCTTGGGAAAAACAATGTTCCACCAGGCTCTATGCTAACTTTGCCCCACCTGGCAGGGACATAAGTTCTACTCTTTATGTCAGAAGGTCTTGAAGTGGTTTTCAAGTTCTTTCTTAACAATTTTCTCTTTGCTATCTCTAGCATTACTAAGATGCCTCAAATGCCTGATCAATGTAAAAATTAGAAATGCAAGGTAAATTACTTTCTGAACTTTTTCTTAATGTGTATATAGTAAAGTCTTAGCAGTGAACAGCAGTTTGATGTTTCATTTGCATTACACTGATATGAAGTAGGAGGGGTAGGTCCTGCCTGACCAACCTGATCTCCTTTTACGACCATGTGACTCGCCTGGTGGATGAGAGGAAGGCTGTGGATGTGGTATACCTGGACTTCAGCAAGGCCTTTGACACGGTCCCCCACAGTAGACTCCTAGAGAAGCTGGCAGCCCGTGGCCTAGATGGGAGCACTTTGTGCTGGGTTAGGAATTGGCTGGATGGCCGAGCCCAAAGAGTGATGGTGAATGGTGTTTCATCCAGTTGGCGGCCGGTCACCAGTGGTGTCCCCCAGGGATCGGTATTGGGTCCCGTCCTGTTTAATATCTTTATTGACGATTTGGATGAGGGGATTGAGTCCATCATCAGCAAATTTGCAGATGATACCAAGCTGGGAGGAAGGGTTGATCTGTTAGAGGGTAGGATGGCCCTACAGAGGGACCTGGACAGATTGGAGAGCTGGGCCGATTCTAATGGGATGATGTTTAATAAGTCCAAATGTCGGGTACTTCATTTTGGACACAACAATCCCATGCAGAGCTACAGACTGGGGACAGAGTGGCTGGAGAGTAGTCAGGCAGAAAAGGACCTGGGAGTGCTGGTGGACAGGAAGCTCAACATGAGCCAGCAGTGTGCCCAGGTGGCCAAGAAGGCCAGTGGAATCCTGGCCTGCATCAGGAATAGTGTAGTAAGCAGGACCAGAGAAGTTATCGTCCCCCTGTAATCGGCACTGGTCAGGCCTCACCTTGAATATTGTGTCCAGTTCTGGGCCCCCCAATTTGGGAAAGATGTTAGGATACTGGAATGTGTTCAGAGGAGGGCAACGAAGATGGTGAGGGGGCTGGAGCACAAGCCCTATGAGGAGCGACTGAGGGAATTGGGGCTGTTTAGCCTGGAGAAGAGGAGGCTCAGAGGAGACCTCATTGCTCTCTACAACTACCTAAAAGGAGGTTGTAGTCGGGCAGGGGTTGGTCTCTTCTCCCAGGTGACCAGTGGCAGAACCAGAGGGCATGGACTTAAGCTTCGTCAGGGAAAGTTTAGACTTGATGTGAGGAAAAAATTCTTCACTGAAAGGGTGATTGGCCATTGGAATGGGCTGCCCAGGGAGGTGGTGGAGTCACCGACCCTGGAGGTGTTTAAAGGGAGACTGGATGAGGCACTGAGTGCCATGGTTTAGATGATGGTTGGTGTTAGTGTTGGTGTTAGTGTTAGGTTATAGGTTGGACTTGATGATCTCAGAGGTCCTTTCCAACCTTGTGATACTGTGATACTGTGATACTGTGAAAAATCTGCTAAAAGTGATCAAAGAAAATGTGCGTTTTTCACTGTCGAAAATGTTCTAGCATTAATGCCGGGAGGTTAGGATATACCCCGCTCACTTTGCTGGAGGCATAGTGAAATTTTATGTATCTGCATAATGAAGAGTGATTCTGAGAATTCTGTTTAAAAAGATACTGTTCCTTAGTGTCATTACCACATATTATTCCCATTACTATTGTTCCTGTTAATGCACTATATTACCATTGATGACTGACATCATGGGCCCAACTTCCAAACTCAGAACATCAATGGAAAATTCAGAAGTGGCCAACACAATACTGGAAATTCCCTCAAATTCCCCAGAGTCAGCCTTTTGTACACATCCCAAAGAGGAGCTCTGTTGGTGGTCTCCAACCTAAGATCAGCTGGGTGATGTGTAATATTTACTGGACAGACAGGCAACAAACACCAAATGGGCCATGTAGGTGTCAGTCATTCCTAACAGGAGCTTTTCTGCAGAATTGTGTTTGCATCGTTCCTCCCTTTCTTCCCAGCTTTTTGCTTCCAGGTCTTTCTAAAATACTGTCATTGTAGTTCATTTGCTGGGAAATGCTTTAAATCCACATTTTCTTTTCTAAACAATGGAAGTGAAGCAAGTCATGCTCTCACAAAACGATAAGACAAAAGCAGCAGCTCATGTAAATATACCTAGAAGCAAAAAAATTAGAAATCTCGCCTTTCTGTTGGCAGTCAACCACTAAGGTCCCAGCCCTGCCCTGGGGCAGGAAGGGCAGGGATCATCGTCCCACTGCTGTGATAGCACAGCCAGCTGCTTGCCAGCCGATTATCAGCCTTCTTGCCAGCCAGTCAAGATCCATGCACCTCGTGCAGCGAACGGTTTTGGCAGCCCTGCCTGGTCTATCTGCACCTCCAGTGCAATACTGAAAGAAGGTAATCAATAGCCTTTGGAATGAGGCACTGAGCTGAAAATAGAAGGTTTGGGCTTTACCACATCCAAGGCCTGAATGTACGTCACTAACCATATTTCTGACACTTTGACTTTTTTATATTGCTGCTGGCAGGCAGTTATTCTTCCGACCATTCCCCTTTGTCATGAGTTGCACAAAATCACCCCACCCAGTGTGTTCCAAGCACAACAGATCTGGACCTTTTGCTTCTCAGAAGGAACCAGACAAATCTGGAGCTCTGCTCACTCAGTGCATGTCAGCGGGCAGAGGCTGAACTGAGACACCCGGATATGGATGCAACAATGTCACTAACAGCCCTGCAAACTAGCAAGGTGTGTTAGGTCCAACACCAGAAAGTGGGAAGATGCCAAGGGAAAACTCTTCTGCTGTTGTCTATAGGGTTGTATTCTGTGCTGTGCACCTTTAGTTCTGGTGTTTGAGGGGACAATATTTGAAATCTGGTGATGGAAGATGAATAATAATAATTAGACTGCAATTGTAATGTACCACTGTTGCATGGCAGCCATTCCCCAGGTCTGAACCAACTTTTTAAGCCTTAAGTGAGTCTGCAAACATAAAAATTAGCTCATTAAAAAATAGCTTAAAAATCAGACAGGGAACTACACAGACCTGTGGCTGTTAGACTCTTTCTCTGCATGACCCCACCAGTTAGCAGGCAGGGCTTAAGCAAGCTCATTACAGCCCAATATTTAACGAACAAAGACACAGAGTCTGGTTGAAACAGGGTGCATTTTGGGAAGAGAGAATGTGAAAAAGAAGTATTTTTTGGCAGATTTCATTTAAACATGCTTCAATGGGAATTTAAAGAATTCATTGCATGTGCATGTCAGTGGTGGAAATAAAAGTGCTGTTGTACACCTCTAATTATATATTTCTATTTCTAACACTTCATTGTTTCTCAGACAAAGCATTAGCATTTCTTTCATTTCTGTAATAATAAAACATGGTATTTATTACCAAGAGGTAGAAAATGGAGACAGAAGGTGGGGAGTTTTCATTCAGGAGGACAGGACAAGTGCTCTGTAAAAGCATTACTCAATGTGAAGACATGAGTCACATGCAATACCATTTTAACAGCTTTCTGTGTTTAATTTCCTTTTCTTTAACCAGTAGCCTAACACAGAGGAGCTCAACTGAAGTCTATGGACCATCGGTGATTTGTGGGACTCACCTAGGAGGTCTGTGGACTTAGGCATTTTGGGATTTACAATTTTATCTTTTTGCCTGAGTCTCCAGAGCAAAAAAATCCTGAAAAGTCATTGGGTTGTGGAGGCCTTTCACTCCTTTTACTTAAATTTTTGTGTGGAAAAAATGTTAACAGTTGGGTTTTAGACACTGTTTTACATTCTTAGTGCCTATAGCTATGTGTCACAATGCTTAAAGCCTTTGCAAGGGAAGACAAAACAGCTGCAGATGATGCAGAGAAATGTGGCTGAAGAGCTGCAGAGGGGGCTGGAAGCCACACAAGTTTTATCCGCCTGACACCTTGGGGAGATTTTGGGCAGTTGGATCTCATTACTTAAGCCAGATTTAATCTTGGCTTTGTCCCTCCCAGCTCCTGTGAGGTCTTTAGGTTCTCAAGGGAGAGCTTTCCTGGGTTTCTTCTTCCCTGCTGCAGAAGAGGTTTTGTTCAGCAGGCTGGGTGCAGCAGGTGATAGAGCACATGGATCTGGTCATCTCCAAGCCCACATGATGTTTATGTACCTTCCACAGAGGGACTGCATGATGGCATGTCTCATTGATGGACATGCTTCCAGCTGTGCCCACATGTGGTTTAGCAGCCATGACACCAGCCACAACAACCCTGGGAAACAGAAATGACACTTGCTACTCTGCTCACGACCCTTGTAGACCTGGTGGGCAACTTCAACTTGCATCACAAGTGTGGATCTGTCTAGCATCCAGCAGTGGCCTTTCAGGGTGAACTTCAAAGGAAAGAGTGCCACCTACTGAACTGTCACCCATGATCCCTGCAGCACCCTGCTTCTTGGAGATCCTCTCCACTACACGCTGACCTACCCTGACCTTGCCACGGCTTGTAAGATCCAGTGAGCTTATTGCCTAAGGGGGCATGGCTGCAGGCCAGAGAGGAGAAATGTAAAATAATGCATGTGCTTCAGTGTTCAAAAATGCAACAGTTTAGAGGGAGTAAAGAGGATAGGAGAAAACTGGAAAGGTCTTTGCATGTCGAAAGTTAAATCTTGCATCAGGAGCAAGAAAGAAGACAATGCAACTAATTTACAAGGCAAGAACCCTTCCAGTAAGGTTCATTTAGCCTATTTCTAGCAAAGAAATCTGTCCTGGGAAATTTCTATTGCTTTGTGATGGGCTTAATTAGAACTGGTATAATCAAATAAGTGCATTTGACAGAGCAGTGGGAAAGGAGAATGCTACCATTGCAGGGTCAGTTGTATACCTCGTCTTTTTCTCACCCTGTCTGATGTTACCTGCTTTGATATTGGGCTTTAATTTTCCTCAGGTGCAAAGGTTTCCCAGGCTTGGAATCAATTTTGAGATGCTTTGTTCTAAACATTAGCTCCAGATATCTAAGTAGATCTTGGGCATGCATGTCTTCTACAGATTCATTCGCAAAAAAATTGAAGTACAGAAACTTTTTCTGTCTAAATTATTAGGTCATAGAAGCCTGCTCCGTATAATCTAAATGCTTTTACTGTCCCTAAAAGTTATTTTGACTTCCATGGCATCAGTTTGGACCCTCATATATTCAGTTAGATTAAATTCACGCCTCATAGTGATGTCAGGTCTTGCAGTATTCCTGAGAGCCTCATAACTGTCCCAAGTCACTAGATTACCGTCTGGTGTGACCCTCTCTTGCATCCTCACTCTTGGACTCTCTTGCCTCAGAGACATTAGGGGAATGCTGGAAGCCAGAGGGAATATGTTATGGGAGCTGCAGGAGGCTGCTGTAAAGAGATGTGTCCTTTTAGAGAGGAAATATTCTTGCAATGCTATTTAATGCTATTTTGGCCTTTTATGTTATATGGAGTTTAATAGGAAGACTAGGACTTCTCTCATTTCAGGCTGAACTCTGCAACTGTCTTGAGTATCTCTATTACCCATGTATTTTGCCTGAAAACCTTATTTGACATAATAATTCTACTTTCACAAAACAGATCTTTTAGTAACATTGAATGTTTTCTCCAGAGTATATTTTTCTTCCTTCAAAGAGACTAAAAATTGCTCTATGTGAGAAATGAAAAGACCTCAAGAGCAGGAACTAAGGGCCAACATCAGAACAAAGTTTTTAAATGTGTGAAGACAATAATTTCTAAACCTCTCCCCACTTCCTCACTCAAATGGTAAATTTGATATTTCTCCTGATTTGGCATCAAAATTCTACAAAACTCCTCCCTTCCTCCTTCCCTCCTCCTCCCTCCCCATCCTCCCCACCCCTTCATCCCCAGTGAAGAATTAATTTTCTTGTGTCTTTCAGTCAGGATTGAATATGCTGAGCATCTTACAAGATCACGCTCTGGAACAACTGCACTGCAAGTTAATAGAATTGTATTAGAGCAAAACTGGGCTAAAAAATGAGATTTGGGCATGTAGTATACCCTGGGGTCTCAGAAAGTTCCAGTTTACTTTCCATAGTCTTACATTACTCGCACTAATACCAATGCCATGAACGCCTTCAGAATTTCAGTTTTTAACAGTAAACTAATACAGAGATCACTTTAAAAAGTCTGTAAACTCAGGTGAAAGCAAATGCATGCTGCTCTACAACCAGGAGATTAGAAGACAACTGGCCAAGGAAACCTAGGAATCTTTCACATTTGGCTTCTGGGCTGAGAATTAATATTTTTGCCATATTTCAAACAACTATTTCGTAGCTACTAAAACAATATACAACTATGCCACCAGAACGATATTTTTGGAGTGAAATGAACCTTCAGCAAAATTTGATACTTCTAGAGTACTATTTGTAATCACTTGAGAGAGAATTTTTTTTGCCCTTTTTCAAATCTTCTTGTGAAGTAAGAGGAATGTGCAAACCAGTATGGGCTAGTAAAGCACATATGACACAAAGCTTGGCTCTACTGAAGTCATAATTGGATGAGACTATGATACACCCACAGAAATAACACAAATCCTTTAACAAGAGACTTAAGAATAGTTAACTAAAGCCAACATAGCAACAAACTTCCCCTGCAAACACACCTTATCTCAGGAAATGAAAACTATTCACTGCCTAAATTTCGATTAACTTCGTCACGCTTTTCAGAACTACAGCAGTTGCAAGCTTGATTCATATTATGATGACAGATAATTGCTTTTACAGGTCTGGCTTGGTGGAACTGTGCAAAAATTCTTGCCAGACTGTATTACATGAGTGAAAAACATTAAATAGACAGCTAACATGTCTCATCTCTTCCTCTACCTCTTCTCTCTTTTTTTTGCCGTATCTTTTGTAACCTCTCATAGAAGTTTATGTGTGTGCATCTGTGTGTCTTTGTGTCTCTGTCAGTAAAAGCCCAAACATTAGATCACAAGTTCTTGTTTATATAAGCTTCAATTTACCCTTCAGGCAGAAACTTAGAGATTTCCAAACACACAGATGCTTGCCACAATCCAAATTCAATTTGAAATGCTCTGCACAACATCTCCTTTAACTTAACTAACCTTGTATTGTTAAAATACTTTATAATGTGTTTTGATTGCCAAACATCGTTACTAACTTTGCCATCATTAACAAACCGAGCTGAAACACACAAAAAATGGAATTCCATAAAATGCCAGATCTTCTGGAACAAAAGTATTCATTTTATTAAACACATAAATTGATTTTATAAATACTTACTATGCAAAGTTATTATGGAAAACCTATCACAAAACTGAAAGAAAATGTTGCTACTTGGTATGATATAGACCCTGAACGAGACTCTACAGGAATCCGTACGAATGGACCATCATTTCCCACGAGTCTCAGGACAATAATTTATTCACACAGAGTAAAACCTAAGGAAGCGAGGCAGACACCCCAGGAAACAAAGTAAGGTTTAGTTAGAGAATTGCCAAAGAATGCTCCCCTTCAGGGAAGATTTGGAAGTTTGTGGGAGACTGAGGGGGAAACACTGAGCCTAACATGCTCTGGGGAATGTAAAGTTTTCAGATCATGACACGTTGCAGTTTCTTTCTACGGGCTCACTGTGACGGAGGTGGTTCTGATCTCCGCAAATAATTGAAATGGGAGAGATTCAGAAAAAGAGAATCGATGTCATTGACTTCCAAAAAAATTGCAAATAACACGAGGCAGTCCTCAAGAGATCATCCCTAATGAATTAGTTTCAAGAGAATACACAAAGCAAATGTAACTTAATTACTGACAAGGGAAGCAGAAGGTTTGTCACTGTTAATCTCCATTTTGCCCCCATGTAATGCTGCTTTTAACTGAACTTTTGTTTTTTCCTGTCAGACAGAACACGGTTTAGAAAGTGGCTGCACATAAGCTTCTGAACATCCTGACAAACTGAGTCTGTAGCAACACTAGATTTGCTAGATTACATGCTGAATGAGAAAGCAATATTCTGCTTGGAGGTTTGTCTGCAGGCTGTCCTCTTGCTCCTGCTCCTTCCTGCTCCTCCTGCAACCCCAGAAAAGGCATATGGGTCCCCAGCCTTCAATTTCCATCCTATGGAATGGGCATGCACAAACTCTTACTGGCAATCAGCTGACCTAATTTTAGTGTTGCTGAAATACTGCAAATTCACTTCCTAATTTACCCAGCATTAACTCGCTTATATGTGTTTGATGTATATTGAAAATACGTTGTTCTACTCCCACAAGATGTCCATATATTGTCCCTTTCTGGAACAACATAAATCTATTGGAGGAATTGTTGCATAGCTTGAAAAACGTAAGCACAGTGCGTTCTCCAAGATTCATAGCAACATATGTCTGTGCATCTTGTTCAGAGCTGTGCCTGAAACATGTTAATGTTCATGTACAAGTAACCGCATGTAAAGGGGTTTTTGGTTTAGGCACATTTTACCACTAGATTTATATGGGCATGAGGTAACACCTACCTTTTTTTTTTCCTTCAAAGAGCTAATCCACATGCATAATTGGAACAAGTTCTTATTCTGCTCACTATAAATACGTACCAGATGTATCTCTTATAAATGTTACATATTGTAACAGGGTGGGATTTGCTAGTACCTGTGAGTTATGTCAACCTTTATCCAAAGGGAAATAAAAATGAAGAGCATTGCCTTGTAGGTTATGATGTGTCCTAGACATGGTCACAGGCAAGTCTGTAAGTACAGTAAACAGCTACATTATCACCCTATTGATTTATTCTGTGTAACATGATGGCTTGATTGCTGTAAACAGGAATCATGCCACTAAAATAACAAACAAAATTGATTGTACTCAAGCACACAGATTGTAATTTCCACTGGCTTTTAGTTTTCCTGTGGTATGCACTCACAGATCATGGGGTTATTATTAGCTATTCTTCATGGTCTTACAGGAGAATAAAGACATGAATTTGTTGTGAATACACTGCACTGCACCCTTAAGAATTAAGTTTAAGTACTGGGCTGCTTACAGTTTGATGGCATTTTAAAAGGACTAATTATATATCAGTGCCTTGGCTTTAGTTAAATAAACACTCTAGGACCTCCTTCAAAACCTTTCTGAGACAATGTAAGTCAACTCTTTTAAAAATACAGATGTACGACAGAAAAAGTTGCTACTATTTTGGGTTCTCTCAAAATCTTATTTCGCTGAAAACTGCTCTCACAGAATGTCAGATACAGACCTTTTCCTCACTGGGTCCAGGTGACCCAATAAAATGGCTTTAAGCCCATGCTCACCAGCAGAAAATGCTGTGTGTAGTCCAAGACATACAAAACAAACTAGAGGAAAAAAATAACAGTTTCAAAGCTGAGTTGTTTATCCTCTCATTTGTGCATCTGCTAAAAAGTCTCTGTTTTCACTTAATATATTAAAAAAAATACAGAAAAAATAGAAAAGCAACTTGTGAACCTATTACTAACAAGTAAAAGTATAACAGATGCAAACAAAGAGCTGCAGTATTTTTGACCATATGTTTCAAATCAATCTTATTCCTTCATCAGTTGGAAACAAAGCATAATGTTGTGCTTCTAACAGTAACTAACTTTGATCTATCCAAACACAGAAAAACTAGCAGTACTTTGACAAGCCATTTGTTCTATTTATCACAAATGGTCAATAGGATTAACTAAGATTCACTGTTCATTTAAAATTATATTATCTAATTATCTCCATTTCGGCTCCTTTTCTAATTGCCCTCTGGTGTTCAAATTCCTCTATTGCTCATTTACTACTTCTGCTCTATTCAGTTGGCATTTTGTTTAACAATCTCCAGTCTGCAATTTCAGGTACACAGGTCTGGAGGCGAACAGGGTAATGATGGGGAGGAGAACTTGAGGAAAGGGCTGCGCAGGACTGCAGCTGCTTCCCCTTCAAATGCTGCAGACGGCACAGACCTCCGGGGAGCACCAACACTGTGGCTACAGTCCCTGAAGTCCTTCTGAGAAATCTACCCACACGTACAAGCACCTGCACAACATGGCATTTTTACTGTCTTTAAAATAAGCCATTTATCTTGAGGTTAATAGCAACAAAGCTCCACGTGCTCCGGTCGCAATATGACTACCAGAAAACCTTGACAAACACTTTAAAACTAGAGGCTCTATCCTCACTTCTTTCCCCCTCTCTCTCTTTTTTAATTTTTTTTTCATTTATGCATTTCTTTGGCTTTTTGCAGCATACAGCTCAATAGTCACCCCAGATCATTGAGCCTGTTAGCATGAAAGGGGCCTGAGAAGACAGTAAGAGTGAGGCACTGGAGACAAACCCACAGTTTCAAGTTTCAGCTGGGAGGTGCAACTGTATAATCTCTAGAGAGCCGTTTCGACTGTGGTTTCTATCATTCTTCCTTGCAACTTCCTCATAAATGCACAGAGACATGTTAGTAAGGGCTGCAGGTGCATTTTTGTCACCCATCTGCACTGTGTGCTGCGGTGGCTTATAGTGTGCAAAGGTGCTTTTGACGTGGATGTTAGGGTCTCCTTTACCACCTGTGAGCAATCAGCTGCAGTGCCAGGATATTACATGCTACGCTAACAAAGATTTGGTAGGTTTGTTGAAATGTAGCTTCTTGTGCACACAACAGTTTAGGCAGTGCTAGCAGAGGGATGTCACAGCATTTACAGGCACTCTATTACTAGCTCAGACTCCCTACTTCTTCATTTCCTTCCCTTCTGTCTTCCTGCATGGAGCTCTGCTCAGGCTGGTGCTTGGGGGTGAGGGTAAATAAGGTCTTTCTTGTTTTGAGGATATGTAAAGTGTAGAGAGTGGCCATTGTAGGTCTGCCATATTTCCATCTCTGTGAACCACCTGAACTTGTGTTTGCCAAAATGTCGTTATCCTTGGCTTATGTTCATGAACTCAGTGAACTTTACACCCAAAACTAAGGTGAGAAAAACAGTGACTTTAAATGTAAATACTGTGCTCAGATCTAACCATGATTTTAGCCCAGCTCTAAAAGATGACTGAAAGACTTTATTTGGTACCTAGGAGCTTAAGTCCAAAACATGACACTGAAAATACCTGCCTACCCCTGGAGACACCTGATGCTAACAGGCAGATGACTTCGTTCAGTTCTCCTCCAAAGTTTCTAAGTTTGTGTATCTATAATGGCCTAGCTTGACACGGACGATCAAGATTAGCTCTTTCTTCTTTGTAAGATGATTCAAAGTTAGAGGGAAATGTCCTGGCCCCACAGTACGAACCGAGCTGGGCAGTGTGCAGCCCACCACTATGCCACTGCACTGGCAAGACTTCATGGTTTATGGAGCCAAACGTGATTCATTAGTTTAGTGTTTAAGTGGCTCAGCTCAGTAGGTACCCGAGACAGTATCTGCATTTTAGATAAAAGAGATAAAATACAGGAATGACCACAGAAACAGACACCAGAACTGCGCTCCCTAGCTTTAAGCCTAACCACTAGACTATACAGTCATGCTCTGCTTCTCTCAGCCAGTCTTCTGTATCTTCTGCACAGCAGCTGTATTTTCCTAAGGGAGTGAGAAGAGTCCTTCTCTGCCTCCTGCATCAGCCTATTAGGATTAAGTAACCTCCTGGTGATTTCCGTCTTCTGGAAAGTAGGAAAAGAGGGAATGAAGTATTTTGAGATGAGAAAAGAATCAAGTCTCTTTCCCCTGAGCACTCTCACTACTTGTGAAGGGCATAGTACAAGTTCTGGTTACATTTTAAAAGAAATAAATGAGCCCTGCCTAGTTCTTTAGAGACATATACCTTCCAGAGACAGTCCTGGCTGTGCATATCAAGTGCATAAAAGCAATTTCTTGCATCTCTGAGTAAAGGGCAAGATCTAAGACACATGATATCCTTGGGGTTTCTTCTTTGGCTGGCTCCTGGCGGCTGTATTCTGACTGACATTAAGGCAGCTCCTGGCTTAGCTTGCTCTTAGGCCTTTGCTCTCATTCTATGATGCTTAAATTTGCACAGACAATTTATAGACAACTAATTTGGGGCTCTGGTTTTCACACTGAGGTACCAGATGTCTAAAAGGTTTTCAAGACACAGGCTGAGTATTTAAAATGGATCAAGATTACAGTGTGGGGGTAGGAAAATGTCTCTCCTTTCTTGGTATGCCCAGCCTTTCCTGCCCCTATCCAGCCACGGGCCAGTGAGAAGGAGAACACAGGCAAAATGGAGGTTCCACAGCTCCCTTGGTCTCTGCTGCGTTATTTTTTCCTTCATTTTCATACGCCTCTCTCCATAGTCAAAAGGAGAACAGTATCGGGTCACAAAAGTTCATTCTTTTTTTCCACATAGAATGATGCCCATCATCACAGCACTTGAGTTTCTGATTTGGTGTTCCTACCTACAGCACAACTTCTGTGGTGCCAGAAAGGATATGTGTTCCGCTATGTACTTAGAGAAATGTCACAGCTGAGTGACTACTGCAATACGAAATCTTAGTCACAGGTGTGCACATGAACAAGTCACTGCAAATACGACATGGGTGCAGAGCTGTTGGTGATAACTATCCTGGTGGCTGCTCTTCAGGAAATTCACTCCTTAACGGCAGCAGGAGGAAGTTAGTTTGCACTTACTAGAGAGTACACTGTGCGAGGACAAGGTCAGGGTCACCAAACTAACACACAGCTCTGTGGTTAATATGTTCATGTGACAAAGGCCAGCGCAGGAGAGTTCAGGGAAATCACCTCCTTCCTAATGTAGTCAAAATGGCTCCTTATACGTGCAACGGGCCTATCCACCTTCCAAGGTGATCTCCCTGTTTATAACACAAATCACTCTTTTGACTGAAATGCATACTCATTAAGAAATAAGATATCATCTATTACAAACAATAGCACATTAAGTCAGTGCCTGCTATATAGCTTATCTTCCTTTTAACTGTTGGAAGCGTAATCTTTAAGAAACCTTCCTTGGCAAGTGAAATCCTCTTATTTTAGGAGATAAGGGAGAGCTCCTTTACAGATGCTTAGGGTGACGAGAAGGTGACAGCACCACACTTCCTGTTGCTGAGATCTTCAGTGAAAGCTCAAAACCTTTTCAGACTTGCAGTAACATGGATATTCCCAATGGTAGGATTAAGTATTTGCAGATAGTACTCAAACATTTCAAGTCCTGATAGTAAAGTTAAGTATGTCCAAGCCTCTTCAGAAAATACTGAGCAGCTTCCAAGGATACCAAGGACACCCTGTAACTTTTAGTTTGAACAGGGTTGTTACTTGAAAAAGCTAGGCTTTAGATTGAAATCTAAATTCTGAACTGAATAAGATGGTTTTCTCAGAATAATATATAAATTGGATGCAAAAGCAGGAAGGATATTGATGATATGACTCAGAAACTACCATAGAGTCTCGCGCCCAGACTGTGGTTGTTTCTATATTTCTGACCATTGTATGGCATGGCAATATTTTGATTGCTTTAGTTCTTTCACTTCTAGAACCCAAAATCCAGGAGCAGAAAATTTGTCTACCGCAGAGAGGTGTTGTGAAGTTTTATAAATATTTTGTACTGAGAAAATGTAAACACTGTAAGATATTGGAAGCCAGAGTGTCAAACCAGAGAACATAAAATTAAACAACCACTTCCCTATTCAAGCGTTCAACTACACCAACAGGTACTGGAAATTACTGTGCACTTGTAGATTTTAGTGTCAACTGAGGGACTTCATAAACTGAGACTGTTAACTTGGGTGCTCATATACTGAACTACATTTTTAAAATTCATAGAAAATTGAAAATACAGAGCCTATATTCTCCTATTTACATAGATATTTATTACCATGGATATGATTTATTAATTTATTACTTTTGTACATATGTACTATATGCATAGGTTTTAAGATGAAAGAGGGCAGATTTAGATTAAGTATTAGGAATAAATTTTTTACTATGAGGGTGCTGAGGTACTGGAACAACTTGCCCAGAGAAGCTGTGGATGGTCCATCTCTGGAGATGTTCAAGGCCAGGTTGGATGGGGCTGTGACCAACCTGATCTAATGGAAGTTGTCCCTGTAGGGTGGGAACTGGATGATCTTGAAGGTCCCTTCCAACCCAAAATATTCTATAATTCTATTACATATATTTAGATACATATTTGATACGTAATTTGTACATTCTGCTCCTTCATGTCTGTATTTCAGAGCTTCTCTTGCTTCCAGGAGCAACTTGCAGGTGGCTGCAGTATGCTTCAGAACGCACAGTAACATTAATGCAACTTGATTACATGTTGTTTAGTTTGAAGCTGGACTGTTGTAAAAGTCCTGAAGCTCAGTGTGCTTCTGCCCTTCCATCCTGCCCTTACTCTTCTAGATTCCCTCCCTGGGCGTTTTCTAGGATCCTTTCCTGGTTTTATTAGTACTAATAAGCTTTTTTTTATACACAAGTTTACTTTAGTGCAGATAGTATTTGTCCACAGCCAAAAACCATTCCCAAGAAGTAGCATAGCTCAATAAGTAAGTTCAAAAATCATTTCAGCAAAAATAAAGACACAAACGAAATATTTCTTGAATTTTAAGAGGGTTAGCAAGTATCAACCCTTATGAGCACCATAACTGGCCTTCTTTCACCTCCCTCATCTTAGTTTTAACAAATTGATCTAGTATAAGATATACATACATAAGAAATAGAAAATTTATTTCATGACTATGATTTAATGAGACTTGGTAACTCGATCTGTGAACACCTGTGCTGCATTAAAAACAGGATATTGTGCATCTTTCTAAATTTTACCAGATAAAACTGTTCACTCAGGGTATAGTGTACCATTTAAATGGAATTTCTTCTTTGTGTGAATGCTGTTAATATTACTTACTTTACCTTCATTTTATTTTTCCATGTAAAGAAAAAAGCAATGCAGGCATACCATTGGTACTTCATGATAAGCATAATTCCTTGTCACAGTCTCTGAGAAGGTACAATGGCAGGAAGCAGAAATGAATTATCATGAATTATCTTCATATGAATGTTCCATTTCCCTGTTTTTCTTAGTGGGCTTTAAGAGAGGGCTTTAGCATTGAAGACGTTATATTAAGATTTGGCTCCAGCATTTGATACATTTGAGAAGAGTAAAGTTGAGAAAGAGCAGTCATTAATACCGTTTCATCCCAAAAGTGAGGGATTGCTGCTGACGTGTACTGCCACCAACTGGTCAATTAGAGGAAAAGCACCGGTTTCCCCTATACACTAGGCAAAATGGTCAGTATTGCCTGAAATTACTTATGTGACCTGTTAGGAAAATACGTTTTTATTCATAATATAATGAATCTGACACAATAATTAGTATTTCATGAAATGAAAATATGAAATTAGGTGTTTCATATCCCAAGGGGAATGATTATTGGATTATTCCAGTCTTTATTACCCTGTGCCTCATAGAAAGCTGAACATCTCCTATCACGACTGGGATTTCTGCCTTCATTGCTGCACCATTTTTATCCCAGTCAATATTTTTTCTACAGCTTTTTTTCCCCCCAAATCTAATGTGACCTAACCAGGAATTTCCTGTCTCTTCATAATGGCAGATAATAAAACCTAACCAAGCTGTATGCCTCCTGCTCCATCTGCATGGCATTGTCTGGCTAAATTAATATTATCAACTTCAAGTTCTGCTACAGGACTCACTCCTGGTGCAAAGCCTGTAAAGCCTACCAGAGACTAACACCAGCTAAAGGCTGACCACAGAGCCGCAGTGTTCCACTGCCCAATGTTCTCCTGTAACACAGAAGTCTCAGTGCATGATCCAGCACCATTCCTCAGTAAGCAGTGCCAGCCTGCAGCAACCAGTCACCCTAATGATCACCTCACCTCATTTATGATCATACATTTGCTTCCTAAATTTAATTTTAAGTTCTGTAGAGTGAAGTCTGTGTTTTCTTATATGCTTGCATAGTGTTAAGCACAGCAGGACCCTGATGGGTGCATCTGGGTACCATTACAAAACAAAAAAAAAAATCATGCCAATAACAACTAAGGCTTAAAAAAAGGAGCAAAACTTATGGTCAGATTTGGGTTTTCATATTAAGAGAAAGTAAGAAGTGCATCTCCTTTCTGATGGTCTCTTGCACAGACTGTCCTAATTTTGGTACTTGGGCTAAATTAAAAAACACATGATAACAAAGACTGACCTATTTGGGTGAGAGCTACTCTTGTAGAGGATTTATGATCAGTGTTTAATGCACAGAAGCTCTGAGGGACTTCCAGGTATTGCCTCAGTACAAAAGTACTACCACTGGCTGTGACAGCCCCGCAAAGATATGGAAATGTCAAATCTTGCCTGAGACAACTCTACTATACCTGACATGGAAATGGGTGCTGAACTGTGGGGAAAAGCAGCACTCTACCAGTGTGGCACAGACAGCAAAACAGTTAAAACCTTCAGGCTGTGCAGTCCTATGGACAGCACCCTGCCCTCCTATCTGCCTCAACAGGATTTACATATCACAGTATCACAGTGTCGTAAGGTTGGAAAGGACCTCTGAGATCATCAAGTCCAACCTATAACCCAAGACTAACACCAACACCAACACCCACACTAACACCAACCATCATCTAAACCATGGCACTCAGTGCCTCATTCAGTCTCCCTTTAAACACTTCCAGGGTCGGCGACTCCACCACCTCCCTGGGCAGCCCATTCCAATGGCCAATCACCCTTTCAGTGAAGAACTTTTTCCTCACATCAAGCCTAAACTTTCCCTGACGAAGCTTGAGTTCATGCACTCTACTTCTGTCACTGGTCACCCGAGAATCAACACCACAGCTGCATTAGAGCTAGAGGAAGGAGAAAGCCGGCTTTAGCATGAAGCACCCACTCTCTGAGTTTGGATGGGATGACAATAAAAGGGAAAGCAGAAGTGGTGAAGAAGAGAAGATGAAGGGCAAGATAAAGTACTGAGATTGTTGGTAGTTAGAGAAAGCACGTGAGCAGCTTGGGATAGCATATTTTTTATTTACCAGCACTACTCTTCACAGAAGAGTCCATTTATGTCGACCTGGGGGACACAATGGTGAGGACAGATATAGGTGCAGTGGAGGAAAAGGTGCAGCTGAGATCTGAGGCAATGTGAAAAACCGCGTTTGAGAGATGAATGAGGCACCAAAGCTGTCACTGCAGCAAGGATAGAGGGAGACAGCAATGCAAAATACCAAATTTAAGTGCTCTATAGACAATTAAATGGCAACAATAGAAGAATAAAGTAGCTCTAAATCTCTTTTGTCATTATGCACAGAATAATTTGTAAATATGAAGTTAATTTTTTATGAAAGGAAATTCTGAATATAAATACCTGCGGCCAGCAGACAGGTTCCAGTATGCCAAAATCAAGCTCTGGAATGCTGTTCCAGACAGCTCAGTCACAAAACTAGACCTGGGTTAACATATACTCAGGCATCTGAGCACACCTTATATTTTGTAGACTTATAAAGGAAAGTTAATTCCATTCAATTAAAGAGAGTTATGAAAAATTGTATCCTGGAGGGCAAGACATAACAAATACTGAGATCTTATCCTACACTTGTCAGTGGTAACAACAGAGAGCTAAAAAAACAAATCAAGTAAAGACAGACTTTAAAAAACCTTGGAAAAATTACTCTCAGTTTGCATATCCTCTGGAAAATTTATCACTGTGATGGCTCAAGATTAATTAGAATTCTGTCTCTGCTTTTAAGATGAAAACTAAATACCAGTCACAATAAAACAAAAATCATTGTATATAATGGGATTACCTCATACTGTCACAACTATTGTACTGTCCAGAGAGGTCTCTTCCAGATCTTTGGTACCCAACCTACTACACATATAATGCTTCTTCAACTATAGTTAATAACATAGGCTTGAGCACCAGGACCTTCTCCATATTGATTTATGGGCCAAAGAAACGTTGCCTAAAATGATGGGGAAATGAAGCCTCCCAGAGAGGACAATAGAATTTCTTTACAAAACATATGTGCTGAATTTCCATGTTTTTACTCTTCTCCATTGGTTTCACTCAAGATACATTGCAAGTTAATTACTTTCTCGTTTTTCACATATGAATATCACCCATCCTGGAAAATAATCTCATCTAGATTTCATTAAATAAAAATGTGCTTTTGCTTTAATTGATGGGGCAGGAGGTAGGGTGGGAAAGGATTAAAAAGAAGAAGCTTTATTTGAAAATGAAAGACTTGTGCCAGACAGACTGGATCTGCATTTGCAATACCCTTTGCTTCAGGGTATTTGGATGTATCCACAGTTTTGATTCAGACCATTAGAAACACAGAACCCAACTGTAAAATTCGAAGTGAGATCTGAGCAATGCTTAGAGTGTATTTGGGTATAGAGTTTTGGCTGACCTATTTAAAGGATGATGTTGTGCAAGTGATTACTCCACAATCTAGGCAAGTGCCAAGACATATTCAATAGGAAAAAGTAGTCAAGACCCAAAAACTTTTATTTTTCTTTTCTGTTATAAAAACTGAACCCTGGTGATTATATACAACATTGTAGAGTTTTGCAGGTATGTCTCTGCAGAAGAAGTCACTACTTCTCCTAGAAAAAAAAGCATTCAAAATAGAGAGGGGCAATTTAGGATTATTTCTGTAAAATAAGACTGCAGTTCTGAAACAACTGCGACGGCTTCTTTTCCAGTAAGATGGAAAAGCTTAGTTAGCTACTGCGTAGTGATCTGTTTGGGCAACTTCACCTTACAGAGGATCAAAACCATGACCCACTCCCAGGGCTGTGCTTTATCTCTCTTTCAGTCTCTCTCTGGGATTCTGCACAAAAATCAAGAAGGTTCGGCCATTATATACACAAAGACTGGTGTGTGAGAGGCTGCAGAGCAGCCCTGAGCGAAGGCACCTGGGTGTTCTTGTTGACAGCAAGTTGAATATGAGCCAACAGTGTGCCCTGGCAGCCAAGAGGGCCAACCATGTCCTGGGATGCCTCAAGGACGGCATTGTCAGCCAGTCGAGGGAGGTGATTGTCCTACTCTATTCTGCTCTGGTGAGGTCCCACCTTGAAGAATGTTCAGTTTGGAGCACCACAGTATAAAAAGGACATAAAACTACTGGAGAGTATCCAGAGGAGGCCACAAGGCTGCTGAAGGGTCTAGAGGAGAAATCATATGAGGAGAGGCTGAAGTAATTTTGTCTGTTCAGCCTGAAGGAGACTGAGGGGGGACCTTCCAGCCTTTTACTGTTTCCTCACAAGGGAAGGAGGAGGAGAAGGCACTGATCTCTTCTCTCTGGTGACCATGTGATAGGACTGGAGAGAACGGCAGGAAGATGTGTCAGGGGAGGTTTTGTTTGGATATTAAGAAAATGTTCTTCACCAGGAGGGTGGTGGAGCACTGGAACAGCTCCCTAGGGAAGCAGTCAGGGCACTGAGCCTGCCAGTATTCAAGAAATATTTGGACAATGCCCTCAGTCACATGGTGTGAATGTTGGGGATAGGAGTGTTCAGGGATAGGAGATGGACTCAATAATCCTTGTGAGTCCCTTCCAACTCAGGTCATTCTATGATCCTACGAGTCTAGGAAAATTCAAGTGCTATAAGAAGCACTGTACTGCATTAGCACATTGAACAACAGGATAATTTAGCAAGGAAAAGTCATCACCTAAACACCGGACAAGGAATCAGGACTTTAATCTGCCTTCTGCTAATGATTTCTTTGTGGCCAGGAAGAGTATCACATATTCTGTCTGCCTTTACTTCTTCATGCTAGCTGCCTAGTAAAAGGATAATGATCTCAAAGCCTGTTGTCAGAATTAGTTAATAAGTGTGTGGATAAGGTCAACTAGCAATTTTGTGTTACAAGAAAGTGATCTTAAGCATGAATGAGTATTTTCCTGATAAAAAGCTCATTTAAAGAAAACAGATTTAATCAAGAAAAAAAGGCCTTTTGGTCAAACCAGAGTGTAGAAAAATAGAAGGTCCATTACTCAAAAAGAAGCTCCAGATTAGAAACAGAGACACAGTATTCACTAATAAAAGGCAAAGATCTGTTTGTAAATAGTTGTAAATATTTGCATCAAGCCCTAAATCCACTGAAACAGAGATCCTGTCTAGTCTCAGAAAATAGGTCAAGTTTATAAATGTACTAGCTAACATATGGATAAGCATTACCACACACAGACCATCACGGCTAAAATACATTAGGTGGGCTGGCTGACGCTGAGATGTTTCTCGTAGTAGGATGACATATTTGTTAAATTCCATCCATGTTTGCAACAGCTTTATGGTAATGGGCTCATTTCGGTTTCTCTTCCGAGAAAAATATCCCATCCTTCCCACTGGGATCTTCAACTCCCTAGTAGGCCTCAGACCATACCTGAAGACATCTGAAAATAAAGAAAAAAGGGAAAACATTCCAGGAAATTATATTTGGGATTGACCTTTATATGCAATCAACTTGAAGAACATATATGTACAGAAATCACTAACTGTGGAAGTCAGTCTTCTGCAGGCAGGGGAGAGTTCAGAGGCTGGTGCTGTGCTACTCTCCCCCCTGCAGTGCCACAATGCCTGTCTTCTATTAAACTCCCCTCCTGGCGGGGTGGGAAGTCTTGTGTTCCTAAACCACTCATAAGCATAATGGAAATTAAATTCATTTAATAAAATATGTGCTGTAAGTTAGGCAATTGTCTCTAGCATGTTCTCTGAAAGCTTTGTCCATTCAAATTCAAATGATTCTGAAGACAGATACATGGATATAACTTCTGATTTCCTCTGGCCCTCAGGACTCTAATGTCTGATTACTTTACCATCTGTAGCATATTTACTCTCATAAGACCTCTGTGATGTAGACAGGGACTATTAAATCCATCTTCAGGACAGGGAATGAGAGTCAGAACAATGATGGGATCAAATAGGTGATCCTGGCTTCAGCAGGGTATCAGTTGAAGCCTCCCTGATCATAGACTAAAGCCTTAATTACTGCATGTTTCCTCCTCAGTATTGTCTTTCCTGGGAGATTTTTCAAGCTGGGAAATTCTGTAGAGTTGGCAAAAATTCTATGAAAAAAAGGACGTATTTCCTTTTTTATAGTCTGTATTTTTTTTTTTCCCCAGAATGGAAGATTAGAAGGAGCTGTAGATAAAGGGAATAGGTTTACAATCATAATGTGAAGGTAACTTTTTGTTATCAGTGAGATAGAATTTCAAGTGAAGCCTCAAGGAGGAAGGGGATGAGGGTTTCCTTACAGCAGTGGGTAAACAATCCATAGGAATGACACTTGCAGCTTTTCAGATCTTATCGAACTTAGGAGCACTTCATGGTTATTACCCAGCATAGGTAACTCTTCTGTCAGAGCAGCAGATAGGTTTAGTTCTTCCAGACTGATTCGTAACTCAGCCCCTGCTGCCCCTTACTGTCTTTTGTTGCTCTCCTATGAGTGTCTAGCCCTAAAGCACACTTTTAATTTAGGCACTAGATGACATTGCACATACCTAAACTGTTATCCATTTTTACTACCTTTCAGTTTTACTAATTTGCAGAAATTCCTTATTCTCTAGTTATTTTTTGCCTTTTCTCCTTATCTCTTCATGTTCATTTTACTTTCTAAACCTAATTACTATACTTTCACTATTCTTTTCCACTGAATCAATATTGGACATGCAATGTCACTGATACCTATAAAGCTGTATGGATAATTCACCACCAGCTTAAAATACCGCCATTAGCTGTTACTCTTCATTTATAACCCTTTTGGCAATGAATGCACCGATCAGGTGCTTATTCACTTCACAGTCAATTTACAATAATTTTCCAAGTTTTCAAGAAGCAACAAACAAATGCTTCTCTCACATCTGTCTAGATTTACTCCATATAGAGTACCATACAGATCACTAATGCTGTTTTACATGCTGCAATGAATATCGATGTTATGAACCCTCTACCTCTCTCTGTATCTCCTGACATGATTATTTTTATTTTTCAATAATTCTTTGCAGCAAGAACACATGATCAGTCTGTAAAGCGTTCAACACATCAAATGAGCCCACTGATGGCATGTCCTGTTAGACAGATAAATCTGCAAAGGAAAAAGTTCTCTTCAGTAACTTTGCAACTAGTAAAGGCTGGGAGAACACACATAGTCAACTACTATGGCTTGGATGACCTAGAGCAAGTTAATTATATTTTTGAAATTAAGAATGATAAATCTACAACGTCAATGTTTATAGCTCACTGTTCTATTGGCTCTGTCACTCCCAGTACCAATGTTTGCATATATATCATGAACCACTAAGTGCAAATATAACATCAGTTTTGCCACTGCCAGCATGATATTTCACTGAATGACATCCTGGCTCTGATAAGTCAGGATTCTACCTGGACAGACTCAAAATGCTTGTTTGAATTAATTATACCAGATGGAAGAGTTAGAATTGTCCAGTACTTTAGGAGAAAATGTGAGCATTTTGAAGACAAATTTTAGTGACTAAATGGCATTTTCTTCTTTGGGTCTATTTTGAAACAATCTTTACACAGATTTTGCTTTTCTCCTGCTTAAGGTGCTGTTTCTGAGAAAATGTGAAATGAAGTCATAAGAACTTGTGGCAAATTAAATTTTTATTGATACCCATATATCTATCACTGATTCGTATATTTATGAGAAAACCTTTAAACTTGTTAATTAAATGTAAATTCTATTAATTAGATCTTGCCTCCTTAGATATTCCCATTATTGTTTCATATGAAGAAATTTTTTCTTAACATTCCTCGCTCAAAAAAGCTGTTATTTCTGGCATGGTATAGTTATCCTATTTTTCTCCATCAGTAACTGCATTTCAGTGGTGGGTGAAGAACGATTTTTATGTGTATAGTCTGTAAAACTCTTTGGGATCTGTCATGATGAAAGGTGCTCATGATGAAAAGTGTACAACACTATTATTAACTTATTGTATTTCATCAGGTTATTCTGTTCCACATCCTGTCACTCTACTGGAAAAGCCTTGCCAAAAATAAAAGCTGTGCAATGTCATCAATTGCGAAAACAGACTCCTTCAAGAGGCAATGTAGCACGCAGATAGCATGGAAATCCCCAGGAGCTGAGGCTGGCATTGCTATAGCATGTAGGGACATCTGTGGTTTCAGTGTGTGTTAGGTGTAAAACACTGTGTTTCCTAATGTGCAGTGAGATAAGGATAAGTACTGAATTTGACTGTGAAGAATGCTTAATATATCAACTTTCGAATTAATACCTCTTCAGAACTACTGGAAATGATCATTTATATTTCATTAGTTTATGCAGATGGATGTAATTTAGCAAATTCTGAAACAGTTTGTTAAGCTTTTTAGCAGTTCTAATAAAAAACATGTGAGTCTTCTTAAATGGAAATCTATTTAGTTATTCATTTCTTTCAGAGATAAAATAAAACCATTTGTTATTTCTATTTATTTTCTTGGAAGGTCAGTGCCTATTACTTTTAATAATCCTCTTCTTTTTCCTAGCTAATTCTTTGTAATGCTATAAATTGTATCGTGTAGTTTTTGAAAAGTTATGGAAGACTGTAGCAGGTAAAGAATAAATACAACGATGATAAAAATTAGGATTGGAATGATTTTGGTTAGACTTGTAATTATGACTGCTGAAATGCTAAACACACTCTACCAACACCTACTTTCCTAGCTGTATTCCAGAATAGCTCATTTTAAAGAAGGAAACTACACACAGAACAAGATCTAATGGATTTCCAAAAAAAAAAATCACATCAACACTTTATTACTTGTTTTGCAAATCTTTATACAAACAAGGAAGTACTACTGTGATTAATTTATTGTATTCCTAAGGCCTCATAAATCTGCAGGCATGACAATATAACAACAAGTTTTGTTTTGAAGGTTGTAGCTAATATTCTAGCTAACAAACATTCTTTTCCTCAAGGCTGAATTGGGGATTTGTTCCAACCCTAAACAAGAGGCAGCACATTGCTGCACTGCCACCAGCAAGGACCAGGGCTGTGCTTGTGATTTCACGAATGACCTTCTGCTTTGGTCACGGTGATGATGTGAGGAGGCAGTGATTGCTCCAGGTCTCAGACCCACAAAGGGTTTCATGGGAGATTGGCCAGCACATCGTGCTGTTGCCTCTTCGTTTTTTGCTTTCACACTTCCAAGCTATCAGATGGCCTTAAATTTTAACTGATAGCAAAAGAAAAAACTCTCAGAGATGGGTCAGATTCTCTGGTAAATCACACTATTCTGGTCACAAGGAAGTTAAAATGGAACAAAGGTGATTCTTATATTCGCCTTCCTAATTCTGGCCTATGACTGAAAGTAGCCTTTCCTTAGTACAATTTAATATAGTCTAAAACTGCTCAAAATTAGACTAGAGTGAAACAGCTCTTTGTAGGTTGCTTTCTGGGGAAAGAATTATCAGTAAACACACCACGGCCATAATCTCTGCAACTGTGGACTTCGTATCAGCAGCTCATAACCTGCATTGGAATAAGAGTGGTACTCAGGCTAAAGTTGTTAATGTTCCTGTATGCTAAGGGGCAAGGCACTCTCTTCACAGCTCTTGTTTAAGCACAATGACACAGTATTAACATAGAAATAAAATCCTATGTTAAAGTAACATTGTATAAGTTAAATTAAAAAAATAAGTTTTCTGATTTCATAAACAGAGGCAGCTGTACCCGAATATTTTTACCACACTTCCGTTAAAATCTCATAGGGTTTTATTCTCAGCCCCCTGTGGCTGTAAGCACAATGGGTGGACTGAGCATTCACTCTGCATATGCTGCTTGGCTTTAAGTCAGCCTTCTTAGCAGTATCTCAGTGGCATTTTCCCCAGGCCAATTCCCTTTATTGTGTGGGTTGGTTTTGGTTGTTTCTTTTTTTTTTTAAACAGGAAAAAAATATATGTCACTGAAGAACCACATGAGAAAAAGTTTTAAAATTGTGTCACATCCTTCTTCTCAATAGAAATGCCCCCAGTGTTTTATCTTAACGAAAATACTGTAGGGCTGCATTGAAATGTAACTTCTTATAAATAAATGCAAGGCAAACCAGAAAAAAAAGTATTTGCTACCCTAGAGTGAAGTATATTAAACTCCACTGCTCATTTTGTCAGAAATGACTGATGAAAGAGAAAAAGATCAGCAGATTTAAAGCAATAAGAAAGATGGTGAGGTTTCAGCAGGAGGGAAAAAGGAGCACTGGTGAGAGGGTGCTGAACAAGCGCCTACCCCAATGCCTTGTATGGAGGGAATAAAGGTGGTTTTAAAACATCTTTCTGTTCAAGACCTGCAAAAGAAGAATCGTGTACAAAACACTTTATTTTCCAAAAGAGGTGGGCTAGCTTAACCCACCACAAGCTTTTGCAAATTGCACTGATTTGGACCTTTCTGGTAAAAAATTTGAATTCTAATACTTTACAGAACCACCATAAAGAATTAGCAATTATCTTACATTTAAGTCAAATAAATCTGCTAGTAACTGATATACACTTAATATCCATAACTGTGTGTGCAAACAGAGTATATAATGGTAATAATAAATTAAAAAAATTCCATATATTCATATTTATAAAGCCTCATTCAGACTTGAAGGTACTCTTGGCTTAAGACTTCATTACTTTATGATACTTTGTATAAAGTTTTAATCTTCCATTAATGGGCAGAAGATTATTTTTTGTTTATGACAATTACATGGATTTTACGGGTCAAACAAGAGGCTTTAAGAAAAATGCTGGGATAGAAAGGAGGGGTAATTGCTTTGAATGTCAAAGGAGAATTAATTCAGAACTCAGTTCTTCCAGGCTTTTAATGATGTTTTCTTTCTGGAAAGACATTAGAGTTATTTAACTCATGTGACCACTATGGCGTTGAGGACAATGCTTTGATTTTTTTCTTTTCTTTACAGTGCTTTCTGTTTTATCGTTTTATCTGTTATATTTAAAGGCTTTTGTTACTTATCCGATGTGATGTTTAAACTCTGCTGTAATTACTGTTTTTTTCATTCTCACATTTAGTTTATTAAAGTGGTTACTCACAGCAGATTATCTAAATATTTTGAGAACTATTAAGGGACTGATAGAGGGCAATTAATATCAACTGTTGATATTCTCTTTTATTTTTCCTCGTGCTCCCAAGATCTTATCTTTAATCTAGATTAAAGAGATGGGAGAAGGAGAGGAATTCAAGTCATTTGGACCAGGTTTTAGAATCTAAATGTCTTCAAAGTTGTGCTCAGCTGTTTTGGATTAGCCTTCTGCAGAGACAGGGTCCATCTGAGGACTTTGGATGTTGATCCAGGTTTGGATTCCTTGGAAATGAGCCTCACACACAGAGACAAAGACAAACACACAAACATACACAAAAATATTCAGGCTGGACTGGGCTCACCTCTAGCTGAATATTTATTAAATTAATCTGGTACTATAACAAGGTTAACAGTGGAATAATCATAGCCAAAAATAGTCAGAGACAAACCAGGAAACCTCTAAGACAAAAAACTAAACACTACTGCTAGAACCCTTGGGGAAAGTTTAAACAGGCAAAGTCTGATGGGCTGCTAGGAAAATAAAGTTGTTGCTTGGACTATCTGGTATTAGAGCTGGCTTTGTTAGCAATTGTACTCTGGTCGGTTCCAGTCCACCTATCTCCAGTCAGCTGGCCAGGTAGCTTAATCAGGAATCTATTAATTGTTGGATGCCTTCGGAAAGAGAATTGAAAATCTTTTCAGGGCTATTATTCAGCTCACCCCTAACTCTCCCTCAAAAATATCTATCTCTCTTACCAGACTACTAAGGTAGCTTAGATTAAAGAGACTCCCAATTTAAGTCCTTCAGTTAACCTGGGTGAATCAGACCTTTGCATTCAGATCAGGCCCAACAATCCTTAACTCTACATAGATAAAACTAAGGAAGAATAAGAGGAAAAAGTGTAGACCTGCAGGCAAGAAAGTCAAGACTCTTCTATTGAGCCAGTAGTGTAGTGCATGTTGTTGCATGAGCTGGCACCATGCATTTCATATTGGAACATATGGTAACCAGAGAAGCCACAGTGCTGCTCCAGTGCTAGAGGCGAAAAAACGTGCCGCTCTTTGTTTCTTAAATTCCCAGTGACTCAGACAGCAAGAAACAAATGTTGAGACGTCTGAAAGAAACCCACAAAAATGGATCAAACTAGGTCTCCTACTCTCTGAGGAACAAATAAGGGCATTTTCTGCAACTTATCGGTTTGTAACATGGGTTGCAAAAAAACCCAGGTAGGAAAAGCCCTGAATTTTGGGCTAGTTCCAGCTGTAGATCAGCATTTTGCAGTCCAAACCCAATACCAATATATCGCAAATATTTAATACGGATGACCATGTGAAATGGTAGTCAGAACAGCGAGCACACAGAAGTATTTTGGCATTCAGGAATTATTAGGAAACAGTGACCTGGTTCTGATCTCAAGAATACACAGATAATTTTTAAACCCATTCAACAAAATGGTGTTGCGCTGCTATAAAGGTTTTTTTTGTGAAAAGAAATTCACCTCCTATTATTGGTGACCAAGAATCTTCAGTTCTTATCGAAGTTCCTAAGCAAATTGTCCCGCTTTTTAAATACCCATTCAATTTGTAAAAATCCTCTAGCTCTCTAATTTTCTCCTCCATAGTCAGTTATTTTATTTCACTGATAAATAAGAGCTGATTTATGGGCTGAAGAGTTTAAGCAGGCAATAAATATGTAGTCCTGAGCACAGGGATCCATTAAGAATTGAAATGTAAGAGGTGAAGAAATTAACACTTTATGTGGAAGTCCTCAACATAATAGGCTTCTAGAAGAACTGACACTCTAAGGGAACTTAGGACATCACCCAGCCCGAGCATGTGCTCAATGGAGAACTACTTTCAATGTCAGGTCAGGCTGCTCAATGTTTTGGTTAGCTGAATTTTGAATGAAGGCTCCAAACCCCTTTTGGGCAACCTGCCTATTCCAGTGCTTGCCCAATCCCATTGTCATGATATTTTCCTTAACATCTTAAAGGGATAATCCCCAGAGTGATAGCAGGTGTTCAATTATCTTGAACTGAGACAAAGGGCCTCAATTTGCTCCTCAAATTAAAAAAAAAAAAACAACAAAACAATCAAGTCTAACTGAAGTTTTTTCCTGGAAGAGATTGAAAAAAAGTAATTTTTTTTTCCTGGAAACTGTAAGAATACATGTTACAGAATTATTCTTCTTCCATTTACCCCTTGAGAAAGTTGTTCTTGGAAGAGCAGCCTCTTCAGAAACTGGTATAACAGGAACCTCTAGAGATACCAGAGCAAAATTAAAATAAAAGGGGCAGATAACAAAGCTAATCAAATTTTTGCTTTCTTTGCATAAATCTGTTGCAGAATAACCTGCAGTTTTGTGTTTTACATTCAGCATTGTGCATTGGAATTAGGACAACAAATATAAAAAGAGACGTCATTGACATCCATGGTGTGTTGAAATTCTGGGAATATTTACTCAAAACAACTACACTCCTGGCAGTTCATTCTGTTTCAAGGCTGACAAAGTTTCAGTGTCTCAAAAACAGCAAGGAAAATAAATGATTATTCTAATGGGCCCTGGCTGCAGAGCCCTGTGATGAGACCACTTCATTGTCAGGGTCAGTTTAAATCAATTCTGCCATTGATCCATGTTTCCTGAGACTGTTTACAGCAACTATCCTGCTCTTTCCCCATGACTATGTGTAACACTGATGTAATGGCCTGAATACTGTTGTTACACTCCAGCAGTTAAAGGCGAATGGTACAAGAATTACCCTGTTGCAGATTTTACCAAGCACAGATACTGAACTTAAATAGTTCCAAAATTTCTAACATTTATAAGTGCATATTACCAATACCTACTATTTTCCTGTCACATGCTCTTCAAATTTCTCCATTCTACCAGAGGGATTCTGGTCTCCTGGGAGTGCTCAGTGAAATGAAGCTGGGGAGCTCCATAGTCATTCTCTGCTCTGGGGAAGGCTCATGAATTCCCAGCACAACAATGACAACAATGTGCAAGTTTCGGGAGAGTTTTGCAGCAGATGTCAATGACGAGCACACATTAGTGAATAAGCATCCATATTTCTCACTTACAGACAGAGTGGTGTTATATATGAGTTTCCTCTGAAGAAATATACATGCTTTACTTAATAGTGTGGCCAAGGGCATCTGAGTGGTTTGTTTTCCCTTACAACACCTTTCAGTGTCACACCCTTCATGATGGTAACATGCTCTGTTTCTTGGGACTTCTGTGCTGTCATGCCCTCTTTCCAACTTGACAAGTTTTAAGCTTTAAGATTATGGTGATATAGTCTGCTTTAGTCTGCACATCAGTGAAATTACAGGAAAGGACACTTGCTAGCATAATTTTATGTATTTTATTGATATTGAAAGTTTCCTTTATGCGTTGCAGTACCGTGAAAACTCTCACATACTGAGAAATACTTAGTTTAAAATATTGTTACTCTATTTGAAGTACTCCAGATCCTAAAGAACACAATCCATTCTTGATAATTTAAATTATTTTTCTCTTTTATAGTCTAATAGTTAAAGCTGAAATGCCTTCCTCTGTATTACTAAGGTATAGGACTGTCTCCAAAATCCCAGTAGTCTGACTTTAACAATAAAATATCTTTGACAGTAGTCAAGACAGAACTGAAGAAATTCCAAGAGGAATATGTAGAAACAGTGGTAATGCAAACTCCTTGAAAGAAAGATATTCTGCTTTTCCATCCCAGTTCTTTCTTCTTGAAAGTGTTGCTCTGTCTCTTTCATGTGCTGGTAATATGTGGCGTCATCTACATACAGTTCTTTCAAATATTTGTCTTGGAATATGAAGATGTGAATTTTCTTCCAGAACTGCCAAAAGCAATGTGCTATAACTTGCTTGAACCTCCTGAAGAGACCAAAGGGAAGAAGGATCCATAGCTGGAAGAGGCAAAAAGACAAATCTCTTTTCAGTAACATACACAGGCAATGTTAAGGTGAGATGCCTTCACAGCTTGCATGTATAGCTAAAGCAGTGCTGTAATTTGCATCAAGTGTTAAATTTTATCTCTGCCAGGTCAAAGAGAGTTGTGAAAAGCTAGAATAAGTACCTATGAGGTGTAAATGATATTGAGACTTGTCAGTAATTATGACGTTAATTCTGGCCCTGTTACACTCAGTTTCACAATCTCAGAGATCCCAAGAGAGTCTACAAACCAGGACTGTCACATATCAAGAGAGTAAAAAATGGGCAAGATAGTAGAAATGATTCCTAAACCACAGTTCCTCATGTACATTAGATCCCTTGACATGCATACATACACTGGATTGTAAAATTAAGTCTTTTAACTAACAACTCCTACTCATCTTGCTGCAGAGAATAAGCATGACTACTTGAGCAAAAAAGAGAAAAAGAAATTATTAAGAGCTCTATTCTCTCTCTGTTCAAATCCAAGGGCAAGATCAAAAGAAAAACACTGATCTATTATACACTTGTAAGATACAGGCTCCCACTAACCATATGAAATTATGTGTGGATGACTGTGTCCATCATTCAATCTTAAAAATAAAGAGGCTAGAACTGGACATGAATAGTTTTAAATTGGACTGATGCCGGAGCTGTGTGAAACTGAGAGGGGAGTTCGGGAGGAGTCATTTTCCCTCAGTCCTGAGAAACATTCCCAAGATACTTTTACCAAAGAAGTGTACGAACAGAAGCACTGAAGAAAAGAATGATTGCCTTGGGGGTCACTGGAATAGGTTGTGAAGAATTTGAGCCCCTATTAGGTTTGTTATAGATCACATTCATTTTCCAGGTCTGAGATCTGAATACTGAGCCCAGAGGAAATGCCATATCAATTTCTACTTTGGAGAGTTTACTTTTACAGGGAAAGCTTTATTCCAGATTAGTTGAGTAATCCATAGGCCCTCATTTAATAGTAGGATGTTTCTTGATGTTCTAGAGATTTCCCCTCATAACTTCAAATATCACTTCTTTAGTTCAACTAAAAACTTGTGAGATTTTAATTTGACAAACCAATCACAGGGTCTAGACTAATTCTAAAAATATAGGATAATTTTACTCCCAAGGAACCGTACTTAGGTCCGCCTACCATCACTGCCTGACCTGTGTAGGTCAGCTGATGATATCCATGGACAGTAGATGAAATGCACTTTACTTAATTAATTTGCACTTCCATCTCTTTGACAACAGCAGGTCCACGTAATGCACAAATTTCTAAATTTTATTTTCTAAAACTTTAATATTAACAGAACAATTATATTCAGATATTGGACACCTGAAGTTCTTCTGATACACTGTTCTTCTGATATTCTTAAATTTGTGAATGACTAACAAAAGGCTTTATCAGTGTGAGTTTCTGCTTACATATTATTGTTATAGTAGTTTCATGAGCTGTTTATTTTGGCAGAAACCCCACACTGCTGCTGAAATAAATGATCCCACCCTCTCACTGCCTGCTCCCACCCTCACTGTCTCTCCTGAGCTGGCATCAATGTCCATGAAGCTGCATGTTGAACTGATAAACTGTCTTTGCAAAGTTTTTCTTGGCTGGGGTTAGAGGGCTTTCAGCAAATATGGTAATATTTGCTGGTAAGGCTGGCTACACTAGTGGAAAGAGTCTATGGAATTAGACATGCTACACATGTACATACTATGGTAACAAATGCTTTCATTAGCCTTTCAATACAAGCCAGGAATCATTAGCATCAGGTTGATTGAAATGTATCTGCTTATTATCAAAAAAAGGGTATCGTCAATACTTTAAGGGTACTATGAATTTTGACAACACTTTTAAATGCAAATTCTTCAAAAGATATAGTAAACATCATCATTGCAGAAAGTACATAGAACTGTGTGAAACTCAAGCCTGCAGATAACACATACTCAAGCGGACACTTCATTTATTAAACAGACTTCGTATGCTTCAAACTTTGCTGCTATTTTTACTTCTCACTTGCTTAGATATATAGCCTTGCGAGGAACCAATAAAAGTATTCTTAGGATTAGCTATAAATTCTGCCCAGATAGGAAAACCTGAATTTCAATATTGGTTTCACTCTTGATTCTATAATGGAAAGGCAAAGAACCATTCCTTTATTTTAATCAATATTTACTTTCCATTTATAACAGTCCTGTATAATTTGATTGAAGAACATCAGCTCCCTAAGAAAGGTGCAAATTTGCAATTTCCAGAACCCTATAAAGTAGCTGTACATCAGTACAAATTAGGCTGCTCTCAAGCTCTTATGGGCAGTACCTTTATTACTCCTGGAGCATTCTGCAGTGTATCTAAACTCCTCGCAAGGTAGAAGAAAAAGCCCTGCTGCCATCTGTCCTTTAGACCAAACACCACTCAGGAGTGGGTCCAGGTCCTGCTGTAGTTTGGAAAAAGATATTGCAGTTCCCTGGCTGTGGATATATGTATTTATTAAATAAAATAGTACAAATTCTTTTAAAAATAAAATTTAAGGAGGCCAGAAGAAGGCTAAACTAAGGAAGGGGAGGCCAGAGAACTGTCGTCAGATTGAAATGTGCTGGGGAACAATACCTTGGATGTGCCCGAAACTGAAAAAAAAAGTAACATTGTAATTCTACTCAAATATAATTTACCCTAGCAAATTTGGCTTTACCTGGCAGGTAGAAAAATATTACCATAAATACAGTTTGCCCTAATATCTTTAGCAATCCCATGATCTCCATGATAGAGATACCTGGTAACTCATCTGAGTTAATCCATGGAAAATAAGTTAGTGCTTCTGCCAGTGGAAGGATTATTCTTTTAATAAACAAATCGATGATTCTTTTCCTGTTAATCTGAATTATCAAATAGCATCATTCCAAATACAGTACTGGAAAAGTAGAAGGCTTTGAGCAGACTTTATGACTTGTATCACAAACCTTTCATGTTGTTATCACATTTGGATGAAGTTTAACAGTCCACTTGAACAAATTTACTCAATTTTGAACTGAAGTGTAAAGGGAAAGAAACTGTAAATATACAGGAAGATCCATGTTTCCATCGAATGTCTATTAGCAAATGAAATTTGCAGAGGAAAATATCACACATTACTTCTGTAGTTGAAAATATCACAAACGACCTTTACAGTTACAGCTTCTCAATTTTTGATGACCCAGGGTCATCAGAATTGTACAAGGACTCCGGCTGTGCTTTCAAAGCCCGCACACTTTGTTGCATACCCATGACTACGCATCTTGACTGCTTGTCTACATCACTGCTTTCTCCTGTGCCAACCTTGGCATAATTTTGGTATAATTTGTAATATCTGGGTATACAGGTACCAACCAAGGTTTCAATGACCATAACTTTTTTGTTTAAAGCTATGAGCCATTATTTGGACATGAGCAGCAAATGCACATTACCACCTACAACTTGGTGGGACTATTCCACTTAGCTTTAGCTGTTTAAAAGTTAGGTGTCTAATTTAGACAGAGATGATCCCTCTACAGCTAAAATTAGGTGAAACTACTCCCATCCCTTCTGACATACCTCGCCTCAGAAGCTTCCTACAGAAATCACTGCTAATGTAGTGAGTGTTGCCAGTGCTCTGCACTGCAGCTTCAGTTTAAGCCTCTAATTTTTCATTCTTATCTTAGTTTTTGTAGTTACTGCAATGCCTTTGAAATCTCCTGTGAGTTGTCAGTACCACTTAGACTCAAGCGGTTGTGACTCACACCCACCAAATGGATCCTGGCACGCAGAGTGCTATCAGCGTCACAGTTCCCCTCAGGTATGAACACTCCTATAGTGCTTTGGGCACCGACCCCCTCAGGGTTTTACTCAGCAACAAACCTACATTTTCTGTACTGTTTCTGTTGTCTCAGTGTGCATGCTGAAGTCTCAGGTTCCCTGCTATGCATCATTAGCTTTGCCATCTTCTCTCAGGACGTGGAAATTTTCTTTTCTCCTATATTATCAGCTACATTGAGCTAAATTGAGGTCTGACCTACGTTAAAATTGGTTATCCAGAATCTTTAGAAATCTTCCAGTGCCTCCAAGGCACCAGGCTTTTCACCTAATCTGGCCTTCTACATAGCTGAACAAGTACTTATGGATCAATCAGAACCTCTTTTACAGTAACACTCACTGGATCTGCTGATTGTTCCCCTTAAAAGTGCTTTGGAAAAAAAACAATGCAAGATGACAACCAACAACTATCACTCCCTTCCCCTGACACACAGCTATCATTCAGATATGAGAAAGATTGCTAAGGCCTGTAACAAACAAGCATCCATTAATAATCTCTGCATTTCTCTCGGTAATACCTGAAGAAAGGAAATCATCAATTAATGTAGCTCTGTTGCAAGAACAATATCCCAAAATACAGGTCCATATACATAAATACCTTAACATCTTCTGTCATGCATCTAATTTATATTCAGTGGACATGAATTGCAAGAACTCTGTTTTTTCAGTGCATAGGTGATGCAAGAAGGGATCTTACAGGTATTAACTTCTTTCTCTTTCCCCAAAATAGTCACTTGAGGATTTTGAACATGGAGTGCTTTTATAAATTTTGCAAGACTAAATTACTGTTCTAAAGGGAGGATCTTGTCCTTCTAAATAACCATTTTTCTCAGAAAAAACAACCTAAATATTCTTTAAATTCACTATATTCCATCAGGATTTCCAGTCTTTTAATGTCTGCTCAAATGATCTTGTTTGTTCTTATGCTATGAAACACGCTTCTCTCTACGTATCTGTGTTGCAATAAGGACTGAGTACACTCCTCAGTTCTGACTTTTCCAACTCTGTGGCTTTCTGCTGAGATAAAAATTTCCTAGGCTTTCCTCACTCCAGAAGAATATAGTATACCATGATACCTTTAATTTTTGAATAATGGTATTTCGGTTTTCTCTCACTAGGAGAAAGTATTCACTAATACCATGACTATCCTAGAGAGGCCAGTTCCTCCAGATGACCCCAACAGTCAATGGAGAAAGAGGTTTTGGTCAGGGGCAAGCAAGAGAAAGAGTTAACTTGGGTTTTTCGGAATTACTCTTTGGAAAAGCTTATGGGTTTTCACTGCTTACAGTCTAGGGAGATGGGTCTCACTAAGCTAAAAAAGCTTTTGTGAATACCCTCCTATGCATCTTCGAAGATCCTGACAAGTTTTCTTTCCCCTGCAATCTGCTTGTGTAACCTTCATCCTACAGTTAATACATTGTTGAATCCTCCTTACAGCATACAGTCTGCTGACCCCTGAAGGAAGCCTCAATGCTTTGCAAAGTTTTGATTGCCTGTTGTTTTGGGAGCTGGAAAAGGAAACACAATCGTTCCTGTATAGTGTTCAGCGTTCTTGTGGTTCAGCTGGGAAAGGAAGCGGACAGCCAGTCTTGGTCCTGAATCTTCAGCCTAACCCAGAGTAGAGCACCAATTACTCTTTGCCTTTTTTAAAAAATTGTGTAACATACAAATGGAATGGATGTTGACTGCATATTTTTGTGGATTTAATAAAAATGAGACTAAAACCTTGGGATTTTTGTTCTCCCTTCTAAGCTGAGAAATAACAAACTTCACCCATTTTGATGACAGTTTACTTACACTCACACACTTACACATTATGCAGCCAGATGAAAAAATAATTTTAATTTTATTTCTTTTTAACATCCCCATATCTCTGTGTGACTAAAATTTATTTCAAGATTTCTGCTGAATGCAGAGTTTAGGGAAAGTAAATATATTGCTACCCTATGAATTTAAAAAGAATAAATTAAAATTCGGGAACTACAATATTTAACAGTTCAATCTTTAGCTAAGTATAAGGAAGTAGTGAGCATTTATTGACATGTTCATTTCAGAAAGAGATAACCTATTTATCTGAGAATAAGATGTCAGTTGGTGCCCTCATGTGGATATGTGTGCCATTATATATAAAAGAAGGTGAAAATTTTACTGAAAACAAAGCCATAGAATCTTTAGCACCTCAGTTTTGCACACAGAATTTGGGCATCATGTTTAAGATAGGTTTTTTGCTTTGTAGTGCAGGCAATCCCACATCACTTTGTTGTAAGCAGAATTTCCTAGGTGGATGCCAGGATACAGCATGTCTCAATGTAAATTTGAACTGACTTCATTCTTAATGGCACAGCCACAATCTAGCTCCCTCACTAAAAATATTACTTCGTATTAATAAGTAAAACTCTTCAAGTGACTGGCGTTCAGAACTAATCACACAACTTTTTTCCAGGCTTTGGAAAAGTTTTAAGATCATAAAAACTTTCTGGAAAAAATTTAAGACAATATAAACCTTATTGAAAAATGCCTTTCTTGTTTACAAAGAAACCCTTCCTGTTGTCAGCCAACACAGAAGAGTTCAATATGCACAGGCCAGACAGGCTGGTGGAAATAATCCCAGTTTGATCAACCTCAGTAGAAGACATTTTCACTCAAGGTCTATCTATGTTTTTCTAGAATTGTATGAAACAGGTGAGTGAACAGTATACATTACTTCCAATAAGAATACTGACTTAGTTTTATATGTTGACTGTATGATGATGAGAACCTGCAGACTGCCAGCAAGGGTTCTACATAGATGGCAAAGAGGTAGGTGTGAGAATACTGCACATGCAAGCCACAGCCAACCCCCCAACTGGGCTTAGTGCAGATCTACTCCTAGTGTCTCTTGTGCCACTACCTCTTGGAGCGTTTATAGAAGTGTATGCATTTTTTTTATTCTATTACTCAAAAATGCTAAACTTTAAGTGTAGAATCAATCAAGGTAAATACAAGCCCAGCGTTCTCCGGCTATATAATGTTTACATTTTAAGTGTAAGGAAAAGATTGAAAACAATCCAACTAGAATACTTTTAATAGATACCAAAAGAATTAACCATGTGACACAATCAAAATCTAAACCTAACATACACTGCCATTTGCAGAATATCTTGTCACAATTGTGCTGTGTGTACCTCCAGAGGTAGGTGAAGGTACTGCTCTGAAATTCTGTAAAAACTTCAGCAAAACTTGTTTTTCAAACTGAGGAAAGACTATAAAGAATCAATTGTTAAGATAGCTGCAGTCTGTATTATGATACAAGTGTCTACATCAAAGCCCAAACTCTGAACTAGTGCAACTGTGGAATTCCATTTGGCTCAGCATAACCATACTGTAAAATGTTTACTACCTTTTGCAATGTTTCAAATTCCTACATATTACGATAATTGGAGGAACAACAATTTAACCTGGGAATATAAACCCACACTGTATTATTTATCCACAGGTGTTTCAAGTCTTCCTGTGCTAGGTGCTTTACAAAAGCAGCACAGAGAAGCATACAAGCCAAGTGAAATATTACAGATAGCAGAGAAATTTTATCTTTTTAAACATACTGTCAGAGATGTGACATGTAGATTTGATAGCATTTGTAATTCTTTGCCTTTACAACTACTTTGTTACATCAATTCAGGGCCTCTGCAGGAAGTAATTAATTTTTGACATTACAACATTTTTTTCCATAATAACAGAAAACACATTTGTAGTTTAAATGTTTGGATTACCCAGATCAAATATTAGCCAGGTAGTTCACTACAGCACTTTAAAACATGAGGTTCTATAGGCTAAAAATTGTGCTTTCCTTTGCCATCAAGGACTGCAGAAGAAGTTTTTACCTTAGCATCATCATTGAATGCCATAATGCCCTTTCCCATTAATCGTCAGAACATGTGTTATACTGTTTAATTATCATCCAAAATTCCATAGCTAGCTTTATTTGAATGATGCTGTGCGCATGCTGATTTAACATAGCCTTTAGCTATCCTTTGGGCAAAGGACAGAATGAAAATGAAAGAGGTAATCTCTTTAGGAATACGGTAGCTGTCAACAGAAAAGGAAAATAATTTACACAAACCTTGAAAATGTATGGATTTTTTTAAAATCTCATTTAAAAAGTTGCATATTTCACTTACTGCTGTTAATGAAAATAAAAAGAAGGTCTTGCAGAAAATACTTGCCTATAAATAAGACAGTTGAGTTGTGTGCCTATGAATTATAGTTCCAGACTGCTTATACTCTGCCTTAGAGTTGTGTATTCTTTCTCTGTCCTTGTGCAATGCATTTATACTGGAAGGCCCTCTTAAAACTGGGTGATCTATTGGTTGAGGGAGCTAAAGATTAATTCCAGATGTGGTCATGCTCTTCCAGCCCTTCAGAAAGTAACTACTGCACCATCTGTTTTGTAATAGACAATTTCAAAGAGTGCCAAGGGGAATGTTAAAGACATTGGTCAAATGGCCACAGATACCTCACACACAGGAATCCTAGAGGTCATAGTGCCTCAGACAGATTCATTTTCTCACCTTTTTCTCTCCATTGTTCCACCACGGAAACTCAAGGAACAGCTCTCCTTCTTCCCAAATAGGAAGGAGATGCTTTCCAGATTATTAGCAGGGCTGAAATGTATGAAGCCAAATTCAGACCTGAATTCAGTGGTGAATTCATGGTGACATATCTCTTATACCTACCCCAATTTGGGATCCTTGTAGATTATTCCAAACAGCATTTTTTAAAAAATAAACTCAGTAGTGGGAGGTTAATGCTAAACTGACTTCAGATGCAGTTGGTTGCCCAAGACAAATGAAGGGTGCAACAGCTAATGAAGGATTATTCCAGATCATGACAATTCTTACTTTTTCTGGTTATTTCAGAAAGCTCAAAGCAAAGGAATTGTGTTTGTTCTTTTTAATATGTTATGCATCAACATCTACATTTCAGGTGTATAACAAAGATGCACCGAAGTCGAGCACTAACATAACTTAACTTCTTCCCAAAAGTAAAACCAGAGTAAAAGAAGATCTCTGAAGACTTCCTAAGTATATATCTGAACTTTAGAGCAGTAACTCATGATTTATACCAAACAATCCTGTGAAAAGGTCTAAAATGAAATCAAAAGGAAACAGAAAATCTGCTAGAGGTTAGACATTCACAGTCTTGTGCAGACCCGGAGAGTCATTTTTGTTGCAGTGACATTAAGTAAATCATTGGTAAAAAGAAATAAAAATTAACAATATGTCTCCAGTTCATTCCTCTTTGTTTTTTTTTCAGTGCATCCAGTCATGTTTTATACCAACTTTTGTAATAAATTATAAAACCAGCTTAGGACTTGTGGACTAGTGTACCTGTTTAAGTTTTGTTAACTTTGCTGTGGTTCTCTCCATTCAATTTCAGACTGCAGAATCAGAACTTTAGACTGTAAACTTAGTGTCTGGATATACTACAGGAAGAACTTCAAGTTCTCTTTATCTCTGGGCACAGCAAGCTCACAGAGCAGATTCTCCTGGAAACTCTGCTGAGGCACACGGAAAATAAGGAGGTGGCATGTGACAGCCCACATTGCTTCAACAAGGGCAAATCATGCCTAACGAATTTGGTGGCCTTCTATGATGGGACAATGCTGTTGGATTAGAGAAGAGCAACTGATATAACCTACGTGGACTTGTGCAAAATATTCAACACTGTCCTGCACGGCATCCTTGTCTATAAATTGGAGAGACATGGATTTGATGGATGAACCACTCTGTGGATAAGGAATTGGCTGGATGGTCACACTCAAAGAGTTGTGGTCAATGTCTCAGTGTCCAGGTGGAGAGTGGTGACAACTGATACTCCACAGAGGTTGGTATTGAGATGGTGTTAATATCTTTGTCAGAAACATCAACAGTGGGATTGAGGGCACCTCAGCAAGTTTGCTGATGACACCAAACTGTGTGGCATAGTTGACATGCTGGAGGGAAGCTGATGCCATCCAGAGGAACCTTGGTGGGCTTGAGAGGTGGGCTTGTGCAAACAACATGAAGTTCAACAAGGCCAAGTACAAGTTTCTGAACCTCAGTTGGGGCAATCCCAAGCACAAATACAGGCTGGGTGGAGAATGTATTCATAGCAGCCCTGAAAAGAAGGACATGGGGGTGCTGGCGGATGATAAACTCCACGTGAGCTAGAAATGTGTGGTTGTATCCTGGGCTGCATCAAAAGAAGAGAGACCAGAAGGTTGAGGGAGGTGATTTCTTCTATTCTATTCTTGTGAGACTTCACCTGGAGTACTGCAGTCAGTTTTGAGTTCTCAGCTGAGGAAGGACGAGAGTTCACAGCAAGGCCACAAAGATGATCAGAGGGCTGGGGTACCTCTGCTATGAGGAGAGGCTGAGAGAGGTGGGCTTGTTTAGCCTACAGAAGAGAATACTTGCGCAAACTTACAGCAGCCTTCCAGTACTTAGAGGTGGTCTACATGAAAGCTGGGGAAGTGCTCTCTATCAGCGAGTGCAGTAATAGAATGAGGAGTTTTAAGCTGAAAGAGTGGAGATTTAGATTAGATACCAGGAAGATGTTTTTTACTGTGAGAGTGGCGAGACACTGGTACAGGTTCCCCAGAGAAGTCATGGATGCCCCATCCCTGGTCAGGTTGGATGAGGCTTTGAGAAATCTGATCTAATGGAAGGTGTCCCTGCCCATGGCAGGGGTCTTGAAACTGAATGATCTTTAAGGTCCCTTACACCCAAGCCATTCTACGATTCTAAGTTCAAAGTTTGCTGCTGGTAAGAAATGGCTTGACATGAACAACAGCTCCTCATCCCTTGCCTCTCTTTAGTAATATTAGAATTGAATTTCTCTTAAGCTATGGTCTATTTGGGTGGTGTACTTCCATACATTAAGATTTGCACTTTTTCTGTAGAAATGCTGGAAAGTGGAATAGGAAACATCTGCTTTGGAGGGCTCCACCCAAAATAAATACATTTTGAGATGCTAATATGCATATTGGCGTGGGAGGACGTATACACACCTGTTAGCTAAACCAAAGGCCCCATGAATTCATTTAAAAATATTAGATTCTATAAATAACTCTTAGAACTAGATGTTACACATTATAGCTACTCACAATTACACTCCAAACCAAAAGCTGCAATAACAAAAATGTTCCGAAAGATGTATCCAAAATAGGAAATACTTTAAGGGAAAAACATGCGGAGCTAGCCTATAGAAATCACAGAGGAGGGACAGTTTTGAAATCCCAGTTTCTACAGAGTTAACATATCTCCTCCTGAAATACAGAAATAGCTACTTCAATTTATGTAGGTATTTGTACTACGCAACTGCCCCTACCCCACAACCCCCAACAAGCCAAACAAACAAGCATTCTGAGTAAAACTCACTCTTGGAAACCAAGCAATGCAATAGTCACACCTCATGCTGAGGCTGGTGTTCCTGGAAGAAAAGATCTCCAGAATGAAGAGGTATTTAGGGAGTATTTTGCTTTAGACATTCACATTGCACCTCACCTTAATTCTTGCTTCTGTTTAAGAAATTTTAAGGTTTTTGTTATCCATCTAGAACATGGCTAATAGATTAACAGATTCACAAATCCTAATCTATACCCAGGTTTTCTAGGCACAAATTCTGCCTTCAATCAAGGCAGGCAACACAGAGCTGAAGACTGATCCACCCTTTGAAAAATACTCAGAAGTGGAGTCATTAGTTGGAGCTCAAATAAAATCCAGAAATTCCTTGCTTCTCTCCTTCTTTCATAGTGCATCTAACTCTAAATTCAGCTCTAAATGTACAGATATTGCTGTCAAAGCTCACTGTTTTCTGGGCTGAGAGGCTAGTTTGCTCCAGCTGAGCCCAGCACTCATCCACTTCACTTTAAGGACAGACACCTGTGGCAAAACTTCTTCATGGGAAAAACATGCCAGCCAATTGCTAGCTACTGGGTGGGTCATACACACCTTGTCAAAGTGATCTATTTCACTTAAGATGTATAGATTCTAAATTATACAGCCCAGAGAAAAAGACAGCCATTGTTTCATTCCCTCTACACATGCTGTCCTGAGAAGAGTTCAATATGTAACACTAGTTAATCATTGACAAAGAATAAAATATAGTTTTAAAAAACAACTTATTTGTTTCTGGCAGCAGAGGATTATGATGTGGTGTGCTGGGTAACTAGTACAAAATACATGCTCCATGGAAATAGTTATCTTTCTATTGCACATTTTCTTGAAAATTCTATCACTTTCAAGTTCATTGTATTTGCACCTCAGAGGCAAGAAATATTACATAGAAAGGTCTATTTCCTTCCTCAGCCATCTTTTGAAATGTCTGGATAGTAGTTCTTTATTTGAGAACATTTTTCTTTGGCTGACAGTGTTGCATCCCGTTAGGACAGGTGTTTTCTACCAGACCACCTGTCTGAATCACAATTACTAACACAAACTGTGTGTTGCTGATAAGGACTGTTGAGTTCCCCCTGGTTCACCAGGCAGGAGGACAGCTCCTTTATTGTTGTTACGTGATAAGGATGGCAGGCACATGGCACAGGCGAAGCCGTTGCTGCCCAGGAAGACAGCTTCAGGGCACAGTTGTGCCCTGCAAACAGAGGCCGTGGGGTTTGCTGCAATCCCTGCCCTATGCTGCCTTCCCCTCCTGCCCAGTGCCAAACTGCAGGAGGTTAGCCAGCATTCTTCCACCAAGCCACCTTTCCACACAGACAATTGCTGAAGGTGTACAGCTATCCATGGGAAAACATGGCGATCTCCACAGTGGAACAGGCCATACCCCAGAAATCTTGCCTCAGAATGTTGAAGGATCTTTTACATGCTATGTACTATGCATATGTGTAGTGGATGTATGAGTGTGCAAGGCAAGGGATGCATAACGTTTGCAGCCTCCCAGCAGGCCGAGGGAGGCCATCTTCTCACTCTGCTCTTGCAAGACCCCACCTGGAGCATTGAGTTCAGTTCTGGAATCCTTGACATAAGACGAATATGGAACTGTTGGAGAGGGTCCAGAGGAGGGCTACAAAGGTGATCAGAGAGCTGGAGCACCTCTGCTATGAAGACCGGCTGAGAGTGTTGGGGTTGTTCAGCCTGGAGAATGATCCAGGAGAAAGTTACAACGGCCTTTCACTACCTGAAGGGGCTACAGGAAATCTAGGGAAGAGACTTTTTACAAGGGCAAGTAGTGAGGATGAAGGGGAACGGCTTCAAACTGGAAGGGAGAAGATAATATTAGACAATAGGGAGAAATTCTTCACGACGAGGTTGGTGAGGCTCTGGCACAGGCTGCCCAGGGAAGGTGTGGATACCCCTCCTGGAAGTGTTCCAAGGCCAGCCAGGACGGGTCCTTGAAAAGCCTGGTCCGGTGGGAGGTGACCCTGCCCACGGCAGGGGGGCTGGAACTGGATGGGCTTTGAGGTCCCTCCCAATCCAAACCACTCTATGATTCGCAAAACCCGTGCACTCTAAGGGAGGAGCCCAGGCGTAAACGTGTTCAGGCTGTGCTTGCAGCGCAAAGCCACGCTCTCTCACGCCCTGCTCCCGCAGCACTCTCCAAGCGCCGTTCCCCACCTCCCGCTACGCAGCCGCCCTGCGCCGCGCCGCCCGGCCGAGGCCGCGGGGGGCGGGGCGGGCGCGTCTCGGCCTGGCGCAGGCGCTGCCGGGAGCCGGGTCAGAGCGGGTCCCGCCCCGGGACGGCGGCTCCATGAGCTGCCAGGTAGGTGCGGGCTGCTGGCGGCGCCGGGGAGCGGCCCCGGCTGGGGGCGAAGGCGGGTGCCGAGGCTCCCTCAGCCCCGCTGCTGGGCGGGCGCAGGCCCCGGGCGGGACGGGACGCGGATCCGCGCTGACACGTCCCTCACCATCCCCCTCTCGCCCTTTCCCTGCTTCTTCCGTCGCTGGTTTGTTTTGGGGGTTGCTGTGCTGTTCTCGGGGCAGCGGGGTGCAGCCGCGGGGCCGCTCCCTGACGCGCGTTCCCCGCGCAGGTCTCGGTGCTGTACTTCGCCCGGAGCGCCGAGCTGGCGGGGCTGCGCCGCGAGAGCCTCCGGGTGCCACGGCGGGTCACGGCGCTGCAGCTCTGGGAGGAGATCGTCAAGGTTCACCCCAGGTACCCGGGGAGGTCGCTGCCCAAGCACACATCCCTCGGCGGCGTTGGGTGTTTCAGAAGTACAAATTAGGCGTCTGGAGTTAGGAGCACATATCAGTACTTTTCATAGAGTCGTAGAGTGGTTTGATTTGGAAGAGACCTCAAAGCCCACCCAGTTCCAACCCCCCTGCCGTGGGCAGGGTCACCTCCCACCAGCCCAGGCTGCTCAAGGCCGCATCCAGCCTGGCCTTGAACACTTCCAGGCAGGGGGCATCCACAGCTTCCTTGGGCAACCTCTGCCCGTGTCTCACCATCCTCATCGTGAAGAATTTCTCCATACTGTCTAATCTAAATCTTCCTCATTCCATTTTAAAGCCATTCCCCCTTGTCTTATCGCTGCTTGCCCTTGTAAAAAAGCCCCTCGCCAACTTCCTTCTAGGCCACCTTCAGGTACTTTGATACCATAAAAACAGTAACATTATCTTATTCTTGTAACCTGCAGCGAGTGTTTTGTGTTTTGGCTGGTTGCAAATGCTGTTGCTTTATGTATATGCAAAGAAAGACTAGGCCCAATAAACATACAATAAAAGTTGGGCCTGAAGGGCAGTTTAAGTCTTGGGGCCCATGGCTCAGGAGGGCCATGGTGCAGTAGCTCTGCTACATGTGGCAACAAGTCAATAACCATTGACTTGTGGAAAAGGTAAGGCATCCCAAGGAGAGGTCAAGCACAGTTGGGGCAAAAATAAGAAATGAACAGTAATGTTCAGACATTTTAAGTTCTTTAACTGTACTGTTAGCCATTGGGCTGAGCTTAAGGCACTCTCTGGAAGGGGACTGAATCCCTGTCAACAGGCTTCCAGCCATTCAATCCTTACACAGGACATAGGATCAGTGACTTTCAACCTCCTCCTTGAAAAAAAGCCAGACCACTGTTGATTGCATTTTGTAGGGAGTTTGGCCCCGAGAAAGCACTAGGTATGTGCTGTAAGGACTCCAGCAGTGCTGGTGCTCTTTGGGGATGTCAGCAGAAATCTTGCATTAGGTTAAGGCTGAGGGAAGATGCTCAGCCCTTTCAAGAATGAGTCTGATAAAGAAAAGTGCAGCATTGTTTGGATTGGGAGTAAAATGAAAAAGTGGTGTAACAGACGTTAAGATCCTCAGGATTTATTGCTGAGTGCACTGGAATTCCCATAGTTCTGGACTTAGGTGCCAAAGCCTTTCGTTAGGCACCACTCTATTAGATCTAGTCTCAAAGGCTATGAAAGCAACCAACTGTTTAGCTAAGACATCTGTTTCTGAATGAGACGCTGTAGCTGGCTTTATCACACAGAGTCTGAGTGTGTTTTGGGAGAGGAGGCAATAGGGAGTGAGAGTGTTTTACTTTGCAGCCTATTATGTGGTGTCAAATGCAGGAGCAGCACCTTTGGTTGGTTTGCCATAGTTTATCAGCTTCATCCTCTTATGAATGATGTCTTGAGGCAGTACATTTTGCATGTGCTGTTACTTTGCAGCAGCCTCCTTGGAAAATACTTCTGCTCCCAGCTTTTCTGGAAAAACTCAACATAATTGTACGGCATTGACCACAGACTTCTATTCACATTGCTAATGAATATTCAAACTGCAGCTTGAGCCTACTTGACAATACTTTTCTGTTCCACCCGCTTTACCCGAGTGAATGGATTTGCAAGTGATATTAGTTAGAGCCCATCCTTCTAATGGGCACTTCAGTTCCATACTTGCCCTCAGTTCCTCAGTGGCTTGCTTGACTTTCATACAGTCCCTCCCTGCAGTCTGCCGTCTCTGTCAGTGCTACTGTGCTGCTCACGCTGTGTCTTGCTTGTTTATTTGGGGTAGGAAATAAGATGATTTTTACTTTTGGCATGTCTACTTGTTTCTAGGCAATACAGCTCTCCACTGTCTATGCCAGATTTTGTAGTCTCAAACAATAACAATTATCACTCCTGCACCTTCTAAAGTAAAACGTTAGCTTTTTGTTGGCTTCTTACTGGTGTTGCCCGCATACTCACTGTGTGATTGCACTTAGTGACGAAAGCAACTCCCTGCCTTGTGGTATGCGGGGTTGTGGACTCTCACAGCAACATATCATAGATGTGAGATCAAAAAATAACAAGAGCAACTTTTTGACCACTGAATCTTCATGAGATCTGTCAAACAGCATCCCACAGTGCTTCTTGCTGTAAAAGAAAATTTTTCCAGTCCAACCAGACTGAATCAGGGGAACGTTTCCTTCTAATCCCAGATTGGATTGTTGCTACTTTTTGAGTTACCTACTTCTTTGTTAGAAGCGACTGAAGTGGGTCTAGTATACATTGATTCATTCTGATGTAAGCCTGTGGCAAATCCAATTCCTGACTTCTGAAATGAGTTAATGTCTCCTTAACCATCACAAGAAAATCCAAGATTAGGAGATGGGTGTTTGTTATAGTTTAGAAAGTGTATTGGAAGCAGAGTTGCATGAGTCTCAATGGTATTTACCTCAGCTTTTCTAGACTCTACACCAGATTGTCTTTAATGTTATGTTATGGTTAAATGCAAACAGTCCATGTAGAAACCTATTTGTGCTCCTGCCAATCCTCCCCAGGCTTGCCGTCATCCGGGATCAAGTGGTTTTTGCTGTTCGGCAGGAATACGTGCTTCTTGGAGATCAACTCCTGGTCCTGGAGCCCGGAGACGAGGTTGCCATCATCCCACCAATTAGTGGAGGCTGAATCTGCTCATGTTCTGTTAGGTAGGTATTATTTCTTGATTTGTTTCCTGTGGAGTGTCATCCTGTGCTAAAATATCTTGTGGATTCTGTATAATGTTCAATAATCTTTTTTTTTTGCTTAGGTGGAGAGACGTGATTGCAATTCTCTTCCACTCCACTATTCTTTTGAGAGAGCATAACTTGTGTTTCTTGCTGGAGGCAACCAGAAAGTATAGGCTGGTGCACCAATAAATGATATTCATAAGTGCAGTAAATGGAAAAAAGTTGCCAGAGAGGTCAGGCATTGTTTTAAATTTGGGCTTCAGGTCTTGTTCTTTCATTATTGTTTCTGAGTACCAGTAGATGCCCAGCTTGCCTGAGTAAGATAATGAAAAACTTCCTGCTACTTTTTAACAGAAAAGTTGATGCAGAGAAGGAATGCTGCTTAAAAATACCTATTTTTTTTTGTTTGTTTGCGGCTGTCAAACAAACAGATGTCCTTAGAACAGCTTCATTTCTTTGCATGCTTTCAAGTCCCAGTCCATGCATTTACAGCTTGTTCCATTGCTGCTGTTCAAAATAATCCTTTTCCTCCTCAATCTTAGTTGAACTGAAGACTGGTTTCTACTCGGAGTGATTAGAAGCGTGATTAGAACTCTACTCAGTGTTTATCAGAAATCTCAGTTTTAAACTGTGTTTAATTTCAGGATAAGACAGGGAGGAGCCAATCTTAACCACAGCTTTAGTAACATGGTGGTACATGATGCTTGATTTTACTGTTAAACTGGGGCCTCTACTAGTTCTAGGTTCATCCTAATGGACCAGATTTTATACAGTCTGGTCCTAATGGACCAGACTTTATACAGGAAGGAACCTGTATGCGTCAAAAACCAGGTCCTTTCTTGATATTTGTGTTTAATATTCTCTCAGCAGGTCTGCTGAGAAGTGAATTTGCCTATGGGGACTGGTCTCTTGGGATGAAGAAGTGATTATGCATGTTTCCTGCCTGAATTGAGGCATCAGCTGTAAATAAAAAGCAGTTGTCCAATGCAAGTATCGCTAAAAACGACGGCAGAGTCTGTTTATTTTCAGCTTTTCTAGTGAGCTATGGATGAAAGCGAAGATGTGTCAAAAGATTTTATCAAGCTCAAGCCTGAAAAGCTCTCTGTAGCTGAAGTGTCAGAACTCGTCAGTTCACCATACTGTGGGGCAGTGTCTCTGTTCATTGGTGAGTTTGATATTTCTGAACTGGATCACTGGGTATGTTAATAGCCGAATAAATGGAACCTATATTTTCCACACCCCAAGCTTGTGGTTCTTAAATAATAAATTCCTGGACTGAACCCAGAATGTTTAGAAAACACATTTTGAATTATTTAGAACAAGACTTCGGCAGCTCTTAAACAGTTGCTCTGAGATGAAGTGGTGAGAAGCTTCTCTGCTGGTGTGGCTGTCCTAGAGCTGAAGAGAACAGCAACTCTGATGTACAGGACGGCCTGGGAGCTGTTTTCCCATCTGCTTGGACACAGCTTGTTCAAAGTGGGAAGTGGGATATTGAGGATATGTGGATATGTGGATCCTGGGGTTTACTAAGTATTTATATATAATCTATTATTATATAATAAATATGTAATGTAATGTATGTTATCAATACATAATGTCTATTTATTTACTTGGTGCTTTTTGGTGATAAATCATTTGTGTTTAGGTACTACAAGAAATAATTTTGAAGGGAAAAAAGTAATTCACTTAGAATATGAAGCATATACTTCAATGGCAGAGGCTGAAATAAGGAAAATCTGCAGAGATATTAGACAGAAATGGCCATCAGTCAAACATATCGCAGTGCATCATAGACTTGGGTATGTCATTGGGCATGTCTTGTTGTGGAGCTAAGTTTCAAAACCTGTCTTTTCAAAAATGTGTGTATTGGTAGTGTTTGCTGTGTTCCACATTTAGCTTGCAGAATCCTTGATATTGCTGTGATGTTTGGAAACTGGGGAGAAGGGATTGAGATTTCGTTCCAGGGATGAGGAGGCTGTTGATTTTGTTTGCCTTTTTTTTTAAAGACATGAAGTTTACAGCACTTTCTTTTTTATTTCTCTCTTCCACTGAGGTGCTGCAGAATGTTCTTATTGTCAGATTTCAGTCAAATCAAGCCATAAGGAATCTGAAAGATTAGAGTATGAGGAGAGGCATGGTAATTGCCAGCCATGCTTGCTAAAGAACTTCTTGTTCCTTGAGTCTTGAATAAGCATTTTCTATTGGGCTCAAAACATGGAATGTTAGTGTCTGACATATTCTTGAGTCTTCGCTGGTCATCACATTTCTCACTGAAATTAGTGGAATTTATGTAGAGTCTGTTGCCAGTGCTTGTTTCTTTTTTCTCAGCAGAAGGAACTGAAGAGGTGATTGCAAAGGGTAATATTAGCTCTGTGGGGTAGTTTCATTAGATTTCCTCTGTAGTCAGCAGGGCGGGTGATTCTCTCAAGGGCAGCTTGAAGCATTTAAGTTTATGAACTGTTTGCCAGTGAAATTTTACTACAGAGGGAGAGTTGGGAGGCAGCTTTTGGAGCACTTCCCTTGTGAGGAGCAAACCAAACCTTATGTTACTTCTGTTAAGTTTGGAGAGCAGCACACCAAATAGGAAAAACCTCGTCCTTTGACATCAGAATTCATCAAAAATAAAGTTTCATTGCAAAACTTGCATAGTTTGAGTATCTTAATTTCTTCTTTAAAAAATTCTTTAAAACACGATTTCTTAAGTTTTCAGATAAGAACTGGCTGTTCCTAGTTTGTTATTGTTCATTATTAAGCCAGTTTCCAGTGAGTTTCCTATGCATTGTTGCAAGTTAGCAATTTTCCCCTTCTTAATTCCATAGACTTTATTTGAAAAAAAAGAAAGAATGGAAAAAGAAAGCCTATGCCTGCTGGGTTTATTTATTTTGAAGTGTTGAATTCTCACATCTGGTACTGATTTTGGTTGTGGTTTTATTTCTTTTTAAAAAGTGTATAATCTTTTGGATATGGCTTGACACTTGCTCAGTATGAATGAGTCAAGAGAGCATGAGGCCAGAATACTGACGTGACATGGCCACAACTTTTGGATGCTCTTGATGTTAAGCATTAGCTAAAGTTGCTGTTGTTCCTCTTCTCTCCCTAGTGTGGTTCCAATAACTGAAGCAAGTGTAATTATTGCAGTCTCCTCTCCACACAGAGCGGAATCCCTTGAAGCTGTAATGTACTGCATCAATACCTTAAAAGCATCTGTCCCAATATGGAAAAAGGTATGTCTGGGGACAAATTTCATTTTAGGTCTGTGCCAGATTCTTAGACAGCTGGGCTAAAGGCTGCTGCTGCTCTTAAGAGAAGCAGCTGAAGCATTATGGACAGTAGTTCATCCTGACAGGATACCGATGTCTGACACTGCTGAGTTTCCTCTAGTACAACCAGGGCCATCTGTGGCAGATAGAGTACCTGGAAAGCCCTCGCTTTGCTGTGGCATCCAGATGCTCTTCCTTTTAACACCATTCTGGGGTCAAGGTGAAGGAGCCGCGAGCTCTGCTCTTCTGAATGGCAAAACTCAAGTTCTGCACACGCTTATGGTAGAACTGTGAGTCAACTTTGCTTTGATGGTATTGCAGTTTGCAAGTAAAAGTGACATTTCCTGTCTTTCTGTTTTTCCCTCATCCCCATGGCCTTGGGAAAGCACAAAGCATTAAGCAACAGCACAAAATGAAGGGAGGTCAACAATGTGTGGAGAGAACAGCCTGGGTCTAGAAACAGTCTCATTGCATAACCACAATGTTGCGTGCCAAGTACTGAGCTTTACCTCTGCCTTCTTTCCCAGGCATGTGGTAACAGTGATGTTCTCCACATTACTCCACTTCCCTGACACCTCTTCCAGTACACTCTAGTTCTGTGGTCTCAGAAAGAACAATCAGGGGCTCAGAGCCCTGCTGAATTTGCTGTTTAGGATTGGACTGCTGCTGGGTATTTCAGTCTGTCTTGAATTCTGTTTTGTGTATTCTTGTAATTTTTTTTTAATATTCACAATTTGTATACAGTTAAATACTCTCCTAAAAATGGTAGTACAGTTTACTAACATGGCAAGATGTAAAAAAGGGCAGTTTCAGAAACAAGTGCAGTGTACTCTACGGCTTTTATATAATTTCTTTTAGATCTTTCTCTTGAATTGACTACAGTATAGATCATAGAATCATAGAATCATCTGGGTTGGAAGAGACCCATTCTAAATCTCATGAGGCTCAGCCTAAGGTTCAGCATCTGCCCACGTGTAAGGCAACCTGTTCTAGGGGTAGTGTCTTCTGTTCGCTAGCCAAGCACTGTGTAGTCCCATTGTGATCAGAAAATAATAGCAGAATGGCAGTTGAGTTGTTTGACCTGACATATGGCTGTATGTAGCATACTCCCACAATATTTCCCATTCTTTGTTTATATTTGCAGGAGATGTATGAGAACGAATATTCTTGGAAAGAAAACAAGGAATGCTTTTGGGCAAATTCAGAAAAATAACTGTATTCTTCTAAAAATAAAATTTTACTCTTCCTAATGACAACACTGGTATAGCTTTGAGTTGTTTTACAGAGAAACTGTATGCTAAGCAGTTGTAACAAACATTTCAATCTGAATAATTTAATTAGGAATGAATAAGTAAGGATTGGGGGTTTTAAGTGTTTTTAACTCTTCTCTGAAATCATCTCTTTGTGCATTTTAACATGGAGTCAGTTTTTAAAGCAGTCTTTCCTAAAATTCTTGGTTAAAAGGTCAGTGGTGTGTGATATATACTGCTTTAGTGCATTACATTGGTAGTTTGTTTTCACTGCCTGCATGGGAAGTCACAACAGGATAGCTGGATTTTTTTTTGAAATGTTAAAAAAAGTACTGAGTAGTTTAATTTTATATGACTATAGAATCAGTTAAGCTATTTTGACATTCTTGTAACATGAAAGTTACTTGAAGTAGTTTTAACATTTTGGAACAGAGAGAGAAGAAAACATAAACTATACCCCAGAGTTATTAACTTTTTAGTAGTGCTTACTCCACTAAAAAGCTCACTACTGTACTAGTGGTGAGCTCTGTGTCACAGAAACACTTTTTCTGTGCAGCTGATGATACTACAAATCCATTGTATTAAAAAAATACAGACAACCTTGATTCAAAGTCAGATCTAATACTCCACAAGCTAACTTGCATTAGCCATAACTTGCAAACCTATAATTACTTAATAATGTCTAGACATGATTAATTTTTGAAGGACCTTTTTTTGCTGTACAGTTGTGTGGTGCTGCAGGAAAAAAAAACAAACAAACCAGCTGTTATTACATACAGACAACTATAAGTTTGATTAGTTTTAGTAGTTTGACTTTAGACATGTCATGAAAATGGAGTAGTTTTTCAAAGGAAAGTGAGTCTATTGAACTTTTTACTGTTTATATATGCATTTATATTCACATTCAGTATTTTAATACAGTTTTTCTTGTTACTGTTTTGAAATCTAGTTAAAAGAGGAAAAGACTGACATAGTATGCCTGGGCTTCCACTGGAAACAATGGGTGGCTCATCTGAATACGATAATTTTATTTATATTATTGTACTATGTCATAGTGTTTAGATTCTAAGAGTTCTGAGTCTATTGCATATGACATTTTTATTAATGCCGAGAGGCAGGTCTATCTAGTCATCATTATCAAGATAGAAAAGACAGATATAAAGGAAGGGAAATAAGGTAAACAAAAGTAAAATGATTTGCTTGAATTTATACATCACTATATCACACAATACTTAAGCATCAGCTATACAATCCATTTCATTCTATCTGCAGTAAAAGTCTACAAACGGCTGCTTGCTGCACAAAATCAAACCAGAAAAGCAGGTGATCTCTTTTTCTCCGGTGATCAGAATCAGTTTTAAAGCTTAGTGATGGTTACTGTGTCTGGATTAAGTAAGCCCCAGTGGAACACACAACTTCAGAAGCATAGTTGAACTGAATTGATGTTCACTAACTGCTTTTTAACTTACTGATGCACTTTTGTCAGTGGAAGTGAGTGAGTCCTTCCTCTGCATGATAGTGCTGCTTCTTGTGTGTTGACACGAACCACGTGGGCCCTATTATCCAGGCAGAACTGACCGAATTCAAGGTTGAAGTTTCCTTTGCTTTGGAGATTGGAGAGAAGCCCTATTGAATGTTATTTTTACCAGAAATTGTACTGAATCCTGAAATCACTTCCTCTGTCAAATATTTCTTTTTGTTTTTAGAAAAGAAAGATATACACAAACTTTCCCATTTTTAGCATTCATTTTTCCATGTTTGTGTTTGCTGCTACCATGCAACTAATTAGTGTATTGATTTCACAAATAATAAATAGCTAGCTGGCCTTGTGGTGGATGGTTTATGAATGGAGAAAAACCTGTGCAGTGCCTCTATACAGCTGCTGCACTGTGACAGAAAGATGGTGGTGTTTAGAACAGTTAAGTTATACTCGTAACTCTATGATCAGGGCATTCCTGCACTGCGCTAGTGCCTCTCTGGTGCTGTAGTCTCCTGGAAGATTTCTGCAGGATGACCTTAAGTGCACCTTCCCCATCAGCAATGCAGCTGGGAAAAAGGGTGCAGAAAAGTAGAGAAAAATAATTGTGTACTTCCCCACAGTGACCAGGAACAATGAATGGAAGAGATGTTGTACTGAGTCACAGCTGAGTGTTACAATGTGTGTATGCTTCTATGGTCAAAACAATGAAATGTCATTTTGTGTCCCTAGCTGTGCATGAGGCAAGTACTGCTTTGTTCTGGAACAATGATGTATCGGTATTGTGTAACTTCGGGTTCTTCAGCTGGCATCTAAAAGCAAAATGGAAATGCCCCTAGGAGGGATGATGTGCATAATTAGAGGTAAAATGTATCTCACTGAAATTTAAGTCCACACTCTGAGCTTGGTGTTCCAGCTCCCTCTGTAGGGCTGCTCTCTCTGCTAGGGTGATGTTACCATAAGAGAGCAAATTGCTCTAAGATAGCTGCCTAAGGCTATGTCTGGAGTGCCCCAGAAGTGCTTCCAAATTTCCAGGCCAGAGGATGAATCCCAGCTGCATCTGACTATGTGTCAGGGAAGGATGTAGCTGCACGTCCTGTTTTTCCACCAGGCTCAGGCTGCTGGATGTGGGCTACTTTGTATTCCGCTGAGGTCCGTGATGATGGGCAGCTGCAGACAATATACAATGCAGTCCTAGCTTTCTGGGAAGAGTCCAGCTGTTTCTCTACCTTGGCCATAGGGGCATTTAATGCCACCACTCTGTGGCAATTCTAGCTGTGTTACAGTGTGCTGCAGTGGTGGTGGCTCCAGGTGCAGACAGATGTTCCTAGGAACAGATCCTGCAGACCAGAAGGTCATTGTGTGATTCCTATAGAGATCTGCCAGATGAGGGATGTTGATAGCACATGTCTGGAGAGCAAGAATTTGTCTTGAAAAGATGTAATGGTAGCGGCTGGCAACTTTTGAATATGCTGATCCATCCCTTTGTCCAGCAGAATGTTTATATACCAGGATTGTTTCAAGACTTGACTGTCCTGCTTTTGATCTTTAATTCTGCTCTATTCTCAAAAGAAGTGCAGCCTGATGTGTACTATGAAAACAGTAACTAATGTCTTGTCATGAAGTAACTGGAGTGGGAAGGGTGGACTGTGTTATAAAGAGCATACCCAGGAGATGGCAGCTGAGAGACAGCTGTGCTGAGGAGCGCTCCCAGCCTGCTCAGGTGCTGGCTGTGCCAGGAAATAAAGGCGCTTACTGCAGCTGTCACTTATGAGATTGCCAGTGTTCCATTCAGGAATGAAGCCTTTAGATTTCTCAACCTTAAACTATATTTTTGGCTTTTCTCTCAGATCACTTACCACAAAGGTTTTCAAGGAATTTGTAGTTTTGTAAGCTAATGCACTCATTTGCTTCAAAAAGAAAAAAACTGCTAACACTAATTTTTATCATAGTGAAACTGTCTGCAAAAGCAGACAGTGCTACCCTTTGCCTCCTAAAAACCTCTCAAAACTCAATCTTGAGTTCCTCCATTAAGTGTTCCATAGAGGTACTTGAAGAAAGAATTCAGAAGAGGTTGATGACCATAAATCAGCAGTTTGCCCAAGTACCTTAAGCCTATTTCTTAACAATAAACCAACCATACAATTTGATCCTGTCAAGTGTTACAAAAATCAGTGTCTTGATGTATTATCTTAGCAGTTCTATTTTAAGAAAATATTTAACTGTTTTAAGAGGAAAAAGGGAAATAGATCTAAAACTGCTAGCCCGCCAAAGCCTGTGATTGCCTGTGAATAATCAGTCATAAATGAGGGCAAAAAAGTTGACTTAAAAGACAGGACTCAAACTTCAACGAGGTCATGAAAATTATGTAGACTTTATTACTTTTAAAGACAATACAAATTGAGGCAATTAGCTATAGATTTTGAGATGCATTTTCATACCTTGATTTTCTTTAGTCTTTAAAAGCTTTTGTTGTACATCAGTTTTGGATGTAAAGGGTAATACACGCAAGTCAGTATACAAAACGCTTTGAATTCTGCAGAACACAAACTTGGTGAAAGACGGAGTTTTGTGCCTTCAGATTATGGTCATCTCATTCTGTATTATGGAAGTGTTAAAGATGGTAGCTTGAATGTTTATGTACCACTCCTAAAAGTATGGGAGAGTTGAAAATGGAAAAAAAAGAAGCTCCATTAAACTGGCTAGTTTTCAGGTGTTTATTGTCTTGACTGTCCTCCTCTTGTCCTCCTATTCACAGCTAAGTTCCTCTGTCTCTTCCTTTCCCACCATACTCCTGTGGAAACATTGCATTGGCTTTTCCAGTGTATGGTGGGGAGTAGCCAGAGCTGATATCAGGAGATGCTACTTCTGACCAATTTTATACACAGTATAAAGTCTGGGCATGAGACTGGCAGAATATGGTGTAATTTTAGATGTCAGTGATGATAACCCTATGTTTATAGGAAGGCTGGACCATGGTAAGGTTTTAACCCTTAACTGTTCAACCAGATATTTTGTACTCTTGGGAACTGACTTACATTACAATATAGCTTACCTGTCGTGCTACAGTTGACTATAACCTACAAGACATCAAGTTCAGCTTCTCTGTATACCTGGCAGAGTCATTCCCTTAGGGTTTTCAATGTGTGCTACTTGAAAAAAAAGACATATTTGGCACTCTCTGCTTTTTCAGCAGGATTTCTTCTCTTTAGATTGCTTTTTGAAAATAAATGAATCTGTGTTCAGCCAGTATTCTTATTTTTATTGTAGTAATGCTGTTAAGACCTCAGGTAGGTCCTGATACAGTCCCTGCTCCCATAGAGCTTACATGCTAGCTTTTAGAAGTCAGTTTATAACCTCTTGTACATCCCAAATATATACATAGGCTCATATGAAAGTAACTCTGGTTTTGGACTTAATTCTAGTACTTCCCGGACATCAGCAGCTAGATTTCAAGACCAGAATCAGATATAACTTGAGTTTTCTTGAAGGTATTCCTGACTTCTCTTGCTGCAAGCACAACAAGCACATGCTGAAGCTCAACATTTCAGAATAGTAATTCACCTCTAACTTGCTGTTCTAAAAAAAGTAAAACTAAAAAGAAAAACAACCCCTAGTGCATAATACAAAATATACATAATATTTCCAACATTATTTGCGGCTGTGCCAACTTAAAAGTGCAAAAAACTCACCCATTACAAAAAACTGAATTAGCTATTTAAGTATTAATTGTAAAAGAAAATAAAACTAGCAACTTGAAGTGGTTAGGATACAAAAACCTTACCCATTGCTATGCCTTCCCTTTATTTTGGGAAAAAGTATTATGTCCAGGCTGGCAGAGGAAATCCTGTTGTCTAGGTCAAAATAAAATCCAGTGGAAAATAGTGAATTGAGTCATTGCTACCTGATTGATAAACTGTTAAATCCCCAAAGAAGCTGGTTGTCAGATATTGACCTGTACATCTCACCAAAGGTGGAAGAAAGAAAGCAGCACCAGAAATGAAAGATGTTGCCATCTGCTGCGTTGTGAAATTCCTCCTCTGGCCTGGAGTGCATGACTCTGGTTATGTAGGAGCTTCCCACACATACATGTGTAGGGTTTTATTTTCTTCCTCACAAGTTTATACAAGACTTGAGGCAGACAAATTTTGATCTTTCCTTTCAAAGCATTTGCTCTCAGGGTCTATAATTACAAGTCACACAATTCTTTAGCTTTATATGCAATTGCTATTTTTTTTTCCTCACTTTTTAAATAATGGTTTTGGTCACAAACTCAGCCAATGGCAATAATCTTGTTTGACAATCAAGATCAGAATCTGGATTGTTTTTCAGAATGTTAAAAAAAAAAAACAATCCCCAAAACATAACATTTCATAGATACAAAATAAATCCAACACACATATAAAACTACACTGAGCACAGTTCAGCTTGTCACTGCAAATGAAGCTGTTATTTGCCAAAGAGGTGGTTGGCTCCTGACTGCTTACTGATCAAAAAACACTGAGTAAAACTTTCAAACATGCTCAGAAAATAATCTGAAAGATGCCTACGCATAATTATGATCTAGCTTTGGGCAAAAGAAAACAGGACTTCGGGTTCTGAATCAGGCACATTTAAATGTTTTATTCTTCAAATAAATCACCTCGATTTAGAAACAATCTCACTTGCATGGCAGCACACATAAGGACAAGACACACATCTTCTCTCACTACTGATTATAGGCATAACTACCAGCCGTGAAAGAGAAAGGCAGCCAAAAGGCTGTTCCCAGTCTTACAGTATGGGTCTTTTAAAGACTGAGCTTTCATTAAAACCAGACAGCGTAATGGCATGTGATAAACTTGAGGTGTGAAACCAACACACAGTCATTCAAGTGTTGTGCTCAGAACTCCTTCCAGAGTACTACAATACTTTACTATATAAAACATAAGTTAACATCTTCAGGACATGAACACGTGGGACCCAATAAAATGTGACGGGTAAGGAGGTCATACTGAACTTTGGTCTCCTGAAGGGCACTGAGATGGTAAAGAAACAAGTGCAGTAAACAATTTACAGAGCTTAGATCTTCTCTATCCCCTGTCGTAATGTGCATACTTCATCAGTCATTATCCCCTTTAGTTCACTTTATGCTCTTAGTCCTGCAAAGTCTTTCACTACAGTATTAAAGTCAAGATCTTGATTGTCTTCCCTGTTTATATCAATAGCCAAACTGATGTCAGAGGGACTGTGAGCATAAAGCCCAGTGTAACAATGGTGGTTGTGCTTCTCAAGATGAAATTGGAAAAGCAATCATAACATTGCAGAGAACATGCTGTAAGTGATCGTGAAATTGATATTTTCTTCTCAAAAAGTATACAAAAGCAGTTACATGTACCATTTGGCAATATTTTCCCAAAACAATGTACTTCAGTAATCTAGTTTTGACCTTAGTGCAAGGAATATGGTGAACTTTTGGAACAGTTTGCTTATGCAGTTTTCCTGTAGGACCCAGACAGACATCTTCATATGCAGTTCCCTCTTTATAGATCAATTAAGACAAAGGTTTGCTGGTGCAAATTACTTCTCTAAAACAATAAGGATGGAGCTAGTCAATGAAAAAAAATGACTTTTCTTCTCACAGTCTGGAAGCACTACTCACCACACATTCATCATCAACTTAATAGAAAATGTCCTTTACACATATGGTACTTGTCAACTGAATTACGAACTGATGCTGTTCCACAATAATCTGAAATAAATTGCTCTGTTTCACTCTGCAGTGGATCAGGAAAGGGTTGCTGGCACAATACATTACTGTAAACTCCGGACCTGCCAGTTCTAAGGGCTAAGTTTGTTTGAAAGGCAACAATTTACAAGCAAAGGCACTATAAATCATTTTTGAAAGAAACGAACTGTCCTGCAGTTACTCTTACAATAGAGTAGAATCTGTAGAATATTTTCATCTATAAAAAGACACTTTCATTAAAAATGTTTAAATGTTACTAAGCTTTAAGGCACTCCGTCTGAAGAACTGACTGGATCACAACTACTGTTGGTGGCTCAGATCTCCTCTCTTTATCCACATAACTCATCTTCTTCAGTCTTTGTCCTTTGTGAGTTCTGTAATTTCATCAACATCTTCTATATCCTGTGTCATTTTTTCATACTGTCTCTTGAAGAAGCCGAGCTGTAAGAATTATTAAAATAACACCGCATTGCAGTCAGTCATCGATAGTTACATTTCTCAGCTAAGCTGGATAGTGTGATGGCAGAAATGCACACACATGCAGTATTTGATTTGTAGACAATATCTAACTCTGATGTGAAAGAAGCTGGGCCTTAATCTGGTTGAACTAAATGCCAAGACAGCAGTGCTGAGTACCCAGTTGTGTCCCTGCCTAGACACAGGCATCTCCATGCTGCCTTGGTGTGCCAAGGAGCTCTTCAGGTGCTAATGCTATGGCACATAGAAAAATCTTTTCTCTCTTTCCTTAATCTAGATATCCTTTGCAAATGACTTTTTGCCCTCGCTCTTCTCTTTTTGTCTCTTCCATGCATATCCTTTCTCTCCTTGCTCCTAATCCTAGCCTTGCCCACTGGGAATACAGGAGCTCAGAGCCCAGCTTAAGAGTTATGGAAGGAGGCAAGCACTGTCAAAAGCAAAAAAGTAAATACCACAGCCTGTATTTTGAATCATTGTAAAGGCATTTGTCATCATCATGCTGCCACCTTCTCTGGTGACCTATTTCAGAACTTTCATTTTTAAAGCTCTTCTAAACACTCACGTCAAAGTAGCAAAGCCAAAGCAGTATTATTCATACCACCAAACAGCATGTATGGTTTTGTTAAGCACCAGAGAACAGAGATTCCAAAGAAAATAGCCCAAATGTATTTATCACTTTATGGTTTTCTTTTTAATAATATAAGCACCTACTTACTTTCCACAAAACAGCAACCAATACTAACAGCAAGAGGAGTCCAGCCAGTATACTGCCAATTACAACACCAACTGGTATCTCGGCTTTCTCATCTGGCTTTATTATTGTAACTGGGATCTGAAAGCAGAGAGATTGTGCGTTAGAGGTTAATGTTAACTGCATTTAAAGTAGGATTTGTAAACCAAATACTTCACCAATCAAGAATAGCTGCACTGCACGCATTCCAAGATCAATGACTGGAACACACCAATCAATTACAGCCCTTTCACTGGTGTCCACAGATACTTGGTTATACTAGCATGGCTTATGGCAGTGCCATTTAAGAGTTGGGGGCCCTCATCATTCTTGGCAATATATAACAGGCAGGGAAGCAATCTATTCCAAACAGCTTTCTGCGTGTCCAGTGACAGGACGTCTTTCAGAGTTGTTCCCATAGTGTACAGACTCACCTTCACTATGTAAACCAGACATGCTTACATGCAAGTGGGGAATAGCTCAGTGTACACCCCCATCTGCTCAAAACAGACTTCTGCTGCCAGCTAGAGAGGAACTACTTCCAACAGAGTGTTATTTGAGCCTGTTATCTGTGATGAGCAGCTATGGAAGGCAATACTAATCATGTAGGTCAGACACCATCATGCACTCACTACATCTGCTGAAATGTCTCTCCTCCTGCTAGGCAGGTACCCCTGTCTCCTTTGCCTGCTGTTGCTACGCTCTGGAAAACCACTAACAACTTTTTAGATCTTCATATGTTAATCTGTGTCCGCCTGAGTCAACTGAAATAATTTGCTATAGGATGTATGGGTCAAACAGGAATGTTTATAGCACTCTTATACTTCCTGAACTACAGGCAATACCAGAGAGCTCCCAGAACAGTATACTGTGTCTGGAATTTAGTTTTCAGGTGATACTCTATCTAGTTGGGTATGGCCAACTATGTGGCTACATATAACACAGTTGTTCAGGGAGACATTGCTGTAGTATTTATGAACTGTCAAATTTTTGGATTTAATCTTGGAACAACATGCATTTAGAATGAAGGGGTTTTTTTCCTTCCTGAAACATGATAAAAGAAGTCATGTTGCTTTACTTTCTCAGGGTTGCTTGCTCAGTGCATTTGCCTGGTTTAATTTAATCTTAAGCTTTCTGGGAAACTTGCACTGGGCTGACATCTCAGTGATTTAAGTCATTTCTGCTGGAAGGCTCCAATGTTGTGCTAGGTGTGGCTATGTATATTCATTTCACTGAGGCAGGATGGCTTTGTTTTCTAACCAAATGGCTATAGCAGGTTAACGTTCTGTCCTCCAGCTGTCAGTCCTTTCCAACTTGGAAAAAATGTAAAAGCTTTTACGCAAAGATACCTAAGCAGCTTCCCCACACAGCATCACAAGGCAATATGAAATCACATTTGGCTACACAGCACCCCAGCTAATCCAAACTCAAGAGCCTGTCTCGTATGTATGTGCAGTTTGCCTAGAAATGTTTTCTCCATTAGATTAACAGTGAAGTGAGACTGTTGGAGAGGTAAATTAATGCCTAGGAACAAATATCTTTCCTGAAGTCAAACTGTGCCAGTAAGACACCACAGCTGGGATTCACCTCATCTAGTGCTATGTATACCATTCATTTCCTGTCTTAGGTCCTAATTCACCCTACTTGTTTTCAGGTTCATCTTTAAGATGACATGAATTGCATCTCAGAAAAACCTATTCTTTCTACGAATTAGGGTTTATAGAAGGGCTAATTCTGATGTGGATGACTCATGCAGGTATTAACTTGGATGAATCATACCACCTTTGTCTAAAATAACAGGGTAAGTAGGGAAAAAAACTCAGATTGCTTCTGCACCATCCTATTCCCAAGGAAGTGTGAAAAGCAAAGACTAGGTATCACTGCTGGCCTGCCAAGAAGTACATGCCATGGTTGATACTGACTCCATCACTGAAGCGTCAAAGCAAACTGTACCTGCCCTTTGAAGAGTGTATCTCCACCAGCTGGCACGTATTCCAAGACTTCTCATGGGGCAAGAGGCTATTCTGGTTCTCCTGAATCACCAACAGAACTGCTGGTAATGTAAATTTGGTGGTATCATGCTCTAATTGCGGCAAAATACCTAGTAATGCATGGCTTATGAGCTACCCAAAATGCCTGTGCAATGAATAATATAGAATGCAAATATTCCAATGAGTTCCATCTCCTAGTAGAAATTACACTATGCCACAAAGCTGAGACACTCAGCACACTTCAAATACAGGCATGTAATTTTTCTACAAAAACATGGCATTATTTTCAGAACTGAACATAAATTCCCTTTGCTTCTTCAGGCACCAAGGCTTCTCAGATTACAAATGAGTCTATTTAGGGGTTCTTCACAAGAAATTGAGTGATGCATGAGAAAAGAATGCCAAAAATAGTATTGAATTATAGTCTTACTCCCACATGGTGACAGATCAATCAATAACCACCTTTATGCATATTTAACTATACTTTCCATTGCGTGTGAATGGGCTGTGCTACATGTTCTCACCGATAGGTGACTCCCTTACTAGCTTGCATTTTGGTCTTCAGTGGCCTTTTTTATTTTTGTGGATAAAAGAGGCTGGTAAATCCTGTAAAATAAATTTAAAATAGTAATGCAAATGAAGAGTGTTCCTTTCTAGATAGGCCAAAGAACAAGGTATTTTTTATCATAACAGCACCACAGCACTAATGTATTCTTCATTGTTTATATTTGTATATAGGAGATGGAAACCTTGTGAGAAACATTCTACACTAATAAAGTGGTGGTTTGGAGACTTCCTGAGATTAGCTGTGTCTATATTGTCCATATGACAGCCATTCCAAATGCAAAATATACTCCACATTCTTTTACAAATGAGATTAAATAAATTTGCTGGAGACCTGTGCCATACATCTGTCTCCAAGCATCAAACCAAATACACTTACAGAGGTAAGACTATAAATCAGGTTTGCAAAAATGTTTCCCAGGGCTCATTTATCTGCAACAATAAATTCTGTTGCAGAAAGTAGTCTAAATTTTGATCTTTACATGAACAAGAAGCTACAAAGACTTTGCAAGTTTCTATCTGGTAGTTCTATGATCTATTTGAGATCTACAGATTTTAACTAAGTCTTGTTTGGGTAGTATCTGGCTGAAATGAAAACACTTCAGTAACTTGAGAGAGTTGTATAGAGCCAAAAGCATAAATTAATTCAACATAATCAAATGTCAGGGTTTGTAATTTGCTATGTTCTCCTAAAAGACACTGAAAATTAAATAGCATCACTTTAATACAGTAAACAGAGAGAAGGTGAAAAATTATTACTTATACTTACAGATAGGGTATTGTCTCCAATTATAAATAACTCAGGATTATGTGTATCTATTCTTGCCTTTGCAGAGAGTTGTAATGTCTGGAAAGTTAACTGAAAGAGATGATTTTAAAAAAATGTAAAGGTCTATTACAGGGTAAATCAATTAGAATGTAGATATCCCAAAATAACTCCTTTGCTTTGAAATGAAGACTTCACAAGCAGAACAAAATCACAGTATTAAGAAAATTAAACTGATCTTTTGATTTGTCCCAAGCTAACCTTTCTATGAAATTAAGAATGTATCAGTAATCCAGACTTAATTTTGCTTTTCTTACTTATTAGCAATGAAACTGGAGAACTGGCTTTTCTTCTTCAAGCAGAACAGGAGGAGTTGATTATATGTCTGTTTTTATAGTTACTTAAAAACTGTCACTACTGATAGCAGGGAAGAGATGCGGGGGAAATAACAGTGAGAAAAGGAGAAAAAGCTCATCAATAAAAGACTGATAGGGATATATTTTTGGCCTTTGAAAGAAATGGAAACGGGACATTCTCCCCCCACCCCCCATGCTTCTGGTTTTCCCCATCTATTTTTCCTATGACTATATGTTTCTCTCCACCGCTCAAATTCTGTCATTGTTCCTTCAGTTTAAACCAAAAAGACAACAACAATATTAAGCTAATTCCCATTTGAAAAGGTACCTTGTGCCAGATCCCACTTCCCTCAGAATATGTGTCAAGAGAAAGGAGGGCATGGCTGTGCAGAGTCCCATTTCCTAGGGCACCACTGGGAATGGCCTCGGGTTCATGGGACCATGAACCAGCCATACCAACTGCAATGCCTGCTCTGTAATTTTTCTCTGTTATTTTGCTTCCTCGGACATTTCTCTGTGGCAGGGCCAGGTACAGTGGTCTTGACACAGGGAACATGAGCAACCATGGATCTGCAGGAGCTGACGTACACTGAACTGACCATCCCTGCAGTTCAGTTGTCGAATGCCTGCACTGTGGCCATGTGCCCAATGGTCTGTCCTGCACTCCTAAATGTTTAGAAACCCACCTGAGCACTATTCAAAGCACTTTGTTAATTTCTAAATGCACCATTTTTATTTGCCTTGCTTTGATTGCCACTAAATAAAAAGGCTGATTATGTGCATTTTTTTGAGTGCTTGCAAGATTGTTTGCACTGTATATTGGCAATCAAATAGAAAATAACAAAATGGGGTACGAGAGGAAAAACTATGACATGAGATCTTTCCTTCCTATCGCCCTGTGGTAAACAAAGTATTCCCACTCCCTTTCTTGTGAGGGTAGCAGACTTTTATTGATGTCTCCACCTTCTGTGTAGCTGATACTCACCGCAGCAAAGGTTCCATTCCAGATCCGGGTGGACACGTTGATGAAGTACTCTCCCCTAAGCAGAACGTCTTCCAGTTTGCATGTGATAGTACTGCACTTCGCGTTCTTACAGTTCTTCCAGGGGAAACAGCAAGGAAAGGCAACAGCATGCATTAAAAATACTTTCAACATCTGGATTTTTTTACCTCGCCTCTGCCATTTGGTGCATATAAATTAAGTGCTTGCAACCTGTGAAGAACGTGCACCTTTCTCTTCTATCTAAGGCAGATGCAGTATGTGTGAGAATATCCATAGGTTGCACTCCTGCACTGTTAATGACATGGCCACCCACAGGTACAGCAGTCTTACTCACCAGTTCTTTGGAAGCTCTGAAATTCTCTTTTGTGAAAGATGCAGAATAAGGTCTTTTTCCTATTTGCAATGGATTTATCTGAGCTTGACAAATAACACCTTTGGTCTAGGAAAGACAGCAAGAATGCAATTGGATTACACCACACTCAGGAGTTTATAGTCATCACAATAATATATATTCCTGGAATGAGATGGTGGCTGTGAAGGGCTAGGCTGTGAATTATGCTATGCTGGATACTTTAGGAATCAGAGACTGTATGTGGTTTTGGTCAGAACCCAATGGCTCTAGCAGCAATTTTTTTCCCCCTAGATTGAACTGAAGGGTTTGTTCCAATCTAAAAAAATTCTTTTTTTACTATACCCTTCCCAGGAACTTGTAGAAGGACCTAGCTGAAGCGTTCCAGAGTCTTCATATGAAAAGTCATCTGTGGACCATAAAGATAATCCACATCTGCCAAGTAATAGACTAGTATACTGCTGAAATCGTGGTCTTCCCCTTTCCTTTATGGGGAAGAGACAAGGAGAAAGAGCATAGATTCTCTGAACCTCAGCTACACTATAAGGGAAATAATTGACATTTATGGTACTGATTAAACCACAAAACACAGGAGTTTATGTATTTCAGTTTTTTACCTGATCTGTGGTGACTGCAGTTATGTACATCAGTGGGTTGTCTTTGCTGGTCACTTCTGGAAGATATATTTTCACAGATGCCATCTTTACTGGAATACTTCCTGTTGTTACCTGCAAAGCAATAAACTCATAGTTAATTCAGGTAGCTTTATTTCTATATGGTAAATTATTAGATATAGAAAAAAAATTGGAAATCATGGATCATTATGGAAGAACTGGACTTTTGCATAAGTGTTTTTTTTGTACTAAGACACTCGCTAGGGTAGTAATTACATTACACCAATAGTAAAGCTGAAAGTGTACTGCATAGCTTCAGGTTCCTCTCTGTTTTCTTAGCAAAGCTTGTAGTAATTGCATGAATATGTTTTGAAAAGCGAATACTCTGCCACAGCCAGCATGCTTGTTATTTAGTTCTTCAGAGTAGCAGTTACAGCAATGTAAATGAAGATACTTAATCTTCCATGTTTTATATTTGGATCTAAGTTTTTCTGAGTTATGTAATAAATGCTGTGATCTGGCTATTTCTTGCACCTGGTTTAAGCATTTAACCGTTGCCGGACTTCAAGTTTCAAAGTCCAAGCCTGCAAAGATTTGTTTTCCTTTATCAAGTGGGCAGAACACAAATATGCTCTGTGAAAGAACAGTCACGGTTGGCCTAAAGTTAAGCATTAACCGTCTTCTAAGTATGTAAACAGTGCAGGACCAATCCCTCCTCTATTCTACTTGTGCAGTAGAAGCAAGTTTCATTCTTAAGCTCATAGACTGTAAGCTTTATCCCTCAGCTATTTGCAATTTTCTTTTCTTACTTGATTAATTCAAAAGCATCAAAATCAGACAGTGAAATCAGGAATTTTTTCAACTACATTTTGGGACCAGGCTACAGCAGGAGGTACGGCAGCTTCTCAAACCAGAAATATTTACTAACCTTAACTGAGAAGTTGAACGTGGGGCCAATATCTTCAAAATTATTCACAGTGGAAGGAATGTTATGACCAGAGTATACTTCATAGAAGTTGATGTTGGCAAGCCTAGTTAAAACCATAAAACAATACATTTCAATTTGGCAGCTGCTTTGAAAATGTGTGTTACTGGATGTGCCTTCATGAAACACGTCAGAAGTATAGTCAGAGGAAAAAATCAGTAACTTGCACTGCTGTTTGAATTTTACAAAGTTGGTAAGAAAGCACATGGTGTACTGAAGTCTACAGCTGGTGTGAGCAAGTGAAGGTAAGACAAGAGAGCTGTGTGCATGACAGGCTCTCCTCAGCCTCCTCCACCCTGTAGTGTTTTAGGGCCATACTGCAAGCTCCTCTCCTGGGCACAAACTGTGACTTTCTGCCTTGCAGTGGTCTCCCTTCTCAGAAAGGGCCTCCCAGTATTCCCTCTTGGTACATCTATAACAGCAAATACCAACAAACTCTGAGGGAGAGCCTGGGCCTTAATGCCACAGACCATAGGTAGGCTTGTTTCCACATTGCCTGGATGTGGAAATATACATAGCACTCAGCTTGTATGCAAGGTACATACCTTATAGCCCTCAGTCTCCTCTGGACCACTGTCTTCAGTATTTATGAATCTTAAAATTTCCAAATAATGTGAGTGTGGTTCCAACCCAGAACAGCATGAAATTACAGGTGTGTGATGGAAGGACACTGTGTCAGCACCCATGGATGCTTGAGGGGCTCAGCCAGCGGGGATCATGCTCAAAGATAATGAAAGCATCTCTGTGTAGTGAGCACTTCCATGTGCTACCCGTGAGTAACTCCTCTGCTGAACCATCCCAGAACTGGGTCTACTTTTCATCATCAGCTTTCATAGGAGGCTAATTTGAGCAGTCAATAAGCAAGCTGGGCAGTGGGTAAACAAGGAGCAAGGGCTATCATGATTCCCACATCATCTCTTCCTGTAACCCAAAGTGCAAATCCATCCTTTTTAACAATGCCACTCTCCCTATTTAATCTGGGTAACATTTGTGCACACAATTCCAAATTAACATGTAGGCAGTCCTACAGAGTTGCATCCTGATCAGCTGTGCTCCTCCATACTGCACCACAGATCCTTTTCTGTCCTCCATACTTCCTCCCATGGGCCATTTCCTTGAAGGGCCTCCTCACAAGGTCTCCTAGGAAAACCGTGTGATGCATTTTCTGCTCAAATCTCCAGTCCTTCCAGGATGCACAGTGTCAGATTAACTCTCTTTGCAGAAGCCTCTGATAAAACTGATTTCCATCTCTTCTTATGGAAACTCAGCCCTATAAAAGCTTCATTTCAGCAAGACAACCCTTTTTTTCTCAGCCTTTGTATTTTAAGAGGTTGCTCCTTAGCTATACTACCTCCCTCAAGAAGGAACTAACTCCAGATAGATATTTCCTAAATGGAAGAGTGCAAAAATTAGCTAACTCTAAGGGAAGCATTTAAAATTGTACCTTGGCTTAACAAGTACTTCCTTTATTTCTTTCAAATTGATTCACCTCCAAGAATCACTAATACTTTTCTGGCCGTAGGGATTCCTTCATATCCTGACTTGTACATGAAGTTGCATTTTTTCATATTTAGGAGATGCACCTGAATTCAGACCCCTTTTCCTTGAGTAACTGTTTACAGACTCCATTAGTAGCTTTTTCTGAAGGATTTAGTTTCTGTTCATGTTTCTCAGCTAATTATATTTGCTGATTCAAGTTTACACTGTCTGTTTCCTAGCAGGCTGCTGAAGTTGCTGTGCTAGTCGCCTGGTCAGATGCTCCTATAGTCTCTGTGCTGCTGCTAACTTCAGTAACACTCTGCTTCTGCTGAAGTCTCATGCAGCCTTCTCAGGGAGTTGAAAGAACTTCCATTGCTGACTCAAATGCTTCCCTGAAATTAAAATAATCTGAAAAAATCTGCAGAACTCCTAAATTGGGGTGTGTCACGGTGAATGCAGGGCCTCCAGATATTCCAAAACTGTTGCTGCAAAGCAGGTTATTAAACTTATCTTTTATACTGTGGCCCCTATTCCAGATCACGGTATCATACACAAACAACAGTTCGTGTAGTTACGGTGGGTTTTGAATATTCATTTCCTGAACTCATTGTTGCTGTGCATTTTTAAGCAGCTTCCTCTTTTTCAAATTTCTGTCATTCTTTGAATGATTACTATTTATTTCCTATCAGTTTGGGTTTACAAATTCTGGAATGCAAATGCATTTTTACATTGGTAACCATATTGGTTACCATATAATTTGTATATACCATATAATTGGTAAACAGATGCATAAATACAACTACATGTAGTTTACCCCAGAAATTCAGTAATTGGGAAAGAACAAATCTTAGATGAAAGGTAAAATATCCATCTTGATCTGAGTCAATCGACTGTATTTTTGTTTCAGTTTTAATTTAAGTTAAACTATAACTGAAATAATTCTTATTTGGAACAGTAACAGAGTAGTTACTCTTCCAGTGCATTACCTGGGGTTTCCAAGACTGAATATAAGAGCTTTCAAGGGCATGATATGAAGACCTGTCTTAAAGAGACTTTTGTCTGCCTGTCTCACTCTGGCCCTCCCAGCCCTTTATAAACTGCCCTTCCTAGGGTAAAGGATCCCTCTTGCAACTGCCTTGACCCGCCTTCTGCTGGGAGGGGAAAGGGCTGACACCAGGAGGAAAAAGGCAGGTGTGAGCCAGTCTTTGGGCTGGCAGGCAGGAAAGTGGGCTGTGCTGCTCCTGATGCCAACACAGATGCATCAAAGGGGAAAGCTGCCACGTGCGACCTCAGGTTTTGGTTCAAATCATTATCTAGTAATATCTTGCTAACCCTATTTTTGGTCCAGGTTCAGCAGATATGTCCATAACTTTTTATTCTTCCTCCCACTCCTCATCTCATCTTTTGCTGAGAGTTTGAGCTGGGTCATATTTTTTTTTTGTTGTTGTTCTTCTCTTTAGTTTTAAGGACTTCAATCCAAGTTCACTACATTTCAGCCTAGAGGCCGACCTTTATTATACAGTGTATACTAATTATATTATCAAAACCACAAGCACTGTTTTGTTTTCATACCACTTCAATTCACATGAGCATCTGTAACAATTGTGGATCTACACATTCCATGTTTTTTTAACTGTAAGATTATTGGAAGAAAAAAAAATTCTGCTACTGTTGATGAAGTGGGAATTTTTTATGACTTACAAATGAAAATAAATTTTCACTCTCTTTTCAGTGGCCTTTCAAAACTGCTACTATATTCAAATGCCTTGGTAAAATGACAGTGACTCTTTAAATTATTCAACATACCTTGTGAAATGAATTTCTGCATCGTATCGCAAAGGAATTGATAAGCTGATCTGATTGTCCAATTCTTTCTCTTCCTTACTTTCGCTGTTCATTAAAACACATTTAATTCAGATGTTATAATATTATTTTATACAAATGAGATAGTAATACCTCATTTGCTTTCATATGATTATATGCTTTACCTCAATGCATGAAAACTTATAACTGCCGCATTCTGAAGATTTTTCAGGTTAAAATCAAAACTAATATCAAAGGATATCTATGGAAGAGACAAGGAACACAGTAAATGAGGTGATGGTACCACATCCAAAGGACTTTCCAACAGCAACAGCATTATTCATATGTGTAACAATCTAGAATTTACCCTCTGTACCTGAATTCTCCATCAGTTTCTGTGTAATATTTCAGTAATTTCTAATACTCTAGGATTGTTTTATTCTCACTTTCTCCTATGAATTAGCATTGCACATAAACGTGAACTATCTGTGTTTTTAAATTGTGTGTAAGTAGCTAAAAGATGCAACAAAAGGTGTTCAGGATTGCTTCAGTTGCATGCTTTTAAACTAGCACTAACAAAAGCTTTGTATTCACTCTTTTCTTTCATTTGTTTCAAGAGGTCTGCTTTGACCATGCCATTAAAAATTCAGAACAAAGTTAACATTTTATATGTAATTTGTTTTTTTGATTTTTCTCCCCCTGCCACAGAATGTCATGTTTCTATTCTTTCTAGCAAGTTTCTTATTGCTCCAGAGGCTGAAAGCCTATTTCTATTCTGCCCTTGAGGAATAAAAGATCAAATTTCATAAAACCATGGATATCCTGAGATTTATGGTATATGTGAGAAATAGGATATACAATCTATCCTAGGGGGGTGTGGTCCACCCTTCTCTTTTCAAAGTAATACTGCTTTCTTGAAGAGATGAGCTTCACAGAGAAGGAGAGGGAACTACCCCAGGTACACGCAGCCACGAACTGTGCTCAGTTCCCAGGAAGCTACACACAATGTTCTCTGCTTTTGCCCCTTGTCCTCACCCTCCAAGAGTTACAAAGCTACAGTGGCATTTGAAAGCCCCAGGTAGGGACAAATGCACTTCAAGGGCTTTTTTTCCTTTACTCTGTAAGGGGGTCACAGAAGTTTAGCCTTTAGTTTGCTTCTTTTAATGCCTCGGAAACCCAAAGAGAAGTTAACAGTTCCCAAATCTGAGAAATCCTCACCAGCATTAAAGGCAGATTTAGGGGAAAACAACAAAAAAGCTTTTGGGTATCATTCAAGGTAATATGCTAGCTGTACCTGTTGTCCTGTTCTGAAAACAGGATAGCTTATTTGGCAAATGACTGTACTTTGTGCTGTTCCTGTCTGACACGAGACTTCAGTTCCATCACTCTGCAGAGGAAACACATAAGTCATCTTAGTACAGGTTTTGATAAAGCAAAGAGGAAGTTTCCAGTCTATATCTTCAACTGGATATTTATTATAATTCTTATGCTAATTTTACATTTATTAGTATTAAACTAAGGAGTAGTACAAATAGGCCTGGTGGTGGTAACTCCTAGAGATGGTATAGATAGGTTGGGGCATAGGCAGGGCTAGGAGTGAGGCAGGAGAAAGGTGTGACCAGTCCCATGTGCTTTCTTGTGAGCTGTCTTGATCTTGGAAGTTCCGTACTGGGCTTGAAAGAAGGAATACAGGCTAGAGAGTAGAGTTCACCTCCCATGTTAACTCCTACAGTGCTTTTTGACAGCATTTTCACACAACTTTTGCAGCCATTTTTACATGACTTGAGGACTAGTCAAATATTCTCAGTGTAGAAGTGCACAGTTTATGTGCAGAAAGGAGCCCTAATTGTAATTTTTGGGAAAATCTACAATACATAGAAGTCTATAATACTATTTTGCAGAATATTTAGCATGTCATCGTCCTATATCAAAGACAAACTCTTAGACCACAGCCAGTTATCACAACTTCAAAAAGATTTCATTAAAACGTACTGTCTTATTAAAGGCATCTCTAGCAGACATTTACCATTCCTGAACTGGGCTACCCCACCCCTCCCCCTCAAAAAGCCAAATGGCATATGCACTCTCAGCTTACACTTTTATTCCTGCTTTGAATTTTGACCAGCATTTTTGGTCAAAAGCTTCACTTGAAGGCTGAAATACTGCTGAGGAAATGGGCTTTTAAAGCGAAAGAAAATCCTAGCTCCAGTGTGGTCTTTTGGCATGAGTGGAATGAGCAATTTTGCTGCACAACAGGATGGGGAGGTAGAAGGGCACCTTTAGCACTGTATGGAGTACTACTGCCAGTCCATTGTTCAGGAAAATGCTGCTCTTGGGCAGCGATGAATGCTCCTGTACCTTCTGGCCCTTCAGTATAGGGATTCCTCTGGATTTCACCCCTAGAATTATTACTTACCTCTCCAGGAGTGGCCTGACCACGTAAGTCAAGCACTGAAGTCCGGATTTCATCCTTCATTAATTGTTTGGGAGCAACAGTTGAGCTTACATTATAGATTTACTGCATTCCCCAAAATAGTATGGGTAATTCCTTTCTTTTCCCTTTTCTAGGACAAAATTAATCAGAAGACGAGCTTCTGGTTTAGCAATCGCTTAAATCTGATTACCTGTATAGCTAGAACACATGGCCTCGGCAGTAACACTATTTCTAGATCTAAAGTCTGTGCTTTAAGGCTGCATCATTGATGCTGCATGCTTGATTTATCAAATACAATTTCCCTGTGGCACAGCAACTGCATTCAGGCATGTTGTCAGGAGTCAAGCAGAAGATATGGGTGCCAAGGCCTGAAGTGAGGAAAAGATAACTGAAATACTGAAGTGAGGTCAAACTCGACAGCTTGCCAACATTTATGCTGAGTTGGCAGTGTCTCTCCTTGACCTAAATAAACTGATATGCCAAAGGGAGTAATTCCAGTATCCAAGAAAATAAATTGCGAGAGAGGTTTGGACACAGATTCTTTCCTGGGACAGGCACTACTAGAAAGGAAAAAAAAAAGAAGCTCAAAAATCAGTGGCAATAAAAGAAGACGTGAGCTTGCGTATCACATACCGGTAAAGATGATGAAGCAAAAAACAAGTTGTCTGAAAATGTAGCCTGGATTCTGGTGTTATATGCATTTTCCTTTTTATTTCTCAATTTCACGTTGAATGTTAGTCTTCTGTTTTTGCTGCTGACAACAAACTGTTGTTTGCTGTTGGAAAATAAAGTCCATTGTTGTAAACAGAGGTACTAAAACAGCTGTGGATCATGAAACTATGTGTTGCCTGTAGCCAACAACAAAAAATAAGCACAGCAAGACACTTCCTACATTCTACGCACTTAAAGGCTCTGTTTTCTAACCTCTTTGACATAAGAAACTCTGTGCTAGTGTTCTTTAAGACCAAATGGAATTAGTGTCTTCTCAAAATGCAAGACCTTGATTGTGTACAGTCAAAGTCACTTTGCTGAATTTTAAAGGGCTCCATCCTGGTGGGAAGGTGGTCAGAGAGTGAGTGGCAGACCCAGATGGCAGTTCCAAGGAAGAGACAGTCCTGTCCCTCTGTGTTCTGTACATGTATGCACAGATCTGCATATGGAATTGGAATATGTGCTGCTGAAATGGCTGACCTCAGCTCCCCACTGGCACAAGCTGCTGTAGGATCCTTGCTCTCCCAACAGGAGGAGCTGTTGCAGCCACTGCTACACTCTGAGTGTGCTCCCTTCCCCAACAGCTGGTAGCCAGACATGATTCTTCTGAATGCTCAGTGTCCTCATCCCCGAGGTTCAAAACTTGGGTTTGTCTAAGCTGACAAGAGTCCTACTTCCATGTCTATGTTCCTATTATACCTCTTTTTCCTTGATCATTTATTTAGACAGAAATGCTATTGTTTTTATTATCCTTGCTGTTTCTAAACAGATGTTCAACTAGAAAGGCATTCACATTTGGAAATTCATCCAAAGCCTACAAACAAACCAACTGGTGAAAATTTAACACCTGACCCCAGTAATTCCACTGATTCAGCTCTATCTTACCCATCATCTGCCTTCTGCTGAACATTCAGAACAAGATCACAGAAACAAAGTTCATCTTCACCACAGTCTTTAATGAAAGGAATCTACAAAAATGAAAAACATTTCCGGAATGACAGTGCTCAACTTTAAAACTACCTACTGACAGTAGAGTGCAAGCATCTTTAAGGTGAAGCGTGTTCTTGCTTTGCAGATAAGAAAATCCCACCTAAGAGCATTAGAAACTCTGATATGTGAAAAAGTTAATGCTCAGTAACATGTTACTACATGTGAATGGATCCATAAGAACGGTGCAGGCAGGTTATTGTTAACCCACAACAAATGTCATGTAATTGAAGCGGTTCCAGTTTATCTTTGCCATCAACTAGAAGTTCACATCAACAGTAACACTGCTCAACCAACATGCTTATTGTGCCATGGTGGCTGATGTGTGTCTGCCTGAGCAAGCCCATGCAATACAGTCAAAGGTATAAAAGGAACCACGGGGAAGTGTCCCTGAGGTGTCCAGTGACTTAAATAGAACATTAGTTTTCATTTGCATGTACCTCTTCTATGTTTGCAGGGGCCACACATTATGGACGTGTGTATAACCATGCATTTTTCAACAATAAGTCTGCATACTTACACTATAGGCCACAGATGCAGGGGAGTATATATCAAGGACAGGGCTGGAACCAGGATTTGCAAGGCCAACATCAATGCGCAGACTAAGGGAATTTACTGCATCAGAAGGTTCCTGTAAAACATACAGATCAGATGACAGCTGTCAGCACAGGAAGCAGAGTAAAACTGGTAATTTGTTGTAAACTGAGAATGCATAGTAAAATCATACCTGCTCTAAACAAGAAGACTGAAATAATTTTGTAAGACTGCCTAGTGTGGGTTCCTCTTGCTAAACAACTCTTAGTGCCATTTCCATGATAAAACTTCTTTCCTAGGATTCCTGGAGACTCTATTAATCACACTTCAAGGGCTAAGGAACTTGCAGATTTTCTGCAGCTGCAGAAGCTGATGTTCAAAAAGCTGCCATCAGGTGACTTTCATGCATACCTGCTTGCAGAAGTCAAATTCCTATTTCATTCTGCTGTACCACCACAGAGAGAATCTGGGCCTGAACGACACTAAAACACAATATACCTCATATCATCTCCTCTGTTTCTTAGTACTGGATGAATACTCTTCTATCCCTATGGATCATGGCTCCACAATGGCACTAAATGTGACCAACAAGTCAAAGAGATTTGCATTGCAAAGCAGAGCAGGAATTGGAGTCTTCTACCTGATCTAGCACCATGCAGGGGACTTAAGGCAACTCAGGGCTGTATTCAGCCTTTGTTCTAGAGAAAATTGGAGACTTTATTTTTTTTCCTAGGGGTATACCTAGGGCTAGCATGCACCAGGAGTCTGCCTGAAAGTTTGAGAGAAAACATCTTAGAGAAGAATCTGCTCTGAGAGAAATTAACATCTATTGAAGCAATGAACTACAGGCTCTGTGTTACATCAGAGCTAATTACATCATTAAGAAGTACTTATATCCTAAAAAGCTGGCTGAATTTGACAGTAATTAGTTTCTTTGAAATCAGAATCTTATTAAGTATTTTGCAGTTGTGGGAGATTTGAGAAACAAATTGTTGAGTACATCGTGACTGAAATTCCTTTTACAGATGTAAATTCATCAACATCTTATTCAGGTAACTTTTATCACATAAAACTGCTTGCAACTGCACTTACCTGTATACTGAAGATGTCATGAACACAATTCTCCTCATGACGAACCACAAGAGTCCTCTGCATGTACCTTTCGTTATTTTCTTTGAACAATCCTCTAGAAGTTACTCTGGAGGACTGGAGATCTGCATCCAATGTTGCATTGTACTTTATATCTAAAAGAAGAATAACAATACGTATTTTGTGGAGCATGACTGCCCAGGACCTCATTACTGCACTCAACATTACAGATAGACCAGGCTTTCCAAATCACACTATTTTCCTTTTTTTTGTAGCTTTGAGCAATCTCAAAATGATAAAATTTTCTCATGTGTTTTCCAAAGCAGTCAAACAGGTTTAAATCCTGATGTAAGTTCTCATCCACAGAGAGCACATTAAATGGCAATCAATCAAGTCTCCACTGCAGATGTCTGAGCCTGCAGGTCAGGCAAGAAGCCAGTCAGCAGGGCCAGGATTATGCTAGATAAAGGGGCCTTGCAACCATATCCCTGAGCTCTTGAGGAGACTATAAAGAATCTGCATCTTGTCTTCAATCACATAATAATTTGTCTTCTTCTCTTCATATTATGACTAATACACTATGAAAGTTTGTTGTTATTTTATAGCTCACAATCACGAGTTCCTAAGTGCACTATACATAGCACTGAAGCAGTCCAACTGGTATTATCCATAATGGGTATGTTTAACTAAATAGCTTCATGAGACGCCAGTGCTGGCTCAGAAATATCTAGTGTGCTCCCACCCCCTGAACAGAAGTGTTTCTCCCTGCTGACATCTGCACTAAGCCTACTGGTTTTTTTTTAATTTTATTTTATTATTTTTCCTAAAAAAAGAAGAAAAGTCTGCAGTCTACTGTTGAAACCAGTAAGTTAAAAAAAATAAGCTACTCACTAATGAGATTTTCTGGGATTTGCTGAACATCTATGACACAGCTCTCCTTTATACTGTTAATTCCTCATTTCCAAAGATTATGGATGGCCAGTGACGAAAGCAGGTTTTGAAAAGACTTTCTCAAGCAAATATTTCATACTGATTTCACCTTTCTTTATATTTAATCTCAAGTATCTTTAGACTTTCCACGTCTCATTTGAATAATGGACTTTTGAAGAAATGAGACAAATGATTGAAATACTCTTACCCACTTGATTATTTCTCTTAGCAGGTCTAAACGTAGCCCAAAAACATACTTTGACTGTTATTTCTGTGTTCTTGTTCAGCAGACTGATTTTCTCAGGTTTAAATGAAGCAATTATGGACACCTTTGCAATGCTTTGTGACCTGAAAAATATTTTTAAAGTTTACATGTGATTTTCAAAAGCATTGGGTAGCATAGAAACTGTTGTCTATTACTACCTCTAAAACATTGATTTTCTTGGTTCCCAATGTAAACAATTTTAATAGCATTGGGAAAACTATTTTTCTTTGCATATAAGTCAATTTGTTGATACAGAAACTTTTAGTAATGATATTAAATAATTTATGTCAAATTAATGGATAATCAATATCTTCATCCCAATAGTCCAGTCCTTCCCTTAAGATAACACAGAAAGAAGCCATTGTCCTGTTTTCCTAATAAGTAACCTTTCATTGCTCCTTTAGGGAAGGTACTGAACTCCTCTGGGAAGGCAAAGAAGGATAATTCATTTTAATTAATACACTTATTTTTCTGAAAAACAACTTTCACGTAATTAATCAAGATTTTGAAGGAACTCTGTATGTAAAAACAAACACTTTAATAAAAAGTAAAACTCATTAATCAGACCAAATGCCAGAGTAAAAGAAAGAGCACTAATCAAATCTAAATAAATGCTGGTACTTCAGAAAGCATAATTTTCTTTAATGCAATTCCTACCAGCACCAGCAGCAGTTCTGTTGTTGGTCAGAGGTCCAACCTGACCATTCTTATTAATAATCTTTTTTCATTATGAAATAAGAAGCAATTCAGTGGTGTTTTTATTCTCACAATGGGGAGCCTCAGGTGAGAAGGCAGGTGACAAACAGGAAAAGAAACTGCATTTTAATTTAGCTCTTCAAAGAAGTAATGGAAAATACATGGTACTTAGGGAGACAGAATATTTGGGTTCTGAGAAGGCTTTCTACTTTATTTTGTGAAAGTGCTCAGATTAGTCTGGCAAATGCCGCATGCCAGAAAAGATGGGCTCCTAGCCAGATAGAGGTGCCAACTCTCTTTGACTGCTCTCTGCCCTTACCCTGTGGGACAACTCTCTTCCCCAGACCAGCCAGGAACAGTCAAGCAGGTTCTGTGGGAAGTGGTTTGAAAAATTAAACTCCAGCTTCTGAAGTACAACCTGCTGTCAGAAATACTCTCAAGCAAGCCCCACTCCCTGCTGCTGCCTCCTCCCTCTGCACCATGTGTCTGCAAAACAGCAGTGGACACGTCTGTCTCCTGGCCCTCCCTGTCCCTCCCCAGGTGACTCCCAGGAGCCACGGCTAGTCAGCTTCTCCCCACATGCCCTAGCTCTGCCTCCACACTGCATTGGCTTTAGATGCTTTGATAATATATGCTTAAAAGAGGCTTAGTCTAATGCTGTTTTTTCAGCTAGCTATGATAGCAGCAATGAGGCACTAAGTGGAATGGAAGAGATTTTTGGTTTGTTTTTCTGTTTAACTAACTAAATGCTGAACTTGCATCTGAATCATTGTTTTCTTTCTAAAAGAGTTTACCAACCATAGCAGAACGACCTTTCCATCAGCACCAACTGTTACGTCAGTAATGTCATCGTCATCTAAGTCTCTATGGCCATCTACTGATCTTCCAAAGAACTGGAGCTGTTGACCAAAAGCAGAATCCGATCCTAAAATTTTCTGGGAAAGAGAGTTTGATCACTGGGTTTGCCACGTGTGTGCTTAAGTCTGTAGATAGCAGGATAAGCAACGCATTTTCACTGATATTCCCTGTATATACAATTTGTTGTTTAAACAAAATGTTTTTATGTATGTTTGCTCAGGTGATTTTAATCACTTCTTCCTACCCTGTTGGAGTAGACAATGCACTAGATTCTTCTGTCTTGAGAGTAGATTAACTGAGTGCTGTATGCCAGCTGGTACTTACTGGAAGCCTTTTCCATCTCACACTGAACAACTGAAAGAGTAAGAAGCTTAACAGGACTTCTAACAAATACTTTCTGCAACCAGAAAGTCTGCATGGAAAGCGACATTAAAATTACCATTGTATTATCATATAACCTATGCAAAGAGCCTTGAAAGTCTTTTCCTTTAATACCACATGTTTATAATATACAGGGCTGGGATTTATTGCTGTACATCAGCCCTCAAAACCTGAATAATGGATGTCAAAAAATGTATAGGAAATTACCCAACTTCATATACAGGCACTAAAAACTCTTAAGAGGCTCAGAGAGAACATCCTGCAAGTCCTTTTCCTCTGTATGCTTCAGTTATTAGCACCACAACACCAAACAGTGCATCCTGACAGCTGAAGGAAGGACAAGCATAAAGCTTGAAATAAGCCATGAGAATAACAATACTTCTTTTAGAGGCTGGAGCTGTAGCCAACTAAAAGATAGAAAATCCATCAGTTATCTTCTAGCAGATCTAAAGGCACCAAGTACCACATTATGCAAAGTTATTACCTGAGAATATTTGGTACGTATAGTCTTTTGAAATCCATTGTAAATGTAAATTGCTCCAGAGTTTTGGTTTTCCAGTGGAGCACCTATTAAAACATCATTAAAGCCATCCAAATCTATGTCTACAAGCCCTGTGATCGCTGATCCAAACCGAGTGTTTTCTGACCCCTGTGGACCTTCCATAAGTTCTTGTTGATCCAAAATTCCCTTTAAAAAAAGGAAAAAGAAGAAAAGCAAAACCACAGCTATCATTGCACTGAGTTAGACATAGGAGCAATATCTATGTACATTGCTTTTTGGTTTTGTTTTCCAGAATGTTCCCCTTGAACAGCTCAACCCCGAATTCTTTCTCCATTGTATTGCCCATTCAGTTTGCATTATGTCTCAGATTCTTGGCAAGCATTACCCAGCAAAATTAAAGCATGCTATGCAAAGCACTAACAGCAAATATAACCATATGTATGAAGCTTAAACGCTCTCACTGTCCTCATCTGACTGTTCTAAAAGTTTCACAATACATTGAAAAATACAGTTTCCAGTTTTGGATTACCAGTTTTTATGCAGAGGGAATGGAAATTGTGTAACTGGACATAATTCTTTGAAACAGAAATGGAATTTCCTAACTAAACTAATGCAAAAAACATGTGTCCAAATGCTAAACTCCTGAACCCTTCAGTGCCAATGAGGAAGAAAGATTGGAGATCTTTATAGTTAAATAATCACATTTACAGTATCTTAAATTCAGCTTTCTGGCAAATAGCATTCTCATCTTTAACCTCAGTTGTCATGCTGTGCTCGAAATTTTAGAAATACCTGCCAAGTTATTTATTAAAAATGACTAGAAAGAGTGTTATTTGCACAACACTGACAAGTTGAACAAATCCATTTTTTTTATATATTTCATTATTCTTAATTTTTAAACAATTTTAAGCCTAACATTTGACAAAGACTAAGTGTTGTAAGGATTGTCTTCCAATTTATTCAGTTTTCAAAACATGAAATAAAATATCCTTTATTTTTCTTTTTCTTTTTATTTCATGTCTAATACCACAGTCAAGACCAATGTTAGCTGCCAGCAGTAGTACTTCCAGCACCTTCAACTACCTTGAAATTGCCTTAGGTTATAGTGTCCTGTTGCTCCAGGATGACCTGACTATGAGCTGCCACTGAAGAGGACGGTCCTTCCTCTCGTTTAATTTGATTGCAATTTACCTAGTAAAAAAAGGCTATATTCTATTTTTGCTGATGGATGTCAGCAAAAAAAATTACTTTGCATAGCCAGACATCCAATGATTAATTGAGAGACTGTTCAAGAGTGCCAGAGGCTTCAGGACTGTTAATATGGATATTCTGAAAACACCTACTACAGATCTGAATAAAATGCTCAGTCAACCATCAGACAAAGAAGGCAGCTTCACTGAACAAACGAGATAACATAAGTAATGGCAGCCATCCAGTATGAAAGTCTATGAAACAATGCATAAAACTAGCAGAAGAATACTGTTAGGTGCTGAACAGGTTTGCCAAAAATCAAATGTCAAACATTTAATTAGCAAAAGCCACAAGCTAAGATTTTCAGAGAAATGGTCAATTTTGTGTTATATTTGTGTACAGTGCCTAGCACAGTGCCTAAAACCAGGACCAGGGATCTTAGAACAGCAGACCCCTGGTCACTATTAAAGCCTTACTACTAACTTGCTTTTTGACTCCATTTTACACTGTTCCAGCTGGTGTATTCCCAGATTACATGCACAAGCTGTAAGTCCACAGCTGCTTCTGAAAAGCATAATGGGTGAGACTGCACTGGGAAGGGCTTCATCATAGTCCTCTAAACAGGCAGGCTTGGCACCTTTCAAGCCCTCCCTTACGCCACACCACAGGAGAAACACGTGGTCTTTTTCTCGTTACAGAAACACCACTTGCAGTATTTCTAGCACTTTGAAAAATTTACATTAAATAGTGTCTCAGAGGCCCTGAAAAGATGCAGGGTCAAAGCTTTTCAGCATGTGTGGTGACAGTCTGCTTTGAAAGAAGCTAGCCCTAAGCAATGCTGGCTTGTGCAAGTCTGCTGCACTTGTTGGTTGTGGGGCCAGGGACTGCTCATCTGATCACTGTGATTTAACAGAATGCACACTGCCACTAAGTACTGTTGCTGTTTGGACTGCTTTTTCTTTGGTAGAACTGCAGTCTAGGGAACAACAGTAAATCACTCCAGATGGAAATGAAATCAGCATGTATTATAGAGAGACAGGTAGGAACCTGATTCTAGCTCTGCTACAGTGCCATTCTTACCTTTGTGATGGAAAACATGTATACCCTCCCTTCCTCTTTCTTCAAATCATTCATAAACATTGGTGCACTCACAAAAAGCACATCTGTTACAGAATCCTTGTTAACGTCCACTGAACATACCACACTGCCAAAGTAGGAGCCAATCTGAAATCAGTAGTAAGATAGTTGTGTTTATATGTGGATTTTGTAAAGCATAATGTTTTCACACCTGCCTCAGAAACTTACATCCAGAAATACTCAAATATTAATGAATGACACTGAACTGGAATTACTATATAACATACTCTAGTATCTGAAGAATCTATCCTTATCACGCGTCCTCTATTTCTGCCTAGTAGTTGCTGCTATGGCTTTATCACTTGGTAATAAGAATGCAGAGAATAAGTTAAAGGAGGTATTTTTTTTATATTAAACTGTGCATATGGAACTACACAATCTCTGATTTTTTTTCTCAGAATTGTCTTATAAACAAAACCAAAGTGATCTAAACTCAATGCTCTTTTCCAAATGGAGAAAAGGAGAATAAGCGTCCAAATCTCTCTTTTGATGGCATCTATGTCACAACTTTTTAGGCAGACCGGAGCTCACAGAACCAATTAGAAGTGTTGACAGAATGATGCATTAAGCAGCTTTGTATATTATCTTTTACCACTAATTGGATGACTTCCTAAAATACTGCTTACAAGTTACAGTTAACCTCAGTGAAATAGACTAGTGGCAGATAAAAGTTGAAGTGGATTCTAAATCCATTGCAAAAAAAGAGGAATTTTCAGAACAAATGCATCACAATTTACTGCTGTGTCAATGTCTGCAAAATCTGCATTCATGACCAAAATATACATGCCTGCTCGCCTCTCTGGGACTGCACAATTACAATATTGCCATTGCTGTCGACATCATAAACCACTACTCTGCCTGTGTAGTTCGATCTTGGTGCACCAGCAACAAAGTAGACAGAGCTCTGAGTTGAGAGAACAGCAACAGAATAACCTGGGGAGAGAAGTCAACACTTAATGCATGAGAGACCGTTAAATATACGTCATCAGCTGGTTATCCATAAAGGCACAGACAATGAGCCAAATGATGCTTCAGAACTAAAGTAAAGCCGTCACACATGCATAACATTCACAATAGTCTTCTGGAGAGAAGAATGACACATAGATCAAAAAGAAGCAGGTTTGCAGAATAGTATGGACAACAGTTTAGCCTATTCAGAAAACGCAGACCACAAAAATGTCATATCATAGTCAAAGAGTGCAAAGAGTGTCTTTGGAATGACAAACATTCCAAAAGAGAAACATGAGATGTGTATTTGGGCCAGCCTTCAAACTAGGAAGGAACACCTAGCTTGTGCAAAGCTTGCAGTGTATTTTCCCACAGCTCACCAAACCACAGCCCAGTCAGTGTACTGGCTAAATACAATAAGCTGTATTAATAGCTTGTCAGCTGAAGGGCTTATGTTGATTGAACTCTTTGAACATTTTAATCCTCATTCCCGTTATTCTAATATTATTTGCTTTCAGGAAACATCCTTTAATACCTGCAAATATTTTAAACATGTATTAGCACTGTAAAGCATTACTGCCTATTTCACATTTCTGTGGTTTAATCACAGCAAATTTATTTTAACATGCTTACTAAAGACTATAGTTTAAAGACGAAAGACTATAGTTTAAACTGATAACATAATCTCAGAGTTTGGGCAGAATATGCAAGTCTTTAGCAAGGTGCAGGACATGGTAAGGACCACAGCCTAAAAGGACTATTCCTTGGTAATTACATATACCAGTCTCATTTGGATTTGTGTCCAGTCACTTTTTCTACAGAAAGAACATCACTGGAGACTAGAAGATCAACAAGCAACAACAAACCAAGATTTTATTCTGCAAGTTAAGGCCACGCATCCCTAATTAACACACGATACAGCCATTTGAAGTGAGAGGGTGCAGTGCAGAAAGGGGGCCTATCTAGCAAGCTACGAGGTGCTAGCAGCCCTTTAGCTTGGGCTCTCCAAAGCTGGTGAGAGAAAGCTGGTATGGAGAGCTCTCAGTGGGGGACAGAAGGATGTAGGAAAAGAAATGAAGGACAGAAAAGGCAACAATCTTTTTGTTTGCTGCAAAAAGATTAAGGGAAATACCATAGAAAATGTCTTGTGGAGAAATGCTGAAATGAAGTGACCTGATTTTTCATGAGTTATGATAGAAAAGGGAAGAATAGAAACTCTGAAGAGGTCACAAATGCAAATGAGCTCATTAGACTAGGTTTAGACTTAATCATTGTATTGGATGCAAGTAATGCTAAAACATAGGGAAAAGAGTATATTAGTTGCAAAAATAGCATCTACTTAAATAATTTCAAGGATAAGAAAGCCATAGGTGTGTAATGTAGTAGCATTATTCAGGGATAAATCACCAGATCAGGCAGAAAACAACTCAATGAACTGAGAAGACAAACTGAGTAGCTTTATAGGGTCAGAAAAACGCACATGAGAAAATATATGGGGTTTATAAATAAGACCTCTGTTAAACTGCAGCAATATTCCTAAAACTATTACATGAGCTGGAAAAGGCCAATAGAAGAGCAAGCAAGCACAGGTGAAATGACAGCAAGTCAATCAACTTCTTATGCACATGTAAGTAGGGAAGTAAATATAAATATTAAAATAGAAAGTACCCATAATGATCAGTATGATATACTAAGCAGCCTTTTTAAATCCTATGGCTTCTTATGTCCCCGTGACAAAGCCTTACCTCTTTTTCAGCTTACCACGTTGATATGAGTAGAATCTTAAAGACACAATAAAGATTTTATTCAATGAACTGTCAACCAGTAAATAAAACCCTTTTGGACGCAAAATTATTTTCATATTCTCAAGTGATTTAACAGGAGTCTGGCTAGAGCAGAATTTCCCAAGTTCTTTAACATCTTAATAAAGGTCTGATGCATTTCCAGATTTGCATTTCAACCTCTTACCTAGATAAGAGCTATGATTTCTGTCCTGTAGAATTTTCTCAAACACATGGCTTGGAAAGGTGGTGACTCTGTCTGAAGACTCCTGAACTACTGTTCCACTCCAGTCATAGGCCCCAACTGCACCCAGCAGCAGAACATCCTTAAAAAAAAAAAAAAAAAAATTTTTAGAACTACTTATTTCAGAAGAAGTGTGAGCAAAACTGAAGTTGCCACACAATTTCCTGCCTCACTGTGTTTCAGGCAGTGATGTACAGTCTAATGTCTGCCAGCAGTTGACTAAAACTGCTTGTAGTTACTACTTGCATGCAGGACTTCACTGCCCTATTAAGAGGGATTATTACCCCTCTGCTGCAAAAGGATAAGTGACTGCTCTAGCTCTCGGGGAACTGCAATTCAAGATAAAGTGGGCTTATTTAAACACTGTGATAATTCCCTAAGCCTGTCCACCCAGGGGCTGGCCTTGCCAAGTCCATGCTTTTATGCATTCATGATCCTTGGAAGATTGAGGATCAGACAAACAAAACTGTAAGAAAAAGCTAAGGCCCCCTTTTTGCCAACAGAAGTGCCAATGAAAGCACAAAAAAGCTTATGGTAAAAGATACAAAATTTCATTCTTTTAGTGTATTGTAAGGAAATGTACTTGAGAGAACAGTTAAATCAAAAATTCAAATTAATATGGCTTATTATACAGAATACTCAATCTAAAAATACTTAATCTTAGACTTGTACAAATAAAACAAACCTGCTATACTGCTATACAAAACTGCAGTGAAAGTAGTGCTTGCAATTTTCCTGAACAAAATCCAAAATGTTTCTTTTTTTTTTTTTTTGCTATTTCCTAGCATCAGTTGTTTGGCAAATTAAATCTTCAAGTTGTGTAAATACTTAGGATTTTTAAACAATTATTTCATTCATCTTTGAGGGCTACGAGAACGAAAAACCTTCCTGTATTTTCAGTTGAAAGTTGCTTGAATTTTATAAAGAGGACCTATTTGGTCAAGATAAATGTAAAATTAATTAGCAATAAAAATACATCTGATTTATTATTCTTTCTAGTTTCTAAGTGAAATATGCTTTAAACAAGTATTAACTTTATAAATACTGTAAGAATTATTTTCATATTTGATCTGTTTACATCTTGGTGACTCCATAGAACTACAGCAGCTTTACAATATGGTTTCAACTACAATAAGTAGTCATTCAACTATAAAATATTACCTTTGAGCAACTGAATTTTTCATGCTATGTGAACTCTCAGAAATCATAGAAATAATCGGATTAACACATCTCAAAATCATTACATGAAAGAAACAATTAGTCAACTTCACATATTGTTTTTTTTTCATTTTAGGCATATACACAATTTATTAGGATAATTTTTATGGTATTCAAATAAAAAGAAGATAATTTGACGTTCTCCTGCTTGTAAAAAAAATCTTAAAAATGGTCATTGTGTTTTATTAGTCTTTCTTTGTTGCACTTCTAATCATTTATGTCTAATAATTACCTCTATCTGTGTCATTAAATAATTAAATGCACAAACCTTTTTCTGTGAGTAATGTGCACTGAAGCCCACCTGTGACATTTCCATTTGGAACGTATCACCTTGATCTGTACCTGGGAAAGCAAGGATTCACATTAGATTAACTCGATAAAACCACACAGGAGATCCAATATTGCTGCCTCTGATTGTGCCTATATGGGGACTGTATGTTTTTTCTCCAAACCCACTAATTCTGCTAAAACATTTACAACACTTACAAGCAAAGGAAATCTGAGAACTAATAAACTGTAGAATTTTTGGAGGGTTTGATGGCAAATTGGGAAGATGGACCCATAATGCTATGAGTCCCTTCGGAAAAAAAAGAAGGCAGAAGATGATGAAAAGATGGCTTGAATCAGTCTGCACAGTGTTGTCACTGTGGCTAATTTCTTTTTATGTTCCCAGGAAGGACAAATAACACACTGAAATTATCAGCTTTAATAACTGCATAGTCACAACTTTCAAATGAATATGTATTATCATATACGACCTATAAAACTGTTGTAATTGACTTGAAAAATCCTATGATGTGCAGGTTTTTTTCCTAGGCCAGATGAATGGGACTCTGTTAACAGGAAATAAAAAACCCTAATCCCCTTGACTCGATTAGCAGCATGAGTCTGGTAAAGACCAGACAAAGGTGAAAGAGAAGGCAAGATTTCATCCTGAGCGAAGGAAGACTGAAGTCATGAAAAGCTCCTTAAGGAGGGCTGAGGGCAGGTCACAAAGTTTCCCAAGCATGGTCGAGAATTGACTTTAAAAAGCTGGCCTTTGGGGCACAAAGTACCTCTGAGCCACCACTACAGCACCTTCCTCCAAAGAGTACACAAAGGACTGTGGGTGATGCTACGTGTAGAGCCCGGTAGATACCACACAGATGGCATTACTACAGCTTTTCAGTTCTGTAACCAGTAACCCAGTCTTGTGATTTGTTTTGTAAATTCACAGTTGCTTAGCATTAACAGGAAAACATGGATGAATTTGACAAACAAAGATACCTTTATTCCTCCAGTGGTAATAGCTCTGAATGTATTTGGGCCTATGGACATGCCCTCAGTGGATGCCTGAAGCCCAGGACTTGACTGGAATTTTCAGCAGCTGGAGAATATATCCCAACAACTGCAAAAACTAACTTTAAGCTCAGGCTCACTGGGGCAGGGGTATCTGGGGGAACACCTATGCGAACGAAAACCCTCCTGGGGGGCAGGAAGTAGCCTGTACCTCCAGCTACCCCTTGTTTTCACAGTACTACACTAAGGTGAAGCTATATAAAATCCTTAGGTCATCAGCTGGGAGAATATGATCTAAATTTTCAGATATATTGAGTATTTTACCTTCTATACTAAAAATGCGCTCTCCAAGTGTTCCTGCTTCTTCCAGTAGTGCAGCCTCAGATGACACATTAAAGAAATACTTGTCTGTTGGATGACTAGCAATTCCTTTGATTTCTTTGATTAAGTTTTTAGTATCAAGTTCATTCCTGATTAAGTATCCTAAAACCTTGGTTAAAAAAAGAACAAAATAAGAGGAGTGAAGGAAATTACAATGGTACTCCATTTCCTTTCGTGTTATTTGAGAAAAGATTCTACATAATTGAAAAAAAAAATTACCTTCATTCATATTACTAAATTGCTTATCAGACTGTATTCTTTACAAGGGACCACAGATAGGAAAATATATTAACCAAGCCAAAGGAGAAAACTACTGAAGTTGCTCAGGTAATACTGGTTTTACTTCTTCAGACCGTTAAAGACAGTCAATATTTCACTAGTTCATAAAGATTAATTTTACCTAGTTTCAGTCTCACCAGTGTAACAATGCAAGCATTACACACAGCTTCTATATAGAACTTTCTATGCACTTTCATACATACACAACAAAATGATCTTCCAAAAATTGCAATAAAATATATAATTATAATGTTACTTACAGCAATGCCAAATCTGGTTATGTTGTCTTCATTGCATTTACCTATCACTGTATTCAAGTTGGATCCATCGTGTGATTCACCATCTGTCACAACCACCATTACCTTTGTAGCTGTTGGGCGTCCTCCCGATTCAGGTGAGAAGGCAAACTGTCTGTTATAAAATATTGTAATTACCACACGTCAGTTTGTGTGGATGGGATCTGGTATACCTACTGTTGCGAATTCTCTCATTCCCTTAGAACAAGGTAGATCTGTAGTCTTTTTATGTGGAAATTAACAGTCTGCAATAAGAATTTTCCATCATGTTCCTGCTAGCTTCTTCTCAAAGCACTACTCAAACAGCCATCAGAAAAGATGGCTTTTTCCAACGGAAGCAGAATAAAAATCCCACTGGATAGTATTTCTGATAGAAATGTACATTCCAGGGAGAACAATACATTTTTGTAGACATTTCCAAACCAAAAACGTTTTTTTGCAAGAACTTTTCGTGTTTTGTAATATCAGAGTAGACAGAAGTTGGCTCCACTAAGGTCAAAAAAAAGAATAATTAATTAATAATAGGTTCCTCAATACTACTACAAATATTGACTTCGTTGAAGGCTGAGTCTGTTCCCCACACAAGATTTTCAAGGCCTTCCGAAGCTTATATTTTGGTCTGGAGTCCTGTCTTGATTCAGCTGCAAAATATCATCTTTGTATTGAGAAACAGACCTGGTTTGTGTATGTATTCAGAGTCACGGTACATTGTTTAAGTTTTTCCTATGCTTCATGCTGCTGGTGCTGCAGTGACAAAATGACAACAGATAAGAGAGCAAACATGAATGTTACTGGTCCCACTGAATCCTTGGATAAACTTTACTTCTTTCAGCAGTTTTGTATCTTTCCTAAAAGCTTGTCCATAGTGTTTGATGCACTCCATGTTTAGGCATCTGAATTTAACCCAACAGTTAAAGGCATGCTTTCAAGCAGGCCTAGTTCACGTATCCCTGTACTGTTCTGCATGGTGCACCTTAAATGTACCTGAAGGATTCTACTTGGCACTGGGAACCTCCTCAGAGGTTCTGAGGAGCGATCCAGTAGGAATGAAACTTAGGATGTGCTCTTTGCCTTGTAAGTTGTAAGGTAAGTTAGAGTAGTTGCGGAGTAATCATCAATGTGTTTTACCTTGCGTTGTCAATAGCTTTGAAAGTATTAGTCAGATCTCCTCCCTTCTGATACGTTCCCTCCATTGCTTTAACAACATCATCCTTTGTTTGATATGTATTCAAGTTGAACACTACACGGGGGTCATTAGCATACTGAATCAAACCCACCTATGCAATGAAGAAATTATGTTAGATTATCATGTGTTACAGTAGTTACATAGAATCATGACACTTATTTGTCAGGTTGGAGTAAAAGATCTGCAGATGCGCATTTTCCTTCAACACATATAAACCAAATCAATATTAACACATTTGGAAAGGAAAGAGCTAAAATACTCTTGCACCTTATATAATTTATTATGGACTACAATACGTTAATGTAAACAATCTGAAACAGTACACATTAAGTGTTTGTTTGGTTACTTCTTGAAGAGTTGATAGATAGCAATAATTTAGGGAGCCCTGGGAGTAAAAATTCTACAAGCTGACAGCACCTCAATTTGATCTTTTATAATGAAATCCTAAAGGTTAGTTATTTGACAGCATTGCAAATACTATTTATTTTTTATATAGGTGAAGCTAAAGACATATACCAAGATGCACATTTAGCATGAAAGAACAAAGAGCAGAAGATGCCAAAGGTGAGGTTCAGAATGGACTGAGCAGAAAGCCTAGCTTTTAAGCACCTCACTTCCAAAGTCGCCCAAGGAAGAAGGCAGCCTTTGGGAGAGAGTTTTCCAGTGCCCCAGTCTTTGTTCCCAGAACTGTTCATGGAAAAAGGACAACTGTAAAGACAGAGAATGTTTTTTAAAAAAGGCAATAAAATTTTCCTTACCACCACCAAATTAAAAGGAAGAAAAGATACCAGACAGTAACTAAGCAGGAAAAACTCCTATTTTAAAGACGCAGCAGTTGTAAAGTAAGAGCTGTATGAAAAGCCCATAAAAAAATCTGTTCTACTTCTATCACAGCACCACAGACCACATTTTACTTTTATACCGAATGCATGAATGAGATCTGACACCACTAGATATAGCCTAGATTTCTGTTTCAGTCAGTTTATGTTTTGAATCAAAGTACTAATTCCTTTTGAAACAGGTTAGCTGTGAGATAAAAATCCCTGTACTGAAAGATTTAAGACAACTGCATGATCTATTTGGGCGAGGTACCACAGTTATGCTAAAACATACTTGCTTTCCTTTAAAATTGCTAATAAAACCTATTGCCTTGACTTACCTGGGTTTTGTTAAGGCCTATGTCTAAGCCTTGTACAAACTTTTTCAAAAATGCCCGCACTGCATCCCAGGGATAAATGCTGTTTGATTCATCACAAACCACCACAACATCTATGACAGAGGAACACTCTGAAACAAAAAAGCTGGGAATTAAATGCATTTTCAGTCTCAATACACATACAATTCTTTGGCTAAATTCAGAGGTGCATATTTTAGGTCTCACCCAGGCAACACATAAGGACTCAATAGAATAGAAAGACATGTAGATTTTAAGTCTGTGCTGGTTCACTGACTTTAGAGAAGTGAGTCCATATTCATATTAGCACTGGATCATGATTCTTCAGTCCTTACGAGTGAATTACAGGACTTTGAACATGTATTTTTATAAAATATCCCAAATTAAGAGCCCCCAACACCACATATCTTGATTTTGTTTGATATGCTTTTTTTAATTGACTTCGTTTTGCACATGTTGCCTTACTTTGAACAGCAGGAGAAAAGCTTCTTAGGATCTGGAAACTTGGACTGATTTCAGAACAGACTCCTGTTGCATAGTATTGGCTTCCACACTGCTGTGCCCACAAGGGACCACAAGTCTTTAAAAATAACAACAAAAAGAAACTATGAAAATAACAAACACTTGTCTCACCATATCCATACACAAAAGCATGATAAGCAGGACAATAGGGATAGAGGCACAGAGTTTCCCTCTTGGGTTATCAGGCCCTTGCAATCATGGTGACAGTGTAACCACTTTCATATAGTTTCTCATTAAAAGGCTTTTCTATTCATTACAATGCTAGCGCCTCCAGACTATGCACATCTAGAACATCTAGGCAATGTAGCTTAATCTTTAGGGAATCTGTCCTGCACTAAGCCACCTGCTCTACAAACTACAGGTTTAAAACCAGGGCTGGTGTTTGCACATTACTTACAAGCGCGCAGAGAAGTACTTGCAGTAACCAGGAGATGGCATCAGAGCCGTGGGCATGCACATCGCTGCAAGAACAGCGAGAGGCTTTCCTTGCTGAACTTTACCACCAACAGCCCGACCAGGCTGAAGAGGTTTGTGATCAATACTCACACACACACGCGTTTATTAATCTGAGAAGCCTTGTTTCCAAGGGAAATTCACTTTCACAAAGACCTCTTCATCATCTCCAGGGAGGGTGCAGCCTCACAGCATTTACTGTCCTATTTAGCTGCAGCTAAGAGAAGTTTGGCTCTGGCCTCGCATACCCCTCGGCTATGTGTTTTATTGCCTTCCAGGGTTGATATTCACCCTCTCTGCTGAAAATTATCTCTGTGAAAAGAAACACCTTCAGCTGGATCAACCAGCGGGCTGCACGAAAGCCACACCTCTTCTATTTAGAAAGATTTTTACAGAAGCACCTAGAGAAAAGACAGATATCCAGCCAATACTTTGCTATGAGGATACTGGGGCGGTGAGGAGGGGCAGCATGTTCTTTTAAAAAGAAAATCGTGTTAGGAACTCAAGGAAAAAACATAGCTTTAATAACGTTACATAGCCTTACATAATAAACAATAACTTCATTAACTGTAATTTCTTATTACCCTGTTCAGTCTGGAGAGCCTGTAAAAAAAAAACCAGAAAACACACCATCTCTATTTAGGAAGAGAAGAGAGAGTGGATAGCACTATCATCCTTTTCTCAAGAATATTGACATAAAGGGAAATAAAGGAATAAGTAAATGGAAAATAAGCTAAATTGCACACTGGTTTACCAGTGGTAGACCACATCAAAGTATCCTAACATATTTGACAAGATGGAAGACTTTCTAGACGAGGGAAGAACAAGTGTATCTATGTTATGGGATCTTGAGATAAGTGGAATTTTTAGCTCCCACATAGGGAATGATTAGTTTTAGTGGAAAACATGGATATTTACAGAAGTGAGAAGTACAAAATAAATCATCTGTATCAGTATCTATGAAGCTGGAGGAAAGTTATTAGTCTTTAGTTTAAAGTTCTTTTTAGATCAATCTCATTTGCTCACTTTCTAGTTTTATTCTCTATTAGTGGTAACTAAAAATTGCAATGTTAATCGTCGACCAAAAATTAGAAACGTTCTAATAAACTTTGCAAATCTTTACTTGGAAAAAAAAAAGGAAAAGCTCTAATGTTCCAGCTTTGTTTGAGTCACAAATTTAAGATCTAATATTAGTGCTGGGGAAAACTGGGAGATCTATACCAAGAAATAATGAACATAAGAAATGAGATATTAGAATTAAATATAGACTTGCCCTTAAAGAACAATGTTAAGAAATGTGGACAGAAACTGGGACCTCATTGAGTGGAAAAGAGGGAGCAGATGAATCAAACCTGTATTGACTGCAGGGTAACCATAAGTATACACTCAGCATGGAAAGCTAATATGGCCTAAAGATATTTGACAAGAAGTACTTGCAGCTGAGAGTGTGCAGAAATGACTGCCCTGTACTTAGGATCCCTGAAGGAACCAACCACATGGCATCAGACAGCTGAACCAGCAGGACTCAGGAGTTGCAGCACAGACATGTCAGGCTGGGTGATGATCCAGCCAAGCATCCCTGGGATGCAGCATGGACTGCTGCAAGTGGACGGAGGCTGAGAGAAGCAGCCACAGGAAAAAGAACCGCTGTGAGTTGGAGGAGCAACCCCCTGAGCATAACCCAAAGAGCCCATCACAGACGCCAGCTGGCAGAGACAGCACCTGGGAGCAAGATCCTGGCTGGCAGCAGCTTAAAATTACAAGCAGACAGTCTTTGCTTGTTGTCCAATTGCTCACTAAACAAACAAAACATATCGCAGATCCATGGGACTAGAAATCCTAACATCTCAGGAGAACAGTCACTGTACGAGTGTGTGTGGTGAAGGAGAAAACCCATACTGTCTTTTCAAAGCATCATCAGATGTAAGAATGCCATAAAGATGTTCATGGTGAAAACATGCTTGCCTATGTTGTCTGACTTAAATTCCAGAATCTTTAATTATGTGCCCTTCAAAAAGATATTAGATAAACAACAGAGGAGAGACTTTGTAATTTTCCTGATTTTATAGCCTAGGTAATGACAGTGGCATGAAATATTTTAAAGTATGCAAAATATGTATTAATCTGTGCTGCATAATAAAATACATTCAGTTTGAATGTATCAAAAAATGTAGAGAATTCTAGTTTCATAATTCTCCTCCGGAATTTGAGTGTAACAAATATGTCCTTGATACGTACCAAAAATCCTCCTGTTTTTGAGTTCTGTATCAGAGTCAAGCCAAGGTTCATGTCTTCCTTTATCTCAGTCACATTTGGAATATTTATTAAACCTGAAATAAAAAGAAGTAATGACGGAATAGTAAATAAAGACTTAAAAGCAATTTAGTAAGTTAGAACTCCTTTTTGAAAGCGTGATTTCTCAGAATCTAAGATGTCTCTTCCAAATGGCTGCATACAGTTCTGAGATGAAATGAAAGCTAATCTTTCTCAAAAATTTGCTAGCCATTAACCATACACGTCAATTAAGTACAGCCATTCAGAGTACCTGTCCTCAAGACAGTTGAAAGCAAAAGTGAGAGGAAAAGGTCTACCTATTGAGCATTTTTGGCTGGCTGCGTAGCTTAAGCTGAGCAGCTACTGTTACATTCCTCAGGACACCAGATTCCTTTGATCCACATCAGGCTTTAGAAAAAAAACTGGAAGGAGCAGTGGAGGACAGAAATGCTCTGCACCATAAATAAGCATATAGTAGGCATACTCTGGCACACTCTGCCGCACCATATTTTCACTATATCCAAAAGTGAATCCAATTTTATACTCAGTCTGCAAACACACAGAGACAGAAAAGTCTTCAAATAATATAAGGCTTCATATACTCACTAAGTGCTATTCAAAATGAGCATGTAACAAGTGTTAACCTATATTAAGTGTGTGGTAGCCTCCAGCCACTCTGGTCCAGGACCCTCCTGCCTGGCCCATGGGAGCCCAACCCAGTGCCCAGAGACTTTCAAAGGCTGAGGGACATGGCACCAGTAGTGAGACTAAGCACATACCTGAGACACACACATAGACAAACATGGGCCAGTATCACAGACTGTCACAGAGAAGGTGACACTTTCAGCAGCACTCCTGTACAGGGCCTGTTTCTCCTGGGCTGAGTAGAGGCAGCAGATCACCAGCGAAGGCAGACACGCGCACACACACAGCATACACTGGGTTTGCAAGCATGAGCACATTCTCAGATCACCCAAGTACTGGTAGGGCCTCTCTGTCTGCCCATGTCTGCTCTACTCATCAACTATTCTAGTTTGGGGCTGTACAGACATGCACACACCTGTTCCTCATGCACTCCACATAGAGCACCAGCACAGACCCCCCACCTGCCAGACACCTGAACCCAAGGTCCCCCTGAGCTGGCTGGTCCAGCTGAAAGTTTCCTAGTGAGAACACACAGACACACTAGTTTGGGGAAGGTATAGGCAGCTGCCATCAGGCCTGTGGGCTATGATCTGTGGTCCCACTCCAGCTGCCAGTGCGGAGTCTCCCACTCATGTGGAGCCCTGGTCACCTCAGCAGCTGGTTTTTGGACACCCACTGTCCTCACCCCATGGGTGAAGGTTAAAGACCTCAGTTGCTCCAGCAGCTGAGACCCCAATAGCTCCAGCAGCTGGCACCACAGGTTGGGGGGCCCATAGCCTGTGCCTGACTCCAGCGGCAGGTGCCAGCTTTCACTTACACACACACAAAAAGCCCAGCCACATGGGTCTCACCAGTAGCTGGTACCAAGTCCTGGCAGCACACTCACACACACAAACATACATATGACAGCGATGGCAATCAGGCAGAGAGATAGTTAAGAAAAGATTTAATAAGGTAGACTGGCCAATATGAAATGAGGAAAACCCAAACAATTTAGCAAGACATTATTCATTATAGCTTACCTTGTAAATTCAGTTTTTTACATGTGGTTTTGGACGTACCAACAGGACATGCATAAATATCTCCAGTTCTGTTAGATGGATAGCCACTCCAGGGCGAACCAACCAACAACCTAAGGTACGTAACAGGAACTTCATCAGGTTTTTATATAATACTGGAGAAGTCCAGCAGCATTATTGTATAGCCTACTGTAGGTAACAGTAAAGAAGCTTTTTCCAGAAATAGCACTTAAGGCACTCAAGAGTCTTCTCCAGAGCTGTTCGGCAGCTTTACTTTCATGTTAATATTCTGGATTCATCAGGGGCAAGTTTGGTGGATAAGTCTCTGGGAATTAGGCTGACTCAAATATGAATACTGTTTTTTTCTATGACATTATGTTGTAATGCAGAAGAAATACAGCAAAGACATTACTATATACAGATGCATAAAAATTTATAAATATATACTCTGGGGATTGAGAGACAAAAAAATTCTTGTCCTGTCAGTTAACAGTTAACCAATTCTTTTTAAGTTATTCTTTTAGATGGTAAGAAGCATTTACTCCAGGATCTGCTCAACAACAGTCAAATACTTACGTCTGAGCTTGAACAATACCACACCTTGACAACACTGAGTCAGAAAGAAAATACTGCAGGTGATAACAGTATTCTGTGTGAAGTATTTAATCCTGAACAAGAAAGTTAAGACTTACAATAACTTGTGCCTACAATAAGCAATGATTCATTTTCTCTGACTCAGTCCTTCATCTGCTATAAGGTTTCTCCTCTAATATTTGGTCCCCTTAATTTTTATCTGAAAGCTTTCACAAAACTGATCAATCCACCCCCTGGGAATACTGCATAAGAATGCTCATTTTTCAGCACAACTCTCTGAAAGAGTGAAACCACCAGACAGTATAGCACCATGTAGGGCTGGAAGAGAAGGGAAATCATTTATAAAGTTTAATGTGCAGTAAAATGAATGTAAGGCAAAATAAGACCATAGGAAGATGACTTAAAGGGACAGGAAAAACTGAAATGAGTGATTGGAAAGCAGGGTCTGGAGGTATTTGCTCCAGCAGCAATATGACTTATCTTTCATACAGTATAGTTTGTGGCAATAATTAATGCATTTACGAGACAGTAAAAGGATAAGAATGGGACTCCAGTACAGAATACAGAGTTTCATAAGAAACTATCTTTTTTTCAGTTGGTCAACAGGTTATTTACAGCAAAACTGTCATCCTCTAAAATTTTATAGGTAGCTAATACAAATACCTTGGATTATAAAAAGAATATTTTTTAGAAATTGCTATGTTAAAAAAGTGATTGTTATAAATAATATTAACTTTCCAGAGATCATCTAACTGCTGCAATTTTATATCTACTTGGAATGGCTTTATCAAAATGGCTTTGATAAAAATACATAATTTAGGATTATCAAGCAAGAGTTTGTGTTCTTTCTAGCTTTCTCAAAGAAAACACTGTTAATCACATTGTTTTTTCGTTTATTTTATTTCAACACCAAGTTAAGAGCACAAATAATGTTATTCTGTTTTACCATTTGTTTGAGGGTATTCAGATTGTATTTTCCATGTGTAGGTATAATTTCAAAATACTTGTCTGCTCCTTAATTACCTTGCTGAAAACCAGTTATTATGCAGACAGCAGGGGGAGGTTTTTGTGTACTTTTAGCACCTTTAAACCTGCAATTCAGGTTCCTATAAATAACTCTCTATACAAAACCAGGCTCCTCTAGTCTTCTTGTTATTTTTGAGGACTACAGCATTTCTGCACAGTGGAAAGTAGAACTATGATAACTCAGGACCATGAAAAACCACTCCAATGGTCATGTGCTGATAGATGATACAACTTGCAACACTTCAGTAACACAGAGCCAGTCAATAGCGACAGGAGGAAGACATGGTGTTACAATCTCCCCTCTTGTTAGATACTACAAAGTTACTTACAGTTATAAAATCTGATGGGACAGAGAAAGGGCTAACAGTTTTTGTGGAAACAGAAAAGAGTTTTAAAAAGAATGGCAGTGCTGCATATAGAATATCTGAAACTGGAACAGCTTTTCAGCATGAACTGTCAAGTTGAACATTGTGCTCCATACATTTATAAATATTTGTAATTTTTTCTAAGTTACCCAGAAGGCAAATACATTTCAGGGTTTCAGCAGGAGGCTAGCTACTGTCTGAAGAACAACTTTAACGAATCTTGGAAATACGTCCTGCACCACTCTGGTCAACAAAGACACTCTAAATTTCTGCACTGGCACCACTCTGCAGCCACAGATTATCTTGAGGCCCAAAGCACATAGTTTCATTCACAAACAGACTGAGAAAGAGAGGACAAATGTGCTTGAGCACTAGCTATCCCCATATTCAACCAAATCCAAGCCTAACTCCAAGCCTCACCCTTGCTATTGGCATAAACCAGAGACAAACATCATCCACAGAGTTCAGAAAAAGCAGCTCTCTCTGTTTCAGCATGCATATTTGTGCTCAGTCCACGAGCTGTATACTGCTACTAGTAAAGCGGTCTCAAACTCCTGTCTTCTACAACCTCAAAATTAATTCTAACCCAGATGTCTACCATCACTCTTAACATAAAACCATCACTATTTATGTCCAATCCACTTCTAGATTTTTTTCAGATGCATTTTACTTTCGCTAGCCCTAAAACTAACCTTGTAGCTGTTGCATGGTACAAACAGATATATGTAAGCCAAACAAGCCAAACTTTTCTAATTTTAAACCCAAATCTAAATCTGAATCCAAATCTATGTCAACTATGCTCAAAGCCAACTTAATTTGGTGCTTCATTTAACTTACACCCTTCATTCTACCTTTCCCTTTAATGTATTATCTTTCCCTGTAGATTTGCAGGTACCATGAACCTCAATGACATAATTGAGCTGTAGGCTAAAAAAATGCTACTCCATACATAAAATTTAGCACTAGAGCTGAATACTACTGATGTGATTTTCAGAAATGAATACAGATATTAAACCCCTTCCCTTATTTGACTTAACTAGTCTACTTTGCCATCAATATGCTTCCGACAAAAAGTTACTCACCAACTTCTGCCAAGCCTAGCCCTCTGCTTTCACTTGCCAGCCTTAAAGGTCCTAAGAAATGAATTAATTCTATATCTCGCATCCTGAGCCTTATTTCAGTTTAATGCTGGCCTTAATCTATATTAGCAATCAGCAAGTTCAGCTTGCTTTTGAAAATTAATATAAAACATTACAGTAGAGAGTTACATAATACTGGTCTGGGAAAACGCATGAGTATCTCTCTGAAATATCATAAGTGAAGAAAAAAAAAGTATCTGGCTAGCATCCTCCTGACTAGAAAAATATTTTTTTTTATTATGATTAAACAGGACGCACACAAAGCAGAGTGAAACAGAATGTATCAGGAAAGAATGCAAGAAATGAGAATCAAAATACTTAAAATTGCTTGTTTCCACATAAACTGTGTGATGTCTAGTGTATTCATGAGGGGTCTTTTTCAGTCATGAGCTAAATACTTATTTTTACAAAACCTCATTCTGTGTCCTTGTAGACAGGCTTTACACAATTCTACAGTGATTAGCATGTAATATTGCCACTGATTTTTTTTAGTCAGCTCCTTCATCACTCTCTAACGCTGTATACAGAGCAACAGTACCACATGAAGTCAAATAAAGTTCAGTGGCAATGCCATACCACACAGGCTGCAGGAGTGGCAGATCAAAGTGCAACAGGAATTATTTCTGGGAAATTACACCATGACAAATCTAGTAACTGGAAAAGTGTGATGTAGCAGAAAACAAAATCAGAATTCATGGTGAAGAAGGGCTGAATTCCCAGCTGTTGCCAGAGTACCTTTTGTATTTTCTGGTTTCTTTTTGTCCATTTGCTCTTTAGTGAGTATTTTTAAAGCTGTCTAATAAGAAAAGGAAAATAAAAGTAGAAAGGACCTCTTAAATCATCTGGCCCTGTTCCCTACACTTACAGGAAGCGATGAATAGATATGAAGACCAGAAAAGAGTCAGAACTTCAAAAACTACAACAAACTATGGTAAGAGAGTTTGACCGACAAACTTAAAAGGCCCAGGAAACAGAAGCCAGAACTGTCTTTCCAAGCAGGAAAAAGGCAAAACTGTACAGCATGCAGTCAGGGGAAGCAAAAGATGTGCAAAGAACTCAGTGTTAGCAGTGGCATGGTCACTGAAAAGGAGGAGATGTAACAACAGCAGCATTTTGTTAAAAAAAGCCTCAAACCAAAACCAACCACCATACAGCTGGCAGAAATTACACTCGTTAAAATCAGAAGGCTTTGAAAATGTATTGATTTCAACAAAAGTTGAAACAGAAATGTGTCAGGAGAGAGACTGCAGGTCTTCTATGACTAATGAGCAGTATCCAATGATTTCTAAAATTATTTAGTAGTGTAATTATTATGTGATATAAAAGTAAGTGTATATTAGGGTGTCATTTTGGACATGATATAGAATGAAAAAACATTTTACAAAAGAAAAATCCCATAACACAAATTCCAAAACAAAACTCAAAATTTGCTGAGCAGGATAGCTGCAACTTGACACTTAACAGCACTCAATAGCTCTGTTGTAGGGTGTTATCTACAGACTAAAGATACATATGGGTAAGATAAAGAATTTAGCATCTCTGTACAACTACTCTATCTTGCTCACTTAAGATAGATATAAACCCAAATCTTGGCATGGAGTAAGTACTGTTACTGTTATCTTTGCAGAATGTTCTATCAGCTGCTCTTTAGGACATGCACATTGAAGACAAAACCAACCGGGTACAATCTCCCTTTCTAGAAGACTATGTTTATTAAAAACAGAGAATTCAGTCTCCGTTGAGGGTTCAAAAACAGATGATCTCACAACAGAGAGAACCAGAGCGTAAACTGAATGATGTTTCAGTTGATGTTTCTAATTGAAGAGTTTCTTTGGTGTTCACAGTTTTCCTTGAGTTCATTAAAGAGCTCATGTTTTGAAATTCCCAACAGACACTGTGAAAAGCTTGAGCTGTGCTTGACTTGCGATCTTGTCCTTATTTACGAGCATCACATGCCATCAATGCTCGTCAATGCACAGCAGACCAGGGTCCAATTATCCTTGATCATCTGACTACACAAAAAGGGCTCCCTTGCTGGTTTGTGTCACAGCTTCCCAACACATACCAGGCTCCTCTACAGCCCTGTGCTCCTGGTTAGATTATTTTCCCTCTTCTCTATGAACTGACCTCCAAGCAAAGGTGTTGAAATACTGCTGCGTGCAGTACCAATTCTGAAAACAATCTCCCATCTTTATCATTTTCTATAGTTCTCATTGCCTCCAGAAATGTACTTCCCAGAAAACAGCTGAATAATACAACTAACATCTACTGTTTTTTCCTGTATCTCTCCTTTCTACTCTTTGAGAGAATACAAGAAGATTTTTAAAGCTGTATTTAATATAGCATCATATGATTTTTATTAACAGAAGAAAGCTCTAGGAAGTGATGAAATCTCTGGGAGATCTCAGATTCTAGATAACCTCTGGTTTGGAGAGAGGTGCCACCCCAGCAATGTTTGATATGGTGAGCAACCCCACTGCACCTGAACAAAGTTTTCAAGTGCATCACATTCTTGCTGCATAATGGTGGTCTCTTTATAAAAGCGCACAGTGATAAATGCTACCTTCTGACAGAAAACCAGCATTCTGATCTTACGCAAAGCTTGGACTGTCTATTTCACTCAGCTCAGCCATATCAACAAGTGCTCTGCACATGGACTCTGCATTGCTAATAGAAGAAAACAACTCTACTAAACTTCAGTGTTACTTTATTCAAATAAGGCACATTACAAAAAAAAGCCGTGTTGTCTCAGGAAAAATAAAATAGCCTAAAAATGAAGAGAAAAAGGGAGTAAAGCATGACTATTTTTTAAAGCTTGTCTAATGATTTCTTGAGACAGAGACTGAAAAGAGCTTTTCTTCACTGCAGAATCTCTAATAAGTCATGGTTACTTGAACAAGAGCTGATAAAATTCCCCTGACTTTTGGAGCTATGGTCAGACACGATGCAGTGAATGAACAAATGATGGAGTGCCTGTCTAAAGAAAAGATTCCCAGATTCATAATATTCATATAATTAGAAGAAGACAGGAAAAGTTAATCCAAAGGTACTTTCTTTCCCAAACTCCACCACACATTACCCAAGAAAGTGGTACTGGAGAAATTTTTATATCATAAATAAGACAAGGAAATTTAAAATATAAAAGGCTTGGGTGAGTCTGGAACCTAGTGATCCAATTACAAGCTTATAGAAAAACTTACAAGAAGGGTAAAACACAACACATAATTTCTCCATGTATGAGCCAAAGCATTCAGTTCACTTCAGCCCGACATTCTTGTTCTCCTTCAATGGCTTTACACAGAAGTTTTAAAAAAAAAGAGAGCTCTGATTTATGGGTGACTAAGCACATAACTAAAGCAGGCAGGAACACAGTGAAAAGCCACCACATCAGGCAAAGAGTGGGGGTAGGTTAGGAGGGAGAGGAAATTCTGAGCTCTCATTTTGGAAAACACAGCTCTGCTCTCCTTTTACTTTGCCTCCTGATCACCAATGTTAAATACAGTAACACCAGAGACAGTGAGATCTAAGTAGTCTTCCATTTTACATATAGAACCCATTGTAACTGCACAATGTCTCTGTGCAGGTCTATACATAGATGTCTCATCCAGCTCAATATATTTGTATAGGCTTTTCCAAACCTTAACAGTGAAAGACTTCAGATTTGACATTTTACTTTCTCTTTACTGAAAAAACTTCAGTTACTTACTATCAGTCCATCATCACTTAAGTAAACATGCCAGTTTATGGCTATTTTAGTTCTGACATCGTTTGAATCTACGGAGAATGACATATCTAAAATACTGCGTTTGCTTACGATAATATATATTAACTTATGTGACTTTCCACTATAGACTTAAAACCATATATACACAAATAACCATTTAAGGTAGTTGAGCACCACTTCACTATTTACAGACGTAAAGCCCTTGCCATGAAAGACACCTTAAGCATTGTGGTTGCTGAGGCTGCAGAAGAGAAAACATTGGTCTTACTCTGGGTTAATATTTTAAAGTTCTTTTTGAAACGAGCATTACTAGAAAAAATATTTTACTACTTACTCGTCAAGCTCAATGTTTTGACAACAGTAGACTTCACAACAAATTTTATGGCTGAAGAGATACAATGGACACAATGCCTTTGCTAGGACTGTTATTACATACTTCCAAATACGCCATCTCTTGAGAAGCAAACATTTAATACTGTATCAGACACAAAATTATATACATTTAAATTCACTTAATTTTAATAATTAGAATTTCCCAGCCCTAATGATTTGTTTTAATCTCAACAATATTAGATTATATAATATCCTACATGTATGTAGGGTTTAACAGAGATGCTATTGGTACAGGAAGGAATTACACGCGAGTTAATATTTTGCAGAAACTGACTCTGAGGAAAATGATGTATTGGAGATGAAAGAAAAAGATTAACAGAAAGACCCTAATTACATCACACTGAGTAAAGGAAAAAGGCCTGAACCTTCATATGTATATGTTTAGAATATTTCAACTTTTGTTTTAATAATGTAAGTCTTTATTTGTAAAAAGATAACTCCAATATAGAAAGGAATTAACTGGAATGCATTTAAATGAAATACATAATTCTAAAAGAAAACCAAGTTGCAACAACTTTTCCTTAACCTTTTGATTAGACATATAACCAACTGTTCAAATGGCTTACCATTTTCCTTGTTCATTTATGAACTGTTGAACTGCATATCCAAACTGCTCTGTTGATGGACCAGAAAATATTTTTGCTTCTAGGAGCCCAACATTGTAGGCTTCACAGCAGTTACGAAGAATGCCTGTTAACAGAAAGATTATGATTATCACAGAAGCAATTAAAGAAGAATTTTGATCCCAGTAAAAAAGGCCCTTCATCCATGCCAGCTCCCCCGAGAGAAGAAAATAATATGTAAGCCTTTGACACGTGCAAGAAAAAAAACAGCCTTTCCCTACAGTGCTCATCTGCCCATCTGCAATGCCTGCTCTTAACAGATGTTATAAAACTGTGGGCAGAGATCAATGACTCATTCACTTTTTGCCTTAACAAAAGTTACAGCATTACTAATCGGGATGTTTTAGCTGATGGGAGGCAAGAAATAAGATTCAGAAGTCTGTTATTCTTTACCTTAGGGCATGTTAAGCTTATGACACAGCAAACATACGAACGGTGTGTTGAGGTACATTAAAATGAAAAAGCACTAACTATTACTGCTAATATTGTCTGTATTCTAGGGTCTATCTGCAACCTAATGTTTGAGGCAATGGAACAAAAAAATCAGAATCTCATCTACTGCATCAGAAAAACTACATTTCGGAGTCGTTTCATTATCATGCCAGAAGCCTTTGCTTTCAGTCCAAACAGTATGAACAGTTGTCCAAACAGGAAAACTTACAAATACAAACACACAAGATAGAACGGTATTAATAAATCATGACACTTAACGCTGAAACTAAACTTTGCTGTGTTCATTGTATTAATTCCTTTTCCCTGGGCATTTGTATGTCTAGGAACAAGGGTATCCCACTCCTTTCCACTTTGGGGGGAACTGTTGGCGTAGGCTATGGGGACGTGGTCCGAAGCATCACAAGTTTGCAGGACAGGAGGACTCCTCATTCAAAAAGGACATGATTCCTTTCTGATCAAGAGCTGTAGGTAGACATCGAGGAGAATGTCCAATGCAAAGGCTGCAGAGAAAGGACCAGAGACCCCTAATAGCCAGGGGCAGATAACTACTGCTCCTCCAGCTCAGAACTGGAAGGATTGAAACAATCTTGGAATCCCAGGAACAAGTTACATCCCAGTTGAGGAACACTTTAGGGCTCCTGGAAACCATAAAAAAAAAATGGCAGCAATGGAAAAAATAATGACCTGTGGCTGCACCGTTCCCAGGTGAAGTAGGTTCATGGAGTTGCTCATGGGTTAAACAAGATCCACTGTTTCCCCTCCCTTCCTGTGTGCTCAGACAGAATGAGTTTTATCTTCTCTACACACAAGAAATGCCTCACCATAGTAATTTAGTATGAGCAACTGTATAGTAAAGTGGCAGCCTTTATGATAATCCCCTATAACAGGGCCTTTTAAGGAAAGATGTGCTGATCTTTGTCATCTTAAAAATAGAAGCTTTCTCTAGTTTTCACTGGCAGAGAGTTCATTGTTGGTATCACTCTCTTCCAGGTTCCAAAACCAGCTTTGGAAGAGAATTTAACAAGGATTATTTCAGCATAAATAGCCCATCACAGTAGTGTAGCTGTAATAGTAGTAACAATAATAATATCATAGTGAGAACATTAAAATCACAAACACAGATTTACAGGCAAAGTTCACGACATGTAAAAAGTTTCAATTAATTTTGTACCTTTGCCCACAGAATAGAAAACACAGAAGTTAATAGCAGAATACTAAACACAACTCACACAGTTACTACTTTTTTACCGCAAACTTAAAACAGGAAATCATGTATTACTTATTTCAAACAACCACTCTCTACAGCTGGCCTCTGGAAAGAAAGCAAGCACCCTTTACTAGAAGAGTAGTTCCTTGAGAAACATCCTTAGAGATAAATATTTTTACTGAGTCATGTTGTTTCAGACAGGAAAAGAGAATGTGTACTGACTATCACTCAGTGTTTTGCAATACTTTTAACACTAAACACAACCACATATATTCATAGTACAAATCTGGATTTTCTGGAAAGGGAAAAGACGAGTTGCGATAGATACTGACTATTGCCAGTAATTATTTTCTGATCTAATATATTTACATTTTATCAAAATATTTTGCTCATGTCACATCCTAGATTTATTCTTGGGTTTGTTGTTTCCAAATTATATTATCCTCAGCACAATTTAGCAGTGCCCCATTCTAAGAGGCCACAGGAGGCCATACCACAATACCATCCCTCATGTAAATACAGAAGAATAACTCTCCACATGACACAGTGCACATGGAAATAAACTCTGGCTTTCGAATGAAGAGCCAAATATATCCTAGATTGATAAACATTTCCATTTTGACTCCAAATCCAATGACATCTAGACACAAACTCTTGACTGTCTGGACTCTATTACACAGTTATTCACAAATCACACCGCTAGGCAAATGGTAACTTTGCTACACATCTTCTGTGTAAGCGCATCCGCCAACTTTGGTGCAAATGCCTGGAAGATCTTTTGAATTGTGTCCAAGGTGAGTGACTTATTAAACGCTACAGTCAGGACAAAAATTTCCAGAACTGGATAAAACCACAGAGACAAGACGTCACAACCAACAGCCTGAAGGGAGGTCCCTGTGTTTGTTCAAATTCCCCTAGGGTAATATGACAAATAAGCCAGGGGTCAACACAATGTGTGCTGGGTTATATGTTGCCTTTCCACCTCCGTCCTCCTGCAGATGCTGCACCATTCCTTCCTGGACCTGCCAGGGCCCTCTTGTGGTCCTGCGTTCTCCAAGATAGGTGTTGATTTCAAGGAGTAAAGACACCACCTAGCCCAGCCCAAGGATGCTTTAGTTCCTTGTAGTTCCTCTGGGACTCATCATGGCTTAGTGAAGCAATGCCCTTTTTTTTTTTCCTCCATCTTACATATTGCTTACACTATAAGGACATCTTTTACCCATTTTGTACATCTAGCTAAACACAGTATTCAGAACAAGAAATTCAACCATTTGTAGCCATAAAAAGAGAACATGCTAAGTTTGGTCAAATCTATTTTAAGCTTGTGCTAGAATAAGAGGGTCTCTTATGCTTTAAAAGGGTGCCAACCATTGAAGCATCTACATTTAAAGTACTGTACATTCTCTGCTGGAAAGATTCAGTATCTGCTGCTGCCTTCAGGCAATGAACTTTGATAATTTAAGAATCCTGAAATAAAAGAAAATCAGCACATTATCTGGATTTTAATAGCTTTTTGTTACAAACTTCTACTTCGTGACCTTACAATCATGATGAGAGATTGGTTGGGATAATAAAAATCCACTTCCTAATTTCTGACTGTAAATGGCACACTATTTACAGACAAATGAACAGCCTGCATGGAACAAAGGAAGCCAGATACAAGCCTAAAGCTTTTGAAGGCCCCTCCAAAGAGTTCAAAAGCAGCAGTTCCTCTTTATCAATTGGGTAGAGGGCTTAGGCACTTTGGTTTAAAGAGAACAGCTTCAACAAAAACAGTAGTTCCCAACATAAAGCTTCAGACAACAAAAGTTAGAAAAAAGTCCTCAACAGGATAAAAAGGAAATGTAAGCTTTCCAATAACCTTCAGTATCCCTTTGCATGGTATTTTTTTTCTGGGAATTCCCATATTTCAGCTACTGCATTATTGCAGTGTATTACCACAAGAACTGCAGTGTAGAAGCATAGCTGCTCTTATAATTCTGCACCACCATTTTCTTACTCCTAGTAAGATAAATAATAATACATGCTCTGACTGCACCTTTAAGCCTGAACATGTGGGAATTCTTCCGTAACTATAAATGACATGTCTAATAATGGCTATAATGCCTTCTGTTTGCAGCCGTTGAAGTACAAGCTGAAGCAAGTTTGCCACAGCAAGATTACTGAAGTAATAGCTCGTACTAGGTACATTCAGTTCACAGTAGTTTTGAGCTCACAGTTTAAAGGGAGCAAGCAAAAATGTGTGTTGGGTAATCAATCATTTCATATCATGATTATAATGGTTGTCTGATCGTAACCTTTTATTCACATTAATTAATATAACAAAAAATTAATTGGATAAGAAAAAACGAAATCAGATTTTGTATGTTTAATTACTTAGTTCATGAAATTAGTCTATGAAATAAATTTGTAAAAGTTCAATAAAACATACTAAAAATATTATTAGTCTCCATTTTGTGTGATAAGTGTCATAATACATGTGTCATTTTCAGCCTAAACAGTAGAATTGAATTTTCAATCACTTTATACTATGTTGCAAAGGGGATGTTCCAACTTAAGATAGCAATATACTACAGAATACCATAATTATATAGACTCAATTATGGCAAGTTCCATCTCATTAAAACATGCAGTCAAACAGAGGCATTCAATGTTGCTGTCATAAATAACTTGCATCAGACAGGTCTAGCAATCACAGTATAAAGAAAAAAGAAGACACAGTGGAATTTGACCACTGAGCCTGTAAGAATCTATCTCAGGCTAAGCAATAGTTTCAAATTTATCTAGAATTAACCTTGCCAGCAAGAAACTTTAAAATGAAGGAAACTTGATCACCTTCCTTCCTTGACAGTATGTGGTTCTCTCCTTTGAACAACTATTAGCTATAAAACAGAAAAAGTTTGTTATATAATTCAACTAACAATCATTTGTCTTTGTGAGTGAGCATTCACAAGAGTAACCAAGCCAGAAGAAGCCTGTGGGCACCTCCCCTCCGCTTGACAGTGGCAGCCACTGCTACAATTGCTGCCCCTTGTGCTGCCTCCAATAGAGCACCACACCCTGACAAACACAAAGTTATCGGAATGCTAGTGGATTTGGAAACAGAAGGGGTAAGAATGTAGTCATTAAAGAAGAGCCTGGCGTTATGGTAAAATGAAAATATCAAGAAAAATCACACTGGATAATTCTCTACTTCCTGAAGCAGTGTCACAGATTGGCAGCCAGTAAAACGTGTACAGCCTCCAATGCATTAATTGCTCAGTCCAGCATTTTTTAAAGTATTTTTGTTTCAGAAGTGGGCTTTATTTTCCCCTTTATGTTTATCTGCTCCAACAGAGCCACTAGAAATTCCACAAAGAAAATTTTCCTTTTGGTCTCAAAGACTCCTTCCAAAGAACAAACATTGGCTGGGCCATGAAGCCTGTCAGACCCCACTGGGGGCAGAAAAAAGAAAGGAGTGGGAGGGATGAGAAAACTAACTCTTGCTTTCTGGTGGTTTTGTCTCCCAGCAGACTGTGTACTCTGATTGCAGCTTTCTCCATGACTGAAATATTTCTAAAGGGTCTCTTCGGGGTGTATTTTCTGGCGTTTTGTATTGTGCAAGTTCACACTGGATCTCCTTAGTTGTCAGGGAACTTGTAAAAGCATTTCTGTCTCACTCCAATACCCAACTCATTATTTTTTTTTCATCCCTCTGGAAAAAATGGGCTGAAATTGGCCCAAAGGTTCCCAAGTTCATAAGGGTGTACAGACACCTACAGATACAGTTTGCACTATAATTACCTACTGTCCTTGATATATTAAGCAGAAATTGGAACGAAAGCAGGAAGAGAAAGTAATAAAATTATGAAAGAGAGCAGTCAAGTAGTATTTGCTTCATATAAAATATATTTAGTGTTATTTTACTGCTTTTACTAAAAGGCAACAACATTCTGGTGTAGGAGCAAAAGTCACTCCCTTATTTTTAAGAAACTGTTATCGGAGCAATAATCCAACCGAAAGTAGTTGCAATGAGCTTTGCTTGTGAAGTAATCTGCCCCCCCCAAAAAAAACTTTGTTGATATTAGTCTTCAGTCTGATCTGCTTGACTGTACTCGTGTGTGCACTGTGTACTTGCACAGGCAATGACATCAAATCAAGTTCTTTTTTTTTGTAAAACAAGTAATTCTGCATTAGTTGTACTGTTTGAGGCTTTTCTGTAAATAAGCATAAATATAAACCACCTTGTTTATATGTCTTTAGTATGCTCTGTCAGGGCTATGTGTAATCAAACTCTTAATGCAGGGAAGGACTACTTATAATTCAATCTGGAAAGGTATATTAACCTCTAGGCAATACAGTCAATATAATTAAAAAATATTTTCTCATTAGTTTTCTCCTCTATATCTATTATACATATCTATTTTTTTATTTTTTCTTTAATATGCACAACGTCATCATTATATACTCACAACGACAAGTAGATAATCTTCAGCTTATGTATTGAAACAGCAGTTTTATAATCACAATCTGTTTTTATTTGAAATCAAACAGGTCTATTATCGAGAACAACTTTCTAAATAAAGACAATGTGAACCTCTGAGAGGATTCAAAAGGAGCAAAAATATGGTTGGCAAAACCTAGGATTTTCTGTACCAGAAGTGGAAGTATCTAATAATCCTCACTTCAATTACTTTGTTGATATATCAGTATGTTTAGAGAAGCCTTAAAAGGCAAGTATTCATTTTACTGCTTCTTCTATTTGTTTTACTTTCTTTTATCTTGAGACAGACGTTTCCTTCATATCAGCTACAATATCTCAAACTTTTTAATAATTAACAGAGGTTTTAACGTTTAGTGTAGAAATAAATTATAGGGCATAAAAAAAAATCCCACTAGAAAATAAAAACGCCTCATTTACTAATAAATCCTTTCTCCCACCCCTCTTTTTCCCCTCCTCTCCTTCCCTCCAACAGGTTTTCCTGGCTTAGTTGGCTGACTGCTTCTGCCTGGAAGTAGGTCAGTCTCTAGCCTGAAAGCCTTGGAGTGTGTGAAAGTCTGAGTCACTGCCTTTCAATTACAACTGTTCATGATCCAAGAAGCTGCAGCAAATAAGCACTAATAACCTGCTATAAAAGCAACCCAAACATGACACAACACACAACTAGTGAATGAAAAGTTGGAGAGACTGGGACAACACACCGAGGTGCTGTATGTTTTACTGTTCTGGTACTGCTGCATACTTAAGAGACCTAATTACATTTACTCACAACTGCATTAGTTAATCCAAAAGACTTGTCTTTCTCTTCACAACTCCCTAGTCATGACCATTACATTGCACTCCTTGGTTCCCAGAGCAGATGAATGAGCTGCTCTTCATCTGCAGTTAAGAAATCTCAACAACCGTACACACAAGGACTGATTCCAAAGTAATGCTTAAGAGCAGTTCCTGCAGGACTGACAACTTCCTATGTGTGTCCAAGTCTACTCAAATTTATTACCCTGGCATGTTTCCATCATTAAGTTTAGTGGGAAAAACTTTCTTTTAAAATTCAAATAAATATAATAATTTTTAGCATGACCTATAGTTTCTCTTTCCTTTCATCTTGGTACAACAAACAGGATTATTTCAACTTTGTCCTTAGAGTACAATTTATTCTTAACAATACCAGAAAGAGGTTAAAAGTACATGAGGCTAACACGCTGTACACACCTACACATTATATATGCAGTGAAGCCACTGGCTTCACAAATAATGTTGATAAAAAAGACTTCACATGCTTCCCTGTGATAAAACCTGACTTTTCAAATGACATTTCACTCCAGCAAATTCTTCTCCTTAGTGTTCACATTATCAGTTGTTGACCGTTCTTCTAAACAAGCAATATTTCCAAATATGGCCAAGAAGCATGAGCCCTGTTACAACTGTAAGAGAGGAAATGCATGTCATCACACAGAAAATGATGTGAATACTTCTATACCCTATTTGCCATATTCGTTCATCTCAGCTGTTATGAAAACATGTTTGTACACAGATGAACATGCTTGTTTGCACACAGATATCAAGAAGATGGGAAAGCTACCAAGATGTCTGTTTTTCCCTACCCATATCACACTCTAGGTCCTATGAATATTTCAGTGTATCATAACATATTAGTAAATTATATTGTATTATATCACTAATAAATGTGACCTGAAAAGACTAAATTAGAAAGAGACTGAAGGACTTTCCATCACCGTCAATCCCTCTGTTACCCCACTATCACTTGCAGCGTGATGACTGCAGTGGCTTAAGAGCAACCCTGCCATTTAGAACATTGCGCTTAGGACCCTGTTCCTCCCTCAAGCTTCTCAAGGGCTAGCCAGGAGCTCAGCTTTCCGCACAGTACACACACTGCCCTAGAAACAAGAACAGCCTCAGCTGTAAAAAAATGCTACATCAGCTTCCTGCAGAAAGAAAACCTCCAAGGCACCACCGGATATATAATAAAATAGTTGGAAGAACTATAATTATCAGAACTTTTGTTTTCCTATAGCAGAGTTAACAACTATTACTCTCCCTGGTTGTAATGGCCTGGCAGTCTGAATGGTAGATAGGTGGTTCTAATCACTCATCCAAAATTTCTCCTTAAAGCACACTTAAATGATCAATTCTGGCACCAGATAGGCCCTAGCCAGAATTAGGGCTCAATAAAATGAGGAAAACAACTACATAACCCAGTATGAACTTAAAATCTCATGGCACCTAGGCTTCACAGCCCAAACTTGCATAAACATTCAGAATATGATATAGGTGTATAAGCACACTAAGAGCAACGACTCCTACCCTACTATAGACCTACGATATCTTGGCCAGAATACTTCCTGATTAAATAATTTCTGCTCTAAATAATTATTTAACTAAATAACTTTCACGCAATAAATAATTTTCATGCACTATTTATCAAATGTAAATTGCATTAGTAGTCCAAAAGGTCCAACTCAGAACTCCTCTCCTCCAAGCCAAGTGTCCTAGATTTTAGGTCACAGCCAAGATGTGTCTTTGCTTGTCTGTCTGGGCATATGAATATGCACCCCAGGATAAGCCGAGGCCTGGTTTCAACAGCAGATGTAGTAAGCATTTCTCTGACTACTTTAACTGCTTGGAAGCGAAGATGCTTCTGGAAAAGTTTGAAAGGCAAATCTATATTACCATGATCCTCAAGGGAGAAATAAGTTCTTGTTTTCCAGGTGACTATTATCATCACTTCTCAGGCAGTTACTTCTTGGAAAAAATCCTGAACTAGACACCTAACTCCTGAAATCCTTCCCTACCCGTGGCCTCAGGGGAAGGAAGCACCTCAGTGCCGCAAAAGGATGGCATTCAAACACTCCCTTCAACCCGCTGGTTAAGTGCAGGAGCCTTTCTGCTTTGCAAGCAAATACTTTTGGTGCACTTTAAAAGCATTTAAATGTCTCTGCTGAGTCCAAGGCACCTAACACTGAACACTGGGACAGGGGGACCAGGTTTCATGCAAAGTGGGGCTGCAGCACGCACTCTCCCAACTCTCAGCCCATACACCAGCCTCTGGCATTTACAGATGACTGTGGTTGGGTAGGTGACAGGCTATCTCTAGTCAGAGTTTGCAACAAATTTATCTTTTTGGTAAAATGCAGTCATTGTAGATTTCAGGTTCAGAGAGAAGGGCCCAGGTACATTTAAGAAGAGTTTTCTGGAGATAATACTTGCTTCCACAAAAGCAGAACAGTTGCTTTTTGTTTTCGCAGAGTAAAGTCTATTGTTCCTGTCAACTTCTCAGAAAGACAACTCCAGATACTCTTAAAGTATTTTTTTACTATTCAATATGACAAACTGGCTTTGGGCAGTTTGGAAAAGAAAACAAAAGCAAAAAAAAGAGAGTAGAGACAGCAAAATGAAAGGATGTTTCGCTAGTGTCAAATGAATAACTATTATTTGGATAATAGTCCTTTAGCAGCTCTGCTAACAGTTCTGCGGGATTTTTTTCTCTGTTTGTTGCCCATCTTAATAAGAGAGTTACTTAATTTTCTGTAATTTCTGCTATTCTAGCATTTCAGAAATATTTAAATGGGAACTCTGTAAAGTGGGAATAGTTGGATGATATGTGAGGCCACTTAAATTTTTTCCACTTAGGAAGGGTTAGATAAATTCTCATCTGAGAAATTTCAGCTAAATCTGAGTTTAATAACTGTAACTCAAATCAGTTTGATGTGCATCTGAAGTACTTCATCTAAAGATAACTGAATTTTATACTATACAGTAGGAATACTGGATTAAATTGCTCTCATGATCATTATTAGTGCATTACTCTTACTGTCTTATTAGACTATACAGGTAAGAAAGTAGAATTCGTGAAAAAGTATTTAATAAAACATTATGCCTTTCTTCAGTTAGCAACCACTATTCTCCTAAGACAGAAAATGTAAATAAGGATACAGACACAGAAACATTTGAATCATACACCCTCCGTTGCAATGATATATTGTAAACATCTAGGACACACTAGTTGCCCCAGGGAAAAGATAACCCCCTCGCTTCTGCTTCAGACAGGTGTCTATCAAGAGGACTCTTTAGTGTTTTACTTTCCTTATTGTAGAGCAAGTTGCTATTAAGAAACCAGGCTACTAACTCTTGACACAGGTTGCCCCAATCTGGACACCTATGTAGACCTTTGGCTAACTAAGAGAATGGAACCTATGATGAGAATATTTAAAGTCCAGTAATTTACTGATTTGTTGTTTTAGCAGATTATATAATGAAATAGAATTTCTTAGCTGGTGCACTTTTGCAGCTGAAGACATGAACACAAAATTCACAAGAACTAATAAGTTCTGAAAGGCGACTGCTGTGTGTATGGAAAAGGTAGACACCCAGTTAGCTAATGCAGCCGGGTTAGCTGTGGGCAGCTGCCTTACTCCAGGCAGCACAGAGCATGACACAAACGCATCCCCATAAACTGCTGGGTTCACAACTTCTCATAATAGCATCCATTGCTGCACTAAGCTCACGTGATCCGAGTGTGGGATGACTACTCCTCATTCAGATAAGAAGTCTAATCTTGCAGTTGGTTGAGGTATTTACTGGGTAATACAGTGGGTCAGCCAGCCTGCGTATCTGCAGTCTTATCTTTACAAAAACCTTAGTACTGCAGCCTTAACACAGCATCACCTGCTGCCAGCCTACTTTCTTAAGGGTCACTTACATTTGAGGTAGGTAGCTAGACAGGCAGAGTGGTAGTTAGTTGAAAGGTAAAAACCTAATTCAACCTTTCCCCACTACCATCCCCTCCCTCAAACTTCATTATTCTCTTAGTTATTTCCATTGTGTGATATGGTTCCTGCCAGAAGTGTGTTAATAGTAATTTTCCCCAAACTTTTTAATTGTCTGTTTTTTAGAAGTAACTGTATTATATGTTAGCCAAGAATACCTGTATGACAAAGGAAGAACGATGAACTTGTAAGCAGAATTCAAAGGGCAAAATAGATCAGGAATAAGGTAACAGAGTTACACCAGAACTGTGCATAACTTCCAAGCCCTTCATCCTGCCTGTCAGTAATTTGAAAGGAACAAAAGAATCCGTGACATTCATCATGTGTGACATTCAACCATGCAGATGCCATTCAGTTAGACACAAAATGTCTTTGCTTGTCCTTCATTCAAAGAGCCTGTGTTGATCTTACTTCTTTGCCTGTATAATTCTTTTTAAGTCCCGAATAACGTGCAAGTCTCATTAAAGTTTTAAAGAATATGCATCTCCAACAGAAAATAAAACTAACTTAGTCCTCTGCAGATCCTGAAATGCTGTTGAGGGACTAGCTCAAAGTAACAATTACTAGCACACAGATTATTGAGTTTATTTGGTAATTCAGAACTCCAAGCCTGATCTGAAGTGATGAAAATGCTCACACAGCTTATTGCTGACTCCAGTAGATGCCTTAAGTATTCTCTACCTCCAGAAAAATCAGTGCAGCATGAGCAGGAAGAACATTATCACATGTTGCTTTACAGGGATACACACTCACACTCAGCTAATATAGACAGAATGTACCATTTATCCTGTATAACTCACATTCATTTATTTTTATTATCCTTTTATCAGTGTCTTGAGAATGGGGTGTATGCTCACAGAACTACTTAGCACAGATATGTATGTCTTTCACCTAAATGTTTAGAAAGAAAAACCTTCTTCATTATCTTTTTAACAGAAATGAAAAACAATATGGAGACAGTTCGCTGATGTCCTTGACTAATTTGCATGGGAACAGCACAGCCAATTTATCTACACAAAACCCCATAAGCTTATCAACTTGCTTTCACCTGCTGTACAGGGTCCGAAATTGTAACACAGTGCAGTATTACAGGGCCAGAAATTGTTATGTGAAAAAGAAGTACTAAACATTAAAACTGCTAATGGAAATGTCCTAAGCCAAGCAGATAACATGTGTTGGTATGCAACTGCATGGCTATGCGGATGAGAATCCAGCCTGCGTCCCATCTGCGTTTCGGCATGGTCACCATGGAAATCGGAACCAGCCTGCACAGAGCCTAACAAAGGAAACCTTTAAATGAAAATAACAACACTGGATATAAACTGCCTAAGATTGCTGCTGGGGAAAATAATTTGCTTTACTTGTCCATAGATGTATAATCTCCCTTTTACCACTAATAACTCTGAAAAAAAAAAAAAGTATTTTATTCACATTTAGCTTTTTATGCCATTACATTGACAGGTCTAGTTATTAGCTTCCATGAAAATACATTACACGAAGTATATGAAAAAACTCACTCAATTAATTCAAAATTAACAAGAGTGAAGAAAGACCACAATGAATAACATTTATATAGTGGCTAAGAAACACAACAAGTCCAAGGAGTAACAGTCCTTTTACTTCTACGACTTCTTAAATGAAAATTCCATGTCACTGAATCAAAAAAGCAAAGAATAATTTGAAAACTGTTTCAGAGGCAGACAGCACATAGCTAAAACTTGTAGGTAAAGTCTCATGTTTATTTTGCCCAGATTATGCACAAATAAATATTAACTGTTAATAATTTAGGAGTGTGATGGTAATACCCTGCATGCTTTCTAAAATAAACATCATCTGGACAAAATACAAGTCCTGTAATACAGTATGAATGAAGCCTTACTTCGATGCTCAATGCTGTGAAAGGCAAAACTCCAAAAATAATACATAATAATGCTACTACTACTGTCAAACTCTGTTAAAGTAGGAAAAACTAGAAATGGTTTTAGCTTAATATGAGTTCACATTTGGGTTGTGCTTTCAAACAATCTCCAGATTTTAGAATTATTTTTAACATTACTCACAAATATGGTAATAAAACATCAAGGTAATAAAAATTTACCACAAAAAGAGAAAGGTAAAAATTAAGACAGGTTGTACAGCCTTAAGTTGCTGTGTGTGCAAGTATATAATAACCATACAGTGCATTTTCACCTGGGCTTCTGGATTATTTCATTGCACAAAATGTGCACTTTTCACTTGCTGTTCAGTTATTTTAGTTGCTGCTGCTCAGTACATGGTCTTGTACTTTTTATGTATATGGTTTTAACCTACAGAATTAGCAGATCAGCTGCCTTTTGGACTCATTTGCACATATCTTCACCATAAGCATTTACATATTTGCATGTGACAGAATTTACTTTTTAACACTCAAGTGAAATAAGAGCTCAACTTTTGCCTCCTTTAAAAAAAAAGGTCAAAAGTACTTACCACTTTTGGCTATCTGGTGATATAGCCAAAACCTTATTGTTTTCAGAATACTTAGCACATTCAAAACCAATTTCCATTGATTTCATTCACAGCTGTGAATACGTATCAGCTTTGCATATCAAGATGCACTTTCACAATGTACTCAAGCCAGTGGACATACTGGCTACCAGTGAAAGGGACTTTTCCATCTTCCCTCCCTCCTCTGGCCATGAGTTCTAACTGTCTCCTTATGCCAGTGCTAACATTTAAATAAATTGCTCAAGGGAACAGGATCAGTTTAGCTCATCTCCAAAACTCACCTTGCCAAAAACGTGGGAAAAAATTTTTCAGGCAAGTGGGTCTCTAACCTGATCCCCACTCCAGGCCCTAGTGGTAGCACAGGGAAATTGGTGGGAACTTGCAATCAGGAGTGGACAAAATGTCCTTGCAGCGTCAGCCCCACACTGAGGTCAGCTTAACCAGATCATGAAAACGCAGCTCCAGTTTTGAGAATCCCTGGCTGAGCAAAGAGAAAGAGAGGAACACAAAAGCTCCAACCACGTGTCAAAGATTTGATTTAAATGACTCGCCTGAAATTGCATTCAGTTTTTGTAATAAAAAAAGGAAAGAATCCAATTTTGCAAGGGGGGAAGGGAAGGAAATCTTTTATCTTTATCCTTCCTTTCTTCCCCATTCGCAGAATACCATCTGATTTCAAAACTAAGCAAGGTAGGACTCCCAGCCTCTCCTCTGATCACACTACCTTCCCCTGTCCACAGGCAGGAACAGCATCAAGACTTTTTGCACGTGACCCCAAGGGACCACATGATGCATTGATGTGCAGAAGGGACAAATACAGGCAGCTAACTTATTTCATACATTTCCTAACTTTTTCATGATCTTTTATCACAACTTTCACCCCAGTTTTAAAGAAGCGATCTAAAGAAAAAGACTCTTGTTAGTGGGGTCCTCTCCTAATCCTTTATAAAGCCCATTGCCGACAAGGCCTCAAGGACAACAGTATGTTTTTCACTAGCAAGAGTCAGAAATACATAGAATACAAAGAAAAGGGGTTAAAATTGGAAATTTTGGATTCCATCTGAAGTTTGAGAGTAGCCCTCCTTCCTAATCTCAGATAGGGCTGCTTTCTCCTCCAGGCTTCTTGGATCCCACAGTGAGGCTTGAGGACCTGTGGTCCTCAAAGGGGTATACCGGTGGCTCAAAAGGCATAACCCTGTTTAGCTGTGATTTTTCACTTCACAGCAAAATAGTGTGAGGGATGTGTTCTTCAGAGAGTGCGGATTTTAAGAACATATTAGAGCTATACCATTCACATCCTGGGTTGCCGGAAGAAGGTGTGTGGTGGGTCTGAATGTGAAAGCCTGCTGAGACAGTACTAGTCAGGCCCACATTAAATTTGATTTCCTCTGCTTGGCGTTGTCCTCCAACACCATCACTTGAAAACTGGCTCTCAAGTGAACTATTCTCATGAAAACAGAGAACAAACCTATTCACCCAGAGCCCAGAAATCAGCTAACAGCATGCAGTAAATCAGTGGACCAGCATCCAGAAGCAAACTAAAAAGCAGGATGCCTCAACAATGGAGATTGCTGTAAAAATACCAAATAACATGAGAACACAAGAGAGAGTTTCTACATTTGCAGGTGTAGACTTTGACTTCACACAGAAACAGCTACACCCGACTATAATTCAAAGAGCAGAAGAAGCTTGACTGAGCTGCACACCAAGGATGGACAGAATTTATGTTATATTCAAGCTGATAAAACCAGATTTCTTTATAGAGGAATGCAGTTTTCTAAAGATTTGTTACTTGGCTGAATTTAGGTAGATTTTCAAGGTGATGCAAAGAGCACCTTACTGCCAATTTCAAATATCTCCTCTGAAGCATGAGGACACTAGAGCTTTCCAAAGAAAATGTTACCAGAATTCAGCCTGGGAAAGCTACTGTATTTTCCAGTGGCCTCGCTCTTAAAAAGTGCTGAGCTATTTTGGCTTCAATTTTCAAGAACAACTAATGAGAAAACGGATGCTCAAAATGTAAATTTAAAGAACTACATGTGGTAAACTTATAAGCAGCTAAGAACACTGTTACAACAGAAAGCATAAGACTTTATTGTATAGGTTGCCCTATCAAGTCCTTCACTTATTGTTAGCAAAGTCTTATCAAAATGTGAGCCCTGTTGAATTTCTATTAGTTTCATCTTGTAGCATCTACAAAGCCTTTATGACTTTCAAAACACTAAAGGATACACCACCAATTAATAACTCACCCCTTTACCAATCTTTGCATTACTTTTAGTTGAATTTGGAAACACAAAGCAGCCATACAGCTACGTGGTCCATTTAATGTAGCATGTATTCATGTATTGACATAAAATCCCGCTTAAAATAGAATATTTTCCTGAAGTATTGTCTAATTCAGCTAAGCTAGTCTGACTAAATTTCCAATTAAATACCACATTTGAAAGTAAAGTAGTTCAGCAGAATTCAATCAATTTGAAAATTATTATGGGAGACCTACAACAGTACCATTACAGCAGGATTCCACACCATTCAGGGAAAATGCTCCCATACTGAAATTTCTTTTTCCTTGCTACTTCCAGAAGATCAAAAAGGCCTAAGTGAGTATTAACTCAGCAATTACATCCACTAATGTCAAATGTCACAACACTTCTGAAATCAAAATTATGAGAGTGCTCAACTATATAAATGAACAAAGCAGACCTATCCCATTTCTGTCAGTCTCATTGCCAGGGGAATCCTGATCTTCTGCTTTCAGCACAGCTCTACAACCTTTTGTAAGTCCTAAGAACCCATGAATTACAGAGTATGTTGATGGTCCTGGTGTGTAGTGACTGTAACTAGGAGAATAAAAGAAGGATTACATGCAGAGCAAAAGTTTTGCCCACTGATATTTCAAATAACATTTCTTTTTAAAAAAATTACCCTGCTGTTTGTACACTGATATCACAGGTTAATATCCTTGCATTTGATTTCATACCCTGCAGCGGCACATTCCATTGCAGCACTTGCCATAGTTACTGAAAGAACAAGTTTGAACAGCTCATCAGCAAAACCTCATTTTTATGCTGCTTCTGCAGTGACTTACTAATTACAGCTTTGTGAGAGTAAAATAGTAATAGTAAAACTCCGAAAACGCTTGGGAATTCCCTCATGGCAAGGGAACATGATAGCTTATAGTTCCCAGGAAAATATAAGTAATGGTAATCTAGTCAGCCAAGAGAAGGGAGAGAAGATTCAAGTTTCCCTGTCCTTTTCCAAGGAGGGCCATCAGTCCAACAGGGTGGGAACGGACCTAGAAAAAGTCTTGCAAATTAGGAACAGCATTCACAATGAAGAAAATCGTCTTCCCTTTAAAAAAAACCCGCATTATCACCATATCACCGTCCACTCACACATCAAACTGCACCCATTCCTTCCCCCCGTCCCAGCGCACACACACTCCATGCCAACCTAGGGGTTCAGGACTTTAACTCACGTTAAAAACGCCACCGACACATCGCACTGTACACACAGCCAGAGCTTTCTGGGTGCAGAAACCACAGCGGTGCCCGCAGTCGGACACTCGCCGCCCGCATCTGCCCCAGCGCCGCAGCTACGGTGAGAGGCGGCGGTCACGGGTGGGCGCCCCCGCCGCCCCTCGCCTGCGGGGAGACCGATCCGGAGTTGGGAGACAGACAGACAGACATACCGAGAGCGAGGAGCAACGGCGGGAGCACAGTGACCGGTGAGCCCATGGTGCGCTGGCCAGTCCGGTGCCGCCCCCGCTCTGGCCTCTTCCCAGCCCAGCACTGAGCGCCACCTGCTCCTCACCGCCCCGAAATATCCCTCCTCCTCTTCCTCCTCCTCCTCCTCCTGTTCCACGCCCCCTTCAGGGTGTAGCTGGCCCTGCTCGCGCTCCCGCCGCGCTTGCCGTGGGGGTCCTCGCAGTCCCCGCAGCCAGGTTGCCCCTCTCGGTTCTCCCCAGTTTCAGGGATGGACGGTGCCCCGCGTTGCTGCGCGGCAAGGAAGGCTGCGGAGAGAGGGGTACCATGAGACATCGCTTCGCAGGCAAAGCCCTTTCCGAGCTTTGGAGTCAGGAAAGTATAGGATCGTGGTAAATCGTGGATTTATCATAGAATCATAGAATGACGTGAGCTGGAAAGGACCCAAAAGGATCATCGAGTCCAACTCCTGTCCCTACACAGGACACTCCCAACATTCACACCTTGTGACGGAGGGCATTGTCCAAATGCTTCCTGAGTGCTGGCAGACTCAGTGCTCCACCACCCACTGGGTGAAGAAACTCTTCTATTCAAAACCTCCGCTGGCACATCTTCCTGCCATTCCCTCTAGTCCTGTGATAGGTCACAAGAGAGAAGAGATCAGCACCTGTTCCATCTCCCTCCCTTGTGAGAAGGCAGTAAAGGGCTATGAGATCCCCTCTCAGTCTCCTCCAGGCTGAACAGACCAAGTGACTTCAGCTGCTCCTAATACGTCTTCCCCTCCAGACCTTTTGCCAGCTTTGTGGCCACCTCTCCAGTAGTTTGATGTCCTGTTTTACACTGGGGTGCCCAAAACTTCATACAGTACTTGAGATGTGACCACAGCAGTGCAGAGCAGAGTGTAACACTGTAAAGCAATTGTCCTCAGATTTTAAATTGCTCATTTAGTGACCCTAAGTCATCATTGTCTCCTTTAAATGAAATTCCTGCACAATCCGCCCTCAGCTATGCAGGAGTACAGGGGGATCCAGGAGCCTTCCCACATAACCGAGCCGAAGTTGGCAACAACAGTGAGATGTATTGCCTAAGCAGTATACTACTTAAGTTGGCTTAGTTCCCAGGCCAGTATCCTAGGACATCATATGAATTGAATAGGATTTCAAGTTTCTAAGAAATAAGAAAGAAGTGCAAAGTGCGGGGTACCTGTGTGCTGTGCAGCTTTCAAACTATCTAGCCTTGTCAGCACTGTTTGAATGCTGTATATTCAGAGTATTTGAGAATCATTCATTTTTCCTATTCCACAGTTCTGGTAAATACCAAAATCTGAGTACTACCCTTTTAATATGGGATGTGTTCTGTTTTGTAACAATGACTTCTGCTGAATAATTCTTAACTTCTTGGCATTATAACTGTGTAATGAACAAGACAGTTTGCCTGGAAAATTGAAATAGAAATGCTTCCATCCTTTCCTCTTCTCAGCATCTAGGTCATGGTTCTTTTGGTGTGACACAGACCATAGCTTTTATTTCAGGAGTGCAATGAAAGTACATGTGTTCTCTTAGTTTCTTATTTCTTTTGAACATTCTGACACTGAATTGCTAGCTAAAAGGAAGAAGCCTGTCACAAGTAGGATTGTTCAACAGATTATTATTTGCAGTTTGGTTCTTTGTGACATAGTGTCATTCAAGAGAGATCTGCCAGGACACGAAAATTATTGATAGAAGTACAGCAGGGATCTGTCCCTTTATAACTCACATTGATTTTTTTCATGCATTTACTCCTTTAGGGCACAGAGATGTGTCATCCTAAAGCGTGACCTTGCACACAGACTCACTGTGAGCACTTGCCAAGACACTCCTCCGACTTCTGAAGCCCTCAGTAAGTTATTATCAAGAATGACTCACGTTGTCTCTCAGAGCAGCTGGCGGTTTTCCTCTTCATGGTATCACAGAAGCCCTGCAAAAAAGGCACTTCAAGGTGCAGCTACCTATGGCAGAAAAGTTGGCTTTGATGCCAAGTGTGATCCAATGACCAGTATGCAAATTGTGATTGGGGGAGCAACTCTAGCTTCTTCTCTTCCCGTCTGCACCGAGTATACAAATGTGTGTGCAGCTCTGGGACAAGGAGGAAAATCCCAACTTCCAAAAGGATGAAGAAGATCACTAATTAATGGATACTAATGAAAGGACAATAACAAAAATATCCACGACATAGAGAAAAATGGTTTCTTAATAGATGAAATAAATCTAGAATCCTCTTCTGCTCCACCCTAAAATAACCTCTGCAGACTCATATGTCTCAGTTTCCTGAGAAACAATGTCTTTGATTCAGTTACATCATTCTAATTATAAATATACCCTAAGGATGTGAAACTTTCTTCCTCAGTCAGACACAATGCTGAAAAATGGTCTCTCACAGACAAAAGCTGTCTCCCAGGGTGTTGCCTTTCAGAGCAACATTTGTCTGTATCTACAAAAAATAGGTCATAGAAGAATAAATACTGTGAGAATTATTGTATTCTTTAACAATGTTCCCTAGATTAATACTTCTGTTTTAATACATTATAAGGCATTTGATAACAACCCTCTCATATAATCATTAGCTGTACATTGCGTATTACAGAAAACAAGATTTTCTATGTTGTCTACCTTTCCACAGTTTTTACTCTCTTCAGCTATTTGATGTCGTACATGGACTCAGAAAATATATTCTTTATTACAGTTCACCTGCACTGATTTTAAAAAAATAAGTCATTCAGAGAACAGTTTGGTTAGTGCTCTTTATCTTTACAGTTTAAAATTGGCCCTGATGCACGCCCTTTGCTCTACATATCTTTGTTGTTTAATGATGTGTTTTGTAGCACCCTGTTGTGTCTGCTTGTCAGTGATCACAGGGACATTTGCCAAAAACACCATATCTGCAGAGCTGGTTTGTGAAGTTTCTATGCAAATATGGACTACTTGCACATTAGAAGAAACAATTTTGTTGGCAAGGGCTAAACAAACCTTCTTCTTTGTGGTGAGGATTGTGGGAAGCAAGTAGCAGAGGGATGATATGGAGGAAATATGTGATTCTTTAAAGATATTCTGATGAGCACATACTTAATAATCAGTTTTATTGTGGGATTTTACAATTCATGTGTGTTGTACCAGTTTTTTACTAATGACAACTTTCTCAGAAAAAATGTTCGGGTATTTCCGTCTTTGTCACCTCTGAAGTATGGCCACAGACTCAGAGTTTCTGTGGTAGGCAAAACTAAGGAATTTTTTTTATAATTTATTTCTGGGAGAGTCTCTTGTGAAGGTGATGTACTTTGCACACAGGAAGGCCAAGGTGGATGACTCCAGGTCACTCCTTTGATAAGATTTGTTTGAAGATGTTAAAGGGAAAGACTACCAAGTATCAGTTATTTTTTTGGTGGACACGTGATGTCTGTTACACCAATGTTAAGGGCTTCACTGAAGGAAAAACAAGAATAAGCTACTAAAAACCCCTATAAATCTAAAAAGGAAATGTTAAAAATAGCTGTGTCGATTTGGTTTAAATATCAATGATGATTTAGTTTTGGTGTTAAACTGGGAAAGGTCAAAAATACACAAATGGTATTTTGGGAATTATTTAGCCAACGAGTAGAGAATAAAACAGGACTTCACTATGCTACTGACTAAACCACACATTTTTAACACTTTGTGAAGTTTTGTTTCAATCATCTCAAAATACTACAGTAGCACTAGAAAAAGTTGACACAGAGCAAGGAAAATGGGGAATGGCTTCAATACAAAAGTTAATTAAGTACATTAAAACTCATCTCTTGCAATAAAATGTCTTTAAGTGGACAGAATAAATATATACTGGAAATAGCGCTCTTTCTTTTACATGTGAGGGAGGAATGTCTAAGCTACTGCACAGCAAGGTCAGCACAAACAGAAGGTGATAGTTCTTTTCTCAGGGAGAACGCAGGTGCAGATAACAGTGCTGTAGGGTGGCAGTTGTTTAAAGTTAATGTGGGTTCCCAGTCAAGGTCAAAGAAGAGAAATATACTCAGGATTGGTAAACGCATTGAAAGTTTCCCCGTCTATGAAGACCTTGAGCTGCAAAAGGTCTGGAGGCTGGAAGATTGTGAGAAGTTGGCTACCTGCATCTTATGCATGCATTTACCATGGTATCTGCTTTGGCTGATGTGAGACAGGACTTGCTACTGCATAGACCTTTGGTCTGACCCAATGCAGCTTCATTTATGTGTTGCTGCTATTGGACCAATTTGTAGTTTTCTTGTCAACTGATTTAGTTATAAGAACAGACAGACACAAAGGAAATTGCAGATTGGTTGCAAAAGCAGACCAAAGGCTGGTTTAAAATCCATGGAGTTGCCTCCTGTACATACTCATGCATCTCAAACCCTTTGAGAATCATCCAAATCTGCTTTGAGAAGCTGATTTTTTTTATGATTATCAAGAGTAACCTACCTTGTTGCCTTGTCTAAGACATCCCAGAATAAAACATTTAAACCAAGTAACCTGTTTTCCACAAAACCTCTTAAATATGAACAGAAAAGGGCTAATACATACCACAAAAACTTAACACAGGCCATTGCAAAATGTCTGAAAGTCCGGCTGGGTCAGCATGCACTTGATTTCTTAACCAGGTAATATGAACGTTGGAGGGACTAAAAAAGGATTGAATTTTGAAGAAGTTGGGATTTTAAGGAGAAACCCAGCTGCCAAAAGTAGTTTAATGCTCCTTTTTGCTATTGGCAAAGATAAGCATGCCGATGTTATGATCTGCAGTCCTGCAGGAATAATATTCATGTCCTTTAAAATGATGCAGTTCTCTGAAAAATAAATATGGAATTGGTATTCAGGACAGCGTTTAAAGCAAAACTTCCAAAAGGCATATAGTGCATGTGTCATATCTTCAGCAATAGCTGTATCACTCTTTAGTCCTGCTCCTGATGCATAGCACTTCTACCTTCTCTAGATGTAACAGCACACATTTCCTTATTTCATGTTGTTTTGACTGAACTTAGTCTTACCTAGCACAGAGCACATACATATTTTTACTGATTCTTTTTCCAGGTGAGCAAAGCTTGTGCCTGTCATGGCGAGATTATATTAACAACAAATAAGGTAACCAGTAAAGAAATGTTCCCATTCACCTGTGATCCCCAGGTGTCAGGCCCCATAGGGATGCTTGCTAATGCAGACTACCTAGTTTCATGCTCCCTAGAGCAGCTGGTGTGCTGCTTTAGCAACTTTGGCCCATTTACCAAAGCATTAACCTTGATACACATTCAATACAACTTGAGCTCATAAAAATAGAGGGTATCTATTTTAAAAATATTATCAGACAGGAGTTGATAAGTACATAATATGCCTTTGTTTACATTTTTTTAACATTTCTATTTTGGAAAAAGTAGTTATTTTCTGGTTTGTGGAATTAAGACCTACCCATCCTTCCTTTTTATTTGCCTATCACAAAAAGCTGCTCAGTCATTTGCTAGGCATTAATTATCAAACCCTACTGCCGTAAGAATTCCCACTGAATCATGTAAAATTTTAAATTAACTGGGTGGGATAAATTTAAGTGTTAATGCACTGCTTTTTACTGGTTTTCTTTTTTAAATATTTTTTTTCCTTTCTTTTGTTTTTTTACAGTTTAAATATATTAAGTTAATAAAAAAATAATACTAAATACATATAAAAACCTACTTTTTTAATAACTGCTGAATTGGACATATCATCTTATCAATTGCTACATTATTACCATTACCTACTAAACTTGGAATTAAAGATTAAAAATCAGACAGACAGGTGGGGGATAAAATGTGGTAACAGGAGGAAGTGTTGTCTGGTTGATTGGATGTACAAAAGTGTCTCTATTGAGACTAGATGTATTACTCATCCTATAAGAAGAATTTTCTTGGGGAGGCAAAAACCCCTCAATAACTGGAATGAAACCTGAAGGTGCTTTGCATGAAGGGACAAACTGTGTCACAGAAATACCTTATAAGACACATATTGTTCTCTAAATATAATTTCTAATGACTGTTTGGTGACAGCTTTCCACATCTTCCCAAATATTAGAAATTCCTATAAAGGAGGCCAGAGACTGTGAATTTATTTTGGAAGATCCCTCAAATAAATAGCAAAGAGCAACTTATTAGTTTTTGAGGTTCCTTGAAGTCTACGGCATCAATACCACCAGAAGGTTGGGTTTTCTTTTGTTGATTTTTTTTTTCTGATTAAGGAGGTAGTGGGAGGTTTCAGCTGAATTCTAGAAGCTTTGAGATGTGATAACATCTGTTGTGGCGTAGTGTAAAATGGGTGAGGCAGAGTAATAGGCTCTGGTCAGTGTGGTTTTATCAATGGGCAAACAATAAAGTGAACTATTAGTGACTATTGATTTGGGCCATGAGAATACTCGGCAAGATTTGTGCATACAATTCCTCAAAAGGAAATCAAATTAATTATTTTTTCTTATGCTACGTCTACTGCCACAAAATTGCAATGCTTCAAATAATTTTTAGGGAAAAATGAGATCCTCTGTTTTTCACCTTAACCTTTCTGGTAAGATGAAAAGCCTCTGTAATGAGAGACAATACAAAGATTTCATTAGAGAGAGACATCCTATTCCTTTACCACAGGAGGAAGAACAATGGCACCCTTAACATGAATAAACATTAAGGACCATGTGTAATACTGAACTAGATATGTGACGCTTTGCAATGAATATTAACTTCTGGTACCAAATTGAGCTGAACCATAACTGAGAAGTTTGGTTTCACTGTGACTGTTGCTCAAAATGAACAGAGAGGGTGCAAAGAGGATGGACAAGCTTTGCCAAGACAACTGGCAAGCTAGATCTAAATGTCCAATCCACATTGACTACTTTTTTCTTTGAAAATCCTTAGGAGGTGTAACATTCAGAGAGCCCTTGAGGAATGTCTGTCCTTTCTGAGAAGACTTACAACACTGAGAAAAGGAGAAGGGCAGGAGGGTAAGTGCACACGAGGGGAAAAGAGGTAATGGAGCACTGTGCCCCACTCTTCGAGAGTCAGAAGAAAAATCTTTCTGAGGGTCTTTTAGTCATCCTTTTTTTTTTTGATTCAATGAGCAAATATTACTGAGGTGTCAGACCTCTGTATTTGTGACTGAAAGATGACTGCATTGAGGAAAACTCAGTTTATTATCTGCTTCTTTAAACAGAATCCAGTTGTACTGTCTGAACTGTGGCATGATATTACTAAAACTTGATCAGTGCTTTAATCTTTATGACTCTTCATACTTACAGAGCTTAAACCACACTCACTGCATAAACTGCTATTGCTGGGAAGTGTTAGGGCTGCTTCTGCTGAATGCAATGAATTATAATCTGTATTTGTGCAAATGCTACATGATATTACAGTTGTTGCTGTAAGAAAGTGATTCTAGTTCTTTGTTGACCCAATTGAAAAGCAACTGAAAAAAACTAAATGAAATAGAAGTTGTTTTATTTTTTCTGATTTTCATTCAAATACTTCCATGGGAAATGTCCAGTAAACTAATGATCAGATGTATACAGAGTAGGTCATTTGATGAGCACTCCTCTGTGACTAGACAGGATATTGCTATTAGAGAATTGTGATTCACCATTCTCTGATGAGGTAACAGTTAAGTAATTATATGTTTTGTAATGTTTTCTAAAAGTTGTGATATAGAAGGTATCTTTGTCTTCTAGGAAGTTTTGATACAAATGTTACTAGACTTTAAGGAAGGTGATGTGAATAATTTACAACTATGCAAGACAACGGACTACTTGGGTAACAGGAATAAGTTGTAGAGAAACATCACTGGATAGGAAGAATGGTTAGATGAATGAATGTCTCTTCAATGTTTACAAATCTGTATCAGGAAGTTGTATAGTTCTCTGAGAAGTTTTCAGATGTGGCTGTAAGTACAGAATCCATACAACTAATGGCAATCTGGCAGCTTGTCCACATTCAAGCTTTCCTGGATGTTATGCTGCAAGAATTACTATTTCTATAATATCTTTCTTTTGAGAGGTAGATGATTTATTTTAAATGCACTGACATCCTTTTATGTTATTCTTATATAAATGAAGGGCAAACACACTACAAAGGAGGCTCATTAGACTCTATTTTTTTTAATCAATAAAACACATGGAATAATATTACAGGAAAAAAAATGTGCAGAATGTTATATTTTTCTTAAAAAGAGTACAGATCCCCTCTTATTCCTCTTAAGTGGTATAATGAACAACAGTACATTCTGACTGTCTTGCTTTGCTTTTATTTTTTAATGAAATCATCACCTATACAATAGTTAATTCAAGAAATTAAAACAATTAGGGTATATGGAATTCATTAGATGAGTGTCACCCTAACTCCAGTCTCTTGGTGCCAAGTGAGATGAAAACCCTTGGCTCCAGTTGAAGGTGGATCCCTCTGACTCAAGCTCTGCAGAAGAGGAACATCATGCTAAAAATGGCTCAGCACAGGATAAGCACTAAAAGGCTCAGGTAAGGGGTCAGGATAGGTGGGTTGATGTCTGTAGCTCATAATACAGACCTGGCGTGACAACAGAGAAGCACAGGAACATAAGCAGCAGCCCGGGGAGATTGCTTTAATTCTGATGTTGTTTTCTAAGTCTTCTAAAATTACATATGGCATCAACAACCTCTAGAACAGCCTCAAAATGAAGTAAGAGTGATGTTTTAAAATTCTTGCTCCTTTCCAGAGAAGTTTTATACATTAGAAATGTAGCTTATCCATTCGCTCTATGATTAACTACTTCAGTGCTGAAGTTAGGAACTGAGCTGGGCCACATTCCTTCCATTGCTTAGGCTCTGGTTATACACCCATTTTAAAATTATTATTATTATTATTTTTACAGGCTTTTATTTGAATGAAAAATGTTTAGACTGTTAGTTATTAGACTCATATTACAACATTAATGTGCCTTTTTATAGGAACAAAAAAATTACATGTTTTTATCATATTTTTGTGCTTGCCAAATTTCAGTGAGATGTTCCTGTTCTTTGCAATATTGCTTTCAGTAGGCTTTTCTGTTGTAAATAGTGAAAAGCAGTAGAATACTGCTCTGTCAGTGCTGTGTAGAAAGGTTCTTATTGATAAAAATAGTGATTTTACTAATTTAGTCTGTGTAAGAATAATGTGCTATAGTGCTATCCCCATTATATATTTATATTTTAAATAGATATTGAAAATTCTGATAATAGGACAAACGTGAAAAGGAAGAAAGCAGCATGACAAGGGGAAAGCAATGTGCTTATATGAAGCTTATTGCTGTTTTGACAGTGGAAAGCAAGTCTAAAAAGAATGGAACACTGGTCACAGACATACTTTGATAGAATTGATAGAATTGATAGAATTGATAGAATTTCTGATTTTCATTCAAATACTTCCATGGAAGATGTCCAGCAAACTAATGATCAGATATATACAGAATAGGCCATTTGATGAGCACTCCTCTATGACTAGACAGGATAAATTGATAGAATTGATAGAATACTTATGTGGTTTTGCATAGCCTTTTTCTAGGGAAATAGCCTGTTTATTGACATATTTTTTCAGTTAGGCTGGTGCTTTAAAATAAGCCCATGAATTTCATCAGAAAAGTAAAATGCTCTGGTTAACCGCTTATCATAACTGAAAAGTGTAACACCTAAACTAAATAAAAGTATGCTGCATAAAAATGACGTCTGCCTTGCAACACTTATGAGTAATTTTATGAAGCCAGGAAAAGTGACCTCATAGTTAACAAACTGGGTGAATAATAATAAAAATATAAGGATTTCCTCTGCTACCACAGAGTTTCTATGTATGCATAGATGAGTCATAATTCCTTCATAATTCTATTCCTTTACAAAACCATAATAGGATAACAGCACTACTATGCTTTTACAAAGACACTGTAAGGAAAAGGAAAAGTACAGTTATGAGGCATTCAGATGCTACAATGGCAAGTGCCATTTAAATCTTTCAAACAAATTGGCAAAATCGTGTGTTTTCTTAAAAAAAACCCCGCATCTCACGTGGGACTGAAAACACCTCTGTGAGTATTGATTTCTCTTCACTGTTCAAAATCCAGATTTTTGATTTCCTTTGAGGACTATTTAACTCACATGATGAATGAAGCAGGGATTCTATCCGCAACTCAGCCCCGTTTTTTTTGCTTCCATTCAAGTCTTCCTGCTGTGCTTGGAACCAGAGCAACTCACCTTATGCTCCTTCGGAGAGGGTGCAGACAAACACAGCAAGCAAATCCGCTGACTCGGTGGCTCTCCCAGATTCGACAAAGCACAGCCACCCACAATGTTCCCACAGAGGGCTTTGCCCTCTCCTCTGAGTCATGCTGCTACCTTCAGCAGACTGTTGCTATGAAATAACCACCTTCCCCGCAGACATAAGGAGACATTGCAAACACTTTCAAACTTAATTCTACTTGCTGCAATCACACAAGTCTGAGCCTTTCCCAGTAACTCCTCTCGCTAATTTAGGAATGAAATAGAAAGGACTTAAGAGTGGCAGCAAAAAATTTTCAAACCATAAAGCACCTTCTGACACATCTCAAGAGTTGTACGTGCCAGCATGTTCAACCCAATCTATGATCTCTTCCTAAAAAAAAGTCTTCATGAAATATATTAGTGCTTTTTAAGATACTATTACAAAGTCAGTGTTAAGTTAAAACCTGCTGGAAAATTGCAATATTTTTTTCATTTCAGTGACATTTCTACCAAGAAGAGGAACAACATTTCCTGGCTTCCTTGGCAGGGTAAATCTTTTCTGCAAACAAGTATGTCTTACAGAACTTAGTACGTCTCCTCAACATTTTCTGATCTACTGGCAATCATGCTGAGGCAACATCACACTATGTCAGTATACCTCCATTTTCTTCTGTTAATTGTGTGTGGCTGCAAGTAATATAGGAAGCTCTCACGGACAAAGCACAGCCCAAGAGCCTCAGTGAGAGACCCTTGTGGAAGTAAGTGCTTGAAAGAAAGGAGGAAATGGAATAGTCTAAGTAGGTTTAAAGGAATATTTTGCTATCTAGATTTCAGTGTATTTTCACATAAGCTTTTAATCTTTGACAATAAAATAAACAATTTCTTAAGTGCTTATTTAGTATGCAAATTCTCCATCACTTCTTAAACTCATACATAACAAAGATGAGGTGTGACTTTTAATACTAGAAGAAGCTTGCCAGTGCTGAATTTCCTATCTGTGCTCTTTTGTTAATTATCATTTTGTACACATAAAACTCACTGGATTAAATAGCTACACAATAGATTTACAATGACAGTTTATGAAGCACCCTTCTGGCTACTCCAAGATATACAGCAAGTGTCAAACTTTTAGGGTACTTCTAAACACTTTCTGCATAATTATGGGTATTTCAATCTGCAGATAGAACTGTGCCCCTGCTTATCTGAGTACAGTGTGAAATGAAAGGCTTGAATGCTTTGTGCTTACATTTTTAGGCCTGCCAAAAATGTTTTTCAAATTCAAACAGTTACATAATTTAATGGATCAATTCTTTATAGTCCACTTGACCATAAAAATCTCTTTCTTGGAGTACCCTGTGTTCAGCTGGACACAATAAAACAAACAGAGAAGTCCAAGATATTTGAGTAATTTTCACTCAAAATTCTGCAGATGCTTCTATCTTCTGAATTGTCATTGTTGCAGTATTTGGCGCATTCTCGAAGTTTGCATGTTCCACTTCATGAAGTGAGTCTGCTCTCACAGAACTGATGTAAGGAGAAAATTTTGAAAATTACACTTTTTCCTTCTGAATATCATAAGGTGATAGAAAAGCTGGGATTAGTACATACAGGCTGATTTGTTGCATAATTTGGAATGAAAATTGATGCATATAAAAATATGATTACCTATTTTTCATGTTAGAAAACATTAGAACCTTTGAACTCACTCTCCGAAAATTAGTAACACTTGAAAAGTATATCCTTTAGTATCACAAAATGTCATAAAGCTGTTTATTCTTCCTTTGCATCATTCCGTTGTACGTGTACTTGATTTGCTGCTTCTTGTTCTGCTTCTTGTTTTATTAATGAACCAGAGTTTAGAAAACATTGTGGTCACTGTATGTATATCTGAGCTTATATATTTACAGTAATATTTTTGAGGCAGACCTGAGCAAAAAATTTCTGCTTTTTTTTTTTTCTTATTTCTCCATTTTCTTCTTTAGTGGTCTCTTGAAAAATCCAGCCTGCAGAGAAGAAAAAAGTGACTAAGAGCTGCTCAAAGCATACAACCCTATCGGTGGCATTCATGTGCTGGTTCTTATTTCTATTTTAATACTTTGAGTACAGTAAAATGTCATTTAATATTTTATCACTGAAATACAACATTGTTTTTCCTGGAACGGAAAAACTAAAGAGATATGTCAGGAAAGGAGACAATAGGAATACAGTTAATATATAGTGAGTGATTGCTGAATCATTGTTATGCTCTCATAATGTTACAGAGTAAAACACAGTACTATTTGGTACTCAGACGAATAAATAATACTTTATTTTATACCTGTAAAATTTTTCAAAAGATTATGCTGAAATTTATACACTGTAACACTGTAACACTGCAAGTCTAATGCGAGGATGAACTAAATATTTAGCTTGGAGAAGAGTGCCCACTTGTGGCAATACTTACACCACAGGCCTAGCATCTTGTGTACAAAGAGAAAACCTGGTTGTCAAAGGCCACAGTCAAAACTAATTAAAAAGGCGCCTTAAAAAACCCAGAATAGCAACAAAATATCTATTTTTTTTTTTTTTGAAACAGACTGGATAAACAGGTTTTAATTGGCTAGAATTGCATGTTACGCATCACAAAAATGTAGCATTATCATTTCTGCAAGGTCTCATTCTACTTATTAGACAATATTAAGTGTCCATGAGGTTCTAGGTATCATCACGAAATTTAATTGTATTTGTTTATTTTCATGAAGACAAAGATCTGCAACTTACCTTCCACAAAGCAAATATAAGCAGTGCAAGAATCAAGAGTCCAGCGAAGATACTCAGGAGGATAACCCATAAGGGGACTGTACCTGGTGGGAGTTCTTTGGAAATCTTAATCATAGTCTAGAAAATGTTAAAAATGTAAGCAATAAATACTATGTTCTTTTAAAATATCAACAGAGCAGCATGACTTTATCAGTATACAGTGATTTTCCAGGATATCACTTAATTCTAAATGCTGAAATTTGTAGAAGGGAATTGAGAAACATGAAAACCTGTATTTACATAGTATCTTGCACTTGGTAAGGGCTTTCATTTCATGAGGGCTGGCTTGCTGTAACTCAGTAGTTACTGCCATAAAGGGTACAGAACAAAACACGTGAGCAGTTGAAGTGTATGTTAGGGAGTTTCTTAAGTATACTTTTCATCATCCAATGCCAGCCTCCCTGGAAGGTGGCTGTGATTAACAGGCTTTCAAATGAAATAAGTGCAAAGTCTGTGTAGATACTAATTTGATCTTAAACTTGGTATATCTGCTGTAAACTAAACAGAAAGAAATATTCGTATTTAAATAAATATGACCATATAGGAGTTTGAATTAATTTAACTTAAGAGATAAAACTTTATATTTCAAAAAAGCATTGAAGAGCTGAACACTGAACATTCAACTTGAAGTTATGTTTGCAAACCCTTCAGCTGTGTTTTCCACTCCTGGACTGAATTTTTGTCTATAGCTTAAAAAAATGCCTGGATAAAATACCAGCTGATAGTTGACCTGTGAAATTTGTATTTCCAAAAATATTTTGCAAAAGATGAAATTCACAATGAATATTACTTTGTTCTAAATTTGAGAGGTACTACTGATAATAACATATGAGAAGACTTCTGCTTATAAATGCACATCGCAGTAAATAAGCCCCTGCATGTACAAGTTATCATAGAAAAACAATGTATTAGCACCAAAAAAACTCAGAATAAAGATTATTAAAGACTAAATTACAAATCTAACCAAACTAACGACATTCCTCTTTGCACCTGGCACCACTACTATAATGATACATACTTTGTTATCTAAGGAAATGACAGGGAAATTCTGAAAATTAAAAGATCCTGCTTCCAATATATATCCAGGGTTATGAAGTGGAAAGAAATAATAAATAAAGTAATAATGAAGAAAATACAATTTTCAAAGTAAGATGACTTCTAAATGACCCAGGACAATTTAAAATATGCTATTGATTCCTTAAAAGAATATGAGTTATTCTTTTAGTTTACATAGGTATTGGAAGATTTCATACTGCAGCAGGTAGAAGTACTTCAGATAACACTTCTCACACAAGTACATTGGTGGGTAATGTGATTTTGGTATGATTGTATGAGTAATTATGACATTTCTACTGTAATATGAAAAAATTGATTTAGAGTAAGATAATACATTACAGCAGGTAAGAATTAGTTCACTAGTAATGAATGAAAATGAATGATTCAGTAGTACAATAAATTCTATGAAGATTAGTTCCACGAATTACGATGTTCGTACCTCCAGCTTTTGATGGTCATTTCTCAAAATCAGTGATGAGTTCTCACTCCGAAGTAATGCTTTCACAACAAGGGTTAAGCTGTGAATAGTTGCCTGAGATAAGAGGGAAATGGCTATTGTTTATAATCAAGTATTTCAAAGTACAAAGCAAAAATAAAAAGAGTGAAAGCAAAACTTAATGCTAAAGTTTTGGCAAATGCTGAAAAATGTGAAAATTGGTGAAGCTGCTCATGTATGTCACTTTCAGCACATGTCAAAGCAAGACACCAATACCACTTTGAAAGAGTAGAGAGCAGAGATTTCGAAGAATTACTTATTAATCCAAGAATAGTACTTCAGCCACAGGGAAAGATTTGTGCTTTTTAAAAATATGTTGTATGTCCTATTCTATCCTGTTATTTTCCAGAGAAAAAAACAAAGACACAAACCAGGAATTCAGTATCACAAATTTATCTGCTGAGCAAAATGACCACACCCTGGTCGTTGTAATCATTAAACAATACTGAGGTGTGCTATGAGGCAGACTCTCTCTCCTCTGCTTTTTTTTTATTGAAAAATCCTTTACAGACTTGAGAAATTTTCCAGAATAAAATTTATTTAGAAATTATATTCTTCCATGCACCCCTTCTTACATCTGTTGTATTTGTGGATGGATATTAAAGCGATTAAAGAAAGGATCATCAATACAGAGTAAGTAAGAGCTATCTTCTTACAATGTTTTGAAATTCCTGCTAAATTTTAAGTACGTACTTGAAGGAAAATAAAATGCATGTAACCTAGTTTTACAATAGCAAGAGAAATTATTTCAAATACTAGAGGAGTGTGGAGAATTAAGAAAATTAAAGGTATAATTTTAATAGGCATTAGAAACATTGGCTTATATTTCTCAGATTCAAGAGTATTCTGATTACAAATAAGATTTACTTACTTTTATGATGGTAGGTTTCCATACTCTTAATGAAACGTTCACTTGATATATATCAGACGGGACCAAGGCACAATTAATAGAAGCACAGCTGTAGGTATCACAGTCCTATTTAAAGGGCACCAGCATGAATTATTAGGAAGGGATTTTTCACATTACTAAAATAAAAAATGTAAACTACTATCTTTACATATCATAGACTTGTTATGACACTGATACTAAATTGTTATTAATTACTGGACCTTTTTTAGGTAAAAATTACACTGCAATATAGAAAACAAGTTGAGATATGCAATTTTTGAGGGTTTTTTTTTTGGTCTACTTATAGACTCATTTTTTTCAGGCTTGCTTAGGCTTGAAGAAGCTCTGTTACTGTAGTTGTGCAGCCAAAGCCATCAGCAGAGCTCCTAAAAGAGGGACAGCCTGTGACAGCAAGTGTTTTCCTGCAGTGTTTCTTGATGCTTTCAAATTATTGGATACCTGAACCTTTCAAGCGTGTGTGAAAATTTATGTATGTTTAATTTCCAGTGTCACTTGCTAGCTTAGAGGGCAGCAGAATTATGTCCAACACTTTGGAAACATTTCCTTAGCCTAGACCTTTATCATCTCTGTGAAGGACTATGTAAAGCATGGCAAAATAATCTTCCTGTGGCATGCTTGCACTTGCACAAAAAACTCAACTTGTACATCTATGCTGATGAAGTGGGATGACAGTTTTTCCCCTGACATGCAATACAACTACAACAGCAAAATTACTTTGCAACTCTTCCATCTAAATCTGAGAGGCAAACCTTTCCAAACAGGATCATCAATTACATTTCTACCAGTTGCATGGAAATCTGCCAGATCATATTGTTAGCATTTGAAAGTATTTCCAACTGATTGTCTAAAAAATTGCAAGGTTTTAAAGTATTTGCTTTTATTAATTACAGAAAACATTTACTCAGCTGTCAAATGTGATACTGTTATTTACACATCCTCTAAACTTAAAAAAACCCACCCTAAATTCAGTTTCACATACAGTTTTGTAACGAAATAAAAACTACAATTATTTTACACAAAAATGTCTTTTCAGGCCACTAAGACAAAGTGATTTTCCATAGCATACAGTTTGAAAGGAGCTCATATATTTATTCCAGAAGTATTCAGCTCAAAGGGTTAACATCAAGGATGAATATATGTACTATATGAAGGCTTACCATAATTGTATCCTTTGTAGGTTCTTTTATTTTTGTCAACACAAATGGTTTTCCAGCGCCGATCTTTAAGGGATCTACAGGGTAACCAGTCTGGCAGATGGCATTCTGTTAGCAGAAATACAAATATTATACTTATTCTGAATGTCTGACCTATTACAAAAAAGTGCTCTGTAAACAATCCAACAGTAATAATATTTAATAATATTAATAATATTTACTAACCACTAAATGCAATAAAACTGCATATTGCAAGAATGCAGAATAGGAAATTGAGGTGATATAGGTATTGAAGTATCATTACTCAAACAACAAATCAGTTCTTTATGAGACAATTTAGTGTAAACTCTGTCCAGGCACCTAAACATCTGTAGAAGCCCAATAAGATCTTCTTGCAAGAGAGAGGTGCTCGTATGTGTGCATATGTGTGTCTATTAGGGAAAGATTTAAAAAAAAAGAAGAGGTTTAAATAATCACTTAGTGATATTTGGATTTTTCAGCTACCCAGTTACTCATATAGCTCTAGTTTTAGTGTCTACAGATCTGGAGTCATTTCACTTGCTTCAATTGTAGTCTGTTTCAGCTGCTCTGGAGGAGTGAAATGAAAAAAACTGAAATGAGGGCTGCAGTGAAGAGCATTTGAAAGACATGACCATCCCTTTCAAGATGTCTAAGTGCCCCAGAGAAGGAAGAAGCCAGAGGACTGCTAGTGCTGGAGAGAAGATGTGTAGGAAGGCTAATTTCAGTAACAGAAATAAGAGGACCGAACAAGAAATAGAGCTCAAAATTGAGCTCATCACAGGACTAGTGCATTTGCAATAAATACTTGTAGTGGATTGACTTTTTGATTTTTCAGATCTTCCTTAAAAAAAAAAAGGCCTTAACAGGTCTTTCTTAACAATGGAGGTCAAGATCCATAGAAATATTCCGTATCTTTCTTTAATGTAACACAACATATAAATAAGGTGTAGATAAGAGAGTACACTCCCTTCTTCTTCCAGCAAGCTGGAGAGCAGGAGCTCCATTGCTGCTGGTCCTATCTGGAGCTGAGACCTGTTGTAGCTGCCGTTATCTGCCCACAAGTTGGGGAAGAGTCCTGGGTCGGATTTAGCTGTTCTGCTTTCCTCAAGGGAAGTGGTGAGATTTTGCTAGTTCTTTACTTTGTTAGTTACCGGGTCTTACAAATGTGCATACCTGTTTTATTTTCGTTCCTCTTTGTCCTTTTTTCCCATTTTTCCTTTCCCTTTTCCCTTTCTTGGGAGTTTTGCATGATATCCTTGCAGTGTAGTTCTTTGTATTTAGAAAAATATAGAAATATATATATATAGTGTGATTTAAGTTTTTCTATAGGTTTTTTTTTTCCTTAAAAAGGGAGAAGTTCTGGGAAAGAGGCAGACTGAGTGGTTGGAGAGTTTGGGAAAGCTATCTCAAACCAGCTCAGTACTGCTGATAAGGGAGATAACTTGACGCTCAGTAGGCAAAACTAACAAAGAAACTCCTGTCACTCATGTATCAGTCTGAACCTGTAATCTGTTTGCTATATATTAACCTTGTTATAGTCCAATTATTATTGAATGCTATTTCAAATATGTTTGTTTCCTTTCAAGAAATTCGTCTTTCTGTCTTCTTATGCACATCCGTACATACTGTTACAGACACCAGCATCTTGTCTTTTAGACTAAAAGCAAGATCCTCCTTGGAAGAATGCATAATCCCAAATGTTTGCATTTTGCCATTCCTTACAGCAAAAATTTTGAATTTAAATTAACAATAAAAATACAGGTTTCTAGCTTACTTGGGAATGTGACAATGCAGTAAAGTAGAGAAGAGTGTTCTTGGCTGCTGTTACATTGGGAAACAAGATGTGCAGTGAGAGGTTTGGCATTGGAAAGTGTTCACCTTTTTCAATCTACAAAAAAAAAGGAAGAAAAATGTTTTAATTAGTACTTTCATTATTTTGTTGGTATTTGAAGTGTTTTCCTTTCCTATGTTTTTCTATTCTTCCGTGATGTTTAACATTCTCACAGTCAGTTACACAAAAAATGTTGTGATGAAATCTTACTATTTCCCTGAGAACAGCCAGCTGTGAAATAACAGAGATATTCTTCTGTGGTCTTTGTTAATGAAATTCTCTATTGAAGGAAATCAAATGAACAGGATGAAAGGGATCATTTTGACATAAATGTCTTCCTGCTATGTTGTTTATTACATCCTATTATCATACAAGACTTCTATCTAGGACAATTTCATTTCAATTTTTAAAAAACTCCCAAACTGCTTTAACATGGGAGAGGAGCCACAAGTGGCTTCTGATAGTCCCTCCTCAGGTGTGCTGAGGCAATAGCTCACCTGCTCACCTGTTCCGCTCCCCTATTTTCCTTGAGAAGATCGCAGGGCATATCTGTAAGCTATTGCTTCTTCTGAACCTGCCTGCTATGACCAAGGATGGAGAAAATGCCCAGGCGGAATTAGTGGCAGTGGAATTGGTGATCCTATCTCTGAAGGGTACAAGCTCCGTGAACACTCAAGAACCTGTTTAACTTTTTTTTCTTCTGACTACTCGTTTGTGATAATCTGTTTGCAGAGACGAGTTGTGCTTGCAATATTATAAATGGTATCCTCTGCAGTCCACCAGCTCTTATATTCAGACAGCAAAGATGAATAATGTCTTAAACATCCACAAAATCTTTGAGATTACTGGATATGAACATTCAGACTGAAAAAGCAGCTGCATAAAACACTGTAGGTAGGCTAAAATATTAAAAACCTTTGCCATTGTTATTTAATGACAACAAGAACTTTCTCATGACCCATATTTTACACACAGAAAATTGATTCAGAGACTTTTGTCCTTTGTATATGGGACCTTTTTCAGCTTTGGATTTGACACTGGGAAAGAAGGTTACTCTCAAGATAACTAAATTCATGGCTACTGCCACTTGAGTCTGGGCTTCTAGCCCATGAAATATCTTTTCCAAGTGATTTTAGTTTGCAGCATTCATTCCATTAGGTAGGCAATGTTCTTAGAGCATGGTATTTGCCTTTTCAAAGCCGAATGAATTTTGGAAATATCTTTTTAAACTGCAATGCACATATGTCAAGTTCTCATTTACTAGGGCATACTCTCTTTACCCTGCTGAGGGTAGCGGCTCTAAAACCCACCCGAACTACTTTGCAGGGACAGACCACTCCGAGAGCCTCTGACTCATCTTATTCCAAAGCAAGCAAAGAAAAAAAAGTGTTAAACACAGAATACCTAAGCAGAAGGTTTAACATTGCATAGCTGCGATTCAAACCAAACGAAAAAAGATGAAGTCAGTATCTACATCATGCAGTTTTAACTATTTCTTACCCTATAATGCAGAGTAATTTCATCCCCAATCTGCTCTGTTGTGTTGATAGCACTCGGGACCGTATCATTTGCTGCAATTATAACATGATGCTCTTTGAAAACACTGTGGGTTAAAAACAAAACAAAAAAAACTCCAATAAGCACAAAAACTTTATCAAAACTCTATAAGTTAATAATAATAGAAGTATTTTCATCATATTAGGAATCCTCCAGGACTGGTCTTGCAATTAACACTGTGCTGCCACTTCCACTGAAGTTCAACTCATCCATCATTTGAGTAGTGGCTCACTTTTTATTATGTACATTTTAAACTTTTTTGTTCAGAGAAAATTGAAAATAAGAAAATACTGTTCCCCAAAATAATATACAGACTGGTTTTGCTGTTCTTTTTCTAGCTGTTCAGTCCTTTACCCTGAACATTGCCATGTGAAACAGGCAGGGTCCTATAAAAGACGGAATTGAGTAAAAAGAGAACAAAATCAGCATGTTCTAAATTCAACATTATTCCCTATAGAACAAACAAAGTTTGGATTTGAACCATGAAATGCATCCAAAAGGAATTTTACTTAATTATTTAGACATGCACACCATGAAATTTACCCTACCCATAACATTTTTGCTTTACAGGGATGGAATTTAACCAAAGTCTAGCTGTTTCTGAAAATGAAGTGCACTAAAAGACCTGCATTAAAGTTTGTGTCTACATTGATAAAAAACCCAGCCCTCTGAGAATCTAAAATTAAAGCTAATTTTTGAAGCTGGAAATCAAAACCACATCATGCAATATTATAGTGACACAAACTCAGGAAGCTGGGAGTATTTGCTTTCTTATGTACCTGAAATGCCTTTGAATGAATAAAGCAAAGTACAAGAATCAACAAAAGGTGCTATTGTACTTGCAGACTGCAGATCAAATTTAAAATGGAGATAACAGTAAAACTGGGACAGTAATTGCTCCCTTATTTCATATAACTGCTCTTTCCAGTGAAGCCTGTGCTTCCTGTTCATGAATCTAGTCATTTGTAGATACTGAGCACAGCTTAACAAAAAAACAATACTATATTCTCTTTGAACACCTCATATATACTCTACCAGCAAATAAATGTACAGAGAAACCATCAATACCTGACAAATATTAATCCTACTTCATATTTTACTGGGATAGTGACATGTCCTCTGTTGTCACTCAAAGTCTCCAGTGGTTCTTCACTGTCACTAAAAAAAGTCAACATATGTCACAGATGAGACCGTGATAGTCATAAACACACACAACACAACTGCTAGGTGAGAATGAATCTTAAGAAACTGAAATAAATACAGCTCTGGGTATGAAATCACACTAGTCATTTCCTGTTAATTAGTATCTCCTGAAAAGTAAAATCAAAAGACTATTTCCAGTGACTAAAAAGTCTTGCACGAGCTGCACTTCAGAGATGTATTTTTATTAAAATTACAGACTACAGTTGACTGAATGTAATGGGCTGAGTAAGGGCTATAAGTTTCAAACTATCCCTGAATTTTGCAGGGACAGAAAACACTGAGGACAAGTGCATTTCTCTATCACAGAAAACTTCTGCAATGCTCTTGCTCTTTGAAGGCCAGACCTTTTCAATTTGCATAAACTATGATTCATGCTAAAGTATGCTGTAATTTTGTAAGAGAATAAATCTTTTATGAAGGTAAAACTACTGGAAATTATGACTTGTTTGTGACTCACAGGCAGTAGAAACAAACAGCTATTTATTTAGTCCTCTCAGTCCACTGCTGGACCAAGTCTATGCCTAAAGGTGCCAACTCTATAGCCTGTTTAACCACTTATGAGCTCAGAAAAGCCATCTTTGTTTTATAACCAAACACAAAGCTGTAGAGCTTTCTAAGTAAGAACAAAATCAGAAGGTAAACAAGTAATGATTGCCACTAACCTTGTTGCATATACATGAACAGTAGCATTTTCCAGGAGATATGATGCATTAAATTGGAATGATATTTTGAACGAAATCTGTGTGGAGAAATACATTGTGCATTTTAAAAAGAAAATTAAAAAAAAAGGAATTAAAGCATAATGATAAATTTTGATCTGATGAAAAATTTTTGTACTTTTATCTATGGAATCCTTTCTCATATTTTAATACTTTTCTATGAATGAATCTCTTCTTTTTTAATTTGACCCAAACTGAAAAGGAAATCTAATAGTTGTCACTTATTAAAAGGAAGCCTCAAATTTTCAGAACTGAGAAGCCACAGTAAAACTTGTTATATAGTACATTAGAAATACATAGCTAAGTATTTCTTAATTGAAATAATTGGTATTGCAAGCAATTTACCAGAACTATTTTTTTTTGCCTCTAATGAGGAAGAAATAAAACCCTCAAAGCCTCTCAATTACACTGGAGACAAGTTGCCTATGGAAGGCTGATGGAATCTCAATTAGTGTATAGTAACCACTTAAAATACTGAACAGAATTGTTTACAATGTAAATAAATGACTACCAGGTCTCGCAAAAATTCACTACACATTTTAACTAGGGAAAATCTATCACAATTTAGCACTACACTGTCCCAGACATGTCCCTCTTCATATCCTAACTCTTCAGGGCAATTTTATATGAACAAAAAGATGTACCATTTAGTACTGTACAGCATTTTTAAGCTCAGATTCTTATTTTTCCTTTAATGTGCACAAATCATTGTCAACAAGTGACCCAAAGAACGTTGTCATAGATATTCCTTCATATTTAAAGACAGAGCCAAGAAGAGGCTTTAAAAAGGATGGCATTAGGAATGCTTAATCAGTGAATCAGACATTAATTTCCACATGCAAAGGAAAGTAAGAAGTTTCTAAATTCAGGGATCTTTAGCTACAGACTAACAATCAAAGCATGAAAGGAAGATGTGAAAAATCCTGTAAAGCTGGGAAAGGAGCATTGTTGGCCCTGGTGTTGCTTATTTGGCTGCAAAAAAGTAACAGCTGACTTAATTCCTACAAGTCCAAGATACAAGCTGGAACATGTTATATTGGAGGCAATGTAAGAGGACAACTGTCCTGATTCTCCCTTTCATAAAGTATTTGCAACACTGACCTGACAGGACAGAGGAACAGACAAAACACTGCCAGGAAAGACAGTTGGTCTTATTTGCATTCAATTTGGTATTTCCCAATTCAATATCAGAACTATTTAAGGGAAGCTTAGATGCATATTTTCAAAGGCTAATGTTAGTAAAGCTCTCTCTATTTCAGCAGGAGATACAGACTTATCATTGGAGCCATCCAAGTTGCAGCTCAATATTAAGTGGACTGTTTGCTGGAAAGGCCTGTCACTCTCTGTTGGGCAGAGATGAAGTCTATATGCCTGGCTTTGGCAGATCCAGGTTAGTATTTCCACATACCAGTTTATTATCTTTACAAACATCTGATTAAGTTTTAGATACAAAATAAGTAAATCTTCGCAAATTTCAATTTGTGAAAAGCCACACCATATAATACCTTATTAGTACACCCAACCCAATATCTTATACTTTTGGAGATAGAATTTTATGGCCAAGTGTGCCACTTGCCTGTTGTCAGAGCAAACAATGGCAATAGGCACCTATGACCCCCTCACATGGCACAACTGACTACACAGGTACTGCAGATCTGATGTTTTCATATCTGGCTCCATGCAGTTCATATCAAGGACAGCTTGGGAAACATGCATAGACAGATTTTGGGGAGTATACATGAAAAACAGAAATTCAGAGGTGACAGAAACTGCTTTAGGCTTAGAACATGGACAAAGGAGAACTTGCATGCAGGGGAACTTTTTACCTCTTCTGCAGGTTTTAAAAATGGGTATCCCACTTTACAGGTGATGTTGTGGTTAGATTCACAACTATCTTTCTGTATGTCCTAAAAGAAAAAGAAAGTGAAATCATCACCTTGTTCAAACTTTCTTTAAATTTTGACTAGGCATCAAGGGCCTGTTGAAAATACATACTATTGCCACTTTTAATGATGTAAACATTCCAAGAGTCAAAGCCTTAATTGAACTGGAACAAAAATAGGAAGCCATAACTTCTGCAAAACAGTTTCTGCCTATATACATCTACATCAATTAGTAGCCATTATTTCCTTCCAGTGAAAGTGTTTGGAACATTAGCATATATATGCAAACCAGATATCATGCAAATTACTCATGGGGTCCAGCAGATCAACACATACATAAGCACATAATTTCTACGTGTAGTTTTGTAAATATGTTCCTAACATGGCAATAGAAGTGACATTCCTAAGTTGTTGCCACAGGGTCAGCAACAGTGCTAAGGATCCCTTACTCCTCCTAATGTGCAACACCAGCTCTATTGATTGAAAACAAAGTTCTAATGTTTCCTGCTTGAACTGGCCTAAATTCGTAGGGTGTCTGCTGAGGTAGGCAGAAAACCAGCTGCTTTGTGAATAATGTCAGAGACAGGGATAAGGCAGGACAGATACATGTTGCCCTACCAAGACAGTGTGTTTTTTTCTACAGACACCTAAAGGAAGAACTCCAGCGGCTAAGGAGGTGGCGTGATGAATAATAAGGGATTTCTGGCGCTATAGATGTACAAATTATTCATGGTACTGACAGTCATCTAAGACACAGTCGCTTACTGTGTAAGTGTCATTGTGAAACTTGCATCTGCAGTCAACAGAAGCTAGGCAAGAGGCCACTCAATTCAAAATAAATATAGTCTTCTACAGGGGTAAATGAGGCCAGAACTCCCAGGGGAACTCTTCCAATCAACTGAGATCATTCCAGAGCAATGAAATTCAGGCTTAATACAAAAGTTTCCTCAGATCTCCCTAGTAATATAGGTTATGATAAATGTGATAGTGTGAAAAATTCCTACCTCAATTCCAGCAAAAATAATATTTGGAGAATACTGAACCAAAACCCTGGTATTATAGGCACTATCTTTTTTGTTCTTCACAGAGAGCTGGATGGTGAATTTGTCATTGCGTGACTTTACAATGAATGGAGAGGAGCTGTAAAATAAAGTAAGAATGTTGGATGTCTTAACTTTTTAGTCTGTTTTTAATATAAAGAGGAACTTCTTTCAGTGTCCAAACTACATTGTTTCTGATTTGGAAATTATGTCACAGCATTATCTTATTAGGCTACAGTATTAATAATTTACGTAGAAATTTTGTACAGATACCAAGCAAAAGAAGAAACTCAGTGTAGTTACCTGTCTCCAGCTATGCTTGCTTTTACATTCAGAACAAGATCAGAAATGCATTTATTTTTGGCTCCACAATCTTTTGTGAAAGGAATCTGCAACAACAGTAATTTTATTCTCAATTTTATTGCATTTATTATTAAAATTAAGTACTTACATTTTAATTAATTATCTAATTTTATATAAAGTCTTCCATCTTATAATCAGGGAAGTCTTCCCTAATATTAATCAGTTAAACATGCCAATATCCTGTAAAATGCACAGGTGAAACATAACCTTTTTACTCTTTCCCTTCTACGTGATTCATCTAGAACAGATAAAAGAGGCAATGGTAGAAGTATGAATGATGCCAAGCCCTGTGAAAGCGTAAGGCTAACTCTGATCTGCTATATCTATGTAAAAAAACCAACAATAACATTGCTTATACTCTCTTCTATTTTCAGTTAACTCTGGACAGCTTTAAAACTCCAAGCGTGTTCTCAAGTGCACTGAATCAAGATCTTCACTCCTGAAGATTCATTTAGAGGAAATGTCTTCTGGACAGGCTCAATGACCCTCCATCTTTAGCCAATTTGCAGACAACACTTTCAGCTCTTGTGAGCACTATGCATTCTGACTTAAATACTTTGGTTATTACTGTAGAATCTTGCTGACTTACGTATTCAGAAATTGAATTTGGCAGGTTGCTGTCAAGAACAGGTCCACTCTCCGGATCAGAAAAATTGAACTCCAGCAAAACCTTTACAGAGTCCTGAAAGTCAGGCTTATCCTAGAACACAAAGAAAACAAAAGTGCTGTTATGGACATTCACTTTAATGTCTACGGAGATTAAAAATACTCAAACAATGCTGGGGTAAAATATTTTCCAGTCACACTGTTGCTGTCCTTGCCAGAGAAGAATTCGAATGCTTGCAATTGATGATAAAGCATTTAACATGCAAGCCAGTCTTTAAAAATAACTACTAAAGATTTTGTGTATCTCATCTCATCATAAAAATGTCACATACTCTTAGCATACCCAACACAGTTTCATTTAAGCATGCTTAGAATGGTAAACTCATAGACTTGCCTCTTTTAGTTGTGCTTAAAGGAACAGTTAGACAAACAGTAGAGGTATCATCTTGCACAGTATCAAACAGACCTCCTGCTAGGAGATGTATTGCATTTTCAAGAAAATGCTAAGCATCCTCTATCAGTAGTTTTAAATTATGATATAACTATGAAGTCACCAAACATTTTAAATCCAGGTAACTTACAAAAAATGCCTCCATTCCCTCTGGACATTAGTTACAATCTGGGCAATTTCACACTATCAGGTGCCAATTACATTTCTGTTTTGCAGTGAATGAGTATTTTCTATCCCAAACTTAATTTGCAAGATTTTTACTCTATTTTAGTAGGAGGAATTGCACCAATATGCAATATAACTTCCTGCTCACTTGTTCCTGCTGAGTTTTGAATGCACTTAAACTATTAACCATGATTGACAGCTGCTTAATTCCACTTAGTGTGTTATGCTCTTTCTTAGGACAGACACAAAGGTAAATAAACTCTACATGTAAGTAAATATTTTATATTTATCTACATAAAAAGATACATAAATCCTCAGTAGTAAGTAAACATTATATATACTTCTTAAGGTCAATTGTGGATGAGGATTCTGTTTTCCAGTTTAGAATTAATGGAATATATTTTGCTTGTTATAATGTCAACACGAGAAAAACACTTCAAATGATTTACTTGCCAACATGTAGAAGTTATGCTTAATACATTCTGACCCTTTGATAGTTATGTTTTTCTGCATTTTCCTCTCGTGGCTTTCTGTGAACAAGCTTCGAGATATTTGTCTTTGTGAGTCAAGAGTAATCCAATACTGCAGACCTGCAAAGTAAGTTTAGATCAATATCATGAACCATTTTGCTTCACATATTCTTCGTTCCCCCAGTGTCTTAAATGGACTTTAAATAGTGAATTTAAGAGAGCTGCAAACGTATGTGAGCATAGCAATTTTACAGCATAAAGATTCCATAGCTTAGTGCTTGTCTACTTACTGGATTCAAATGTATCTTCCTTTGACTTTAGTCTGGTCTTAAAACAAATGGTGGCATTTAAGCATATCGTTTTTCCTTTATTTATCTGACAATTCTGTTGTTGAATATTGATGCTTTTGGGTGTAAATTGCATGGAAACATTCACTTCAGCCACATCACGAGACCTTAACAAAGACACAAAAAGAGAATGTACCTTGAAAATAACAGCTGCAACTTTTATTTCAAGAATGAACTTACAAAATGTGCTACATTCAACATATACATACATCCTTAGGTTGGAAAAGACCTTTAAGATCATTAAGTCCAACTCTTAACCTAACCCTGCCAGATTTGCCATTAAACTATATACCTAAGCGCTTTATCTACACATGTTTTAAATACCTCCAGGGATGGTGACCAAAACCTTTCCCAGGCAGCCTGTGCAATTGCTTGGCAACACTTTCAGTGAAGAAATTTTTTCTAATATCCAATCTAAACCTCCTTTCAGGCAACTTGAGGCCATTTCCTCTTGTCCTAAGTTATCGTCTAGACAAATAATTAACTACGCACTCTATGCATAGTACCAGTAAACAACAAATTTAAGTGGTCACAGGATTTCTCAACAGTGTTATACTTGTTTCAGAACAGATGATAGATGAAAGGAAATAATTTTAAAAGCACTTAAGCTACTCTATCGAGCCAGTCACATTTTAAAAGAGACCGAAGACCCAGACACATGCGTAAGGTTATCCACAGCTGAACATACTATTGTACATAAGCTGGAGGGTAGCATGCCAGCTCTTAGGCTGGGTAGATCAACAGGCTGAGATTCACTACCAATTTTCTTTGCCTTAAGTAGCCGTGCTGCTGATATACATGCCTGCCTCTCCATTTGCTCTAGTTCAGTTCCTTTTGGCCTTGAGGTGGAGTGTGTTGGTGTACTAAACCAGCAGCAAATTCAGCTGACCAAACAGCTTTCTTCAGGCTTGGGATCTAAACCACACAGTGAAGGCATCTCAGTGCATTCACCCACAGAGCTTACACAAAGAAAAATTACCAGATGGAGGTGAAGAGAAGCTGGCCCCTTGGGAATAGTAGCAAACCCTGGCAAACTTAACCACCTAGTAGATGAGTTTGGTGGAACAGCAGGACAAGGAAAACAAGGAACTTAGCAAGGACTTAACAACTGCCTTAACAGAGAGAGAAATAGTTTTTCTTGTGCTTTAAAAATGAAGTATACATGTTACCTTGTTTACCTTGGTATTTTTCTGTTCTCCCTTAAAAATTATATTACTCATTATAACACCTGAATCATGCTCTTTTGCAAAGAAAATAAATTCACTGTTAACTACAAAGTTTAGTTATTTTTTTTCCAAAATTTTCTGTAGGGACTCAAGCTAGACTTTTCTCATTAGGAAGTCACATGAGTTTTCTTAGCTACTTACTTACATTTCAACTTCTCCTTGATAATGCTAATAAGATAATAGGCAATACAGTTCAAAAAAAGAGAACACTTCATTTTTTCCTGGCTACTTAGTGTCAAAAGTGGAATCAGTTTCTATTCTTAATATGACCTAGGAGGACAACATCTTCATACTACGCTGAGAAGGTTTCTAAAATATTCTTGTATTTATTACTGTTTTCCATAAAGTTTTATACTTGTTCTTCCACGGAGAAATGGAAATATTAAGATCCAAAGCCAGTGTCAAAACATGAGATGGAACTAGTATCCTCACCACAGTCCAAACACTAGAGCATGCAAGTTACACAGGTATTGCAAGAGAAATGGTTATTTTCTAGCCTGCCAGCTGCTGTGAGCATCCATTACCAGAAGAGGGCAGCTCCACCAAGGCCTCCAATGGTGACATCAATCAGTCCGTCATTGTTTAAATCCATTTCTCCGTGCACAGACTGGCCAAAAAATTTCACTTTTTCCCCATCTCCACCTGATGCAATGCGCTGTGAAAAGCATTAAGAGGTTTATGCAGTGCAAAATGAAGGATTTTATAAGAACATTTGAGACACATTTGTTGGTAGGTAGATAGCTTTCAGACTCTTTAAATATATTGAATTTTCATTACAATACTCCTAGAAGGGTTACCATGGTGATGAACACATTATACATCTTCAGAATTGCAAAATATCTTCTTTTCTTGCTGTAAAGAACATTCAGAAGATTTATAATAAAAACATGCAAACATATTTTCTAATATTATTAGAGTCAAATTCAGTTATATCAGACTGAGTTTGAAAGTACTGAGCATTTTAAAAAACAAGCTGTGATGACTGCTGAAATCACAGGTTGATTCTAGGTGGAGAAGACGGGAAAAAAAAGGATTTGTGCTACATAGACTTACAACAGCAGCTAATCTGCAAAGTTTAACATCATACCTGAGAATATTTTTTACTGATTGTGTTGCCATGGCCATGATAAATATAAACAGCTCCCCGATGATCATCCTCTAAGGGAGAACCTATTACAATGTCATTATATCCATCCAGGTTGAGATCCTTCACTGCAGCAATTGCAGTCCCAAAGCGTGCACCACAAGGCTCATTCTTAAGAACTTTGCAGGTGTCCTGTTTTAATGGTGAACAGCATGTTTGCTTTATGGGTTCCAGACTCATCTGATATTCAAACTTAGTCTGTGAAAGAACAATTTAGAGTTAGTGGATTTCTATAAACATTTTACCAATGCAGGCTTTTCAAAACTCCTGTCCAGAAGACAAACTGATGAATCAAATGAAACAATTACAACCTATTCCTAGTGACTGAGTGCACAGTAGAACCTGTGATTCTGTAACTATAATTCAAATGTTTCTTCCAACTAGTGGGTTGCAAAGACATTCTTGCTCCCTCTCTTTCTTCATCTAGACATTTCTATATATTTCTTGAAGTTGGAGGTTCACAGGAAAGCATAGTATCATAACAGTGTTTAGATGTTATTGTGAGTAAACCACTTCATTCTTAGGATAGTGTAAGGAGTTCTTCTAAAGGCATTCTGTTAATGTGAGAAGTAAGCCAAGTTTCTGATGAAACACAGATGGCAATATTTTTATTGCAGAACAAAAGACAGCATTTCTTTTACACAAACTGAACTCTGTCCTCTGTAGTACAAATTCTCCATGGCCTAACATACATGGTCCAGTGTACATCTTAGATCAAACCCACACATACAGTATGCCATGCAACCATTCCTTTCACAAGATTGGCCCCATGAGTTCCATGTTATACATAAGCATCAGCAAGCAGTTGCGGCATCTCCTTTATTTGGAGATGGGTAAAAGGTAGCACAGTAAAAACAAATTTCAGACCCTCACACTACATAGAATTCCTACTTTCTCACCAACTCTATTCACCAGCAAATGGTTGTTAGCAACATGTATGTAGAAACTGGAAGAAATCCCTGTCAAATAGATCCAGACTCTTCTGGACCTTTTCTTCCACTAGTATCTTAGGATACCATCACTGCGAGTACTTCTTTGATAACTGTTTCAGTGATAGACAATGGTACAGGCATAAAAGAAAAAAAAAGAAAACCTATTCATAAACTTTGGAAGGAGAGACATCAAATGAAGAAGCTGAAGTATAACTGTTACATTTCTCAATCTAGTCCTAGCATGTTTAAAAGCTGTTGAATCTATGCGGTTTAGCTCTAGGCTGGTAAGAAATTCACAAGGAAGCACACATTTTTTAGGATGGATGAGCCCTATTTTTCTCTATTCTGTGAAAGCAAAAAGAAAATGCAATAGATGCCATATTGCAGTTTACAGGATACTGTGCTTATATATACAATATATTCTTAGAAAAAATGGTGAGAAAATGAGAGTTTGAGAAGAAAGTTTTAAAAAATAATCTGTATTAAACTTTCAATTGTCAAAATTACATTCCTCTGTTTTTAACAGGTCATCTTCCCTCACATAAATTAGCATAGTTCTTTAAAATAAGGATATGAAGACAGTAGGTAGCATGTTCTCTTCAGGGTCAATAGTATCATACTTACCTTGTTCAGACCATAAACATATACTTTCCCTTGCTCCTCTTTCTCACTTCCCATATATGTAGGAGCTCCAACAAGAAGAAGGTCTGTAAATGAGTCCCTATCAATGTCGATTGTGGTAATAACACCCCCAAAGTATGACCCAATCTGCAGGAAAATATAAGGTGTAAATTAGAGACAGAGACAGCAACATGCAGTATTTCCTGTTCAGAGACCTGTTTTATGATTGTTTACAACAATGCCAAATATTAAACTTTGGGCAGAAATTTCTGTGTTACCTAGAAGATTTTTTGGTCTGTTTGCCTCTGAAACTTGTTCTCTGTTTTATGTTTTGTATTCATATTTTTTTTTTATTTAAGAATGGTCCATTCAACTTTTCAGTCTCCTGAATCTGAAAGGTACAAATAGTGCCTTTTACCTACTAAAAGGAGTAGGAACTCTTATGGCAGCATTTAAATAGAAGTGTCTTGGGGCAGCTAATTTCCTCTTCAGTCCCAAAAATAACACATAAAAGGAGCATAAGTAATAGTCTTAGGCTTGCCAGGGGAAAAAATTTAGGACAAAATCTCCAAGACAATGCTGTGCAGGCAATATCCAAAATTCCCAAGTTGCCAACAAATGCAGAGCTAGGTACTTTCATAGACTGGGTAGAAGGTTTAGGATTTATCTGATCACAGTCAATTCACAGCTAAGCTAGACACCCTGCATTTCCCTTACACTCAGCATGAGAAGCAGTCCCTTCTGGCACAAGTTGCATCTCATCTGATAAAAGATGTTTCCAGTAGATTAAATCCCTCAAACCTTAAAAATGCCTACTTTCCTTTACTGAATCTGAAAGGATTAATTGATCAGCTGAGTTGCAGACATCAGCTATAGGTAAAAGTTAGGTAGCCTGAATTCTAAAAGAAGCTTGTACTGCAGCCTGGGAAGACCTGAGAAGGCAGGTCTTTCAACCTTTATGTGCCTAATACTATACTACCATCTTTATTTATGTGGTTACATGTTGTTTTCTTTTCTGCAGGAACAGCGCTCAGTAAGCTGCTACTCAATATAACAAGTAGCTATTCAATATTTCGTGCTATCCCAGCTGATGATCTTGCACAGAACCCTGCTTGTTGCACTCATTTCCTGCCAGTGACATACCCTTTTCACTCAGCAGACAAAGAAAATTGCAACTACAGAGATGAGTACAACCATTTTGACACTGCTGAAGGTTTAACCCTCAAAGAGAAAAATTTCCAGGGGTCTCTGACTACTGTAGAGTCTGCATCCCATTGTTCTCTATACCAAAGCATCTACCTAACCTTTCCTTCTGTCTTTCTTACAACTTTCAGTTTCATTTGCTCTTCTCATGCAGAGTTCTCACTTGAAATCCTTATTTCTATTTCTTATGCCATATCCCACTCGTAGGTTAATCATGAATGCATACTTACTTGTTCTCCGTTTAACCTCTGAAGTACTTCTACCTCTGTTCCTTCCATTTTATAAGTGATAACTTGCCCGGTGTGATTGTACCGTGGCTGTCCTGCAATGTACAGCACGCCTCCAGGTGTCAATGCTGAATTTACAGTATATCCTAGGAAGCAGAAAAGAAGTCAAGATGCAGTATACATGGAATGCATCAGAAATACTTGCTATGATTCAGAGCCTTTTTAAAGCTTATTTTACAACTAGATGTTTAGCAGTACTTATGCTGGAGAATAATAGCAGAGTTAATTTAAAGGGCTGGGTGTGTATTTGCTTATAGTTTCAGAGACATGAGCACCACTGTGTTATGAAACCTCTTCATAAGCCGATGAATCCCATTCACTTTGCTATTCTTGCACCATATATGACATGATGGTACTGATGAAATAACTTGTGAATAGCTGGTTGAAAAGCTATTTCAAAAAGCAATTGTTACCACCTCACTGTTAAACTGATAGAGTTTCCCAAATGTGATTCATGAGGCATTTTGAACCTAGCTCTGCCTAATATCAACAGGAATTAAAAAACGTGGGTGACTTAAAAAATTTGCAGATGAATCAAAACTGTGGAAGAATTGCAAGTATTATGGATATGAAAATTTGAATTTGAAGACTTTACCAAATTTCAAATATGAAAAAAAAAAATATCATGGCGTTTTGTAAAGAAGACAAACAGTGTACTCAGGGAAAAAAAATCAAATTATTGTAGTGTTGAGTCTTCATCACTGAAAATGTGGCTGAAATGAGATAACAAAGCAAATAGAGCCATGAGGTGCTGAAAGCAAGTCCTGAAGGAGACAGCAAGGCCACTGATGCATTTTGGTAGAAAAGTCTGAGATGAAAAAAATAGCCTGCTACTATGAAAATATAAAAAATATATTTATAATATATATATATTATTATATATAAAATATTAAAAAGATAGTCCTGAACTGTTTTTCTTGTCTGTTGAGTTAAAGAAATCAACTTAGTTTTAATGACAGATTTAGGCTGAATATTGTATAAAGCTTTTTAACTATCAAGGCATAGAAAAACTTGAGAATTATACTGGAAGAATCTATGAGATCTTCTCTTAATATATCACAATTCTCTATTGGAGAAAGTCTAGATATACTTAGTCAGTGTTTGGTCTAGGTTTTTTATTGTAGAGGTAGTAATTTTTTAAAAAAATGCAGTAGATGTCTTTATATTATAAATTTTTCCAGACTTCTAGAATATAAGATTCTATACGGTAGTCTTTGTGAATGAGATGTGAGAGAAGATGTGCAGCATTTGTCAAAAAGTTATAAGATGGTGTATTTGTCTTACCTAGATAGGCTGCAAGGGGTTCATTTTTTTCTGAACGTCTGTCACGAAAAGTGTCATTAGTTGGCATTGAAATACCACTGTCCTTCACCATTAGAACTGTGCCATTCCAGTCATATGCTCCAACTGCTCCAAGCATTATCCAATCCTTATAGAGAGAAAAACAAAAAGTCTGTTCACCGTGTGAACCACATTTAAACATTCATTGCTCATGATGTTCACATTTGAGTAATGCTTCTGGTATGCTTACATATGTAGCTCCACTTTTTTTGTTATAGTATAGCCCCTGCCATCATGGTATGTCTTGCATTTTTTGTTAAAAATACACCCAAGTTTTTTATTATAATATTAGTAATAATAACAACAACAACAATAATCATAATAATAATAATAATAATAATACACTTACATGCATTCCCCAGACTAACTTTTAGAATCTTGAAACTTTCTCTGTTGAATATGTGAGTCTTGTACATTGTGTAAAAGCCTTCAGTCAATGAGAAATGGTTTGCTGACCTTTCTGGCCCAAAGGCATGAATGCTGCTTTCTACATAAGACAGATACCAGAGGTCCTGCATCTGTCAATGCAGCAAGGTCTGAAGACCCACTTATGAAGTGAGGTTCTGATGATGGCAGGTCAGTAGTTTGTGAACTTCCAAGAATACACTTTAACAAATACATAATCTTACAAATAATCCTCGCAGTCCCCATCAAGGACAGTACTTGTTTCTAAGGTATGATACAACATTTGAAAAATCATGTGTAATGTAGTGCAGAGAGTGAAAATGAATGCTGAGTACTCCTCCATGAAAGTATTTGTGTTAAATTATATTGAAGGCCTTTTATTCTTGTTTTTACCAGTGAAATGTTGATTTGTATACAAAATCATGTTTTCCTAGATATGTCAGTTTGTCTTGGATTACTTGGTGTTTGTTCAGGTCAGTACTTCTCCCATTGTGTTCTTTTCCATTGTCACTACTTTTTCCTATCTTTAAAGCTTAATTCTTCCCAGTTCTTTTGATCTCATGTTAAATTTATATTTCATTTGTGCACTCTGAATAGGTCATCACAACATACACATTTTTTTCAACAATGAATAAAATACACAGGGAGTGATTTTCTGCTAGTACAGATTCACAAATATATTTGCATCCCAGTTTAATAAGTATTTACTCCTGGAGAAGTAAGGCATTCAATGTGTTAACAGAACTAAGAATATGATGTGTTACTAATAATGCAGATCATGTCTAGGATAGAAATACCCTTTTTATATGTTTCCTGTCTCAATTTCACCAATACAATGCAATATCAATTTATACATTAATGTTTAGAGAGAATAGTTGTATAGTTCATAGAATGGTTATCGTCTGAAGAGACCTTTAAAGATCAGCTTGTGAAACGCCCCTGTCCTAGGCAGTAATGTGTTGCACTGGATCAGATTGCTCAGAGCCTCATCCAGCCTGATCTCGAATGTCTCCACGCATGGAGCACCTACTGCCTCTCCGGGCAACACGTTCCAGTGTTTCACTACCCTAATTCTAAAATATTTCTTCCTTACATCCAACCCAAATCTTACCTCTTCCATTATAAGTATGTTCCCCCTTGTCCAGTCACTACAGGCCCTGGTAAAAAGTCTCTGTCTTTCTTAACATGTTATAGACTATTCTCCTGATAGAAAGTGCTTTGGGAGCATTATATTTAGAGTTCACATGAAGAAGGTACTTATTCTCTTAAGCTTTCATTGCTTGTAATCACTCTCAATATATTACAAACCCCCTTCCTCCTTCGCATGACAGGGAACTTCCAGCAGCAAACAGGACTTCACAAAGAATTTTGAAATACTCATTCCAAATTCATACCATCATCAAAAAAAATCTAATTTATAAAAGAACTTCTATTTTCAAATGGTTTGTTTACCTGAGAATAATGAGCACTGAACCCAGCTTGAGACATTTCCATTTCAAATGATGCTGCCTGCTGGTCTGTTGTTGCTATTAAACAGAAAAAAAGTAGGTATGTTTCAAAAATAAAAATGATTCCATCTGAAAAAAGCATCCAAATAGTGTAATGAAAATGCTCATACAGTAGTAAAGGATATCATAGTTAACTAAACTATTCAGTGAATATAGTGTGCCACAAATTTTTATAATAAATACAGAAATTAAGATCTGTTTTAAATGCTATCATTAAGTATGAGAATTTCCATTTTAAGATCATGTCTCAGAACTTGTCCAAGAAATATTTTTGGGCTAAAACTGACCAGATTTGACCTCAGGCTGACGGTAAATATGTTTGGAATGTTTGATTAATATGGTTAAGCCATTTTCCACTTGAGCTAAGTGAACAATAAAACACCAGCCATGTAACCCTAGCCTTGTAGTCAAGCAACTAAAAATTTGTAGGCAGCTGGTAGAACTTTAAATGAAAAACACTTGATGTTTGTATGAACCTCTGCAAAACACAACATAGGAAAATCTCGGGTGTCTAAGATTCAGAAGCCTCAGGGAAGGGCTTTGGAACTATAACCCTGCCCAGAAAGTTACATGAAAATCTTTCTCATTTTCTTAATTTATTTTGAATAAAAAAGGTATCAGGTGATTTAGTACTAATTCCAGTATCTTGTCAGGTAGTCACATGCTAGTTATTAAACTCTTAAGGGCTGCTATGCTCCCAAGAACAGCTGAAATATCGTCAGGGAAGGAAAAGTCTGAAAAGTCTGCCTATTCCTCTATTTAAAAGAAATACTCAAGGACTGTTTTGCTATCTTAAGCACCACAAGAAAGGTAACTATAATCTGCATATTGATTCATCCTTGAAAGCAAGATACAGTAACAAGGAGTAGAGGGGAAATTTGAAATCTGGTACAATGGTTGTCTAGGTAGAGTTCACAATCTGATTCCAACTGAATGCTGAGGTGAACCTCCAACTGTGTGAAATGTCTGCACGGACTTCAGGCATCTGGACTATTAAATAACACTGAACTTTTGATACTCAGAGACTAAACCACAGAGCTTGCTCTGAAGGACATGATGTCTTTGCTAATTGTTAGGATTTACAGCCAGTCATAGAAAGGAGACATGATCTCAAATACAAGACGTTTGACACACAAACATAGACCATCATGTTTCACAAGATTTAACTGCTTTGCTAAGTGTGCAAAAATTATGGTCCTTTTTCATCTTAAACGCCTTAAGTTGCTCATTTGCTGATAAATGATATTTTCATGCAGCAAAGGATTCTCCTTAATAAGCTGAGAAAGACAGAACTCGAACAGTCTGAGGCAGAGGACAATGTCGGTACTGTTGGCATGTGTAGCTCTGAATGATAACAGCACCCATTCTGACGCCCCATTGAGTTTCAGACTGCCAAGCATCCCACAAAGGATATTTTGTGAAACAACATTTGTTCCTGCCTATGGGCTGGACACTAAATAAAATTGCTGTTAAAACCGCAAGTCCATGCCATGAGACACACAGGCATATGAAAAAGATTATTTGTAAAAGTCCACTGGTTGTAAATTGTGGGGATTTGTTGGATTTGATTTTTCAAGTCTTTATTTTCTTTTGCGTTTTTGAAACCAAAACAAAAACAAGAAATCCAAGAAAAAAGTCAAATAGTAAAAATCAATGATCTCGGAGGTCCTTTCCAACCTTGTGATACTGTGAAACTGTAAATTACAGATATAGAATTTCAAGAATCAATGTTCCTGTGACCTCCATGTTATGCACAGAAGTTAATTCATATTATGTCTACAGGGTTAATTAATCTTTTCTAGATTGCACACATCCAATAATCTAGATTGTCACCAGACAGCAGGATGGGAAAGAATTTATCTACTTTTCTCCCTCATCACAATAATGCATCCATTAATAACTCCTGAAATGCTTTGGAGGGACAGGAAATCGTGCCTGAAGAATCAACAGAAACTGATTCAGTCACATTAGAGCAACGTAGCCTTGCTATGCTTTGAGATAAAGCTAAGATTCCATTATCAGTTTATATTCTGACTTCTCTTGCAGCCAGATTATGTGATTTCTTGGACTTTCACAGGGGGAGGAGGCAACTCTTCCTATCTTACATCACAGGTGTCTTATATTGAAATCTTAGCTCAGACTCTGTGTTCCTGATTGAAAATCTGGAAATCAAAAAGCCTTTTGGGAGTGGTGAAATTAGCCAGTTCATCTCTCACAGAGTGGATGAAAAGAGGTTTCCACATTTTTTTGTTTCAAATATGTATTTTTAATAATATAGACAAGTCCATTTAAAATAAAAATTGAAAATAAGGCAAATATATCAAGGAACAGATATCCTAACAGTTTATAACAGGTTTATGTTAAACAAAATCATATCCAGGAAGTAGGTATTTGTTACTGCACCTTTTGCAGAGAATGAAAGCTGAATGCAAGGACTTCTGCAGAACTTGCTGATAAATAAAGAGGCACAATATGCTTAAAGTACAAAAATACTGGAGGACATAATAATGAGAATTAGTCATATGAAGAGCTGACTATCATATAATCAGAAGATATTTCTACAATTTAATAAAACAAATTCACAACCCTCAAAATAACTACATTTATTTGGATATTTTATTAAGCTACAAAAGTTGTTTAAAGTTGAAATATTTTGTAATTTTTTCTTATCATTAGAGGGATGAATTACTAAAGTCAATAGACATGTTGGAGCTCATGATACAGAGAATTCCCCGTCAGCAGGGAGTTCAAGCCAGCACAATTTATTACACTATTTGGAGGCTAGGGTTTCATGTGACAGATAGACACTACCTAATGGCTACTGATTGCTAAAAGCAACAAAGCGGAGTGTGAAAAAGTGAAATTGACTCTTTCAGTGGCTTCTGGTTGTCCAAATGGTTGAACTATGGCATGAAATCTTGAATTTGCATACACAGACATCCCAAACATGACAGTCATGTCAGGGCTTATATCTTTTGTCTGTTGTCATAACTAGCAGTTGATTAACTTTTTATTACTTATCCTTTATAGTTAACAAATTCCTTTTTAAGGAATTAATGAAAGAATGATTTTTCTCACATTTCCAAAAGTACAAAGCACAAATTGAAGACTAAGTCTTCAGTTTCTCTTTGAACAACTATTTTCCACTGTGTGGAATGTTTCCCAGTAAACAGGAACTTCACAAAAGAGCCTTTTATTCAATGAACTTTGGAGTAGTCAATGAGCTTCAGAAAGCTAAACTTTAGGCTTTATAGAGATTAAAATCTTCTCAAATTAATTTGTTTCAAAAGTGAGGAAAGAAATTTTGCAGAAAGTAAACAGATAAGAACATATAAACTGGAAAAAAATCAGTAATTATCAACTGAAAACAGTAATATTTGGTCAAGCTAAATGGTACAGTGAAAAACCAACATTTAAATATGTCTGAGAAATACAGCTACAATTTAAAAAACTATGAAATACTCTCTTATATTTGTATTACATCTCGACATTCAAATCAACATTAATTAAACTACACTATTCCAGCTACTTGGAAAGTTGAGATGTTGAAAAAAAGTGTCCAAATAGTTGGATGTTTTCTTTGTATGACATGGATCCCTTCAGAATGGGCCAGTATAAATTATAACTAATAAACTCAGTCTTCTGTTACCAGCAATGTGCTTGAAACAAACAGAGACTTGGACAGTGTTGCATAATTTGGATGGAGAATGTAAGCAGACTTTGTAAGAGAATGACTTTCTGTGATAAATTTTGAGTATTATGAATATTTCCAGAGGAAAAATACACCTTGTCAATTCCATACACCAAATCTATGTTAACTTATATAGCAAAGTAATATTAATAACTAAAGAGAAACAAAACCTAAAGGTATAGGCTGACAAACACATGGCCACGGTGTAATCAAGTTATGGTCTGGCAGTGTTTTTTTTATCTACGGGAAGGCAATTTCATGTCTCCCCTAGCTACAATGGTGATATTAATTACTCTTTTAGGTGATTGCCTCCACAGGCTCTAACCCATTTGAATAAATTTAACATAATTTTCTATGTTTTTGATGTCTATTGTAAAATATTTTTATGATCAGCATGAAAATTAATTGCATAATACATTTTATGCAGCAGAATATGTTGAGAAGGAAGATAAAAGTGGTGGTCTTCTACTTGCTTCAGTTGTAATGAATGCATAAAATAAAACTTTAAGTAATGTCATACCTTCCAGGGCAAATATTCTCTCTCCAAGTGCTTCAACAATAGTTATAAGAGCCAGTTCATCTGAGACGTTGAAGAAGTGCTTTTCAGTAGGTTTACTGGCAATTGATTTTATTTCCTCTATGAATTTCTCAGTACTTATATTTTCTCTGCTGTAGCTGCCAAGAATCTAAAGACAATTTTTTTTAAAAAAGAAGTCAAGAATACATTTTATAACCTGTTTTAAAGCATACTTTTGATGCAGGTTGTCAGAGAATGTCAGAAAATATTGAGAAATCATATCTAACCTTGGCTTATTCTATAAAAACCTCCCTCAAACTGATTTCAAACCATTATTTGCCAATGAGAACAGAACTGTATTAGGGCTCAGTTGTTTTTCTGAAAATATCAACACAGCAAACAAAGAAACTGTATGGTGTAATGCCTGTTATCCTCAACTGTCCTTTGCTTTCCTTCTTCACAAAATGCAAGTGAGTTGTTCTATGCTTCTACGACTTGTTGACGTAGGTCTTAATTTAGGAAAAAAAACCCAACACAATACCCAAACTAGAATACACTATTGCACTGGCTTCTTCATAGGTACCACCAGCTGTCATCATAACATGGTATGTAAGCAATTAATTACATGTAAATCAGGCACTTGATAATTCTTTTTTGTGTGTAGATTTGCCCTACATATGTATATAAAAACAACACTTGCATTCAGTGTTAAAACTGTCACAGTACAAGACTTCAGATTTGGTCTGCAGTTTTAACACTACTGCTGTGAAAATTTAGGATGCCTCGGATTACTCACTTCTCCAATTTCTAGACGGACAAGCAATTTTCAGAGGAAAACAGTGCTCCACACACTTAAATTGGAACAATTAAAATTTGGTTCTACACAGAGAATTTATTCCTAAAAATCACTGCAGATTGAAGGATGAATTTTTCTTTAATCATCTCTAGATTACAAAGGAAATCAGTGAAAATTTGTGTGCTGTTGAAATCTAATTTTTTTTAAGTCTTTGTCTAAATTAAAGATAACATCTTTCTTGAAATTGTATGGTTCCATATTATCTTATTGTATCAGAATAAAGAGCGATGGGTATGAAGAAGCACCTTCAAAATTAACAAAAGAAAACAGATGATCTGAGTATAGAACAAACAAATACAGTGGAGAGTTCACACCAAATCTATCATTAATTTTTCCATATTTCTTAATATAGTTTAACCTTCAAGTTCATCCTCTCATTCTGCTACTAAGTTTGCTCCACATAAAAATGACAACTTTAGAATGCCAGCACATACTCAGCCACAGAACAACCATAATAAACCCTTTTTTTTGTTGATGGTTTAGGTTTGATTTTTTTTTTTAAGTAGGTAATATGTCTATAGAAATTGCTCGGAAGATTTGAACTAATTTACTCTGTTCAATATTGCTCTTAATAAAAATAGCTGGATTTTATACGGCCTCTCAAACTCTTCCTCCTCTTTCTTCACCTGTAAACACACCTGCCAACACCAGGAAGACAGACAAATTGCTTTTTCTCATGTGCTATAAAGACAGAAAGCAACTTTCTAGTTTTTTTCCAGCTTCCTTCTTTTTTCCTCTCTGAAATGATTTTCTTTCCATAAAGATTATATGAAATTTTTAAACAGAACATGAAGCATGTTTTAAAGATCTGAATTTTCCCTAAAATTTCACTTACAGCAATAGCATATCTCTGAATGTTTTCATCTTCACAATTATCGATCACTTCTTTTAATCTGTAGTTGTCATGTGATTCCCCATCAGTCACAATAACCATTACTTTTTGTACTCCTCTTCGAGCACCATGAGACTCAGTAAAAGCCTCCTTCCTAAAGGGAGCATAAAGCATTTGGAAAAAGGCAATGTCAGTATTTATTTGCATCATATTTGTATAGTAAACCATAAACTAAAAGATTTTATATTAACTAAGAAGCAGGAAAACTAGATTAATATTAACTATGAACAAATACAAACAACAACTGGAACTTACATGACAGTTCACAGCCAAAGAGTTTCACAAGCATTCATGCGTTATTCATTCAGGACTAACATCAGAAAATATAATACTGAAGAATTCTTCCCCTCTCAAAGTAAGTTTCTGACTCCTTAAAACAGCTTTTGGCAGATTAAAAAACCCAACCAACACCTGCCTCCCCCTTCCATCCTGAAAAACATACACAAAAAAAATCACCTGAAGTACTGATCCCTGCATCAGTACTTCAAGTGGCCAAAGTATTCAGCTACCAGCACACCTTTGCACATCTACAGCAAAGCTGGGTTTTGGGGATGTGGCAGGTTGCAGGTAAGCAGAGGCAGATGAGGGCAATCAATTTAATTCTACACCTGCAGATGGGCAAAGAGGCACTGAGGCTTTGGGCAGTGGCTCACTTGGACTGTGGAGAGGACCAGAAAAGGCAAGATTGGATCAGGGCTCTGGAGGAGAAGGAAGGAAGCAGGGCTTCCTCTTTTTAGAAAAACACGGAACAGTAAGGTGAGTGAAAGCTAAGATCTACCACTGCTGATGGCCAGTTTTCTTGCAGGAAGACTGCAAGAATAGAGGAAGTTTTTGCTCATAGTTTCTATGTATACAAGCCTGCAACAGTTTGTGGTGCACAGGGACTTTGTGAACCACATGTGGTTTTTGAGTATGTGGCAATTCTTAGCTGGCTCTGCTTTCATGGACTTGTTCGGTCTCCCTCAACTTCTGCTCGTATCTAAGGAAAACATTACTGGTGAGTATGTAACAACGTCATTGGATTTAAGACATCATATCAACAAAACTTGGGTCAGATAATCAACTAGTTCATCAGAAAGATGCTGCATATTTCATTAAATGGTTGTTTGGAAAGGGCAATTGCAATCTTTTATGGAATAAAGACATGCTGTCACTCCAGGAAAAAAGGTAGAAAAGAAAGAAACGTAACAGGACAACATTGTACAGTTTGAAAGCATCTGAATGATTTTACATTTACTGTCTGTTCTACAAAAGTCATATTTCGTTTTTCTCATAAAGGAGGTATTTGTAAATACTGCTACTTCTACAACAGATCTTTAAGCTCACAATGATCCAGTAGCTTCAAAGACTTCAGATACAAAATTTCTAGGCTTTCTGATGAGCGTTAGCTCAAACCCTGTGATAATCTTAATATCAGAATGAAGACAAATTAACATTAAAAAGTTCTATTTTTTCCTGTTTCCTCTGAAAACTGTATTTCTTTCCTCCTTATACACAGACAGTTCCTACCTGCTCTTTATGGATATCACAGATTGTCAACCCTTTGCTTAGGACTACAACCTCACTCCATGTCTCTTATCTTTACATATTTCCTCCATTCAAGGAACAGCTGCTGTTTCAGGATGCCATATACAACTGCTCTAGATGCTGGACAAAGTCTGTTTATCCAATCTCCTCCTAAATTTCGCTTGCTTGAAATGAAGTCAGATGCCAGCCACATTGTATTTTTAATTTATAAAATCAGAACAATCACTATATCTGTTTTTGTTTCTACCATATGCAGGACACTATTTTGTGAACATACCTTGCTGTATCTATTCCTAGGGCTGTCATAGTTTGCGTGCCACCCCGCTGGCGTATTCTTGCAGCTGCTGCCATCACATCTTCTGTTGTTGAGTATGTATTCAGGAAAAATTCATGGACTACAGTCTGTCCATACTGAACAATTCCAACCTGAAACACACAGCTCATGTTAAGAATCAGCTAGTCTTAAAGCATCTGTGTTCCTGCAGTGGGGTGTATGTCCATCTGTACCTACAGCCAAGAAAAGAATTGAAGTCTATGTATTTTGCTTAGTATGAAACACGTATAAACACTTGAGTAATACTGGATAGAAGACACTCAATCTCTTGAAACACTCTGGAGTTTCTAAATTGTTTTAAATAAAAATAGGAACAAAGCCAAAAGCAGGTTCAAGTCTTTGCTCTTCCTGACTTGCGGTAATCTGCATCACAGCTCTGCTGTCCTCTGGGCCAAGGGAGACCATTGTGCTTACCACTATTCACAATTTCTCAAAATAGTTTTCTTTATAGCATATGAGGTCATGATTCATTCACAACTTTCTTCGTTCCAGGCTACATCTGATAGATTACTTACCTTGAACCTAGTGTAGAAACAGCATTGCAATGACAAATTTAGGTCCTCAGGGTTAGAGAAAGAACCAAGTGCCCTTATCATTATGAAGACAGCAGTGCAGTCCAGGACATGCCTGTTCTCCCAGTGGGAGGTGTGTCAAAGTAAGATACCTGGCAAATGCCAGAGAAGACTATGTGAATAAAATGATGGCTTCTAGAATTCAAAGGCTCTAGATGACCTCAGCAAGACAAGTCTTTGTAGGAAAGATCAATGCATGATATTGGAACTCAGCCACAAATGCCTGAGGGAACCTGCTGCAAAAAAAAGTGTGAAATAAAAAGATGAGCAATATTCTTAAATATTAATTATTTTGCTCATTCATCTCTGTCAGTTTTAATGTATTAGCAGGTTCCTGACAGCTTTTACTGGGAAGATTCCACACAATGTTCCATTAGCATATTTCAATTTTATGTTACATATGGCAATTTATAGATGTGATTTAGGATAATGCAGTATTATGTGGCATATTTATGTTTCACTCATCTATTATTAAAAGCACTATAGCATTTAGGTACTGAAGATCAATAAGACCTCTCGGATGTTTATGCCATTATTTTATTTTAGAAGCAGCTTAGTATGTACTTTACAATTGCTTTATAGGCATTTTTTCTATGTACCTTCATTGCCTCTCAGTTTCTGCACAGTGTTTGTTTGCTTATAGTAGAAGAGTTAGAGTTGGATTAATATTTGATACTAAATATCAATATCATGATAGTTATAAAAAGCTGGTTACATACAATTACGGGACTATAATTGTACTGGCATGTGGTAGCAAAATCTATCCCACAATTTCTGTAACCTTTCAAAAATCCAATGAAATATGGAAGAACTGGTCTAAGATAAAAGTTACAAGTGTCAAGCTTTTAAGATTCTCTTTCATAGGCAGGCCATCTTCCACCTGCAGCTAAGCATCCAGATGCTCCATGCTCTTCTGGACACCAGCCTGTATTACATACTGTATTACTGCTCAGAGTACTCAGGTGGCACTGGTTGAACTCCAGGCTGAAGATGAAATTTTTAACCTGTTCTCTCCAAGGCAACTATTTTGTGGCATGCATCTAGAGTGACATAGAGCATAATCTGAACTGGATGCTGCTAGCCATTTAAAAAGACTGCCATTAACCGGTGATGAACAAGAAGTCTTCATTCGGTTTGGTCTTCTGAAGCACGAGGAGTGCCTCAAGTACTACAGGACCACAAGCAAGTGTGGTCAGAGACTACCGTACACCTGGGAGCGAGCCACTGTAGATTCATGGACTCCTTATCTGCTGCTTTGAGGATTTTATTTGTACCATAGATTAAATCACCTACTGACTGCTGCCAGAGTGAAAAGTATCAGTCTTTCATGATTCTAGAGACCCAGGTTGGAGATGTCATTTTCCTGAAAAAGATTGCAGGCTGACATTGAGTTGTATCATTTCCTATTTGAAAGGAAACACTGTCCATGAACAAAGCAAGTAAACATTTTGAGCATTTCCTTCTCAGGAAGTGAATGGGAAGAACATCTGAGTCTGGAAAACTGCACTGTGTTGCATAGCTTGCAAATCAGGAAGGAAAGGGGGCATGTGGTTATCTTATGGGATACAATTGTTCTGTGGGACCCTTCCTTAGCACTAGCTTTCAAAACACCGATCTTCATATTCCACATATTTCATGGCATCGAAGATGAGACATGCCTCAACAAAGGGTAACAGAAAACTTCTCACAACCGTCAAAATACTAGTAGGCTGCATGTTCTGATCTCCTACAATATCACAGAATCAAGTCTAAGAATTATATTTTTTCAACAGCAATAAAGGTTTGAGTTTTTGTAGCCTTTTAATCTAATGGAAAACTATAAATGACACATCAAGGTGATGCAAATCCACTTTTATGGCATAATAAACCTGTTCACACTGCATAACTTCAGCAAGCCTTAAGAACGATGGTTACAGATGCTAAATGTTTTTATTTGCTTGTTTAATTTGAATCTGGAAAACGCAATACTAATACATAGAAAGATGCAATTTTGTTCTACTCCAGAAAACCTAATATTTTTCCCAGGATTACTGACCATAATCTATTGAACATCTTTGTAATTCCTAAGTTTATGTTCCCTTCCCTAGCATTCCATGGCTTTTATAACACACAAGGGAATAATTCTTTAATTGTCCCCAGTTCCTGTCAAAAAGTGTTGTATAAGAGAACAGATTGTGTTAAGGACTATTCTACTGTGGGACAAAACATTTCTAAAGCAATTATTTATTGTTGCTCTATAAGTGAATACAGTCTCTTATTTGGAAAGTACATTCTGGCTTTTCCAATAAATTATTAAGGAAAAACATTTAGTATATGGAGATGATTTGCCAGGAATTTCATCACTGGGATGTGGAGAAATATTTTTGCCTGTACTTAAATCATATTTAATGTAAAAGAAAAGCAAGGATGCCTTGGGAAGCACTAATGGAGAATATATTTTATCATATGGAAAACAAAAAACAATGAATTCTCTTACATTTTGTTTGCTCCCATGGACTTAGACAAAAATTACTTGTGAATTATTGCAAAGGTCTTTCTTCATCCTGAATATTTTTAATGCCTCTTTAAATACACTTCTGTTCTTCTGGAGATAAAACTGATCATACAATATAACATGGCACGACCTAGTAAACTGATATAGTCCCTTTGGATAAAGGTGCAGTCAAACATCTATAATTGCCTACATCAAATATTAATGGAGAAATAAAACAAGTCTGAAAATTTCTGAAGGCCATTACAGCATAGCTTGAAAGCTGGAATTGAACATATCAAAATATTCTGCCTGCTCTCTTGATATTCTTCTACCACAGAAGACTGCTCATATGCAAATGGTTAAAAACCAACCCATTAAAAAGACAACTATCTCCATAAAAGTTGAAAAAGGGAGGAAAAAATACCTAGATTGCTTTGCAGTTACCTTAAATATGTGGAATAAGGTCAGGAGAAATATTTTGTGCCTACTAGTACCACTTTTTCCCATTTAGTTTCTTCTCCCTTTTCCACTTTTCTGTTGTCACTTTCCCTTTACTTCTTTTATTCCTAATCTTAGGATATGCAGCTTAACATCAGTATTGTGCTGTGGATTTTCTGGAGAAAAGAAAGAGGAAGGGAAGGAAATACTTCTGAAAAACTATACTGTAAGTTTTGGCTTTTTTTGCATGTGAATCTTCTGGATTTCACTTCCAAATTTTCCAAGAATGGGGAACTGAGGAATTTCTCCTCTGATTTGCCACAAATCTAATGACTACTGTTCACAGAGATGGTAAATGGAAAAAAAAAAAACATCTCGCAAGCCTCTAATCAAAACACGGTTTTGAACAAGTCACACCCAAGCTGCTAAGGAGTTATTCTGTAATCACCTCATTCCTTTCCCATGCTAGAGGAAAACATTTTGAAATCAGTGAAAGTCCCACCAATTTCTATATGCTCAAAAATCCCTAGAAGAGCATTATTGACAAATCAGTTTAAACAGACAGAAAGTAAACAATTGTTCCTTTATTTCTGTTTTGTGGTCCCAGAGGAGAGGGGAGAAACAAGCCTGCTCTTTCATTTCCAGATTTCTCCATTCAATAGTCATTTAAACGCAGCATCTGAGAAAAGAAACAGCGTGGGTGGAGGAGATGGTGTAAACTTGTTGCTACCTCTGGCTGTGTCAGGGTTCCCAAGTAGGCGACTCAGAGGAGAGGAGAGGGATGAGACATATTCTGGGGAGGGTGGAAGGTAAGAGGAACCGAAAAAATCCCACCTAGCTTTTGCCTTCCAGTTCTTGTTTTTCAGCCTCCTTCCCCATTACCCCATTCTTATCTCTCTCTCAAATGTTTCTGCTCTTTAGCAACCATATCCCAACTGGCATTCTTGAGTGAGCATACGTGTAAGAAGAGGGGTAGCTGTGCCAAGTCATGGGTAGAATGGATTTCGTAGGTGGAGATGGTGAGCTGCTGGAGTGCAGGCCAGCAAGGAATCTTTTGTGTGTGAGCCGAGACACACTGACAAGCCAGGATTCTAAAAACAAATATAACAGAGGTGTGGCAATGTAAAACTTTAGGAACTGCAGGGTGGGGAAGACGGGTGAGGGTGCAGTAGAGTTGATTAACCTGTGTACTATTCCCATGAAGCCCTTTGGGCAGAAGGTAGTGATGATTTCCATGTGGTCATTGCCTCACACAGGAAGATTCACATTTCAGTATTTTCCCAAGATGGCACATGTTGGAGTAATCACTAGCTTAAGAGACCAGGAAGAATTGATTATGTTTTTTCGCTTGCTGTTAAATTTGACAAAGTGTTTTTCCTTCTTCCTCGCAGTATCTAGAAGAACAGCATGTTTAAAATAATGGGACACAATTGTAAAGTTGACAGTTAATAACTAACAATTTTAAAAGCTGGTGTTCGGTACAGCCAACAGGGAAGCTGGGTGGTAACTCACAAACCCCAATTAAGTTGGAAAAAACCAGAGATAAATACTGTCTGTAGACACATGTATCCTTTACAACCTCTCATAGTCTCCTTTGTGAATCAGGAGCTGAACATTGGGAGCTAACCCGAAGTGGCACAACTGCTAAGTAGTGGCCTGAAGTATATAAAATATCACATAGGATTCCAAATAATATCATATAGAATTTCAAATAATCCCTGATTTTGGGATGGGGAAAAGGGATACTTGAAAGGAAGCTCTGATCTCTTCTGTTGATGTTAAGAAAGTTTTTTGTGTTAAAATGTATCCCATCATCCATGTTTCCTCCCTCCCCAAGTTCTAACAGAATTTCTATTTACATACTCTGTTCAGCAGTCTGTGGAAAATATGTCAAATCCTCAGCTGAGATAATTGGTTGTAGTTCTGTTAATTCTGGTGGAGCAGGACTGATGTATAGCAGCTGGGAATTTGGCTGTCTACACTTCCTATATAAATGCAGCTTCTACATTTAATAAATTGTGGCATCAAGGCATTTGTTGATTATGATTTCAAATATCTAAAAGCTGTATGCTCAAAGCTTCATAGTACAAAATACCAAATGCTGCTCAAAAAGCTTATAATCAAAAGTTGTCTGAACCATAAATGTGTGCCTTGGAGGAGCAGAAATGACCTTTGAGCTATGAAGTACAAAAAAAGACAAGAAGTGGTTGTAGAGAGGAAGGAAGTGGGAAAGGACAATATTCAAAAGGCCTCACTTAATGCACTTAACTTTTGTCTCTAGGTTAGAAAGTTGGTTTCTCTAGACTGCCTGAGTAGTGGGGGAGGAAGAGCCTGACATGGCTACTTGGCAGCTGACACTGACTTAGTTGTGGTTTCAGCTTTTTTGTTTTAGTACTCCATTGCTGTAAATTCCCTTAATTGAAGAGCTTCATAGATTATGCTCTCATCCCTTTTCCCATAAATCCTTTTTACCTCACAACCATAAAGTATCTGCTGTGTTACCTGTGTTTGCTGAGGACCTATATCCATGTTTTTCAAGAGGCTGTTCAGGAAGGCTGTGACACTCTCCCACGGATAAATGCTGTTGGACCCATCAAGGACTATGACGATGTCCAGCTGGGTTTTACACTCTGCAACACAAATTGTCATATAAAAATTGATACTAATAAGGATCAAATATATCTCACAGCTCCAGCTACTTTCATGATTAGTAAAAAATGCATGGGGATTGAACTGACATGTTTGATGGCAATGGTCAGTCACCAACTTTTGCATTGTATTTTGCATGGTTTGTGTTCCCTTTATCATAAAAGCACTTTCTTGCAAGCAGAAATTTAGGAATGGGATTAAACGATCACATAACTGGAGTATTTACTAGCAACCCCTATCTTCTTCAATGTCAATCTGTTTCTCTTTGATTTTTATGAAGGACCAGGTCTTTAAGAATTGTATTTATATTACCAAGTTAGGTTTGAATTAGGTCTTAACATGGCGTCATTATTTATAAATAGTCTTTTGGCTATAAGTAAAAGACATAAGTAACTATTTTTAGCAATGATGTTTGGACATTACATAGCACTGTAATGATTGTTTATACTGAGATAAATTCCAAAAGTAGCAAGAATTTAGGTTATATACGGACAGAGAAAACATTTACTTAACTTGGTAATGCTGGTAGCTAAATTAAGCAGTTCATACTTTTTGGTATGCCTATGTGTATACATTTGTCTTCTGTGGCACTTTGTATTTTCAGGCACACAGAGAATTTCTGTAGCATGCATACCTTGCACAGATGGAGCAATTGCCTCAACAGTTTCAAAAGTAGAGCTGACATTAGAGCAAACCCCGGTTGTGTAATGCAGACGTCCACACTTATAAGCATAAAGTGGTCCACATGCCTTTAAAATATTAAAAGAGTGAAATGTGGTTATGGTACCTGAAGAAACATTCAAACAAAATTGGCAAAAAGTCCTTTCTTACCAGAAAGCCTCCCTTTGGATTTGTCACTAAGGTTGTTCCAAGAGTCATGTTTTCTTTTACTTCCACGACATTAGGAACTGAAGTAGCAGCTATAAATAGATTAAAATGTTAAGTATTTTGGAACGTACTTAACATTTGAAAACAAAATGTTAAAGTATATATCCCCTAGCATGAGGCTTCCAGCTTCTAAAGTAAAACCCAGACTGACATGGGTTTTATCAAATATTTTAGCACCCTTCCTCCTCCTTCTTCAGCAATCAAGAAAAATTTCTGAGACTGGCTTTTATCCCAGAAAATTTGTTTGGGTTGCTGTCTCAGTTTTCTTGAACCACAAAAAAAAAGAAAAAAAGCAAAAATAACAGCACAATGAAAGCAAGAGATTACTGGTTCACACAGTCTTGTTAATTAGAAAACAAACATTCATTTTTCACCCTGCTCTGTTATAAATGACTTCGCAGTTTTTATATGCGTTGCTGTTATGTTACATTACTGACATTTATGTTTTCAAGGGAAAAGAGTATATTAAAAATACCACAAAAGATGTCTTTACTGAAATTCATATTAACAGGACCCTCTTCCTGTCCACAGGAACATCATTAATATTTACCTGTATCATAGTAAGATGCATTAGCCTGATTCTGGCTAGTTATGTTCTCATCAAAAGCTTACTGATGGCATTATGAAGGCATTTATTGGCTTCAGAGAGCTATGGAAGGGGTAATCTATGAATCTACACTTCATGACATTTCCGGGTCTGTGGTCAGGACTGTCAGCCACAAACAATTAATGCCAGTCATTATAAAGTTTTCATAACATGGCCAAATGTCCATTCTAAAATTATGAGCATGTTTTCTATAGGACAATAGTAAGTTTTAAAATAAAACTAATTTTGTTAAAAACACAACTTTCTTCATTTTAAGTTCTGGAATCCTTAGTGAATCTTTTCTATAGAAACAATACAAATGTATATCTACTAACTAAAAATCTCCTAAGATTTGACCTCTATTATTCCTCCATATAACACATTTTTATCTTCTTTCATACCTGGTAAGTTCAGTTTTATGCAGGGTGATTGGTTGTTTCTTCCTACAGGGCATTTGTATACATCTCCCGTTCTTTTCTCAGGCTGGCCAACTAATGGTGAACCAATAAGTACCCTGCAAATGAAATAAGTTACCTGAAACGCCTTCTTTCTTAAGAGGCACAAAGTATCTCCTTGATCTTTAGTATATTTTAGAAGAATATGTATTTTCAATGCTGAGAGACAAAATGCCAAAGGAGAGGCTCACAAACACCCAGAAGAAGAATTCAGTCTTAAGTAATGTGAGCCAGCAATGAAGAGTTACTGAAAGAGCTATTTCAAACTTTAATCATAAATTAATGAGTCCAGGCAGAAAATATTTGAATAGAATGACATAATAGGTAAAATGTAGCCTATAGATTTAGAAAAGACTAAAAGGAAAATTTAAACCAAATACACAATCCAATTTCTAAAAAAAACCATAGTGAGACAGCTCATTGCCATCTATTTAGATTTTTTTTCAGTACTAATAAATTAATTATTCTAAAACAACATAAAATACCCCAAGTATGTACTGAATCTGACTTCTCTTTCAAGTTATATGCTGTTATATACATTTTTTTTACACTGAAACTTAGAAAAATATACCACAGCCTATGATGCATCCTTGACTTCCAATTAACTGCAGAGGAGCTGAGCGTGCTTGACATCCCATGAGATGTGATTAATGCTCAGCAGGACAACGTACCTATGCTGTTCTTTTCTCAGAAAAAGCGAGCCTCATGAACAGTGTTCTGAAAGGCTATTTTGTCTTTTTTTGCATGGGAGATTTTTGCAGGGAACCCTAGTTTTATTGAGAGCCAACCGCAGCCAAGTATACAGAACATCTGTTGCTGAAAAACTCTATCTGTGGTATCTAGGTAGAATTATAGCAGTTGACAAAGCACCAAAGGCTGCTTTGTATATTTATTTTTAACTGTTGACATACAGATTTCTTGCTTTGGATGTTGCTACACAATGCAACTTGAAAGCTGAACAATTTAACAGCAGCTCTGGAGTTCAATTTCAGAGATGTTCAGATCTAGAAAACTAGTTTACATTACTGTCTCACTTTAGGTAGTGAAAAAGTCACCATTTCCAGCTCATATTATTTCTTTCCTTTGAGAGGTTTCAGGACATTTTAGGAGAATATAGCTTACTTTGCAAAATCGCGGCTCCTAGAATGGATACTATTTCCTAAAGGTCTAAATTAGCTCAAAGGTCATTATTATTCTCCATGACCCTCATACAGATGTACATATAAACAGCTTACAAAGCAGGCTCTGCAATTTAATTTCTGTGAATTTCATGGCTAATGGTGAACATTATGTTGCAGTGGTGGAGAGACTCTTGGAATCAGATAGCTCTAGCACCTGAGGAGGGGATTGCTTGGGCAGTCTGACCTTACCCTAACATAGCCGCACGCCCATCATTCCAGGCTATCTGTGGGAGTCTCTTGATTTACCACGAATTTCAATTTACTGGCAAACCTCTGGGATAACCAGAAAAAATCTACAAAGAATGATGGAGATTTTAGGACTCCCAAACCTTCTATCATTGAATTTTTATTTCATCCCAGTGGTTAATCTTGTGTAGTGTCTTACAAGGGAAAAACATAAGGTGTTTTTTAAAAGATTGAGAAGTAATGATGCCAGTAAGCATGCCAAAACACAACTTCTAATTCAGAAGAACAAAAAGAAAAAGAAAAAACAGGTGAAGAAGGAGGCTCCAAGTCCCAAATGCAAATATGTTACTGACTGCAAGACATAATTAACAATCCAAAAGGGAAGACAGAGTATTATATTAATAAACATTTTGACAGGGAAATCTTCCCACTAATTAAAAACGCAGTTTAGACGACCTCTGACACAAAACTTTAGGTAAAAATACATAATGCAGATTAGTTAGCTTAAACAGGAGAAATTTCACTGCCAATATATTAACACAAGGAAAAGACAGATAATGATTTTATTTTGCAAACGGAAAAGAGAGGGTTCAGTCATAACACAAAACTTCCTTAGCTCCATCAAGGAAGGAACTTAACTGTTTGACAAACTCATTTATGTCTATGTAGATATAAAATGGGATCTTTCAGTCTCCCAGTCCTTTCCAAGTTTCCTTAGGACTGTGCATTAGTCTAAGAAATATGACTGACAGAATCTGACATTTACATATGGGACATACTTCCAAATAATACTACAGTACCTGAGTCACTGAATACGTGAAAATTTGGAGTTCCATTTAAAGAAAGAAAAACATCTTACCATTTCCCTTCCTCATTCTCATACTGTTGGACTGTGTACCCAAACATGTCTTCCACAGGCCCACTAAAGGTCATCGCATTTTTCACATCAACATTGGAAGAGCCGATGAGGTGAAAGAGAGCTTTTAAAAAAAGAAATATGTAGGAAAACACATAAACTCCAAAACTTTTAAGAAATCAAGGTTCAGTTATGACTTAACTGAGGATACAAAATAGGAGCTGGAAGTGGCATTCTGCGCATATTTATCACAGCTAGTAAGAGATTTAAAACATACTTCCTCAGACACGCAGCTAAATTCAGAGACATCAGCTGTCGGACCTCCAAGATCTCTTTGTGAAGTCCGTCACTCATTTGTAAATCACAATTCAAATAACATGAAGTAAAATATTATTACCTTTAACAGTAAATAAAACAACTTTTAAGTATTTTTACTCCTCTAAGATCCATGCATTTCTAACGTAAGAATTTTACTCAACATGTTCCTCATTCAAGGTAGAAGTTCTCAAATTTTCATAAATTTGAGAATAAATTAATTTTCAACAGTTTGCAGAAGCTATACATAGAAAAAGAATGAGAAAAACCTTTTTGGTGCATTTAAATTTAACTGTCGTTAAAGAAAAAAAAAAGCACATGTATTTTCCTCTTAATTATATTCTACAGTACTTGCAAACCTTCCATATTTGGAAAATAACAGAATAAATTTTATTGCAACCAGACGCTGTTATCTCAAAAGTATTCGTACATGTCTATTTGCAGAGATTCAAAATTTACCCACTTATTTTTGAATTTTTGAATTATGATGGGATCAGTCATGAGAGTACATGCTTCTTCAGACTGATTTCCTATACCCTAATGCTCAGTGATCATTATCAGGGAAAATAGTGTAAAAATTTGACTGTACATAAAGTTTCAAAACAATGAAGTATATAGCATGAAAACTCCAATTTGAAGTGATAATCATAACCCATCTTGATGCTCATTCAGCCAAAATTACTATCTATATATAAAAATAAGGTTGTTTATCTTTATTTTTTATTTCTTATAGTGACCTTTCCTCTTCGTCCTGTTGATCAATTTCAAAAGCAACCACTGACTCTGCTGCTGCAGAGCTGTATATTTAATGCACAAGACCCAAAAATTAGTTGAATTTGTAGAACATAAAGACTACTTAGAAACACAATTATACACAAGTTTCATCTCATTTCAAAGAAGATTCTCGCGATCATTTGCTGACATTTAACAACTACATAAAAATATCTAAATACATAATACTTGCTCTATGTCAAAGCATCTAAATAATGTCCAGTTACTAAAATACATCTGTGTTATTCACCATTGAGATGACTGTATTCTCATAGAAAGCTTGTTACTATAATTAAGTTCCCAAGTGGTCAATGCTAATTTGTCTCTCTCAGCATCTTACTTCCTGCTTAATGCAGTAAAATTATCACAAAAGACTATTTATCACTTAGTAGGTATTTCCAGTTTCACTGGACAGCACAAAAATGGAAAAGTTTCCTTTGTGTTATTTTAGTTTTTCTTCCTGCAACCACAGTCAGGAAATATAAAGTAGTGAACAAATTCAAGCAGCATTTACTTCTGTTGTTCAGAAAACATTAATTGCAAGCAATATGAAAAAGATGTTGACTGATGATCTGATAGGAAATAATTTTCCAGAAAAGTAATTCAATGATCTTTTTCTTCCTTAAGTGTTTATGTTTAAAGAAATTCTGCTATGCTTTTTCATGTATAATAGGTGTTTTCCTACCCTATCTCCGTCACCTGAGCACAATTAAAATCAACAAAACATTTTGAATAATTCAGTCAAGTTATCAATGGCTCAAATCTTCTTTTGTTGAATTTCAGACTAAAAATAATTGCTATTATTATTTTTCACACTGTGGGATTCAGACCATGTCATTTAGACTCCCATCCTACCTCCTAGACAATGGAACAGTTCTAAGGAGATGGCCTGCTAAATGTCTAAGTTGATCACTTAGTCAAAGAAGAAAGGCAGATGCAAAATCTATCCATGCAGGCTTTCCCCTTTAAGATCTCCAGAAGTATGTTTAGTTTAGCCTCTGAATATGAGAGACAGAATGCACTTCTAGGGGTCTTCTGAGGCATGAAAAGGTTGAAGCTTACAGATTCCAGCTCATCTCTTCCAATTTGTTTTTTCCTAAAGAACCCAAAAGTTGTATATGCACTCTATGATCTATACACTCCATCAAGATATCCTCCATTGTCATTCCATCATTTGCTGACAGACATAATAACATAGTAGTGACAACTACTGTGATTCACTATACAAAAAAAATGATCTTGAAATTCCCTGAATCTGTTACATGATATACTCAGTTCTCATCATTATAAAGAATACACTTCTAATCCTCATAGCTGGAACAGAAAGTTTGAAAACATGAAATGCTAACAGCAGCAAAGTAGAAGACAAAATATGCCAGTTATTTGCTACTAACTGTGCTTTTGACTGAGGTCAAACTAGAACCACCAATAATAATAAGTGTTCTTCTGAAAAAATAAAGCTAGACGAATCAAAAGAAGCTAGATGGGCCAGACTAGTCAGAAATAAAAAGGAGGTGACTCCACACAGCAGGGAATAGATCTGTAGATCTTTTCAACAAAGTATGTTTCAGATGTTAGATGTTATGTAGTCAATGGATAACCAAATAAGTTGATGGAAGACAAAACCACTGCAGGTGTGAGAAGGCGGTAAACAGCTATGAGATCCCTTCTGAGTGTCCTCTTCTCCAGGCTGAACAGACCAAGTGATTTGAGCTGTTCCTCATGCAACTTCCCCTCTAGACCCTTCACCAGCCTTGTGGCCTCCTCTGCACACTCTCCAGTAGTTTGATGTCCTTTTTATACTGTGGCACACAATTACTGTAGGTAAATTAAGACTGAATTATTTCATGTTGTGTTAACAGAATGACTAAAACCAAAGATCAGAAATGCACAATTTAAGTGTTTATCAAAGTGTAAAGCTGAAGTTCCAACTTCTAACTTCATGTTCTACAAGAAATGAGGCACTGTAGAACACGTGGGAGGATGTCACTCTCACTACTAATTTAAATTGAGGAGAACACTAGCTGGATGAGTGCAGCATTCTTTGCTGAGTACAGTTTGTACCTATACGTCAAAGGTTAACACTCAGTCACCAAGACAACAATGCAAATATTATTTCTATTACAAACCTAGAGTAGTGGTTCATACTTGTCCAGTAGCCACTAATAAATTTTCTTCTGTTTTATTTAATGAGGTCTTTTAACCAAACGTTCGTGTTGTCTGCTTTGTTATTCTGCCTCTAAACCATGCAAAACTAGATTTTCCTGGCACTTGTCCACGTGCATATTGCCTGGCCACTCTAACCTTTAGAAACAGAGAACTTCATTATAGTCACTGTTATTTTCTTAGAGTAAATGGATATAAAAATAACCCAAACTGTGGAACAAAGCCTAACACCTGGCTCTTTAATGATGAAAACCAGATCACAGCAAATCACCCACAATAAATGATATCACAAACACTATTTAGTCAAGAGAAGACAGTAAATTCAGCTAGGGTATTTTATCTATGTATGGTATGTAGCACATAACAATTGCATCTCTATAAAATGGAGGTTACTCCAATGGAGGTTAGAAATACACATTTTTTTTTCAAAAATAGGAAAAGACAAATTTGCATTTTGCATTGAACAAGGCTTACACATGGGTGGCACGCTACTTGTCCCTACCAGCATGAGGTCAAAGTGCTATTTTTGTTCTATTTCACACTTATGGCTATGCCATTTCAGGTGTCCTTGTCAGCTCCTCTGCATTTTGCAAAAAGAGACTGAAACAAACCAGGTCTGTGTGCAACCAAAGAGGGCCATAAACCAAACGTATTGCAAAAGTATGCACAACTGGAAAATATTGGAAAGCTCACAGAAAGTTACTAGCAGAAAACCAGCTCAAACTGCTTCCGTGCTAGAAAGTAAGATGATAGAGAAATTTAAGTTGAATATTAAAATAAGATTAAAATATTATAGAGTTCTCATATATCTGGATGCCTTGCAAAAAAAGAGAAAAAATTGCAGCACATACTACAATCAATGATCCTGTACAGATATTTTAAAGACCTGCAGTGAACACAGGAGTCCAATACAGCAACACAGAAAAGTGCTCCTGATCAAAATGTAGTGAAAGCTAAGTAATACCAGGAAGGATGTCCTATTTTATAAGGCAATAACTGACTGCCTTTAAAAATATTTTAAGCTGATATTACAAAATACTACCTGTCTGTTGTGATTTTAGAAAATGTATGAAGAAAATAGCATAAAGGAAGTAACTGGGACGTTGGTGACAGTTACTCAGTGAGCGGAACAGGACTGGGAGCATTGGCTTGGCCTCCACAAAAGCTTATTTTCAAAATGGGGGCAAATAGCATCATTCTACACAAACAGGAAACTCACCTGAGGAAATTGATACCACTATGTGTCGGCATGTGCAAGCCTGCTCTCAGCTAGCTGGAATCAAGCCAGTACTAGGGAACAAACTATGTCCTTCAGTTAAGTGCAGCTCTGAGTGTCATCAAATAAAACCTCCTTAAAACTGGATCTTTTAGCTACATCAACACAACATTGTGGTTTTAGGTCCAGGACTGGACTACATCTAGCTGGTAGCAAGGGAAGTTTAAATATGTATCTGCTTGCAAAGATATACCTGGTATCTGTGAAATTACGGCTCAAACATGTGAAAGTGGTTTGTTTGCTGGACCAGAAAATGAGACAATCTTCACATTTTATTTTTTGCTTCATTTGTGAAAATGTCACTGCAGGATTATACCATTTTGTCTTACAAAAAATAGATTTAGTCACAGATATTCCAAGTGGAAGGAAATACGATGGCATGGTAAAATTGCTGTCTGTGAGCGTGAGGGCCACAGTGCTCTGCCCTTATTGCAGAATGCGAAGGAGGCTGTGGTAGGAGTTCTGGCTGGCTAAATTATCAGAGTATTTGAAAATAAAGATGTATATGAAAAAAAGAGTTTCAACTTCTGAAACTTTTTCAGTACTGCTTAAATCAAGCTTTTTATTTTCCATGACTACAAAAGAACCCTTGTATAATTCTGCCTCCAGCATTTTTTTCATTAATCTTTAACATTTGAAGAGCAGAAGACTGACTTTCTGGAATGAGACCAAATAATTAAAAACAAAAAAAACTTATTAAAAGTAGGTAAATATGCCCATAACACAAAGAAATATATATTTGAAAGTAGATCCAGATTCAATAGGCACATGCTTTTCAAAACCAATTAAATGCTTTGTACAACCCATTAAATACAGCTTCCTTTGTTGGTTTTGCACTGAATAATTTGCACTGGAAAATAGCTTTCTAATGCAGTGTCAAGCCTGAAAATATACTGAATCAATGCTTTGTAATGTGGTCCCAAACAAGTAACACAATGCAATAGGCAAAGCTTTTGGAAATACAATAGCAGAGACCAAGAATACATACCCTACTCAGCTGACAGTCATCAGAATAAAACTATTTAGTTCAAAGTTTCAAAAGTAGTCTTCTCATCAGTACAATTCTTAGCATGTTGCAATTCCTCACAGAAGGGAGAAAAAGCCTCAGAAATATGCAGTCACATACAGAAAACTTTGTGAGGTCAGCTACTAGACTTGTCCAAATGTACAGAGGCTTACAAATCCAGCAGCTTGACAGAAGCGAAACAACTAGAAAAAGTTTTAGCTTCTCTCCAGTGACTTCCAGTCCATCTTTTGGATGTAGTTCTTCCATCAACACTTAACTCTATTCAAGGCCCTACGTAACACCCCTTTAATGATCAGCTAACTTAAATACATCTTTGAATCAGGGACTTATTTTACAAAATCAGAGTTGAAGCACATGATAAACATGTGAAAATGTAGAAATACATGGGAAATTTCAAAGCAGAGCTGTTAGTGTGATATGTGTTCAACATTAAGTGCCATGCCTATTCTCCATCCAGAAGAAGTTTATTTTGAGAAGATGGAGACTTTTGACTTTTTTTCGCTATGTAACATGGCCTACATCTTTTATTATCACAGCATACTAATATGGGATTAAGGAAAGGAAAGTACTGAATATTCATCACACTGGCCAATCTTGTGAGTCAAAGTAAATTGCTACCTGTCAGTGTCAAAACGTGAATTGAAAATGCCATTGTCTTCATATTTTTAAGTTTCTTTTCAATTGATGTTTTGTACTTGTGTTTTTCCTTGCCAGCAAGCAAACTATCTTTGAAAAATGAAATAAAAATACTCTGTCAAAAAGTCAGAAAAAAACTGCCAAACACTGCAGACAAATTAATGTACTTCTGAGGGCTGATATATTGCCACTCTGCTGCTATTTACACATTAAAAAAAAATCTACTTTCTTTTAAGAGAACATGAATCATGGCACCAAAAAAACCCAAAACCAGTCTATCTGATCAGTCTAGATTTCATTCTACCCCATCAAACCTGAAATCACTTATCTATAAAATGCCCCAGGAGGACAGAAATGCCTTTTGAAGATTCTGGGAAAAGTGACGCAAAAAAATTATGCCTGGCTGAAAATTCATGTTATGATCTCCCTACTAGGATGAAGGACAATAATTAATTTTTTTTTTTGTCTTTCTGACTTGGTATAACTATTCATTAATTTCCCCCCCCAGTCACTTTTAGGGATTGTTGGATTTTTTCAAATATCTTCTGCTGGGTGAAAAACTGGCTGGCTGGCCAGTCCCAAAGAGTAGTAGTAAATGGAGTTAAATCCAGTTGGAAATCAGTCACGAGTGATGATCCCCAGGATTCAGTGCTGGGTCCAGTCCTATTCAACATATTTACCAATCATCTGGATGAGGGGACTGAGTGCACCCTTACTAAGTTCACGGATGTCACTAAGCTGGGTGGAAGTGTTGATCTGCTTGAAGGTAGGAAGGCTCTGCAAAGAGATCTGGACAGGCTGGATCGATGGGCTGAGACCAATACGATGAGGTTCAACAAGACCAAGTGTCGAGTCCTGCACTTGGGACACAACAACCCCATGCAGTGTTACAGGCCTGGGGAAGAGTGACTGGAGAGCTGTCTGGAGGAGAAGGACCTGGGGATGCTGGCTCACCATCAGCTGAATATGAGCCAGCAGTGGCCCAAGTGACTTAGAAAGCCAATGACATCTTGGCCTGTATCAGAAATAGTGTGGCCAGCAGGACCAGGGAGGTGATTGTCCCCCTGTACTCGGCACTGGTGAGGCCACACCTCCAGTGCCGTGTTCAGTTTTCGGCCCCTCACTACAAGAAGGACATTGAGGTGTTGGAGCACGTCCAGAGAAGGGCAACAAGGCTGGTGAAGGGGCTGGAGAACAAGTCCTATGAGGAAGGCTAAGGGAACTGGGGTTGTTTAGCCTGGAGAAGAGGAGGCTGAGGGGAGACCTCATCACTGTCTACAACTGCCTGAAAGGAGGTTGTAGTGTGATGGATGTTGCACTGTTCTCCCAGGTAACAGATGATAGGATGAGAGGAAATGGCCTCAAGTTGTGCCAATTGAGGTTCAGATTAGACATCAGGAAAAATCTCTTCACTGAAAGTCTGGTCAGGCACTGGCACAGCTGCCCAGGGAGATGGATGAGTCACCATCTTTGGAAGTATTCAAAAGACGGGTAGATGAAGTGGTTAGGGATATTTAGGAATATGGCTTAGTAGTAGACAGGTACAGCTGGACTTGATGATCTCAAAGGTCTTTTCCAACCAAACAATTCTATGATTCTATGATCAGCAGTCTTCTGGCTAGTATTGGAGTAGAAAGGCTTTCTGAGATACAGTAACTTTTTCCATTTCTTTACTTCACAATGTCTTTCATTGCTGTATGCTGAGCATAATTGGCTTGTTCTCAACTGAATCATTCAAGGCTTCAGGAAGAGAAGAAATCCTCCAAAAGGAAGTCCAAATATCCTGATATATCCCTCTCACACTGAGCTAGCCAGAGCACCACAGAATTTAAATCCAAGCCAGTTTTTTATAGTACAGCAAAAAACATACACAATTAAAATGCATGTTAAAAGCCAACAGCACATAATTTGTCTATAAAATGCATCAATATCAATCAGCTGTGATCCAAGAAACTGTAGTAACTGGAGCAGAAGGAAAAAACGGAAGCTCATAAACATCTGTCTTTTCCTTTTGTCTCATACAATTCTTCTATGCAGTGAATTTATGGGGAAAAAACCTCTAAAAGCAAGCAAAAAGCTCGACCAAGCAAAAATTCCGGAGTCAAGCAGGGATTGACACATTTCAGAACTAAATCTCATGTGTATCTTAAAAGAAAAAAGAAATCAACTTGCAAACTATAGTCAAGTAGCACAGTATAGTATATAGTATAGTATAGTATTGTCAAGTAGCATAGTATATAGTATAGTATAGTATTTTTATGATAATTTTTTTATGTCATGGGCATATAAAAAAGAATTCCATGCGTCCATGTTCACAATATGTACTTTGTACCTCAACAGGGACTTGAAAACTCTTAAGCTTTCAATGGCTTCTTAGCACAAAGACTGACATTATTTTTCAGACAAACTAAGAACTAGAAAGTTCCAGCAAAATGTAAATCAAAGGATTTTTACAAAACTGAACTCCATTTAAATGGCACAGGGAGATACTACAACAGTCTAAGATAGAAAACAGTTTTACAAATGTTAAGTATCCTAGTAAAGTTTAATTTTTTTTTTTAAATTTAAATAATCATACCTGCAGCTTTCTGAGACCAGAACTGGACAGTAAGTGATGAAACCTACTGTTGCTTAAAGCAAATTTTGAAATTTTGACATTGAGCATAAATTGAAAAAAATAAACCATCATCCAAATGATTCCTCTTTTCCATTGTGCAGGATAATTCTTTGCAATGAATCAACTGTATTGTCAATAATATTGTTCAAGATGTTGTTTTAAACATTTTCTCCTATCAGTAACCAGAAAAACTACTACAATGGGAATACAGTTGGTAAAAGCATTCTACAGGCAGTAATGGAAAATAAGTAACATATTTGCTGAAATGCTAGAATCCATCATGAATGGTCCCCAGATGCTAGTGCTCTCACACCACGAGGTCAGATGGAAGTGCTGCTTCATCCCCAACTGCACAGCAGCAAAATGCCTGCAGGGAATGCCAGCTCTGTCCTGCTGGAGCACAGGGTAGGAGGCACTGCCTGTTTGCACAGATCAGCTCACAGACATATCACAAAAGACACTGCACCCCTAAGAAATGTTGAAGATCAGCAATACAAAGGTTTGTCCATTTGGACCAAAAAAACCCCATAAGAACAACTGACACTGCATTAGACAACATACAGACTGCTGCTGTGCTTATTTATTTACTTTACTTAAGCAGTAAAGATAATTAAAAAGACTTTCACAGGCTAACAATTTATAGCTTTGTAGTTAATCTCCTTGCTAATCTACCTCCAAGGTGAACATAATTTACAGGCATTATCAAACATATCTACTAATTTTTGAAGACTAAGAACCTCAAGTACCGGTAAGAATGTGAGCACCTCTTTTGCTGTACTATCAGTGAGAGGTTTTTACTAGTAAAGCCGTTGAAAACACTACAGAATTAATTCCAGGTCTTTTTATTACAAATAATCTATTTTACTGATCAATAAACAATGCAGGGAAATTTGTAACTAGCCGTGAAGAAATTGTAAGCGGAAGGTTTGTTTTGCCCACCAAAATTAAAGCTGGACTACAGAGGTAAAACTACATCCTGTTTTTTAGATGCAGTTTAAGATAGAGCTTTCTACATGAATTACTGGCACTAATAACTTAAAATCCCACCCACAGCACACGAAGTACACCCATAATTCTAAGATATCTGTCTGCCCCAGCCCTATTCAGAAAATTATTCTGGTGTTACTAGGAGCTCCATAAAAAAACATTGCTCTTTCTTTCAAACATCTGCATCAACTTCACAAAAGTACCGTGGAAGCTTAACAGTGATGAAATTTTATTTTCTTGTGTAGATGCCACCTTCCCAGGCTAAATCTAAGTTTGCAAAGTTAAGTTTGGTGTCGGTGTTACTTAAGAGTTACTCAGAATTCTAAAGTCAATGTGAGCTTAAGTATTAAAAAGGATCTCATAAAAAGGCACAAATGAACCTTGTGCCACCACCTTATGTCCCACAATACTCTTCTTGCAAATGCATGCTACCCTGTCATAGACTTAACATACACTTTGTGCAAGCTGCACCTCAACTACATTTTCAGAAGCAGGGAGTGGCAATGGATCACTTCCAGCTTTTCTTCCCAGCTCAGCTACAAGGCAGCACAGCAGTGCTGATGCCGCACTCAGTTCCAATTCTTCTTTGATCTATAGCTCTTTGGATACCACAATTGCTTTTGTCTGAAACAGACTTTTCTAAGATGTGTCGATACACACAGAGGACTGACTCCCAGCAGCTTGCTTCAGAATCACTGGAGAAAACATGCTTTCTTAGAGGAAACACATTCAATCATCAATAACCTTAGTTTGATTCCTCTTTACAAATAAAACACTCAAAATTTACTCTTTAACAGGTCTTTAAAGTTCCTGGAAGACATCAAACTGGCAGAAATTGGAAGGGATATACTCATTAAATCCACATCAGCTACCTCCTCTAAGCATTTTGCATCATCAGTTTGGAGGGCTAATCCCTGTCCGACATGAGCTCAGTATTGTGGTACAATCTGGTGTGTCTGTTGAGATGTGCGGCAAACATATGCACTAAGGATTGGACTGATGTAAACGGGACAACACAACGCTCTGCTAAAATAACAACAGCAAGCACTCTGCTTCTGTTCAGAGCACAGGGTACAGAACTGTTGAATTGATTCCTATTTATTGCTGGCAACTGCATCATATTTTTCAGGGTAAACAAATCCCATACGAAAGTGACCTTTTGGTCTGATTTTTCTGACTGGAAGCTGTTCCAATTTCTCTTTTTTTCCAGAAGTAGGAACTTTCTGCTCTCCAACATGCATTTAATTCTTACCAACTCTTATGTCAAAATAAAAGTACTGAAGCTATGGAACAAAGTAGTTTTAAAAATGTTCTAGAAGTAAAAGTGAAAATCGCAATTTCAAAATACTACTGCCTAAAGCCTTAAAGATTTTTCAGCAAAAATTTTAATATCCTACCCTGAAAAAAAAGACTATTATACATTCATATAACCTATCTTGGCTAGAAAGACAAGTCTTCAAAATTAGGAAAGGTTAAACCCACAGTTGTCAGCATTAATTTCTGATGTTGATTTAATTCTCAATACCTCCTAGGACTTTTGTCTTGTAAAAAGAATATACAGAAACATGAAAGTAGACGGATAAAACATATGTAAACAGCTAGAAATTGATTTATACAAGCATAAATCTGTTGTTTACTATGTTAACAATGCTTGGTTTTAATAACTTCTGAGCTTTAAAAAGTCTAAAAAAAAAATGCTTCAGTTGAAACAACCTAAAACACTGTTAAAAACCCAAACAAACTTTTTAACATTACTTTTTCTGACTTACTGTTTCTTCTGAATAAGCAGCCCCTTAGAAACTCTGGAGGATTCATTTTAATCAGTATGTGCTGTTTTGTTTTTTTTTTAATGTCTGACTAGAATTTTTTCCTTTGCTTATCACACCAATTACCAATGAAACACAATGAGGTGTTTGTTTCACAGAGCATTACATACTATTTTGGTTAAAAAAAAAAAAAGGCGGCTTTAAGACAGGTATGAAAGGAAAACAAAGACAATCCTTCACAAGCCTGTGACTCCAGGTGTGACACTTGTGTAGCAGACTTGTTAGAAACTCCTTACTCCATAGCGACAGGACTAGCAAGGTATCAAGATCTCAGGTTCAAGTCTCAGGCTCAGCTGCAAGACTCCCGTCCCTCATGGGCATAATCTTATTCACACTAGCTGGCATCTTACCCTCAACTGAGGATGAGTTGTTAGAACTGAGTACAGATATCTCAAACATTCACTGTGGCTCAAGTTGGGGAAGAAGTCACATGTTTAACACAGCATCTCATGTTTTCCATTGAACCATAGCTTTTCGTCTTTCCCCACAGCTCTGCAACTTGGAAAACCTTGCTCATGAGGCAGCTGTTCCTTTGCTGCCTCTCACCGCTGCTGTCCCAGCCACTCCCTAGGTACAGCCCTGCAGCAAGGGCAGCTGCTGGCACCAGGAAGCACATCTGTCTGGGCAGATAGCTCATGTCCTCCCAGTACTGTATCTGAAGAAAGTCCATTTCAGCTTCATTTTGCCAGCCTACCGCAGAACGGCAGCTTCCACTCAAGAGAAGAACAAATTATATGGGATAAAACAATTTTCTTCAAAGCGAGTGGCACTGCTCTTACGACAACTATTCTGGTAAGATACAAAAATGATATTAATTTCTCTCAAACCTAAACTAAAATACCTATGCCGATGTTAAACACTTGAAGTCATCAGGCTGAACACTACACGTCAAAGAAAAGGCAGTTCTCTTCAGCAATACCTGCTGCAGCTTTCAGAGCTGCAGAATCTATTGAAGGTTTTCACGGGCATTCAACAACTGTCAAGGCATCCTAAATGCAGCACTTGCTACCAAGCTCCTCCTCCTGTAAACAAATCTTGAGGCCTGAAGTTAATTATCAAGCCTGCACCCTGAGTCACTCCTTCACCTACCAAAGCAACTGCAAGCTAAGAGGCAGCTAAAACAATTTGTTCTAAGAAAAGTAAATGTCTAAGGGTTTGTATTAACGCTGCATGGGAAATACTCTGCTTGTCTGCAAAAGTAGATTTGCTGGTCTGCCACCAGGTCCAAAATCTTTTTGAGACATGAAGACTACAGCTGGAATGTGTTAAGAACAGTCCCAGCTTTCAATCACTTTCCTGTCCCATTCAGATCAGAAATCTGAAAACTGTATCCCACATCCCAAAAGATACCACACCTGAGTCTGTTGTGGTTTAACTACCTCAGCCAAAACACAAAAATATTTATTTGCTTATAAAATGTGGAATTGTACTTAACAAAGACAGCGACTAAAAAAGGGAGTATCTTTAGCCTAGTGTTAACAATGAAACGGAAACAGTCTTAAGCTTCGTGTCATCTGTCCGATACGACTCCTTAAACCCCTAGAATCTTCCTTTGCTATTCTAGGCTTGGCTTTGATTAGAAATTCCATTTTGGAGCAGAGAAAAAACTTCCCAACAAGTCTGGTATATATATTCCTAAAAAGGAGGACTCGTTTCAACTAATTAATATTCTCTAATGGAACAGCTATTTTGTCAGAGGATTCATGACTTCTATATGATTATTACAGCAGCAGAACAGTAATTACATTAGCTGTGAACATAGCATTTCCCAAAACCAGGGCAATAAATTCGAGATCAATATAGCAAAATCTGACAAGAATTGGCAGGGCTTGAAAGCTGCTGTTTCGCATTGCATTTCCCAGAAGACATTGACTTGGAAGCAAGTACTGCTCTGGTATCTGCCTGCTCTCTGTTTCTTGCACAGCCCTCAAGTGGGACAAGAGGGAGAACTATTTTCAGACAACGGCATAAACAAGTGTGATTTCAGAGACCTTTTCCTCACACTCTATTTTAAGCTAAGACACCTTAGGAGACAATTTGTTCACAGAAAAGCTATACTGCTTTTCTAAAACAGTCAAGTTCAGAAGTTTACAGAGAATATTCTCTACAGTTTGGTTGCAATGGACTTGAGAAATTTCTTTCCTTTATATTCTGTATCATGCAAGCAAGTTATCCTCAAATGAAAGTTAGAGGCCTACTTGAGTCAAGCATAAAAAATGTGGCAAGACTAAACATCATGCTTATTAAGCAATTATTTGGGCAACTGTCACACAAGAAGCTCCACAGTCTATGTTTACTCTTTCCACTGCTGAAAAACCCCAGGCTCAACCCATGTCAGAGCCTGAGTTAGGAATTTTTACCAATAATCACAAGATTTTAATAGCTAGGGGTTTTTTTCTTAAACTCTAAATTAGCAGAATAATGAGTTTGCAAAATACTATTTTCCTATATGAAATCTGAATACAAGTCTTTAACATCAAGTCATAGCCATTGCAGGAGGAACGCAATCTGTTAAAATCATCTACTTCATCACCATGTTTCTCTTCTGTTACTACCATCTGCTAAATCAAACCAAAACTGAGAAATCCTAAGAATATCACAACTTTTATCATTCACTTTGTAACAAGTTGTAGGTGTGTATTTAACAAAAACTGAGAAGGAAATGATTCCCAGAACAGTAACATTCTGCACATTAGTGCAGCCTGAAGCACAATAAAATTCTTTTTTAATAGTCATCAACCTGAACCACTTCAGGGGTATCTCGCTATACATTTTAAGAACTTAATTCCAAAATAAACAATTTAATTTGATCTTTCTTTAAAAAAAAAAAGGAACTGATAAAAGCAATTGGTATATCCAAAAGCAATAAAAAAAATTCAAGTTTGAAGTTTTGCTGTACCTAGACAGTACAAAGGTAAGTAGTTTTCTGAAGTAATTTCTTCATTTTTTTTTGCTATTATGTGTCTTGCAGGAATTCCCATTTTGAGTTATAAACTAGGATTCCTAGTGGTAGACCTTGTAATTGCACTTCCACATTTTTTTTTACCTTTTTTGTAGAAGCAACAGACCACATACTGCATAGATTCCGTTTCATGTAAAACAACAGCATAAATATGTTTTTTTTTTTTTTCTGCACAAATAGACATTATTCCTTTATGGAACAGGCTTCTTTTCTTTAAAAACAGAGATATAAAAATCTGACATAAAAGGGAATGGACTAGGTCACTAAAAAAGATGCCATATGCACTATTACACTTCTTATCCTCACTTTGCCTTTATGAAATTGAATACATTTTCTCCATAGACAATCTCACTTCCAGTAAGAAACCTGAGAGGATCAATCAGTCAATTGAGAAGCTATAATATACCTTCACAGAAAAGGCAATCAAGGTCAGTAGCTCAGAAGTTAAACTAAGGAATTTTCAGAGTAAGATAGTTACAATATTCAGATCTACTTAACTTTTGAGAAAACAGTAGCAAATGAAAATTACTTCGGACATCGACATGGCTTTAAAAACATCATACTAGTTGCATCACAAATTAAGCTGAAGAGCTATGGGATCTTGTTCCGCTGATGGTCAGGGAGTGGTCAACTACCAGCATTTTACTCATATAGTGTACAAGGGTGAAGACAGGAAGAACGGAGATGAAGAATTCCCAAGGTCAAACAGAGCAAATGCTTTGCAGTTTTACTGAAAGAGATAACTTTTATTTTGCTTTAACTAGTTGGAATATTTTGGTCTCTTGCTGGTGCTGTCCTTCCATTTTGCACCAAACTTTACTTGGTATACAACCACAAATGAAACAAAATACTAATAACTGGTTTTAAAAGCGAACGGTGACAAAGCAAAGTGGGGCTTGCTCCAATTTATTAGCTTGCAAGAGAGACTTTATGATCTAAGTTAATGAGTTTATTTGAAATTTTGAAGCTAGAAGCCCGGCAGCATTCAGAATCAAGATATTTCATACTTTTTGAAGCTTCCTTCATCAAACATAAAACCATTAAGTCCTACCATGTGTATTCATTTATTCTGAGAACCGAAAAATCTGAGTACAAACCATGCTACTAATTCGCAGAATTATGTCAGAACATAATCAAGAACTAAACGGAGACTGTTCAAAGTTACTAAATGCCTCACAGTGCAAGAGAACAATTTTCATATAGCTGACAGTTTTTAGTTCACATGGTTTTAGTTTTGAAGAAAAGACAAAAATATATCTTCCCATGGCTCTAGCACTTGCTCATTTGATCTGCAGATAACACGCACCTTCTGTGTTACCTACACACAGACAACAAGGTCTGTGTTAAGTATGTACCTTTGTCAATATGGAATATTCAACTACAGAAAATTGCTTTAAATGTAAAAGATTCTAGCAAGCCTGGAACTCTGCCAGGTCAAGCATCTGCAACTACTGAACACAGCCTACTTTCAATACCAACCCCTTAAGCTGTTTCCTGAAACAGGATGCATTTGTCTACATAGTGATTGTGTATTTATTTCACTACAAAAATGCTAACCAAAAAAAAAAAATCCCACCCTCCATACTTCAGACAACTGGATGTGTATTTTTTCAGAGACTTCATGCTATGACAGCAATAGGTGAAAAAAGAAAAATACTCATAAATAGTAAAGTCAGAGCAGAATTTTAATTCTAAGCTTAAGTAATTCAAAGAACCACTGTGAACAGACTTTTTTACCAGATGTTTGCTATTCTATCTTAAAAAAAAACAATTAAGAAGCAAATTGGCTGCTTCTTTTCCTTGGTGATACACCACAAGCAGAAAACACATGCTTGCAGAATTGCCATTGTAATCTTCTTACAGTACACAGCAAAAGCTTTTTATACTTCATACTTTCTTGTCTAAAATGGAATAAATGGAATCAATTTGGTTTAATAAAAGAGCAAGCCATTCCACAACAAACAGTTTGATTTGTCTCTCAGTTTGCTGAAAATTAAACTAAGAACTTCCTAGTGTATTAAAATTTTGAATATAATTTGTGAACAATCGCAACAAACTGGCAGAATTTTTATAAGGCAAATACTAATATACCAGCTTATCTTCAAGAAAAATGATGATTTTGTTTAGGCATTATGAGCTTGTTCAAAGCTATAATTTCCTGCATATAAGTAATACTTATTGCAGGTCAGATTGTTATACCTCTTTCATATGTGCTTTACATTTAACTCCTTATATAGCAGAGATTGGGGTGCTTTCTAGATGGCAAAGGGTAGGTATAATCAGCTTAGGCTGATTTTCAAAAGAAAAAAAAAATTGTAATTTTAATTTAAACAGTCCAGACTGCTGAAAGAAGCCTACCTGAGCATTCTCTTAACTTGTGGCACTCAACACCATTCAGCACAAAAACTTAAAGCTCAAATAACATAGTTTAAGTGTGCAAGCTGACTCTCAAGAACTGTGGGTTTTCCTGTCTTCAGTGAGAGAAGAATAAAAGCGTTAATAAAATACAGCTCTAAAGTAAGTTCTGTTCATACATTCTTTCAACTGTGTGGATGGGTAAAGAGAAGATGTATTTTTACCCTGAAGTACTTATCTATCAAAGAGTTTAGGCTGATGTTTTGGCCAGCAATATATAATATCAAATTCATCGAGCTGGCATGCATCAACATATGGGAGCACCATTAAAAATGCTTTTGCTAAAATTATTCTACCCAGACCAGAAGTTCTGGTGTTTATAATTTTAATCTTCCATGGTTATGTCCCTTTCAGTGTTTCAGAAGTCCTCCACAGTTTTCTTACATGAAATTTATTTTTGGCAAGCTTCTCCCATTTCCCATCTTCCACCACATTTTAAAAAAGAATGGTTATTTACATATGCAACCTACACCATCAAACATTGGTTTAACTTGAACAATACCTTTGCAGATATCAGACTGTGAAGGCACTTTCTACTTCCTCAGTCTAAGACTTATTGTCCAGTGACAAAACAAAATTCATAGTGCCTCTCACTACTTAAAGCAGGTCACATACTTTGATTTTGACAGTTGCCATTATCTTAAGTTCGATTTATAAATTTGCAATCCTTACTTCTATAAGGCTTATATATCTTTTTAAAGAGGTACACATAGAGAAATACTGGATTGTCATTTTAGTTAAACTGTATGTGGTCAAAAGACTCCTTATGGAAAGCAGGGTCCTAATTTAGTAAACTTTTTTGTATACCTTCTTAGAACTGAGGGCTAAATAATTACAATACCAATTTATCAGAACACAGCCAATGACCAGATATATCATACCTTGTTAGCCTTCAGGACAATCTCCCTAAGGTAACAGCATTCAAAAAGAAAACTGAAATGGCTGCACTGAGCTTCACAATTCGTGTTACATCTATTAGGGAGGAAATAGTTAATTTAAAGGCTCTGGTTTCTGAAAGATTGCTTCAAGTGCTTCGCAGAAATGTTTAAGTGGTTAGACTCTTAAGACCAAAAAACTCCCTAGCAGATACTGTTGATCCCACTCCTTTGCCACATTTTAGGAAAAATTGTGAGTTCCTAAGAAGACTAGGCAGTTCTGAGAAGTCTTGCAGAAAGATGTTTACATTTGTTTTATAATACTGTTTTCAAGCGTTTAATCACAAACAGGGGCCTACAGGAAAGGTGGGGAAGGGCTCTTTATGAAGGAGTGCAGTAACAGGATGAGGGGTAATGGTTTTAAACTGAAAGAGGGAAGATTTAGGGTAGATACCAGGAATATTTTTTTACTGAGTGTGGTGAGGCACTGGAACAGGATGCCTAGAGAAACTGTGGATGCCCCATCCCTGAAGGTGTTCAAGATGAGGTTGGATGAGGCTTTGAGCAATCTGATTTAGCAGAAGATGTCCCTGCCTAGACACCTAGAACTAGATAATCTTTAAGGTCCCCTCCAAAACAAACCTTTCTATCACTCTGTCTTAGTTTTCCTTCTCTTAAGTTTATTATCTTTTCATACACATGCCAGATTATTAAGCTACCAGTCTGCCTTAACACGCAGAATGAGCAGCTTTGGGGAGTCAAAGCAGTTTCTTGAACTTCTGGAGGTCCAGGGTGTAACTTGCAAAAACAGCCAGCAGTCCAATCCACAGTATACCAATAATCATTAACATAGAACAAATATCAATTAGCATGCTGAGTACAGCTATATACTGTATGAAAGACTACAAAAAATGAAATTACAGTCATAGCATATCTGCAAACAGTATTTAAGAAGGGAGGGTCTTTAATGTAATTTCAACATGACTTGGAAAAGAAACTGTGGAATGAAGTCACTGTTATCAATCCTCTTCAGAGCTAGAGTCATCTTCCTGGTCAGAGAGCTCAGCAACAGGAAAGCGCAGGATGGCCGCCACCCCTGTCAGCTGGCCAAGCTGCTCTCCAGACACATGAAGACTGGAGAAGATGCGTACTGTGCCCATGTTATTCCGTACACTATCTACCAATTTAACATATCGGGCACGTGTAGCCACATCCTGGTGCCGGAAAAGCTCATCACTGATCAGCAAGGTATCGATGGCCATGGCTTCACTGGCTTTCTCCACATGTTTTAGACCATAAAAAGCCCGGTCAGGCTCATGCTGCAGCATTTTATAGAAGTAATCTAAGGCTTTGACCTCACCAGCCGCTTTAGTGTCAGAGAGACGGCTAGCTACAGCTGGGTCACTGAGGGCTTCCTTCAATGCGTATTTATGTCCTGAAGAAGAGTGGACCTAGAGTAAAAAAAGTCAAAGGTTTGTTTTTTAAAAAGGATAATTTTCCTGAACAGCTTCCACAATATATATTTACCTTGATAATCATTCAAGGAAGTTAACACTTTCTTGAAACCTATGTGACTCTTTACTTAAAGGACCCCTTGTGCAACGCAAAGGCTAGACTAAATCCCTTAAACTGTACTTTAAGAAGTGCAGGAAAGTTGTTTCTCTTCTTCAAAGATTAAGTTAACTATGCAAGCTCTTGCAGACAGTCCCCAGGGTACGGCCACTTAAACCTACTAAGACTGAAGGCTCTTTTAAAGCATTCAAGAAGAGGATGACCTCTTAAGATTGAAAGAAATGTAATGCAAAAGCATCCAGTCTTGCCCAACTACTACACTTGCAAACATATGAAGTACATTAAAACTCTACACACTTACTATTCTCAGTTTGCTACAAAGCAAAACGTTGTGACCATTAAGTAGTGGGACACACTCAGCCACTGGCTCTGCTCCCCTCCCCCTTTTGCAAGCACTGATTACAGGCCTACTCCAATTAAAAAATGATACAAGTATTCTTATAAAAGGAAAACTTATTTTAGGCGCTGAGTTTACCTACTGCAGTGATGGGCAATAACCCCATTCACTCAACCAATGAGGTGACTAAGGAATGAGAAAAAATACTATCATCTGCACAACCTTTAATTATGTAGTACAAAACTACCAACACAAATAGCTAACTTCTCTCACATGCAGGTACTTTTTTTCTTCTTTAAAAAGTTTTAGATAGTTATTAATCATGCATGCTATACAGTATCACACATTAACACTACAGTCAGTTAAACTATCTTCCAACTTGTACTTTACTCTTAATTGAAGATCAAATATGCCCTTATAGGGAGTTTGAAATATTTAATTCTTTCTTTAATCCACATTGCTCTAATCTCTGTATCTTGTGTAGCTATGTTATTGTTTGAGAGGCATGAGAATGATTTCCTTATGATGATCAGACAGAAATCTATTTTCTCTAATAAGCGAATTTTTTGCCACCACTCTTGTAATTATCTTCTGCTATCATAGACAGATCTTAATCCCCTTTATACACACTCTGGAGACACTTTAGCTCCTCACCTGTAGGAATTTGGACCTGTTCTCCAGCAGAAGCTTGTTGTCAGTCTTGACTGCCTGCTGGAACATGTAGTCACAAAATTGCTCCCGTACGAAGCCTGGGCTAGCCACCAGCACACACTTCACCACCTCAAAGTTGATATGCCGTTGGATGGCTTGCACCACCTGCTCATAAAACCTCTCCAGGGCCCGGTCGTGCTGACTGCAGTTCCCTTTCCGCTTCCGAGGGATGTTCACCTCCACCTTGGAACGGGTAAGCGTCATGCTTGGCGTAACCAGGCAGACGTGAGCCAACCCTTCCTGCATCACAACGGCCGCCACATCGGCGCTCCAGGCTGGGTCGCAGGCCTGCTCGATGCGCTCCAACACCACGCTGTCCCACTGCTTCTTTGCCAGCGTGAACTGCCGGTTGGGCTCCAGCTCGATGGTGTGGTAGGCCCCCATCTTGACGTACTCATTCTCTTGGATGTTGGTGCCCTTGACCCGCAGCTGGCAGGCCTGCGAGTCGAAGTCGATGGCCTCCACGCAGAGGGTGAGCGTGGTGCGGATGCGGCTGCTGCCCACGCTGCCCGTGGCCGACTCGGTCTGCACCTTCCGGATGGTGGAGGCCCGCAGGCTGTCACCCACCTGCAGCAGGTTGTAGGTGTGCCACATGTCCTCGGGCTCCTCGGGGATCAGCGTCACCTGCCCCGCGTTGTCCTTCTCCAGGTCCTTCCTCACAAGCTTCATCCTGGTGGCTTTTTCGCCCCAGCCGCGGCGGCAGCGCCCGGCAGGCCCGCTCCGGGTGGGCGGGCAGTCGGCCTACCTCGGGCGGCGGCGAACGGTCTTTCCCGAATGCGAACCCGCGGCAAGGGCCGAGCCGTCGCTCAGCCGCCGCGCCCTCCCCCGCGCCGGCAGCCGGCTGCTCCTCCCGCGCGTGCGCAGCGTCCGCCACTCCACGGCGCATGCGCGTAGCGCGCTCGGGGGCGCCGGCCGCGCGCACGCGCCTCGCCCCGCCGCCGTTCTGCTGCGACCGACGCGCGTGCGCAAGGCGGCTCCCTCCCTCCCTCCCGGGAGCCGCGTCGGGCGAGCCGCGGGAGCTGCGCTGTCACCTGCGGTGTCCGCCGCGCAAGGATTAGGGATATGGAAATGCTGGAACGGGTCCAGAGGAGGGCTCTGGAGATGGTGAGAGGACTGGAGCGCCTCTGCTATGAGGACAGGCTGAGAGCTGGGCTTGTGGAGAAGAGAAGGCTCCAGGGAGACCCCAAAGCAGCCTTCCAGTACCTGAAGGGGCTACAGGAGAGCTGGGGAGAGGCTTTTTACAATGGCAAGTAGTGATGAGGTGAGGGGGAACGACTTGAAATTGTAAGGGAGAAGATTCAGACATTAGGAAGAAATTCTTCATAATCAGGGTGATGATACAGTGGCACAGGTTGCCCAGGGAAGCTGTGGATGCCCCTCCCTGGAAGTGTTCAAGGCCAGGCTGGATGGGGCCTTGAGCAGCCTGGGCTGGTGGGAGGTGTCCCTGCCTGTGGCAGGGGAAGTTGGAACTGGAGGGGCTTTAAGGACCCTTCCAACCCAAACCATTCTATGATTCTATGACTGGGAGGCAGCCGCCAAGCTCCTGTGTGCTGTAAAACAGGACAGGACTGGACCACACAGTAGTGTACGTCCCTTCTCCAGTGACTGAGGCAGGGGGGCATCAGGCCCACACTGGACCTTCCCCTCCAGCTCATTATAGCGGCAACTCAAGCTTCCAGAGCTGCCTGATGCATTTGAGAGGAGAAATAAAAATAATAAAAAAAAAACCAAAAACACAAATAAAGTAGTTGTGGCAGGTTATGGTTACAGCTTGAGTGATAGATGAGAAAATTGGTCAAGGTGCGGTCAGTTAGGGGGCACCGCAGGGCTGAGGAAGGGGGACTGGTGGACACCTCTGGGCCAGGGAAGTACAACAGGTGGTATTGCCAATAGCACAGGTGCCTGGGAGAGACAGCTGCTCAGACTACAGACTGTCACCCAGTGAAATGCAACCAGACTCAAGCAGTATCAGAACCTGTACTGTTACTTGCTCTTACATTGAACTTCAGCTTAAAAGTTTCTGGTTAAACTTGTAGGTTACACTTCAGCCCATACTGAAACTTGACCCACTTCCCCGATCTCCTAGTTACCCTGTCCGAATGGGACAGTTCTAAGGAACTTCAGAAGTACATCAGCACATTTCAAATGAAGTTTGATATTAGCAAATATAAGTGGTGAGCCTTGCAAAACTAGACAGATTAGTTCAATGTTACTTGCACAGAAAAGGGACCTGAAAATAAATACACAGCTCAATTTGAAGACCTGACCATTTCAGTATGAATATTTCAAATTTACAGATGAGGAAAAGAAAATAAAGAATGGAGAACAGAAAAAAATGCTTGTATGAAGAATGATTCAAAAGAACAAAACGATACTGAGAAAATAGGCAAACTAATGTGTCATAGTAAGTGAACGAGGACAAGTGGAACATGTACATTAAGTCTGGAACACCTACATATTCCATCTGATAAACAGAAAGCGAGAAGAATTGTTAAAAGGAAGTTTCTGGTTTCTTTCAGGGTTTTTTTTTTGTTTGTTTTAAATATGGATTAAGGAAATGCTGACTTGAAAGGCTTTAGAGTCAAGTATTCAATGAGATTCAAGTCTACTGTGCGCAAAAATCATGCCATATCTCCCATTATGGTGTACATATAAATTTTTCTCAAGTATCTGGCACTGATCAGTTGTGACAGGACACTGAACTCAGATCTGGCCCAGTAATGTGTGTTCCTTGTTTCTAAGCTCGCTACTGACGCGAAAACAACTTTATCAGATATTACATAATAGGATTTATTTATGAGACCTCATTCTCTTCCTGTGAGTACACATGCTTAACTCTGTTAATATGAATAGTTTCACAGAAGGAAGCTGGACCACCCAAGGGAATATAACATAAGCACATGTACCACTGTTCGTTTAATTTGGTCTTCTACATGCTCATAACTTTGTATTAATATTTTGTGGCTTAGGTAGACGGTGTACATTGAGCTTTTCTTTGAAGAATTGCATTCACTTATCTATGTAAATGCTTCATAGAGAATTTATGGCAAATTTTCTTCTTTATATTCTTTGTGATTTTAAAATTGCAAGGGTTGTCTTCATGGTATTCTTTTAAGAAAAATTAGCTGCAGTGCATATTTAGCTTCCATATTAATATTGTATTTTTTTATTCTTTTGCTGCTGTGTATTTACAAACTTTTCTCTGCTTGTTGGTTCCAGTCTAATTTTTACAAGCAGCCTCAAATCCCTGGAGAAGTGATATATTTTAGATTAAGGTTGCAAGTTAGCATCTAGTACCGTCCAGTAGAAAATAAACACTTTTTTTATTCAAGCAGGTGACTCACTGCATTAAAAAAAACACTAGCCAAACAAAAAAAACTCCACAATCCAAACCAAAGCACAAGAACTGGGCTGTTGTAGAAACAGATGTACTGAAGTCCTTTCTCAAACAAAAAAAATCAAGATATTTTATACAGTTAAGAACAGTGATCGCAAGTATTTAAGGAAAACTGTAAACTTCAAGGATGTATCCACAACTAGCAAGACAATTGTCAACTTAGAAAGGGAAATATTTACTAGTGATGATTCTTTGCTTTGGTAAAAAGTGCTGGCTATTGTTATTTGTCAAAGCAGTTGAAGAAAAACAACACTTCCAAAAATCTAGCCATGTTACTGTAAGTTTATAAGTTCATACTAATTTTTCTGATGTCAGAGAGAGATAGGAGAGATACATACAGTTTCAATATAAAAGTTCACAATTAAATGGTCTATTCCAGTCTTAGTAAACAATCAAGACTAAGTGTAATGCCTGACAGTTCTTACCATTTATCACTTTTTAAAAAACAGTTTTATAGATACTAACAATTGCAACAATTTGGCATCCATTTTCAGAACAGAGATGGCATGTATTCATAGAGATTTTTGAGCCATGCTGTTTTTATTTTGAAAATGTTTGAGACTGCCCTAAGTTTTTATTAGCTACTTTACGAAGTTGGGTTCTGATTTTAGGCAAGGGGAGGTTATGTTCGTAAGAAATCCTCTCTCCTTGTATGATATTCATTTAAGCTAGAATTCAGACAAAGTAAATTTAAACGATATTCATTCAAGTCCTAGGTAAGAAAAAACTGTGAAAGAATCTCAAATACCAGGGAAAATCTCTTGAGAAGTATTGGCTTTTATTGTTGCAAAAGCAAAGGAAGATAAAAGTTGTAAAGAGAAACTGCGAAAATCCTTTTTTTTTTTCATGCTTTCCCTTTATCATGTGTCTATCCTGCATTTACAGGCTCTGGACAGAGATCATAATTTCCTGTGTGCAGTTCTGTCTTACTTATTACTGGTCTTTCCTATTATAGAGATGAATTCTCTTAATCAGTACCAACAATGTGATTATCACCAATGAGGAGAGACTTCCAGGAGGAAGCAGGCTATGTGTAAAACTCTAAGTGAAGAAGTATTGAAAAGCAATGAAACCCTTTGGATTTATTTCTTCCTTCCTCTTGTGTTGAGATATAGAGCTTGAGAAAACTTCAGCAGATCCTCACTCGAAACATTTACACTGGGTCCAGGTGAAGTAAAACTCAGCCATCCCTCACAGGTGTTAATCCAACTTCATCACAATTTTCACTGTTGTTTTGGTAGCCTGTTCTAGCAATTCATTAACTGAAGGGTAAGAAAGTTCTGAATATTCCCCAAATCCTTTTGCACAGCGAGTTACATTAATTTTCTCATGTCCTTTGTTGACACAGAGAACTAACCATTCATCAATCTCTCCATCAAACAACTTAAGCAATATAGAAACTCAGGATTGAGCACTCTCACAAAACAAAGAAAATGTTGACATTTGGAAGAATAGTCTCACTACTAACACTGTTGTAAAAATACATATTTGAAATACTCAGCACTTTGCTCTTAGTTTCTCTATTCTAGATAACCAAGCTGAACTCATTCACTCTGTTCATAAGTCATTTTCCTCAGCCCTTATCAGGGTGGTCACTTCTCTGCACACTCCTCTCTGTTTGTCTGCATCTGTCAGACTTCCTGGACTCAAGATTCTCAGAGGTCTTACCAATATAAGTTTGAATTAAAAAAAAATTGTATGAATACACAAACGTATACCTGTGTGTATATCTTTCATTTAAGGCTGGGTTTGGCTGCTAGCACATACCAGATTATTTGCCTTTTTTTTTTTCATTTTAAGAAAGAGGAGCACTTAATTATTTTGCCTTTTTTTTTTTTTTTATTGCTCTGTAATTCCAAAACTCTGTGCCCTCATTTTTATGTTTAGGTAGGACTACTTGTCTTATTTATCTAAGCAAATATAAATCCCATTCCTGATAGCTGTAATGCCTCCTCCTATTTACAAGTGTAATCAATTTCACACCAACTTTATAAAAAAGAAAAACCAATAACAACAACAAAACCAAAAAACAGCTGGTAGATCTGAATGGCACCCGATCTTGAGAAATTTTCTTATCTGACAGCAAGCCTTTTTTTTTGTCATTACTGGTGAATTATCTGTCACTAGTTCCAGTGCCAACTTTGCAACTCTAAAGAGAAGTTGTGGCACACTAAGTTGTTGCCACTTTACAAAACCTCCTTCTGTGAAGGAGCACAGTCAAAAGCATGCTTTGGAGAATATAATCACATAAGAAAAGTAACAAAGACATCTATGAACAAAGGCTAAATGCAACACACCAAATTACTACATTCACATTTTTACATTTTCCTGTATCTGCTCTTTCTTGCACAATAAGCACAGAGTGAAGAGGGAAAAAAACCCTGGTCTTGCCTTTTCCCCACTTGCTTCCACTTGCATTGTGACAAATCTTATGAAATTTATTTCCTTTTCTTACTGCTCATGTTCATTGTGTGCTGACTGTCAGCACAAGAGCTGCTGGGGAGCTCAGTGTCCACGTTTCCAAGCACATGAATCCCAGCATGTCCTTAGCCACTTTCCCACTTCTTACATTTCCTGGATTTCAGATCCAAAATATTTCTACAGATTGACTTGCTAGGGGGATTGTTACTTGCTATATTCACTTTACTAAAAAAGCAAGTAAGTCCCTTAAAATAAACGACACCCTAAAAGGAAATATTACATATTCCATCTCCGGATGAACTCATCTTTCTGAAGTTAGACGGGTGCAGCTAACTGCTTCCTCACTTCCCTTTTTCCTCTCAGAAAATCTGAAAGCCAAATGGAGGAAAACAGAAAAGCTTCTCCAATTCAAAAAAAAAAGTTGCCAGGTGGACGTTTTCTCCCCAAGCCAGAGACAATTTTATCATTTCTACCCACCCATTCATCCCCACCTCGCAGCCTCCCCGCAACAGACCCCGGGTTTAGGGATTAAAATTCACACAGCAAAGCAAACAGAAGTCCCTCACGGGCTCCAGTTGGAGAGTTCCTCCAGGCAGGGCATTCCCGGAGCAGGGGCAAGTTCAGGGTCCGGGCCGGGGGGACAGGATGCCAGTCTCCGACAGCATCAGCCCCCTCCCGCAGGAAGCAGAACTGCTTTCAGGACCCGAGCCTTCTAAGCGAGACAGAAAGAGGATTTTCCTCACCTGCCAGCATCCAGTAGGAGGAAGCCATGCCTGGTTGCCTGCGAGCCCGGGGCAGGGAGCCCAGGCGGAGAGCAGGGGTAGCGGAGCGGTGGTGCTCCCGGCGGTGCTGCGGTGCGAGTGGAGTTCAGCGCCCTGCACCGCCGGCCCGCCTCGCAGCAGAGTTAGGCATTTCCTGTTTGTTATTCAGACTTTACGTTGTTTCTTCGCATCAAGAAGAATTTAGCTTCCTCCCACCCGCCTCTCGCTACCCCCCAAGACCTCTGAGCTTCGGAAACCTCCCCGTAGAACTAGCCCAGCGCTAAGATGTACAAATAAAGCCAAATCTTCCCCGACAAAGCCTGCAGCTGCAGCCCTCGAAGAGTGCAGCAGACCTTAAAGGGACATTTCTTCCCCCCCCCCCCCCCCCCAGCTCGTAATTAATTAAAAAATGTCAACTGCCAGCCAGCACCCCCTCCCAGTAGGGCAGGAGAGAGCTGAGCATGCTCCCTGGGCACCTCTCTCGCCCTTTTCTGCAGGACAAACACATCGTTAAGGTAGATGTGTTTGGCTGGTCAAGTTTAGTTTCTTCTTACATCATCCCTTAAAAACGCACTCTACAGTGCAAAGATTCCTGATTCATAGTTTTCTCCTGCAATGTGGTTTTGATCTTCTGCTTGGTTAGTTACTTATCTATTCATTTATTTACTATGTCAACAATGTATCTTTGAGTTCTGTAGTATATTACCAGACTTTAAATCATAGCTACAGGTCATAGCTACCCGTTGGAGGAAGCCAGCCACCCCCTCCCGATTCTGAGACGCTCTGAGGATGTAGTAACTCTTCAGACAGCAGGCGATTTTCTCTCCTATCTGCGTCTCCCTGTGCTTGCTGCTTAGAGGAAATACCAGACAACTGCCATTGCTCTCATCTACAGAACATTTGTGTGGCATCCCTTCCCCCCACCCTTTCCCTGCCCCCTGAATGACTTCACTGATAAATAACTGAATAAACTGCAAAGCTAATAATCAGCCAGATTCAGGCCTGTGAGTAAGGATTTTTAAGGTTCATTAAACACTCTGTAAAAGAGCAGCTCACAGGACTTTTTGTTCACCAGAGTGATGTTCAGGTGGAGTGATGTCCCTTCAGTAGTGTATGAGTTCTTGCACTGGACCTGGTGAAAAAGTGGTTTTGTTCTTTTAGTGAAACAGGAGAATCCATGGTCTGTCAAGCAAGAATAAAGGAAATAAAAATATAAGGATTCAGACATCTTTGTTCTACTAGGAAAATCCCCAGTTTGTTTTTTTTTTTCTTTGAATTGGAACAAGGAATCTAGTGAATAAATGGAAGTCAGTGGAATTTTTGTAAGTTCCTCTGAGATGAATCAACTACAGCTTTTAATTGCCACTGTAACAGTTAAATGCATCTTCCAGCCCCTGCATTTATTTTGTGAGTACAGTATGGGTGCACCTTTACTTGTAGATCCGAGGAAATTTTAGAAAATTGTACATGATTTCAAAGCTCAGTTTAGGAGCAAAGGTACTCATTCAGTAATAATTTATGCATATGCTTGCCTTTACACATTATAAAATGAGTTCTTGATGATAAAACAAAATAAACATTCTTAATTTCTTCCAGATTAATTTATTTTTGTGATAGTGTTCTATGCCTCTTGCATCAGGCAATGTCAAATGGAAGACACTAGAAGAGATGAACTGCTGGGCTGAGCTAGCAGTTCCTATTAATTAGTGTGCATCCAAAACAGTAAACTACATGAAGACTTACAGACAATTATGTTAGAATGCCAAACTAATTCAGAAAAAAGGCAAATTTCTTTTGCTTGTAAAATAGCTGCTACATCTTTTCCCAATCTTTTTTTTTTTTTTTTTTTGCTTTGAGTGCATTCATTCAAGCAACTGTTCATAACATATTACTAAATGTTCTTCTTGGAGTTTTGAGTTTTATAGATCAGTAGTAAGCAATACATGCATATTATCACAAGTTCATAGATGAAGTATGATCAGGTATCCTAGATGTAGTTAAGATATTATATAACTTCTGAGCTGCATGACGAATATTTTTAGCTTCAGAAAGTTATAATAGTCTACTATACTATCATAAATAAATCATTGCCCATAATGATTGATAAAACAAAAAGATCAAATTAAGTTAAAGAATATAATTGTTTTGCATATTCTTTTATGACTCTCTAAAGTGTCACAGAAGGCTGAGGAAGGGTTTTTTTTCTTTTTTTTCTTCCTAGTGCCATAAATTAAACATGATTTGTCATTTTGAACTCTGCCTCCCAATTCAGCTTCAGCAAAGTATTTTAGAATATACATTATAGAATAAGTGCACTAGTAGTTCCATGGAACCTCATAGAAGTATTTGTGATTAAACATTAAAGACTTTGAAAAGACAACAAAAATTAAAAATATCAGGAAGATCCAATTCTTCTCCTTTCAAGTGAGTGTTATTCCTGCAAAAATCAATGGAAATGCATTCTATCCCAAAGATGACGGGTGAAGGAGCCAAAGCTTTTCAAATCATTTCGAAGGCAAACAGTTTTCCATGGAAATAATGTCACTATATATAGAACTTGTTTTCCATGGAAGTAGTTCTTCCATTCTTATAGAGGATATGAGCAATTTTAATTTATTTTTATTGTTAGGTAAAAAGATACCTGTAGCTCAAGACAACAATAAGTAATGCTAGACTTTGACTTTAAATAGCCAGAAGCATGCTTAATTTACTTCCCTTGAAGGAATAGTACAACCACACCAATAATTCTATGAGCAATGTAACAATGTTTCTGCAGTGCGGTTCACTCTGCTATACACAGCTTGGAAAATATTACATTCTTATAGCTTCTAAGTGTAGATTTGTCATAGAAAGCTCTTATTATCATCTTTGATCATTTACATTGTGATGTAGATTAGTGATAGTTTATGTTTACACTTTTTTTTCACTTGCTTATTCACAGTCTCCAAGATGTCTTTCAAGTTGATTATTCTGTTATTCATTTTCATAGTCTCTGTGTTTTCCAATCTGATTCTACGACCATGCTAGAATTTGCTTGGCAGAATTTGTGGGGCTGTAGTCTTGTTTTTATAATGTCTGAGATACTCAAGAGCTCCTTCTTCAAGTACCAGAACTGAGACCTTGCAGGACTTGGTATGATTCCAGTAATAGTTGTGCATGAATCTTTTCATGTTTTACAGCTCTGCTTTTAGCTGATACTTGATATTCTTGGAGAATGCCCATGTTTCTGCTACATATGTATTAACCAGTGGTAGAAATGTGCCAAAACTTCTTTTTAATATACAAAGGGATCTTCACAAAAATGTTCTGCAGCTTGTGTTAGTTTTTTTAGTTTAATTAGTGTTGTTATGAAGTATTATGGAAAATACCCTTTGTTTTCTCTGTAAATTTGTGGTCTACAACACCACGTCTTCTTCATTGGTCTTTGTTTGGGTGGTATACTTATGGTCTACTTATGAACCCAATTAATACACAGTCTGTATTCTTACCAGAATAAAATAGTCTGATTTTCCTCCTTAACAGGTATGAAGTATCTCACAGACTCCATCATGTTGCCATTCTTACCATGTTTTCTCTGAACACATATTTTCAATATTCATCCTAGATTTGTTGGGTTCAAACTCAGCTGTATCACAAAAATACAGGAAGAGATGAGTTTATATGGTATAATTTACTGTTATAAATCTTCCATTTATTTTTATTTTATCAATGTCACTTTATACTCATATATTTAACCATTAACATAGAATTTAAGATTTTTTTCAGATGATACCAATACTCTCTTCGTCATTTGTTGTGCTGTTTCTATTTTCTTGGAGGCTTCTTATAGTTTAAATTCTGGTTCAGTTTTCTCCTGCAACATGGTTTTCATTTTCTGGTTGTTTAGTTACTTATCTATTAATTTATTTACTATGTCAACAATTTATCTTTGAGTTCCATAGTGTATTACCAGACTTTAAAGTATAGCTACAAATAAGGGTAGAAAAACACAAGCTGGTGTATCTATTCAATTTGAAAAAGGTACTGATCTCTCTGGCCTGATTACTTCAGCCTTTTTTTGTGCTAAAGCACTTTTTCTGCAACAATGAAGTCATTGGAGCTATGACATTGAGCCTCAGGGGAGTGGAACAGGTAGCTTCAAGTGAGGGGAGATGAAAGAAATGAATTCGTATTTTATTGTAAAAACTCAAGGGACTGAGCTAGAAATTGCAATATGTTTTATAAGGTTTTGACTAAAGGTACAAAAAAAGTCCCAGCTAATGCTGGTCCATCAGTGCATTAGCTCCACTGTGTTATGCCAATTAAGCTATTTGAAATGAGGCCAGAGTTTACAGGCAAATTATTGGTTCTTATTAATCATAGAATCATGTTTGGAAAAGGCCTCTGAGATCATCAAGTCCAACCATACCTGTCCCCTTCCTAAACCATATCCCTAAGAAACTCACCTACCTGCATTTTAAACACCTCCAGGGATGGTGACTCAACCAGCTGCCTGGACAGACTGTTCCAATGTATGACCACCTTTCAGTGAAAAAATTTTTCCTGATGTCCAGTCTAAACCTCCCCTGGTGCAACTGACGGCCATTTCCTCTCATCCTATCACCCATCCTTAGGTTTTCTTCACTCCACCCACACTTCTTTTTATTACACCTTCTTAACAAGTAAATGTCTCTTTCTTAATGTGCTACTCATGGAATGTTGCTTAACCAATATTATTTGTTTTTCAGATAGATCTCAGTTATTAAACTGTGTCAAAGAATAACTTACTGAGAGCGTGCTGTGAAGGGAGACTAATAGATGAAAATAATTTCTCAGAATTTCTCAGTCTGCAGATTTTTTTACATTGTATTGCATTGAACTTCATTCATTCTCTTCACAGCTGGTCTGTAAAATGTAATTACTCATTGCTGTTTGGTTACAGAAAAAAGGTAGTTCCAATCTCCATGTTGAAAAGTCTCAGTTTATTCTATTTTTTTTCTATTCTGCAGAGATAAAAACATTAACTTTCTCCTTTTCTTCCTTGATACATGCACACATTCCTCTTCTATTTTTTAATAGAAACTATTCTTAATAAAATAATAAAATACAATAATATATATATTTATCAGTTAGTTCAAAAGCAACATTAAGCTATGGATCAATAATTTGGCTTTCCTTTAACTTTCATGCTTTTTATAGGAACATTAGCCTGGTCATGATGCCAGTATGTGTTTTATGGTATATGTTAAACAATAACAACAACAACAAAACCAACAAAAAAAAAAAACAACAAAAAAACCTAAGCAGCACACACACAATAAATATATCCCTGTAGTGCAGAAATCTTTTTAATTTTTTAAGTGTGATTTTAAGACAAGTTATGACTTTGCAATAATCCTTCTATAATGAGCAATGCATTGCTACATTTTCAGTGGGTGTTGCAAACTAGACTCCTACCAGGATTCCATCTTCTGTAGGTTTCTTTAGCTGTGTTTCAAAGGTGCTACAGTTATTTTTACCTACAGAGACCTGTAAAGTCCCATTATTCCGCATGTCTGTGTATGTTTACAAGTTGTTTTTGTGGTCTGTAAATGGTTGGTGGTTTTATCTTAGTGTTTCGGTCACTCTGGTAAGAGAACAGTCCTGTGTTGGCTTTTTCATAAATAAGATTGCTATCAAAGACATGGGTAAGTCTGCAATCCAACCTCTTTTTGAAGCCTAGGTATTTTAGTACAAGACACGGATAGGCATCTCTCACCAGCTCCAGGCTGGAGTCTGGAACCTTCTGAATGTGAGTTACATAGAAATGGTGGACAGCCAACAGAGAAGGTAATGTACATAATTTTCTTACCAGACTAATAAAGCACCCTGCTTCAAAGTCAGAGTTATAAGATACTGTTCTTTTTCACATTGAAAGACTTTAAAAAAATCATCTCCAATCTCCTAGACTCATGTCAAAACCAACAGACTTCCACCTGACTGTAGCATTCTATTGAAACTAACACTGTGTAGTGGAGAACTAAGGCTTCTCTAGCCAGAGGTGGATAGCAGAACAGTACCTCTGGAAGCTAATATAATGAACCTTTTTTACCCATGCAGGCAGTTACATATCTCATCACGAAAGGCGTTCTGCTCAAGTAACCAATATGTTACCATGTCTATGACATGACTACATACACATGTATATGCCCTGTCAGATTAGTACAATGCAGATATTTCATGACGTTGCACTTTTGCATATAGTGCGTTTAGATATGATAGACATGTGTGTGATGATGAAAGAGATGCTGCCATGCCCTCATGAAAGAAGATGACAAAAGACAAGGCTAACAGGACAATCCATTTATTATGCTACCTACTCCAACACCATATCCAGGCAGCTTTGGAGTAGCTAGGAGAAGAGCCTTAAATGTGACTGAGTTTTTCTAGAGGTCTGGATCCACTCAGTAATTTTAGGCTAGTTCAGTTACATAAGAGTGTCCTGAGCATCATATAGAATTCATGTGGTCCTAGGAGAAGGAACCAGAGATCAGGACCCTCTCATCACCACAACAACAACTTAGACATCAAAAGACTCAAAAGGTGGGACAGTTTCCTCAGGATGTATAATGTTGTAAATCTGTCCAGATTGGGAAGGGAAGTGAATCTAATGGTAAACATTCAGCTATTACAGAAAAGGCAGACGCAGTCTTTTTTTCCAACCACACCTTGAAAGAATTGATGGCAACAGCATTTTGTGAGGAGACCATTCATATCAATTCATGCTAAGCATACTTGGAGTGTGTCTATAGGATCTGGCTCTAGGAAAACTGAGTGGAAGAATGTCTAGACTGGAGTTTGATCCAGACACCGAACTGCTTTGAAAGTGTAGTTCTAGTCATTCAAACCCAAAATGCTAAATGGGGAACACTATAGACTCAAATGGGTCAGTGCCCTTATCTCCAGGTTCAGAGAAGAGTTTAGATTACAATTTTGGGTTTAAGTACCCAGTTTAATTTAGGAATTGTTTTACTTGTATCGGTGTGCCTAAATCACAAGGAAATGCCTTCTTTACCTCCAGTTTCAACACTAAGACAGATTGTTCACTGGACAGTTGGACTTCTGAAGTGGTGGATGGGGTCAGGATGGAATATAGCACTCCTGTAATCCAGGAGGAAGAAGTTAGAGACCTGCTGAGCCACTTGGATCCTCATAAGTCTATGGGGCTGGATGCGATCCATCCTAGGGTGATGAGAGAGTTGGCAGATGAGCTTGCTAAGCCACTTGCCATTCTTTATCAACAGTCCTGGCTCACTGGATAGGTCCCGGATGGCTGGAAGTTGGCTAATGTCACGCCCATCCACAAGAAGGGCCATAGGGATGGTCCAGGTAATTACAGACCTGTCAGCCTGACCTCGGTCCCAGGTAAAATTATGGAGCAGATAATCCCGGGTACAATCATGTTGCACCTGCAGAATGACCGAAAGATCAGGCCCAGCCAGCATGGATTTAGGAAGGGCAGGTCCTGCCTGACCAACCTGATCTCCTTTTATGACCATGTGGCTCGGCTGGTGAACGAGAGGAAGGCTGTGGATGTGGTGTACCTGGGCTTCAGCAAGGCCTTTGACACCGTTCCTCATAGTAGACTCCTGGAGAAGTTGACAGCCTGTGGCTTGGACAGGAGTGCTCTGTGTTGGGTTGGGAATTGGTTGGTTGGCTGAGCCCAGAGAGTGATAGTGAACAGTGTCTCACCCTGTTGGCGGCCGGTCACCAGTGGTGTCCCCCAGGGGTCGGTGTTGGACCTGGTCCTGTTTAACATCTTTGTTGATGATGTGGATGAAGGGATTGAGTCCATCATTAGCAAGTTCACAGACAAGCTGGGAGGAAGTGTCGATCTGCTGGATGGTAGGAGGGCCCTACAGAGGGACCTTGATTGACTGGAAAGATGGGCTGATTCCAATGGGATGAAGTTTAACAAGTCCAAGTACGCTTTGGACACAACAACCCCATGCAGAACTATAGGCTGGGAACAGAATGGCTGGAGAGTAGTCAAGTGGAAAGAGACTTGGGAGTGATGGTGGACAAGAATCTCAACATGAGCCAGCAGTGTGCCCAAGTGGCCAAGAGGACTAATGGTATCCTGGCCTGCATCAGGAATGGTGTGGTTGGCAGGACTACAGAAGTTATCGTGCCCTTATACTCGGCACTGGTCAGGCCGCACCTTCAGTACTGTGTCCAGTTCTGGGCCCCTCAGTTTAAGAGAGATGTCGAGATGCTGGAGTGTGTCCAGAGGAGAGCAATGAGGATGGTGAAGGGGCTGGAGCATGAGCCCTATGAAGAGCGACTGAGGGAGCTGGGGTTGTTTAGCCTGGAGAAGAAGAGGCTCAGGGGAGACCTTATTGCTCTCTACAACTACCTAAAAGGAGGGTGTAGGCAGGCAGGGGTTGGTCTCTTCTCTCAGGAGACCAGTGACAGAACAAGAGGACATGGTCTCAAGCTTCGTCAGGGGGGGTTTAGGCTTGATATTAGGAAAAAATTTTCACTGAAGGGGTGATTGGCCATTGGAATGCACTGCCCAGGGAGGTGGTGGAGTCATCATCTCTGGAGGTGTTTAAAAACAGATTGGATGAGACGCTTAATGCCATGGTTTAAATGATGATTGGGTGCTAGTGCTGGGTCGTAGGTTGGACTAGATGATCTCAGAGGTCTTTTCCAAACTTGTGATACTGTGATACTATGATACTGTGATATTGTGAAAGCATAGTTTAGTTTAAAAAGAGAGAGATATCTTACACCAATTTAAGGAAATGGTGGCAATATATGCTGATACAAAAATTAAGAAACTGTGTTCCATTTCTGTAAAATGATCCTTCGGTATAACAAACACAACTTTAGCACTTGCTACAAATTTTTCAAAATATATAGACGTAATGGACTTAGTTTAGTCATGACTGCTGGAAGAACAGCATTTGTTTGCTTCATGAGTTCTTCATGAGATACGAGATAAATGCTTGACCGTGTTTTTTTCTCATTCGCATCTTCTCTCTTGTTTAGAGTCTCATGGCCTTTTCTGAAAGTATTTTACTCAGCCAGGGCAGAACACCTATCTCACAAATATAAAAATTTTATTTCCTCTAGGAATTTATTGCCTTAGTTCTCAGCTAAGTCATTATGGCTGCCATGAAGCTGATTGAAAAAGCTAGAAACAAAATATTTTTCTTGGGTCTTTAGTGACATTTTGAAGTACTCTACAGGTAACATTTTTTTGTATGAATGATCCCAACTTGTACCTCACCAGCTTGTCCATCTGACATTTGCAGACCACTTTGTCGGCTGATTTGAGGCCAGCCATCACAAAGTTTCAGGAGCTCACAAAGTTTCAGGAGCTGTATTTTGTAGATTGACTGCACCTTAACAGATGTGTTTCCTAGGCCCCTGGATTATAGGTCTGACAAAGAACTAGAAAAATTAACCTCAGCTTTCAGACTTTTAATTTCTCGAAAGACATGGATACTAATGTATGCAGATCAAGCAGGCTGCTAGATGGACTGTACCAGTTAGGTAAGTGAGGCCTGTGGCAGTATGGAGATACAAACTGGTGCAGCTAAACCATTTAACTTGACTTGTGGAGGAGGATAAGAACTGGGTGGGGAATGTGAACAAAAAACAAATTACACAGGATAATAATCACCTTTTTTCATACAGCTGAGTAGATTTTGCTGTCTGTACTGTAGCCATTCCTATGACTCATATAAAGACATCTGGGATTATATTATAGATAGTTTTATAGTTACATTTAAACTATCTATACTGGTGTGTTTGAGCTGTGTAGCCATATTGTACTTAGAACAGCATGGAGACTCTCCTAAGTAGCAAGATAAAGAGAGGAATGCAGAAAGTGGGGAATTTAGACTACAGTGATCATCACATTGCTGTGCCTTACAGTCACAACATCCAGTTTAAGATAAGACAGCCATCTTAGCTGCAACTATGGCAACAAGATTCATAGTAAAGATCACAATGCTGAATCAGTGTTGTGTGTTTCACGTGGGAAACATAAAAGCTGTGGAGAAGAGACCCTTGAAAAATCACAGGGTTTCTAGTTGTCAAAACAAAGTCACTCAAACTAAAAGAGAAAGAAACTTTGAGACCAATTTCTTTTTTTCAATTATTAGTCATGTCTACAACACCAAAGGAATTTATTTGCAGTATAGACACATAGTAAGATTTCCTAACATGACTGAGCTTTCTAGTTAATGAAACCCAGTTTGCTATTTGAAATTTTGCACATGGTATTGATATATGTTTTTTCAATTAATAGAGATGTAAATTAATGTCAAGAATATTCTGAATTGGTGCTTTATTTTGTCTGCATGCAGAGCTTGTTTGGAAAATTGGCAAGGACATGTGTGAATCAGATTGATTCACACATTTAGTAGAATTAAAGTTAGAGTAAGTAGTATAGGGATATAAGATATATAATGATACATGCAAGGTAATGATTACATTGTATGATAAACGTAGCTTCTTGTAATTTGAATGAATCCTTCTCGATACGTTAAATTAGATTGATTGTTTACATTTTTTAGTACTGTTTAGTCCTCAGAGCCTACTTTGGTGAAGCAAAAACTTTTAAATTCAGATAAATGCTCAGTTTTGTACTTTCTTTAAGCATTCAAAATCTATTATATAATAAAATTTTAAAATAATCTGAGCTGTTCAATCAATTTGATTTAATATTTTGCATACCGTGTTGTTTGCAGTTCCAAGATACTGTTATTTTATGTTACAAAAGGAATTTACTGCATGTGTGTCAAGGCACATTCTATTGACTTTCTCTGAATGTCTAGACCTGCTAAATATGTAAGAAAACCTGTCACGGGGTAGGAATTGTAATTCCGGTGGGATGGAGTGAACAGACTTTAAGGCCAAGGGAATTAATTATGGTTGTTTATTCTGACCTATTAGAACATGGAATTCTGGTTTACTATTATCTTTAGGTCAGCTATCAGTATGAAATACATTTATATAATAATAGACAAAATATAATTCCACCAGTTTAATATACAAGAATTTACTCTTTTATCTTAGATCTATCCAATCCGTTAACCGTTGCCTTTTCCAAGAGTGCTGAGAATTTTCAGATGGGGCTTCATCTGAGGCCAGTAGAGCTGAAGGAGAAGTTAGAAAACCAAAAAGGAACGGAACTAGAACTGTTATCCATTTATATCATCCTGCTAAAATCCTTGCTCTGAACATTACCAACAAATTTTGTCTAAGCAAGTGGTGGATAAACTTGACTTAGCTTTATTTTTCAAGGTTTTTTTTATGGACTTCAGAAGGCAAGTAAGTATCAGTCAGTTTGTGAGAGAAAACATAATATTAAAAGTTTGATAAGGCATGGTATGTACTTGATGAAATGCAGTTTTTGCACTTGAAAATATTACAACCAACCCCTAAGCTTGCTCAACATGTTTCATGCCATTACATTAAGAATTGAATTCAGTCATGACTGTATTTTTACTCATTTTAGGAGGTAGGGTGCAAAATCAGAATTTACAGATATAATGAGTAGACACTGTATTTTGCACTGCGAATGTGACTTTATTGGATTGGAGCAGGTCTTGAGCATTTCAAGAGGGAAAGTGAGAGAATTTTAAAGGATAAGTTCTGGACTATCTTCAAAACGTAACAAATACTGTGAAGAGGTGGACAAAGCAGTGTAGTCTTATGTAGCAGGTGAAGAGTTTAGCTGTAAATAGTAACATTGTTGCACTTGTTTTTGTTATGAACTTGACCTAGCTTCCTGATAAGGGTTTTCTACCTACTCTTTGACATACAAAAAAAAAAAAAAAACAAAACCCAAATCAGAAAGCCCAAACTCACAACTGTAAACATTAACTTAACCTTTATTAATTTTTATCAGAGACCCACATGTAAAAGAACCTTATTAAAACATCTGAGAAAATAGATTAGCAGACGTGTGTAAAAGACAGTTAGTAATTTAGACATTTATCCTGTCTGGTCTCACAAAATGACTTTCTAAAGAGTAGAGTCTGAATATTTACATAGTCATATCATCCAACCAAAAGAATCCTTGGTCCCTTTGAACTAGAATTCTATTATTTTTTTCTTTTAGCAATTTGCTTGAATGACAAAGTTTACTTAGGAATGACAGTAAAGATCATAAAATTATGTTGCATGAGGCAATCTGCAATGATTTTACCTGAAGAAGGGAAGTACAGTTACAAAGAATTATACACTTTACATTGATAAATGCTACTTGTATTTTGCAACAAATGTTATAGTTCTGGTTGTCTTTACCTGCAGCTGAACTAAGTGCTGTGAGTAAAATTTATCTGAGTAGATGGAGATAACTTTATGTTAACTAGTCGTTTTGGGCTTTTCTTATACCAGTGAAGAGAAAACAGGCTTTCCTGGTGTGTGAAAGATGTCATTTTGTAAGAAGTCTAAAAAGGATTAGATAACTCATGATCTGAAACACTCCTCTTTGTTGTATATAAGGCATTCTGGTGGATGTAGAAGTCTAGTCTGTACAAATATATACTGAAGAATTTAATCCATCATGGGAATGGGATCCTTAATTTAGAAAAATCCATGACAAATTTTTTGATGGTTTCATTAGGGACAGAGTATCAATGTCTGTTCTGAAAGGGACATACCTGTTATATAGAGAGTTGCTAGGATTATGAAGACCAGTTTTCTACTTCCGATTTTCCTCCTACACAAGTGATATAACTGCCAAACATTCATTATGCATTATTGGTAGGGAGAAAATCTTTCTACTACATGGTGGCCCACATAATAAATAGATGGAGATTTTCTTGTTCAGAGAATTGTGAAAAGAGAGAAACCACTTTTGACGTGATTTATTCAAAGAATGCAGGTGGGCATTTTCAGAGAGATAAGTTGGAGTTTAAATGTTCTCGATTCTTACCAATCTTTTCTGCATATGTTCATATCAAAGAAAGATTTGTCACCTTAATTAGGAAGGGAGAAAAATTCCACTTACTTTAATACAGAATACAAAAAATACTCGTTTTATGTATTTTTGTGGTCACTGATGGAATCAATGTCTATTGTTTGAAATACAGAGGTACTGGTCAAATGTTGTTTTGCAGTGAAATCTCCTGTCACAGAAAGAGAAAAAGGAAGAAAAAATGAATAATGAAGGCTAATAAAGGGTGCCATGATATGGAAAGTGCATTGGAAAACTATGAGGTATATTTTCCTTTCAACTTCTCTTAAGTATTTGTTTGGTTTGTTTCGCTGGACTGGAATGCATGGCATATGTAGAATTCACAGTCATAGTGCCTAGTCTTTTGTTGTATCCCTTGAAGGGATTTAAAAGGAGTTTTGAATTTCTTTTCCTTGCAAGACCCTTACCAAGATTCAAGAAAGTAATTTTGAGTAACTGTGCTGACCCCATTTGGTCAAGAAAATGGTGTTTTCAAATGATAAAAAATATATTCCTTTCCCAGCTTTTAGTTTTCTGATTTTAACCACCCTCTAGAGTCGAAGATTGTGCAGTTATGCTGTCAGTTTACCAGTTAGGGCCATATGTACCATGCTCCCAAGTAATTTTTGAACCTAGCAGTCAGTTTTGGCTGATTTCATGCAAGGCAGAAGCAGAGGACTGAGTATGGGCTCATGAAGTGTGGGCACTAATCAGACAAATAGGGATAGATTAAAGCCTTGTCTTTTCTGCCAGTTCCCCTGTAGGGCAACGTTAGAGCCTTGATCAAGCAGTATATGTTGTACCAGACAGCTAATTAAACTGTTGGAAAGTTCAATGTAGGAACAGCACTGTTGCCTTACATGTGAGGAAAAGTGAAGGAGATGTGGGTCAAGTAAAGGAAGGAGAAGTTGAGATTGTCATAATAGGAGAAGAGGTTTATAAGACAAACTCCCAGAAAAATAGCTTTTTCATTAGTTTTGTTATTCAGAGAGCAATTTTTTAGATTAAAAATAATTCACCTCACTTGTGTTTAAAAATCTAATTGAAAAACAAAAACCTTTTTGGTTTTGAATCATCTTTCTGTTATATGTTGAAAGTGAAACAATTTTCTTCCTTTCACATAAACCCAATTAGAAGTCTGAAACTTCTAGTAAACTTACTGGAATTCTGTGGCAACATTTGGGAACTGTCTGTGCACAGCTATCTCTTCAAAGTTACCAAACAGCTTTGTAAACTAATGGGAAAAAAAGGCATTGTGAAAAGCAAGAACATCTTGTAAAATTTTGAAGAGATATTGAACTACGGCAATGGAATGGCAGGAAGATGTGCCAGGGGAAGTTTAGTCTGCATATTAGAAAAAGGTTCTTCACCCAGAGGATGCTGGAGTGATACTGGAAATGGAAATGGAAACACTGATTGCGCCAAGCCTATCAATATTCAAGAAGCATTAGAACAATGCCCCCAGACACATGGTGTGGTTTGGGGTTGTCCTATGTAGGGACAGGAGTTGGACTTGATGACCCTTGCAGGTCCATTCCAACCCAAGACATTTCAATTCAGGACATTCTGTGGCCTGCTGTTCTTTATGAATATAATATTGAAGATAAACCAGATACTTTGAGAGTTCAATACCATCTGACAGGATTTTAAACTTAATTAGAGTAAGATATAGGATTTTTTTTCTGGATTTGTTGTTAGGTTTTTCATCATGAAATAGGGAGTGAAACTTTATAAAGTAAAAAAATGTGAGAGAATCTAGAATTAGAAGACTAGGATAGCTTCTGCTGCATGCTTATATTATGATTTTTTTTAATAGTTACACGATTGGAGCACCTTTCTGGAGCAACACTCACTGTGTGAGGCAGGCCATCCATAACAGCAGAAAAAGCCAACACAATAGCAAGAAAGATAGATGTTGTTTATATTTTTTATCACCAGGTTTATTGGGTCACTTGTGCTGTATTTCCTGTTACAGAGGTCAGTATAAAAGCAGATGCTATAACAATTAATAGATTAGATTTTCCCACCTATGATAGGCAATGCAAATTTTCATACCAGCTTAAGTTCTATCTGGAGTAGAAATACTTGAGGGAAAGCTGTGTACTATATTTTGCCATAAGAAGCAAAAACATTGGGAGATGTATATTTCCAAAACAACAGTGTTCAATAAGAAGTGGAATGGATCTGAGAATTTTATAACAAAACAAATTCCTTGTAAACATTGTTTTCAGGAAATTTCGTATGCAGGCTATCCACGCCTTTTCCTGACAATGCATTGTATGATATCTCTGAAACCACATTTCTTTATCCTAGGTCTAACACTTACAAGAATTTTAGCTATCTTAGAAAAATGGAAGGTCAAGGTTTAGTCTTTTTTGATTACATAAATTCTCTAAGGAGTTTTACATGAAAGATAGGTGGATTTAAAAGAATGCGTAGAGGTCACTGCAAAGAGAGCCTTGAATTTTTGTGGAATTTGTTTTCTGAAACAGAAAAATCAACAACTGCATTTGCATCTCATGCTCCTCATATACTTAGTAGTTCAAGCTTTTTATACTGCTTGGAATATAAAAACTAGTTTCATTAATAAAATTTGTATGGTGTCTCCCATAAGATACTTTGTTTTTTTACTGAATCAGATAACATTTTTATATCATTTCCCCAAAATGACAGTTTAGCTTTTAAAAGTCCTCATTATATTGAACACTTAAGCAATTCTTTACCTTTTAAGAATCACTTATCTCTATAACATGTGTTCTATTTGATATAAAGTCTCATATGAGTTTGTTTTTATCAGACATGATAAAACTTTTAGGCAAAAATGAGAATTCTCATATGTAAGTAATTGAAATAAAAATATGACCCTTTGAAGGCTGGAGAGAGGCATAAAGCCAGGCACAAGTAAAGTAGATTCAGCCTTGGATGAAGTTTACAGTGCGTATCAGATACAAGGTTTTTGATCTTCATTTCTGTTATGTTTCTAAACAGCCCTGACCCTGGAATTCTGTATTGGAAAGGATTCCTTAGTAAATCGTGCCACTTCATTTAGTAGTAAGATACATCTTCTGCATTTACAATGCTAAGGTATTAGTCAAGGCTCGTTTTACAGTCCATGAAACTAAGTACCTCCCTCGCCATACCTAGTCTACTTTTCTCAGAACAGCTACAATATTTCTCCTGTACCTTCTTTTCTTCATCAAGTCTGGAGGGAACCTACCTGGTATCTTAGGCTGAGAGTATGAAGTGAAGTCTACTTTTTTTAAAACTTTATATGCCTACATATAATATGGAAGTATTGTCATAGATGTATAGTTGTTAGTAAGAAGATATACATTAGTATCAGCCAGATCTTGATTTGATATATATGGATATTTTTGTTTGTCTCTTGTTTCCTCCTCTAGTTATCTAGCTTTGGAATACTTTTCTTTTTCCTATTAAAATCCTTTTTTCAGTATCAAAATTTGATTAATGTTTTCTTGGAAATTGCTCATAAGTTTGGGTGTGTTTCTTTTTGTTCAAGTTAATTAAATTGGAAGTGAAAGTACCTAAACAATGTGTGACCTTGAATAAACATGATTTTAACACAATGTGAGTGAACCTCCCATCCAAAATAAACAATGTGGCAAGTTCTTGAAATTATACAACACATTGCTGTTAACCATTAAAAAAGCACTGTGTGAATAACTCCACATTCAAGCATTCAGGATAAAAATGTTTCATGCCTTTTCCCATGTGCTTCAGCATTCAAGGATGCAAAAAGACATTTCATTGCTTGTCTTTGAGGAGGAGAGCTGCAGTGATATATAAAAGAAAATCAGAGCTGTTATTTGTTGTCAGGTTTCTAGCTGAGGAAATAGACTGAAGACAAGATCAGATAAAAAGTGTGTCTGCTGACGTTTTACCTTCAACTATAGTTTAATCCATGTGTGGTCAGAAGCATGATTGCCCTAGAATGACGTACAGCAGGAGAATTTAAGAAGATTTCAAATAGCAGGAGATCTGAACTGGAATTAAAGGAATTTCATCATTTAACATCAAGAATTTGCAATATTGTCTTTTCTGTTTCAGTTTCTTGGATGGATCTGAAAAAATTCTTTTGACACCGATATGGTAAAATACTGCATTCCTTAATCCTCAGGTTTGTTCAACCTCAAACAGACTTGAAGGTTCTATGTATACTTTGCCAAAGATGGAATTGATTTTATCTAATTTTTGACCTCTGAGAATGTGGTGAAAGGTACTTTTTTATACTTCCTCTAAGTTAAAGAAGAAGGAGGTTTTCTCCAGGAACTGATTCTTCCCATCTTGAAATAAGTGTTACAAGCAACTGTGCTTTGGAGAAGGTCTCTCTTGGAAGTGTATGCAGAAGGAGTCCAAATAGTGAATTGGACTAGCCAATACATCTATACATTAGAATGTATAGATGGGGACACTTAATAAGATAAATTATACCACTATAGCCTATTGTAACTTGCAGTATGAATCTTCTCCTTGCTTTCAGGAAACAAGTCTGTTTCACATGTAAATGTAGTCCTCAGAATAACCCATTCGCTTAGATGAGTTCTGTGCAAAGATGAAGGAATCTTGTTTGGGTTAGTGGTGTCCTTTGTCTTCCTTGAAAATTGCCAATGGCTCTGCTACAATATTGTTTTTAGACTGGTAAATCCTGTCTTACTCCTGTGAATAATTTCATAGAGAACTATGCACTAGGTAGATCCTATTAATATGTTTATCATGGCACTCTCTTACTGGACTACAGGGATTCATGACCAACATTAGTATCATTGTGGTCTTGGACAGATTTTCAGAAATCAGTGTGGATATTCAGAAAAAATGCATGTCGGGGACGTGAAGGTTCTCACCCAAGAGAGTAGAAGACTATTTTCCTTGAGCACCAATATTGGAGAAATTTCTGTCTTCATCTTCATTTAAGTAGGGATTCAGTAGTGGCATCATAGACAATACTACTTTCAGGAAATCATGATTTACTTCCGCTCAGGCAACCGAATGTGGGCTATGTTCCATGTCCAGAAGCTGTGTCAGTTTCTGTTGTAATATTACTGCAAAGAAAGGTGTACTTTAGATTTTATTTCAACATCTTGTATTGGCTGTCACAGTTTCGGGTGGACTTCTTTACACAAGTGGAGAAAAAAGTATCTGAATTAATCTAGGCCCAGTGTTGAGAAGGAAGCCAAGGACAGTAATGAGCACCTTGGAGTCAAAAGAGAGCCTTTCTACCATAAGGGACAGCTACTTTTGGAAGAATGACATCACAATGGAGTACAGCAGAGCTTCTGTGAGGAAGAATTCGGAATGACCTCTGAGACCAGTTTTCATGTGCTGGGAATACTGAGAAAAACTAGAATGAGAAGTATCTGTAGAGAAGAGTCAAAAACATTGAAGTCTAGAGAGGCGGCAGGAAGAGAGCTTCCAGGAGGCAGAAAAAAAAAGATGTCCAGAATATAAGCAGTAGTCTGATTGGCACAACAGACATTTCTGCGTACCCATTCTTCCCTCCATATTTCCTCTTTTAGCTGCTTCTTTTTTGCAGCTTTATGGTAGATTTTTTTTTTTTGTATGAAATTCTTTTTGATGGGAACGTTCTTCCAGTCCACATTCCTTGGAAGCTAAATTTTTTTAGTTGTTGCTTGCCTTCTGCTTTCTGGAGCACCCCTAGTCACTTCTGCTACAGTGTCCAAGTCACACAATAGCCAAGTTACAGGGAGGAGGTGTAATTCAGGTGTTCTTGGCTGATGAATCTACCTGAGTGAAGCATCATAAACCACAGGTCACCCAAGTTCAAAACTATCCAAATAGCAGAGTTTTTTAAATTGCAGTACTTACTGTCAACTTTTTGATTCTAAATAAGCTTGTAATGAAGTGAGATGAGTATTGATTGCCGGTTTAAGGGATCAAATCACCTTTTATTGCCCGTTGGCATGTTGGTTTCATGCCGCTCCAGTTAAGGAGAGTGCTTAGGGGCAATCCTCAAAAGTTACATCTCCTCTCCCTCAGTTTTTCCTAGTCTAATGGTCTTCCCACTTTTCTAGCCTTTGCTCTTCTGATTGCTTTGCTCAGCTTTGCTCTTAGGATTAGAACTGATAGCTATGGGCAACAATAAAAAGTGCCCAGGATATACAGGACTTAGAGGACTATCAGACTAGTTACCTTCTTTCCAGAGTCCTTATGCATGCCAATTCCAAAATATGATTTCTGATCCCACTAGTCTAGGACCTGAAGGAGCCAGAATGCATTTAGTGAAGAACCCTATGTCAGACACGGACAGATTTGGAGTAACTTGGGGACATGGAGTAAGAGTGGGCCTTCCAATATAAGAGACTGCTCCAATTCCTTCAAGATCATATCTTCTGCAAGGAGAAGGCCTATGCAAAAGTATGCTACTCCTGATGCAGAGCTACTGAGAAGACAGTGAGTGAAGGATGAGATAATGTTCATTTAGGATGTGTTCAATTCTGAACCTCAAGCTCTGCTTCTTGTTGTAGACACTGTCAATAATGAGCAGTCTGAGTACCAGGAGAGGTGGTGACTCCTTCAAGAGACAGGACTGGTTGACTGCGCTGGCTGTGCAGTTCTGACCAAATTTATATTGACATGACCTAGTGATGGACAAAACTAATACAACAATTCTCTGAACATCGCTTGAGCCAAGTTCACCATGAGCTGAGGGATTTATAGTACAAAACTGCATGAAAATCTCATTTGTATTTAAGAAATGGTTACTGGAAGAAGAACAGAGAAAGTAAGCTCAGTGGAGTTCCCTGTTTGTGATAACCTTGTAAAGCAGGATGCTGTTTTCTCTTTGTTTATTCTGAAAGTGGTAGACTTGCTAGGGTTTTTTTATGAGTGATTTTCTTCATAGTGTTATTTTCTGTTTTAATACTGAATTTTATTTCTGGCAGGACACTAGCAGAAATAACACAGCAGCAGTTTGGAATGATGGAAGCTGTAATTAAAAGTGTTTCTGAAATAAACTGCAAGGGCAGGCAGTATCATCTTAGTGGGTAATATATGTATTAAATCATGAAATATGTAGCATGCCATTTATATTTTCTTCCCAAGGCTGTGGAGTAACTTTAAACAAACTAGTAATCCATATCTTCACAAACCCCTCCTCACAGCATTGTAACACTTTTCAGACCTGGATATCCAGCTCTAGATATTGCTGATAAAAAACAGAGGGCCATTTTAATGAGAAGAAATCATAAATCTAGGACTTAGCTTCCAAGGAAACAAATCAGGAGGTAAAAGATGCCAAGGCTGTTTCTAGTTTAGCCAGCTCTAACAGAAAATAAAAATCTCCATCCTGTGCTGAATAACTTCAAAAAAATACTACTCTAAATAGAGAAGAGATATTTTTTTCTCCCACAAGTAACTGTGAAGAGAACAAGCTATTGGTGCCAATAGTGGTGGAAGCCCAGGTCCATTCCTTTGGATGGAGTCTGTGTTGCAGAATTTTCACTGTACTTCTGGATAGGGGAGTTAGGCTGTTTGCTGTCTCTCTGTAGCTCTTCTTCAGATCAGAGATCAACAGCACTTCCATCCTTTGTTCTTTAGCCTGAAGTAGCCTGTTATAATTCAAGGACTGTTTCAGGAGTTGATGTTATGACACAGCAATATTAAGAAATTACTCAATTTCAAAATCTACTATGAACTGATAGGGCTGTTACATATATGCGTACAAAAAACCAATTACTTAGCCTTACAGTTGCCTAATATAGAGGAAATGCCTTGGGACAACAGACAGCTAAGGATTTAGTGAACTAGGACAACTGTTTTTCTTTGTGAAAATAGTTTTGCAGAATGGAAAATCCCCAAGTCAGGCAAAAAAATCTGATGCAAGGCTGTTTGAACCAGAGACTGGTTGGGTCAGCAATGACTCTGAGATCCATAGTCCATGCTTGTGTTAGGAAACGGAAGGGGTGGGGATGTTATACGATCTAAGTGTGCAGAAGTTCCTGTTTGACAGATGTAGAGCTGAGGAATAAGAAGCAGGTGGGAGGCAGAGAGAGAGAGAGAGAGGAGGGATCCAGAACTCTGGGGATTTTGGGGAGACAACATATGTATGTTTACATCCTCCCCGCCTCGTATCACTCAATTGTTTTGTTTTTGTTGGTTTTCCTTTTCACTATTTCTTTTTAGCATGACATGGGAAGAATGCAGATAAATGAGTTACAGGGACAGGTTTTACAGGTAAATTAAATGTAAATTATGTAAAAATATACTTTTGTTTTAGAACTCTAAATGAAGTTTTTTCTATACTTACCTTATTATCCTGCTTATAATATTGTTAATGTGAAATGCTTGCATCGTGGACTGTATGAGGAAGGGAATGATTCAGTTGAGTGGAGAGGCAAGCACTGATTGAGGGCTGTGGAGTCCCTGTTGTGTGACGGAACATGTGCCAAACTGCTAGGAGAAACAGTAATGGTTCTCTGGACCTGGGGAAGATACGAAGTCCAGAAGTCGTGTAAACTGGAAAAAAACAAACAAACAAACAAATGAACACAAGCCAGTATGTGAACTGTGCAACAGAAGAAATATTAACAAGTACTTTAATCTATCGGAAGGACAAAGTCTTTCAACCTGAGCAGGACAATTTCTGCTAACATGAGTAATGACTCCTCACATAAGCTGGAGTGGCAAGATTTGGTACTGAATGTCGGGGTTTTTTTTTTTCAAATAGGAGTATCTTTTAGTTTTAACTGTGTAAAAACATGTATATACTACTTGAGTATGATTATATATCATGTCATTTAAAATATAGATGCCAATAAAACGGAGAGTAAAGAGACAAAAATCCATTAAATAAATTGAGGAAAATTACTCTATTATCATTACTGTTAGAATGACAGTAGTGTCTATAGCTAGTAAAATATTTTTGACATTTTTAGGTAGTTGCAGGCCAGGTTTTTAGTAAACTTCAATAGTTAGTTACATTGATGGGAGCTGTATTGACTGAAGGCCTCTGGGTTTGTCTCTCTCCAGTTTTGCTGTGAAAATCTGAGTATGCCTTAAGGTAAACCAACACAGCAGACAAACTTCTTTTTTCTTTTGCTATTTCTTCTTCACTTTCTGTTGACAGTAGGGTTCCCAGAAAAATAAAACCATGTAGTAGACCTGCTACCAAGATTGCTGACATCTAGAAAATCAGTCCCTTCCCTCTCCAGCCCCTATTCTTTCTACTCCACCCCATTCTGGATTTTGGATCAAGTCTGGATCTTAACAGAGGAATATGTTGTAACTGTGAGTACCTGCTGAGTTTTACTAAATCTTGTTTTGATTTGATTGTCAGCAGGAAAGTTGGCTTTTATAAACAAAGATATTTTTCATTACTTAGTTGTCTTTATTTTCACATACAACCTGTTTTTATTTAACCTCTGTTGTAAAATCTAGGAGATTCTATGCTCACCAATCAGGAAACATTATTTCTCATAGTAACGTATTACTTAATTCACACCTTTGTCCCTGAGGGACAGAGGCACATGTGAGTAATGCTGAGCACTGAATGATGCTTGCAGCATTTCTGAAACCCTGAACCCCTCCCAGCTACTTATACAAAGATACTGCACTGCTGACCAGGAGCCTGGCTCTGTTCAGGTAGACCATTGCCAAGATTTATACAGCAGTACACTGAAATGTAAAACTTGGATCTCTGTAACCTAAAAAGTAAGGCTGACGAACTACAGAAAACATAGCTCTTGCTTAGATATTAATAATAAATGACACTATATACTGACAGCGGATAAAGAAAAACTTTCCATTTATAAAAAGTGAATAGAGGAAAAATAATAAAAGAGGCAGTATATTACAGTGTTACTCTGTGTTGTTAAAAAGCTACTAAAAGTGGACAGTTTGCTGTCCTTCTGTGATAAGTGAAATCAATCCTTTATATATTCTTCCACTTGTAATACTTTACTAATTCATGGTAGGGCCAAGTTGTGTTACCACAGCTTGAAAACGTACTTTGAGTAATTGAGACTTAAGGTTATCTGTTTGACTTCCAATTTACCCTGTTCATTAACATTTACATGGTCAAGAGCTGCGTCCCTTATAACAGTAAACCAAAAAATTTAGGTCAATGTTAGGATGTCAAGAGATGAAGCTGATGAAATTATTTCCTCAAAACCAGAATGCTCAGAAGCAAGAATACTGTTAACACTCATATCAAATCCTAGCCTATGAAAGTTCCCAAGCTTAGTATCATGCTGTTCCTACGTTGCCATTTTCAACTATTATTAACCTACAATAGTGATGTGCACTTCAAAAGTACTTTGACATGAACTTCAAAATGCAAAATCTCATGTTTGAGCTGCTGGTGTTATTTTAAATAATTTATCGAGATTTTTTTAACATGGAAAAGATAGAATTTCTGCTAACACTTATTCGTGGCCTGCTGACAACTTCAGAATAAATATGACTGGATTTACCACACATGATCAACTTTGTATGCCAACCAGAATAAGCAAACAAAGATATTTAGTGTCCTTCATTACCTTTGAAATGTATTATACATAATATTATTCAAATGCATGTGGACACAGTCTTTCAGTATTATCTTGGAAGAGATAAAAAATGAATGCAAAGGGTGGATTTTTCACTTTGATGGATCCAAAAATTATTTTCTGATACTGTAAAAATGGCAAGGAAAAGAAGGACAGAGAGAAGTAATGCTATAAGGCAGGCAATGCATACTATGGAAGTTTAGGATCATGCTACACACTTATAGTGAGTTATGAATTAAGTTCAGCATGAAAAGGAATGGAAGAGAAATGTGCAATAATCTAATTGCAATGAGTTTTGAAATGTAAGCAGCACCCTGATTTTTCTTTTATACAGATCCCAGGAACTACTAAAATCTTTATTCTCAACCTGTCAATAAACCAGGAAAATTTGTATAGGCACCATCATGCTAAATCAGACCAGTGCTCCACTGACTCTGTGTCACTGTCCAATCTGTAACCCTACCAATCAATTCAGAACATACAGAAGATTAGTGACTAAGTTTGTCCATATCTTCCTGTTTAAGACTGATCATACCTTGAAACTCACTATTAGCATCAGCAGTCTCTGCTTTACATCTGACACTCACACTCTATAAAGTACTGGCTTCTAACTTCAGCTTTTCCAAAATGGGAGCCACTAAAAATGAAGTAAGAATTGAAGCAGCAAAGAAATCAAGATGGTATCAAGTATATTGTGTTTTGCCTAGACTTAGGAAATAATTGGTTATCAAGTATAGGAGCAGTAAAATATTCTAACTATGCTGTCAATCCAATGAACAGTAAAACACTATGCTGAATTTCTGATTAGGCATATTTTTCCCTGACTATGGTTAAGTGCCATGTAGCTAAAGTGCTTTGGGTGACTCAAGTGGACTTAGACATGTATTGATTTTGTTAACATTTTATTAAGTTTATATAGATACAAAACTTGCAAGAACTTGCACAAGATTTTGCGTGGAACTTCTGGAGTCAGTGCATATCCAAATGGTGACTGTTTGAATATCTGTGTACACGGCATGCCTTGTTATACATACCACTGCAGTACAAAACAGCTTATCTAGCAGAACTGCAGCTGACATTTCTCGCTACCCTGAGCTGACATTTTAGCTCTTCCTAGGTAATTCACGTATCTTCAAGAAATTTGGTTGAAAAGTCAAATCAAAACTATTTATTTCTTCAGGCACAAGGGTCTATGTAGTATCTCCACAGAAAAGTATATGGATGATATAGATGCTTATTTTGCCATCTACTGGTTCTCTTTTTACTTATGAGCAGCAAAAAAAATGTTTTTTTCTCTACATTTTCTGTGTAATAATTTTCTGAAGTTGTAAACTGAAAACAGTTGTCACTTCTGCTATACCTGTAGTCTGTATTAATAATAGATATTTAATCTGGACTATAAAACTCTTCAATATTTTATTTTTGTTCACTCCATTATTGGCAATTATAATGGTGCCCTGCTAGTCAATTAAACATGAATTTCACCCTTTCTTATGTATATATTACAATACTTTCTAGATATCTTTATAAGGTTGTGAGTTTTGAAAGTTTCTTGTGCCCTTTCTTAACAGAAAAGGGATGAGTAATTTCATAAACATCAAATAATGTAGTAGGAAACTCGCTTTGTGACCTGGCTGAAATGTTAATTTATGCAGTGTTCTGACTGAATCAATAGGCTTAAAAAGAGAGAGAGAAAGAAGGGGTGAAAAAGGGAAAGAGAAAAAACAAAGCCTGTTCTGAACATCAAATGATAATTGCAGCTGAAGACAAGCACCTGAATTTCTCCCACAAAGGAAGAATAGTGTTGCCAGGAGCATTGCAATGGCCATTTAGCATTTCAGCTGTCGGCCCTGCAGCATATAATCACAGGGTGTATTTAAGTTCTCCGGCAATTGTAAGTCTTCTAAAGATGTAGTATTCTGACATCCATCAGGCTGAAGGAATGACAGGTAAAAAATACATATGAATGTAAATTGTGTTCTTCCTGAGGGTGCCTTTTTTTTATAAAACGTGATTGATCTTGCATTTGAGTAAGGTTTTTTTCATTCTTTCTTCATTGGAATCCTTGAATTCTCTTGGTAACAATAACACAGTGTAATTGTTTTATGAAACTATTATGAGTATTCAGCTTCCTAACAACTACCTGTGCACTATGCAGAGAGAAATTTTCCACTGCTGCAATATGAGAGGTTTTGTGCCTTTGAAAAGTACATGCCATTTCCCTCAACATGTTGAACAGTTTTAGGGATGCTTGTGAGGGATTTGGAAATGCAGCTGTTTTTCTTTCCAGCTGCTTTAAAAGCTATCTGTGCTGACAGCAATAACCTCTGTTCCCTTCATGTGATAACATTCTAGAGGAAATGTCTTCTATACAATAGCTTCTAGGTCTTAGAAAATAAAAATCACTGAGCCGTCTATGTGGCAAAACCTAAAGAAATAGAGTGAAATACCAGCTTGGTGGTGACCTAGGGTAGAAACCCCATATCATGAGCCAGTAGAAGTTAAGCGCTTGCTTACCTCTATCATTGTAGGCTAAGATATTAAGCTCTCTGTCAAAAACTGCATTGATGTACAGGCGAGATGTTAAGTATACTGGTAATTCTATTGAATAAACAGTAGTTTTCATGTCATACAATTTTGCAGTTAAGTCTTACACAAGTAGTTCTATACAGAATATCTTTTCCACTGTAAACTGAAACATGTATTTTCTTTTTCTTCCACAAATATCTTCCTTGAAACATGCTTTATTCAGCTTCATCTCAGTAGTGACCTTCAAACTTGTCCCATTTACACATCTTAAGAAGATCCTTTATTTCAGCACCTGCAAAGGTATTTGAACAAAGCAAAGCTATTCTGCAAGTCAATGTCCGATTTGGAGCATCTGGATAACGCTAAACTGGATTATTGGCAACAGCCCAAACACATCACTGTATTCATTCTCTCATACTGAATATGTCTTGTTTACCTTTACCTGGATGTAACAGCTTGAATCTTTCTGTATGATGTTTTATTGCATCTTGGACCTGTAGTTTACAAGTGAAATCTTAGTTCCTTATTAATATTGTTGGAAGTTGTGTCTAAATCATGACAGAAAAATGAATCCCCTGCATCTGGGTTGTTCACCCAACTGAAAAAGCACAATAACTCTCCACCCATCCTGCAAACCTGGTTCAACGTTACAGATGCCTACCCAAGTTTACAAATAAATGTACTGCTCAAATAATGTATTCATTCTAAACTACTGCCATAGGCATAATGAGAATATCTGCATCATGGCATGCCAAAATCATTACTTAGGACCATCTACTGTAATATTCTTTTCTTGAGTAGCAAGTAGATAATCAAAGTGCCCAGTCTCCGCCGTACCCTTCAACATTTGACTAAGAACAGGAGTACTTGAAGGCTCAACAAATCTTAGGATTAAGTACAGTGTGAATGTAAGAAGGCACATCTTGTGACTTGTGTACAAAGTAGATCTTGAGAGCAGTCACAGCTACCACACACCAAACTGAGTCCAGACTCTGGGCTTGACTGGGGAAGGAATTATATTTGTTCAGTGTAATAGCTAGAAAGCCTCTACAAACAAGAAGGCATACAAGGAATTAAAACTACTTCTCTGATAAAAAGATTAAGAAAGAAAGATGTTATTAATTGCAGGGCAAGAGGGTACACACAATCCCATAGCTTAATATTCCTGAGGGGAAAAAGAGAAAGAAAAAGAGTCCCACATGAAGAGGTGCCTTTAAATTAGTCTTGAAGCAAAAATCTGTGGTCACCACTGATCTAAGATAGTTTATTCCCCATATCTAGCTGTTAAGTTTACAGATCTCAGCTGGACCATTTGGTATTTATCCTTTCTCTAGGGAGAGAAGGGAAAAAACAGTATGCAGACTTCCCAGTCTTTGAAAGCCCAAAATAATAGCTGTTACACTTCACATTGGCTGACCTTTGCAAGTGAGGACATGCCTCCAACTGGCTCAGCTATTTTCTCAGTAGAGATATCAGTGTGCTGCACAAACTCCATATTACCACAGGAAACTTTAGGCACATCTTAGTAATCAGGACTCCAATGAGAGCAGCTTTCATTTTCATGGGAATATTCCTACCAAATTGCACCTGGTAAATTAAGAACTGTTTTGAGTTCTCTCTGTTTAGGCTTTTGTGACACAGCTAAACTTAACAAATTGTATTACCTCATAAAATAAATATTTGTTTTATTGTAGTAATGCATCAAAAGAAAATGCCCTAAAATAGCTCTTCAGATAACTCCACAGGCATTATAAGTGTTCTTCATAGCCTTTGCTATAGGCTGTATGACCAAAATTTTAGATGCATCTGATCTAGCCATTTTCTTTTAACTTCGGAACTGCGACAGTGAATGTGACTTAGAAATAAGATTTATCTTTTCCATGATCGTATGGCTGCCCAAGAACCCTTTTCTCCTTGGGAGTGCATCAGTCACTATAGTAAGGGCTGGGATCAAGCTTAATAAGGCTCTGCCATAAAAAAAGTGAGAAGAAGCAAGATAAAAATTAAATCAGCTTCAAAAGAAAAGTACTTCTTACTCCAAAATATGGCACTGCCTGGGCCTTAAAAGATCTCAAGGGAAGAAGAGGGCAAATGAAAGAAATATTCTTTCTTGTTCTTTTGTCCGTGATACCAAAGACCTTACTGTTTAGGCAGCAACTTTACAGGGAATCAAAACTCTGAGACCATGTGAAACAAACTTGTGGAAGGATTTCAAATAGTGGAGAGTCATGGAAAACATATCCCAAATATTGTCTTAGTGGTTGGTTATGTTTTAGGAATTTCAGAGAGGCAGGAATGCTCCATTTACATTTCCATGTGCTGTGGCTGGACTCTAGATAGCTGGGAACAGAATGGATGAAGCAGAGCCTCTTGAACTTCGGAGTGTGGGGTATTGGTCTTTTACAGTTATCAGGCAGATGAATAAGTTCTAGTTTACAGCTGCCATATGGCCACCTCATATGTATTTTCAAGTCCTGACAGCAGCTAGTGTGAGGTTCTTTATATTTATTCAAGACTTTCTCTATGGCAGTTGAGATAATAGAGACCAGAATTAGAGAGTGCTGGATTCTTTCAGCTCCAACAAAATACAGCAGTAGCTGAAAGCATGCAGTTTGGACCTTTTGAAGGTACCAGTTGAACATCTTGAGGGAAAACTGTGCTTACGTGATCATGCTGTTTTGTATACTATGCATCTTGGAAACATGGGATTAATGTTGGGCAGGAAATACTGTAACAGGCCAGAAAGCTAAACAAACAGCAGTTACTCTCAGATTTTTCATCAGCTTTCTGCTATTGTTACAGATGGTTTGACAAAAAACCAAGAAAATTGAGTCCCAGCTCCCCTCCTACAGGAAAACCTGCAGTGCGGTATAATGGGTAAGGAAACCTCTGCAAATTTATGAGAGGGTTCTTCTTAGTCATTCTAAACATGGAGGGGAGAAGGCAAGATTTGCTTTCCTGTTATAGCTGAGACACAAACTTGACCTAATTAACATTATCTAAGGGCCAAACTGACCTGAGGGTGAGTTGAGTCCTTTTTTTTTTTGAACAATATGATTATTTGGACATGCTGCTGCAGGGTAGTCTAAAATCAGAGGTTAATAACATAATTGTGTAATGTTTAGGACTAATAAAACTGTAGCATTTGTGTGTGATGGATTATTGAAGACAGAAGATCCTGGATGAAGTAGTAAAAGATAAAGTAGATAAAAGACAAACATTGCAGTTAGTAAGTATCACCAGAGTGACACATAGTAGCTTATGATTAATTTACTGCAAGGGAAATTGGAATAGCAACAGTCAGTAAAAAAGAAAAACAATGAAGTGAAAAAGAAAGTGTACGGAATATAAAAATGAAGCAGCAAGTATAGAAGATTATAAGACTGAGCATAAACAATTATAATGGAATCAGAAATTACAAAGAATTAAGAAATCAGTGCTCAGCCGAAACAAAGCTCTCCTCATTATATAGGAATAAAGATAAGTTAAAGGAGATAGGAGAGTTTAGGCTGTGATTTACTGGCAGAAACAAGCATACATAGCTAGAGTTACAAAAAGACTTAATTCAGTGAGGACTCTCAAAAGAATATAGGGACAGATAGTAAAAACACTAATTTCCCAAGGGAAGAAGAAGAAATACTGAAGAAAAATAAGAATTTGCCAGCAGAGTTTGTCAGGAAATTAGAATGTCTGAAGCCTGTGAAAATGTCAGGGCAGACAGATTCATTCCAGATCTCCCAAGGCATCAGCAGGAGAGACAAGGAAAATTTTAGCAGATGCAAAATAGTCAAATCCATTCTGAAGGAGAAAGGGAATGAAGCATTTGCTTTACTTAACATTTTAGAAGATATACAGGGAAGATTAAGATGACAACTGACCTCTGAAACTAAATCAGCAGAATGTACATTTGGAGGGACTACTGACCAAGCTAAATTTCACAGTGTATGTTTGTGAATTATAAGAGCAAGTTGTTGGTGGCTGTTGGAAAATAACACAATTTCTGCCTTGGTTTGTCTGGAAAGGTGGGATATTTTTATTTGTTATGAAGAATTTCAATTGTTGATAACAAATTATTTGCAAATTTTTTTAAAAATTTTTTTTACTTAGTAAGAAAGAAAGTCTCCCATTAATGTGAACTGGTTCATTATGATTTCACGCCCCTTTGAGAATCCCTAACTACCTTTCTTTAGTTTCCACGTGGCTTTGTGGTCTGCTCATGGTATTTTTGACAGAACTTCAGTAGCTACAAAGGATATTTTTTTGTGTGAATCAGGAAGGTTCAAATACTCTGGATTCTACATCTGTTTAGGATCATAGTTTTATCCAAACCAGTTGTTTTCCTCTCTTCCTCAGTACTAGATGGCTGTTTCTTTATGCTATAGCGTTCAGCCAAACAGGAGATGCAAAACACTGACTTCTTTTTCTAAAATTTAGTCAGGTCTATTTTCTTGACTTGAAGAGTGAAACTATAATAGACTTGGTTTTCTCTGTCTTGATTTCTGTTTTTAAGATTACAGAAGATTATAACAAAAATAGCTTAGTTTTTTTTTTTTAAGAATCAATAGCGTCACAAAGAGCACTTAGATATCATATAGGAACTGAGGGTTTCTGAAGAAACATAACTTCTTCTAAGAAAGGGATTTTTTTTCCGTTTATAAAAAGCAATATGTGCACTGTGAAAATGTGTATTGCTGTTGCAGTGGCTTCATGTTAGTTGTTTTCACACAACAGCTTTCAACATTGCACAGCAATCAAATGATGTCGTAAACAAACTGAAATGTTTCCACAACACAAGAGATGTTATTGTATATAAACCTGAATAATTCAGAATACAGTAACTTTTTGTAATGTAAAATATACCAAAAAGGGAAATGGGAACTTTGAGGAGAACTCAGACGTTTGTTTCATCAGATTTACTGGGTTTGGGGTAGACCAAGACAAAAATCTCATTGTGAAAGTAACTCCATGCTGATTAAATTACAGCAGAAGAAATTAGAGAAATATTGAAGGTTTTGAATGACAAGTAAGACTGTCTCAGTGATCAGACTTTTTAAAATACTGTTGAGAATTTTCGGCTTCTATCTGCGGGTAGAATTTGGTCAAATTTCAGTTTCAGAGACATTCTTCTCATCATGAAGTCTATATTTAGGCACAGATTGCCAAGCTGGTGATTTGCTTGAGAGAAAATTTTATCTGTCTTTGGCTGAAGTGATTTGAAAAGTTCCCATTGGCCCCAAACAGAAGTTGAAGAAGGCTGAAGGTAACCCCTAATATCTCTAGCAGACTGACTTGCCTTTGCTGCTTTTTAAATTAAGTTTTCTAGCACTGTCAGATCAACCAGTTTCAGCTGCTTAAACATGATATCAAACCAAGAGATTTCTTAGCTGGATGTGCTAGAAAAAGGTAACCTGGTTTAAACAGCCAACACTGGCAGATGTTAATGAAAGTTGGTTTCTGTCACTATAGATGGGGAATGTCAGTATGGTCAGTCAAGGAAGAGCACTTCACTCTTGTGGGGTGACAAACTATTTCCTTTTTTTCTGCCTTCCCCCCCCTCAGATTTTGTGTACTTACCTTACACTGTTAATACCGTTTTCTAGAATAGAAAACACCTCTTGGATTTTTTTTGCCTTCAAAAGGATGGAAAATATTCCCATGCTTTAAGAAAATTAAATGTTAAACACATTTTTGTAGTTGCAATGGTCTCAATATATTTACTTGTTGTTGTGGAATAATACTGTGAAAAGCTTAATGCAAATAACACACAGGGTTAGGGAAAGCAAACCAAATGGTCATAGACCATCCTTGGTTGGTATGCTTTGGCTTAGTATCCTGCTGTTTGCAGTGGGTATCAAACTCCGTAATTTTGGGTTTGGAGACTATCCAACTGCACCACACTAGTTAATGTCTCACAAGCTTCTGTTTTGTGCAGTGCTGTTCCTGAGAGTGTCTGAGTTGGAGGAGTAAGGTAATAGTTTAGAGAATTGTTATGCTTTTGCAGAATGAATTTGCCGATAGCGTTTTCATTTACATTTTTGTTGAAATAAGGGAAGAACTGTGGAAAGGTTTTGTGACAAAAGGGGTGTATAATTTCTTCATTATACTCCTTGCAAGTAGATATATATTCATATATTAAGAAGCAGTCAATTCTAGGTGTAGTTACAATGCTTCTATATTTGCATTGCCATGAAGTTTAGCTGAAGTTTTGTACCTCTGAAAGATCAGAGCAATCAATCCTTAACAGCTGACACATGTAATAAGATACTGTGCTGTAGTTATGTTATGTATTATTAATTCAGTTTTGATAATGCTGTAGACTGCAGATAATGATGTGGATAGTGCTGTAGGATACAGGAGGGATGATGGAGGGAGGGAGAAGACCTAGTGAAAACCAATTGAAATCAACTTCAAACCATGTAAAAGCGGTAGTTTTTCCTGCAAGAGGTAGATGATTAACACTACTCCTTGCCGAAGGTGTTGTGAATAGTGTTATAAAAACCTAAATAGATTCAAGAGGAATATGGAAATAAAAATAACAGAAGATCGAAGATAACAAAATATTTAGAAACCATTTCTGGCTCATGAAGAGCTGAAAATACTTGAAAGCTGGAAGTGAGGGACAAGGAAGGGACAATGTATACCTGTTTCCTTAATTATACTTAAGTATCTGCCTGTGATGACTTTCTAATTTTCCTATGTTTAAGGAATCAAAGTTCAGTATTTACTGAATACATAAAATAATTTTTATTTGCCATACATTACATATAAAATATAAATATATAAAATATACCTTACCTGGGAAAGACATATTCCATAAATATGTGTAATCCCTAATTTTATCCCTAATGCATTATTGCATTAAAGAATAGTGATTTTGTTCTATCACTGCCTGTCTCCCTATGAACCCAAATCTTAACTAGTAGCAAAACCTAAAGTGAAAGTGCTTAGAAGTAAGATTTTTTTTGTATGGGAATTTGAAAGCTATGCTTTGTAGTGGCCTTTGTTTGCCCAGAGTGTCTAATTAGACTCCTCCAAATACCAGGTATTTTCACTGGGGCATTTAAAATGAAAGCATTAGAGAATTTTGGTGATGTAACCTATGCATTTCCTAAAAGAAAATGTTTCTGCACCCTAAAATGAAATACATATTTACAAACCTTACAAAAAAGTGCCTTAGAATGAAAATCAGTACAGGCAGGAGGGTCCACCCATCCAGACTAAACTGTGGGACTGGATTCCAAATATGTAACCCCACCCAGCTCTGTGTATTGCACAATGAAGGTTTTCCGAACGTGAAATGCGGTCATATCATTTTGGATGCCTTTCTAGTAGCATACCATAACCCCCTTAGCAATTTTTCTGCCTTGATATAATAAACAGCGCCATGCATTATGGGGTGAGAATTCTTTGATTTATGACCATTTCAAAGCAGTAATGTGTATTTTTCATTTTCTATATGTAAGAACAAATTCTAGAAAAGCTCATGTGTGTCTTGCTTCAGTTTATGTTGCTGAAACATTACAAAACTGCGGTTTAATATTTAAAAATTTTCTGAAGTCTGGTCCAAACTCCTTGAAATCAATGGAAACTGATTTAATTTTGATTGGTTTGGATCAACCTTTTAGTAAGCAAAAAGTAAAGATAGGTTTCTTTTACCTTCAGGCCACATTAGCACGAAACTTTATATTTAAATATGTTCTTAGTATTATGTTGATCTCTCTTAAAATATATTTTATTTCAGTGCTTGTTCTGCATTGTACATATTTAAATGGGTTCTTTTTATTCTCTATTCAATTATTGATCTCTAATGTCTACTAGGATTCTGCTGCTCCATGTCCGTAGTTCTATTTGTGATTTATTCTCCACTTACATATAGTCATTCTATTTTGTCCTTGTAATACCCTGCTAAAGTGTGGAAACATTTGTAGAAGACTGAAGTTATTTCATTGTAATATTTATACATGAGGAATTACGTGGCAGTAAAGAAAATGGTGAGTGGAAGGAGGTCATGTCTTTGCTCTTTCATTCTTTAAAGCAGGATCCAATGCCTGTGATTAGCATCAACTTTTAGTTCAGCATCTGCATTTAATCAGAAGCTATTTCCTATTTCCTAGACTGCTTAGTGTAATGCTTCACCACTTCATTTCTCTTCCTATCCAACCATGCACTAAAAAAAGGGGCTGTAACTTTCTCCTTTTTTTTTTTTTTGCCAACGTTGATGAAACTTACGTATCTGATTTCCTGTAAAGAAGTGATAGGATAAGTAAAGTAAATGACTAGACAAAACTTTTCAACTCCTTCTGAAGTTTTTGTACAGCACAGTACGAGTGACTTACCAACACAGAATAGGATGAAAAAGTTTAAGTAATTATCTACGTTTAATTTTAAGTATTAATTTCAGTTTGCTGGAAGTTAAAAGGAGCAGTGTTTTCCCGATTTCTGGCACACCAATAACATTTACTGTGTACCAGGACTAATGAGTTTGCCTTAAGGAATCCTCAGCCTTGAATGTCCCTCTCCCTGTCCCTGACAAAAGTGTATAATCTGCTCTTCCATGTAAGCAATGGGTCAAAAGCAGTTCATGTATCCATGAGAAATTACATGAAGAAACTTCAATTTAACTATATAAAGGTGAAAGATATTTTTGCATTTTTTTAAGAAAAGAAGCCTAAGTTTTCCTGTATAAAGTTTATAGCCACTAAAGCATTCACACTCAAATGTAGGTAATTCTTTATTTGTAATTGGACACAAAAGAGGTTTAATTAGTACTGGGCAAACAACAAATAAAAAAAAAAAATCCCGTTTACTTTTCTTTGAGCTAATCATAAGATTTGTAATTACATTCTGTTGCCATTTTATGTCCCATATCTTTGCTTGTCATCATGCTGAAATACCATGCAAAGATTTCTTTATATATATATAATACATTTGAAATATCACCGGACTGGATGGGCCCATATGGTTATGTCTAGAAATTACAGATAACAAATAATTAGTAAAAAAAATTTCAGCAGTTCTTATTTCCTGTAGGTGAGGAAGACTGGTAACAAACTGAAGTTAATCACTTGTTCACTTTCAGATCCTGAGAACTGGGGCAGATTCCAAGAAAATAGAAAAAGCAATGTTTAACAAGTTTAAAGTAAAAAATTCAGATTCCTGTATCAAATATTATGATTTTAATAGATCTGTTGCAGAAATAATCCTCTGTCCCTGAAAGTGAAAGTTTAAAAGTGTTCTTAAGTGTTTAAAGAGAGAAAAAGTATTGTAATACATGGGTTATGAAATATAAATTTATAAGTTATTGTCTTCAATGAGATAGTGTTACACATTACCCAGATTTTCCCATTACTGAACTTTCAGGCTCAGCTGAAAGTTAGCATTTATATCATTAAGGAATGTTCGGAGGCCATTTTTAAGGGTGGGAGGAATGCGATGTTTTCTTTTTTTTAAAAAAAAATCTGCTTTTCCTATCTGTTTTGATGTCCATTGCATCATAAAAGTGGCTCAAATTAAACTTATTCTGCTACCTTGTGGCTGTAACTTGAAATATCATGTCCTTAGTGGTTTAATTTATAAAATTCTCCATTATATTGATAGTTGTTACATTTGGCATTCCACTGCATCCAGAATACTGTATTTGGTTTTCAGCCCCTCTGCAGCAGAAGAGATAATGCTCTTGTACTAAAGACTGTCAGAGATGATAAATTCTTCTTTTTTTACTCATCCTCCTTCTGTCTTACCTTTGAATCATAGAAACAGAACATGGAGGAGAAATATGCACTGTTGCTGTTCTTGTGCCTGAATGCATGTCAAATTTGAGAACAGTCCAGGGATGATCAAGAATGTCACGTATAATCTTGGGGAATGAAAAAAAAAAGTAACTACTTTAATACTTAGATTCCCAATAAACTCTGTATTTTTGATCAGAATTTTCGTGTCTCAGTGTTGCCTAGATCCCACCTCACATATCTTTTTACAGTTCTTCTTACATATCCTCCTTTTGAATATGTTTTTACTTTTCTTGAAATGAAAAAGGCATTTAGGCGAGAGGAGTAATCTATTAGGCACTTGCAGTCATCATGTGTGTCATACTTCTTTGTCAGTGGTAGGCAATGCACAGCATAAAGCATTTGTCCAGTTTACATGAATTATTGACCCATAGCTCTCTTCAAGACACTTGTAGAATTGTCTCCCTGTGGACCTTTAGACATGAGAAAAGGTGTGATTTTTGAAAGTTGAACTCTTCCATTAGCCTCTTCCCTCTTTTCCTGAAGGCTTTGTAGTGTGATGTCTGTCATTTGCCTAGTAGTAATAAGAGACTCTATAACCCATTTTACCTTAAACTTTTCCCATTCTGACTTAATTAAAATATTATAAATAGCTTAGAATAAGAATTACTATGCTGATACTTTGAAACTCTTCCTTCTAATTGCTTCATTTTGAAGACAATGAAAATGTTATTTAAATTCCTAAGTTCACAGAATTCCAGATTTGTGATGTCATTGTAGATAACTGACCTTAAAGCATCACTGAATTAATAATCAAATTGCATAGAAACAGTGATATAGTCTCTAGCTGCAGTCTAACCATAATAAAACCAGTAAAATAATTCAAACATCCAGTACCTTATTCTGTTGCTGGTCTTTTGTGAAATATTTTACATAATTCTTTTTGCTAGTCAGATGACCTCAAAAGACTTTCTCTCATTGAAAACAGCTTTAGGTTTGTCCAGATATTTGTACCAGTTCTTAGCAGACTCAATTAGCTTATAAAATTGCGTAAAATAGTGACAGAATAGCATCTTCATGACATTAACTTTCAAGTGGTAAAATCAACTTTCTAAAGCAATTATTTATTTATATAATTTGGACAATAATCATATACTGCTGCAATGAATCATTGTTTATTTTGCGCAAAATGTGTAGAGCAGCCATTCCTTCAAAATCTCCAAATTATGTTGCACTGAATCAGATTTACTGTATGAACTGTATGTATCTTGTACTTTATACAAAACCACATTAACTAACCTTCTCAGCAGTGTTCTTCTGCAGTTGTTTTTTTTTATATCAAGAGATATCATGGGTCATGCTGGGTAAAGAGAGTCTTTCAGAAGACCTCTGTCAACAGGAGACAAGACGAAAAGGTTTCATTTTTGAGTTATAAATTCTAAATTCAATTAGAGACCCAAATACTCATTTCAATACTGTGTTGTACTTTAAACACAGAACGAATTTTTGCTTTGGGAAATGTGAGACAAAATTCAACTGTCTATTGACAGAAGCACATCTAAGACAGAAGTGAGTACAGATCAACATCAGACAGCAAGTAAATTAAGGAAAATTTATGCTGTAGAAGTTGTTTAGGAATCATGGAATCGTAGAATCATCTGGTTGGAGAACACCTCTGAGATCATCAAGTCCAACCATACCTGTCCCCTCACTAAACCGTTTCGCTAAGAAACTCATCTACCCGCCTTTTAAACACCTCCAGGGATGGTGACACAACCACCTCCCTGGGCAGCTTGTTCCAATCCCTGACCACCCATTCAGCGCAGAAATTTATTCTGATGTCTAATCTGAACCTCCTCTGGTGCAACTTATGGCCATTTCCTCTTGTCCTATCACTTGTCACTTGTGAGAAGAGACCGGCACCCACCTCGCCACCACCTCCTTTCAGGTAGTTGTAGACAATGATGAGGTCTCCCCTCAGCCTGCTTTTCTCCAGGCTAAACAACCCCAGTTCCCTCATCTGCTCCTCGTAGGACTTGTTTTCCAGCCCCTTCACCAACCTCATTGCCTTTCTCTGGACACGCTCCAGCATCTCAATGTCCTTCTTGTAGTGAGGAGCCCAGAAGTGAACACAGTACGCAAGGTGTGGCCTCACCAGTGCTGAGCACAGGGGCACGATCACTTCACTGGTCCCTGCTAGTCATGTTTCTGATACAGGTCAAGAAGCCATTGGCCCTCTTGGCCACTTGGGCACACTGCTGGCTCATGTTCAGCCGGCTGTCAAACAACACCCCCAGATCCTTCTCCTCCAGGCAGCTCTCCAGCCACTCTTCCCCAAGTCTTTAACACTGCATGAGATTATTGTGTCCCAAGTGCAGGACTCGACACTTGGTCTTGTTGAAACTCATCCCGTTGGTCTCCGCCCATCGATCCAGCCTGTCCTGATCCAGATCCCTCTGTAGAGCCTCCCTTCCTTCAAGCAGATCAACACCGCCACCCAGCTTAGTGTGATCTGTAAACTTGCTAAGGGTTCACTCAATCCCTTCATCCAGATCATTAATAAAGACATTGAATAGGACTGGACCCAGAACTCAACCCTGGGGAACACCACTCGTGACCGGCCTCCAACTGGATTTAACTCCATTTACCACGACTCTCTGGGCCTGGCCATCCAGCCAGTTTTTTAACCAGCAGAGTGTTTGCCTGTCCAGGCCAATAGCAGCCAGTTTCTCAAACAGAATGCTGTGAGAAATAGTGTCAAAGACTTGAGAGAAATCCAAGTATACCACGTCCACAGCCTTTGCCTTGTCCACTAAATGGATAATCTTGTCACAGAAGGAAGTGTCTTTGTCTAGGGAAGCTAATGACAGAAAAGGAAAAAAATCTTCCATTCCTATTACAACTGAGGCATTTTGGTATTGAATGGCAATATCATGTAAAACAGAAGCAAAATAACTGTACGTTTGTATGGGCAGACGCTGAAAATCACGTTTGCGTAAGAATATAAATTTATAAGCATTTTCTTGTATTTTTATACTTAAGAGATGATCAACTTGCATACAAACTATTGTTCCATCTTACAGTAGGATACACAGTGTAGGCTTTAGCTTACTATGGAATTTCATTTGTGATTTATATCACTGCTTAGCTTTGGTGGCAAGACACTTCTGCAGTATAAAAAAGAAATATTCTTAGAGGGGAGGGGCATGTATACTACTTAACACAAAATCAACATATACTCTTTATTGCCATTGAGTAACTTATATTCCAAGTTTTTCTTCATGGCTACTTCATATCTTCTGTTTAAAAAAAAATATTTATTATGAATAATATTGAAAGTGGCCAAAACTCTGCAATTAAGCCCCCCATTTTTTTAAATTGAAAGTTATGAAATCTGTAGCTCTAACTTCATTCATTTCAGGGTACCAGAAATACTCAGACTGGACTGAGAATCCATGAATCTGAAACTCCATTTGTTATAAATTTTCAAAACAACTGTATTCCTTAAAACGTAGATGCTGGGTAGCTTGGATTAAAAATTACTTAATATGGATATTAATCCCCTTTAGGCTGATAGGATTTTTTTAGTACCTCATCAATGTTTGGCATAGCATTATAATATTTCTCTAGTCTATGTCATGAGTTCCTTGAAGCAGAGATTGAAAATTATTTTTTTTATGGGTGATATTGGATAATAAGATGTTGCTTAAGAACTTGAATAGATATGAAAGCTCTATATTCCAAAAGAGAAGACCGAATTGTTTTGGGTGCAAATCTCAAATCACAGATCAAAAATTTGCCACCATAAAAGCGAGGCTTCAAAAAATGCTGTAACACAGCCATTTCCATACGTACTGTTTTAAGTAGCTGAACAGCAGTTTCATTTAGCTGTTCCTTCATACATCGAATCATCTTTACCTGGTTGAGTGAAAGCTCTTTTGTTTTTAATTCCAATTATTTCAATAGCATATGCAGTCTGTCATTTTAATTACATATGTAGTCCTTGTGCATTCTCTTTGAGTTTTTATTTTCATCAGTGGACTAACTAAAGCAGCTAAAATCAATTAAGATTTGAAGGTTTCCAGATGGAGGGCATTTGATTCTAACTATATTTTAGTGCAAAGTGTACCTTCATTTGAGACTTGTGACTCTGGTCATGGGCTTCTCCTCAAGTTAGTTCTTGTTCTCCATCAAGGGAAATACTACAAGTGTTACTAAAAATTCCCATTCTTCTCATCAGAAGGACCTGCTACTGTAGTAGATGGAGGAAACTCTTGCTGAGCTGAATAACTTGCTATGTAGGATAAGAAATAGAACAATATAATATCTATAAAGATTTTCCAGAATACTGTAGCATGATCTGATTATTTTAGATGCAAACTCCTCTGTGTCTATATGTTTTTTATAGTATCATTGTTTACTTTATGAGAGAATGTAAACAATTTATGATGGGATGGTTTTTATTTAGCTTATGAAAAAGTCTCTAATTCTTTTTCAAGCTAATGGTTGGACAGAAGGGCTATGTTCCTCCTCTGCCTTGGTACCACCAGTGGACAATGATTGTCCAGCTCATTCTTGACTAGAGTGCAGATTTTCTGTTGTACACAGAACCAGGGGTGAATATCTGAGTTCTGGTCATTTTGTAATGCATTCTGAAATTAAGGACCAAGTTGTCCAAGGGGCTGCTGGAATTGGAGAGCTGTACTGCCGATTTTAGTAGAAAAACCTGCAATGGGGATTGGATGATTCCATCCCACTGCTCTGAAATATCCCAGACTCACATCCAGTCTTGTCTAGGCATTCTTGGATGTCATTGTGAAATCAGGACTCAGACAATTCTCTCAGTCTGTCAGATAAGACATTGGAAAGAAACAGCAGGGACAAGCCAAGCAGAAAATGAAACTGGCAACTCAGAGAAGAAACAGAGCCTGTTAGTATTTTCTAGAATTCTGATTGGTTGCTTTTTTTCCCTGACCTGATCAGCTAGGTGATTCAGTCCCTTAATATCTTTTCTTCTTCTCATCTGTTTAGTACACTGTCACTTGTCTGAGTTCTCCTATCTGGGTCTAAAACCTGAACTATAAAGTGTGTACACAGTCTGCAGTGTTACAGTCCATATTGCTTGTATGTACTTGTTTGTTTTTCTCCAGCTTTTCACTTGTCTTGCTTGTGTGGAAGTGATATTTATAGAGTGTTGTCTTCACTATGGATGGTCCTGATTTTGTTCTTACATGAGTACTGCCAAAAATACAATTAATAACTGCAAAAATTATACAATATGATCTTCCACACACGGCATAAAGGTAGAACAGGGCAAACTGTTGGTTTTTTTCAGTTCAAACCCAATTTTTCTCAGTTTTACCCAAATGTTTAGTGTATAAAACAATAGACAGTTGCCTCAGATGCTCCTCTTATGACTTGTTCTCCAGCCCCTTCACCAGCACTCTTGCCAGTTTCTGGACACACTGCAGCACCTCAATATCTTTCTTGTAGTGAGGTGTCCTAAAATGAGTATAATATTCAAGGTGTGGCCTCACCAGTTCAGGGGAAAAAATCACATCGCTGCTCCTGCTGACCACACCATATCTGATACAAGCCAGGATTAAATCTACCTTCTTGGCCATATGGGCACACTGTTGGCTCATATTCAGCCTGCTGCTCACCAGCATCCTCAGGTCCTCTTCTACCAGGTAGAATTCTAGGCACTATTCTGCAGTCCTCTAGTGTTGCATGGGGTTGTTATGATCCAAGTACAGGACCTGACATTTACCCTTGTCAAACCTCATGCAACTGGCCTTGTCCTATCAATCCAGTCTGTCCAGATCCCTCTGTAGAGCCTTCCTACCCTCAAGCAGATAAACACTCCTGCACAACTTGGTGTTGTCTGCAAACTTACTGAGGATGCACTCCATGCTTTTATTCAGAGCATTGATAAAGATATAAATGAGAACCAGCCCCAGCACTGAGCCCTAGGGAACACTACTTGTGACCAGCGTCGACTGGATATAACTCCATCCATACAATTCTTTGGGGTGGCCATCCACCCAGATTTTTACCCAATGAAGAGAATGCCCATCCAAGCCATGAGCAGCCAGTTTTTCCAGGAGAAAGATGTAGGAAATGGTGCCAAAGGCTTTACTAAAATCTAGGTAGACAACATCCATAGGCTTTCCTTCATACACTAAGCATGTCACCTTGTCATAGGAGATCAGGTTAATTAAGAAGGACTGGCCTTTCAATCAGACTCATGCTGACAGGGCCTGATCAACCAATTGTCCTGTACATGCCGGGTGATGGCACTCAAGATTTCTGCTCCGTAAAATTCCCTGTCACTGAGATCAGGCTGACAGTCCTTTAGTTTCCTGAGTCCTTCTTCCAGACCTTCTTGTAGATGTCATATTTGCTAATCTTCAGTCAACTGGGATCACTTTTGTTAGCCAGGACTGCTGATAATTGATTGAAAGAGGTTTGAAAAGCACTTCCTCCAGCTCCCTCAGTACCCCTGGGTGGATCCCATTTGACCTCATTGGCCTATGTGTCTAGGTGGTGCAGCAGGTCACTATTTTCCCTCAGATTATAGGGACTTCATTCTGCTTTCTACCCATGTCTGTCCATCTCCTCCAGCTCAGGAGGTTAGGTACTCCAAGAACAACAGGTCATACTATTTAAGACTGAAGAAAAGAAGGCATTAAGCACCTCATCCTTTTCCTCATGCTTTATCACTACATTTTCTCCTGCATCCAATAAAGGCTGGAGATTCTCCTTAACCTTACTTTTGTTGTCAATATATTTGTAAAAACATTTTCTGTTGTCGTTTAAAGCAGAAGCCAGATTAATTCTAGCTGGGATTTAGTTCTTTTAATTATCTCCCTCCATAGTCTACCTAGACCTATGAAAGGCAGGTCCTGCCAGACCAACCTGATCTCCTTCTATGGCAAAATTACCCAGTTAACGGACAAGGCAAAGGCTGTGGATGTGGTGTACTTGGACTTTTGTAAAGTCTTTGACACCGTTTCTCACAGTATTCTGCTTGAGAAACTGGCTGCCATTGGCCTGGACAGGCACACCCTCTGCTGGGTGAGAAACTGGCTGGATGGCCAGGCCCAAAGAGTTATGGTAAATGGAGTTAAACATAGTTGCAGCTTGGTCATGAGTGGTGTTCCCCAGGGCTCAGTGCTGGGTCCAGTCCTGTTTAATATCTTTATTAATGATCTGGAATATGAAGGGATCGAGTGCATTTTAGCAAGTTTGCTGATGACACCAAGCTAGGTGGCAGTGTTGATCTGCTTGAAGGAAAGGAGGGTCTGCAACGAGATCTGGACAGGCTGGATCAATGGGCTGAGACCAATGGTATGAGTTTCAAAAAGAAGGACATTGAGATGCTGGAGTGCATGCAGAGAAGGGTGACAAGGCTGGTGAGGGGGCTGGAAAACAAGTCCTACGAGGAGCAGCTGAGGGAACTGGGTTTGTTTAGCCTAGACAAGAGGAGGCTCAGGGGAGACCTCATTGCCATCTACGGGTGTCTGAAATGGGGCTGTGGCAGAGCGAGTGTTGATCTCTTCTCTCAAGTGATAGGTGATAGGACAAGAGGAAATGACCATAAGTTGCACCAGGGGATGTTCAGACTAGATATGAGGAAGAATTCCTTTACCTAAAGGTTGGCCAGGCACTGGCACACCTGCCCAGGGAGGTGGTTGAGTCACCATACCTAGAGGTGCTTGAAAAATGGGCAGATGAGTTTTTGAAGAACATGGTTTAGAGGAGAATGGGTGCGGTTGGACTCAATGATCTCAAAGGTCTTTTCCAACTGGAAGATTCTATGATTCTATGATAACCTCGCAACATCTTGGTAGCCCTCCTGAGTTGCCTGCCCCTACTTCCAATGGTCATAAACTTTTTTTTCCTGAATACCAGCCAAAAACTCTCTGTCAGACCAGACTGGTCTTCTTCCTCTCCAGCTTGTCTTTCAGCTTGCTCCTGTGCCTTTAGGTTTCCTTCTTGGAGAAAGTCCAGCATTGCAAGATACTCTGTCCGCCAGACTCCTAAATTGGCCAGTCTGCCCTCCGGAAGACCAAGGTAGCGCTTGTGCTAACCCCTCTCCTCACTTCTCCTACAACTGAAAACTCTGTTGTTTCATGATTTCTGTTCCCAAGGTGGCCTCCAACCATTGTATTGCCCCCAAGGGTCCCTCTGTGTCAGCAAACAACAGGTCCAGCAAAGCAACTTCCCTCAGTAGCTCACTAACCCTCGTTCCAGCCAGTTGTCCTCCACACCCTCCAGGAACCTCCTAGACTGTTTCCTCTACCCTATATTGTATTTTCAGCAGATGTTAGTTAAGTTGAAGTCCCTCAGTTCAACTTCAAGAAGGTCTAATGACTGTGAGATTTCTCCCACCTGCTTATAGATTATTTCATTCATCTCTTCATCTTGTTTGGGTGGTCTATAAAAGACTCCTACCATAATAACTGCTTTAATGGCCCTGATTCTTACCCATAAACATTCAACCTTTTCATTACCATCATCAAGCTCTTGACAATCAAAACTCTCCCTAACATACATGGCTACTGCCTCTCCTTCCTTGCCTGTCCCACCTGAGGAATTTACTTCCATCCATTGCAGCACTCCTTTGTGCGAGTCACCCTACCATGTTTCTGTGATGGAAACTATATCAGTTTCTCAGCTGTGCAATGGCTTCCAGCTCCTTCTGTTTATTACCCGTACTGTGTGCATTGAGGTAGTTGCAGTTCAGCTGGATTGCTGATTCAACTACCTTTTCTAGGGGAGAAACCCTGATCCTTACATGGCCATTCTCAGGCTCTTCCACGGTTTCTAACAGAGCAGTAACAGTTTTGTCTTTGCTGCCACATGGATCACCATTGTCTGACTCCATTGAGATGGTAGACTGAAGCGCCTTTCTAGCACATTCTCCCTCAAACACTGGCATGCTTCCCTCATATTTATCTTTAGTGAGCCTAGTTTTATCCCCTTCCCTTTAAAATCTAGTTTAATCTATCAGTATCAACATTCCTATTTGGTATTGTAGAATTCATATTGCACTTGAAGATCTGAAACCTTATGGCATTACTTAAAAATTAAATTCAATTTCTGTTCTCTGCATAAGAAGTTAGTAACATAATTCAGCAGCAAGCCTTCTGGAACTCTGTACTAGTAGAAGGCAGTGCTGTGTTAATTTGGTGATTATATATATCCCCACTTGGCATCTGTATTTCAACAATACTAGAATAGAAAGTCATACACATAAATTTTGAATATATGAACTCAGGAGATGCCTCAGGCTGAGTACCATTGTATCTATTGCACATTTCAGATGTAGCACACTTGCCACCTCTAACAACAATTGTTATGTCCTAAAAGATCTATTTATCAGCAACATATTACGGTTGCACAGCATTTGTCTGATGTAAATTTTTCCACGGAAAGAATTTTTCATGACAATCTATGTTTTCTATAGGAATATATTAATATGACAAAAATCCTTGTAAAAATTCTTCAAAAGACATTAAATCATTCTGACTTTTTCTGGTCTTTCAGTATTTCCTAGCTATACGAAAATGAAATACAGTCTTCTTCAGTTCAAATTACCTGTCACTTGAAATAAATGACAGACAATAAATACTGCTTATCTGACCCAAAGTAACATTTTGAAAAGTTCTGTTTCATGGTAGAATTGTTTGTTCTGATTTTAATGGGAGAAGAAAAAATCATAGAATAGTCAGTCTGTCTTTTACATACCTCTATTTTATGAATGCTATGATTAAAATTATCCATAAATATGAATATGTCTATTCAGCCTAGAAAACAACGTTTATATAAGCAAGAGTTTGCTTGAGCACTTTGGGATTTGAAATTGCTAGCTAATTTCAATCACATTTAAAGGAAGGTAGAAGTCTTAGCAATAAGTGTGTTCCTATAACTTTTAGAAATACATCAGCTAAATAGGGGAGGATAAGTCAGGTCATTGTGTCCCCAGAACAACGTGGAGGCATAACTCAGCTGTTACACATTTTTTTTGGCAGTAGATGGCTGCTGGCTAATCCTTCAGACCAGCCACAGTACTGCTGATTCTTTTCCTGGTGAGGATATGAAAATGTATGTAGAATAACATGAATGAACAAAATATATAAATTCTCCTGAAGTAAAGCTTCACTACTTTTACTGACCACAAAACCAGTTTTTAATTGTTAAGGTAGCATTTTTAGGTTATAATCAGCAAGTAAATTATTAGGCTTAGTTTATCTTTATGATCATGGGACAAATAAAGATTAAAGTCAGGACCCTGAATTTTAGGAAAGTAAGCTTCCAGATCTTCAAGGAGTTAATCAGTAAGATCCCCTGACAAAATGCCCTCAGGGACAAGGAAGCAGAACTGGCAGATCTTTAAGGATGCTTTGCATAGAGCACAAGGGCTTTTGATTTCCAGGTAAGAAATCTGGAAAGGAAAATGAGAGACAGGTATGGCTGAACTGAGGCCTGTTTGTCAAAATAAAGGGCAAGAATAAAGTGTACAGGCAGTGGAAGCTGTGACACGTGTCCTGAGAAGAGTATAGGGATGCTGTCTGTTTGTGTATGGTTGGAGTCAGAGAGGCCAAGGCACAGATGGAATTGAACTTGACAAGGAATGTAAAGAATAATAAGAAGAGCTTCTACAGCTATGTCAGCCTGAAAATAGGGTCAAAGAAAGCATACCACTCCTGATGAACACAACTAGCAAACAGGTAACAATGGGCAAGGAGAAGACTGAGGCACTCAACAACATTTTTACTTCAGTCTTTTCTGGCAACTTCTCTTCCCACACCTCTCAAGTGCATGGGCCGCAAGGCAGGGACTGGAGCAGCAAAGTCCTGCCCACTGTAAGAGAGGATCAGGTTCATGACCACCTCAGGAGCCTGAATATATATATAAGCTCATGAGACCTTCTGATTTGCGTCCCAGAGACCTAGGGGAACTGACTGATACAGTTACCAAGCCACCCTCGGTGATATTTGAAAAACAACACTGCAGTCAGGTGAAGTCCCTAGTAATTGGAAAAATGAAACATTGCACCCATTTTTAAACAGAGTAGAAAGGAAGACACTGGGAACTATCAACCCGTCAGCCTCTCCTCTGTGCCTGGGAAGATCATGAAACAGATCCTTCTAGAAGCTATGATAAGGCTCATGGAGGACAGGAAGGTGGTTTGAGACAGCCAGCATGGCTTCACCAAGAGCAAGTCCTGCATGACCAACCTACTGGCCTTCTGTGACCGAGGGACTACATCAGTGGAAAAGGGAAGAGCTATGGGTGTAATCTATCTAGATTTCTGTGAGGTCTTTGACACAGTCTCTTGCAACATCCTTCTCTCTAAATTGGAGAGATATGGATTTGATGGGTGGACTGTTTGGTGGAAAATGAACTGGTTAGATGGTTGTGTCCAGAGGGTAGTGGTCAGTGGTTTGATATCCAGATGGAGACCGGTGATGAGTGATGTCCCTCAGGTGTCTGCACTGGAACAAGTACTGCTTAAGGTCCTGATATGAATGACAGAGATAGCGTGATGGAGCGGAAACTCAGCAAGTTATCAGAGTACACCAAGCTGAGTGGTGCATTTGACACACCTTAGGGGTGAGATGTCATCCAGAGGGACCTGGACAAGCTTGAGAAGTGGGTCTCCATGAAACTTATGAGGTTCAACAAGGTCAAATGCAAAGTTTTGCACATACCTCGGGACAGCCCCTCATAGCAATACAGGCTGGGGGATGAAGTGATTAGGAACAGCCCTGAAAAAGGAGTTAGCATAAAATCATAGAATTGTTTTGTTGGAAAAGACCTTTGAGATCATTGACTCCAAATAAACCTGCCTCCTACTAAATCATATCTCTGAGCACCTCATTTAAAGATCTTTCAAATACCATGAGGGACGGTGATTTGACCACTTTCCTGGGTAGTTTGTTTTGATTCTTAAGAACTATTTCAGTGAAGAGAATTTTCCTAATATCCAATCTAAACCTTCCCTGGGGCAACTTGAGGCCATTGTCCCTTGTCCTATTGTTTGTCACCTGGGATAAGAGACTAATACCCATCTCAATACAGCTTCCTTTCAGGTAGGTGTGAAGAGTGGTAAGGTCTCTTGTCAGCTTCTTTTCTTCAGACTAAACAACACCAATTCCCTTAGCTGCTCCTCATATGACTTGTGTTCCAGATCCTTCACCAGTTTTGTTGCCCTCCTCTGGACTCTCTCCAGCACCTCAATGTCCTTCTTGTAGTGAGTGGCCCAAAATAGAGCACATTATTCGACATGCGGCCTCAACAATACTGAGTACAGGGGCAGAGTCACTTCCCTGGAAGTTAGGAGTCCTGGTGGATGAAAATCTGGGTATGAGCTGGCAAAGTGTGCACACAGAAGGTCAACTGTACTCTGGGCTGTATCAAAACAAGTGTGGCCAGCACCTCTATTCCACCTTGGTAAGACTCCACCTGGAGTACTGCATCCAGCTCTGAAGCCCTCAGCCCAGGGAAGACATGGACCTGTTGGAGTGTGTCCAGAGGTGGGCCACAAAAACAATCAGAGGGATGGAACACATTTTCTATAAAGAAAGGCTGAGAGAGAAGGCTCTGGGGAGACCTTATTGTGTCTTTCAGTACTTAAAGGGGGCCTATAAGAAAGATGGGGACAACTTTTTAGCAGGGCCTGTTGCAATAGGACAAGGGGTAATGGTTTTACCCTAAAAGAGGGGTGGTTCAGCCTAGGTATAAGAAAGAAATGCTTTAAAATAAGAGTGGTTAAACAGGGACACAGGTTGGCCAGAGAGGTGATTAAGTATCCCATCCCTGCAAACATTCAAGGTCAGGAAAGGTCTTCAGCAACTTCATCTAGTTGAAGATGTCCCTGCTTTCTGCAGAGAGGTTGACTAAATGTCCCTTCCTATCCAAATCATTCTATGATTCTGTTATTCTACCACATAGGACTAAAGTTATCAGTTAATGTGATTTCTCATGATCTTCTGTGATACTAGATCAGACTGGCAGAGGAACTATGCAAATTGCCTTTGAGAAGGCTTTATCTATATTGCAGACGAATTAATGACTTCTATTTACCATGTTCCCTGGTATGACTTAAGCTCTATCCTATTTACGATATTTCTTATAGCATTATGACCAAGCTCTTAAAATATGCAGTCATAAAAAAATTTAGGTGAAGGGACCTCTTCAGGTATTCTACTTTGACCTCTTGCTCAGTGGAAAACTCACACTAGGCCTCAATGTGGGACTCAATGTAAACCCTCTGTCATTTCTGCCTCTTATTCGACACAATAGTAATGTTAAGGTTAGATCAGGTTGTTCTGAGCCTTGTCCTTTTGAATTTTGTGACCCTCAAAAATGGATTTTCCACACCTAACTCGAGTAGCCTCTTCCAGTGCTTCTGAACCATCAGGGAGAAGTTTTTATTTGTGTACAATTACAATTTTCTTTTTTGTACTTTCAGACTATTAACTCTTCTCCTTACACCTCTCAAATAGAAGGCTACTAGTAATGTAATTTGAAATTTGCAATCATGTCTCTTCTTTATCCTTAAACACACAGTTACCTCAGTTTCTCTTAATAGCATGTTTTTCAGTCCCCGATCATCTTAGTGGCTGTCCCTCTTCTAGCTTCTTTCAGATCTATTAGTATGTCTTTTGTACAGGATGAGATGTACAGGGCAAATTGTCTAAAACTAAAAACTAACATTCAGTATTCCACATGGAGCTTCACAAATATCTGGTACACCAGCATGCTCGCTTCCATCAGTTTGATGGTCACACTGTTGTCAATACAGCCCAGCATATGTTTCATCTTCATAATGCAAGGGTACACTCCTCACTCATATTTAAACATGGTGAACATCCCTCATGCCCAGTTTAGTTGTTATCAGACACAGTTTTCAACAAGCACTGAACTTCTCTGTCTTAAAGGGAGACTCCTTTTTCTTTCTTTTTTTTTTTTTATTTTTACTCAGACTAAACCATACTAAAAAACTGAAACACAAACTGTAGTTGCTAATCCGTTAAGGTGTTTTGGTATCTGTGCTTACACAGTAGTGTAGAGAATTGAAGATGTTATTGTTGCTGCTCTTCTTGTGTCTTTTCTCCCCTTTTACAGTCTGTATTCTATGAATCTGGCATAGAATTATATTCATCTGAGGTTGATATGCTCTGACTTCAGAACTGTACTCCCTCATAAATTTATGCTGCTTGGGGTGTGATTTGCAAATTCGCAGGCAGAGAACTCCTTTCACCTGAGCAATGTTAATTCTTGGGTTAGGAACCTCAGGTGAGCACTTCCGTTGAGACATTTTGCCAGTAGGCTTGTTAGTGAACAATCAGAGCACTCCTGACTGGTTGCTGCTGTCTCTGCAAATGCACTTCATGAAGTGGCTTTAAAATAGTAAAGCTACCATGTCTGTTGAGCACTGAGCTTGCTCTCAAGGCAAGCTTCACTTGCTGTCAAGTCTATTAACCTGTAGGAGAGCTCAGAACCCCTTACTATATGCATAGTTCATATATTTCCATTTTTAAGTCAATTGTCTAGGTCTTGCTCTCATCTCAGTCACCTAGTGAGGTAGGTGAGAACAAAGCATAGTGTTTATAAACTAAAACCTTTATGTTCCCTAAATCTTCTTGTTCTATAAATTTAGTAGTGTTACGTGACCTAGCATATTTAAATTATGTTCAAACATATTTGGAAATTTTGTTTCTTCTAACAAAGATGATACTGACTCATCATCTCTGTAATTGTCGTCTATTCCAAACTTACAGCAATGCTTCTAGCTGTATTTCCACTGAAAGCATTATCTTCTGAAACTGAATATTTGACATTTTTCCAGGAGCTGCCTTGTCCGAACATCAAAACAAGCAGCTCACTGCCAATGTCTTCCAAACAGAGCAGAAACACACATTCATTTTGGCATTAGCAAACTTTATAGATTATCACTAATTTTATTTTTAGATGCTAATCTAGGATTGAGATGCATGCTGTATTAAGCCTTGTATGGATACAGCGAAATGATGGAGGAAGCAAGTTTATTCAGCGATGATTTGTGTAAGTAAGTAGGTTGCATGGGCACCTAACATAAGACCTCATATAGGACTTTTAATACGGCACATCATCCACCATGCTCTTCATTTCAACATTATGCAGATAGCTAACAAATCAAGAAGAAAGATTCTTTGGAGGATCTAGGAAAAGTGAGAATTGCCTCTGCTTCGAAAGCCTGTGGAATTACAGAAATCAGGGTTGTATCAATTACATTCAGGTGCCATGAATATACTGCTTCTTTCTGCTCCGTTGTCTATCTGTAACTGCCAGTACTGTGTACTGTCCCACTGACCTATGGATTTCCTTCACATTCTTGTCTTCATTTCAGGAGCCATTGGATTTAAACCATGGCAAAAGTGGATTTCTTCCGCTTAGCTTCTTGCAGTTAGGAATTTGCTACAGAAGCTCCATGGCTTGTGGTTCTGTGGATGAAAACAAGTCCACATCCTTCCCTTTCTGAATAGAACATTGAGAGTTCTAAGATACAGATGTAGTTATGACATGAAAGAGAAACGCTATTCAAGTAAATTCTTATTTATAGACTATCTTCATGAAGCTATCATTTTTTTTTTTTCATTTTTATTTAGACAGGCGCATTTTCTTCGTCTGCCACAAGATGGGAGTATTGACCTTTAAGGCTGTGCCCCGTTTTTCGTATTTCCCTCCCCGCCTCCCCCCCCCCCCCCCCCGCCCCTTTGTACAGTGCCAGGCAAAGACTTTGAAAAAATGTTTTGTTCCCCACGAACAAGTTCTCTGCAATGAATTAAACTGGAGATAATTTCTGGAATGTTTAGAAACTGTTAATAAACTTTGTTCCCAATATGAATCCAGGGGCAGAATGTCGTATTAAAAGTATTTCTTGTGATTAAGCATCACATTTCTCTTACGCAAGCTTCAGAGCAGTTCTTTTTCAGTTCTGCTCTGACCTGACACCTTTTCAGATAATGATTTCCCCTTAACTCTTTCACTAGACTGTAAGGATAAAATTGGGTAACAGATCAAAACAATTCATGCTGTATTTACAGTTCACCATCTACAAGTGATAGTGCATAGTTTGCTTGTTAAAGTGACCAGCTCTGGGTAATTTTGCAAATCAGAACACATGATAAGAAAACAGAAAATACCCCAGTTAAATTTTACTTCATGTGCAACTGGAGGACTATCTTTCTTCCTTTAGGTTTGTTTCTGAAAGGTGTGAACAGGTAGTGATGTTCTCTTTGTCATGTGCCACACAGTGCCTACGAAGGTACTAGAAGAAAACGGACCAGTTGCAATCTATTGATTCTAAAATTTCTTGAGCACTGATATGAACCTCCTTGGTCAGTATCCAAAGCATTCATAACTTCTGGGAAACTTTTATCTGCACGTAAGCTATGTGACCCACACATCTCTTACATCTGAAATACAGCATTACTCAAGCTGCCTTTTTTTTTATTTGTTCACTTTTTCACTTGTCACAGTTAAAGAGAGAAGTGTTTTACTAAGGAGTATGTAGGAGGTACTTGGATACATTGTTGCCTGTTAATAGAATTTGTATATGTGTACAGGTGTCTGTGAACAGCTTTGGAAAATTGTAAGTGTAAGCAGGCACATGTTTGTTTTGAACCAGCTGGTGCAAAAAAGGGAGAGAATGACTTAACCATTATATGCTGGTATTAAGGCAAGAGTATTCAGACAAAATATAATTTCTGGTTCGGCTCACTCAAAGAACGCTATAAACAAAAGCTGATTAATGCTTTTGGAAGGTTATATCTTAATACATTTTCGAAAGAATTTGGCTCCTATTCAAATACTGAAGAGAAAAAGCAGAATTTTCAGAAGCCCAATGCTTGCCATTGAGAAATTTGAAGTCAGACTATGTTGTGCACTGTTATCTCTGTTTTGTTCTTTTCCATTAAAAACCTCTTAAAACTGATGCTGGATTTAAAACACTTTACTGAAGGCAGATGTAGTAGGAAAGAAGAGCTCCTTATTTGGTATAGATGATACCAGTAAATAAAGGATTAGCTATTATTTTTTGCGTTGATAAGCCTCATCTTTTCACAATTCGTCAACTGTACCTAGCTGTAAATTAGGCAACTTTTGGACACATTTTAACAAACTTAAAATTTGAATATTTTTTTCTCCTGTATTGCAGGCACAATGAATATTTCTGGTTCCTTCCATGCCTACAATAAGAAACAGAAAGGCTTAGCTTGAGGCAAGCAGCAAAAAAACTGCAGCAGACATTTTCATGTTCTCTCCATATGCCCGGGCCTCCTGTTAAACTTAAACCTTGTCTTCCACTCTGATCCTGTTAGGAACCTGATATTATGACCCCTCCATGGATAAAATGGACTAGTAATAGACATATAGAAAGAACTGAGGAAATATGCCTTAGGCATAGTGCTGCATTTAAAGAAATAAAAAGAAGTCTCACAAAGAGAGGAGGAAAAGAAGTACAATATTTCTATGGAAAATAGCATGCTGTTCCTTCAGCAGAAGTAAACTTGGAAGAATATGCTTTCTGCCTCTATTCGACAGTTGTGCTATAAAAAATGGTTGATGCCTTTTTGTACCACTATTTTACTCCTTCTGTACATTCAGAATCAGAGCTTCTTGCCTTCAGCTCAGTAAAACATTCATGTTTGTTTTCCGGTTGTGTCAACAGTGTAACTATATAGCTGTGCAAGAAACTTTCCCTTAATGTTCGCTCATGGCAGTTTACCGACTTGTAGTCAATTTAAATCTTCCCAGTGTTCCACACAGTATCAAGATGGTTTCTGGAAGAAGAGCATGGAGATAGCAGGTTTCACAAAGGAGTACTAGGGTGCCTCCTGAATGTGACACTACAGCTCTTCTGTAGTGTGCCTTTCAGCCCTTCTTGGGAGCTTCCTAAGCCACTTGATGCATATTTATGGTGGAGTAGAAGGATTGATTCCCAAGTGGGAGGCAGACCTAACTCGAGGAGTACAGAAAACTTAAAATTAATAGTTTATTGAATTACTACCTTGGCAGGGAATTCTGAAGAAAAATAGAGCTGGTTTTCTTTCCTTTCCCAGTATATTTTAATGAGGATTTTGCGTTTGTGAATGTTAAATTGCTTGGTAGGAAGGAAGCCAAAACCATTTGCCAGCTATGAATTGTTTTGATTAAATGAGAACTCCTTTGATGTAGATGTAGAAAGAATGAATCAGACAATATAACATCGGAGATGCCATTTAATTTGAAAATATTATTTGAATGAGGGAACCACCTTACAGCACCAGACTGTGTTAAATGTATAACAGTTTTGAGTACGATCAATGGTCTCTACATAGAGTGTAATTAAATTTAATCATGAAAATTATGATCCTGTGTGCCTGAAAGGCTGAATTTGAGCTTATTTTTGCCTTCTGTGATAAGATGGGAACAAAAGGAAAATCACAAGCTGGGTGAGACAGGAGTCGCAAGTCTCTAGACAATGCCATCTCTGGCTCAACACATATCATGTCATTCATTTAGGGATTTATTATGGTGTTTCACATTGTCCCGTGTAGGAGGCTTTCCACTGGATAAATTGACTTTTCTAGGTTGTATTGTAGTGAAAACAATTCCATGCAAGAATTTTATAGAGGTCCCTCATCCCCTGCCTCAGAGCTCGTGAGGCAGTACAGTCAGGTACTAAAAGACTTGCTTCTTTTGGCACTGTCTCATTTACAAGCCTGTTAATCTCAAATGCAGTGGTGGCCTCAAGGAATCCGATGGCCCTTGTCACATGTTCTTACAGACTTAGTCTCTAAAAGGGCTTTCTTTCTGAATTCCTGAGATGCTATACAGTGAAAAGTATGATGCTATTGCAAGAACAACATTCATGAAATAAAAGACTCCTTACTGAAGTTGAATTCACCTGTTTTTGTTTAGTTATATTACCATGGCTTGCCCATGCATGTTTTTTTCAAGTGGTAACAAAGTATATCAAAACAGCATCACAGGGGTGTGAAAGAGAGGCATAATAACATGAAGAGCTCTAGAAACCTTTCAGTTCTTCATCTGAAATAGTTATTAAATAGTAGCAAAAAAGAATTTTGTTGAAAGATCTAACTGGAACTGGAGTAACACGCTAGTAGCGTTTTTAATTCACTGAAGTCTGTGGTGAAATTAAAGTGTTTCCCATAGCTTATGTAAGCTCAGAATATTTTGTGGAACAAATCTGTAACTCAAACCTTGCCTGCATCATAAGGCATTTCTGATCTTAGTGTCTTCTTTACAACGCTGTTTGGTTTTCTTCTATCCTCAGACAGCATCTGGGTGTAGCTGCACTGCCCAAGAAGCCTGCCTGTTATCTGTAGAGATCACGTGTTATGTGCAGCACTGTTGTCTCTGCAAGCTCCTTGAAACAGTCAAGGCAGAGCAGGGAAGGGACAGTGAAAACTGAGGCTCAAGTGGAGCTGGAATTCAATTACACATCTGCTGCAGAGCCATTCTCATCATAAAAACTGGCCTGAAAATTTTAGCTTTAATCATCCCTATCTGAATTCTCTTTGATGTTAAAGATGGGTTGCACTCATCCTGCTTTCTTGTCATATTGTGGACAAGCATCTCTAAATCAGGTAGCAAGATGCAGACCTTTCAGGAAGCCCAGACATGGAGCAAACACTTTTCTCCAGCCCTTGAAAGTACATGGGATTGATCTGTTTGCTGTACAATCCCCAAGCCCCGGGCTAGGGATAAAATTTCTTAGAAGAGGGGCAACCTAAATCAATTCTCTTCTGTTGCTGGGGTAAAGTTGGTCAATAGCTGATATTTTAAAGCACCTCCATTAACAATTTATGAGATTTATTCAGTTTATGCGAAAGAGCACTCCATAATCATCACTACGCAGTGATGGCCCAACAGGGTGTTGCTAACTGGATATCATTTAATAAAAGTTTTTCAAGTGCTCAGCATGCTTTCATCAGAAGGTGATTTTTGTTTTTATCCTTGTTTTGTATGAACATTAGGAGGTAATCAGGAAGTTATAAAAGTTGATGATTTATGAAGCTTTTGAAGTGGTAGGTGAAATTGTGGGCTAGATATAATACTCATTGATCACACTGTTGGTAAAAGCATGATAAGACTGTTGACTAAAATTACTACTAAAATAAATTTTTATGACAGGCTGTTAAATAGAGATTTTGCATTATTTTCATAACTTGATTTCTTTTAATAGTGGTCTTGGTCAACACTGGGCTGTATACTGTTGATAGAGCCATGAACCACCCAAATATTACCAAAGCTGGTGAATACTCCAAGTGTGTTTTCAGAATACAGTTACACAGTTACAAAATCTCTCCTATATCAGCTCTTCAATTTCTTAGGTTACCAGCAGTATTCTTGTCTCTTGTTCTAACCTTTTGAAATTTTTGTTCCATGCTCAAGGGTTCATCTCCGTTTGCCCCTTTGATACCTCTTCTTGCTTTGTTGATAATTTTGAATTCAATTGTACTTTTTCTTCATTTTCATTTTCTGACACTATTTTAACTGTTACCTTTTTGTTCCAGACCTGAAGCACAGGGTAAAACAATCACTTTTCTTTTTTGCATGTGTAGTCCCACACCTGTTAATTTTTTTCCACATTTTATCCACCATTTACAAAGAATTCTGATAACTTCTCTTTAAAGTTTCAGAAGTATCTCTAATTCAGCTTTCCTTTGTAGCTCTTTCTTATTCTGCTACATTTTTCATTTCTAGCTCCTTTCATTCTGAATCTTCATGATAAATCACTGCCAAAACCCAGAAGCAAGTTCCTTCAAAAGTTGTTCTCATTATGATACAGGTTGTAAAGTCATTGTTACAAAGATATCAGCTCTTTAACTGGATGTAGTGAAACAGAATGTAAATAAAGTAAAGGAAGAAGATCTAAAGATGAAATGCACCAATAATATTGGGCTAGATTTTGCATAAAATAAAAATAGATAAAAATTATTCCTATGATAAAAATTAAAATATTTCTTCAATAATTGATCTTTGAAAATGCATAGTTTACCTATCTTTGCTGAAATTTCAGGCAGTAATAAATTCAGTGTTTTTTTTTTATTAGCATGAACTTTCTCCTATTTTCATAATGAAGAAATAATAGTGAAGAGGGATTTAACTTTTAAAGACAGTAGATGTTCTGGGTTTTGTTAGGCACATACCTGTAATGTCAATTTGAGAACAAGAAAGTCCTAAATTAAAAAAAAAGAGTGTTTCATTCTTTGGGTTTTCTGTAAGACATAAAACGAAAGGCTACCAAACCAGAGAAAAAAAGACGCAGACAGTAGACATTAGAAAAAAATTGTGAAAAAGCACACAAAGGATTAGCGAAAGGTTTGCTTAAGAGTGACCTTACATAATATTCACACACAAAGCTTTAAATGATTGGCTATATTTATGAATGTTAGACAAGAATGCAATTCTTCTCAAATTTACGTAAGCAATATGTGTGATTTCATTCATATTTTCTTTTGTGATAACGTAAATGAAGGTAACACATCTAAATACTGAAAAGGAGAGAAAATTATATCACTGTTAGATATTTTGTTGTTGTTGCGTTTTATTTCTGTATCTATGTTTGCATGCTTTTTAAAATTCTAATAATTATTCTAATTTTTTTTTATTCCAACTATTAACTGAACCAGCCTGTGTAAGTCAAGTAAGCCTTGCTCGCTGAATCATTGATTTGGCTAGTACATTTACAGATAGAATAACCTGTCAGAAAGTCACACCATGTTCTCCTTCTAAACATCCTTATTTTGACCTGAAAGGTCTTTTGTAGAGTGTTAGAAAATTTGCGAAAACTTTTCTATGTTTATGCACTGGACACTAATTATTTTTAGCATGGATTCCCACATGATAAAAAAACGGAACAGCTCTGTTGAAGTCAGTGGAGCAAATCAATCAATACTGGCTAAGGGTTTTGTCCTCGGTCAGTGTTTTGATAAGAAGACAGAAAAGGGACAGTTTTCACTGTCACATATTGAAAAACATCATGTGTCTTAGTGGGTCAGGCTAAAACTGCCCTTTGGAAAAAAAAAAATCTCTGCCTCTTGGCTAGGCAAAAGAATTGTGCAGTTTTGACTACAAACAATAGAGCCTTTGAACTAAAGATGTGCAGGCATGAAACTGTTTATTTACAGGGAAAAATGACCCACTTCTCTAGGAACATGACCCAATTTAATCTCCTAGAAAAGAACTGAAAAGCTATTTGACCTAAATTTTCTGAAGCAAAAGGTGTGTGGCAAACAGAGAACTGTCCATAGAGCTCACAAGGCAGCATCGTTTAAAGGTCATTTGCTCCATGAGTCGGAAAGGATTTTGTTTCTTTTAATAGGCTGTGATTAGGCACATTACCTGAAGAACTTCCACAGAGTTTTGATCTGTCCTGTCACTCTTTTGCAGCTGTCTTACGCATGCAACTACACTGTAAACACCAGCATCACTGAAGTACACTCAGAGTATCAGGACAGGCTAAGATAACATTGGATGTTAATAAAGTATCTTCATCTGACAGATGTGCAGAGACATGAAGACCTGCTTGTATTGTCAGGCCTGAGATACTTTGGGTAATGTATTAATCTCAGTATGATAGTCCCGTGAGCTCAACCTACAAGACCACTGCTTTTAGAAATGGACACAAAAATTATGATATGATTAGTTCAAAGAGTCGGAATGGTAGAAATCTCATAGGCTCATTTGATTTGAAGACACTTGTGTTCCTTTCTTCATATAGGAGTCTTTGCTGGAAGTAGACCTGCTTGGACTTTGACCTATTTCTTATTCTCTACAAATCCATCTATGTGCTGAATCATCACAGTCCAAACTGAATCACTGCAGAAACATGTATTGCCTCTGTTTGGTACTTTTTGCTGCCTCTGCATGGTCAGCAAGAAGTTGCCTGTGAACATGGGAAGCAACAGAAAGGTGCTGGAAAGTAGAATAAGACTGGAGACTACCCTCAAAGGATATGGTGGCCAGAGGCAGGTTGGCATTGAAGTATTTTATTAGGTCCCAGGAATTCTGCCTTTCTCAATTATTTACCTTACTACTGGTAATTCTTGTGGTGTCAAAATCTTCAGTTTTAACATCTTGGTTCAGTGGGTGTCACTGGTAGGATTTTCACTGCTGTCATGATGTACAAAACCATAACGCCTTTGTGGAAGGCATGTAATAAACCATAGCAGCCTGCTGGAGTACAACAGATTTCCACTCTGTACAAATCCCTGTTTTCTCTGCTTTCTTTCAGAAATGCTGTTGTGTTCAGTTCATTCAGCCACCTAACCTGACTCCATATTAACGTATAAATGCAGCTATGTGATATGTACTGGGCCTGAGCTGGCCTTTCCAGTTACCCGTGCTCAGCTCTATCTACCTTGCAGAAATTCTAGCAAAGTCAAATCAGTCATTTCAGCAAACTGGGAATAAGTATTCAAACCTTTAAAATAAGTAGGATTGGCAGAAGAAGACAGCAGTTATATCAAGCATAAAAATGAAGTAAACAGCAAAATTCTCACAACCTGGGTGTGCAGTGCATATGTCACAAGTAAAAAGAACTCTAGAATATAATCATATCAAATTTACTCCCTTCATTTGCAAAGATTTTCAGACACAAAATACCTTCAGTATCTGTCTGGTCTGTCCGACTGAAATGCTTGCTAATTCTGATGAGATAAATATCTCACAATATCAATTTTGACAGTGATTCTCAACAGAAAAATGATTTATTGCAGATTTATTTTTGGTATATGTATTGGATCCAAGTTGGTAACTTTGGGATGCAGTTTCCCTCCCATAAACCAGGCAGAGCTCTCCAATTAGTGTTCAGAATTATTGTGTTTTCTTCACAATACTTATATTCAAGATTTCCACTTTCATATTTGCTCTTGTACTAAGTGTGGTGCTAAGCACTACTTGTATGTCACGATGACAGATTCACAGCCTTGATTACCCGTAGGTTTCCTAGTCATCAACAGTGTGCATTTGAATATGAACCTTTCACAACAGACTCATCTTATTTACAGACAGCATGTGGCTTACCGTGGCCTTTTTAATCTAATGCAGGAATTCAGCATTAGAAATCGAAGCTAATTAAGTAAAGATAAGAGCATGACTTGTTGTTATACAATTGGAAATACGTAACTGAGATTGGTGACTGAAATTAATGGAGTACTGGATTGTTGGGACTAAGAACGTTTGTATTTTTTAAAGGAGTACTTTAAAAATACTAATTTAGACAATGCAACTGCTAAAAACATATGTTTAGTGTTTAACTCTAACAAACACTATAGAACAAGAGAATCTTGTACTTTCAGAGAAGTTTTGTATCGAAGAAGCATTGTTAGATGTACTTGGCAGAAAAAAAAACCCATCTTCAAGGTCATCTACACGTCCATCCTAGTTCCTTCTTCTGTCTCCCTTCCAGAAGTTCTACTCTTACTGGTGCTGCCAGTGTGGTGCAACTACTAGAAATTATGAATGAAGAAATCTTCCTATGAATATTTTTAATATCAAGTACCATGGTACAGCTATAAATTTCCTTGTCAACTAAGTCTAGCTATTTTTTAGAATTAATAGACTTTTGTCCTCCTCACACACTTCCAGTTTCTACATTTCAAAAATCAGAATTCTGATAGTTATTTTAAGTATAGTTATTTAAACATTACATAAAAACAATTCTTTGCTTCAAAGAGTGCCTCTGGTCTATACAGTATTAGTCAATGTAATATATATTTTATTATTTTTTATTTTAAAATAGTTCTTATGTTTATTAGCAGCTGAATTCTCCAAATCCTTAGTTGAAGAATTTATTTAAGTGTAACTTCTGCAAGCAAAGCATAGAAGATTTTTTGTTTAAGAGAAAAAAATAATTTGTGCATATAGTCAGTGCTTCTGGAATAGAGATTCCAGATTCAGTCTTACAGTGCTGCACAATTTGTTACAGAGCTCTGATTCAGCCCTTGGCTTGGGAATAAGGAATGAAATAAAAAATATGGAAAAAGGAGACCAATCTCCCCCACATATATACAAAAGATATAAAATAAATGAACATTTATCATGTTTTCTAAATTGCCTTCTAGAATCTAATACCTTCTTTAACAGACATAACAGCGTGTCTGCTTAATAGCATTTATTTTCCATTGTTGCTTTAGTGTCTTATTTTTGGCCAGACCCTGGTTCCAGGAAAGTCGAAAGACATCAGTTAGAGTGGAAGTGCAGTACCTGCCCAGTTTGCCATTTGGGAAGAGAAGTACTGTAGAAGTTGCAGCAGTCTTATAGCCTGCATCTTGCTCAGCTTGTTTCCTCCATTTTGCCCTTCCTTCTGCTGAATGAAGCCATTGCCTGCATTCCTCTACTTGAAATAATCACTTGTTTTGTGATAGTTTACTCAGTTATACAGATTTTGCAGCTACAGCCTCCCTGAGCATTTAATCATCAACATCCATCCTTACAACTCCTTCTTTTACTGCCTATAACATGGGGATTGAATTCCTAGCAGTGCACCTCTCACTTAGCAATCAAGTGGTCTGTCCATAACACATCCCGCTTGAGTCTTCATGATCAGTTATGGTCAGATGACGGTCTTCATGATCAGATGTTCACCCAAATTCAGCTTGTTAAAGTTCATTTTATTGAAGTACTCCTTCTAACACTAGGCTGTCTTTGTTCCAGATCCTTATCCCATGATTTTCCTCTTAAAAATTATCACTAAATGTGGGTTTCAGTACAGGACCTGGAAAATCAACAGTTCTGACTATTGTTTACTATGGAGGAAATAGGATCCTTTCCCCAGTTTCCATTTGGAATGAGAGGTGTTATTGGCCCAAGAAATTTCCTTTATCATTTGATGACCCTACCAGCAGGTTATGTGCTCTATAGATTTCCTTCTTGGAGAGAAAACCCATTTTATTTTGTCTTCCTCCTTTCCATTCAGCCTCAGTATCATCCTGCAGTTCTTTGTGCTTTGGCAGCTCTCCCAGAATACTGGGCTGAAAGCAGAAGTTCAACACATGGATTCTGTGGTTTCCAGAAGAGACCAAAGCTCCTTATTACATTTTTCATGCAGCTGTGCTTTCTTGGCCATCTCTCGCACTTCTCCAGCTAAATCCCAGTCTTTTTTATCCATTAGCACATACAGATTTCTAAGATGAGCAGGTCAGAGACTCATTGTATACACTTGCTAGAGGGGATAATTTCAGAGCTGCTCTGCAGTGAAGTAGTCCAGGTCTTTCTATTTTACATCTTCTTGAACGTTAGCAGGCAGATTTCATGATAAAATTTAATGATCTATCAATATCCAAACTGTATACCCCACTATTAAACCACTTTGAATATGTTCACTTTTAGTAATTCTGTACTTTCTTCTGTGATTTCTCAAGGAGATTACAGAAATATGAATTTCTTGTGTGTGACTGTGTGCATGCATGGGTATATATGTATATTTTCATACATCTGTATCCAGAGAAAATACCTTTATATATATTTTTTTTTCAAAATATAAAAGTAATTATGATGACTCACAACCAATCTTTACAAATTCCAAAAGACCTCAAATCACTATTGGAAAATGTATCAGATAGACAAATTGTATATACACACATACACCAATGTATTTTTTTAGATGGGTAATTCAAATTTTATTTGTATGGTACAGTCCAAGGTGAAAAGTGAGAGTCTGTCATCTCTGTCCATCTAAATTGTAGTAATTTCACACACCTTAATAGATTTTTGGAGAAAGTGGGAAATTTTAGTATCATTGAAATCTGAAGACTAATGTTTAGACTCAGAAATCTTTTGGAAAAAATATGTAATTGGATGATATAAGGCTACTTTTGGGATAGGAAAATTGTGCATAACTTAATAGGTTAATGAAATATAGTTTTAGGTTTATAAATATGTTTTCCTGTGGCATTTTCTTTCCTTCAACATAATCACCCTCTTTGTACAAAGAAAGTGCCTAGTTAGAACTCCTTGCCCTGTATTTGGAGGTGCACAACAAGCAACAGAAATGCATAAAAGGAGACTGTAGCTCTGTGAATTCTCAGAACTGGCTCCTGGTTTAGTTCTGCAGCTTCTATAGAACTGAAATACTTTCTTTGCAGTAATTATAAACATGCGTTTTAGAAATCAGAATTCAGATGTCGCCAAACTTAATGCATAGAATAATTGTTAGTGTGACTTGGTGTCACAGGCTTTTATACAAAGAATGAAATGTCTCTCCCTGTCCAGATGGCTGCCCTCATCTCATCCCTACCTTCCAGTCCCTTTTGTGTGCAGGTGTCAGTCCAATTATATTTCCTGAAACCTGATAGCTGTGTTTAGCTGTGGTTTCTAAATCATGGATTTTTCAGTGAATCTGGTGAATGTGGTAGGGAAGTCAAAGCAGCAATTTCAATTACACTCAAAATTTACATTCTAGTTGTAAGAACATTTTAGCTCTGAATAGTATGGCATTATGAGAAACAGGAGAAAAAAAGAATAACAAAACCAATGTTTCTAAAGAAAGATCAGATAGCATAAATTCCTGCTGTACCACAGAGAATGGACTGTCTCACACAGCAGCAGTGGTTTGAGAAGGTCAGGATACTTTAAGAAGGTTCCTTGTAACAAAAAACAGGAACTGCTGCACTGCAACACTTATGTTCAGAGTTGTGTAATCTGAACAAGCTTGCTAGGTTTGTTACCTTTTTTAGTCCCTAAAGACATGCTGAAAGAATCAACGAAGAGCTTTGTGCAGCTAATTTCCCATCCTGAAATTGTCTTCAAAGAGTGGTAGAAGGATGTGGTTGGGCTGAAGATGTGTTTAATTTGATTGACCACTTCTGTCTTTGTTTCATTGACTAGCCTGATAGTTCATCTCTTTATCTTTTCCTAGCTTCTTTTATGGGTGTGGATCTCATTGTATCACTGCCATATTTTCATTTTTGTAAATGTAAAATTCACTTCAGCATGTAGTTCTTTTATACTTCATCTTCAGGGTGTAATATGGCAATATTCCAACACTGGATAAAAAAAAATGAAATGAACACAAAAAAAATCCTTGAACACAGAAATTTTTACAGCAAAGTTGTAGATTCTTACTCTATATGGGCTTTCATGGCACTACGATACACCAGGGAAGATACCCTTGAGCTTCAGGCTGCCATTTCTGTCCAGCTGTGCTCTAGTACGAATTTGTGGAAGGTTTATATGAACTATGGCTGAACTTCTATTGGTTATTCTCTGCTAAAAATCTTTTTCCATCACAAACCTCCCAATTAAGGTTTGGTTCCTAAATGTCCCTCTAGTATCAACTAAACGGTCACTGGGTGCATTTGCATGTGTTAATAACTTACAAAGAACAATGATATATTTTTAATAGGTTAAAACAGTATTACAGCAGAAAGGAAATGAGTACCTTATCTTCAATTATAGTATGTTAGCCTACAAAAGTTGGGATGAAGTTTTTTTCCTCTCTTGTAATTTACTAGTTACATTAGAAGGTTGAAAGGGGATTTGATTTTCACTGATATCTCAGGTGCTAGCCTGGAAATACAATGATGACTAGTTGAAGTGGCAGTCTATGCTAGGATGAAGACGTCGTTATTTATAGTTTTTAAGACCCAGAAGGGACCATTATGATAATTTAGTCTGACCTCCTGTATAACATAAGCCTTATAATTTCACACGGCAATTCTTACACTGAGCTTGTAACATATTCCTGTGCATTAGTAGAACGGTTTTAATAAAACAAGTCCTGAAGTCTTACTTTGGCACATAACAGAAAGTGGAAGTTAGTAAAAGGGAAGAATATCTCAATCCTTTCTCTGTCCTGCTGAAAACAATAATAGTTTCACCTGAGTACACAATAAAGGATAGTTGGTAAAGGATTTCAGAACACAGGCTCGTATTCATATCCCGAAATGTGAATGTAGTAGACATATGCCAAGTTTAAATATTGTGATTATTTTTTTTATTATAGAATAATATCACTTAGACTAACTGTAAAAAGTTCATTAAATATTTTAAATTTTGCTTCTGTACCACCTTTACCACCATAGGGACAGTTATAGCACACCTAGATTACTATTAATGTGCTCCTTCTGCTCTTAGCATGTGCTTCTATTTTGACATTGTTTTTCTGTGCCAGAGAAGGTCTTTTAATGCACGTAGTGTCACCATACTGAAAGCTGCTTCAGTCTCTCTGCAGGGTAATGTTAACTCTTCTTGAGCCTAAGGTTCTCTGTGCTTTTTCTTTACTTCTGTCACTCACTTATTTCTCAGTTCATTTAACTGACTTTTGTTGATGCAGGAAAGCCCAAACTTCCACACAGGTAGGTGTCCCCTGTATTTTCCCTCTGTTTTCATCTTCTCAATTCTTTCATCTTTATTCTGAGTCAAGGAGATAGGGGAAAGAATGACTTGCAGCGCAGTCTCACAATGCAGGCAAACAAGCAGCTTGATACTCTAGTTCTTTATTGCTGATGAGTGGTGGATACACGTTTCTTAGCTACTCCTGAGACAGCTTAAGTGATGGGAAAGATAATTTTAACAGTTTCAGAGGGTGTGGTGTTAGTATTCCTCCTTTTTTAATTCCTGTGCTTGTATCATGTTCGTATCTTTCCTTCAGTAGAGATAAGTTCTTCAAGATCATTAGTAAGTATGTTCAATGAGCGAGTTTACATCAAAATCTTTTTAGAAGCTGTCAGGACAGAACACATGGCAGATTATTCTGGCAGAAGGAAATGGAGTTGTAAATTTTCTTTAGGAGTCCATACTGGGCAGAAACAACTGCTGTGATTCTGACAGAGGTTAATGATGAAGAAGTAGCATAAAATTCAATCCTTAGGAGGTTCTGCAAATTGAATCAAGGAAAATGAGATCTGGATCTTAAATTTAGGGAATATGTTAAAAATAGCAGTAGAAAATGGTCATATGAAGGAAAGACAGATTACTTACTTCAGCAGTGTTCAAAATTTCTTAATATTTTCTAAAATATTTACGACCTGAATCCCATGGCTTATATGGAAATATAAGCAGGTGTTCCCATTTTTACAGATCAATAACTGGCTGTTCATAATACCCATATTTGTAAACTAATTTAAGGTCTGACCTGCTACTCTAAATAATAGATTAAATAAAGGAAACAAAATAGCAAGGAACAGTGTATGCTTTCATCATTGACAATGATCTCTAAATGTTTACTTTCCAAAATTCATGCAAAAAAACATTTTTGCATGTACTGGTTAGTTTAGACAATAGGTGTATGGTGCGGTATTGTTAACTAGATCAGTAGTACCAAAACTGAAAACAGACTTTACACACAGACATACAATATGTAGGTATAGACACACCACACACATATATACATATATGCAGAGAGAGAGGTTCAACACACTGATGGAGAAGGCAGTATGCTCCAAAATTCTTTCCTTTAGTGGCTATGCTTTTAAATCCACATCAGTCCAATCTTTAGTTACCCTGCCATCTAGTCTTCATTGCAATTCTAAAATATGAATAAAGTGTAAAAAGACCAGGGTGTCAGTTTAAAGTGGATCAGATCAGCAATACTCAGCAACTTTGCACACAATCACTTTGGGTTTCATTTCTGTGCTCTGTGTTTAAAAAGGACCACAGAAAAAAATCTGATTTGGTTGTCATCTATCTTAGTATTTCTTTTTTTTTTCTGTTCATTGTTTTGCCTGGAAAGTAAAACCCAACTGATTATTTATTGTTTCACTTAACAATCAGTTTTGTTCCTATTTCTCAGGTGGTTATATTCTCTCTGTGTGTATGTCTGTATTCAAAGGTTTGAAGCATAAAGCAAATGCACATATTCTCCCTTTTTTTACAGCTACTGTTTTTTTATTTTAGCTGTAAAAAACCATAACAGTATATTTACAGTGTGTCATTTCCTTAAAAACGTGTATATACTTGCATTAAAGCATCTTTTGATCAATCTACTCAAATAAAGTGATCTCAGAATTATGCTGACTATATGACCGGAGCTGATAATGCCAGAATAATAAACAAGTGGAAAAGAAGAGTATATATATATGAGTTTTATTTCGATTTATATTTCCTCTTGTGGTAGCCACTATAGAAACTACACAAGCTAACCTAGCAAAAGAGGTAGGATTAAATCTACTGCACCATTAGTTCCTTACATCTTCATTTTGTTCTGCTGATACGTACCTATCTGTCAAACGTGCCGGGGAAGCCTGTATCTGAACCTTATCTAAACATGAGCAAAATTAAGAAAGATTTGGCAGATTGACACATAGTCTTGACACATATTCTTCTCTAGCATAAAAATTTGTAGGTGTGGATAACCTCCCCTGTGTGTGATCAGGTTTCAAGCAGGTCTAGAGATAGGGTAGCAGAGAAGCAGTTGTATGTATAGATGATGGAAAAACTCAGAAACTCCAAACGTACACTGTTTTAGAGAAAACTCTTCGAAGCAAGGGTTCTCAGCTTACAGGCTGAGTTTGCCAAGAAAATTCATGTGATCTGTCATCTACTTCCAAAAATTTGTTTCTTGGGAAATTTTGAGCTCTCATGCAGGCCATCAGCAGACAGCAGTGATACTAGAATTTTCTCGGTTGCTGTCATTCGTGGGTCCTTATTCCACCCTTCTTCATTGTTATACAAGCACCAAGCAAATAAAATGCGTATGACCTCTCTCATCCATCATTGCATAGACTACATTCTTTACTAACTAGACTAAATTTGCAAAGGTATGCACAGAACTGGAGACCTGTGTGATATCATGAGAAAAGTACTTGCGAATAAGTTGCAGAAGGATAAGTATCTTCTGCTGATATCCATTATCACACAATCACTTCATTTTAGAATGGTTCTATTATTATTTTTATATATTTTCATTATCATTCATTCACATAATCATAAGGATAAAAAAAAAGCTAACAATAATTACTTTTTGCACCTGAAAATTAATATACAGATATTCTGACATTATGGTACCCTAACTTCAGGATGATTTCACTATTTTTTTTTGAGTTGATATTTTTGATGTAAATATCTGCAAAGGAGGCCAATCATAGGCTTCTGCAGCTGGATTTCTTTATTTTCCCGTCAAGCCATGTTCTTATATCTGCTAATGAATAAAAGTATGCTATGTGCGTTCCCAGGAAATATCACATTGAGCTCTTATCATAATTATTTGTCCTTGTAGATGCTTTTTAGAAATATAATTTTTTTTTATGTGGTGATCAGGGACTGTGAATATATATAAACAACATGCAACACAAGAAGCAAAGAAATCAGTATTATGTCTCAGTCTTTGTTGTTTCTTAAGAGAGCAAGATGTGAAGAGCTATTTGTGAACTGTAGCCTCCTCCTGGATTTAATTCAGAAATATATGAAACAGGATTTAGCAACTATTTGGAACTAAAAATTACAAGTTTATTTCCCAATAGTTCTTAAATCCTAATTCCTCAGCAATCAGTGTGTGATATGAAATGTGTTTGCTTAAAAGGGGAAAAACCATCATAAACCACACAGCCAAACACTCTGCAAGCATAAAAGAAGGAGCACCTAAAACTTAACCTCTGAAAAAATGAAGTAGGTTTAAGATTTAGATATCTCTACGCTGATTCTTTCAGAGAAACACAACTATGAGCCAAATAATTTCCCATTTTGTCCTCCCTCTTGTAATCTGTGCAGGCTATGATCCCAAAAGGGAATAACGGTCTGCTGAGACGATGTAACTGAGCACAGCCTATGTGAATATTGTAGTTAGTTCAAGGTATTTCCTACAATTTGCTACAATTATGCCCCTGCTGACATATCTGGCACATCATTGTCCATCTTCCAGTGATTCTTCTCACTCTGAAATGAAACTGTCAAAACTATGACGATCCAAAGGAGCACTGGTCTTCTTGAATGATGAGAAAGGTATCTTTATTTTCCTTTCTATTTTTCCAGATGTCCCTATCCAGCATGGGGAAAAGCCATTTTTCTGTGTACCTGAACTGACAATGTATCTGGAGTCTACTCTGAAAACTCAATTAGGGTAGCAGATGGCTGAGGGCCTTAAACTGCATGATAGGAGTTTTATGAAAGACCAGTCTGGGCGAGAACACCACAGGATAAAGGTAATCACATTTTAAAGCATGACAGTACCATAAGACAAAGAAGTGGGGAACAGTCTGTAAAATATAGGTACATTCTGATGGAAATGTAACAAAAGTTACATGCATTAATAGAAGCAGATTAGTGAAAGAATAAGGTAAAATGGAGCAGGGAGTTCAGCCTTCAAGGATTAAAAAAATCATGTTACCAAAAATTGCGTCTTAATTCCAGAGACATTTTGATCCTTTATGTTGATTTACTAATGAAATTTTTAAAAAGTGGGAAGAAAAGGAATGGAAGAGATGCACAATATTTTATTATTTTTCTTCTGCATTTACTCAGTCTTCTCTTAGTTTAATTACACTTAGAAATCTAAAACTTTGCTACTAATATAACATCTATATTCAGGCTACATGGTTCACCTTCTGTTGGGAAAAGTTGAATTTTAAATAATGTAGCGTATTTTAAAATATACTCATTTGTTTAATGTGTTTTTGGCTCTTATGATTGTATTATCTCTGATTCAATTAACTCACTGTGTATTCCTGGGTTTTCTTTAGATTTACTGCAATAGGGTTCCTCTTTCTGTCATATCTGATATGCAGAGGAGTTACCTCCTGTCATTTCATTGAGAGCCGGATGGAAATGCTAATTTTCTAGGGAGGAAATCTTTGTCTGCAGTTTTATTAGTAATATGACTCCAAATTATCTTACAGGTGTTTTTCAGTGGTGAAGTTAGACTCCATCTCAATCTGATAAGGCATTCCTAATAAGGGGAAATTAGCCCAGTACTTGCAGAAAGAATAAAGTGCCATATGTCCTGACTTTTCATAGTGATCATTAAATCCCAGGAGGATATGTATACAGTGTATTCAATTCTGAGAAAACAAAGAAAGTCTTCATGAAACAGTTTAGAGTTTTCTAACAAACAGTTAATTAGGATCAATATATTTGCTACTCATTAATATATATAATAAAACATGAGAAAAAATATGCAAGTAGAGAAGTCTGCAAAGAGATCCCTTTTTTCAATCTTGATGGTATATTTTCATGCATGGGCATAAACAAATACGAAATGAGTTGAATATTCTGAAATATAGTTTGGTAAAAAAAGAAATAATACTTCTATGCCATTTAATCAACCCTTCTGTCTATAAAGATTTTATAAAGATTTCCTTTAAAAAGGATTAAAACCTTCCAAGTCTCACAGGCCTTATTTATAAACAATATTACTTAAGAAGTTCAGAGACTGAAAGCCTGTTATTATTATGTATAATCTAAGTCTGAAGAATGAAATATCCCAAGTATCTCTTATGTTTTCGTATTTATTAGTTTATAAAACACAAAGACATTGACATTGCAGGCAATGTGATGTTTTCTACCAGGTTTCAACAATATACAGTTTTGAGATCAGATATTACTCCCCCTTAGCGGCCTACATATGAAGCAGAGAATCACCATTATCAAATGCCACTTCCTCTCCACAGCCAGCATTTAGTCAGTGTGTTTTACATAATATTTGTATATATGTTACAGTTCAATTTTAAAAGAATGATTAGAACTCTATGCTTAGAAACTCAGTTTGGTTTGGCTCTTTGTATAAACTACTATAAAATGGCACTATATATCAACCTGGTAACGATATTCGGAGGAGTACATAGGACACAGATATATTTTTTTAGGGTAGTTCTACTCCATTGAGTTCTCCAAAGCAGCACAAAATGGTGCATTGTGGAAAAATTTTAATACAAGTAAATGTAAACCCCCTAGAAACACTTGGAATATCTGTCCTTTTCACACTGCAGTGAAGCACAGACTGCAAAATGTGTTGTAAACATAACCTAAGAAAAAGGGAAATGCAAGCTGCAAAAGTCAGTTACTTTGGCTTTCATCAGGGGTAAAATTTATGAACACAAGCATTGAAACCCCAAATATTCTATGCAAAACACACAGTAAAACTGTATTACGCGTTTTGGTAGGCTAAGGTGTAATGCAGATGCCTAAATTCAGGGAAAATTACTCAGAAGCACAGGAAAACATGGTAGTTTTCTGGAAGAAAAGGCTTGCTTTCTTTTTGAAAGACCTGTTTTCCTTCTTGGAAAATAAAACAGATTTAAACCGTAATTTGTCTTTGACATATTTTATAATAAAAACACTATTCATAAAGAGACTATTAATGAAATTAATTGAATTTTATCTCCCCTAATTAGCTCTAGAGAGAAATTAAAGTTTCTGGATTTCGCTTACAAGAAAGTGCAGTATGATTCAGTAGTGATATTATTATTTATATTCAGATCAAGATTTCCTTCTAGTGAAGGTCCAAATTTTGAAAACTTTCAGGCTAGAATCAGATGTGACACAGGTTAATTTTAAGAGGTTTTATACTCTTACCTTCTTTGAAAAATCAAGCAGTTTACTAGGTTCAGTATTGAAGGGCCTAATTTTAAATTTGAAGAGATGGGTATTGTGTTTATGTGGCTGTGAGCCCTTGGAAGAGAATTTAGATATAGATGTCAGTCAAAATGAAAGGAAACAAATTGCATTAGGGAGAGGCTTAAAGACAAATTAGCATTTCATGCAGTCAGTTAAATGTGGTTGTAGAAAAAAGAAACAGTACTGCTGGAAACCTGCAAGTTCTTGATGAAAACCATAGGTAAAACCTGCAGTTCTCTTAAACTTCACAAGCTTCCAGCCTGTGGAGAACTATGCATTTATCATCTCTTTCTAGATAAAGATATTTTTGCGCTGTCCAAAAACAACAGTGCTGTAAAATACGGTTCATTCATGTGCTGGACAACTGAAGAACGAAAATTATAGTACGTAACCTAGCCACAGAGGTGAAAAGACCTAGCAGGGGATTTGTTACATTAAACAACCATCACACTGTATGGGTAAACATTTTACTAATATTGACTGGTTTACTAAATTCCAAAAGTTGCTCAAGAAAACAACAGCAGCACGCGGGCTGTTGCACTGAATTCAGTATGTTGTTCTCTGTTCACATCCTGTGGCATATTATTGGATGAACCTTCTCTGACTGTGAGCAATTTTTCACTTTGGAACATAGTGATGTGAGCCTCGGCTTCTGTCATTGATTTGAACTTAATCTGCATGTTGCATCTTTATTGTATTGCCATGATTCATTTAAAAGCAAATGCTTTTGAGCATGGCTGGCTGGCTGGCTTTCACGATAGGGTGGGCAGCCAGAAAACAAAAACACTTCAGTGCTGGGTTTTTTTGGCTTATGTCTGGAAGGGAAAATGGCTAAAAAACATTAGTCTCTCTGTGACTCGGAGTTTTGACTACTTTAGCTAGGGGGCTGTATTCATGATACATTTACTGTTTCCAGCATCTAGTTGGTGCATTATGTTCCATGTCTATTTCCATTAGCCAATATGTATATGATGTCAATTGAGAAAAACAGTAGCTGTACATCAGAAAATCCTTGCAATGGCATGACAATGGCAATGTTATAGTGGCCTTTTACTTGGTTTTAATATACATTTTACCATTATATTTCCTGCCTTCATCTCAGATGCAGTCAGAGAAAAAGGTTCAGTTACATCCCAGCTGGTTTTAAATTTTTTTCCTGATACATTACATAAGGGATCACTTGGTGGATAGAAAACACTAATATTCCTTTCAGTTTACCAGATGTAGGACAGTAACCTCACTAAAAGGCCTGACAATATTATAGATGATACTTACTTCCCTTTGGGGAGCAGGGGGGCAAGCAAACCAAAAAAATATCATAGTAAAGTAGAAATTATACATTGTTAAAATATGTTTTTCTGTAATCCTTATATCACAGAGGAAGCATTTCTGATGATAGCAAATTAAAGGAAGGTAAATGAAAACAAAAAATTATGAGAGACATGGTCATGCTGAGATTTAGAAAGGAGTTAGTGTAATGTGATTTGGAAGACTGGAGCAGTAGAAAAGCTATCTCTCTTTTGACAAGAATTGAGTGCTCATTCAGAGTTGGATTGTACTTAGACTGAAGATTTGCCAAAAGCAGAATCACAGCAGCTGTGCAATTTGTGACAGCCTACTTAATGCCTAAATTTATTTTAAATATACATGTGATGTGCATTGTCATAATAAGAAAGCAATTACTGGTTGTCTTAACAACTACTTTCAATAACCACTGCAAAAGTTTTGTACAAATCCCAAAGAGCAGAGAGCATAATAAGAGCAGAGATCAAATCTCCAAGTCTATCAGCAGACTATGCTCAAAGTGAGCCCCATTTTTGTATAGAGTTCCCCGTTTGCCTATTTTGTGTAGGTAAAATGTGACTCTACACTTGGCTACCAGGCAGGTATGACTCTTAAAGTATCATGAGAGATTTTAACTACGAGTACTTTTTCCACTAATCAAATTCAAATTACACTACGAGATTTATTAGGAACGGAGAATAGCCTTGTCCTGTTAGACAATGTTTCAAAAACATGGAAAAAAAAATTTCCATTCTGAAAGGCCAATTTCAACTCACTGTAGTTTTTGTCAGTCCTTTATCTTGCAAGCTGATATTTTGTAGGTCCGTGTGCAGAAGGTGAAAAAGGCAGCTGGGGTGTGTGTGTAAATATTTCTCACTACATGAAAAGAAACCAAACATTTGCTAGAGTAATGCACGGTGATAGAAAGCACATGACTAGGAGAAGAAGAGTCACTGGAAGCAGCTGTTTGAAGAAGAGGAAGGTAAAATATGTACAGCTTACTGGACTGCATTCCCTTTGCTGTATACAAACACATACTACTCTGAACTTATACATATTTTTATAAAATGTCACGAGAGGGAAGTGTTTTGCACACATCACAACAAAGCTTTCCTAATTTGTTGTATAATCAGTGACAAAGAGTGTGTTCCTAAGGGGTTCACCCTCCAAAATGGATCAAATGATCCTTTTGATACCTACTGTTTTTCAGTGCTTTTTATTTGAAAAAGAAAAGGGATTTCTATTGTCTCCAAACAGAACAGATGCACAAAGCTGTGGATTACTATTTTTCCTTCCCTGAAGGCTGCTTTATTGATAACTCATTACCTATTTTCATGATTATAGGAAACCAAAACCTTTTATCCAGCCTTCTCAGTTCACGGGATGGCATTTTTCATTTTCTCTGCATGCTGACCTATTCTGCCCATCTGAACTACCTGATTTTTACACAAATTAGGCTGCTTTTTTTTTTTTTTTTTTTTTTTTTTTTTTTAATGTCTGGACTGGAGTTCATGAGATTTACAGAAACAGTTGAAATTATTCTGTGCCACTGGAGATTTTTAACATCTGGGCTGTCAGAAAAAAATCAGAGGAGAACTATGCTAGTACCAGGCTCTCTAGCTGTTATCTCATGGTACTACTAGTAATCCAGAAGCAGACTGTTACAGAAGGTAAACTCCTAATATGAGAAAAGATACCAGAAGCACTCTGGGAAGATTTAAAGTACGATACTAGAATATAGTGAAGTCTTGATTATGGAAACTATGAGATTGGTATTCCTAGAGATCCTAAAGAATGCTTAAATCCTGAAGAGAATAAATGTTTAATTTACAGGGCATATTTCCATTGTAGTATTAGATAAAAGAAATTATGCATTTCTCTCTTCCAGCTTTTCCCCATTTCTTTAGTAAGAAAACATTCATAACTGTAGAGCATTTTGTGAAAGTAGTGGACAAATGAAGATTTAAGAACAGTTAGCTGCCTTGTTGCCATGGTTACCAAGAGTCATCGACACTGATTGCTGAATACAGTAAAATAGAAACAGAATGTACCATTTTAGAGAGGGAATGTATAGAATATTTAAAAGTAAATTAACAGTCATGAAAAGAAAAACAACACGATGTATTTTAGATTGAATTCCCAGCTCAGTATAGTTCTGTGTGCAAAGCATATTTTATAGATGGCAACTTGGCTAAAATGCTTCCATCATTTGGAAGTGAATTTAGATAACATATCTCTTCAATTCTGTAGCTGGAACTGTGTGTTTGTATGAATGTACAGAGATAAATATCTGTTGCAGGGCAGTAGACAAATAGTGTCCTTTATTCCAGGTACTGATAATAACATACAATTTTATCTATACTGTGTGTGGTAAAATGTTTAGTTATTATTTCAGATGATAGACAATTTATGAAGTCAGTTTGTCTGTTTTCCAGAGTTCTGCTCCATGCTATCCTTTCAGATGAAACTTAAATATTAAGTGCCTTACTTAAATATAGCAGAAGGAAACAAATGAGGAGTTGTGTATCTCCATAGACAGTGAATTTGAACATCTAAACCCATATGCTCTTGGTTTTGAGCAAATAGAAGACAATATCTCTGAATTTTGTGAGGAAAGCATTGAGTTTGCTCTTTTACTTTTTGTTTTTCTTTAGCAGTTAAAAGCTTGGACAGATCCTAAGCCTTTTTATATGTTTTATCCCTGAATGTGTGTTCACCTTCTAGGATTAATACATAATTGAACAAGTTAGAGTTGAACCTACTTTAAGGCTGGATTATCACAAATGTGATGAGCTTACATCTAATTTCCCTATGATTTTATTCCATTAGAAATTAGACACCTTATGCCATCATTTTCAAAAAAATCTCAGCTCCATTTAAGATGAATGTTTAAAAGCTCGCTGATGATTTTGTACTTTAGGAAATCTGATTTCATACTTAGGCGCCCAAAACTGGGTTATATCATTAGCACATATAGAAGCTAAATGTTCAGGATTTTACTGAACAAAAAACATAATCTGATTTCACATTGAACTGCTCCATTTTCTCATGACAACTCATTAATTTATTTTAGTTGGTAACCAGTTAAAAATGCAGTCTTGGCAAAATGTTTTTCAAGAATAGAACTCAGAACAAAGTAGCAGCTAGGAAAAAAAAAGTATGATCAGGGAAAAGCATCAATTAAAACCCCCAGACTAACCTGGATGCAAATTAATGGTAGTAAAAAGGAAAGATCTTACCAAAAAACAGGGACTTTGACATGAGATCCCAGTGAAACCATTAATGAGAACTAGAACTCTGAACTATTGTATTGGTGAATAAGATGTAACGATCATTTAGGCAATTCTATGGTAACAAACATGACTTATACTAGCAACACTTTCAGTGGGGCTGAATTGTGACTTTCTACGCCCAGACTTCTGGGATCATACAGCCTTCTCAGGCTTTGAGACTGAAGGTCTTTACTTTGTGTCTTTTGGCTTTCTGTAGAATTCTAATACTTTTCACAACTCAACTGGACCCTACTCACATGTTTATTTCTGCAACTGTATTAAGCAGGAGCCATCACTGTGATGCGTATTGACCCTTTTTAGACTGGGATTGAAAGAAAAGCTTTGAAAGTTAGTGGAAGGGATGGTTGGACTAGTTTTGCTTGTAAACCAGCTTAGTGAAGCAACGGGCTTCAGAGCTTGGAAAACACCTCTCACCTGACTCTCATGAGTTACTTAAATAAGTAAATGCGAGTTCCTAATACGCTTTCTACAGCACATTGCTCTAGGCAAGTGGCACTTGAAAAATAAAGATGGGGAAATTAAAGTAAATCCTCCGGGAAAAGTAGAAGAAGGGGATTTTCTAGAGTTGTTTCTTGCAAGGGGACGAACTACATCAATTGTCACTGTTAAAAAGTAAAGGTGATATTCCTCTAACTTCTCCTTCTGTCTCAGTTTGACTTTGATGTTTTGTTTGTCGATGTACTAAACCTCTTGTTCTCCATGTTTGGCTGCAGAACATATTTACGTTATGTGGGCCTGAAGTTTACTCGTGACTATAATAACATTGGGGAAGCTATTGATATTTCACTACTCTAACAGTTGGCAATGAATTACCCTGAAGAAATGAGGTGAGCTGGTTTGAGATGCTAGGCACTAATGTATAGTGAAGGCTCTGGAGATTTTACTCCTCTGTAGTGTGATGTTCTGTAAAAAACCTTCCTCATTCAGCTGCTTCTGCACCCCACCAATCTCCTTGGGGTATGTCTGTGTTTGCGGTCATAAATGATTGCAATATTTGCTGTGTGTGAAAAGGTCTATCAGCTAGGTTTAGAGGTGGAAAACATACCCTAGAAGCAGGGTACATAAGCTTAGCAAGGATGTTTCCTGTACCTGAACAGGACTGTTACTAGTACCCCTGTTCTGTGTACTTTATCACGGATTTTAGTAACTGCTACTGTGCAGAGACAAAGCTGAGTTGAATTGTTGCTGTCACAGTTGCATAGACAGATCCCTTGCTGTTAAGAGAGCTACAGGCTTCACAGCCCTATTCTGAAGTTGTATATGTGTTTTGTTTTGTTGTTTGTTTTTTTTTAAAATACATATACTAGCATTTTCTCGTACTCTGATGTGAAAAAATTAAATTAATCTGTTGTGCTACCCAATCATATTACTAGAAATGATATGTTTAGTTTGAAAAGAAATACTACCCTGCTGGCAGGTAAATCTTCAGGGAACATCCTGTAGCAGTGACTGTTTCACTTCAGATAACAAAGCACTGTCCACAAGTTTAATTTTATTATTGCTTTTAGTTTTCTGCCAAGGAAGCCTAATAAGAAAGGTCAAGGTATCATCAAAGCATAGACAGATTTTTGCTGAATGACATAAAACTGTCAGAGATGCTGAGCTTTGATGTTCCATTAAGTGATCGATGTAGATTACTGACTTTTGGCTAAATGCTGCTCAACTCTATAAGGTCAATATTTGTTAGTTCATTGGTAGAATAATTAATCAATCAATACAGGATGCTTGAAGTCAGGAAAAAAAATATTGCCAAGGCTGTATGTCTGGCATTAGTTGCTAAAATTATTTCAGAATGTCTTTGGAGTGTTATTAACTCACTGTGAACAGAATTTATTTGTAACCACTACATTTTTAGTGGAAGGAAGAAAAAAATCCAAGTGAAGAGCACTTCTTGTAACCTTGAGCTCCTGGAAGGAAAAACCTCTAACAACGAGAGTGCATCATCATTAGTTCTTCCCTTTCACATCATCACACTCAGCTTGGGAAATAATTACATGCAATTTTTCTGTTTTACAGTTGGGCCACATGACACAATGTTCTTTCTTTAGAGCTCCTACTCCAGTAGTCCCATTTTTGTCTTTTATTGTAGTCTACAGCATTGCCAGAAGCTGCTCACATGTCTCCACTGGAAGCTTTTATATCACTACATATACAGTGCCTTGCATGACGAGGTTCTGAACCATCAGCTGGGACTTTTAGACCGCAGACTATTGAAGTAATATTAATTAGTAGTGATAAAGGGCTTCCACAGGTACCCTGAATATTTTCCAGATATAACAGCTTTAGCCTTCACAGTTCCATTAGAATTTATAATCCAGTGCACTACTTATTTCTTTCAACTTGCCTGCAAAAATTGTGTATAGACTTTTTGTCTAGGATGCTAAGAAGAGCGCTTCTTCACTTACTCGACATGTTCAGTATGCTTTCAGGCTGTGAGAATTGAAAAGAAGACCTCTTTCTCAGAGGACTACAAAATAAGGTGTTTATAATGGAGGATTTTGAATAAGTTTCAAAACAAATTTCTTCTTTATAGATCTTGTAATTATGGAAGCATAAATGTCATATTTTTGTGGTAAATTTCTGCAGCCTTGAGCAAAGTGAGATTGTGATGTGTGTATGACAATATAAAAATAATGTCATAATAAAGGAGTGCTTTTATAATAATTGCATATAATTGATTGTTGCAGTCAATAACAAGATCCAAAGGTGTTCTTGAAAATTAAGGAAATGCCATACTGAATGTTTGAAGAAGAAATAGCTGACATCTCTAGCAAAACTCTATAAAGAAAGAATAATATTTTTCCTTGCATTTGACTTCTTACCAAATATCAAACTCAAATTAATCAATTCGTAGTAGTGGAGAAAAAGGGAATTGCAATACAAAGCCTAGGATTTGTTAGGATGAATCACTTAGGACCTGGAAAATATAGAATACCTTCATAGTGGTTTCAACAGTGAGAGACTCAGCTGCATTTTGTTAATGCTAAGAGCTCCATGTCAGCTGGCTCGCAAATGCTAGACCTAACTAAGGACCTTGGCTTATATTTTTAAGTAGGCTATGCTGTGGTTACATAACTCCTTCAAATTTGCAGTCTGCTAGAAAGTTTCTGCAAGGTAGATGCTGGGCACTGCTATGCAGTTCCTTGCTGTGTTACTTCAGGGACTTATTGTTCAGAGCAATTGGGGCTGCATCAAGTAGGATAGGGGAGAAATTCTGATCCTGGCAAAAACAGAATAGGCTTACTTCCGTTTAACCACAGAGAAGCGAAGCACTGAGAGCCTACATATTTCGAATTTAGATCAGGGTAGGAAACTGTACTTAGACTTTCTAAGCCATACTTACATTTTGTATCAAGTGAAAACACATAAGCCTTTATTACAATTACTGTGCCACAACTTGTTATATCACATAACAACTAATATATCATGGCAGAAGGAAGTCAATAAGGACACAAGGTGCCACAACACTAGCTCCAGCAGGTGCATACAAACGTGCAAATCAAATGGCATTGAAATAGAGGTTGTACCTCAATTGCTATAATTTCCTTTCCACCAACAGTTTTCACACGGTGATTCGAGGATTTTTATTCTGATAAAAGGCCATCATGACTGGAATTTTGGTTCCAAGCAGGGGTTAAGCATCTCTCTGAAATGAGAAAGCCTTCTCTGTTTGAGCAACAACTACACTGAAAATCAGAAAACTGAAGAACGGTTTTCTTCTCTAAGATGAGACTTCAAAATATCTCTAAACTTGTGTTTAAGTGTTATTATGCTCCCTGTTGTACTCCATCACATTGCAAATATCTCATTACTAGTTGTTGTACAGACAAACAGAAAGACACATTACCTGATTCAGCCTAAGTTAAGTGAAATTTGAAAGAATTTTGGAAACAAATCTGGAAGTCCCAAACAGCTACTTTCACTGGGAATCAATAACAAAATTGAATCCAGGTCTGATGAAGGTGTAGTTTGCATCATAACAGTTTCTTTATCATCAGGAGATGCTAGAAAGCTTCCCAAATGCGGTAAAATTGTTGTCTCTGCTTTACAGAAAAGGAGGAGAGCAATGAATTGGTTTGTTCGGAATGACTAGGGAGGTGAGTGACCAAGGCTGTATGATGGGTAATGTCAACAGAAAGGTGAGTAAATACTATTTAATTTGTTCCATGGGGTTCATGTGCTATGGCTTCTGATGAATTCTGATTCTTCCGATGAATATTTCCAAGGAATAACAACACAGTCAACATGTACTAAAAAGTCACCTGGAGTACAAGCATATTAAAACTGACCACCTATAATCTTTTTTTGTAAAATGTTTTCAAGGAAGTTTCTTTGAAGCAATTATGATATTGGTGAAACTTTATGTACTTCCAGGAATTTTCACTATTGGAAGAAATCTTTTTCTGAAGAATTTTGTGGAAGTGATATTCTCTACATTAGTAATTTTCACAGCTTATTTTTCTCCTCTGACTGAAAGCATTTACCTCAGGGGCAAACAAAAACTATTTCTTTCTGGAATATTGTTCTAAAATGACATTTTTCTTTGTTTTTTCTGATAGTGGGATAAAAATAAAAAAAACAAAAAAAACCTAATGAAGATCAATCTTATTCTACTTATCCATCTTTCTTGTTTTATGTTTGATTGCTGTAAAAGAACATAGAGAGATGTGCCACTATTTAAACATGAGTTTTGTCTTGAATGCTTTCAAAGTGAGTAGCATTCAGAATTAAATGACAAAATGAACAACTGTTAGGAAGGATTCTTATGATCAGTGTTAGAAATATCTCAGAGATTTTGTTCCTTAGCATGTCTGGATAACATCTTTATCAAGAGCTATGATTTTTTGCCCAGATACAGCTAGATATGGAGACTGACAGTTGAGCTTCAGAGCAGGATGATCAGCAGGTAAGTTTCTAAGCCAAATTGATTGCCAATAGAGAAGGACTGGAATAGAAACCATAGATACAACTGTTTCCTGGATCAGAGGAACATAATGTCTTGTGAAGTTTCCTTTGTAGAGTACAGCTGGACAGAACTAGACATTTTGAGATTATGCACATGTAAACAGTATTTCTCAGTATATGTGAGTATATTTTCACATATTTTTAATGGGCAGGTATAGAAGGAATATTTGTAGGAAGCCTGATGGCACATGGATATGTTGATATCTGTTACACACAGTTAGGAAACGCTGCAGTGGTGGAAGTAATAGGCAACCTCTATATTATGAATTCTGATAGGAGGCACTAAACATGAAAGTGTCATTCTCCTTTGGCTGCCTGGGGGCTGTCTTAAGTGCTAGGCTTTTGATCATAGTGACAGTTTTAAACCCCTTAAGAAAACTAGAACAGAGAATAAAAAAGCTGACAGCTGTGGTTCACCTCTCTCTGTCTCTCTCTGCCTTCCTATTATCCTAAACCCTTGAAGATCTCTGGAGAGAGATACAGCTCATACTGCAGATATGATGAAACAGCTCTCATCATGTGTCCCCTGCAAGCGCACTTTATATGTCCTTTTTACTTGTGTCAGGTTATTGAGACTACTAAAAGGCATGACCCTCATGATATGCGTACATGTTATTCAAAGAGCTAAGATGGTGCAAGTTTATAGTAGATAGAGTATTCTTAGGTCTGTGTGAATTCTGAAATCTGGTTGCTATTGAATACTAATTAGGCAGCAAGGAGTTTATAGTTTAATGCAATTAAACTGTGTATCCAATTCACCTCTTGGTGGGGACGACCCTATGCTCCTGATGCAAACTGGAAATGTTTAAAACAGACTACATAAATAAAAGTACAATTTTATAGTGTAATAGTTATTGTATGTTTAAGAAGATTCATGTTATATTCAGCCAATGAAGGAAAGAATATAAAATCTGAACATGTAGTACAGAAATACGTACACTCAGATTTTATATGAAAACACCCCTCCCCCCCCCCCCCCCCCCCCCCCCCCCCCGCATTTTAAAATTGCAGCTTTGTTACTGGGAATTTTGCAAGCATAGCTGGAAAACTCTGTTCAAAATAGGGTTGCTAACAGGCACTGTAGTGTAAGCCATTAAGATCTTTTATGCAACTTGTAATACCACCTATACAAATTTTTATCACAATCAGTTCAGCTGAATAGCTGCATAGGGAATTGTAGAGACAGTAGATAAGTCATTCCACTGCTGGCCTTCAAGGACATTGTAATGATCTATTGTTCAAGATCATCAGTGCTGTGGCTCCTAAACGCTCTTCCTCGTATACTACTTTCTAAATTTGTCATAGTTTATGGATGGCGATGACTTATTGCATATTTGGAAGCACCATTCTCAGAAATTTTGCTCTAGTTATGGCTGGAAAAGTTCTCTAATTCCTGTACTATGAGTGAAGTGGAAGTAAAAGATAAATAAAAATTGTGTTCTTTTACAGTATCTGATAGATCTGCTTTGGTATGATTCTAATATTGGTTTCTGACAGACTGAGAAATCATCAAAGGCTTCACTTAAAATGTTAGATTGCTATTACTGTAGGGAAATTTTCTGTTGACTTCAAGGATTACATCAGAATCAGAGCATGTTTGTGGTAGGTGGAATGCACTATTTTACTGGGTAGACTTAGACTAACTTTATGTTCTCAGTTTCTAAAGACAGTAACAGAGATTCATTCAGTGTTCTCTGAATACTTCAGTGAGTTACAAGCATGATGTTGGTTTACTAGGCTAAAACAAACTGAAACATTCCTTTAAAAATATATTCGTTTGTATGAGATACTTCATATGAAATATCTTCTGTTAAAAAAAAAATCTCAGTGCATGAAGAGGAATACAGGATCCCATGTGTAGTGTCATGTATGAGATGAGATATATTGGATTTTTCTACATAAAACTATGATGTGCTTTCTTTGGAGAGTTTCTTTGGGGCTTTCCAGTGCAGATGTGGAAGCACTATGCAAGATATATAAGAATCTACTGATTTGTTGCAGCCTTTTTCTGCTTATGGCCTTATAAATTTGGTAGAATTTCTTCTACTCCTGTATTTTGCACAAAATACCAAGAATAGTAGATAAGCATGGTTAACAGCGATGTAGTGGGCAATAAAAATATGCTTCAGCTTTCGCAAAACAACAGGTTAAGGATATTCTTAATTTGGACAGTGGGAGTTCAAGTTCATTAAACATGTTAGCTAAGAGCTAAAAAAAGAGTGGTGAAAACCAAAATGCGGAAGAGACAAATTGATTCAAAATTTTTAAGGTGGACAGAAAAATACACTGTTGGTCCCACTGAGTACAGAATCAACAAGGAAAATGACAGAGTAATTCTAAGGCTTGATCTGGCTCCTGGGTCTTTCTGAGCAAGGAGAGATATATTTATACTGCAAGAACCTGTAACGTGTCACAGTAATTTTGTATTTTACAGCCAAAGCTTTCTAAAATTGAAAGCTTAATAAACAGATAAATAATGGAGAAAAAAATGCTTCAACTGTATAATCCAAGCAAGCTTTACAGTCTATATATCTTTGTAACTTCCTCTCTAGGAATTAAGCCTTGTTTTGGAACTATATAAGTGCTTAGCTTAATGATACTTCAATGAATTGTTGCTGTGGAGCCATTGCAATGAATTGTTGCTGTGGAGCCATTGCACTGAATGTGTCAAATTTGTCACCATATGGCTAAATTTTAAAGGCCACATAATGAACTTAAATTCTCTTTTATATATATAATGATGTTGATAAAATATTATCAACGTTTAAATTATTTCAGTAGTCACAATAACAGAAATTGCACTGGACTATACAATTAATTTAGACTCTGACAACCAGGTAGCTGTATTCTCTATCTTGGAATCAGCCAGATCACATGTGATATATAAATTTTAAACACCTATCAGAATTTGGATTTGGAGCCTGTTCTAGACATAAAGAAGGCATTACATGAAAGTGGTCATTGTTACTACTTAAAAGCAGAGAATACTCGACTCAGGATCCAGTTACAGGTCTGAGCCCTGTCACGTAACATGGAAAACTGATTTTAGCGATGTCTATTCAGAACTGGCTTTATAGAGAACATGATAAAAATAGGAATTGGCATATTCTGTTTTTACTGGATAACACTTTCAGTAAAGCACAGCGTTGAAATAATTATTAATTGAAGAAGCGGCATAGGACAGTATTTATTTAGAATAAAAAGTGGTCATTTGATGTTTTTCCTGTCCAAAAATTTGAACAGTGGTGAAAATGGTGTCTGTCATTTGCAATCAAGGGTAAAAAAATCCAGGAAAGAACATTGGTACAGAATAACCTATGTGTACAGTGATTGTTTGTGTTGTAAATGGACTTTTCTTTTTGATAATGTTATCTTTAGCAACCTGTCCTGCTTAGCAGAACCTCCTTGGTTTAGCAACATAACTGTTTCAAAACAGTTCTCCTTGCTTTTTTTTCCAACAGCATTTTTTCTAGTACAATTCTGATGACCTTGACAGGTATTATTATATCCTGTTTCTAGCTTTCTAATACCACATTTGGGTCTCTAATAGCTTTCTGATAATTTCGTTGCTGTGTTTGGAGCAGATGACAATTTTGATAAGCTACTTAAACCTATTAGGTTAATTTCAAATTAAAATTTTATGCTGCGTCTCACCTGATTCTTATTGTGTTAATGCCAATATTGAGTGACATGTCTGCCAGGTCAAAATGAAGGCAGAAAAAATAAATAAAAAATAATGAAGAAGAAGTTATTATTAATAAAGAGATATTACCACTCTATGTTCATTTGTCTATTAAAACAACTCTACACTTTTTTTCAAGGACATCTGGCTCTGTTAACACATTTGCATAAAACAAGTTTTATTAGAATTAACAACAAAAACATGAGACTTATTCAGTAAAATATGTGCTCAGTTACTCAGTTATTAAAAACCATGTTCAGTGTATCTGTGTGGAAAATGTAATGGAAAAATCCATCTCAGCAATTTTTTTTTATTTTGGTGGAATTTTAAGTGCCTACCCCAGCAATGAATTTTTAATTGAGTAAGAGAAGTATTTGACTAAAAATCTATTGATTGCTAGCAATGTGGCTAAAGGAAAGATCTGATAAAACCAAACCCTCATTGAATCATCTGCTGAATCTTCGCTTATACATTCCAAAAGAGGGCAGCAAATGTCTGTCTATCTAGAACTCTTCAGTTGCGGTAGGCAGTGGTCACTGATGGAAAACTGATGCAAGCCTTTGCTTTATTATGATCAGAAAGGATTTTTTTGGGGAAAGCGTATAAGCCTGGTTGGCTCATCTATGCAATATGTATCTTTAAAAATATTGAAAGGAGGAAGAGACGGCATGCTGGGCTTTTATTTTATTTCAGGTCCACTAAAATGCAGTTCAGAACAAACACAAGAAAATAAACTGTGCAGTTCAGAATTACATCTCTCCCAGGTTCTTTTACACCCAGATTCCACTTCCTTCTTTTATTCTCTCTCCTGTTATAATGAAAATATTGTATATAAATAAATAGCCACTCCTTCCCAACCCACAGATTCATGCAGGAAACAAACAAAAAAATCCTTTGCAATATGGAGTTGGATTTCTTACGGTACAATAGGGGGGCTGTAGAACCAATATACATGTTCATAAAGACTCAGTAGAAAAAGCAGAGATGAAATCAAGACTTTTTCTGAAAAGTTAATATGCTACATCCAAATTGCTACTCTTCTCACAGAAAAATCTTAAAAATAAGGTGTATATATATAATTTATTGAGTATTTTATTTTCATATTACTACATCTAAAGACAGCTTAGTAACCCTCATCACTATGAATGTGTACACTTACATTCGCTTTTGCACACACTTACGCATGTTTTGTGAATTTCCTTTCAACCACTACATTTTCCATTTGTTTGTGTAGATGCTTATTACCAAAGTAGCTAGATTTTAAACACAGAAAAATAAGGCAGGAAAAAAATTCAACTGCCCATAAAAGCAAAATGTAATTGAAAATCTCTCTCTCTCTCTTTAATAGGGAGAATAAAACTGAGATTTTCAGTGAATATAGGATATTTCTGATTTTTTTCAAATACAAATGACATTTTTTAAATACGATCTTGAAAATAATGACAATATACTGAAGATGTTTTGACTTGCTGAGAATTGGAAGACATTTAATAGAAAAATCTGTAGCAATGACTTGCAAACATAGAAGATATAACTATGAGCTAGTGTCGAAAGGTACTTTGTGCACTAGGAATAAAATACTTCAAAATATGTTTATGTTAGTAAATTCTTGTATTGCTGAAGTATTTGAATTCTATGTATTTTTTCAACATGTTAAAAGGCTGTCAGCCTATCTGTTTTTAGTCTGTTTTCCAGTGTCCTAATATTATATGTCTCCTTTAAAAGCATTTCGGTTTTCTGGATGTTAATTCACTTGTTCCTATCTGACTGAAGATTATTATTTGAACTTTATAGTCCTGTTGGAAATACTCCAATCAGGGCTAAATTCAGACTTAAAGCAGATCACTTGTTGCCTTATCCAGCTGAGGTTTCAAAACTTGCAGGACTGGAGACTTCACAACCTCTCTGGGTAATCCATAGTAGTCTTTAAATATTCTCCTATGGAAGAATAGTCTGTACAACCTGGAATTTCCCTAGTTTGACTTCATATCTATCGGCCCTTCTCCTTCTACTGTGCACCTCTTGGAAGGTTCTGTGTTTCTCAATTACTCCTTTTCATACACAAGCACAAATGCAGAAAGAGTTGACTAGAAAAGCAAAGGACAAAGTCATTTTCAAGGCATTATCCGCCAGGATTGCCAAGTCCCATTCTGTATAGTTACTACCTAGCCAGCTGGGCCCCAGGTTGCACTGATGGACAAAGGTGCTGTCTGTCTTTGTTGAGCTTCAGGAAGTTATTGTCTGCCCAGTCCATCACTTCAGTATGATGACCTTCAAATAAGCACGGTGGAAGGAGAAATGTACTGTCCAAAATAATAACGGACAGAAAAGAGATCTCACGGCCTAAAATGTAGGAATATAGTCTCAGGTAGACGCTAGGGAGATGAATCAAGCAGCAATGAGGGTGAGGCACCTAAACTAATCTCTTCAGAAGACTGTGGAATCCTTATCATAGATATTGTTTCAAGTAGATTAGGTAGAAATCTGACAGGAAGGAGGAAGGGCTGGATGGACCTATCTTGAGATAAATGGATTCAATAAAAGGAAGCAAAGATAATATCCCCTCCACTACAGTTAGTTTTGTCAAAGGAGCTTAGGCATTTGCCATCAGATTGATTCCCCAGAAGATGGAAAACTTTGTGTTCCTTATACTACACAGTTCTTTAAGGGATTGTTTCTGATAAATGTAACTGTAGAAGAACTGTATGTATTTCATGCAAAACTTTCTTATTTTTAATAATTAAAGATATCAACAACACCTAAGTAACAAGAAAATGGAACTTTGTTCTGTTGGGTAGAACCTGAAATTTTTTGCTTTCATCCTTCATTTTTTTCATTTATGAAACAGTTGCTCTTGATATTTCCGTTAACATTTTTTAATTCTCTCAGTAGCTAAATAAATGTAAACAATTAGAATGCTTATGTTGCTATTGCAACTAATTGTAATATTAAATTCCTCCTGTGAATGGAATTTTAATGTTCTTGGTGCCATTTTTGCCAGCAATTTTCCTGCTGTTTAAAAGATCAGTGTCTAATCGGATTAAGGTGGATAATCAAATCTCAAACTCGAATAAAAGTACGAGCTTTGAATGCCTGGGGAGTACTTCCTTACTGAATATGAATGAAAGATGTTCACTGTTTATGGCGGAAAAAAATAAATGGAAGGCCATATCATGTTACAGTGGCAAGGAACTTGGATTCTTTTTCTGATAGTCAGACCATTAGACAACATGAAGAATAAATCCAGTCTGTCATAAAATGTCTGGAAGTGAAATAATTTTGCAAGGGATTTTATACTATATTACAATATTCAGAGGAAGCTGCAGTGTGCATTTGCTTACAATTTCTAGTGCAGCATTGAACCTATTGCTATTTTTTAAAAAAACTTAAGCTTCAATTATGGGCATAGAGTATTATTGGTAACGTTCCTGTCTCTCCCATCTCAGATGCAATTCAGGGCTCTATACATATGGATATCTGTGCAGGTGAGAGAGTTGGGGTGAAACAGCATGCCTGGTATTACGTGACGGTTTCTGATTTATTCAATGACATTTTCTTGTTTTCTAACTAGGAATTGTCCTGCAGAAGTACAGAACCCATCTTTTCAAAGATTAGAATTTTAAGCTAGTGGTATCTGAAGCTATACTAACATACAGCAACTTACATCCTGGCAGTGTTAGCTCTGTAATTAGTTCTGAAAATTAATGTAATTAATGTATATTTTAACTGTGAATAAATGCTTAGTTTTTAATAGATTTTTCATGCTGTTTCACAACTGGCTAAATTCCAGCATTAGAGAAGAGAAGTTTCATGTTGTTCAATTCCAATATATTTTTTCTTAATGTCTAGCTGATTTTTTTTTTCACAGCTATTCCACTCTGCTCTTGAGTGACCCCATCTGGAATATTGTGTTCAGTTCTGGAACTCCCAATATAAGAAGGATATGGAACTGTTGAAGTGGGTCCAGAGGAGGACTCTGAAGATGATCAGAGGTCTGGAGCACCTCTGCTATGAGGACAGGCTGAGAGGTGGGCTTGTTCACCCTGGAGGAGGCTCCAAGGAGACCATATAGCAGCCTTTCAGTACCTAAAGGGGCTACAGGAAAGCTGGGGAGGTACTTTTTACAAGGGCAAGTAGTGATAGGATGAAGGGGAACGGCTTTAAACTAGAAGGGAGAAGATTTAGATTAGACATTAGTAAAAAATTCTTCACAATGGGGGTGGTGAGACACTGGCACAGGTTGCCCAGGGAGCTGTGGATGCCCCATCCCTGGAAGTATTCAAGGCCAGGCTGGATGGGGCCTTGAGCAGTCTGGTCTGTTGGGAGGTGTCCCTGCCTGTGGAAGGGGGCTGGTACTAGATGGGCTTTCAGGTCCCTTTCATCCCATCCCATTCTATGATTCTATGATAACACCGATATAATTCCTCTAAAGCAATACATTTATGCCTGTTCTGCATTCGTATAAGACAGTAGGGTGTAATTTTAAAATATTTATTTATGTATAACTCTATTAAACTTGTTTGTGTATATTCTCTGGAGATGCTTTAAATTATGTCTTTAGCATACTGTACACAAACTGTAAATAGGGCACATTCTGTTTATATGTACTGCACTCATTTCGTATGTTTTCTATATGTTTAATATATTTAGATTAATTCATTTTCATTTGAAAAGATGTAATAAATAAGTTTTCCTTTTACTGATGAATACAATTGTGTTCCCTATCAAGTGGCAATTATATTAAATACATTTTTCTACTTCTTTTTTCCACGACCAGGATTATCAGCAATGATTTGAGAATGTACATATAAATTCAACTCCTGTTGAAATTAATGAGATTTTCTTCAAATACCTCTGTGGGAGAAAAGTAATATTCTTAACACAAAGTATTTTGCTCAGTTCCTGTTTTAGAATGACCCTTTGTGGAAGGTGATTAAAATAATGTGATTTTAAGGCTTTTCTGCTGAATAGATCTGTAGGCATATTGCTAAATAAGAAGAAATATTTACAGATGTACTTCAGACGTAATTTCTGTCACCAAAGCCTAAGACACTACATAATTATGGAAAAAAATATTCTTTGGGCGTTGCACACTTAAAGACTTGTATGTGAGCCTGATTTTTGCAAATTAAGAGAAACCATACTAGTATGCTCAGACTGTCCTCAGTGCTTTTAAGACATGTCATAAAACATAATTTCCGCAAGACTAGTTCACTGAGGCAGAATAAAGAGAGAATCAAATCAATAACAGATATGTCAAATGTCAATATTTAAAATTGTACGGACACGCACACACTTGATTTAAGATGGGCTAAGTGCTAAAGGAACTAAAGCTGAATAAGAAAGTTACTGCTTCTAGTTCAGAAATCACAATCCGCATGCTATAGACTTTGGATAAGGAGTACTGTGCTCTGTCTGGTAAAAAAAAAAATGCATAATGAATTCTCTAGGGCTATACTGATGTATATTGCCTAAGGATATGACCCACTGCTTCCAGGTTTTAACACCGCAACACTGCAAACCACATGCAATAGAACTGTGTAGGAATAAATTGTGTTGAGCAGTCAATTTTTGACACAGCCACGTTAATACAGAATAAAACTTGATCTATAATAAAAGGGTGGAAGTGCTTGGGAGTGCAGAGGTGTCAGCAGCAGCAAAGGCTTTTCATTGGAACACTGCCCTTTACTTAGACGGTTATGCTCTGTGTGATATCTTTGCTCCAGGTAGATGTTTACCAAGCGCAGGAGACACAATGGGTGCAGAAGGACTATATCTCATATTATTTAGCATGTTCTTATACACACAGATCCAAGAAATTAAAAATACAGCTTAAAATAGTCTTGCAGGAGCCAGATATCCAGGATCTGGAAGGCTGTTTAGAGCTGTGGCCTGAAAGCTCAGGCAGACATAGTTAAGTCTGTCACTAGAATAAGCTGAAACCTCAGTCCCAGAAATCAAGTCAATTGCCTCACACAGTAGTATCTTATGTGTATGGTAGCAATTTAAAACACTGTATGCCTTGTCCTGCCTGTTCTACATTTCCCGATAAAGCACATTATATGCAGTATCCTTTGGGTACCTGTTGGGATAGAATATAACTATGTTGCAGTCTTAGTTTCTGTGGGCATTCCCCTGCTGATGTACACAAGACAATTGATGACAACTGTATTATTGCACCTTTTACTGGTGATGTTACTGATTGAATGATCCCTTTCAGTAGTTCATCTCCAACATTTTCGCAGTCACTTTGCAGTCCTTTTCCTTCATTCCTGTTTTGCATACCAGCTGAGCAATCTCTGATTGCCGATTAACTCTGTTGAGTCTTCTGAAACATAAGCAATTTGCTCAACTTGGAATGTCATGTGTTCCAATTCCAATGATTGCGCATTTATTTTAAAAGTGTTTTGCACCCACTTTCATTGCTTATTCAAGTCCTATAAATAAGAAAATTTGAAATGCAGCTCTTCTCTACTGCTGCTGATTGACTGAGCCCCCTGAGGCATAACTGTCTCCAAAGGGCTTAATCAGATGACAAATCGTTCAGCCTTAAGCTTGTAGGAGACATGTTATGAACATAGAACTGAGTACATAGTTAAGAGCTGTAGAAGTGATAACATTTACCATCTGTGCAAATAAACAACGTAATTTATTGAAACAATGCAAGTAACAAGTAGCTCAACTCCTCATTTCATTTCTCCCCTCCTAAAGCTGATGTCAAGATTTCAAAATTTCACCTCTTCATTGAGCCAGCACTAAGTCTGACACATTCTCTGTGTCCTTTTTTAGGAAGATAGTTAAGAACAGTTCTTAGCTATCTCCATTTCATTAATGCAGTTCCTTTTTTCCTTTGTGACTGACATTTGCTACTTTAATCTAGATAGATGGCAGTATGGAAATTCTGAACAGTTGAGTGTGGAGTGTGATCTTTTCTTTGGTTTCTTGAAGGCCGCATCCCTGAAGATAATAATGCAAGAACAAGTGAGGAGCCATTGGTGTTTACTTCTCTACAGAACCTGTCAAGAAGAGTAAGACAGTTCCACATCCCCAGCATTACCCCACAAAGGGACTAAGCTTGAGCAGGCATAAAATCATTTTCTTCATAATGTTAATAAGAGATACTATTATTAGGGCCAGTCATAAAGGGAAAACACTGCTCCAGAAACTAGATTAAACCAGGAGTTAGTTATGATGACTGAAAAAGCAAAGATCAGCTGACAATGAATCCTAATTGCCAGCATGACCCAAAATCAGGCCAGCACTGGCCAAGAGCAAACATGTGGTGAAAAAAGGAATCAGAATCACTGTACATGGGTCTGTTGCATTTCCTTCCATTCCCCTTGGTAACACTGAAATATATCTAAAAATTTTGCTCACAGTTATGTTTCTTTCTTACTTGATTATAAAAATCAATTCTAAAGTGCAGTTTCATAAAGTGCTTAGAAATGTTATCCTATGTAGCAATTTCCCTATCACTACAGTGCAAGGCAGTCATTAACAACATTAACTATCCTTGCCACTTCAAAGTCATATTATTTTACATCAGTTATAGACAATAAGTGAAACAGAGCGTCAATACAAAGTAACACTACAGATTCTAATACTAGAATAACAAGCCTTGTGAAGATCTTCATATTGTAACACTTACCAGGTGTCATTTTAAGGCACACATACTTTAGATTTTGGCTAAGAGATTGGTAATATTGTATAGACTATAACACACTCTCCTCCAATGAATTCCTACACCCCTTTTCTATGACCTCCTATCCCTCCAACCAAGAATGAGAAAAAAGGGATAGAATTTGAAATATAACACTTTGGAGAATATATGTTTCATATAGTAGTTGAGCTTCTGTATAATAAAATGCTACTTTTATAAGAAAGAGATTCAATCCCATTTACCGAAGATGCACATTCTTTTTGCATATCCAAGGCAGCACAAATTTGACTTAACTTCATGTCTCCTATTTTTTTTTCATTTTTCATACATTCCAATTAGGTTACAACTACCACAGGGTAGTATTTTTTCCTTTGGAGAAAACTAATTAAAAAAACCCCATACCATTTATTTTCAATTCAAAATAGGTTATCTGAAAGCATTTATAAAACCTAAATATTGGAGCCTTTATTAACCTTTAATAATATTTTAAAATCTTCAATAAGCATTCATTTTATACAAAGTGAAAGTAGGGTACTCTGCTGTGCTTAAATTACTGATCCGAGAAAAGAATCATAACGGTTCAGAATTCTTCGGAATACCTAGTGAACTGCACTCTGTTCTCACATCTTTACGTATACAAAATAGTTTCACTGAAATCCACTCGATTCCTTACACCACAGTGTAAGGAAGAGGCTTCTTTGGCCAAAGGTTCTACATCCAGTATTAAATAGCAATATTTGCAGCTCAGTATTTATATTAAATAAAAAACAAGGGCATGGATTATCTGAGAATAGAACAAATTGCTTTTACGTTTATGAACTACTACCAATAAGTGCAGCACTAAAGGAATTGATTCCTTCCACAATTGATTGCAATTTCAGTGTGTGCCATGGCCTCTTTCACCTCTGTTGCACAATATAAACTGACCCCAGCAGCATTTCTTCATCACTATTGGATTTGCTGTCTCAATTCTTTTTGACAAGGTTTTTCATGAGACCATTTTGTCTTGAAGAATTTTCTTTTCTGTCCCTGGGTTGTTTGGTGATGGAAGTTCTCTCTAAAAATTATTCTGTCTTGCCTACTTTTTTTTTGTTACAATATTCTTTGCCTCTTTACCCTTTCCTTTCCAAGGCTCTGCCTAACAGTTACTGATCTAACTATGTGTTATGCTGAGCATCCTGGTAAGCTGTGAGTACTTCTCCTTAGGAAGTGGCTAGAGTCAGTTTTCAGAGTCTCAAGAATCTCCCTTCAGTACCCACGCTGCTGCCACTTCTCCATTCAAAAAGGGTGGAGTATGCTTCTGTGCTGTTCAAAGGTATTCGCTGTGACTCAGGTTTTTACCCATGTCATATCTGACAGTTTAACATCTAACTCTCTTGTGAAAGTGATGCAGGTAAGAATTACTGTGAAAAGCAAAAAGAAGCTTCTCAGAACAATATATAAGCACTCAAACTTTTAAAAATTATAGGCATTAATATTGGGGCAAATATGAGGGATTTTTTGTGTAAAAACACAAGAGGAATCACTAACTTCATATCTTGAAACTACTTCTAAGATCAGGAACATAACTTGAGAGCTGACCTGTCTTCTATTTTGCAGAGTACTTCTGTAAGAATTTCTAAGACTGCATATGAAATAATGTTTTAAACTAAGATTAATTTGCAGATGGTCAGGACTGTAAATCTACAATGTTGATTTTAATTTTTTTTGGGTTTTTTATTTTTTTAGAGATTAAATTTCCCGTGGTGCTTGCACTAGAATGACAGGTATGTGACTTCCTCCAGATCCTGCGGAAGGTAGTGATCCCTTTTTCATCTGCTTGTTCCTGCTTCTCTTCTTCTGTGCACTTTACCCTGCAATATGACAAAATTACTGGGTTTGCTTCCTGCAAATCCCCTGAAGATCTGAGCATGGAATAGGTCATCCCACTACCTAACAAAAGTAATTTTGGCTTACAGACTAACTATATGCTTGTGATCTTACATGGGATTTCTGAACTAGTTCTTTCATCTTCAGTTGTCCTGAGACTTTGCTTGCAGCAAGAATATTGCCTTTGCAGCAGTCCTAAACTCTGTTTGTGTTTGGTCTTTCTTCAAACACCATCTAACACCTCTATTCTTTAATGCCAATTTGGTAGTTATTGGTTTTACTACTCAATTTTCTTCATTTCTATATTGAGATAGATAATGAGCTTTAAATTTTTATCATTTATGTAGACATTATATTAAGAAACGTTGTGATCCCTGTGGAGGTCCTTCAAGCAAGGGGAACACAGTCACTTCTTAAAAATGTATAATCTAAGAAAATATAATCCATATTATTTTCTGGTGGAAGCTGTGAAAAGACTTTGCGATAAATAACTTGCAACAGATCACGTTGGATGAGACTAGGGCTTTGTGTCTTTCATTTTCTCTTTTTCCTTTACTGACTTAAGGACAAAATAATTTGGTTCTTTTGAATGTCAAACACATTTTATTAGCTTTGTGGAAATGTAATTTTTTAAATATTAGTAAGTTTCCACAACAAACAATTCTTTTCATCCTTGCTTTTCCACTCAGTACACTTAACCTTGCAAATTGCTCTACAGTGCAAGCTCTCATCTAAGCAAGTAAAACTTGTAATGTAAAAGCACCTGCTTTAGTTAAAACAAACTAACCAAACAAATAAAACTAGGGGAAAATTTTCCTTTCTGGGGTGGGCTTTCAATGAATTGCTATTTATTTTGGGCCATTTAAGAATCAGATCAGTTTACTAACAACCTTAGCTATTATTCTTGTTGCATATTTTGCAGTTATCTATTGGCATTTTTCATATTGTTATTAAATGTTTGAGTATCACTTATTGTTCAGTTATACTTGAACATTTGTGTTTTAATATATACTTGTCAAAAGGAAGAAAAAGCATCATATCACTGTTACGGCATCTTTACAGTAATGTTTTACTGGACCTGTTTCTTAATTTGATGATGTAGTCATCCATAACATAGTCTAATAGGATGATCAAGTTACAAAAAATAAAAAGAAGTAGTCAGGTTTAAAACTTTCTACTTCTGACCCTGTCCTGGGTGTGTTCTTATTTTAAAGACCCTCCTGCAAAACAGAGGTAGTGGATGCATCAGTGCTTGTGACTGGAGAGTAATGTCATAGGCTCAAAAGATGTCAGAAGATATCCAGCAACAGGGATATCAGGAGTACTTAGCTAACCTAGAAAGTAGACTTCTTATAACTCTGATGTTGGGTGCCTAAAAGCTACAGTATCCAAAAATTATGATTGCTACAGGAAAGTTGAGGAGGGGCACTTTATCACAGGCTGCAGTGATAAGATGAGGGATAATGGCTTAAAGCTGAAAGAAGGGAGATTTAGATTAGACATCAGTAAGAAATTTTTAACTGTGAAAAGGGTAAGGCACTGGGATCAGGTTGCCCAGAGAAGTTGTGGATTCCCCGTCCCTTGAGGTGTTCAAGGCCAGGTTGGATGAGGCTTTGAGCAACTTTATCTAGCGGAATATGTCCCTTCCCATGACCGGGAGGCTGAAAATAAGTGATCTTTAGGGTCTTTTCCAATCATTCTATGATTCTAAGTTTCTCTGTATTGCCCCTATGCATCAACAAAATACTATATAGTACTGTGAGTGCTTTGCCTCCTTGGTCAAGTTTATGAAGAATATTTTGATCATATGAATAAGACAATAGAAGATATGGAAATAATAATCATTGTATCTGTTATGACTTGCTATTTTTCTTATTCTCATAGTCTGTATTTTATTTTGTCTGATGTCTTCCAGTATTAGTTTATTTAAAAGGTATTTTTCTTCCAGTCCTTTAACTCTGTTTTTAGAGAGCTAGAATTTGTAACATTAATTTAGTCTCTCCCACGGTTTTCTCATTTTATTTTAGCAGTAACAAATTTTCCTCAGGAACGAAGCTTTAATGTCTTTTAAGGTATCATTTACGGAAGAGTCCTCTGGTTGTAACATATGCACTTCTGGTTTAATTAGACTGCTGCTTTTCTAGGCTCCTTTCATCTTTCAGAATATATCCTGCCATTCTCTATTTTTACCTTGCAGTTTTTCTATTTGGTTTCTAATTTTCATGGAAGTTGAAGAGCGTGCCCACTTCTAATGTTCTTTGGCTTCAGAGAGCTTGTATGCTAGCTTGCAAATAACAAATGCTAGTAACAAACACATGTGCTCAGCAACCTCAGTTTTTTGTTTTCCACAGAACAAAGGAAAAAAGAAAGATGCATCGGGATTAAAGGGGAGGTTCTTTACAATAAAAGAGAGAGAGAGACTTTGAATTAATTGAATCATTTATTTAGTAGTTCATTCGTATCTACACTAACATAAACTTTATCTTGTTTCTTTAACCCTGAAGTGTAGTCATATGCAATAACATTAATGAGTTTCTCCATATTTTTGAATGTGCTTTGAACAAGTGCTTATGCTAATCTCCCACGTGTCTGTTGATCATGATCTTCATTTTCTTAAGAATATCCAGAGTCACATTTTTTCCATCTCTTTCATGGTCAAGATGAAGCATCTGTTGCCTGTCATCTTCATTTTCATCATAAAGAATAAGAGTTTAAGAGCTAGAAGGCTAGCAAATCTGTGCAGTGTGCACTTGAGAGATAAGCATCCTGGAAAACTGGCAACCTATATATATGCAGTTTTTTCTGGGCTATATTTCATTCTCTCCCCCACTTGTTTGGTTTTTTTTAATTTTTTTTTAATCACAGAATTAGCTTTGGCTGCACTATTGTACAACTGACTAATGTATGGCAGGTAGATTGACTGTTTTTTGAAACTGAGAACTTTCATTCGGTCTTCATTAAAAGAAAAAAATATCAAAGTTGTACAAGGCAGAGGGAAGAAAATATGATTTGTAGGTTCCGGGTCTTCCAAATTTCAGTTCTCTGAGATCTAGGTAAAAAAGTAGATCAGGCATATTTCAAAGATTGTTAGCATTTCTTAAATGGGGGCTAACTAAAGAAAGGTTAATACTCTTTGAGTAGTGGAAAACATATATCTATTCACTACAACAGTACCATTAATCGAGGGCTCTTATTCAGTTGATGGCGACTTACTCTATCTTTGTAAGCTTCTGTCACTGAATAAGCAAGATACAACACTCAAGGAACCACATTTCTTTACTTATTTTAAACTTTATGGGCAAATACTGAGACTAATCTCTACCTCTTTTTTTTATTTTTGTTATTGACACAACTCTAAACTACTGATTTAAAACTGGGAAACCTGGCATTTGTGTGTCTTTGGTTAGTGAATCTAAGTTGTCCAGTTTAAGTCAGGATTTCATTGCATTTTGTACTAAGATGCACTAGGGGATTATTTAGAAATAAACACTTTCTGGGGAGGGAAAATAACATAAAAAGGTGGAAGCAGTCTCTGCTTCTCTGAAAGGGAACTGAAGCAGAGAAACAGTGATTTACCTAGAGGTACTCATCAGTCAGCAAGAGAACACAGCAACATTCTGCATCTGAGTATGTATCTCCATACAGGGCCATCTTTATAGGATTATTCATGGCACATGAAATAAGAATTTAAAAAATGTGGATAGCACAGTTTTGCCTAGTCTCTATAGAAAGGAAAACTTCTCCCAACACTCTTTCTCACTTTCTGCTCTCAATTTGGATATTAAATCTATATGGATTTTCTGTATTTCATAATAACACTTAAACCACTTAAAACACTTAACCAGTCTCTGGCCAGGTTTTTTTCCCCTATGTAGGAATCAGTTCCATTGGCTTTGACAATCCTATCATAGATGCACTACCACAGCAATTTGTTTCTGATAAAGACACAAAATAAGATTACTGCTTTCCAAATACAATGTTTCCTTCTAAAAATGCCTACCTGAATTCAGGTGGTTGTTGTACCCAAATTTCAATTTTAAGAAGACTATCATACTGTTTTTTCCATACGAGATAAGTATAAAAAACATCTCTTCTTTGAGTCCATCTTTGCATTATTGATACTGCTTTGCATAGCATTTTTTAGAATTTCATTCTATGAAATACTGGATTTTAGATAATTTAGTCTCATTAGTCCTATACATTTTTAGAGGAATAGGGAATAATCTTTTTTTCTAAAAAGAAAAACCCAAACAAAATCTTTTTGTCGAATTAAGTGAAAGGCAATACTTGAAATCATAGTTGTTTCTGAACTCCTATTGAGTATATTGGAACAGAGTAGGAATATACTGTTTCCTAATATTCCTTACATATGTTATTTGTATCTTTTTAAATGGTTGGAGGCTATGCAGAGCTACGCCAATTTACAACAGTCAGGACTCAGATCAACCTCTTACTATATGTGCTATATTTTAGACAACTACTGGTCATAAAATCTCATTTTCACTAGGTCAGTGGAAGCTGCAAATCAAGAGAGAATGTATTCCATTCTATACTATACTCACTCAAGAGTAAGACTGACTACAAATATACAGATAAGCTACATTAACATGACCTGAACAAATAAGAAATTATTATTCTAATTGTGATATACACATATATTAACAAACCATTCCTTGATGCTCCAACTGCTTTTGTTCAAAGTGCTGGATGACAGAAAGATGGCAGATGGCTCTGAACGAGATGTCAAGCTTCCATTACTCGTGTTTGATGGCAGCCACTCAGTGTCACTTTATACTTTTACATCAACTGAATATTAGTAATCAACATTATCCCTGCCCAGGACAGGGAGGTGGAAATAGGTTATCTTTAAGGTCTTTTCCAATCCAAACCATTCTATAAATCTCAATTCATCTATGAATATTTATCTAAACAAAGACTTTTCAGAAGACTTCTCATGATTCAGGAACATTGTCACAAATAAACAGTTCTGTGGTAAAATAGAGGCTAAAGGATTTTCAACTGATACCATTGATACAGCACAGTGCAGTGCCTTTGCCTGAGACTTCAAAACATAGAAATCTTGAAAACATGGTCAGTCCGTATATGCAGGCAATGTGTAAATCCAAGATAACACATGCAGCCCACACTCCTGTTTCCTATTCAGAAAGAAATATAGAGACTTTAAATAGCAACACTACCTGCTTTTAGTATATTAAAAAAATTAAGAAAACCTAGTCATCTTTTCCAGAAAAAAAGTCCAATATTGTTATGCCTCAGTCTAGATACTGTATTTTTTCTCTTTTAAAGTGAGGGGAAGGTATATTTTACTGCCAGTGTTGTGAAGAAGATGTAAAGAAACGAGTACTATATGCAAAATTCTTTACTTGGTATGTCTGTTTCTGAAATCGATTGATGTTTATTTGTATTGTAGAGTCTAGGACTAAAGAAAACAGAACTACCTATTAGGACACCCAGTATATCTTACTAGGAAAACGTCACAGCTTGGAGGTATTTTCTAAGTGTCTCATTTTTAATAGCTACATATGTGTTTAGAAAACTATGAGTTTTCTGCTTTATATTCTCATGTGCCTGCTGAAACCACTTACCCCACAACATTTTGTACAGCGACTTTCAGTTTTTCCCATTTAGTGTAACTTCGAATTAAATATTGTAAGAGTAGTAGATAAAAAGCCTCTAAGAGGAAGCTGACTGACCTAGAAAATATTTTGATTGGGAATGATTTTTGTGCAGAGATAAGAAAAACAAGTATTATACAGACTCGTCTTCACCTATTTTGCTGTCAATGGGAACATGTTAACCTTGGTTGGAAAGGATTTGTTCCATGACTTCAGTGAATTTCAGCTACGATCATTAGTACAGGTAGTGATGATCTACAATCTTTGCTTTTCATAAACTTGCTGAAGTATGATTGGCAACTAGGGCAAATTCAGAAATTTATGCAAATCCTATTGCAGTATATCACTCTGTGTATAAAAATACAAATCCCATGACACTTACCAAAAACCTATGGAATCATTCTACTAGTCTGATGTGCAGAAACTGTGTATTGCATTTACACAAGGGCATTTACACAAGGGTACAGATGCCTGTAAAAATACTAATAAACGTTTTGAAAAAAAAAAAAAGATAAAACTAGATGTTAGAAAGTTTATCTGAAACCTGATAAATAATGGATAGAAATTTAATTAATTCTTTTCTGGCATTTTTTTGGTAAAAGACCCTTTCTCATTGGAATCTTATTTCCTTCATAATCTTAATCATGTTTCTACTCAAAACAGTGTTCAAGTACATGCATAACTGTACATGTAAGAAGGCAGCAAAGTTATTTGAAGAACTAGAGTCCTTTTCATGGGGCCATCCAAACTGATTGGTCAGTTCTCTTTCTAGTCTAATTTCTGTATAATGGCACGCAAAAGTGACAGTTTTCGATACTCAAATCAATAAAAGTAGAAATACATATGTTCACTTCACAATACAAATAACCCTGAGGAAGAAGTTCTTATATTAGGTGTATACATCAATGGACAATGCATGCTCTAGAATGCATTTCCCTCCTCTTATAAATGCCACTGGAGTGTGAGCCTCTGTGTTTTCTTTTCAGTCTTCTTTTACCTGTTTTCTTGGTCACTTTTTTTCACCTTCACATCTGTCTTTATCATTCCTTTTTCTGCCTACTTAATTGTTCGTGTTTCTTCAAAAGCTCAGTGAGTGGAAAATGAAGGCAAGGGATCTTGCTTATGAGTGTGCAGTGTTCTGTAATAACTATCTTTGCTCTTGCAGATAGAACCATGACAGTCCTTACCTTATGTATAGACAGGTTGGTCTCCTAAGTGCACTTATTACAACACACGGGTCCATTTGGAATAAGCGGTAACAGCTAATTAGCTGGTCTTAAGACAAAAAACAATTTTATTTTCTGCTGTTCAAATCTTTTCAAAATACAAAATGATAGGCAGGCTTGCAGACACTGGTGCTCAATCTGTTGATCTCTTGTTAAAGGCTGTGAAAACAAAAGGGTACAAAGTGAAAGAAGCTATCATTTTATAAGTAGCTGTGTGCTGCTGTAATGGAAAGATTCACTGATTTCTGACTTGTGGGAGATTCAGAAAGATAGGTTCAAGGACAAAAAAAACAACAAACAAACAAACCACCAAACAGCACACTACAGCAAATGTTAAAGTTCTCTTATAGTAGAAAAATCAATCTAGAAGTCACACCTAAAATACACAATAGAAATATATGTCAGAAGTTTTGTACAGGGCATAGGCATTTCAACTCAGAGCTTGCAACCAAAGTCATTTCTTGAATGGCAAGAGACTACAGTCTTGAAAATGGTTTTGATAGGGAGTGGTATGTATCTGAACTGTCCCAACAGCTCTTCAGAGACTGATTATTACTGACACTTAGGTTCAGCCCTTCTTCCACTGCCATGACAGACAGTTGTCTGTCCCCCTTGTCTCCCTTTTTGGAGAACATCTCTGCTTGGCCAATGAGAGAGAGAAACTGAACTTTCTATCCATCCGGTCACTGTAGGCAAAATTTGGTGAACAATCACCATAGACTTGGTGAAACAGTAAACTAAAGAGCCCTTTGTTGTCTTTATTGAGTAAAAGTTGTCATAAAGTATTATAGATAATTTCTCCTACTAGATCTGAGCCTAACACTGAAAAATAAAGGTTATTTTTTTATACTACTGAGTTAGAAACACCTCATTTTGCAGTAGTGTGCTAGACACCCACACTGCACACACTTCTTACTACACCCTACACTTCAGATGTCTGTAAACACAGCAAGGGGTGGCTCTTGGCATGGCCCAGCCCAGAGCGTGCCTTTCCATCCCACTGCAGTGGAGTCTAGACACCATCAGCAGCAAGGAGTGGTTGCAATTCTGTGCTGTGGGTAAAAGGCACACGCTAACTTTGTACTTGTGTTTGGTACATGAGTATGTTCAGCGGCAAAGGTGTGCATGGGTCAGTGAGACTGGGGCTTGAAGGTATAGCTGTCTGTGAGAACCCAAGGAACAAATGAGCAGCAGTTTGCTTCTGCAAAAATGCAAAATAATATGAGCATTATGGCTGTTGTTCACAGGCACACAGAGTATATTCCCAGGATATACTGAAATGAGAAGGCTGATGCACATGTGTAAATCAGGTTGGGCTTACATGTTACACCCTTCTAAAATTTGTTATACTACTTCTGCTAAAATGCATGGTTCTTTGCTCTGTAGGTGCAGTCATTTTTAAAATACAAACACTGTGATTTCATGGTAATTGTCATTCCATTCTAGTGCAATTATTAAAGAACAATTATTCCAAAGAGTTTCTTTGGCAAAAAACCTACCTCTGGCTTCATGACTTCGGTCTAACCAACTGATAATGTTAATTTGATAAAATGTCAAACCCTAAACCAGTGGATTGTACAACTGTTAGAAGAATTAAATTGGAATTAGTAATTCAGTCAAGCTTATTGCCAAGAGAAGAAAAACCCCAAAAAATCTTTGTGAAATAAAAGCAGTCCAATTAAATCTATCAACCAGTCCATGTAATTTAATTTGGCAACCTTAATTGCAATAATAGTCTTAATTTTGGTTTCTTACTCTGTTGTGGTACCTGAGATCCCTCATACAGTCAAAACTGCCACAGTGATTAAATAAATAAAAATACTTCAGATACAAAGAGGCCAGTACTGACTTAGAGTATTAATAAAGAAGATATAGACCAACAAAGGAAGCGCACTGATGTGGTATCTGTCTGAAAGTATATTGATTCTCCAGTACATTAATCCTTTACACTGAAGAATTATTGCTTAAGAATGAGTCACAGGACATAATATAAGATATAGTTTTCACTGTTCTCATTTACAATATTTTTTAAAAGTGATTAATGTATTTTTGATTTCTTATGTTTTAATTTAGGACACTTAAGCACAAAGCATGGGATCTTTCTTGGAGAATGCTACATATGAACTGATCACAGTGGTATTTGTTATAGAAAATTTAGCAAAGTATTCATATACATATATATTTATATGTACAAATACATATACATAGAAGACAGGCAAAAAAACCTCATCTAGTTATGAATGTGTTTGGATGCTACAGGCAAAGAAGTTTTTTTTGGGAAGTAGACAATGAATGACTTGTCTGGGAGAGGAAGTTGCACATGTATTGGTTTATAAATTGTCACAAAAACAAAAGCAGAGAGAAAGGCTGTATTTGACATGTCACATGTCTTTCAGTTTAGTTATTCTTCCTCATTAAATTAACTTAAAATAAGATCAATTGTGTGAAGTTACTGTGGACCACCCTTTGCAAAGATTTAATGAAAACTGCTGAGATTCACACATTACTTCATTGACATTTTCTCATGTACACAATTTCATGCCGAATTGCATTTAAAAGAAATAGTGTAAGCGGTGGTTTTGCAGATAAAAATAGTTATTAGCTGAGTGAAAATGCAAAAACAGAAGTTGTTGTGATATGTCAAAAACTCCCTTGAGAACTCATGGGGTTCAAGTGTTCTCCTGAAAGTCTTCCAGAAATCCTTCCTGATGATGACTAGTGTTTGAAGATACTTCTTTCTCCTTTGGTTTCTGTGATATTAGTTCTCCATATGGCTCAGACAGCTGAAATGGGAAGTCCCTGTAACATCCTTGTCATGCTTTGTGGAGGCTGAATGTTGCTGAAGTGTCCCAGCGCACTGTTTTCTAAATTATTTACAAAATTCAATTATCTTGAAGTCTCACTTATGATCAAGAATAAAAACCAACCAATCAACCAAAAATTATTAAGAACATTAAAACCAGGAAACTCCTCTGAAAGAATATGAAAGTATTTTGCTTTATCTACTTTTGTGAGATAAAGTCAGAAAAAAACCTTTTTCTTTCCTTCTCTCACATATTTTCATTGGGCCTGCAACTGTCTATCTACATCGGGCATAAAATGCATCCACAGATACACATGTTGGGAACTCTGCTTCTCTGGTAGAGCAGGCCTTCTGAATGCTTTTAGAATCTTCTTAGACACCAATACTCTCACTGGAATTTGTTCCTCTCGCTGTGTTACTCAGGTATTTTAACTGAGTAGAGTGGGAAGATGAGAGCTTTGCATTCATTGGTGGCTCAGCTGATCCTGTGACTTTCCACAGCTGAGAAGTCTTGCTCTCCTGCAGCCTCCAGCTACTGCTCCTGGCTGTGATCCAGCCCCTCAGGCTGGATCTTTTTGTGAGCTGACTGAACTCGGGTTCTTAAATATGGGTAACTGGTAGGAGCACAAGTGAAGGAGTTCGACTTGTTACAGCAGTGACACAATAGTAAGTTTTCTCTCCTTGCTTTATCGGCCTAAACATTCCATTGAGCTGGAAAAAGGAAATATCTCCTTAGTTTAGATGCTACATTCTGTGTTTAATTAACTCATTCACAAAAAGGAGTCATTCCCCACTTCAGTGACCAAGGTTCAGATTTCATGAAAGGGGTGATGAAGAGCCTTGAGGCTCTGTTTTTTTTCAGACTTTACTCACAGCATCCTCAGATAATGGCATTTCCTATGCTTTCTCCTGTAAGTCCCTCTTTTCCTCTCATTGTAGACTTTCCTTTTCTGAAAAGAACTACTCAGCCTTTTAACCTGCTGAACTTTACAGTTCCCAACTAGCTGCTCTACTGAAAGGATGAGTCAAAAGAATAGTTATTCACAGTCTCTGACAGTTTAGTGCAGGGCACATCTTCAAGATTATATACAATTAAAGGTGGTGATTCTGTAAGATCTGAACAGTAATATTGAATATAAGGCTAAGATGTACTTTAATTGACTTGGGCTTCAGAAATCATGCAATGAAATTAAAATTTTTCCAATAATATTTTTGAAAATATTTTTAGCTGGAAATCAGAAGAAAATGTTTCATACTGACATTATTGCATATTTGTATACTGCCTTTCTACTTATTCAATAGACTTAATGCTATCCTATCAAATAGTCGTGGCGTTTTATGATTTAATGATGAGATAACAGTAACTATAATATTTTATGGAAAGTGGAATTATAACTTTTTGGTTTTATTTCGTTAAGTTATTTATTCTATTTGTATCCTATTTTTTACTTAACACATAGAAAATCAATGTAATTCAGTATACATTAAATATATGACAGTGAAAATTGTGCAATTAAACAGAAACTACAAAATTTGATAGAAAAATAGATTACCTAGAAAATATTTTACCTGCAAAATACCATGAAGTACAATTATCTAAGTGATTTAAAAAGTATGTACTAGTGTAGACACAATTGTAATACTAATCACATCTTCCATAGTGTATATCCCCTTGAATATTTTTTCTAATGACAATTAGAATGCTGAAATTTGATAAGAAGAATTAATGAAATATACTCTAGATCAGTATTTCTTAAAACGTAATTTGACAGATATTTTCAGCAATGTCTAATGCTAAAGGCTTTGCTACCCAGAATCTTGGGAGAATGTGGTATATTGTTATGTCTGTTGGTGGAGGAGACTCTGCTCTGTCATACGAGGCAAAATTCAATCAATCAGAATAAAGACAAAATAGGAACACTTAGAATTTCAGTTGTACAAGTAAAAAAAATGGTTAGTTTAAAACCATCAATAGAGAGCGCATTGCTATTAACTTCCTATATTTGTTGATTTGCTTTTCTATCCTAAGTGAAGTTTCAGTATTTTGAAGCTTGCATCAGTTCAGCATTGAATTGAAATATCTTAATAATTTGCATAGACTAGTTGAATATCATTATGGCCAGCTGAATACCATTTGAATAGACTAGTTGAATATCATTTATTAAAGTGAGGTTAATTTAAACTTATGAATACCAGTCCTAACATTTCTCCATTCAAGAGCAATCAAAAAGGACCTAATATAATTCTTATAAGCTCAAAACCAGAGATAATACATCCAGCTAAATGTGTGGATGTCTGCATCTACAGTAAGCAGATGTAGGCTTGGTACACTTCTCTAAAGTTTCAAACCTCTTTACAATACTCTCTGTTTGCATTTCATCCAAGACTCACATATTCCTTCTCGCTTTATGGATTGTGATCAGGTTTCCTAAAGTCCAGATCTCTCCAGTGTCTAATAGCCTCTGTTGTTGGGATTAGTGGTTAATTGTAGGCAGGTGATTTGTTTCTGTGTTTAATGATATTACATTTCTGTTGTAACCCGGATGGCAGACTCAAAGAGAAGGTAACAAATCCCAGAATTAAATCACTTCAGCCTGTAAATGAGCAGGTTCTAGATTGCTTTTGGTATGGGTTTTTTGGTAGCAGCTGTTCACTTTTTCTCTGATTAAGTAATAGCTGGAAAAAAATGTTTTCCAGAACCAGTGTATCTTGTATTGTCCCAGTTTCCCAGTAATAAGTGCTAATATAAATGAATTGGATAAGGGAGTTAATGATACTCCATAGTATTCTTCTATTCATATAGTTTTTCTTTCTCACTGTTGGATGAAGAGTGATGCATTTTTCCTGTAGCTATTCACAAATCTTTGTACATTTTATGAGGGCAATAACTATGTCTTTCTTAGCAGGAATTGCTCTTTGTTACTAAATGAGTTCTACATAGGAGATTCAAATTTTATGTGGGCCCACTGTAGTTTAGCTCATTTTTTTGTGCTTTTTTCAGCAGTATATGATTCCTGTACTAAATAACGTAACAAAATATGTCCTTTCTTAGCTGAAGAAGTGTGGGCAGAATAAAATGATCAAAAGGGTGGGAAAAATGGACTCTTGAAACCCAACTGGTATTTCATAGAGGCAATCCGACTCAGTTACCGCACCTGAACCTATACTGTGAACAGAAAACATCTATATTCTCAAATGTGAGTGTCAAGAAAGTGTATGAAAACAAGCAGAATATGATTTGTAAGGGAATATGGTATTCTGCTTAGTACACCTACTTGACAACCCTGAGCCTCACAAAGACCATAACAAACTGGGTAACAAAAGTTTTTAGCCAGTGACCCTCACTCAATACTATGGATGTGATAGTAAATCTTTTTCAGTTTTTGGGTGAATTGATAATGATAATTACATTGAGAATGGGGATTATTTATCAGATTATTTATTCATTTTATGATGGTGTCACAACAATAACTCACACTGGTTTGGATAGATCTCTTTCAATATTCTGAACCAGGTTAATCAGTAGGGTTCATCAATTAGAACAAACAGGTCCTTGCTGGGTCCTAGAAAATATCCTGCATTAATCAAGGAATCTTCACCCCAGCTCAGCAGACACCACCCTTTTGATAACAGTGTCTAGTTATTTGTATCACTAGGTCTGACCAAATCATGATCATGAATCTTCTGAATGTTATCCACAGCCTGTGTCTAGTATAGAAAATAAGGTACATGTGGTGGTATGCCCTGTCATGTGGTTTATTAAAACAGAAAGGGCTGATCCACCATGACCAAACAGAAATGGACTCAATGGTTTGATACAATCTCATACCAGTTAGTATTCTATGATTCTATAATATCCCTCACATACCACATAATGTCACATAATATTTTTAGATGTGTTTGGTTTGCCTGGAGTATTTTCAGAACAAAGTGATGCTGAAAAACTGATAGTCACACCCATGATGTGGAGTGCTCAGAAATTCAGCAGTAGAGTCATCATCATCACTGAAAATGTTGCACTGATCCCAGGAAACACATTATTATCCATTCATTTTGCTCCTGAAAGAGGCTGTGCTCTAACCCCAAAATTATATTTTGGTCTTACTTTTGTGAGAAATAAAATCCAATCTGCATTACAAAGTATCAGGCAGCAGCTTGGAAATATTTTAATACCTTTTTTATTTACAGATGCTGTAGGTAACAGGTACTTCAGGTTTAGTAAAGTGCATGATTGCTTTTTAAACTGAACATTTCTTCATAATAATGCATTGTAAATAAATTCTTGTACTGTAAAATACTCTCAAGCCTCTAAAGTCCTTAAAAACACTCACCCTTATTTGGCTTTTAAAAACTAGCTATTAATATTTACATTTGTGACTGTGCACAAATACATAAAATCATCATAAAAGCCAGAGGTTTAAGTGCCTGTCCTTCCATTCACCAGGACAGAATCTGTCTCAGAGGATGTCTTGCTATTACAAATATGAAACTAGGATGTTAAAATGAAAAAGAAGCAAATTTAATAATAATAATAAAAAATACTTGCAAGGGAAAGAGCTCAGCTTGATGGCTCCAGAGAGTGGAAGGAGATTATGTTAAAGCACAAATGGAGTTTTAACATTTTTAAATCCAGAAGGTCTAATCTAATCTAATCCTTTTCAATCCAATTTTTTTAATGCAGCCTAGACATCAGATTAAAGCTTGCACTTTTCTTTTTTTAGGCCATTGCAAACAGAATCAGCATCTGTGCTGCCTTTCTGATATGCAACATTGCAAAAAGGATTTTAAATGAATCAAGAGAACAGTTATGAAAAATAAACAGAAGTAAAGGTATAAGTTGGATAAAAGGTACATAATTTTTATTTTAAAGTGGAACAAATTATAATTATTTTTGGTAAATATACCTTTTCTGGTAAATGAAATAATAAAAAAAGAGACCAAAAAAAGAAAACCTCACCCTATTCCTGCACTCACACACACTATAAATGCAATAAACACGCAAGAAAAGTATTTAGTGCATTTTATTATTTTTATTTAGTTGGAGATTTGATGCCAATAGCTCTGTAAAATCAATAATTTGAATTTTAGCTGCTGAGTTTTCTAAGACTGATGCTAATGAAATATATTAATCAGATAGAAAGCCTTGCTTTTTTTTTTCAAATTTTTGCTGATTTATAGATGCTGCTACATTATTCTACATTTTGAATTTCAAGTGAGTCTTAAATCTTTGCAAAGTGTAAAATAATATAGTCTGGATTGCCATGTCCCATTGTAAATATAGCACCTTGTCTACTAGTAGAAAGGTTTTCAGATTGTCACATGCTGGCTTCACGAGTCACTTGGTAAACTACTCATTGTTGGTGAAACAAATGTGTCTGGTTGAGTCATCCTTCTACCAAAACACTTGTTTCTCCTGAGCAAATCTACGATATTCTATGAGAAGTGTTCAGTTCAATTAGCAAGTTCGTAAATCTTGGGCTAAAAATGATAAAACACTAATAAAAAGATTACCCTTATGCTTATACTTTTGAATATATTATAATTCTTAAAATATTCAGGTTTGGCTCTGATTCTGGTAAAGTCAATGACAAAAGTCACAGTGGGACTGTATCCAGCAGGAAGTCAATTAAATTAGCAGTGAATATTTTGAGAATCCCACCTCTAAGTGCTAGAGTTTTCCTCCTGTTTTGAGACTTGTGGACTCCCTCAAAAATATGCATGTAAACGTGAATGTATTTTTCTTAGACATATTTGGAAGATCTTCTACGCATAATCCTGGAGCTCCTTCTGTAGTTCAAGAAGTATAATAGATTGGATTCTACTAAGCGGAATCCAAAGTCCACTGAAAACAAACACAACACCTGTAGATTTTTTGTTTTCTTTATTGTAAACTTTTTATTTACAGTCAATAACTCAGTCTAGCTTTGTTTAGGGCAGCATTTATGAGCTGTGGTGGACAGAGTAATGGAAATGGCATTCTGAATCAGCAGTTATTCAGAATGAGCACGGATATGGACTCCAAGTGTCAAAAATGAGCTATGAATAAGCACAGTAAGAAGGGTCTGATTGGTCTGAGCATATACATAAATAGCTTAATGTTATTGACAGAAAAATAATAATGCACACAGCTTTCTATATAGTAAAGCATTTTATTTTACAAAGAGCACAAAGTTTGCCTGCTTACAATAGCATGCTGGACCCAAGAACCTTTTTTATGTCAAAATTTAAGTTAATGATAAATGATTAAAACATGCTATGATTCACCACAAATTCTTGCCTCTGAAGACAGCCTAAGAATAACCTTCACTGTCAAATTCCGAAACCAGTCAGGATCAGGACAATGACTACCCAAATGCCTGCTTAATTCAGGGTCCATTTATGTTTTCTGCTTTCTGTATAACACCATGTAATTAATCAGGTTCAGGATCAAATACAAGACAAAAGAAGTGCTGAACAGCGTATAGGAGTGCATATGCAGCAATTAATCAGGATGTACCACATTTCACCCCCTTTTTTCATGTTTAAGGAGAACTGCAAATGTGCAGCGTTTAACTCATGCATATACTCTGATGGAAAACTCATATTGCTTCCAAAATCTCAGAGGTTATTTTTAAGATGTCTACGAAAGGATTTTCACTCAGTGATGTCGAGTACAGCTTTAAGACTATTTAAAAAAAAAAAAAAAGTAGATGAAAAGCAGATGACCTTTGATCTTATTCAAAATTATGAGTGATTTTTGCATGTTGGCAGCCCATGCTGACACTGTGCTGTTCTTTTGGAGGTGTTTTTTTTTCATGAATATTATCAAATGACACCAACGGGAGGGAAATGGCCCTGGAGGGCGAAATAATAGGGGCACTGAAATAAGTGATATGTAAAACTTAAGCCAAATTCTTGAAAGGATTTTGACGAAAGACCATTTACAATCTCATCTATCTATCTTTTTTTCATTCTCACCCTCATTTCCTTACACTTTCCATAAACTTTCCAATTATTTTGAGAGAAAGTTATTGAGAAATCATGCTTAAAGAAATAGCTCACCACAGATAAGGGTAGCACAGAGGTTGAGTTGCATGTAATTGACAATAGACATGCAATAATAAAAGTGAGAAACAGAGAAAATCCTGCCCCATCTCTGCTGTGGTGCATCAACAAAACAGCACACTTCTTGATCTAAGAATTTATTTTTTTTTTGGCAAATATTTCTTGGCTTTTCCTGATTTACCCATGTGGCAGCCTGATGTAGATGAGGCAAGGGTATAAGATACAAAGAGAAGAGCAAGTTCAAAAACTCTAGTGCAACCATGTCATTTATCTCCACATTTCTCTGCAGGGAGTTAAAGACAGAACTTCAGCAAACTATATAGTAATTACTGAAGAGGAACTTTACCATTTGGTAATGACTTGTCTTTCATGTTTTCCTCTGTCCTTAAACATTCCCTGCAGCATCATTTTTGCTATCTGGGTTAACAGATAAACCTGCCAGATGTAGTTTTCCAAGCACAAAACAAAGACATATGCATTTCTCTGACTTTTCTTCCCACCTTTGTGTAACGTACTGTTTTCAGTGTTTTGTTACGCGCTAAATATATTTGTGAATAGAGCTAGGATAACTCTTTACCTGAGGTTTTTTGTTAGTGGCTGAAAAATGCAGACTCCTGTAAAAAGAAACTGAACCTACACAAAGTGTGTTAAGCCGTTTGAGCCACAAACCCCCTTGAAAACACATGAAAATTCCTTTCCATTCAGCACCCCAGTACATTCTTTTATCACTAGAATTGCAGCAGTTTAAAAACCGTCACATAACCAGGCACAGCAGAATATTGTCACTTTGGCAAGCTCTGAAAGCACACGCCTAAGCTGTGGGAACTGAGAAAACTCCCTGTATCTCACCCCAGATGTATGCAAAGCATCTGTGTTAAAACTCCTCTCTGGAATGAGTGTGTATGTACCACAATCTGCTTTAACTGGCAGAAGACCTGAGTAAACAATGAAATAGAGACTTTAATTCATTTGAGCATCAAGAGTTTGGAGTGCACATGGGAATGTCCATCCTATAGTTTAGAACAACCTGTTAAAAAGGAAGATGTCGTAGTGCTATCATAACGCGAACATTTGCTACCACTGAAGTTTCTCAAAAGCCAACTAAAATACAGACTTCCCTGCTTCAGTTTACTCACTGTGGGTTTTTTTGCTAGAACTCTTAAAACAACACAAATAAGCCCTATAACATTTTCCTTCTTATGTGAGAAAAGTAGTTGATAAGATACTATGAGAAAAAGAAGAGGATATATTTAAAAGACACAGCAGTTTAGATTAGACATTCAAATTACCAAAATAAAATTCAGTTAATGTTTGAAAGATACCATTGCTTTAATGGTTGCATGTGTATTGAAAGTGCCTAAAGAAGAAGGCAAGATCTGAATGTATTTAGACTTTTCTGCCTGGTAAAGTAACAAAAACCAATTTTGTATTTGTTCTAAATTACATTGTAGAGAGGCATATCAGCCTCTAAGTTAGGGGATCGTAAACTCTCATTGCCAATAGTTTTCTATTTATATTTTCCTCTCTATATGTGAATAAATGGCTGCACAGCATACTGAGCAACAGTGAAACCAGATATTCTTTTTAATTAATAACTCTTTCTTTGTAAGCTGGTCTTTCCACTTCCATAATTATACTCTAGACTATACTCTCAATCTGGAGAAATATATAGAATTCTATTGACCTGAAATAAGCACAACATATTCAGTCCAAATCTTCCTATGACCAGCATTTTATCTGTTTGCATATCTGGACTCACAAGGTCTTAGGTTAACATCTGCCTATATATATATTCATTTACGAAAAAACTTCTCTCATGTACTAGAAAATACTGACTTTGCAATAGGAGAAATTCTAATCTAAATTTTCTGTTGCATTCCTTTTAGGAGTAAGAAACAATGCTTTCATCTGCATTGCCCTTACTGGATACACCACTTAATGAAGCCTCATTTTTCAGGCCATGATTTACGAAGCATGAGCAGAATTGCAAACCAAGTTTCTCCCACTAAAATAGCATATTAAGGCTTCATTCCAGTTTTAAAAAAGTATCCAGTATTCCTGATCTTTCCGCTTCTGCATAGTAGTGTAGTCAAGCGCATGACATAACCCTAAACAATTAAATAATTAATAAATGGCAAAAATCACTGATGGATGCAGAGAGAAAGTTTTTATTTTACCACTTTCTGATAGCTTTTCTCCCCCTGCTTCTGACTTTCTGTTGACATTGGTGTTGCTTATCTTTTCCAGCCTCCCACACATATTGATTACCTCTCAAGCTGATGCCCTCTGTTCTCTCTTGACTTGCTGTTTTATCTGGCTCTGTAACACTTGTACATTTTTAGTTACTTCTGTTTGTACACATGGGCCAAATTTATCCTTGGTTTACTGCCAAGGAGTTACATCAAGTATAAATTTGACCCTCTCAATCTTCCTTACTCCTTCTGAATTCTAGTTGCCAAGATGAAGATTGGATCCCCATGATGCAATTATAGCACAGGACCTGATCCTGCAGACACAGAGAAACATGAGGCCTCTACTCAGAGCTACAGAATCTTCATAAATGCAAGCACACGATTTTAAGTCTGTGTCAGACTTCCTCACTTCCTGACCCTTCATCTGTACTTGGGTGAAGGTATTAAAAGCCTAGCCCAGACCAATAAACACACCTGAGTAGAATATTCAGCTATGTGAGATCTAGCCCAAACAAACTTCTTCACAAAAACTAAACCCGTATGTAGAAGGAGATTTGGATTTATGAGTGTCTCAATATCTACCATGATCCCTTTATCACTCTGTTTGAACCAATTACTGCAAATTATGGTCCTTTGAAATTTTGATGCTTTCATCTTATGCTACAAGGTCCAACCCTTGCATACGTTACCCAACACACAAACAAAGAAACAGTATTTATTTTCTTATATAGAATTGAATTTCCTTTTATTTATTGTTATATTTTTATATTTTTGTTTTAAAACAGTTGAAAATGATTCATTACACAAAACTACAAAATGATGAAACACATCTAAAATTAGTAATTTTTCAGTGATTTCTTCAAATAGAGGGACAAGAAGCAACAGAAACATACCTTTCTTGTGTTTTAAATATCTTAATCTTTTTCAATAATCTTATTTCAATAAAAAAATTTGCTGTGAGTATTCCACATTAAAGAATTCCTTTTGTCATCGTTCCTTTTTTCATGTAAAAGGAACTTTATTTACTAGGTGTGATGTGTGTTCATCCTCTTATCACATTTTTATCACAAATGAGTATTGTGATTAAAGATATTTAATTTATCAGTTTACCCTAAGACATTTCAGTAAGAGTCCTAGAGTCAGATATTGTACCTGCTGAGTACATTTGTTAAGAATTACAAAGTCAAGCAGATAGTGCATAAGGTGAAAGTAGAATGGTTTCACTCATCAGATCCTATGACAATGCAACTAAGGGGCAACTTACGAAACTCATAGAAGTTCAGTTTAAAGCAGATATAGTACCTCTTTATACAGTAGTCTGATTTTCTGAAACTTGTTGCCAAAGGGGTTGTGGAGATAGGCACTACTAGCAGCTTTAGAAAGAATTTAGACAAATTAAGCAGACCTTAAAAGGACAACAAAAGGCCTGAGCCAGGATTGTATATGCCTAATATTTAGGATACTGGGTAATTATGAGAGGAATGGCCCTCAGCAGTCGTAAGGCTCATATGCTTTCCCAAAGTAGCATCTTGTACTGTCACCATCAGGCTGAACACTGGACTAGGAGAAGGTTCATGTGTCTGACCCAGCAGGGTGTTTTTCTTTATGAGCATGGCACTCTAGGATCTTTTCTGTATGCATGTCATCTACCCTGAGCTTCAGCCTGTCACATTAACTTCAGGGAAGCCCAGTATTACTCTTCCTGTCTAACCTTGCTTGCAGTGCCATTTAATCTAAAAGTGTAACCTGCAACAGGTTGTCCTTTCTGAGTCTGATCATCACACAGCATCTGGAAGCATTAGGGATGCAAGATGACAAAATGGAGCCAAACATGAACTGCCACATATGCAAGTGCTTGTGTGTTTAGTTATGTTCTGAGGACTTCATTTCAAACTGTCTTCACTTCCATACTCGTGACCCTCTAAAAGCCTTTGTGAATGTAGGACTTCTTTGAATACTAAGCAGACTATAGGTTCAGATTTATGTCTTCAGACACACGCAAAGTGTCACCACCTGATGTTTACTCACATGGATTGTCATTCTAGTGACAATTTCTGCTGGAGAAAGTACTTTGTACTTCTTTGCCAACAGATTACTACAGTCACACCACTAAGCACGTAGCTTTTGATGTGTATGACTGCTGTACTCTGTGTGAACCTCCAAAGCTGATTTGAAGACTTTGTCACCTTATGATCTTGAGCTGTCTATATGCCACTGAGTCCTCCAGCATAAGTTTGAGGAGGCGAATGCCCCCAGGGCACAGCTGAGGACTGTGCCAGATCTAGCGACAATTCAGCAGAGCCCTGTTTCTCCTGGGAGTGATATGGAAACCTCTGTGACAGCTTTGCACAAAGGTGAGTCTTCAATACTACATGGAAAGTGTCACAAGTAACACACAACTCTTGGGTCATAGTGTAGCATATGTTAGGATAGAATTTATTTTTAAAGCTCAGTTCCTATTTTTGTATGCAGAAAATACAGACAGAAGAAACACATTTTATACAGTTTCACTCATAATACCACCATAATACCAGAAAAATGCCACGCAATTTGAAAGCATTTAAAACATTCAGTAACAGTTTTAAAATGAGAAATACTTATTGTATTTTCCTGTATAGTATTTCTGCCAATGTTTCATCCATTTCTCTTGAACTTTTCCCATCTTTGGAGAAGACTGGCAAAAATGGACAGACTTACAGTACATTCTTTACCTGGTTGCACATCTTCCTCTGCACATATTTTGCACATGAATTTCTCTTACAGATAATAATGAATGACTTCATTTAAATTTACTGTAGTAGGAAAGAAACTGTAAAATTTCTTAATCATTTCACCAATAAATCGGCAGGTACTTTGTAGTGAATCCTTTCAGTTTTTCCGTTCTGTTGTTTTGTCTCTGAATAGGATTGGAAGTTAACAACAGCAAGAAACGCTTATATGTTCCCAGTAGGAGTTGTAAAATATTAGGTATGACTTTTAATTAGTTTGTACAACATAATATTGAGGACAGTTTATTAATATCAGTATTTTTAAAGATGTGAAGCCTTTCTTATCTTTTTCTATGGTATTCACTGTGATGCAATTGCCCATTTTCATTTGTTTTTCCTGAAGCAACAAATATAGAACAATTTTATAACAATACCTATAAACATAACATATTTTATACATATTGTACTTCATGTTTTGCATATATTTTCACATATTTAATGTAAAATTAGAAAATTAGATTACACAAGAGAAAGATACCTGACTTTAAGAAATTTCCATAATTCTTACTGTGGTCATGGAGATACATCTCTTCTCTGAATAGCACACATAACAGACAAAAAGTAGAAAGAGTATATTAAAAGCATCTGTAACCATATCGTGCAATAATCTAATGAACACTTTCTGGATTCATGGTCTGAAAACTCAAAAGTGATGACTCCTTACTTTCCCCAGGAGATTCATTCTCATCATAGAACACTTCATTTCATCTTATATTTCCCCTTTTTAAAACAATATTTTAGTACGTCACCTTATAATTTTGATTTGTCTTACTATATGCTTGCAGTTACATTTCAAGTCCTTTTTATCAGTTGCTGTGAGAACCTGACTTTTATGATATTTGTGAAATCTCTTGATTCCTAGAGCAGTTTGGGAGCTGATGAACAGTAATCAAAAAATCTAGAAGAGAAACAGAACTGATTGAAAGCACTACATTTGGATACACAGCTTAATAAATATTAAGTATACTACTAGTACAGTAATTATGTGTTGAATGTAGCTTACAAAGAAAGAAGGCAATTTGGAGACAATATATAGAAAGCTAATGGGTTTGCTTTACGTATTCAAGTGAAATTTAGCTGTTGTTTTCCAGACAAGTGTGATTTTAATTAGTTTCTAAGTAAATTAATGAAGATACTAAAGGAATGTATCAGTAACTACATGAGAAACACAATATTTGAAACCCTGAATGTTTTACAGGTTTCCTTCTTTTTCCAGTGGGGATTCAGAAATATATTTTTTGTTATACTCCTTGTTTACAGATAAGGTTCTCAGAAGTGCCATCAAGAAGCACTTGGTATTTATATCATGCTTCACAAACAGGGTCTGTTCAATTGTCCCACTTTTAGAGCAAGGAACTGGAGTACAGGGGTGATGCCTTGCCCGTGATCAGGGAACATCCCCATTCTCTGATCTTACAATTACTTGAGTTTTCCACTGCTGGCCTAATGCTCCGTCATTATGGAGAAGCATGAGGGTATTTTTAACATAGAAAAAGCACACAGAAACCTAATCATCATCATTAACAGAGACTTAATCTGGAGAACAGAGCTCTGAGATGATGCATTTCACTGTGTTGATATCCTGGGATCTCCTGTAGCTGATCAGCAAATAACAGATGTGAGACCATTTTACTGTGATTTGTGGCTTGCTTTGTTGCTGCTTGCCATTTTCATGCCAAACATACTGTGCGATTAGGAAACTAGGCTGTGTTTTCTAAGGTGAAAAAAAGCTGTGTCTTATAAATTTACTCCCATCATAAAAGCTAAGCTTCCTATTTTCACCATGTGTCACAAACATAGTACCCACTTTAAAATGCTAGGGAGTTTGGGTCTACTTCTGAGAGTGAAGTAGGGCTAAACCTGTTCTTTGTAATCTCCTTAGCCATTCTAAAGATTTACCGTGAACACAGCATTCCATTTAATTATATATCTAAACCTGGGCTCGAGTGAGTGACATGCAATAGGTTGAACCACGATTCAAGAATATATAATACTCTTCTTACTTAGTCAGACATGTCTCTCTAGATATGTGTCCTACCTTGAATGTTCTCTCAGAACTCATGTTCTCGCCTGGTAGTTACAAGCTAAAAGTCAGCATCAAAATAGTGGGAATGACAATGGTATTAAAAAGGGAAGTACTGGAAATTTTCTGCCAGTCATTCAAATTTATTGTTTTCTTCTGTTCAACATACAGTTTGATAGTGTTCTTTAAACTCATGCAAGAAATATTTTGCCATTTGTGTTCTTTTATGTACAAGTTTACCATTGTACAGCCTCTCTTATATAAGAAAATCAGAAACCAGCTTATTTCTGAAAGAGTAAATCTCTTCTAATTTTGTGTGAAATATTCTGGAAGCATACAATGGGATACTTCATAGCCAAAGGAGGCGTTTTCTTAAGGCCAGCATGAAGAGAACTATGGGGATTAAAGTCATCAGTACTGGACTGAGTATTATCAATCCTAAACCTATAAATAGCAATAAGTCTTGGCTAGGTTTCACATTCAAACCTGTATGACGGGGAATTTTACATTTAGAATTGATGGTACCAGAAACCCCATGAATAATCACTATTAGATATTGACTAAACACTTAGTTCTTTGGAAATCGATTGGTCTGAAGACATTGATATACTCCTGGGCCACATTTAAACTGAATATAAGTAAATGTTCTCTATCTGGTTTTGCATATACACTAAAACCAAATCAAGATGCGAGGATGAAGAATTTCTAAGAAATCCTGAGATGAGATATAAGGGTTTGATTAGACTCATCTGCTTTTCGTAGCCCACTGAGAATTTCTGGGGTTACTCCTAAAGGGTCACAGTTTGAATGCTGCTTACTTTTTGATGTATGAAATGTTTTGGGTTTAATTAGTTTTGTTTGCAATTATGCTAATTGGGGTTCCTTATGTTTGAATATCATTAGATGATGATGAGTCTTAAATTATATGTTTTCATTCTTTTCCCTTATATACACATTTCCCTACACTCAACTCCTTTTTTATCTTCCTGCCTTTTGAAAATCTCATTTCTGCAGTTTCTGTTGATTTCTGGACCCAGCACTCCACAGAAGTAAAAGCTGTAAGACAGAAACAGCAGAAATATCTGAGAAGTGGTGACAGCATCAGAAAATTACAGGTCGCAAAGCGTTTCGCAGAAGGAGAGACCAAAGGTTCAAACACACAAAGGTATATCAGCTCCTGCAGAAACATTAGGAGAAAAGGAAATGAGTGAATTTGTGGAGAGTTTGTTGTGACGTGAATAGAGTATATCTGAAAAGAAACTATCATATTTTGTTTGAATATTTTAGATTATGGATACATCTCTGAGTCTCATGCTGGTGGGAGTGTAACCTTCATAGTAATTTAAATTAATCTGTGTTTTGGAAGGATAGCTAATGGTCTGAAGCATCGTCCAGATGCTAAAGAACAGGTGCTGTTTTGGATGCTTTGATTTCTTGAGCCCCACTGAACCCTAACAACATAGCCCCAGAATGGACTGAGGGCCCTGGCTGGAGGGGGGACAAGGGGAGTGTTGGACCCTGATGGGGCTGATCAGGGTGGAAAATGCCCAGTCGTTACCTTTGGACCCTGCTGAGAGGGTAGCTGAGAGCCAGCAGGGCCTCTGCAGGAATCCAGTCTCCCAGGAGGATTGGGGATTTCATTCTCCAACTAGACTGCCCTATGCCGTATGAATTTATTGCTGTTCAAGTCATCACTGTGTTTCACTTCATGCTCTGCTAAATCTTCTGCATGGTGTGCAGTGCCTAGGGATCCTCATGTACTACTTTACTGTCCAAAGTCATTGTTACATTCCACAAAACCTTAATAATAATATAACTGCTTTTCTTCTCCCCTGCATAAAGTTCGTAAGCAGTGACGCAGGAAATGGCCAGAGGATGATGGGAAGGTCTATGCAGTGTAAATGCTGATATCCTTACATTTTCTGTTGACTATCTGCAGAACAGAGACACTAAGCAATTTCCTGCTTATGTGGTTCCACAAGGTGTATGAATCTAGCGAGCCTGGCACAAGATATAGCCGAAGAATTAAACAGGCTGAGCAGTTCTTCTGCTGGTATGCACTCATTAAACAACTATCCTGACCCTACAACATCAGACACCACTTGTCCACCTTTTTTATTCTGTCTTCCTCCTCTACACCAAATGATTATGGGTTAGAATCAGTAGAACGCGCAGAAAGCCAGATATAGTGGTAGGAATCTGTCATCGGCCACCTAGCCAGGATGAGGAAACCGATGAGCTCTTCTACGAGCAACTGGGAGGAGTCTCATGATCACTAGTCTTTGTTCTTGTGGGAGAGTTCAACCTTCCAGAGTCTGCTGGAATTGTAACACAGCAGAAAGGAAACAGTCTAGGATGTTCATCAAGGGTATGGAAGACAATTTCCTAACACAAATGGTGAGTGAACCGACTAGAGAAGGCACCTCACTGGATCTGCTGTTTGTGAAAGGAGAGGGCCTTGTGGGGGAGGTGACTGTTGGAGGACACCTGGGGCTCAGTGATCATGAGATGATAGAATTCTCTGTTCTTGGAGGAGTAAGGAGGGGGGTCAGCAGAACTGTCACCTTGGACTTCCAGAGGGCAGACTTCAAATTGCTTAGAAGGCTGATTGTTAAAGTCCGGTGGGAGACAGTTCTAAACGACAAAGGATCCCAAGAGGGCTGGATGCTCCTCAACATGGAAGTTCTGGTGACACAAGAGCAGGCCATCCCCGTGTGCCGTAAAGTGAGTAGGTGGGGAAGAAGGCCAGCTTGGCTTAACAGAGAGCTCTGTGTTGGTCTAAGGAAAGAGAGGAAAATATATGAGCTTTGGAAGAGGGGGCAGGCATCTCAGGAGGACTACAAGGAGCAGGTGAGATCATGTAGGCAAAAAATTAGAAGGGCTAAAACCCAACTGGAACTTCAACTGGCCAGTTCAGTGAAAGACAATAAGAAATGTTTCTTCAAGTATATTAACAACAGGAGGACCAAGAAGAATCACCCTCCTTTACTTGTTGCAAGGGAATGGTAGTGACAAAAGATGAGGACAAGGCAGAGGTATTTAATGCCTTCTTTGCCTCTGTCTTTAATAGTAAGGTAAGATGTTCTCTGGGCTCCAAGCCTCTTGAGCCAGAAGACTGTGAAGGTGAAGCAGCAATGTTCCAAGAAGACTTGGTCAGAGACCTGTTCTGCCAATTAGACGTCCACAAGTCTATGGGGCCAGATGGAATATACCCAAGGGTATTAAGGGAGCTGACAGAGGTCCTTACCAAACCTCTTTCCTTCATCTATCAACAGTCCTGGCTGACTGGGGAAGTGCCACTTGACACAACAACCCCATGAAGCACTACAGACTTGGGGAAGAATGGCTGGAAAGCTGCCTGGCAGAGAAGGACCTGGGGGTGTTGGTTGAAAACCAGCTGAATATGAACCAGCAGTGTGCCCAGGTGGCTATGAAGGCCAAAAAACCAGTGTGGCCAGCACTACCAGGGAAGTGATTTCATCCGTGTACTCAGCACTGGTGAGGCCACACCTTGAGTACTGTGTTCAGTTCTGGGCCTCTCAGTACAAGAAGGACATTGAGGTGTTGGAGCGTGTCCAGTGAAGGCAATGAGGTGGGTGAGGGGGCTGGAGAACAAGTCCTACGAGGAACAGCTGAGGGAACTGGGGTTGTTTAGCTTGGAGAAGAGGAGGCCTCATTACTGTCTACAGCTGCCTGAAAGGAGGCTGTGGCAGAGCAAGTGTTGATCTCTTCTCTCAAGTGACAGGTGATAGGACAAGAGGAAATGGCCGTAAGTTGTACCAGTGGATGTTCAGACTAGATATTAAGAAGAATTTCTTTACTGAAAGGGTGGTTAAACACTGGAACAGTCTGTCCAGGAAAGTGGTCAGTCACCATCTCTGGAGGTGTTTAAAAAACGGGTAGGTGAGTTTTTGAAGAACATGGTTTAGCAGAAGATGGGTAGGCTGGGACTTGATGATCTCAGAGGTCTTTTCCAATGGGAAGATTCCATGATGATTATTCGTAGCAGAAGCTCGCAGATGAACTGCACCCACAAAGCTGTGTGAGCAAAAGGATAGGAAATAGGTCAAATACAGTTACGCAAGACAGTTTTTAAGGCTTCAGATACCCATGACAAAGATGCTAGAACAAAGGTGTAGCTGGAGTAGAATTTGGCAAGAGAAGCAAAGAATAACAAGGACTTCTGCAGGTACGTCAGCCAGAAAAGGAATGTTGAAGGAAGTATACTGATGAGTGAAAATAATGACCTCATATCAACAGACTAGGAAAAAGTTGAATTATTTTTTTGCATCAGCCTTCACTGACAGCCACTCTTCTCACCCCTCATGGGTCAATGGACAACAAGATGGGGGTCGGGGGGTATAGTCCCTCCCACTGCAGGGGAAGATCATGACCACCTGAGGAACCTGAACATATGAAAGTCCATTGTACCTGATGAGATGTGTCCTGGAATCCTGGAGGAATTGGCTGATGTGGTTGCCAAGCTACTCTCCATAATATTTGGAAAGTCATGGTAGTGAGGGGAAGGCCCTGGTGGCTGGAAGAAGGGCAACGTGTCCATTTTTAAAAAGCGTAAGAAGGAGGACCCTGGGAAAAACAGACCTGTCAGCCTTAACTCTGTGCCTGGGAAGATCATGGGACAGATCCTTCTAGAAGCTATGTTAAAGCACATGGAAGACATGGAGGTGATTCTGGACAGTCAATGTGGGTTCTCCAAGGGCAAGTCCTGTCTGACCAATCTAGTGGCTTTCTATGATGGAGTGACTGCATCAGTGGACATGGGAAAAACAATGGATGTCATCTATCTGGAATTTTGTAAAGCCTTTGACACAGATTCCCACAACATCCTTCTCTCTAAACTGGAGGGATATGGATTTGATGAGTAGACTTTCAGTGGATAGTTGGATGGTTGCATTCAGAAAGTGGTGGTCAATGTCTTGATACTCAAATGGAGATCCATGGCAAGTGGTGTCTCTCACAGGTCTGTACTGGGACCAGTGCTGTTTAATTTTTTTATTGTTGATACTGACAGTGGGATCGAGTGCACCCTCAGCAAGTGTGTGGATGGCACCAAGCTGAGTGGACTTGGACAAGTAGGAGAAGTGGGCCTGTGTGATCCTCATGAGGTTCAACAAGGCCAGGTGCAAGGTCCTACACCTGGGTTGGGGCATTTCGCTGTATCAATACAGAATGGGGGATGATGTGATTGAGAGCAACCCTGTGGAGAAGGACTTGGGGTTGCTCGTTGATGAGAAGCTCGACGTGAGTCGGCAATGTGCAATCACTGCTCAGAAGGTCAACAGTGTCCTGGGCTGCATTAAAAGAAGCATGGCCAGCAGGACAAGGGCGGTGACTCTTCCCCTCTACTCTGCTCTTGTGACACCCTGCCTGGAGTATTGTGTTCTGGAAGCCCCAACTGAAGAAGGGTATGGAACTATTAGTGCTGGTCCAGAAGAGGGCTACGAAGATGATCAGAGGGCAGTAGCATCTCTGCTATGAGGACAAGCTGAGAGAGTTGGGCTGGTTCAGCCAGCAGAAGAAAAGGCTCCAGGAAGATGTCATAGTGGCCTTCTGGTACCTAAAGGAGCTACATGAAATCTTGGGAGAGGCTTTTTACAAGGGCAAGTAGTGATAGGCCAAGGGGGAGCCACACTAAATTGAAAAGGAGAAGATTTAGATTAGACATTAGGAAGAAATTCTTCGTAATGAAGGTTGTAGACACTGGCACAGGTTGCCCAGGGAAGCTGTGGATGCCCCCTCGCTGGAAGTGTTCAAGGCCAGGCTGGATGGGGCCTTGCAGCCTGGTCTGGGGGGAGTTGTGCCTGCCCATGGCAGGGGGGTTGCAAAAGGATGATCTTCGAGGTCACTCTCAACCCAAACCATTCTATGATTCTGCGATAAAAGGTGGAGGAAGCCAGTCCAGTAGCTGGATACATATATATCACTTCCTACTCAATTGCCCACACCCCAGGTAATGTCACATGTGAGCATTTATATGACTGCACATCTCTATCTAAACACTACTGGATCTGCCAAGTGATAAACCAGTATTTTTTTTTTTTGTGTATTTGAGTAGCCAAACAAAGAGTTTTGGCAAAAAGATGGCAGTTCTGTGAGACAGCCTAAGACAGCAGGGCCTGAGAGTCAGGCTAGTGAGGAAGGAATTTCAGGACCAACAGCATCTTCAAGCTGATCAAATTCCTGACACTTTAAACCTAACCCAGAGCCTTCAGCTTCTACGTTTACCCAGGCATACAATATTCAAGTTGTTACTGATGTTTGAAAAAGGGCCACAACCTATGTGTCTCTTCAGAATCTCTCATTTCCCTGTATTTACCTTCACTATGTGTGGTAAATGTGGCATGGTAAAAGAACATAGGGCCAGTAAAACATACTTCCTTTTCAGCCTGCAAATTTGTACTCTATGGAAGATTTAAGCCGTATCACCCACTCACTGGAGTCACACGTAAATGCACAGCAGAGATTTGTCATTCAGTTAACCATTAACTGAAAAACCTTATGAACCTAGACAACAAAATTTGTGGCTTTTACAGCTTAGTCATCACCCACCTTGAAGGAAGTGAGTGGGATCTATAAATCACTCCAATTAATCACCCCCTCCCCCTAAAAAATGTAGTCAAAGCACTCCAGAAATAAAACCATATGGCACAATCATGTCAGTTCTGTTTATATAAGCTGCTCCTAGAAACAACAGTAGTGTAGTACCAGATTTCCATATACTGAATCAATATTTGAGCATTTGAGACCAGATGTTTTATAAGATGCCATTAAGTGAACAGAGCACATTAGCAGGTTCAAAACAGATTGAGGAGGGTTCTCAGGCCCTATGCCTCCACTTGCATTCCTCAGTCTCACAGCACCAACACGCACTCTCCAAGTCCTTTTGATTGGATTCAGCAGACTCAAACAGATTGTGGTTATCATGCCTTGTTTTTTCTCGAAGAGTTTTATACATTTAGGACCAGCAATAACAAGCTAAAGGACTGCTTGTTTATTTAAATAACAGCTCTTTGTAGATGTGCTTATTGAGTTACACAGGGTTTCAGAGCTCTCATTTTTGCATTGCATTGTTTCTAGGTTGTGATGCAATGGCTTTAGCTGTACATTAATGAACACCTGCGTGGCTGGTGACATTTGTCCACTGTTCTGCTTAAGACAGAAAAACACAAACTCTGCTGACTGGCTGACCATGCAGTGTGTGCAGTTCTAGGTGTGGGTTTTAAAATAAAAGGTATAATGTTTTACTGCATACTTATCAGAATGGGTTTTAGCTTGTTTGGAAGAAAATATTAGATGTGGAGTAAAAATTATTTACAAATTATTTTGTATGTTGTAACTCATATCATATCATATCAGGTTGTATTTTTGCATTGTTCGGCATTTTAGGCCACTATCTGAAAAACTGCTTTGCAGTTGACTGAGAATTATGTATCTTTCTAAAGCATGGCTCTTTGTATAAATAAAATCCAGGTTACTTATGTCTATCTTTCCTGTGAAGCAGACTGGACTCATTTAGAGAGAGCAAATGTTAACTCTTTCAATATTTTTCTCAGGGAGAGGAAAATGTAATGTCTACTAGGAGTTCTTTAAAGCTCTCAGAATGCTGAGATGACAGATGACATAAGTATACCTTTCTGCTTTGTTTTTTCCTGCTCTCCATTGCCTACTCCAAAGTCAGCTGTAGATTGGTACTTGAAGAAGAATATTGGAGACTGTTCAGATAGATTTGTTGCTTCCAATCTGTTTGGTGATATACTGTGTAAGTGTTCTATATTATTAATAATATAAATTAATATATTGTAATAATTACTATTAATCATTAAACTGTAATTAATTTAAGCCAATTATCACCATTATCAACACGTTTATGACATTTTTTCTCTGTGAACAATAGTTTATTTGGAAGACAGTTAAGTCTAATTGTCAGAACAGGGGTTTGAAGTAACTCAAATTTTGCTTAATTTGTTTCCTTTTTGATAAATCATTTGAAGACAGGATGCAAAGAATGAAAATGAAACTTTTATGGAAAAGTGTGCTCTCATGTGTCTTTAGGTTTCATATATCAAGAAAATGCAACCTTAGCAGGAGACTGAGGTTAAACTTGACCTTCCATTTTGCATAGTAATCAGTTCAAATAGCTTGCCAAACAGCTCAGTGGTGTCTTTTTGAGACTTGAGGGCTTTCTAGCGTTTTTCCCCTTAACATCAATGCAAATCTAATTCCACTTTTGGAAAATTCTGCAAGAAAATAACAGGCATAGGTCCTTCTGGTGACGCACTGCAGTTCCCAGCCAGCATCCTGGGGGCAGCAAAGTTAACACCAGCGAGGGTATTTTACTAAAAGAAAATAAGACCTAGTACATGTAGTATCTAACAACATACATTTTTACAAAGTAATTTTCTAGAGTTGTTATTCCTTTGTTATTCCTTTTTATGTGGAGAAAATATTATTTATCCATCATTGTATCATCAAATATGAGACTGAACAATATTTCTGTTATAGCCAGTTAGCACCATTTAGTAGGAAGCTTTTCATGAAGATTTATCATGATGATCACATAGTCTTGTTATTTTGTGAGATATTAGATATTATATTCACTTAATGTTTCTTTCCATTATAGCTCTTTTAGGAGTAGTATCGCAGCATGAATGAAAATAAAAATTCTCAATCCTTCATATTGTGTTCAGACTCACAACAGTAATATTATACAAGCATCAGAATAAAACAAATTATAAGAATGATAAATGTTCTTTTTCAAGAGGTGAAAGCATATAATGACTATTCCCCTTGGTTTTAATAGAACACAAACTTGAAACTTTATTTCTATAAATATTTCAAGTTTTGGGATAAAAATTCTCTTTCTCACATATATATGTATAAAATATATACATATAATATGTAATTTCAATTCAATCTCTCCCATCTTCCCCCTCCCAAAACCCAGAATATCACATTTCCATTTAAGACAGATATTGTTATAGAGTCCTTAGTAAAGAAATCACAATTTTGTGTATTTTATCACATTCCACTGCAGAATCTTTTTGGAAATTTTACTGAGATAGAAACTAAATGCCAGTAATACTCTTACTCAAACATTGTCAGAAATTAGACTTTTATTGTTGTTATTCATCTGTAATATAGCAAAATGATTACTGTGGCTCTTACAGAAAATATATTCCCTTATCAGTCAAGGCAGAATAGACAAGTGATTGAACAATTATTTCATTTGTTGGCATTTTACAATGCCCTGATAAATCTAAAATGAAACATTCCAATTTCTTTTAAAAATGAAAAAGAAGACATTTAGTTTCAGTCAGTTGATTTTCTGGGTAATTTCAATATCCTTCATTTATTCTCCTATTCTCTTCTATGACTGAAAATTAAACATGATGCACCAAGCCTCCTCCTATTAAAACTAAGGCAATCTCTAATAGGGGTTCTATAATTGTGCTTTGTCTTGGAAGCCGTGATTTAGACTGAACCTATGTTTCAGTCTATACACATTCATACTATATATAGTCTACTTAGCTATACTTCAGCATGGCAACTAAAAGTATCTTACAGTTCTAAACTGACGTATTTGGTTTTATTCTGTGAAATGTCTTGTGAAATGGTAGTCCCATTTATCTTGAAAAGCAGCATCTGAACATCAGAATGGCTCATGGGACAGAAACTCAAACTTTAAAAAAATATTGTAAATTTAATAGATTTTAAATTCTAGCAAGTTCATTACTTAAAAATCATATTTCACCAAGGGAACAAACTGAGATTTTTTCAACTGAGAAATCTAGTTTTATGTGGACATTGAAAAGAAATCACTAACATTCTTAAAAAACTTCTCTCAGTTTATTAAAGATGCATTTTGATGAGACCTTATTAGAAGTTGAGACTGCTGTTAATGATGTAATGTATTGTGAGATTTAGTAAGGTAAATGTCAACATTTTGCTTAGAACCACTGAGTAACATCCTGTTTGGTTATTTCAATATTTTTTACATACACTGAATTCAGTCTTTCATGTCCAGACAGATGTGCATCTGAGTGTTCACCTGTACGTGTAAACCATTTTAATTTCAGACATAGTTCCTGCTTAGACATATTTTAAAGGCAAAAAAACGCTAAGGAATCATTTGCTCATTTGCAGGAAGCTTTTGCGTTTTCATTATGCATTTTTGTATCATGTAGCAATTTAAACAGGACTATAATATATAATTAACAATTAATATGCAGCGTTGTTCTGACTAAATCTTCACAGAACTAATATTATTGAATAGTGAGTTCAATTAGATATGAACAATTGCACTTGCTGTGCTTGACTTAATACGGAAAAAGAAAATACTGAAGAAAACTGCAAAATACTTTCAAAGTAGTTCTGCTATGAAGTGAGAATGGGAAAGGGAGATTTTTTAAATATAATATTTAACAAAAATCCCAGAAGTATTTCAGCTACCTGTAAAAGTGATGACATCCTATCTTAACCCCAGTTAATAATGCCCTGACTATGAATCGAAGACTCTTTCTGTCAATAACAAAGACCGGTCAAAATTTTCATCCCAGTTAAAAAGTAAAAGCAAATCCCTTTTAAAAGTCAAAAGACTGGCTTGCCAGCCAAAGCACACAAAAAGCAATTAAATTTCTAATGTGCCTGCCCTCATATCCAAACTAATTTCCTATACATATTGTGAATGCACTTGGAAGTCACCATATCCAAAACCTGCTGACTTTTCAGTGACAACACATGGGCTTTCATTTCTTCATTGTCAATATAAAGACAAAATAAATGCACTAAATGGAAGACTGAACCACAGGTTTATACTTGGATTTGATTACTCACTTGGTAACTAACTGCTTGTTCCTTATTGGCTACTAACTTTCCTTTTTAATACCACAGCCAGCAAAACAATTGTTGTTTTTATTTAAAATGCAATTGTAAAATAGTAAGATATCTTCTTTACCCTAACATAATAATTTTTATTTCTTTTCTGTTTTGTAATGTTAGGAAAAGTGACTACTGCTTGTAGATGTACTTCACAACAGGAGAAAGGAAAAAAGAAAGCAAACCAAACAAAAAGAGCAGCAAAAGCAGAAAGGAAGAATCCATGTGATCATTCTCTAAAAGTTTTAAGCAGTTCAAACCCCAATTTGCAGGAACTCTGCAGAATCCCTTTGCTAAAATAGGTAGAAAGAAAAAGACTTCTTAAGGACACAACTATTAAAAAATTAGTGACGCTCAGGAGGCTAGTATTACACAGTCCTGAAGAGGTGTATTTCCAAAGGCTTACCTCAAACTCAAATGCCTGAATGTGTTGTATAGTATGAATTTCATAGTGACACATCCTAACCAATATCTTGACATGTAGTCTGTCTCTTTATTAGAGAGGCAGTCAAGAGTGAGATCAACACAAGCTTGAACCATATGTATTCGTTTGTTGACTGCTATGTTTTTTGATCTGTTGTTTTTTTTTTAGTACAGTATGACAAGGTTGGAAACTCCTCTTGCCTGGCCAAGAATTATAAAAAGCCTTTATTTGTAAGTGTTGATGCCTCCAAGGCATCCCTTTATACAGAAAGTCCTACAGAATTTCTATTTTGCATAATTTGAGGCTTTTCAGAACAGCCTAAACGCATCTGTCTGGGATGATATAGGAATGTCTAATTCTAACATTTGGCTAAGGAGTGAAGTATATGAACTTCTGGAGTCTTTTCCACCATTACACTGCCATAAGTCTACCACACTATGCAATTACAATTGAAAACAGTGATTCTTGGCCATACGCTTGATAAATTATACCTCAAATAAAAATCATGGGCATAATTTTGCCAAGAAAAATAACTTTTCTCTGTTGTGAGGTAAGAGTGAATTGAAAATTGTCAGCTGTAAACCCCTACACTAGTAAGAAATGATGTCTCAGGACTGCTTCCACTGCTAACAGTATTAGTACTGTCCTTATGCCTGACTCCTGTTCTTGTGATAATCCATACTTTTAGGGAAAACAGACAATTATTTACACATTCTCATTTGTAAAAAGATCTGTTTTGCAGTGCTGGAATGTCAGAGTGGAAAATTCCATTTCAAAATCTGGAAGTTTAGTTTTCAATACTATTTTATGCCTTTTTATAGTTATATATTTTGAGTGTGTCAAGTAACCTTAAGGACATACGATGCATAGAATTCATATATTTGTGTATATACAAAACATACAGAGAAATGTTTGGTTTAAACATTTTTTTCTTCCAAAATTTACTATTAGAAAATGTATTCGGAAAGATCTGCTCCTTTTAAGGCAATAACTACACTGCAATATTTACTTTTTTATACTTCCTTGAGCATAAAAATATTTACTTTGAGAGTTCTAGGAATAAAATCAGAGTTAAGAGAATATTGAAATGAAAAACATCAGACTACTGTACATCTAAAAAAAGATAATATTTTTGTTTTTTAAAAATTCTTCCATCTTAAATCCTTTATAGAAACACAACTGGGCTTCCCTCAACACTCTTGTTTTGAAGTTCACTTTGAAATTATGGCCACACCCTAAAGTCAGAAAGAAAAGTTAGGGCAGAAAGCTAGAGTGTATTCTAGTCACAACTGATGGTTTATTAAAGTTAAGAATTTTGGTACTCTGTCATAAGGTTTGTTTCAATGCAGAGAGAAAAAAGAACTTGTATTTCAAAATTTTTACCTTCCCTCTAAAATAGTCAGAGATCACATCTTTGTATTAAAAAATCTTTCAATTTTCTCCATGTCTTGCTTCTTTAGAGGAACTCTTCTTTTTAAAAAAATCAAGTTTATCTTGTACTTTAATCCTTAATTAAGAATCACTTTAACTAAGAATGTGCAACATCCTTTCATGTCTATAAACATTTTTAAGCCAGTTCTTGACAGAAGGTAAGATAAGGAGGTGTGCACATTTGCGGCAGTATAGCTATTATGTTTTTTTAAACTCTGTCCTGTTTGATTTCTGTGTTAAACAGCGACCATTACTTTCAGGGAACCCTTACAATATAAAGAGAACAAAAACCTGGAAAAGTAATATTCAGAAAATTATTTGATTCTTTCCTGAACTGCTTTCATATCCTGTATAATCCCATTTCATCCTCGGCTGAGATTTCATTGGGTTTTATCATTATCTTCAGGCTAAAGAACTAAGAGGAACTATACAACAGTGAAAAGGTACTGAATCTTATACCATAACATCATCGTTTCTGAAGTGTCCTGGCCCACCAGACTACAGAAAAGAAAACTTTCCTAACTCTTAGTTCAGGTATGTGTAATTTTGCTTTACAACTGTTAGAAAAAGTCTAGTTCTCTCCTGAACGTTAATTTATGATCACTGTTGGAAGCAGATTACTCAGACTGATGAAACCTTTACTTATAACTGACGATGGATATTCGTATCTTTACAGGTACTGCTTAGCCTGGGACCCACAATGAGTGAAAGCTGCTGAAATTCGATATCTAAACATTTTCTCTTTCCCCCTCTAAACCGCTGTGCTCAAAACAGTAAATGTATCTTTCCTTTAATTTTCAGTGATATTAAACATTTCAAAGGAAGAAAAAAAGTTAGATTTAACATACAAAACAATATTTTCATTGTAGCAGCATGACCGAAGCTTTACAGAAATACTTAATTTGAGACACATGAATGTCATGGAAAATCTTATGACCAAAAATACAAAGTGAAATAACTGTAATAATAAAGCTTCTAACAGTTTCCATCGTAAAAATGAGAAATTTCATCAAAATTTGAAGAAGTTACAAATCCCAAAAGGGGATTTTTGTTTGACCTGATGTTTCTTCAGCCCTCTCTCCTCTCAATTTGAGAAATATTTTTATATACTCATTTAAGAGCTCTTTAACCCTGTATTTTTCCAATATTTTCCATCATTTAGTAATATGAAATGCTACAATAATTTTTTCCCCTGCTTTTTTTTTTATTGAAAAAGACTGTGATCTGTTTTAAAGAAACCTACTGTAGGTAATGAGGGAAAGTCATGTTGTTTTTATGCGTAGTTAACAATATTTTTCTCATCTAAAATAACACTGACTACTCAATAGTTATTCATCCTAAGCAGAGGACAATAGATGATTTAGTATCATTTATTTCATTCCTCAAACCATGAACTGAAATTCTAAAAATGTCTTTATAAACTGGGACCAGAATTTAAAAGTATTTTTAAATTAGTTTATCTGAAGCCATTACTGCTTCATGTCACAAAAACACTTGTCTTTTACCAAATCCTTTCTCAGAAGTTTGTGTTAGCTGTAAGAAACTGCATTTAGTTAGTTCACACTTCTGAGTTATTTATCTGCAAAATTTTACCTTGTATAGCAAGAATCCAGAGCTCAGTTAACATCATTCAAGTCAAAACAATAGTAATGAATCAAGTTTACAATACTGATTTTTCTTAATTGCTGAAATCCATAATTTTGCAGAAATGTAATATATGTTTCAAGCTTCTTACGGAATGATACTTACAGAAAGACTAGGGAAATTGCTGGGAACATCCTAGATGAAGTGGATCTCAATAAAATGGAACTATAGATCCACAGAGATATGTATAGACAGATATGTATAAAAAATGAGAATATAGGTTGCCCCTTGGAACAGGTCAGTTACTCATGGATGCCAGGTAATCTCTGATGTATCACGCAGAAGTCTGGGACAATTCAGAGCTGATCTTTACTTGTAAAGCTGCCAAAGTCAGTGCTTTTGTGCCAAAAAGGTCTCTAAAAATGTTCACTATATATTAAAGCAACTTGAAAATGGTCAACAGACCTAAACTGAGATGTAAAACAGTGAGTTATAGCTGTTGCTTTTCTATTCTCTCTTAGCAAACATATTGAACTGTTTGGACTGTTTTTTTTCCTGCTTCAACACTTTTACTTCCCACAGTACTTCTTTGTCTACAAGGTTACTGAACAAATTAATAAAAGCAAAATTTAGCAGTTGTTGGCAAAACAGATAAGGCTTGTTTTATATATGTTATTTGAAGGTTAATGAAACTTAATTATTCTGGAGACCCAGTTATTGCAATGATCAGCAATATGGAAATGCCTATACAAATAATTAGACAGCATTATGCATAATTCACAAACATAGACTGCATTTGCATTAGAGGAATATTATGAGGCCAGATATGGTCAAGAAATCTAAAAGACAAATAGATATTTTGATAAATGACTAGTCCCTCCTCTTCTGCTGGTACCTGCTGTGGATATGGTGTTGTCTCTCTGATAGAGTTTTGGTGCTTGGAATTCATTCTCTTGCTTTGGTGACAATGTGTTAACCTCCAGGAATTGCTATGAAGCTAAAATCATGTCCTCAGACTACTGAGACAGATGATTGAACTACTGAGTACCCATCATTAAATAAATGAACACTCCACAAGAGAAATCTGCTCAATGATTCCTTCCACAACACTCACCTCCTCCATACATCCTTATGTGTCCTACAATGGCTTCATCTAGTTCTTTGGATTAAAAATAAACTAGTTAGTTTATGCTTAAAACTAAGCTTCAGCCAGACCAAACTGTACAATTCAAAGCATGCTATTATTTTAATTCCCTGACATACACGTGGGTCCTATTCCCATGAAAATCAGGACAAAAAGGGGAAAGAGATATGGACCATATGATACAGTTAGCTGAAAGTACTTTTAGTCCCTCATATTTTTAAACTTATTTTAATAACATTAATAGAAGCATTTTTAGGCTTCAACAGGTTAGATCCAGACTAGACATAAGGAAGAATTTTTTTTTTATAATGAGAGTGACGGAACACTGGAACAGGTTGCCCAGAGAGGTTGTAGGATGCCCCATCCTTGGAAATATTCAAGGTGAGGTTGGACAGGGTTCTGAGCAACCAGGTCTAGTTAAAGATGTCCCTGTTTACTGCAAGGGGGACTTGACTAAATGACCTCTAAAGGTCCCTTTCAATCCACGCTATTCTATGGTTCTATAAAATTTAGGCATAAGAAATCAAGCGAAACAGTAGAAATGAACTTTATCATTAATCAGTAATCTACTTCCTACTTTCTCTCTTAATTTGAAGAAACTGGAAGTGAGAGAAGGAAAGTGCATACTTCATGTCATACAGGGACTTATGGCAGAAATTAATACTAATAAGCTTGGAGGAGATAACACTTCCTTTGCCAATGAGACTGTGCCCATCATATAGCTCTTCATATAAAAGTACTTGATAAGAATGAAACACAGGATGCTAGTCAGCTGCTGCTAAGTATATTTTAAACATTATCTTATTACTTTCAGAGCAAAATATAATAATTTTAAATGACATTTTTTAAATGTACAAAGCAGTAGGAAAACAGAATAAACTCTGTCAGAGAATTTTCCACTTCCTTCCTCAGCTGAGAAATATGCATCTGTCACAAGGAAGAAGGAAGCCACATAGGCTGTATCACTAAATAGAAAGATAACTGCAAAACTATAAATGTCATTTAGGCACTTCAGATTTCCCAGTCCACTGATTTTAATGCTGATAGAGGTAGACTTCGTTTGCAAGTGCAATGATCTGTGTGCCTTCTGATCAACGTCTTGGGACAGTCTAATATTATTTCACTTTACAACTAGTCTTTGCATTTGTTTCTTTGTAGAATACTTGTGCACAGGAGAACTGTCAAAGAGATTAATATCTGGGAAGGTAGCAATTGTGACTGAGACTGCATGCGTGTACATGTCTGTATGTCTCAAGACATGTCTACAAATACCCATGGAAGAAAGATTTCATTTTTGTCTCTGGTAAACCATGTCAGTCTTCAAAAGGGGCTGCAAGGGTGTATTCCAACCTTCAGAGGCACAGCTATGGATGCTTGCTGTGCCATTCAGGTTTGAAACTTGTAATTAACTAGCCATGCATGAAAGTCGCTTCCTGACTTCTGTCTGTGTGTACAATACATATATGTTCCTCATATAAATTATGTGCAAGCTAAAATATGAGCCTAACTCATCAGAGTTGTTCCTTATATCTGGTAGAGTAAGCACCTAGTTGTGATTCCTAGCATGTATTTCATTTAGGAAAAGATATTTTTCTACATAGAGTGTTGCCAAAACACCTACATGTGCATAAAGAAATATGCCAGATTACAGCTTTGGAGCTGTTATTACAAGTTTAAACTTTGGTCATAGGAATAATAGATTATTTATATTTGGAGTTCAGAGGTATAAAGCTGGGCTTCAGTTGTGGTTCTGCACCACTTGTATCAGCTGATTGGACTTTATTCTTTGCTCTGTCATGTGACAGGTACTTTCGTTATGTTTTTACATTTTATGTAAAGATGTTTACTCTCTCTCACAGCAAAGTGCAATTCCTAGATGATGATTGTCCCTAATTTTTAAAAAGCAAGAAAAGATATGAAAGCGCTTAATTTTGTTTTAAAAGATCCTTTCTTTATGCTATACTAGTTTTCTAAAATGTTTTGCTTTAGTGAGCAAATTAAAAACTGGTGTTTCCACAATTCTGATACAAAGTCCAGTCCTACTTAGAAATGAATAGACATTTAAAAAAAAATAGGAGGAGAAGTAATTAATAATTGGCACTACAGAGGAAAAATTATTTTGATAATTTCAAAACAAGTAACCATTTATTCTTCAGTGTGCCCACCTCAGAAAACTTACATGTCAGCTGGTGGATCAAATAATAACAGAAACAGACCGAAAACTAATATGAATTCTTAGCAGTGACAGGACTGTACAGTCTCTTTTAGTTTAATGAGTCAGTAAAAAAGAAGTATTTGGTTTCTGCTTGTTCTGAAAATAAGCAATATTTATTCATGTTTTCTTTCACAGGAAAGGACTGGCCACCTAGAAGCTTGACATTTTGGTGCATCAAGATGGCTGGATTTCATTTTTTTGTGCACAAATATACCAGAAACACTATTAGAATTCCAGAGTAAAATGATGGTTCTTGTTCCTAGTCAAGTGAAGAGAGCTAGCATATTGTGAACATATTGTGTAAGAGAAGTTTTTTTCCTGGGAAATTCCTTTCATATTTTCCTACCGCTTTGTCAAGAACTGTGGGAGTCTGGTCATAGATAGCAGAAATATCGCATTGTTAATAGCTGACTAGGACTGCATTCCTAGTTCAGTTTGAAGATAAAACCTGCAGGGGGTTTTCAGTCAACCGCTCATTCCTCTTAGCTAGAAGACCCATCTTTCCTGAAACAACACTCAGATTCTTCTCAGTAATTGTAGATAATGCTTCAAACCTGTCTGAAAGGAAGAGCGACGCTTAACTTCGGCTCAAGTTTAATACTGGATAGAATTTTTCAACAGAATTGACAACAGTATTGCAGGAGTTTGGAGTCCAGAAAAAGAAGCTGTGATAATAAAATAATGACACAAGGATGGAGGGATAGGTCAGAAATTATTTGAAGTATTTTAAGGAATCCACCTTGAAAGACGTACAAGAAAATATGGGGTATTTTGTTTGCTTTTTTGTTTGTTTTTCCCTGAAACTTTGTATTTTCACTGGAAGTAAGGCTGTAAAAAGATAACAGGGCACTAAAACAAGCAAAACATGCTTCTTCAAGAAAAATCTTAAGATCCAAAATTAATGTTGTGTCACATGTTTATAATTAAATGTGTAATTAAGTAAGAGAAATGAAGAGCAGAAAAAGGCCATGGAATTTACGTGTCCCTGAAGAGCAGAAGAAAACTTAATGCTATGAAAGACTAAGAGTGGGCATGTCAGTCGATCGCTCTGTAACTTTCTCTGGAAAAACTTTGTTTAAGAGAAAAAAATGGAGAAAATATATGGTAGTAACTTTTTTGAAAAGCAAAACTCTTGGAGAAGTTGTAATTTAGACGGAATAAAAGCAACTTTTTTCATCATTTTGAGAAATGGGAATTCAGGATAAGCTTCCACTGCAAAACATCAATTATACCTTTGCCTCTGCCAGGTAACTATATGCAGAGTTATTCAGTGTGGTTTTGTGTATTTTGTTCTGAACTGCTTTCTGTCATTAAGCTTTGATTCCTTTCTTTGAAGTTTAGGCAACATGTATTTAATATTTAACTGATTTTTCTCAACACATTCCTACAGTGAAATATACAATTATTCTTTCCCTGTAATCTATAATCTTCCTTTTTAATGATCTGTCCCTGCTATTTGCATGCTGGTCTGCATTTTTTTCCACCAAGATCTAGGTAAATGTAGCATAGAAGTCTGAACCTTGGCCAGATTAGTAAGTATTTGCCCTTTTGTATTTTTTCTCGTCTTTTAAAAAAATGTTGGCTTTTCTGTAATTGTAAGAATAGAAAAATGAGAACTTTATCAACCCTGTCAATTAATTATTAACAAGCAAAAAATATAGGGGAAATCACAACTATTTAGATGAATGGAAACATTTCATGTGTTCTCCCAGTTGTAGACACATGTACAAAGTCATTGTTTTGGCGGTAGCTAGGACAACATTTTACAGAGAATACTGCCCAGAATATAACAACAGATTCAGCTGTCCATCCCAGAAAGTTCTCTTGGAGTGAGTTATTCTACTAAGCAAAAAAAGTAGGAAAAAATTCTAATTTTTAGTTTTGCATCTATTTTATGTAGGAATAAAAAACAAGGAATGGAACAGCTCTCCAACTACTTTTGCTGTCAGCTGTCTTGTGCCTTTTACCGTATCTAGCTCTATGTGGGCCTCATATGGTTTTGGCAATCCCTGTAACATTGACAAGCTGAAAAGAATGTGGGAGGTGTGTCAAGAGGAAATGACAATAATAAAAGATTGTTGTTATGGACTCTTTACCTTGCCCAAGTAACAATGACTTTTCACTGACGAAGGTAAAATTTTCATTGGCAATGCTTAGGAATCATAATTCTTTCATTATCAGCTGTTGTTCTCTGTGTCATAGCATAGGGTGTGCAAACTGAATATGCCAGGAAGCATATATATATAACAGAGTATTGCAAATATTCTCATCCCAACCCTCTTACAACCTCTCAGTAAGGTATTTCTCTATCATAAATGTGCAATTAGGGAAAATATTTTCCTAGAAATTATTCTGTTAATAACATTTCACAACATCACAGATATATTGCAACAACTTTCTTTGCTGTTTGAGAGGGATAATAAAAAGACAAGGTTTTGTATGTTTGAATAATTGAATTCTTGCTAAACTTCTGTTTGCTTGGTAAAGAACTGAAAGATTAAGTCATGATAATCACATTTTTATAGTTATTTAAAATAAGTATTCTTGTAATTTTTGCTATAAAACGGTGCTTATTTAGTAAAAATATTTTTAATTTATTACAATATTTGTTTAAGAAATATTTAGAAAGTACATATGAACAGCCTATTCATATAAATCTAAAATAAATCAACCGATGTTCAAGCAGGTCTAAGACCTTTTTTGACATACGATGCCATCCCCTGTGCTGACCATGCAGTGTTAAGTATAAATAAGCCTGCATATTATGCCAGTAATGAGTTTCTTGATTGCAGTTTAAGTAAGCTCTAATTTTTATACAGTAATTTTGTTCAGCAGTCATGGTTGACTATATAAAAAGTAAGCAATAATGGACAGATTTTACTGAATCAACATATGAAGAAGCAGTAGACTTCTGTGAGTAACTTCAAATAAATATAAAATAATAGCAGTCATCACAGAATTTAGTAATTAGTTTTGCCCATTCTTTTTAAATGATGGTGGGAGGTTTGCTTTAATTTTATCATACTGCCAAAAATCACATATTAGACCTAGTAGTTACAAAACAGCTTAGTACCAATAATCATTTGACTTTTGATAAAAATTTCATACCAGCTCAGTGGACTCAACAATTTCATCATAGCATGGAAATGTCTTTAACTGATATTCTGTTACACTGAATATATTACACATATTCATCTAGAAAATAAATTTTAGTGGAGGCTTTTCCCTTAAACAAAGAAACCTATTGGGAAGTAAACTCTCAGGTGAAAATCTCCAGATCTTCCCTTTGTAAGTCTTTGCACCATACTCTCAGTAATGATTACAGATATTTTGCACATTTTGCTACCTGCCAGTTCCAAAGATCTTCAAAAAACCAACAAGATGGAGAAATCCTGTTTCTGCAGGGGAAGTATGGCATTACCTGTCCTGGTGTGTTTTCACAGGTAACTCTCCCACAGAGTAATTAATACATTCCTCTGTCCTCTGAAGTATTAATTTTAGCCGATTTTCACACTTGTCCGTAACAATGACCTTTAGAAATTGGCAGTTTACAGATTCAGTCCCCCTCAAACAGAAGTTTGTAGCTAGAGTGAGTGTCTCTGAGAGATCAGCTAAAGGCAAGAGCTTATGAAGGCTAGCAAGCAAGATGACACATCACAATGGTAGAAGGTTCTTTGGAAGACAGAATTAGTTTGTCTGAAAGGTTGAAATCTGTTGAGGCCACTCATTGTCAAATCTTTAAATTATCTATTCATTTAACTTGGAGGGAAAAGACTGATGCATGACAACATAACTGCACCTGAAGATAATGTTAAAGAGAAATTGAAAGCTAAAAATCTTAACCTACATTAATATACATTTCCATATTTGGTGGCACCTGTCTCAGGTAATAATCATGGAAAGAAAATTAAAAACCTTAGGAAGAGATGAATTGTAGACACTGCATGTTTTACTGCTTGTTAATCCAGAAACTTAATTCAGAAAGAAACCATTTATGTGAACAGAGAACTGAGCTAGACAATGCTCTCCCAGACCTATACAGTTCTGATTTATGCAACTGTAGAACCAAAATGTTCCATATTCAGAGACAAAGGATTTCTTTTGAAAACATACTTACATATACAAATGTTCTTTTAAGCTCTTTATGTTTGAGGTTTGACCTTGTTGTTTTTTACTGTTCTTGAAATTGTGCTGTTTGTTTTGTTTAAAAAACAAGAGTTCCAAATGCCACATGTTAGAATTCACTTTGAAGAATAGAACTGAAGGTTAAACCTCTCTTAGAGAGGCTTATCTCCATAAGAATAAAAAAAATACAGAAGTTAATTCAAAGTTAGAAGTTGCTTTATATTTACAACACTAAATCTATTATTCATAAGCCCATACAATGCCATCTCATTTCTGTCCTTTGCTCCTCATCTGCCCTTGAATGATGCCATAAACTGTTTTCATTACAGATTTTCAGAGAAGGAGTTCTTCTATGAAGACTGATAAAGCTTTTTCTTTTTTAGATGTTTCTGACATGTTTCTGCATGAGGCTTCATATATGAGGTTAGAAGGCTGTGTAATTGAGTGTAGACTGTTCATTGACTTTTCTTAGCCAATTCCACAGCTGATGTTTTAGAAGACTTGGTACCTAACTAAACTAACTAAACTTTGAAAATAACATTCAATATTTACTACACAATCGGTGATTTTGACATAACTTTAAATTATGCAACAGAGCTGACACTATTATTAATGAAATCTGAATTTTCTGAATGTTCCTTTAATGACCTTATTGTAGATACAACAGTAAAATTCTTTGCAGGATAAAGGACTCTCATATTGTACAAAATAAGAAAAATCCATATAGAATTAACAAGCCATAAAGTGACATGAACACATGCATAAGATTTTGTTTCAAAGAGGTTTTCGTTTATAAGCCACTCAATAAAATCTATCACTCACAAGCCTGTGCTTCCTGAGTGCTACCTGGACAGCTGGTAGCTATTTTCCTGATGCTGCACTAGCTTTGCCCAGCTTTGCCCAAAACTGAATGTATTTGCTTATAGAGGAATTTAGCACTGCGTTTTAAAAGCATAAATGAGAAAGGAACCGGTAAACTTAGCTTCACAGATGACGTTTCTGGAAGTTGCATGAATCATATATTTTATTTCCTCTAGAATTTTTAAACAGTTTTTAGCTAACCTGTGATTCGTGATCAATGTAAAAGATTTTAATCAGATTTTAATCCTACAGAAAAAGCAAAATCCCACTATTCATAATTATTTTCCCTAGTACAAATGACCCTAATGTTTCTTCTGCAAAACTCTGGTTGCCACGTCTAAAAATTGGATCATTTCTTCCAAAGGCAGTGTGTTTGATCCTCAAACATGAAAGTTATATTGTTATTATAAAGTTATAATATTATTTTATCATTAATATTATATATAATATTGTATCTATGTATTATATATTTATCACAGTATCACACAGTATCACAGTATCACAAGGTTGGAAAGGACCTCTGAGATCATCAAGTCCGACATATAACCTAACACTAACACCAACACTAACACCAACCATCATCTAAACCATGGCACTCAGTGCCTCATCCAGTCTCCCTTTAAACACCTCCAGGGTCGGTGACTCCACCACCTCCCTGGGCAGCCCATTCCAATGGCCAATCACCCTTTCAGTGAAGAATATTTCCTCATATCAAGCCTAAACTTTCCCTGACGAAGCTTAAGTCCATGCCCCCTGGTTCTGCCACTGGTCACCTGAGAGAAGAGACCAATCCCTGCCGGACTACAACCTCCTTTTAGGTAGTTGTAGAGAGCAATGAGGTCTCCCCTGAGCCTCCTCTTCTCTAGACTAAACAGCCCCAACTCCCTCAGTCGCTCCTCATAGGGCTTGTGCTCCAGCCCCTTCACCATCTTCGTTGCCCTCCTCTGAACACATTCCAGTATCCTAACATCTTTCCCAAACTGGTGGGCCCAGAACTGGACACAGTATTCAAGGTGAGGCCTGACCAGTGCCGAGTACAGGGGGATGATAACTTCTCTGGTCCTGCTTACTACACTATTCCTGGTGCAGGCCAGGATGCCATTGGCCTTCTTGGCCACCTGGGCACACTGCTGGCTCATGTTGAGCTTCCTGTCCACCAGCACTCCCAGGTCCTTTTCTGCCTGACTACTCTCCAGCCACTCTGTCCCCAGTCTGTAGTTCTGCATGGGATTGTTGTGTCCAAAATGAAGTACCTGACATTTGGACTTATTAAGCATCATCCCATTAGAATCATCCCATCTCTCCAATCTGTCCAGGTCCCTCTGTAGGGCCATCCTACCCTCTAAAAGATCAACCCTTCCTCCCAGCTTGGTATCATCTGCAAATTTGCTGATGATGGACTCAATCCCCTCATCCAGATCGTCAATAAAGTTATTAAACAGGATGGGACCCAATACCGATCCCTGGGGACACCACTGGTGACCGGCTGCCAACTGGATGAAACACCATTTACCATCACTCTTTGGGCTCGGCCATCCAGCCAATTCCTAACAAAGTGCTCCCATCTAGGCCACGGGCTGCCAGCTTCCCTAGGAGTCTACTGTGGGAGACAGTGTCAAAGGCCTTGCTGAAGTCCAGGTATACCACATCCACAGCCTTCCTCTCATCCACCAGGCGAGTCACATGGTCGTAAAAGGAGATCAGGTTGGTCAGGCAGGATCTACCCCTCCTAAATCCATGCTGGCTGGGCCTGATTTCTTGACCGTTCTGCAGGTGCCGCATGATTTCACCCAGGATTATCTTCTCCATGATTTTACCTGGGACCGAGGTCAGGCTGACAGGTCTGTAATTACCTGGATCATCCTTACGGCCCTTCTTATGGATGGGCGTCACATTGGCCAACTTCCAATCTTCCAGGACCTCTCCAGTGAGCCAGGACTGCTGAAAGATGATGGAGAGCGGCTTAGCAAGCTCATCCGCCAGCTCTCTCAGCACCCTAGGATCGATCCCATCTGGCCCCATAGACTTATGAGGGTCCAAGCGGCTCAGCAGGTCTCTAACCTCCTCCTCATGGATTGCAGGAGGGCCATATTTCACCCTGCCCCCATCAGCCACTTCAGAGGGCCAACTGTCAAGCGAGCTGACATCCTTGCTGTTAAAAACTGAGGCAAAGAAGGCATTAAGTACCTCAGCCTTCTCTGCATCTCTGGTTACTATATTTCCCTCCACATCCAACAAGGAGTGGAGGTCGCTGTCGCCCTTCTTTCTGCCATTGATGTATTTATAAAAACTCTTATTATTATTGTCCTTAACAGAAGTGGCCAATTTGAGCTCCAGCTGGGCTTTTACTTCCATGATTTTCCTCCTACACGACTTAACAACATCCTTGAACATGACCTGGCCTACATCCCCTTCTTTCCAACGGCGATACATCCTCTTTTTCTTACTTAGTTCCTTCAGAAGTTCCCTACTCATCCAGGCTGGCCGTCTGCCCCTACGACTCATCTTACAACCCATGGGGACAGCCCGCTTCTGCGCCTGCAAAATTTAATTCTTGAAGTATATCCAAGCTTCCTGGACCCCCTTGCCACTAAGAGCTATTTCCCAGGGTACTTTCCTGACCAGTTCCTTAAATAATCCAAAATCTGCCTACGGAAATTCCAGCATCGATGTTCTGTTCCTGGCTTTTCTTATTACATTGTTCAGAGAGAACTCAATTATCTCATGATCACTACACCCCAGACAGCCTCCGACAGTAACATCACCCACCAGCCCTTCTTTGTTTGTAAACAGCAGGTCAAGCAGAGCCTCACCCCTGGTGGGCTCACTCACCAGCTGTGACAAAAAGCAGTCCTCAATACACTCTAAGAACCTCCTGGACTGCCTCCTCTCAGCAGTGTTAAGTTTCCAGCAGATATCTGGAAGGTTAAAGTCACCTAAAAGAACAAGGGCAGCCGATCTAGAGGCAGCCTCCAGCTGTTTAAACAACAGAAGATCCAAATCCTCCTCCTGGTCGGGTGGTCTGTAACACACTCCAACCAGGAGGTCAGACTTGACTGCCCCTCTGACAGGGGGGCATTATATGCATTTGTTTATAATATTAGATTATATGCATTATATGCATTATATGCATTTGTTTATAATATTAGACATATATTATTTTATTTTTATTGTTATCTGAACATCTTTATAAAATGGCAGAGGAAATAGTTTTTCATTACTTCTATCATTCTAATAAGTAATAAAATTGAAGGAATGGTCTCTTGAGTAAAAATAATTTTGTTTGTTATTGGACTAAGTTCTGCACATTCTATATTTATTTTTTTGTTTCTCCAGAAGTACACTAAATTAAGCAAATATAATCTACCTCTTGTATGGTATTGTGGATCTCTCAGGTAAAAGAAAGTTTTTTACAAAATAATTTTTAAGAGAAATAGACCATTATTAGGAAATAATACTCATATCTAGGAGGATAAAATTATAGATATTTTTTGTGAGAGGCAGTGATTTTTATTGCTGCAAGAAATATATATATGTCACTGTAAGCAGTGTTCTCTTTTTCCATGGTTATTGCTGAGAAAGTTGAAGTTTTCCCTAGGTAGATTTGATAAATGACAGAGGAGTCTTGAAAGCTGTAAGAGCTATCACTGACATACTTGATGAGTGGTTAACCCTATTAACACTTAAGGAGACCTAGTTCAACCTCCAACTGTATAACATCCATCTACCTCTGAACCTGAATGATCAACAACATCACAAGCTGGATGATACGATTTTAGGTTTCCTTAGATACTTGTAAGTGAAATGTTGTTCTCTAACTTGCACTGGATATCAATCCTCCATCACCACCTGTCGTTGTCTCCTCCACTTCCATGACCCTGTCTAGTCCTCGAGTGACCTAATATTCACATAGAATATATATTTTATGGTCATTCATTTATGACCATGTACATATAACAATGCTTCCTATTTCCATAACATAAGTCCTTTGCTCCTTGTTGGTGTTTATGTGAAATCAGATAGTTTGAAGTAGGAAATTGTTACTGCTGAATGCCAATGGAAAAAGCGGTAGCCGGTAACTTTGTCCAATTCTATCTTTGTGATCCACTTTGGCTCAAAATATCACAGACTTCATTAAGAATCTCAATTTAGATTTCTGTTCTTAAAAATACTGATCAGGTTAAGCTTCAAATTCTAGAAAAGTGAAAGTATGAAAATTAAATTTCTAATAAAACCAATGGAAACAAACTCCTATAAACCTTCAGGAAAATACTTGGGAAATGATACTAATGCTTTTTAATGTACCATTCTAGAATATAGACTTCTTTATTACACATTCCCACAAGAGGTTACAACTATCATGCCTAAAGCCAAATGAAAACAACCAATATCAGAGACTAAAGGGAGAAAACCAGACTACTTCTTAAGAGAACCACTTTTAAGGAAGAATTGATCCAATTTCCCTACCTGCCCAAACAGCTGTATCACTGTACCCTATTTTGGTCCTGTAGTGTTCCTTTAAAAGGGTTCCTCACAATTTAAGTTTTTTCCCCTCCCCCCACCCCCCTTTTACTGCATACATAATTGTTCTGTTAAAATTCTTAACCAGCAGAATAAGAGATAGCTCTGCTTGTATTTTAAGATCTCTCTGTCTTTGAAGACATCTATTCTTTAGCTCTGTTTTCTGAAAAGCACACAGGAAGTTACAAAATTTTGTAAAAGCGTGTTCCCAGTCTGAAATGGATTATTGTACTTCCAGATCATAATGGCTTCTGGCTGACAAAAGAAATATATCTTCCAGGAGGAGAAAGCTAGAAAATATGTAGCATGACGTGCAAGCTTATCAACCTCAAGTATCTGGTATACTGTGATTTCTCTCAATAAGCCTAGAGGTGCCTTAATTATGTTTCTGTGGTTTGTACACACGTACACACAGACTGAGCACAATCAAATAGGACACCACAGAGGGAACATAAAGCAGTACCTATTATTCTGTGAATAGAAGCTAAAGCAGATTAGCTGTTTCATGATTGGTTTTATCTAAAATAGAAATGACTCACTATACTGAAGGAGAATACATCACCTTAGTTCTGTGCTACCATAATTTCAGTTATGGAACATAGGGGATATCAAAAGAAATATATTTTTATTTCGTGCATTGAGGGTATTTTGGTGCTATCTACAAAAACTCCCCCTGACAATGACCAGAATTTTATAAAACATTTAGTTAAATGTATGTCAGTGTGCAAAATTCAGCCTGATATTCAGAAAAAAACCTGATCACATACAGTACTACTCATACCTAGTCATATCAAATCTATTCATGATTTAGGCCGTGGCATTCACAACACAAGGCTGACAGGAGCAACTGAATCACAGAATCACAGAATCATAGATTGGAAAAGACCTTTAAGATCATTGAGTCCAACCATAAACTTAATACTGTAAATGAAGTCCCTAAGTGCCACATCTACATGTCTTTTAAATACCTTCATGGATGAGGACTCAACTACTTCCCTTAGAAGCCTGTGCCAATGCTTAACAACTGTTTTGGTATAGTATAGTGGCCTTTTCCTCTTGTCCTATCACTTATTAGTTGGGAAAACAGTAACACCCACCTCACTACAACCTCCTTTCAGGTAGTTGTAAAGAGCAATAACTTCTAACCTCAGTATCTTTTTTTTTTTTTTTTTTCCAGACTAAACAACTGCAGTTCCTTCAGTTCCTCCTCATAAAACTTGTACTCCAGATCCTTCACGAGCCTCAATGCCCTTCTCTGGAGATGCTCCAGCATCTCAGTGTCTTTCTTGTGGTGAAGTGCCCCAAACTGAACACAATATTCAAGGTGCTCCTTCACCAGTGTCAAATACAGGGCAACAATCACTTCCCTAGTCCTGTACACCACACAATTTCTGATACAAGCCAGGATGCTATTTGCCTCATTGGCCACCTTGGCATCATATCCAGTCAGCTGTCAATCAACATACCCAGGTCCTTTTCTGCCGAGCAGACTTCCAGCCACTCTTCCCCAATCCTGTAGTGTTTCTTGGACTTGTTGTGGTCCAAAAGTCAGACTCAACACTTAGCCTGATTGAACCCATACAGCTGGCCTAAGCCCATTGATCCAGCCTGTCTAGATACCTCTGTAGATCCTTCCTTCCCTCAAGCAGATCAACACTTCACAAGTCAGTGTCATCTGCAAACTCCCTGAAGGCGCACTCTATCCCCTTGTTCAGATCATTGATAAAGATGTTAAACAGAAAGAGTCCCAACACTGAAGCCTGAGGAACACCACTTGAAACTGACAACCAGCTGAATTTAACTCCATTCACCAGAACTCTTTGGACTTGGCCAGCCAGCCAGGTTTTTACTCAGCAAAGAGAATGCCCATCCAAGTGATGAGCAGTCAGATTTTCCAGGAGAATGCTGGGGGAAACAATGTCAAAGGTTTTAGTAAAGTCTGGGTAGACAACATGCACAGACTTCCTCTTATCAACTAAGTGGGGCATCTTGTTATATGAGATGAAGTTAGTTAAGCAGGACATGCTTTTCCTAAACCCATGTTGACTGAATCTGATCACCTGGTTATCCTGTACATGCCATGTGAAGACACTCAAGATGATCTTCTCTACAAGGTTCCATGGAACCGAGGTCCTGTTGACAGGTCTGTAGCTACAAGGATCTTCATTCTGGCTCTTCTTGGGGATGAGCATCACATTTGCTAATCCCGAGTCAACTAGAACCTCTCCAGTTAAACAAGTTCGTTGTTCAACCCAAAAGGGAAAAACTAATCTGCATTATTTTTGTGATCTAAACTTGTTTCAATGAATGAATTCTTTCATGATAAGACAAAACCTGTACAGAATATAAAACTGTTCAGTACTGTAGTTAAAGTTTAACCTTGTTGCTCATTGAGTACTGGCAGGTCTAACAATTAAACCTGAAATGTAGATGACAAAACTGACCTTAATGCTCAAATTCTGTCTGAAATTGAGGCCAGAAATGCTTCTCTGCTTCTTTTTCAATTACTTTTTAGGATTTCTATTTTGTGAATATTTCACATGCTCAAACAAGTATCATCCTATTGATTTAAGTTAACTTAAACCCCCAACTTTCAGAACAGTTTTGCATTTAGAAAGATTTCATCATCCTTCATGAAACGACTTTTTGGAAAGAAATTTTGCAGGTAATAACAAGAAAAGAAAGTTCACAGTATCCCTTTTTCTGATCTATTTTAAAGATGCATATCCTGATGAAAGATGAAAAACTGAGACAGCAATGTGAAATCAGTGTAAATTATGCACTCAATTACTCTTTAAGTGTTCAAGCCTAAATATTATTGACAATTTAGTCAGATTAAATCATTATGCATTGAATGATTAAAGTTTTGGCACAACTGCTGATGACAATGATCAGAATATTAAATTTATAGTGAGTATTTTAAAAGAGGACTGGATTACTAAATTATCTGCGATTTCCACAGAATGACTGTAGATGATTGATTCTCTCTGTCAGATAAGAGGAAGAACATCTTTGGTCATAGGCTTGCAAACTGGTGAAAAGGGCTTTAAACTAAAGTTTCTGGGGAGAGGAACCACAATACATCCCACTTTCACCAGTTTGATGCCAGTACCTGCAATAGATGCCCAGAGCCAGAAGAAGGATCACAGGTCAGCAGAAGAGCACCTGAAGAACAAAACAAAGGCCTTCCAGTCAGTAAATCATCTTCACTGGAGTCCCAACTTAAATGCCTGTACGTAAACGCATGTAGAACTGGGAATAAACAACAGTTAGATTTATGTGCATGCCTGCAGTGCTATGATCTCATGTCATCACAGAGATGTGGTGGGATGGATTCTATGATGAGAGTGTTTGGATAGAGTGATACAGGCTCTTTAGGAAGAGTAAGCAGGGGAGACGAGGAGACGATGTCACCCTCTATGTCAATGATGAGCTGGAGTGCATGGAGCTCCACCCAGTGATGAATGAGGAGCTGACTGAGAGCCTATGGGTCAGGAATAAAAGGAGGGCAGGAACAAGGGACATTATAATGAGGATCTGCTACAGACCACAGGACCAAGAAGGTTGAGCAGATAAGGCCCTCTATAGAGAGACTGGCACAACTTCATGTTCAGAAGCCCTGGTCCTCATGGAGGACTTCAACCACCTCAAAACCTGTTTGAGGGAAAACACAGCAGGGCATAAGCAATCCAAGAGGTTACTAGACTGCATTGATGGCAATTTCCTTCTCCACGTGATAGAAGAGCCAATGAGGAAAGGTGCCGTGCTGGCCTTTGTTCTCACCAGCAAGAAAAGACTGCTGAGGAATGTGAAGCTCAAGGAAAGCCATGGCTGCAGTGACAATAAATGGTGGAGTTCAGGATCCTTAGGGCAGCAAGGAAAGTGCACAGCAAGCTCTTTTCACTGGATTTTAGAAGAGCAGACTTTGGCCTTTCAGCAATCTGGTTTGTAGAGTTCCATGAGATAAAGCACTTGAGGAGAGAGTGGCTTAAGAAAGTTGATTAATGTTCAAGGATCACTTCCTCCAAATTCAGGAGTAATGCATCCCAACAAAGAGGAAGTCAGGAAAAAAGGAGGCCTGCGTGATTGAAAAAGAAATACCTGGAGAAACTCATACTCAGCAGAGAAAATTACATAAGATGGAAGAAAGGGTGGGTAATCTGGGAGGAATACAGATAAATTGTCTGAGCTGCCAAGGTTCATGTTGGAAAAGCTAAAGCCCTGATGGAATAAAATGTAGTCAGGGACATCGAGTGCAAGTCTTTTAGAGTTATGTCGGTGATAAAAGGAAGACTAGGAAGGATGTGGGTCCTCTCTAGAAGGAAACAGGAAACCTCTTTACCCAGTATGTGGAGAAGACTAAGGTTCTCAAAGAATTTTTTGCCTCAGTCTTCACTGGTAATGGTTCAAGCCACACCACCAAAGTTGCAGTAGGCAAAGGCAGGGACTGGGAGAATAAGGAAACACCAACTATAGAAGAAGATCAGGTGCAAGACCATCTAAGGAACTTGAAGGGGTACAAGTCCATGTGACCTGATGAGATGCAGTGTGAGTCCTGACGGAAATAGCAGATGAAGTTGATAAGCCACTGTCCATCTTATTTGAGAAGTTGTGGCAGAGTGGTGAAGTTCCCACTGACTGGTAAATGGAAAACATAACCACTATTTTTAAAAAAGGAAAAAAATTAAGATTCGGAGAACTACGGGCCAATCAGTCATACCTCTGTGCCCGGGATGATCATGGAAGACAGGTCCCTGGAAATTCTGCTAAGACATAAAGGAAATAAGGAAGTGATTGGTGACAGCCAACATGTATAATAAGGGAAATTCGTGCCTGACAAATCTGATGGCTTTCTACGATGGGGCTACAGTATTACAGTATCACAGTATCACAGTATTACAAGGTTGGAAAGGACCTCTGAGATCATCAAGTCCAACCTATAACCCAACACTAACACCAACCCATCATCTAAACCATGGCACTCACTGCCTCATCCAGTCTCCCCTTAAACACCTCCAGGGTCGGCGACTCCACCACCTCCCTGGGCAGCCCATTCCAATGGCCAATCACCCTTTCAGTGAAGAACTTTTTCCTCACATCAAGCCTAAACTTTCCCTGACGAAGCTTAAGTCCATGCCCTCTAGTTCTGCCACTGGCCACCTGAGAGAAGAGACCAACCCCTGCCTGACTACAGCCTCCTTTTAGGTAGTTGTAGAGAGCAATGAGGTCTCCCCTGAGCCTCCTCTTCTCTAGACTAAACAGCCCCAACTCCCTCAGTCGCTCCTCATAGGGCTTGTGCTCCAGCCCCCTTCACCATCTTCGTTGCCCTTCTCTGGACACATTCCAGTATCCTAACATCTTTCCCAAACTGGTGGGCCCAGAACTGTACACAATATTCAAGATGAGGCCTGACCAGTGCCAAGTACAGGGGGACAATAACGTCTCTGGTCTTGCTCACTACACTATTACTGGTGCAGGCCAGGATGCCGTTGGCCTTCTTGGCCACCTGGGCACACTGCTGGCTCATGTTGAGCTTCCTGTCAACCAGCGCTCCCAGGTCCTTTTCTGCCTGACTACTCTCCAGCCACTCTGTCCCCAGTCTGTAGCTCTGCATGGGATTGTTGTGTCCAAAATGAAGTACCCGACATTTGGACTTATTAAACATCATCCCATTAGAATCATCCCATCTCTCCAATCTGTCCAGGTCCCTCTGTAGGGCCATCCTACCCTCTAACAGATCAACCCTTCCTCCCAGCTTGGTATCATCTGCAAATTTGCTGATGATGGACTCAAGCCCCTCATCCAGATCGTCAATAAAGTTATTAAACAGGATGGGACCCAATACCGATCCCTGGGGGACGCCACCGGTGACCGGCCGCCAACTGGATGAAACACCATTCACCATCACTCTTTGGGCTCGGCCATCCAGCCAATTCCTAACCCAGCACAAAGTGCTCCCATCTAGGCCACGGGCTGCAAGCTTCCCTAGGAGTCTACTGTGGGAGACAGTGTCAAAGGCCTTGCTGAAGTCCAGGTATACCACATCCACAGCCTTCCTCTCATCCACCAGGCGAGTCACATGGTCGTAAAAGGAGATCAGGTTGGTCAGGCAGGATCTACCCCTCCTAAATCCATGCTGGCTGGGCCTGATTTCTTGACCGTTCTGCAGGTGCCGCATGATTTCACCCAGGATTATCTTCTCCATGATTTTACCTGGGACCGAGGTCAGGCTGACAGGTCTGTAATTACCTGGATCATCCTTATGGCCCTTCTTATGGATGGGCGTCACATTGGCCAACTTCCAATCTTCTGGGACCTCCCCAGAGAGCCAGGACTGCTGAAAGATGATGGAGAGTGGCTTAGCAAGCTCATTCGCCAGCTCTCTCATCACCCTAGGATCGATCCCATCTGGCCCCATAGACTTATGAGGGTCCAAGCGGCTCAGCAGGTCTCTAACCTCCTCCTCATGGATTGCAGGAGGGCCATATGTCACCCTGCCCCCATCAGCCACTTCAGAGGGCCAACTGTCAAGTAAGCTGACATCCTTGCTGTTAAAAACTGAGGCAAAGAAGGCATTAAGTACCTCAGCCTTCTCTGCATCTTTGGTTAGTATATTTCCCTCCACATCCAACAAGGAGTGGAGGTCGCTGTCGCCCTTCTTTCTACCATTGATATATTTATAAAAACTCCTATTATTATCCTTGACGGAAGTGGCCAATTTGAGCTCCAGCCGGGCTTTTGCTTCCCTGATTTTCCTCCTACACGACTTAACAACATCTTTGAGCATGACATGGCTTACATCCCTTTTTTTCCATTGACGATACATCCTCTTTTTCTTACTAAGTTCCTTCAGAAGCTCCCTGCTCATCCAGGCTGGCCGTCTGCCCCTACGACTCATCTTACAACACATGGGGACAGCCCGCTCCTGCGCCTTCAAGATTTCATTCTTGAAGTGCATCCAGCCTTCCTGGACCCCCTTGCCACTAAGAGCTATTTCCCAGGGCACTTTCCTGACCAGTTCCTTAAATAATCCAAAGTCTGCCTGCCGAAAGTCCAGCATTGATGTTCTATTCCTGGCTTTTCTCATTACATTGTTTAGAGAGAACTCAATTATCTCATGATCACTACACCCCAGACAGCCTTCGACAGTAACATCACCCACCAGCCCTTCTTTGTTCATAAACAGCAGGTCAAGGAGAGCCTCACCCCTGGTGGGCTCACTCACCAGCTGTGACAGAAAACAGTCCTCAATACACTCTAAGAACCTCCTGGACTGCCTTCTCTCTGCAGTGTTAAATTTCCAGCACATATCCGGAAGGTTAAAGTCTCCTAAGAGAAGAAGGGCAGCCGATCTAGAGGCAGCCTCCAGCTGCTTAAACAATAGAAGATCCAAGTCCTCCTCCTGGTCAGGCGGTCTGTAACACACTCCAACCAGGAGGTCAGTCTTGACTGCCCCTCTGACTCTTACCCATAGACACTCAGCCTGGTCATCACCAATCTCGACTTCAACAGCATCCAGGGTTTCCCTAGTGTAGAGGGCCACCCCTCCACCCCTCTTCTCACGCCTGTCTCTTCTGAAGAGCCTGTAGCCTTCCATGGCAGCACTCCAGTTATGACAGTCATTCCACCACATTTCCGTGATAGCAACTATATCATAGCTCTCCCGCTGGACCAAGACTTCTAGCTCCTCCTGTTTGTTTCCCATACTGTGTGCGTTTGTGTACATGCACTTCAGTTGGGTTACTGACAACACCCTTTGAGATGGCTCATCCTTCACAGGAACATCATTGGTGAGCCTAGTAACTCCCTCCTCCCCCTTCATGCCTAGTTTAAAGCCCTCTCAACAAGCCCTGCCAGCTCCTGAGCTAGAATCCTCTTACCCTTTGGAGTTAGACGAGATCCATCTGGGTCAAGCAGGCCAGGTACCGTAAAGGTTTCCTCATGATCAAAGAACCCAAAATTCCTCTGCTGGAACCAGCCCCTAAGCCATTTATTAACTGCATATATTCTCTTGTTCCTATCTGTATACATCCCTGCCACCGGAGGAACCGAGCAGAACACCACCTGTGCTCCTGCCCTATCTATTGACCGTTCCAGCTCCTGGAACTCCTTCTTAACTACCCTTGACCCTCTTTTTGCTAGCTCATCCCCACCAGCCTGTACCACCAGAAGCGGGTAATAATCAGAGGGTTTAATTAGGTCTGGGAGTCTCTTGGCGATGTCGCCTACCCGTGCTTGGGGAAGGCAGCAGACTTCCCTATGAGTTGGGTCCATCCTACAAATAGGGCCTCTGCCCCTTTCAGAAGGGAGTCTCCCACTACAATGACCCTCCTTTTCTTTTTCTTACTTGAGGTCCTGACCTGTCTGATGGGTAATGTGAGGTTAACAGCCTCCTCAGGTGAGTTCTCTGTCATACTATCCTCCACCTGAGCATCAAATTCCAACACTCCAAACCTGTTTTGTAGGGGCAGCTGGAAAGGTGGTATTTGAAAGGGAGGTCTATAACCCCCACGAGAGCAGACCTCCTCCCAGTCCTCCTCACCAACCAGATCATTCCCCTTGTCCTGTTGATGAGGAATATGGCATTCCTCAGCTTCCTGGGGAGGATTACTGGGAGGAGAAGGGTTCTACTCCACCAGTCTATCTCCCTTTCACTTTCACGAATACTTCTCAATCTTTCCACCTGATCCTTAAGATCTGCAACCATAAGGAGCAGATCTTGAATCTGTTCACACCTCAGACAAGCATTTTTGGTATGGTCCTCAGGAACCACAAATAGGCTGAGACGCTTCCTGCAGTCTGGGCAGCTGCGTTGCGTAATACTGCTTCCGTTTGGATGCCTACACTCCTGGTGGCAGAGGCTTTACCACGCCTGATCACCATTGCTGCAGGGGAGTGGGAAGTCAACCACCTGTCAGTGAGTGCCTGCTTGCGCAAACTGCCTATACTGTGACCCTGTTTGCCTGCTCCTGTTCGCCGCGCTCCGGTCGCTGGCGCTCCCAGGGAGATGTTTAAATGCCCCGCAGCTTCTCCCGGGACCGCCCCCCTACCACGCTGTCGGCCCACGTGACAGTTGCCGCTTCAGAGGTTCAGAGAGAGTCGCCCTGCCGGGGTCCTGTCCTGAGCTTTTGCCTTTCACCAGGAACTCTCCACCCGCCCAGGTTGAGCACCCGGCTGCAGAACTTACCGTTCCTGCCGGCGGTCACGCCGTATTGTTGGATAAGGAAAGAGTAACTGATATTATTCACCTAGATTTGTGTAACATATTCAACACAATCCCGCACAACATTCTTGTCTCTAAATTGGAGAGACACAGATTTGACAGGTGGACAACTCAGTGGATAAGTAAGGTGACACTCAAAGTGTTGTGGTCAATGGCTCAGTGTCTGAGTGCAGACCACGGATGAGTGCCATTCCATAAGGGTCAGTATTGGAAACAGTGTTGTCTAACATCTCTGGATGAGCACAAAATTTGGAAAGAAAATTTAACAGGTGAAGAACAACGAAAAATGAACACACATTCTTTATTTTTGGGATATTCACCACCTGCTGTTGGTTCAGTTACAACTTTTGGATCTTGCTCACGGGCATCTACTGTTGTTAAAGTTTCAAATATGCTTTTAGTTGTGAAGCTGGAGGGTGGAGACTTTAGTAGAAATTTGCATTTGTGGTAAAGGGCCCAGGGTGCTTTATCCTCAGCACTTTCTGTTTAGAACATTGTTCTGAAGCAGCAGCTTCTCTAATGTTGCACAGTGTAGTTACTGTTTCCTGTAACTCAGCCACTTGATGCAACAAGTCGTCCACCTGTGTGCACTTTCTGCAGGTACTTACCTTTTGTCTAGGGGAAGGAAGGGTCTGGGCACTCATTACAGTTTGCTATATGCTCCGGTATCAGCAAGATTTTCAGAAATTCCCTACAGCCTGAGATTTGGACGGCCTAGTGTTTATGTGAGATCTCTGTCTGGGTTGCCACATTCATTCTGGCAAGTACAGAGGGTTTCCTTCGGATAGATACCATAGCTGGGCTGCTTTTGAGGTGGTGACAACTACTAAATGCACTCACCGTTCAGGCTGGCAGAGTCTCTGTGCCCTTCCTGTGCCCCCTTCTGGAAGGGTCTCTATACCGTACCTGCACACCTTCCCTGCAGCTCTTTGGTGCACTTCTCTGCACTATGGAGCTGTGTGCTGTGGAGTTGCACAGCGTGGAGCCACAAGCTTCCCTGAGCAAAGGCTAGCTGCCTCGATCTTCAGATGAGACATTGATTTTAACACTTTTGAAATGAGTGCAAAACCTGACTTATACTTCAAACAAGGAAAAGTTTTATAAAGTAAGCTTTATTCCAAAAGTCAGATGCACAAGAACGACATCATTGATTTAATATTGAAAGACTATTCATTATTTTAGTCTAATAATAAAATTAGAAGCAACAAGTCTAAAGCATTAAATACAGTAGAATGTCTCTGTGGTATTCCCATATAGGCAATAAAAGGAATATGTCCTACACTGTCCACACTAAAAATCAGTAAACTGCACTGATCTGCATTGAATCTAGCCACCTAAGATAAATAGAAGCAGAGCCCTGAGAAAGTTTGGATTCTGTATTTTTAGAATACTTTAAAGCATAAATAGATGGGTAAATGCAGTGGTATGATTTTTTTGCTTCTATGCAACAAATATAGGGCATTTTCATTTTTTCCACATTTTAAGAGTATTGAGGAACTTGTCTCATGACTTTTCAGAAAATATTAGTTAAACCTCCATCTAAAGAACAAAATATATGATAAAAATCTTCTAATATTTGTAGTTAATTCTAATAGTCAGTTCCAATAATATGTATTTTTATTAATGCATTTAATGTAAACTTTATTAAAAGGCCTGCTTGGCAGCAAAAACACTAAGGTGTCTTAAAATCACTTGCCAATATTTTATCAGGTACTTACATTTGAATGGTACACAAGTGAAAAAACTTCTATGCTATAAATGTTTCACTTTCTTCTCCATTCAAAAAGAGCACCTAGGTCTAATTTGGCCATAAAATGTTCTGGTTATTTAAGATTATATATCTGGTGACATGATGGATGCTCCAGTGATTGCAAATGCTAGCGTTCAGGAATTTCAAAAGGTCACAAGAATGTGCCAACTTTTTACTTGAGAGTTACCTGCAATCTCTGAACCTGGAACATGTCCCAGAGTTGGGAATTGACTTCAGAGGTTCATGAACCTTATACCAGTGGCCCAAGGCAGGATCAGGTATACCTGTGTTACACCTTTTCTGATATTTGTTTTAAGGAGGACGGTCTTCTCTCTTGTAGAGGAGATTCCAGCATCTCCCCAGACATCTCATTTATTTGCTTTGCTACTCCTGTATTTAGAATATATTTCCTAGTAGCCGACCTATATTTCCTTTTCTACATTTCTGTTTACAAGCATGAGGAAAAAAATTACTCTTCTTTGAAGCATCTACGGAATATATTTGAAAACTGAAAATGCATCAGGTAACAGTCTTTTTGTTTTCCAGACTAAACAGTCTTGTTCTCTCAGGTCTTTCCTTGCCTGTCTCTTTTTTTTTTTTTTCCCCATATCTCTGATCATTCATGATGCCATTCTCTGTATTCTTTCTATTTCAGCATGTTTTTCTTGACATTGCTAAGTAAGCCTAGTGCTCCAGTGCTAAGTTGAAAGCAAAATATATTTCTTTTGTTGAAGACTACATTCCCATTCATCATAGTAAAGTGGTTGTCTCTTGAGCAATGCCATGAAACTGTTGATTCGCATTCTGTTTGTGAACCTCTAAATCTTCTTTTGCAGATCTGACATCCAACGAGTTATTTATCAGTCTGTTCTTGTGCAAGTGATAATTCATGCTAAGTGCAATGCCTTGTTTTCCTCTGTTTGATTGAATTAACATTTATCAGTTCTCTAGTCAATCAGAGAAATAAAGAATCACAATTTCTACTTACAATGTACAAATATGAGACTCTAAATCTTGATCCTCTAACAACAGCACTGAGTTTCCATGTTTGAACTCCCTTGCTATGTCCTAGTTTAGCTCTTATAGAATAGATGTCAAGAATCATGTAAATTACGCTGCCACTGGTAGTATTAGTATGAGTGCACTGATTCTACTAACTGCTTTGCCCAAGCTCACAACACTGCCTGTGTGGAAGGCAAGGAAACATCAGTAGTTTTATCCACACATATTTAGATGCTACACTTAAACATTGAATTGAAAAGACATGAGGAAAGTGATCAAACTTGGAAATGAAATGTTAGAGCATTATTGTTAAAACTGTGCATCTCACTCCCTTTCAGATTTGAAGACTTTAAGCTTCTCTGATAATCACAGTATCACAGTATCATAAGATTGGAAAGGACCTCTGAGATCATCAAGTCCAACCTATAACCCAACACTAACACCAACACTAACACCAACCCATCATCTAAACCATGGCACTCAGTGCCTCATCCAGTCTCCCCTTAAACACCTCCAGGGTCGGTGACTCCACCACCTCCCTGGGCAAGCGCATTCCAATGGCCAATCACCCTTTCAGTGAAGAACTTTTTCCTAACATCAAGTCTAAACTTTTCCTGACGAAGCTTGAGTCCATGCCCTCTGCTTCTGTCACTGGTCCAACCCCTACCCGACTACAACCTCCTTTTAGGTAGTTGTAGAGAGCAATGAGGTCTCCCCTGAGCCTCCTCTTCTTCAGACTAAACAGCCCCAACTCCCTCAGTCGCTCCTCATAGGGCTTGTGCTCCAGCCCCCTTCACCATCTTCGTTGCCCTCCTCTGGACACACTCCAGCATCCTGACATCTTTCCCAAACTGGGGGGCCAGAACTGTACACAGTATTCAAGGTGAAGCCTGACTAGAGCTGAGTACAGGGGGATAATAATTCGCTGGTCCTGCTCGCCACACTATTACTGGTGCAGGCCAGAATGCCGTTGGCCTTCTTGGCCACCTGGGCACACTGCTGACTCATGTTGAGCTTCCTGTCCACCAGCACTCCCAGGTCCTTTTCTGCCTGACTACTCTCTACTCTCTAGCCACTCTGTCCCCAGTCTGTAGCTCTGCATGGGATTGTTGTGTCTAAAATGAAGTTCCCGACATTTGGACTTATTAAACATCATCCCATTAGAATCAGCCCATCTCTCCAGTCTGTCCAGGTCCCTCTGTAAGGCCATCCTACCCTCTAACAGATCAACCCTTCCTCCCAGCTTGGTATCATCTGCAAACTTGCTGATGATGGACTCAATCCCCTCATCCAGATCATCAATAAAGACATTAAGCAGGACTGGACCCAATACTGATCCCTGGGGGACATCAGATACAGAACAGAGCAGAAGACAACCAACGAATATTGAATGATCCATTCTTTAATAGAAATTATTTCCAAAGGAGACTGTTAAACTCTTTAGTCTTAAAATGGAAATTGAGGAAGACTGCATACAAACCCTGCATGATACGCCATCCCAGACAGTTTTGGGAATGTCTGGACTCGTTACATATTTTTTGTGTTTTCTTATATGTAATCATAGTTTTATTGATGTGCCAAGGCTCAGGGGTATGATAACTGAGACACTCATTGCTGTGTATTTGACTTAATCTATTCAGTCTTAGCCAATATCTGGGCTTGATTACAATGCTAAGGTTGGCCACGGACTCTTCCCAGTAGTTAGGATAAGAGGGCTTGGTTTTAGAGGGGGACAATTCAGCTAGAAGATATAAATATTGTATAAGATTTCATATAAGGCATGGATAATTTATATAAGCCCTCTGAATGCATGAGTAGTTACAGATACTGATACAGTTTAGTGTTAGGAAGACAAATAAAAAACTTTTAAGAGAGTGTAAAACACTTTTAATTACTTAGCCAGACTGAAATTATTGACTGTTTTATCAGACTAGGTCCTTGTATGCAAAGGGCAGTGTCGGGAAAAGAAGCAATGAAAACATAAAGGGACAGATGAACTGAGGTCTTAAGCTGAGCTGTACTCAGGCAGACTGAGTATGGTTTTACATACAACAGCCTTGTAGGCTTTTGTGAACGTAAGGATATGTGTTTAGAAAAAATACATTTCATCTTTTATTTTTCTTGTTAAAAAGGATATTCGGTCTTGATATTGTAATGGCTAGTGAAATTTCTTTAATTATTTAAACTTTATTAGGGTTTCGCTTGTTTAAGAATAGCTACCACCTTGCTTTAAGAAAACAAAGTTCCTGTGATATGCAGATTTCTGGAAAGGTATGTGATATCACTTCTATGTGACCATATTATAAAGCCTTTTATGATTGCCAGTAGTGTTGTTATAAATTTGTTTTGCATAATAATTAAATAGTATCACTCCAACCCTGAGAAGTCATAGACCTTTTGTCATCATTAGACAAAATCAGACTGAGTGTAAACACAGCCTAGTTTCCTCCATGTTTTTGTATTTGTATGCAGCAATTGTCAGCATGTCGGCAGTGGACGGTGATAAAGTGCATTTTTCTGCTTGGGTGGTTAGCCCTTTCATTTTTACAAGTGACAAAATAAAAATCTGTTGAAGAGTGAACATGCTGCTTTCACTGTGTCATCTCAGCCCTGCGGGTCATTTTATTATAAAAATGTAAAAATCCAGTCAATTTTATTTAATCAGCTGAAAAGGAAAAGTGTTTCCAGGTCATTAATCAAGTGCTCCTTCTCTGTGGGACTTGTCTCTTCAGAAACTGCCATCTGAATCATTAATAAAACTGAAAAGATTTTGTGCCAGCAGGTTTTTGAGAAACCTAGATGTTATCAATATAACCAGAGTAAAGTAATTTGAGGTCAACAAATAAAGCTTTATATACTCATTGCTTCAAAAGCAGCATCTTGTCTATGAAAAACATTCAATTATTTATTTTTAAAGCATTTAATTGTTGGAAAGCATACAAAGGTTTAGAAGGTATTTGATTATATATTCCATAATTATACGTTTCCTTTAATGTTACCAAACCGCATATTTACAGTAAACTTTTATGTGAATTGATCAAAACATAATGAGACAGTAAGAAGAGATAATTACTACTGTATCTTTAATAATAATGATAGTAATTAAACCACAGAGAACTACATTCAAATAACGTCAAGGTTGAGACTCAGGCTCCTATTAAGAAAGACATTGAAGGCACTTGCTACATTATTAACACATTCAGCTCCACACACACCTTTATGGGGCAGCTTGTTCTACCTCTGGCCAAATCTCTGTGTCTTCAGTGGTAGGCAAGAAGAACACACTTTCTCAACCCATAGATAAGTAAGATGAAAAGTGATTCCACCCCACATGGTAAGCAATGCGAAACCAAATTGTTGGGACTAGTAGGTTAAAAAGAGAGAGCTAGAATGTGGTATTGAATAAGCCTGAATGCAGGAATTTGGGCACTCATATGGCAGTTCATATTCTCGAGTGGCTTTGGGAGATTGAGTTCTAATTCTCCTTCCTTTTAAGAGTTTCTCTAGGAAAAGAATATTACCAACAGAAAAAAAATGAGATTAATGAATGAATAGACTAGTGTTTAAAGTTTCCATCTTGAATGGAGAATGTAGATTCAGGTATTTGCTTTTCAATAGACAGCGAACTTTTGAGCCTAGGTTCCTAGCTGTTGTCTAGTCAAGACTGGTTTCTTTCTCCTAAGTTTCCCCTGAAAACTGCTCATTTATGTTTGACAAATTCCAACACATTAATGAAAAACTCTTTCTTCCGGGACCTTGCTATTCAGTCTGCATTGAAAATCCTGTGAAGTTTGTGTTTACACAAACTGACTTTAGACTTAGGAAGATGAGAGGTACTTGCTTGATTGACATATCTTGGCTCGCATTTCATCTTTTGCAATACTTTTGATTGTCAAGAATGAATTAAATAAACATTCCTAATTACCTCTAATTTTTTGATATGTAAGAAATTAATTTTGCTTTCTGAAAGTTCTAAGGTTGTAATTTCAGCAGCTGCATGAATTATTTCTCTTCAGGAAGGCAGCAGTTCGAAGTACATGCACATGGATGTTCTTTTACTTTTGCATATTCTAATCTGAAAAAAACCAAGATAAAAAATAGGAGCTATACTACTTTTTCTCTGATATATTTGCTCTTATGCAGAACATCTTATGTGTGAATTAAGATGTTGATTTCTTCACAAATTGTAGAGCATTACAGTGTAATCCTGAATTCATGTATGTATCAATGTAATTCAGATTTTTATTCCTCTTAGCAGTATTCACATAACAACAGATGCACCATCATCCTCATTACATATTGTAGAATGTGAAATATCTTTCTAGACTTTTCTGTAGTTCTTTTGCACTATTATAAGCAACATAAATTCTGCATAACGCTGTGGACGTCCTTGTTTACATTGGACTTTTCTTCATGAGGGCAACACTTATGTTGACATAACAGCATCAAACTTGGCATGCAGGCTTACCGCAGGCCACCAAAGAACCAGAATCTAATTGCATTTACACTAGTTCAATTCACTTAGAGTTACTTGTTTGTACGTGTGTAACGGAGTGAAAAAGAGCCCACAGGTCAACAACAGCAGTAATTACTTGTCCACTAGGAACTGAACTGAGGCCACCAATTCATTTCACACAGTTGACCAAACAGTCATTGGGTGGTAGTGACGTCTTGTCCTGAGCAACTCAAGCTATTCATAACAGGAACTCAGTAGTAGAGGGCTTCAGAGTCCATTTACTAATCCCCAAGACTCAATGGCTCATGAGACTGGTAATGTGTTATCAAGTCTCTCACCATCACAAAGTTATAGTTTAAGTGTGTGTGTTCTGTATGAGTGTGGTTTTCTTTTCTCTCCCTATGGAAAATTGCCTAAGGTGCTCTTGTAGCTTTGGGAAATAATACCTTTACCCTGCTGTGATAATTTGAGATGTGGCAGAATTTTGCGATTCAAAGCAGGTTTTCTTCTTTTGTTTTTTCGTTTCATAATTTTATTTTCTCTTAAAATGAACTTTCAGAGATGTTTTAGTCTTAATATAGACTAACGACTATAATGATTATCTAAAAAAAGGAGGCATATAAATAATCTAATTTTACCACTTCATTTGCTCCAAAAATCACCATTACTATGATTAGTCTATATTAAGAAAAAATACCTATGAATTTTTCTTTGAAGATAAAAGAGTATAGAAAAAAACTGTATTGAATCACAAAGCTCTGCCAAGTCCTAAATTATCACAGCAGGAGTAAAGATGGTATAACAATGATAGAACAGCTACCAAAGCAGCTTAGTCCCACTACAAATTAAATTTCCTACAATTTTTCTGTAACAGATGTAGTAATTTTTCAGTAATTGTTATTAATTATTTTTGGCAAGAAGGTATCAACAATTCTCTTTTAACCATGTCAGTTGGCATTAATATAAATCTTTCAGGACTCATTTTTATGCATGCATGTACTTTGCACATCAGAAAGACAGAGACTTGCACTTGTAAAATAGATTAAGAAGGGATCGAAAATTCACTTGTTTTCTAGTTTTACATAATTATAGAAACCTTTACTCAGATTCTAAAGTTTCTGATTAACTGACTTTGCAGTAATAAACCTATAGGAAATAGAGAAAACATTGCTGTTTTTTTTTTAAAAAGTCAAGTATAAAGAAAGCTGAAGAATACATACAAACTCTTGCAGGACTACTGTAACAGTACACATCTGGATTCAATATATATGGAGTAATCACACTGTTATATACTTCAGAACTTATCTTTTATACATTGACAAGCATTTCTGGCATAGTTTAACACTTCCCTACACTTTAATGTTGGAAATATGAAGCTATTTTTCTTCCTATTACAGTCTCATTCAGTATGGTTTCCAAAATAATCTATAGTCTAATATCTTTACATCTTTTTTAAATACAGTGATCATGATATTATCATCCCTTGTGACATGTGACTTCAGACTGAAAAATACCTATTTTTGTCACTTCTGTCTGATCCCTTGCTACTGTAAAACCATAACATATTTCTTGCTTTCATTACTTTTTCTAGAATCATGTTTCTGCAGGTCTAATTTTATGTATTATTTTTTAATTCCTAAACGCATCTCAACACTACCCTTTTAGCTTGGTAATTCCTTCTCCCTGGAGCTTACTGACAATCAAAGAATTTCCCAACTTTCATGCTGCTACGCTGAAACGGCTATGATATTTACCACTTCTCTCTACTCTGTGCAAATATCCTTTGCACCTCCTCTAGTTAATTTTTCCTTTTTTTTTAATCCATCCTCTTCTTCTCTGAGGCTGGAGTGACTAGAATTGGAATCCATATTTCCAATGAGGCCAAATACAGTCAATAAATCTGATTTTCACTACTTTTTTTTTTCTACCATTTTATAGAGCTTTTCCTCTAACTTTATGTCTTTTTTTCTTTCATTACAACCCTCACCATCTACCTTACTCACAAGCAGAGTTCTGTTGCTGATATCTGTCTGCTCCTGTTTAGCTAATGATTTTCTTCTAAAATTCAGGTAGATAAGATCAACTAGAAGTCAATTCCTTGACATCAACTGATTGATGCAAGATGCTTTTTTATCCCTTTTACTTCTCAATACCCTTCAACTGTGGAATACAGTGAAATCCTATAAAGAAAACCCTCTTCATTTTGTTTTGAAATTTGCCTGTTTTTTCTATTTTCAAACTCTATTGCTTTGTAGGAAAATGAACCTAAATATTTTGCACTTGGCTAAATATGTAATACACACAGCTACAGGACATAGAATGAAATATAACACAAAGGCTGTTAGGGCAGATTTAACTGCCTCTCTGCTGAATTTCTGCATGCTATATTCCTATAATCTTTGGTTATGTATATTGAGTAGTATTTGCACTTTTTTTTTTTTTTTGCTTACCATGCACCTACCATGTTTGTGGTAGCCAATGCAAAAGTGGAAGAGGCTCTCAAAAGTGACAGATGTCTTTGAAAAGTAATTCTTCCTCCTTTGGTGAGTAATGGCAGAATTTTATTTCTCCTGATAAAATACGTATTAATGATTTTACCAGATTTATTTTGCACCTCTGCAATTTAAAATATTTTGGAATTAGTTAGATTTGTAGAAAGTTTAATTCCCAAAATACAAATACAGAGAAACCATGTGTTTTTGCTATAGTAAAGGTATCACGAATCCACAATATCTGACTGTAAGTCATAAAAATATGAACAATTATTTAAATTTCAGTTTTAGAATATGAAGTGAAATGATCCATTGTCATCTGGAGGACTTTTTTGGGGTTTGAGAAAAATGAGAATGTTATAGATACTTTCTTGAAAGCAGATTGCAAGGAACTGGTGTTCTGTAAGCATCATTATGTTGTTTATTCACAGTTAGGATACCAGTTATGAATTTCTCTTGTGAACTTTTTAATGAGACTCTTTGGAAGGTTGAATATTCTAGGGTTTTCTAAAAAACAACCTTACATTTCCTGTGCAGTTTTTCTTCTGTTTTTTCCTTCCTTAGTTGCCCATTTCCAGCCCGATACAAAAAAAATATTATGTTACACTCTTTGTACAATACTAAAAATTTATTGTGATTTATATATACCTCCTAACAGCAAATTCAGAGATGCAAAAACATCATGCACTTTCTGTGTGTCTGACTTCTGTTTCAATGCCTGGGAAGTGTACAGCTTGTCAGAAAACTACTCCTTTCATCTTCAGGGAAGAATGCTGACTAGACAGGAAAAAAATCAAATCTCTAGATCACAGGGTGATCTGCTAAAAAAGATTCCTTGGTTGCTTCAGCATCAATTATTCTTTCAGGAACAAATTTCATGAGCTGTTACCTTCAGCTTTCGTGAAGAAGCAGTTCCTCATTTGCAAGTCATCCATGCACAGGGAATGCAGAGATAAGGGAAACTCTACTACTTTTTTCCATGCATTTACAGAAGAGCCATCCTTGATGTGGCAAAAAAGGTTTTCGCTTTAGGGACAGCAAGCTATGTGCTAAGAAACTGTGAGGCTTCCCTATTGGTACATTGAATAACACCTAAATTATTAATAATGGGAAAAGAAAAAATTATTTTGAAGTTCAGTTATAGCTATAAGCAGACAATTTGGACAGAGGCTCAATTACTGTGTTCCAAGAATAGGAGCTCTGGATAGTAAATCCTTAACTTGTGGTCTTATACAAAAAATAGAAGGACTCCCATAATGGCACAAATACAGCTGAATATTCAGATAGTTGATAAACTCGCTACTATTGTTCATGTAGTATAGCATGTTTATGAAGTTGAAAAACCATTTCCTGTTTTTTTTGTATGTATATATAAGGAGTGGTAGAGTGAACTGTAGTGCTTTGTAGGATAAGAAGATTATAAAACCAGAATGTGTATATAACAAATAGGTAATGTTTTTTCTTTTGCTAGCAGCTTCTCTGCTTACAGTCATGGAGCACTTGTTCCGTAAAACAGTCACTGGCCCACTGAGTTGTTAGTGATCTTGGAGCTTCAATTCTGACAAGTCTAATCACAAAAGGAAAAAGGTGTATTAAAAGTGCATTAATGCATGAAGCTATAAGATGCATGGGACAGTTTTGCCAGAACAGATTTTGCATTTCATCTCCTATTTATCGTGTTGGTCCTTTGGTAGGATAATCTTATAAATAGCAAATCTTTAGTGTTTTGTTGTCTGTAGAGCTCTACAAAACCACTTGAGAATGTTATAGAGAAGTTATAATTGGTTTGTTGGCAGGGAAAAAAAGAAAAAAGACTTTGCGTTTACAACAGTATTCTTTTTATCATGGTGATCACTTAAAATGAGAGATAATTTATGAGAAACAGAGAATCAATTTTTTTTTAGTTTGCAATATAATACTCTGTGATCACTATGCCACATAATGCAATATAAATAATTTCTCAAAAATATTGTTGCCGTATGCATGGCATTAACTCAGTCTATTTCAGTCCATTTCTTTTTCTCTCTCCCCAAAGTGGAATAATTTATTAGTTATTAATAATATATGCTTATGTGTCGTGGGTAGAATTAGTCTCTTTAGCTCCCCAATAGATTTATCAATGGTTTTGACTAATGTTTCTCTGTTTATGTCCTGATTGACAACTGATTTTTATTCTTCAATGTATTTATTCTTTATAGGATCATGCTTTATCTTCTGTAGTTACAGGTCAAGCTCAGAAGGTCTTCTGTCGACAGTTGTGCTGGCCACAGAAATTTTATTGCATGAGGCAAATAATAAGCATTGTATTTTTTACGTGCAGTGTATTTATGATTGGTACTTATTGCACGTTATTGTACAAAAGAAATCCTTGGCTGCCAACAATTAGTAATAATGGATGTTTAAATATCTAAAAGCATGAAAGAAAACCTTTCATTATACAGGAATCATATGTGAATCTGTGGTATGAACAGATCCTGTCTCTGTGACCAACTCTGTAATAGGTTGTCATGATTTTCAGGTTTTTTTTTCAATAAATAGATATTCTAACAGAATTCCCGGTGCTGTTTCCTGGATGTTATACTGAAATGTGTGATATGACTTTTCAAATGTAACTTGCTGTGTTTGGAAAAATGAGGTTCTGTTTTTCAGACTATTGGAAAAACTCATAACACCTGAATTGTGGAGTATATAATAAAAGTGGATGAGACAATTCTCACAAATAAACTTGGATACATTAATTAACTGAGTGTTGAACCACTGTTTATGCTTTTGTAAGTTATAAAGAAATACCCTCATTTCATCGAAGTGTTTTACTATAGCCTTTGTTCTGGATTAACCAAAACTAAATCAAGGCTTGTATTAAAAAAAACAAGCAAGCAACAAAAGGTCTCTATTGACTGCAGTAAGGTTTGAATGAGGAAGACAACTAAGTGCTGTACTGGAGCCTTGTGGGTTCTATGCTGAACTAGAAATATTATGGTGTTTTTGTGGCCACTTGAAAAGAAGAAATTTAGAACAGATCTGAAAATCCATGGAATATCACCTAGGACTCACTCTGGATGCCAGTTATTGGGATAACGTTCCTATCACTGCATTCTGGCAAGGAAAATATCAGGAGAATTGACATGAAAACGTGTTGTTGCAAAAACAAGCTATCACTGTTCAGCAAAAAGCAGACATTTTCTTTGATTCATTTTTTCCTATGTTGGTTCCCAACTATTCCAGTTGCACATTATTTACCATAGTATTTCTGTACTCAAAGGTAATTTTCCTACTATTTTTTCTTCAAAATAATTTTTCATTCCCTATTAATATGTTTATTGAAAAGTAACACCACTACAATTGGTTTATTTTATTTCTATATAAGACCTGCACATTTATAAGATGTATGTGCCTGTGCCTAGGGCGTAACAGAGCCCTGTGTGACTGCTGTGCTTTTTAAAGTCCTGAAAGTTTCAGATAAACAGTAGCCAACAAAGTACACGCATTCTATGTCCCCTGCAACTATACTGGTTTCCATACATTTTGAAACTCATTAGACATAATATGGCCTGGACATACCTCAGGGGAATATTCTTTCTCTTATCACTTCTAAGAGGACAATCTCATTTCAAACTCCCTTGGTCCTTTACTGTAAAAAGCACTTTCAGAAAAGTTGCACTGTATCAGCGATGCACTCCAAGGCTGGTCTGAGAGTTTGCTAGTCTATTTGAGGAGTAGTGCTGAGAGTCTGGGAGAACTAGCCCAGTGGGCAAACTCTCTTTTCTTACAAGGTACCATAAGATGATGTGTTTACTGACTCTCAGCAATAACGCAGTGAAGGCGTATTACCTGACGTTCCACTTGCCTAACTGCTCATTTCTTGACATCAGGATGATATTTTATTGAAACCTGAGACTTGTGATGCATTTCAACAAAACTCTGCTGAGACTTCCTCTCTTGCCATCTACTTGATAATCTGTTATCTAATTTACAAAAAATAATTGAATTTGAAGCAGGACTATTGCCAGCATATGATAACATCTGCTGTAGCACAAATTCAGACAGTGCTTATTACAAATACAGTGATGTTGGCATGGGATAATGCTTGCACGGAGAATGAAATCTCTTTGACTGGCATGATGGTTGATTGTGGACCAGATGGTGACAGGTTTCTCAATAACAAGAGTCTCCACCTGGATTAGGTGTCATTCTTTAAGCTGTTTTCTGACCAGTTCTTAAATCTCTCTGGTCTATGGTCCTGCATGACCACTCCAGCACTTGCATGATTCATCTCTACTGGCTACTGTAAACTACATACAAAACATCTAATTATCTTAGCAATGTAGAAAATGATGTGCTATGTGATCAATTCTGCAGCTGAATAGTCGCAACTGATTTTCTGTGCAGATTTCAGTCAATTCTGCACTAGGATACATCTGGAGAGTCTCTTTGTCTCACTTAAAAGACACATACTTTGAGTACACATATTAGCAGCATATAGATAAATCATCTACCCACTCCATTAAATCAGATGTAGCCTTTTATCTGCTGTCTTTTTTACACAACCTTGTTATTGTTTTTGTTTCTTTTTGATTATCATTAGTTAGAATTCTAATACTGGAGGCTCTTCAGACTGATTATGCTGTGGACACCTTAGGATGTCGATCATCTCCTCAGGCAGCCTGGTGTATACCAGGGAGCCAAGAGGAAATACCTTGATTGTAAAGTTATCCAGATTATTTTCAAATAATTGCAAGAAAATAAAGCAGTGAACTGAGATTTTCAAATGCAAAACAGCAATCTTATTGTTATACTGATTTACAAGGACACTGTATTTCTTGTTGAAGTCTTATTACTCTGTTCAGGTTTTTTTCAGATACCTCTGCATTTTTCTTCAGAGTTATTTTGTCTTTTATATTAGATTGATGCATTCTCTGAAAATGTAAATACCTTGCACTCTTCAGTATCCTGTCACTAAGTTAAAAAAACTGTTCAAACTCAGTATTATTTCTGCAGACTGAGAATCATATAATAAATCTAAGCTATACACACCATTTCAGCTATTAGTAGATTTTTTTCATCCCCAAAGGCGTGGTTTTAGATTGTAGAACTCAGCTATGAACCAGAGATGCGATTGTATGTTATGTTTTTTCCTTCTGTCTTCCTCAAAGATTCCCTTGGTCCAGAAAATTCAAGATTTTCAGGTCTTTCAGTTCTTGTTTCAGATTGTAGATGAGCCAAATAAGTTGGGAAAGTAGGTTGCAGAATTTTGAACACGAACATTATGTTGCTCTTGCCTTTTAGAATATAGCTGTTTGTTGTTATTTTCTGAAACCGTTTTGAATGCGAAGTAGTATTGTTCACCAAAGACCCATCTTGCATCGAGGTATCCTCACAGCAGCACACACAAATGAGCTGCATGGTTCAGTTTTCTGACTTAGATAACATTCAGTGTGACATATGTAAGACTACTTTTATTATTTCCCAATATACAGCCGTGAAGAACAAATTGAACATTTCAAGTGAACAGAAGATTTGTAAAATATTATTATCAGGAATAATTGTATTTATTTATTTATTTATTTATTTACCTGAAAATCATGCTTAGGTCTCTGAATCTCTATGAATTAAGTGCCAGATCCATAGCCAAGTGATATAAAATGGCAATCTTGTGGTTGTTGACATCAGACCTTAATAAAATCAAAGCTCTGTACTCCCATTTTTAGCCACTGATATTTCTGTAGAATTAACATGCGAAACACTTAATCTATGATAGCATAGCAATTTATAAGAGGATGACAGATTTATATTAATTAGGATATAGGGTTTTTTTGCTAAATTCAGGAGCTCAGAGTAAAAGAATGCACTACTGTTTGTTTTTTTTAAATTGTAGAATTGTTCAGAAAAATAGATGGAGGTAGAAAAAATGATTCTAATAGAAATACAATTGTGTTTAAGAGGCTACTAGTGTCAACAAATAATAAAAATATTGTATAGTTTTGACTCTAGTAACATTGTGTCTCTCCACTGAAATAACAATAAATGGAAGCATATTGTTCTTTTGTGAAATAAAGGAAAGTGTAGCAATAGCATTTCTATATTAAGACGTGGTTGTTGTAGGTAGAAAAGGAGATGGTACCCAAAGTCACAGATTGGAGGTTCATGGGAAAAGGGGCTTGAGTTAGGAAATGAAGAAAGTCAAAAATCAAAATGCTTTGGGGGTCTCACATGAAGGTCAGATGCACTGAGTGTGTAATAAGCAGGAGGCAATGCAGGAGCCATTATCTTCCCTCTGACAAGAGAGCAACTCACTGACCTGGCATGCTGACAAATGGAGAGGAAAACTCTGCACTGAGATGTAAATTCCCAACACAGGTCCCTCATGAATATCTTGTCTCCAGAATTCAAGCCAGTGACCTGGAAAACAAGGTTCCTCCCCAATCAAAATGACAGGCAGAGCTGGTTTCCTGTTAGGAAGACTACTAGGTGTGTAAAAAAATTATGATTTCTGAGGAGAAAAAAATGAGATGTCACACAGAGCAAAATATTACTTTCAAATGGTCCTCTGCAGTTCCTTTGAATGGCAGCTGTTAAGAATTCAATTGTGTGTATGACACACTGCAATGCAGGATGAAAGTTCTGTTGGGGAAAAAAAAAATGAATAGAAATTTTCAAGTCAAACACTCATTTGAGAATATTTGAATATCTGTCATTCTTTATAGCCTAAAGGTTAATTCTTGAAAAGAATTTCCATTAGTAACACAAATTGTAACCTTGTCAAATCCTCTTATGTAATGCATCAATGCTGAAAGACATACTCTGCCAAACTGCACTATTAAATACATAACTCTAGTTCATAGTGAATTTACACTTTTAACAGTTTCCTTGATTTGTCAGTTATTTGTTTAAGACTTTATGGTTTTATACTTGTTCTTGTGTCAGCATGCAGAGAATATTTTGTAAATGTCGATACTCTATTTGCATACGTATATTCTATTGTTATGTTCTCTTTGTTTCATAGAAAGTATTTAAGAAAATTGTATGATGCCATTGCACTTTCACAAGACTGGTAGCTGTCTCAGGAACCCTCTTTCATATGAGAGGCCTCTTTTCTCATTTCGTTCATGTATGTCCGCTTTCTACCAGAATGTCTGCATTATATTTCTACAGCAACAATTTCTTGTAGAGAGAAAAAGCATTTATGACTTTTCTTTCTTTCGGGATGACAATTTAGCTCTTAATTCATTGACAGTCTTGAAGCAGACTGATAGGAATATTTTGACGAATACTATAAAGTTCAGTATTAAATTGTGCCCAAACTTACTCTCTGAACCGTGTACCTGGTGAATGTAAACACTCACTTAAATATTTACATAACAGACTGACAGCTCATAGATATTGCAGTTCTCCAACTAAAGAATTAATTTGTTTTGTTTTTTTTTTTTAAAAAAAGCCATTAGATGTTTTGCAGAATTATGAAATAATCTACTTATCATAAAAATAACTATTTTCCATAAAATATTTTCAAAACTTTCTGACTCCATTTTCTGATTAAATTAAATTATTATCTTTGCATTTCACCATGATTTCTCCCTGCATTTCATTCCGAGTTGTACCATGCTTTAGTCTGACATTCATGCTGTTTCTGCTGCCTGGTACAATCTTTGTTAAAAGACAGCATGGTTTGAATTTTCTCAGAGAGCTTAGATAGAATGAATATGTTAATAGGCTCCAACCTTAAGTTGCAAACTCAAATTACTATCAATTGTGCATGCGATTTTTCCAGGTTATTTGTTCTGAAAATAAGTGTTAAATTATACATTCATTGTAATGCGATGTATGAGCACAAAAGAAGAACTTGCTCAAATATTCCAAATGGGAACATTTGTGTGTGTAAATATTATACAATTCAATTATTTGTGCCCATTTTAGCAACCTGAAAACAGCGAGACAAAAGCTTACTCTATTGGAGGGGGAAATCAAATGTTCCAGAGGCAGACAACTAAGCCTGTGGCTTGTAGTGGATTTATGTATCTCAGGAATCCAACACCAGGCATGAGCAGACCCATTAGGCTGGGTAGAGTCCACCATAACAGTAGAGAACATTTAGAAAGATATGATGGACATGTTGTCAAGAATCTCTATTGCTCCTAGCTGCAGCTCATCCTCCTGTCAAAGGCTGTCTGCAAACTCAGGCAGAATTGCTATGAGAATACAAAATTCCAGCATTGCCTGGTACTGAAAAAATTTTCATGCTCGTTCAAGTCATGACCATATGTGGGCTGTATATCTACTCTGTGTGTTTGGCTCTCCTCTTTCACAACCTTGACATCCTTATCCAATTGTTCAAATGTATCAGTTTGTTCTTCAAAGCAGCAGCTACGGAGTAAGACAAATTGACATGACAGGGGTTTGACAAGATGTGTGTTCAATAGTCTATGACTCAGATACATCCTCTGAGTTTTGAGCTTTGCAATTTTTTTTTACAATATTGCTGCCAACCCTGTATGTTCTGTCTCATGTACTCTGAGGCACACTCCAGATATCATCAGTATTGTTCTAAGATACTGAAACTTTCCAAGCTGTGAAGAAGCTCTCCCAAAATAAACTACATGGATGAACAACAAACCCCAAATGTATAAATATGCTTGTAAAATCCAACAGAATGTATTCAGTACAACACGAAATAAATGGACAAGGTCTGAGAAACGTACAGAGAAAGCATAACTGTGGGAGAAAGAAGAATGAAGCTTTGCAACCTGTTGGATCACCAGTGAGGAAAAGAAACAATATTTTGAATCCCCCTGGAGCAAGATTGTCAGGAAAGTTCATTTCAACAGAGACAGCAGCTCCAGCTCTGCATCAGCTAGACTGGTACAATTTGAAGTCATAAAGCTGCAGAAGGAAATAACTTTTTAATCAGTACCCGAATACATTGTCATTGAAAGGCTTGGAATATTTTGAATATTTGCTTCTAATGTAAAGCTGTGGACTCATTGCTGGACGTTTAAGTGACGTTTTCATGGCATTAGTTTCCCAGGCTCCGAATGTTTTCTCTGAGAGTGACGAACTGCCGTGAGTTGTGGTTGCCACAGTGTCACTTGATGAGTACTGCTAGTACAAGTCAGGAGCACACGTGGGCACTGTAACTTTGAAGCCGTGTAGCAGTGGTTCTTGGGCTGATGAAATCTGACTATACTGGTGGGATCTCCTCAATCAAAGATGGCACTGGTCTGAAATGAACCTTAAGTTATATAAAGATCTCTTGAGTACAGGATGCAAAGCTGCTAAATTGAATTGCATGTCATGTGAATGGATAGCTGTGAAGAGCAGGGGAATAGACGCTAAGCTAGAGATCAGTCAGCCATCAGAAAAAGTGATATGAACATGGCCATTCTGGTCCTGGCTGGTACAGCTGTGATGGTGTGCACAGAACTCAACTGAGATTCTTTGCCTCTGGAGACGAAGTGTTTTTCCAATCCTGTGAACCCTGAAACCATCATAGGACTTCAGGACCTTTGTCTGTCTATTAACCTGTAATTATAATTAGAGAGAGACTTCTTTTTAATGTGATGATAAAAGCAAAGAAAATTTGATGTATTTTGAAAGTTGTAAGTGGTAAAATTTGTATACCTGCAGGTAAAAATATATCTGCGTTTGTTGAAGTGAGGAAGTGTTTTTCATTGTTTCCAAAATAAAAGGGGAATTTTACCCATACTCCAGGGAATGTCTTCTAAATGAGTTTGCATAGAGAGCCAAGAGGGATTTGAAACTTCTGCTTTAAGCTGAGGCTTTAATTTCTAGACTGAGGAGCGGGAAATGAGATCTGCTTGCTGAGACAAGCACCTACAAGAGACAGCATGGAGATGATCTTGCTAAAAATTGCTTTCAATTTATTTATTGTGTATTAAATTAAACCACAGCTGGCACAGTCCTGCCTGACTTTTTGGGTAGAAAAACTCTTGAAAATTGGTTTTCAATAATTTCAGTTTATAGTATATATTCTGATTAATGCATCTAGGTTATGGGAATCAAGAGCTGAAGTAGAGTTGCCAAGAACAGTCAAATTACTCTCAGGAACTTGAAATGTGGGTCATTAGTGGCATGGCAGTTTCAAACTACTGAGGCAAATTGATTTTGTTTTTTATTTTTACTTTGTATGGTGTTGCATTTTCAACTGAATAAACACAAATTGTATTGTGCCTACAAACACTCATATTTTTTTCAAACAAGATCTTTTGAAAAATAGCTAGATATTTATTTTAGCTGGTAATCTGAAACCTGTAGGTGAAAGATACTGAATTGGACCTGTAAAGGCTTTCATGTCAATAAATAGTTGACTTTTACAGAAAGCTGTTGAGAATTAACCTAATGAATACTGCAAGAGTAATATTTGATTGTAATTGAGAAGTGAGAGAGTGAGAAAAAGGCTTATGTTCTAGTCTCTAGAAGTTTTGAACACTGGCTACCTACAGAAAAGTACACGCACTGAGATGGTCTGGAGTACACTTACTCAATAAGAATTATTCTTAATTTATTTTTCTTACAGGAAAACTACATTCAGTCTTATTACTAAAACCATCTTTGCCCATGTTCACAATATGTAAATATCCAGGATGTTTGAGCATAACCATTTGACTTAGAAACTGAAAGGCCACTTGCAAAAGGGAATTTTTATAGAATTATGAATAAAATACATGTGGACAACACACAGAAGATTGTCTTTTCTGCCATAGTTGTGACTAGTGCCCACTAGGTTAAGTAAAATTAAAAAGTACACTTAAAGTAGTTCTTTTACTACAATTAAATCATGCTTAAGCTTGTTCTTTTTAATATTTTTTTTAACCCAGCTCTTATCTTCATTCGTCTTACCTTGCTCATTTAAAAGGTTTAAGGTAGGAAGCACTGACAGGATGTTCTTGGAAGAAGGTTTAATGGGACTTGCACTGCCTTTGGTCTCATACCTCTGTTGGAACATGAAGTCCTGTGCATCTCTCCATGTTCCTCCAAACACTTCTACTCTGAAGCATTAACATAAATAAACACGTGAGTTTCTAGTTGTTTTAACAATACAAAGGCAACCCCCGTAGATGGCATGTTCAGTTCACACAGTTATCCATGGCATATTCAGTTCACACAGTTATCCATGTTAACATCTAGATAGAATCATGTTTGTGTGACATATGCTACAATTTTTTTAAGTCTCTCTCTCAGCATTATTAGGTTATGATGGCATATCTCTTCAAATTTTGTAACCATCAATTTGATGAAAAATGGCCTTATGGATAGAAATCCGACTATGTATACAGCACATTTTTGGAAAAAATGGGAATATTGTTTTAAAAGTCTAGTAATTATATAATATTTTCATATGAGGAATTATTTCAAAGATAATCTACAGGTTGTCAAAAATTCATATAAATTTGTATTGGAAGCAATGTTATCTGACAGTGTGTTATACTTATTTGTTGTACTAATTATTATAATTATATAAATGATATATAATAACTATAGTTCTATTTGGTTGGCCTCTTCCTAAATAAGGCAACAGTCAAGTTTGTGATGTGTTTACTCATTTACTGTAAACTAGAAGCAGCAGCCAATAAAACAACGTAGACATTGCTTTATTTATATGTTCCTTAAACAATTATAGAAAAGAACTTTGCAAAAATAATGGTGCAGATTGAGAGTTCATGATCCTGTAAAGAAAGCGTAACTCATAAATATAGTAGTCTCATGACAAGCTAACTATAGAATTCCTCCAAGATTTAGAAAATAATATGGAAAACAACTCTACAGTGTGATGTATTTATTAAATAATTGGCAGTTTGGGTTGTTCCTAGTTTTGCTGGCTTTAATTAAACTACATATACATGAATGTTGGTCATTAAATTTATGTGCAGTATTTCTAAGAAAATAATAAAATGTATAGACAGTGCACCCAAGAAGGCTTGCTTTGGGATTGATATGTAAATGTGACCATTTCATTCCCTTGACTCCATGTTGGTCCAGTTGTTTAAATAAATGAACCCAATATTCTTAGCTACTTTTATGTCATTTGTTTTTCTACATTCATTCCAATCATTTTGCTATTTAAATGTATTCACTCTGTCAACGTTAATTTAGGGCTTGTAAATTTCACAGTAGCTACCTATTATAACAGAAAACTGAAAAAGTTGTAAGACGAGAAGTACTTGCATACAGGAAAATAAAAAAGTTTGGGATTGGGCTGCCTTGAAGGAGAATGTAATGCATATATTTCCCGATGGTCTGCATGCAACATACATGCCGAAAGATAAGAAGGATTTGTTTTAAATACAAAATATGCTAAAGCACCTATTTTTTTGCTACTTTGCATCCACAATTTACAATGGAACAAAAACTCGGGTTGATACAATACAGTCCTGACCAATTCACCCTACAATATATGAAGCAAACAAGGGATGCCCTGTGGAATGTTTTTCTTCTCTGAGCCTTCATTATGACTATGATATTGCCTTGGATAGAGTTCCATTTTAGAAATTGTTCTTGACCTTTGAGGAGGGACACCGAGGATTAGATGATGATGATTTGAGTGACAGGGGGATTTCTACTTTCCTGAGAACTTTGCTGCGTCATTTCATCTGTTAGACAGACTTATTCCACTGGGACAGAGAAGGCAAAGAAACTGGGAAGAGGAACCAAGAAACTTTCCAGACACAGCGGAAACTTTCTTTGAATGAAGTCAGCTATCTTGTGGGCTTTCCTGTGTCTGAAACACAGTCATAGACTCATAGCATGGTAGAATAGTTTGGGCTGGGAGCTCATCTTTGGACTTTAAAGGTCATCTAATCTGAGCTCCCCCTACAGTGGGCAGAGACGTTTTCAACTAGATCAGGCTGCTCTGAACCCCATCAAACCTGTCCTTGAATGTTTCCAAGGATGGGCTATCCACCACCTCCCTGGGCAACCTGTGCCGCTGTTTCACCACTCTCACTGTTAAACAAGTCTTCCTTATATCTAGGCTGAACGTACCACCCTTTCTTTTAAAACTGTTAACCCTTACCCTGCTAAAACGTATGTCCCCATCTTTCTTTTAACCTACTTTAGGTAACGGCAGGCTCCTACAGGGTCTCCCCAGAGCCTTCTTTTCTACAGGCTGAACAACCTCAACTCTCTCAGCCTCCTTACAGCAGAGGTGCTCCAGTCCTCTGAACATAGAATCTTAGAGTGCCCTGAATTGGAATGGACCCACAAGTCCGACTTCTGTCCCTGCATGGGACAACCCCAAAATTCACACCATGTGTCTGAGGATGTTGTCCAAATTCTTCCTGAATATTAGACTTGTTGTTGTGACTGCTTACTTGGGGACCTGTTCCGGAGCTCCAATACCAGGTGACATTTTGCTTAGGAGGATACTGTGAACCACAGAATTGAAGGCTTTACTGAAACTCAGAAATATTACATCGATTGGATTTCCTTGGTCAGCTAGGTGGCTAATCTTGTCATAGAAAGAAACTAAGTTTGCCAAGCAGGAGATTCCCCTTGTGTACCTTGTGAACCTATGCTGTCTGGGACCAATGACTGTGTTGTCTTTTAGGTGTTTTTCAATAGCCCCCAGAATAATCTTCTCCATAATTTTAGCAGGCAGTGAAGTGAGACAAACAGGCCTGTAGTTACCAGGATCATCCCTGCTGCCCTTTTTGAAGACTGGAACAACTTTTGCCAGCTTTCAATCAATTGATACTTCTCCAAATTCCCAAGAGCATTGGAAAATCACTGAGAAAAATTTCGCTACGGAATCAGCTAGCTCTTTAAGTACCCTTGGATGAACCTCATCAGGCCCCATAGACTTACAGGGTTTTAGAGCAGCAAATCCTGCACAAGTTCAGAGCGGATTGGGTGCTTATCATTTGCACAATCATGGTCCTCTAGGCCAGGACTCTGGAGCTGCCTGAGTCCATCATTAATGTTGAAGACTGAGGCAAAGAAAGCAGTAAACGTCTGTGCTTTGTCTGTATTCTTGTTTGTGAGGTGTCCATGCCCATCAAGTAATGGGCCAATGTTATGTCTGGCCTGCCTTTTGGTATGAATACATTTTAAATAGATCTTCCTATTTTCCTTTACAGTGCTGGCCAGCTTCAACTCTAATTGAGCTTTGGTCATGTGAATTTCTGCCCCACAGTTGTGAACAGCCTCTCGGCAGTTCTCCCATGTCAACTGTCCTTGTTTCCACTAGCAATACACCTCCTTTTTTATGCTTTCATTTGAGTAAAAGATTCCTGCTCAGCCAAGCTGGCCATCTATGTTTTCTTGAATTCTGGCATTTTGGGATTACCTGGTCCTGTGCTCTTAAGAGGTCGTACTCATGAAGCGACCAGCACTGATGAACCCCAGCATTTTCAAAAGCCTTTTCCCAGGGGACTGTACTAAACAGTTTCCTGAGAAATGTGGTCTGTTTTCCCCGTATCCAGAGCTGAGGTCTTGCTATCAGTTTTCCTCCTTTACCACAGATTTAAACTTGACTGCTTTGTAGTCTCTGTGACCCAGGCAGCTGCCAATTTTCACCTCACCTGCTAGACTCTCTCTATTAACAAACAGCAAATAGAGGAAGGCACATTTCCTGGTCAGTTCCCTCAGCATCTGTACCGTAAAGTTATCATCCAGACAGTTTAGGAATCTTCTGAACCTTTTCATACTAGCTGTATGGTACTCCAGTGGATATCAGCCGAATTGAAGTCCCTCGTTAGGACAACAGCAAATGATTTGAAAGCATTCCTTAGTTCCATAAAGAATGACTCTACAATGTCATCCTCATCTGGACACACACCAACAGGTCCATGTCTTACCTGTGCTGAGGACTCCAGAGCTGGACACAGTACTCCAGGTGTGACCTCACCGGAGTGGAGTAGAGGGGTAGAATCACCTCTCTTGATCTTTTGGTAGCATTTCTTTTGATGCAGCCCAGGATACAGTAGGATTTCATGGCTCTGAGTGTGCATTGCTGGCTCATGATGAGCTTTTCATCCACCAGTACCCCCAGAATTCTTCTTGGGAGGACTGTTCTTGACTCCTTTACCTCCCAGTCTGTATTGATACCAGGGACTGCCCTGACCTAAGTACAGACCTGTGCAGTGTAGGGTCAGAGTTCTCTTGAGAAACCTGACCAAACAAGGGGGTTAGAAAGAGAGATTTAATTCTTAACACAGTTACCAGCTCTTTATCTAGTGTTATCATCTTTCGGCCATCTTCTAAAGAGTTTGGCACTACTTTCTTTGCTCAGTGGAACTGCCTGACATATGCTTATTAATCATCCCATTTTTGTACATTTCGGTGTATGCCTTTCACCTTTGATTTGCATTTCGTTTTTTTCTGATTTTAAATGCATGATTCTTCTATCCAAAATTCTGAAATATTTTGTACTAGGCATGAACATCCAGCAAACAGCACAACAGGTTCAGACCATATCAGTGATGATAGAACTCAGAGCTTGTGTTCTTGTCTTTGCGCTCTTGTGACAGGTCAAGGAAAGTGACAAAAATTCTGATGCAGCATTAACATAATCTGAGAGTTGCTCTAATGATGCTATAACTCCCCATGTTTAGTGGTATTAAAAACTGACATAATACAAAACTTAACATATTGTAGCTCTTTCAAGGTAATATGGGAAAAAATCCCTAATTCCTGCTTGTTTTTTTTTCTCTAGACTAATAAGTGATTCCAGACCAATTAAATCGGTCATATAAAATACTATATTTACATTTTTATGTATTTGCTGCCATACTACGCGTGGTCAACAAAAGTGCTCTTGTAGTAGAGCTCTGGTTAAGTTAAAACTAAAGGAAATTCTGAAATATTAAAAAAATAGTTGATTTGACTGTGGATTACTTCCTACACTGAAACATCATAATCACATAAGAGGCTAACAAATGATGGAAAACTGAACTCTCTAAAATACCCTTACAGAAATACCTCTCATATTTGACTAAACAGGACAACTACTCAAAATGCAGAATGCTATTTTTTGTTCTGTTTGGTGTTTTTGAAAAAAAGTTATGAAAAAAGAGCAGACTACTACCAAATGTGAGTAAAGAAAACAGGATTGAATCTCTGCATGTTTGCAAAAGTCAATATGTAGACAAAGCACTTTTATAGAATTAGTTTGGCTCCTGTTCAGAGTCTAGCAATATCCATATTAAATTTCCATTTAAATCCTTTTTACAGAGAATAAGTACAGGATTAACATACTTTTTTATGTGTTCTTAGTATTTATCTTGAGAGTTGACTTCTCTACACAGAAAAAAATATGTAATATCCTCATTTGGGCAACAAATGAATTATTTTCTAGATAAATAATGAAACTTTTGGTTTAAGAGTTAACTACAGCCACATTTTCTAAATGTTTTCACAATACTGTGAAGATTAAAGAGGAAAATTCAGCTGTTTACAGAGAATACAATACATTTTTCAGTTTAATATGGTATTTTGAAAGGACCAATGGGGTTTTTCTTGTGCTTTCTGCAGTTAAGATGGGAAAAGAAATCCCACTAACGTCACCTATTACATTGATTGACAAAAATTTCAGATTTATACTCTCTGACATAAGGACAAGGTGAAATGTTGATAGCTCTAGGAATTCTATGTGTTATTGATTTAACTTAATATGATTTTATAGAAAAGTCATTAGTTGTTGAAACATGTTAAAAAAGCTTTATTCCACAGAATCGGTATGCAGTACTCTGTAAATCATTCCTTTAAAGTGCCTCATGCTGTAAGAAAACCTTCTGACATATAGGAAAATAATTTTTTTTTGTTGTACCTATTTTATCTAGAAATACAAGATGTATTTCTGTTTCTTCAAGATACCATGCTGGACAGTTCTTCAACAGATGTAATTTCCTATTTAATATCATGCTCGAATTTTAAGGAAATTCACTACAGAGATTTTAGTAGGCTTATGAATATTTATAAACATACTTTCCACAATTGTAGACCGGACAAACAACTTCAGCTATTTTCATATACAGAGGATTAAAAAGTTTTCTGGGTTCTGTCCTTTCCCTATTAAATTCCTTTTTTATTACCTTAAAATCTTGAAAAAAAATAAAATATCCTCCTCTAGTGTTCTAGAGGCTGCCAAATACCACCCACAATTAGAAAAAAACCAGGCATCTTGCAGACCGCCATTCAACCATCACAATGACAAAATAATTGTAGAACTCGTAAGATTAGACAAACTGCATGGGAATAGGACACTCAGCCTTTGACAGAAGTTGGTGGGCTATTAAGGAAGTAGTCAAGTAGCAGCATGCTGTTCTGACACTTTTCTTGCTCCTGATGAATACAGAGCGACTCCTCTTAGTGAATGCCAAGGCCTCATGATTAGCATAATTAGACCATACCTTTGTGGCACAGATACATCTGTATGAAGTTCCAGCTAGGGAGGCTTGGTCACAATTGCTGATATGCCTCATTATCTAAATACACAGCTTTTGAATTTGAAGGCTGCCAAGAGGGATGGAGTAACACTGCGCTTTACTTGCCTTGATATTGCCTGATTAAAAACTTAAATATGTATTTTTTTCTCATCAGCTTACAAGAAAAGTTATGCTTTGTGCTGACTTAATGCTTTGTATTAAGACCTGAGACAGATAAAATATTTTTCCTCTACAAAATTGCCTCAAGTGCCTACTGCCTAAACAATAACACATGTAAGAAAATCACACTAATTACTACACCATTGTGGATCTAACTGAAGAGGCAGAGCACCCTTCAGTGCCTGGGCCGTCGTGCCTTTTCAAATGTACCAATACATTAAAGTGTGATACAACATAGGTGTGACGCCTGAAACCTAGGAGTCTTTAAAAGCCCTGACAGGAAAGTCTATTTAAAGAAAAATAGTCTAATCCATTGTATAGTAATACCAGTTCTTTTCATTCTAAAGAGAACCTTTCAGCAGAGCTAAAAACTTTTCTGTTGATACCCTTTGGCTTCATGGCTCATATTGTTTTCACTGCTCACCTCTCTCTTGGACTCTCTTAGTTTCTCCATGGCACCTGCATACCTCAGGCAATACATGATTAAGGCTGCTTTTCTTGGGCTGGAGTTCTTCAGTTCACTATGTCATAGAGAATATTTGAAGGCTATGGCTGTAGAAGACTAAATCGAGAAGAAAATACCCAGTTAACTGTTAAGGGTAAACCTGGTAACTGTGTATTATATGTACTACAAGGCAAGCAGGGTGGTGTCTAATGCCCTAACAAGCTCCTTTACAGGTAGCTCAGCTCATTTTATGTGGCAGTAGACCATGCGTGGTCAGTCTATTAACAGGTCATGATCAAGCCTCCTCTGAGCAGCATTGACTCAATTGTCTTTCTTCAGTTTGAGGAATTGCAGCTTGGGAAAACTCTCCTTGTCTCTTCTCCAAATGCTTGTAGTTAACACCTCTCTTTATGTTTGCTGACATCTTGCACTTTATTCCACATCAGCCTTCAGGTGACATATGCATGTTCATTTTTCTCGTCATATTTATAAGAATTATCCTTTTTCTTCCTTTACCAGCCCATTCAACTCCTTTTCATCTGTTCTGTACACTATGCAGTGAGGTTTTTCCTAAATCAGCTCTTTGAGAATGGGATTACCTTTGGCTATATACTATACAGGAAAGGCATAGCAGACCTTCACAATGCTTTTGAACATTCTTGTGAACTGAAACTGTTCAAAAAAACCACATTAAACTGCCATCACCTTGTATCCAAAAGAACTCCATTTAAATTTTTAATTTTTTTTTACAGACAATTAGTGAAATTTCTTGCACCACTCTTTTCAAATTCTTTACAAAACCTATTGATTTGTCTCAAGAAATTATTTATCAGAAGTTTGAAAATGAAAGGAGGTATTCCCAGATGAAATGCATTTTATCCATAAATCTCCATTTTTCTGATATCCTCTTTAAAAAAATACCCCTCCTCCAAATAAAACGTCTGTTCATAAGACATTACAAATCTCTCAGCAAGAAATGCCTTGTGATTTTTGAACCAATTATCCATATACTGTATGTTCATAACTGTTCTGGTAAGTTTCTCCCTTTCAATATAGATAAAAAAAATAGAAAAAGCATGAAAATCGATGCTGAGACTGAGACTCTGGGTCTGTCATAAACCTCTTGTGGGTAGATAATATTACATGACAATACTTATGTTGCAAATAATCTGACTATATTTTATTTTATCTTTGTGTAATAGCAGGGATTACTGCTACCTTGGTTATTGTTTTCAGTTGAAGTTTTTTAAGTTAAGGAAGGGAAGAATGAATAGAAATCACATTTTCTGACCTCAAACACACGCTTAAGAAGATATTTTAGGCAAAGAAAAAACTCTGTTGCGATTAATGTTTGATAAAGATAATGATAAAAAATCACTAGGAGTTAGTTCCAGACAGTCAGAATCTGAATACTCATAGGTAAAAAAAAGAAGGGAGAAAACAAAAATTAAGATAATTCATATAATTTCATGGAAAGATTTGAAGTTTACAAAGTATAATTTTTAAAGCAGTCTCATGTACAGTATAGCTAAATATCATGATTAAACCTGGAAAGAGTTCTTCAGTCTGTAACCTTATGCGACAACTACTAAAATAAGTATAGGAGTCTTACCAACTTGCCACAGAAATATCTGGAAAGATTGTAATTTATCCAGTAGTATGAAGTTTGTGACCTTCTTCTGGCACTAACAATTGCTTTCTTTAAGTTCATAGTGCTAAAAATCTTGAGTTTTCCTCAAAATCTATGTATTTCTATGTAGTAATAGTAGAAAAGACTAAATCTTACTCTACTCTACATTCTGTTTTTCCTTAGAGCCAGATATTGAGTAGTATCTAGGAAGACCAAATACGAGATTTAATAGTGAGGTTTATATCATTTTTAGCTGGAGCTAAGGTCAAGGGAAGACCTCCATAAACTGTGCTATTTCAGGAGGAAAATTTGGACTACCTCTGCTGCTTGTTTTCCAGAGTCTGTAATACAGTATTCACATCTCAGCATCTGGTCTGAGGAAAGGTGGGGCAGAAAAGTTGCTCCAGCTAAATTGACTACTCAAAATGCTCTGTTGTTTCTCTGGCCAAAGCCAGAGAATATACCTAATATATACCTAATTTCATCAGTTGCTTCTGTGTTTGAATTCTGAACTTGTGTTGAAATTGAACTCCAGCTACTCTGGAGATTCTCTGAGTCGTCCCACAACTGCTCTCATCCAATTTGTCACATAAGCCCATGTGGCTTTCCAGATCTAGGCTTTTCTGCAGCTGTTTTTATTCTCAGGGTGTGTAAAGAAGAAAGGTGATGGCGCAGGGTGTGCAGTGATAAGGAAGAGTGAGACCCCTCTCTCCTCTGGTTTTCAGAACCAGACTATGAGTCTGCAGCTCGTCTTCAAGGGGATGGGTGTCCTCTGACACCGGCGTCACAGTTTGCCTGTGTGCCTAGAGAACAAGGATCTGTGTCTGACCTGGAGACCTGTGCCTACATTGCCTTCAGTATTTTTCTAGGAAGAACTGAGAAACTTTCAGGTCAGATCATACAGCACAGCTCAGCACATATGAGTGCTGAGAATAATGAACTCGTCCTCCAATGTGCACTTCACGTTGAGAGAAAACCAAATGTAATCTATTCCAGGGCTGTCATAGTGGTTTTCATTTATACACAACAAAGAGTTATACTTGGAGTGTTTATTTATTGCTTTGCATAGTTATTCTATATAATATCATAGTAGCATATCTGTAGGAATGTAAATGCCTTGTCCCAAGCATTTTGTAGGAAACATTTTGTAGGAAAAGAAAAGCTGCTTTCTGGACTCTGAACAAGACAACTTTCTAAATTAAATATTACAAACCAAAGAGAAAGGGGCCTTTTGTAGTAAAGGAGTTCCAAGAGAATATTTATAATATACAAAAAATTTTGCCCATTGAATGGCTGGGATTGAAAAAGTTAGGGGAAATTAAGCCAGTGATATACTTTGTCCCTTTTCTAATTTTCGTAAGGATATGCTGATATTCCAAGCACAGTCTGACTGTCATACATTCTTCAAACAAGATTAATTTAAAATGTATGGAGAAAGAGAAAATCCACCACAAAATCTGCACACTTCTCACATATCATTCTAAGGGACCAGGATCATCCTCTTGGAGCAAACCCAGTTTATATGCAAAATTTAAACTTCTCTGTCAGAAGACATGGGAATGTCCATCTAACTTCAGCCCTCCATAATGTTATTTACCACTCTTATGCCATCAGCAAAATTAAATAACAAATCAGTGCATTTTGTTCTGTGAGAAGTTTCAGGTAGGTAAGCTTTCTACAGTAGTAAAACTTCTTGTAGGCTTCATCGATGCACCACTGCAAAGTTTATACAAACATTTCTGCACAGAATTGTTCATCCCGTTCTCTAAGGTTGGCTAAGATATTGTGTAAGTTGAGGAATGTTTAATAACATTTGAAAAGGGTTGTTTCTTTGGGAGGAAACACTCTTTTATTAGTTACATGAATAGCCTTTTGAACTAGACACCTACTTCACACTTGACATGAACTCAGGCTTAGTATAAACACCCATATAGCCAATCTTCTATGATAATCTGTTTACTTATCCTCACAAGTTTTGTAAGTTGCATTTTAGAAAAAATGTTTAAGTATTGAAGGCCCAAACTGGAGGTCATCTTGAACAGAAAAATTGTATCAAAATCTTTTCAGTAATAAGAGGAAAAACTTTAAAAAAGGCATTACTGTAAACAGCCATCTTTTTCAGCAATTTGTCATGCACTTGAATAGACAACTGAAAAAAATATATTATGAACAAGAACTCTTCTTTTCCTGCCTCCTCCCCCCCAAGACTGGGGTACATGAAATACCTGATGTACTGGGGAATGATTTTGAAGTGGAAGACCTAGTGCTGTGCCACTACTTGCCGTTGGAAACCAGCTGTGCCAGTTGCTGTATTGGAAGAAATGCCTGCTGTGAATCTAGTCTGCATGTGTTACTTAATTTCCTGAATTACCATATTCTCCTAATCAGCTTCTGAGTTAAGGACCAAAATTGAGGATCCAGGTGAGCAGCAAGGATTTAATGTCTAGTATGAAATAGTCTATTTTGTCATTTTATTGTTGTGCAATCTACTGGTGCATTTGTTCCATGTATCTTGTCTTAGCCACTGAACACTTCTTTTGATTCCACTTCATCTAATTGGTCTAAATGATGTTTCACAAGCTCAAGAGACTTAAGCAGTTTTATAAGAATCAGATGAGGGCATATGTGCTACAGATCTGCAAGATAAATGTATTTGTCAGTCCCAGTGAGCTGAATTCTTCAATATGAACAACACATTTACCGCTTTTCCCACTATATGTAGAGTCTTTGAGTTGTCCACAATTGTGATGAATCATTACAGATGGTTTGAAATTTACAGCTTGACTTGGCACTGCTAAATAATGCTTACAGATTTCTTGACAGGATCAAGGCTGGAATAGACCTGTAGAATTTTACTTGTTCTTTTATGTACACCATAAAACATGTAAATAGATTTAAGATTCATGCAGTAAGATTGTTCACAAAATCACACAACTCTTTCCTTGTCTATTTGACTCAGTTTACAGGAAAAAGTACAGAATGACAAATCGCAAAAGAAGGATCAGACTTTTCCTGTGCTTAAAGAGGCCATGTAAGACAATATTTCTATAGAAGAACTATAATGTTGCATAATGGCTGTTATTGAAATCCTTGTTTATTGCTTATAAGAATCTCATAAGACATAGTGAAAGTCCACAGATCTAAGAAGAAATAAGACCATTAAATCACTTTTGGATCATAGTATCTTTTAAATGATAAATGAATTATAATACTGGATGGGCATGAATGGTTGACACTTTAATTACTCTAGTTGCCATAGTAGCATATGATAAACTGATATTACTTCTTCCTGGCTGTTCAAATATTTTAAAGTACTTCTGGTAATATGCTATCGTAGCATATTGAAACTAATATGAATGGTCTCTGATGTTATCTCAAATCTTCTCTTAGAGGAACTCCTGCTGTTAAAAGAATGTTTCTATTTAAAGGACGATATCCACTGCCTGTCAGGACTAAGTGCCTAATCAAATCCTTATTTATGGATGCCAGAGCAAGCTTAACTGGGAGGCTTTGGGTACAGCATTTGTGCATTCATTTTACATATTTACTCCAAGTTGTGACTTTGTATGCTGTTGAATTTTTTTACGTATATAGTTCAACCTTCATATAGTTTTTCCTCCTGCAGTTTTCCCTATGCAATGAAATATTGATGAAAACGGTGGAGCATCTTACAAAACAAGATTCTTACATGAGCTCTGAAGTAGACCTTTCACTAGAAGCCTAGGCTGTGCTTGGGTTTATTCTCTGCTTTTGGTGTTCTGTGAATGAAAAGGAAAGGACTGAGGTAGAAATACTTTTGCAGACTCTCTATTGGAGTGGTGAAGTTTATCATGGGAGGGAGAGGAAGGTCCCCTCAGTTTCCGCTGATACATTTGTTTTTGTAGTACTGCCAGTGATGACATTTGCTCGTCAATATTTAAATGGCATCAGAAACTCCAAGATTCTAAAAATTGGAAATGATGCCTTGAAAGACTAAGGTTTATTTGGATGTTGCCATTGGGGATTGCTTTTATTTCTATTTCTGTAAACAAAAATAAAGCTATTCCTACATAACAGGAGGGTTAGAAACTGAGTTCTTAAAAATAAAACAAGACATGACAATGTTACCAGGACCCACATGAAATATGATTTTTTTTTACATATATATGAAAATCAACCATTCAGAATCTTTTATTTTGATATTAAAAAAAAGAGAGCTTGTGTCTTGATATTTGGGAACTTAATTTTGTATGCACTAGCTCAGAATTCCTTTAGCTTTGTTTTACTGTCTTCAGTTAGAGAAGAGCAATCAATCAAGTTTCCAAACTGAAACTGAAAAACACACTCTGCCTGTATTGGTAAAAGCATACTACACAAATTGAGATAACTGATTCTTCATCTCTATTTGGTATTTATGATACCACACTAAGTGTCATCTACCCAGTGCTGGATTCCCCAGCACAACGAAACTGCTATCTTTGGAGTGAATCCAATGGAAAACTGACAGTATATTTGAGGAGCTGGAATACATGACAAATAAGGGGAGGCTGAGAGATCTGGGTTTCACAGAATAACAGAGTAGTTGAGGTTGGAAGGCACCTCAAGAAGCCATCTGGTCCAACACTTATAGGTAGTGCCACCTATAGTCAGTTGCTCAGCACCATGTCCAGATAGGTTTTGAATATCTCCAAGACTGGAGAGTCCACAGCTTCCCTGGGCACCTATTCCAGCATTCACTTACCCTATCACTAAAGAATTGCTTCCTGATATTCAGAGGAAACCTTCTGTGCTTCAATTTGCCTGTTGCCCCTTGTTCTCTCACTGGGCATCACTGACAAGAGTCTGCCTCCACATTCTTTGTACTCCGTCCTTCGAGTACTTATACACATTAAAAACAATTTCCCCTGAACACTCTGTTCTCCAGGTTGAACAGTCTCTCTCATCCTTTCCTTCTATGGGAGATGCTCCAGTTCTTTAACCATCTTTGTGGCCCTTTATTGCGCTCTCTCTAGTATGTTCTTGTCTCTTTCTGAGGAGCTCAGAACTAGACACAGTAATCCAGACGTGGCCTCACAGGAGGTGGGTAGAGGAAATCGATCATCTCCCTTAACCTGCTGGCGATACTTTGCCTAATGAAGCCCAGGATACGATTAGCGTTTTTTAGAGTAAAGGCGCATTGCTGGCTTACATATGACTTGGTGTCCACCGGGATCCCCAGCTCCTTTTCTTGCCAAGCTCTTTTTCAGCTGCATGTTCTTCAGTATGTATTGGTGCCTGGGGTTATTTTTTATCAGGTGCAAGACTTTGCACTTCTCCTTGCTGAATTGCTTTACGTTCCTGGAAACTCATTTCTCCACCCTGCCCAGGTCCCTCTGTTTGGCAGCACAAACATCTCAAATATCAGCTATTCCTCTCAATTTTGTGTCATCTCCAAAGTTGCTGAGGATATACTTTGTCCCACTGTCCAGATTGTTAACACAGATTAAAACAGGACTGAAATCAGTATTGAGCTCTGGGGTACACAGTTAGGTACTGGCCTCCAAATAGTCTTTGAACCACTGTTCACCACCCTCTGGGCCTGGCCATTCAGCCAGTTTTCAATCCACCTTGCTATTTGCTTAACCACCTTATACATCAACAGCATGTTTATGAGGTTCTTCTTCTGCCATACTGAGGTCAGGTAACCACTGGATTTTGGTAAGTCCATTTCTTTCTCCTCATTATCATAGAAGTTCATGAAGCCATGCTGACCATTCCTATTAGTTTTCTTGTCCTTAACGTGTTCAGAAATGGTTTCCTGGATTTTAAAGTCATTTCTACTTCCAGGATTTGTTCAAACAAGACTAGGATGAGAAATCAATCTATTGCTGTTTCTAATTGCTTATTGTTACTCTTATGAGATTGGATGACCTCCATAGATCACTTTCAATCTAAATTGCTCTGTCTTTTTTATATGGTGGCCAACTATTTTTCTGTATGGTGATTAGTGACTAGCAGTGGCTAGCAGGGTCACACTAGTAGTGATGCCGTGCATGTCCATTCAGGGACCTTGCATAACCATGAGATCAGTAGATCTACATATGTTAGATTATAAGACCAGAGTACACACTTCCTTTTCATAATATCGTTGTAGCGAAATGGGCCTGTATTGTCTTTACTCTTATTGACATGGTGTAGACATTCGCTAAATGAACAAGTCCACTTATACCCATTTACCTGGGTAATGCACAACTGGTAGCTGACCTCAGTATAGATGTTGTCATACTCATTTCTCTGATGTTACGGTTTACATCCTCCTTTAGATTTAGCAATGGTTTCCTCTTTTTCAACCCTTTATAAGAACAAAATAACTCCTTGGTTAAACTGTAGACTTTCTTCAACATAACTGCAGTATCTTCTCTTTCCACACAGTATAATGAGAAATGCTATATATTTCAGCTTGACAGCAACTGTGTTCAAAATATCAGTCTGATAGAGGAGTTTTATGATATACTGCTCCAGCGTATATGCTGCCACTGATTCTTAAATAACACAACCCCATTACCAATACTCTGGTTCCTGAGCTGAAGTATTTATCACACTGGAACTTAAGTACATTATGTCATCCGTAATCCTCTTTGTATTTATTATACATTGCATTCTGACTGTACATCTTTAGCTTCCCTCTCTCTACTTATTTTAATTGTCTTGGGTCAAGAACATAACACAAATTTCTTATTTTCAGTACTTTATAAACCGAGGCAACTGTCAAGGAAAGCAGGACAATACTACCGAAACACATGGTGACTAAAGAACATTTAGTTTGATCCTTCTGAAAACAGTCACTGCAAGAAACAAACCTCAGTGGATTAACTCTCTGGGGTCCCCTCAATGTCCATTTCACTCAACCACCCATGGTATAGAAACCTTTGCACAACATTAGAGATTAACCCAGATGAAATTATCCGCTCTCTGGAATTTTAACAGCCTGCTTATAGTCACAGTTTCATTTGAACTCTGCTGGTGGCACATATGCATTCTGCTTTTATAAAAATCTTCATCAGAAAATATCTATTTTAAGTAAAGGAGTAACAGAGATTATATGACAACTGTTTACATATTTGCTAATATAAATAACTGACAATGATTTTGAACACCTTTTTTGACATTAGGATGAAAAGATCACTATGAAAATCAATATTTTTTTTTGTATTACAGTTGAATTAAAACCTCAAATAGTGATTTTGCCATATGTTTAGTTTTCTAATATTCATCTTATGCAAACATATACTCTGCAAAATAATGTAATGTTTAAGTGTTAATAGTGAGTTGGGCTAAAGCTAGCCTGAGTATTATTCCATTGAAAGACAGATTCAATGTGCATTAATAGCTGTTCCATGGCCTGTTAATATGACAAAATATCATTAGGTAATATTATTAAGCTTTTAATCAGCCAAAAATTATTATTTTTGATGTAATTTCTAATAATTTTAAGGGGCATAAGATATAAAGGGAACTTGCTTGATGCTTTAAATTTGGTGTAATTTCTAATAATTTTAAGGGGCATAAGATATAAAGGGAACTTGCTTGATGCTTTATATTTACATTTAAATTCACCTATCTTCTCTGTGTTTTCCATGAATTCTTGACATTTTGATACCATTTTTAGAGATGGTTTTGTCTAAATCATAGTGTTACCCTCTTAACTTGTCCTTTTCCATCTCCTTCTCCTACATGATCCACAAATGAAGTCAAAATGCCAAGGTGTAAAATCTCTACAATTTCCATGACAATAGAGATATTCTTGAATACAGTATTTTTTTTTTCTAGAGAAGAATATGTAAATGAGAGAAAAAGCCCTTATTCATTCAAATATTATTTCTTTTTATTTCAAGGCATGTTGTTTGATATGAGGTTTTAAGTTACATCGTTGTGTATGAGATTTTGTTGGACATGGCAAAATAACTTTCTTGTTCACCACCCAAATGGAAATTTGCCCCGGGGAAACTAGCACACTCAAGAAAAGAGGTTCAGTGATGTAACAGCTGATGTGCTTCTCTCTGAGTCTTTATTGAATCCCTGACTCTGCAAGAAGATGTGGAGAATACGGTAGAAGGCAACTTCTCTGAGATAGCTTCTAAACTTGGGGTTTTATGAATGCAGGATTGATGTGCTTTAAAAAGGGGGCTTTTTGTGCCTGACTTTTTGTTAACTCTTACATGAGCTGTGCTGTAGTAAAGCCTTCCTGTAAGCCTAATTCTGCAAAAAAGTAGCAACTCAAGCTAAAATTCTTTTAACATCATGCACTGAAATTTTCCAAATGTCTTGCAGCTGGAGAAAACACATGGGCCTCGCTGTTCAATAAACTGAGAGTATTATTGACCAAGAATACAAAGTGAATTCCAAAGATGAGGCTATTTTAAGCTAATTAAAGGTCCCATGGCACTATATGGAAGAGTAGGAACATCTGCTACTGCATCCTAGTCAAATCACAGGTTCTGTAATTATTTTCTGCCTAATTGAGCTCCTGATTAATTTAGGTGGATTGAAGTATTCATCATGCCTTTCGGTATTTTGTTGTTGCTGTCAGTTTAGTGGAGTGAGTCACTGATGAGAGAATGGTTCTTCTGCTTTGGCTTGTGTTATATGTGCTCTAAGTGGACTGTAGTTCAAGGGAGCATGTGTGGATTATGGAAGTTAATTTGTGTTGGGTTTCTGTGGAAAGTTTATGAAAGTGCACCATTGAAAATATTTTTTGGCTGAGATCTGTGTGCTATAGAAGGACAGTAGCAGCTCTCCCAAAGAAAAATGAAGCCTCTGCTAAAAATATTTCTTGTACCTCTTTGCTCTTCTCCCTCCCAGCCCCCCTCACCAGACATTTACAAAAGATCTAATTATATGGATTATTTTAACTGGTATAATGTACAGATGTAGCAGTCCTACTTGCTTTGAAAGAGTTCATTAAAAAGTATTCCATATAACCTTACAGTGGGTTTCTTATAACAAGTTTAAAACTTCATTTTGAAGTAGGAGTAATCCAAACCATATATAACACCTGATGTAAAAAATGACAGGGATACTTAATAGAACATCTGCCAAACCCACCAAAATAATTGAAGAACATATCAGTGTTTTGTTCTTTTCCAGTCACTTAGTATATTCTAGCTGTATGTAGGTCCTTATTGGATTGTGAAAAAGATTCTTGTGTGATGAAGTTTGTAATGGTAGATAGAACTGTGCATGTATATTTATACATCAATCTGAATATATTGCAGAAGGAAAAAAGGGAAATGTATATACGGTACAGTAATCACACATGGGATTATGTCAGAAATGTGGCAGAATAACAAAATGCAAGTCATTTGGTATAATCACTGTACTCTTGGTAATATCTTTAATGGGACTTTTGTTGGGCTAAACTAAGTGAGTATCAGATTTCGCCAACTGAGCCTGACAATAGATTGTGGCTAAGTCTGACAAGGCCCCTGGGAGAAACTGCTCTCTCTGTCACCATGTGGCCTGGAAAGGGTTCCATACCTGTTGCGATATTCTGAGGAGGGAGATTCATTGCTAAATCTATGCAGGCTCATTGCTAATCCCACAAAGCTAATGATCTGTGAAGGATATCTTAAAGATACTTACTTTGAATTAGTACAATATTCATACTGTCATATGTAGGGTTTTTTGTCTTGTATCAGTTTTCTTTGGTGATAATTCCTCTACTGAGAGTACATTATGAAAAACACTGAAATAATTGCTTAGCCTCTCTTACCATTCATAAATAACGCTGAATATAAATTTAGCAGATTTTATGGTATTTGAAGGCATGTTACTTATCACCCTATAGATATGCTATTTCCTGATATGAACACAATTTCCATGACAATATTTTTCTGATTTCTAACAAACACTTCGAAATGATTCTAAGATCTATTTATTTAAACAAGAAATTTCTCCTTATGGTATGTGTAATTTTGATCTCTTGTTCAAATAATCTGCCTAGCCTCCATATCACTGTGAAGTATTTAAATTAATGTAATTTTCAATTTTCAAGATATTTGCTCCCCTATAATTTTAATATGGCGGAAAAAAAATAGTTTATAATCCATTATTATGCTTCTTTTTTTGTCCTTACATCCGGAATAAATTATGGACAGCTAATCCACTACTCAATAATGGTTTAAAATAATGGGTATATTCAAACTCTGAGTTTGTTGTAGATATCACCACAGCTACACGTATGATGAAAGGGATGCTGAACTCTCGCATGCCCACCAGCATTGTCCAATGTAGTGTCTCTATTTCTGCCCATGGAGTATGTTTGCAGGAATATACCATCCTTGTTTTACCCTTCTCAGTCCCTGCTTCATATATGATGTATCTGAAATATTGGGATATTGACCTTTACGATCAGGAAGGAAATAATATCAAATCACAGCACTTGAGCTGAGAAATTAAACTTGTGTTTTTAAACTGTAGAAGTTAAAGCAGAGTTTCATAACTGAGTGAAGAGAGGGCTTCTTGGGCAGAAAGAGTATCCTGAAGATGTACTGATTACAGTGGGTGCAAGCTGAGAAATATTTTTCTAAAGGTCTAAATACATCTAAATACATGTAAAATCTAATTATTAAGTAAGTGCGTTTTTGACACTTCTGTGACAGGCTTATGCTCAATATTCTCTTTATGGTAAATCAAGAACTGGAGCTCTTAGGAAACAGAGTAATTTAAGACCCTCAATTTAAGGGAATGAGAAAATGAAAAAACCTCAATTACCTTTGGAACTCTGGGAGTGGGTCAGAGGGAATAGAGTAAAGCCCAGTGATCTGTATGAAGATCATTAGGTTCAACAGACTATTTAGTGGGTGGGAGATGAGTAGTGTGCCAGGAAAGTGCCTTTGCAGCAGTTCCTTCATGCATACCCTCCTGACCCACCTAACTTACTTCCCATAGCTCACCAAGAGATGCATTTTTTTCCCTCTCTAGCTCATGAAAAGCATTAAAAATTGTTGTCGATATAGAAACTATTCTGACCTGGTACAGAATAAGTATAGCAATCTCTGAAATTCTGATTCAATAACAATTAGACAGGATAGGAGCAGGCCTTTCAGGAGTTTAGTTTTTTAAAAAATTATCTTCTAAAGTTCATAACAGAAGCAGCAGATGGTCTCAGTTCCAACATAACCACTCGGCCCCTGAATAAGTCCATCTAAATGGCACCTTTTGCAGGAAGCTGTGGACCATAGTTCTTTGCTTATTTGGTTTTACAACAGCTGGAGTTCTGCTGCTTGTAAACAAGTTTGCCCAGCAACTTTTGCTGTGTACAGCTGTCATACATAATATGAGCCACCCCAGAGAAAGTTCTGCTATGTTGTGAATCATGGTGCGCTGAACCAGGATTTAGAAGGTTAAGGGGTGAAAAAGATAAAATATATACAGATGACTTGTTCTTTAGCCCTATCCAGTTGGTAAAGTCAATGGGCAGTCATCACCCTTGAATGCTTATTTTTTATTTTGAAGAGTAGCACAGAAGATGTTCCAATCCTCTCCCTGACATCCCTGGTCGTACAGTACAGTAACAAAAGGCTCAGACATACATTTCTCAAGGTACTTGGGGCTAAATCAATCATCTAACCAAGCAGACAAAAAAACTCAACCCACCCCAATATGAAAAAAATGTGGCTGAATAAACTGAGATATTTTGAATCTTTGTTTGTTACTTGTTATATACTGCATTAAAGTTCAGAAGAAAAAGGTTATGTTGATGCAATAGCCCAGTAGGAGTTTCTAGAGGACAACAAAAACATGTCTTACAGAATCCCTCACCTGCATTTTTACAATGACCCAGTTGAGCTTGACTGACCTTGTGAGAAGTCCTAGTCTGGTTTCAATGGGAAATGACAAAATTTGCTAAACAACCTGCCCCTAAAAGATTACACACAGGCCAAGACCTGGGATGCAAAGAAGCAGAATCAAGAAAAGAACATGATGAATTCCAGTGATAGTTTTCTTCTCTGTCTGTCTCAGATTTAGGACTGAGAAGAGAGAACCAGATCATAAAGTAAGGAATGAAAAAATTTGTTTTCAGAGTGCTAGGGTAACTTATCTCTGACCATGAGCACTCTGTTGCAGAGAGGCACCTGTGTGTCCAAGAAGGTACACAGTGCTCTGTGTACACAAAGAGATTACATTATGAAAAATTCCAGCTTTGGATGTATGGGTGTCTTTGGGTTTCATTTCTATTTTCTATTAATAGTCTTTAAATATTCATTCCTTTTCTTAAAATGCTACTCTAATATTTTTTAAGTTCTTTGAGTTCTTACATCTCTTCCATTTTCATTCTTTTTCTCTTCTCCTTTCTGTTATATGTATTAACTCCGCTCCTCCAAATCCATCAGATATCTCTGATATTAACTTGTACTTTCTCTCCACAGCTTAGCTATCATGGTATAAGGTGCTCTCTAGCTAGATGTTTGGTGGACCAAAGCATTATTTTACTATAAGATAAATGACAAAGTCTACAGTTTATTGTGTTTACGTTTTTTGTTATTCATCAGAGACAATTACAGATTTCAGGTTACTTGAGAAAGATAAATTACATTATGTAAAATTTCTAGATGAATGATGTTTCCTCAGTTTTAAGTGGGGTTACTACGATAGTTGAAAGATATCTAATAATGAAAACAATATGATTATACAATTACTTAATTAGTACAAATATCAAATTGTGCAAACTTTAAAATAAAATCTTCCTGAGGCGTTCCTCCCAGTACTGTAATACCATAAACCATACAGTGACATTTAATAAGTAAAAAAGAGCATCTCATGAATATTGATGTGTGTTAAGATAGTTTTGAAAAAATGAAAACATTTTTAGGCCATGAGTCATTATTCATAGCAGGAAGCTTGTGCCACTGCCTTGCGTGTGTAAGATAACTGTCCCACATGCACACAAGCATGGGCAGTTCCCCTGCTGCTGCACAGTGACAGGAGAAGCAAAACAATGACCTGAAAATGTTGTGAGAGATTGTCTTTTATTCATTGCCTCTCTTTTCTTTCTAAGTTTGTGAAGGATGCAAGAGGGAAGACGGGAAAGCCACTAGATGCCTCTGGAGATACAGTGGTTTCAGTGGGAGGCATGACAGTGGTTGATCGGTGTATGGAATGCACTGTCTCAGAAGATATTTCAGTCGAGCCTCGTCATGAGAACCTTCACCTTTGAAAGCAAGCATAAGAGATTAGCACCTCCAGCAAATCTCCTAAATCCCTTTCTTCCATAGTCTACTCCAAACCAGCATATTGAACTATTGAACTTCCCCCTCCTCCTCTCCAACTTGATAATTCTTTTTGGATTTACTTTCTGTAGAAACCTGAACATCTTGGGACTTCTTTGAGGTCTGTAAGGCATTCTTTCAGACCTTTAAATAGCTGTCACACAGTCTGCATAACATGTATCTTAAATTGCTTTCATTCGATGGGATTGAAAAGCATATATCCATTCTAAACATAAAAATAAATATCATAAAAAAATTTCACTTTTAAAAATTGATGTTAAGACCATACTTCTATCTACAACAAAAAGTGAAAAGTAATACTGTTGAATAAATTATGCATATTTATGTCTGTGTGGATACCTGTCTCCAAATATTCCCTCTCTCAATTTTTAAGACAATAATATTTACACACAAGTGCAATCATTTTACTGCTTATATTCTTAGTAAATGAAGTAACTTAGCTAATTTTACAGACAAAAAATCATGTATTTCAGTGAAAGCTGAATACTTTAATATTTATAAATCTTAATTGGGCAGAACCATTTGCCAGCTCTGGTTCTGAAATAGGATTTTAGTATTCAGATTACATTTTCATCGCCTTTCTTAACTACTCTAATTTTTGAGAATAACATGATCTGTCCATGGTGTTTACAAGAAAACGGGAATATAACAAAACCAGGGACTCATACCATCAAAGAGAGCGCAGCAAATATAGAAATAATTTACATAGGTAAAAATCATTATACAAGGGCTAAGAATACAAAGGGCAAAGAAAAGAGATTAAAAGGCTAACTTTTGTGCAAGAATGTATAAAAGGCTAATTTTTGTGTAAGAATGTATTTTTCTATATAATCAGGATCTTTTTGTCGTAATGTTTTTGACAACTTCTGAAAAACTGAGTGCTTATAGTAGAGAATAAATCGGCTTAAAATCGTGAAATGGGCTCCAAATCACGAAGTATCCTGTAAACCCTGAAATAAATTTACTGATTCACAAAACTTTATTGATCATCAGTTTCCAGACTGTGTTGTACAGTACTTTCAAGTCTGGTTTTGGTTAAGAAATAATAATTTTCATAGTACTTACCGAGTTCCTTGTAATCATCCAAGTATAATAAAATGTAAACTTTTAAATTATACTCAGTAGTTTTGTAAGGATATTAAAACATTCATGAATAATTTTTCTTATTTGAAGTTTTGACCATAAAGTTGAGATAAGTTTTGCAAAAGCACGAGAGAGTAAGTTACAAGTGTGTTGCAGTTGAAATTTGCACTCATCTTATGAAAGGTTTAACTTTTACTACTGTGCAAGCCTGCATGTTCAGCATTTCAGTTTATAAGTTTATTTATTACAAAGACCCTGATTCCATACATCAAAATCTCAACTGTTATTAGATCTTGCGATTTGCTCTTGGTTTTGTTGTAATCTTCATCCCCTATCTTCTCCCACTTGCTTTCTATACCTGAAGACATTTTGTCTGTAGAATAATATGCCAGAGGTTTAGGCTGTTTTCTATTATTTTTCTCCAGAGTTTAAACAAATCTTAAGCTTTCTGGAAGGTTACTAATTTGCTACAATATTTATTACTACTCAAAATTCTTTCTGAGCTTTAATGGGAGGAGTAATTCCTTCCCACATTAGTGTAGAGTTTCCCAAAGAACAGCAATTAATCATTTGTTCAGCCCCTCCCATTGATGCTGAAAAAAATACTAAGAAATGCTCAGAGAATTTCAATTATTTAGAAAATATGTATTTATAAATATTGTGTAAAATGATTCCTAAGCGGAGACATGAGTGCAAACTAATGCACGCACTGACTAAGGGAAAGACTTGTAGATTCTTGGGCTACATCTTCTTTTTGCTAATGGCTTACTGACTGATTAGCCTATTTGTCACTGTGAACTGGTCTCAGGACGTGCTTCTGTATATAGGATAACATTTTTGTAAGCATTTCTGATGGATATAATCAGTTAGCTGATTACTAGACATTTTTTGTCGGTTTAGGTAAAATATATTTCAATTGCATATTATTTACATGAACATAACTGAAGCCAGATTTTGGGCCGTAATTGGGCCATGTTTTGCACATGTCCATTTTGACACATAAATATGTCCATTTTGTAGTTGAACTAGAGAAGGTATCTCCTGATAACTCTCCTCGGGACCTTTACATAACGTACACATTGGTGTAGACAGACTACTTATGAGTGACGAACAACTGCCTTAAGCAAAATCCTCTGGTCTTGGATAAATTAGACACACTTTTTATTACCACTTCCTCAGGCAAGAGCCTGGGAATACAAATGAACTTCTAGCAGGGGCCTGAAGATAAACAGATTCACATGCCAGTGTTTCTGCAAGGAAAGAATTTCAGAAGCTGTACAACTTGACTGAAATTGTGCAGCTACACTCATTTAAAGTTCATTAGTTGGATGCAGTTTTACTGCTTTTGTGCTGGAATTGCAACGAATCTGTGAATAAATGTCCATCAAGTCACCAGATATTTTAAAAATACAAATATGGATTTTTCATGCTGCTAATAACCTGTGTGCAAGCTGATAGTTGACTGATTTCCTATAATTTCTTTGGAAGGGGCTGGCAAAGGAAAAGACAATTTGCATTATGTGCAGTGAGCTTTGCCAAAGCTTATATGCATCAAACAAATTGAAAACAACATAGACAGTCATGGTTTCCCATCTAAACAACATCTCTTTGCTGATCTTTAGGATTCTACAGATGTTGTCATTCAGATGTGGCTGTAAAACTTTCATATTATCCTCAGTTTTGTTCCAAGTCATCAGTTTAAAATAATTACCCCTTTACTGAGTCCATAACCAATCACAGCAGTGATCCTGTTTAATTTAAAACAAATTAAATTAACATACACAGTAGTGAATACCTGTAGATGGTAACATTCAAAACTACCAAGATGATATCAGGAGCTGCCCATACCTCAATCAACTCACATTCTTTTACAGCCCTAGCTTAGACAAATGTTAAGAAGATATAAATTTTCTGAATATGAAGAAAAAAAACACATGAGAAAGTTATTCTAGCATAATTAAAGGACTGTCTGAAACAACCTCAGTATCTTAACAGTTATTTCAAGAATTTGTACAGCACAGTTAGTGTTGGAATAGCTGCCCTGAAATCACTATAACACAGTTATTAGAAGCATGTGTTTCTGTAGCTTTAGTGCTGTTTAGGAATTATTTATGCTTTTGTCAAAAATATGTATTTGTTAATATTTTAAGCTACTTTCAGGAGGAAGGTATCTGGGATTACTTCCCTGTTTTTTATTTTTTCTCAAAATAGTCAACTTATCTAATTTCAGAAATTCTAGATCCCAAGTAGTAGGTTTGAATCCTACTTTGCAAAATTAGAGACTAAACCAATATTTTTTCTTTTTCCTCTGCCTCCCATCACTGATTCTGGGAAATATTTTCAAGTTTTTTACTTTGTAAGGCAGAGAAAATTTCAAGTGATTGAAATACTCAAGTAAAACAAATTCTGTTCACAAGCACTACTAATGGAGAAAAAACAATGTCTCAAAATAATTGCTTATAACAGGAGGAAAAAGAATTAGCATTAGAGAAAAATCCTCAATTGTGATCCACATAGTGTGATGTTCCACAAGTTCAATAGTACAAAGTTAAATGACCTCCCAGAAAAATAGTGTCAGGAGATTCAATCAGCAAACTTTTGTGAACTGCGTCTTTTGCAAGCAGTAAGAAAATATTCCCTGCCATGAGTTGTAAGGCTTTCAGGAATACAGTGAATAACTCTTGTCAGAAGCACTGACTTCAGAGAAACCTGGAAGGAAGAAAATAAAAAATTAGACATGATGTCACAGTATGTGTGTATACTTTTTCTCTGTTGTGATAGTAACACCCAGATGTTATCTGTGAAAAATTTCAGAATAAAAGAAAGGCCAGAGAACTACATTTTTGTTAAATAATTTACTACTGTAAAGTACTTATCAGCACAGTATTTGAGATTCAAATGTTAGGGATTATTGGTGGCAGCTAGAATGCATTTTGGGAAAGAGATTTTTTATTGCATGTAATTTTCATTCAGTTTATTCTCACCAGCTGCATGGACTCTATGTGATATCTATAAAGATCTAGAGAGACAAAGCCATTGATCATAAGCTACAGATAATGGTATCAAAGCCAAAGCTGAGAAGAGAGAGACAGTCTATAGAGTTTCTGTGTAGTGAAATAGATTATAATACGTGAGAAAAAGTGTAATTGTTTTCAATATTGAGAGGCAACAAGGAAGCATATTTTAAAAGGAGGTAGAAACTCTACTAGAAAGGGAATAAACACGGCTGACAGATTTTTGTCTGACATATTTGTTTTTCTCCTTTAAACTTAAAGGTCTAGAAAAAAGATTATCCCATGGATAGTAAACTGTGCATGTAACTTCAGTGATGAACTTTCATAAGGAATTAAAATGTTTATTACAGAAGACCATCACTGTTTTATTTTAAAGAAATTGTCTGTAAGCCTCCATCACCAAATTAGGAATTTGGCAACAAGCAGAAGGAAAAATAAGCTTAAAAATATTTATATGAATGTTGACATATTCTCTTCTTTCCTAACATTCTCTTACTAGATCATTCGTATTTTCAGGTTTTAGTAACAGAACTAACTATGTCCGAGTTTAGATTCAGTATGCATCTTTGTAGGTATAGGAAAAAAAATTAGACTTCCCTCAGCATTGTATAGCTATAACATCGGGGTTTTTATTCTCACAAGTTCCTTTGTTAAATTACAATATTTTATACTGATTTCATACACAGTAGGAGAAAAATTACACCTTTCACATAACTATCCTAACATAAAGGTTCATATTCAGATTAGAATTAGAACTAGAATTGATGTTGGGTACTTGTCTATTCTAGACAGAAAATTTAAGGGAAGTGACTGATGTATAAAAGACATTCAACTCAGCTGGTACAATAATAGCTTATAGAAGATACAGCAGCACAGGCAGGCAATATGTTGGTTCTGTGTCAAACATTGACTACACTTGTAGAAAAAGTCATGAAAAATATCAAATATTATTCAACTATTCATTCAAGTATACACATGCCCCACTGGTGAAGTGAGTACAATGTGCGTATAATTTAAATTCTCAGGAATTTCTTAAGAATTCATGATAAACTTCCAAGTCTACATCGATTTTGAATATTAAAGAAAAAAATCTCAGACATTAGAAAAGGCTTGAAAGTTGCAGCTTTATCAACTTCTAGTTTTAGTAATGACCGCATAATATCAGTTCAAATATTCTTTAATTCAATCTCAGATATTAGTATATGCACATGAACTCAGATCATCTCTCTGACATACAGTTTTCTTCTTTCCCTTGTGAACTTGGATATCTCTTTTTAAATAACTGGATATGTTTTTCCTATGAGTTCCCCTGTCTCAGTCAGCACACAAGGAAATCCACTTTGTGGAAGAGATGTGTTGTGTTGTAGAGGGAGGAAGAAAGATAAAGGTGACAGAAGCTCTCTGGCAGAGGCAAAGAGATAACCAAAAATTCAGAAAAGTGACTTTTTCAATGTAAAGTTGTCCCTGCTTTCTCTAGTTTTCTTATTTCAGTCTTCAATGGCAATATCAGGGATGCTATGTGTAGTGAACTAAATTCTTTAAATCAAAATTTCCACAGCTAACCATGAACCTCACACAGGTCCAAGGAGACACACACAGCAGTACAGTTTAAAACATAGCTGAGAAGATTATGTGAGGATTAAGGATTCAGGGCCATCCAAAAATGGGGACACTTCTAGGAAACAGGGTACGTAAACAGAAGGAAATTATTTAATCAGATCCATAAGGAAGACAGGCTGTGGTGTTTAAAACCACAGAAAATGTGAGTAATCTTCTAAATGAATAGTGGGGGAAACAACAGTGGAAAACATACAGTGGAGAGTTCTGCCTCTGATGTTGATGCAGATATGAGAAGGACATGCAAGACAAATGCGATTCCAGACATGGTGAACCAAAACTCTTTGGAACAGGTGCTCTTAACATATAATAGAAGTTGAAGAAATAGGACAGAAGATCTATAATGCCTAGCCAGATGAAACATGAGGACATCATTACATACATATCAGAAACCTGGTGAAGGAAGACAGCCAATGAAAATCTTCAATACTAAAATGTGAAGTAAACAGGAAGGACAGAATAGGCTATAGCAGGAGTGGGCAAGATTTCATAGAATCCATTTTTCCTGAATAAGTAAATATGTATCTGTACATTAAAATTTCATCTTATTTGGAGAAGCTAGGGAATGGGATGGTGACATTAGCTGAGATATGCCAAGAGAGGTAAGAGAGGTTTAAAGGGAGACACGTAATTATCATGAGAGACTTCAATTACACTCATGTTGGCTGAGCAGGTGTCACAGCATGATCCATGGTATTGACTCAGGTTGATGGTGATCACACTACAGCTGTCTCATGGAATGTCTGATTAGGGAGCTCATGAAGAAAAAGGTAACTCTTCATGTAGTGGTTAATATTATGCAACATCTCATTACAGATGAGATTACAGTCTGTGTAGCCTCTATAAAGAAAACTCCTTTCTCACCTACTGCAAATGTAAGCCAGGAAGAATAAGGGTGATACACTTGATGTAGTCCTTTTGGATTTTCAAAATGTTTTTGATTAAGTCTCTCACTGAGAAGTTTTAAGGAAATTAAGACAGTATGGGATAAGAAAAAAGGTCCTGGCCTTGATGATTAGCTGAAATACAGGAAATGAGAGATGGAGGTAAACACTCAGTTTTCATAGTGAAGAAAATAACCAGCTCCAAGGAAATATGTGCCAGTCAAGTCTATGATAGTATAAAATATTGTGACAAACTGCTCCCAGAGATCTTTTATCACTCAGTACTACTAAAAGTATCCGATCTTCGCTTTCTTTTTCTCACTGTATAAAAAAGTAAAATTTTAGGTTTAGATATAGGAGCGTCATGAATAAAAATTAGTACTTTTTGAAAGACTGATGTATGGTACCAAGGAGCATTATGAAGTGAATTTGCCTCTCAAGAAATCAGGATATTTCTGTTTGTGTTGATAGATATCAGTGTTTGGTGATAATGGGCTGACAGTGTGTTTTCTTCGCTAAGGTTTTCACTGATACCGAAACCCACCAACAAACAGTTTTTGAGAACGTTAATTATTCTGAAATTGAAGCAGAGTTTGAGCAGTATGTATTGAATAAAAACTTAAGAAATTCATTGAAAAATGAGGAAGACTTGATTTTTTAGTTAAGAATTACAGTTCTTGCACAGTGATGGAGAATTCATAAGGGACAGAGAAATGAAATTACATATTAAGTGACAAGTAAATCTTAGGATAAAGTTAAAGAGTACTGAACTAGGAAATTATTTCTATGTTCCCAGATTTTAGATGCTGCATTTTTCAAGCTCTGATTTTCTTCTCATACTATTTCATTGCTTAGTAAGGAAAAAACAAGCGGGTGAAAGATGACTGCTGGCAAATAATGATGCTGAAATACATCAGCACCATTGTTGCCTATTTCTAGGGAAGTAAAAATTCCATGAATGCCTTTTTTGTTCTCTTTTGGGGATTATTTTTGAAGCTCAAGAGGAAAATAAAGTTGTATCCTTGCATGAACTTGGCTCTTTTCCAGATCTGTCTAGACCAGACAACTCACATGTTAACACATGGCTACATTTGCTTAACATTAATCAGAATTGGTTAAAACAATTGGAATTGAGAACAGAAACGAAACTCCCACAAATGCTCACAGTTTTAGGTATTAATGACGTTTTTCTACTTTCATTGCTTTTTCTCTCTGTCTATTCTCCACCTGTTTTGCCCATGTTACCCTGAATTTTTATGTATATATTTTCAATAAATATAAATAATTCTTTTAGCCAAAATAACAAAGAACCTAGCAATGTAAAATATTTCCTGGGAGATGGGAAATATAAAATTAAGTCTCCAGGCTGAATAAGAAGCCTAATCTAAACTTCTCGATTAGTCACCATCATCTTGGATGATGTGAGTACAAGGCCTCCCTTTTAAGAGGATACCATGAACACATCTCATTTTTCTAAAGGAAATGCTGTAGTCACCTGTCTTCACAGAATTCACTGGGATCTAAATCACAGAACCATAGAATTTCTTGGTTGGTAAAGATCGTTGAGATCATCGAGTCCAAGTGTACTTGTTCACTACTAAACCACATCCATGAACACTTCATCCACTTGTCTTTTGAATACCTCCAGGGCTGATAACTCAATCACGTCCCTGGGCAGCTGTGCCAGCATCTGAAAATCCTTTTGGTGAAGAGGTACAGGTTGCCTCTGGAAACAGGTGAATCTGCTACCAGACACAGGTTGCTCTATGCAGGTCCTTATAGAGTCTTCAGTGTCTTCCATGTCCTACATTTTGCTGGCATCTGTATTCCTTCTATTCATGCTTTATAGACTTATTTTTGAGTAATTAAACCAATGATTTTAATACTTGCAACATGCTTGGAAGTTATCAAAACCAACAAACATTCATCCACCTAATCTCAATTTAATAAAATAATGAACTATATTTAAGTCTTAGATGTGATCTTCCAGTTATTTAAAAAGTTCACTAGATCAAGATTTAAATCAAGACTGATTATCCTAATTTAACCGCAGCTTCTTGAGATACATACAAGTTTTATGGTATGTTGTTGAAGGTATCTGAAATTGGTTACTAGCCTGGAAGGGAATGTTTCTACTTAGTGTTTCTATGGAACTGTGAGTAAAATATTCAGTGTATATTGCACAACAGCATAACAAACACACTGATGAATTGTGAATCCTTTACTCCAGAGATATAAACAGACTATTCTCAAGAAAGAAAAGGAGATGCATCTTGCAGCTACTGGTGAAACAGTCATTTGTCCTGATAAAGTGACAATTTCTTGGAGGAACAGCCAGAACATCCAGAAATTGAAATATGAAATATGCATGATAGGAAAATATGTAGTTTTATTTCCATTTTCCCGTGCAATCCTATAGAAATGAAATCAGTGCTACTCTTCAAATTTCTTAGGACTTAAATCTTAATGGAATTTTCTTATTGGTCCAATGCTGTAATGATCCCATAAATTTGGAATTAATTTTATCAATACAGTTAAAAGTTCTGTACCATTTTTTGTCAATTCTTATAGAAAATGTTTACAGTGCTTAAAATAATCAGGTTTGCAATAAGCAGTTTATGAAAAAAATGTTAGAGTAACAATACTTAAGAGAAATTGCTGTATTAAATTAAACAAATTTAGGAAACAACTACGGTGAACCTGGCATATTAGGATTTTGCAATGGTTTAGTGATATCAATGTTAAATGAAATCAATTAAATTCAATGAAACTTTCAGTAATAGGCAGTTTTGTTATATAAGAAATTCAGAAGATGGGTTTGTTTTGTTTTGTTTTTCTGTGTCTCTCGTTGTTGCATCCATCTAACTCTTGACAGAAGCACAGGCAGAACCTGAGTTACCACAAAGATTATTATAAGAATATGTATTCCTATTTTGAGGTAAAACCATATTCACTGTTGACCTGCAGAATGACACTGCAGCAAAAAGAACTCCAATGAAGAACTGAAAAAGCAATTATGTATCCTTGTACAAGCACTTTCATGAGGCTTGCTGTTTTCCTGAAGTCCTATCTTTCATATTCTCTCCCATTTGAAAAAGTGCTGCTTTCCCTATTGTAACAAGAGCAGGTGCCCTATTAGACCAGCACAGCACTGGTATGTGTTTTGACAGGTACCATGAGAAATACTCTATCATGAAAGATTGCCTCCTGACTAATGATGATCACTATAAACAGTTGGGTGCTATTTGACTGCGTGGATGGTGGTCCCACCTAGCTGACAGCCCATGCGTGTGTTTTATCTCATCTTGCCTTTCAAACTGTATGTGGTTAGGCAGAGAGTTGGAAGAAGCTTCAGAAAGTTATGAGGACAGAAATGATGAATAGTGGGCTATTAAATGATATTGCAACAAATAAAGCATAAATACAGGCCTTTATCATCGTCTGAGTTTATCTATGACAAAGAAGACCTTTTTGAAGCTGTAGTTGGGAGCTAAAAAATGAACTGCTTGACATATAAAGATAACAAGAGGCTTCATCCAGAATCTTATTCTTTGTCTTGTTGAGACCGCACTGAAATATCCAGCTGAAATCTTGATAGGTGTTGTAAGAGGTTTGGAATATAATTTTTTAGTGTTTTCACCTGCATGCAATAGGTGCCATGTGAAAATTCCCTGCCTGTCCTACACTGAGAATTTGGAAACAATTAGCTATTGCTAATTATTCTAAAAACTTGAAAATGGGACAAGAATCCTCAACTTACTCTACTTTCAATTTTTTTGGAAATACTACTGTTAGAGCCTCACCCAGGCTATTTAGACAAAGCATTGAAAGTGTAATTATTACCATAAAACCATCTGGTTGGAAAAGACCTCTGAGATCATCAAGTCCAAGTGTACCAGTCCCCTTACTAAACCATTACCTAGCTGCCTTTTAAACACCTCCTCAGCCACCTCCCTGGGCAGCTGTCCCAGTGCCTGACCACGCTTTCAGTGAAGAAATATTTCCTGATGTCTAATCTAAACCTCCCCTGTTGCAACTTACGGCCATTTCCTCTCGTCCTATCACCTCTCACTTGTGAGAAGAGACCAATACCTACTTTGCTACAACCTCCTTTCAGGTAGTTGTAGACAGTGATGAGGTCTCCCCTCAACCTCTTCTTTTCTAGGCTAAACAACCCCAATTCCCTCAGTTGTTTCTTGTAGCACTTCTTCTCCAGCCCCTTCACCAGACTCGTAGCCCTTCTCTGGATGCATTCCAACATCTCAGTGTCTTTCTTTTAATGAGGGGCCCAAAACTGAACACAGTGCTCTAGGTGAGACCTCACCAGTGCTGAATACAGGGGGACAATCACTTCCACGGTCCTGCTGGCCACACTGTTTCTGATACAGGCCAAGATGCTATTTGCCTTCTTGGCCACCTGGGCACACTGCTGACTCATATTCAGCCGGCAGTCAACCAACACCCCCAGGTCCTTCGCTGCCAGGCAGCTTTCCAGCCATTCTTCCCCAAGTCTGTAATGCTTCATGGGGTTGTTGTGACCCAAGTGCAGGACTTGGCATTTGGTCTTGTTGAACCTCATGCCTTTGATCCACCCTGTCCAGATCCCTCTGTAGAGCTTCCCTTCCTTCAACCAGATCAACACTGCCACCCAGCTTGGTGTCATCTGCAAACTTGCTAAGGGTGCGCTCGATCTTTTCATCCAGCGCATTGATAAGTATATTGAACAGGACTGGACCCAGCACTGAACCCTGGGGGACACCACTCGTGACTGGTTTCTAACTGGATTTAACTCCATTTACCACAAATATATGGGCCCAGACATCCATCCAGTTTTTCACCCAGCAGAGGGTGTGCCTGTCCAGGCCAATGGCAGCCAGTTTCTCAAGCAAAATACTGTGAGAAACGGTGTCAAAGGCTTTAACAAAATCCAAGTACACCACATCCACAGACTTTCCCTCGTCCACTAAATGGGTGACCTTGTCATAGAAGAAGATCAGATTGGTCTGACAGGACCTGCCTTTCATAAACCCAAGATAAAGTTTTCTTTCTTTATGTCTCATTTGACTGCAACAATTCACAGTATTTACATCCTGGAACCAAAGTTTTGGAGTAAATGTTGTGTATTTGTAGGAATCATTGTATGCGTACTTCAGAGCAGAGCTTTGCACCGACGTTCTTCAGCCTATAGGGCTTCTTTACCTGTATGTTCTGTGGACTGCCTTATACTTGAGCAACCATCTTAGTGCAAACTTTTACCCACGGTTAGTGACTGTGAAATAGTATTTCCTACAGTTAAATCCATGAGTTTTAGCACACAAAATGTTTTCATCTAGATTTTTATCCAAGTGGCAAAGACTTTTCTGAGTATTTCACATTGTGATTTTTATGAAATTAATGTCTTGTTTTGAGTGGTTTTTGTACTGAGAAATCAAGTTTCAGCATCACTTTTTTTCAAAAGTAAAAAATTATTTTTATGATTGACTTCTCATTTTCATTTAATCTAGTATACAGTTATCGTGGGAACTTTTCATCATCTTACCATAACCTAGTAACCTTTTAAAACTATCAGTGGAAGGTAGTTTAACTGAAAGCCAAATATGTTTAAAGCAGATTGTTTTCATAGACTTAAATCATTATTGGGTATTTTCTGAGCCTACTATATGCAACGGAAAATGTAAATAAAATTCTTTGTCGATGGGATTAATTAACAGATTAAAATACTAATTTGACTTGATGTGAGTGAAGTTTGATTCTTTTAAAACAAAGAAATTATGAATAATACATGTCTTTGGAATTAACACAAAAGACTGAAAATTTTAAGATGAAAAATTCTGTTTTACACACAGAAAGGAGTAGACTAATCACTACTAAAAAAGAGAAAATTTTTCTAATGTAGGTAGCTGAGCATGAGCTATAAGATACAATTATATACATATTTTTCCTGAGTATCTGAATGTTGTGTAAGCAACATTTTTGAAAACTTTCATTTGCAAAAAATATATTCCTTTTGGAAAGATGTGGAGGGACATTTTATTAGGGACTGTAGTGAAAGGACGAGACATAGTGATTGTAACCTGAAAGAGGGTAGATTTAGATTAGATATTAGGAAGAGTTCTTTTACTATGAGAGTGGTAAGGTACTGAAACCTGTTGCCCGGTGATCTAAAAATTTAAGTTGGTGCAAAGGGGACAACTTTTACATGAGAATCTACATGAGATATTTTTTCTCCCATTTTTGCACTTCTTTACTGGATGGATTCACGGGTGGATGAGTTTCAGAGGCAAAATGCATCAAAATGCAGTCGATTCTTCAGGTCAAAATCCTGAGAGAGATTTGAGGAGATACAGCTCTTATAAACAATACAGTTGGATTTATCTCTTTAATGTTTACGTCACCTTTAATATTAAGGGTCGTGGAGAAACCTGTAAATTTCTCAAATCCTCAGGTGAAATTGTGTCAGTCCATTCAAAAGACATTTCTGCAAGTTTTACGTGCTTCCTACTGTGATGACAGTTTCAAATGTCACAGTAAGAATTGTAACCATGACGTTTGTCACTCAGCATTTCCTTTCCCATCTTCACTTTTTTTTTTTAATTCTTCTTATTGGGAGCATAATCTGTTTTGATATTCATGCCTGTAAAGCTGTTCATAAATATGCATGCTTCTTAAAGTGCAACTAATGACCAGAAGCCACAATTAACTCTAGAAACTCTAATCCAGCTCCTCAGAGGTTTGTTTTTTTTTTACCTTAGCATTGTAAGCTGTAAAAAGTAGAAAAGCTACAACCTTGCTTTGAAAATCAGTTTGAATTATTTTGTTCTAAATGAATATAGACATACAAAAAGCCTTATCTGCACAGGTGGTTCATGTACAGGAAGCAGAATTATACACAGTTTGACAAAAGGTCACAAAGGAGTAAATGCTGTTCTTTTTGAACTTGACAATAATTTATTAGAGCTTTGCTTATTTTAAGTAAAAAAATGGCACACTAAAGCTTCAGAATTCTCTTTTGTATACATTCATTTCTCCATCACGACTCAGTCTGAGAATAAACTATCCATATTGAAAAACAAGGAAGTCAGTGCTAGAAAACAGTTAGTTAACCCTTTGGGCAAAATGGTGAGCTGAAGTTGCAAGATCTTATAATTTGTTGCTTTCACTTTCCGTTTCTTCCTCTTTCTAAAATCCCAGAAAGACAAGACATATGTTCAATGGGTGTTTTTCTGCAGACTGAATTTTTTTTCTATTTTATATACTAGTGGCATATGAAGAAATCCAATGGGAAAAAATTAAAGAACTATGTTTTAATCCACAGGCATTATTTTCAGTTGACTTGTAGAATGTTTATTCATGCTAAAGTCTCCGCTGATTCCAATAAGTAGTGGAGAAAATGAACTGGCCTGTAAAAAAAAAGCAAATTTCTGAAACCTTTCTTTGACTGTAATAGCTGTGTGCCAGTCAACATTAACCAGTTCCACAATTACCTCTACTGGATAATTCATGTACAAGTATAAAGGTTGAAGAAATGAGCCCTATCATATTTAGGTTTGGATTCCGGTTGTATGCATCCAGGTTTTGAAGAACCTTCGATGCATATGTGAGGAACTGTAAAGCTACAGTCACTCATTCCTAATCACAAAGAGATTGGCTCCATACAAGTATATTTGATTATACTGTGTATTTTAAGCTTTGTAATGAGCAAGGCTTTTAGGATTTTTGGTTGGTATACATGGGCTATTTCTATATCAACCTGTTAAGATACTCGGTACAAGTTGCCAGACCATAACCTTAGTCCAAATTTTGCTGGTAGTGTGTAGCCATGGAAATGTTCTCAAAGTGGAACATTTGGGAATCCTGCCCATTCTAAAAGCTCCTGCTCCAACATTTACCACATGGCCTGCATCCCATTTATTATCTCAAGTACAGCCTTCTAGCCAGGAGAGCCCTGACACAGAGAACTTAGGAATATGATGGTTGTCCAGTAAAAGGGTGATGGAATAAGATGGTAGCAACATAAGAGAAGCTGCAGAAATGTGTCATGTAGGCTATAATGCCAAGTTACTTTCACAAGAGAAAAGGTGCACTGGCCAACACTCTTCACAGACTGGGCCACCACAAGGTGCCTGTGAACCTTGTAAGTAAACTCAGGGTTGTTTTGTTTTTCACATTGCTAGAATCCACAGTAATGATCATAGTTGCACAAATTTGATTAAATATATGGAAATTTCAGGTTCAAAGGTGGGTTTTGTTTGCCTGTGCAGGAAACTATTTGCCAACGTATTTCAAAATATTAACTTACTAGTTCCTAGGAAAGAAGCCAATGGTACACACCTGCTGGATGCTGGGCACGATGCCCATGACACATTGGTTCGTGACATGTCAGTTTGATATCTGCAAGTTCATCATAGATGTGACTTTAAGAGAACTTTAGAACTGTGTATTTTTTTCTGTACAGTTATCATTGTCATGCAGCACAGGTCATGCTACAGAAGCCTTTGGGATTTTGCTGACAGCCTTTTCCTCTGAACAATTGTTTTTGTTCTGTTTCCTGTCTTTAAGTCAACTCTTATTCAGTGAGAGCCCATGACAATATAAATCCTTTTAAAAATCTTTGGTAAAGACCCCTGTCAAACTGCTTGGATATTCAAAAGGAATTCAATTTCAGCTATGAAAGTGGCCCAGCTTCCTTTCACACATTAATTACGTGTTGGAGTATGGACTCTGTGGTAAACTTCGTACTTCTGAAATGTTGCTTCTGAACTGCTTCATCAAAATTCCATGTTTAACTAACAAGAGTTAATGTTTCCCCACAACCCATTTTGTTTCTAAATACCTCCTTCACTCTGCTTTGAACACGTCCGCTCTTTTTGGTTCTTTGAAACAATTTTGAGTGGATAGTAGAACCTCCTCCACAATTATTTTGAGTATCCAATATGGTGTATTTAAATTGAAAAAAACTATGTATTTTGAAATCATTTTAGATGTTTTGTTGATTTTTTTTCCCATTTCGTTAGGGCAAGTTTTTTTAGTTGCTTATGTAGGTGATGGAAATTTCATGAAGCATCTTCTTTGCTATACTACTTGGCTTTCTGGGTAATCATCTTCTGCAGTACTCTTCTTGATACATGGTTAGAAACTGCCCTCATCAGGACTTCCTGAGTCATTCTGCATTCACATTCTGCAGCCACAATTGAAGGTCATGGTAAAACTGAATAAATGAAAAATTCCAAACTTATCCCATTAATTGCAAAACCCATAATTTTCAACAAGTCTCAACACATTAGTCTGCAAATAGTTCTTCAAATCTGTCCCGATTTCAAGAAAAAGCCTGCCTTAACTTCAGGTGCAAGAGTCATCTGGAAATCTACTCAAAGCTGGAAGTTTTGAAACCTTGAGAAATCAGACTTTTAGGCTTTTTAAAATGCAAATTTAAAGAAGGCTATGTTCATCATGTCCTCCCACACTGTACTCTTCAAAAACAAGGCAAATAAACAACGTACATATATTTTTCCAAATCACTGTAGAAGTTCAGAAACCACCCTCAAATCCTTTCTGTTATCAAGTTCCCGTTCATGATAGTTTAGCATCAGTATGAAGTTTGGGATGATTTCCCCTCAGCCAATAACAAAAACAGATCAGGTTTGGTTTTAACTACAATCCTTTATATTTCATACAGGGACAAGGCATTTCTTATCTCTGGCAGATACAGATAGTCTCCTAATAGCAGAACTGGTTCACTTAACAAAAGCAAGAATCGAGTGACTCTGACTTTATGAGTCACAAAAATGAGGAACTCCTTTGTCAGACAGGGAGGAAGTCTTCTCCAAAAATCACAACAGCAGTCTCAGTTCATCTGAACTCTTCCCCTAAGCATTAGCTTCCCACTCTCATCCTTGTTCTCCTTTTAAACACTCTGTTTTGTTTCATTAATCTGAGCTCTCCGTTTTTGTGATGCTTAAACCTATGGTGGAACACACCTTTGGTTTGCGTGTGCTTTTTGCTCTGCTTAGTCATCTGTCACACAGAGTTGTGGTAAACGCTGGGTTTCATGATAGCTATCTGAGAAACAGGCTGAAAGCAGTTAAATATCACTCACACCAGTAGTATGTTTTGTTTAAAAATCCGCAAAATGTTGGTGTCTGCTCTAAATATTTAATAATTCAGTAGTTTTAATGGTCTCTCCAGGTATGAGTAGAAAAGAAACACAATGCTTTATCCTAAGTTTGTTTTGATCCAACCAAGAGTAGAGATTCCTCTGCAAATTTGCTGTTCTCCCCTCTCTAATTATCCAGCACCCTGGCACTTCCCAGGATGGCCCATGATTTGCTTGTCGTGGCCACGCTGCCATGAAGATGTCAAGCAATGCAACTTCCCACAGAGTTCTGCACAATGACACATTATGGTTCATGTACAGCACCTATTGGTCTTTCTATAGAGCCTCTCTTCCTGGTGAAAAACACCTTTCCTGTCAAAGGCCAAATGTGTCCTTCAGGACTAGCACAACAACTTCTCTTTGCTTTAAAGTCATTGTAAAGCCCCCAATGTCCTTCTCCAGAGATTTGAAGAACTTTCTCCTTCTCTGATTTAAATTGATTAATTAACTCACAGTTGGGACAATTCATTCTGTGTGACAGAGTTTCCTGGCCTCACAGAGTAAATAGGCAAATATGTCTTACAACAGAACAGGGACTTTTCTAAGCATCATGAAGTTATATGTCCCAGTTCCTTTTCACACCTCAGCTGTAAACTGTTGAAAACACAAAAATGATTCTCATACTGGTCAGGCTTAGCAGCACACATACATGGAAGACATAAAAGAATGTTAGCAGAGATACTTTTTCCTCTTTGGTTTTCCCAAAGCCTCCAGAATGTTCTTTATTTTACTTTACTACTTAAAATATTTATATTCCGGGGAGGGGGATGGACAAGACCACTGACTAACCTTTACTTAAGGGTAATTTCTGCATCAAGAAGTACCACTATAAGTAGTCTCCCCCACACCTCTCTCCTTCTGCATCCCTGCCCCAGGGCTGCTCTCCCAGCTTGTGCTGCTCATGCAGCTGTGCAATGAACTGCACCACTTCCCTAAGCTGACAGTCACAGGGCTGGTTTAGCTGAATCATGTTTAACCTGACTCAGCCTCAGTTCAACTCACTGCTTTGACTTACTTCACAGAAATGAACATCCACACATGGAAGGAACCAATACTGCTCAAGCTGCTGCTTCTAACCAGAGAAATCACCATGAAGCCATGAAACTTCAGCATCAGATTAAATTGTGTCAAAGTGACCAATTTGGTCAGACAACTGATATAGAACTAATCAAGTAATGCTAAGGAACGTATCTCAATGTATCAGCAATAGGTATTTTCTGTGTACCACAATAAACCTGAAAAGCAAAAAGGCATACAAATAAATTCTTTCTACTTCACAAAAGGAAAAACCGTCACAGTATCAAATCAGAACAGAGATGTTGGTCTGACAGATGATCAAAAGAAGGATAATAAAATGAAAATGAGCGGGAAATGACAAAAAGTGTCCCTTAATATCTGAATGAATTTTTATTAATTTTTTTTTTTATTTATGCCTGCTAGAGCGTTAGAAGAAATATTGTAATCTGGTTTAGCTATCACAATAATTTGTTATGCATAAATTCTTGTAAAAATCTAGAGAATGATTACAATAGTTTAATTGAAAATATATAGTTCAAATATATAGTTCAAATAGTATGATTAAGCTGTAGCAGTAAAAGCCATCCTTCTTATTCAGCTGTGCAAATGGTACTGGAGTACCAGTGTTTTGCTATGCTGAATGTGTAGCTGTCTGAGCCTAGAATCAGTGTGAACAGAAGGGGGTGGTGTTACCTCAGCTTGTGCAAGGATCTGCATTTCTGAAGAATGGAAAAAACGATTACCTCTGAATTCATTTGCTCCACTGAAAGAAGGAAAAAATACCTGGGAAAAGAAAAGAACTGACATTATTTACTATGCATTAAATAGTATTTCTGAAATAATTTATTGATTTGGCTTTTTTCCCCCCTACTCAAAATTGTGGCTTCAACTGGCTTACAAAAGACACAAGAAGTGCGCAGATTTATTTGGAATAGAGTTCTGTAGCATCACTGCAAAATGTCCCATTTTTATGCTACATTATTTGAAAACCCATTCTATATATTACACAAAAATGTAGCCAAAAGCGGCACATATTTTGGGATTCTGAAAACCCTCTTTTTGTGGCCAGCTGCCTGGAGTCTGATGAGATGTGAGAGAAGATGGGTCAATATCCCACAACTCTGGAAAAGAACTATGGACAAGTACCCAGTGGAGAAGTCCATGATAAAGTCAAGTTAAAACTCTTCTCCAAGGAAAACCTCATGGGAAGAAGATTTTGATGAGCTACTGAAAGTAAGGGGATTCATGCTGTGCCATAGACACCAGGAAGCATGCTGGGAGCTGCTGTACAGGAGGCCCAAGCTAGAAATGTCTTTCATTTTGCTTGCTTTTATATTCTTGCATGTGTGTGTGAATGTGTGTAAAAAAAAGAAAAACCTTCTGCTAATTCCTTAGCAGAGTAGCAACTGGTTCTTGGAACTTCTTATACAAAGTACAATACTGTAGCTCATTAACACAGCAATACTTACAAATGAAAACTTATCATATAAATATATATATTTACAGTTAGATTTGAATAAAAGGAACAAAGACATATGGGGACATATTCTACCATAAAAGCTTACTAATCTATTGTGCATCAGCAGAGGAGAATTAATATAAGAATGATATGACAAATTAAAAATATCCATTACTATTCTAACAGCTTTTTAGAGTTTAGGTAGCATAGTTAATCTAGTGATTATGAAGAAAGTTGATTTAAAAAGTATGTTCCTCGCCTCAAGTAGTGGTCACCTGAAGTAGTGGACAAATACACTTTCATCCAAAAACTTCCCCTGGTAATAGAAAGCAACTTTCTATAGTCATCATTTCTCAGAAAGCTTTGCTTGTATTGTTCCGTCTCCTTTACTGTTGATAATTTTTGTTCACAGCAATGTGAAGATTTTAAAAGATTGTGTTCCTTTTAAATATACCTTTAAGGTGAAGGTAAGTGTTCCTAACAACATGAAAAGTGGTCTGAGGAGAAGAGACAGTTCTGTCACACTTGGAGACTTGGCAGTGCATTATCACTGATTTTTTTCTTGTGGGCACTCAAAATTGAACAGAGATTAGTTAATTAAGTTTTACTAAAATCTTTTGAAGATATGAGATTCCAGATACTATGACAGAAAATCTTATATACTGTCTTCCTATCCTCAGAACAGTCTGCTATGGGGATTGTATACACACAGTAAAATACTGCAGGCTTCAGAAGTCATAGCAGCAGTATGAGACATTGGGATAGCAAGGGAAAGCTATGAGCAATAATATATTTATCTATAGATATCTTCTACGCAAACATGATTTTCAGAGACACCAGTACCATGCTTATATTGAACTTTCCATTAGTATCCAAGATGTGTTACCTGTTGACTGGAACAAAGTGCATAACCACTGTTCAAAAAAAAGTAATCTTGAATCACTTAGTTTGAAAGCCCACCTGGTCTCATTTTGCTAATCATAAAAATCTTAGGTTTGCTTGATGTTGCCAGTTAAAGTAGAAAAATGTTACTGAATTAGCCAAATCACGGTATCCTATGATGGATCCACTATATTTCTCTTATTCTCAATTTAACAGTGAAATTAAGCATGTGCTTAATTTTGATCACACATGTAAGTCCCATTGAAATCAGTAGGATTTACACACGTATTTAAATGCTTTTCTGAATTGAGACCAGAAAAACAAATATGACCTATCTCATAAATAAACAAAAGTTAGTCCAAGTAACACAGTCACAGTCTGTTTGCGGGTAAAGAGCTGTGCTTTCTACAACTCAATTTTCTTACACTTCAGAAAACAGATACAAGTCAGAAAAGGAAATCCAAGTTTCTTTAACACAGTGATACTATAATTTGTGCAGTAAACCTTCGTGATTGTCCTTTCTCTTGTTTGAACTACTGACGTTTCCCACTCCCCAGTAAGTCTGTGCTCAGCTTGGCAACCTCTTTTAAATGTGTTCTGTTTCTGCTTTCTCCCTCCTTTCTGCTCCATCAAATCTGTTCTATTTTGAGTTTGTTAAAATTATATAGATTAATGCTGAATAACCAATACAAAGTGAAATTGTAATTTGAGAAATTGAGGTCCAAGTTTACTCATGTAAATCGCCACAGCTGCACAGCAGTGACTGAAACAACATGAGTTGAATGCTAGCTGAGGTTTTAGACCTAAGGGTTGTGGTTCTTTTTCCTCCTTGCAGAACGTCTAGAGAAGAATTAAAGCAATTTTCATAGGTTTGCTATTAAAAACTGTTCAGCTACTCAGTTTGTGGTCTTTTCCCTGTGGATTGCAAAAAATGTACATAATCTTGGTACATCCTACCTAATCTGCAGGTGAGTAGTCATGATTTGTTTTTTTTAAATCAGGTAATACATTTTTTTGATGAGTGTGGGTGCATTGCTGAATAAGTGATTATCACTTAGAAACCCATAAAAACAATTTCATCAGATTCTGATGCAGAAGTTAAAAGACTGCAGAAAGCAAATACAAGGAATATGATTTAAATTAATAAAAAAGTTTACTTTTGTAGGGAAAACCTAGTCTATATATAATAAAAAAAACAAAGTTCAGGCCACAGAGTTGACACAGTTGACTTATTGCACACATACACACAAAAGAGAGGTCAATTATTAGATTTATTTTATACATAAAAAATTCTCCTAAAATCCCAAAAAGATAAGAAAGAGGGAGAAAACATAGAAAAGTATGGGCATTGCCAAGAATACAAAACAAAGACAATAAAATGAAAACCCCAGCTAGAAAAAAATAATAATATTTATGGAAAGACAGAAGCCACATATACAGGATTTAAAATCAGGTTTCTGCTTAAACCCATAATAGATTGAGTCTATAAATTTTGTGTATCCTAAAGTTTACCAAAGAGGGTTATAGGAACTGTAAAACAAAACTGCCTATTTTCACTTGCATAACGGATTGCTTTCCTAAGATAGGAATATGGCGCTGGTTTCCAAATGATGATCTCTGACTCTTACATTGCAAGCCTAGCTAGGAACAGAAGACTGTCTTTGATTACTGATTTTTAGCATGACCCTTCATGGCTGTTTACGTCATGTAGGTAAGAGTGAAAGAGAGAGAATTTATACAGTAAACTACCACAGTGATACATTTTTCCATCTGTGAAGTTAATTGCAAATCTTATTTAAGCTGGGGTGCTAACTGCACATTCTAATTTTTTTCTGAATGGATTTGTTGTATACAATGGGATGCTAGGAATTCAACTGAACATACTTTCTGCTGATTTTATATCCACTAGCCCTCCTTAGACAACTATGAGAGAACGAAGCATGACATTGTTAAGCAGGACTAGCACAGTGAGTCTTTAGCAAACACCTGTTTCTCTAGTGTTGTTTACATGTGTGAATTTGCCTGAATTAATTGCAATGCTGTGCATGGCACAATTAATTGGGTACTGGTATTTCTGTTGCAAGCATCTAGTTTCAGAAATCTATAAATTAAGTGCAAAATTTTCCCTGAAATCGAATGCTCAGAATTAGTTATTCAAAAGAGTGCCCTGCTTAAAAGAAATGGACTTAAGCTGTGGGTTTCAGTTGATATACAACAATTTATTACTGTTTGATAAGTATTCAAATTGAGGGATAATTTGCACTTCTTTATGCACCTTATTTACTTCTCCACACCTCTCCACAGAAATGGAGAGAGGGCAATCTGCAAATCCATACGGAGAAATTAAGTATGTGAAGAGTAACAGAGGAAAAACTATTCTTAACATGCAGCCTCCTATGACAGAAACCTGTCAGTGATGCTTAGACTGAATCAATTTTAACATTTGGTCATTTCTTTGACCATTTTAAAATTTAAGACTGGGAATATTCCTACTGATGGAACCGTACAGCAGAAGAGCGAGGAGCTAACAGGGAAAGGCTTCAAGAAACACTTCTTGTCGATTCTTTGGCAGCTTCACATCTTGATATATGTCTTCTAGAACAGTGAAGTTTTATAAATAAGTAGATGTGCAAAATTTCCTTTTCCCTACAGACAGTGCATACAAGGGTTGGCTGGGTCAAAATAATTTCTTAGAGCATGTGACTTTGTAGGGACCGTCCAGTATTCAGTTTAGCAGGACAGAAAAATGTATTAGGAAAGTTAGTGTGGTAAGAGTATAAACTCAGACTCTAGGTAATTTTTCACTGTAAGTTGCAAAGCCTGCGATTCTCTGCTGAAGTAAAGATTACTGTGTTCCAGACTGCTCTGATTTCTTGTTATTCAGCTGGTTAGCTATAAGAGACAACTGGTGAGTATTTATGCAGAGTTAGATACAGACTAAATGATCACAACTTCTTGTTTGGTCAGGAAAACTTTCAGCCCATTGTTTTCACTCATGTCCAAACCATAACCAAATAGTAACTGTCAACAGAAGCTGAATTCATAACCTCCTATAGCAACCATCAAATGAAGGGGTTTGTGGTGGCCATTTGTATCACAAGCAAAAGTACACCCTTAGATGAAAAAACGAGAGCAGATTGATTCAGTGCACTCAACCATGAAGTCATCTAATTGCCACTTAAATTGGATACATCAGGAGTATTCTGAGTATCCAGTTCACAAACCAGGACAAGTGAATCACAGTAGGATGTAACTTGGAAATTGTGAGATTAATTCTCAAAGATAGAGGGAAAAGAAAAAAAAACCAAACTGAAACCAAAGCAATCAATTTTCTGAAACTTCTTAAGTATTAGCGCATAAATAGAAAGATTTAATTAGGTCTCACCAACTTTATTCCAATATTAGATTAAAGAAAGGGAGGAGAGAAAGGTTGCAATCATTTTGTAAAAGGTATAAGGCATGTATGTAATAGCTCAAATTAGCTGTTGAACTGATTCCTGAGATATGGGTTAGTTTAAATACTTCTGCAAAAGTTCAGGAAGACAAGTTGCCACTTAAAACAATGTGTTGTATTCTGAGTTGGTGATTCAGGAGCCTTTGATACTCACTTAGCCTTCATTTTTCTCTTGGCATGAATGATTATAAACATCAAATTGGAGCTCATGGCTTCTGTTTTTAAACTACTATTACATCTATGAGTGATATGGAGGTTTGAAGCCTGAATAGCTCAGATTGATAGCACAGTATGGTTGGAATTGTCTTTGATGAAAGCAATAAAATAATGTTTTTTTCAACAAACCATTAACATGGGCTCTGGTTTCCCCTCAGTCTTCCTAACTTGCTATATGAGGTAGGGGCCTCAGACCCAAAAGTAGTGGTGCTGTCACGCAATCTGCAGTTGAAAACTACGCCGTCAGCTCAGTTTTGCTCTCTGTTTAAATAAATAACTCTGTGAACAGCTGAAAGTTTGGAAGGCTGGTTCCCCGCAGCTCTCTGCTGTGATTGATGGCCTGATGTCTAATCTAAGTTTTGAAGTCAAGTTACAGCCTCTCCCTCAGTGGGGACTGATTTGTGTCTTTTAAACAAACAGCTATCCTTTTTTTGTAAAAATGGTATTACTACCTTAATTATAATTGATTGAAATTGGAATATGTATTCCAATATTCATGAACTTGCATATACAGTTTTATTGGACTCATTTGGTACAAATGTCATTTTTTAGCACAATAATTCTGGCAACTGAATAGCTCTTTTGCACACTTCCTAAGAATTTAAGTCTCAAATGATGAGAAAGAAAAGAGGAGATTAGCATAGTAAAATTTAACAAGAGAAGTGGAATAGATTAATGCTTCCTGTTTGTTTTTTCAAATGCTTTTACTATTATTCTCTCTTTACTATTTGAGCAAAGGAGGAAAATAGCAAAAGGGATTTTACATGTAGTGACTGTGTCTCCTAAAATGTATATATATTTCTCCTTTTCCCAGAGAGAAAAAAAAAAGATAGAATTCCCAGAATTCAGTTTGGTTCCTCACACACTTCACTAATTATTGTCTTCTGGCAGGATAGATGCTTTCAAAGGTATGTCAGAGTTCTCTACCATTATGGGCAGATTGCATATTGTGCGAAGCATTAGTTTTCCCAAGATTTTGACCAGATTTGTCTATATTCCTATCCTCTGGAAATTTCTGCAGCCTGGGAGCTCAACAACCAGCATGGCTAGCAGGCACTGGGTCATATTATTAGTTCAAGAACTCCAAACCTACGCATAAACCTTACAGCGTGTTACACTGCTACCTTTTCAAGACAAGTCTGTTTATTACAAGCTTGAAGGGGTATAATACACAATACCATGCTGCATTTCTTCCATCTAATCTAACCAAAGCCAGAGCTCGATGTAATTCTGCTGTTCCTCTCAGTGTGAGGGAAACTTCCAGCTTGCTCAGATTTGCCATGAAAGAGGTGAATAGACTGTGTGGAATTTTTTTCTTAGGAGATGCACCTAATTGATAAAGAACACCTCAAAGGTAACAGCATTTTCCCTCCACACAGCAAAGGATTAAATCCTTTTAATTTCATTTGGTACGCATAGCATGCACCAAATTTGCAGAAATTCCAGGAAACTGGCATTTTTTTTCAAACTATCTACTTCCTTTCTCTGAAAAAACCCAAACAAAAGTTTACTTTTTAGTTGACATCAGTTTTCCCAGAAAACGTACCTCTATTTACCACATTTTTTTCTCTATTTTAAGTGTGAAGACACTGCTCCTGATCCAAGAATGTGTTCTGAAACAAATTCATATTTCAAAGTAAATTATAGGTATTTTTTTCCTAGCAGCTAAAACTATTAATTTCAAAAGCTGTGTCTTTGTGTCATGGGCATACATATCTGAGATAATTCATCCCATTGTTCAAATCTTAGCAGGTAAATATAAACAATACAGAATATCAAAGACTTTGCTCTCTCCAAACTAGCACAATAATAGGAATCAAGTATTGTACATAGAATGAGCATGAAAAATGGCAATAATTTCAACATGAGATATGAGATTTCACAGGGAAATTGTTCATGCAGACGGATATCAAAAAATGGATTTGAGTGACAGAACTTGTCACTTATTGGATGGTAGTAGGATATTCTGGTAGAGTATATATCAACTGTCTTTAATTTATTTTTTTTTTAACTAGAATATAGAGTTTTTGTTGCTTTGTTGGGAAGACTTTTAGAATAGCCATACAAATATTTTTTTATTTAATCACCGTAGCAGTAACAGACAACATTATTGCTAAAGTTTATTTTTCACAACCCTTTTTAGAAAGCTGTTACCCTTGTGAACAAAAGACTTGGGGTCTATTCTACTTCCACCCTCAATCTGACTGTTGAATATGATAGAACTGATTTTCCACCAACTTGCTTGTACGAAATATGTCCTTGTAAAGAGCTGTAAATCACATTGTAGGTGACAGTTTTTTCGCTCTCTAACCACAGATTGTGTTTCAGACTGAAGCTCAAGAAAATCAAGTCCATTGAGTATTACAGCAGAGCTGATGCCTTCCATGGTGTGTAGGAGTTCTAGGGACATAATGGCCATATGGTTATTATTTGGCCAAACATTGTACAGCAATGGAAGTGAAGTAATGTTTGTTCTGATCTGGGAAGTATCCATTGACAGACTGCAGACAGGACAGATAGTAAGTCAGAGACTATCAACACAAATGAAAGGAAATCATAGAAAGAGGAAGAAGCTAATATTTCATCTTCAAAAAGTAATAAACATTCCCACGTGAAAAAAGACATTTATTTAGCTAGTGAATAATTAGGATATTCAAAACAATGATGTTTTCTTAGGCAGCTAGGATCACTGGCAACAGTTACATTAAGCTGGCTTACCATTTGAATCACAGTCAAAAGGAGAGGTCCAATAAATTATTTTCTGCCAACACACATAACACATCTGTTAAGAGTATGAGAGAGGACAAAACACATGATGGCAAGAACATTGAGATATGAAGTCTTTTCTAACTTTTTTGAGCTATTGGATATGACTTAATTAAAATATGTCTTGAATATTGAAAATCAAATCGTGACTGCCAGGGAAAGGCAGTAGAAGCCAGCATATTCTATACACTGTTATTTAATGCTTCCAAAAGCATCTGACAAAGCCATCTATTTTAGAGTTAACACCTACAATGATTTTTCCTCTCCAAGATAAATATCAATTTATGCTCGTATTTGTATAGCATAAATATATTTATATTATATTTATATTTAGGCTAATACAATGCCTCCATTCGGAACAAGAGTTCAAAACAACGTTATTGGACAGAATTTGTATATAAGGAAAATCCACTACTGGTAATGCATTTATAACTATTCAGGGCACTTAAATACCCAGGGATTGACTCAGCAATTTATATATAAAATCATACTCTACTGATGTCCAGTCACTTGGGAATCTGCTGGCTTGTCCCAATTCAACCACAAATCAGGAATGTAAAGGTCTTCCAGAAAGAGGGATCAATTCAACCATTTCCAAGAACCATGTCCTTTTCTTGACTTCTTATGGTGAGAACTGTGGGAAAGAAAAGGGACAGGATGGCAAAGGAGTTTCACATCCACACCGACACTTTTGAAAGTGAAGTAGATTGCAACGTGCAAAGCGCTGGAGGTGAATGTGAAATACTGGCCTGAAGCCCTGGAACATGGCCAAGAATCTGGGAACAGCAACAGCATCAAAGGCAGGGAGGCATACGTTGAGTTATTTTACTGAAACAGATAAGGAAATTTCTCTCTGTTGAAGAGAATCTTGAGAAAAAATTTTTTGTCCTTATTTTTTTCAATTGGAAAATCTCATATTTCTTCTGGGCAAAGAATTTGTGTGTTAGGGAAAAAACCCCAAACACATTAATAAGTCTGTGTTATTCTTTGTCATCCCCATATCTCTTCAGAAATAAAATTAGTAGATATTTAAACAAAAGCTTATTCTTGAATTCTTCACGGTCTTTAGACCCATCTGAACGTGTCAGAAGTATGAACCACCTTTCATTCAACTTTTAGTGTTAATTTTGCTAAGCAGGGATTATTATAAAAAGGGATTATCCTTTTATTCAGAGAAGACCAACATTTAAATGGTTAATTTGTGAAGTCCATTATAGTGCCCACATACATAATCACTAAGGTCACCAGAAGAATCCTTCAGAACAACAGCTTTAGAGAGAGAGATGCGTTTGTAATAAGAAGCCTTTTATTTATTCCACCCATTGGGTAACCTGCTTTTACCCTCCAACCCCACTTGCCTACCATAACTGAAATGTCTGTGGGAGGCAGTGCTTCAGAAATGGCACACCAGAGACAGGGAATCTGCCCAGTCAGTGCTGAAATGCCATTTCTGGATCCCTGCTCCTGAAGTAGCAGCCTTCCCCGAAGAAGAAATCCATGGGGCTGCAACACAGCCCTGATTTGGAGAGGCAGCTGATGGCAGGGAGCTGGGGAAGATGCTTAGAGATTAACAGCTACACTGGAAAATTCCCAGGTGCCAAGGGATTTATCTGTTTAAAAAGACAATTATTACTTTCCTCTGTGACAAGATAATTAGGCACACTCTAACTTTGTGTCTACCTGAAGTCTGTGCATATTCTTCAAGTGTGTGGCCTCTGTTGGAAGGTTGATCTTTATTCTTCCCAGGCACTTATTTCTGACTCTTATCTCTCTCATATGTTTTCAGTCCAGTGTTTCATGGTTCCCAGCCATTTAAGGAACATTTTTATTGCTCCCACTCTCTGTTCTGTATTTGAAGAAAGTGAAGCTTCTGTAATCATGCTGTTTGTCTGTCTTTTCTTCCTCATTTTTCAACTTGAGGTACTTTGACAGTTGAACTTGGATTTAGAAAATAAAATGTTCATGCCCTATGCAAAAGAGTAGGCAACTGACTAAAACATTAAAATACCTGAACCTTGGAATAGTCATCTTGTCAGCTTCTGCTTATGGACTTGCAAAAGAGGCCTGAGAATACCATAATCAGAAGAAAAGCCTTAATCAGAACCTTCAATCAACCACAAGAGACAAATCTTAGAAAATGAGTCATCATCAATTGTGTTCCATGGAGCTATTTGTTTAACACAGCTGACAGTGAGCTTACACAGGGAAGGGCATCCATTCAACCGAAATTGAGCTCTGTGGAAGGCTTCCTATTTTTCTCTGCACCATTATGGTAGGTTGTGTACACTTAGCACAATCTTTTGAGCTCACAAAATACAGTTATTCAAACTCCTTAACACTGAGAAGTATCAGCTGTAATTTTGGACTTCAAGGAGATATTTGGAATTGTTGTTGAATGCACATTAAATTTTCCATCCTCAATTAGAATTTTGAAAGTTTAATTCAGGTTGATGGGTTAACCTCTAATATCTCCTACAGGTATGTAGCTGACTCTATAGGGAACCTACCACTGTATGATATATAAAATCCCAGCAACATATATAGGAGCTTACTGGGATTTTCAAAAAGAATAATGTACACCCTTCCCTGTGTGAAAGTGTTTTGAAGACAAAAATTATGACGGGTATTCAGAGATGCAAGTAGCCCTTAAATGTAATTGCGATCTATCCCATGTCTTATCAACTATGATGATCAACTATAGATGTGCACTTTCAACATACTAGTGAAACAGAAAAATGGTAGTAAAATGTTGAGTATCTTCATCTATTATGAAAAGGTCTTTCCCAGAAACATGTTCATGTTTCAGAGTGGTGTTAGTTCAATGGAATAAATGCTGCCTCATAAAATTCAGTGCATTAACGTGCAATTTAAAGTTCACCAGTCTTCCTCTTGCTCAAGTCACCTTTTCCTTCCTGTCACAGATTTTGATGCAAAGCAAGAGACAATAAAACCACCTATTTTTTTGCTTTTTCACATATTAGAAAGGAAAATATAATTAGGTCCAGTAAGTGCTTCCTGAATGGAGAAAGAGAAAAAAATTGCAGGGAACCCCACTGAATACGCAATAACATTTTGAAATACAATGTGCGAATTTGGAAAGAAAAGTGTTTGGAAGAAAAAATACATTATAGAAAAGCGTACTGTGAATTAATAAGAAAAAGTAAATCTGGAATTAAATTAAGACATTACAAGCATAAAAAGTGTCACATATTTATATTTACCCATGCATTTTGTAAAATCTATCTAAATACAACCGTATTTCTAATCCAATAATTAGTTCTATTGCAACTCAGTCACTGACACACACAGACTACCAGTGTGTCTGTGTATGCTAGTGTTGCTATCTACAACTTTATGCCATTTGAAATAAATTGCACCTTAAATTTGAAAACAATTTTAGGTAGTTTAATGTTCAGTACAGATTCCATCTTTGATATTTAGCAAGCTCAAGATCCTTCTAACTTGTGAAGTCTGCATGTCTGCCAACTAGTATGGATGTGTTTGTATTTATTACCTTTTTCCATGCATGCCTTGAAATGACAAAATTACAGGTATTTTACATCTGTTTTGTGGTACAAGACAGACACCGTCCGCTAGTACAATTTATCTTGAAACACCCTGTTTTACAAAATTATAGAAAAGCATGGCAATTTCCTCTTTTTTTATTATTATTATTTCTAAGACTGTGGCAAAATCTTCAAAGCCCAGAAGATGCCTTCTAGCTAAGAATTTAGCCATGTAATAAACAATTTTCATCAAAGCACTGGGTTTGTGGAAATAGAGTACAATTGTGGATTTAAAATTTTTATAATGTTCCTTACTTATTAGCTATTTTGTCTTTTGTATTTTGACCTAATTCAGCCAGCAGAGGCATCAACCCTTATGTAAGATTAGATACACATACATACAAGTATAGCAGCCCAAATAACATTAGCTGCAATCAAGGTAATTTTGTTGCACAAAATTGTTCTTCCATGCTTCTCAGCTGCCTTTTGGATCTAGTGTTTGATCTCAAGTGACTCAGTCATACATATGTTCTTCCTAAATCCTCAATAACTTAAGTTTTATTTTAATACACAATCATCTCTTTAAAACTCAGGACTGAGAGCATTTTGTATTTGGTTTTGCTAAATTAATCCATATTTTCTTTTAGTATTTTTCTTTGATACAATTCAAAGTTCTTTAAAGGTGACTATGTGAAACTGAGGTTTTCAAAACCTGAGGTAGTCATCTAGACTGCCTGTTCTCCATCACCTCTACCAGTTGTCACAGTCTGTTTCCTTGATCAATCTTCATGTTCCTTCTTGCAATTAAAATTAGTCTGACTGTATTCACGGTGTTAAATACCACACAGTGAGAAAGCAGTTGTCTTTCTTGTTTATTGCTCCTGTGCACTTAAAATCTAGATGTAGAAAATCACTATGGCTTCTCATAATTTTGTCTAGAGCAAACAAACAAACAAACAAACCAACGACGCACACAAACAAAACAAAACACACAAAACTCCACAAAAAGCCCGAAGTAAACAGCACTCACTACCTCAACCCTCCAAAATAAAAGAACAATAAGTCTGGAGAGCTCCAGGATCACAGTCTTTTGTAGAGCTGTCACCCAGTTTGACAAATATCTAAAGAGTCTGGACACTTCCTAGGAATGGCAGCAGTGGATGGTCAGGTTTTGTCAGTCTGAGGGTGTTTAAAGCCATGATTCCTATGTTGTCAAAAATATCTGAATTTATGATTCTGATAAGTTATGATTCTGGTAATACCATAATTTATAACCATAACTTGTAATTACAGTGACATCTGAGTTCTGGCAGCTGCTACTCTTCGTTGTTTTGAAACTAAAGTGCTATCAATTCAAAAGGGCAACAGTCCAGAGGAAAAGAAAGATGAACCCTGCTTTTGCTTAGGGTTTCAACTCTTAAGTCCTTTTAGACAGTTATTATTATTAATATCTGTCAATTTTAATTCATAAACTGTCCTTTTTCATATACTGTAATGTAAATTTTCTATTTTTGCAGGATAAAAAGTTGTAACTTTTAGTGAACAATCAGGAGACTCTTCCAGTTAAATTGAAAGATCAAACCTTCTCACCTCATCCCTTAAAGAGGAAAAGAAGTTAGTTTCTAAGAAAATGGTCTTGGAGTCATAAGCTATTTTTCTTCCATGAAAAATGAAACAAAGGATGGGAAGAAAAATTAGTATTTGTATATAGAACACATACGGACTCTGAATACCGATATAATGTTTCTAGACACAAGAGGTAAAATAAATAGATTTTTTCAAACTTTCCAGGATCACCATTTGTTTTTGAGGTTCACCAGTCTTTATGAAGAGCAAAAAAGTGTTTTTTTCTGTTGTTGTTTGTGGTAGTTATTAAGAAAGAAGAAAATATTACTTTCAAAAAATCTGAATTTGAACTCCAGATTCTGTGTAAGAAAGAATTCAATTTATCAAAACTTTATCTTTGTAAATGTAGTAAAGGTCTTCCAAAAGCAAGAGGAAACAGAAAGACAAAACCTATTAGCTTTGGCCCTTGTGTAAGTTAAAGGGTCCATAGTATCTGGAACAATCTCTAATAAGTACCAGGGGATTTGCCTAGTTCTCCTTCTGCTTAGAATACCAAGGTTTCTGCTTCTCCCTTGAGGAGATGAGCTATGAATAAATCCACAGAACCATATGCCACAGAACAGAGTTTTCTCCTTTAGGTCTGTTTTATGAGTAAATGTAACCATTTCCAGGAACTCTCCATCCTAGAGTTCCAGTTCTATTGCCCCAGGACTGGAATTACTTGCTTCTGACTCTACAAAAAGCTGTAGGAATACATATTTATACACACATACACATGCATAGATTATATATATGTGCTTCTATATCTAAATATAAGTAGCAACAGTTTTATAGCTGAGTCCTCAGCTACTAACCAACTAAGTTTTTTTTAAAGGGGTTTGGTGTGGAAGGAAAGCTGGATTGCAACCTTTTACACTGTGGATAGACAATCAGAGTAGAGTTATTTATACAGCATTTTCCTGTGCTCGGGTTCTGGTTGCATAGTTTAAATAAAGTTGCTCAGAGAAGGCTGCAAAACCTCTATGTTTTTACTGTCTTGCTGTGTTTTTATTATCTTCTTAGATTGTAGGCATTGATCCTATTAATGGAATTGGGTTATTCTTGATCTCCCTGTAAAGGCTGTAACTCGTGTTGGAAAAAGCACATTTTTACTCTCATACTAGACTTAGTTTTCCATGGGATAGTGATCATGCCATGTTTGTCATGATTTTACCCAAATTAGTCTATTCTTGGATACTAGTCTTTGTCGGATACTACAAACTGCTTCTTAGGTCTTTTGGCCAAGCTTTGGAGTTGACGTTCAAGTAACATTATCTTTAGTCTCTTATTTAAACGGAGTATAAATTTCTCGACAATATAGAGGATGACTGAGATCTTTTCTCAGATACAAATAATTTGTCATGCCACCTTGGATAAGTCCCATAATCTTTCCATCTGTTTTCCTGTCTGTCCTCTTTATGCTATTACTTGAGCTAGCCAGGAAATGGAACACATATCTTATGTGAATGTCGGATCATTTTAAAAGTTCCCAACTTGAGAAGACTAAATTAAAATAAGAATTTCTTTAATTACAGTAAATTTCTGAAACAAAATCGGTCTGTGGCTTTTACTACATGATGCAGTGAAAAGAACTCTGCACAACCACTTGCTAGGAAGTGCTGATTTCTATTGAGAAATATGTAAGTAGTGGCTGTATAGTAAAGGTTATATCTCAGGAATCCAAATATATAGTTGAGCAATATGTGACATTATGAACAGATTAAAGTATTTAAAGGTTTCAGCAGCTCCAGAATTTGCTTGTTATATAAACAAAGGGTCTATATGATATTAAATTAAAACTAGAAAATACTTAGAATTAAAAAATAATATTAAAAATTTTGTAAATTTTTATGTTAATGAAGCTTCAGCAGAGGATAAAACACTAGCAGTCTAAGCCCTCCTCTCCTCATCCCAGTGAATTACGTATGTGGCAGCAGGAAATTTAAAACTTTTCTTTTATGGGGAATATTTTAAAAAAATACAGATAGTCATATCTGCAATTGCAAATTATATACACTTTGCCAAGTTTCCTCCATGATTTGATAACTCTTACTGTAGCTGTCCTTGCAAATATGACAATAAATTTTTAAATCTCCAGAGAACTGGTAAATACAGGCAGATGCACTTAACTGCTGGTGAGCAACAAAAGTCAGTCTGCAGGAAACTGTGGCACTAATGTAGCTCTTGATTAATCTCTAATTACACTTTTGTCATCTTAGCAGGGAGACAAAACTATAGCAGTTCCTAAATAGGCAGGCAGCATTTTGGCACCTAGCAACCAGCAGTTTTTTTCATATTAGCTGCAGTGGACTCTGTGCTGTTACATGGAAGGTGGTTATGGATCACTGCTCTATTATTTATAGAGCAGCATTTACAGAGGCCTTCACAACAGTATACAAATTAGCAGCTTAATAGGCCATTGCTAACTAAAAACATGGCATGAGCTGAAGCATCAAGTACGAAATTAAAATGTGACTTGGAGATAATAATGTTTGTAACACACATAGAGCGGAATGTTGATGTATTTCTTTGTTAACCATTTCACAGACAGATACTGTGTAGTCTTTAAGCATTTTCAAATGGATGTACGTGTGTCTCTCCTATGAACATAATCTGTGTGTACGTGAGTACATGGACATACATATTTATGCATAGTAAAGATTTTATTGTATTTTCTCATATAGATTTTTTTAAGATTAGTATAAAATCTTGTCTTTTTTTTTTTTTTTGAAGTAGCACAGAGGTGGATGAGCTAAGAAAGCAGTGCTAAAAGGCATCTGCTAATTGGATAGCAGGCTGCAACAACCCTCCAAGTATCTTCATGAAAGGGCCTTATTAGCTATCAATCAGACAAATAACACTAAATTTTTTCTGCCTCCTGTTCTTTGGTACCTTGTCAGTGAGAAGACCCACTCCAAAGAGAGACCTCACACCTCTATCTGGTGTCATTCAGAGTGGATAAGATTCGAAAGTGATTAAATACAGTAAATTAATGATGGCAAGCTGCAGTTGAATTCTTATTTAATCAACTAAGGAAAGACATAAATTAGTGCTTAAGTGCTAAGGATTCTGGAATAAGAAAATAAAATTATAAAGAATGGGAAAACATAAGCAGAGGAACAGCAAAAATATAAAGCTTTCTTTTGCAGTGGTTCCTTAAATAAGTTAATGCTTGACAATGAAAGACAGTTCTGATCTATACTACAGTGTATCCTGAAGCTTCTGTTTTGAGCCCCTCTTTCACCCTCCCAAACATATCATCAGAGAAAATCCTTGTATGGTAGGAGAGAGTTCACAGCCTGGGCAGACAAGAGGTAATGGAGAGGAAGGAACTTGGGAGCATTTACTTCCCATGTCTATTCAGCTGGCTGGTGAAGTAGCCACACAAAGGAGGCTGCATTGGGCAGCTCCATCCACTGAAATCAATATCAAAATGGTATTACCTTCAATGGAAGAGGAAATTGTCTTCAACTTCATATCAAAGAACGTGTTGCTGCATGTGCTTCACTAAGTTACGTCTCTTGACTACATTCTTTTTTTACAAGATATACCTAGATATTTTTAAAGGGACTTAGAAGTTAAATGTGGCATGTATTCCTTTATGTAGATAATGGCATTTTAATTTATGTTTTTATCCTATCAAATAATTTCCCTCCCAAAGCCCATGGATGACATACTCTCTGCACACAGAGCTTATTCAGCTATGTGTTTTATGATTATGAACTCAAAGTCCAGTGCAATTATTTTATAATTGCATAAATAAAATTAGTTACTTAAAATTGGGATTTAAAAATTTTAGGAATATCTGAAACTATGTGTTATAGAATTTCTCCCAGCTGGCCAGGCTGTCCATTTCTACAGTGTCGTTCAGAGATAAACTTATGCAGTGTTAAGCACGGAACCAAAACCAAAGGTCCTACCCAAACAAGCAACTCTGCTCCACTAAATAATGCTTTGTTTAGCGGTTTGAGCACTGTTTTAAGCTTAACAAAAATATGGACAAAAATAGAGCAGATAATCCTAATTCACAGAGGTTTGCTTTTTCCTGAGCAACTCTGTGAGAGTTAGTGCTGATGCTGATTCCTCCACTGGGGACATGTCCCCTGCAACCGTTGCTGTGAGGTGACAGAACGTTACGCAGGACTTTAAATAGAATATAAGTCACAATATATACATTATATATATTTGAGCTATTTAATAGCACAATGGGGAGTCAGAGACCTGAGCAGGTCTTCTGAGAGATATTTTCCTTGTTGTTTCCTAGGTTTTCACGGGTGAAGGTGCAGAAGAGTAGTTTCCTTTTTTTATATACGGAAAATATACGGAAAATTAGGAAAAAAAAGAACAAAGCAAGACTGAAGCAAGGGTGATGAAAAGAATTTCCTACAAAATCTCCTATTTCTAGTGATAAAAACCACATTAATCATCAAACTATTCTCATCATAATGCTACAAGATAACTTAATTAGCTAGTTGATTTCTATAATGATGTTCAAAGAGAAGGAGTCTGAGCTGCATTTGAGACAGCAATTATGAATTGATATGACACCGAGTGGCTGATAAATAGTTCTCACTGACTAGTATAGTGGCAAACCTGTTTGAAAAATGTGGACCTTGCAGCTGGATCTTGTGTGAGGTCACATTTGCAAGCAAGCCAAGCCCCATGTGTGAGAGCTCTGCATAGAAGCAGATGTATCCCTACTTTAATCTGATTATGGATCTTATTTTCTCTTTCTGCTAATTCTAGTTACTGGGAAGGAAATGTCTTTTACAAGTGGATATCTAACTCTATTCATTAGGAATTTTAAACTTCATTTTTTAGAATTCAAGTCACAAAAGTTTTAAATTCGAGTCTCTGTACTAAATAAAGTTCTTATGCAAATATAACTTGTATTTCAAAGAATTATGTTCTGCAACCAGAATAAAAAAAAAAAGAAAAATATGGAATGTTGTGAACTCACAGTAATTTTGTTGCTGTATGATTTTGCAGGTGCACATAATTAAGGCTACTAATATATTTTAATATGTTAATATGTCTGATTTCTTAAAGTACTCTGATCTATGATTTCCCATGTTCATTTTGGGGAAAAAACTCAGAAGATAACTGAATGAAGTTTTACAGCTTAATTCCATATGTATTTCCATTAAGTATCTTCAATTTCAAGTCCATGTTTATTTAGCTGTAAATAAAGTAAACATGTTATTTTTAATGTATTTTATTTTGCTGATGCTAAGACATGTTCAGTGGGTGTTGCAGCAAATGGGAGCTGCATTTATTATACTCAGTATAGAAGAAACTAGAAAAACTATTTTAGCTACATAATTACCTCAGAAGAAGGACAGTAAAGAGATCACAAATGAAATTAAAAAGATACATTGTTGATTACCTCTGATGATACAATTTCCAACAATTTGTTTAAAGATGACATCTTGGTTTTAATGAATCCCATTTGAGGGGTATGTTTCAATGAAATGTCTCTCTCTGGTGAGTAATTTAGAATAAATAAATCCATACTTGTATCAATACAAAAAATAAAGTATTTTTATTAGCCTTCTGGATTTATTAGACATGGATATTTAAGGATTAGAAAGAACTTCTGACACTAAGGTTGAGGGTCATTAGACAGGTCACTGGATATTTGAACAGTAAATCTGTGCAAGGCAGCTTCAGCTGATGACTTCAATAAGTGATTTGTTTGGCAATTATTATAAGTTTAATTTCATAAAGTTACAGACTCAAAGAAGCTATATCACATCTATAAGTAATCTTCAGGCTTTGCTCTATTTTCCACTAACATTCAGAAGATACTTTATAGTAATATCTAGAATGCATTTTAAATGCTATCTATGAAGTTTTTTTATTTAAAAAGCAAACACGGAAATACTCACCTTTTTGTAAATTTAGCTTACATGATGAAAATATCATCCCGATCAATCTGGGAAGTGACACAGTTCAAAAGTGCTATATTTTTTGGAATGGAAGCTAATTCTCTATTTTCAAAAAACTAAAAAACAGTGCTTCTGTGGGATTGGTCAACCATGTAATTGAAATACAGATAGAAACATAAAAATTACATTTAATTATGAAAAAGAATTCAATACAAGTAGTCTTCCATTTTTTAAAAAGAAATTCTGCTGTAGTTGTTCAACGGTTCTAAGGTTTGTTACGTACTTTTATCGCATGCATAAAATCCTTGAGCAGGTAACTCCTCCTGAATCATGTCAACATTTCAAAGAAGGAAAAAAATATACCAGGCTTTAGATATCAAACCTTGAAAATATGTGTGTGTGTGGGGGTGCACTTTTAATTTGAATGTAATTGGGTTTGTTTTTCGGTTTGCTTAAAGTAGTTCCCACTTTATGTATGCACTCCTTTTAAAACTTTTATTTTTTATTTGTACATTCGTACATTTGTTTTATAAATGAAAATTCTCTACATATGACTTGCAACATAAATAAAATATTTTATTTAACTTTGTTTACTGCTATGTATATATGTGAGTATAAATATATCTATGTATGCAAATAGAAAATACATTCCTCCTATGTTTCATATTGATGATAGAATTAGTTCCTCTTATAATTTCCCATTGGAAATAATTCCCTCCAAAAATAGATAAAAAAATGGAAGAATCTTGGCATTTAATTTTTAAATTTTGTAAAATAATATTTGACTGATGCAAGAATAAGTTTTGATCAAGAGTTTTTGGTATTGTAGTGCACTGAGTAAAGGTTTTTTCATAGAAAATATGTAATTCTGACATAGGAAATTAACTGTAGATTTGTTCCTTTATTCAGTAAAACAGTGAAAGAATGGAGTTACAATCATGGTATTATAATCACAGCTGGAAAATTAAGCACAAGCTAAAAAGTTGTCACAAAGACCTACTTGGGTAACATTTAAGTCAATTTACCTTCACTTTTTTCATGTATATTTAGACACATCAAACACTAAATAAAAAATAGTAATAAAAGAAAGGTTTATAATATTATATCATTTTGTGTATTTTTAGAACAAGAGTGCTTAAGGTCCTAAAGTTCACAATATCTGAAAAAATAGCTACCAAACAAATACAAGTCATAAATCATGATATCTGGCTGTGAAATTTTTTGTTATAGGCCACAAAGAGATTTTTGCTACACTATAAAGTGTACACATAAGCTTAAAGAAGAGGTTACTTAAGGCTCACGACAGTCAGCAAGAGTTTTTGTTTGTTTGTGTTTTGCTTTTGACAACATAAGTAAATCAAAAACTGTTCCACTGCATCTGTAGTGTTTTACATAGCAAAACAGAAATTTGGCTTTCCATTAATAGATAGAGAACACATATTTCCTGTGATACTTAATTTTCTCTGTTAGAATAAAATTTAATCCCACTTGCCCACTTTAGTATTTAGTAGGTAAAAAATTAAACAACATAATGACAAGGAAAGTGTGAGCATGCTTTAAGAAAAGTGCAAAGTGATTCTTACAAAGGAGAATTTACATATCTGTCCTCACCTATACACAACATACCCTAGTTTAGTATAAGTTTTAAGAGGGTGGAAGGTTCTCAAAGGCACAAAGTGTAAAGGAGGTATTGCACATGTTGAAAGCAAAAGGAATTCTATCCATGCTTTTAGGATTGTCTTTGTTAGTTCTAGCTTTTGGTAATGCTAGCACTGGAGATGGCTATTAGTGGAGAAATGTCAGGTTTTCTTCAATACAGTATGGTGCCATTATGATAAACAGATGCTTTAATGTTATAATAAAAATGTTGCTTTCTTTGCTTTTGTGACACTAAGCATTTCAGAAGGTCTGGACCCCAACACAAATACACTCTTCCATATAAGTGCAAATTCAAAAGCCTCTTTGGAGGAAAGGGAGACAAAAGATTTTGTTGTTGCTGAAACTATTTATAGTGAAAGTTAGCATTAGAAATAGCATTTCTGAGAATATGCTGTAGATCAGTTGTAGAGAAGAAAAGGAAAAAATGGGAAATTGATTTTATTTGAAAATTTAAAGATTCACTTTTTACTCAACTGTTCATTTCAAAGTTTCTTTTGATTTTATCTATTAAAAATCTCTAAAAATAGTTTGTGAAAATGGAATATTTATTTCCAGTCAAAAGGGTCTGATATTTCTGGCAAGAACTTAGAGAAAGCCTGTTTTATACAAGATTAGTTCCTCTGACTTTGCTGGACATACAGAACCAAGCGTATAGCTGTTTTTATCTGCTCACAGCCTAATTGATAAGATGCAGAGGACTACAGACGGACTCGCCCACTCTGTTTAATTTGTGTAGATTTGGTTTCTTGTTTCTTCTTTTCACATGTATTAAATGTCTTTCAAAGGATTTATTTTACAGCTGCCACTCTTAGCCCGCAGTTAGTGGTTTTCCTCCTACTGCAGATGAAACCTCAGAAGAGCAGCTCTGAAAGGGAGTGTTGTTTTTGCAGAGAAAAAAAAAACAGAGGACAACAAAACTATTACACAGAAAAATGTCTCCTCTTTATCATTCTAATCAAACCCAATTTTCATTTTTGAAAGTGTAACCCTAACATTCTGCCTGGGAATACCTGATCATTGAAGCTGAACCTGGCCTGGCAGCACGTACAGTAAGCTTGTCTGAACTCCATGGAACAGGACTTTCACTGACATAAATAAGGATTGTTGCATCTGAACACAGTGGAGCTATGCTGATTTACACCAGCTCAGGCTGTACATTGCTTCTGTGCATTGATTTACTGCAACCCATTTGAACCCATTAGACTTATGCCAGCACAAACCTGAAGAAAGCCAGTGGTGAATCAACCCTGATTAGAAAGAAATCTTTAGATAACTGCTTCATGACTGTGGAAATACTTGTCGGCTCTTGTAGGACTTCATTATGACATCTGATGAGAATGCTGATTTATGGAGATTGGTAAACAAATATCAGTAGAAAGAGTGTCACAGAAAAAAAATAGGGAAATATATCCAGTACACGAACAGACCTTCTCAAGAATTGTATTTGCTTGCACTGTCTGAGCCAGGCTAAGATTTAATGGAAGACATTTCTCACACTTTGGATTTAAAGACAGCTGAAAGGAGCCAACACAAAGCCCCTGTGGCCTGTTGATATAAAGGGTTAGGGGCAAGGAGGATCCTAGTGCTCTTGGTTCATTCAATGACTCATCACGCAACACTGGGCTGGTCATTTGACCTTCTCTTGCCTCAGTGAACTCAACTGGAGATTAGGGTGAAAAATGTAGGTTCCTATTGGAAAACAGTTGATTTATAACAGAGCTTCTTTAAGTAAATACATTACAAAGAATTGATAAATCCATAAATTTTATTTCCACAATCATAAACAATTGAGTTGATGTCTATGCAATTCTAGTGCCTCCCTTCTTCAGGATGTTTTCTTGTCTTGCTGCATTATTCTTATGTTACAATCATGCATATTCATAATAGATCAGTACATGAGGGTAACTTTGCTGCTTTCTGAACTTGTAGTGTGGTAAGAAATGCAAGAGTAAAAAACATTCCTTTCATAGATCAGTAAAGGTAATGATGCCAGTTATATGTACTCCAATATCAAAAGTAAGATTCAAAAAATTGTTTTGGACACCCATCTGGACCAAGCAGTTGTAATTACTGGTGGTGTGTGCACATGTGTGTGTTGGAGGTTATTTTGGAAGCATTAGCACTTTCTGTATTTTCCCAAGCAAATATGTTACCAATACTGCCTTGTGTGGAAGGTCATTTAATTCAGTAATGAATCATATATTCCTCATCTTGAATTGCTTCCAAGGTTAACAAAAAAGACTTCATTTTATAATGTAATCCCTATGAAGATCAAAACCAAACTTCAGGAAAAATAAATGGATTATAAGTCTGAATAGATTTAACTGTCTTAATTTTACATTTTAAAGATTTGGATAGCTCTCTTCACTACTGTTTCTCTCATCAAAATGATCACAAAATCTTTGACTATGACCAACAAAAATATACAAATGTTCTACCAGCGTACCAGATAAAAAATCTACGGATTAGTTTGACAGACTGGCCACATACAGGGCTAATGGTATAAGAAATGTGAAATGATGGAAAGGTTATGAAATACAGTAAAAAATCCCACATCCCATAAAAATTAGAATTCTTTCAAAGTTTAAATGTCAGCTGATTAAACCCACTGTTTAAATGCTGAGACAAAACCCCCCAAAGATCCCAATGCTATCTCATAGGAAGAAGAGATTTTTTTCTTCCCTGTTGGCAGCCTGTGGATGTAAAAGATCTTGATATAGAGAAGGGTGCAAGTATAGCAGCATCTAAGGAGTCTCAATCAGATAAACTGACATCTGTGACAGATAGCTCTCTTACACAGGAGTCACTAAGCCTTGCTTGCCTTTCTCACGGGAATGATCCATGACTATTACTGTATCTCTAATGCAGTTACTAACATGTAGTTTTAGACTCATTCACAGTTTGAAACAAGATCACATTTACAGTGAAAAGCCAAAGTCTTAAGTAGCATGGAAACTGAGTTCAGTTTTCCTTATCACTTCTCTTCTACAACTTTAATCAGGTGTTTTATTTATTAAGGGTTCAAAAATAGTCTCAGTGAATGGCCATTGATTTCTCCTGTCCTTATCTATTTTACTACTTGTTATGCTACATAAACATGTCTGTAACGTGTCATCAAATAGAAGTTTAAAAAAGATTTTTTTTAAAATTAGGTTATGCCACAAATAACATTACCTGCACAAATATTGAAATTAAAAGTACTTAAAATTAAGCTTTGCATACATGAAATTGTATTTGAACTACAATAAGAAAGAATCAAACAGGATTTCCTAACAAGCTTTCCGCAGGAATTCAGATCACTAGATATTCCTTTCATTTCTGAACAGAAAAAAAAAAAAAAAAAGAAAAAAGAAAAGTAATTTCAGAAAAAAATCACTCTGTTTTGAGGGGTTAAGACCTTGTAATAGCTGAAAGTTTCGTGGAAATGTACAGAAGTGGATGTATTTTGTAGAAAGGATTCAGCAATTTCTGTATGAAATACGTAAACCTCAGGAAAAGAAAGAAATTGCACACGGGACCAAGAAACAGAATGCATATAGTAATAATAGGAGACAAATAAGCAACCTAGTCTCAGAGTAAGAGTTTGTCCTTATTTCTTGCTGGAATACCGCTCCAAGCAGAAAGTGATACAAATGTGTAAAAAGCATCCAGGAAAGGATTATTTCACCAAGTGAATATTAAAGTGCAATCTAAATCAGGTTCCTAAAGGAAAATATTTTATGCCACGTTACAATTACAGACAAATACAGACAAATACACAGAAGGCAGAGATACTAATATTGAAGGCAAGTTTCTTGATGACTCCATTTTAACTAATCTATGTTTGGATTACGGTCTTCAGATATACTCAAGTTTTTCCTACTTAAAATAACTTTATTTAATGACCAGCACAAATGAGCTGTACCTACTCTAAAAGTGGTCTTGTCTATCTCAAGTAGGAGACAGACCTCTAAAACATTCTGTATGTATTTGTGTTCTTATTAGAGTTACTTTCTATGTATTTTGAGTATTGGTGAAGCAAAACCTGCAGTGTCTTTTAATTTAAAGGTTTACTTGTAAAGAGCCTGGAAAAGAGAATATTGTGATATAAACAAGTATCATCAAAAGCATCAATAGTAGCACAGATTACGAAAAGTATTTAAACTTTTCTGAAATAAAAATGATACTAAACACTAGTTGTAAGGTTAAAAATGTCTGATCTTCACAGAAAGGTATGCTTATTAACAAAATGCAAATTTCTTTTTATTTCCCAGAGGTCTTACAAATGCACAAGACACAGTCTCAGTACCTCCAGGAGCTTCTTTAAAACAGATTATTGACATTCTTGCCCACAGATCTCTTGGAGAATATTGAGTATCAACTGCTCCAAGGGTTGGCGCCAACCTTCCTCCTCTGTACACCACAAACCAGAATTAATTGCAAATCAATCGAACAAACTACAACTGATCAGTAAACCAATTAGTAATTTTAGCTGTTCATCCTGTCTTCATTTACTATGGGAAAAGAGGTGGGATGAAGGAAAGTGATTTCTAGTTAACATTTAGGATTATTTTTCACCCTAAAAACAAGGATGCCCTTGTAAAAAAACATTTCAAACAGGGACATATCCAAGTTAGACAATTCCAGCAGTTCCATTACATTCTTCTTACAGTTTCTTTTTTTCTTATGCTTCTTTTACTTGCCTGTATTCTTTCAGCCAATAGGCAAAAGATCTGGTTTCTCTTCTTTTTTTTTTTTTTAATCTGTGACTAAGAAACAAAGGAACGTCATAAATTCCTTGCATATGATCCCTGTGGCAAGTGAAATTTCCCCTTACTTACACAGAAGCACAGCTATAATCAAAGCAGAGGGAAATCCTGTTAAATACCTACTCTTAGTCTTGATTCACATAAGGACATTGGGACATGTCTTGTACTGTATGGACCTTTTATGGACCTGTGCCAAGGTAATACTCTCTACAAAATAATCAAAAGGAGCCCATCATTTCTGCTCTTACAGACCATGCAGTTTTAATGAAGTAATAATACATATTGCATCTACACTGAATTAATCTTTCTTGTTATACAAAAGTAGGTCATTCCATTGAACATCTATTCAGTTGAATGTATCATTTGTGGTCAAAATACAGTATATTTTATTTCATGTCACAGTAAGTCTTGGGAAGAAATAAAAATACATGAAAAAAATCAGTACTTTAACTGAAGAAAGCAAAGGGAAAAAATTCATATCACAAACCAAGTGCATTTCAAGGTATCAAAAGCAAGTTCCTGGAACATTGAAATATATACACGAGATTCTTGAAGATCTCCCAAAAAATTTAAGGCACTTGATTTACAGTCATTATACACCCAGAAATTAGTTGTCTAGCACTGTCTATTATGAGTAGATTACTCAGTAGGTTGTGTTACAGAATATTTTTCAACAAAAGTGCCAATATTTTCTGCTTGATTTTTTGCTGTTAAATTCCTGTTCAGTTTGACAAATCAAAGAAGCTTTATCTAGAAAAAAACAAGTTTTAACACAGATTCTGGGCTCATAACACTACAAAACCTCTCTCACAAAAGGGAGGAGACACATATTTTTCCATGGGAACATACATTTTGTCTAAGAATGTCTATTACTTAAGCTGAAAATTGAACTCCAGAAAGCCTGACTGATGGTGACAGCAGCACCTTTCACCAGTGGACTGAAATTAACGGTTTCTTTCAGTTGTTCTAATTAGGAACAATGGGAATTTTGGAATTCGCTAAAGGTGTCTCAGTTTGCTCTCTTGCTTAGGTGTTAGTGATATCAGCTTTTACTTTATTCAGGAAAAGTTTAGTCTACCTTGCAAACAACTCCTTTCTTAGCGTACTCTTTCAAGAAATGCTTGTATTGATACCTTTTACAAGTATTTCTTAACAGAGAAACCTGCACCTAGCAATGAAAAGGAAATAATTTCCGGCAAAAGATCAATGCATAGTAGGAGCAACTCTGACAATATGGATACAGAAATGTTGCCACTGAAGGAACAGTGACATCATCATCGTACTTTTGATAATGAATACACTTTTCTAACAAGAAGGCACCAGGCCTAGAACATACTCAATGTACCAATACCACCACACTCAGTGTAGGGTCCTACAGGAGTAATTCTCAGTTTAGAAATTGCACACCTGGGATCAGAGAGACCAGGATGCATTAGAAAGGAGGCCACAGCTGGTGTATGGAGCATCCTGGCTGCAGTTCCAGATATCTCATGCAATAGAAATGTCTGGATCTCCCTACACTCTGAGACCTAGCAATATCATTTGTTCAGCACAGTGGTACCCTGTCCTTCCTGAGGACATTTAATCAAAAGCATTGCCTTTAAAAAACAGCCAGATGAGGATCTTTTGTTTCATGATATGGCAGATACAGCATGCACCCAAAAATGGTAGACACAGGCTTAGTTTCTAGAGCATCCTGAGATTTCCTGAATCTCTTTGACTGTATTTGAAATCATATATGTCAAGAAAATTCTGTAATCACCACAGTGGCTGCTACCCCACTATTGTAAATGCACAAATCAGGCCGTGTTGGCTGACTGTTAGTACAAACCTGCAAAAAAGACTGACAAATACTAATACTTGATGAAATGATGTTGTACTGAGAATTGCAGCACATCCTGAAGCTGCTTCTCCAGGTCAGAAACCTGGCTGCATTTTGATGTGAGCTTTTCTTTGCAAAATGTCCGTAGGCAAGGAAGGTGAGCAAATACTTCAAGATTCCACAGTTTATGGTTGTTGGAAGTTATTATGTATGACGGACCTGTTGCATAGCTGTAACTTTACAGCTATTATATATGACAGTTCTTCTATACTTAGAGTTTCATCTGATTATTAGTTATATGCCCATACATTTCAGACTTTCTGTTTAAATGAATTGAAAGCACATTAGAAAGATGTAAATTAATTCTTACTATATATGAGGGAAAACTTTAGTATTGAAGTTTTATAGTAAAGTATTTAAAATGTCCTAATTTGTCTTCACTGCTATGGAACAAATGTTAGCTCATTTCAGATAGTCTTTCATATGCAGACATATTCAGAGAATGATGTATTATTTGACTTTCATTGATAAAGGGGAAAAAAATCTTGCAATAAATTTATATAGTGGATTTTTCTCTTGGGGGATTAACGGGCCATTTATCTGAAAGATGTGTGCGTTGTATTTGACCTTTTTAATGTAATTATTACAATGAAGGTGGAAAATACAGACATTACAAAGAGAAAATTGCATTGTTTCAAATGTACTTGCAGTAGAAATGAATTTTTTTCAATTTTCTAACTTACTTGGGCAACTTGAATAATGAATGTTTTTAATATATATGCTTGTATTCCTATTGTTAATATTAGGTTACATAGTAATATATATATATACACTATTGATATATATTATCTATAAATAATAATACTATATATAATAATTATATATGTATTATCCATGAACAATTTACTTCTTGGAATATTTCACCTATCCTTATGCTCTTTTTTTAATAGGGACTATATAGAGAAAAGACAGTTTATAATGATTAGAATTCTGATTCTTTTCATGAAATTTTCTGCCTTAGAGTTCCTTCATGACTTACAGCAAACCTCTCTGTGTCTCTGCCTTCTGTTTGGGTCTTTGGTCCTTATTGGTGTTGTCTGTCTCCAGTTTTTGTATCTGTCTTGTCATCATCCATGCAGGTGTCTTCACTTCTGTAGATCTGTATTAAAAATGTCAGAACTCTATCTGAGGAAACTGTGACGTACTCTGCTCTTTTTGAGTTTCTGAAAATTTTAAAGCTGAAGATCACTGTTTCTGAAAGGTGTAATTATATTGCAGTATCACAGTATCATAAGGCTGGAAAGGACCTCTGAGATCATCAAGTCCAACCTATAACCCAACACTAACACCAATACTAACACCAACCCATCACCTAAACCAGGGCACTCAGTGCCTCATCCAGTCTCCCTTTAAACACTTCCAGGGTCTGCGACTCCACCACCTCCCTGGGCAGCGCATTCCAATGGCCAATCAGTGAAGAATTTTTTCCTAACATCAAGTCTAAACTTTCCCTGACGAAGCTTGAGTCCATGCCCTCTAGTTCTGTTACTGGTCACCTGAGAGAAAAGACCAACCCCTGCCTGACTACAACCTCCTTTTGGGTAGTCGTAGAGAGATCTGCTTTATCTCTTTTCACTCCCTGTCCCTCAGTAAAGGTGACTGCACAGTGGCACAGTGGCAGGTACAGCACTCGGTGCCTAAGTCAGCCCAGGTACGCGCCTGTGTTTGGGTCAGGCACACCGGCAGGCAGGAGAGGTGAGACCATGCAGTTTGGGTGGATACCTCATAAGTGGATACAGTCAGTGGATAGACTGCCTAACTCCACTGCTTCTTTCCAGATCTTTACAGGTCTAGCCTGGAAGTGGGGAAGAGCAGGTTATGACTACATGTGTTAACAGTGGGGCTGGCACTAGTTTTCTGTTGCAGGAGCCAAAAGCCATAGCTTGTATCTATACCTAAACTCCCTTGCACCACAAAATACATGACTTTGCGAATGATAATTACTGGGAGCAAGACCCAGTATGAATTATCATCCAGAGCATGCCCGGTTATGAGCAGCAGTTGGGCGAGCCTATAGGAGCTGACATAATGAAACCCCAATGCTATACCTGTAACACCTTTTATTTAACAAATTAAGAAAATCAACTGTGTTCACCTTCAAAATAAATATTTCTCTTCTGGGTTGATGAACACTTGCATATGATGCTGCCAATGTTCAAAGCACTTCTGCAGATAATTTTCTGAAAGGCTGTTGAGAATCTCCATGTTTTTTTTCTTCCACATCTACCAAAAAAAATTTTCCTCTGAGGACTGATTTGGTTTTTGGTATCTCTTCATCATAAGCCTCAGTCAACAAATGAAAATTTCCATTCTGAATTTCTTCACTTTTACAAGAAACTTGATTCCAACTCAGTGTTCACTCTTGCACACCAACATTTCCTGACTGAAACTAAGAAAATATCTACATTTGAATGTGCATCCACTTGTACTGAGTGATGAAATCAAGTTGTCCTTTGTCTCACTGTGATAGGTTAGAAAATGTTCTACAACCATATCTTTGTCTGTCCTCTTCCACTCTTAACTCCTGAACTATAGGTTTAGTCTGGTTTTTTTTGTGTGTATTGGGCCATGTGTAACTGTGCCAGAAGGTTTACTAGCAGTTAAGCTATATGGGACTGGGTGGAGCTCAAGGCCAAGCCCTGTTTAGTTTACCAGCCAGGCAGAGAAGTAACTACTGTAGCAAGGCAGTGGGACAGGTATACTAGTGTAGGAGTGGGGAAGGGCTGGAGAGAGCAGAAGAATATCCAGGTACCGGCATATTTGTTAGCACAATAGCACGACTGACTATTATGAAGAATCCTCATAATTTAAATACACTTCATAATAACAAAATTAAGTGCCTGAAATGCCTTGAGCTTGATATCAGCTGGTATGGATCATGACTGTTTTTATAACAGTCACTCATATGGCTTGTCGTATCAAAAAACAGTCCATGCTCATAAACATTATAAACACTTTTTATTATTACCTAATTTTAACCTGCTCCTGAAAAGTATGTTCCCTTTCCCATCTTTTGCCCAAGCATTGTGTGAGCACTTATCAACAGAAAACTCTCCAGAAGAGACTTATTAACCTAACACGCAGTTCCCTAAAATGGTCAGTTCCTCCTCCAGCTAGCTATCCCTGTGTTGATAAAATGGTGCTCCCTTGACCTAATTGGCATTGATTTCCCAAAATGAGAGGGCAAAAAGTGGCCCAGGCCATAGGGGCATTACCTTTCTCATAGGAAGATAATATACATATATATATATATACACATGAAACCTATATGAAAAGCAATCTGGATTAACCTGGAGTCCGTTTCCTTCAATAATGGGTTGAAAGAAATCCTGAAGAGACAAAATACTTCAAGGCAAGTTCACAAATACTGAAAATCTCCAGACTTACTCTCATGTCACCTTTAATTTAACTGATAACTTGAACACTAAGCAGATTTACACAGAATTATTGTATTTTTTCTAACCACAATTTTTTTCTGTCATACTCTACAGAATTTTCAGTTGCTTGTGAACTGAAGTGAAATGCATCATTAAAGCCGTGGAAAGCACCTTATGTTTAATTATTTAGACATATAGGGGGATCAGGTCTCTTAAGATAGAAGTTTTTTCAGCTAGCATAGTTTTAGTTTGCATCTATTTTCTCCTATTGTTTCTTTCTATTGTCAGGTTTTGTAGGATTTCAAAGATATTTTTACACTTTTCAGCATTATTATAAAATTCAGAGTGGGCCTTAAAAGTTCCTTTTAACGATATGTGTATTTGAAAGCACTTAATGTAAACTCTCAAGAGAAATTTAACCTTTTCTTAAATATATCATAGTCCTTTCTCTTTCCCAATGGAAAATCAATTCTTAAATATTTTCACAACTTTGGTGGTATAAAAGTATTTTATTCTTTCAAAAAGTGAAATTAATTGAAACAGTTTTCTAAAGTTCTTTCACTTGCCAAGAAGAGATAACAACTACATCACTAGAGTGGGTTGGAATTTATCCACCAGTGTCCTCTTTTTCAAAAACATATTAATTCATCAAGCTGAAATAGGTCATGATAATAAACGTGGTTTATTGACAGCTTACTTAGAACTATTTCAGAATGACTTACATATTTTTAGAGCAAAAAAAGTTTCTTGATCTATTTCAAAAAAGATTTTTGGCATTCAATTTTCAAAAAATTTTAATAAGAAGAGAAGAGTTCAAAATTCAAGATTTACAAGACAGTATTTTGAAATGGGTGGAAGTACTATAACACGATCTTAATTGATATTATCTGATGAATTCTTACAAAAAAAGTTGTTATTGAGTTTTATTTAGATTCAAGATAAAATAGATTGTTCAAAATTTAAACAATGTCCATGGAATGAGAAGATAATTTCCAGAAAATTCTATCAAATTAGAAATGTATTAAGAATTAATATAGTTTATTTGAAAGAATTGTTGTTCGTATGCTTGATCTTGTTGTGAGGCTGGTGATCTATGCAACCTGTAGTTTAATCTCTTGGCAATTACTCAGTCTATGTCTCCTTGTTTTTTCAAAATATATTTTGAGAAACTTTAGTGCTGCCCTGATTCTTCTAGAAAAGTTACATATTTTTGCAACATAGTAGCACTTTTTCACCCTCAACATCTGTCTCCAGCTCTAAGAGTATTCATTTGTATTGTGAAGCAGTCATACTTCTCCAGACATCAGGAAAATCATCAGTTTACACCTTCCAACTCAGCTGAAGAGGAAACCACATCTGCAAGGGTGATCTCTGAAAGCCTTAAGGACCTCATTTCATTGCAAATGTCTCTGCACTGATGTATGGATGGCTATTTGTCTGTCCAGGGTGAATGACTCCTGGGAGGTGACCCACAGCACTCAATGAAGGGGCTCTGGTGCTAATTCTCATTTCAGAATTGAGAGTCCTAGGGTCTAATTTCAGTCAGTTTGCCTGACTGATTTATGGAGCTGATTTTTAACCTATTTGCCTACATAAATTTCCAGTATTACAATTGGAAAATTAGGCCCAAATGACAAAAAAAAATAACCCTAAACCAACCCTACAAAATACTCATCTACCCTCTGATTTGTGTTTTGTTTCTTCATTTCAGAAAGTAGCAACTTGATTAAGCTCTGCAGATAAGTAAAATTTTGCCACTGGATAGCTGGTCTTGTTCTTTCAAAATTTACTACAAAAAGACTACAGATATAATATTTTGCATCTCCATGTTGTAACCAATCAAATTTTGATTTAAAGCAGCTTTATTTGCTACAACAGCGATTTCTGTAAGACAGACTACTGGAAATGTGCTGATGGAACATGTAGTAAGCAAGATGAAGTGATGTAGCAAGATGAATAGTAATGTAGATATTTATAGATCTTTTCATAGGATTATTTGAGCTTATAATTCTAAGGGTTGTTACTGTTTCAGGTAGGAAGACTGCTTCTTGATCTGTGACTGGAGATTTTCTTTACCCACCAAACTGATGCCTTTTAGTCTCATTTACTATAATATTTTGGTCTTTAGTTCATGCTGTGGGGAGAGACTGGAACCTTAAAAAAAATTGTCTAAGCAACGACAGAGATATGTTAGAAGAGCTGCCACCACTTACAAGCATCTCTTTCCCTTTGTGTTTCTGATGCAAGACCCAGAAGCAACATAGTAAAATTTTACCATTTCCCATTGCTTTCTTGCAAAAGAAAATTCACTGTATTTCTGTCCCTGGCTTCTCTTGGGGAGATTATTTCCTTTCCCATTAATGATTCTTCTGCTTCCATGGTCTTCCTATATCCTGCCCAGATCTTAATCCATACACTTTTAATGATGTATTTGAGAAAAGGCTAAATTTCTTTTGAGTGTTTACGTTAATGCTGAATTCAGATTTAACCTAAACCTCCGCTTCATGCCTTGTAGAGCACATCTTCGTAGCTCATTGCGTTTCTCTACAGGGTCTTAGCGTGATTTTTTCTGTGGATGGTTTATTCATCCCATTGCTTTTTTCTAGTTCTCTGAATGGAAAGTGCTTTTCTGATCCTGTGAAGGGTTGTGGGTTTCTTCAGGTTGATTCCAGAAGGACTGCATGAGCAGCAAATACACAAAGGATAAAATTAAGCACCATGAGAGCTGTATCCAGACTACAAGCTGCAGCATATCGTAAGAACTAAATATAAATTTTCTGTTTTCATTTAACTGTTTTGTTCCTATCATTGGAGTAAGAAAGGAATACTCAAGCACTAACTTTGATTAATAATAAATACAACACATTGCATATTTATCATTGTTACTTTCACATTCGAAGTTTGCACTTCTTTTATCATTTTACTGAATCTGCTTTAAGAAACCTTCATGGCCAGCAGAAGTGTTCTTCTTAAACTAGTATTTTTTTGTTGTTGTTGTTCCTGCTGGATATTGCAGTTTGCACACCAATTAATTGTGTAGGAAAAAGTGGTTTAGAAAATGCTGGAGGGTATAATAACCATTTACAAGGCTTGAAGCTTTCGAAGTCTATTTATCAGAAAATATTTCTGGGTATTTCCTAGGACTGCAGGTCTAAATTTTATTATACTTATTACTTGATGGAGAACTAGCACATTTCAATGAGCTTCTCTGCTGTGATATCTCAGAGCTGACAGGGTATCTGTGTGCTAGATTAAATGACATGAAAAGTTGAAGAGAGATTCAGTTAAAGAAGGATGGAAGAAATGTCATACAGTTAATGCTTGTTAACATGAGAGAGGCTTCTTCTTTTTTTTCCCTTCAAATAGGACCTGTCAAACAAACATGATACTGCTTTTTGATAAGATTCCAGTTTAGTTGATAAAGATAACCACAGAGACTTGATAAGTCTAGACTTTTAACAGTGTTTAAGGTAATATCACGTGTCATTCTTTTTGAGACATTAGTTATACAATATCAATAAAGCACATAATAAATAGGTTAAAAGTTGGTTATGAGGTGGTTTTCAAAAAGCATTTGTCAGTGGAGAATCATTGTCAAATCTGGATTCGGCACTGGGATTCCACAAAGACCTAGTACTACTGAATATTTTAACAAATGATCTACAAGTAAATGTAAAATAACTGATTCTAAAATTTGAAGATGACACAAAAATTATTGGCATCTAATATTGATGAGGATAACCAGCTATAACTGTCATTCAGGTAAACTGGGTCAACACACGCGAATGAATTTTAATACAACCAAGTATAAAAGGAATAATGAACACAGGCAGCACCTACAGGAGATAAACTTTGGTTATAAAAATTATGACTGTGAAAAAATCTTGGGTTCATGTAGATTAAATACGAGGGCTGAAAGTGACTATGCTACTGTTTCATTCTTGGTAATTAACTGGAGTTGGAATAGCATACCACTTCTCATTTCCGAGACTACATTCGATATTCTGTCTAGACTGCTGTTACATTGCGAAAAAAATTTTGAAATGTTAAAGAAGGTACAGAAATGATTCTTTACAAGAGAAGATACTGCAAAAGAGAAGGACTGTAAAAGCTGTCTGTTTAGCCTATCAGGAAGAACATTAAATAGTAACTCGATTACAGGGTAGAAAACAGATATTAGTGATACCTTATTCAGACTGGTAGAAGTACAATAAAAAAACAGTAGCTAGAAGCTGAAGCCAGACATATAAAATAGAAAAAAAGCCATGAGTGTAAAAATGATTTAAGCCATAGGAAAAATCACAAGAATGGTGAACTTTCAATCTCTTGATTGTTTCCGTTGATATCTGGTGGAAGGGGTTGTTGAATATTGTCTGACTTTACTGGACAGTAGAATGTATTACAAATTAAGCATTAGACTGTTACTTATTGTGTGTTAATGCCATACGAGTCATGAACATCACTCTTTAGGTCCTACCTTAAAAGCTGTAACAAAATTTCTGACATGCTTAAAACCAAACGCTGGAGACAGAACCTGGAAATCTGATTGAAGTCTTGAATCCAAGACTAATTTATCCTCTCTGTTTGGTCTAGAACAGAAACAATCTCTAATAGAATTGTTGTGCTGCATAGGTGCTTAAATATTTTATTAATTGCTCAGTCATTAAAAGTGAAAATCACAGATATACAGAGTGTAGAGGGTCATGATTACAAATGGGAGATCGCAATAAGTTAGGAAATCAAACTGAAAACAATTATGGCCTGCTGTCCATTCTCTGGCTGAGGTTCCTAGGAGAATAATTTGGATACCTTTGATGTTTGTAGAAAAAAATACACTCTTTATTATATTAATAATAAATGCCATATGGAAGCCTTGATTTGAATAATAATTCATGATGAAAGTTCAGAAGTATTGGGGCAGGTCTCAAATAAATTCAGCCCCTCTTGCTTCATTTCCTTGTTAAACTAGGTTTGGTCTGTGTGGCAACATACCACAGAAGTTTGCATGCTTGTATGAAGCTCTGAGACAGAGGAACCTCTGAATTGTGGATGATTTTCAACATTTTCCGTCCCCTACTAGCATGGAGCAGCTGGAGAAAGAGCTCAGATGCTGCGTATTTAGGAAACCTATGCATTCATTGCTTATACTACACTTGGCTTAACACAAAAATATTAGCTTGCTGCTTAGGAACGATTAAATTGAGAGGAAAAAATTGTAAAGAAAAAGAAACAGATGCTACCAAAATGCACAGGTTGCTGCCTGTGTGCACACCTTGTGTGCATAACCACTGTGTGCATAGTGCAGGAGACAGAGAGGAAGGGTTGGAAAGGAATTAATGCTGAGCTAGATGGAGCTCCACCCAGAAATGTCTTACAGATTCATGTAAGTGTTCCGGAAAGTACTTTTTGTTCTGGTCAATCTTGGTCCACAGGGTGATAGTATCTTTAAATCTCCAATAGATGTTCCCATTCAGCTTGCGCCAGCAGTACTAATTCAGTTTCTAAGCAAGTCCATAAACAGACAGGGAAAGTGGCTTCTCAGTAGTTACAAATGAAGTTTCTCCACTTGGGACAAAAATCACAAATAATCCCTGAAGCAGGGATGCCAACCTGTTCTTGAATCACAGATTTTCTATTCCCAGACATTTTTTCTTTTCTAGTGAACTTCTAGATACTTTACAGAAAGTGATGTGTGTTTATTCAAAAATTCTGAAGAAGTGCAAAGTATGATCCAGAATGTAAGTTGGATGATAGGATTTTGGGTCAGGAAGCAAATCAACTTTCATCGCCCCTTCTCTAGGTTCTGATTTGCATGGACAGCAGCAGTGTCCTCTGAGCTGTGGGAGAAGAGAATAAAAACACACAAAACAGGAAAAGAGCTTCTAACTGGCTGTGTTTTCTCTGAAAAAGTTATATCTGGCACGATTTTCTGTTTCTCTAGAGGATTTCATGGATATAAATGCCTAACAAAAGATGGAGATTTAGACTTGGTTGCCTCACCCCCTGGTGTTTTTAGCGCAGGCAGAACCTGATTGTGTTAGTTTTCTGTTCTGTTTCTGTCTATTCATTCCCTACTATCAGTGTTCCCTTAAACAAAGCAATAGGAATTCATTGCCTGTTACTATACCTGCTGTTGTTTACGTCACTCCCTGCTTCTGCTGATCTTCCTCCCCTCTCCAGAGACACAGTGACTGTATCAGGGAGTAATCAGAGAAACAGCAGCAGAGACAGCAGTAGGAAAATTCTGGAAAGCAAGAACAGTTTTAAGCTTTCCTTTTTTTTTGAAAATATGAAAAAAAAAGAAAGGCTCCCTTTTTTTATATAGTTACAGTGGAAAAAAGTTGAATGCAAGCATGGCATAAAATCACTTTTCAGAATATTTCTACTGCTAATGAAGTTTTTTTCTACGGAATTCTAAGCAACAGCTTTACAAATATTTCTAATGCTAATTTTGAGAAGTAACCTAGATGATTCTAGATGCTAAACTAGATGCTAAACTAGATAATAAAGAGGTCTACCCACTGCTTTCCAGTCACTTAATAAATTCAGTAAATAATAAGTGATAAATAGAATGTGACCAAGATTAGTATATTACTTGCTGAGTGACAAATGAAGGAATGCATCATTGCAGATTGAGCTGCCAGTGAAAGCCATAAGGTTTGCACCTGTCACCACTGATCAGAGATTAGTTACTTAGCATGTGAAACTAGGCCAGTGCAGGACGCTGTTTCACACCAGGCAATCTGAATACGTGCTCTGTGTAGAAAATATAAAGTTTCTGTAGTCTTCTACCATAGGATTTAGACCCTTTTACTTTCCCTCCTAAGGAGGATTTTTCCATGGCAGTCTCCTATTCTTTGCCACATCCAGAAATATTTCACACAAAGTGTATTACTGTTTTACCTATTAAGATAAACCAGCATAACACGTGGATTTTCTTCCAGGTTTTCTATGCATCTAAAAGGAATTTAATTATGAGATCTAGCATCAGGCCTCATATAACTGGAATATGGACCTGGAATACGTGCAACAACAAAATTAATGTCAAAAGGGTGGGTGTACCTTACTTTAGTAAAAGAATATTTTACTATTTAAATTCCTATTTTTTTTCCTGTATAATGTTGGGTACTCGCTTGAGAGAAAATGAATCTTTTCTCGCTATCTGCCATAGTTAAATTATACATAATTATTACATAATTGCAAATGTACTGTCTTCCTTTGCAGAATACTCATAGGTGTACATAAAAATCCCTGAAGTTATTTAGGTTAAACAGCCTAGTAGGTCTAGTGCTAGAGTACCACAAGAAACTATCCCATGTACATGCTGAACATAATTGTCAGCCTTTATCATGATAGCTATAGCTCCAAAGATTGAAAGACCTCTTTTCTTAAAGGTATTTATTAGCATGCAACAACAAAAAAGAGAAGAGAAGAAAAATTTCTGCTTATAGTTTATCTGCAAAATATTTGCCTTCTCTTGCAAATATTAGGATTACACTATTCAGATTTTTTTGACTGAGAGGTTTCTTACATACTGATAGATTTAGTGGGCTTAACATTGGTAGTTGTTACACCTGGCACATTGATAACTGATACATACCAGAAAGGAGCTGAGCACCTCTGAGAGTGATGCTATAGTACCTAAGAAAGATGCCAAATCAGGAATCCAAAACTGAACCTCTGGTACTAAAATTCCAGACCTAATAACTTTGGTTATATTGTGTAAGGATAATGAAGTTCCTTTGTGCACTTTCTACTCCTCAAATGTGTAGTCTATGTTTCTAACTTGTCTATGTTTCAAAACCACTACTATGCTTCTTGGATTGTTCTGAGTATGCTCACAGTTCAGAAGAGACAACAACAGTGCTTTTATTATCATTTTTTGTACTCAAGATTTCTAGATTATTGCTACCAGTCCAACATGTAATGACTACCAGTCCTTGAGCAACCTGTCCTAGAGGTGGTGCATGTTTGCGAATCACCTGATTTTCCCACAGTTCTTTTCAAAATCACTTGCTTCAGAGGGACTGTCAGAATCTGCATGCTTTCCTCCCAGACCTTTTTATTTTGCTTGTATTTCATGTACAGTAGGTGTCTCTTCACATTATGTTCTTTTTTTTAACCCATTTTCATTTAAAATACTGGGTTCATTTTAAAATATTTTTTTTCTTCCAGAATGATATACATTTTTATTTTTTAAAAGATACTAACAGTCTTTGCCAGTGAGGTTAAAAATTCCTCATATTGGAAGGCTATCCAACACTTATAAGGAAAAAAATGTTATAGAAAATATGCTTCCAGTTCACTGAAAATTTATAATCAGGAAACCACTTGAACAAAACAGAAAAGATAGAGTCAGTACAAAATAAAACTCCCTATATTTTAGCAGCTGTTGCCACCTGTACCTACCTCATTCTAATTCAATACCTCTACCACTGAGTTGTTGAAAGGGTGAATAACTTGATACTGTCTCAGTCTGGAGAAAAAGGAATAGTGACTGTAACCCAAACACAGAGCCTTGTATGGGAGAGAGAATTATCATTACTTGTGCCAGAGGATAGGTCATTTTTCTGTGAAAGAAGTATGTGGATCCTCTAATAAATCTGTCTTTGGTATCGGCAAGCAGTCAAATAAAAAGACAAAAACCTGTGTGCTAGATACGTGCAGCTGTATGTGTCTCTCTCCAGATTCATTGCGTTTTGCTATCCTAATCCTTTCTACACCACAAATACAGCTATGTCAGGGGATCCCATTAAAACCCAGATGACCTCTCATGGTTAAAATACAGTTCAAGCTGTCTTGTTGCTTATCATCTGTTATTTGTATTGAGGTGATCCAGCAGAGCCTTGAGTGCAAATTCTTTATAACAGGAATGAAAAAGGATCTACTTGTCCTAAAAAGATATGTGTTCACACTAGGCCTGTCACCACAATGGCTCTGTGGCACATGAAGACCTTAGACCTTGCACTGTGCACAGAGCTGAAACTGTGAGCACTGAGACTCACAAAGATGTTTTTGTTTCTGCAATCACTTTTACATGCAGCTGCCCAGAATTTTGCACTTACTGAACACAGATTCAACGTCCGCTGCAATGCAATACTATGTTTTAACCATGTAAGACAAAACCGTATTTTTTTTAAAAAAATTTTTTTTTATTTGCCCAGTACACAAAGAAGCTGGCTTTGCACTGTGGATAGAGACTGAAAAGGGAGCTGTAAAACAGTAGAAAAACATGTAGTTATTTGGATTTGGAAGTAAGGGAATTTTTAGGTGGCAGCAAAATTATGATGCAAAATTATGCTGGAAAATAAGAGCCAAGCTATGGGACAAATCTAGTATCTAGGTACAAAACTGAAGTCCAAAGACCAGAAAACTAATTGTCCAGTTTTCTTGAAGAGCTCAAGAAAAAGCAGAGGGCAAGAAAATAGTAATGAGTCATGAAGTTCATTGAGGTAGACACATAGATGCATAATGCTTATGTTTTCCCTCTGGTGGTACAGAAACCTAGAGGGCTAGTGGTGTATCTAACAGTCTCTGACAGTGCAGCACTGTCAGTGGACTGCAACTTAGGTTTAGGCAAACGGGTCCTAAGCAGAGCGTTCAGCTCCAGAATGAGGACAAAATCCTGGTTACTGTTTCATGTAGTAAGTTTAAATTGCTGTCTGCAGAAACCTAGCCAGATATCAGCTGGTTTATGTGGCTTGCATACTGCTTTTTTGTACAAGCATTTGCACCAACTGAAAGGCTTGATATTGTCATACGCTATCTATACAGCAAATCATAGGTAATTTTGTATGTGTGCATGGGTGGTTTAATCTTGTTAGGTATAGTTCTGTGTATGAAAGAGATTATACATAGTCAGAAACTATAAAATACAAGCTGAAAGAAAAAGGTAATCCATGTTCTCAGAAACTTACCAGCTTAATAGAATATGAAAATACAACTAGTAGACATACATAAACACAAAAAAAGGAGTATTTATATACACATACATATATAAGTATACACCTATAACATTGCATGTTGTATATGTCTCCTACAGCTTTATGATCTTTAAAAAACCCCAAAACTTGAAGAAAAACTATTTATATCAGTAAATTATTTAGACTAAGTACAAGATCAAAATACCATTGGAAGTTATATTTCAGGGACTACCTGATTTAGAATTGCATTTTACAATTCCCTTCTCATTCAGAACTGAATCCCCAAAAAATATTGGCACCTCACATGATAATGTAATAAACTGATTTGTCAGTCATACTTCGTCACAGAGCTGTTCTCAGAGGCTAAAACTTCCTTCAGTCATTACTCCACATTCAGAAAGTATTAATTGACTTTGAATGAGCCAGAATAAAAAATACGCAAAATTAGTTCCACTTCGAGATCCTTTAACGATATTTCTAATGTCTTCCATAGACGAATATCAAAGTTGTGTAAAGCAAGACAAGACCTCAGCGTAACACAAACATGCTACATGTCTTTGGGTTGTTGATTAATTTCTTTGTGTGAGTCCAAGGGACCTGGAAGAGGAACTAAGTTTCAATTGTTTTTTTCAGGAATGGAAAGGCCAAAAAGGAAGACATAATTCAATGAGCTCTTGGAGAATCTCTCTGTGTAGGAATGCCTACGAATGTTTTTACATGACAATAGTCAACCCAGAATTAAAAAACAATCCTCCAAAACAGTCATGGACATTTTCATATGATGTCAGTCTGGTTTAGGCAGTTAACCAATCACTAGAGGCAGGAAGTCAATATTAAAATATCGACCACAGACTATATTTTTCTTTTCTTTATGCATGCACTAAACCTTACAGACATGACACTATTTGTATGGTACAATACTAAGATTTTCATTGAATTAATTAGCAATGTGGATGTTTTGGTTAATAAACTATTTGCTGGAAAAAAGTTTATTTACATGGGAAATAATTGAAAGTATGAAAATGCGAAAATTAATAGCCTGGAGGAACAAGTGGATCAAACAAAACTGCAAAACTAAGACCTGTTTCTGAATCCAAGTCTTTATTTCAGTATTTTCCCCTTGCTTTTCTTTATTGGTCTTAGCAATTCTAAGAAACTGAAATGTACAACAGCAACGAGAAAGTTTCCATAGCAGTTACAACAGCCTCCTGGAGACAAGTAGCACTTCTGGAAATGGCTGCCAATGAAAACAAGTATCACCCATTTGCACAAGGTAGGAATAAAAACAAGGCAGCAATCCAAGCTGCCAGCACTGCCACGTACCACTCCAAGGCAAATAGTATCAGGAAACACAGAGTGCTATGTGGTAAAAGTGTTTATGAAGGCCACACTGGACTCAGTCTGTTCAGGAATGCCATTTGAATTGTGGTTTAACTCATGTCTTGCAGTCCTGGATTTACTTTTCTATTTAAAGTTACTAACAAAGTCTGCATGGAACAGTGAGTACTTTTGTCTCTGACTGATGGCCTCCTATGTGATAACCCTAGTACTGGTGGCAGGGGCAACAGCTGGCTTTTTTAAAAGCTAGAAAAATCTAGATACATTAAATGCAGACACACACAAAACTCCCTGTTATCCAAAGATAACAAATCCTAAAAATCATAAACCTGGCTTGTGGATTGAGGTATGCAAAATAATAATGCATCCTGGTTTTCTTTTAACTACCCTCTGTATTTTTAAATCATTTAGAATGAGCTAGCTTGTTCACATTTTTCACACTTCTTATCACCAGGACACTAGCAACAAGCTTATTTAAATGAATGAAAATATTGTGTATATCCCTATAACTAGCTGTGACACAGCATCCAGTAAAACTGTGCAATACTGCAAAGAGTAGACTCCAGTATCTATGTTATTCTTTGTCTTGATGATATCCTAAATATATTTAAGTCAGCTGAAGGCAATACCACTTTTAGGTGTATCATTCTTGTGCTAGTGACTGTTCTTGTTTGTATTACAAGCAGACAAAATTAATGTCTTGGGCTCCTCATGATTGTACTCCTGTGTGTCAGCATTCCCGACGGTCTGAAGCTCCCTAATTCATTATTATTTTCCTAACCATCTGAGTGTAAATATTGCAGATAGTCCATACAATTTTTCCATATTTCATGCTGGGCATGTTTAACTCTCTTTAGTAAAAGGGAAAAGGAAGAATTACTTCCAAGGAAGATTCTGAATTTAGCCGAGTAATGTAACAATTGAGCCAGATAAACTTAAATAAAACAGAAGACTCAATATTTCTACAATCTGCAAGGACAAAATCACAGGTGATTTTGATTTTGTCACAGAAAAGACAAACCCCCATTACTCCAGGTTTTCTCTAAAACAAAAACACGTACAGAATCTGTATGCAAAGTGGTGTTATGCCAATCTCAGAAGACTTTGCCACCAAAGAAAAAATTACCTGTACCAAAAATTCATGTAAGGAACTGGGTCTTTCCTCAATACTGTATGCTATGCTGTGCCCATAGTATTTATCATTTAGCTGCACCAGGTAGGCACTCCAATACATGCAAAGTACAAGTAACAGTTGTTGCTTTGAACATAGTAGTGTATCATTAGATTCATGATATTCACTTCATACATTGAATTCTCTCAAAAACTGCAAAAATATGTTATTAAAAACAGATTTTAAGGATTTTGCACCTAAAAAGGCTGAAAGATGTGTGTAGTTTGACATTGGCTATAATTTAATCTGGGATTAAGCAGTAAAGACAGAACTGCATCAGGTTTGGCCTATTCCACTCTAACAGTTCTCACAAAACATCCGCAAAGTCCCCGACCTCAAAAGCACCAAACCTCCACCATGCTGTCTTGCAGCATGTGCAGCCTCATACTACTTGTTGCAAAAATACTGTTGCAAGAGGCTGTGGATCTCTTTTCATATCACAGAATCAAAGAATGATAGAACAGTTTGAGCTGGAAAGTGTCCTTAAAGCCCATCCAGTTTCAGACCTCTGCCGTGGACAGGGACACCTTCCATCAGATCAGGCTGCTCAAGACCCAGTATAACCCGACCTTGAACCCTTCCAGGGATGGGACATTGACAGCTTCCCTTGGTGACGTGTGCCAGTGTCTCACCACACTCATAGTGACGAGTTTCTCCCTAATGTCCAACCTACCTCTTCCCCCTTCCTATTTAAAGCCCTTCCTCCTCATTCTGTTACTACTTGTCCTCATAAACAGTCCCTCCACAGCTTCCTTGTAGGCTGTCTGATAGTTTCAGACAGTTTCAGCTAAAAAAAATATACATGGTTGTGGATGTACATGTGTACTGTAGTCAGGGAGGCAACACATGAAAGATGCAGGCCATCTGCTCTGTGGATTTGGTTTAGGCCTCGGGGCTCACCCAGAGCAGATTGGAGCTGAACCACACTGCACACGTGGATTAGGGGCCAGAGATCATTCTCTGAGCGGGATGCTTCTATAAGTGCATATGCAGCCAAAGTTATCATGTAATGAAAAATGAACTTCTGGGAAAATTGTGCTACTAATGTTACATAGAGATGGATTGCTGTGCACCTCGCAGATTTGTGTTTGTTAAAACTCTCTTCCTGCAAAGAACAGCATGCATTTATGTGCATTTACAGTTTTCAGTTATGTCTATCCTGCAGGAATGGGCTATTTTTCCTACACCAGTGCAGTGATACTAAAGGTAACTCATTTGAAAGCTGATATTGCATGTTTGTACTTTTCATTAAAAGTTATTGTTCTAATTATAATGCAATGAATTTGTCATTTCAGTAAAAAGTGGTATTATATTTTAAAACTCAGTAAGATTCTCTCTCTCCCTCATTGTACTGAAATGTTCTCTATTCATCCACATGCAGGTTTCAGCCAAATAATTAAATAAAAATTACTATGTTCCTTTTTCAAAACCTAGGGTAAAAAAACAGTTACAAAGCAGTGCATGATTCTCAGTGAAAAGCCTAGTATTCAACTAAATAATCAGTGTCACTTCAACAGTAGAATCATAATGACTGTTTAATTTTTTTGAACTAAAATCTTCTTTAAGAAAAGAACAAAATTATCTGGACTAGAACTGTAGGAATGAAAGCTAACACCTGTGTCTGCTGCAAAACACCTATTTAGTTATTCGATGTTTCTACACCTCTATTTATGTTATAATACATTGTCTGTTTTATTCTAAGTATGGAACTCTTTCATTAGATACTTTTAAAATGCTTTTCCTTCCTTTTTACCATGAAGGGGTTAATGGCTGCAAGGTAAAAAATGTTTAGAAAAGGATCAGAATGGTTAATATTATATGCAGTGTAATTCTTTTTATAACTTTAATTGAAACACTAAAATTATATTGTGGTATTTAGTTATACAATCCTTTCCAATTATATATTCTACAAAGAACTGAATTTAAATTAATCTTTATTACAAGTCTGAACTTTCAAACAGCACCCTTCCTTATCACAGATGCGGTCAGTACCTAAGCCTTGAGAATAATTTTTCTCAGAAATTAAGAGCAAACTGAAAAAAAAATAGTCAATATTATGTCATTTTAGAGTTACAACATTTGCCCACCAAATCCTACACAGATGGAGATAAAAGCTCCTCCAAGAGCAAAAAGCACATCTTTTTTTCTATTGCTACAAAATATTGATGAAGTGCTCTATTGAGGTAGAGATCTCATTAATTATTTGATTTACAGAAAAAGAAGACAGAGGGAAATGAGTGCCCTGGCTAATGCCATGATGTACCATCCTGAGACTTAAGATCTTTTTAATGTATTCGGCAGTGATGCAGCTGAAAGAGGAAAAAGGGAGCTGAATGGATCCATTAATTTAATTGAAGCAAGCTCTGACAAGAGATAAAACATCTCAGGCCCTGCATCTCTTCAGGCTGCATCAGCACTATAGTAAACAGTCAATGATCCACAGACACACACACACATACACACACAAAAAGCTAAATGCATACATAGATTCTAGAGACCTCAAGGCCAGAGAATAGCTACAGACGCAGAGGTGAATAGACTGAAGAGGCCCTCCCTTCACGCAGCATCGCAAAGTATTCTGCACCTACTGCATTTGTTCAATTGTACTCCCATGAACAACGCCTGGGTTATCTATAAGTGATTTGGACTTCGAACAGGAAAGTTGCGTTTGTTCATTTATTTCCAAGCTTCAAGGAAACATGTTGTGTCTCATGGTCTCTTGAAAGGCAGAAGGGAGAAAAAAAACTCTACTGCCCTTTGAATAAATTCTGATGCTGCTGCTGTCTTTCAGATTTCATACCCCAGTTCTCCATATAGCTGCCAGAAACTCATTTTAAACCAAAGGGATCACTTCTAAATATGTAAGTTTTTCTTAATTAGCAGTTAACATGAGTATACTCAGTTAATACTGTAAACAACTTTTACTAATAATACATCACCATGACATTTTACCAATGACAGGGAACACCTGGGTTCATATCCCATAATTTCTATTAACTTAGAATTTACAAGACATTAGAAATTAGATTAAAGTCACAGGGTAAATACAGCTGCCCAGTCCTAAACTGGCAAAAATTGATGTAACTTTCCTGACCGCAGAGTTATAACGGTGGCTTGCTACTTGAGATCTGGGCTAACACATAGAGAACTGAATATGACCAGAGAAACAGTTTATATATTCTTATATAAACTGCCTCTTATATTCTTATATATTGGTCCTGAACCCTCTGAATTTCTTGGGAAATCAGATAATTGACTCTCTCCAGTCACATAAAACTAGTTAACACCAGTACCTAAATTATCTGGTTTACAGCTATTTAAGCTAAATCTGTGTAAACACGTCCTGTGAACTAACTGAAATTCCTTTCAAAGAGAGAAAGGTGTTCCAGGAAATGGACACTGTGACGTTACAGCCTTGAGTATTTTAAAGTTTTCTGGGTCTTTTACATCCCAACAGTCTTCCTCTACGCTCAGAATGATTGAAAAGTGATAATTTAATAGTTATATTGACAAGTAATTGGATACATATGTGTACACAAAGAACATAGGTTTTTCTTTATTGAAATATAAAAAACTATTCAAAGAACAAAATTTGCTTTTCCTGCCCTGTGGACACCATACTCACATTTTTCCATATGTCTTCATTTGCCCTATCAACTCACAGTAAAGCAAGAACTATATTTTACTCCGTTGACTCATCACAGTAATATTTACGAATGTGAAACATATTTATGATAAATTGAATTTTTTTTTTTTTTAAATTAAAATGTGGGCAAAAATTTGTTTCAATAAGTGAAAGAAAAATTAACAAAATTCCTTTAAACATGGAAATGTAAACACAGGGGTACTCAGGGACCTGTGAATATTCTAATAAGATTTTAAGAATCCAGTAACTGCTTTGGGAGCTGTACATAGACTGATCCACAAATGTGGACTCAAGCCATTAGCATCCTACATTGACTGCCAAAGCGTCCTTTCTAATATCTTTGCATCTGCTTTTGTGGTAACCGAAATTCCAACAAAGTCAAGCTAATAGGCAGTGCAAAGCAAAACTGAAGGAAGTTGTATGTAGACTTATATTTTTCTCTATTATCTAGCCATGAAAATCAGAGGCGCTCTTTCCTATCCACCTACAAACATTCAGTCAAAGTTGTTTTGTTTAGTGTTTATTGCATATTTATATATGTGTGTATGTGTTTTGCAATTTCCAGTGACATAGCCCACATTCAATGATACAAGCAAGAAGAAAAATGCAAGAGAGTAGTCATAGCGAAACTTCCAGTTAGAAAAATACTGAAGCTATATCATCCGTCCAAGCATGAGTCTTTGACAATTCTGGCTTTGGGTTTGACTGTAGTATCAACAGTTTATCATTTAAAAACTATGTTGCAATATGAGCTAGACTTGTTTGTCTCTCATTTTTCCTTAAGACAGTGATAACTACAAAATTAAATAGATCTAATATAATATTCACCTTTAATGCTAGCTGGATTGCTGGTATTTGACCAATAGTGCATTTAATTTAAGAAAAAAAAAAAAAAAGCAAGTGAAACAATTTCTATCTCCCTAAAGTAAGTAATTTTAGCGGATTATACAGTGCAACGGTGCATTAATACATCACTAGACATGAAATGTGTACATTGTATCACATAATTCTTTATTTAGAGTTTATTAAACAAGCATTGACCTTCAGTCTTATTATACACAAAACTGTATCCTCATAGTTCGATAAAGCGAGTTGTCAAAGTAAATATTTACAACAGCTAGTAAAATAAAATCAGGTTATTTTCACTAATGGTCTACAGTGATCATTTATTTTTGAGCAGCTGTATTCTTGCTGTCAAGCTAAAGCTCTCTTTGGCATTAGAGATCTCATACAACATGAGTCCCTGAAGGCAAACCACTGATTCAGGGTGGTATCTGTAGCTATTAAAATTGAATTTTCCAGGACAAGACTACCAGAAGCTTTAATAACTTCACTTATAACTGCTCAGCCTTTTCTGACTGATTTGAGAACCCAATCAGCAAACATGGCCTTACGCTCCGCTGCTGAATGTGAAAGAATATCACTCTCCCAGCCCAAAAGGGAAGTATGTTAAGTTGCACTCTGTCATCAGTATAAGCAATGACATCAAAGAAAGAATTTGCAGTATATCCAGTCTCACAAGAAAAAAGTGAGAACTGAACAATTGACTATTACAGAGTATCACTGTGATTTATTTTCTTGCAAGAGACCCTCACATAACAAAAACATGAGTGATAATCAAGTGTATCAAGTAGGGCTATTTATGTATTTCTGGTTAAAAAAAAAGTTGTGTCTTACTCAAAATCTTTTGTGAAAAGCGTACTTTAAAAAAAACCTCTTAATGTCCCAGAGGAATAGAATAAAACTTCTGTACAAAGACTCTTCTATTGCAAACAGAAGTACTCAAAATAGTGATTAACAACTTGGTTCATACGTATACTTACTGCTGTTCCAAGTACCTGTGTCAGTTGTTTGGTTTTTCCCAGTTTGTTCCATTTACTTTATTGTTCCTCAGATAGTTCAGTAGTGGACACTGGGTACTAGTCACACAGGCGGTCTCTGTGTTTTCCTGCAGCACAAATTTCTTAAAAGAATCTGAAAAATAAGCTAATTTTTGTAAGTAGGATTTCAATTACTCAGCAGTGACAATAAAGATTGTTTTCCAATGTCAGTGAAGCAGTTCTTGAGAGATACCAACATTTTTGTCAGTTCTGTCAATTTGAATTTTAAACAAAACATGTTTAGAGTTGTATGTGAGGGTATAATTTTGGCACTGGTAAAATTCAGATTCTGTGCAATTAAACACATACAATGAAGTACATAATAAAAGAATTTGTGTACGTGTGTGTGTGACACCTTCTCCTTCATCAATTATAACTATGTTTATGAAATCAAAACTATGGTCTTAGGCATCCAGATAACGAGACATCATCTCCAGCAGTACAAGATGTACCTAAAGAAAAAAAAAAAAAGAAAGATGGGAGTTGGAGAAACATTCCTTATTCATGATACATTTAGAAAGATATTTTTCTTTAGGCATACTTTTCTTATGTATGACATATTTTAGTCATTAGCATAAAAAAAAATTAATAATTTCCAAACTAAGAGAGGAACCATTCACATGTTCCCTAGTTTGCCATTGAAACGACATTGGCAGGAGACAGCCAGTATGGCTGAAAATCATACATGATGATATACTGATGGTCTGCAGTGTAAAGAGGGGAGTAGCACTTTAAATCAGAGTAAATCTACAGTCACTCTACATTTATCAGTAAGTGTATTCTGGGTTCTGTAACAGCTTGCCCAAAGCATAGCAAACTTCAGTAACTCTGGCTTCTGCAACAGCACTTTAAAAGACATTAAGCATTAACTCATGAAATACGGTTCAAAACAGAGGAGATAAAATAACTGGGGATACATACCCTTTCAGAAGTGCTAAATACTATCATAACATATCCAGAGATCCATCACCAAATATATAGCTCTGCTTTATTAGAGTATTTATGGGCACACCAGGTAACTTCTTCAGCTACCATAGTAACAGTTAACCTATATAAAGTGTTGTTATTCCAAAGAATTTTGCAAGACAAGTAATATGGCATAGCAACCATAATATAAAATATCTTGCGAAGTCTAAGTGGTTTTTTTAGTCAAGAAGCATTTTTTCATCACCAAACCAAAGAAATTAATTTGAAATTACACGAATAGTTTTCATGAGAATGTACATTTTTAGTTTTAACATTTTACAACAGTACGTTATAGGCTGTTGTTAATGACAAATTTTTTATTTTTTTTTATCTCATCCTAAGGATTGACCCAGCCATGCAGTTTTTTTAAACAGACTATTATTCAACATGTATATTTTCTAAGTAAAGAAGCTGAGAAAAAACTAATTAAAAATAAATAAGTAAATCATAACTCTTAGGCATAATTGTAAATCCAGTAGTACACTAGGATAATGAATTGACATTTTCAATTCTATTTTTTCCTTTTAGTGGTTTAATAAAGAATCTTTTAGACTGCACCAACTATACTGTAATGGAATAATAACATACATAGCAGCATGACAATCATCTGATTGATGGTAGAATCTATCCTTTTCTCCAGTACCATGAAGATGTGGAAAGGGAAGAAAACCAATTTTGTTTCTCCCCACTGGTTTTCTACATTCCCTTCATTTCAATTTAACTTGTATTGTAACAAGTTCTTCTGTTTTCCCTGTCTCACATCTTTCATACCCTTTACAAAATCAAGAGAATGGCTCTTGTGCAGGACTGTTCATAGGAAAACATTTCTCCTTCTTCTTTAGCCTCAGTTGACAACAAATGAAGGGACTGACGTCAAATTATAGTTCTTCTCCCAGGACAAAATTGTAGCTTAAATTCTCCAGAGGCAAAGGTGAGGTGTTCACTGAAAAATTTCTGTTGTTAGTTTATGACAGGAAAAGGCAAATGTCAAACTCTCATTTAATAATGTTGTCTGCTACTCTGATCCAAAAGCAATGGGACATTATGCCATGGACACTTGCATTGCTACGAGATTTTGCAAAATGATATTTAAGTAACAAGGAAATATGTGAATAAGTAGCACAGTGCAGCCCCTTGAAAATTATTATGGTGTAAAAGCTATGTAAACACATTATAAAATGTTACAATAACGTAACTGATTTTTTTTTGTCACAAAATCATAATTACAAAAATTTAGACTTGTTTTTCACCCTGTTTTTTAATTGTAACTTAGTTCCATTATAAATGTGTTTGGTAAGAGTTGCATTTCCCAGAAATACAGCTCAAAATATCCTTTATTTGTTAACGGTAGTCTGACTCATTTTCATATCTTTTCTGAACTTGCAAAGATTCAGAATTCTCTACAATATAAAACTTATGGATTAAAAGGGGTATGGAATGTCCTGGAAAGAGCGTGGGACTGCAACAGGCTTCTAATCACAGTATCACAGTATCACACAGTATCACAGTATCACAAGGTTGGAAAGGACCTCTGAGATCATCAAGTCCAACCTATAACCTAACACTAACACCAACACTAACACCAACCATCATCTAAACCATGGCACTCAGTGCCTCATCCAGTCTCCCTTTAAACACCTCCAGGGTCGGTGACTCCACCACCTCCCTGGGCAGCGCATTCCAATGGCCAATCACCCTTTCAGTGAAGAATTTTTTCCTCATATCAAGTCTAAACTTTCCCTGACGAAGCTTAAGTCCATGCCCTCTGGTTCTGCCACTGGTCACCTGAGAGAAGAGACCAACCCCTGCCCGACTACAACCTCCTTTTAGGTAGTTGTAGAGAGCAATGAGGTCTCCCCTGAGCCTCCTCTTCTCCAGGCTAAACAGCCCCAATTCCCTCAGTCGCTCCTCAGCGACTAATCAAACCAGTGAACACTGGATTTTGAAGGCTGATGAGATTCCTCCAAGAACAGTGGGTGCTATAGACTTTGCAGCTGTAGATTATTTAACCTAGAAAAGCTGAAAACCAGCATAAACTACTTCCCACTTTCCTGTGCCTTAAGCATTTTTCAAAGAATCAATCCATTATTATTCACATAATGTTGCATTCTTTTTAAAGTTATGTGCAAACAGTGACATATTAGCTGCTGCTCCAAGCTGAAGAAAGGAAGAATGCAGCAATGCTACTGTGTACTTTGCGTTGGTACAGTTGTGTATCCATTTATTTCTTGCTCCAGGTTTATCTGTAGTTGGAAAGGATTTCCTTCTCATCTACCCCATTCTCCCTTTGCACCCTGACTCAGGTCTCAGACTCACTGCACAGCATAAAAATTATTGTTCATAAACATGGAGGCACATTACAGTAAAAACTAAAAAAAATCTGTTTTGATAGATATACTTATTGTAGTACTACATTAGAGACTGAACAAAACTAGGCTATCAATTAATACATATTTGAAATTATAGAAGAAAACTTTTTTGGTAGAAGTAAGTATTCATTTGAGATGGACTGAACTCAAGTTACTCTAATGTAAAGGAAAATCATGGTGTATGGTCTATAAGCTGCATGAGAATGAATGACAGTGCAGACTCAGGAGAAAAGGATACAGATGATAATGTGACAAAGATGATCACAGTTACCGCTTGTGTGTTTTCTTGTACACTCATTAAGTGTCAGGCAAGTAGATAAGTTAAAAATATGGATAAGAATAGTAAGCATAAGTAATTACCACTGCATCAGCTCAGGACATATTTTATACAGTCCTAACTTGTTCCTGTATCTAGATTTCCTTTGCACGTGTATGAAACTGGGTTTTTCTCTCTCAGATTTCCCAGTAATGTAAGCGTTATGGTGGAGCGGGGTGGAAGAAAAATGGTATACTAGTAAGTAACCACTGCTATCTTGGACTTGTATTGTTGTCTTCTCACAAATTTGTAACAAGTCCTTACCCAAGAAGTCAAAAACTGCACATTAATTACCCGGAGCAAAACCAAACCTGTGACTACATGTATCCATGAAAAATTCACAAGTATTACAGTAAGAATTTGAGATTAGAAATTATTTTGTGTTTCATATGAATTTACTTCTTTACTACCCAAGAGGAGTTTATGCGGCTTGTACTTCATACTTTTTTCCCTTCATCTCCATCTTGTCTCTGTCTCTGTCATAACTTCCTTCTCTGAAGGCAACAAATACTAAATACATTGTGCTCTTACAACATGATTTATATATATTTTACATAATCTGTATATTTTCTTTATTTTGATTACTCCTCTCTTTTTTTGTCCTGGATGATCAGGAGTGGTCTTTTTGTCTTGGGGTTATTGGGATTTCAGTTACTAAAGAGTTAAGGTGCTGTTTGAGCATCAAACTCTTATCAGTACAAAGAGTTTTAGAAAGTTCTCAATGCATAGTAAAAAAAAATCAAGTTGAATCCACTCTATAAGACTCTGTTCTAAGAATAACTTTTGAAAATGGACTTGTTTGTCTTTAAATACCCTACTAATGTGTCCTTTTTGCAGAATCGTAGTTAGGTATTCTGTGGTCTGTGTTAGGGATTTGTTCATGAATACATCAGTTGGCATTGTGAGACCTCAACACCCAGCCCTGCTGTGGGTCCTTCCTCCTCTTATTTTCTCCACCCTGTCCTCCTGTGAAAGTGGAACATTATTTGGCTGCCCTATGAAAGACTTTCTTACTTGACTGGACCTGCTCTTGCACTGTTCCCTGGCATTATATAAAGCTCAGATGTGCTATTAGACACTTGTTTCTCTTCTACTTCATTTGCACTTGCCAAATATGGAGTCTAGACCAAAACAAATCATAGGTAATGTTTTGTATTCAGTGCTCTGACTTACATGATTTCCAGCCCTCTTCAATTTCGGCCAAATGCCAAGTGCACCAGCCTTTTTACAAACTCCTGAAAACTGAGGTTTGTAATGGAAGTGCTGACACAGCCCAAAATATTGCCATGAACAGCACAACAGTGATTATGCAAGGACAGACAGGCAAGAAGAATAACATGATTGTGGAATGCAAGAAAAAGCTGCTGTCATTAATCATCTCATACACTTGAGAAAATGACTTTGGAAAAGGAAAGGTTAACCTGCTGAAGTATTGAAAGCAGGTGAACAGAAGACCACAGTTCATCCCAGCATTCTTAATAGAGCATCCACAGCTAATGTGGAGATTAAATTTCTCTGAATAAGGACTGTGCTAAGTAGAATTGCTGTTTCCTGAGGGTCTGATAGTAAGTATTGTTGCAAAACAAAACAGAAGAAATTGGAGCCAAATTCTCAGAGAAGCTGATACGGATACTCGACTTTGGATATTTCTTCTAGGCTGTAGCACGGTTTCTAACTTCACACTGGCTTTCAACAAGCCATTATTTTATTAGAATTAGACTACTCACACCTTTTGACTAATCCTTTCATCCTACTAGAATGAGTAGCAAATATGTAGATAGACAGATAAATACAGGTGTGCGTGTGCCTGCTTGTAAATGCACATTGACAAATATACAAGCATATTTCTTTAGTTCTGTGGATATTTGTGCACGTACATTCAGTCATACAAACACGAACTTAGGGTAGAAAGGCTGATACTGGCCTGCGTAACAGATCATTTATGTAGAAGTCCCCAAAAAAAATCCCTATCACAAAATCTGAAGGCTGTTATGCCATGTGTTTGTATACTACATGTTTTCTGCTATATACCACAGCCTACCATGAATCACTGTGTCCTTGGTAAATCAAAAGCCCTGAAAAATAAAGGAAAGGGGAAGGTAAAGAGGGTTTTGAAAAAATATTGAGTCAATATTTAAATAGTAGGGATTGAAATCCTGATTTCTTTCCCTTCTTTCTCAATAATTTATATTTTAAGTAACTACCATTTCTCAAAAACATAAATGCATTTTAAAACAAGTGAATAAATACATGAATAACATATTTTGGAGAAGAAGAATGTAGATGAACAGACTTTTATGATTTCCAGTAAATGAATCAGAAAGCCACTACAAAAACGGGTGAGAGAAATTGCCAGTCCTGACTTTCTTATTTGTTTAAGGGACCTTCACATCTGTTTCAATGGCTAGATGGTTTGTTATTGTATAATCACGTGTGAATAGTATTAGAGAAACACTACCTTTTCAGCTTGAACAAAAGATTAGTTAATTAACCTGAGTTCACTATTTCTACTGCCTCTTTCACAGACATCCTCTTAAATGAAGGATGCTGTATTTTTGATTCACAAGCAGTCCTGGCCTCAATGAACTACATTTTTCTGCTGGGAGAGGACCTGCTGTCATTGGCTTGGGGTGGCCAATGCTGTCAGATAAGACTGAGTCTTTAATTCTAGATGATCAGACTGGTCTAGGCTGATGGTTAGAATCAGAAATATCATTAAATGATGAAACTGAGGTGCCACTGTCTTACCTATGATGAATGTATGCTACTACTCAGAATACATTACCTTACATAACCCAGTCTAAAGATGATGAGTTAATATTTCATGTGACTATATTCTCATATGAAAGGTTCGTATATATCAGAGTAGATAATTAAACAATGATTAAATTTGCTCCTAAATTAGACTCCTTACACACTTACAATTTCAATCAACTTGCACAGATTTTGGAGACAGAATCCCCTTCTCTCTTTTCAAACATATCTGTACATAATGTGCAGCCGTATTCAGCCCTGTCACAAATACATGAATTCCCAGTGCAGTTTGTAGTCAATATACTTCTCTATACTGGAATTAAATTTGACCCTTAAATCATTACATCTATAGGTTTTTAAAATATAGTGGTGTGTTAGTTTTATACCTGTTGACAGATAGATTTCTCATGGCTGCGTAGTCACAGGGTAGCCTAGAGAGGTCGGAACATTAAATGAAATCGGCAAGCAGAAGGAATGACTCCACACCTGATAGACTGCAAAATCATTAAATAGTCGGTAACTTAGCTGCAAATGAAAGGTACCAGCTGCTGCATGTGAAAGTAAAAAGATCAGGGAAAGAGATGGAGACTAGAAGAAGATCAAGACTTTTATTTGTCAAAGAACACCTTGACTCCTGTAAGTGCTTTGTTGTATTTTAAACTGAGATATTTCATAGCTACCACTTACTTCAGATGTTTTGAAACAGAAGGTATCTCTGATGTTACTATACAGCACAAATTGGCAGGAAGAATCAAACTGGCTGCTACACCCTGAAAAGGACAACAGAATAGGCCTCATTTCTTTCAATCATTCTCATTGTACAGCAATTGTAAAAGTCTGTATGTGAAAGCAGCATGCTTTGGCTTGCTAAATGACTAAGCTGTGGACATGGAAACGAATAGTACGTATAACACAATACTTGGACAGTCAGATCTCTGTAATTCTAGTTCCCTTGTGTCTAGGATGATACACTTGATTTGCCTTTGCGTATATGACTTACGGTCTTTTTACTAATACTGTTTCCTGGTGCATTGGGATTGATGATCCATCCAAAGATACTACATCAGAAATTGTCTTTTATGTGGGGTCTTTATCTGGGTGGTTAACTCTAGGCTCTGTAAAATAAATTAACAGCGAGTATTAAAACTAGGGTGGCATGAGTTTCACAGTATTGTCAGAAGTGGGAAAAAAAGAACTGGAAATTTTTGAACCAGCTTGTTTAGGGTTCTGAATAGGATCAAAGAGCGGAAAGAAAAGGCTGTTGCAGGCTGGACACGGTGCCTGGTTCACCACTTTTATCTTATAAGGCTACAGTGCAGTAAGGCACAAATTTTCCTTCCTGTCACAATTTGCAAATATCTGGAGAACTTGTAAAGCAATTAAGTTACTTTTATTGTACAGATTAATAAAGATTAATGCTGAGATTACTGATTGCTGTTTGGACCATTTCAGATGATAGTTAGTCTTTACATACAGTCTATACCTATCTTAATTTCTACCAGCTTGGTACTGATGATAATTTTTTGGCTAGTGATTTTTTTCTTATTATTGTAAATTCACTTTAGGCTATTTTTATTTATTTCAGAAATAGTGAGATATTGTTTCTACATTCAATTCTGTTGCTGACTTACTGTGTGACATTGGACCAAATAACTTACTTAGAATTTTAAAATGGAAATGATAGAAAAACCCCACGGAAGTGAACAACCTTTTTTTAATTAACCTCAAACTGTCAAAGGCTGCAGAGGCCTGAGCCAGCCTAATAATATCAATTGATATCTAATACAGGTTTTAAAGGCCCTTTTTTTTCTGTGTCTGTTTTCTGCTATGTTATCTAGTCAGAAACATTTTTCTCACACTCAGCAATAGTATCAGATAATCTTCATAGATATTAGCTTTGGCAGAACTAAGTGGGCTATTTTTTTATATAAAGTTGAATTGTTCTCAACATTTATAACAAAAATATTTTCCATTAATATCAAAGACGTAGAAAAATAACATTTTTCTAGCTTGTGAATAAAGCTAGAAAAATGCTTAGGTTTTGCTCTTAAAAAGGAGGAAAAACATATCTTTCTTCTTTTGTTTTTGTCACTAACTTCCTGTCCCTTGCCCCTTTTCATTAATACAAAACTCTTCCGTGAACCTTATTTTTTTACTTTCCCATCAGAACGCCTATTAATTGTATCATCTGAACATGAGGATATTTATAACACATTCCAAGTCTCTACTCTTGTGTGTGGCACATAACCCAACAAGTGTGATGACTGTGTGGGTAGATATGCATCCAAAGGAATCTTTCCAATGAATCTAAATATATCCACCACTAATTAGCCTAAGGAATTTCCTTCTTAAGGAGTCTAAGTGTCAGAAGCTGAAGTGTCAGCTTCAGAACAAAGCCATGGAGTGAATAATAACAAATATTCAACTCTGAGTTTTATAACATGTTGACTACAGAGTACAAACTATATATGAGAATTACCTGAGGTCAAGGAGATTGATATCCACTATGGTACACGTTTTCAAGAATGACCTAAGGCAGGGTCTAAAACACACAGACTAGAAATTCTGAACTCTATACTGCTCACATTAGCAGGAGTAACATAAAGATATGGCTAATAAGTGCACAAAGAAATATTATAATGAGAATTCTATAATGACTATGACAGCAATGGGAAAAGAAAGGTTTTCTGGAAAAAAACTGAAAATCTACTGTTCTTCTTTGGAGTCAGATTATAAAGTAAAATAAAAATAATCAGTTTGCTCAATAGGTTGACAATTTCACATAGTTCTTGTATCCTAGTCTCAAAATAATATTATAAATATAGAAAATGTTCCAAAGAAGGATGAAAGCATTATCAGAGGTGTGCGGTAGATTGTAGATGTGGAGAGGTTAAACATAAAACTCTTCAACTTGGTAAATACAGCAATGAGAGACAACAGGATACAGATCTATAGAACTGAGGAAAGTGAACAGAGAATAATAACCTTCAATTTTCCATAACAGGAAAACAGGGACTCCTATTGAACTTGCCAGTCAAAAGGGTTTAAAACAAATAAAAGGCAGCTTTTCATAAACTCAAACAATGTTTCACATAGCTAATTGACATAAATTACATTGCATGCCAGAACTCTTTATAAATGTTTTGTTACAGTTTGGGTTAATTAGGGTCTGTTTCCTGAATCTGGCTTGGCCTAGCCTAAGTAACTGCATTTTCTGAAAGGTAACTGCATGTTTTTTGTACTATTTCTCTCTAAAAGTTATAACATGGGACATTGGTGTGCAGAAAGGTCAGTGTTTAAACATTACTTTAGAAACTCTGGCCATCCTTAAGCTAGCAAAAAAGGCTGTACCTGCAAGGAGTGGTAGACAGGACAGGTGACCCAAACTGACAAAGAGAGGTTTCCATACCATATATGTCAAACTCAGTATAAAACTGAGAGACCACAAGGGTCTGGCTCTTTTCAGCAATGGCTGACATTCAATGAGGACCTCATGGGTCTGATTGTTCATAATTCCAGATCTATGTGTTCCAGAGCCCAGTTCCTGGTTCAGCTCCCACCTGGCTATGGACCCATTCCCTCATGTCTGCTCTACAGAATTTGTGGTGACGTATGGTCTTTAAGGGTTGGGGTGAGGGCACAATCTCAGATATTTGTACATATTTAATTACTTTTTAATTATTTCAATAATTTTACTATCATTATAATAATTTCATTAAAGCTTTAGTTTTAGTTTCCAATCTGTAAAACTTTTTCCTCTCATTTTCTTCTCTCTTTCTGTTGTGGGTTTTGGGAGGAGGTGGAATCTGGGAGTCCAACTGCACAGTTTTCAGCTGCTGAAATTAACCAAGTCGAGTCTAAACTGTGACGTGGGCTTAAAAAGTAATTAGACAATGTAATGGAAGAATAGGCCATAAAACACTGATGAATAGGATGATAGAAATTTAACCTGTTTTGGAAGAAGCTGTGTTAGAGATGAATTCCAATTCTTCATAGAAAGAAAATTTTTGGGTTTTGCTTGCCCTGTTATTTTGGAGGTTTTTTTTCATCATTCTCTGATGGTCATGACCTGTGGTGGAATCAGGGTGTCCATTCTTACGATGTGTCTGCTTGTGTCTGTACTGGGCTGCATAATGAATCCTTAAATCTCATCCCAACCTTTAATTTTTTAAATTAAAAATAACAATGTGAATTTGATCCTAGCAATCTCTGACTTATTTCAGATGAGGTTTTGGATGGTGGCTGAATTTAATCTTTAGTATAGAAATTATTCACTTTTTTTGTTATTGTTCCTATTAACATTTTAATTTTTAATGACACAGTCATCCTGTTTGTTACATGATTCTTGCCCAATTTTATGCTATACTTTTTATATTTCAGTCTATCTTATGGAGTAATGTGAATAAATTGTTACAAGGCTAGACATTTTTAAGCCTTTTTGTCAAGTCATATCACTCTTCAGCACTTTCTACACAATCTGTTTCGTAAAGGCATTACTTCATGAAAAAATGTATTTTTTGAACAATAATATATATTATGAAGGGGCAGAGAAAGAGGATAAAACTTTTCACTTTTAACTATTTCATCATTATGTAGATATCAGTGTTAACATTAAAATGTTTTAACCTAGTAGTGTAAGAAGACAGATGGTTGATCAGAATATGTTTTTCCATATGATCTGTCGCCAGAATACACTGCAGGTAGAAAGGAACTACATTCTTTTCTTGTTTTTTTTTTTAAGGGAATTGTGTGTGAGAGAGCATACTCAACTAGTAAATTCTGCCCAGAGTCAAAATGATATACAACTAGTGATTAAAGATTTACTTTGCACTCACATAGGAACAGTGTCACAAATTTGATCCTATTAATACATCTCTAAAAGTCCTATGACTTAAAAAATTCCTTTTTCTAAATTTTCTTGAGAGATGTGTGATATAATTGTTTTAGTAATTAAAGTGACATTATGACAAAAATGTTATTTGAAAGGCCACTCTAAAGCTGTGAATGTAACTAACTCTCCTCGTGAATTATTTTTGTCTTGTTTTATACTTAACATAATGTTCGTATTTTTGTATTGAATAAATCTCCCCAAATATTGCCATTTGTGGAATGAGGCTGAGGTTTTTCCAACATATATCTTAATACATTTCTCTACTAAATTCTTCTATGTTAAGAATACAAAATAATTAGAAAAATGTGATCAAATGCCAAAAAACAACATTGAGAAGTGTCTTTATCGCAGATGATCTGAACAAGAAGTTCACAGAATTTCTCAGGAACTTTTTCCTACAAGAGCTGTCTAAGTGCAAATCCCTAACTTTTCAGAACTGTTTCCTTTTCAAAACTTAGTGGCTACAAATTTACTTAAAGATCAGTCAGAATTCATAGTGTAAACGTAGATTATTAAAATTGAATAGAAATCTCAGCATTTGTACCACATAAAATATGCAATGAATTTATGTAAATAACCAAAGCAGGATTTTATCAATTGTAATTTTATTATGCTTTTGGCTTTTGTTTTTGTTGTTCATCAATTTTGTAGTATATTCTATGTTATTTTTAGACAAACATTTAATTTACTGAACTTGTTTTCCTTACTAATTTTATTCAGAAGAAATAATTTTATTAGACCAATATATAGAAAAATCCAATAACATTTTTTAAGAATGAAAATGTTGACTAAACTAGATACAATTTTTGAAAAAAGGGAAAGAGAGAATTGTTCATATGAATGACATCTTCGGGGATACATTTGGCAATATATAAACAGTAGTTATACTGTGAATGTTTATTTGTATAAAATGTTATGTATGGCTTGCCATCATCAATCTGTGTTTCCACAATCAAATCAGAAGTACTTAGTTGATGGGCTCCTGGAGGCAAATACTGTGTCTGTTCGTTGAATCTTGAAATAAAATAATTTATTCTAATCACATTTGAAAGATTGTTAGTTTTGTTAGGAAAGAAAGGTCTCATCCTACCTAATCCTGAATTATTATACCAATTTCTCTGTCTTTCCTCAGTACCATATCAGACTTCTCCTGTCTTTGAAATAGTTTTAGGCTTTGTTTATGTCTTCCTGACAGAACCCTCATCTTTCTTTAGATGACCAGTACATGGGCTTTGTCAAGTTAAGCTGATGACATGACCTCAATGTCCAGAAATTCATCACTAAAGAAAGCGAAATGTTTTCACCTGAAAATACTCTCACCTGGAGCAGACCAGGGTCCAATTTCAGAAAATTCAGTTAAATTACTAATAGTTGAAATAAATTATCACAGAAGAAATCTCTTTCCGAAATATTATAATACCTAGCCATTAATGGAGAGTTTTGGCACTGTTTACACACTGAACAGCTATCTTCTAGTTCCAAACCTATTTGCACTTCAAAAATAGATGCTTATTTTAATGCCAGTTCTCATATATATTTGCCTTGCATGAGTAGTGTCAGTCCATTAGATTTCTAATGGATTGACTCTTTTAATTCAAAATGTATATGTTTAGAGAAGTAATGATAAAGGTCCTATGGATCCAAACAGTAAGGATAGAAATCAAACACCTCTCTCTGCTTGTAATTGACCACTTATTGCAGCTACAATTTTATTTTAAATCAACTAAAATTGCTGCCAGCATATTATTTTGGTGGAAGGAGGTACATTTCCATGATTTCTTCTGACTTTATTCACTATATCATTTTTAACATAGTTTTTAATTTGTTCCAATGGTCTCAGTGCATTATATATTAGAAAGGATTGATTTTTGTCATTGGTTTCTCATTGACTGTCAGCTCATGAAAGCCAATTATTGGATCTTTTCCAGCAAGGGCAAAGAGTTTTTAACTTAGTCACCAAATCTGATCTCAGCTATATTCCAGCTTTATTGAATCATGGATAATAGCAATGAAAAATACTGAAACTTGAAGGTTTGTAGTTTAAAACTGTCTTTCTGGAGGTGCTATAATTTTTTTCTGCTAATACTTGAGTAATTCAGTTATGCATTCAAGATACCTTATGCTGTTGTGGTGTCTATATACAATGTAAGTTACAGGATTTGTCCCTGACAGACAGATGGGTAAACATCCCTGAACTCCGAGGATTTAATTCTTTTCTGATAATTTTTTTTTCCAAAACCAACAGGAATTATTTTCTTTGTAATTTCTTTACCTTGTATGTAAGGTGTTTATCACCAGGAGGTGCTGGACCGTTATTATTCCAGTAAGAAAAGCACCTAATAGTGTGTAAGATGCCATTTTAAATACTGTTTATTAGAGCTAACACTATGAGAAGAGAATAATACACATAATCTTACATCCTTTCAAACAGTGGAAGCCCTGGGCAGTGTATTATCAAACAGGACTCCCACTCACATGCAGAACATCATGCAGACCTGATCCATAGAAAAGATATTCTCCCCTTCTAGTCTTTCTTGTATGGCTTTCTTGCAAAGAAACAATTCCTTTTATCATGCCTACAGTTGAATAAAAATTTTGTTGACATGAGATCTTCTCCTCTAACTGGCACTAACTTCTTGATGTACAGCGGACTTCAGACAACACAAGGTCAGTACTGATTCCAGTGGAGCAGAAGGTGACACTAGTTTCTCTTCACATTGAGCAGGGCTACAATTATCTTAGTCATTTTTCTGAATGAAATACATTGACCATGAACAATAAATCAGTGAAAACACCAAATGAACAGAGATTAGCATAAAAAAAAATAATAAATATGGACTAACACAGAAACCCTGGAAAGGTGTAAGAGAAGATTTTTATAATTCTGATCCGGAGTAATCATGAGTAAACTGATCACAGAAGGTTGGGGTTTTTTTCATCAGGAGTTGTAGGAGTTAAGAAACAGGACAAAAAACTTTGTTGTTGATGGGCTGACAAGAGGGCAGAAGATGAATTGATAATTTGTTTCAGAGTTTTTAAAAAATGGCTAAAGTCGGTAAACTGGAAGTTGCGAGCAGAGGATGGTAACCAATGAGAACCTGTAAGCAGAGAAATCAGTTGCTCTTTCTGAATTTATTTGGGCTTTTGTGAGATGCCAGTGATGCTGTTTAAGGAATGATAGAAGACCTGGTTATGTTAATTCATTCCTAGGAAGGATTGGTTTGCCTACAGGAGAAAGAGTGGCTGAAGAGTCACAATTCTGTTCAATGTTTAGGAGCATCACTATTACGGCTAATTTAGATAATTATGCTGTGTTCGTAGTATATGACATAATTTCAAATATTATTACTGTTAATTAATTTTTCTCTAGGTTTCCGTTCTTGTTTTAAGAAGACACAAAAATGTGGAAAAAAAACCTGTTACTTGGCTTCCGAGGAATAAATTTCATGGTGAAACCAGGTGATCAGGCCTAGTCAACATAGGTTCATGAGAGGCAGATCCTGCCAGACCAATTTGATCTCCTTCTATGACAAGGTTACCCATTTAGTGAACGAGGAAAAAGCTGTCGATGTGGTGTACCTGGACTTCAGTAAAGCCTTTGAAACCATTTCTCACACTGTTCTGCTGGAGAAACTGGCTGCCATCAGTGAGACAGGCACACCCTCTGCTGGGTGAAAAACTGCCTGGAGAGCCGGGCCAGAAGAGTTGTGGTAAACGGAGCTAAATCCAGTTGGAAACCAGTCATGAGTTGTGTTCCCCAGGGTTCAGTGCTGGGTCCATTGTTTAATATCTTTATCAATGGTCTGGACTAAGGGATTGAGCGCAATCTTAGAAAGTTTGCATATCACAGTATCACAGATCACAGTATCACAAGGTTGGAAAACACCTCTGAGATCATCTAATCCAACCTATGACCCAACACTAGCACCCACTCATCATTGAAACCATGGCACTAAGTGCCTTATCCAATCGGTTTTTAAACACCTCCAGGGATGATGACTCCATCACCTCCCTGGCCAGTGCATTCCATTGGCCAATCACCCTTTCAGTGAAAAATTTTTTCCTAATATCAAGCCTAAACCTCCCCCGACGAAGCTTGAGACCATGTCCTCTTGTTCTGTCACTGGTTGCCTGAGAGAAGAGACCAACCCCTGCCTGCCTACAACCTTCTTTTAGGTAGTTATAGAGAGCAGATGACTCTAAGCTGTGTGGCAGTGTTGATCTGCTTGAAAGAAGGGAGGCTCTTCAGAGGGATCTGGACAGGCTTGATCAATGGGCTGAGACCAACAGGATGAGGTTCAACAGGATGAGTGCCGAGTCCTGTGCTTGGGGCACAACAACCCCATGCAGCGTTACAGACTTGGGGAAGAATGGCTGGAGAGCTGCCTGGGGGAGAAGGACCTGAGGGTGTTGGTTGACAGCCGACTGAATATGACCCAACAGCGTGCCCAGGTGGTCAAGAGGGCCAATGGCGTCTTGGCCTGTATCAGAAACAATGTGGCCAGCAGGACCAGGGAAATGATTGTGACCCTGTACTTGGCACTGGTGAGGTCTCACCTCGACTACAGTGCTCAGTTCTGGGCCCTTCGGTACAAGAAAGACATTGAGGTGTTGGAGAATGTCCAGAGAATGGCAATGAGGCTGGTGAAGAGGCTGGAAAACAAGTCCTGTGAGGAACGGCTGAGGGAACTGGGGATGTTTAGTCTGGAGAAGGGGAGACTAAGGGTAGCCTTATCACTGTTTGCAGCTGCCTGAAAGGAGGCTGTGGCAGAGTGAGTGCCAATCTCTTCTCCCAAGTGACAGGTGATAGGACAAGAGGAAATGGCCATAAGATGCACCAGGGGAGGTTTAGACTAGATATTAAGAAGAATTTCTTTACTGAAAGGATGGTTAAGCACTGGCACAGCTGCCCAGGGAGGTGGTTGAGTCACCGTCTCTGGAGGTGTTTAAAAAACAGGTAAATGAGTTTCTCAGGTAAATGGTTTAGCAAGGGGACAGGTATGGTTAGACTTGATGATCTCAAAGGTCTTTTCCAACCAGATGATTCTATGATTCTATAACTCTACCAAGAAGATGACCACATTGACAGCTTCTCAAACACGTACTCACCTCATGCAGAAAGCCACCTTTCTGCTGCAAAGGATCCTTCTGCTCTTGTTTACCTTTGTAGGAATGTCAGAAATATGTTTTCTTGGGATGTTAAGTTAATTTGCAGGAAGAGTGGAGGTAAAAGAAAAAGATATACCCTTGATATGTATTGCTCTTAAATTATTATCTATCACATTATGTCTCTTTTGTCTTTCAAAAGGAGAATGTGTTTGCAGCTGTGAGGCTGTCACAGTTGCAGATTAAAATAACAGTATATGACTAAATGACCAAAGCACTCTTAGTCACAAGTAGAGTTGATGTTAATGAACCACACAACTTTATTGCTCTATGGGAGACACAGCACAGCCACGGAGAGAAGACAGGTGGTGAGCACGGCAACACCAATGATTAACATGCAGTCTGCAGGGTTTCCCCATCCCACCATAAGCCCTCACACACTCCAGGAAACCTCATACATCCAGCAGCCCCAGTACTTATAGGTTTGGGTGTGGAATACCTAGTTCTGTTTGGCTTAAATCCTACAGCCCCTGCTGGATTGACTGTTGCTGCATGGGCATGCACGGCTTGACCTCCTAGAAGGTTCTCCATGTTTTAGTTGAGGGCACTTGCATCATGTTGCACCAGTTTTGCTGCAGCTGATAAAAGTGAAAATGTCAGGCACTTTTTCACTTTCATCCACAGCCTAAGATCAATGGTGTATCAGAGCATACACATAGCTTTAAACATCTGTAGCCTTGTTGAGAAACCCAGCCAGCATGAACGGCACGTGTGTCTGGTACTGAATAATTACATCTTACACACTAAGTTCAGCTCAGAACATTATATATAGCAAGGAAAATAAACCACAGTTGACAATTAAATCACTTATGCTATGACATACACTGTAAGTGTAAAATATTTTTGTTGAGGAACCTACAGAGTGTTGTGGATTTTAATCCTGGGAAACAGATTTAGAGATTGATGATGAGATAATGATTAGTTGCTACTTGTATTATCACATTATAAGGATCATTGTCTTATTGATTAATAAAAACTGCATACTCTGCCAGCAAAGCAATTAAGGCAATCATTAGAAAGACATTCTGAAAAATAACCACAGCTGATGAATTTTGCTTTTTGTTTTTATAAAACAGTAACATTTTAAATAGTAGCAGTTCCTTGATGTTCTTCTGTGTTATTCACCTATCGTTTTTGTGCCAAAAAGGAGAAGACTAGCAAAAATATTTGAACGGACTTCTAAAGCAAATGTTACCAAATATTCTCTAGTTTTAAGTATGACTAGAATCTCTTTTTCTTCCACAGAATGTATCTCTTTTTGAAAGTTTCTCACTGAAGGGGCACCAATCATTCTGTCGTAGAATGTCAAAGTTACCTAACAGAGTCAATATTCTCCAGAATACGCAGTCTTCTCACCTTGTGAATGCTTAGAAATGGGCTTTGTGCTTTTAGTGAAAGCTGTCTGAGGTATTTTTTTTCTGTCCTTCTCATGAACAAAGCATAATCTTTGGCCTATTTAAAGAGGAAGGAAGGAAAATATTGTCAGCAAACTGGCACCCAAGACAGTATCACAACCCTAAGTGTTTAATCAATTTGGATGCTTAATATTAAAACTTATTAAAGTCTTATTAAAACAGTAGTCTTAGTACTGCCTAACAGAAAGAAGGATCAAGGCTACGGCCAACTCCTGGAAATAAAAAGAGGGAAAACAGCAGAGGGAAAAATAGACTGAGAGAGCATCATTCAAACGAGGAAGAATGACAAGATATAGGCTCCTCATTTCAGATTGTCCTCTACTGTGATGGATTTCACAAATTCCATTACTTTATTTATTTAATACTATATTTCTAGGCCTTAAAGAGTCAAGTAGTATAAATGGAGACTTCAAAAATTATTGGCACAATATGCAGTGTGTACCCAGTATGTATGTATATGTAATGAAAAATAATAACAGAGGAAAAGAAAAATTATCCAAAGTATGAACTGCTGTCTGTGTGCAAAAAATGCATGATGCATTGGAGATTCTTTGCCTGAAAATCAAGTTCTAGGTAGCTTCACGGGAAGTGTTGATCAGTGTTATGAATAAGAATTTTTATTCTCTTTGAAACTCTTGTTCTGAAGTTTTGTAGTCCACAGGACTCACCTCTCATCTGCATTTAGTTGTCCTTCTATATAAGATTACATGTGAGACAGTTGCCTAATCTCCTGTTATAGTTAGGAAGCTGTGGTTGGTACAGTCAATGGAGTTCAATAGTGTCATGTTTTTTGTGAAGTGAGAATAGAAGATAATTGTGTAAAGAGTACTACACCTGAGACATAGACTCACTCAAACTGCTAGGAAAATACTTCAAGGAAAACAGAAAAGACCAGACGCAAATGATATTCAGTCTAAGAGACATTGTGATGGATTGTGCAGTATTGTGCCCAAGATACCCAACCTGATCAATCAGCAGGGCACGTTAGTTTTACAACAGTGCCAACTGCATAGAGTCCAAAATGAATTTTCTGAAGGTGGCCATGTTGGATCCTTGTGCTATCTTCCTTGTTCTGCTGCTGAGGCTTGTGCAGTAAGAGCTGTCCTAAACAAAATAATCTCAATCTATACTCACGTAAGTAGTCATGGGCCAAGTATATATGTTCTCTCTCTCTCACATGCTCTTGGTTTGAAAACCAAAATGGAAGTAGTTTGATGAACTTCACAAAGCAAAGAAATTGCTAGAAAATAATAGTACCTGAGGACATAGGTTATTTCCATCTTGTTGTAACCAACACATAGTTGCCAAGCCTTGAAATTACTGAGGCTTCTTATAGCACACACATATCAGTAGTTTGAGTGCTATTTGGAGAAAGAGAGACTGCATCTTGGCTCCTTTGTGCTTCATTTCTTTCCTATGTCTCTCCCTCTTTGTAGGAGAAAACATGATTAAGCAAGTATAACTGCCCAAAACTGCTGGTTTTGTTCTATACGTTTTATTGTCCTTTATTAGCTGGTATATTACTGTTAAGGCTGGTTTCAAAATGCAGATTTTCAAAACTAAGAACAAGTGGGCATCACTAATGACTATAACGTTATTACTCTGTCACTGTGTTCAAAGTCTTTCAAACAGCAAGAAAAAATATCAAAGGCAGAGAAGGAAAGTAGTTTGAAGTATAAATGAAGAATACTTTTTTGGTTAGACTGTCATCATCGATCCTAAGCCTATAAGGAATAATTTTTGAAGTGTTATCATGAGTAGCAGAAAAATAATAATCTTTAACTTTCATACTCCTAAAATATTAAATTCAAAGTATCTAAATGTCACAAATTCTATTCCTCCTTATAACGGTCTAAAGAATTCACTTTTAATGACCTAGACTTTAACATAATTCCTTAATGCCAAAGATGGCTTTAAGGTAAGGTGATCCTCAGACTTCATCAGGCATCTCTTCAGTGAAAATACAACAGAGTAAAAAAAAGCCTTTTATCAACGCAAATTTACCCCTTATTCATGCAAATACGCCATGTGAAACCATGCTATAATTTACTAAAATAATATTCATATGTATACTAAATGCTATTTGTTCACACATACTTTACATTACGTCTGTACCAATAAATAATTTTCTCAGGGGAATTTTTGGTGCAGATTTCCTCCACACCAACAATTTAGAAGATGATAGAAAATGAATGGAAAATAGAACCGGATATTTGGAATTCATGGAAACATCATTTCAAAGTACTTTTGATTCACAGATGCTTCTTATCTTTTTCAAAATTATCAGTGGGCAAGAAGTACTTGCACATATTCTTTCAATATAGGCAATAACTAGATACTGCGAGTTGGTGAACTGAGTTCGGTCTATGGTTTATCATAGGTATTGATGAAATTTATTCCTCTTTCTGGTTACCCTGACAACATTATCTAAACATTAAAAACAGCGAGTTTTACCAGTTTTTCTTAGGTCAAACACAATATCCTTCTTTTCTTTTTCATTATAGACACCTTCAATTCTTTTACTCACATTGTCATTTTTGTTCAAACTATGCATATTACATTGGACTACTCAGGAATATTTTGAGATGTGAAAGGAATTGATTTTTTTTAGAAAGATGTAATTCCTGCTAAGTCTTGGCAGTTCATTAGAAGTGACTCCATGTTTTGTGTTTTCACAAATCTTGATGTTCTGTGCTTTATAATATCAGGTCTCATTTAAAAATAACCAAAAAGTAAAATAATCAGACTTAAACCTTCCATACTTGTGAGTACATCTTGAAAACTACCACCTCCAAGTGCTGGGGGAAAAAAAAAAAGAAAATATGATTAAAAGGAAATGAAATTATTTTAGAATATACAGATTTGAAATCAGTTAATATGTAATTTTGTGCATAACATGAATCCAGCCATATGGATCTAATTTCTATACTCTCCATTCAGGTTTGAGAAAGTTTGATGGGTTAGCTCTTCTTAAAGTGTTTCAGGAGCAGCCGTTCAAAACTATATACTTTGCTTTCCATAGTAGTTATTTTCCAGGAAGAAATGATTAAAATGATTGATTCTAGTGAATATTAATAGTTTTCCTGTTGTCAGGACTGAAATTCATCATGTGACTGGGTGAATTTTTGACATTCACGTACATCAGTCAGATGAAATTCAGCTTGCAACTAATGCAGAACCAAATAAAGTATGTATTCGACCATAAAAATATTTACCAAAGCTGAATAATTTAAGTGGGAAGAGTTTTGGACAGCTTTATATTGAGGAAAAGAAAGCATCTCTTTGAGGTTTTAAACTCCGTGGCCTAAGAAGTCAAGAAATCATTATTATGCATAATAGAAAATATCCCAATGTATTCAAGTTAGGCAGTGCTTTACTGTGATTTTTAAAGGATATTTATCCATTGCAACTTTGTCATCAAATATTGCCTGTGGCCTATAGTTATTGTCACTGTGCATTTACATTTCAATTGGAAAAAAAGCCACTTTCTTTTTGTCTTCTCTGATTAACATTTTGAAACTCTATAATTTTCTTGCTGCTCAGAGAAACAAAGCACCCAGGCTTACAGAGAAAACCCATTCAGCAAGATATAAATATTTGCTATTCAGAAAATCTCAATGAGGGTTTAGTTATTTTAAACTAAAAAAAGAAAATTACTAATAATGATTGGTTTCAGCTAACGAAATGCTTTTATGCAAATATGTGAACCCTAAATATGACCTGGAAACAAAAGACTGCTTAACAGTTACTATTAAGCAATACATTAGGAGATCAATTAAACAGAACTATTTCTAATGAATAAGCTGTACAAGTGTTGCTATAGAAACCTGGAAAGAGAAAGTCCTAGAATGCTAATTTTCAATTTAAGAACATAAAGTATTAGAGTTCTGCTAGTGGCTGGCTGGAGATTCAAATTGCAAAGTTAAAAATCATCTCACAGACACTCTTTTGTAAAAGACAAGTAAAAGAATAGAGCCATGATATTCGTATCCAAGGATGACTTAGGAAAAAATTAAAAATGGAATATGGTATCTGAGTGAGCAATTTCTTCCAAAGTGGACCATCAGAGGGAGCCAGAAATTGCAGTTTCTCTATTGAAGACCACTAACAATGATCTAGGGAAAACTAACAATGTATAGGATCTTGTTTCAGAAAAAAGAGATGGAGACACAATTGTCAAAGAAGGGTTATCAATACTCTTTGGTTCTTCAGAATGCTTATGGCATTCCTTTGTTTTAAAAATGTATTATGGACAACCACAAGTTAACAGATCTAAAAATTTAATAAAATAATTTTAAAAATTGAGATGGAAGAACATCAGAACTAAATTATTTCATTCCGAGAACTGATGTATTTATTTTTAAACATAGATTACTTTCATTTTAAAACATAAAGAAGAAAATGCTGAATTCCAGAGATAAAGGGTTTTTTAAAAATAATCTGTTATCACTGATTTCGTGAGTGTATGTGCAAAGTAAATATTAAGATTATATTTCATTGTTTCAACTTCATGAATCTACAACAGTAATAACCCTCCTTGAGGCTGATCATGTGGAAAAAAGCATTTAATTTTTCTGACTGACTTTAGTGGCAAGACAGTGAAAGCTTTCCACCCTGAGCTTAGATTTGAAAAAATGAATTGTGTTCTTAGATAGAAAGTTCTAAAAGCTTAATCAGAAGTTGGAAACCCATGTTTTTAATCTTGACTTTGAGGGTATTTCTACATTTTAACTTCAAGAGGCAGAAAGAATTTGGGCTGGTGTCTGTTCCATGCTACATAGATAGTAGCATGGAAACAATTTGGCTTAGGGAGCTCAAGAGGCATGGTAGAGCTGAAAACTCGGGTTTTAGATATCCATGCTACTTAACTCAATGACCTAAATAATTGTTTTGTGGATGGGAAGGCCACACCATTTCACACTCACCCATGTATTCATCCGAAATGACTGCAGGGTCATTCAACATTATCTGCCTTAAAAGCAGCTGCAAAAATTATTAGTGTTAGAAGAAAAAACAGAAGACAGACAACAGATACTCTGCATGCAGTGGTGTAGATCACGGTCCAGCCAACAGAGGAAAGAGTCTGATATCTTTATTACAACCCTGGTTTGTCACTGAAAAACTGAAATAAAAATATACTCATAATTTGTTAGAGTAATTACCATGCATTTAAAGAGCTGAGAAGGAAGTCAGCCTCTATTTCATTTTTTCAGTACCAGAAGGGAGATAATTAGTATACTGCAGACACTTAGTGAAAAAGTTAGTTTGTTTTAGTATCCTAAGTCCAAAAAAGACTTTTCTTAACTAAGTTATAAACCAATTCAAAAACTGCATCGCTAATTCTACTAGTTAATTACTACCTTTTTACGGTTCTGAGTTATGTGATATATTTAAAAGAAGCAGACTCCTTAAATAGTGTCTCTACCAGTTTAGTACTACTACCTAGGTATTATAATAGTATGTTAGAGGTGGTAGTTACATTGCTATTAGAAACTTCCTCTATAAAATGATTATGTATATCTTTGTTTGGAATCCGGGAGCATATCAGATATCCCACTCTTTAGACAGACTAGGCTGGGCTATGGGAAAGTTCAACATTGACCAAAGACTTCAGATTCTTATTATTTTTCCCACATTGTACTTTTTTTTAAGGTGAGTCAAAGAAATAACATTAGATTTCTCTCTAAACAATGTTTGTCTATGAAACTTAATTTAAAATATATGTAATAGAAAAAGAAAAATATTGTTATCAGAATTTCTAAGCACTGGATGATTTATATAAAACTTTCAAGAGAGATGCTATTCAGTAGATTATAATAGTTGCATTTATTCCTGTCTTTTCACATTCTGGAGGACATAACACAATACATAATCTCACAGAAAGCCGTGTTTACAATGACATACATTTTCTTCCTGAACTCCTTTCATGCTGCACTGACAACCCCTCCTTTCAACAGAATAGATTTTTTAATGTCTATAGCCACTAGAAATGCTCCCTGATATTACGACAAACATTATATTTATTGTAGTTGAGTGTATACTAGCACTGAAATCCCTCTATGCAGGCACAAAGATAGGTTATCAGATAGTGTATGGAAAAATTCATAGACTGGCATCTGTCAATGCATTTTCTCAAAATTTCAGAGGCTGATATCTCAGGCATGTGAATCTGTAAAATTTGCCTAACTGTCCTAGTAAACTATAAAGCAAACTTATATGTTGCATGCTCCCTGCTGTCTTTCTGAGTAGAAATACGAATTTCTTCTGTTTGTGCAATTACATGGAGCTCTCTGCTGAGACTGCCAGGAACAGTCTATTTTATTCCTCATGAAGTGATGCAGAATGACCCACAGTGTTGAGTAAAAATGGGGAATGCAAATGTGGATGTATATTGTGTATGAAAAAAAAAAAGAAGGTACAGAGATAAATTGGTGCTCAAGTTGAAATGGTGGAGCTTAGGTACAGCTGACACGAACTCAGCAGTACTATAAATAAGAACGATATTGTAAGTGATGGCTCCTGGCGGCTTGTGAAATATTATTGCCTGGCAGTATTGTATTTCTTCAATGACACTGCTAAGAAGCCTTGGAGCATGTGCCAAAATAACATTACTAGATCTTCTTGCTAGTGACAAGCAAGTTCCAGTACTAGGTGAAAAAGTCTACATAAATTTGGTTATGTTAGATACTCCTAACAGCTCTGCATACCCCAAAAGCACAAAGAGTTGAAGGAGAAGAAAAAAAAACATCACTCCACACTAGGGCAGCTTATTGAGGCGCAACTCTCTAATGGAGCTACTTGAGGTCTCCTCAAAGGGTCATGATGGGAAGACTTGTGTACATAACTGAATTTAGTCACTAGTGAGCATCAGCAGTAGAGTTGATGAGGAATTTTTCAGTAAAAGAGGTTTTAAAATACGCATCTGTTCACCAAAACTGAAACCTCTCTGTGAAATAATTGTTCTTCGACAGATTTCTGAAGTAAAAATAGAAGGAAAAAACTTATTTTCCTTCGTATCAATTGCCATTTTCTCAGCAATGTGTGTTATGATATCCAAATTGTTTTTTCTTTGAAAATATGAACTATGTCTAGCATTTTTCAATATTGACAAAAATTATGGACAAATCTTTTTCAAAAATTCAACCATTTATAAATGGTTTATACATCTGACCCTGTCTTTCAAAAATCATGAAGATATTACAATTGTGGAAAAGACTTTTTCATTGCGGTTTAGTGAACAGTCGTTTCTTAGCTGTTTCTTAAGAGACTTGACAATTTAAAAGGGATTTTATAAACTGAATTTTTAGACAAAGAATATTCTAAGTAGGCGTTATTTATTCTTTTTTATGCTGCTTTTTACTAGTGAGAACTTGGCCTCTAATTTTAACTCTACATTATAACCAAAGGAATACCAGTACTCACATTGAGGGTGCAGATCTCTCAGGAGTAACTTAGTCTTTAGCTTGATCAGGGATTTAGTCGTCCAGATGAAGTTATCTGACCCTGACAAATCTAGGCTCAGATCTTGATCAACCACTTGAATCATTACTTTCACTGGTATTTACCTCAGGCTTTTCTTTCTAATTATTAAAATATAATAAAAAAGATAACCTCAAATGTATCAGGAATAAAAGTTCTATGGCAAGAGTTGTAATGGCTGTGAGCTAGAATCAGTGACTGTAAAAACTCTCTTCTAAAATTTCTTTAATTATTGTGATCTCCACCTTCCCATTGACTCTATGCATTCAAAAGGAATAATATGAGTAGATCTACAATTATTTCATGTCACTTTGCCTAGTAAATGACACAGCTCTTCTACTTGAACCAAACTGTGATAAATGCAATGTTTTAGTATTAAGTCTGTGGTGACCATAGGGTGAGATATAAGGTTAATTAACACCACCCCCCCACCCCCACCCCCCCCCGCCAAAATATAGGGAAAGGATTAATGACTCATGAAACGCTAAGAGAATAGAAAAAATGTTTTGTTTCCATTTTTCTAGCTATTTTGAAGATACTAATGAAAGTTAAGTGTTTCCTGTTTACTGAAATTTATTCCTTCTGAGTTTCAAGCTGTCAGTCAAGCATGATTTCTGCCTAGTAGAGGCAATATACTGCAGTAGGTGTACCATTATAGCTTGACATTTTTTTCCAAATGTGGAAATGTCATATTTAATGACACAACAAAGCCAGAAATGCTGAATGAGTTGAAGTAAAAATGAAGCATTCAGATGATTAATTAAAGGGTAGGCTAAATGCTTCTATATAAAATCATGCCTTTTTATGGTCTTTGGCATTCTGAGCGCAAGCTTGCCTGTGTATGCTTTGTCTGAGAAGAGAAGAAAATCATGGGAAGGGTATATTTTTTATGATAATAGTAAATCTGAAGTTTTGCATGGTCCATTTCTGCTACTGGTTTAATTTTTCCTGGTTTTAGCAGGTTGAGGTGCAAATTCCATGATCACTGAAGTTTTGAAATAATGCTCTGGTGTCATTTAACTAAAGACTGGGCAATCTTTTCTCTCTTTGCCTGTTTTTATCTCAATTTATTTCTTAGCCATAGCATCTTCCCATGAGGGGAAAAAAATTGGATCATGTTTGATGCCTGTAGAAGTCAGAAAGAACTTACCAAGAAGAAGCTCTGTGCACTTGCTGGAAATTTTAGTGGCTTTGGGAGGGAAGCGTGTAACCTGATCAAGGGTAAACACAACAATGATAAGAGTTGCTGCAGCTGCTGGCGCTGAGGTATTGATTCTGTACCACCAAGGCTCTTTGAAGTCACCTATGAGCATTCAGGAAGTGAAAAAAAAAACCCCAACAATTATTGACAGCATTCACCAGGCACAAAACATGTTGTGGCAAAGACATGAAGAAGTCATTTTTCTCTGTTATTTAGGTGTCAGACAGTAACCTGACACAGGAGCCAGTACAGCTCCCTTCATTTAATGCCCTTCAAATTTCATGAAATATGATAAATACTTGAGAATCTGTGATTGCTTAAAAAAATAGCTCTTTCCATAAATATTTTTATTATCTTTTTCATCAAAATTGCAATGAAATTCAGTCTTTGCAATAACTACATTACACCAGAAGTTGTATAAGCCCTTCTAATGTATTTTGAGAGAAAGTGGAGTCAAAGAGATGTTGAAAAGGGTATCTCCCAAAGCTAAATTATATGCAAGATAGCTTGCTTGTCCAGAGTTCATCATATTGAGAACCTTAGGAGTTCTGAAGAGGATTAGGATACTTGACTTGTTTATGTTAATAAAGTTCTTTTTACTGCTTCTAGCATAAATCTTACTGTCAAACATACACCTATAATTTTACATTTCTCTGAAAATGTTTTGTCAGGAGATCTTGAGATTTTATTTATGAACTACTTTCCACAGAGGAGTTAGATTTAACTGATATGCCCTGCCTCTTAGGATGACATTAACTCTGTGACACTTCACAGCCTTGTTAATCAAAATAGCTTTAGCTGACTTTTATTAAAACAGAGACAAATACAGACTTCCTTGTCAGCACAATTCAAAGTATGCAGATTTAAATTTTCTTGTACTGAAGCTGGTTTGGAAACTTCGTATGTTTAAAAATCTCCTACCTTTAAATTTCTCCCTTGCTTATTCCAGCATATTCCAGATACAATTTGTCTCTCAGTTGGACTTGGAAGCTGTTCTGCATATCTGTTACTTTCAAAATACAATTACTGAAAGAAGGAAGTTGTTCTCAACTTGATTTTTACTATCCACTTGTCGCTTGCTATTTTCCAAATAGTAGCATCTAGAAGAACAACAATTCTCCATGAAATATAAAAACGTAGGAGTTAATTTATATTTGCTACTCTGGAAGTGAAGTCTGGCTCCTGTGGAAAATATTACATTACCTCCATGCTTTCCTGACTGTCAATTAGCTGTGTCTCAACAGCATGTTTACCATTGCCCAGACACCTAAATTGCATTCTGGCAACCCTCACATCTCTATTCTAATCAGACAACTTGCCTAGAGAGAATATCTTTCCCTGGGCAACAACATTTTAAAAATAAAACCTTCTCTGCACTATTTTAACATTTTATATTCCCAACATTAAACAAAAATTAAATATAGAATCACAGAATCATAGAATCACTTATTTGGAAAAGACCTTGGAGATCACAAAGTCCAACTGTCCGTCTCCACTACAAAACCATACCCCTAAACACTTCATCTCCCTTTCTTTCAAATACCTCTGGTGATGGTTATGCAACCACCTCCCTTGGGCAGCTGTGCCAGGGCACGATAACTTTTCAGTGAAGAACTTTTTCTTAAAATCCAATCTCAACCTTCTCTGATGCAGCTTGAGTCCATTTCCTCTCATACTACCATCTGTCACTTGTGAGAAGAGACCAATACCCACCACACCACAACTTCTTTTCAGGCATTTGTAGACAGTCATGAGGTCTCCCCTCAGCCTCCTCTTCTCTAGGCTAAACAACCCCAGTTCTCTCAGCTGCTTCTAATAAAACTTGTTTTCTAGCCCCTTTACCAGCCTTGTTGCCCTTCTCTGAATGTGCTCCAGCACCTCAATGTCTTTCTTGTAGTGCAGGACCAAGAACTGAACACAGGATTCAAGGTCTGGCCTCACTAATGCCGAGTACAGGGGCACAATGCACATTTGTGCAATCACATGTAAATATTCATTAACCAGGAAACACAAACCAATACAGTTCAAGACCACTTTCTGCATAGATCTTGTTGCTGACTTCTGCTAATGCTAATACAGAGGAATAAGCTAACAAAAAGCCAAATAGGTACCTTTTTATTACTCACTAGTGTTTTCAGATGGTTAAGAAAAGGAATTACTTTCCCACCAAGCTTTGCACCTTTTTCAAAGCTCGACTTGATCTGACTTGTAAATCTATTGCATATGTTCATGCTTTGTTCCAAATCATATTCAGTCTATGTTCTTGGACTACAGAACTTAATACAGCATTAAAGTTCACAAATTAGTTTTATAGGTATTCTAAGAGTCCAGACCAAAGACAAACTACAAAGGTTTATAATGTCCCAAAATAGGCTTGTAGCTGCTAAGAGAAGACCTTTCTAAATAAAAGTAAATAAAAAGCTCAAAACGCCATTACTAGTGGTCAGCCTGAGAGAGGGCAAAGCCAGTGCCTGGGAAACGGAAAGAGGAACCTTCTCCTTTTTTTCCTCTGTCAGAAGCTAATTACGGGCTTTTAGATCCCATTGAGAGCTCTCTTGTTAGCTGCCATCTCACCTGCATCAATTTTTCTTTCCTTTCCTTTCTATCCAAATGTACAGCAATTCCAGCTCTCAGGCTCCCCCGCTCCAACTCTTTAACTGATAAGTCAAAGCCGTTACAGCTCATGTTACTGCTTCTTCCCAGTGGAGGAAACTCAACAGTCTCCTGACTCTGGTCTCAGGCTGCTGTTTAGATAGTCACGTATTCCAAAGCTGTAGGTAGGAAAAGAGGCTTTCATTGTCTCTCAGAAGTCTACAGTCAAAGAAAACTGGACTATTTTACTCTCTCGTGTAAATCAAGAAAATATGATTTTTGCTCCTCCCAGCTGAAACAAGGAGCAACAAACTAGATAGATATACATTTATGTAAGTGTAAATAAAGTAGTGTTTTTATTTCCAATGTAAACAAGTTGCTACTAATCAGAGAACAATTGCCAGTTTCAGTAGATCCTGCTCCTACATTGCCAAATACTGCCAAGCCCAGGGTAGCTCCTGTACAGCTCGCAATCCCTCAGGGCCCCAAGGACTTTTCTGTAGAATTTCTGCCCTGGCAGGCAGTGGCCAGCCTGGAATGCTGCCCAGGGGCATGGCTCAGCATTTTTGCAGGCTGCACTGCACAAGGCCCGTTTCTGCAGCATATCCCTGTTCCACTGGAACACAGCCCTGTGTGTCAACCAGCTCCCCCAGTTTGGAGTTAAATGCCACCCGGAGAAGCACATGTTCCCTCACTTGCCCCTGGCCACTGAGGAAGTTGTTAAAAAAACCACATCATGGTATAGACCGCTATGTCTTACCAGGTTTTAGGCAGCGTACAACCCCTTTATCACCTCTCACTGAGACCAGTCATTGACTGGCTTTCTATTCAGATCACAGCATTCTAACTTGCATACAGTATTGTGGAAAGTAAGTGTCAAAATCCTGGCTAAACTGAAGGTAGGTGGTATCTTCTGCTCTCTCCTTGTCCTAAAATCTAGTCATTTACCATAAAAAACAATCAGCTTAGTCAGACATGATTTAAGCTTGGTAAATTCATGGTAACTTCCAAAGCAGTTCTTCCCGGTGTACCCAGAAATGTGATTCTGACCTCCATTCTCCATGAGTCTTATACATAGTCTGCTCTTGTACTCGGTGTTGAGTTCTGTCAAGACAGGTGTCCAAGATGGCATGAATGCATAAATTCAGAACTTCTTTTCTCCCAAAAGGAACTGTTGCATAGAGACTAATGGCAGCCTTTCAATGAGCGTTACATGTTCTCAGCACCTCTTAAAAACTGTTATAAAAGGCTTTTCTATGTCTACATACACTACTTCCAAACAATCTGGAATGAAGCCAAGATCTTTTCAGGATTCATTTGTATCAGTATAGGACACTCATTTCATAATGTGACATGGATTTGGGTACTGTGACTAGTTGCAAAAATGCTAATGCATCCAGATATAACAAGGAGAGGTACGGAACCAAGGAACATTGTTGATGTCAACAATCAAGCTGAAATTATCTGTCAGTAAACTGAAATTGGAGGGTGTTTCATTTAACAAAAGACAAGTATAGCCAGAGCTAGCTCCCTTAACTGGCTGATTAGCCAAGAGCTGGCTGTGCTGAACAGGCTATACAAAGACTCTCTTGAGTATCCTCTGCCTCCTACCACCCATCAGAACTAATACTCTTGAGACCATAATCTTCTACTGGTCACAGAATCCCATTTCTCCACACTAGTTTATGTGTGCTGTTGCCAGAGTGAGAGCCAGAAGTGCATATTCAACTTTCTTTCATTGTGCATCCATGAACATTTGATACCCGATATCATTTATAGTTGGAAGAGTGCCCATGAGATATTTATTAAGAATGCATTGTAGACATCCCTCATTTTCTTTACTGTGAACTTCATGTTCTGTGGGATTTTCTGAGACAACAGATGAATATTCTGTTCTCACTTAAGATAAAGTGAGATTTTAGTACTTATAATAGCAGACAGCCCCCCCCCCCCCCCCCGGTTTATACACAAGTATCTGTACAATTCTGAGATTTGTATCATGTGCATTTGCTCACTTGGTTTGAGTTAAAACTCAAAACTCAGAAAGTAAATAAAAAGGGTCTCTTACGTTAAAATGATGGTCTTGGATAAAGTTGATAAACGGATATTAACATTTCCCCGTGAGTGTCTATTGGATTAAATCATGGCCTATGTCTATTTCTGAGAAAAATTCTGAAGTACAAAATGAGGATTGCATTGCTTCTATGTTGATTTTAACAGTTTTGTTCAAGTTTGGGTTTCAACTCAGTGCCTGTGGGGGAAAAAAAACAGATCTGAGACCAAACATCCCTGGTGAGAGAATTGAACCAGCCCAGAGTCATAGCACAGGTTGAAGAGCTAGTACCAAAAAACAGTTACAGGATGTATATCAAAGGAACAAAGATACATTGAGAAGGATTAAATAGATATTAGATAGCTGCAAAAAGGTAGGATAACAAAAAAATCAATTTAGCTGTTCTACAAAACAATTGTGTGTGACTTTTTTTCCATATAAAATAAGGTTAACAGAATCCCAACAATTTAGTTCGGTAAGAGGAAAACAAGGTCAGAGGGAAGTAGAATAATGAAGAAATTAGGCCATGACCTATAAAGGATGACATTCTGTGAAATTTACTTCAAAATTTGAATTACAGTCAATCCTTTCAAACAAGCCTAAAACCTCAAACTGCTAGACTCTAGAAGCATTTCTCATTAAAAAAACAAACAGCAGGAATCAGACTTAGAGAATATTAATTTTGTCAATGGAAATACACTTACTGGCCATAAATACAAATACTCATTCTTCAGAGTACAAGCTTTGTATCAGCTGAAATGAATAAGGAAGAAACAATTTACAAGCTTATTGGTATGTATTTCCCATGTTAAAAATTTCTTTAAAATATGTCAGAAAGGTCTGCTATTCAGGTGCTGAAGACCTGGTATTACCATATTAAATTAATATTTGTGGTGTTTTAACTCCTAATGGCTCTAATGAGTTCAACATACCAGCATATGCACTGAACATGCATGTAACCAAATACTTCCAGTATTTGTCAAATACCATATCAAACAGTACTGCGGAAGAAGACAGACAGAAATTGTATATATCTAGATATAAAAGATGGTTGGTTTACTACTGTATTATTACAGTTGCACAGTAATTTATTAGTAAAAGCCATAAAGGTGGAATCACTGAAGCATGAACATGGTTGTATGGCAAAAATAGGGCTGCATGCTAGCAATCAATAGTGTGTGCAGAGCACAGGTCAAGAAAGGCAGCGCAACAACAAACCTGTTTAACATAACACTGAATCAGTCAGGCTGGATGAGTCAGAGTCTGAAGAGACAGGAGATAAAATGGGACATGGCAAGCCAGGAAAGCTGTGGAAATGCTGACTGCAAGCATCTGACAGGTATTTAATGCTTCAAAATAGATGTTTACAGATCTGGGAATTGAGGTGTTTTAAACAGAAGTGAATAGAAAGCATATAAACTGCATCTATTAAAATTGCACATTGTGAACATAACTAAAAGGGATAATTATAATGTATGTAGCAAACCTAAACTCAAAGCCAGTCATGTTGTAAAATATAACAGAAAACTATATAGATTTTAAAGTTCAATTCTGTCTTCAGAAAAAGTCACTGACCTGTGATATTCTGGTAAGGGTTGGGTTTTTTTCAGAGGGGGGTGAGGAACTGCGTTTGGTTGTTTAGTTTGTTTTTTTTTCCATTTCCACACAGGGTTTGGAAGCAAATATATTTTTAATTCTGTAAATTTCTGGGCTGTACATTGGCATATCCCATTTCCACAAGAAAGTCAATTTAAGACCTGTTTATTAATAATTGTTAAACTGTTGCCTTCAAGTAGGATAGATGAGGAAAAAAAATGAAAATGTTAAAATGTTAAGGCAACAGAGGAACTAACAAGCAAGGAGTTCCGGTATAGACTGATTGTGAACAATTTCCATATTTAAGATGAATTTGTGCAGCACCTCCCAAAATAATTAATGTCTTTAAGCCCCTCTCTTTGCTCTCTGAGGCTACAGTAGCAGAATATTTATATCGATTTTATCCTGGATAGAATGATCTTCTTTCATGACAAAACTTCATCCCATGAATCCTCCAATGCCTCATTATAACTAGGGCCCACACATAGCAGCGAAGTAATAATTGATTGCTGTTGATTTTACCAATACCCACAACAAAATTTTCCCAGTCATCCTTCATTTCTTAGAAGGTCCCCAACTTAAATAAATGTCTTTGTGCACGGAAAGACTATTGAAGGCTTTGTGCTAACATGAAAATGAACAATTTACATATTGATGGCTTGTGATTTGTGTGTTAGGTGAACCATCAGCAATGTTCATAGAATGTTACGTGAACTGGAAGAGGAGTGATTCATGTGTCTGTGAATGGACCAAAAGGGCAAAGAACAAGTACAAGTACAAAGAGATTAACAGCTGAATATTGCTCTGAAAAGGAAAGAATAAGTATGTATGGAGAGAGATTACCAGGAAAACAGTGTATTGCAAAATCTATCTATCATATTTCTGAGGTGCTTATCACAATGTCACCTAATATATATCATACCATTTGCCATATATATCAGATAATTTATCTCCCCGGATTTCATCTCTTCATGATTCTATAATTTCTCTTCATCTAGAGTTCCTGAATAGAACAGAAGTAATTTAATTTCTAAAGTTATATATAATATCAACATCCTTCTTTTATCAGGAAATGGTGTTTTGATAGTGTTATTTGTACAGTGGTGTACGGTCCTAAATAAACGGAAAAAAATATCAGTTACATCATATACTGATTCTTACTTGCATAGTCATATTTACTTAAGTAACATGTAATCTGATGTAACAAAGTCACAAGTAGAGCTTTCTCTGCATTCGTAGAATTAAATCCATGGATACAGTAGGACTTCAAATCGTTGTTTTCTTTGAATGTAGAGAAAAAACATATAGGACACTTCAGTAAATGAACTCCATTGAACTCCATCAAATGAACTTCAGTAAATGTACAGAGTCTAGGGTAACCTTTATCTACCCTGATGTGTAACTGGACTGTGTAGACTTCATATCTTATATCATACATTATTGTTTGCAACAAAAAGAAAGGTCAGGCCTCACCTTGAATACTGTGTCCAGTTCTGGGCCCCCCAATTTGGGAAAGATGTTAGGATACTGGAATGTGTTCAGAGGAGGGCAACGAAGATGGTGAAGGGGCTGGAGCACAAGCCCTATGAGGAGCGACTGAGGGAACTGGGGCTGTTTAGCCTGGAGAAGAGGAGGCTCAGGGGAGACCTCATTGCTCTCTACAACTACCTAAAAGGAGGTTGTAGTCGGGCAGGGGTTGGTCTCTTCTCTCAGGTGACCAGTGGCAGAACCAGAGGGCATGGACTTAAGCTTCGTCAGGGAAAGTTTAGACTTGATATGAGGAAAAAATTCTTTACTGAAAGGGTGATTGGCCATTGGAATGGGCTGCCCAGGGAGGTGGTGGAATCACCGACCCTGGAGGTGTTTAAAGGGAGACTGGATGAGGCACTGAGTGCCATGGTTTAGATGATGGTTGGTGTTAGTGTTGGTGTTAGAGTTAGGTTATAGGTTGGACTTGATGATCTCAGAGGTCCTTTCCAACCTTGTGATACTGTGATACTGTGATACTGTGAAAAACCTTTTCACATCAAGTGCCATTGTATAGTGGAAAATATTGTTTCCAGGTGTTGTAGATTAGAGAATTTTTGGAGTCTTTTTTCCTAGATACCCTGAACAGGACTGTTTTTATGTTGGTTTTCCTATGTCATGATGATTGGGAGGATTTTGTAAGTGTTATAATTTTGTCTTTTTCACCCTTTGGTTTTCACTGCAAACAACCTTGCAGCACCAATTCAAGTTTAGCACTCTATTCGAAGAAAAGGATCTGAACATTCCTTTGAACCCAAGACACTAGCCCTAATTTAAAAGCAACTGATTTATGCCATGACCTAAGCTTCATACCTGGGGGAAGAGCAAAATACAAATTTCATCAGGATAGCAACGCAGGTCACACAGTGTACAGCTGGAAGGTTGGACTTATCTCGCCATGAGGCCTTCTTGAACTGTCCTGGCTGCAGTGCACATATAGATAAAAAACCCTTACACATATGAAACTCATTTGTCCCATATATTACACCTAATACAATCGACACATCATAAATGTTATCACCCTGCATGATAATTTCTTTATATTTTTACTGATTCCTATTCGTCCCTTAAAGAAGGTGTTTCAGATAACTTTCCTTTGTGTGATGTGTAGGACTGACAAAATATGTATGCACCTTTGAATCTTGTTGAAAGTTCATTCATTTTACCAGATTGATAATGATTATACTTTATCACTTGACACAAACGATCAGTATTTAAAAAAGAATATTAGCTTACTGGGCACTCATTTATAAAAATTGTATTGTTAGTAGTCCTGTTGGTGACTTCACCATGGCAGACTCCTTTGAAGTACAGACTTTTTTTTAGCATGTTTGCACTTTTAAACTGCCGTTTCAACAGTCTCTGCTTACATTTTGCTTCACATATTTCCTGGGGCTGGTAGTCATAGTGGTAAATATTGGCACTAAGAAGCTGGCAGTCTGTAGACGTGTGTGTGTTGGGGGAAGGATATGTCTGATAGGTTTTTTACTATCTTCTCCTTGTTTGGGGCTAAATTCTGCTATCTCTGCTGCTATGGTCTATAAATTAAGCAGGACTCCAAAATTATTGAACAACCTCACACACAGAGAGAATACTCATGTGGAGTAATGGTTGCAGATTGGCAAGTTTGCCTCAGGAAGTTTCTTTCGTTCTGTAAAATTTTTCAGCCTCGTTATACATCAGGTGTATCTCAACTATATTGGCTAAATCCTTCAGATTTATTATAAGATGTCATAAACCTGCCAGTCTATGTTAGCTGATTACCTGGTTCTCATTAAGAGTTTCTAAGCACATTTCAGGCATTTCTAGAAAGTGTTGTTAAACTACGTTTAGAAGTGGGAGATTTGGGTAGCAGGAGGTTAAGCTTTATGTATTTAAATATTTGAGGCATGTCTGCCTTATATGCAGAAGCAGATCAAATTCAGATGCCACAGTGGAGAGATCATAAACTAGTTGAAAATAAAAAGGTAATTTCACAGGAATAGGTCAATGTAATCTTTCCAGATCTGGAAATGAAGGCATAGAATAATAGAATCATAGAATCATAGAGTCGGGGATAAGGGACCCTAAAGATTAGATTTAGTTCCAGCCCCACTGCCATCAGCACTGACACCTCCCACCAGACCAGGCTGCTCAAGGCCCCATCCAGCCTGGTCTGGACACAAATCCCGGGAAGGGACACAGGAAATTTCATCTGGAATCGTGTTCATTTGGTACCTGAGCAAATATGCTCGAGGAAAATAATTTATTACCTTGAATGGAGGATTTAATGAGTATGGCTTTGTTGCTTCTAGACCAGACCTGCTCTCCAGCTTTTATGGTTCTAGAGTTGGCTTAGGCAAATTTTGCTTGCAGTGTATAGATTTGTCTTCCAGACCTTCAAGATACAGACCCTTGACTCGTAAGCATCTGTGTGTGTAGTTGTGTACATTCAAAAATTTCATCCAAAGTAACTTGCAGAAGTTCAAATAGGAAATGGAACAGGAATGTAAATTCATGTCCAATTACTAGAACACTAACACTATTCTTTCTTTGTAGAGTTGATATAGTAGTGAGGTGATATTCAGATTTTAGGCAATTTTGAGAATATTTTGATTCATCTAAACAATTTCTGATTCATCTAAACAATTTCTCTCTTTCTGGAGAGTCACTTAACTATATTGTCACCCAGTACCATGCTATGAAGATCCTATTCCAACAAGTTTGAAGAAGGCTAACTCCTTATTGTAAAACTGTTGTGTGGGAAAGTGTGATACCCAAAATTGTATAAAAGACCTCTACAGTCTGATTTGCTTGACATTATTTGACATTTTAAATGATGTATTAATTAACACATTATGACATTATTATGTCTACTCTGCTCTGGTGAGACCACATCTGGGATACTGCATCCAGCTCTGAAGCCCTCAGCACAGGAAAGACACGGACCTGTTGGACTGGGTGCAAAAGAGGGTCAACGGTATGATCAAGAGCCTGGAATACCTGCCCTTGAACACACTCTGAGTGAGTTGGGTTTGTTCATCTTGGAGAAGAGAAATCTCCGAGGAGATCTTATTGTGGCCTTTCAGTACTTAAAGGGAATTTGTAAGAAAGATGGGAGGAAAGTTTTCAGCAGGGCCTGTAGCGGTAGGACAAGGGGTAATGGTTTTACACTAGAAGAGGAGAAGTTTAGACTAGATAATAGGAAGAGATTTCTTTCGCTGTGGGTGGCGAACCACTCAAACAGATTGCCCAGAGAGGTTGTAGATGCCTCATCCCCGGAAATATTCAATGTCATGCTGGATGAGGCTCTGGGCAACCTGATCTAGTTGAAGATCTCCCTGCTCACTGCGGGGTGGCTAGAATAGATGACCTTTGTGGCCCCTTCCAATACAGAACATTCTATGATTCTGTGATTTTGTAATCTTTCATGAACACAATTTTTTCTCCAGTTGTAGCTATGTCCAATATTACTTGTGTCACATATTTCTAATTTTCAGAGGTGAAGTGGTTGAAGCTTTTAGCAAAAAACATCACAAAACTTTATTTTAAGGGAAAAGTATAAATGAAATTTAAGCAGTCAAATAAAAAAAAAATCTGAGGATATATTGTCAGGGAAAATTTATAATGAATTATTCTTAGAGTGAAAAGCAACCCTGCAGTCAAAATTATTCTATAAAAACTGAATAAAATAATAATAAAACCCAAACATACCACAAAAAATACGATCTACAAACACTATATTAGAGGTGGATACATCATAATTCTTTGATCTGCCTATCCACTGTATGCTGCATGTCTGTAATATACTAGAGAATTTTTTTAAGGTATGCTCAGCAATATATATGCAATCTGACTCCTTTTTGGCTATTTTTTCTCTGTGATCCCTTCCCTTTATTTTAATTTCTGCTTATTTGTGTTCCCTTCTATAATTGGGAGCCATTTATTTTAATGATGTCATTTCACCCTACTATATAGAGGTCATTATGTCTGATTTTGTCTTTCAAGACCTCTGTTCAGATAGACAACACTGTTTCACTATACTATAGTTTACATAATAAAAAAATTTATCACTGTAATTCTTTATTTAGACAACAATTACAAAGGTATTTTCTACATTTTCCAGACTTAATTTTTAATTATCAATTTATTACACCTTCCTCATACTTCACTAACCAAAAATTTATAGCAAGATTTGTATGTGCATTGCACAAAAGAAATACACAAAATTAATACAAAAATTAAGCTTTACACAGACTTACATTCTATAGAGAGCTAATTCACAATTTAAGTTAAGCGAATGTGTATTGTTGTTCCTATTTTACAATGAAGAATACCCAAACAGGAAGAATTCCCTTATTGTCAAAGACATAGTGAGGGAAAATTAAACCCAGATCTCAAGCACCCCTGGCTTCTAATTACGTCTTGTCTTTTCTAGGCAGTTGTGTGGCTAAAGCTCTAAAGGTGTAGGAAGATAACATGCTGTAACTGGAGTGCCTTAAAGAAGGAGCAAATAACTGTTTAGTGAACTCCAGTTGTGCTACCTGTGGAAGACCTTTAAAAACTCTGCTGCACCCTGAACATTCTCATACATTTAAAGTGTAAGAAAGAAAATGATGTGTAAGAAGAGAATTACGTTCTCCATTTGGAGATTTCCAAACAACAGAGGTTCAAAAGCTGTTACATCTCCAAACACTTCTTCAAGGTTCCTTATCATTCAAACTTACCTTCGTTTATTATAATACCATAATAAACTGTTACTGACAAAAGGAAAAACCTTCCAGTTGTCACTCCATCTGCAAACACGCTGCTGCTACTTTAGCAATTTCAAATAAATGATTTCATAACACTTGTGTGACAGGGACAGGTAGACTGTATGAGAGAACACACAATAGGTTTTGAGAAATGAGAAGGCAGGTGGAGGAGAACAACAGGACTTCCAACTGAAAGCAGTACAGCTTCTGAGATCACCTGAGATCAGGCTTTAGGAAGAGGCAAGCATGCCAAGGATTCAGTGTGATTACATGTAGCCTTTCAAGTAACAAGAGCTGCCTGTGAAAGTCCAGGCCCAACTCTGAACAGATCAGATACCAAACACAGAAACGCATATCCCAGAGCACTGAGGGAGAAAACTAACTGATCATATTCATAAATAACAAAATAATAACTTCGCATTGTATCTTTATCTTTCAGCTTTCATGAATACTGAAGTGACTAGAGTAATGTTGGAAACAAATGGAGAAAATATACCCCCAGACAAATACAAATTCATCCTATACATCTTGATAAACCATTAACAAAAAAGTGGTCATAGCCTGTTCCTATGTTTTCATTACGTTATACACCTAACATCATCCGTCAACTAATTTGAACATGAAAAGTCAAATAAATAAACGAGTGAGCTGAGCTTTTTTGATTCATATTTTTATATTACATCATCTATAAAACCTGTCCCAGTACAACTTGTAGTACAGATGTCGTAATCTGAAGAAATTAGAGAATATCTGTTGGAGTGATAAACAGCTATTGGCTCATGTATCTACTTTAAGTGATCTTGGTAAGTAAGATTTCCAAATGGAGTAGTACAATCTTTCAGCACCATGGAGTGAGTGCATTACCTCATCAAATCTTTTGGCTTGTCACAATATCATGTTAATTCAGATTCAAGACCATTCTGTATTCAATGTCTGAATTTCTTTGCACACTCTCTCCACCCCTGTTTCTTAAAAAGGAATATGTAGCTACTTAGAAACAAAAGCCGAGGTCACTGATTTCACAGCTGTATTGTGTATAAAAAAAATGGTTTGTTATATGGGTTTATATTCTACTTAGCCCAAGGCAAGATAAAACAATAGCTGAAAGTCAGGAAAAAAAAACCCCTCTAGTAATGTAACAATGCAAAAGGGAATAATATTTGTATTATTTTTCTATATTTTTGTTATAGCTTTTAGCACTTTATTATAAAAGTATTTTATTATAAATGTATTATATATTAATAATCCTCTAAACCGATATAAACCTGAAGCTACAGAAACAGACACCTTATTTAAGTAATACCTGCTACATATACCTACTGTGCTCTGAAGCTTAAAATACTGGCTGTCCAGTAGATGCTTATGTGCTTGCAAGAAGCTCTTCAGTTAAAAGGTCTAATTGTTACGTGATTAAGTTCAAACTACAATGAAAAAAGAAGATGAGCATCATCATAATATTCTATTTAAATTCATTCATGAAATGCTTTCAAAAAGTGTTGTTAATAAGACTGAAACGCAGTGTAATGGTATACAGAGAAGCACGTAGCACCTCCAGAGATTAAGTGTTCCGACCCACTCTGTAAACAAGTAGGAGCCTGCCTGGCCAAGATATAGAGAATAGTAAACTGCATTACAAATAACAGGCCTTACATTCAAGTTCATAACCTTCACCTCAGGGACATTCCAAACTATCATTGTAAAATTAGAATAGTTATTTAGTGGATGTTGCATACTCCTTTTTTTTTTCTAAGACAAAGCTAAATAGAAGGAATTGGGAGCATAAGAAAGCAGTTCCTATCATGGTTCCTTGTCCTACATAAATGTGTATGGACATCCAAGTTTTCTTCAACTCAGAATACCCATTTTTGTGAGCTTCATTAGTCTCTAAATTTTCTTAAGGCAATATGTTTATATCTGAATTTTGTGTGTCTATCTTTAACATCTATGAAAGCCAAGAGTAGAGGTATTTTCAGGCCCTATTGAGACTGTAGCAGTTACAACACTTCCAAGCCTTTCTGACAAAATACAGTACTTTTTGACTCACATAGAAAGTATGTGTAAAATTGGATGATAAGGAAAAATTTTGTTTGGCAAAAAAATACAGTAGCAAAGTCACTGGAACATCCTGTTTGTGGTATCTTTTATACATAGCCAGTGTGCACTCTTTGTCTGGGCTTTAAGGTACACACTAACACACATTTTTTATAGTGGTCACTCTCCTGCAATGCAAATAATGTGTTCTTCTAAGCCTTTCAACAGTATGCTGATCATGTTGTTATTTCAGTCTTGGGGGGAAAAAGTTAATAAAAGATAAGGGACTTTTGAAAAAAGTGTGATTACGTTATTTAAAAATTATACATTTTATAAGATAAAGTTTAAACACATGTCAGGTGAAGTCAACATTGCATTATGAATGGTAGTGATTATGTTATCTGTAAACTTTGAAGCTTTACGTACTGATGTGAACAATTGACTCCGTTGTTTTTACATTATCATCAGCATTCCCCTCTCATTGCTGCTTAACCGACTGGTGTTTGCATAGCAAGAAATAAGGAAACTTTTTCCAGCTAGCATTTCTGTTAGCCTGAGTTGATTGCATCTTTTCACTGTCCTGTCTGCTGGATTTTTTTACCTAGGTCATAAAATTGATTGGAACTTCATCATCTAAATCATGAAGAACTTAATTAAAAAGAAAATTTTACCTAAAGCATCAAGATCAGCTACTAAATTAGCACAATTTGCTAAAGCTTATAGATGTTGCTATTTTTTTACTCTCATTTCTTTATTCTATTATTAGATTGTCACACATGGTTAATACTTGGCCAAGTCTATTAGCTAAAGTACAAAAAGAAATATTTATACTTTTAATTTATATAGGTATTTTGTCTGAAAGTTATAGGTACTTTATTTATTTATTCTATAAACTGCATTATTTTAAGAGTTGCTCAAAATAAAAAATGCATTTTTGAGTTTGATTAATTATATTAGAAAGCCCATGAAAACTGTTTTTCCTTCCTACCCTGTCAGTCCATTTTCAAGCTCAATGAATGGAAAGAAAAATTCGTCTTCAGCTGTTCGATCCCATTTCAAACAGAAACGTAGAAGAAGAGAAGAGAACCAGAAGTAGGAAATCTTTGGCTGAAATAGAGCTGAGCTAATAGCAACATATTTTATGATCCAGAGAAAGCAAGGAGCGGAGAAAGGCTTTGTTACCTGTTCCTTCCAAAGAACTTAAGCTTCACACTTATTTTGTACATCTTGATTATCAGTGGATATTTTGTTGACATTTTTGTTGTTGTTTTGTTTCTTTTTGTGTTATTTTCTCAAGTTTTAAACTGTTATATTGTAGCCTGTAAAGAATTATTTCTGGAGGTATCTAAATATATCACTATTTCACTACAGATATTACATTTCCAGTGCTCAGTTCTCAAAACTTAGCATGGATTTCATTCTTAACAGTAAAGTATTTGGGGAAAAAAAAATGTTGACAAAGGTTCCCTTATAAAAAGCTCCACTGTAGGCATCGTCAGAAAAATACAGCTTGCTTGCTGTTCAAGAAAAGGAACCTTGAGACTTAACAAGCCAAAGAAGCCCTGTAAATGATACCCACTACATTGTTATTTTGTTGTCCATCAGATTAAGTAATAGAAATCATTGTTCACTGAACTACAACAGGAATGTTTTTTCCTAGAAAAATTAAAATACAATGGTAAAACAAGGTAGAACCTTCCCCTTCCAGCCACAGGAGTAGATCAACAATTTTCCTGTAAAGAGTACTGAATTTATAGAGTACAGCAAAACATAAATTCAAGGTCATTAAACAAACAAACTACATTCAAATAATTTCAAATTTTGATATAAATTAACTTCCAAATTGACTAAAAGCACGACATAAAATTATCAAAGTTCTGACATTGCCTGTATAATCTTCTGTTGTTAATTTGATTTGCATTTAGAGTTTCTAGGGACAGATTATCAAGACAAAAAAAATTAAGAGAATTCAATCCTTTCCTCCAAAAGGCATAGAAGTAGTATAATTCTGTCGTGTTTTTTTTTAAAAATACCAAATAAACTCTTTCTGTAGTCATGAATATTTTAAGTACTTTTCCATATCCATTGTAAATGTGTTATTTACATCACTCATAAAAAAAACCACATATATTTTCTTTAAAACAAAATGGGAAAAAGCAAATTAAAAAAAAGTAACAGGCCATGAACCCGATACAATATTAGATTAGAATATATCTACAAGTATAAGCCATGCCAGTGAGTTCAGGATCACTCTCAAGTCATCTTTTAAGAAAGTGTGTGTTTCTGCAGTAATAGTGCCTACCTTTGGATTAGATGTATTTGACTTGTCCGGTTTTTCTTTGATAGGAAAATCATGAATATATATATGAGAATGAAAAGACATACAAATGCAGATCTGATATTATAAGTAACCCAGATGTCAAAACATGGATCTAGCAGAACTTCTGCTAACTTCAGACTTGTAGTTCTGTCACTACTAGAAGTGTGATTTTACAGAATAAGAAGGAAATGACAAGGTTTTCATGATAGAGTTGACAGTCGTCTTGCTGTCAAGTCAAGCTGAAGTAAAGCAATACTGCTATTTATTTCGATGGCAGTTTCTTCAGAATTACGCTGATGTGATTGAATGATGAGGACAACTAGGAAAGAGCAAAAGGCAGTGGTGAGTGCTTAACACAGGTATGGGAGATTGTATCAGAGAACAAAACTCTTCCTTACTTTCATCCTTACATTTGGTAGCTTTGAGAAATCTTATGCAAATAAATACATGGGAAATATCTTTTCTATGACCCGCTTACATTGCTATCCTTGTGGTTATGCTTGCAGAAATTTTGGATATTTTGTGATAGAAGTGCATGCATAAATCGAATAAATCTAGTTACAGCATACAGATGTTCTTTCATTCACAGAGAGACACAATAGGTACAATTTCAAATTTCACATTCAAATCCAATAGATACCACTAAGTGGTTGTTTCCAGTCTATGAGCTGGCTTTCCGTGATGTAGCTGTTGAAATGTCTTGCGTGCATGGGAAATATCCACCTGCTATAAAGAAATTGGATTAATACAAATATGCCTGCTGCTTGCTCTGCCATTCTATGTAATAGTTAGCAGAGTAGATATCTATTGTTTTGTGAGAAGATGACAGCTTCTCCTAGACCCAAAGTTAAAAATCAGTTTTTCAGAAATGAAAGAGAAGGTAATTCTAGACATTGTTTAACTGGGACTGGGTTGTGCAGGGAGTGCAGAATCAGAGGGATGCAACAAGTTCTCTTTCAGTGCTCCCAAATTTGTAAAATTGATAGTTTAGCTCAAAAAATTCAACCAGGTATGCTAATGAGACACATAAGCATGGTAATTTAGGTGATAGCCATTTTTATACCAACAAGTACTTATATGGTGTGTTTTACGACTCTATAATCAAGTGTGAGTGCTGAGCCACTTTGGTACACTAACATTACATTGAGACTAGTTATTGCTGAGTAGTTCCAGTAGCAGACTTGTCTCACTCCAGAAATACTGGAAGTGCCGTTAATTAGAGAGAGAACTGATATAAAGAAATCATGGAATAAAGAGTATCCTTTGAGATTCATGTATTTTTAAGCATAAAAGCGTGTAGATTCTACAATATACACCATTCAATATATTTTCATGTCACTGAGAAAAAACGTGTAAGATGTATTTTACAAATTATAGTTTTTAGTAATTTTCTTCAATTTGAAACTAATCTCTGCTGATGAGGTAGTCCTTATAATTTGAAAACTGTAAGTATTGTGAATTACAATCCCAAAACATTTAATTTTTATCTAATTTTACTAGGAATTCTGCTTTGGAGTCAATATTAATAACAGTGTTACATTGGAAACAATCTCTTGGACTGCTGAATCCAGCCTCCTGCATCCAATCGTAGTACCTGGTCCCTTTTAGACACAGATTCAAGTTTATACTTTCATATAATTTGTGATCATTAGTCATACCAGAAAGGTTGATCGAGAGCTTCACACTTCTTGGTAAAACCTTGCTTCTAACTTTAGTCTATTAGTCCTTGTCAGTTATTTAAGTGCCTTTTGCTAACTTTGGCTGTTAGTTTAAGCAGTCCTTTTTCTTTTCTCTAACGTTAATTCTCCTGTTTCATTTATTTTGGGAAGTTTCATCTCTTTTCGTATTTGTTTTGTTAGGCTGCATAATCAAACTTCTTCGTTTTGGATTTGTGTGCATGTATTTTAGCTCTTTTGCTAATAATAAGCCTTCGCATTTTAGTAATCATTCTAGTTGGCCTTTTTTTCATCCGTTCCAGATGGCATTATTTTCCCTTCAATCTGGATGAGAGGACTCGATCCCCAACAGGAGTCCTGACTGAGATCTCTCTGGGCTCAGCGTTTTCCCATTTCTGTTCTGCAACTGAATTTTATAGTCTGATTTTCCTCTTACAGCCACTTCAGACATGTTACCTTGTTACAATTATCATATCACTAGGAATCTTGTCTCCACTACCCTGTCTTAACAGCCAACACTTTTTAGTTCATAAATGTTTCTTTCTTGCATTTTGTACTACTGAATTTTATTTACTGTTACTCATATTTATCCTGTAAGATACTCCCATCCTCTCCTTAGCAATAATTCATTCCTCTCATCTCTCTGTCATCAGCATGTGCCTACCCTTTGTGCAATGGTATAAATACGAACCAATTGAAGACCATACCATGAGGAATTCCATAACATGCCAACAGTTACTTCATCGACAGAAGCTGTCTCCTTTTCACCATAATTTGTCCTTTTTCCTCAAAGCACTATTAGCTCTTTATGATTTTATGATTCCTGTACTGAACCTTCTTTTCTCTGCATGACGTCAAAATTTCCCAAAGAAACACTCCATCAAATGCTTTACTGAAGTCGAGATTACCATGATTGTATTTCCTCTGTTTAGAGTGATTTGTCTCATCAAGCAAGTATAGCTAACTATTCTAGCACAATCACCCCTCAGAAATATTTTTCCGTTTACTGCTGTACCTTTAATCATTTATTCATTCAAAATCCATCCCAGAACCTTGATATTATACTTTGTGACTCTGTTCCTCCATTTATGAAATGGCAGTCATAAATACATAACTTTCTTCTATTAGATGACAATGCATTATTATTGTTAAAATATTTTGAGATCGTAGTAGAAAAATGTCTGAAATGCAAAGAACTATAATTTTTTTCATATGTTACATTCAAAAAGGTACCTCTAACAGTTACATTATGTATAAATATCATTTCTATAGATCAAAGAATTATTTTTTGAATGTTGCTTTTATTTCTGAGCAATGTTTTTTAAATTAAAATATTGTTTTCCTATTTGTCAGACTATGTCACTTTTATAAGCTGTCGATCAAGATAAAATAAACTCACATTATCCTTGTGTTTTATATAAAGTAACAGGCTTTGATCAAAAAGATAAAGGTATGTCTAACAGTATCACCAGCATTAACGATTTCAGCCTCTTATTGCTCTGGTATTTTATATTTCTGACTAAACTGCAAAGTTTTAATTCTTACTAGTTTAAAATCTAAATAAAATTCTTCCTAATTTTTTAATCTGTGTGTGTGGAAAGAAAAGTAGATTTCATCTCTTTATATTTAATGTGATATTTTTAATTGACCTAAGATATGTTTAGAATAAATGAATGTGGTTAACATGAAAGATTTGTAGTAAATTCACGTCATATTTGTTTAATGACTATCTTTTGGAGAAAGAAATTAAACATTTAAAGTAATATCTGTCAACACATCATATGCAGCTACTTGTAGTTTGTTTTTTCCTAGATTGCACATGAATTCTTAATTATATGTTTGATCTTTGCTTGTGCGGCTAAGAGAGAAAATGAAGAGAACTTACTAACGGAGAAAAAATTTACTAGATGAGTTTTTCTCTTGAACTGTTTTGTCAAAAGTATTACAAAGACTATTTTAAAAATCCATAGAACTGAAGAAGATGTTGTCCTAATTGTTGCATGACATTTCAAAATATCTCAAATAGTTTTAGGTTAATTTATAATTTTAAAATAATTTTATATAATTTTATTTTAAAAAAAGCATAAAAATGCATGTTATGTCATGTAAAATTTAAAATATATAATATGAAATTCTTAAAAAATACAGCTTAATAACTCTTCTTTAGTACATTAAAAGCATTGCTTGGTGATAGTTTAGAAGAAAACTACTGCTCCAATTGAATAAAGTGAAAACACATGACCTTAATGAAGCTCCTGAGCAATTCCATTGAAAACTCTTGAGCAGGCATCGTTCCTTAAAGATTCTGAAAGGTCATTTGAAGCTCATTAAGTCCATATCAATGAATTTGTCCCTGCAATTGCCTAATAAGAATTCACTGGCTTCAGAATAGATTGGAGACACCCTGAGATCCTTCTTCATTGAATTGTTTCTGCAGATAATTTCTTAAAATTCTGTTGCTTCAAATTTCTTTTTCCATTAAAATATTGTCCTGCACTGAAAAAAAAACATGCCCACAGTCTGTGTTTGTGTCTGTATAACCATTCTAAATAAGTTTTCTTATCTGATGGGATCTTGTTCTCCTCACTCCCTGTAAATCTCAGAAAGGTTTTCCTTGAGCCATTATTTTCCTTCAAATTTGTTTCATTGGAAAAAACTATTCATTAAGTCAGCAAAATAATCTAATAAAACTCAGCAACAAAGATAATAGACTAATACACTCAATATTCTTAAGCAGTACTGCAATGTCATACCTTTCTGTGAGAAATGTACAATATTTTTCTAATTTAAAAATAACTGTTCCTATCAATTTCTTTCTAAGAGGGGCTCTGCTGAGTGGAGAATTACCAGGTAACTTATTACTTTTTCTTGCATGTTATTTTAACTTTTAGTGGTTTTGTCTAGGTTGAACAAATTTGTTTTCACTTTCACTCCATATTTCCAGCATGCGTGTAAGTTCAGAGTCATAAACATTCCTGATGTTCACCCCTCTTTCCACATCACTTCCTTTGTGAATATTATTTTTACTGCCTACTCTCGAAGAAATGATCTTATTTAATGCTTACTCTGAGGCAGTATTCATAAATAAATCCTTAAAGAATAAACATTTTAAGGAATTCTCTTTTTTAGGAATGACTCTCCTTCCTTTATCACTCTTTTGAATATTACATGTGAGTTCAGTGAACTTGATTCTAAAAGCAATTAATAATAAAACTGAATTAGTACTCATGCCTATTTCAACACTATGCTACAAATAAGTTTTGTGGGATACTAGTTTCATAATTAACTTTTGCCAATGTCTATTGTTCATCACCTTTTTTATTATTTTCAGATACTAAAGAATAAGATCAATTACGAAGGGCGAAAAGTTGCTATGAAATTTAAACTTGGGAGTGTTTTTACACTTTTGACAGTTGCTGTTGAAAAGCGTAAACCCAAATGGACTCTACTTCAGGCACTAAAAAAATACTCTATGGGGGTACGTAATCTTAAATTAATAAATAGCAAGTTAGCTTTTAACATTTGGGTTGCTTGCTTCAGTTTTATAAATCAGCCTAGTAATTATAAGACTATCCCTGATGATGCTAAATTATAAATGATGATTATAAATTATCAAAGCTTTTTAGACAAGAATTTATGTTCATTAACAGAACCGTTATCAAATTATGCTGACAGCAGTAGATTCCGTGAGTTCCTGTTTCATTGGATTAATTGTATTAACTATAGCTGGTATATCATGCTGATCTTTAACATTCTGCATTTCCAAAATCATAGGCAGGAACAACAAAGCGGCAACATATTTTACATTTTAGCAACAATCACAGGAAAAAGATAAACACATTACTGCAAGGTGAATAGCTGCCAAACTTGCTATTTTAAGTCATTAGGAAAATGTGTATGTTTTAAGGAGCAATTCAGCAACCTTACCTTCTAAATTCACTTTAAATTAGAGGTAAAGGGATAAAAAAATATAGTTACCCTCACACATTTTGAGCAAAAGAGAAACTGTTCTAGACTTTTTATGAATTTGATCTTCACTCTAAACTCTGTTCACCTCACTCAAAACAATCCTTCATTAAGTCGTAATGTTTTCCTTTTAGCAAATACAGAGGGAAAAATGGAAAAAAAAAAGATTTAGGAATCTCAGGAAATACATTTTGGCAGACCATATGCGGAGTCACCTCAAAGAACTGAACTGGGATACTATGATTACTTAATTTCCTCACTTTTGCTCCTCCATCAAAGAAAGTTCTAACTGCTCTCTGGGGTGGGTGCAAACTTTCATTTAACTATAAATTAAACACTGAACATTGTCAGAGCAGCTCACCAGTGTTGAAAAGAGCTCTATTGCTTTCAAATTTAGAGCTTTACCTACTCTAAATTGAGAATACCTCAATAAATAACTCATGATTTTCAGAGAAAATGTAAGTATTTTACCCTGCATGTTGTCATTATCTGAAAAATTGCTGGGAAATGAAAAATTTGGACCAGAAAAAATTTGATTAACTTCTCATAAAATAAATCATTTTATAAAAGTAATATTTCATTAATATTAAAAAGTGATAGCAAGTATTCGGTTAACTAAAGAAATCTCCTTCAAATATATTTCAATTAAATTAAATATTATTATTAATAAATAAAAACAAATACATATATAAACTTTCAATTGAAGCAGCAAGTGCACACTGCACGATTATAATTGCATTTTTGGTTCCTCACACTGGGAAAGTTCAGATAGGATGGTATACGAAGAAGAGTATAACAGTGTTACAGCCTGTCATATTTGGCCTTGTGTAGATTTTATACAGCCAAAATACATGAGTGTTTGTGTCCATTTCCTAGAGGTGGTGAAGGAAATGGTTGCAAAGTTAGGTAGAATTAGACACCTACTGAAATATTTGAGCTTGCAGAAAATGGACATATTGATCTTAGAATCATAGAAGCATAGAATCACAGAATCTTCCGGTTGGAGAAGATCTCTGAGATCATCGAGTCCAACTGCACCCATCATCCGCTAAACCATGTTCCTTAAAAACTCATCTATCTTTTTTTTAAATACCTCCAGGGATGGTGACTCAACCAACTCCCTGGGCAGCTGTGCCAGTGCCTGACCACCTTTTCAGTAATGAAATTCTTGCTAATATCAAGTCTGAACCTCCCCTGGTGCAAGTTGTGGCCATTACCCTTGTCCTATAACCAGTCACTTGGGAGAAGAGATCAACACGCACTCTGTCACAGACCCCTTTCAGGCAGCCATAGACAGTGATGAGGTCTGCCCTCAGTCTCCTCTTCTCCAAGATAAACAACCCCAGTACCCCAGCCATTCCTCATAGGACTTATTTTCCAGCCCCTTCATCAACCTTGTCACCCTCCTCTGAACGTGGTCCAACACCTCAATGTCCTTCTTATACTGAGGGGCCCAGAACTGAACGCAGTATTGAAGTGTGGCCTCACCAGTGCCAAGTACAGGGGGACAATAACCTCCCTGGTCCTTCTGATACAGGCCAAGATGCCATTGGCCTTCATAGCCACCTGGGCACCCTGTTGGCTCATATTCAGTCGGCTGTCAACCAACACCCCCAGGTCCTTCTCCAGACAGCTTTCCAGCCATTCTTGCCCAGGCCTGTAATTCTACATGGGGTTGTTGTGCCCCAAGTGCAGGACTTGGCATTGGTCTTGTTAAACCTCATCCTGTTGGTCTCAGCCCATTGATCCAGCCTGTCCAGATCCCTCTGCAGAGCCTCCCTTCCTTCAACCAGGTCAACACTGCCACCCAGCTTGGTGTCATACACAAACTTGCTAAGGGTGCACTCGATAAATTTATCCTGGTCATTAATAAAGACGTTGAACAGGACTGGACCCAGCACTGAACCCTGGAGAACACTACTCGTGACCAACTCCATTTAGCACCACTCTCTGGGCACAGCCATCCAGCCAGTTTTTTACCCAGCAGAGGGTGTGCCGGTGTGCCCATCCAGTCCCATGGCAGCCAGTTTCTCAATCAGAATACTGTGAGAAAGAGTGTCAAAGGCTTTACTAAAGTCTAGGTACACCACATCCTCAACTTTTCACTCATCCATTAACCAGGTAACCTTGTCACAGAAGGAGATCTGGTTGGTCTAGCAAGACCTGCCTTTCATAAACCCATGTTGACTGGGTCTGATCACCTGGCTGTCCTGCATGTGCTGTGAGGTAGCATTCAGTATGATCTGCTCCATGACCTTCCCTGGTATCGAGGTCAAGCTGACAGGCCTATAGTTCCCCGGATCCTCCTTCTGACCCTTCTTGTAAATGGGCATAACATTTACCAGTCTCCAGTCGAGCGGCACTTCACCAGTTAGCCAGGACTGTTGGTAGATGAGGGAAAGGGGTTTGGCAAGGACCTCTGCCAGCTCCCTTAATATCCTTGAGCGTATCCCATCCGGCCCCACAGATTTGTGGATGTTTAATTGGCTGAGCAGGTCTCTAACCAAGTCTTCTTGGAACATTGAGGGTTGGTCTTCACCATCTTCTGGCTCAAGACGCTTGGAGCCTAGAGAACTTACCTTCCTATTAAAGACCGAAGCAAAGAAGGTGCTAAGTACCTCTGCCTTGTCCTCATCCTTTGTTACTACCATTCCCCTTGCATCCAGTAGAGGAGGGAGATTCTCCTTGGTCCTTCTCCATCTTCACCATACGTGACTTTCCACATTACATTTGAGCTTCACGTCTCTGCCTGCTTTTCACACTCACTTCTTCCTCTCAAAAATAGTATACTTTCTTTCCTGTATTTCCAGTCTGTACACCTGAACACAAACTGTATGTCATTTCATACTACAGACAACTATCACACATTTTCCTCATATTTGAGGCTTCTTCCTTCATCTCCTTGGCACATGTGGATTTTTTTTCAGATTAAGAACACCACCATGGAAACTTCTTGTGAGAAAAAGAAGCAGAAAGAAAAGCAAGCAATGGTGAAGCTTTGTGTTGTCAGATAGCTAATGAGTGAAGATGCCTCCATAATACATTAATATATTATTCACTTGTACAAGAGTTGTCTCAGAAAATTATATTCTTTCTCATAAGAGCTTGAGACCCCTGCAGCCTGCCTGTGCAATGTAGAAAAAAAACTAGGCACCTAAATTAGAAAGATGTGGCCAAATAAATTTTAGCTTCTGTGAGATTTAGCGTCATTACACTGAAGGTCCGTTTTCACATTTAAGTCATACTCCTTAGTGAAAACTAATTTATTTTCTGTAGCTCTTCCAAGAAGAGCAATACTTAAAGTAACTCAGCAAGAGTAGAATAACACTGATCTGTAATGATTGATCTTTACCTATTTGGGAAGCAGGTCAGAAGTTGTGAACTGTGAATAGACAATAGTAGCTGTGATTAAGCGAAAACTTTTTTCTCTCTGAGCTTGAAACATTATACAAAGCATTTAAGTTCTTAATAAAATAAATAAGATTGCAAATTGATGTGTGAAGACAACATGTTATAAACAGAAGAAAACAAATAATAAACCCAAATTTTCTGAGTCAAACAGTATGTTGACTTCTGCATTCTGCTTGAGGGATTTACTTCTTGAGTCTTTAGGGTAAAATAAAACGCATGATGCTGTTTAACATCCAGTTTCTTTCACCATTTGTAAATGCCAGATCACATCTTGATTCAGAAAATAAATGCTAAAGAAGATCTTCAGTGGTTTTAAGTGAGCACCAGAATCTCAAAACAGCTTTCAGTCGAACAACAGTACTGCCCAGGTTTGAAATGTTCCAGCATAGTTATTTTAAAATACCAAAAAAAGAATAAATGAAAACTGATAAATTTTCTGCCTACAAATATTGCATATTTCATGACGGATTTCTAAGGTAAATTCATGGAAAATAGACATCAAGCGGGATGTCAGACCATTATTATCTTCTTTTTTAAAATGGTCGTTTTGTATTTCTGTGTCCTTGACCTACATCTTCCTCTGAACACCTGGTAATGACTTCTGCTTCAGAGTGAATACAGTGCAGGTGTGATGGTTTCTGTGCTTCTGTAGTCATGTAGTTTCATTACAGTTCCATTTGTGTTTATGGGAGGTTTGCTTCTGGCTTCTTGTGAGTTCTCCTTGTGTCAATTCAGGATTGATTTATTGGAACAATTTAAAGTCACATTTTGAGTCTTCTGAAATAAGAGTGTAATGTTTATTTACTTCATTTTTTGTAGCACTTGATTATGAACAGTTAGAGTAGGAGAGGAGAAAGCTGGAAAATCAGTGTCTAGATAATTGCTTTGAACCTACTTATGTCAAGTCTATCTGACTCGACTGTTTTAAAGATGGTGAAGTTATAGATATGTCCTTCTGGTTTGCAAAATCAAAACAAAAATTATAAAAACGATGAAAAGAAATACAACAACAAAAAAAAACGAGAGCATGCTGATCATAAAATTGTTTTTCTGAATCTTATTATACTCAGGTTCTGGTTTCTTACACTGAACCTTGAGTAGCACCTCATCCTAAAAATAGCTGCATTAATCTGTCCTATAATAAGCACCTTTCAGAAAACGTTTTCAGACCCATTTCCTGTCAGTGATAATGTATGCTATTTATTTTATGTTTTTAATGTTATTTGAAAAAAAAAAAGACTTTCCCCTTATAGCCATATCACTCATGTTTTGCTCAGTTTTCAACTTCCTCATGGTTTAGGTATGTAAATACAGACAGGATTCAGTTGAACTGAAGTTAAATCTACCAGATTTTGCAGGTTTACTTTCATGACTGTTCCTGAAGGAAATCAAGAGCAAATTTACTGGTGAATGGGAGTTGGGAAAGAGCTAAGAGAGAGTTGTTCCAACTGACTCCCCTTTTATTACTGACCAGAATATTCCATGTTATCTGACAGAAAATGTCTGGCTTGTTACGTGTTCTGAACATAGTCTCTCACTCTTTATGAGAGCCAAAAGGATTATGACAGAAAAGGTACGGAAGAGTCACGAAAATCTTAGGTGAATGCTAAACTCCTAAGTTTTTCCCCTGGTAAGGAGGCTGGAACTAAATCTAAATGCTCAGAATTTACAAAACCATAAAAACCAAGGAGTTTTTCTATATAATTCCAATAGTATGTAGTATTTTCACTATATTGTGTAATCCATTTGAACAAATGAAAGTTCAACATCCATGCTCTTTGCATGTAAATCTCAGGAAGAGATCTTAGATATGCACATAACAAGAGAAAAAAGAAAAACTGCAGCATAGATTGGTTTAATCTTCCTCTGACTATGTTCCTGATACAAACATCCATCACTGAAAAGTACTCAGTCATAAATTTGGATTGAATGGAAGAACTGACTCTTTGGGCTGCCTTCTGCCCTCCACTGAAGCCAAAAGACTTCTCAGAAGGTTTTTTTTCTTTCTGCCTTTTATGCAGTAACAATGTGCTGCTTTCTTTTATCATGCCAGTACTAGACTAAAAATAGACAAGGAAAAAAAGGCTTCAGACATTTTAAAGAACACAAGTGACTTGCAGTCTGACCTCTGGACTGCATGTGTTACAGCTATAGGCAACACAAATGGTGCCAGGTGGGGATTACACATGGCAGAGCAACATCTGCTTCACTATCACAAGTGTAAATGATAGTTTCTCATGTTATGCCATAAGCAGCCTGAGGTAAGAAAGACTGGTAGAGCTCCTGTCACAAATTAAACCATTGCAAGCAGGTAGGATTCAAGTCCATCTGTCCATAGGACTAGCTCAAACAGAATAAAAAGCTTTATAAAATATTATGCAGAGACATAATAGGCAAATAATGCAATTATTTGTGGACTGGAGCCAGAAATGAAAGCAAAACTAAATAGAAAGAGAAGATGCTTTTTCCCTATGATGAATGAAAAGTGCTGTTATAGATACTGTTTCCACAGCTAGGGGCCAGATTTTATAAAATGCATTTTTTACAGGCTTGATTTTCATGGATACAAAGCCACAGAGACACAAAGGACATATCTTGGACATACGCAAACTGTTTGTTTTCTCTTGTACACTGATGACCTTCTTGAATTGCTCTCACCTGTTTAGCGAGAGCAGAAAAATTTAAATCTCTTAATGGAAATTCAAGGTGTGCGAGGACCAAATGCATCGATCAAGAAGAATTGAGTTATCCAGTTCAAATTTCTTTCAGTTTCAAGAAGCTAAATATCTTCAATTCCAACAACATTTCCATTCCCTTTGATGACCACTTGTGATAGGTGTGCAGTGTAAGGAAAACACGTTTAATAATCAAGGACAAATGTATGTCTCTTATCAATAAATTCTGTATTTTACAATATAATAACTCTTCTATTGTAAAACATGCTAAAAGAAGGCATAGACCGTGTCTTAGAAAACAAAATATTTTTTCATCAAAATCTTAACTGCTTATCAGATTTCTAGGAATTTACATATTCTGGAAATGAAATATTATTTTTATGGAGCAAAAATTTTTAAGCGTTTGCTGAGCATATGGCAAAGTTTGGAAGTGTTTTCACCTCTTCGTTCCTCAAGCTTCATTCAAAATACAAAGAAATTTCAAGAATGCTTAATAGATGTTGATTTTTAAAGTATCTGGTTTTCTAAGTCTTAATGGTATTTTTCAGTACCATTGCTATAAACTATCTCAAATATTATGTCTAAATAGTTCCAAAATCCCCTACCTTTAATGAATTATTTTTAGAAACAGGCATTAACTTTCTGAATCACTTAGACAATTTGGAAAATAATTCCCTTTTCTTTGCACAATAAGAAAGTATGTCTAAGTTTTTTTTGTGTCTTTATGTTTCTAAGTGCATTTAGAAATGTATGTTTGTGAAATACATAGATTTATGTATTTATTTATCTATTTTTATAATAAATCTGCTTTCAAAGATATCTAAAAATATTTGGTTTGAAAATTTAACTGTATTTCACCACACACTCTTAAATGACTTTCTGAAACAGCAAAACACATTTGTTCTTAAACTCATCTTTTATTCCCCGTAAAATATTTCACAAGAAAACCTGACCTAAATATTCTTTATGTGTTTTTAAGTTAACCACGAGTTAAGAGTGCACATCACTTACTTCCTGAATCAGAAGCATTAAAGCATTAGATATTCTAATACCTCAAAGAATAACCTGCTGTGTACAACAGTTCTTTACTCAAATAAGCCAAGCTGAACCTCACAATCTAACACAAAATGTTAAAAAAATATATAATTTTGGTCAGCATTGTTGAGATTAAAATATCAAAAATACATTGTACAACTTGTGTATGGAGTCATAATTTATGCCATCATTGTAAGTAAATAGGAGTTGCTAGTGGAAAAGTGACACAGGACTGGTTTTATTCAACTAAAAGAGTCCAGTGCAACTGCAAGAATGAGAATTCATCAAGAAAACATGAAATTTAAGGTCTATCTTTTTCACAGGAAGGTCACAAATCAGGAGATATTCAGGTAGAGCTATATATAAGATGAAATCAGTTATATTTTGAAAGATAATTCCAAAATAAAGTAATAAAAAAGCCAAAATATAGGGCAGAAAAAAAATATTCAAAACCAAAACAAAGCATGACGCTCACCAGGCTTTCTGTATTCTAACCTGCAAGTATATATATATTAATACAGATGGGAAGCGAATGGAGGAGTAATTTGGAGCCATTAATTATATTGCTATTTGTATGAACACCCAATGAACAAGAAACTTTCAGCACAATGTACTGCTGCCATAGCAGGCAACTATTGAGCCATCACTGCCTTCACAACGTAAATGTTTCTGTAGGATATTTGCTAACACCTAAGATGACGTATGACAGTCAGGATTTTTTTTCAGTAGCTTAAAGAGTACATCTGCAGTTATTGCTAGGTTTTGGGTCCCAAAGCACAAGAAGAAGAGAAGAGAAAGAAGAGTTTAAGAAGAGAACTTTTAAATTAATACTTGAAATGATGACTCTATCTCAGCACAAAGAAGAAAAGAAAGTCAAATACAAGTTTTGAAATAAACTTACAAGACCAAAGAAGACAAAAGAAACTAAAAGAGCTGAAAATTACCAAAATTACCAGAAACTCACCAGCCAGCCTTTACCTCTCTGCCCGTTAAAGGATGTTTTGAGGTCTGTCCTTCTTATGGAAGTCCTGCCTGGCTTGGTTAAGGTCTGTACCTCCAAGAGAGAAGTAAAGTTAGAGGACAACCAGCACTAAAAAACATTTTCACTTCTTCCTGTGCAGATTATATTGTTTCCTCTAGCCTTCTGACTTCAGGTGATGATCTTCCACAGGGGTCTAACTAATCAGATCAATCTGGGAATAAAGGAAGGGAGGGAGGAAGGGAGGGAGGAAGGGAGGGAGGGAAGGAAGGAAGGAAGGAAGGAAGGAAGGAAGGAAGGAAGGAAGGAAGCATAATTTCATTTGTTAGTTACAAGTTAATGATAAAATTTATGCTTGCATTATATTATTTATGGATAATAAAAAGGCTCTGCAGCCACAGTTAGGTGACTGTCATTGGGGAAATATCCTTCTGCTTTCTGTACATGCAGATCTCCAGGCGGTCCCCAGGCAGCTTGTCTAGGTTGGCTCCCTTGCGCCCTGAAGTCTGCTCTCTCAGCACTCCTTGAATCTGCTTTCACATTCACCATCCGTTTGAACAGCAAATATTGTTGTAAGGGTGGCCTTGGGGGCTATTCTCAGAGGACAGTCTAGACAGACATTATTGTGTACAGTCCATCTCTTTTGTATACAAGAGAGAAAGAGTTCAGTGAGTCTTTTTTCCTAATCCATGTGTAGCATACTGCCAGGGACCATATCCATTTTATGAACTAACTAAGAGCATGCAGTGATTACTCCTTTATCTCCACTATTTCACTTGCTTTTGTACCATTTACGTTCTCTATGCTCAGTTGCTCCCATTCACTCAGGATGCAACTTCCTGGAAAATCCTGTATTGCATTTTTGTTAACTATAGTACTTTTTAGAAAATAATGTTAACTTCTCTTCTTCACCCAGAAGCACTAGCAATCAAAACATGCCACATACGTTTTGGTGTAGAAGAGCAAGCCTGAGAACTCAACCTCTTACGCTTACAAAACACAAAAAAACACCTTTTATGGGAACCGTTTTTGTCTGCCTCATCTTCTCGTATGTATTTATATTGATTGGCTGCCACACCCTCTGCTGAGCAGTTGCAGAGTTGCTGTCCTTTATAAAGAAATTGTCATGATTTCTGAAGAGATGTCTACATTTTCAAGGGACAGGAAGAGTTGTCTGAGGTGAGTTTTGTAGTGGTTAAGGATTAGAAATAATCTAGGAAGATTTTTTAAAAATACACTTTTGAGGTCAAAAAGATAGTGTAAACATAAATCTTTATCACCAGTATGGTAAAGAAAATACATCCATATATTAACCGTGTAACAACTGAAACACCAGGAGAGTGAGAATTCTATTTACTAAGAAATTTGAGTAAAAGAAGACAAATTCTAAAGTATTGAATTTCATACAGTTTTGTTTTTATCAAAAACCTGTAGACAATTCCTCAGTACCAAATTTTCTTCTTCTTTATTCCTAGAAATCTATAAAACATTGTTTGAATCAAGTTATATTGTATTTAATTATCTTTTTAAACATAATTTTTCATCAGGAATAGTTTCAGGTCTTTTGGCACTATATATACAATAATTCATTGTATATCAGTGTGAAAATACTGCTTGCTAGACAACATAAATTTTGCTCTAAATATGTTCTTAGTATGTTTTGCAATGTATCTCTGAGGAACTGGCAAACATGTATCTGTACTCCCAATTTAGAAGAGTCCTGATAAGGAATACATTAACTATTCCTTTTGAGCCAAGACTGCAATTGTTCTTTAACTCTGACGGCTTCTTTGGAAAGCACATTACTGTAAAAAAGTGGTATCAAATTGGGAACACACAGAGTGTTCATACATTCCCAATCTGAGTTGAGAAAAAATAATTAGTCCAAAATCCATGATGAGATGGCTTCAGAAACATCTCCGTTTCCTGATTCTGCATTCACCAAATTTAAGTAGCCTGGTGACATGGTTGGATTTTTGTGTTTAAGGGCTTCTGACTTCTTAAATATAAAACAAGCCACAACACACAGGAATAAATTACCCCATGGTAAAAGATACTGCACATTCAACCTATAAATCCTGAAGATACATAGCAAAATGGTACTAAGTACTCAGCTTCAATTTCATATGCTTCCTTGAATTAGCAACACTAGTTTCTAGGAAAAACAATCAATTCAAGCTTTATAGTAATTCTAAACCAACCAGATGCAGCACCAGGACAGGACCTGCAAGGTTTGAACATTTACGACTCCGTTTGGAGCCTAGTCTGTTTAGTTGCCTTCTAAATTTGACAACATGTAAGATCCCAAAGCATTTAAGATTTTGTCAGGGAAGCTTTTTTTACTCCACTCAAAGGGCTTCTTTTGGGTATGCATGCAACCATTTGGGTTGTGATGCTGTCCGGTAGCTTGACACCTAAATTCTGAAAAGTTTCATGAAATAGGTACCCACACATGTATTTACTGTGTTCTCAGACTAAGTCGAGAAATAAACCTAGAACAAGTTTATTGAATCATAGAATGCCCTAGTTTCTAATGAATGTTTTCAGGCCACCAAGTCTAACCCCCTGCAGGAGCAAGGACATCTTTTACTAGATCAGGTTTCCCAGAGCCCCACCTAACCTGGCCTTGAGTGTTTCCAGGGATGGGGCCTCCACTACCTCTCTGGGAGACATGTTCCAGTGTTTCACTATCCTCATCGTAATTGTTATTGGAACAATCATCACGGAAAGCATAAAGATGGACACAATATCTGGTTTTGTCCAACACATTATTTCAGAGGTAAAAGACCTGTTTCTTTTTTATTCCATTTACTGATTTTCATTTGGGATTTGAAAACAGTTTTTGGACTTGCATCCTCAAAACCGAGTCATGAAATAATGATTTGGGTCCTGTTCCTGAAGAACTGTTCTACCTGACGTACTTTTTGAGACAAGTCCATTAATCTCTCCCAGATTAGATATTTCACTTCATAGAATAGCCTCAACTATTAGCACTTTTTTCTGGGTGCCCCATGCATGTGCCTAGGCACAAGGAAGAGATCTTTTCACAATTTCTTTCAGCTGCAGAAAGTTTAAATTTCTTACACAGACTGACCCAGGGACAGAAGAAGGAGACTTTATACACCTGGTAGTCTCCTGGATACAATTTTTTATGGCACAGAAGTTAGATTTCTATTATTTTTTATTATGTACACTACACATGAATTTCTAATTTTGTGCCAAGTTCTTATACAAATTATCTTCTGCTCTTTAACTAACTTAAAAATGCTTAAGGCTCTCCCATTTTTTAGCTTGTCAGCAATTGTGCGTTTTTGGTTCAGCTTGACTTCATTGTTCCTGTATCATATCATGAACGTGTAAACACTATTTCCCAGGCTGAACCAGAAGGCTTACAATGACATTAAAATATCTTATTTTGAATAGATGAAAAAGATATTTCTTAAATTAAGGTATCACTTTCAGTCCTGGGGGAGTTTCTTTTTGAAGATCATGTGAGAAGGAGAAAAATGTTAATTGAATCTTCTCATTTACACCTTCCATCTGTTTTCATTCCAGCTGCATCTGCTTAGATACATGAGAAGCAGGTCAAGCTAACACTTAATGGGTCTCTGTTGATTACTGCAGTAATTTAATAAAATTGACACAAGTAGAAAGAAGAACAAAAAAGAGAGCTTACATTTTTATATGAAAAAATAAAAGTTTTAAAGATTTTTTTGGCTCTTAGTTTATCAGAATAATTTTGGGGGAAACAAAAAACATATTTCTCTTCCAAAATGAATTTATTCTTGTATTTTGAGATAAGTAGCACTTTGGCCATTGTATGCAAATAGTGTTTCTTATCAATAATTTGCTATATTTTATATCAGGGGTTTTTTGAACAAACACTATGCTGAATTTCATATTTTTTTTTCCACAGCTGATATTTCTGTCAAGATCTGTCTTCTTTTTTTTTTCTTATTTTCTAATTCTTTAAGTTAACATATTTTTATCTTTTAAATGTACTCTTGCAATCTGAAGGATCAGTTTGAAGGCATTCGGTAACATCAGGGGTTTTTATGGTGTTTAACATCTGCCTTTTGAAAACTAACCCTCTTCCACTGCATCTATTTTACGTTGCAACTCAAGTTTAACTATTTAAATGAAACATTGTTTAGTCTTAGTAAGGGATATATTTTCCCTTCTAAATATTCTCCTTTTTAAAAAATAATTCCTCCTATGAAGAGAAAGAAGCTTTCTGCTTTGTATCCCTACAATATATTACTAGGAAGATGTTATAGTTTCCTAGGGAAGAAAAGTCACTGGTAAGATTTAATTTATCCAACCTTGTTCATCTAATGATTTTGTTGATTCTCTCTTTTGCCGGGGAGATGGTTAGAGACAGGCACCATTAGAAAGTAACTCATGCTACATATGGTGGACAGTAATCACAGAATAAAATATTTGTATATACATATGTTTGTATTTATAACTAATATACCAGCTAAGCCAGCCTGGAGTACTAGCACTTTACATCCTTTAAGACCTTCTAAGAGGAAAATTATGTCTTGTCTAACATCTAGAGGTCATTTGTGAATGCGATGAAGATCTTATGCCTAATTCTCGCTTACTATGCTGATCAGTGCTGATGAAAATTTCATACCCTTGATAGAAGGAATTTTGCTCCACAAAGAAATGGAATGCTCTAACAGAATATCTTTTTGAAGGAGGAGAAATTGTGAGAGAGTCAGAGGCCAGAAGGAAGTCAACAGAGAGATCAGTGAGGTAAGCGTTAGCAGGTGTATGCATAGTGAAAATTAATGATGGCCGTTCCGAGCATATTAATCAAACTAGACATGTAGGTCTGCAATGTAGGTCCATATTAATGGCCCATGAAGGTAGACAGGAGCATACTTCATCTATTGGGGCTCAGAGGTTTATAAACCAAAGAACGCAAAGAGTCCAGGTGCAGTATTAAGCTAAAAGAAAATTAATGAACTATTCACATGATTTTCTGTCAAAAGTTCTTGAAAAGTGGTGGTGAAATCCTGAAAATCAAAGTTGATGTCAAGACTACAGGGAGTAGGCAGATGAGTCAGAGCTGAACGATTGCAAATAAATATGCTTGGCTTGTACATATGTTGCAGACATTTAGCTGGATAGTTTCGAAGTTACAGGCTCTGCCTAAGATCTAAACAGAGGAGTGTGGTGAAATAATTAAAAATGTCAAGTAAGCTACTGTGTTGAGTATCATTGGCATTAGATTGGAAACTAAGGTTGACAATATAGTGTAGACAAGAGGAGTAAGGAGGAACACACGAGATCTGGGTGTCATGGAATCCATGTGTAAAAGTTCTCTTTCTTGTCTCCCTGTCTTTTTTCTCTAAAAACAAGTTCTTTAGCTTCACCTGGTAATAATGTCTGTGGTCTATAATCCTGTTCTGAGAACTCATCCTTTAATTGCTGGTACTGAAACATTCCTATGTGTTCCGTAAGTGGTTTAGGCAGATCCTTTTCTAAACAAATGCATCAGTGTAACATTCAGATAACAGAATACAATTGCTTACAGTGCTAAACATATAATGCAAATTCATATAAAAGATTTTGAGATTGGCTCAATATAAAGGATCAGAATCATGAAGGTAGGCACAATGTAGTCATGTTTTACAGGGAAAAAAAAATCACTTTTGAAAAGTTATGTGTTTTCCTTCAGAAAGACTTTGAAAGCCAGTGGCTGAACTACCAGAACAGCACAAACCCTAAAATTTAAATGATATATTCTGGTCATAGCTCAGATTCTGGGTGTTTCTAAGGTTATTCACATAAATGAAGATAGTATTCCTTTAGAATGTCAAAACTTGTACAACAGTGAATCTCTCACATGCTTTGAATACTTTTGTTGTTTAATACTGTGCAAGATACCCCCTTGCACAAGGAGGCAAGTGAGCCAGGAAGGGAAGGCAGAAAGTACACGAGGACAAATTTAGTGAAGGGTATATGGGAAGTAAAGAAAAAAAGGGAGAAAAAAGAGAGTAGAAAGAGAAGCAAGGAGGTATTATTTCTCATAACTAACAACTTCCTTTGCTATGTATCTGCCTTGTTTAGGCTCCCATGAGGAGACGTGCCAGCCTTGAGCTTTTATACAAATGCTGCAGAGGGCCTGGTTTTTTTACATTGATGATAGTTTGCTCCTGGTTACTGAACCACAGTCATTGACTGACAGAGAAGTAGTGAAGCACTGACAAGGAGTAGCAGAAAAGTCCTGCTGCAGCATGTTTGACTTTATTTGTGCTAAGGTCATTCTTAGAAGCCTTGACGATTATTCTTGTCACCAGGTACATCAATGTCGAATGCAGAGAAGTACTTTTTAAACAAGCTGTCTCTTTTGCTTTTTGTCCTTTGGAACTACTGTTATTAAAATTTGATGCAGAAGAGGGAAAATGAAAAAGTTAAATTAATTCATAGGGGATTTCTGAGATTCAGTCATGCATATAATTAATTTGATGTCTGTTTTGCATCTTGAGTATTTATCAATATATACACAGAGTATGAGTCCCAAAGACAAATTCTGGACTGTAAAAATCATGCTACCAATGAGGCACTCCACTAATATTTAACAGAGACCTTGAAATACTTTTTTATTATGTTCAGATGTTGTATTCCATTCATATACCTTCTTTCAAGTGGTCTTTGATTTCTGAAACAGCTAAATGTGTTTTAAGCATTTTAGCATTTAAGCATTCCTGATAACAATACTCGGAGCTAACAATGTTTTGCTTCCATTTTGCTTAATTTCCTACTAAGGATCATCCTTTCACACGTTCAAAAAAATAGAATGTGATGATTATCATGATCTTACATCACAGGCAGAAATTGTTCATAACAGCTTTTATAATCAGGATATACTCAGTCGAGTTTTGGTGGCTAGTTGATAGAAAAGGAAACTAGCTGTTCTAGAAATGGCACTGCAGAATCAGTGCAGATTGTATTTAAATCTGTTCATACAATATATACTTATATCAGATTTATTAAGAAATATCTAAGAAATGCATATTTTTATGGCTGATTTCCATTTTCCAAGTACCACAAAAACATGGAAAAAATATTTCTAAAGTAATTTTTGTCAGGAATTGGACTGATTTTTACTCCACTGTTGCTCATTTTCATTGGCTGGATTCATCACATTTTAATTTTCACGGTTTACAGTAGCATGCCAAGAAATTTTAATTAGTACCAGAATATCAGCAAGGCTCTTATGTGAAAACTAAGGGTTATATACAAGTACAATAACCATGACAGTTTTAACATTCCATTTCCTCTTTAAGCAGTAAAAGATGTGTCTAACAAAATATCATGATCACTTTTTTTATTTCACCCATGCCTCACCTGCGGTGGTGACGAGCGGATGATTAGGCTCCTTCACTATGCAAAGCAGGAATGAGATTTCTGAGAATGTTCTAGGAGGGCTCCAGGTTTCTTCCCTCATCCCTGCCACTTGGTCTTGACCCATTTCACCTTTTTTTTTTTTTTTCTGAGTGCAGATTCTTGACCTCTGTTTCTTAACAGTTGTATTTAAAAGCAGCCATTGCAGTATTTTCAAGGCGTGTGTTAGCCTTGGCTGGCATCTTGCCAGCAAATAACCCACTGTCTCCTTGGGAATTGTATTGCTGTTGCTTTCATTATTCACATTATTATAGTACTTTACTATGTTAGGTGTTTACAAGAATGTTAAAGCAAAAATAAAAAATGCAAAGGTACTACCTCTTCTTACATCATTCCCCTGTGCCCAGGTGCTCTACTTTCCTTGCTGCCTCAAATGCTCTTGTACAGGACCTGCAGAGACATCAGACATGAGACCACAAGAAAATATGGGAGTATTATGAGTTTTCTTCTGAAGGTGCAAGTGCCTTCCAGAAGCAGTGGAGTAAAAAATGGTTTGGAACAAACCCAGAAATTTCTTGTTCCTCTTCTTTATGATGCGCAGCATAAACTAACAGTTTATTTTCACTTGCTTCCTGAAATTTTTTACTGGAAGTTTTTCTCTGTTACTCTTTTTGATGAAAACATAGGACGACTCTAAAGACAAGAAATTTTCAAGTCACCATTTTAGTTTCATTAATGTTCTTTAGCACTGAATTGATTTCTAACTTATGACAGCAATGCTTCACTTCAAAAGGATCCGATAAGAACTTGTGAAAGGCATTTACAGAGAGATGTGCATGTCCTGAAAACATGCTTTGGATCCCATTTCAAATATTATATTGGGTAGCTTGCCTCCTCATGCCATCCCACATATCCTGCTGATCCCATTCTGGTGACATAACAACAGGACAAAGCTGTCAGGGTGAGCACATTCTTTTTAGGGCAGGTTAGGCTGTGGCAGCAAAATTGCTATGAAGGCTGCTTCTCAATGTAGGTACTACATTGGCCAGTGGCAGAACTAGAGGGCATGGACTCAAGCTTCGTCAGGGAAAGTTTAGGCTTGATGTGAGGAAAAAGTTCTTCACTGAAAGGGTGATCGGCCATTGGAATGCGCTGCCCAGGGAGGTGGTGGAGTCGCCGACCCTGGAGGTGTTTAAGGGGAGACTGGATGAGGCACTGAGTGCCATGGTTTAGATGATGGGTTGGTGTTAGTGTTGGTGTTAGTGTAAGGTTAGAGGTTGGACTTGATGATCTCAGAGGTCCTTTCCAACCTTGTAATACTGTGATACTGTGATACTAGTCAGCCAAATATTTAGGCATGTTCTTAATATTATAGGTGTCCTTAAACCTAATCTCGTTCACTAAAGCACTTACAGACTGACGGACAGCGGAGTACATGTTAATCTTTTTTACATCTCTACAGTAGGTCTATGTCTGGAATTTTTAGAAGAGAAGCAGTAGAAGTAAGCGCAAGGATACTTAACTGGTCAGAGCTACACTCAGATTCTGATATCTGGTAAATGTTTATATTGTTTGTGTAAATGTGTATGGACAGGTTGAAAACATTATTTAAAATGACAAATGATTTAGAGAATAATAATATCATATTATTTGCCAGAGTGAGAAAATATAGAGCTATGCTACTTCCTAAAATGTGTTGGCTAGATGATAGGTGTAACTGTCCATATAGGATGATCTGAGTCTTCTGATGAGTGGAAGGACCTACCAAATCTTCTTAGTTTATCTGGCAATTTTTTAGCATCCTGTGCCTTATGAAGGTTAAACACCTGCAAAACTGTTAACTGGTAAACCGAATGTAGTGTTATGATGTTACATGTGTACGGCTTTCCCAAATCAAATGAATGCTTTGCTTTGAAACCTCCATGACACATATCCTTTTCATTTGTCTTGGAATAAAATCATATTATTTTATTTCTGTCATATATTCTTACTAATGTGATTATGACCTGACTGTATGCCCTCAAGCCAAGCAGAGACAGATTGCATCAGGACTCTAAACTATTACTGTGTGCACTCCACCAGCATATGGTCCTGTCAAAAGAGTCTGCTGTTTCGTGGGATTTAGCTTCTGATGTAGAAGACCTAATACTCTTAACACTGCAGAAAACCTTTATTACCTTTTTGCTCATGTGAGTGGAGGTGGGAATGTTCTGAGAAGGAGATCTTCTAGGTCCTAATATGGTCAGAAAATTATACGTTTACCTCTTGACTTTTACTTCAACATGATGCGGTATCAGTCTTGCTGTATTGCCTGGAATTTAGCATTGTTTGAGGAAACAGGTTTTGCTTTGCTGTCAGGTCAGCCTTGCATGTCTAAGAGAAGTTCATCCTATATATTTGCTTTTAACATAAATAAACAGGAGTAAAGAAAAATTCCTTGAAACCCAAAATAAAGCGGGTCTGTTATGCTTCCAAGGTTCTTTGAAGACTGTTCTGTTGTTAACTCTTTGCATTTAACCGAAGACTCAATTGTAAGGCTCACAGCTGGGGTAACAGTAAATTCTGTGGTGCACAGAGGTGTTCCTGGAGTCAATGAACCCCAAGGAAGAGTGGAGACCTCCACCAGGAGCCAGCAGCTCTCATTGGAGAGGCTGATGCAGCTTCGCCATTGCGAGGAGCAACTGTAGGAGATTTAAATGGCCCTTGGGAGCGCTATTGACCAGGATCACTATGACCAAAACATGCAAACAGGGAGCAAGAGAGCTCACAGAGAGGGTGCACAAGAGTTTGTGAAGAAAGATGCTGCACCGTGGTCTCTGCCTTTATGGTGCGCACTCACCTCAGAGTTAAAACCTGTGTTTCTACAGAGAAAGCCCTTGAGATGTCTAATGCTTCCACCTACATAGAACTGGTAAGAAAGGAGAATTCAGTACAGAGAGCAGGTTGCAACAAGTACCCATAGTTTTCTCCTGAAGAAAAGATAAGTACCCACAAAAGATATGCATATGTTGATCATCTGTTGTATGAGGCAGCTGAGTCACAGGAAACTGTTAACATTTTTACACAGTATTAAAAGGACAGAGACAGGGATAGATAACTGGTTTCAGAACCATGATTCTGTGGTGGACACCAAAGAGAGTTAGGCACCTTAAACCCTGGAGATGCACAAAAGCAGAACTTTGCTTTAGTCCCCACCCTCTAGCATTATAACCAGAACCAAATATGAAGCTTCAACAGCTATAAATACCCTCAGGCAAGGTCTAACAGGAGAAACTGTACCAACAACACACAGTGAATACCACAAAAAGAAACTAGGAGTGCTCATAGTGGGTGACTATTTGTTAAGGGTACTGAGGCATCTGTTAGCCTGTTAGGGAGTCACGAGAGGTATGCTGCCTTCTGGGAGCTAAGGTCTGAGATGTTGGTCCTGAGAGCGTGCTGGAACTTGTCAAGAGCACAGACTGCTATCCAGTGCTGCTCTTCAATGTGGGTATGAATGACACTGCAAGTCAAAACCCAGGGAGAATCAAGGAAGACTACAAAGCTCTGGGAGTGCAAGTGAAAAGCATTGGTACTCAAGTTATCTTTTCTTCCATGGAATGTGAAGGAGCTTGTGAGTGTTGGGAGTTTTTCAACAGTGCTCTCCTGTAAGTAAAAAACTGTTTGGCCCCTTTAAAAGTAAAGGAAGTAGGTGGAGCAAGAGACCTATTTGGTTTAACTATGAGCTTCTGAGTCTGCTCAAAGCCAAAAGAGAAGCATACCAGAGGTAGAAAAGCAGACAAATGCACCTTGAAGACTACAAGGGCATTGCTAGGGTGTACAGAGATGCAGTTGAAAAAGCAAAAGCTTGGCTCAAATTTAAATTGCCCAGAGATGTCAAAAACTACAAGAAAAGGTCCTTCTGGTGCTGAAATAACAAGCAGAAACAGAAGGAAAATATTGGCCTACTGTTAAATAGGAGAGGTGCATTTATCATGCAGAAAACACAGAGGTTCTCCACATTTTCTCCACCTCTGTCTTTACCTGCACTGCTGGGCACCAACAAAAGCCCAGGTTGATGCAAACACAGATGTGCCATAAGTGAAGAAAGAGTTGACAACTATTACAGGAGCTTGACCCCTACAAATTGGTGAACCCTGACAATATACACTTGGCTGTTGTGAGGCCAGTCCATAATCTTTGAGGAGTCATGGAGATCAGGGGATGTTCCAGAAGAGTGGAAGAAGGTTAATGTCACCTCCATCTACAAGAAATGCTTAAAGGAGGATCCAGGAGATTATCACTAGTGGAATTATCGCTAACAGAGATAAGGAGGTCGTCCCACTCTACTATGTTCGGTTTTGGTCCCCATCATACAAAGAAGATGTGGACAAGCTGGAGAGGGTCCAGAGAAGGGTCATGATGATGATCAAGGGACTAGGAAGCTTTCTGTATGAGGGAATACTGAGAGAAAGGGAGCGGATCAGACTTGAGAAAAGAAGGTTTACGGAAGACCTTATCATCCTATTCCAGTATTTAAAGGGTGGCTACAAAGAAGACAGATACTCCCTTTTCACAAGGAATCACATGGAAAAGACAAAGGGTAATGGGTACAAGTTAGTCCTGGGGAGGTTCCAGTTGGACACAAGAGGAAAATATTTCACAATGAAAAAAATCAACCATTGGAATAATCTTTCCAGGGAAACTATGGGTTACCAAATACTGGACACTTTCAAGATTCAGCCAAACAGAGTGCTGGGCCGTCTTGTCTAGACCATGCTTTTGTCAAAAAAGGATTGGACAAGATCACCCTTAAGGTCCATTCCAACCTGGTATTCTATGATTCTGTGAAGGAAGATCTCAAAGGGAATAATCAGGTGAAGAGCAAGTTTTCAATTTCTGTTCATGCCTTTAGAAAAGCTCATTCAATTATTGGAGATAACTTTGCACGTAAATATATAAACTACAAATTTTTACAGAGCAACAATATACGTATTTCCTAAGAAGTTATAGCTGCTTCAATTTTTGGATTTTTTTTTCCAGAATCTTTCCAGATTAACTGTGCAAAATCTGAATGCAAATTCAGATTAAAATATTGAATATGAGTTGAAAATAGAGTTTTTTTTTCAACTCATATTTGTGATCTAACAGTACAGATATCTCTCTTTTAGTCTGTTCAAAAGGTGATTGTTATTAAAGAGAAAAGAAAGTTCTGAAAACAGGAAAACTTTCCTTGAGTTTTTAACTTCCTGCCTGGCTACAGTTGGCTCATGAAATGCTGAACACAGCATTTGCTGAGAACCAATAAGAAGTCAAAGACTTGATGTCAGGCTCACTTAGACTTATTTAATCACTATGAGTGGAAAGGAAGACAGATTTTGATTAAGACCAGTTAAACCAATCAATAAAGTCCTTGAACTTGCATAAGTCACTACTGGCTACTTTCAATAACAGTGACAGTCTGTACTCATGAAGAAATATCCTTACATCAATACCTTTACATATGAGACATACATGTGGACAAAAACTGAATACATATGAATGCTCCTGTAAGGGGGTGTTTTATAATTCTTAACATTGTACTGCTGCTGCTCTTGATAAGTATAACCCTAGTTACCCTCTTTGTCATTGAATTTGTGGGAAAGCTGGATTTCAAAATGACACTCAGATAGCTATGCATAAACATAAAAGGAAACTAAATGCATAGTGAGCAGCATGACAACTTTGCAAAGTGCAATTTTCACCAATTCTATTCTTGATACACTAGACCAAGTTCAAAATGAGGAGAAGGTCAGGGTGGAGGTGCACTACTTCAAGATCCTCTAGATCCGTTGGGTATGGGACTTAAACAAACAAGAAATTACTTTCATTGATTAAATGTAGATTGAATTAGTAGAAAAAAATGACAGGCCCTGCTAAGGTTGTGTCCCCTAGTCATTGTTTAACTCAGCGTGACAGATTCAATATGCTCAGCCCAAAGGAAGGCCAAAGATGTCACTCATGGACTCTGCACAATACTAGAGCCGTAGAAGAGCAAAATCGAAAAGTTGCACTTTATCAACTCACAGCCTGGAGCCACTGTTCTCATTCGGGTTGTGTTAGCAGAACAATGAGCTACAGCAGGCTCAAGGCTGCTTCGCATAATAATTATAGGTATCCCACAGGCAAAGCTCTTGTTGCTTTTAAGCCTTGACAGAATGTGTCTTGTAGGCATGACCTAGCAGATGGGGGACTTTTTTCTTTCATCTTTTCCAAAAAGCCACCTAGGAGAAACATATATAGATTCCTGATAAGGGCTGTATTTTCTCCTAAAGGGGTAGGTTGATTACTATAAGTTGCTCTTCTTTTTCATTCACTTTAAAAATAATTGCTGGTTACCTTAGTGGAAAGAAGTCAAGTACAGGAACAGAAGCAGGGATAGACCTTTTGCTCTATCCTGCTAATTTGTGTCACCTACTGTACTGCCTTCTGTATTGATGGTAGAAAAAATGAAGCAGAAAATTAAGTCTGAAAGGCGTTTTTGTCCTGCTGTCACTTTGTACAACATTTAGTTCAGTTGACATGACACTGTGCCTTTTGTTACATAAAACTGTCACATTGTCCCCTTCTGGTTAGCCACAGTTGCTGGCCAAATCAATAATGTCTGTCAAAACTGTCAAATAATGAAGAGAGTCTAAAAATATCTGTTCTAATAGATAATATTTTAATGACCATAAAAAATACAAAAAAAATATGTCACCTACAACATAAGCAAAGAAATAAGATAAAATTAGCTGTTCTCCCAGACAGATTGAACAAGGATGTTCCTAGATATTTTGTCATTACTAGACATTGTAATTATTTCATAGCCAGTTTTCATGGTTTGGCATGAATACAGTTTATAACTACTGAGGGGTACTGAAAACATGTTAGTGTATGTATTTAGAGTATTTTGGTAGAGTTCTTGGGTACTATTCTTTTTTTTTACCTCTGTTTTTTCCAGGCAAAACAGAAAACACCAGCAGCCTTGAAGAATACAGAAGGAAGATAATGGAAAAATAAGGAGACTGCTTGTCTTTTCTACTCTTCCACTCTTTTGCTTGGACAATGATGTGATACAGAAACTTAAGACAAAAATTGCTGAGATTTATAAACCGTAGTTGATGTCTTGTTAGGATTTTCTTCTTACCTTCTACCATTTCAGACTGAAATTCTCCAGATCGTTTATTGTTTATAATTTCCTCCTAGAAGTTCCGGTAAATATTTATTTAGAACATGAAAGAAAATATTGCCCCAGAAGGAAGAGGTTTGTCCAAAAGTTGCTTCAGTGCTGGCCTGTAAGACTGTATATCCGAACTGGATATGCAGGAAGACATATGGGCAAATTTGCCTACTGTTCTCCCAGTCAGAACAATAAATATCCTTTCTATACATGTATCCTCACAAACCTTGTCCCTTTGTTTATCAGATAACGTTAAGAGAATAATTTGAACATCAGACTTGTAAAACTGCAGTTCTGCTGTTATTTTAGATTATTTCTGGAAGACCTAGCAGGAAATGCAGGACTAGTGTGTATGTTCTCAATTATACCCTGTTTTCTAGAGAGAAAAGGAAAACATGGATTCACTAGGCTTATGTATGTTTTTTTACTTTAACAAAGAAGCCTCTTCTGCTGAATTTTATTCCTTTCATGTCTCCATAAGTGTGATTTCAGCTCCATCCATCCAACTAGTGAGTTTTACCTAGTCAGACAAACTCATGCATAGTTTTTATAGGTACTTTGACCACACAAGCTGAAGGTGAAAGGAAAGATTAAGAAAACGCAGCAGACACCAGATTCGAGAACCAACAATTCTTTCAAGAAAATTGAAACAGATTTATTAGTTGTGCTGACTTTATAGATGCCAAAAATATGAGAATTCCATTTTGCTTTTTTCAGCTCAGAAAACTTTCCTCTGTAGATTTTGATCTTCATATATTTCTCCTACACAAAATTAAAACACTGAACTTCTACGCGACAAGGACCATAAAAGAATTAAAGAAGCTGATTTTTTGGTAGAAAAAAATTAGATTGTAGGCCTTCTCTCTTTTTGTTATAATTCATTATACTTAAGAATTGTACATGAGGAAAACACTGTAATAACAGATACGTATATTGAATATCCTGGGGACATATCCAAGTGAATTAAACAGACATTCCTTCTTACTTTCCCACTTCCAGGAAAGTTAAGTTTTAAACAATAAGAATATGAGATAGATAGCCTCACAATTTCTTATGTAGTTTATAACACCTGAACACAAAAGTTTAACAGAAATAACAGGATTTTCTAGCCACAAATGTATTTTTCTTTATGCACGTTTAATTTATACCTTTATATTCCTCAGTAACATTGTTTAGTATTTAACCAGTCTCAGGAAGAAATTAAGGGAAGTTTAAAGGGAAGTTCCAGTGTTACTCCTCATTATTCCAGCCTGTTGGAGTTCCCCTGAGCAGCAATTCTGTTGCCTTGTGTACCAAAATCTCCCTTCAGACGGTTGTTATTCACAATTTGTTGAGGGTGCCTTTGTACACATCATCCCAGTTGAAGATAAAGATGTTAAAAAGTGTTGCCCCCCTCAGGCCTTAAGTAATAAAACTTTTAGGCAATTTCCAGGTAGTAATGAATTGTTTTCCACAACCCCTGCTTAAGCTAACAGTCAAGCTTGTTTTCAACCACATTACATGACTCCAATATCTGATTCATTATTTCCTCTGTTTGACTAACAGATGCAAGGGGATATTGTGCTAAAAGCCCCGCTACAAACAAGTGTCATCTTCTGCCATTTCAAATCAATGTGAGGGAAAAGTATATTGCTATGAGCACCATCAAACATTGTACTGGGTTCTCAGTCGTGGAAACTCTGTCTTTGGCAATATTTAAAACTAAACTAGATGAGGCCTTGGGTAAGTGTGTTTCAACTGACTTTGTTCTGTAATTTCATATATCTTATTCTCTTCCTTTTTTTTTTTTTTTTAATATCTGCTTCTCCAGTCTTGTATAACTCTACCTTATTACGTAGATCTTTTTTGATCCCCCATGCCTGTGGCAAGTACCTCGTTCCCCAAGATTCTCCACTAGGCATGAAGGAGGACTAGGAGGCAGGGGAGAAGACCTTGTTTCTAAGCACTGAGGCACTTTAGTGTTAATACCTCAGACTTCTCTGTTTTCTCCTCAAGATCAGCCTGCAGTAGATACCACCACAATATTCCTTGTCTACTCTGTAGCACAGTCCCAAGCATTTAAGCTTTTGTTTGGACTGCCACTCCACCTGTCTTCCCATGCCTGCCTCCCCCCAACTGTAGCTCATATGCATCTTTACAGTACTCCTCTACAAAGCACACTGTTCCCAAGGGCTGCAAATCTATCACGCGTCATGAATGTTGTGCTACGTGCTGGTACCACAGTTCACTCATGGGTAACTACGGCCAAGGGAGATGATAGTCAGGAAATCATTGCTAATCCTGGTGATAAATCAGAAATCATGTAATAAATAAGAAATCATGTCTGTAACAGAATTTTTAAAATTATTATGGAAAAAGAGTATCTAAGCAGATGGTATTTTAGCTTTTGGAAATGTCTATATTCTTATCAAAGATATAATAAATTAATTCAATAAATAACTAGGTATTTAAAAATTACCTTTATCGTTTATTTTGTAATACTTTTCTGAAAGAACTTCCTTTTTGCCTGTTCTAAATAGTTCTTTCATTTGGATACATAACATACACCAAAGACTAGAATAGAAAAACACTGTGGAATTTAGTATAAGAAATACTCTCGCATGTTTAACAACTGCTTTCTAAAGGATAAATCTGATGTACATTTATTATAAATATTTTTATGAGGAATTATTTCCTGTCAATTTTTGAACACACTGTGAGACACACTACATACTGCTTTTATGACAAGTTTTTTCCTAGCTCTTTATATACTCTTAAAACCAGAACTTTCAGACATCTTTCACTATGTTTTAGTGGGGTTTTTTAGCTGTATACTCTCACAATTTTGAAATATGCAACTAGGTGTGGTTTATAAAAATTAAAAGTAGAATTGTAGCTTAATTTTAAGTGTTGTTTTAGTTTTGAGGGTAGCTACTGCACGATTAGGATCAAATTCTGGTTTCAATAATTGCTGGATTTAATTAATGAACTGTAAGATTCCGCAGTATAGTCTCAGTCTGACATATGGTAGTTTATATTTGTAAGCCTATAGAATTCTTTAATACACTGGGGTAAATGACCTGTGTATTAAAAAAAATAACCTTTTTAAATTTATAGATTTTGTTCATACTTTCTCAATGTCTGAAGCAGAATAAAGTAAGAGATTTAGTTCTTATAAACTAATTTCTGCTATTTCCCTCGACAACAAGACAAGAAATTCCTGTAAAAAGAAAAACACTGGTGACAAGATTTTCTCTCACATAATTTGATTTAATTATGTGTGTTACACCATATTTACAAACATATTCTAACTAATATCGTTGTAAGAAGTTAAAATTTTTTAGCATGTATCATGGAGAAATAAAATTTTGAAAAGTTAGTGTGCTAGTGATAGAGCTAAATATGTTCAGAAAGATAGAAGTTATTCTTTTAAGTTGAGACATTCTCTAACATTCTCTGTTAGAAGGTTAGAATGATACCCAAGGAAATGGTTCAATTTTTTGCTTCAATTTTTTTAAAATTTATTTTATCACTGAAAAAACCCTGCATATGTTGACAAGTCAGTTTTCTGTAGTGTCTGAAAAAAAAAAAGAAACTTCAGTATTCTCATGCAATATAATTATTCTGGATCATTTTTTATAGACTGATCTTTACAAAAATAGGCAGGAATTTTAGTCTACATATTTCCCAGTATTGGCATGTATTTTTTGAAGGTACATTCTTTACAATTCTTACTTCTTCCTTGTCTACTTTTCTTTCAGTGCAGTTTCAAAATTGTAGACTAACACCATTTCCAGGAAAAAAATATTTTTACCCACACAAGAAATTTTTTTCTGGGGATTTTCCACAGAATATTTGTGTAGTGATGTTAAGTACTTCTCTTCATTTTTCTGAAAGCTCTTTCAGAGAATTTTTTCTTTAATGACCCAAGGAGAAAAAGCAGTTTTCCTAGTTTGTGGATTTGGGATCATCTTCTATCTTTCTTTTTTCTTTAGCTACATAATGAACAAATTGAGTCCTCTGAAAGTGTAACCGACTAAAATGACTCTTCATTTATGAATTTCAACTGAGAGGAAATAAGTAAGTGTTCAATTTTGATTAGTGTACCTGTGGTAATTTGTCTTGTGGAGTTGTCTGAACTTACAGTCTTCATTCAGTGCTATTTATTGATGTTCACATGAAAATTTTCCGTAATACAGGGCACTTTGAGTCTTTGACCACTTATGTTGCCTTTAAAAGATGTCATCAGCCACTCGTGAAGCTTCCACATTGAAAGCACACATTTACATCGATTAGATACTTTCTTCTGACCCTTGTAAGGAAATCTAAATACAACATAGGGCCAAAAGATCTATGACTTCTGTATGAGATGCTAGTCAGTAGCTGACTTGTCTCTAGAACAGTTAGAGCTGTACTCAGGCATGGGAAGGAATAATGTTTCTCTCTCGCCCATCCCTTAAGGTTGCTGTGGCTCTGGCCACCAGTGAAGAATGAACCAAAGACGAAATGAACAACAGTCTTCCCCCATTTGGAGACGGATAGGGAACACGAACAGCTTTACATAACAAGCAGGGCTCTTTTGTAAAAAAAGGAGTAATTTACAACATCCAAAAAATGTTAAACAATTTTCTCGTTCCTGCATATCTGCCAGATTTGCAGGGGCAGGTGAGGGGCAAGGAGGGGAGAGGTGGGGTGTGTGTGAGAGAAATAAAAAAAAGCTCTAAAGATTGAATATGTTTCCCATTTGAATTTTGATTTTTTTTTATTACTTCTCCTCTCCTCAAAAAACATCATAAGTGCACATGGGAAAATTATTAATAAAATGCATTTTTTCACAAAATACCCAATATTTCTTTAGCAGATTGTGTTGAATTATCTTCATATGACAAAGGAAGAATTCTAGATTTCTCCACATGATAACATTTCTCTTTCCTTACCTTCTAACATGTGAAAAAGTCATCTTCAGAGACTGCTGTCTTTTTTGTTATCATTCAAGTATCGTTAAAGTGCCCATCTTAACATTGTTTTTAGTTCTGTTTTGGTATAACTCGCATCTTGATACTATTATTCCCTGCAGTAGATTCTAAAAAAAGATACATCTTTATCCTTAAACAGATTAGTAGTTACTTTTGCCTTGAAAATACTAACAAAGCAAGAAAAAGTTTAACTAAAAGAAAATTCACATATGACAAACTGAATCAAAGGCAAGGAATATGCCAAATGTCATAGAAATTTTCTCAGCTTGGGGAAAAGCAAACAGTTTTGAGCAACAGAAATAAACTAAATGATAGGAGTTAGGAAGAAAACAGCCACTGAGATGAAAAAGGGTGAGTATATAGGGTGTAAAGGCTAAAATATAGAAGGAGGCTGGGATGCCAAGAATAAATATATTTTTATTTATTAAAATTATGCTTCTGAGTATTTCATATTGGTGGCAGAGATGAACGGGACTATTTTTTTTAAATGTTTGATCTGTTCTTCCGCTGCAGTAATCTCCCTAACCTCTGTGGTGCTGGAGCTCTGGAGCTAGCAGGCTCATTCCAAATCAAGAGGCAGTTCAAAACATAGAGTCACAGCCCACGTCAAATGTTGAGCACCAGCAAAAAGCCATTTATTAATCATCACAAGCCTAATAATAATGCAGGTATTATTTGCCATACACGTCTGAATAATCAAACATATCTAAGAAAACTGCAATTAATTCATGGATTTGCATAATTTACAATCAGAAAAAAAACCTTCCTGAGATAGTTTTTCAATTTTGAAAAATACAACGTGCTCAATTTACGAACTACACAAACAGAGTTTACCTGAAAGAAAATGATTATTTGATCCCCAAATATACTTTCATCATATTTTGGTTTTCTTGTTTTTCTCTAACATGGCAGATTTTATTTCAGAGCTTTTTGTTATGAAGTAATTTAAGAATAGAACTGAGGAGGGCATAATCACTTTATTCCTCTGGCTTAGGTGGAGAAACCAGTGAGTTTTGTACGTAAGGCAAATTATTCAATTAAGATAACATCTGGAAGAACAGTGAGGATTTTGTGTTTCTTTATTTTAATAGACCAGCTGCTTTTCCATTAGAGACTTCTTTTCACAAATGGCCTTAGATGTTCAACATGTAATCCTGTTGGGATAATGATTCATCGGTGTACTCCCCCTCTACAAAAAAAAAAAAAAAAAAAAGGAGATGAAACAATGAAACAAGACAGTTTTGCAGTAACATTGTTTCAGACAGTTGTAATTCTTGCTCAATATAGCATGGCATACAGTTAAAAGGAATATTACCTTGTAAAACAAATATATTTTTAAGAATATTTATTTGTTAGTAACAAATTATACCTCCTTTTCGAAACACATATTGACTGTTTTTCTCCTCATTCTGCTATTTCTTGTGTACTCAGGAGAAGCTACAGAATTTATTGTAGAATTACTTCCAAAATATGGTTTGCAAGACTACATACTTCGTGAATTTGATCCTCCTCTCTTTTGGAATTTAGAGAGAAAATACTTTTCAAAAAGATCTCCTGAATTTAAAAAGGAGGTATTTTTAGAGCCAAAAGTGAAACACCCTTTTTCAAACCATTTAAGGATTAGTGTTAATGAAGTTTTATCTACATAATATGGGGATCAAACACGGGGACCAAAATTCCATGTCAGGGGACCGACCCCTATCTACACGTTTCACAGCCTCAAATGCAAAAGAACATACAAAATTTCTCTATTTTGATTATAAAGGTCCCTACATCTCAGCAGGTGGGCACGTACCTCCAGTTTCTTAAGCATTATCTCTCTTTTCCTAAAGAACAACAAATGGTTTCATGTATTCCTACTGTGAATGGATTTCCAAGGCAGCTGCTTCTCAGAGACTGGGTACTAGTCAGCTTCTGAGAGGTGGTAAGTATATGAATTTGCATTACTTTTTTTTTTTTTCCCTTTCAGTTTTCCCTGCATTTATTTAACTGTGTTTATCTTAACACATGATTTTTTTCACTTTTGCTCTTCTTCTTCCCTGTCACACCATGAGGGATAGTGAGGAAGAGAATCACAACACTGACCTAGCACAACAGTTGGCCCCCAAAAGCAAGCCCACAGCTGTCTGGCATACACCAATGAGGATTTTAGATGAAGGTACCTCAAGGCTTGGTGGCTCAGGCGTCAGACAAAGCAAACTGAAAACGTAGTATTACTGTGTTTTATGCTGCAGAGGATAGAGAGAGAGCAGTAAATTTGCCTAAATATGTACTTATGCTAAACTTACATGTAACCTGAATTTGTTAAAACACAGACTCCTTTGTGCTACAGTCAGACTTTCCTACTTCATTTTCTAGTCAGGATGCCTTCATTGATACACTTCTGATATTTTGTTTTCTGACTTATAATGGCTTTTTGCAGGTGCTAATGGGAACTAGGCATACTGTATTTTCTACCTTATTCAAAAGTTAGATTCTGCATTAATTCTAACGTCTACCTTAATGTTTGGAATTTGACTTGTTTGTTGTTCATTATATTGTAATTGTATTTTTCTCATATGTTTATAACTTCTCTACATCACAGTATCACAGTATCACAGTATCATAAGGTTGGAAAGGACCTCTGAGATCATCAAGTCCAACCTATAACCTAACACTAACACCAACCATCATCTAGACCATGGCACTCAGTGCCTCATCCAGTCTCCCCTTAAACACCTCCAGGGTAGGTGACTCCACCACCTTCCTGGGCAGCCCATTCCAATGGCCAATCACCCTTTCAGTGAAGAATTTTTTCCTCACATCAAGTCTAAACTTTCCCTGACGAAGCTTAAGTCCATGCCCTCTGGTTCTGCCACTGGTCACCTGAGAGAAGAGACCAACCCCTGCCCGACTACAACCTCCTTTTAGGTAGTTGTAGAGAGCAATGAGGTCTCCCCTGAGCCTCCTCTTCTCCAGGCTAAACAGCCCCAATTCCCTCAGTCGCTCCTCATAGGGCTTGTGCTCCAGCCCCCTCACCATCTTCGTTGCCCTCCTCTGAACACATTCCAGTATCCTAACATCTTTCCCATACTGAGGGGCCCAGAACTGGACACAATATTCAAGGTGAGGCCTGACCAGTGCCGAGTACAGGGGGACAATAACTTCTCTGGTCCTGCTTACTACACTATTCCTGATGCAGGCCAGGATTCCATTAGCCTTCTTGGCCACCTGGGCACACTGCTGGCTCATGTTGAGCTTCCTGTCCACCAGCACTCCCAGGTCCTTTTCTACCTGACTACTCTCTAGCCACTCTGTCCCCAGTCTGTAGCTTTGCATGGGATTGTTGTGTCCAAAATGAAGTACCCGACATTTGGACTTATTAAACATCATCCCATTAGAATCGGCCCAGCTCTCCAATCTGTCCAGGTCCCTCTGTAGGGCCATCCTACCCTCTAGCAGATCAACTCTTCCTCCCAGCTTGGTATCATCTGCAAATTTGCTGATGATGGACTCAATCCCCTCATCCAAATCGTCAATAAAGATATTAAACAGGATGGGACCCAATACCGATCCCTGGGGGACACCACTGGTGACCGGCCGCCAACTGGATGAAACACCATTTACCATCACTCTTTGGGCTCGGCCATCCAGCCAATTCCTAACCCAGCACAAAGTGCTCCCATCTAGGCCACGAGCTGCCAGCTTCCCTAGGAGTCTACTGTGGGGGACCGTGTCAAAGGCCTTACTGAAATCCAAGTATACCACATCCACAGCCTTCCTCTCATCAACCAGGCGAGTCACATGATCGTAAAAGGAGATCAGGTTGGTCAGGCAGGACCTACCCCTCCTAAACCCATGCTGGCTGGGCCTGATTTCTTGACCGTTCTGTAGGTGGTGCATGATTTCACCCAGGATTATCTTCTCCATGATTTTACCTGGGACCGAGGTCAGGCTGACAGGTCTGTAATTACCTGGATCATCCTTACGGCCCTTCTTGTGGATGGGCGTCACATTGGCCAACTTCCAGTCTTCCGGGACCTCTCCAGTGAGCCAGGACTGCTGAAAGATGATGGAGAGCGGCTTAGCAAGCTCATCCGCCAGCTCTCTCAGCACCCTAGGATGGATCCCATCCGGCCCCATAGACTTATGAGGGTCCAAGCGGCTCAACAGGTCTCTAACCTCCTCCTCATGGATTGCAGGAGGGCCATATTTCACCCTGCCCCCATCAACCACTTCAGAGGGCCAACTGTCAAGCGAGCTGACATCCTTGTTGTTAAAAACTGAAGCAAAGAAGGCATTAAGTACCTCAGCCTTCTCTGCATCTCTGGTTACTATATTTCCCTCCACATCCAACAAGGAGTGGAGGTCGCTGCCGCCCTTCTTTCTGCCATTGATATATTTATAAAAACTCTTCTTATTGTCCTTAACAGAAGTGGCCAATTTGAGCTCCAGCTGGGCTTTTGCTTCCCTGATTTTTCTCCTACACGACTTAACAACATCCTTGAACATGACCTGACATACCTCCCCTTCCTTCCAACGATGATACATCCTCTTTTTCTTACTTAGTTCCTTCAGAAGTTCCCTACTCATCCAGGGCGGTCGTCTGCCCCTACGACTCTTCTTACAACACACAGGGACAGCCCGCTCCTGCGCCTGCAAAACTTCATTCTTGAAGTATATCCAAGCTTCCTGGACCCCCTTACCACTAAGAGCTATTTCCCAGGGTACTTTCCTGACCAGTTCCTTAAATAATCCAAAATCTGCCCGCCGGAAGTCCAGCATTGATGTTCTGTTCCTGGCTTTTCCTATTACATTGTTCAGAGAGAACTCAATTATTTCATGATCACTAGACCCTAGACATCCTCCGACAACAACATCACTCACCAACCCATCTTTGTTTGTAAACAGCAAGTCAAGTAGAGCCTCACCCCTGGTGGGCTCACTCACCAGCTGTGACAAAAAGCAGTCCTCAATACACTCTAAAAACCTCCTGGACTGCCTCCTCTCAGCAGTATTAAGTTTCCAGCAGATATCTGGAAGGTTAAAGTCTCCTAAAAGAATAAGGGCAGCCGATCTAGAGGCAGCCTCCAGCTGTTTAAACAACAGAAGATCCAGATCCTCCTCCTGGTCAGGCGGTCTGTAGCACACTCCAACCAGGAGGTCCGACCTGACTGCCCCTCTGACTCTTACCCATAGGCACTCAACCTGGTCATCACCGATCTCAACTTCAACAGTATCCAGGGTTTCCCTAGCGTAGAGGGCCACCCCTCCACCCCTCTTTTCACGCCTGTCTCTCCTGAAGAGCCTGTAGCCTTCCATGGCAGCACTCCAGTTATGACAGTCGTTCCACCACGTTTCCGTGCACATTGCAAGAAAACACATTTTCTAATTCCAGTTCTATCCTAATTGGTATGTTGGAGATAGTTCACTGTCTGTAGAAATATATCCCTCCATGACATTAGCAAGCCTCCAAACTTTGAGGCTCTGAACTGCTGTTCAGAACCGTTCCATCCCTAATATTTATTACAGCGATTCTTTAGCAACTGAAAATTCCCACACTATTGTTTTTATACTTATTTACTCCATTTGATGAAGATGTGAAAAAAAAGAAAACGTAGCCTATGCTGAGGAGGAATTACAGAGGCCATAAGACAATATTAAAATAATAGCCCTTTTCAGAGCTAGAACTGAATCTTTTCTATAAAAAGCAGAAACATGTTAAACCTTTAGATTGCCTTCTCTCTACTTACTAATACAGATTTTGTAATTTATGTCTCTAGAGCAGTGAACAGATGGTGTTTGAATCTAGCCTAAGCTTGTTTAACTAATTTCTGCCAATCGGAAGGGCGTATTTCCTTATGATGATGAGCAGTAATGATAAGAAGGTACCTTTCTAATTGACTGTGACATACAGGCGTCCTATGACTTTTATCTCTTTTTGCTCCAAGATTTTTTTCGAGACACATTTCTCATAAATTTTGTGCAGCACCAAAAGAACAATGAATACATTTAGTTATTTGTCTTATTAACTGTTTACAGTGTGACTGAAGAATAATTCTATTTTTTTTCTGAAATAAAGAATTTTTGATTTTACACTTACCCTTCCAGTTTAAGCTGTAGAAAAACTCTAGGGTAGAAGTAGGTGTATGAGTAAGAAGTATTCTGTCACATAGTGGTTATGGCATTCGTGTAAATATAGAAGCCTTTTGGGACAAAATTCTGGTTCCACTACCATTTATGATTTTGTGGGTGGTTGTTTTTCCTCAGGGGCTACACCATTTAAAATACATAAGAGAGCCTGAGGGCAGGGGTCAGAGGCAAGATCTTCTTCTCATATCAAAACCCTCCAGCTTAACACTCAGTGGTCTACTTTTTGGCCTGCAAGATCCTGCAGGTTTTTATGCAGAGCTATAAATACAAAAAAAGAGATGGGGAACAGACTTCCCAACACAACAACAACTATTTGTTGCTTAGGTTTCAGCCGTAGTAAATGGAAGATGCAGATAAGCCCTGTCCAGATAAGGTCTAAGTTGTATGTATGCTACTACATAAAATAAGGAGTCTCTTTATCATTGTCCCCTAAAAGAAATCTGTGGTCGTACCTGCCTGCTGCAGAAACCCCAGAGGTACATGCGAGGTGCATTTGCACAGCACTGATATGTGGAGACCTTCAGGCATTTTCTGTGTAATAATGTCTATAGTTTTACTCTAGGTACACTTCAGGTCACAGGAAAGTTGCAGAGCTGTTTGGTTCTATCAAAAGCGTAGGGCTGGACAGAGAACCAGAGTTTCACATCCAAGACATGAACTGAATCTACACTTGCAGGATCTGCTGATGGCTGAGTGGAAGATTTTTCAAAACTAGATTTTGGATGTAAGCACTCAAGTCCTTTCTTAAATCTTGTCCTTGCTGTGAGTAAAATGTATGACTGAATATATTTCAAGGAATACATCCTTGATTTGAAAAATTTTAACAGTTTTCTCAGCTCTTAAAGGCTAATGCCTCAGAGACCTTAAAGATTTATACAAAGTTTTAAAGGCACATGAAGCTTACCAATTTTGACTGCAATCATTTGATAATTCCATCCCTTTTTAGTAATATTTGATATTTGAAAACTGATACAACTGTGTTTGCAAGAAAGGAAATTTTAATCGGGTAGTTTATTGCAAACATACAAGTTTTCTTGTGTATGATGCTAAGCTCAATATTTTTGTGCATTTTGAAAAGCCTTGTACGAGCTTCTTATTAGCTAATGAACCTCTTCTTGTAGCAGTTTCAACTCCCAACATTTGTTTTTATTCACTTCCAAAAAAATCTATCTGCAAGCTTGTGAATAATGACTGGCATCCAATACTATGCTATCTTTACTGTGCTTTGCTTTTTAAAACTTATCCATGAAAAAAAGGCTATTTTCAACTTAGTTATCAATAGCGAAGCACCTACATAACCAACATTTAGGCATGTCTGTTTATTGCACTCATTCTTCCTTTTCAAAACAGATGTAGTGTCTTATCTGTATCACTACATCCATGCAGTGATACATTTTATTACTTCTTCCTGTAGAACTGAGCCATTATGATGATCCTGATCTTAAAAGGAGCTCAGTACCCAGAGCCCCCAAGGGAACCAACAGGAAACTCTTGGCATCTCTCAGAACCAGACCCACAAATATAATGGTCGTATCTGCAAGAACTTAATGGCGCTATAAGAATTAATTCTAGTTTTCGTATTTGTACCTTTCTTCATTTCCTTAGGTACAAAATTTTGATTATTTGTAATCCTTTAAGGATGTTTATATATAAAAATAACTCACCAAACTAAATATACTTTGAATGTTTTAGGTCATTTGATTGTTTGTGCAAATGCGCTATCCTGGTATTCTACATTTTTGCTAGTTCATTTTTATTTACATAATCTTGTACGCAGTGCTGTCCTGGGTTGAATTACACACTTCTCATGCAGCTTTAACTATGTTGATCTTAATTTTATTCCAGTCTGGCTCACTTTCCTAGAACCTTAATATTATCTTAGTAAAGGGACAGTGTGCATAATGCATGTACATACACATACAAGGAAGAAAAACTGCTTACCAATTTAACAAATTAACTGCATATTTCTTGTATGCAGTCCCATACTACTCTGCAATATTATGAAAAAGTAAATCTTTTAAAAACCCTGTTACATTATGCCACTTGTGCTCTCCCTTGTTTTATATAGACACAGATTTCAGGAAATTAGATGTGTTTGAGAAAGTCTAGACACTTGTTTATGTGCATATTATATATATCTATATGTGTATGTATTTGAGTGTGTGCAAATATATACATATACATATACATATATACAAACACCTGTATGACAAACTATACAAGTATATTCTACTAGGTATTGCAATACTGATATAGTAATGAGCACACGTAGTATATAGGTACCGCACTGCTTCCAAATAGTATTTGTCATGTTCCAGATGCTTGAAATGACAGCCTTTGTGTATAATATGTCTCCAGCACAATTTAGAACACCATACGCTCATTTGCCCTCAAGTAGGCCTATTTAAACTATAATTGACTGCCTTGGCAATTATTGTGAATAGCAGCTGTCTGCTGTTAAAAAAGAAAAAAAAGGCATATATATATAATGACATAGAAAGGATCAAATACAAGCAACAGAAAAAAAAAGACATAAAGAATATAACTATATAAGGTATTTTAGACCAGTATTTATAGTGGAAAGGCACAAGGCCTATTAGCCATTTCCAATTAGGGACTATAAAAAATGAAAGAAAGTACTCATCTATTTATGAAAAGCAGCTGGGTCTACCCTAAATATAAACCATGCAAAAGTTTATTTGTTCTAAAATTGTTACAGCTTACAACACTTCATTTATTTTCATTAACCGCGTTAGGTTTTGTTGAAACCTTTGTTGTATCATGTACCTTCTGTATCAGACAAAAACACCTTGCTTTGTTTTTCTCCTAAATAGCTACATAATTAGATGGATTATTTCATGTGTCTGTGCGTGTGTTTGCTGAAGAGAACAAGCCAGATAAATTAGCACTCAGCAGAGCACACAATAGCACATAATATGTCCTTGTGTTTCATATAAAGCTTTATTTGTCATTCACGGCTGGTTGGCAAAACTGACTTTGCTTTTGAAAATGACAGGTGGTACTCTGGTGCTTTCTCTATGAAAAAGAGAAACAACCTTCACCAAGACAGCATCTGTCAATAGCTCCTGTGATTTAGTATTCAACCCTAGGCTTGTGTTTCCTCTAAAGTTTTGTTTCATTTGCATCTCTTAGGTCTGACATGACCAAGCCAGTTAAATAGTTGAGAGTCTATGCCACAAGTTACATTTAGTCCCAAAAAGACCTTCCTCTTTCCTCAAGGCCTGATTATAAGACAGGTGAAGTTCAGTATATTTCAATAAGCTCTGCATTCCATGTCAGGAATCAATAGCCCTCCTCTTTTCTTCAGGGGTTATTAAATTGCAGCTGTAACATTAGCCTTCTTTATCTAATTGATTGTCTTTTCACAGGGCTAAGAAAATCAATAGCAGTCAATGGGACTGCCCTGTTTTTCCTTAATAGATGTTTTCTCGTAATTGGCTGCCTGGGTGGCTTCAGTGAGCTCAGTATGTTTAGAGAAGTCCACAATATGTTGCTGCTCTTGTAAACTATTTTACCATGTGCAACGGTTATTGATTTTATAATGAAATATAAAAAAATCAATAGCAATCACGAATATAGATCAGGATTCCTAGGTATGTTAAGGCAAAGGGCAAACTCAGTTTGCTACCACTTCAAGCTGTGATCCAATTAAATATGTCCTTAAAGTATTATGCTAGCTAAAGACTTTCTACAAAGTCAGTTGACCAATTCTTCTAAATTTCATATGAAGGAATAAGCATCAAAATTTTCAGGTTTTGACCATGGTTTCAAAATACGGTTGAATTTAAACAGAAGATGAAAGTAAGAATATATGACATTTCAAAATTCTGGTGGTCATTGAATTTTGCCGGTCCTGACCTCTTGAAATATTCATTAAAATAAGATACCTACTAGAAAATCAAGTTAGAGACAAAAGGGGTGAGGTAGGTGGGGAGAAACACTCTGCACTAAAAAAAAAATGATGCATTTGACCTTTGTTCAAAAGGTCGACATGTCAAATGCCTCATTCTGAGAGTCCACTCAACACTCAGAAGCTCAGATCTGCCTACAGAGAAGCTTTGGAGCTGGAGAAATCTCATGAACGTTTCCCTTTGCAACATTTCTGCCCCAATTCTGTTCTATACTTTGATGGGATGAGATATCTTCACCTTGCGTGAATGTCAGGCAGAACAGCAGCATCAGCAGCACATCAATCATAGTCTGCAGAGACCAGTAGTCAGTAGCGTAAATAGTGGATACTAGGATGCAGTCTATATTATATAAATTTGATACTGACTTAAGGCTTGCTCTGCATTAGGGCACCGAACCTCTGTTAATTGTATAACATGATAGAGTGACAAATTTCTCTGATGGTGGCAAGATCTCAGAATTTCTCCAACAGGAAGAATAAGATAGAAATACCTCACTGTCTATTATCAACCTCTATAAAGAGGGGAGGGAAAAAAAAAGAAAGGAACAAAATATGCAAACAAACAGATGTGATTCTGTCGCTTAAAGAACAGGAAATATTTCCTGTATCTTCCTTTTCTGATACATAAAGGGAACCAAAAGAGAAAAAATGAGAACAAATATTCGATGTCATTTAAATGACAAATAGAATGAGGTGTTCTCTGATTTTCTTCCTTCGTGTCATCTTTGTTGTCATTTTTGTTGCTGTAACGAACAAAACAAACCTTCTTGCTTCTTTCTTATCTTCAGTAGAAGACTCTTCAATGGACTGGGTCATCAAAGCATGACAAGACTTGTATATGTAAAAGACAACTTCTTATACACAAAAGTAAAGAAATTAAACAATTTTCTCACTGTGCATAAAATAATAATCAAATACTGTGGCATTAAAGGGAACTATCTTTAACAAACATCAGAACTGTAAATAAAAATTGCCAACTTATTCTAAAATCATTTTTGTTTGTCACAAAAGGAAATTTGTAATTAAAAAAACTGAGTTCCCTATAAATTTTTGTGGTTTATATGAATGCGTTAAATTGGTGAGACTAAAGAAAATTTATATATGATTTGTAATTTTTATTCAGCCATAATGCAGAACCATATGCCTAGTTTAACATATTCCAAAATCCTTGAGAAAATTCAAATCAGATGAGTAGCATATTAAATCTGATACCATTGTGGCCTGTACCATAAGAGGATAAAAAAATCCAGAATCTGCTAAAGATTTTTCAATGAACACACTTTAGCCAGAAGGAAAATACTGTCAAACGTGCAATAAAATCTTTATTTCAGATAGTTTCTGTTCCATACACAGATTAACAAAATAATTACACAATCTATCTATGTAAAAAAAAACCGCTCCCTTATGCCTGCCACTGGCTTCTTTACGCTGTTAGTTCCTTCTTACCTATCCAGTATACAAACCCTTCCTGTATCTGTTTAGGTCGTTGGGAAGCCATGCTAGAGTCTCATGTGATCTATTCCAAGGCCTATTCAGAATTTTTTGGGTGTGCCAAACATGGCTACTTGCCCAAATGTATAGTGTGAAAAAGGGCTAGTTCTTTTCCATGTTCCTTGTTCTTTTCCATTTCTGTTATATTTGGAACATGTGCAACAAAGACATTTGAGAACTGATCTGGTGAGATATTGGATAGGTGTTAAGTCTTTTCCATATCTTGTCATAACACACCCTCTTGTCTTGGCAAATGGCATACAAGCATAAACTTGCCTATTTACTTTGTGTCATTGTGACCTAACATAAGAGCCCCAATCTAGCAGAAGGACATAATAATTCTTGACATAATTTTTTCTGTTATTCCTAGTGAAAATTTAATTCTAAAACCAATGTGAGTTTTTGTGACTTTTTCTAAAGTATGGAAATATAAGAGTGGCAAAAGAATACTGGGATAAGTCCTTTGCCTATGACGCAAAATTTGTTATTAATTGCAAACTAAACTATGCCTTTCGTTAATGACATCAAAGATAGAACAAGTCTGAAGCAGATTTGTTCTCTGTCCAGCATGTGGCATAACTGGCTATACGAGGGCTGGTTCTGGTCTAGTTTGTTCCTAGTGCTGATCAGCACTGTCAGTCTGAAATATGTGGAGAAACAGCTCTTTCTTTGTTCACTTCTTGCTGTATTTAAACATGGATTGTCATGTTTTTGATCTCACTGGATGCTCAAAGGATAACTGGTTAAAGATAAATCCATTTCACTTGGATGAATTTGTATCTTGAATAGCTATGATATTTCAGATTTCAGATTTCATAGCCTTGTCTTTTTTTTTTTTTTAAAGCAAATTCTTTCCACATAAATTCTTGGAATAGATTTATAAAGGGATATTTTAATTAAATAATAATTTACCATGATTTAAACTATTGCCTTTAGATTTTCCTAAAATCTGAACTTCCAGAACTCCTGGTAAAACAAGTAGGAAACAATACAGGAACAGAAATGAAACACATTAACAGATAGCAACAAGCTGTTTTTTACTCTACCAGTAGAGGGAAACAAGGAAATACTTAAACAAATATCTAAAAATCATGTATTTTTTCATAGTATCAGAAATAACTTTGATCAATTTTTTTTACAAGAATAAAACAAGAATAAAAATAAATCTCACTTAAATGTAGAGTAAATGTGAAGGGTAAAGGCCAAATATATTTCATTACCTAAAATTTTCAGGAAATTTATCTACAAAGTCACAGTTGTCTTTATCATTTTTCCTTTCAGTAAGACCTGCTTGAAGTTCATCAAAAGTATTCATTCACTGGCAATAATGCTATGAGGAGAACAGCTCTGCAGCTAGATCTAGCAAAAGCTGCCCCTCCCCTTTGTAGTGGAGTTGGAACTGAATGACCTTTAAGGTCCCGTCCAAACCAAACCCTTCTATGATTCTATGACATAAGAATAAAGAATTAGAATGGTGAAATATGAAAATGTGAGGCAACTATGTAAAAGAATATCAATTTCCATGTGGAAAAGTGGGTTTCCTAGAACATTAGCTATATTCACTCAGTATTTTAACACCATTACTACACTTAACTGGATCCTATTCTTTCTGCAAAATAGGTAAACATATATAATAGGTTACAAGATGAGTCCTAAAATTAGCATTGTAACAATAATAGTATTTACAACAATCTAGCCTGAACAGATGAAATACCTTTGTATTGTAACTCAATGAAAGAGAAGCCTTGATTTAAGAAAAAATATCATGTAGGATCTTGTGATATTGAATGCGGCAATGCTAATTGTTTTTTCCCACTTGATTCACAGCTTTCTGCATGCTTTCCCGACATAAATGGCTATTTTAGTAAGGTGCCAGAGTATATAATTCTTGATAGTGTGCCTTCATACGCACAAATAAATTGTATGAATGTTCTTGCAGGCTTCTGAAGAGTGCTAATGGAATCAGAACAAGATACTACTGAAAAAAATCTTCTCTTTACTTTTTAGTGAAATTGCATAAAATAAAAGTATGAGAAAGTTGTACATTACTATTAAAGTGAAATATAATGTTATAAAATACTTAAATTAGTTCTTAAATAATGTCTCTACATTTATTCTAACCATGCAGTTAAAAAACAATTGCTAAGAAGTTACTTACAGTTTCTGGAGTGACAGCATTATGATTTTTCTCATTTAATTGTAAGCACTAATTCATAATTGGTACATGTTCTACTCCAGTAGTTTTACACTTACATTTTCGAGATAATATTCAGTGTCCTAATGTTCTCAATTTCTGTCTTGGAGACCTCTCTCTTAAGTAACAGATTTTCTCATTCATATGATATGTCAGGGTGAATATCTGATTTCAATCACAATAATTAATCTGTTTGATTCTATTGCTTCTGAGTATATTTATGTATCAGGCATATTTTTTCTAAAATGGAGGCAAGAATGAAAATATTGCATAATTTAAACCAGAGACCTTGTTATGTTCAACCACATTTTTCATTTAAATTGTATAGTATATTTAAGTCACCAGAACACGATTCATTTAATCTTGGTCACTGTATTTCTGGAGTAGGCTATAGAAGAAAATTCTAATCAGGTTACAGAGTTAATAGGAAGGTATTTTTCCAAAATGCTCCTTTCACCTGGAGGCAACATTCGTTTAAGTATCTGCCAATTTGCTATAGACCAACTATAAAATCATAGTGGTCCTAAAGGAGGCCCACACTGTGTTAGGGCCAGATCCAATAAAGGAGCAAGCAAACAAGCGAGACTAGAGCAGAAGTTAGGCACAGAAATCCTAAATTATGATTCTGTTCTCAGTTGCCAGCTAAATCTGGAGATGTCTGGAACTTCATGAACTATTCTGTGACTTTGAAGATTTCCAGCCGTCTAACTTTTGCTTAGAAAGGCTCAAGTTTGTGTCCACCTTTAGAGAATGAGTCACACACCCCCAACAGGATTTGCACCTTTTTAGATTACTGTTGTGTCAGACAGTTTCATCTAAAGTACAACCGTAGAAAAGATGTGTTGTGCACCTCACTGGCTAAAGTTATTAGTTAAAAAAAAAAATAAAAAAATGAGCCACATAGATCCAATCCCTTCTCCTGCCATAGATCTTAAAATTTCTATTAAAGCCACAGGAATACAAGCTGCCTGGGAAGGCAAGGCTGGCACACCCCTTCTACTGAAAATGTGCCACTATGCAGAAGGAATTCAAGATTTATTCAGCCAGAAAGTGCTCACAAGTGTGAGTGTGATGCTACAGGGCACTATTGGTGAGGTAAAGGACCACAGTACTGCTCCCAGAACTGCTTCTGTATTTTATCCAATGATTACCTAATGGATGTACAAACCCAAGAGAGTAGGTAAGGAAGCACATCTTCCACTCACCAGGTGAAGCTTGGCTTTTATGTTCTCTGCACAAGTTTTTACCCCAAGTTCTCCATGTGGAATGCTCATAGCCAGAACAGAATGTGAATAATAATTGTATCCAATCGCAATTTTATAAATAATAGAATCTTATAAAGCAAGACGGAACAATGGAAAACAATGCTATAACCTTTGGGAAGATCCTGCAAGCTTGTATCATAAAACCTGTAGTGCCTATACCTCCGCAATGTAACTTGTCTTCCCTGGAAACAGGGCCTCTTTAGGGTAATTTTATGAAGCCGAACCTGAAAACACGTTCTGTTTCATGCATGAATTGGATTTATTATTTCTTTAGCATAGAATAAAACAGCTCAGTCCTTGCTAAACTAGAAAAAAAAAAAAGATGCATGCATATACTGGGAAGCTGATAAAACATGAGGAGAAACCTATTTAAAAATGACTAGCACATCCCTACCTGGAGCACAATACTCATGAACACAAAATTAACTGCTTTAAAGTCATTTAGGCAGAAAATTCTGAGCACGTTTACTTCAAGTCTTGTACAGCTATCCAACCTGAATCACTGAGTCCCTCCTTCTCTGTTTTCCTTGGGTACTGTGTTGAATGTCTAACTATAGCTCTGAAATGGGAGTTGCAGGGAGCTAAAACCAGTCATATGAACCAAGAAAATGAGCCTAGTCCACTACTATCACTCTTACATATTTATTCTTTTCTTTCTTTCTTTGACTTGCTTTGTGTTTTAGAAGGTGCATTTATTCAGATATAAATATTCACTTACTCCTGAAATTTATCTAGATAGATTTCACTGGGAAAAGCTAGTGCCTGAGTATTTCCAATTTATTCCCACAGTTGAAAAAGAAGTTATAGGCACTGCTCTGCAGGGGCTATCAAAGGATTTTGTCCTTAGAACTAGCAGTTCACTCATGAAGGGAACTGTCCCTCTTTCCCCTAGACTTTCCTATGCCATAACAGGTCAGTATCCCCTTCACACTTTCTCAGGATCCTCCCACAAAGCCCAGAAAGTTGGGCATGCCACATGTCTGTATTCCACCTACATCTGCAAGCAGGTGACTGCTGTCATGGTCTGAAGTAAGTTGGATGAAGAAGTTATCTCAGTAGTTGGACTTTGCTGTGCTGTGGGCTGCCAACAGTCCTCTTGCTGACTTCTCTTGCTATCACATTCTTAGAAATACAGTGTGTCTCCTGACCATGCAAAAAAACCTGATGAATCTCGACTTGGTTCCATCCACAGATTATAAAATCAGAAATTGATGTCTAGTCATCTCATCTGAGCCACTAAATAATGTAAGAACCAAGAACTCCTCTCATTATTTTTTTTCTTAAATAGGAATTAGTCCAGTTACTTAAGTGGGTGAGGTCCTATGCTCTAAAAAAAATATGCAGGATGAACACCCTGTAACATAAAATCTCAGAAAGAGATTGATGTCAGCATAGGGAAACGAATTAAGCCTGGGAAGATATGGCTTCTTCCAGCAAATCTGTAAAACAGTTTCCACATCTAATAGCAAAAGAATATTTCGATATATAAAAAAGAGATTACACCAGTCATAAAATGTCAATACATGTGAAATGGTGATTGTTTTAAATAAAAAATAGCCTGATATCAAACAAGGATCTAGCATAGCTATGGATGAAAAAGTTTAATTTGTGTGCTTTCTCTGGTCAGCGTGGTGAAATACAAGTCAGGAGACTTGCGTATTAGGCTTTTGTAAGGTCTCTTTACAACTTTTTGTTAAGCCAGCTCATTAAAAGCAAATTTCTTTCATTGACCTAGAACTGAGATAGTTCCTTTTGCGTGCACATTGGCTTCCCATACTATTCAGTGCACACTTGTGTTATATTAACTGATACCGTTTTTAAGCACGAAAGACCAATATGTATTTCAGACACTTAATTTATAGCATAGGCAAACTTTCAGTGAGATGCACTTTGCATTGTTCATGTCAGTTCCGTTCAAGGCAGAACACAGCCTGGGGGGTGGGGGGGAGGATCTGGGCTTGCAGCCTGAATATGGCAATTAGAATAGCAATAGAAACTGCAGAAAATCATTCCTAGTGAGGTTATTTCAATGGTACTAGAAGTTTTGTGTGTGCATGTGTTTGTGTTTCTTTATTACAGAATAAACCTCTGTAGGTTTTTGAAGACCTGTTTAAAAAGTTTTGAAGGAAAAAGCTAAAAATATGAAAAAGGTAGAAGAAAATCTTCTAAACAAAATGTGACTCTAACTCCCTTATGAGTAAAAACTAGGCTTGCTAAGTAGGCATGTCAAAAGAAAGGCACACAGATATCAAGCAAGAAATTCGCCTAATGTTCCTAAATCATGGCTGGCAAAGGTCTCTGAGGGGTAGAAGGCAGCTGTTGGCTCTCCTGTGGATCCTTTCTGCCAAAAGCCTGACAGAAGGTGAACTCTGGTTTCTCATCAGCAGATATGCTAATATAATTTGTCGCTGTTTGAGGAAAAATTGAAGTATTTTCTCTGCCCCTTCTCAGGCCCTGCTGACTATCAGCAGCTGAGCCCCACTGTGATGGCTCAGGACAGACAGCAGCAAGCATATCAATTTGTACTCCTCTCTGAGCCACAGAAGCTGGAGAGCAGGGCACTAAGTTGGGCTCAGATACTTCAAGGCGCTGTCTTGCTCTGGTACAGTAGACCTTCAGACCGGTAGAAGTATGGTTGTCCCCCACAAGCTGCCTTCTCCATGAGGAACAGCTGCAATAACAAGCTCAACAGAAGAGAAAATAACATTTATGGAAGCTTTACCTTGTAAGTCACATGGCTAGCAAGGCTTTTTCCTTCTTTGTGTTTTAGGGACACGTTGCGAAACAGGACATAATCTTGCTCCATTCCTTCTCAGATTTAATATTCTGAAAATTTAGTAGTTATTTTTTATATTAGATGGTTTTCATTCAGCATGAAATACAAAATATAATCTGAGCTACATTAATATCAATGCACATGTATGTATAAATGAAAAACATATACTGAATTATTATCAATATCATTAGGCAACCAGTAATTTTCTTATTGAGAAAGAATGATAAGGAGGCCCTTAGTAAATCTCAAACAGCACCAGAAAGTCTTGCACTGTGCATCCTTCATAGTTACAGAAGAACTGGCAAACTACCTGAGCCTTCCCTCCCATATATGCTTCCTGTGATAAGGTCAGTTGTAACAGTGCAATGTGGTTGCCAAGTTTTAATTGAACTGTTGTGATAAATTTCTCTACCAAGGTCAAATGTTATTTTCTGGTTAAGGAAGGTTCAAGTCGGTCTCTTAAAAAACCGCTCCTGATTTTTATAGTGTCCAGTGATCTTTTCCTGGAAGTTGATTTACCGCAGATATGACCTGTTTACTCTAGGCTGACCTCTTCCAAAATTGTCAAGGTTCGAGTTCATTTACAGACATTGGCTAAAAGTGTATTTTAGTAAACTGGGTTCCATTTTATTAGTGTGAAAATAGGCCTCACCAAATCAATAAGACAGGAAGCCTTCGTTTTATTGCTTTTGACTAGAGTCTTAAAGGTCACTTAATATAAACAGAGCTGGGCACATAGCAAAGACAGCAGTAAATGCTAGAAACCTCAACACAGATAATCTTGCTGGCCTTTCATTGCAGAAAAAAAAAATCAAAGACATTTTTCTATCTTCTATTCACAAAAATACAATTTTTCAATGATCTAATAAGAATTTGGTTATGAAATATTTACAGACCTAGGGTATTTTTAAAAACACATAAATTAAAGGGAAGATTTCAATTACTATGTTATTCAAGAAGCAGCTTGTAAATTATGAGTTTCATAAATAAACTGTGTGCATGAGTAGAATCAAAATAGATGCAGTAAATGTATAAAATACATATATGAAGTAGCTGTAGTCATAAGAATTCAGTCCAGCAAAGAATTTCTAATACATGGTTTGAATTTATTTTTTATATATACTTAGAATAGACCTGTTGAATATCTATAGGATTGTACATATGCTCAACAACTTAACTATTTCAAATAACTTTAGTGCCCATGTAACAGAACCACATCTCACTAAAACTACACTACATTTGGCAGATTAAGGTTATTTCTAAAAGGTAACTTTTTGCCAGCTTAAGAAATGAAATATGCATTTGAAATCTTTTGATAATAAAACTAAAGTAGTGATAAATATACCACACTAATCATCCAGAATCATTAACAGTTACAGAAAATAAACTGAAAAATAATTATTTTTATTATGCGGTGCTGCTGTCTGTTTACTCAAGAACACTTTGGAGAAGTAAACAAGTTCATAAGAAACAGCTCTTATGACAAGACCTTTTATTAAATTATGATTGCTGATTTAAGAAAGAAATGGAATTATGAATTCTGTAACCAACAAACATAGATAAATTACCTTCATCATTTAACTCACTCGAACTGTAATTAGACGAAATTTAAAACAAAAGTTAAATTTCTATCATTAATAAAAAATCAAGCCAATTCTAAAGCTTGCTATTATAAATTGCAACTAATTTCAGGGGGTAATTTCCCCCCCCAAAACAAACTTTGGAAATGTAACAAATGTAACACTCTTTTGTATATTGCTTTAGAAACTACATATATATAGGCAGCTGATAAAGCAGCTTAAGAATTTTGATTTGTTTTTTTTTTTTCCACGGATAGAATTGCTTTTATAATGTAAATTGCAATTATTGTATTTTCCAAGGTAAACTAGCAGCATTCATCTGAGCTGCACTGATGTCTTTGCATACTTTCTGATAATTTTTTTTCTCCATCTTGCCCAGACTGATCACATCCCATAAGCCTCTGGGACCCTGTATGAGGTCTGAACCAAAAAACTGAGACTGTGGTTGCAACTCTTTGTATTTAACTCTTGTCATTTGACTCTTTTTATTTTTTTTGTTTTAATAATTAAGAAAGTCAACTATGTTCCCGTTCAGAATAGTTACATTCTGAGCTGACACACAGCTGCACATGATGCTGCCAATGTTCAAATCAGTACCACAAACCATTTTCTAAAAGACCATCTAGGATTTCAATCATTGTTGCTTTCACATCTTCTACTGACAAAAAAGAAAATGGAGTTCCTTTGAGAACCGACTTGATCTTTTGGAAGAGGTAGAAATCACATGGACCCAGGTCTGGTGAACAGGTGAGTGTTAAAGCACGCTTATTTCGTTATGAGTTAAAAACTAGTCCACAGACCAAGTGTTGTGGGCTGGCATGTTGTCTTGGTGCAAAATCCACCTGCTTCTCCACAGTTCTGGTAATTTTCTTCTCATGCCCTTTGGCAACTTCATCAAGACTTCAATGCAATACTGTTGATTTACCACCTGGCCACTGGGAACCCACTCAACCATCACAACAACTTAAATATCAAAGAAAACAAGCAATATGGCCTTGAACTTTTAACAACTCATACATGCTTTTTTTTTTTGTCTTGGAGATGTTGCTGACTCCCACAGAATTGATTGTGGCTTGGTTTCCAGATCATACATAGTCAAGTTTCATCACATATAACTGCCAAATTCAACAAATCTGGTTCATCCTCATGCATTGCAAAATGTCCAAGTGCAATTTCTTCTGTCTCTTCAGATCACATCTTGCAAATTTTCCATGTTGTCATTGGTAACTTCTGTGCCTGGGCAGCCTGGGCGGTCATCATGTTTCATACTTTCTCTGCACATTTTTGACACAAAAATAATTTGTGTCATTCAAAAATGCATGCACAAGACACAAACTCTTTACCATAATCCTCATTCAATAATTCAAAAGTTTCAGTCATGGATTTCTTCACAAGAAACTTGATTTTAACTTGCTATTCACTCCTGCACACTCACATTTTCTGACTGAGGGTATGAAAATATCTGTAGTTGAACATGCATACACTCATACTGAGGAAAATAATCAAATTGAGCCTTGTCTCACCGTGACAGATTAGAACGCGTTCTATAAGCATCTCTTTTTCTCTCCTCTCCAGGTCTTTGTTCTTTAGCAATAGGAATAGTCTTGGGGTTTTTGTGTTGGACCTCGCATGCAAGAAGCTTGTTTACAAGTTCCCAAAATATGCCAACTGACCTGTCTGTTTGTGCATGATGTATTCTGCTGCTGGCAAACTTCTTTTGGATATTTGCACTTCAATCTCTACTCTGTGCACCAGAAGATGCTCTTTTCTGAGAGACTGGCCTCTCTTCCCTACCATGTCTCTTGCTATCAAAGGCTTGGGTCCTTTGCAGGACAATGTCAAGCGTCACAGGTCCTGGAGCTGGGCCTTGCCACTTGCATGCTATTAAGGACTATTTGCTGAGGTGACTAATGGTCGGGCAGAGGTCTTTGAGCACCTCACAGTTCTCAGGGAAAAAATGCTAGGCTGGACAGGGAAGAGCCCTGATATTCATGTATTTTAACTCCAAAAATGCTAGACACCAAGCCCAATCCTATTGTTGGAAAAATCATACAACTAGCCAGATACACTCACATTTCTCCTGATGTTCAAACTTTACTCCTACCCAGAATCTCCTCACTTACTCAACCCTTTTCCCTCCCTATCTATTACCACCCTCTTCTAAAGTTCTTACTGCTCTTAGTAGTAAGATCTTAGACCACTCTTGTGTTAGTAACCTGGTCTTCTGATAGTATTTCAATAAAGTTTCATGGCACTTCTTTTGTGTATATTCTGTTCTTTTGTTCTCTGTGAATCTCCTACGAAACTTCTGCACTCATATGGCTGTAGCCCACAAAGGCTCTCCCTTAGCTCTTGTTCCCACGCAGCCCCAGGGACAGAATAAGGAGTGAATCTCTTGTGCAGTGATGGTCCTTGCCTTTAATAGCATTCAGAACTGCCCTATTGCTTGCCCATAATTCCACAGCTGGAGCGCACTCCACTTGGTCATTTAATGTAACTCTTATGCCCCTCTGTCTCAATGGGGACAGCTCAATGGGGACAGCTCAGTTGAAGCTTAAACAACTATTCCAGTTGTGGCTATGTTTCTCTAGGTGAGCTAGACTTAGACTTGACCCAGCCTTCAGCCACAAAACAAGTTAGTGGATGCACAAGGAGCGCAATCTAAGAACTGTAGTTTGGATGCAGGTACATAGATAAGCAAACATTTGGATGCAGTTATTGCAGCTGTAACTTGGTCATGGCTTAAACCTGATTTCACCTTCATCAAAACACTCTAGCCTCAGGACGTAAAGCATCAGCCTGTTATATTCAAATGTACTGTGCTGTCTTTGTCTGCCTTCTAACATTCAGAAGTCGAATAAGAAAATTTCACATTCATATAATTTTGACATGACTATGTGTCCATGAGATGAATAGAGATGACACATGATCCATTAGAGAACAGACTCTGCATTATCAGTCACCAGAATATGACTTCCCTGAGATCTAGATCTACTCTATGGCAACTCATTAATCCAGGCTTCTATGCAAAGAAATTGCCTTCACAAAATTTGATTAATTCCAGTAAAGCCTCTGGGGGAAAAGTAATATTCGATGTGAGAAAGACTAAAAACACTAATTCTTGTGACAACAAAATAAATGTTAGGAAATTATTATTATTAAGTATTTCTTGCTTTCCAAAGCTAGTTCCAGCTCAGAACTAAAAATAGGATCAGGCTTTCCCTTTTGTGTATGGTTCATGTATAATCCTTTACTCTAGGTAAGGACTTAGTTGTTCTTCTACATAGAATTTATATCGTAATGCTGAATTTACACTCTTCAGTTTTTATTTGGCTTTTTTATTGCTGTAATAGTATTTTAAAATGTAAAGAAAGTGGGATCTGCTCCTATATGATCCTGAGCAGGTGCCAGCTGTTTACTGTAAAAACACAGGTTTCTTGCTTACACATGTAAATAGTTCTTCATAGCATGTTTACTTTAAATATTTTTGGGGAGTTGATGAGCTCACAAGATGCTAATCAAAGTAGGACCAATTGTCCTTTGCTGCTTCTGTTGTTTCATTGGTGTTTTGCCATTGAAACTCCTTTTCCTTTTTATTGGGTAATAAATAGCAATTATGTCTAATTTGTTGGCCTTATTTCAGTGGATACACTTCCTTCTTTCAGCTTTAGGGGGACTTCAACAGTTAAATATTAACTATCTGCCAGCTCTTAGGTATTGATTTGTTTGTCATATGAACCTATATATAATTCAGTGTTTTATTCTTTCTGTGCTTTCTTTTCTCTGCCAGGTGAACATAGAGTAGATGTATAATTTCACTACCTCTGTGAGAGCAAAATATATGATGAAAAAGGAAAAGTAAAGAGATAGGAAATATAAAGAACAAGTCGCACATTTGAGGTGATAAAGTATGAGAGAATAATCAAAGCAGAAATATTCTCATTTTCTTTAAAATCATAGGATCATTTGGTTGGAAAAGACCTTTGAGATCATATAGTCCAACCATACCTCTTCACTACAAAACCAGATCCATTAGCACCTCACTACCATCTCTTAAACATTTCCAGGGATGGTGACTCAGCTTCTTCCCTTGGCAGCTGTGCCAGTGTCTGACAGCGCTTTCAATGAAGAAATTTTCCTCTATATCTATCTGAACCTTCCTTGGCAAAACTTGAGGCCATTTCCTCTCATCCTGTCATTTGTTACTTGGAAGAAGAGACAAACTCCCACTTCGCTACAACAGGCAGTTGCAGAGAGCGATAAGGTATCCCCTTAACCTCCTTTTCTCCAAACTAAACCACCACAGTTCTCTCAGCTGCTCCTCACAAGACCTGTGCTCCAGACCTTTCATCAGCTTCATTGCCCTTCTCTGGATGTGCTCCAGCGCCTCAATTTCGTTGTAGTGAGGGGCCCAAAACTGCAAACAGTACTCAAGGTGCAGCCTCACCAATGCTGAGCACAGGGGAAGCATGACTTCTCTAGTTCTGCCAGCCACACCATTTTTGATTCAAGCGAGGATGTTGTTGGCTGTCTTGGCCTCCTGGACACTGCCAGCTCATATTCGGCCGGCTGTCAACAAACACCTCCAGATCCTTCTTTCCCAGGCAGTTTTCCAGTCACTCTTCCCCAAGTCTGTAGTGTTACATGGGTTTGTTGTGACTCAAGTGTAGGATATGGCACTTGCTCTTGTTGAACCTCATAGCAGTGATGACAGCCCTTCGACTCAGCCTGTCCACATCCTTCTGTAGAGCCTCCCAATGGTCAAGCAGATCAACACTGACATCCAGCTTAGTGTCATCCGCTAACTTACTGAAGGTACACTCAATCCCTTCATCCGGATCATGGATAAAAATATTAAACAGAAATGGACCCGAGACTTATCCTGGGGAACACCACTTGTTACCGGCCTCCTATTGGATTTACCTCCATTTACCATCACTCTTTGGGCCCGGCCATCGAGCCAGTTTTTACCCAGCAGAGGGTGTGCCTGTCCAGGCCAATGGTAGCCAGTTTCTCAAGCAGAATGCTGTGAGAAACAGTGTCAAAGGCTTTACTGAAGTGCAGGTACACAACATCCACAGCCTTTTCCTCGTCCACTAAGCAGGTCACCTGTCATAGAAGGAGATCAGGTTAATTTGACAGGACCTGCCTTTCATAAACTCGTGTTAACTGGGTCTGATCACTTGATTGTCCTGTGCATGCTGTGTGATAGCAGTCGGATGATCTGCTCCATGATCTTACCAGGCACTGAGGTTGGAGTGACAGATCTGTAGTTCCCCGAATCCTCCTTCTGACCCTTCCTGGTCAAGTGGAACTTCCCCAGTCAGCCTGGAAGTGATGGTAGATGCCAGCACTCTCAACACCCTTGTGTCGATCCCATCTGTCCCCATGGACCAGTGAATATCTAATTGACCAAGCAACTGTCTGACCATTTCCTCTTGGATATCAGGAGTTATGTTCTGTTCCCTCTCCCTGTCTTCTGGCTCAGGGGCCTGGGTAACTGGAGAACAGCTGACATAATGCCAATATTAAATACGGAGGCAAAGAAGACATTAAGTACCTCAGCCTTATCCTCATCCTTCATCACTATTGTTTCCCCTGCATTCAGTAAAGGGCGGAGAGTCTTCTTGGCTCTCCTTTTATTGTTAGTATATTTATAGAAGCTTTTTTTATTACCCTTCACAGAATTGGCTAATTGAAGCTCTAGCTGGTCTTTAGCCTTTCTGATTTTCACTCTGCATGACCTCACTTCGTCCTTCTAGTCCTCATGAGATGCTGCCCCTTCTCCAAAAATTCATAGACTTTCCTCTTTTTTCTGAGATCCACCCATCCACCCAAACCTCTCTGCTCAATCAACTGATTTTATTCCCTGCCAGTTCTTTTTTTGGCACACAGAGATAGCCTGCTTTTGGGCTACCAGGATTTTAAAGCAGCACAATATTATCAATATTTTAAAAATTTCAGCTTACGGACATTTACCAACATAAATGTTTCCTTTAATCAAGTCTCTTCACATAGGAATCATGCCAAGAGATATTTATAATACTGGTTATCAGCTTTTATTTTTCTCTATTGAAGAGAAGTGAGGATCTCTTCCTCCACATCACAGGTTTATGTCCATCTCCTAGTGCAGGATGTGTGGGTGGAAGTTTTGAAACATCATTGCTGGAGGGACTAAATTATATTTAGAGCAATAAATACTGAACCCTTGAACTTAATGTTGCGACAAAAATGAAAAAACATACACAAGTAAGTATTTGAAACTTTAGTAGCATTGATTTCTATATTTACTCAAATATATAACATCTTTGTCCAAAGTAGTACATTATCCATGTAGTCATTAGTAGCCAATGTGTAGTATGTGTTAGCTTTTTGTTTCTGAAGACATGTCTCCATAAAACAGCTAAAAAACTATGAAGTGTGGATCCATGGATGATCCTGCTTTTACCCCAGAGGCTGTTTTTTTCCTGGACAATAAACTACAGGAAAACTCAAAGTCATTCATGAAGCAGTTTTATAAAATCATAAAGAAGTACCCTCAGGAAAAAGCCTCCAAAAATCCCACTTTCAGCACTACACCATAGTGGGAAAGTAAATTTATGTAGCAGTGCAATGAATATCTGATACACCTAAAAGACATGTTTTGGTCTTCTCCGGATTAAACGACAATAAGGAAGTTAGTTTAGTGACTAGGATATTAAGTGAAGAAATCTATGTATTTAGAAGGAATTATCCTCTTCCAAAGACCTCTTACCTGAAATACTAAACCTGCAGATACAAATTTTTAAAAGCAAGTAAATGATCTGTGAATGTTTTCATAAGGATCTGTATTTTTAAATGCAGTGGAGCATATGTTAACATTGAAATTCATGATGAAATGGTTCATGGGATTATTATTTGCCTTACAGGATTGTATCTTCTGTGCTAGTTAAGTTAATATACAGTCTAAAACACCATCAACATGTTATTGATAACTGACATCATGTATCTTGTTACTGTGTTAGATGTCACAAAAATCTCACCTAAACAACTTTGAGGAAAGCAGAGATACAACCAGCCTCATGATTAAGCTACAGGACACCTGGGTGCTGTGAAAAGCATCTGGAGCTGAAGATCCCGTCAGAGTAGACACTTGCCATAAGAAATGTTGGAAAGTAATCATGATTTCAATAGCTTACATTGGATAAAGACAGAAGGGAGAAAAAAAAGAGCTGATGAAGAATAAAGACTAATTTCAAGTTCTCACCAGTGAGGAACTCCTGCAGTAACCCTTTTTTAACACAATGCAAACTGAAAAATCTTACACGTCTTCATAATGTCTAGATGCAGTTGCAGTAAGACATATAGTATTCAGTGATTGAAAAAAGTTATTTCATGTTTTTGTTAAATAGATCCAACACTGCATGTATGTTGAGAATCTACACTATAATATTTACAGAGACATAATATCTACAACGGAAACACAGTATTTAATGAATTTCTTCACTTTCATTAGGTATTTATAATTTTATAAAAATATAAATTATATATGATGAAACATACATTTTATATTCTATAACTAGTATATAATCTACAGTATAAATTAGTGCAATCACTGTTCAATTAATATAAAACTTAAAGATTATTAGCATTATGCTAATTATCTGTACATATTTTCACGTCTTTGTTATAGCTACATAAAGACAACGTATATATGTATAGTACTGATTTTTTTTGGAACTTATATGCAGATCCCAATATCTTTCCATAGGCATACTATTTAAATATTTTTGGTGTTTACAAATACCAGTGACATCACTGCAACTGCAAAGTAGTTGTACTAGTTATTTTGGGGAGGGGTTGTTTCTTTATCTTTTATCTTCTTATGAATGGGTCTCAGCTGCTCTCTTCCACAATTTTACTCTAAGGCAATAAATAATTCAGTGTGCTAATTTGACAGATGACTCTCCAGGAGCCTCCTACCATTACTAGCACCATTAGACCATAATACGTGTGATGGGCATAGACTATTCAGCAAATGTCCTTCACTTGTTTACCCTAAAGAGCTGTGCTCTGCGCAATTAACTAATGAAGCATTATGGGCTTTTTTCCTCCTTCTCTGCTATTTCAATATATCAATGTAGATTATCTAAAGGTGAAATATAGTTTGTTTCCTTTTGGCAAGTGAGTATTTCTGGGGAAGCTGTAGAGTTGTCTCATGTTCCATCTCTATGAATAAAGAGAAAATAATAAGATACTAAAAAAGGAAAAAAATATCATTTAACACCAGTAATTGTTTGCACATCCCATATATAAGGATTGCATTGTTTAAACAGGACAGAAAAACAAGAAGTCAGGTTTAGTATTAAGCCATCTGAGAAACACTGACTACATAGCTCAGGACTCTATGCTACCTTTGTTATGTCTGGAATTCGGATACCTGCAGGAATCAAGAGTGGATGCTGTTAAAGTTGCAAAAATCAAGGATTTATTAAATCACCTAGGGATAAATGATGGCCTCAGAATATACATATGAAATGAATACCAGTATCACACAGCATCTTTTAATCTGATATATAGACCAGAGCAACAAAATTGTATTAAATATGTTTGTTAGAAAGAGAAGAAAACAGGAAATATCTAAAGATGAATAAGAAAATTTTAAAAAACTACAAGAGCACCTATTTTTAAGGACATCTTATGGCACTGAGCATTTTGTTCCATAGCAGTTAATCTTAGAAATACTGTCAACACGGGGGAAGTGTGGGTGTGCACAAAAAAATCCATAAGAGAATTTTCCAATTTGTTACTGGATTTTCCCATAACCTATGTGGCTGAATGCATTATGAAGGCAATATTAAAACTGGATTTTCCCTAGAAGAAATGTTCTGTCTCTGAATTTTCTTTTTTATTTAAAATTCCCAGTTCCTCACCTGTACATTCCAATTCTCTGTTCTCCTTAACTCATCTCAATTTTCCTTTCCATGACAGATCCCTTCCACTGTTATGTGCTATAATCCTGGTTTCATCCTTAGTTTCTGAGTATGACTCTCTTTTTTCCCATGTTCTTATTCCAATCTGTGGAGAATTAATGCAGTTATCACTGACATGCTTTGACTAACACAGCCCATCACTGCCTGTGAAAAGTTTTGTGTGGGATTTTACCTTATACACAGCATCAGTAAAAATTTTTCATAGTAAAGGAGCAAATACAGTTGTAAGCCTGAACTGAATCCTGTCATGGGAATTTACTGGTACTATCTAACCTTTCCTCTGTACAGTTTAAAAAAGACACCACTTCCTATGGAGACCTAGTTTCTTAGCATTTCTTTATATTTTCTTGAGTTTTATGTGTTCTAGATTTTTTAAAAAACAAAAATGTTAGTATTACACATTAATTATCACATTCTTATTATTTGTTCATTATTTTTGATTATCTATTTAAATCTGATTATTTATTCACTTCCATAAATGACAACACCTCTTCTGAGCTTATGTGAAAACGCATAACTTCTTGCTGTCCTAAGTAAGCTTTGTTTCAGATTCTATTTCTCTAGCTACTTTCTCCACTTTACATTAAATTGACATTGCATGAAAAATGTCCTACCTTGAATGTTGTGCTATTAGAGTGGCGTAAAGGACATAGCTAGTCATACTGAGAAAGAAGAGGGGTGCACAGGTGGATCCAGTTGGTTTAAACTATGCAAACTCCCTTCTACTCAGAGTGCAGAGAACAGGAGAAAACTTTGTACACCTTTCCCTGTACCCAGGCTTATCTGACTATCAATAGCACAAAAGCTATTCAAATAGTTTCTGAAATATCCCAAGCAGATCTGCTCTCCATCTCTTTTGATCTACTAATCTAATCAATGATTTGTCACAGACCCAGAAAAAAGGAGATGAGAAGGACTCCAGGGAGTGAAGCAACCACCAGTTGGCAATAGGAGAAAAAGCAGGCTCATCCTACTCATGGGATGATCTGACACACACTTTCCAGGGAGTTGTCACTAAGCAATATTAGTAAATTCAACTGTGCTAAAGGTAGAAATATATTCCAGTTTTTATAAACTCACTCCAATTCTGAACATGGTATCTATCTGCTCTAATCTCGTATTTATTCTGCTTGCTCTTCAAAGACTACTAATTCTTACAGTATTCGTTATAAATAAATATATTTATAATATAAATATATATTATTTTATATATATAATAATTATATATTAATATATATATTTTATAAATAAATCTCTGTTTCTGTTAAAAAAATGTAGAAACAAAACTAGAAACAAAACAATCTCAGAAACAAAGATTTTTTTACTGCTGATGCAAAGTGTTTATACAGGAGGAATAAGTAAATGCTTGTTGTTAGGTATTAATAGTACAAGTGGTTAGAAACGCATGTTCATATACATTTTTCTATTTCCACATAAAATTACTCTCACAAACACATTCAAAAGCCTGATTAAGATATAAATGTGCAATTAGAAATAAAACTAAAATATTAAAACATTACACGTTTCTCATTTTTTAAGACAAGTTTGTTTCTATGAAACTTTCCTGACTTCCATTAAACAAGCTTTATGCTTGAACTCAGCATACTGTGGCAGGCAGATAGTAATAAAAAGACATGTGACACAGGGGAGTAAGGAAACAAGCAAACAATTTTCATTGAAAACAAGGTTTATATGGCTGTAGTATGGGCTGTATTGTGCCAAACAATGGCATTAGCACCCCCTTAGGCCTCATGGTGGGCACTGAACATGTGGCTTTTGAAAAAAAAAACTTCTCTCACCCCAGTCTCTCCCAGTGGTGTTTTGTTGGTTCACAGCAAGAGTCTGACTTCATGTCCTGATCCCACTTTAAGAGGAAGTTGAGCTCAATTCAATTTGCCTCTCTACCTTTTGGTAATGAGACAACATGCATGTGAGCAAGCATTGTGATAATGCAGAACAGATGGGCAGATTTTTGTCTAATTAGATTCTGGACAGCTTGTTTGCTTGTAGTAAATGTGTGTATATTTAGAGATTTAACACTTATTATAGAGATGAGAGTAGCGAAAGACAGGGATGGAACAATTTTTTTGGCTTAACATAGGTGGAGGTCTGCTAGAGAGAGCCATTTGATAAAATCTGTGATTGTGACTGAATTGTTCTTTGCTCTCGTGCTCTTCATGGATCAAATGGTGTGCTTTTGATCATGGAAGACAATGCACCATACACAAACTCTTTTATTTGAAAAGACCACTAGTAAAATAAGGGTTTCTAGTATTGTTGTCACATTTTCCACTATTTTGCCAATCAGTTTCAATTACTATATGAAGACAATGAATTCAAAGAGCATTTCACTAGTGATTTTCTGTTTTACTCTTAATACATAACTATCAGTTCACATTTTTTAATGTTTCCATAAGGATCCTTAAAGTGTTTTGAAAGTTTGTTAGCAAGGCATTGAAATGCCTTTGGAGGAAAGTGGCATTATATGCAGTGTTATATTGTGTTACGGGAAGACCACAAATTGTATTAAATGCAAAATAATATTGTAAGACAGAAAACATACTATGGCCCTGGTATTCCCATTGAACCTAATAAAGTGCCTCTACTTGTTAGTTATTCACTTAGAAAACAGGTTCTAGTCACATCAAATTGTAAATTAAGACAGAAAAAAAAGGTAATTGCTACTGCTCAAGGTACTGTGAGTTTTAACATGGTGTATATGACCCTGGTTTCCATTCATTATTTGTCTACAATTGACTTTGGTTTGAAAGTTGACACTGTAGAAAAAATACCAGTTCCTCCCAGTATTAATAACATATCTAAGGACGAATTCAAAGAATAGTGGTTCTTAGATGCCCATCATTCTCGTGAATCAACTCTTAGAGCATTCCAAATACTTTCACCCTGTTTTCCTCTCTCTTCATATTCTAGACATGAAGAAGAAATGAGATGAGAGTACCTGTCAATGTGTATATACTGATGGCATTCATCTGTGTATCTTGTTTTTCAGAGGTGTGACTTAGCTCTACTACAGGTATCTCAATAATCAGATAACAGCAGTTGATATGACACCCACCACCTTATTTCTGATTAGCTCAGAATCAAACACTAATGAAGAAATAATGCTAGTCAGAAGGGTAGGCTTGCTTTGAAATACAAACTCTCATCGTTTTCAATCTCTCTGATGTACTAGTCAGCTCCAATAAGATAATAGATATCTAAATTGAATTTTTGTGGAATTAGGATATTCTCATCTAACATCAGGATACACAATACTCAGCCAACATTCCCACTGTTAGTAAGAGGTAAATTTTCAGGTTGTTAATGAAGCAGATCCCACTTCTATGTGTTACTGAGTCTGCATCTATGACTCGCCTGGACTACTACACTACTTTAGGGGTAATAATTTTCAAAACCCCCAAAAAGATGGAATTAAAAAGATACTGTAGGAGACATGATGCACCTAGAATTAAATCATTACTAGAGGTTGTTTCTACAGTGCTTTGACAAGGATTTCTTGTTGTTAATGACACCATAATAAAAATCTAAAGAAAATAGAGTGAAATTTATTCAATCTTCAAAAATGCAAAATTGAATGACTTATTCTGTGTCTTTCCTTACTGACTCTGTAATGCCACAGAACTGTCTTGACACAGGATTCTTATTTTGACCAGGAGTCTGCACCGTTTAGGAAAACGTGCAACGTTTATGTCACTGTCGTATGGAATTAGGTATTGTCTTGGTTTTTCAAAAAGGGGGTAATACTCAGTTTTATCTCATTTTGAGGGATTAATAAAGGGGGGGGGGGGGGATCCTAAATGTTTTTAATTCTGCTCCCTGATATCCAAGATTCTTTGTGTTACAGTTCAGAATTTTGTGAAGCACTTCCTTCAATCAAGATTTTCTATTAGTTTATCAGAGAAAATGTCCTGTACGAAGTAGAAAAGTAGTACTCCTCTTCCTGTAGCGTATGGTGGTTCCAGATTGTAACCATACATATACCCTATAAATTATCGACATAGAAGTCTTACAGAACAAGCTGCTTTCGCATATTATGTGAGAAAAAGACTTTAAAGAAATATGTATTACAATAGCATCCTTGCCAATCCTATGCTTTTCTTTCCCTTTTACTCATATATTACTGCTGACCTTCTTCCTATAAGTGTTCACTTCCTTCTGAAACGTGCATAAGAAATACTCTCCTATGTGTTTTTTTGTTGCCTCCTAACTCCATAGTTCTGTGTTTACAAGCCCAGACAGGAAATGCTGTTAAAGTATCTCAGTAGAAGGAGAGCAAAAGATGTCAGTGACAACATAAGCCAATGGCTGTTGAATATTTATCACTTTGGACAACTGTAATAAATATATTTTCTTTCAAAGGCATGATTTTCAGAAAATAACATCCAGATGGAAATATCAGGTTTGTGATTTTGGCGCAAGCCAGGTGGACAGACCATCTGACTCCTATCAGTTTATCTGCTAATCTCAGAAAGTTTCTGCTTTCCTGATAGCCGTAGACTTCCCAGTTCCCTGCCTCCTGTCAGCTTGCTCATCCTTCTCTAGCCTGCCTATTCCCTAGGCCAAGTATTTTCTGGGAAGGTGGAAGGGATAGGGTTCTGACTGTTTGTCTTCATGTCTCATCTTTGAGGACTTCCTCAGTAAAAGACATTCACAGACCAGGTGAACACTCCACTTGTTACCAATTTCCTAAGCTGTGTATCAGACAGCTGGTGAGTCTGCTGAAGATCTAGCCAGAGGGTTTATGCAAAGTGCCAAAAATATAACTTTTTGTCCCAGTTTGTAGTTTCTTCTTTTAAAGGAAAACTTTTGCATACAATGGAAGTAATTCTTCTTTTAAATTATGCTATTGTTCTTTAACTTTCCACAGGAGGCAATTTTACAAAACTACTGAAAGACGTTCCTCACAGCTGAAATCTGATTTCAAATGTGTCATAGATCAGACCTGGAAGTTATGCTTAGAAGTGAAACTGGTGGCAAAGACTAATGAACCATGGAGATGTTAGGGAATTAAACAGCAAAAATACTGAATTGTATAGTAGTACCACTAAAAAATTCACTCAGAACAGATCTGATTTATATCCTGACGTGAATTGTCTAGCTTGAACAAAATCACTTGTGATTTATAATTGAAACCTATTTTTAACCATTTTTTTTTTTACAGGACCATCAAACCAAACTTTCTAAGCATTTTTCCTTTTTATTTTTTTATACACTTCAGCTGCTGCACATCCTCCTCTAGTGCATTTTGCATTTAATATTAGCTGATTGAGATAGGTCGCATGGGAAAACTCTTATGGCACTTTGTATACATCCTGATTTTCTGCTTTAGCCACATGTGACAAAACAGGTTATTCTAACTGGCTTCCCAGAAGCTAGAGACCTAATTTCATTTGAGTTTTTGTTGCTTTGAAATGGTGTTATCAATGTTGAGTTACCTGAACATATTACTGCCTAACTCTTAAATTTTAGACTGCATTTATGAAGTGCTTATTTTTGTATTATTAAATGTTCCAGTCAAAAGCTGTGGCTCTCCCAGCTAGTCAGGACATGTCCCTTTTTTCCCATTGTAATTGGCCTGGAACTTTACTAAACCTGATACAACATAGGTAGTAGGAATATTGTGCTGCTGCAATCATTATGATACTGCTTTTGTAGAAGTAAATTATAATTCAGGAATGAACATTGCCTAACTCTGAGCTTGGGCATAATATAAACTGCACCAAGGAAACTATACCAGCAAAAGCTAAAGGAATTCAAAAGCTCCCAAGAGGGCAAAAAATAAACAGGGGTTGAATTATGGGGTCCTTAATGGAGAAGCCTCTGTCACAGCTAATTTCGTATGTGAGAAGGTGCTAAAATTTTGAATGCTTAGGGAACTGTACAAATATCACACTCAATTAACTAATGCTAACCAAAAAATAGGTCATAATACACCATGAATGATTCCATGTTCCATTTCAGAACTAGCCTGGTTCTGATTGGAATATGAATGAGTCCTGGTCTTAACATAAGAAAGCCTGACACAAAATAAACTAATTTACAATGGGAGGCTCTAGAGTTTCTTTTTGAAACAAGCACTTTTATTTTTAACAACCAATACAGTATTTGTCCTCTGGATCCCATGATAATTAAACCCTTGGGAAACACGATAGGTTTAGAGTAGCAGAGAGACAAAAGGAAAACTACAGTATTTGTTCGCTGTATGACCAGTGAACACACAGTCAAATACGGAGAGCTGGAAATTGCGTCTGAATGGTGATGCTTTATATAATTGTATCTCACGTTAATCTTATTTTATTTCACTGTACAGAATTAGGAATTTTGCAGCCTTAAACACATGAAATTAAAACCATGGATGATTTCTTAATTGTGCAGTTCCTCTGTACTCAATTAACATCGCTCTCCTTTCCCCTAACAACAATATAATACTGTACTAATGAAAAACAGGGCTTCTTTATTTGCTATGGCCTTAGGGTCAATTATCAATTTATCATTGTATCCTACATGTTTAAAATAAAATACTCTGTGCAGTGTAACCATTGTACAAAATTGACATTAAGTAGATTCTGCAAGTATGGACTTAATAAAAAATACAAAGAGTGCTGCCTAAAAGGGTTCTATTCCTATAAATTCTATTACGTTGCCTTTAATACGGGACAGTAGGAAGCTGCAAAACCAATTTAAACATTTTTGTTGTCTTTTATTTTATTTCACTATCTTTGTATAGTCTGTATGAGAATAATTAAGGAAGAGCTGAATTAAAAATAGCTTCAGTTGTATTTTAAAGGTTTCTTATGATTTCAAACTTAGCTTTGGTAGCAAAAACGTTTCTGTCACTCTTAACAGATGCTGAATGCTTAATACTGTCAAATACTGCTATACATCGAAGTAGTCATAAACCAATGAAAAATAACTTTAATATATGAAGGATTAAAAAGAGTACTATTTAAACTAGACAGGCCAAAAATAATTAATTAGAAATATTCTTATTAAAGAAAACACCTGATTAAGAAGTTCATTTGTAATTTACTTACTGTAAAAGCTCCCTATCTGTAAAGTCCACAATTGCCCTTTCTTTATTCAGCTCTGGTCTAGGAAGATGGATTGACAAGGAACTAGGGAAAAGCAAATGTACATTCAGCACATTTGCCATTCCCGTCACTCAGGTGTGGTTTCCACAAAGAAATGTTCTTAAAACAAGGTCTTGCACTTCCTGGCCAACACTAAATTTTTTGGGACTCCTCTCTTAACTGTGACACTGTGACATTGAGTCTTAGGGTCCCTATTTCAGTATCTAGATTATTGCTGTGTGCCTTCATTCTTATCTTTTCTTGCTCTGGGAAGAATAATTTAATCTCAGCCCTCTTAAATCTCAAGACAATGCATATTACATCTTGATTTCACAAGAAAGCCACAAAACCTGATCATCACCCTAGAAAAGATAAGCACTAGGCAGTTTGGCTCAGGACTGCACCTTTAGACTTGACCCTATTAGAAGTTTTCCTGTGCTCTTTCCTCTTATTGACAAGCCCTTGCCCTACAGTTCAGCCTGTCTTCACTCACTTGTGTAAAATACTTGAGCCCAGATTTGCCACTGGTGTGTCTCTGTCTCTTCTCTCCACTGCACACAGCCATTTACTGGTCACAGTGTTTTTGTGTGAGTGTTAGTGGTGGTCTCCCAGCTGTGTCAGATTTGAAAGACAGAAAGCAGAAGACCTCGTCATATCTTTCTTTTCCCTTTTCGTATTTTTAATCTTGGAACCAATTTTACCTGCTCTCCTCCTACTCTCCTGGGAAGCTTTACTTCCCCTCCATTACACTATGGTTAACTCTCAATAAACTCAACAGCAGTCACACTTGCACAAGGACGTGGTGAAAGGCAGACAGTACTGAGAAGTAGTTTTTCACACCAGACAGAATTTTCCACCATATTTTCATAGATTTAATTCAAATCTCTTGTGACAACAAGAACTTGAAGTGTACATCAATATTTTAATTCCTGAGAAGAAACCAGCAAATATCACAAGAGGAGAGTAATTTTTCAACTGGCGCCTTCTTCTGTGGCAGCACACAGGGTGGCATGACTGAGATATGGCCTGTTTAATTGATTAGTTCACTTGAAAGAGGGCTGGGTATGGTCCAGTACAGATCATTCTAAACATTGATAAATTACCACCTTTGTGTGAAATGGTTGAGGTGGGACCACTGCCCTTTGACAAACCAGAAAATGAAATGATTACTATTGGATTCTATTGACTTGTCTGGTTAAAGCAGTTGTGCTTCTTCCCAAAGGTTAATTGGACTTGAACTCAAGAAATTAAGAGGTCAGCTGGGGTCACAGTGACAGCAGGCAAACTTTTAACTTAGTACTAATAATATTTGTCAGGGAAAGGGCATGCTGGAGTTCTTTAGTCATGCCTCTGATCAAAAATTTACTATAGCAAATAGTTGTTTTACACATTATTATTTAAGTTGTAGGTGTATATGTTAAATATGTTCATTATGATTCTGATTTTCATCATATAGTATAGCTCAAAGATCAAGAGTATGACTCTAGGTGGAAGACGATTTGTTGTCACCATTTGCATGGGTATATCAATGTGGATAACAAAAATTCCCTTTTAGAAATGGTAAGAAATTTAATGCAAAATGGCCTGAAAAATGTTTAAGTGAGTATAGTGTCTGTGGAACAGTTTTAAAGTTCTTTACCTCGAGAATTTTTATACTAACTTTGTCGTTGTCTTAATTTTGTGTGTTTGATTCTTTCTGATTATATAAGTGTATATTAAGAATAATTGTAATAATTTCCTGAGATTTTGTTGTTAAAGAAAACAGCATTATTTAAGAGAACTACAAATTGTGTAAGGAGGGAGGAAACCCAAAGTATCTTCTTGGATTACCTTGTTCTAGTTATTGCAAAAACTGGACCTAAGTCCTTCTCTCATTTATTTTCACAGTTTTTAATTTATATATTATTCAAATATACTTCTATATCTGTGTCTTTCACTCTATATATATTTACAATATGTGCATATATATACATAAAATTCTGATATATTACGCATTGTTTATTTTCCAAGATAAATGAGCACTGATATTTGTTAGTGAAAGGTCATGATTATACTCTTATTTGATACACATTTATTTCAGTTTATTGTATTAATAGGCTGGATTTTTTTACTTCATGAAGTTTATTCATAGTATAAGAAGAGACAAGTATAACTTACTTCTTCACATGCTGGAATTTGTGGTGAACTAGAATACTTGTAAGACTTTTGGCTTTTATGTTCTCCGTATAACTGTAGAACATTTTCTTTGTGTGTTCAGCTGATCTGAGGAATGGGGAAAAGATTATGATTGGCACAGCAAGTGAGTATGTTTATTGTCAGAAAAAAAAAATTATGCACTTGAATATGAATTTCATTGCTTTCAAGCATGAGGATTTGATAAACGGCAAGGTATGAAACTATATTCTCTTGCATAGAAGCTAACATAACACTGTGCTGAATAATTTTCCTGCATATGCATGTGCATAGGCACATGTGAGTTGAATCTTGTGTAACATGACACCATTCTAATGACAAAATTGTCCTAAAGATTTTCAGATAATTCTCTGAAGAGGCAAAAATCTCAGAAGATTAAGTTAATTAAGGATGGGTATGATGCTCACCTGCAGAGATTTCTTCATTTTGTATACAGGCAAGAAGACACCTGCGTTTTAAGGGTTGATTGATGTTTATTCTTTTTGTTCACATAGCAAGCCTTTTTTTCCATGATTGATACAAACAACATTGCTAAAACCATAAGCGCTGGGGACAAAACAGGTGGTGATGCTAACAAAGAGTCACTCAGTATCCTTTATTCAAAATCACTATTAAATCATATCCACAGTTTTACTCCCTACATACCTCCAGAAATAATATGAAACAGGCAGTAGAAAAAAAAAAAGGCTGGGGGAAAAAAAGGTTAAATCTGATAACTAGAAATGTGTAGATTTAATTTGGATCTTGGTAGTGTCTGTTGTGGTACCAGTTATAATCAACTTTTCTGGAAACCTAAAGGCACCACAAGAATCAAGCTATTAACACTTGGCCTTAGCTTATTTACTGCAAAACCTAAGGAAAAGATTTATTTTCAACTAATGTTTTTAAGGCCTTTTTCAGCAAAGGTTTTTCAAATGTGAGAAAATAAGGACCTGCAAAATAGACAGAAACAGTCAAGTCTGAAGATATTTGTTAGAGAGGCAGTTGCAAGCCTCTCACATACCTGGACTTGAATCCAGCAAATATTTTTAGTCATGGAATAGGTACAAAATGCATTAATCTTTTCTTTTTTGATCTAAAATTTATTTTAGAAGTAATTTTCATATTTCCTACGAAATAGACACTTTAAATTTAAACATTCAATTTAAAAACTATTTGTAACTGCAATAACCCTATGGGAGTGGCTAACGTTACTCACAATACAAAATAGATCATAAGAAATCATAAAATGGAACATGAAATTTCACCTCCGAAGAACCTTCTGTATGAACAGAACAACAAATAAATTATGTCCTGAATTTTGCCATTTGTGATTATATACCACTTATTTAATAAAATCTTATTGAGCATATTCAATATTGTTCAATTTTCATTACCTACTATTTGACTCTGTTTCATGCCACGGAAGTTAAGGTCTTCAAAGCAGCGTACAAAACAATCAACCCAGCACCTGTCTTCATTGCTCTGAACGAAGATTTAAAGGTGTCTTATACTCTCTCCACAGTATTTATGGTGATACAGCCTATACACTTCAGTTTCATATCTAAAGTGGGAGACAGGAATATTTCTCCTTTTTTTCCAATGAATTTATTCACACAGGAAGGTGCCAAACATCATAAGAAAAAGTGAGCAATACAGCCTTTTGCTAGCTCAATACAGTAACATTAAATTTGAAAAAAAAAAAAAATCTGTTAAAAAGGTTAGTACTTCCATTCTTGAGTTATATCATTGGTTTCTCTGTGTTTAGAGAAAAATCAGGTTATGGCTGCATGGGGAAAAAGTCACAAAAGTATTCTTATTATATCAAATTTTCTCTGGGTCAGCACTTAATGTAATTTACCTTTGGAAAGAAGTAGAGTTCCTTTAACCTAATTTTCTATTTGGGAAGTGCAGTAAAACAGCCCTGCTGGAACTGGTACATTAAAGACTGGAAGAAAATAGTGGAGCAGCAGTGAAAGAGAGTAAAAAATGGAATAATTTCATACAGACAGCATGGAAAATTTTACTGTAGTTGGTGCTGACATTGCTCGGTCTTATATTGGAAAGAATTCATCATCTTCAAATTAAAATAATGGTTGAATTAGTTTTTCTTGCATTTTGAGCCTTTTGTAAATCTTCCTCTTAACAGAAACAAAGCATTTTTTCTTGCATTTTCTGCATATATAGTAAGATTAGGAAGTTCCAAGGCTTACAAATCAGAAATATGTTCTGTTTTCTTAAATCCAAAATCTTATATTTTTTCAGAGTTATGTTTTTCTACAGAAATTTGATTGACTTCAACTTCTTAATGCAAACCAGCATGTTTCATCATATGAATGGCAGTTAGTGACCAACTTCTGTCTCCTGACAGCAATCTAGAAGATAAAACTTTTTTGCATGAACATGGGAAAAAAATAAATTTTTTTAATTTATAGTTTAATCAGTTTTGCACATCTCCAATAAACAGCAACCAGAAAGTATTGATTTTAGGTTTTGCACAATTTAGTACTAAAAGCATGCTTGAATTAAAAAAATGAAACAATCATAGCAATTATTCTTCCAATAATTTCTTTACTGGTTTAGTAGGATAGCTTCCCTCTCTACTTGCAGATAAAAGTCTGTATTTGGAGCAGTTATTTTTATACAGAGCAGTAAATATTTTAGTGCCCTTGCATAGCATCCATCTGAATGAATTATTTCTAATCAGGTTTAAAATGTAAAAGTGTTTTGCGCTGAATTTTTTAAAAGTCTCTAGATGTTAGATGTATGTGTCACGCGTAATGCAATTGAACTCCAGCCTGGAGTGGGGCTTCTTTTGAGGCTGTGAAATGTTAATATCAAAGACAAAAAAAAACCCATGGCTATACTGATGCATCCCATAGGTTCAGGTAGTCTAGTACTGTCCAAAACTGGATGTGCAGACCTGGTGTCTATGACAGTAGCTACCGGGTAGCTGTGTGAGGGGTGACTTGAAGGAGACTAAATGAGATCTACAGTGCTTGGATGCTTTTCTACACTGCTTTGGTTTATGCTAGTTGTTAATGGTGTCCTATTTGTCTGCTAAAGGATAATGTGTTTTGTTATTTCCCTCTTTATTTATTCCTAGTCCTGGTCCCAAGACATCTTCCGTCTTGGTAGGAATCCCTCTTATTCATCACCATGAAATTTTCACATAGAGGAAATTTGCTCCTTTTGTCCTGATAAGAGGTGGAGTCAAGGATCGTGGGTTAATGGGTGTCTTCTCCAACAATAAGTTCATTTGCAACTGGAATTACAAATTTTCAAACAATCTTTTATTTCCGTATTCTCATTTTCCATAAGCAGAATATTTTTTTGAAAACTACATGGAAGGTGAAAATAATTTATGGAGTACACATGTAGACACTTACATTATCTGTATATCATACTCAATTTTGACCAAGTTTTTTTAAGTACGGGTGACAGGAACCATGTGTAGATTCATAAACATCTGAGCAAAGGCCTGGTAAAGATGCTAGATGTCAATAAAATACAGATGTAATCACTATTCAAAGTATTTTCTGAAGGGCTGAACATTCAGTAAGCACTGACAAAAAGTTAGGGGGCAGCATTGCAGCCAAAACTTTCTGAATATCAGGCTACTTATTAGAAGACTAGTCTACTTTTTGGAAATCTTGGCTTAGAATGCAGGAAATGCAATTTAGTTTACTGACTCAGATACAAAGCCTACTTCAGTTTTTTCTTTTTAGAATAAAAACTTTTCTGGACTACAAACCTCCCTTCCTTTTTTGTAACAAAATATGCTACAGTGCTTCTGGAAAGGTTACGGATAATTCACTGGTATTAAGGTCTTTTCTTCCAGATAAAGGACTTACAAATCTGGATATTGTGTATATTACTTATATACATATATCACATACATTTTTAAGTTTCATCCATTCTTAATCTGAGCAAAGGTTTATTGCCATTCCCATTCCCAAGAGAGAGATATTAAAAATTTAAGAGCTATATTAATTTTTTTATTTATTTTTTTTCCAGTGGCACCTCAATACCTCCAAGGTGAGGTGTTTCTTGAAGTGATGCTTTTCCCTGTGTCAGCCATATCATTCCCCTCTCAGGACAGGGAGAGGCAGACAGAGCTAGCAGCAGGGTCAGGGAATACTTCTTTATTTTCTCTGAGTCTTCCTCCAGTGCCATGAGCAATCAGATTTATGACATGTCATTTCAAACTGTCAGCATTCCCCGAGTGCTGCTCAGTCAGTCATAAGGAAATACCATGTGTGTTGGCAAAGGATGTCCTTTAACAAGACCCAGTCGCTCAGTCAAGCAACCTAAATGGGGCAGCAGACAGCACCTTCACACCAGTGTATGCTAACTGATCTCTCTGTCATTGTGTCTTGACCTCGTAAGAAGACACAGTATAAAGGCCAGGATGAAGAGCAGAGAAAGTCTAACCTTGCCTTGTCTGCTAAAAATGGCAGCTTCCTTTACTCCACTCGGTTAGAAAAAAAAATGTATTTTATACATGTTTCTGTGCTTGCATGAGTGAATATATATAAAAATAAAACTACACAGACAGCTTCCTTTTTGCAGTATGGGAATGTAACCACTAGATGACACCAAGAGATAGTTGGTATAGACCTGATTTTTCATTCTTTATTCATCTGCCTGTTCAAAAGGTGACATTCTTGCTGAGATTGTAATTAAGATTACAGAGGTTTGCAAATTAAGTGATCTGGCAAGTATTAATAGTTACCTTACTTTAATGTTACCAATTACCATCTTAGAGTGCAAAGAGCCTGGAATTTACGATCATTCGGACAGTGGATCTCAAATATTACCTCTCCTTCCCTGCAGTGCATGCCTTTAATTGGTTATTACAGAAGCATAATTTGTATTGCCACAGCCAAGAGTCTGCCAGTGCTCTTACAGCAAATTTTCCTGTTGTGGAGGTTTGCCATTAGTCACTGAGAAACCACCCAACTTGAATACTTGGTATCATCAAACCTTGCTGCAAGATCACATATTTATACCAGGCCAGAATTAACTGTTTTGTACTTCTCTGCTACCTCAATCTTTCTCTCAAAATGAGCTAAATCTACAGGGACTTATGGAAAAAACATCCTTCAAATCTAACTCCCCCTACCTCCTTCCTGCATCTCCATGTACTAATAAAATAATATTTAGCTGGAAGCAAGCATTCATACGCAATCACTGGCCTAGGCCTACAACAACAAAAAAACCAGGAGTAGTTTATTTCGTATGAGAATGTTTGAAGCATGCGCATGTGTTTCATACACTTTAATATCACTAGTGATAAATTTGAACTAAATGTGGTAGTCATTAAAACTCTACCAGTTCCCCACTATATCTATGGTGGTCATCGTGGCACTGAAAATAAGGAAGATCTTGCTGGTGAACCCTACACATATAAGCAGCAATAGAGAATACAACATAAATATATAATGATCACAGTAAAAGAGAAAAGAGTAACTGAGATTTTTCAGTGTGCTTCTGATGAGACAAGAAGTTTAAATCTCACCCATGCAATCTGTCATTCACAGCTTGCCTGAGTGGGTCAGAGTGGTTGCTGTCATCGCTAACCCATGACAAGGTCTGAGCTGGGAGTACAAGGATCCATCCAGTGCCTTTCCTCTACACAGGAGACAACTGCCATGGAGGCAGACTTAAGAGCTGGATGCTAAAGGAGAGAGCTGCAGGGAGACGACCACTCCCTGTAGGTGCATGACCCTACAGAAATCCCCATATCAAACATGCCATGGATGTTAGCTGCAGGTGTGAGATGGACAGCCTTCCCAGTTTGCTGCTGCAATGGGGTCATCAGCCCAGAGCTAAAAAAACAGAGTAAGTGGAAATAAATCAGTACGTTTACAAAAAGGAAAGAAAGCTGAGTGATCATGCAAGGAAATGACAACTATTATAAGGAAGAATCACATGTTTCTTGGATGCAACTGAAAAAATAAAGTCCTATTGCCCAACATGAGCTCCTGCTGTAAGACAAAGTGCTTACTTTGGGACCATGGTTTCTGAGAACACTCAAAACATGCCATCAGTTTTGATGATACACTTAAGAAAGGATTTCTTTTCCACGGACTTTATTAAAGTATGGCTTCTAAAATGTCTTAAGAGTCCTCAGAATAAAGTGGAGACAGCATGTTATATATCAGTTCTATATGGTTGTTACAGCTTTGATTACAGAGACTCTACAACCATTAGTTTGTGAGTACTTAGTTAAAAAAATAGACACATTCTTTTAGTTCTTATAGATAAGACAGACAGTCTGAAGAAGAGGATGCTCAGGGGAGACCTCATTGCTCTCTACAACTACCTAAAAGGGGGTTGTAGTCGGGCAGGGGTTGGTCTCTTCTCTCAGGTGACCAGTGACAGACCTAGAGGGCATGGACTTGAGCTTCGTCAGGGAAAGTTTAGGCTTGATATTAGGAAAAAAGTTCTTCACTGAAAGGGTGATCGGCCATTGGAATGGGCTGCCCAGAGAGGTGGTGGAGTCGCCGACCCTGGAGGTTTTTAAGGGGAGACTGGATGAGGCACTGAGTGCCATGGTTTAGATGATGGTTGGTGTTGGTGTTGGTGTTAGTGTTGGGTTACAGGTTGGACTCGATGATCTCAGAGGTCATTTTCAACCTTATGATACTGTGATTCTGTGATACTGTGACATGACCTGAACTTTGCTTAATTTTTTTTTTCAGAAACTACATTGAAATGCTTCCTAGAAAAAAGTTGTGGAAAGGACATGATTTTCATATAAATAGAATAAATTCCATATTTGTTTGATGTTTGATTTTGTTTCACTCATAGAAATTATGTCCTATTTTTATGCAGAACAATGGCAATTTCTAGTGGAAGCATCACATATTCTGTTTAACTCCGAGTTGTTAAAAATCCAGTTATTTTTGCCCCCCATCAGTTTTACAGGCCATTCAAATTTTCTATTAAAATTTTAATGATTTTCTCCATACAGAAAATGTATTGTGTGGCAGGCATAGAAAACACAGTTTCTGGTTGGTAAAATGTATGTTTAATCAGAGTGCTGTTCCACCTTTAACAAATTTTTATTGTAAGAAAGTTGTAAGCAATATACTACCAAGTAAGGCCTACTTTTTAATTGTTGTTTTGTTAAAGTAAACTACAGGAATTATGTTAGACTTACGAGTTTCTCTTTTTTTTTTGTGGGAAATAACCTTGATGTGTCTTAATTGTTTTTAACTTCCATAATGTTGTTAAATGTGGGAAATGTTAAAATCTGAGAAAATCACAAAAGATTTTCTTAATCGACAGAGGTCTCATTTTGGCAAAGAACTAAAAGTCATTATTTTGGAGGGCTTTAGACACACGCATCAACATTAACTGACTTTTTTATAGTGTTTATAGCTTGTACTCAGAAGGGGTGCACATGCCGTGATATTTTCTAACACCTTGGAGTATATGTAGGAGAGTTTTCTCCCAGACACTTTAAATATTTTGCTTTCTAAGTATGATAAATAAATATTGGTATCAAAAATCTAAAGTGCTCAAAATCTGAAAGTTAATTCTTATAAATCAAGACATCTGCTTAGAAGTCACAAAATTTCTAATCATGTTGCTTAAATTATAATATTTTCCAGGTTTTTCTCATCTGCTGTTTACAGTCTTCAGTTTAAAGGACAGGCATTTCACAGTTTCAATATTTTTGCAGAACTGCAAACCTGTATTTGTTCACAAACCTTAAGCTTGTATTAAATCGTATCCATTCAGGTGCTATGACTGTTAAGCATATACTCTAAAACACAAGTATAGGAGTTAGCCCACTGGAATGGAAAATATTTTTAGAAGTTTGTACATGAGCTGAGACATCTAGCGTGAGATTAACCAATCTCAGAAGACAGGGCTTTTTAATTTTTTTTATGTTTTTTTCCATTAAATGGGCTTGATGTGCTGCAGAGTTGTTTACTCAAGTCAGCTCCACTCTGCCTTAGTTTCACTGCTCCTTTTCTTAAAAAACTTAAAATTATGAATGTACAGTTGCTTGTACAAAGCCCATAGATCCAAAGCTGACACTTCATGATCATTCATAGGGCTATATGTTTAATCAAAGTTGGCTCCCTAAAATTATGTAATTATTCTAGTATTCAGCTAAATGTTATTATGAATATATGTAGCGTTAATTATGTTAGGTATTATCAGTAGTAATACTAATTATTATTAATATAGATGTTAATGATTTAAGAATATAAACAATGCAAGTTTCATGAGGAGAAATCGTACGTTTTTTATGAGCTGGCTAATAGAGTTGGAAATAAAATAAACCAGAGCACACATTCATTAGACCTGAAATAGAAGCAGCAAACTTCAAAGCTAACCTGAGTTTATCTTGACCGCATTTTGTACCAGAACCTACAGACAGGCATAGTGGAGATCCATTGTACAAAGCACTGTACAAACAGAAAATAAGAGACAGTTCCTGCTCCACTGAATTCACAAGCCAAACACTGACCAGAGGAAGAGCAAGAGGGCAAACAAGCACACAAAGGTGAGGCTTTAATGGCTCAACAACAGAATCAGAGAAGAATTCACATTTGAAACACAAAAGACATGCTACATTTGTTCCCTTGTAAGCCTTAAAAAGAGAGACTTACATGTATGAAGGTCAAGGTGGACTTTACATATGTCATTGTATGGGTCCCTTGCAAATCTTATTAAAACTGCAAAATTACTCCTCTACAAACTCATGTAAATCCACTAGTTAAAATCCACTGGCAGAAACACAGTGAGTCCTGTGGAAAAGAAACACTTTAGGAGTGTTTATAAAAACATATCATAGTTCTGAAAGATACCCACCTAGCATTTTTACGTGTTGATTATTAATAGATCATTTAAAACTAGCTATCTGCAGGACTTGATACAGCAGAAAGTAGGTTAAAAATAATGTAATTATCTATTTCTTTTTTTCCCCATTTTCTGATAGATATATCTTTTTTTTTTTTTGTCCACTTACAGGTGCAGTATTAAGGAACGTGTTCACTCACTATATTATTGATGCACTTAAGTGGAGTGTTCCAAAGCATATAATTACCATGTAGGCTTATGGCCCTGAAGTAGATTGGGATAGTGGTGCTGCATATCCATGATTTGAAGGACATACAGTGATGATTATAGAGGCAGTACTCTACATCCATTCCAGCCCTTTTGTGTTTAGCTCGTTGCCATGGCAAATAATTGGATAGAATTTAAGCCACTTTCTTCCAAGTGGGAAATTCATAATTTTACCCTTCACCTAATTTTGAACATACTTTTAAAGAATCTTAAAGTTTCTACAGGAATGGAATATAGACCTAGTAGAAAAAAAAATAGATTTCTACACACTTTATTTGGAAGTTCATTCCTTTTTTGTCTTTAATCCTAAAGAATCAAGTTTTTAAACAAAATGAGAGCGTAAAATGTAAGCCTGAGGAAAATGCTAAAATATTTGACTGCAGAAGGATATGAAATCTGAATGTGCATGATCGAATATAATTTGCTCTAGCAGCTGCTATCAATTAGAAACAGAGAGTTAGTTTTACCAAATTAAATTTTCCAAATTTATTTATCCTAATTCTTTCTTAAGTTTAAAAAATATTTGTTATGTTTTGTTATTGGTCATGGTAATTATCTATTACATCTATTTTTAATTTGTTTCTTTTTCTGAATATATAGATAAACTTTCTAAAGGAACCTTTGTGATTTCTCATCACTTCCCAATATACATAGTCCTAGCTCATTTTAGGGATTTATTATGTTTTAGACTTGACTCCAACATTAAAAACTCATTGCATAACACACAGCAATGCAGGAAAATTCAAAGATTCCTCTTCTCACTGTAATCTTTTACAGTGGGTATCTTTGGAGTACAAGAATGCAAGAATGAAACACAAGAAGTGGGTCTTGTCTCATTACATTTTGGAGCCCGACAGGAACTATCATTTCCTTCTTGGCTTTAAAGCAAGCAGGACTCTAATGGGGAAAGAAATCACACCTGTCCCTATGACGCGTATGTAGGGAAGACCACAGCTGGATTCAGTTAATTTGTACCTACTTTTTTAAATAGGCACCATTCCTGAAATAACTAATTACTTGGATAGTTAAGACGCAGGTGACTTTGATCCCTCTGGAGAGGTTCATATGTGCCTACATTTTCCAGGCCAAAAATAGATGGACAGAAAGTCTCCAGTGGCCTTCAGAATGACACGTGCATCTTCCTTACTTAGAATGGAGACTTAAGTTTTCTTTACTCTGTTATATGTTTAAACCTTAAAAATAATTATTTTCCTTAGGGTCACTGAACGAGACGGACTGCAATTGTACTTGTGATGTGGGGACTACCCTTAGCATGCACGACTTTTCTGTCTTCCTTATTCTTATCACCATTCATAACAATAACTCTGTCTTGTCTTCACAATAATTAGAAAATTATTTTTATGCTTTTGTATTGTACCCCTTTGACAGAACTATTAAATACAACATTAGAAATTTAAACTCTGAGTAACCTGGTTAATTTAATAATTAAGTCAATTCAAGGTTTAAGATTTAAGTCAAGTTCTGATCAGCAATGTTTTTTCTTTAAGGTTTTTTTTTACCATCTTCATTGTGTATGTTCAGCCCCAGGGATGCCTTTTTTTTATATTCCCTTATACTGAAGTCTTACAGCAGGATATAAAAAAGGAGATATGATTTTTAAATAAAAAATGTTTCAAATACAGATGCTATGACTTTTTCTTTTTATGTTTTTGGTAGTTTTAATTTTTATGAAAGACTTTATTCTTTACTGAGGGATTGAGCATTGTATCAGAGTTATTTTTAGTAGTGTCTTACTATTTAGAAATAGTTAACCATAGGCATAATTTTTCAGTCTGTAATTTAATAATAAATTCTCTTTTTTTGTTGAGAAAGAGAACTATATCTATATTCTGTAAACATATGTTGTGCCATCTTTAACCAGATAATGAAACAGTTTGACATGAAATTTAAGTTAGTAGCATTTTTGTTACTCAGGGACAGTGGCAAATAAAGGATATTACCTTAGGAGAATGAGGTCATTGATATTCTTACTGAAGAAACCCAGAAGTCACAGAAACTGCATTGTCTTTGTGAAAAAAATATTCCTACAAGAATTAAATGTCTACAAAGACAACCAATATCAAATTCTAGAAATTGGGAGAGACAAAAGACTAACATACTGGAAAGGAAAGAATATACAGGGTGAGAGGGAGGAAACAAAATATAAGTACCATTACCAGTAAAATTCTAATCTCCTCCAGGAAAGACAAAGCACAAGACATGGGATGGATAAGACAACTAGACAAACAGTACCACGTCATGTTATGCATTGTCCTCTTTCTTCTGAGTGGGTTAGGAAAGGTCATTAAATTTCTTACCTCTTGAGTCAGTCTTTACATTGAATTCTGCCACAGATTAAGAGAAGAGGCCAAAGGAGGGCAGCTGTTTCCATACCACAGAAAACTAATATAAATGTAACTCAGTATTTTCGACACCATCATAACAAGCAAATAATTGTAATTAGCAGAGCTCATGACAAGGGGAAATCTGGCAGAAAAGAGCAGGAATATCGCTTTGGCAAACACTGTAATGTATGTGAAAGAGAAATACGAAAAAGAAAAGCTACATGTAAGTGGTACCGACAGAAACTCTACCTAACGAACAGCTTGAGAACTGAACTGGAAGCTTGGGTAGATGGAGGGAAGTCATTGTTTCCTGTGAGCGTAACACTGTAAATGCAAAATATATTGTTGATTCTCCCCTGTCAAAGTTCAGAAAGAAATGATGACATCTGGTCATAGTGACTTCTTAGGTCAGAAAAGTGTTTTATTCCATATGCCCCAGAAAACGATGGTTTCACATATCAGAAACAGCTCCCTTCTCCCCACCCACTTCAGCAATAGCCACATAGAATCATAGAATCATAAGGCTGGAAGAGACCTCTGAGATCATTAAGTTCAACCATGCCTGTCTCCCTACTAAACCGTATTCCTAAGAAACTCATCTACCCGCTCTTTAAACACCTCCAGGGATGGAGACTCCATCACCTCCCCAGGAAATCTGTTCCAATCCCTGACCTCTCTCTCAGTGAAGAAATTCTTCCTAATGTTCAGTCTAAACCTGCTGTGGTGCAACATGCAGCCATTGTCACTCATCACTTGCGAGAAGAGACAGGCACCCACCTCCTTTCAGGTAGTTGTAAATAGTGATGAGGCCTCCCCTCAAGCCTCCTCTTCTCTAAGCTAAACAACCCCAATTCCCTCAGTCCCTCTTCACAGGGCTTATTCTCCAGCCCCCTCACCAGCCTCGTTGCCCTTCTTTGCACACACTCCAGCACCTCAATTTCTTTCTTGTAGTGAGGGGCGCAGAACTGAACACAGTACTCGAGGTGAGACCTCACCAGTGCTGAGTACAGGGGCACAATCACCTCCCTGGTCCTGCTGGCCACAGTTTCTGATACAGGCCAAGATGCCATTGGCTCTCTTGCCACCTGGGCACACTGCTGGCTCATGTTCAGCCGGCTGCCAACCAACACCCCCAGGTCCTTCTCCCCCAGGCAGCTCTCCAGCCACTCTTCCCCAAGCCTGTAACACTGCATGGGATTGTTGTGACCTAAATGGAGGACTCTGCACTTGGTCTTGTTGAACCTCATCCCGTTGGTCTCAGCTCATTGATCCATCTTGTCCAGATCTCTTTGCAGAGCCTCCCTTCAGAGATAGCTTCTCTTGCTGTGGCTGTCTGTCTTCTTTCCCATTTTAAGTCTGGGCAGACCTTCCTTTCATCTTCTGTTGTTTTGTATGTTTGTTTGTTTGTTTTAAATGAGGAATAAGTGTCCCTTAATGCTCAAATAGCATACAGCAGACGTGAATCTTTTCTAGTATCTTTTGCTTAGGTTGTCTTCCACAGGACTGTTGCATTGCAGCTTATGAGACCTGGAAATATTTATCACTATAACCATTTTGCAAAGATTAGAAAAGATACTTAGGTATATGTGGGCTTAGAATTTGAACAATTCAAGTCTGAATTGCCCAGTATTGATTGCCTCTCTGTTCATCAGAATTTCTCCATACTGGAAGGATTATCAAATTTTTGCATTTTTAATTGATGTCCAAAAATCACAGGGAAACATTATAAACTCTTCCTTTACTTCTGATGTGATTACATTTGGCATATGAGCTGTGAGTCCTTAGTAGTCTCAGTAGCATCTAATATCAGTTTATTTTAGAGTAATAGCTTGGCATTTGGTACTCTGACTTTTTAAAATAAAAACTTGATTCACAGCAAAAAGATATTTTCCTTACAGAGTAAAATTATATTTTAAGACATTTACTTGACAAAAAAACCCCATCATTTAATCAAGACTTTTTTTCATATATAAATTATTTGAAATCATTTTGGTTTTTATCTGACAGTAAAATCTACACAGACTTCCAGACTTGATTAAACATATCTGAGCTATCTGTTAGAGTAAGCTTGGAAAGGAACAGACTGTCAGTGTGTTCTCAAAGCACTGAAAAAAATCCTTTCATTTCATGCAACATGTACACCTTGCAGCAATACACCTCTATTTACGTTGGCATCCTCAATATAAAGCAAACCCAACTCAGTCCTCAGTGGAAATGGGCACAAGTTTCCCTTCAAAATGTATGAGTCTCTGTGGACAGCAGCAAAGTTACATCTGCTAAATTTAATGTAAGTCCAACAGGAAGAGATTTTTTTGTCTCTTCTTATGACAAATTGCTTTACAGAATAAGAGCTCTCAATAAACACATCTGTTAAAGCACTGGCTGCTCTTAATAAAAGTCACTCCAGTCCTAAAAGTCTCCGTCAACTGAATTTGTCTATGCAGACTGATAAGACTTGGTTGGCAAACACACCACAGAACAAAGAGTTGGATTGCAGCTATATGTATTGCATATCTATACTCAGCTGTCTTAGATGGAGTCTGAAAGGGGGTATAAAGCAGTGTAAAAAGCCTGATAAAAAGCCTGGTATAAAGCCTGAGGTCCTGGAGGCTCCATCCAGTTTTCACAGCCACAAAATTACTGGTATGAAACTTTTCTTGGATGAAAAGAATACATATGGTTAGAGTCAATAAATTTCCCTGAGGTATAATCTGGACTTCTGAAATAGCCCTGTCCTACTCCTGGACAGTATGTCATATTCAAACCAGACACCTCACGGCTGTGAGGTGACAGACACCCTGCAGTAACTCAGGGTTCAGCACTGGTCAGTGGGAAATGGATGTGCTTGACTTGGGCTCCACAGAAGAAAACTGAATATCCTAAATTAAACTACAAACTTTGCTGAAACACAGGCTGAAAGTCCTTAAGCAGCAAGCAAATGCAAATTAATCTGCATATTGATCCAAGAAGCATGCTTTGCTTTAGAAATGCCATGTTTCTGAGGCTTCAGATTTTTTTTCCCGCAATTTCAGTTAGATTGAGAAATCTGCCATTTATTCTCTGCAATTGTAGGAGATTTTCAATAGTTTCTAGGAGGTGCTTACATAGGCAGTCTGTGAAGAAAATTATCTCCTGAGCCACCTCCTGGGGTGGTGCAACTTGTCCATCATTCATTTCTTCAACATTTTCTTGAAGGTGAATTATCTGTAGCAAATTTGTTCTCTGCTGCCTGCCAGTGTAAGATAGAGAAAGCATTGTTTCAGGAGATTACATGGGTATTGAGTTAGTTATTTATGCTTTTTTCCTAGCATGAAACAGTCAGAGAGAATTAAATATTTTTTAAAAATTACAAATGCACATTTAAATACTGAAGGATCCTTTAATTATTCTGTAACAAACTAGAAAATAGTCAGATAAACTCATTGGAGCCTGATCAGAGGGCTGGAACACCTCTCCTATGAGGACAGGCTGGGAGAGCTGGAGTTACTCAGCCTGGAGACAAGAAGGCTCTGGGGAGACCTCATAGCAGCCTTTCAGTACCTGAAGGGGGCTACAGAAAAGCGAGGGAGTGACTTTCTACAAGAGCAAATAGTGATAGGACTAGGGGGAATGGCTTTAAACTGGAAGTGGGGAGATTTAGTTTAGACTTTGGGAAGAAATTCTTCACGATGAGTGTTATTCTACCTGTGATCTTTTTCCTGAGGAGAGTGATCCCTTTAACTCAGAAGCAGCGGTTCTTTCTACCAGGCTCCCTGTTTCTGCACGTATTAAGAGTAAAAATTATCCTTTGCAAGGCTTGTTTCCTAGGTGGGCTCTGTGCCTGGATGCCCTGGTCTATGGAGGAGGAGGCAATGCTTGTGGGCCATGCCTGCAGTGCTGAGAGAGGAAGACTCTCTCCTGACATGACAAAAAATCCTCCTCCAGCTGGTGGCTCCTCCTCAACAATTGAGGTTACAGCAGGCCCCTTGGTAGCTTGAGGAGCTAAGCAAGCAACTTGTGCTCCTTCAGGCTCCATATGGTTGGCCTTTAACCCTCCTAAAACACCTCCGTCTGCTCCTGCCTCTTTCTGCCACACAGGAATACAGAATGGGGCATTGTTCCAGTCTGCTCTGCAGCCATTTGTCATCCCCCTCAGTGTCACCATGGCAGATTCGGATGCATTGTACATTACAGGCATGGAGCCCCATGGCATTAGCATAGCTCATTATGAACCCCTGTCCTTTGCAGCCAAAACCTACCAAAAACCAATACTCCTTAGATACGATTCTTTTTAATGGAATATAAGAGGTGTGATGCAATAGTGAGGCAAGCTCAGATAGGTAAAAGGAGAATCCATGTTTTTCCTCAGGCTTTCAAGCAGTGACACCTTGAACACCTTTAGGAGTGTCTTCCATACTTGAAGCTGATAATTTGATACTTACATTATCTTGTCTTAAGCTGCTTTTCTTAAATATAACACTTTGGAGGAAGCCTGAAGACCCAGCATTGAGGACAGGGTCGTTATTTCAAAAGTTTTTGCAATACAATCCAAGTACTGTGAGAGTTTAGCTGGAATTAAGGTAGAAAAATGGTGTCTACAAAAATATGAAGATAATCACAGAGCTTGCATTAGCTTCGGTGGGCCCCAGGCTGAATGTCTTCTTACCTGGCAGAAAAAATACATTGGTTGAATATTAGTTGATGATCTTTGGATGCACCGCAATAGTAAAGTCAGCTGGTTCGATTCCTTTCACTACTGCACCTAGCCCTCTAATGTCTGTGTTTTATCAGACCTCTGGGGTGAAATTACAGTTATGTCTTCCTTTTGCTAGGAATAATGCAGACTTAATTTGGGATTGTAAGAGGTTTCATTACATATTATTTCATGAATACCACCTTTTTTCCAGTTAGCGACATGCAGAAATCAGTATGAATGAACACTAAAGAGGAACAGAGACCTATACTGTATGGCCTAAACATCTTCTTTTTGTTAGGCACAGACGGGCTATAGCTGTTGTTAATACAGGTCTAATCAGGTGGAAAGTGCTTCAAATATTTTTAGTTCCTAAAAACATGACCAACTCCAGAACATTAAAATGACAAATGAAGAAAACAAAATATGCTGTAGAATTGTAATGTGCACAACAGGGTTTTATCTCTTTTTCTGTCTGAAACAGTACAGCTCTTAAAAGTGCTCCACTCCTTGTTTTTTTATATGTTTGTCTGAAAATATTTCTTTTTCTTTTGTTTTATTTCCTTTAGCGCTCCAATCATTTAAGCGACACTTAAATTTTATAAAATTTAAAACATTGCAGTTTCTTTAATTTTAATATATGAGCTCAATTCATCTACTGGCTTTAATAGTTCTCTCCTTGTGAAAAAACAAAAGAGTATATGTCCTTTAATTTTTTTCCATTTACCTTACTACAATAAATGTGAGAATCATGCTTTATGTTAATTAACATGTATAAATCCTTTAAGTGAACAAAGGACCTGGTGTGCAGTTATGGTGTCATTTGTATAAAACTCAAGTACAGTAGGAGTATGAAGTTAATAATGGACACCCTGGAGTGTATTAATGCTTTTATAAAAATTGTACTTCTTTCAATGATTTCGGTAATGGACTCCAACCTGTTCAGATGTGGTTGTGTAACCACACATCTGAGAATCCTCATTAACCAATCGGTGTTGTCACCGCTCAGCAAGCCATGCATGTTGGGCAATTAATCCTATCAGCCACAGCTCTCCTTGGGCAACCTGTAGGATCTGCAGAAATTAATTATCAAAATTATTCTAAAACATATGACCGAGAGAAGAGAAACAAGAAAAAAATCAATCTTAACATTTGTCTATTTTGTTCCTTTTTCTGTATATATTACGTAGTCTTGTTAATAAGATTTGCTCTCTATTAAAGCACCACAGTGTTTAGGAGCATCTGACAAATTAGCCACTAACAGTCTCTCCAAACATTAAATAAGGTAAGAAAACTTTGTTTCAAATAAGTTAGAGACATTATTTTTTTGCTTTGTCTTCTGCTTGTATTTGATATTTCTCTTCCAAACACAAGCCATAGTAATATTCCCTGTCATTTACTTTTCTGCACCAAAGAATTTTGTGTTCTAACTGGTAACGGAAAAAAAAATAAAAAGTGGTTAAAGCAGGTGCTGTTTGTAGTGTTTATATAAACACATTAGCACTCTTTTGACACAGCATGACCTGAACAAGTAGTTCATCCTACTAGTAGCAGGGAAACAATAACTGAGCGTGCCAGAGCCGAGTTCATTCAGACACTGCAAAATTAACACCAGATTATGAATACGCTTGCCACTGGTAATTAATCGTGAAAATTGCTGGAGGAGTTCTCCTACTGTGAGGGATATTGGCAGAAGTATTTACTGCTAATAGGCCTTGTTTAAGCTCTGGTTTTTTTCTTCTACTTCCTTAGAGATGAAACTTACTATAGACTGCACAGGAACTGGTAGATTATTGCATATTCCGTTGGTCTGTTTTCTTATTAGGATTTTTGAATATCTGCAGTGTTTTTGTCTCTGCCGTTAGAAATGCACATTGCGTGTTCACATTCAAAGCATTTAACTGTCCCTTATAAAGAAGGATAATTTCACAATCTGGATGCTGTTTTTCTATATTCCACAGTGATCTAACATTATCCCGTATTTTTCAGCAGTAATTTGAAGACATCATAAGAAGAGTTTTGTGTATTTCAAATAATATACAAGCTTTTATAACCTTAGGTAGTGGTTACATGAGCTACAAAATCTTTGATGTGCCTATCATTTTAACCAATTTTCCTTATACATGTCTCTTATTACGTGCTTTTAAAGTCTAAAAAATGACCAAGATGTTTTCAGTCTACTATGTTTTTAAATACAGTAAAAATATACAAACATAACTAAATTAATTAAAAATAAAAATGAAATACATTAACTTATGGCAGGTCACATACCCTCCTCTATATTTTCCAAAAATAGACTGTGTAAGACAGTTTAATTATATCATGTTTCCCTCTTAAAAAGAAAAAGAAAGACAAAAATATATACATCATTCTTTTTGTTAACAGGTGTGTTATTGAATAGAAACAATGACCAGCTTCTGGGTGAAACTAATGAAAGATTTGCTATTGAGTGTAATGAAAGTGGAGTTGAGTTTCACATCTTTTTAAATTTTATTATTGCCTAATAAGGGGATTACTGAGGCATTTATGGCTGAATTTATGATTAACAGCAATGATTCTTGGCCCATATAAGCCAATATTTGATTAAGTCACTGTATAGTATATTCTTTGGGCGATTTAGTCAGTAATTGCAATGGTCTGAATTTTAGAAGACTTCTAAGATTGATCTTTTCCCAAAAAAGTTTAACTATTTATTTGAGAACTTTTTCATTATTTTCCCATTTATTTTAATAGAAATGAAACTTTACTCTTTGAATATCTAGTACCCAAGTACTATACCTTGTATTTATTTATTAAAATGAGTGGCTTTTGTCTTTTCAAAATCATTCAGATTCTAGATTGCATTTCTTTAATTATTTTTGTATTACAAAACACATAGTTTCCATTTTTTCCTCTTTCTGACAAAAAGAATACTTTCAGCCTGAACATAATCACAGCTTTATGTTTTTATTGTGGGTTAGATGTATATTTTATGGCTCATGCTTAAGCCCAGTGCAGACAATGGAGACAATGTAGACAATGGACACACTGGCACTGAATTCAACCATTCAAAGTGAGAATGGTATTAAGGAGCTAACATTTGAAAATGTGTTATATTTATTGAGTTTTCGTGGCTTTGATAGTTTCAAACAAATAGAGATGCTCTCATTAACATTTTATATTTTGTTCATTTAAAGAGAGAGGCTTTTGTCTAGCTGGCATAATTCAGTGTGAAAGATCACAGAGTCAAAAGTAGGCTACATTGCTCTAAACAACTATGCTTTATAGTGAAGATGCCTTGCAAATATTTATTCATGATAGCACACTGTGTAACCTTTCCTCTGTCTCCCCCTCAAATTCTCTGAGGCTTTTTTTTTCTCCTTTAGCTGATCCCCGAGGCAAAAAAACTCAACAGCTAACAATTAGTAGCTGTCACACTCTTCTAACACAGAACAATAAAACACTGCAGAGGTTGAACTGTCTCTGGTTTATGTTTAGAGTAATGATTCTGGTCATCTATATGCCTCTATCATAGAAGATTTATATAATTTAATTTTTTTTTATATTAAATTAGTTGTGGTACAAAAGCATGTTACGTTTCATTTATGTAAAGAACACAAGCCACCATTCAACAAATGGCTTTTTTTTGAATGAGATTGCAAGTAGTTTTAGGTATCTGAAGGTTGGATTAAAAAAAAAAAAGAAAAATGTCTTCAAATAAGAGCTCCTTTCCGAAGTATAACAGCTGTCTAGTATCAGCATTTTACTGCTCTGAGAAAGGAAATGTTCAAGGCTCTACACACTGTATACATAAAGACAGTCATATGCTGAATTATTCAGTGTCCTTTGTGTCTTTCCAACTTCATTTTCAATTTAATGTAGTACGTTTTTTAACGCATGTTTACAAAATGCATACTATATTATTCAAACAATAATTATATTTTTAAAAAGCTCGAACTTGTGTTGCAAAGAACATCTGAGGTCAGGTACCCTAATTCACAACGAATAATAATTTGTCCATATTATTTCTGGTTCAACATAGCAGGAAAAGGCATGTGTGACTGTCATTAATATCAAAATATGTGTTGGTTGTGGTAATAAATGTTGCTAACCATTTGTATTCCTTTGGGTACTTATAGCTTCATTTCTAAAATATATTATGGCCTTTATAAAGTGACATTCCCAATAATTTTATTTTTTTTTTAACCTTAGAAATGAGTCTATTTGTATGACAAGGAAATTATGTTCTTTGTTGAACAAATAAAGTTGCTGTAATTTAATTAAGCGATAACTTTAATTTTCCCAATCAAAATGTTTAACTGTAAATGTAGTTCACTTACTATTTGCTTATATATTGTGGAAATTTATTGAAAAAAACAATCTCCAAACAGATGTCCCCACATATTTGGTTCAGGAACCAAAAAATGTTTTGGTTTATACAATCAAAATATCCTTCATAAAGACTGAAGTGTATTCATGCAAGACCGTTGCCGAATTCACTGTAAAGATATGTGTCCACAGCAGCAGGGTGACACAAACATAAACAAAATAATCAAAATTGATGGCAATTGTGTAATAAAATTTCACACACCCAACCCAAAACATTTTCATACGTGTACTACCTGGACCAAATCACCAAAATGATTCAGTTCTATTCAAGAAGCTCTCCTCTGAAGAGAGGAAACAAAAGGTAATTTAGCCAACGTATTCTGCATGGATTGTGTGGGAACCTGGGAAACTTCAGAGGTATCTGCATCTCTCCAGTGATCATTTAATAACTTCCTGTGGTGCGAATACTTCTGCACATCTAAAATGTATATCTACATGCAAGTAAAATATATGAGTTGATCACAATGGGCCTCAGGGTCCTTCAGGCATCACTCTGATTTGGTCATTTTGCTGATTATTTGCACAAGGATGTATATAACCCTTGTATACGAAGTCAGATTTTGATGAACAAGCAGTTTGAGACTTTCTCACAGACATATCCTAGTACCACTTGCTCACAGCATTGCCTATTGTAGTCTAACCTCTTAAAAATCCAGAGAAGGCTAGGCATTCTCAGCAGCCCCAAAAAACAAATAAGCAAAAGTGGCTGAAAGTGATTGACTTATCATCTAAGCAATTTCTTTACATGGTGTATATAAGGGCTCTGAAGGAAACATTATTAACCATCTTGACAAAAATCCATTTAAGAAGTGTGCTTTTTAATATGTATATAAAATAGACTGTGTAATTACAGCATATGGTGCAAATAATATATGTTTTTAAAATTAGTATGCATGCCAAAACACGTTTACCTTAAAGACCATAGCAGCTTTGAGGCAGTTACTTTAATCTGTTGGGTAAATAGCACACATTTCCTCAATACTGTACAAATGTATGTTATTATATGGTATATGCATTTTTATATAATAGACTGTGGTGGCTTTGGAAAACAATAAACTGCTCTGTTGTGTCAATACTTTAAAAATTCATGACATCATCTTTTTAATTCCTTGTGTCGGGAGAAGAAAAATAAAAGTAAAACAAATAAATTAACAAAGACAGCCCTGAAAAATAGTTAAATTCATCAGCCCTACAGCATGAGCAACCATTAAGTGTTTAATTTTTAATTTTCACCATTACAGAGCATTTTAAGGTGGAACAGAAGATTTTGCTCTGTGTATTAATAAGAGGAGAAAAAACTGTAATTTAGCATATTACTGATGCCATATTTCTTTTTACTGGGGTAAAAGAATAGAATTTGCTTAGCTTTGATGTGCACATTTCTTTTGCAGGTATTCTCTGTTGTGATACATATGCTTTCTTCTTGCCTTTGTATGCTGTTTGTGTTGGAAGTAGTAGTATTATTGTGGTGACTATGGGCCATACAGAAGTGAAATAGCATTTGAAGATGAAAATATAAAATGCACAAAGATAAACAGGAAATGTTTCAGAAAAAAAATGACAAAAACTATGAAAAGACTGAAAAGAAATGGCTTATCAGGAGATATGAAAAAAGAACATGACAAAATTAAGAAGGAGGTTCTTCAGCCATGAGGTTATTCATTAGGATGTAAGAGATAAAAAGAGTGAAGGTCAAAGATCCTTTTTCCCCTTCTCACTCATCAAATGCCTTACAAATACACCAAATAGTCTGAGTCTATACTCACAAATCCTAAGGAATGATGATATAAAATCAAGGATCTCCATTAGTACAAGAGAAAAGCAGGAGACAAGACAAAGGCCAAAAACCTAAAGCAATATCATCTGATCTTGGCAGCCATGGACAAAAATAGAATTTGGGATCCTTCACGCTTCTTTGTGAATCAGTCATTCCTCTTCTATCCTCCTGTGAAAGACATCATTTCCCTCATATAATTACTCCACATGCAGTCATCCTGTGCCCACTTGCCAACCAGCCAGGCTAACTCTCTACCCAGAAGAAGGAAACAGAGCACACTTGAACCATCATCCTCAGTGCCTCAGGGTCAGCAAGCAGTAAAAGGATTGTAGCTACAGTGTTGGTAGGTTACCTCAGCTCAGATATGGGGGTCCAAGCCTGTAAGTGGGGGATTTTTCCTTTCCCATTTGAAATGTCTCCTTGAAGCTTCTTGAAACTCCCTTATTTCGTCAAAGCACTTCAATGAATAAAGGTAGCACAAATAATTCAGTACTGATCTGCGTGTGTAGATGGTGAATGTACACAGTTCAAATTGTGTTCAATATCTGAACAAGTGATTCCAGCTCCTGTAGTAGAAACAGTTTAGTTTAAAAGTCACAAAAGTTGCTCACACGGTACTGAAGAATATACCTACTAACTTCAGGAGGAGCTATGGGATGTCCATATCTCTCGGACTTCCACTCTCAAGGGGGAGGACTGTAAACATCTATTGTTGAACTGGTACTAGACAGAGTCCTGCTTACACGTATGTTATTTTTTTCCCATTTATTTAAAGACCATCTCTGTGCTTGGGGAACTACGGAAACAAAATTTGATTTCAGAAGTTTTGAATGAATCAAGGTTTACCTTACTCCTAGGAATACCTATTTCTAGGACTGATGGAGAGGAAAAGCTGAAACAATCTATCCAACTCTGTCATCTTTTAAATTCATAACAATACCTCTTTGAAAGGATCTAGACTAATTTGTCACACAGGAGCACTATCATTATAGTGTTGACAGTAGGTGACAATTACAACAGAAGTTCCAAGAGCTCGCAGAACATGGTTTGTGGTTTTTTTGGTCCCTAAGGGTAATCCCTCTGGATATGATTCAAATTTTGTTTTCTGGATAACTTGGTTTCTACTTTCTAACCTGGAGCAAGTCGCACTTACTCCAGGAGAGACATCCCTATCTTTCCAATTTGAGGTAAAAACGTCAGGTATGAGCCAATATATTAAGTATATTACTAAAGGGGATATGCAATTAGAGTTACTTGAATTTTAATTACTATTAGATTCAGGAGCAAGCTGGAAAATCAAACCACTTAAGTTAGTAATCAATTAAACAAAAATTTAATTTCCTGTTTTTATCATTCTCAGATTGAAAACTTTCACTTGTATAACATAACTAAATTGCCCCAAATTACCAAAATGAGGTATTTTAGTTCACAAAGATAGGAGAAAGGTGTTCAGGATATTTTTCACAATTTTAATATCTTGTCCTGATTTCAGACTAGTTACAAAATTCTAGTTGATTTGGAAAATTATATAGTTCCATTTGTAAGAGATTACCCCCAGCACTGCCTTCCATCCACTAGTTTCACAATCAGGAGTATGGCTTTGTTGAGAAATATTTTCACCCTGAGGATAAAGAGACTGCGTTGCACATTTGCAATTTTCCAGTGTGAGAGTTAGAATTTTTAGGTTCAAAGGTTTTTTAGATTCAGTTGGATTTTTAGATGCAAATCTTCAGAGATTAAATTTGTTAACAAATATTTTAATCCTGGGGTTAAAGACACAGTCTTTCACATCTGCACTTCTTCAATGAGAGAACTGGACTTTTTAGATCACTAAAATGGTTCTTCCCAAAGAAGCCCAGGGAAAGTAATGCCTTGTAATCTTGTGTGGTGAACAAAGTATTTTCCTGTTAACTGAAAAGCTTTTTTGGCTTTTCCAGCATAGGGAGCCTAAAAAAAAGCTCATTTATTGCATTTATATATATGGAAGATTTTTTTTTTATACTTTCACATTTATTCTTGTCTAAATCATTACTTATTTCTTCAGCTTGCACAAAGAGGAGATCCATGAAAACAGCAACACATCTTTGAAGACAGCAATTCCCTTGCTTGCAGGAATCCTTTGGTATTTTAGCACCAATGATGGAGAAAAATCAGTTTGTTATGAATGCTGAGTTGCTTTTTCTTTTCACATGTAGTAGCACTTAAGTGTCATGTTAAGCCCGAGGCAGGAAAGGCTTTAAATGACTTGTTCTGACTAGAATGATGTTTACTGTACCTTTTTTTTTTTTTTTTTACAAAATACAGTGCAAGTTCCCTTTCCTTATCAGCACCTAAAGTCTAACAGCTTACACACTCAGTTTTACTCTTCCAGGCAATGTTGGATTGGTGTGTTGTTTTTTCATGACAAAGGATTTCATGAATTCTGCTTTTTGGATTTCTGCCTTGTATTACCTGCTGTGGCCCTTTAGGCTATGAATTAGCATTTTCAACTCCTAGAATTAACCCAAAGAGCTGCCAGAAGCATTGCATATAAGGATGCGTAGGCACACACCTTTCTAACTGTTTCTATCAGGCAATTCTGCAGAGAAGTTGTAGAAGTACTCTCTGTGGGACTAAACCGATGAACAATTAAGCAATGTCTGTAATAGGTGATTGCCCTTGGCATTTGTGACTGCAGGTGTGGCATACAGTGAATCCATATGGCAGAAAAGCTTTATGAACATAAGGAAAGTGGGAAAATTTCCCACTGGATTTTGACACTGCTACTCTCCCCAGCCACTCATTGTATTCTGCTCTGGTTTGCCCTCGTTCAAGCAGCATCTTGTGTTTCTCCCTATCCTCCTCACACCTGGAACCACCAGACAATGAGGTCCCATCACTCTCCTTCACAAAAATAAACCTTCCAGAATTGAACTATACCTTGAAGCAGCCCTCCCTCACTCCTACCGTCATATCCTCTAAATATCTATGGGTTTATTTTAGCGTTGTCCCTTCTCTGTCTATAATTTCATTAATCCTTGAGGAATAAATCTTTGTTTCCTCATTTCATGCTATGTACGATATGATAGCAGTGTTAGTGACACACGCCACACTTGTTGGAGAGTAAAATGAAAAAATAGAAGTCGCTGGCATTTTATTTTACTTCTATAGTTGTAACTACCTTGGGCCAGCACACACACACGTGTAGATGCACTTTGGTTACTTCCTGGCCTCAGTGGCCTCAGCCTCCCTCCATGAGGAGAGGAAAAACAGTAGTTCCTTGGGGTAAGTAGATTTTTGGGGAAAAACAGTAGCTCCATTTTTGAACAAGTCAGGTATGCCAGAAGAGATCTCGGTAAGATTTACATTCCAAATATGCTAACTCCAAAGGAGCTCATAATTGACCATTCCTCAAGCAGATCTTCCCCTTGTGTTTTTGCTTCTTCCTGTTATTTATGTACTGCACGTTCTTCAGGGCTGCTGTCAGAAGGATGTGTGAATTACAGTGGTAAAATATAATAGCATCTTCACAGACTGATGGACATGCTGGACAAGAGCAGCCCAGCAGGAGAAGATTTCAGGTTCCTCAAGTGCTTTGCTGATCATATCTAGTGTAAAACAAAAGCAAACGTATGTGTAGATACTGCTGACCACTCTCTTACAGTACGGTGAGATCCAAAGATATGTGGGGAGATAGTAAGAATCAGCATCAGCCTTCAAGACTGGAATAAAAATGGGCATGCCAAAAGTGAGACATTGCAAGATTCACTTCAGGCTCTTCAGGAATGTGCTGCCTCTGGATGAACAGGGAGTACCTTTGTAGTGCTGCAATAATGCAGAATACACTAGTAGTTCAACACCATATTGGTTTCCTTGGTTAGACAAAGGATATCAATAACCTAAATACTGGTTAATTAAGTTCATCCTGATGAAAAAAAGTAATAAAATAAAATAAAATAAAATAAAATAAAATAAAATAAAATAAAATAAAATAAAATAAAATAAAATAAAATAAAATAAAATAAAATAAAATAAAATAAACATTATAAAGAGTGTAAAAATCATGAATTAACTACAACACATGTAAGGTTGACTGAATCACATTAAATGTGACACTGCAATAGCTACACAGGTCCAATGCTGTTCTTCTTTTTGAAGATTATTTTTAATTCTTTTTGAAGGGGATTTTCAGATTCATTTAGGAATCGAAGTGTATGTCTTAAAAAACCCAAAAACTATAATCAGTGAAAGGCTCAGAATATTAAATTTCTTTCTAGTATTCCAGGATAATTGCCTATAATGCAAATATTTTAATATTAAATTGTTAGGCAGCAATCAAACCAGAAAACTTTTAAATCAAGGATCATGAGTGTTATGTTTTTGAAAAGCTGAGATCACGGCAATGTAATCTATTGTGTAAACACTCTTAAAGAGGATTAATTTCACCCTATTTTTCTTAAAATTATCTCAACCATTATTTTCATGTTTTGACGCCTAAATAATAATTAGAAAAAAAATGTTTACATAAACTCTGTTTTCTGGCTCTTTAATATAGAAGACGAAAGTGCTTCAAACTAATTTCACACTTTTTAAAGTCATTATGAATATATATAAAGCAGAGTAAGTGCATATATCTTTTAATGATTAGCTACTCTATTATAGAAGCAGGCATGGATGAACAAAATATTAACTCCAGTTTTATCTCTTTCTTTTTGCTGCTGCCAAAGACAAAATTACAGGAATTTATAAAGTGTTATGTGTTTCTAAAAACACACATGAAATGCAGCATGACAATACAATCAAATTTTGAAAAAAAATGAGCATATCATTGTTGTTCAGGTAGTATTCCCTGCTGCCTTGTTTTCTGCAAAAGTATATAACATTACCAAAGAAAACCAGCAAGGTGAAAAAAAATATCTGAGAATAAGTCAATCTGCTGAAGCTCGGTTACAGTAAGGATTCATTCATAAGAATCACCAACAGATTTGCTAGGAAGATTACTTTATTCCGTTTGTATAGTGTAACTCAACAGAGAGAAAAGAAAGGGAAAAAAGCAACAGCAAACAAAAAACTGACACTACCAGTCTATTGTGGCTTTAATTCACTGCAGCACTACTCCCCGTGTTACAATGACATTCTTTCATTGCTGTAAAGTTATATTACTACAAAGCTAAGTGACTACAAAGATGAATCATGTTTTTTTTGCTGTAATGTTTATATAAATTACCTGCTACAGAACTCATACAATTCTCACTCTCTCTTCAGTACTAGGAATTAGTTTAAGAAGTGTGAAAGATAGTGCAGAATATAAATGAGGTTTCCAATCTGAGCTTTCTCCATCCTTTTTGTGGTTTATGGGATCTTTTGATCTTCAGTATATCGTCAATTAATGTTTACTTCTTAGACTTGGGCTTTTCCTTCCTCCATCTGGTTCCAATTCATTGTAGATCATGCTTTGTTTCCAGAAGACTTCAGATACTCAATCCTTAGTTTTACAAAGTTACGTGATTCCATATTGTCTTGATTTTTTATCAAGTTAATGTTAATCCTTCTGTAAGACTTTCAGTAGCATAGAGATTTTGTAAGAGTAGCAAATAAATCCAAACAAAACATTTTATTTTGTATCTTAAGTGTCCATATTCCTTTTATTAAACACAACTCATGTGAAAGATGTTTTCCTTCAAGTTCAAAAATATCTTCTCTATTGTTTCAGTCCACTTACATTACTGTATTTATTTAATTTTCCACTGAGCTAGACTACACACAGTCATAATCAAAAAATGGGATATTTGCTTGAAGAGGATGAGGAAAAAAAAAGAGATGAATAAAGGAAAAAATATTCCTTTCATGGAACTGACTTTCCTGGTCTCCTTCCATTGAAAAGTTCTGTTTTTGTGTTTCAAGGATATAATCCAATGACAGTAACCAGGATACGTTTACTGTGTTAAAGCTGAATTGGATGATCTTTCTGCTAGACACATCACCTGTATGTTCGTAAGACTTTGAGTACAAACTATGAAAAAATGGAACTGTGGCTCTTTAAATTAAAAATGCTATAGTGAGATCTGTACATTAAAAAAGTACATGAGCTTCCTTAAAAAAGAAATACACCAAAAATTAAGAAACACTGAAGAACCTGATACGAATGTGTCCTTCATCTAAGTGTACCTAAATAAGACTTGTATTCCAATGTTTTCAAAAGCCTTCTTTATTTATGATAAGACAAATCCAAAATCTGAACTTCTCCCAAAATTTGGATTCTCAAAATTGGAATTTGAATGTGTTGTACCTTCTTATCCATTGCACCTGAATCTCTGTTACTTAACTGTAAGAAAAAGAAAAAAACTTTTTGTTCTTTCCTTGAGCAGCCTCCCTGCAGCCCAAAGTTTCAGTAAGCAGAAGTTGGCTCTGCAGATACAGCCTCACACAGGTTTTCCACTTCAAATGTTAAAAACAGCTATTTCTTTTTAAAATGCTGCAGTAATATTCATTTACTGAAAAAAAAATCAGACCCATATACCAGTTAAATATGTTCTTAAAATGAGGGATTGTCAAAAACCCAGAGGTACAGAGTATTTTTAATTTTAAATATGGACTTACCCACATGTAAAAAAAGGACTTTGAATGCCTGATTAGCTGACGCCCATCTATCTTCAGTACAACTTAATTATAAAAATTCTTCTTATGAGCTTACATTAATTTTTTGATTTAGACCAAATAATATGAGTTATTTCAGTTGTGAGTCAACTCTTGATGATGTCATTACATCCTATTTTTGACTCTAACCTAAAAGACATACCTTGCAATAGAAAAGAAAAATACGTAATCAAACTCAATGCACTGGATTACCCTTCTTCTGGATTTCTCAGGATGCTCCAGTCTTGCTGTGACTGATCCTTTGGACTAAAACATATTGCTAATGGACTTCTCCGTTATATGCAAAACTGACCATACGTGCAATATAAGCAAATAAGTAGTACATAAAAATCTATTTTAAAGGTATGACCATCCTTCTCAACTGCATTGAGGGTTCAGAAAATTTACATAGATAACTGCTGTTTCAAGGAAGCTCAGAAAAGTTCCAGTTACTCTGAAAAAGATTAAACAAATGTTGAATGTTTCTTTTTTTTTAACAACTGAGAAAAGAAAGGTACAAAAGCATTTTCAGTGGCTCATATCAAATAGGAGAATTCAGAATTAATTATAAAATACATCTCTCAACTTCAGTGAGCATTTAATACTGAAAGGGTTTTTAAATACTATTCTTGTGATGATTAAAAGCAGAGTGTGAAGAAGATAATATTTATCGGAAACATTTTCATTCTTAGACAGATTATCTCTGGTGGTGAAACAGTGCTGGAAAGTGAAGTTCTTTGTTTCATGAAGAGTAGTCTGTTTCAAAGCAAAATTACTGCTTTCTCTGTTCTACAACTGACCTCGACTTTGACCTGGCTGGACCACCCTTACTAGAATGGGAGGTAATAAAGTCCCGAGGCTGGCTCAGCTCTGGGTCTTAGTTAACCAGAGGCTATCAATCATATGAAATTAAGTGTAGTGGTTTTGTGATGTGGACATTTACTGGGAACTAAACTGAGATCGCCAAACACTATTCATTTACATTTCCAAGGAATACTTAAGAGAACATCAAGACAATAAAGTAGCATTTCTGAAGTTTTTAACAATTGTTGAATAATACAGCAATTGAATTTAAGAAATTAGTTACATTACATTGTAGTGAAATTTAGTGTTTAAAAGTCAAAAAAATAAAATGTTTTGCTTTAGAACAAGTTTTATTATTCTGCATGGAGTAAGGAAATATAACACTTAGAAGACAAATTCAGCCATGAATTATTCATACTTTTTATGTTTAAGTTAACATGAAAAATCAAAGAAAATTAAAATTAAAAACATTGTGCAGGATGAATACTTTTAAAATTCTATTTTTGAAAATTGTAATTCTTAAATTCTACATATGATGCAGTGAAATATAGCAGAATATTCACACGTCATTTTTCAGCCTTGGTTTTTTGCCAGTTTTTTGCTCAGAGACCTGACAAGCTCTCTAGAAGACAAGAAGTAGAGTAATGCTCTTCTGTTTTTACTAACTAGTTCTTAGAGGTTCCCCAGTGATGTAGATCCTTTTGCTTTCAGTACTGTTAAAAGTCTGAAACTCTGTCCATCTCAAAGAGTTGATCTTTCCACACAGAAAAAAAAACTTACAAAGTAAGAATGTTGGGAAGAGGAAACAAGGAAAGTTGCCTTTGCTGTCAAGTGGCATTGTCTCCTCTAAGAGAGGCAGTTATATGTGTTGTTTTGAAGAGGTATGTGTTAGACCAGAGGTGTGAAACTCACGGCCCGAGGGCTGAATCTGGCCCTCCACCTTGTTTTTGCAACTGGCGCCTTGTTTCTAACCGGTGGCAGCGCTGAGCTCCTTGCCCTTTTGCTCCTGCCAGAACGCCAGTCAAGTGTGCAGCGTGTGTGATGTGCGTTACGCTGCAGGAGCAGGAGAATGGTGGGAGCCATGCATTTGACGCCCCTGTGTTAGACTGTCTAAACGAGGCACATTAGTATGCCAGGCACGGCATGCACTTCCCACACAGACAGGTCAGTGGAGGACTGGGGGAAGTTTTTGCCTTTTGAAGGGGAGTATTGGTTACACAGAATATTTGCTTTTGCTAGCAGAGGACCTCTCATAGTTCTGCTCTGCTGGACAGAGTGAGAGGAAGAGGAGGAACACCATGTCTTCCGTTCTGTCTCAGGTTCTGGACATAGTCTGTTTTCATACATGTAGCAGTCAGGGAAACAGTTCCTGTAGCTTATCTTCTCAGTCAGAAAGTCTATAGACAGATTAAATAGAGGGTCAGTTTCTGAAGGAAACTTTTGCATTCCCCAGCAAATAGCCACACTATCTAGCCTGGGGTCATGACCCTCAGGTTAGGAATCAGAGAGACTGAAGATATCCTGTGTCAGTCCCATGTGGCTCAGCACTGCTGAAGGCTTCTGTCTTATTATTCTCACACCTTCAGTAGAGATATGGATGGGTCCCCTAATATTGATTGACATGCCTCATTTCAATGCTAAGTGTCCTAAATTCTACTTGCAGAGAAGTTTTGAATAAGTGAAGTGCAGAAGTGGCTGCATGTAGATTCCTTCTCAGAGGTGCCACCTAGGAGACGTCTTGCACCATTCTTGTCATAGAGAGTTTTATTAATAACGGAAATCAGATCATTCTCTCTCTGACTTAAAAACAACTGACTTGACCCCATCCTGCCCTATGTAATCCTACAAAAACTGGGTTTTGCTCAAGCACAGATTCATCTTTAAGTTTAATCAAAAAAAGAAAATAATCAAGCAAATCTTCCCTAATACGTAAAATGTCCCATTTAAAATTTTCAGGTATTCAAGCAAAAAGAATAAAATTACAACATAGTTTCTTTCTTTCGAAAAAGAAGAGGGTGAAGGAGACTACTGTTGAATTTAACAAAGCAGTATGTGATTTGGCAGCCAAAAGCCTGATGCCATCAGGAGCTTTTCAAACTTGTTTGCTGAGAAATCAAGATGATACTCCTTTGGCAGTCTGCCTTCCTGGCAGAATGAATGCACAACTTGATTTCAGGATTTGGTCGACCGTGTTGCACTAATATCTTCATTCTGTATTTTCTTGTGCTCTGCTGAATCCTAGTTTTGTTAAAACATATTCAACTCTGTTAACTCCACTGAATGTCAATGTTCTAGTTTAATTATCCTGCTGTTTTTCCTTAACATTTAGCCTTTTGATTAGTGCTACTTTGACCAGCCTTATATCGAATCAGTTAGAACAATAGTAGTCGTGACAATGGTAAGCATTGAATTTTATTGATTTAGTTTCCATTTATTGCACACAGTGTTAACAGGCAAGCCAAAGTCCTAAAAAGCTATAGTGCACAGCCTTAAGATGCCAGGTCTGTGCTTCATAAGTAAGGCTGCAAATCAGATCCACAGGACCAATTATGGACTTAGTTTGACTGGATAGGTCTATCCAGCTGCGAATGTGTTGCAGGACTGGAGAGTATTTGTTTCATTGATTGATGCTGGAAGGAGGAAAGGAGATTAAAGTGCTCCAATCCACTCTCAACAAAACTGTATCTAATCCACACAATACGCGGATTTAAATCTCTTAAATTAAGGTAATAATTAACAACCTTTGGGTAACCCAATCTACCATAAGTGGATGAAGACACAAGTCTTGACAGACAAACAGTACTGAGCTAGAAATCTCAGATTTCTATCTGTTCTATAAGCCTGAACCACTGCCTCTGAGCCAAATCAAGCCATTATAATTAACTTTTCTCTTTTTTCTATCGGTTGTTCATCATAGCGTACGTCCCACTATTCTCAATACAGACATTCTTATTCCATGCTTACAGCTCTGATCTTCATCTCAGTATTACATAATGAAAAAAGAAATATAAATTGGAATGTATTATGCCCTAATACATAAACGTTAAATGGTTTTGCTAAAGTAAGGAAATCTTTGTCTCTCAATCAGAAACTGAAAGTTTAAAACTGGGTATTTTGAGACTATTCATCAAGATTAATGGCTTTTATGATGGTTAATTCTTAATTGTTCCCATATGACAAACTAAGAACAGTTGGAAGCACTGTCTGAGTTCAGCGGTGAGAGGGGAGAGGAATTAGTGCTTGAATAGTGTTCAACTCTGAACTGAAGTGTTACCTCATATAATCAATGTGTTGTCTTATAAATTCTTTCTACATTTAATATTAAATCATAAAGAAATAAAATTGTGTTCATAAGTTGATAATGTATAACTTAGATTTGAATAGCTTGTTCTAGACCTGAGTCATATTTCTCTATTGTTCATATTCTCATTTTCAAATCCCAGTCCTTCGGCTGGCTGGAGAAAATGAAGCTACTAATACAAGATAACAGATAGATAGATCTGACTGATGTGGCTATGCCTTTACAGGAACATATATTATGTCGATATTACCTCACTGTAATCAATGGTAAATATTCTTCACAGTCCTCCCTCTTCCTCATTGGTTTTAGTAAGGGAAAATATTATGAAAATCCACATTATTCTGCCCTACATTTCCTCCTTCCCTTGCTCTGCTGTGGTCTCTACACATCCATACTTGGAGGCAAGGTAAACAAGAAGTAGCTTTGCTTTATGATCTACTTAAGGGCCTTCAGTGTTTCATGGACCCAGTTTCGTGACATGCTTGACTTTCAAATAGGAAGACAGAACGTTCACCAAAATCATGTAATTGATAGATATGCAAGTTGTCAGGTGCAATCGGCAATCTTGGACTGACACCAGGATATTTAAAAAAAAAAAAACTCAGGCAAATTATTTTCAAGCATTTTCTGCTTCACCACTGTTCCGTATATGAAAGTGAAAAGCTTCACCCATTGCACATAGTGTGTACATTTTCAGTGTGCTCATCAGGTCTTTCTTCTCAGGGAACAATGGGAAAAACACCACAATAAAAAAACCCTCTAAGCGAAACTACGCTCAATAACATCAAGCTGAGATACAGCACTTTCACTGCTTTTATTTTCCTCCATGCTTAGTAATATAATAACACTAGGCATTACAGAACTTACACGTTATAGAGTGGGATTGAAATCTCTGGGTATATGAGAATTAATCTTCTTTTATCAGAAGACAGTAATATATTAAAAATGGCCCCACTTGTATAACTGCTACAAATGACTTTTGGAAATCAGTCAAGTAAAAGAAGTTGAAAAATACTTTTTGAAAACTGCATGAGACCAGAAAATCTGAAATGCGTACAAAGTACCACCAAAAAAATACCAAAAAAATACAAACAAGTGTATTTTGAGGGTCAGGAATAGGTTCTTTGGTAAAGAAGATGTGGCAAAGAATTTGTGGTATTGCGCTGAATCTAAATGGGTGGTTACCAACTTATCTAGTAAAATAAATATATGTGGCAAATGACACATACCAACTTAATGACACTTTGAGTTCATGTGAAGTTTGGCAGTGTAATAAAAGTCTTATCTCTTGCCTCCACTGTTATTGCACAGATTTAAACTGCTGTCTCAGAGGCAGTTTTACTATCTTTTTCAATCTCTCCCATAAAAGTGAGACTTGATTTGCTCAGCATGAGAACAGATCAATAAAAGCTAAGTTATACAGCAGATTAGATCACTAAATCAGAGATCAAAGATGTTAAATACAACTTGTATAGGAACAATTAGATCAAAAGCTCAGTTCAAATGTACTGTTTCTAAGGCTCAAAATAAATATCATCCTGATATGAATATATCATTGAAAATAGTCAGTTTCATTTGGCTTATCTAGAAAATCGAAAGCGTTTCTGAAAAACCAAAGACACTGTTTCTGACAATAGAATAATATTATTGCAGGATTTGGTCATTGTAGGTATTTTTTCTTTTTATACCTGAAATACATTTGGATATAATCTTCTAGATTCTAAACATTAATTTGAATTAAAAGGTAGCTGTGCTCAGCAAAGAAGAAAGACTTCTGAAATATCTTTGCAGTACTAACAACATCCTGAACGAGTATAACTAGACCTCTATATGCTTTAAATGTCCCTTTTTTAAATTGAGGAGTCTGTTTTTTAAAATTGTACTCACAGGTCTTCATGTTTCTTTAAGTGCTTACATTTCAAAGCTAGTTACATTTGGATTAGTTTACTTATAAGTTTAAGAATCATTAGTAGTTAATTAATAGAGGAGTTACAAAGTTAAAAAAAAAAATTCTTCCATAGCTTACACAAAGACAAATGGATGGTATGTTACCTATGGCAAAAATTCAGCTCAACAGATGTTTTGGACTGAATAACTATTGATTTATCTATACCACATAGGTATAAACTTTGTGAAATGACTCACATTTTAATAGTAATTTTAGTTTAAAGATTTTTCACAGTATTATAACACAGAAATGGAGTCTTTTCTTGATAAATATATGTAATTTCAACTCATGTTAATATAAGGTTCAGTTTGGGCAGAACAGCTGTTTTTATTTCCGGTATGGTTTAATAATAGTCTTGTAAGAAAAATGAAAAAAAATCCTGAACAATTTTATTCTTTTCCTGGTGTTGTTTGTAGATTTTTTTAAAAACTAAGTGGCTGTGTCACATAATTCTCTAAAACTAAAGATTTAGAGTATGTGATTCAAATGTTTATTCTGACTACTATCGTCCTAAAGTGGAGGAAAACTATAATTAAAAAAAACCACGCAAACCTAATCTATCTAGCTAAAAATATAAATGTCAGTAGAAGGCAAAGTCCTGACCCCATTTTACAGTTTCTCTTGTAGGTGAGAAGCGTTACAATTTTTGAGTTTTTAAAATTCTTAGACATGATGCAGTCAAATCATACTTTAATAGAAACAAAATTTTATATATAGGATAACATTAAGATAAGGAATTTTTATATTGATTCTTTTCTAAAATTATTGTTAATCAGATATCTGATTGACTTATACTGACATATTTCAGTTGTTCAATATAAAAATCAGAAATACGACATATTCTTAGGAGGAAAAGTTTTATGGTTTGCATTAATTAATTAATATTACATTAAGTATAACAGTTCAGTTTATTAGCTAAACCATTGCAAATACATTCTTTGGATTGCTATGTTTGATTCCTGTAAATCATAGTTTCCATATTTTTGTAGGGTTTGCCTGCTGTTTGCTTTCAGAAGTATATAGGAATGAAGGCACTTTTGGACCCACTCTTAGGAAGACTTCTGATATAAAGGCAAAAAGTTTTATCACATTCTTTCTGGTATATATGGAAGATGATACACACCAGCACACAACGGAAAGCAAAGTATTTTCTGAAATACCCTACATTTGACTTCTCTTTGAAAACAATATTTGATCCATTATATTCTTGCGCATTCTCAGTTTGCCGTTAAACAATCCTCCACTAACCCCCTTTTCCGGAGGTAATTAATGGTGGACACATTCCTTGAATGTTCTTACATGGTATATGTCCATTCCACTGCGATGTTCACGGTGGGTCAAGGTCATATCTCCTGGGAAGAATGCAACCTCTCTCACAAGAGTTAATCTGCCTATTGCCTTTAGTGAACCAAAGAAATCATCAGATGATGATGACAACCTTTCAGATATTAACCATTTTCGCTATTTTAATATTTTCACCTTCTAAAACTTCTAGTGGTGAAAATAATTTGCTTTCTAGGTGCTAGCTATTATCTTCCTGGTTTTGACTACATTCTGCTTTGACTAGGATATGACACAGAGAGCCATCAAGCTGATAAGTTTGTATAGTTTCTTCCTGTTGGTAAATGAAAATTCCATGTCCATTCTGTAATTCTTGGGCATATCAGTCGTTTTGTATGATAAAACAGATCTTGATGACACTTGGATGCTTTAAAAGGATGGGACAGTTGCTGTTTTCCAGTATTTTGGTAAAACTTGGTTAAGACTGAGGTTATGGCAGATTTTGGGGAAGTGCTTTGTGGGATGGTGGAGGCAATTACGTGTTGAAAGAATATATCACCATTAAGCAACTCAAGATGAATTAAAGAATAGAGCAATGTCTCAGTCAGTCTATCTGGAAGCTTGTTGAATGTTCTAATGAAAATTCTTTATGAAAGTGGATCTTGTTATTCCTGCTTATGAATTTTAACCTTCAAAGAACTTAAATATGTTCTATATGGGGGGCTGCAACTTCAGATCCCACACGTTATAACACCTAGCAAACTATTAAGAAAGGTAGCTTGCTGAGAGCATACAAAAATCAATGCTTCATCATTTACAGAAGCAGTCCACGCTACTGGGCTAGATGGAGTTCAACGAAGCACATTTCCTTCCTCAGCCAGCCGGGAAGGTAACACTTTTATATATATACATCACCAGCAAGACTTTTGAGGACTACTGAACACCTATGTTTTGTAACACTGTGTTCAGATGAAGCTGTCAATTTTACCAAAAATCTCCTTCCTCCACCCAAGAAACATGCAGCATCATTTCTCAATTTCATCAGTCTATCACCAGGTAGTATTCCAGTTATGTAAATAAACTCACCACACAGGATTCACAAAACAGTTTTGGTTTCTGGAAGACTGGTTAGTCATCCCTGTTTTTAAATATTGGGGAATTTTATGGTCATTATAAACTTGATTTAGACTTCACTGGCTGAGTATTTGAAGAAGAGTGAAAAGGTGTCTGTTCGTTTGTTTCCCAGTGGGAGAGGGAATGTGCAAATGCCCTACCATTTGAACACCTGTGGCAATGATTTTAATTCTTCCGAGGATTAATCAAAGTGTACTTACTTAATGATCAATTATGATAATTACATCTATTTTTATTAAAATATTTATATTTAATTGAAATAAGTAGATCTTTTAAAAAAAAGTTAGGATGCAAAAATTATCACCAAATCATAGCAAACAGAAGACGAATGTACACAAGCACCACCATAAAACCTGTAGAATAGAATGACTGAGATTATTCTAATTGTTCATTCTTTCCTTGGAGAAGAAATCCTTTGTTGACGTATTTACAGGGTTTTTAACCTGGGTGCAGCATAATAGCATATCACAGTTTCACTGACTCGATAGTGTGAGAGATGGTGGTGGTAGGTATGGCGGTAGACATTACATTCTTTTAAGTAATGATGACGTTATTGTCCCAACAGAAATAGTTGGTGGCAGTGTTGTGAGTATCTCACCTTCCTTTACCAGACTGCTGCATGCTCCTAATTGAATCCAGTGTGCAGAGAGAAGCTGAAGGGAAACAACTCTCATGCTAGAAAAGATACCATAATGTCAGTTTTCTAGAAGTCTTGTGAAAAAAAAGTGGAAATGCAAACTCTCAAGTACTTGGATAATTGGATATTTAATCATATGGCACGTTCCATACACTTGAAATAAATTACTTTAAAACACATCTTGAATTGATAAATGAAACTGAAAATGATGCAGTTTGTATGGAGAAATAAGAATCAAAACAATTATTTGCAAAACATAAATGAAGTCACAAGTGTACAAAAATAAGGTCATTGAACAGTAAGCTAATTGCCATGAAAAAAATTCTTACTAAATGTGATATTTGCCAAATATAGAGAATTTAGTTTTGTAATTAGAACTGACAGAAAATGACTAAACTAATTAAACTAGAGTTCCATAAGCAATTTACCTCATTAAATGTTTCACAGTTCTACATCTGCATCAAAGTTATTTTGTGTTTAGCTTAAATGATAATAAAGGAGGGAGAATCAAGGTTAATTGGCATTTTAATAATGAGTATCTCTATTAAAATTATCTTTACAGAAAATACTTCCCCCGTAAATAATTACAACACGTTCTCTATTTATTCTGCAGTTTGAAAAAGGGAATGAAAGCAAATTTGATAGATTACTTCAATGTGAGCTACGTCATGTGTATTGATGGAAGTATACAATCCACATTGGTTATTGACCTCTTGTCACCTCAGTAATTGTTATTAGTGAGTACATCTGTTCTCATGCAATTATTTATAAAGACAGCTGTGTGATTCTGGATGGATATTCCATTGATGGGGGAAAAATTCTTTGTCCTTGCCTAAAAACTAAGTGAAAATGATAAAAGGTGAGGCTATAGATATGCAAAACCATTGCCCAAACCTGCTTAAACAGATGGGTTTACTAACTTTTTCTTGTGACCTGCAATGATAATTGTCAAAGATTTGTTTGGGTCAAATTCACAGTGCACACCTTGGTATCTTACAGTGAAAGAAATATTTGCTTTCTAGTACCTTTTATTCTGCCATGGATTGTAGATAGTAATGTTGACAAAAACCAGAAGTTCTGCTTTACCTATCAGATGCAAAAGAACATACCTCAGCAATTTTCCAAGTAGACTTTTATGGTTTCAGAATCAAGAGCAACTGAGAAAAAATATTCATAATTTAGATATACATAATGGACTCAGATTTCAATTCAAGTCATATCTGCTAGGTGGTTGATAATTCCATTTCTATGGCTTTTCCTCTCTAGTGTCATATCTTGGCAAATGTACTTTTCCAAGCTTTTTTCTAAATACAACTATTGAGATGGGGGAGGAAATCCTCCTAAATTTGTATTTTTCACTGGAGAATTTGTCACTCTAAAAAGTGCAGTAAATAATATGGTTCAATACGTAAAAATAAATGAAAAAGTAATCCCCCACTCATTCTCTGTCTTTCCAGCCTGCTGCCAATTCCTTTTATGATTTCTTTATTTTTTTGTTAAATTATCTTGCTTTTTGAAGCCAAGGCTGCGTCTTCATATACATATATGTACACAGCACCATTAGGAAGCTACTGTAATAAAAGCTGAACTTTGGTGAGCAACCACGTCTATTAATGTCCAGTTTAATAAGTATCTTTACTTATAAGGATTTTTCTGGTACATTCTTCTCTAGAGAGGAAGAGAAAAGACATGGGAAATTAAGATGCGGATTTCAGATCTTCCTTTCACTCATCATCCTTTTTCTGTCAAATGCTAGCTTTCTGACATTTCCTGAAAACAAATTTTCATTCTTATATAGAAAGCATAAACACTAAATATAGTAATAATTTAATTCATTTTTAATATAAGGTATGTAAATAAGTGCCTTGGTCGCTCTTAGTGGAAGAACATCCATATGTGTGAAAATAAAACATACGCGGTCTTTTTTAAAAAAAATAATATTGTGAGATACCACCTGTAGTCACCCACAAACTAGATAACCTAGTCTTGCTTTTTAAGGGTAAGCTGGTCTTGCTTTTTAAGGGTACTGTTGTATAGACCTATATAAGCAGAAAGAAATTAAGTGAAGGATTTAATATGTTCAAAAATCTTTGAACTCTGTTGATTGAAAAACCTTGCTTCAAGTCAACAAGCAACAGAAGTATCCAGAGCAACTTCACTCATTGTAGAAAAATTGATAAATTTCAGAAACACTTTTTTTTATTTTTAGAATTGCCACACGTAGTAATTTTTTTTTTAAAAAAAGGTAAAAAAAAGCATTCCATTAAAAATAAGAAGTGAGTTTTTAACAAACTTTTAATATTACAGTACTGTAATCTGTTTCTGTAGAAGGAACAAATAGAAATACCATAAATCCAGCTATTTTCAACAAGATGTACAGATCAGATTGATCTTCCAGATGTTCAGACCAGATAGAAACATGAAAACTTGGAGTCACAGCTCCACCAAGCACAAGATTATTCACAAATTTGCTGAAGCTGCACTTTCTGTCCTCCTACAGGTCATCGGCAAAGGTATTAAAGTGGATAGGTGCTAGAACAGAACTCCAAGGCAATCTGCTATGATTGGCTTGAAGAAGAGTTAAAACTGTTAACCCCTGCCCTGGAGCTTTATGGACCAGTCAATTCTTCATATGTCAAGTAGTCCACCTGTCTGAACACAAGTTGTATTAGAATCACACTAAAACAAGGTGATCAAAAGGCAACAGAAGAAGAAACATATATTAAACAGGATGAGGAGTATAAAGAGCTTGAACTGAATTGCAACCAGTTCCTAATTCTCTCCTCCTTTAAGATAGGTCCTTGTCTTCATTGTTCTCACAGCTCAGCAACTTTGAGCAATATCTTAAGTCGTAAAGGAATATGTATATGTGTATATGCATTGTCTTTAACATATAATACAAAAATATTTTCTTTGGATGTGGATATGAATATAGATATGAATACGGATACGAACATATGTATGAGGTCTGACACAAAAGATAGATATTAACCCAATAGCTCGGGAACCAAGGGTGAGAGAGGAGAGATAAACAGTAGGTTATAGAACATCTTCTAACATGTCACAGTGAGACAAGGTTTAACTCTATTGACGTATGTTCAAATAAAGACTTTCTTGCTGTTCTTTGGAAAACATTAATGTGCAAGAGTGAACAGTGAGTTATCATCAAGACAGTGCACCAACTCACAATGATACGACTGTGAAGCAGTTTGTAGCTATTGACAAAACCTATGTACCTGAGCCCCCATCCAAGTCAGTGCTCAAAGGAACCCATTTTTGGGTAGAAGTTGGGAAAGCAAAAACAAAGGAGATACTCAACAGCCTTTCAGAAAGTGATCTATTGAATTGCTTTTGAATATTGGCAGCATTATATTCCCTTCCTCAGAAGGGAGCTACTTCAAATGTGACTATAGTTGATTTTCTTAATTTGTTAAATAAAAAGAGTTGCAGGCACTGTCTCATATTTTTTTCTGTGTCAGACTTCATATATTCCATCTATTTCTCATTCACTCTCAAAACTTGTCTTTGATTTTTACTTCTGTCAGAAAGCCATATCCCCACATATCTTTCACTGTAATCTCAGCTCCTGTCCTGGAAGTCTTTCCCTTTTTCTTCCCCTAGGTGTACCCAGGGAAGCGTGATTAATCACTTTATTTTGCACTAAGTAACTCTGTAACAGCTTCTCAAAATAATTTCACGCAAATAATGACAAAAAAAATATGGTATAAGTACTGTGATGAATTCCAGGTGATGTGTGGCTATTACGAATTTCTGCAGCTAAAAAAATATATTAATTGGTGAAAACTCCACAGCAAGATACTGTTCCACTAGACTGTAAGTCTGACTCTGGGACTGTCTGAAAGCAAATGCAGTATCTGGCTAGTTATCTACTTTTCTGAGTGAGAATTAAATCCTGAGGAAGCTTGTAATTGTCTTTTTCTGTCACTATTCCCCCACACCAAATATTTTGGGAGCACTAGAAGGATAATATCTCTTTAGGCAGGCTGGTGGCAAGAGAAAGCCTCTGTTTAATGAATTTCTTACTGCTCAATGAGATTGAGATGTTTTCTTCGGCTGGGCAAAAAGATCTTAAGGAATCCTGAAGAAAAACAAAAAAAAATTCTGGAAGGCAAAACCAGTGCAATATTTATTTCCTTTTTTTTTTTCTCATTTGTGTTCTGAAACAATACTCTCTTTCACTGGGGAAAAAGTAGGGCCTGCTTCTCCCACCTTGATCACAGCAGGAATCTCTCCATCTTGCTGTCACCCACAATCCTGTGACTTCTCACTGATGAATCTGCAGAGCTTTTAATTTACTGTAAATGGGGAGAGATGTTATTGCTGGAACACAAATTTCTTAAAAGATTAATTTTTCACACACTGAATCTACTGGGTATGAGCAATCTCTGGTGGAAAATTAATCAGAACTACATCAAAAATATTCTATTAAAAGCATTTTACAAAAAGATTATAAAGCATAAGGAATATAATTTTGAACTGAAATCTGGTGTAGGGTGAAATTTGAATTACATAAATGCTGTTCAACACAAATATACACACACAAGAAATAATCTATTAGCTCTCCTTAAGACTAGAGAAGAGTGAATTTGAAATGTAACTTTAAAGAAGATCAATGTGATGTGAAATCAAAACAGACATCACTGGAGGTGAGCCCCACCCCTGTCAGGGTGGTTGGAAATAGATGATCTTTAAGGTCGCTTCAATCCAAACCATTCTATGACTCTATGATATAGCCAAGACTCGCTATCCATGTCTTCAGTTTTCTTGTCTGATTTTGTGAGAAGTATATTCATCTTTAGGTAATTCATGATACTCAAAATGTAATTGAGAAAAATTATGAATATGTGACGAATGAAAACATATAAACTATGTGTGTCTGCTTCTTAAGCATACTTTCATGCGTGTGTATACACAGAAGAAAATGCTGCCATGTTAGGACTTGGCTCTGCTTAATTGAAATCAGAGGCATTTTCCTTTGACTTGAGGGGAAATAGATACTAGTCCTATGTAGAGTGTAACCTCTGTAAATAGAAAGACTCCAGCGTTTTAGAGGATTTTTTGAATTTATTCCCTTTGACTGGAGTGGGCTTCTGCTTCTAACAGGTTTGTTTGTAAGCTCGGTGTGAAAACAAGCATGTGGTTTTTGAACTTCACAATGCTGGTATCTACTCACGTTAAAGTACAGGATATGTTCTGAGGATATACTTTGGAAAACAGTTCCTAACATTTGGCTTTGTAGACATTTAAAAATGAACGAAACAGGCTAAAGAAGTTGCCACTTCTTTACGTAAAGCAATGTCTGTACTTAATCATGTCTTATGTTTAAGAAGAGACAGTTCACTTTGATAGTATTCTCCCCTAGCTACTCCTATACCCTAGTGCTGTGCAGTAGCTATGTTGTTTGTCCAGTATGAAAAAACTTGCGTTGCTCATTTACAGATTGCTTTGCTCTAATCTCCTGAGCTAGGACTTGCTACTACCAGAATAAATATATAAATACTGATAAAAAGTTGAAAATACAAAAATACGCATATATGTAATTATTTTCTATTAACTCTTGTTTCACCTTTTGATTCATTTCACTAATCAAAACCCTAGGTTCAGTAAGTTTTCGCTATTAGGAGATAAAATTGTGATTGCTGGGCTTTTCTTTGACAAGATGCTTCTGTAGACTCTTGCTGTGTGCTGGAGAAACAAATCACAAAACTAATTAATATCCCCTTTTGATTCAGCACTCTGCCCAAAAACTCCTTTAATGACCTTTTAAAGGTATGTCTTACCTGGAGATGCGCCTAATGTTTTTCATTGCCTTCATTATTTTCTCTACAATGCAATTTGGACATGCAAGCCATCTCTGAGTAATAGCTAACGGGAAATGTTAAACTTCCATGAGCTTTCATTTTTGTCACAAGTGTGTCCCTTCGTTTCCTGAAAGTGTTGAAGAATTTTTACAAGACAAAGGATATCGGTATGAGATGTACGTGAGCAATCCTGCATTTGAAATTAAGTAAATCAAGCCTACAGATAAAGGGAAGAAGAGTATTGTAACAACTGCTGAAGGAAGAACAAGAAGACTGTTGTAGATGAAGAAACAAGAAGCATAGCTCAGCAGAAAATGTAAATTGCTACATGAACAAGCTTGCTTTCAGCAGCAGAATAGAGATGCATGATAAAAAATAATGTATCAATTAGAAAAAGTTTACTTGTGCATGAAGAGTACAGCTTTGTTCATAATGATTACTAATTCAAATTAACCAATGTAATCGTGACGTATAGCTATTTGAGTATATAAGATTGTATAACACACTCAATAACAGCTCACTTAGATCATATTGATCATGTTGTGAGACCCATTATTAGATCCCTCAAGACAATTGGTGCCTGAACAGGAACCTGATCGGTACTACCAATGTGTAGGGAATGGTGTACTGATCAGGTTCAACCGGAGCGAGGACGCTGACCAAAATTACCCTCACTGCCCCAGTGAGAAGACCAGACTGAAAGGAATCAAGGAAATGCATTGTCTATCCACCTAAGAAGGTGAAGAGAATCTCACGCTGATCAGGTGAGCGGTTGAGGAGGAGATGGGGTTGAACAAAGAGCAAGAAGCAGTTCTAAACCTTCTCCAATGTATTTTCTCTAAGAGAGGACTTAATGTAGATGGTTCTGATTTAAAGGACCTGTTGCTTTGGGCTTGGAAGAGAGACTTGATCCCAGGTGTTGTGGTAGCTTTTGAACTTCCAACACGGGAAACAGTAGGGAAAGCCTTATGGGATGTGATTAGCAACGGGGACAAAGAGGCCAAGGAAGAAATTAAACTCTCGACTCTTTGGTGAACATTATACAATACCTTGCAATCTATGAAAGAAGAGCGAAAGGCAGCGGTGGTTATCTGTGCTGCTTTGGCTTCAGAACCCTCAGTTGCCAAACCCACTGCATTCCCAGTTACTGCTGTTGCATCAACTTTCTCTACGAAATCAACCCACTGCCATTGGGACCTGTCCCTCTAGCTGATGATTAGGCTCAATCCTTGGGGGCTGAGGGTCTCCCACCAGAATATTTACTGGTCTCTCCCGATGGTTCTGATGCTGATGAGGAGGACTGGACGGAGCCACGAGAAGCAAAAGAAGGGAGCTCTAATGATCCCATGGATAAGATTATAAAAGGGTTAGTTACCTCAGTTCGAGATTTAACATTAAATATCAAGAAAGAAAAAGATCCAGTCAGAAAATCTTACTCATTTGATCCATCAGTGTTGCCCTCTGTGCCTCCAATTCCCCAAGAAGTAATAAAAAGGGACAATGACAATGTTGAAAACTTTTGGGGAGATGACCGTTCTGGGATCAAGAATTCTAAATGGAGAGGACTTATAAAAGAGGCTCTTATTGAAGGGACAATTTTACCACCACAAGTTTTCTGGTTACATTTGAGAATAATAATTCAAAATGGGAACCTTTTGATTGGAAAATATTAGAAAGACTTAAGTCTGCCATTAGCCAATATGGTCTAAGATCCCAAATGACAGTGCAATTATTGTCCTATATTTTTACCTCTGAGTTGATGGCTCCTGTCGATATTAATCAGATAGCTAGACTTATTTTGACTCCATCGGAACAATTGTTATTCATAAACAATGGGAACTATTGTGTGTTCAAGAACAAAATACTCTGAGACAACAAAATGATCCCCTTTTTGGAGTGACAGCTCGACAATTAATGGGTGTGGGGCCCTGGGCAAGTTTAGAGATGCAAGTACGATCTCAACCTCATGTACATCGACTCAGTCAGACCCTAGCTTTATGACTATGCCAGACAAGGTCCGCAGCACTGCTTTTGCTCAAGTAAAGCAAGGACCAAATGAATAATTTTCCAAATTTGTGGACCGACTTCACAAAGCTATATATGATCACCCAGATCTAGACCCTCAGATGCAGGAAAAACTCTTTAAAATGGTAGCATTTGACAATGCAAATGATAAGACCAGACAATAACCAGGAACCTTGCCAAAGGGAGCAAAAGTGATGGATATGTTAGAACTGATGTAGCATACCACAGAGGTCCAAAAAGCCACCTATGTGGCCACTGCAGTAAAAGGAGTAATAGAACCAATATTTGCAAAATCAAGAAATAATCGCCCAGTCAGATGTTTCAACTGTGGAAAACTTGATCATTTACGACCCCAGTGTCGTAGCAATATTCAAAAATGGTGTTCAAAATGTAAAAGAGATACACATAACATGATGGATTGCAGAAATCAGGGAAAATGCCAGCACAGCACGAAAGCTCTGAGTGCAATGACACAAATCCAGGGACCCTGGACCGCCACCCCGGGTACCTCAACAACATCCAGTCTGCTACAGCAGGAAGCACTGGAGTGAATGTGGAAACTGCAGTAGATATTACGTTTACTTGATAGCAATGTCCAAGGACCTTTGGGAAATGAATTATTAGGGAGATCTTCAACAGCCAAACTAGGTGTGCTTATAATTCCAGGAGTTAGAGATTCAGACTTTGAGGGGATGGTAAAAATAATGTTACATGTTTTTAACCCACCGGTGTCTATTCCAAAAGGATCAAAAATTGCTCAATTGGTGCCTTTTAAATGATGTGTACCAAAACCAGGGAAAAGTCAACAAGGAACTGGGGGGTTTGGTTCCATGAGACCTCCCCAAATATATTTTGCTATGGTCATTACATGTGGCTCACCTGGGCCAATCAATCAGTCATCACGGATTTTTGTATTAGCATGCAATCAGTAGAAAATCCCTTTCACACATGTTTAACTGGAATTCCACTGCCAAATCCAAAAGAAAGTTTGAGTAAAACATTTCGAGAATGGTAGAATGGAACTACCCTAAATTTCACCACAACCATAAGAGATGAGTGCCGAAAGCAGGGATATATCACTTGGGCAGCCTGTAATGCAACTCTTTGGCAAAAACACTTAATTCAAGGCCTTAATCAATCATCACCCAGACCTTTGCAGGAGATTAATCTTTTAGGCAGTGTAGTCCCTGCACAGCTGGGAAATGTATCAGGAATGCCAGATTGTACTGCAGGAGATCGTCAATTACAGCCTGTCAATGGCACAGGCTCAGTAACTTTTGGAGAACAGTGGTATAACAGGCCAGATAAATTAGGCTTAATTAATTGGCAAAATGTTACAGGAAGAACTGATTGGCCCAATGAAATAGCATGCAAGGAATTAGTAAACACCATGGGAGGAAAAATGCTTCCTCCAGGACTATTTCTTATATGTGGAGACAGAGCATGGCCTGGCATCCAGCATCACCCTGTGGGAGGACTATGCTATATAGGAAAGATTACTAAGTTCACACCCACAATGAGACAGATCTTGGGAGCAATCAAAAACATGATCCATGACAGAAGAAAACGTAGTCTCTTGGATAGCAGTTGCAACGATCGTGTAGAATTGCCTTCTCTTACAGCTGTAGTATTTACATCCTTTTTGCTGCCAGAATGCATGACTGCCTTTAATTCAAAAAATTTACTACGATTGGCATATTGGGAACAAAACCAATCTAACCTAACATCTGAAATGATAAATGACCTTGCAACCGATGTGGATAGTATTAGTCATGCCACCTTGCAAAATAGAGCAGCCATTGACTTTCTTTTGTTAGCTCATGGACATGGATGTGAGGATTTTGAAGGAATGTGTTATATGAACCTGTCAGATCACTCAGTCTCTGTTCACAAGAAATTAAGAGTTATGAGACAGTATGAGCAAAATAACTTTGAGCAAAGGTTGGCTGGACGGTTGGTTTCAATCTTGGGGAATAGGAGGGTGGCTACATGATCTGTTAAATAATGATTGACATTGTATTACTGGTGTTAATTTTTATGATTGCCATTCCCTGTATATTACAGCTGTTACAAAACATGGTTATAAAAATGGTCAATACTGCTTGGGTTGTTCAAAAACAAAAAGTGGAAATTGTTGAGGAATTTTTAAAAGACAAAGGATATCGGTATGAGATGTACGTGAGCAATCCTGCATTTGAAATTAAGTAAATCAAGCCTACAGATAAAGGGAAGAAGAATATTGTAACAACTGCTGAAAGAAGAACAAGAAGACTGTTGTAGATGAAGAAACAGGAAGCATAGCTCAGCAGAAAATGCAAGTTACTACGTGAATAAACTTGCTTTCGGCAGTCGAATAGTGACGTGTGATAAGCGATAACGTATCAATTAGAAAAAGTTTATTTGTGCATGAACAGTACAGCTTTGTTCATAATGATTACTAATTCCAATTAACCAATGTAATCATGACGTATAGCTATTTGAGTATATGAGATTGCATAGCACACTCAAGAAACAGCTCACTTGGATCATACTGATCATGTTGTGAGACCCATTATTAGATCCCTCATGACATGAAACTGTTCAATTCTTTAGTTGACCAGGTGAGAAGCTCTGCTGATGCACTCATTTCTTTCCAGAGATACTATGTGCAATCTGTAGCAATACCATCTTGAGAAGGGCAAAAGCTGTGTAAGCCAGAAACAAATGAAATGATGTTGCATGACTTTTGTGGCTTTGGGTTATCCTCCTGTGGGAGTTTTCTGCTGTATATTAAGTGTGCTGTTTCTACAGTGGCAAAGTGTTTCTGACAAGCATTGTGAAACAGTAATATCTTGATCTATCTGTATCTAAAACCATTTTAGTCAACTAACCAATATCATAGACAAACACATATTGATATATATGAGGAAATAATACTTAAACAAATATTTAAAATGCATTATGAAGTCATAAATATTCAGATATTCTCCTTTTAGCATTGTTGTCAATAATATTTAGACAGATTATCTGTCAGCGTATCACATAGCGATAAAAAATCACCAGTATGGAAAATGTACATAATCTTCCAGAAATGACAATTACCTACAAGAAGAGCCAGGCTTGCTCCAGTTCACTATGGTGAGAGGGGTGGTGGGAGTGGGAGTAGCGACCAGGGAGCAGAGAAACATCAAGCTTGTTAAGGTTTTCCTGAAAGAAATACTAAAAATGCTTTTGCTTTCGCCCTTGTCCCCTTTGTGGAATTGTGCGTTGTTCATGTACACCACTGAGGAAAAATAGGGATGGTGAATCACAAAGGGGAATTCTTTATGTAGCTTGTTTCATATGAAAGTAGCAACATTTGTGCATAAATGGCTTGCAGCATTTTTTATGAATTGGGCCCTAAGTGCTCATGATTGTCCTTGGTATTCAGTTTTCAGTCATTAGGTAGCGTTGAAACAACAGGAGGAAAAAAAGGAAACATTTTGTACCTATGGTACTCACTTGGACAACACAGTTTTAGTAAAATAGCTACACTCTTTTTCCTTTTTTGTTATAAATTATGCAGGGACAAAATAATGTGTGAATCAATGAAAAGGCAAATAATATATTTCTGAAACATTAATAGTCAGTGCCATACTCCAGATAAGGGGGGGAAATTGTTACACTGATTTTTCTGTCTGATTTAAATTCACTTTTCTGTCTTCACTAATCTGGCTGCTTCCTTCACAGAATCAGATTGCGTGTGGAAAAAGAGACAATACTTCTCTCATCTCCAGGTTAATAGTGCTTTACTTTTTTTTTTTTTAATTTCTTTCCTCCTTTCTTTCTTTTTTCACTGCTTGTTTTTTGTTGTGGGGTGGGATTTTTCTGTTAATGGTTTTGGGTTTTTTAATACACTGGCCTACCAACAGTTTTTTTAGTAGGACTTATTCTGAATCCTTCCTTTCCATCCAGGAAGAAGAATATTAGTTAAAAAAAAGGGTTTAAGCCTGTATTACAAGATCTGGAGGGAGGAGGGGAGAAGAAGAACTCATGTGTTTGCTTCTTTTGAACTCTGTCAATTCCCTGAACTTAAAACATATATACTTGAATGAAGCAGAAGGCTTTCATTTAACAGTAAGCAGCAATGGTCATTTGTATATTTAATAACCAGTACCCGAGCCTAAACAAGACTAGAAAGCTAGGCATATGTAAGTACTAATTTTTATTAATTATAAATTTTCCTCTGTTACTACTGATTCTACAGCACAAAGAGTCATAGTTTCTAAGTGAAAATGATTTTTTTTTTGTTGTCCTGCTATCTGTACCTTTCAACGCTTTTGGTTTCCTTGCTCTCTTTTCCTTTTCATTTTTGTTTCTACTTTGTTAAAAGGAAAATGATGAAACTAGAAATATATTACTGTAGTATTTCTACACCACAAGTGTTTGGAACCTGCTGCAAGCCTGTGGAATCATAGTAGTTAATGATGTTAAACACTATCTTTAGCATTAAACACTAACGTTTTCAGGGAGAGATAGGTAGAACCATTTGGTTGTTATACCAGGATCAATTTGCCTCTAGAGGAGATAGTGGCTCCTACTGGATTGTTAATATTGTAATACATGGAATTTCTTAGGAGGACATGCATCCCATTACAGATAATGACAATCTGATCTTCACTCAGAACATGTGATGAGATCAGAGGTATCGTCACTTGTTTATTTGTGTAACAGCCAACTCTACTTGAGGTTTGTGCATTCAATAAATAAACTGGTGTAGTAGCATCTCACAAGAAGAGTTTATTAGAAACTATGCTTAAAAAAAAAGAGGTGCCTATTGTTAATGTTTTTTAGATTGAAAAAATATTTATACTTTTCACTTATAGGTGTAAGTGCTAAATAAACTTTAAGCAGTTTTCTTGGGAATAACTTTTTATTCTAGTCTGAGATTAATACAGTGTTTAAATATTACCTGTGTAATGATCTTTGCCTTTAAACTTTCAAATTAAGAACATAAGGAAATAATTTATGACTTATTTCTAGTGGCAGAGGCCACAATTTGTCAAATGTGTCCCTCAGCCCATCGCCAGCCTGTCTACTAATAAGGAAAGTAAACCTGACTGGTAGATAATGTAGCTGCCTTTGTAATTGGACTGAGCAATAGAAATCCTGTCCCCTATCTATGCATCTTCATGAGTTCATAAGCACAAGAGGGATATTTCAAGGCTTTTTTTTTTCTCTTTTGCCTTCCTTTCTCTCACTGTTCAGACAGCTTACCAGCAGTCTGGAGACTCTCCAGCAGGTTTGAGAGACAATCATATGTAAAATGAAACAATCTACCTGATCTTCTCTGCTTTTAGGCTGGGTATGATAGTAGCGTTTAGAGTGAGTGAGTGTTTCCTCAGTTATCTCATGGGACCTGCACAACAACATGCCCTCTTCCTTTCCACGCGGCATTAACAGTAGCCCTTGCCTGGAGGTAGGCTGAGTAAGCCAGCGTTTCTTAGCCTAATCTCACTAACAAACCTGATCACCAGAGTGTTCTGAAACTCAGTGCTGCAGGCTCCTGCTCTGAAATGACTGCATGGTGGAAGGGGAGGAGGATGGAGCAGCAAGCAAATGACAGACACAACTGTAGATCAATGTGGTGATTGTATCAATTTCAGATTCTCTACTAACAATAGGTGTCTGATTGGACACCACTGACTTTATTGGGAAGTAGATGGGATATAATACACCTTCCAGTGCATTAGTTGTTTTCTGCTGATTGGATGAAGGATAAATTTCCCATGGAGGACAGTTTGAGTCCCATCATTCTCACAATTACTTTGAACACCAGCTAAAAGTGTCCTGTTGCTGCTGCACTTACAGCAGCAAATTAGAAGGATTTTCCTAATGCCTTTCTTCACCATAGTCCGTGCAACATCATTCTTCTATAAACTGAGATCTGGGTCAAAATGTCTTACCATTCTTAATTTCAATAATTCCTTTTAAAGGGTAATGACTTTCTCTAGAAAAGGAAAAGGGCAATAGAAACATAAATAGAGCAGTGGGACTTGTGGAAATGGAACAAATAAATTGAACACTAAGAAGCTTAAATTACAGTAAATCTTGTTTTATTCCAAAAAGAGAGCAATGTATAGTACGTAGTGAAAATAGCCATAAAACAATTCATCACCCTCTTAATCCCATAACCCTCCCCCCGCTCAATGAATTTTAACAGTACAGGATTATCTGGACCACCTCCCTTTGTTTGAACTACCCACTTAACACTATGCAGGAACAACTGTGTGAAATTGTTCGTTACCATTTTGAAGATTCAGTTCAGTTTCTTCTAACAATCTAGTAAAGGGAAGAAGGTAGGGGAGAGGAGCGAAATCTCACAGTTTGCTGAAGACCATGCTATTTGTCTTCCACAAACTTAAAGCTTTGCAAGTTAGCGCTGCTGGCTCAGGGCCCGACTGCATAGTACCTTTTAGAGTCACACCCTAAGGCCCCAGTCCATCAAGTCAGTTAAACATGTCTGATGTTCAGTATAGGAGGAATACAAGTTAAACTGGAGCTTAATTATGTGATTAATTCAATTTATTTAACATTCTAAACAGAGCACATAAACAGACCATGTAAATAAGAGGTGGAAGAGTTACTTCAAGGGTAATTCAATACCTGTTAAATATTTTCTGTATGTTTCATGAATTGTGTGGCCTCAAGTATTTACCTTTTAATTGTTCAAGACTATTGGGATTCTAAAAACAAACAACTGAGAACTAATCTGATCTAAGGAGCTTTCCAAGGAACAGTTTTATCATTTATCAAGCCCTCTTTGCTCTGTTAGATTTCACCGAATGACACGGCTATTTTCAAGCCATAAACCCTCGTGCCCCATGCAGTTATGGCATGCAACCAAAGAAGTCTGGAGGAGAAAATGAAGTCATAATTAACAACAGCTGCTCACGCCTAGCATTTCCAAATAACATCTGAATTCCACACACATCCCCCCTCCCAAAACTCCAGAATCAACCAAGACCCGAATGATTTATCTTCAGCATAAAAAGAGGAAGCCTCACACCAGTGTCTGAGGGGTCTCTTTGTTGTCCAAATCATGCAGGAACTTCTCATTGCAGTCTGCTTGATAGAGGTTTCGCTGTTGTTTTTTGTTACATTCAGCCACCAAAATCAAAGTAAAATGACAGTAATTTCCTTTACTTACATACTATTTTTAGTTTGGTATAAGGCTTTGTCATGAAAGTACTTGGGAGTGTTCTGTCCTTTAGAAAATAATATTAAAATATAGAATAGAATGATCATGTTTTATTGGCTTAGCCTTTCCCTGCACTGCTTATAAAAACAGACAGTGCTTTAAAATGTCTCACTAACGCTCTTTTAGCTGAGGGTGGAGTTGACCTCAAGTAGTTTACAACTTGGCTGTTAGTTAAGACTAATTAACTTTGACTTTGTTGTTAGAATAACTTAATCTACAGTTTTATCTTAAAAAAGCCAAAGAAATAGTGTGTTCAAATGAAACAATGGAAATAGTGTTTATATGTTGGCTATATAAAGAGGTCTTGTCCTCTATCTTCCTGAAAGTGTTAATGGTTTCACACACCTTTACAATCATTTTTAATCTGGTCTAGAACTCTTCAACAGTGAAAACCACTCTTTGTAGCTTGCACGTTTTATCTCCCTGATTCTAGTTTTTGTGAGTAAGGAATAGAGTTTGAATTTTATGCGGCCTAACTCACATGACATAGTAATTATTCTTAAAATGATAAAACTTAATGCTTCTAAGGAAAAGGCATTGTACTAAGGACTAAATTTGTAGTAGTTTTTAACTGTATCATCAGTCCTTGACATACGCTCTTTGTCGGGCCCTCCTTATTACATTACCACTTTTAAAGTGTAAGCCACAATTTATTCGTGAAAAATTTTATTTTAATTTAAGCCAGAGGAATGGAGAGTCTCATGTTTTAATAATGCTAAAATTACGAAAGTGACCCTATCATAGCACTTTTACAAAGAAATAATTTGCATTAGACAATAGCTTTTTAATAAATGATCATCCTTAGTAGCAAAAATCACACGAGCTGAGTTTCTGTAATAGCCATGAGAGTGATCTAAATGTAATGTTTGCCTTCAATTTAACAATTAGATCAATGCATTAAACATTACTTTAACTTACGTAAAAGTTAAATAATTCAGTTTCAGAGAAATAACAGCAGTAAAGTCTAAATTGCTGTCTTTAAAAGTTTGTTTTATTTGGATTTGCATCTTTACAATTAACATAAAGAGGAAAACTTTTGGAACTTATTGCCATGGCATTAGCATTCCAAATTAGTTCTTTTTCTTTTATTGCAACAGAAACAAAAAGAAATGAAACTGCTGACGTTCTGTGTTTATATCCTGATTCCATGAATGCTTTGGGACAAAAGTACGAACTCTGTATTTATAAATCTTGAAACTGTCATTCATGATGTCATATTTTATTAAGATAGCATTAAAAAGTACTAAAATAGTATTAAAATAATTTTATTAAAGCCATGTTATTAATACTTGGACTGGATTAAAAAGCTGAACTGTGCAGATTGTGAATGAAGCTGTACCAATGCTGTTAAATAAAATTTCCTCACTAATTCAATTACTTTACTACCTGATGAACAACACCACAGTATCCACAACACGAGAAGTCAACTATAATTTCAGCGTCATCATGGCCTGATCACCATCCTAAAACTTGTTGATGTGTGCATAAGCCTTACATTAGGTGTTTTCTATTTGAGGGTTCTGGAGCAAAGTAGAGAGTATTCCTCCATAGCAATCAAGAGTTTCAGTAACTAATTCAAGCAGTTAAAAGACTTAGGAATTTGGTGTTGATTGGTACGTCACTACTTAGTTGTACAGAGCGAAGACTCAAGAGCTAGAACTCCTGGAGAAACATGGCAATTTCATCCACAAACTCTCTCAATGATGCTCAAAAATCTTTCCCTTTTCTACCCAGCTGCTACAGTTAGCCTTCCTGGGACCTGTATCCCTACTTGGCTGAGGTTAAGTGGATACTTTACATCTTTTGTGAAGTAGGAGCATTTACCTCTGACCCTAAAGAAAACGGAGCAAAGATAATGCCAGCAGTGGGGTGAGAGGTATGTACAATAAGGCAAATATTGTCAAGTCATATAGGCTGCTACTCTGCCATTAACAGGCAGCTAAAAGAGAAGGTCTGGGAAGGAGGGACTAAGCATGGCTCTCCACATTCCTACAGGTTGCTCTAATGCTGCACTGATATTATTGTGATGTAGTTCACAGAGGTATTGATTCTCTGTGCTGCTCTGAACCACTGCAGCCCTCAGCCTGACTGTGAGAAGGGGTCTCTTTGAGGTAGGCAGAGCTAAATGAGCTTCAGTTTGTTGCACAGAGTGAAATAAGAAAACACTTTGCCTTAGCCTCTCAGGAGAAAGTTCACTCTGATTCACCTGACAGATATCAAGTAAAACCTAAGACTTTGACTTCTGACTTGAACAGGATTTTAATGTACAGGACAAGATGCTCGCCAACATTTTTGCATAAATCTGCATTGCATTTTTTGTAGTAAAACATTCCATGCAATGTTTTTGATCAGTGTGTTCTTTAACACCTTTGCTTATTTGGATGGTGTCATACAGATGTGCCTATAAAGTTAAACACTTTTGGTTGAATTTTTCATGTTGTCTTATTGTCTGCCTCCATTTTTTCTTGACAGTGTATCTCCAGGCAATATTTTTCTGTTTCATGCATTTTGACATCCCCAGTGATCTGTTAGACTGTCAGCAGCTGGAAGTACTCACAAATACTTTTTTTTTCCTCAGCCCTGTTTTACAGGTAGTCTTTTCTGCTTGTAACATATTTATTAGCAAGTATGATCAGGTTCTCAATTAAAGGAGGTGCCATGCTTGCTCTCCAAAGCCAAATGCTTTTCATTTAAACCACTGAAACTCCGTTAATGCGTTGAATTTTACGGAGTGCTCTTTTAGCCTCCCGTTTAGACAGCTCTAACCACATTTTGTAGAAAGGTGCTTATATCTTATATATAAGCTCTGGAAGACAACTACAAATTAATATCTGAAAATAATTTTATTCTTAACCCATTTAAAAGCATGAGGTAGTTCCTAGTTTATACTTTTTAAATGCTCATTTACCACTACATTAATAAAAAAATTAGAATGCAACCCCCTCCTGAACTTATAAATAAAGTTATGATTAAGCTTAACTTACATAAACTTAAACTAAACTTAAATAACACTCAAACTGCAGCCACAGTCCACGCAAACAATTAGTTATTGTGGCTGCAATAGAGGAAATGATATCAACAAATCACACATATTTAATTATAAAATCACCTTCAGTTGCAGAGAGTCTTGCATACATCTTTTAAAAGCCCGAAATGGTCACATAAAATTCCTGTCTGACAAGACCTGGTGCTCTAATTATTCTCTGCTTTTACACTTTACAATTAGGGGTTTTTTTTATCCAAGGATATGAATTACACTTAGAGACAGTGTAGGGATTGCGCATAAAGCATTTATTGCTGCAAGAACAGTATTTCTTTAGCCATGAGAGAGCATCACAGCTCTCAGCTGTTCCTACTATTTATGGTCTAGTCCACACTAGAAACAGAAATATCAACATATTCCTAAAAATCACCTATTCAAAATTTTCAGTTCCTTTATGGTATGAATTTAACTTGAAGCTAAAAATGGTCCTTAATCACAGTGTGAGTGTTCTGAATTATATTATTTGTCCAATAGTCAAGTATTCTAGGGTATATCCATGTGGGCTACTGCAAATTTTTAAAGAATTGCTGCTACATGTGCCAAGAACATTTCATGTAGGCAAGTTGGTTGATCCATTGGCTGAGAAAACCGACTTTGTGTGGAGATGAGAGGAATAGCTATACAAGACCACTGTAGCAGACCCAAGAACTGAAAACAGTCCTGAGCCCATATTTGATGATGAATTTTGTGAAATATTTAGAGATCAGTTAAAAACCATAGTGAGAGCAGAAGTTAGCTTTTCCTTAGCAATATTTGTGAAGGAAAAGCAGTCTGTTCCAGTGCTGCACGATTGTCCCTGTAAGCTTTTCTTTTTCTTGTGAAAAATTATAAAGTTAAATAGGTAGAAAGGTGTTCCAAAAGGATGTCAGTAAGGTGGAAAAAGAGAAAATCTGAGTGATTAAAAATCCTAATTACAGTGAACCTGGGGAGGTTTTTAAACTGATTTCAATAAGTTTTAGGATTTCTCAGTGTCTACAGATCAGACTCGAGACTACAGGGAAGGAGTTTAGGGCTTTTAGTCAAATAATTTCATGTTGCTCTCTGGTGCTACAGCATCACAAAGCAGCAATAAAGCTACCAAACATCAAAGGAACCAGGAAAATAACTATAGCATATCTCTTCATAAACTCTTACTGTTATTGTTAAGCAAGCTCTGAATACACTAATTAAATTTGCTTGAAGATAAGTAATAAGTTCTTTATATGAACATGATTGATCTTATTGGTACTGACTTCTTCAAGATTTGTGAGCACATCGTCCTCGGCATCTAAATCTAGGAGATTTTAATACATTTATTAAAAATATGTATATTCTTTGTTTATTGTTGAGATACACATCCTTTTATGCAGACAAGGATGTAGGTGCGGACAGGCAAATTATGATTAGTGATACAAAAACTACTGTAAGGTATTGTGCTCCAAATAATCTGAAAGCTAATATTTGACCTTCATTTTACAGAAACCTTTTAAAAGCAATGATGACTACTATATCTGTAGCCTTGCATTGCTGTTTCTTCTCTCTAGATGAACACCGGCTCTCAGGCTCTCACCTGTCAAGGGCAGAACCTCTGCTCTTCCATTTTTAGAGAAGGATATATCTAAAACTGCAAACAGCCAACTTACTGTAACTGTTCCTTCTGTACTGGAGATACAGTAATTTTTCTTCTTGCTTAGAGATCTGTGTCAGTTCTATAAACTGACCAAAACACTCCTCTAAAACAAATTAAAAAGGTAATGTGGAAAATTAAATTTAACATGAACTTTGGTCCTCAGAATAATGGGACAAACGATAAGTCTGGGTAGGGATTACTACCAGTCTTCAGCATAAGATGTAAAGGGCATCAGATCAGTTTTACAGCAGGGAGGTGGTTAAGAGATACAGAATGAATAATGCTAGAATGCATTAGAATAACTAATACAAATTATCAGTTTCTTTCTTGCAGCATATTGCGACTCCTTACTTTCAGCTCTTTTTGCTAAGAGTCTGTGAAGTTTCAGAGGAATGTATAAGGAGTGATGGACAAACAATAAAAGACAAAGCTGTGGCAGGGTTATAACACCTGATCATATCCATGAGCCACTTGTGTTTGAAAGATGATTAGGCAAAATATCGTGTATATCTGCATTTTTATACTCTTTCCTAGGCATCTCTAGGCAAAGAATATTGGCTTAGATGGTTTCTTGGACTGAAAATAATCTACGTTTTTTCATATTTTAAGACATCTTCACTATGATCAGGAAAGTGCAAGTTAAGATTTAGCTTACCATCCATGTGAGGCATGAACAGCTAGGCCTATGTAAAAATAAATAGGCAAAAATCCTGTAGCCAGAAACTTTGGCCACCCCACACCCTACTTGTGAAAACTATTGTCGAACAGGTTTCTGCTTTGTCCTCCTGGCTAGCCCTGGCCCTTTCTGTAGCCCTGAAAAACCACTGGATAGTTCTCCTGTAACTGATCTACAGTCAGAGGCTGTTGTCCTTGGAAGTAATGTCTACTAATAGCTCTTTCTTTATGTAAAAATCATCTAACAGAAGAAAAAACTTTGGAAAAGAAAATTTCTGGGTTTTCTGTGTCTGGACATGCAGAATACAAAACTTGAGAAAGTAGCAACAGAAACTCATCATGAACTTGGATAACACCAAATATGAACGGAACAGTTTTAGACATTTCTGAATCCAAAGGAATTCAGTCTTTGTGATACAGCTTTCCACAAATGTTTGCAGATACTAATTCTAATGGTATAGTTTCTTGATTTATTGAAATATCTGAAAGCCGGTACAACTGTAGTTCAGTTTAATGAAGTTCTTAAAGGACACATCAGAACTCTGACAAATAGAAAAAAATGAGATCTTCTGCAAGTATGTTTGTCACCAGTATCCCATGAAACACCAAATGCTTTCCCTGCCTTACTTCTAGAAGATGCACCACAGGTCCAGGTCATGAACTATTTTTAAGAGTCTGATGTAGCAAATGGTGTGCATGCCATGATTTTAAGAGATATTTTTCTTGAGACATGCTGTCATTGGTCAATAGTGATGTTTGAGGGCTCTTCACTTTTTATTTCTGAGACTAGAAAAGGCCTTTATTTCTTTAAAGACTGACTCTAGGGGTCACCTCCACTCTCCTGAATGTATGAAGAAGTTGTCATCCTGTACATCCAACTGATCTTTCTCTAGCTGCAAATGATTGACCCCCAAGCTATTGAGGAATGTTTGTGTAATGGTCACATTTGACAAGAAATGATGATAGAAAGTTAGTGAAGTACTCCAGCAATCAGAGGTCTTCACAACTTGCAGAACAAAAAACTCTCTGCTAAAATAGATGGCAGGTGTTTGGACTGGAGGCATGACAAACACACATGCTCAAGGAACAGCAACTGTCGCACACTGTTGGAAGATCAAGAAAAGGCAAACAAAGGCTACCTTCCAGCTGTAAATAGATATCCATTAAACAAACACCTTGGTCACCCTAACGAACTATGTGACTGGGAAAGGGGTTAGACGTTATAACATGGAGACATTACAGAAATCTTCCATGAGGACTAGAGGATTTGTTCTTTTAGTATGTTTTTTTTTCTCATACTCTGCTCCCTATCTCAAGTTGCAGAAACGGAAAGACACCTCTGAGGCAATGGTAGGTCAACATATTAGTCCTTTTCTTCATTATATGAGATGGTCTTCCTTATGGCTCTTTTTTTTATTTCTCAGCAGAGGTTACCCATGCCCTTATTTACTTTATGTTCTTTAAAGATACCTTGCTTAGATTTTAGGGTTCTCTCAAGAATTAGGTCTTTCACGTGATGTTTGTTATTGTATTTGTGAATTTTCTTGTAACATAGTTTAAATATGAGTTTGGTAAAACACTCGAGCACAAAGAGGTTTCTTAAAATGCTATTTTTCATTTGAATACTGACCTTAATTTATGTAAGTAGCCACAGCACTGAAAATATCATCACTTCTTTAGGGTATCTACAGTATCCTACATTAAAATTCCCCATAAAATTTTCTTGGAATATCACTTACTACCTTCTATGGTTAATGAACAGAGCATAGCGCAGATGATAAGCCACATCTGTGTGCCTCCAAAACTAGAATTTTTAAATTTCTTTAAATGTGAAGGACAGAAATCTGTCTGGGGCTCATGACATAGAGATTCAAGATACAGGAATTTTCTTATTACTTCATTTTGTTTTGCAATGTCATATTACTCTGTATTAAGACAATCATATGAAGTTGTAGTCTATTTATGAAGTAGTTTCTTGTCACTGATGGTATTAATATGGGGCAAGAGGCAACAGCTCTCTTTCCTGTGGTGGTTAATCTGCATTTGATTCAGATTTTGTTTCTACAAATTCTTAAAATCCATTTTCAGGTATCAAGTCACACTTCTTTTTTGATTAATCTGTTTTTTATAATTTCTTTCCCTTGTGCTCTGTGTTGTCTTTTCATTATGAAATTTTCAGTATTTGATTTTTTAAAAATGCACAATTTCTCGCCACAGAATCATGGTTTCCTGTTAATGCCCTATTCTTGTGTCAATACTGCTTAAGAGGAGTGGTTAAGTGGTATTTTATACTTCATGCTCTCCACAGTGTTTCAGTACATGGTTGCAGCAGTGCAATGTACAGCTTGCAGATACAGCCATTTCTCAGTACAGTGCCACAGATCTCTGCAGGAATGTCAAGACAGTGAAGACAGTGTCTCTAAATTGTATCACAGATCCCTAGTGTTAAAAAAAAAAATGGGGGGGAGTGTGGGGGTGGAATGTCTCAAGAAAGTTAAAGTATTCCTATACTTCATTATGCCTGCCAGTAGGAACATATTGGTTGGCAGATTAATATAATAAAATGACTAAACTACATATGAGATACAATAAGACACATATATGTGTTGGTACAGTACAGGAAAATTCTATGTATAGTTTTATACTTGAATAGTTTATATGTGCTGCAGTAGATAGGACCACAGTATATCTGAATGACGTCTCCACAGCTCTGAGCTTTAAAAAACAAGCTTGGAGCCTTTTTCAAAAGTCAGAAACTAAGGGATATGCAAGTCATGTGCTTTAGTTTCTTCTCATGATACTATTTGTGCTCCTGCATGTACTTATTTTGGTGTTTTGCACCTGAGATGTGTTGAGAGCATTTGAATATATTTCACATAATATACGTATCAGTACCAAAGTGGGCCTTGTATTGCTTCTGAAATGTTTCCATTTTCTGCTGTAAGCCTATTCAGGCAGGATTTTGCAGTTTGATTTCTCTGAATTTTACTTCTAGATATGCAATCGTTTAGGAAGGATGAAAGTTTTGTGCTATTACTAAATTCTCTCCTTTTTTCAGAACAAAAAATTTTCATCGATTTCTCAAATTGTTAAATCTGCAGTTGAGTGACGCTTGTGCATTTCAACCAGAGACACAGCAAGCCCTGTCCCTGAGAAGGCAAAGTCCAGGATAGAAGTTCAGGCTGGGTACAGCCTGCTATGAGAATTCATACACATATCAAATTGGTATGAAATAATAATTTTTGTGGAAATACAAATACATAAAATAGAAATTCAGTACTATTTTACTCTTTAAAGCTAATTTAATTGCCTGAAAATACATTTCTATTTTCAATATAAAAACCGCAAAACACTTGTATATATATATATGTATATTAAACTACATCATACCTGTTAATTAAAGTACTATGTAATTTCATGTGACTACAATGTGACAAACACTGAAGTAACAGAACGAAGTCGTTGGTGATACATTATCTTTTCTTCTTTCTTCCAGAAATTCGCTGTAGATTGTTCACAAATCATGCTCTGCTTAATTTTGTTCAGCATCCTGAGTGTCCAGTGCCTTCCAGTTTGTGAAAAGGTGTAGATATACACTGCAAAAGGAATGAACAGTTCTCCTGAAATGCTCTGTATCCACAGCTCCTGCTACAGTCATAGTTTTGTTCCTTCAGGTTATCCTGCAGGGCACACATCTCTGAAACATTGTTAATTCTTAAGCCTCATTTTCTGTGGTTGTTTGGTTTCTGAGGTAAGAACAGAAAATCACAAAGCAGCTGATACAGTGTTTATCATCTTTACGCTTTTCTAGTTGAAATAACAAAAGCTGCTTCTGCTTTTTTCCCTTCAAAAGACCAATATTTAAATGGTGTTGATTTATGTAAATCAATAATTTATCAACTTGTTCTCCTTCTCCACTGCCAACCAGATGCTTCTATCTTTGCACTGCCAGACGATGTCAGCTGCAAAGCCTTGTGCTTCATGTAGAAATAAGAACATAAATATTTAAAAACCCCTGCTTCAGGAAGTGAGGGGGAGTTGGGGTGGGGGAAAGATTTTGCTGGTTTACCGTGAAAGTAATGCAGGTCTACATATTTTATGGGCTGGTTTTATCAGAACTGGAGGCAAGAATTTTTCAGTCAGATTTTTATCTCCTAACAAGACTGACAGACCCAAGCCTTTTTGTGGCAATTTGTTGAAGACATCTGGTGAAGCTTTCTACTGCATGAACATATAGCAGAGTGTTCCTCTGGTATCAGTTGGCATGGCAACTAGTAAAAGACTTCAACATCCATAGGTTTCAAAAAGGTTGAATCCTAGTTGAAAATCCATTTAGACTCCTATCTGAAAAATTCTTTTTTGAAAATGCACTAAACATTTTTTTCAGGGAACTAGGCTGAACCAATAAGTACAGTTGTGGAGCCTTCTGTTTCAAATAATTTCCGAAGCACAGGATTAATCATTCCAGGAAGCAGAGGCCTGAAATGATAGAGAGCATTACTGGCACTGTACAAAACACAATACTACCAGAAGAGTGGTAAAGACTGCTGAAGCCTGAGGGTAGTGCAGGGAAATATGAGATGAGACAGAGGGGAGGGGAAATACTGTTATCAAAGTTTTATATAGTAATCATCATGAGTCACCACAGACAAATGACTAATTATGCATCATCATTTTAAATTGTTAAGTAATATAAAGTTTATTACATATAAGGCACTCCACTCCCTACTTGGCAGGGTCATATCACTCAAACACACCCAAAAGCTACACCATATAGGTTACTTAGTTAAAAAACTGACAGAGGAAAAAATATCTTGAAAAACAGTGGACAAAAAAATAAGTAATGTTAACCATTAACAAAGTTGATGGTTAACTTTGTGAGCATTGAGAATACAGAGAATTTACCATCTTGGGTCTTGATCTTCCATAGCCATTAGCCTCATCTCTGCAATGCCTGTGCAGGATATGCGTTTGTGGAATAGATTCATTTGGACTTTGCTTTTCTTACTGCAACATGTCCCTGGCCACTTCAGTCAAAGACAATAAAAAGAATTTCTTTAGATACATCAGCAACAACAGGAGGACAAAGGAGACTCTCCCTCTCTTGCTGGGTGCAGAAGAGACAGTAGCGATGAGGGATTAGGACAAGGCAGAGATGCTCAACACCTTCTTTGCCTCAGTCTTTAACCCCAAGGAGGAATGCCCTAGGGATACACAGCCCCCTCAGCCAGAAGATAACGGGAATGAAGCTCCGGCTGTTTGGGAGGACTTGGTTAGAGACCTGCTTGGCCAATTAGACATACACAAATCCATGGGGCCAGATGGGATCCATCCGAGGGTATTAAGGGAACTGGCAGAGGTCCTTTCCAAACCCCTTTCCCTCATCTACCAGCAGTCTTGGCTGGCTGGGAAAGTGCCACTCAGTTGGTTTTGTAGGGAGACAGGCATGGTTGAACTCAATGATCTCAGAGGTTTCTTCCAACCTTACGACTCTATGATTCTATGATTCACAAAAACAGTGAGTTAACAGCTGTACCAACTCTGTAAACTTAATTTCTGCATTTAAAATTATTTACAAAATGAGGTTCATGGGCTGATTAAGCTGGGGCTGTAACCAGAGAAGCACATGGAGGAAAAGTGTGGATCATGGCAAGGTGCAAGATTAGTTATGGAAACATGATATTCCTTCATTTCTTTCATGCTGGTTTATAGGAAAAAGGAACATAAATCAGTTCAGAGAGTGAGTGTGAGATAGCAAAAGTCCTGTCTATACACTTTGCAACTAATGCAGAAAAACTACAGGAAGATATTTTCATAAGGCACACGAGTATACACTGTCTACAACTTCTGCCTTCTTTTCAGGAAAATAAAGTATGGCAGCACATCTCTGAAACCCAGGCTAATCACACTCCTAAGGGCCGCTGATTTTGGTGTACTGGGGACCATACACTAAATCAGGAAACTGGGAATTGCTGCTTAGAGAGTGTGTGTGTGTGTCTGTGTTTATATTTGGTTTTTGCCTGTTGTGAAATTATATAGGATATTTGGGAATTTTCACCTTGAAAAAAAAAGCAAGGATGCATTTTATCCTTGAATAAAAAAACTTTTAAAAAACAAAAGAAATTTATTACTAAATTTGTGTTAGAAATCTTAAGCTTGAATATGCTCTTTCCCCTTTACCTGGACCTACTTAGGAAACCAGATGTAAACCTTAAAAAGGGTTATTCAGGTTGAATATAATTGCAGTAAACAGAAATAAGTAACCTGGCTCTAGTTAAAATTAAAACATTTTCCTCTTCCCAGCCCCCCAAAACTTTGCCTGTGATCTTTTCAAATTTATAGCAGGGAATAAAAGAGAATTCCTGCTTAACGTATTCCTCCTCACTCCTAAATTGTGATTATATATTCTTCTTGGTTGTGATAAAGTGATGAAAGTGTATGCATTTATGTATGACTCTAAAACGGGCAATTGAATCACAAAGTTCATACTTTTTCCACTAATGAAGTGACATTTGTTATCCTAATATTGCTGTTCTGTGAGTTAATATAGATTGTTTCAGTGTGATCTCTCTTCAATCAGACATCCAGTCTCCAGTGTTTCACTTCACATTTTTGGGTCTATATAGGTGGTACAGAAGAGATGGATTCAGACTAGAACTACTTGTTATTGAAGGTGTTCTCTAGCAGTGAATTCCCTTATTAAACAGAAAGTTGGCAGAAATTATTTTGATTTTCTTAATTGAAACAATCACATATGTACATGATCAAATGTGTATGTGAAACAGGCAAAGGCCAGTACCGCTCTGATTAGCTATTGACATATATTTTAGGAGCAAAGCCCATTGGCACTGCTTGCATCGGGCTCCAGGGCAGTTCTCATCAGGAAGGAGAGAAGGCTGGCAAAGACAATCACAGAATCACGAAATGGTTGAGGCTGGAGTAGACCTCTAGAGATCATCTGATCTAACCTATGTGCTCACAGAGTGCTTCCTAAAGCCAGTTCCCCAGGACCGTGTCCAGGTGGCTTTTGAAGATCTCCGTGGGTGAAGATTCCACAGCCTTTCTGGGTAACCTGCTCCTGTGCACAGTCACCCTCACAGTTAAAAACTCTTATGTTTCAGCCTGCCCATTGCCTGTTGTCCTGTTGCTGGACTCTTCTGAAAAAAACCTTGTTCCACTCTCTTTGCGCTCTTGCTACAGCTTTTTGTACACATTGACAAGATTCCCTGCTTCATATTCATTGCCCCCAAAGCCTCTGATCATTACTGTTCTAAGGGGCATTCGTCTGCTAGCTTTTTAATTCAATGAGAAGAGGTCTGTTCGCATTTACATTATATAGGGTTTTTTTTGATCAAATATTTAGCAAGCTTTCTGTCTGCGTATTAAGCACAGTACAGTTGATCTACCTGTTGTAGATCCAGAAGAGCTAATGACAAGAACTTCAAAATGTTTAGTCACTATATTGTGGGAATGAGTGCAGTGGTTTTTTTCATTTTCATTTAGGGTAGTAAAACTTCTTTCAGGTAGCAGTGGGTTTGAGTCTTGAACAGGTTCTCATGTGCCATAGGATTTCCAGTAAATATACAGACAGTGATCTAAAGTGAATTCTGTTAAGTGTAATTTGATCTCCTTTATTTTGTCCCTCTAGCTGATAGCAGCATAATTTCCACATCAAGGAGAAAACACCATATTTTCCCAATATATACCTGCTTTCTTCATCAGGTAAATCAACTTACATGTCTTCGCAAGGTGTGTTTTGGAGAAAAAGACACTTTTTTCCAAACTAAATCAGTAACAATGAAGGTAGTCCATGGGCTTCAGCCTCCATGAATATATAGACAGCCCACATAAGGTAACTAGTTTTCAGTCCCTAGAGGTAGAATTTCTGTTCAAATACAGTTCACTTCTTGATCATATCTTGTCCTCTGTACGAAAAAAGAACAGCCTTGTGAGTGCTAGTCCAATTTTAATTCCTTGTTAGCACTTGAAATACTGAAACTTTGGGAAGCTCCAATTAAATTGATTCTATGAAAGGGGAGCAGGAAAAAAAAAAGCACAGGATCATCTAGTCCCATTCTTGATTTGGTGATTAAACTTCATTCTCCTTTTTTTTGTTGTTCTGCAATGTCAAGTCATTTTCTGTACTTCAGGAAAGGGTTTCCAGCTGTATTCTTTCTACTTACAGTGTACTTTTAAGTATTAAATTAAATTTTGATGGAGGTTTTCTTTTAAGATATGCTTACTGAAATCCATGAGTTGGATCCACTAAGTCAAAAAGTATACTCAGTATTAACTATCCATACTTTTTGGATGTTTCTATTATTTTCATAATCCTGGTTCTATGATTCCATCTATTCTTTTGATTTGATACATAAATAAAATGAACATTTTAATTACTGCTCTCATGTATTGCTAGAAGTATTCACTATCAATTTATGCAAACAGATTCCTCTGTTGTAGGCTCTTTCTTTGTCTAGAAACACTAAATGCCACATATATCAAATCATTTGAATGACCTCTTATGTTATTGTTACATAGACTTAATAAATCACCTGTAAGTTGTTACCTGGATATACCTTGGTTTCCCCAGTTGTAAGCAATGTTGCTTTACAACTAAAGAGATATCAGAATGTTTATTATTTAATTATTTAAACACTTCTGACTTGATCATTTTTTACAGAAACATTAAAAATATATATCATCTTTAGACATATTAAATTTGATTTTGCTACTGATTAGTAACTAAGTAATTAAATCTGACCTTGAACATAAAGAATACTGATTACTTAAAATAAATTTTATCTAGAGAATAACCATTTTCTAATTATGTTTGATTCAGAAGAACAAGTAGATTTAAACAAGAATGACCACCTAAAGTCCTTTCTTTAGAGATTTTTTTTTCCAAATAATCATGGCATGGAGAAGTTACTACTTTGTTCTACATAAAAGAATTACTCAGAAGACGAAAGAAAAGTGATTGGTATAACTCACTCCAGTAACTTCTTCCCAGTTTCTCCCCCAGAGGCATCTCTTCTCCATTTTAACCTAGATTTCATTTTTAATTCATATGTAACAAGCTGCTCTTAACGTATATTCCACACAGTTTTTCCAGTCTTAAAACTTCAGCAATCCTTCAATAAAATTTAGCTGGATTAGGCAGTCCCATATGCTCATTGTTTTCTGTTCCAAATCAGAAAATTGTGTTACATAATTTTTCACTGTGACCCTTCCTAAACATTAGCTGAAAAACTTAGGACTAACAGACTAAAAGCGCTGTATGATCATTATAAGTTATATTCATGGAATCATAGACTCATAGAACGGTTTGTGTTGGAAGGGACCTCAAAGCCCACCCAGTTCCAACTTCCCTGCCATGGGCAGGGACACCTCCCACCAGACCAGGCTGCTCAAGGCCCCACCCAACCTGATCTTGAACACTTCCATGGAGGGGGCACCCACAGCTTCCCTGGGCAACCTGTGCCATTGTCTCACCACCCTCATTGTGAAGAATTTCTTCCTAATATCTAATCTAAATCTTCACCCTTCCAGTTTAAAGCCACTCCCTTTTGTCATATCACTAATTGCCCTTGTAAAAAGTCCCTCCCCAGCTTTCCTGTAACCCCTTTCAGGTAGTGGAAGGCTGCTATGGGGTCTTCCTGGAACTTTCTCTTCTCCAGGCTGAACAAAGTCAACTATGTTAGTGGCTCTGAGGTTTACATCCAGACCGAGTGACAGAAACAGACTGAAATAAAATTTTACCTTGAAGCCTGACAGCTTTTGAGTGGCTAAATCATACCAAAACCAGGCAGAGCCAAAGACTTAGAACTCGTTTAAACTAGTTTAAAACTAGTTTGAGGGAAGGCTTAGACCTCTAGAGCAGAATTGAATTATGCAAACCAAGGCTTACAAACTAAAGATGTGTAATCATAAAAATGGTTAAAATCATCAGGTTTCTTTTTGATGCTTCTGATCAATGATTCTGGCTCATAACTTCCACCAGTAACTCAGTATCTGTTCCCTGATTGGATTCAGTATCTAGGTCTTCTTTAGTGTAATTTTTATGTAAAAGGCTACATCTGCCCAACTGAAGTTCTTCAGAGGTATCAGTTAATCGACTTATAGTAATGCTAAACACTTATTCAAAACTACCCCAGAAATAACCTTTTTGATACATAGGCCTGTCTGTCAGGGAGATAAAAATCAGCGAAGTAGACACCTAAACCATTGAGAAACCTGGAGCAGTGGAGTCAAAATTTTGCATCAGTATTGACTTAAATTTCTCAGCTTCACAGAAGGCCTGCTCAGGCACAGAAGTCCTTTAACGGATGTTTTAACGACTTCTTGATCTGAGAAAGCCATCTCTCAAAATGAGAACCGTTACAAGGACATATTTATTATTCTAATTGCTATTACTATTAATAATAGATGTTGCTTAGTTAAGCAAATATATTTTATACACAGTGCAACTTGATTTGAAGCAGATGCTTTTAATTCCTGGAAATGTATGGCTTACAATTTATCATAATACTATATTATATTATAAAATTATGTTGAAATTACATAATCTTCCTCAGTTTTTATAATCAGTATCATTCCACTATTTTTAACACTCAGTGCATCAAGGTATTCTCAAAACAATTGAGTTTGGGAAAGTTACAGAAAAGAACAGATAAATACACACCAGCTGATAAAAGCTAAAATTCTAACAACAAGCTAAAACCAAGGTATGTATTTTTACTAGCTTTATCCACAGGCACAGCCTACAGAGAAGAGTGGCATAGTCTCAATTACCTAAAGCCAGGACGTCAACATTGACTTTTGTTTCTGAATTATTCTTCTTCCACTATCTCCCAAATGTGTGTCAATGTTCATCCAAATATTGGTTAGATAAATGAGTTCTGTATCCTATATAAGGCATAAAGACAAATTAGACACTGCTACCAGTCATGATTACAAATACATAAGAGTATACAACCAGAAAATATAGTTTAATTAACACAATACCTCATTTTAGCTGCCTGTGGTGTTTTTTTAACCCATGTATTCTGGTTTCTAATTTGAAACTGAATGCCTGCTTAGACAGTGAAGTTCCAGAGTCATGAGTAAGTAACTCAGATACAGTTCCTAGGGCTGCCAGAGACCAAGGGACATTCATGAGATTGTGATTAAGATAAATGATGGTGCAGATTATTCCTCAGATTAAATAAATATGTGAACTAAGTTTTCAATAAAAGTAATAATAAGATTACGGAAGGTCGGGGGGTGGGGGGGAAATTGTGTTATCTCAAAGCTCTTTGAATTTGACTTTACTTTCAGTTGCAGCAGTCTTTGTGCCAGAAGCCTGAAAGATCTGGCATTGCATGTTCAGTAAGACAAAATGTTTAATAAGTGCATTTACTTCAAGATAGTATGTTTTAGAAAATGTTTATAAAGAAAAAGTAAATCAAGTAACAACAAACTCAATAGCCTGATCTAAATGATGTGCGAAGTTTTTCAGAGACAAAAAAAAAAGGAATAAGAATAAATGTAGGAAAAATAATGGAAAATGGGATGAACTACAAAACATCTTTGTCAAAGATAGATCATGTCAGATTAACCCTGCTATCCTGGTTTTTAAATGGCAGTTGACAAAGGAAATGTGTTCTTTGTAGTCAGTCTAGATTTCACTAAAACATTTGATAGGGTGCCACATGGGAAATTACCTATTGAATTTGATAATGTGGGGCTAGTACAAGAACTTTTAAAATGGATAAGATGAGCTAAGTGGGAGGTGAAAATGGATTATGCAGCAAAGGGAATTACTAACTTCGAGAAAAGTAATGCCATGAAAAACCTGATGACCTATTTTGAGACCAGTCTTATAAAATACTTCCTTTAATGCTATGGGCAAAACCAGTTTGCTAATGATGATTTCTGAAAGTAATTTTTCAGAGCATCATCAACACAGGACGCAATTGGACTCTCATAAGGGAAAAAGAACATGATGAATAGTATAATGGATATGGAATTACTTACATTGTCACTGGAAACCTGAGGACACACATATTTCTGCAAGGTGATTGCACTGAAGAAGGCATAGAGAACAGCAAATAGAACTAAATGCATTTAAGAAGAAGCGCAGTAAGAGTGGAAATGGAGACTGATTGTGAGGACTTAGTGGCCAGATTATTGATCTTCAGTGCAATTTAGTTTGAATTGTCTCTAGTGTGGTCTCACGGATTGAATGTTTGTTATGTTAGAGAACCTTACTTGTCCTTAGGAGCGCATACTTGGATTTACTTTCAATCTGAAACAACCAGTCTGCACACTCCACAAAAGCTCTGCAATAAAAAAAAACAAGGTATCTTCCAACCCAAAACATTCTATGATTCTCTGAATACAAACCAAAGCATGATATGCAAAGACAATAAGTTTGCATCAAATGTGCATTGCTGATTTAAGAAAATTTGTCTTATTTATACACTGGTAATTATGTACATTTCCTTCAAATACAAAGGAAAATGAGTGCAACAACTTGGTTTAAAAAAGAAATTCACACAAGAAGAAATAGGCATAAAGCAAATAAAAACAACAGTCTCAAAAAGAAGGAATATTCTAATTATCTGTGTGAAAAGAGTTAAGTTAAAATAAGTTTGGAACACTTAGAAATGGTTCGGAGTCCTTTCAGATCACATCATGAATCCTGTTTTAAAGTTCTGTGAAATTTGTCAGTCATAGGATCATAGAATTATCTGGGTTGGAAGAGACCTCCAAGATCATCAAGTCCAACCCTTAATCCAACACTATCATGATTACTAGATCATGGCACTAAGTGCCACATCCAGCCTTATTTTAAAAACCTCCAGGGATGGTGAATCCACCACTTCTCTGGGCAGGCCATTCCAATACCTGATTACTCATTCTGTGAAGAACGTTTTTCTGATATCCAGCCTAAACCTTCCCTGGCAGAGTCTAAGCTCATGTCCTCTTGTTCTGTTGTGGCTGCCTGTGAGAAGAGTCCGACCCCCACCTGTCTACAGCCGCCTTTCAGATAGTTGTAGAGAGCGACGAGGTCACCCCTGAGCCTCCTCTTCTCCAGGCTAAACAACCCCAGCTCCCTCAGCCTCTCTTCATAGGACTTGTGCTTGAGTCCCTTCACCAGTTTTCTTGCTCTTCTCTGGACCCGCTACAGCACCTCAATGTCTTTCTTGAACTGAGGGGCCCAAACTGAATACTCAAGGTGTGGCCTCACAAGTGCCTAGTACAGGGGAAGGATCACTTCCCTCGTCCTGCTGGCCACACTATTCTTGATGCAGGCCAGGATGCCATTGGCCTTCTTGGCCACCTGGGCACACTGCTGGCTCATGTTTAGCCTCCTGTCAATCAATACTTCCCTGTCCCCTTCCACCTGACCGCTTTCCAGCCACTCCGTCCCCAGCCTGTAGCGCTGCATGGGGTTGTTGTGGCCAAATGCAGGACCCGGCACTTGGCCTTGTTGAACTTCATCCCGTTGGACTCAGCCCATCTCTCCAGCCTATCAAGGTCCCTCTGCAGAGCCCTCCTGCCTTCCGGCAGGTCGACACTCCCTCCCAACTTGGTGTCATCTGCAAATTTACTTATGACGGACTCAATCCCCTCATCTAAATCATCGATGAAGATGTTAAACAGAACTGGACCCAACACTGATCCCTGGGGGACACCACTGGTGACTGGCCGCCTGCTGGACGCAGCCCCATTCACCAGCACTCTCTGGGCCCGGCCATCCATCCAGTTCTTAACCCAGCTGAGAGTGCACCTGTCCAAGCCATGGGCTACCAGTTTATCTAGGAGTATGCCATGGGAGACGGTGTCAAAGTCTTTGCTCAAGTCTAGATAGACTACATCCACAGGCTTCCCTTCATCCACCAGGTGGGTTACCTGATCATAAAAGGAAATCAGGTTGGTCAGACCTGATTCATAACCTCTGGAAAAACGAAACAAAAATTCCAGTGACTTCATTACAGTAGGAAGACAACACAACAAACTTGTCTCAGATATTTCTTGATTTTAATTTTTTTTTATCTTTAGCATTAATGCAGAAGAATATTAGGAAAGGTGAAAAGTAAAAAGTAAATAAACAGTTTTATTTTTCATTCTTTCTCCATCTGAAAATATTCAGGTTTTTGTTCAGCTCCAAGGAGGCAGAGGCTCAAGTGAGATCATATAGATCTATATTGAAATATTTGTTCTCAATAGGAATTATTATTTCCCTAAGAAATAAAGCAAAGGTTAGCTGTCACCAGACTTCTGAATCATTTGGTCTGTTGAACTCTGTTTTTTAAATCATAAAAATATTTCAGTTATTTCTTTACTTACATTATTTTGAAGAATCTAAGTTTAATACTCTGGAGGAGCAAGATCTGTAAGTTAAAAAAGATAGACCAAGCTCATTATACTGTTACTGTAGAAAGGAAAGATGCTTTGGCTGAGGAAAAAAGTTATAATTTTTTTTTTTTTGTGGATCATGTTTATCTTCAAACACTTGGAGTAGAAATTATGAGAGGGTATGCACAGACTTTATCTGTGCTATCTGAAATATATGAGAAGTGCCCATGAGTAAATCTACTTTCCCAATAAGTTACCAATATACAATAAATGCATGTATCTGCATATTGTGCATAATAACTATATTCATCTACTATGCATATTATTGCTATGCACTCCTTTTGCTGTGGTCAATTCATATTTCATATCTTTTACCTAGAGATTCGTTCTTGGGAGAAAAGAACTACTCAGTCCATTAGCCAATCTGAATTTACGATGATAAATCCCTTGATGTTCGGTCATGACAGGAATTACTCTCCTCTAATGAGTAATAAATGTGGATAAGTCATATGTCCCTATGGAGTTCTGGGCCAGAAATTACATTTAGAAGAAAGCTAATTGTCTAAAATTTATCCAAATTCAATACAAATTTTATTGCTGATAATTGCCTTTCCAGGTTTTGCGGCTTTAAAGATATTTAAATGTATTTGTCATAGCACTTTTCTGCATGTGTAATGCTTAAGATTAGTACCAACTGCCATCAGATTTAGGCATTTCAACTATTTCTGTAATTCAGCACTAAATCATCATGACTTGGAACACAATTTTCTAGTTTTAATACTGTAGTAAATTATGTTTTTAAAATTGTGTTAATCTTCCTGTCATAAAATTTTTCTTTACTATGCTTGTTTTGTTATTCTGACATGCTTTAATTACCATAGCAGTGTTATAAGCAGGAGATACTCTAATCAAATGACACTAGAGTTGAGGTTGTGTCAGCATTACCATGACAGACCACAATTTTCAGGTGTTTTCATGTAAAATGGTACAATTCACTGCGGGCTTGAACTATAGCACAGACAACCTCACAGTTTTAAGCACCACGTAAGTATTATGCAAGGTAGAGAAGAGATTATTATAGCACTGACAATAAATACAGGATTGACAGGAGATGCTGATGTACTAGAATCTCCGTTCCCAAGACACAGCTTCCAAGGCCCTTGCAAACACTGTATTTCATGTAAGTGCTATTGTTTAGGACTGCTGTTTATCGTAAAAAATAAAGCTACAATGTACTTAACACAGATGATTCTATTAGAACATAGGATCATCATCTGTTTCACAAGTGCATTCACTGAATACTATAGATAATGTGGAAAATCTGTTGTAAGAATTCTATTACTATTAAGGTCACTAATGTTCTGGACTTAAATTTTATGCTTCTGTTTTTACTCAATTTTACAACATATTTCTGTTCAGTCTAAGGAAGTGTGAAAATATTGCAACTGATGGATTTTTACTGCACTAGAAACATCAGTGCACCAAGTTCAATTAGAAAGGTTTAACATTTTTTACTATTATTGTTATTCTGTTAAAATTGGGTGGGTTTTTTTTTCTTTTATATTTCACAACATTTGACTTTGCTGTCAAAGAGAACAGCACTGACCAATTTGTGGATAGAATTGTTTTCTTGGACAGGTCAGGAAAGAGCCCAGTTTCTTGGTATTTTGACCTAAACCAAGAGTAAGGAGTACAGAAATTCAGGCACAGAGAACAGGGAATGAGTTACTTGAAGGGACACAGGGTTTTTTGAGATATTCATGTTGTCTGTCAAGATTTCACTTCTTCCAATTAAATTATGGTTGAAGTCTATGTGGTTAAGGGGAACTGGAGATGTTGAAGACAGAAGACTAAGTAATGACTTACGAAGTGGGGAAGAATTGTGTGTTGCAATATCTGTGAACGGCACTTCCAATTCCCAAATGCTCGTGCCTTAATGAGTGGCATCTCCAACTTCTCTCTGTGCATCTGGCCATTTGGGATGTCTTCTACGGTTCACTCCTGGCCCTGTTTGGGGATGGAGATAACTGCACTGTGTAGCTATCTTTGAGAATTTGTCTCCTTTGGCCTGTTCTCATAACCTCTCAACTGACACTGAACTGAAGAAGTCAGTTGTCCCACCAAAAGCTTTGTCAAGCTTATTTCCTTTCCTGTTGATTGTGGAGTGCTGGACTGGGCTTCATTTCAGCCAATGAATAAAGTTTAACTCAAAGCATGGGGGAGTCCCTATCTAGTTGTTCCATGGAAGTAAACAGTACTTGCTTGTATGCTTAAGAAGTGAAGATTTTTAATCTAGAGAATAGGAGACAGAAAGCAAGTGTGATAACAGTCTTCAAGTATGCAAATGCATTGTGAAAATGGAGGGAATAATACGTTTGCCATGTCTGTAATATACAGCATTTCTTTCTCATTGCATTGAGAAGCTTTTCAATATCAAGAATAATAAAGCATGAGGATAGACAAGTGAAAATGTGGGGTCCTCATCATCTGAGGACACTGGTGTGATCCCAGTTTCTTGGAAAAGAAGATGGTCTAAATAGTCCCTTCAGGTTTCTTTCACACTTTTTAATGATTTTTCACTCTGCAGTATTAAAAAAAAAACAGTTTAGAAATGTGTAGACAATAAATGACACATAAAAGTTCTTGAAACATGAGCATTTGGAACCTGGGCAAAGCACTGCACTATGTTTTCCTGATACCTTCATTCCCAAATTCTTCTGTTCTTTCCGTTGATGTAAAATGAAGCCTCTCCTATTTGCTGATCGCTATGTGCAGTGAGAAATTTTAGTTAAAAAACATTGTCAAAATATCCGAATCTCAGTGGTGAAAAACACACAAGTGTGCTCTATGTATCTATAGGGTGAATAATAATTAACCTATTTATAACCTATTTTTACAGTTGTTTAGGATTTTGCAGTCAAGATTCTGTATCATACCACTGTTATTCCTAACAAAAATGCACTTCTTGTAGTATTCCTACTCCTTCAGCCTTCTGCTTGCAATCTGTTCAAAATTCTGCCTTCTGTTTAATTTATTACTCTTTCTGCTACTCCCATATTACCCTTTACTCAGGCAACTGCATCAGCTACCTCTAAAGCTGAGTATCAACTTCAAAATTTTATTGTTAACAATTAAAGGCTCTTCAAACCTTTTCCCCTTTCTATTTGTGAAATCTGGTTCATGTTTATGGCCTCTCTCATAATTTATGTTTGGCTTCTGACCTGTTTCTCCTTCACCTTTACCATTTGCTGTTTCAAAATATCAGACTTCTCAATAAACACTGCTATTTTGGAAACTTTTCCTGTTTAGAATCCTACAGTTGACTACTTCAGCCTGTTTACCTCAAAGATAAATCTTTTCCTGTTGTCTTCTGTGAGAATATTATTAAAAGGAATATTGTATGTCCTATTGTGCTATTTTCCTTTGTTATTTTGCTGCACTCTGATATTTAAGTGTTAGATGTTATTGAAAAAAAGTAGCTATGTTTTTGAATATTCAGCTTCTACTGCTGTCGTTTTTATCATCCGTAATTGTAATTGAATTCCCAGGCAGGTTACACATGGATAAAGGCTGTGACAGCTCTACGTTTTTCTTAGTGTCTCTGCCTGCCTTGTCTGTGCCCATTCCTGGCAATTACAAACCTCTACTCTGATATAGGTCGTAGTTCTCCAATCCAATCTCCTGTCTCTCAGAAAGTTTACTTATTAAAACTCTTCATAGTTTTAAAATCAAATTTAAGTATATTCTGATTCATATGATATAAAATAATATTTGTCCACTATTAAACAGGAGAGGTGAATTAGCCTGAAACAGCACTGAAAACAAAGAGTTTCTCCCCACTATCTTCACCTTTCCCTTTACCAGCACTGCTGGGCCTCAGGCCTTAAAAACAAAAGCCCATGAACACAGACCCACCACTAGTGAAGAAAGAGTTGACATGCAAACTGTTACTTGACATTGCAAACTGACGCCTACAAACTGGTGGGCCCTGACAATATCCTCCCAAGAGTGTTAAGACAGGTGGCTGACATCATTGCAAGGCCTCTTTCCATAATCTTTGAGAAATCAAATGTCCTAGAGCATTGTAAGAAGGCTAGTGTCACCCTACAAGAAGGGCTTAAAGGAGGACCCAGAGTTATGGGGCTATCAGCATTATTTCAGTCCCTGGGAAAATTATGGAACAAACCCTCCTGAGGGTTTTCACAAGTCAAACGAAACATGATTGGGAAAAGCCAATGTTTGTTAGGCCACACCTGGAATACTCCGTTCAGTTTTGGTACCCCCTATGCAAAAAGATGAAGATACAGTGGAGAAGGTCTGGAGAAGGGCCACAAGGATGACCAAAGGACTGGAAAACCTGCCATATGAGGGAAGGGTAAGAGAAGGGAGTTAGTTCAGCCTTGAGAAAAGAAGGTTTACAGGAGACATCATCACCATGTTCCAGTATTTAAAGGATGGTTACAAAGAAGATGGAGGCTCCCTTTTTACAAGCAGCCACAAGGTAAAAACAAGGGGTAATGAGTACAAGTTACTCCTGGGGACATTCCAATTGGATACAAGAGGAAAATTTTTCACAATGAGTAAAAACAGCCATCAGAATAATCTCCCCGGGGAAGTGGTGGATTCCAAACATCAGACACTTTTAAGATTTGGTCAGACAAGGTGCTGGGAGGAGATCTGATCTGTTTTACTGAAACACACTAGCCCAGTAAGTTTGTTCACAAGTAGAAACCAGGTAAGGTGAGAGGATTGTCAAAATTGTGATAATGGGTTTTAAACATGTCTGTACAGTTTGGAGCTATTTGTATGTGTTGAATAAGTGCAGAGGTACAAAGAGTTGAAAAGATACAATAATTTACTTAGTTTAGACAAGAATTTTTTAGTTTTATAATGCTGCAGATGGTGCTGTAAACATGTCTCTGTCCCAGAAAATTTGTAGGAAAATGGAGTGACTGTCAAAGAAAATATTATTACACAATTTAGGATGGATGAGTAGTTTTGAGTACAAAATAGTCTTCAGTGCAAAACTTAAGTAAAAACAAATTCACAGTCATGTTTCTTGAAATATTTTCTGGTTCCTTGTCATCTTCCACTTTAATCAAAAGGTGAACTAAATAAGTATTTCAATGAAGTCTAAGGCTGCAGCTAAGCCCTTGTTTTGATAAAATCTAAGGCACAATATTTAATTTGAAACCACATTGTTTAGTATATTTGACTGAACCTTGGCCATTGACAACCTATATGATTGTCTGTGTCCCAATTTTCTAATCCCTTCACTGAGATATTATTTACTTGTTTTACAAAACATTAAGACTTACTTAATTGAGACGGGATTTTGGCCTTTCCTCATATGGCTATGAGGTTAAAAAGAAAAAGTAGTGAATTCTCTTGGTATCTGCTTCCTCACCTCTGAGACAAAAATACAGGTTCACAAAACCTCAATGTAAATGTCACATCCCAGAAGAAGAATGATGCCAGGGGCCGTCTGGGAACCTTTCAGACCGTCATTGCTTATTGTTACACTCTCTGGGAAGCTGTAGTCTTCTAGGGACTTTGGGGCAGCTTTTAGCATCTGCCAAATTGTTGGTGATCTTCAATTAAAAACACTACACATTAGGTCTTCTAGTTATCCATACACACTGCTCTGGAGCCACTAGTACTTTAACCTTAATAACAATTTTGAAAGAGTAATGTTATGTGCACAGTCATTATAGCAGGGTCCTTCCTGGCATGCAGCAGATGACAGGTTGGTCTGCTTCCCATTGAATCCCAGTTACAGACCCAAACTCTTTCTCTCCACTTCCCTATCAGATTTCAGTGGTTTGATTTATATTTCTAGAGGGAGTTTCATGTTAGTAATGAAGCAGTAATTCCTACAGATGAAAAATAACACAGATAATACTCTGAGCCGCCTGGTTTACAAGATAGATTTTCCAGAGGTGTTGAAGAAATCCCATATTCTGCAGGATACATTAGTCCTCCTAGATGGTCTTCCCTCCTGAGGATCCTCCTGCCTATGTCTTTACAGCACCCTTCTCACTCCACAGCTTTCAGTCTCTAAATGTTTTATTTGCATGAATTTATATTGCACATCTGATCTTTTCTTTCCATGTATATAAGAGCATCCAACAACTTAGAATATGTTATTGGCATCTGAAACTAGGAAGATCTGTGTCTTTTCAGAAATGTGTAGATGTTATTTGAAGAAATATTTCTATTTTCCAGAATGCTCTTCTATATTTTAAAAATAAACCCTGTCATGTCATATGATCATTCATTATCTTTGATCTGAAGCCTTTGAAGACTGTTCTGTAAAGTCAGTGCAGTAATTTTTGTGTGGCATGGAGAGTCCTAGTTGCACAGGAAGGTAATAGCAAATCTTGTTACATCCACAATTACTATCACCAATGGAAAAGAACTTGGCTGCGGGGCTGAAGCATGGCTGACATCCTCAAGATGTCTGATTACAATAATGGCTCCCAGCGACAGTCAGCAACTGACATGAGTTAAAGAAACACTCTAGTTGCAGAATCAAATGCTTGCAGCACAGTTAGAGGACCCTGTGTTTTCAGCTGCCTTTAGGTCCTATTTTTGAAAATTAAAATCTTCCTGATTTAAGCCAGATAACAGAGTGTTATCTACCTAAAACTTCAGACAGTTTAAGTTAGTAGCTCAGAGGTGTCAACTGTTGTGTTAGAAAAGAAAGAAAAAGAATTTTAATTCTGGCAATTGAAAACTCACTGCCAGCTCATTCAACATTGATCTACCTAAATCTAGTATGCTCATGTGCTTATTTTATAGTTCCAAACTACTACTAACAAACAGAACAGATCATAGAAACTTCTGCTCAATTGCCAGACCCTCCAGGGTTTTTTTATCCTTCCATTTTTAGTGCACTTCTGCTGCATAAAAAAATCTAATATACTATATATATATATAAAATCATATCCTATCATATACATCAAGTATTGTCATAGCATAAGTAGAGCCTATTAAAAAGAATATCCACCACATATGGATTCCTGCTGAATGTGAGGCCCTGTGCAGCTCAGAATGAAGGCTGAGGAAGGGGGGAGGTTGAGTATGGAGGGAGGCTCTAAAGCGTTCACATCGTTCACAAGTAGGAGTCTGTTCTGAAGACAGGGAGAAAGCATTACCTACTGTCCATCCAGAAGTAGGACCTTGTACAGCCAAGAGTCTGTCCTGCTCTTCTGTGCGGCAGATTTGAGTCATGCTCTGCAGACACGACTAGATTTCCCAGAAAAATCGTGTTTTCCAGGTAATTCCCTCGAAGATGGGTGTCACTGAGTGCTACCTTCACTTACTGTAATGAATTTTAGGTGCTAGCATATGGCATTGTTTTTTGTGGGGGAGAGTGGAATAAAGGGAGGTTTGTTGAAACCTACAGAACTAGTACCTTCAATAATCCATCTGAATTTAGTCCATACTCCCAAACAGAACAGATTATATCATCCTATTTTTCATCTATTTGTAAATTCTGAATAGTTTAATGTTTTTCAGTGAAGTGAATCTAGACAGCTTGCTCTTGGCTAGTATCTTTTTATGGCAATGCTTGAAAAAATCATAAATATTATAGCTGGATTAGTTAAAAAACACTGAATCCCTCTGAACTTTTTTGTTGAGATTTATATGCTATAGATACCCACATAATTTATCGACGATCCACAGTAACTTTTTATGTGGTTAATTTAGCCTATGGTTCTTACTTAAGCCCTGAGATGACCTTGTATTTGCCATATATGTGTACAGACTGCTGACATATGGTAACTGAACCCTTCATGGCTTCACTTTGATTTAGTTTACTTCCCTTTGGGGTGAAGTAACCTAACTGAACTTCCATCACCTTAGGTGCGTGCACACATATTATTTCAGTTCAACTAATTAATTTTAATGTGATATCACTTATTTTCCTAAATCAAACTAATATTTTCCAAATGTATCTATACAGGCAAGCCTTAAACAAGACTAAGTCCTACATTACATATAGTTCTGGAGGGTTTTGATGCTTTTTCCTTCCCCCAAGTTCTGTCTTTATATTTTCTCTTCCCAGCTCTGAACAGATTCTTTGTCACTCTCTAAGGTTGAACTCCTTACAGAAATTACTCAGGTGTCTAGATTTCTCTTTTATCTTGATAAAGTATGTCATACAGTCTCTATTGGTTTTGAAATAGTGTAAAAACAAAGGCTACAGTGTTAATTTGGAATACTTTTGTAAATGCTCTTGATAAGGCTGTGCCAGGCTCAGGTCTATGTAGCCTGCAATGTATATATTGCTCAATTTAGTTACTTGGAGAATTTTGTTTCATTTTAAAAACGAGCCGTGCTTTAATACTTGCTAGATTTCATTATTTGTGTCTTTAATCAGTAAACCCATAATCTTGTACATCAATGATCTCTCACATGCTTACACATGTATAAGGTATGTCAGTATGTAACGCGTTAAAAACGAATGCAACTTTTACCTAGAATTTGCTACCATGTACTAGCAGATATTGTATAGTTCATTACATTTTTTTTCCTACCTTCGCAATTCTTCACTACATTGTGAAGCTTTCCTTTTCTTGCAATTCTGCTTTTGACCTCCCTTTAGAAATGCCCACAAATCTTTCCATATTTCTCCTGAGTAAATGTGGGCTGCTGCTTGATGAAACTTAAGGTCATTTGAACAAAAATACTTTAAAGACAGTGGGGAAAATAAATTGTAAGTGATAATTATAATTGCGCATTTTTCTGTGTTTTTCGCCATGCTCCAGATGTAAACATACCTGAGTGAGCTCAAACATTTGTTGGTAAGAATTTGTTACACATGATCATATATATGTATTAACCAGGTTTTCCTGTTGAGAAATACATTCAATTAATAACATAGGTCTTCAGTATCAAATGGTCCCAGTGAATTTGAGGTTCTAATTTGCTTCACAAACTGCTCCACTTCAAGTATCCACTAGCGCAGAAAACATTAAGGAGTGGGTCTGCCCAAAGAGCCTGGAGGCACCAAGGTCTTGTACCACTGCCCAGCACACTCCTGCCTGCTTTCAAGGGCACTCCAGCACTGATGAGTCTCCCAGGGCTTTTTAAGCACTGATAATTTGTCCAGTCACTTGAGGCACTGCCGCAGAGCTATCTGCTTGGTGTGTCTATGGGACAAACATGCTTCAGAGATTGAACAAAATAATAAGGAATGCACATTTGCCATGCCTTTCCTCATATGTATAGCACTAGAAAGGTATAGATGCCAGCCTAAAGATTAGAATTTAAAAAAAATTATTTTGTCACTTTTAATTGCAAGAATAGTGTCAAAAGATTCCATAAATAAACTAGGTGTGAAAGGAAAGTCCTAAATTGCGAGCAGAGAAATGACAAAGACCTCCATTTTCCTGACAACTTCCTTGGGGAAAGGGAATTGTTCTGAGGATGGGTTAGGCAGCACTGACAGCTTGTCTGTCTGTCTGATTTGTGGAAAGCACAGAGCCTCATTCATCTTGATTTTTCTCTATAATTTTTTTCTCAGTGAAGTAATTAGCAGAAACGCTTATTTCCACATAGTGATGGTCAGATGACTTAAAAGAAAAGGAAGCAAGAAATACTCATTTTAAAAGCAAGCGATCAAATAATGTTAGCAGAATATAGAGTAGTTAATCCCTAAATAATACAGTTTTGCAGTTAATATTGCCTCAAATATTAGTTTGTTTCTTCAAATCTGTGATCTTGTCATATTTGTTTCCTTCCCTGAACACTCAATGAAGATTACCAGAATTGAGCACCAGGGTCTCAATATGCATTGAAATCAAGTAATTATATGAAGATAGGACAGTGAAATTCTTAAAGTTTTTTTGTTAAAACGTAATTTATCCTATATAATGACTTGCAGCAAGGGTTGAGACTGTAGACATACCACAATAACTGCTTGTGACATCCTTACACATGTGATTGTAACTTATGGATAAAGATATGGATATCAGACTGCATTAATTTAATCTGAGTATGGAATAGTCATATGACTGTATGTACAAATAACTCATGAAGTTTGTTCAGCAAATGAGTACATTCACAGATTGTTGAAAAATACAATGAATTCTGGGTACTATTTGCTCAGAGCCCTTCACTTGGAACTTGATTCCCCCATTGATCCCAAAAGTTAGCTGGCCCAAGGTCACTCTGCAAGACAAATTTATTGCCTTCTCCTGGCTGAAGAAATCTCTCAGGAGTGAGGTGGAGTCTATGCTCCCATTGTGAAGGATTGCTGGGTTCACATCAGATTTCACTGATCTTTGTAAAGTTTATGTATATGAATTAAAGAGCTCAGTAGCACATTCTATAGATCAATCAATAAAACACTATGCTGATTAACTCTTTTTTTTTTTGTTAGTGAGCCATGGAAAGTGGTTTGAATTTATTTTCTTTTTAGTTACCTTCTAGCTGAATTCTTGTAAGTCCACTCTTATTAGCGAAATACAACTCTTTCCAATAGGTGTAATTTAATAGTATCTTGTTTGGTTTTGCTGGAGGCTATGTGTTCTTTGATAAGAACAATTTGTTAATTCCTTATAAAGCTAATTGGATTTCTTGATTACCTTATTGAATCTAACCAAAATGACCTTCATCCAAAGCCCAAGCCTGAAATATTTTCTTTCAGAAAAAATACTCTCTGCTTCCTGAAAAAATTTATTGCTTAAAGATTGTTAAGTGTTCCTGGGTTTTTTCCCTTTTTGTGTTATTTGCCTGAAGTGTAACTGTCTTCTATTCAGAGGTACATCTCTACAGTATTCAGAGATACACCTATACAGTCACACTTTCAAAAAACACAGATGTATTTTTTAATTATAAATTGTTTGAACTGAGAAGTAAGCTATTATCTACATGAAGCAAACACTTCAAACAAATTTAAGTCTAGAATGCATTTTAAAAAATTACTTAATCCTCACATAACATTTGTAACAGAAAAAGACTGTTAGTTGGTGTTACAAAAGAAAAATCATAGAAGAGGATTACTAGCATTGGCTAGTTAACACTGAAATTGGCTTATGTAAAATTAGGTCATATTGGTAGTCCGATCATATATGGCTATAGTAGGATTATAACATTCATTGAGTCCTGGAAAAACATCCAGTTATACTGATTAAAACTGTCCTCTGAAAAACAACCAGATATCCAACCATGTTAGGGGAGGCTTAGGTGAGGGATTAGGATTAGGGTTACAGTTGGCAATGTTTTAATTCATTTTTTGTAAAAGTGTTCCTGTGTTGGTTTTATGTTACTTCTTTAATTATTTTATTCATGTTCTGCTTTGAAAAAGTATTTAAAATTGATTTTCAAATGTGGTCATTCATATGCTTCCTTCAGAAACATACACTTGAATATGTTGTCAAGAACAGGATGAAATGAAAGTTAGTGAATACAGGAATGGGACAACTTGACAGAGAAAATGCAACTTGATGAGATTGCAGTCCCTTGGAGATTTGGTTTATACAAACCTATAAGTACCAGCTTCCTTTTCCTGTTCGCTGAAAATCATGATTTTGGTGACCTTTATTTGCTTTCAAGACTGTCAGAAGTATACAGGCACGGACTCAAAAGAACACTGAAATGAATGTGTACCTTTAAGACTCTGCTCACATGCTCAGATTGTATCGTTAATGTTATCTCACATACAGCTACAAACATTGCCAGTTGAGTAATGCTGAAATATCCCAGAAAAGAGGTCACACCATAGCATGTGGACCTGACTTGTGATACTGGAGTTCTAGGCAACTGTTTCTGGGACTGATTTCCTCTGGGCTCAGGGTCTCCTTGTACTCACTGTGGATCAGAAGAGTGTTCTGCAGATTCTTCTCTGCCAGATCCCCACACTTTCTGTTGATTTTCACTGCCAGAGAAGCTGAACCTTTGCAGCCACGGTTAATTTGCTAACAGGAGAACGAAGTGGAGAGAGAGTGCATCTAGTTCATCGTATCAGTTGCTTGTTATAAGAAGGTCTCTAGATCTAGATAGAAAAATCCCAGTTACTAGTCCTGCTTTCAATATTTCTCTCAGTATATATTGGCAAGATTTACCCTGCATACTGGAAAACTTGATTATGTGTAGTTGCTCCTTCTGCACTCTACACTGCAAAGATTCAGTGACAGAAAAATAAGTTTTTAACCTAAAATGCAATTTAATCATATTTTCATATGAATGTTATGGATGTTCAGGAATTGTTCAAGAAATAGGTTCCAAAATATAGAATGAAATAAAGATAAACCAGCCAACAGCCTTCACACAAGGAAATCTGAGTATTTTTAAGATTTTCTGATAAGTGTAACTTTATTTTAAGGAATGAGGGAAAGAATTTATGCTGTTTTCATTCACCTCTATTCACACTTTCTATGCTACAAATGTGTGTTCTCTTCACCAGCAATTTGTAATGACATGGCTGTACAATTCTTTGAGACTTTTAAAGTAATGCAGTCTTTCTATCCCGTATTGTAATTTAGGGAGATATCGCTGATTATATAAAGATTATCTTGGCATTGCCTTTCTTCATAGCATCCAAATAAGGACTCAACTGGCACATTCATATGGAAAAGTGTCCTTCTTTCATATATATTGGGATAGAGAAGAACTGAATCAGCCTTTTATTACTTAACTGATTATACACATTCTGCAATGCTTGTTTACAAACATTTTTTTTTGTTTCTGTAGCTATTTTGTATTCTGAATTGCTCTCTTTCCAGGTTTCCATAGCAACTCTTGTACAGCTTGATCATTAGAAAGAAGTTCTCTTTAATTGATCTCCTAATGTATAGCTTAATAGTAACTGTTAAGCAGTCTTTTGTTTCCAGGTCATATTTAAGGTTCATATATTTGCATAAAAACATCTCATTGCTCAAACCAATCATTATAGTAATTTTCTTCCTTTATTTTTTTAATAACTAAACCCTCATTGAGGTTTTACAAATAGCAAATATTTATAGGTTGTAGAAAGGGCTTTCTCTGTGAGTTTGGGTGCTTTGTTTCTATGAGCAGCAAGAAAATTACAGAGACTCAAAATTTTGATCACATAATACAAAAAGGTATCTTTTTCTCCAATTGAAATTTAAATAGATTGTGCTAACTATAGGCCTGAGACAATATTTAATGGCAAAGTTGCAGTGTATTAGAAGCTTGTACAAATATGAATAATAATGTAAAAAATAACCAAGACTAACCAAGAATTTCCCCACCCCCACTGACAGCACAAAGGTCACAAAATTCTTGCACTAAGTAGCAGTATTTTCGATAGTGTCCTTTCCTGAAAAAAATCAAATGTGTGTATATATATATAAACTAAGTGAAAAGAGCTTCTAAACATTTCTAAATATTTGACAATAAGGCAACCAGCTTGATATCTATCATTGTTAGATGAAGAAGTGAAATTAACCATTAGTTTTTCAGTACATACAGTTGCAGATTTATATGGCCATGAAATGAGTTTTCTGGCTAAAATCTGTTATAAATATATGCCTCTAAATATACAGTTTGCTACATCTTCTTGTGTATGGAAGAACTGAAAAGTATATTTGCATAAGCTGAAAAGGGAAGATTTTCCAGTTAGAGGAATTCGGGGGAAGACAGCTTTCATCAGTGTAAAGGAAACTTACTTTCCCCTAATCTTCTATAGCAGACTTTATGCCCTCTGCTAGAAACAGTTAATACTAAAAGAATATTTTAAAAATAATATCGTTGGGCCAAAATGCATAAATGTAGGTCACACCGTCATGCTAAGCTCCAGAAAATGTAATTAGCAGATATAATCTTTTCTTCTTTTCCCCTTTTCTTTTTTCCCTCTTGCATCCTTGACCTCTGTGTGTCTTTATAGAAACTCTAATAGCATTAACATTATGCTACGATTAAAAAGCTAGACAGCACAACAATGCTGCTTGACAAGATATTTTTACAATCCTTTTTGATGTCATTCTGTTGGGATTGAATGTCCTTTGAACTCTTGCAAATTAAGTGGATATTCAGTAGATGTATTCTCATATGGTATCTCTGTGTTATCTGTTAGGTCTCTTCTGCTGTTTGGAATGAAGGACTGGTTTCCATTTATCCTAGCACCTATAATTTTGTTAAACAGTAATTATTCATGCATAACATGGATTTCAGAATTAGGTTTAAAAACTGGATTTACTATTGCTTTTCAATATGTTAAATGTACGTTTTAAACAAATCGCATGAAACCTATGCAAGATAAGCTGATAAAAATGCATGAGCTTTTGTTTCCTGAATGGTTTTCATTGACTAACATCAGAGTTTAACCATAAATATGAACCTAGCTCCCAACATATCGATAGTGTAACATCATTACTGGCTGTATTGTATTGTGTGTACTCTAGTCATGTTATATAGGCATAACAATAGAAAAGGAGTAGAGACTGAAAAGTTCTGTGTACATTAAAGCCATGGTATCTACAAAATGCATCAAACCTTTAATGGGCTAAAAGGAATAGTATTATCATAGCATTAATTTTCCCTTCCAAAACCAGGCTAGCATAGGATTGTGGAGTACAAGTTGTGTATTTTCAGCTGAAAAGAAAAATTAAAAGAATTTTCCTTAAAGATCTCTGTATTCTTAAGCACAGTAAGACTAATAAGAATCATTAATAGTGCAGGACCTTTTTCCTCTGAAAGAACAAAAAAAACACAAGCACATGAATGTTTTTTATCTAGAGCTGCAACTGAATCAGCTTCCCAGGAGGGAAGAGTCAGGAAGAAATAAAAGATGGAATTCCTGAGGAATGTCATAGGGAGAAATGTTGTGGAATGGTTTGACACTAACAGGTTCCAACAAGTCAAGACACATCAACAAGGATTAAAGTAGATAAAAAAGGAACCAAGCGATCCAGTGACAGATTTATAATCCAAGAACAGAAGGCCTATAGTTAAGCTGCAAGCAGATTTCTTTGCTCAAGAAAAAGACAGAGGGTTTGAAACAGTAGTAAACTCAAGTTAGGTTCTGGTGACTGTACTATTTCAATTTGCCATGCCATCAGAGACATGACAAGTCCAGATAACAGACAGGAAATTTGTGAAAAAAGCTGAAAGAAGATGGGAGAATGTGGAAACTAAGAGCAGGATGACAAACTAGAGGGAAACGGAGAGGGAGATATTTAATTTATATTCCTTTAAAAGGTACTGTGGTGCTGACAAAAATGATAAATGGAACTAGACAGTGATTAACTTATGCAGAATACTAGAAACAGTGTCAGAAAATACACTAGTTCTTTTCTGATATATTTTTATTACGTATAAAAGGTATCTGTTAACAGGATGTTATTCACCATTCAAATTTAAGGTTTATATTGTCTTCCCTTGATCCAGGTTTCTGCATCTGTATTAGGATACAGTTTTCAACTGGTGAACTCAGATTGTGCTTTTTTCCTTCCCTGAATAAGTTGCCTATTTGTACAAAAAATGAAAATGTTAATTTCTTCTCGTTGTCGTATCTGATATCTTGTGCTTTCCAGTGGACAAGTTGCACCCTGCATTGAAGACAGAACTACTAACTCAGAGTTTATCCAACAGTCAACAGTTCAAGTGCATCACAAACCTTACTGTCTTAATTTCCATTGTACAGATGCTAAGCTAAGGCCTAAAGAATTATTTTCTCAGGCAGATTTATGTTTCCAGAGAGCTGAATAAAGATTAGGTTCAAGTGTGTTCACTGGATTTCAAGCTCTGAAAGAGGAATCTGTAGCGAGGACATTTTTTTTCTTCCCGTTTCCTCTTGCATTGCACCTTCTGTTTTACCTGCTCCAAACAATCCATCCTCCTTTTTTTTTTTCCTCTATTTTAGCACGGCCTCTTTACTCCAGTCTCATTTGTTTTATATAATCTGCTCTGTTCAGCTTTTCTTAGGCTTCAAGTCTCCCTTAAAATCTCTTTCCTCACTGAGTTTTCTCTTAACATAATTTCACCATTGAAGCACCCCATTGCTTTCCTAGGCTTCGTAAAGGCTGCTGGATATTCTTTGTTCCATTCCTTAAGTCCCTCTTTGGTGCTGCAGTGCGAAGAAAGCACTGCACAGCATACCCAGTTATTCAAGGCAAATGAGTTGTGCTGGGAAAATGGCAATATAGTGTGCATGGTTCCTTGCAAAACGGAAAACTTCACAGAAGGACCGAGCAAGCTGACTTCTGGTATCCTTTTTATCTGGTAGTTAAGGAACACCACTATCAGGGTTATTTCCAGATGCGTATGCAAAAAGACGCAAGACAGCTAAAGCGGCAGTTGGTATTACAGGGGTTCGTAATGGTCCCACAGGTGCTACTAGTGGAAGGGAGATGCCCTGATGTGGAGATTGGGTCTTGTGACACGTCGTATCCTGACTGGTGCAGCCATTTCTGATACTGTACAATCCCTGAAGGCAGATGCTTTCATGCAGGTCACGGTCTGCAGGAAACGTCTTAGGCCAGCCCCAACAATGATAGCAGCAGCCTCCCCTGTGACAGATGAGCGCTGGTGGTCATGGTAGTTTACATGAGGTGATCAAAGGTAATGAATGTGAGGTCAACAGGAGGGATGCTGCAGAGGCCACAGTGTATGGCCCCAAGGACCGAAAGGATGATATGAATGAGGCAAAACAGGAGCTCTCAAGGAGGATGCTATTTCTGGCAGCAAGAGCAAGGACCCACACCCATGCACGCCTGTTCACCTATAAAACAGGTTTAGGGATGTGGCATTGAGAAGGGAAAACATTCACCTGGGGGAAATCCAGGTGAACTGCTCAGTGAACAGGATTGGGACCAGAACTGGAAAGAGGGAGCAAAAAGTCATAACTTTTTGGTGATTCATTTGTGGGCACTAATTTGCCAGTCTGAATTTCGCTCTGGAGGAGTGCCAACCAAAACGACTGGGTTTGGTAACTCTTGGACCTCCTTTATTATCAAGTACAGATGAACAGCTAAGAAATGATGGATTTATCTTTCAAAATATTTGCTTAGAATTCGATAAGCTGACTGTCTACAAGTATTGAGATTTATACTATATGGACCTTGAAGCTTAAAGGAACTGAAATATCTACCAAATTATCAACTAGTTGTAAATATTTGCTCACAGGAATACACAACTGGAGACAACTAGAAAAAAGCAAGTATAATATTAAGAATTTAAAAGCAACACTTCAGTAATGCAACTACAATTTCTGCAATAAATATTGAGAGGCACAATTTATATGTGTTTGTAAACATTAGCAGAGATTAGTAAAGATGAGATCTTAACTGTTTGCTGATATAATTACGAAGTTAGTGCATGGAAGCAATGCATTATGCTATAAGTAATTTATCAAATATACTGCTACACTTTATACAAGTACAATTTGTCTGTAAAGCCTGCCTGAACTACACTGAGTAAATTGTTGCACATCAAGAATGATCTAGTAATTACGTAGGGATAGAACAGTCTTTTGTGTCTTTCTTGCCAATTTCTTCTCAATTTTAGTGAGAGAAATATGTGGAAAGCTTGTACTCCCAGATAACTCTGATCCTAGACACTGCTTTCTTGATTATATAAGTTCTGAAGTCCCAGGCTAGGAGATGGAAATTGTAAGACATATAGCCAATTTATACACACATTAAAAAGTGTCATAACAAAAGGTAGGAGGTAACCTCAATGGAGGGTGTTTTAAAGTTTCTGCTTCTCTTCAGATTTTTATCTTAAGAATCTTCTCACCACTGATGTTCCCTGGGAAAAGACTTTGAGCATCCTAGTTTCTTGTAACTCAGTTCTCTTAGTCCCTCTACTTTGTCAGAATTTTGCAATGTGTACGTCCACATGAAGAAACTAAAGGGAGCTAAGAAAGTTTTAACTGTTGTGTTTCAATGTTAAGATAGACTGGAATTATGTTCAAGTTCTTCCAGTCTTTCTTCTGGAACTCAGAAAATGGTGCAAAATTGAAGAGCCAGAAAAAGCACACATTCCCTGTCAGGCAGGAAAGACAGAGTATTCAAAGAATCATTACCAAACTGTAAGAGCTGTACAAACTGTTTTATAGTGTATCAAAGTAGACCAACCTTTGCAAAGCTTAGTAGTGCAAATTCATTAACCCAATATCCAATTTTATACTCTTCTTTAACAACAACATGATGCATTTTAGGTGCACATCATACATTTCATTCAATTTATTGCCCAAAACAATGAAAAAAATGTATCAATAAAAAAAATAAATGTCTTAATAAGTTAGAAAAAGTAATATGAAAAATCCTGATTATCTTGATTGAGAACAAAATACCTGAAAGAAGATAAAGACAGATTCATTCAATATATCCAACGTTCAAGAAAAGGAAAAACAAATACATTGAGAAGTAATTTTAACAGCTGGAAAATATAAAAAAGAAAAAAACAAGACAGAAGAATAATTAGAACCTCTAAAAAAAGTACTATGATTATAAACTGTAATTTAGAGTATAATATAACTGTTCTGAAAGACTGAATGCTAATAAAAATGAGAATAAGAGGGGCAGGATGGGGGGGAAATATTCGATGATCCCATTAAATGCCACTGTGAAAATTTCAAAATGAGAGCACAGATGAACCAGAAGTCTGAAGTGAACAAAAAAAAAAAAAATGAGAGATGTCAATGAAAGCAAGGCTAAAATTGGATTGTCTTTAAGGTTTTGGGCATGCTGATACTACTTAAGGCAACAGCTTAGGAGACCACCATATTCAAAACCAAGGCTTACAATAGCTAGTGTATTTAATGCATATTTTTAAAACCACAATAAATATTCTGAATGTTATGTCAGAAAATTATGTGAAACTCGATTTTACACACTTCTGTACATCTTCAGAAAACCAAAGACAGTTTGTGATGAAAGAAATTTGTACAACCTTGGATTTTAAAGTCAGAAAAAATATTAGATTATATGCTCATATCTCTTTTGAAACTCCAGCTGCAAAATGGCAGCCCTGTGTTTACTTTGATAAATCATGAGATAATCATATAGCCTGGCAGGGTAGAATTTACAGACTATAGGAATATTGCAATAGTCAATAGTTTAAATAATTATTTAGTACTTACCTAGTTAGATATGTTATTGCCTGGAGAGCCTTAAACAAAGATCCTTACTAGTTAGGCCAAAACCAGTTACATCTCCTTGTGTGCAAAACCTTTGGAGAGAAACAAATGGAAAACTACGCATTCATTCAGTTTGCCTTATAGACAGCTGATTTATCAGAAAACATGCTAGTATAGACTCTCCCTGGATGTAGTCGTCACTGGTCATGCAGAGGTCAATTCACCTCACCAGGAGAACAGTTCAGACAGAAGTGAAATGGTAGATTGACAATTTTTTTTTTTTTTTTTGCAAATTCAGTGAAATATTCAGGATGTAATGCGTAAGTAATACAATGAATCTATACTGAATTGAGGGATTTTACATAATTCTAGGCAGTCCAAGATCAATATTGAGATGCTTTAAAATTCTAAGTTATGATTAATCTGAATGGAATCCAAACCAAGGATATCTCACTGAGATTGTTCAGCTAAAGACTTCAGAGCTCAATTTTTATCTGTATTGATATCTTATTTTCTTGGTACCTGAAAGCATTTTCAACAGCACCTAAGAGATCATATAATTTGCAGGAGCGGCAGTTGATTAGAGTTGGTTATCATAATCAAGAACAATTGATGCTGCAAGTCAATTAGTACTGTAAGCAGTACTAATTTTTTGTCTTAATTAACCATGTAATCAAAAGATTTGTAAGCTGTTCACAGAATATGGTATGGCTAAAAGCTGAATTTAAGTAAGTTTAAAAAACATTCACTATGTAAAAAAATGTAAGCCAAAGTTGGGCTCCTAATATCAAGAAGCAATCAGGTTTGTTCAGCACCAGGTGCTAAAGATCTTTTGCTGTTAAACTGTAAGGGAAACATAAATATATGTATAATATAAAACCTTAATGTCATTCAAAATATGAACGTGGCATTGTGTCTCATCTAGCAAGATTTTTGACTGACAGCTCAAGCCAGAGTTACCAATCTGAAACAAAAGAAGGAGGAAAAGAAAGAAAACCTAGATTGATGGAGCAATCTTGCTCCTATTCAAGTCAATGAAACACTCTCATTCAAGCATGATCAGGCTCCTTTTGTGCTAAGTACATAGGACTCTCCACCTTTTTCCAAGGGATCTTACCTGAAGACAAGGCGAAATTTAAAATTTCTCTTGATCATGAGATTTAAGTTGATGATCAATATAGTAATTATGAATAACATAGTTTATATGATCAGTACGATTTCATCATCAATTAACTGTCTAAAACATGAGGATCTTTATTTTTTCCTGAAAATTTTCAAAATCGCAAACTGAATTGTATTTTCTAGTATTTGAAGTCTTTCAGTACTTATTTTAATGATATCTTTATTTGTTACTATTGCTTATTCTGAAATGGATAAATTTTTTTCATACAATATTTAATACAATCTGCGTAAACAAACTTATTATGATTAAGTATGATGTTCTAGTTTTGATAACAGCTTCGTGTTTCTTTCCCATAGAAAACTAGCTCTAACAAGTGCTTATTCTTACAAAAAAATCTTATTTTATGAAGAAATACTGAATTAGCAGGATGCATATACCTAGGGGTGAAATGAAATAGGAATGTAAGTAGGTTATAATTGCCTGTATCTAAAAGCAGCATATGAGGAAGTTTTCTCTTTTCTGTCTTCCAATATCAGAAAAAAACTTCAATTCTTCCTCCCCTCTTAGCAACCCATTAAGAAACTTCATGGCAAACACGGAAACTATCTTCAGTGTTTCTTACAGTGTTTTCAGCTCTGCTTTGGGCATGCATAGAGCGGTGCCTTGTTTGTACACCTGTTTCTTCCTTAAACTATCCAGAACTAAAACCAGAAAGGGCTACATGGCCTGATTAATATGACCTAGTCAGTATGTTCAGAGTGCAATTAAAACCATATATTTTTAACATGTGTTTGATGTGTTACTGTTCTTTTAACAGAAAGGCTTAACAAGGGGTTTAATTCAGGGTTAACCCCCAACTTTACAAATAGTTTCTCAGTCTTATTCCTGCCAACTTGACAGTTACCATAGCTTGCCATAACAAACCAGAGCCTTTGCAGAAACAGGTTTAGAAGCAGGGGGCTGAATGCAACGGGTAGCTCCTAACATTCAAAAGTATTGGGCTGTGTCTGTTCTACAGTGGCTAAAAGTTTTAGTCTTTAAAATAATGAACTAATCATACAGGAAGTTAAATGTCTTCTCTAGGTTGAGTGTAACTGCAGTTCAACTCTTCTTTTTTTTCCTTCTATTTTTTTTCCAGCTTAATTGTTTCATAACCCTTTCTCAACTGCATTATAACTGCATCAGGAAGAGGTGAAGGGTTAAAGTTGTACCCTCCTACCCCACCCTGGATATCTGTGGAAAACAAAATAGAATTGGCTCTAACTAAGCAAAGGAATTTCAATGTAAATCACCACTTTATGACTAAATAAATGTATTAAGAAGTAAGCTACGATGGCTGAGGTCAGATGGTAACTGTACTAGGAAAATAGAAATGCATACCTGCATCCCTATCTTAGATACCTGAGCTATTGAGAGGAATGTGTTTTAGGAATTTGCTTTGGTTGGTATTTCTTTAACACAAAACCCTTTTAATAAAAACTCCCTTTCCAGACTGAATTTTATGAAATTTCAGTTACTGACTCTTATTTTTTTCTCATGAACTGCATAAGAAGTGCGAAATTCTGGATTTGATATTCTTGTTTTCATTGCCAGACACTGAGAAGTGAGACACAGGTGTGTATTTCTCTTGTTGGATGCCACAAGCAGTGCCTCTATGTGCACAGCAGCTCTGCTCTATTCTTACTTTAGTAAGGCTATCTGTATACTTAAGGAGGTATATGGATTCTTACATTAGGTTTAATGATGGTTGTGGTTCACAAATTGGTAAAAAGCTCAATTTTTGCTGTCCAGCACCCTGAATAGCTGTCAAATGTTTCAAAGTCATATAATATAAAAGTCCTCTAGGTGGACTTTTAGGAATGTTCAGCAAAGAGAGTGGTCCATTACTTCAGATGTTGTGTGCAGGATGGGATTCTCCCAAGATTTATTTCTATGCATAAACAGTGGGACCTCAAACGTTACCTATTTCAAGGGAAAGCAAGTCTTTATATATATGTACTGAAGTTAGGAAGAATTCGAGTTTCACTGCAATTTTGTCACCGAGGTGATGGTGAGATCTTAAAAATAACAGACATTTCAGTACAAAAAGTGAAGTTCTTGTTTCAAATTCAGTTTGTAAACAGACCTGTGAAACTTCTGAGTAGCTTAAAAAGGGTTGCTGACCTCTCTCTAACAATCTGATTAATTTTAAATGGATAAAATTTCATAAAATTCAATTAAAATTAAATTCATAACACTCATCCATATAAATGCTAAACTGCATTTTTATAAATATCTAAATCATATTATTTTAAATATATTTATTTTCATACTTTAAGATTGTTTTTTATATAAAGAACTATATTAATTTACGCAGGATACCAGTTTAGATGTTGGTTAATAAATTCTGCTCTAAGTTAGCCTTTTAAAACTTAGAAAATTCCTGTGACTCCTGTCACTAGGAAAGTATTAATAATTGTAGTTTATAACAGTTATAGCTACAGTCAAAGACAGTTCAGCAGCTCAGGTCACTCTCAAGTACTCCCAGTGGGATTCAGGGCAGATCAGTGAGCCTGACAGCCCTGGTAATTTGCATGCTCCCATAGATGCTGCCTGGTTGCAATCAAGCAGGGACATGCAGGGTGCAGACCAGCCTTGCTGCAGCAATCTCGGCTGCATGCACTGGGTCAGACTAACGCACAGGTCAGCTGGAGCTTTTCTAAAGAAACCTGAGCCAGTCAGTGTAAGCTCCACGACTTTACTTTGCCTTGGGAAAGCAGTGTTGTCAACAGAACAACAACAACAACAACAAAAAGCTCTCTCTATTTCTTTCTCACATTTACTTTACCATAAAAGAAAGTTATTTTTGGAGCACCAAAAAGACATACTCTATTGGACCAAAAAAATTCACCCTGTTTCTCATCCCAGGGGCTACAGGAGACCTTTCAAAGGGCTTGTTACTACTGGTTCACATTGCTTACTCTCTCTTTGAAAATTTTGCCCTTTTACAATAACTAGTATAAAGCATATTCACCATAATCTTTCTGTAAAATGTGTGTTCAATAGTTTTTATCAGCCCACTTAGTGTTGGTTTAATTAAAACAAAATAAAATAGAAATAAAATAGGGCTGCGTCCAGCTGGCAGCCCGTCACCAGTGTTGTCCCCCAGGGATCAGTGTTGGGTCCAGTTCTATTTAACATCTTCATTGATGATTTAGATGAGGGGATCGAGTCCATCATAAGTAAATTTGCAGATGACGCCAAGTTGGGAGGGAGTGTCGACCTGCCGGAAGGCAGGAGGGCTCTGCAGAGGGACCTTGATAGGCTGGAGAGATGGGCTGAGTCCAACAGGATGAAGTTCAACAAGGCCAAGTGCCGGGTCCTGCACTTTGGCCACAACAACCCCATGCAGCGCTACAGGCTGGGGACAGAGTGGCTGGAGAGCAGTCAGGTGGAAAGGGACCTGGGGGTACTGATTGACAGGAGGCTAAACATGAGCCAGCAGTGTGCCCAGGTGGCCAAGAAGGCCAGTGGCATCCTGGCCCGCATCAAGAATAGTGTGGCCAGCAGGACGAGGGAAGTGATCCTCAGAATTGGTGAGGTGGTGGATTCACCATCCCTGGAGGTTTTTAAAATAAGACTGGATGTGGCACTTAGTGCCTTAATCTAGTAATCATGATAGTGTTGGATTAAGGGTTGGCCTTGATGATATTCGAGGTCTCTTCCAACCCAGATAATTCTATGATTCTATGATTCTATGAATTATACATTAAAAATTATTTTATTTTTTATCTCAGAGTATGCAGCCTTTACCCTATGTCCTTGCTTCTAGTGTGTAAATACAGAGCCGAAAAACCTTTCTGCTTCAGAGTCCAGTTGGTTCTTATAACAGACATTGTTTCTTCAGAGTTGTTTTAAAATCTATCATAAATATGGATCTTTTCTATTGTTTCAACCTTTTAACACTGGAGAGTTGACAAATTTTCTTCAACCTTCATTTGGCTTCTTAGAAGAAAATACTCTTGAATAAGTTTGAAAGAAATACTAATTTCCTCTATGAGTGAATTTGTGTATGTTTTTTCCTCTCCTTGGTGATAAGGAGTAAACTTTCTCCCTTCTTTTCAGCTGATGTTATCCATGTATATAAGAAGTGCTTATTACCAATTCCAAAATAAATGAATTTCCATTTTGCCATATTTCATACCATTTCCAATACTTCAGTTCCTCAAGATCACTTGATAATTTCCAGAAAACATCTACATATGCCTTTTGCTTTGATAGCTCAATTGTGCTCATCAGTAAGTTTTATTCATGCTCCTTTTTGGAATATTCTCTTTTTTCTTTATTTTTTTAATGCCATTAACAGAAGCAAATAGACAAGTCCCAAGACTCACCTTTGTACTCCCAGAATAACCTCCACAGAACAAAACAGATCCTCCTCAGAAATCTTTTGTTGTCATCTACAGTTCTTTATCCACCTTACAATTCTTGTCTTAATCCTTGCATTCTCTATCTCAAGTAGTAATTTCCCATGTGGTACCATATCAAATACTTCAGTAAATCTAGTTTATGTTGCCCTTATATAGGAAAAAATCATTATCAAAAAAGGATATCAGTTTAATCCAGCGTGATCTGCCTTTAGTGAACCTGTGTTGCATTTTCTACTATTTTATCTCAATGTCTTTTTATTTAACCCTTTAAAAGTTAAAACCCAGCATATTATCGAGATCAGACTAATCTCTTCCCCTCCTCTCTTCCATCCCTGCTCCTTTATACCAAATATCACATTTCATATCTTGTAATTTTATGACACTACCACTTACTTGATAGAGTTCTTTAAAATATCCCTTTCACATTCAGGCCTCAGAGCTCAGTGTAGCAGACAACTTTACTAACAAGTTCCTTCAATTTATTGTTTGCCCTTGTGAAACACAAGCTCTCTTTACAAACCAGCTATAATTTAATTTAAACTGAATAAACTGAATAACTCAAACAGACATTATTTGTACTTTCAAGTTTTTTATACCAATTTTCTCTAGACTTGTTTTCATATAAAGTAGCATGATCTTTTTCTGATTCAAGGTTTAATGGATAAAGAATGCAATAACAATTAAGCTCAGAAAGTCTTGACCCTATTGCTGTAGTGAGGATTCTATCTGCTCAAACCCTACAGAGGCTTTAAAACAGGAACTGAAAAGGACTTCCACAATGCTGGTTATGTCCAGCTCAGGGCTGAAATAATGTCAGAGTGAAAAGACTGTGGTTTTGGAAGAAGCAGATTTTCAGCACAGGTTTTTCTTGAGAAATAACAGTTAAATAGATAAATGCCTGGAAATCTGGAAGAGAAACACAAAGGGCAAGGGCAACTTTGATATCACTATTTTTTCCAGATTTTTCTCATGTGTTCTACCACTAGGCAAAGATATGATATTAATTGTTCCTAACTGTCTCCTTTCAGTCTTCTGCTTAAAACTGCGCATCCATAGCAGTTCTGGAGTGACTTTACTGAATACAAGGATTTTTCTCTGGAATGTTCATTTAGACTCCTGCTTGAGACCTGGAATCTAATAGCCCATAAAAGATTTTACTTCCTTGGATTTGTTCAGTCGATTTTTCAATCCACATGCACTGATAACACCTGCAGCCTTCTGCTGCAAGGCATTTTGCAGCTCATCTATGTTGCATGAAGAAATATTTCTTTTCTTTGAACATATACAGTCATAGTTACATTTGATACTTGTATTTGATAATTGCTAGTTCTTGCCTACAGAGATACAGTGAACAGCCTCATTCTTAATGTATTCCCACTGTCACACATATTTTTTTAGACTGTTTTATCTCTGTGGTTATTTTTTTCTAGTATGAAGATATCTTAGCTATTTTCTGCTACACAAATCATTCCACGTTCTTAAGTTTCACTAAATACGTACTGCACTTAAATAATCATACGTGAAATTTTAAAAAGAATAGAAATAAAAAATATCTTCTACTGAGCCATGAAACCTTACAGCTAACTTTCATTCTTTTCTCAGTGAGCGAAGGGGTGTATGAAGAACCCATTTATGATTACTGGGGTTTTTTTACATTATGCGACCTTGTTACTGTTATCTAGGTCAGTTTGAAATCTAGTTCAAGCAAAAGCCCTGACAGATCAGCTCTGTTTCTGAAAGATGCAAACAGAGATGGTTTGCAGGTGCAATATCTCTCTGCAAACAAGCAGAACCATAGCAGCAGTTAAACACAACCAGTCCACACTCGCATCCACCTTAAATAAGACTTATTTCAGGTCACTAAAGCTGGCAAAAATCAAACTATTCTTTACCATGTTCATCTTTTTTTTTGCCTAAGATTTGTACCTCAGCAGCACACAATAATCACCAATGACATCAATGAACTCAATACACTGCTATCAATACTCAACCTGTTTGCCTACTTCCATTCTTTAAAATTGTTGCAGTATTTTCACCCTAAACTATTCCTTATCCTTTGATGAAAAATTCCACAACAGTAAAAAGACTCAGGAGAGTATAGAGTAAGAGTCCCCAGGAGAAGCCCTGTGCAGAACTAGACAAAAAATTCTCAGCACAAGCTTTTCACTGAGCTGAAACTAAAAGAAATAAACAGGCAAATTGCTTCAAGCATCATATTTCTTGCAACTGTGAGATTAGCTCCTAAATGTTGTACTCAGGCACGATGCTGGATTTAAACTGAAAACATCTACAAGACAATTTGGCCAGCCCCGGATTTGTGGCTATAGCTTAGAATTTGAGATGCCGAGTGTATAAATTCAACATATATTTGAATAACAATATTAACATGAGAAAAGTAAATAGAAATACACTTTATTGGGAAGGAATAGGTGATATGTATTTGGAAGGTTATCCTGTTCTTCAACAGTGCCACGTATAAGAAAGAGGTGGCACATCAAGGACTTTGCTAACAGTAGCAGGGCAATTCCTAGACTGATGGAATTAAGCTAATTTTGAGTGCTGGATTTAGCAGGAATGATTTGTTACCATATAGTATAAAATATTCATTTGTTAAGTATGAGCAATAATTAGCTCAAAGTACAATTAGTTCAATAACTTCCAGTAATTTTGGTCAGTTAAGCCCACATTTTACTCATAATATTTAATAAAATATTAAAAAGTGTGACTACTTTTATATCATCATCTTTAAAAACCACACTAAGTTATTTTAATCAATATACGTGTTTTAAGTAAAAGCCATTTAATCTTCTGACTTATACATTAACCTTCCATTAAGTATTAGTGAAGAAGTTAAATGCACCTTAGTCAATAATGCTAATGCAGGAACTGCTGTATTACCTATAGAGAAATGCGTATTCATATTATGTTAAAGTGGCTATCCTTAACGATTAGCTATTATATGTCAGGAAACTGATCATAAATTTGAAATATTCTGTAGGAAAATGAATTATAATGTTGAAACTGAGTTCTCTGTACTGTAATAATTCTGAAATGAGGTCATCTACTTCTCCTGGTCAGTGCTTTTTAAGGCAATGATATTGAAGTGATGAAGATACCCTTGATGATACTTTAACCTCACCTTGTGGTTTCACATCTTAGTGGGTAATAAATGAGACTGGTAATTGAACTATACTAAAGCAAAATATATGAATTTGCCTGCAGGTATATGGTGAAGCTGTTTTAGCACAAATTCTCATACTTCTCTTACTACCTAGAAATGCCTATATGTATGACTATAATGAGCAAAACGCTACAGTTATGACACAAGAGTTCTCTGAGTTTTAGCCTAAATTACAGCATCAAACCCTGCTTATACATTTTGTTCTGTATGAATTTCTATGTGGGGAAGCAAACTAAGACTATGACTTTTGTCTGCAGTTAGTTGTTAGATTAACTTTCCTGTGAAGCAAAATTGTACCTACATTATACATACTGCAAGTAATAGTGAATGAAGCAGCAAAAATTTGCTTAGATGCCCAATCAAGTGGTCTACAGAAATATATTGTAGGACAGACTGTAACTTTCAAAACAAACAAAAAAGGAAAATTGTATGGTGAGTACTTGCAAATATAAAAAATTTGCCTGTCTTTTGATGATGGGTATGAGTAGCTTTGACAACATCATGTTTTATAAATCGCTGATCTTTTTTCCCCCGTGATATACTGTTATTTTTTTCTGATCTTTTTCTAATCTTTGCTTCAGAGTAAATGATTAATCTACTCACATTCACCTTTGCTTGTCCTTGCGTTCTCATTTGGGTGTCTTCTGCTGACTTTACAAAATTGTGTCCCTGAGTCCTTAAAGGTACACCTGGTGTCCCAAGGATGAAGTGTATTTGGAAAAAAGCCAAGATCTCAAAGGTACAATTTAATTGCTTGTTGTATAGTTAACTTACAAATACAGATTGGGATGCACATAATAAAATAGTTCATATAAAAACACTGAAGTATCTCTCTTCTGAATTCTCAATAATACCTCTTTTTTATATATTTCTGAATTTCGGGTGCTTTTTTCTCTATCCCACAGCCCAGTTCCATTTTTTTCTTAGTATATTCACATCTATAAGTGTCAATAGATAAAGATTCAAGGCACTCATGCAATGCATTGAAGATCCAAAGGACCTTCAAATTCTTTCCAAAATACAAGATTGTCACTCAGTGATCACTAAAATAAAATACTGGTAACTATTTTCATATCTTGCTTACCAAAAAACCTACTATTTCCTTTTGTCTAAGAAATTATACCTCTTCAAAAGTCTGAAATGGGCAATGTTGAATATTAGGCTCAAAGACACATTTACTGTCTATGGCCACTAGACAAAAGTAGCTACATGCTGCTTGAATTGACATTACTTTTTTTATAAAATATAAAACTTGCTTCTGAAAGGTACTGGCATTTCATTAGTAAGACAACACTATTAAATATCATATTCTAATTTTACTTAGTTAGACATAGACCACTGAAATTGTTATGTTACTAATAATAGTTGAAAAAGAGAAGCACTGGATTCTCAGAGTTTTCACAACTGTTTGCAATGTATTACTTTGAAACAAGTAGATTGTTGGAAAAGACAGTTAATGTGAAATAACTTGCCAGCACTACATGATCTTAAATTGTAGTTCTGAGATAGACATAATTTCTTTTTCTAATGTGTAAAACGCATTTTATCTTAGAGGACTTTACGAAAAAGCACATTTGTTTAGAAAAAGTAAAAGCAATGCAAATCCCAAAATTTCCTGTACTTGAAAAGTAAAATGAATTGACATCAAAATGCTGATGAAACCTCCACTTTCTCTAACATTGAGATTTGTTCACTAGCTCTGTATTCACTATGAGTTCTGACACCAAAGATGGAGCATTTGAATACCTATGGCAAATACCATCTTCGACCCTTTATATCTTTCTTGCTGGTTCACTTCATCTCAGTTTGATCCCTTCTTCAAACATTTCTTTTTGCACATTTCCTTCAACAGGTGAGAACATTCACACTCAAGATTAGTGACAAACAAATCATTACCTTCTTGCCCAGTTTGTAGGTTTTGATATATGGTCCTTTCTTCTGACTCCTAGTCTAAGGAAGTTTCTAACTTTTATCTAGTAATCAACATTTAAAATAAATATCTTAATTAGGAGATGTCTGGGCAATTTCATATTCACTGTACTTAATTTTTCCAGATGTGTCTTCACAGTCCTTTTGTAAGAGTCTCAGTTCTGTTCCTTCAGTTTTTATTTCCAGGTGAGAGGGACAGGGTGCTAGTGAAGTCTCTCAGCCTCTGTCTCTGAAATGTGCTGGGTACACTGGAGCAGTGTTGAAGTTGTATGGAGATGAACTGGGGGTTACCGAGGTAATAGGAGCCAAGAGGGAAACAACAGTGAAATACTTCAAAGGAATTAAGAAATAGTCCAAAAGGTGACACGCCGACAGCCCAGCCCTCTACAACAATGTACACAGCACAGGCAACAAACAGGACGAGCTGGAAGCCGTTGTACAACAGGAAAACTATGTTATAGTTGTCATTGTGGAAATAGTGTGGGATGGCTCTGACAACTGGAATGCTGCAATGGATGGCTATAAACTGTTCACAGGGGACAGGCAAGGAAGTAGAGGCAGTGGGGTAGCTCTGTATGTTAGGGAGGGTTTCGGTTAAAGCTTAAAAGATTGAGCATTTATGGGTAAGAATCAGAGGGAAGGGATATCAAGATCAATATAATGGTGGGAGATGGTTACAGACCACCGAACCAGGATGAAGAGGCAAATAAATTATTCTACAAGCAGCTGGGAGGAGTCTCACAATTGTCCTTGTCCTCACAGGGAACATCTACCTACCAGACATATTCTGAGAATACTACAAAACGCAGAGGTTCCTGGTGGGTGAGTCGACTAGGTAAGGCGTTCCGCTGGAATTCTTGTTCAGGAATGGAGAAGGGCTTCTGGGTGATGTGAATGTGATAGTTGGAGGCAGTCTTGGGCAAAGCGATCAAGAAATGACAGAGGTTTTGATTCTCAGGGAAATGTGGAGGGGGCCAGCAGAACTGCCACGTTGGAATTTCAGAGGGAAGATTTTGACATGTCTAGGAGACTGGCTGACAGAGTCCCACAGAGGCAGTACTGGGAGGCGGCACTGAAGGACAAAGGAGTCAAGGAAGGCTGCACATTCTCTAAGGAGAAAGTCTCAAGGGCATAAAAGAAGGCTGACCCTATGTGCCGAAAGACAAGCCAGTGGGGAAGACGACCAAACTGGCTCAGGAAAAAAGAGAGTTTTTGACCTTTGGAAGAAGGGGCAGGTAACTCAGGAGGGCTACAAATATGTTGAGAGGTTATGCAGGTAGAGAATTAGAAGAATTGAAACCCAGACAGAATTTAATCTGCCTACTCCGGTAAAGAACAAAAAAAAAAATATTTCTATAAATATATTAGCAGTAAAAGGAAGGCTAAGGAGAATCTCCAGCCTTTATTATATGTAGGGGATATACAGTGACAAAGGATGAGGAAAAGGCTGGGGTGATTAATGTTTATTTTTCCTTGGTCTTTAATAGTAAGACCAGTCATTCTCTGGGTACCCAGTCCCCTGACTTGGCAGATAGGAATGGGGAGAAGAATGGAGCCCAACAGCAAATCCAAGAGCAAATGTTCAGTGACCTGCTACACCGCCTAGACACACATAAGTCCATGGGACCAGATAAGATCCACCCATGGAAGGGTACTGCAAGAACTGGCAGAACTGATCACCAAGGCAGTTTCCATCATTTATCAACAGTCCTGGCTAACTGGGGAAGTCCCACTTGACTGGAGATCAGCAAATGTGACGCCCATCTACAAGGAAAACCAGAAGGAGAATCCAGGAAACTACAGGCCACCCTGATGCCAGGGTAAGTTATAGAGCAGATCATCTTGAGTGTCATCACTCGGCTCGTACAGAATAACCAGGGGATGAAGCCCAGTCAGCATGGGCTTGTGAAAGGCTGGTCCTGCTCAACTGACTTGATCTCCTTCTATGATAAGGTTACATCCTCAGTAGATGAGGGAAATCCTATGGGTGTCGTCTACCTAGACTTTAGTAAAGGCTTTGACACTGTTTCCCAGAGCATTCTCCTGAAAAAAAACTGGGTGCTTATGGCTTGCACACTCTTCACTGGGTAAAAAACAGGATGGATGTCTGGGCCCAGAATGTTGTGGTAAAAGGAGTTAAATCTAGTTGGTGGCTGGTCACAAACGGTGTTTCCCAGGGCTCAGTTTGGGACTGGTTAAACATCTTTATCAATGTTCTGGACAAGGAAATTGAGTGCTCCCTGAGCAAGTTTGCAGGTAATGTTAAGTTAACCTGGAGTTAATTTAGGCTGGAGTGTTGATTCCTTTAAGACTAGGAAGGCTTTACAAAGGGATCTGGGCAGGCTTGGTCAATAAGCTGAGGCAAGTTGTGTGAGATTCAACAAGATTAATGTCTAAGCTCTTCACTTGGGTCACAACCACCCCATGCTAAGCTACATGCTTGGGGAAGAGTGCCTATTGGAGAAGGACTGGGGGGTATTGGTCAATAGTCTACTGAATATAAGCCAGCGATGTGCCCAAGTGGTCAAGAAGGCCAACAGCATCCTGACTTGTGTCAGAAATAGTATGGCCAGCAGTACTAGAGAAAAGTTTGTCCCCAAGTACTCAGTGCTGGTGAGGTCTCGCTTCAAATATTGTGTTGTTTAGGGTCTCTCACTCCAAGAAAGACATTGGAGTGCCGAAGCATGTGCAAAGAAGGCCAACAAAGCTGGTTAAGGGTCTAGAGACCAGGTCTTATGAGGAGCAGCTGAGGGAACTATTTAGTCTGGTGACAAGGAGGCTGAGGGAAGACATTATTTCTCTTTACAACTACTCAAGAGGAGGTTATAGCCAGGTGGGTGTTGGTCTCTTCTCTCAAGTGACAAGTTATAGGAGGAGAGCAAATGGCCTCAAGGTTGCCTCAGGTAAGGTTTGGATCGGATATTAGGAAATACTGCCTCATGCAAAAGGTTGTCAAGCATTGCGACAGGGCGCCCAGGGAAGTGGTGGAATCACCCACCCTGGAATTATTTAAAAGTCGTGTAAATGTGGTACTTAGGGACATGGTTTAGTGGTGAACTTGGCAGTGTTAGGTTTTCAGATGGACTTGATCTTAAAGGTCTTTTCCAATCTAAATGATTCTGTGATTCTCTTATCTGTCTCACCTCATAAACATCTTCCATGTCTTCATGTTCAGGAATTCCTTCTCCCAAATATGATTCTTCAGAATTCGCCACTCTCTTTTCCACTCTCATATGACGATGATCAATGCATCAGTGAATGATACCACTGTACATGTCTTTTCCTTTTCTTTTAGATTACTCATTTTCCCCACCGTGTGGTCTCCCACTGATGGTTTAGATTAAGTATGTTTTTGTTTCATACAGGAACATATACACCTCTTGTAACTGTAGGCAGCTTGTCAATAACAGTTTTGGTCAACAGAGTCCACAGAATCACCATCTGTCTCTCCAACCACCCTAACATGTTGCAAAGCATTTCCTTGCAAACCATAGCAAATCTAAGCATTATTGAAAGAGCCAAACCCCCCCATTCACAACGTATGACAGGAAAACGTCAGAACATTCAAGGGAATTTATAATGTCTCATATCCCTTCCATAGTAGGAAATCTGCTACATTAAATGCCTGTGTGATCCTGTGTTGTGTGGCACGAGACACAAAACAGAAGTGAAAAATACAGTCTTATTCTATGACTCTGAATTATGGAGAATTCAATTCTGGAGATTCAATTTAATCCTGAATCTATTACCAAAACATATCAGACTGGAAAATTTTATATATCAGCATCCATTTCCCTTTAACTTCCCTGATTCCCCATCATTACAAGCAATCTTTCTTCTCTTGCTCTCCCCGATACTTAACACCCCGGTCAAAAACACAGCTTCAATTTCTGCCAATTCTTTGCCCCACTCATCTAATCCTTTTAAACTTACTGTTTAATTTTTCAAATTTTTAAGGTACTCTTTGTTTTTATGTCTCTACAACTAATTCTTCTATCTGGGCTCTCATTCATATCTTAAAAAAAATCAAACATACTTCGTTTGGCCTTCTCGAGGAAAACTTTCAAGTATATTCCAACCCTTGAAAATAAGTGTAGCATATTCTTCGTGTGTTGGGTATTATTTTAACTCTATCCTATTTTGAAAAAAAATATCAAATTTAAGAACATTTTATTCCCATATTTAAATAATAACTTGAATAGTAACATGTCTTCCACTTGCTTGAAATTGATCTTAATCCTCCATTTATCAGTTATTCCAGACTCAAAACTTCACTTGCTTGCTTGCCTCCCTCCACATCAGTTTTAACTACTAAGTAACTTGTCTGCATGATCTTTATAGTCCTTTTTTCAGCCGAGCAGCTGGATGACAACTACTTCAGTAACAATGCCTGCAAGAAAAGGATTTAATATTGAAGTGGTTATAGCTGTGATGATATTACCATTTAAAAAAACGTACACAAATAATAAAGGCAGGGCCTCTTCCTATAACTACATCAGCTAATGTAGATGAGAGTCAAGGCCAAGTTTTCAAGAACATGAGGACATGTGTCCCTAACAGCTCATCTGCTATTGTTTTTCTTTATGCTAAGTTTAAAAGCATCTATGTTTTCTGTGTTCCTTCAGATTGCTACTAAACATATTTAAAATGTGCATGTAATTGCCACGGTCTGACACATCCTCCATACTTACTACAAAGCAACATACCCCAGAAAACTACTACAGATAGTTTTTAATAATGACCTTGATGAAGTGCTACAATAACAAGATTTTTAAGTTCGCTGGAATCTTCCTTTTTTATTTTTTGGGGGGAGCAGGACGGGGGGAAAGAAAGGAATATGGGGAGGTAGGAGGTACTGCTTACTTTAAATTGTTTTTTATACTATACTAAATTTGAATGAAATTCAAATCAGAAAATATATTTTGGGGGGAAAAATCATGTAAGATTTAGTTTTTCATGCCACTCTTGTGAGACAATTTTCATGCTATTTAGAACTGTGAGGTACTTTGTGTTGGAAACCTGTCATAAGTTTATACCAACATACCTTCAAATGGATGAATCTAAACTCTGTTTTGGTGTGGAATCATGTAAAATATGACATTTAACTTCATACTTTCTGAAGGTTAAACCTTTCTAGATGGCAGGCAGCAATCAAGTCTTATAAATTAATTTCCTATTCCATTTCCACAAGAGAAGATGAAAAAAAAAGCCCCAGTGTAAACTTACTGATGTGCAAATACTTTCAGTCCTTGCTTGTATCAGTTCTGTATTCATAAGAGGGACGGAAGGAAGCAGTGAGAAGGGAGTGAGGACCAACATAAGCAGTTGGTTAAATCACTCATAAATATCTTCTCCCAGAGCGTCTCCAAGCACTAAGTTTCCCGGGACAACTTATTCTGGCTCTAAATATGCTGGCTCTCCAACCTGGAGAGATAGGCAATCCAAAAAATAGCTAACTCATTTGAAAAAAAAATTTGGATGTTGAGTCCTTTAAAAAACAGAGAAGCAGCAGTGTTTGGCAGTATAATTTACCCACACAATTTTTGTTCCCAAGCCTTATTGTCAAAATCCTGAACATTCATCTTTGGTGTACTTCCTTTCACTTCTTATATTTTTGGCATTACTTCATCAACATGCTTTACATGAGTTCTAGTGATATTTCATAATATACCAAAATAATATTTGAAATATCTTAATGCAGCTTTCAATGTAGACTTTGGATTGATTCCTTACCTCATAATATATGTTTTCTAAAGGTATCCAGTCTTATCAAGCCAACAAGTTCCCACAAAAGTCACTGGATTGATCCCGTCTTCCTTAGGCCCTATCTCAGGACCAGCTTAAACACCTTTTGGAATTTCATAATTACAACTGACATGCTGGGAAGAATGTGGAATAAAAGATAGCACAGGAAAATACGTCAAAAGTAAAATTTTGAAAATGTATGTTAGAATTCTAAATTCTAAAAAAAGTCATTCATTATCAGAATCAAAGTAGTTTCAAATAATCCAACTCAATTTTTTTTAAAAAAATTGATTTAGCCAAACTGAAAATCATAAGAATATTTTAAAATATAAACTTTATGATCACAGAGTTTTAAATTTTGTCAAATTTAATGATATGGACAAAGGAAAAGTATTCTTTGAAAACAGAATATGTCCCTAAAGAGATAAGAATAGCTTCTACCTGCAAAATGCTGTTCTCACCTTATGTTTTCTTCTTAGTGACAGTTATTTTTCATTTCTGGAAACAGAAATAAATTCAACAATGCAAATAGCAGATGAAATTTGTCTGAGTTCAGCTAATGAGATGCAAAGTATATGATGTGAATGGAAATTTTTTTTGTACCTCGGTGCATTATTGTAGGATTGCTGGGAAAACAATTATAGTCCTGAAATGGAATTAGAACATAGCATAAGCAATTCCAGGTTCTCAAATCCTGCAGTGCCTATATAGATATGATTGAAAAAAAAAATGTGTGTTTTCTTTATTCATAACCATTTCTCTACCTGGCTTTTTCTCTAGCTTCTGTCATTTAGTAGGGTTTTGCTGTTAGTGTCTTTAAAGAAGTTTGCTAATATAAAGTTCTGATAACTCAAATAACTGTTTCTATTTAATTTGATTGATTTAATGGATGATCTAAAGAAATAACTTGCTATGTATGCCATGGTATTAAGGCAAAGACAAAGGCGCTCTTCAGCTTTCATAAAATCAGTTGTTGTGCCAGATGTAAAATCAATTAACCCTGATGAAGTACAGCCTTGTATTTTAACAACTGACATATCAAAATTGCATGCTGTAGTTTTCCTTCTCAGCAAGATGAGCCTAGTCAATGTTTCTGTTTCAGCAAAGCAGTAGTAATAATATTCTAAAACTTAAATGATGAGGGAATCCCCAGAAGTTCAAAGTTCAGACAAATATTTGACGGGTCAGATGTTCATTGCACTTCTCCAGTTTAAGAAAATCTTGCTTGTATTAATATCTTACTATTTCTACATGGCTTAAAGTTCCATGAAGTATCTTCACTGTTCACCCTTTTTGTTATTTTCTGTTCTATGACATTTTGGGGGTGGGAGGTCCCATGCCAATAGTATATCTCTCAAAATCAGTGTATAAATAGCTAAACCGCTTTGATCATATACTCCCTGTCACTGTTCATATCTTTTTTGCAAACAGTTATGTCTTGAAGCATTTTTAAATTGCCCTTTTTTTGTGGCTCAAGTTTATTGCAAGTATTTCTGTTAGAAGGAAAATGACACTGACTCCAGAATAACAATATTTTCTAAACTACAAATTGTTTCATTTGATCATAATCTTATCTGTAAAATGTGTAGATCTGAAATATTTTGAAAGACTATCAGTAATAACAGTCATCATCTCCTCCTACTTGCAATGTTCATACTGTGAGATTACTTAGTATGTCTTACAACTAAAATATATAATTTTCAGGCCTTAGTTCAATATATGTCTAACCTGAAGTCTGTGAATTTTCCCACTGGAGAGAATGAAGTACATTAGTGTTCTCGTGTTCTTAAGGACCTCCATAGACCTTTCCTTGAACTTTGCTCCCATTGAAATCATACTGCTGTTTTCAGAAATAGCAGAAGCAGGTCTATTAGCTGGGAGATCCTCAGTGAAATAAATGCATCTGCTTTTTCTAAAATAAGTAGAGAGTGAAAATGTTTGCAGAACCATAGCACCTCTGGTAGAGAAGTCTTTAGAAAGTTGACTGGCAGCAATAGAATTATTTGATTTACTTTTCTTTTGTGAAGAGGAACAACCTTCTGGGCAGAAAAGGTGATTCATGCCTAGGATTTTCCCATTCTATGGTACATGATGGAACATTGACACCCAGAAAAGGATTCCCCATATTGTCTATTTTCTCAAAAAAAAAAAAATAGAGTAGATAACAAAATAGAGATTATAACTCTGTCTTTAGGGAATAAGGCAAATGACTCTCATCTAAACTTTGATATGATAAAATGTATTGTTCTTTTAGGCATATCTGAAGATAATAGAACAGATTTGTTAAGAAATCGATGAAAACATGTTTATTGGAATGTAGCTTTTATATTCTCTTGTAAAAAATATTTAAGTTCTATTTTTCTTAAGAGCTGTCTAAACCATATTATAAGTGAAGAAGGAACCAACCTTTTTTTTTTAAATAGAGTAATTTCTACATATTTATTTCAGAATTTTGGTCAACATATCTAGGAAGAAAATAATCTCTATATCCTGCAAAACTCACAGAGATGTAGGAAACATTTCTTCTTAGGAAACTAATAATTCTTTTTTTTTTTTTAAATGAGAAGGAAGAGATCCACTTACAATATAGAGTTATCTTGTACTACGGGCTTCTATAAAATTATGACTCAAGTTTCTACTTTATCAATTGTCCTTTCTTAAGTTAGTCAAATATCCACTAGACAAATTGAAATTCCACCTCGTTCTTCTTCATCACTTTGATTGCTATGAGAAATACTTTCTTCAGACCAAGAAATGCTTTCTTTATTCCAATAAATACTTCTGATGGTATTTTGTCAAAATTAACATTTTTTATGCACAATGTGTTTGATCATCCAAAACTGATAAAACTGTTAATTTCTTTCTCAACATTTACCCTCAGCAGATACTACTGTTATCAGCACATTATATCTATTAGGAATCATTCAAATAGTCAAACTATGTTTTTTTATTATTATTTTACTTTTAAAAAATAAAATAAAAAGAAGCCTTACTGTTCAATTTGCTGTCTGTATAAACAGAAGAATTTTTACATTAGACGTGTGGATGTAGCTCTGAAAAGCTATGGTTAATCAACTTACATATTTCTTCCAGCAATTTAAGAGTCTATCAATACACAAACATTTCCCATTGACTTCAATGAGGCCACAGAAGACCTGCCAGCTCTTGTAATTTTACTGTGAAAAGAGAAAAGGCAGAGAAAATACTAATGTAACAGACAGTCATGTTGAGGGTGTCATCAAGGGAGAAAGAATGAATATGGAAATGTTTATGACAACAAGTTCCTGTGGAGTTTTTGTGCATAATGCTCTTGAGTACATGAGCTAAAGTTGAAAGGAAAGCATCAGTGCCCATGAGACAGGAATCTTGTGTTTCTGAGAGAATTCCAAACGTTAAATGTAGGTTTTATTAAAAATATTATAAAAGTGTGGGTTTGGAGAGAAGAATTATACAGTCTTATTTTAATTGTAGCATACCATAAAGGGAATGATAAAGGGAACTATACTCTTTTTTTGTTGAGAAATTGGTAGTTTCCATCAAGAGTAAAGAACTTGGCTTTGTAGGCGTATTTTCTGCTAACATTTCCAATCATTTCATGTATAAAAATTATGTAGCCAGAAGGTGGCCTGACATATAAGCATGTACTTACCACAGTAGCAAATACAATAATACTCTCATCCTGTATACTGGACATTTTACAAGGAAATATTTTGGAAGGAAATGTTACAAAAACTCTTCTCAAGAAAATAAATCAATCACATCTGCTTAAATTTTGGGTTTATATGTTATTTTAGAAAAAAGTATGGTCCAGGCCATGGCAAGGAATTTGAATTAGATGAGCTTAAAAAGTCCCTTCCAATCCAAACCATTTTATGATTCTATCTATGTTAATATTAATATATGTATATTTTATTATTGCATATTTTATGTATATTAGTAATAGCCCGTGTGTCTACTTTTAGAATTGTTACGGTGTTGGTATTCAAAAACAAGGCAATGCAAAATATAATCTAGAATTGTCACAAACATAAACTTACTCTCAGTGTGGTCTTTCCATTTATATGTTGATTCTATGGAGTTAATTTATAGGTTTATGTTTATTGCTTGTATTAGAATTGCCCATCTAACGCAATGATTTGCATTTATAATATCTAAATACGTTGTTAAAATGGTATCATAATATGTAAAGTTTTCAGAATTCTTTACTGTGTATCATAATCCCACAGTGAAACAGGGAAAATTACATGACTTAGTATGCTTAGTATTATTGAATGAGGGATTATCCAGATAGTAAGGAATTGTGCCTTTAATGTAATAGTCAATAATAACACCAAAAGTCATACTGATTTGTCTTGAACAATCAGCTGCCACATGTACATATTTCTCATACTAATAAAACTGTTCCACTGTGTACAAAATGAAAGAAGCTGTTCATTTATTTTTCCTGTGTAATATTCATGCATTATGCACCTACAAGTGAATCCATCTTTTAGGCTAAATCTTAATTAAAGAAACATGTGGGCATGCAGTTCTGTATGCTTGTGTCATGCACGCCTCTCTGTCAGAAAATCTTAGATATGGAAGAGTTATGTATCTAATTTTTTTTGACATATCAACTTTTTTCCATATTTTTTTTTTTGAGGGTGGGCAAATCAAAATGACATAGTATCATGAGAAAATGCTTAGAGGATGGAATGATTTCACATTTTTTTGCAGAGGGAAAAGAAATAGGGAAATGACCTGAATGTATGCAATGCTTAAATGTTGTCAGATATTCATCATATTTATATGCTTTGCCTGCCTCTCTGCTCTGGGTGATTTAATACTACATTAAAGTAGAACCTGGGAGGACATCATAAACAGCTCTTGTTTAAAGGGCATTGTGAAGGAGAGCCTTTAATCTGATTGATGAAATAAATGGAAAGTAATCTATCCTCTATTCAACAGCTTGTTGATGATATGAAAGAATTCCTACTCAAGCAAGCAAAGCTTTAAAGAGAAAGACCTCTTTCATCCTGTCAGCCTCTCATTTTTAGAAAAAGTTAAGTTTTTCATCATGGTTCAGGGGAGTTCTTGTAAAACGTTCATTGAAAATTTAAGAGCAATTACAGTGTCAGACAGCTAGAAAAATTGCTTTTACTGAGTGAGAGTTCTCTGACAGATGCATTGTGGGAGAATTGATTCTTTCTAAGGGATAAGTGAATTGTCATTGTTAGTCTCTTCTCATGACATCTAGCTAGATGTCATCTGCTTTGTAACAGAAGATTTGAATCAGACAACTGTACTCAACACTAGACAGTGTCTAGATTAGTTCAGCAAAGAAATAAGCCTGTACTCTGCATGGCATCAACTGAGCTTTTAAAGATTATGGATGAGCAAGGGTTTGAGAAAAAAAGTTTGAAAAATCAAAACCAAAGCTTTATAGCCACTTCAGAAAGCCTGGATGTTTAAGCTGTAAGGAAGTCTGTCAAATCCTTGAGGAAACCACATAGAGAAAGATCAATAGAATACCTACGGGCTCCATTAGCTTGATGTAAAAAAGGCTAAGAGGGAAACCAGCTCTTCCACAAGAGAAGCCACATTATTCCAGGGATTAAGCGGGATCAGTTCTCTTGCAGAAAAGAAGACGAGAAAAAGAATGAAGATTCTTGGTGGGCCAGAACTGGAGTGAAAGGGCTTGTCAGGTAATCTCACTGATGATAAGAGAGTAGTTTATTGAATAGGAGGTGTCTCTAATTAGGTGTTCATTAGCATAAGGGTAGGTGCCATTTCTAATCTTGAGTAAGGTGTAGAAAATAGGCTGTCATTCACTTTGCAATCCTGAGCTACCTTCTTCCTAGTATACGCTTGCTGAATCCACTTCTGGTTTTTATGTGCTTTTTTTCTGTTTGGATTGCAGAATGTTGTTAGCATTTTCCCAAAATAGCACTATCATATTCATTAAGTATTCATAGTATTGAAATGTTATGTTGTTTGCATATAGTGTGTATATATGTGGTATTAAAAAGACCTGTCATTTTAAACACAATAATATTTTGGTATGAAAGCTTCTTTTCAGTTTTTACATCTGATTTGAATCTAACCTTACTTAAACAAAAAAAAAAAAGAAGTTACCTTGAAGTAAATTCACTAGCAAGTATCAAATTATCATGGAAAAATAAAACTTAAAATACTCTCCACATCATGATCAGATCAGTACTTGCTTCACCAGTTCCAGTTTTGGTAACAATTTTGCAGCCATGGTGTAATTAATATCTGATTTTTACATTTTGAACTCCTTATTCTGTGCACTTCATTTATTTGAAGGATTATATACAGAAGTTAATTTAAACATTCAGTATTTCTTTTAGTTGCTCAGGAATTAAAGTGAAGTATTTGTAGTTCTTCATATGTTTAATTACTTAGTCCTTCAGTGAGAATAATATTATTTAAACTTAAACAATCTTTTGCTCTTTTTTTTTGTGATTTATTTATTGATATAGACCTCTTTAAAGGTTCAGTAGCAATGGCCTTATCATTTTAAGTTGAAATAAGCTCACTTCTTCAGCTTTGGGAAGAACAGGTCTAAATTAACTGTGTTTTCTTTCCTTAACACGTTCAGAACATCTTAAGAGTTCATGTGCCATTAAAACCTTCTTTCAAAGCTGTGGAAATGCAAACTGTCAGGACGACGTTTTCAAGAAGTGCCTGATGCTAAAAATCACTGACCTGTGCTAGTTCCAATGCCGTTCCTAGCACTTTTGCCATTAAGATTCAATAGACCTTTATCAATGTCCATAAGGCATCTGGTTGAATCAATAATAATGATGAAAAGCAAGCTGTAATTCTAAAGAAAAAGTGCTGCTAAATAGAGTAACATACAAAATTGATACAACTTCGTAAGTTGCCTTTCAGTATTCTAATGGCTTGTAGTTTCACATGCGTTCATGAAATGCCCTTATATACCTTTCTAAAAATGTATTTTTCTGTGTTCTGATCTTTTGAAACATTATGGGGAAGGGAATGGAGAGTGGGGTAAATGGTTTGTGTGTGTTTCTAAATTTATTTCTGCAGCTCTTCGAGCTGCAAATCATATATGTGGGGACAGATCACAACAAATATTCAAAAAGGGCATGCATTTATAAGTATTATCTAAGTCAACTGTCCTTTTCAGTTTCAACTTTATCTTAAGGAAAATTAGTAAAAATTCAGTGTTGCAATGTGTAGTAAAATATATGCAATAATATGCAATATTGTAAGTAAACTGATTTACTGATTGATGTGATTTATATTAAGAATATGATCCAGAGTTCAGTAAAGCTAATGGAGTCTCCACTGCTTTAACTGCTTTTCGATGGAGCCCAAATATGAAAGCAAAATATGCTTTTTCTTACACACTCCAGATCTATGTTGTAGTTGGATGAGGGGGCGGGAGGGTTGTTCAGTTTTTGGCTTGGGATGTTTGTAAGAATAATCTCTCTAACAACCTAGAAGCCTGTGACAAGTAAAACTTAAAAAATCCTTATCTCTAATACACTGAAAGTATTTAATAAAATGAATTGTACTTGCATATAAATTCTGTACTACAAAGGATGTTTATTTTTTTTGTATCTAGACAACCAGCTATTTCTCCCAAACTTATTTCCAGGAAAAATAAAGTATGATATATCCTGTAAAAAAAACAACTTTTCAAATATACGGCATAGTCTTCAGACAATTAATGCTGAGAAATTATTTCTTTTATTGATTTTTCTTATTTGACGGTAATCGCAGCTGCAGAGTCTCAACTTCGGTAACATTGTTCAGAGGAAAGGCTTAAGATTAAATACTGATTTGAAAAAGAGAATTAATGTAACAAGCATTCTCCAATACATGAAATTATATTTTTATTCAGTTATTTCTCAGGTGCTTTTTTGGTTTCTTATTGACTTTGGTTTGATCCAGATCCTTGATAAATAAAGTCATAATAGTCTAAGTTCTGATTTATTTTGCAGAGTTTCTTACCTGACAGAGTTTTAGTAATATTTCTTTACTTCACATAGCAGTTTCAGTATTAATACCTAATAGACTTGATATTTCCTTTCAGAGACTGTTACAGTCATTGTATTTGTTTTCATGTATCACTATCTTATACAGTTGATGAAATTATTTATTCTATGGCTATCAAGTAGTCATCAATTAGTGCAGCAGAAACACTAACTTTTGAAAAGCAGCCTATGTGTATTTGTAATTGCTAAAACACAAAAGGAAGTTTATGAAATAATGGAAGTTGGAATATATGGATTCATTCTGGTATTTGGCTGCCAAAGTTGAATGTGATGGAAGGCATCTGCGGTTGTGTTTGCGTAAGGTTGTCTTTAGTGGCAGAGTGTATTATCTAGTGTCACTTTATGAAACTTTCAGTGGTACAACCTTTTTCTTTTCTAGTGTGTGTGTAAGAATTACTTTAATCTTTTTTCTCTATGAGAAAAGATAAATATTATCTGCTGTATATACCTGATGAAACACTTATCTTTTTGATAATTAATGAACCCATTTTAAGTCCATGTTATGCTATCCATCTTTTGTGGTACTGAAATGGATGACAGTGTGATTATGTCTTTGAAAGATAAGTAAATGTGTGTGCTCTTAGATCATTAGGCTTTTAAAATACCAGCAAAGTAGAAGTATAGCAAAACTGGGAGTATTTCTTCATCTTGACATATAATATAGTGGTGTCTGTGTTTTTATTTATAAATGTACGTTTTGTGCACTCCAAGCACATGTCAGATTTCTCGGGCCTCTGCAAATGGTTGTATTAATATTTTATGTTCCATTTATGCTTTTCTTCTGCATATTGACAAAATAATAAATATGTGATATATTGAATATTATATGATGGAACATTGATTTTTATATACACAACAAAGAATAATAGTATATTTTACATGAGAATTCTCAATACCATTACAAGCCAAGTTAAGGTTTGAATTATATTTCAGTGTTCTTGTCAATATAAACTGGCTTACGAAGGCACATTTAGAATGGTAATTGATGGATTTCTCAAAATACCTTTGTCATTGAAGAAAAGTATATACTTCGTATTTCATTACTGTAAAAGTATGTTTTTAAGAAGTCAAACAGATCCCCTTAAGTGTCTTAAATGGTATAATTTTGGCCGTCTGTGTTACAATATGGAATAATGTCCAATTATCTCGTTTATCACGGCTTGTGAAACAGCTTACAGTATAAATTCTGTTTATTAAGGGCAAAATTATACTGTCAGATTCACACATGCTTATCTTTGAAAAGTGACTTACAGACCACACTTTACCCTTTTAGAGGAGGAAAGAAGAATGTAAATGGGAAAAGGTCAGTGGATCTCTGGACATTTGTGTTCTGCATGCTATTTGATTCTCCTGTGCATCACCTAAATGCACCAGTAAAAAAAGCTGCTGCAGCTTGGAGGCAGTATATAGCTACTTGTAGATAGCGAATTTAAGCTAGAGTCAAACCAGGGTTATTTCTTTTCAAGTTAGGGCTGCATGTGAATTTTATGGGTCCATATTTCCATTAACAAAGGTCCATGTCTCAGAAGATTTATCAAATCCAAAGAAGGCTGGACAAATAAATTCAAATTGGAGACTACATTTAATTAATAAATAAATAAATAACACAAATAACTAGATTAATAAATAAATAAATAAATAAACAAGGAGATATACAGCTCTCTAGACTGCCATCCAGAAAGTTAAGGAACAGACTTTTCCTAAGGTTTCTCCATCAATCCTTATTTTCTGCTTCTTTTTTCTGCACTTGAGAAGTGCCAGAAAATCCTGTCTGAAGGTATTTTGGAACTTCTGCGTCCAGATTATTCTCATTTTTCTTGACTCCTGGCTCCTCATTGCAAAGATAATGCTTAACTACCGAGGCTTTATGATTACAGGTATTGCTATGTTAGTCATGACATGGGATAATGAGGAAACTCATAAAGTTAATCCACCTGTAGATTGGCAACACTTTCTTACAGAAGCATGTGCTCTATTTTTTAAATAAGTAATTGCTGAAAATATAGATTATTCATGTTTGTTAAGCATACTGCATTTTAACTCTTTGCCTGAGCAAATTTTGTGATAAGTGCAGCATTTGTCTCCAACTCAGTAACAATATATTGTATATTGTATATTGTATATATAGTTACAGAATGTAACTGAATGCGTGACTCATATAACTTACAGAATGTTAACTTTTTTTAAAAAAAAATTACAACAATTATGTATATTTTTTCCGTTTTCAGTTATTTGAACTTTCTTTGTCAGGAAGGCTTCAGAAATAAGAAATCTTAAATTGAAATCCTGGGTCACATTAAGACAGGCTAATTGAAATTATTGAACCAATAAAATGAACTGCTGTGTGCTTAGTAATACATGCTGGGAACTGACCCTTGTGTATAGATTGAAGCATTGCAGAACTTACCTGTAGTTCTGTTGTTGCAGATTTTTTTCTCAGAAGAATTTCCTTCTTGATTCTAAAACTGTATTTGTTATGACTTTTCTTTTGCTAGACTGTTGCAAGCTCTTTGGACTTCCTGGTTGCAAATTTAAATCTCTTCAAGAGCGTTCTGCAGCCAGCACCATTGCTGTGTACTATTTTGAAAATTAGTGTTTCTTATTCACTTTGAAAGTTCACAAATTAGTAGGTAATTACATTAACACTGCATTCCATGCACTGATGTGAGTTGTTCCCATTCTGCCTTTTGGACAATTAAAGCAGCAGACAGGACTGTGTTTTATTCTCTGCTATGCACAGCCCTCTCACTCTTCTGAACTAGGAATACCTTGTTACAGCAGTTGCCCACACTAGATACAATCAAAATTTAGTTATTGACTGTGTCACAGTACAGGTATATAATCTCGTGCCAGGCATGAGTCACTAGGCTTGGGTCACTAGCCATGATCTAAGGTGAAAAAAGAAAAATTCTTTTACACACATTTTGCAAGTAGGTATCCATATTCCTGGGCACATGTGTTTTGTGCCTTTTGGTTTTGAGTACAGACTGTCTCTTACTGTGTACAGGTAAATGATCTAAACCAACAATATGCCTTATGTATTTCCATTATGATTATGCAAAGTTACTCTAATTAGTGTTAAACATTACCATAAAAATAGATATTAATATGAAAATCTGGTCTGAAGCAGATCCATGGTAGCATGCATACACGTTTTCAAAGCATTCTGAATTAAGGTTCCATGCACAACTTTGTTCACAGATTATAAATCTTTTGCTGACACAGTATTAAAATCTAGACTACTCAACTGTGATAAAATGCATTAGAGACCTGAAAGTTATGCATCTGTTTCAAAGAAAGAATGTCTCACATCATTTTTTTATTTTATATATAATATAAAGTGAATACAAGTGTCTATAAACAAAGACTATTATAAGCAACTTGGTGCTACACTAATCAAAACAACTACATAAGTATAATAGCAGCATAAAAGTTTAAAAAACAGTAGTCCAGTGAGATGTTAAGAAACAACATTACGGTCGCTAAATGAGGAGATTGTGTTTGACTACCAGGTACTCTCCTTGAGTATTTGGTTTCCTACTCTGAGCCAGGCAAGAATAATTTTTTCATTGGCTAATGCAATACCTGTTGCAGTGCTAGCTGCAGCTCCAAATTACAGGCATATCTTTCTACTAGTTTTAATAGCAAGAAAAGTGAAAAAATTAATGAAGGGGGCTTTCAGCAAAATTAATTACAGTATTTTAACCAGGAAAATAAGAATAGGATAGAATGGAGATTGGAGGAAACTTTATTTGCTGTGGACAAGATTGTAAATAATTACTTTTTTTTATGATAATCTTTTGAGAAAACTAAATAAAAAAATTTGTCACAAAAAATCAGCATCAGTCAAAACATAACTTAGCGTTTTGGTCTTAATAGAAACTTTGTGTGTTTATCTATGATTGTAAATAAGCTCCTGCTCAGTAGGGTTCTTCCTGAATACCAAAAAGTTCCAGTTAAAATGGTAAATTCCTTTGAAAAGCTTGTATAGAAATAACTTGATTTTCATCTTAGTTCACTTGTCAAAAGCAGTGAGAAAGTTGCCATTCTTGTACTCTAAGGATGTGAGGTGACACATCTGACAAGCAGAAATAGATTGGAAGTAAGTCCATTAATATATCTAAAATCATTTTGTAAGTGATCATTTTTAATATACACGAGGGAGTAACACCTACACATCCAGGGAAGAATATATTCACTTTCAATGTGGCTCATGTTCCCCTCCACTGCATATAATTAAGCCCTTTCTGGTTTAAATAATTTCTCCTCCAACCTTTTTCTCCATGCTTAAGATTTTTTTAAATCATAGCCCAGCAATGACATTTGACCAATATCACTTGTGCTTGGATGAAAATTAAGTTTAAAAATTACAGTAATTCTCAACAAAAATCTTGATTTCTCTAGTGTAGAAAAATCCTATTCTCAGTTTCTGTCTCATCTGATGTGTAATTTTGAGCAAGTCAATTCATCCTTTTTATACTCTATTTGGATTATGAGCTTTTGAGGAAAGAGATTATCTCTGACTGTGAGTTTTAAAAAAGCATACCCAACAGTCCTCCAACTGCAGTGTAGCTCCAATATAACACTGTAATAATCAACAAAAATATCACAAATAAAAAAATTATCTGAGCAAACCCTGGTCCCAGAAGAAAGAAAATTACCTACCTTTAGAGGCCCACAGCTTCACAGTCACAGTGAACCCATACCAACACCTTCTGTCTCATGGCAATGAGAGGAAAGAGAGAGATGGTATTTATCCTGATCCATTTAACAGAGGTGAAGAACAACCTGGCCTCACAAAAAAATGCTGTGCCTCTAAGACAGCTGTCTTTGCTATATAAAATACTATAGCTAAGAATTCATTAATCTTCTATATTCTGCATTTTAAATGGGCTTGTTATTAATTTTTATTACTGTTGAAAAAAATTCGTTTATAGAGCAGCAGGTTAAACATAGAAGAATGTGGTGTGAACAGAACTATTAAAGAGAGAAAATATTCTGATCTATACTTCACCGTTCCTAGTAAAAATGGCATTGTCTCCCTTGAAGTTTCCCAGCAGCTTTACGAAACTGTTTGTGCTAACTTCTTGTTGACCTTGGAAATTTACTTCATGCATTAACGGGTCCTCATGCAAAGAAATTACTCCCAAAGGCTTTACTTTCTGTTTCTTCAATGCCTTTTCTTTGTTGCCTCTTTATTTCTTTTTCTCCTGTCCAAAAGGCTTAGATGCCCTCTTGTTAACCTTTTCTTTTGGTATAAATTCCGCTACATATTAACTATAGTTTAAAAAAATTTTAATGCAGCAACGCCAATTACTGAGAAAAAGGAAATGCCAGTATTTTCTATCTATTAAACCTTTGGATAACCTCCTAGTATACATGCATTTTAGTGCAGTCCTTAATCTCATTATCACATTCTAATTTTTCCCTGAGAAATGAAAAACCATTTACTGTGCAGTGCTGATAATCCTCAGTAAATGGAAGCCTGTTATTTTGGTTTAGCCTCATTGTTTAGGAACTATCCTAAGGAATACTTCCAGTGTTCAAATTATGCTTTTTAAGATGGAGCTCCTTAAACTGAAAATGACTGATATTGGGAGAGGTGTCTCGAAGTCATCTGGTCCAGCCACCCTGCTCAATTAGAGTCATCTAGAGACAATTGCCCAGAACTGTGTCCAGACAGCTTTTGAATATCTCCAAGGATGAAGGACCTACAATATCCCTGGGGAAGATGTGTTTCAGACTGTGCCTGTTGCCTTTTGCCCTGTCACCGGACACCACTAAAAGGAGCCTGGCTCTGTCCAGTTTCTGCCCTCCCCTGAGGTGTTTATATACATTGATAAGATCTGCCTTGAACCTTCTCCAGACTGAACAGTCCCAGCTCCCTCTGCTTTTCCTCATAGGTGCTCCAACCCCTCAGTCATCTTTGTGGCACTTTGCCAGTCTCTTTACTATACGTCCAGGTCTCTTTCATGCTGAGGAGCCCGGAACTGGACATAGTAAACTTCATCACATTTACAATGCGTGAGCCTTCGAAGACACAGGCAATGGAAGAATATACGCAACATTTTTTCAGGGTCTTATGAACAACTACTTTACATTCAGTTCTAGCTAATAGGCAGGACCTAGATGAGGATTTAAAGACAGAATGCAATTTGGATGAAAGTAAATGTGAAGTTCAAAACTCAAAGAAATGAAAAAGGGTAAAAGCAATAGAATAAGGACATTAACTTGAGCAAATATGGTGAATCAACAGGTAAGGTCTCATAAAAAAAGGTTTAATCTTATTGAAAGAATCTAAATTAAAAATTAGCTAGGACGAAATTTGTTCCACATACAAGAAGGATAAGAAGCATGATAAAACAATAATTGCGGTTATATTAAGAGAATCTAAAAATCAAAATGGAGTAGTCACTGTTATGGGAAATAAAACATAGAGCCAGAGCATTATAATTACTGGGGAATGTTTCACAGAAAATGTCTATGAAACCAGAATGATTAAGAATCAAAACGGACTGCAAGTGACAAAAATAAAAAAATGCTAGGGAGAAAAGAACAATGGTGAACAAGGATTATGAAGGAAATTTAGATGCCTTTATATCTCACATGATAGCTTATTGAGAAAAGCTCTAAATAAAATACTTGGACTCCTGCTGTATATTTATTAATAAACATCAGATTAAATGGATACAGCTAAAGTATGTTATATATTTAATGTCTAATGTGACCTGAGTGTATTTGACATAAAGGAGCACTAGGAAAGGAAGAAAGAAAAAAAAAAATAGTTTCCTCTAGGTATAATCAGTCAGTAAGGTCAAGTAAAGTTTACCCTGATATTTGTAAACAACTAACCAGCACTATCCCAGTGTTATTAATTACTATCTTCCATGATGCCAGGTTTGATTTCAAAGAACAGAGAAGAAACCTGTCAAAATAATGGTCTGAGAGAGGCCATGTTGATGTCTGCATGGACAAATGCTGAGTCTAATCATTACTTTCATTAACAATTTAAAAGACAGTATAAAGGAACAGAGAAAGATAGGCAGTTTACTGTACAATATGAGAATTCAGAAACTCTCAGCTGAGTGGAGAAATGTAAAAAAGTTAAGACAAAGGCAAGATAGTACGGTTGAAAAGTCAAATACATATACAAAAGCTGAGAGCAAATTATTCTTCAGCACTACCTGAGAAAAAGAAGGCCACAGCAAATCAAAAGCCCTATGTTGGCCCATACTGTGATGTCACTTGAAAAAAAATTAATATGATATATTCTTAGCACAATCCTTGAAAAGGTGGTTAGTTATTCTTGGTGTCGCTGAATCATCTTTTGTAATTCTTTGTCCATTTTTAGTAACCATATTTTAATAAGGTTTTATATGAAAAGGGGTACAGAAATCAATAGTAATAATAAAACACCAGAATGACAAATGATTAAATATTGCAGAATTCTGAGAAGGAAGAGTGGAAGATCAATTCATCAATGCCATTTTCCACTTTCTGTTGCATAACTTACAAAGGTATATTCCCCTTCAGTCTTTAAATGCCCACCTTTTCTTTGTAATTTGTTTAATTCACTGCTTAAATTAACTCATAATTCTTTAAATCTATTAAATTTAAAATAATCTGAAACTAATCTTATCATTCCCTAGAGCTCTGTTTCCCAGTGTCATCAGTGTACAATACAATCTTTATGACAATTCCTGTATATATAAAACCAAAATAATTAGAATTGCAAGACATTGTATTTGCTTCATTTTCAATTGAATTAAATTCTGCTTCCATCCAAAAACAAGATTTCTTTCAAACTATCTAAGTAGCTCTCCTTTTAGACTTTGTTAATACCTACCATAGATTATGCTTTTATTTGACAATAAATAAAAATTTTCCTAGATTTGGAGATGTGCTTCTTCTTTATCACTTAGCTATATATTACTGAAAAAAAAATTAATGAAGCTCAACATTTTAAATACTATTCTGTTCTGCTGATAGCAGGTAAGCCTGAAAAACCCAAGAATGCCAATTTCTGTTGGCCTTCACCCCAAACAGAATTCCAGATGGTGCAAACAGAGAGGACAAGACTAGAGCCAACAGTTACATCCTGCACACATGGTTGTTCAGAGCAACAGTGGCTGGACAGTTCTTTTGAAAATACACAGCCATAGAAACAGAAATGTCACACAAAATTCAGCCAGTTTCCTTTGTGCATTCTGAGAAACTTAGAGAAAAATTAGAAAGCAACTACTACCACTGTGATGAAAAATTCCACTTTGACATTTTAGGAATTTAATTTTTTTTAACTGTTTCGAATCAAATGTCAAAGGTGGCGACCTAGTTTTAAGAGGATGGATCAAGTGAAATGGCTGTTACATGCTACAAGTTATTAACATTAAAAACTGCCAATATTTTACTGAAAAGTATTTTTAAAAGTATTTTTACTTTATAGCAATAAAACTTATCAGTCACCCTCAAAACATTTTTCCCAAGATTTTCCTTCATGGAAAAATGCAAAATATTCTGGTTGCATTCTGAAACAAAGCAGCTTTTTGACATTTCTAAATACTTAGCGAAACAGAAAGACCTAGAAATATTTAAAAAATTAGTTGAGACAAAAAAATGTGGAAAGTGAAGACAGTTTTACATAAACAGCTTGTTTGGTAATGACTTATCACTGTAGTATTAGAATATCTTCTTTCATAAAGGTGAGCATTTCTTTGAATTAAAACAACCAAAGAATTGATGAAAAACAAGTAACAGATAACTAAGATGCCAAAACTATAAGGGATTTACACACAGTGTTACAGAGATTTTGTGGCAGATCTGATATCCTTCATCCGACTTTGTACAGCCCAAGAGAGTATTAATAGTTTTTGTAAGACTCCTATGTGTAGTACAAATATCATTATTAGCTTCAGCACTGTAGGAGTGTAATAATGTATATATTATTCTCTTACTTTGGAGAACTCAACCTAACAGCACTAATTCAACCACACAGGAAAAAAATGTGGTTAAGGCTGGCAGTGAGTGTCTTTAAACAGTGCAAAGTCCCATCTAGTAACTTCTAAGCAAACAGAAAAACAGATTCACATTAATCAATAAATAAATTCTCAAGAGTTGCCTGAAAGATAGCTGCTATATAGCCTGATCCAGGAATCAACTGAAATAAATCTTTTTGAATAGAGTTTGAATCCATTCGGAAATCAGGAGGGAAGATTTCTTTCTGTACTTATACCAGCCTTCAGATCAGGGAAGTCACGTAAATATTTTGCTATTGATTTTCTGTGATTTTTGTATGTGGGTTTCATATACACTGAGTATTAGCTTGGATTGTCAGCATTAGATTTCCCAGCTGAGTATATAGCCCATTGTACATTATAGTCTGATGGGCTTTTTAGTATAAATACACAACATCCCTTCCAACCCAAACTATTCCACGATTTTCTGACATGCAAATACTGTTAAGGTAGCATTTAATTATGCTGGATTTCAATAATTAATGTTTTAGTGTGCAAATGACCTCTTTTATAAACTCTAGTGTATGCCTAAACCAAAATAATATATTTATATCATTATGTGTAAGATGGAGAAAGGGAAAGACTTTCACTTTTCTTTCTGACGGTCTTCCAGGCTTTAAAACTAAAGCAGAGTTTCTTTGCTCAAAACTTTAAGAGCCTTTGAAAAATAAACATATGAATAATCTAAGTAAGGAACTAAGTAAGAAAAAGAGGATGTATCATCATTGGAAAGAAGGGGATGTAAGTCAGGTCATGTTCAAGGATGTTGTTAAGTCGTGTAGGAGGAAAATCAGGGAAGCAAAAGCCCAGCTGGAGCTCAAATTGGCCACTTCTGTTAAGGACAATAAGAAGAGTTTTTATAAATACATCAATGGCAGAAAGAAGGGCGACAGCGACCTCCACTCCTTGTTGGATGTGGAGGGAAATATAGTAACCAGAGATGCAGAGAAGGCTGAGGTACTTAATGCCTTCTTTGCCTCAGTTTTTAACAACAAGTATGTCAGCTCGCTTGACAGTTGGCCCTCTGAAGTGGTTGATGGGGGCAGAGTGAAATATGGCCCTCCTGCAATCCATGAGGAGGAGGTTAGAGACCTGCTGAGCCGCTTGGACCCTCATAAGTCTATGGGGCCGGATGGGATCCGTCCTAGGGTGCTGAGAGAGCTGGCGGATGAGCTTGCTAAGCCACTCTCCATCATCTTTCAGCAGTCCTGGCTCACTGGAGAGGTCCCGGAAGACTGGAAGTTGGCCATAAGAAGGGCCGTAAGGATGATCCAGGTAATTACAGACCTGTCAGCCTGACCTCGGTCCCAGGTAAAATCATGGAGAAGATAATCCTGGGTGAAATCATGCACCACCTGCAGAACGGTCAAAAAATCAGGCCCAGCCAGCATGGGTTTAGGAGGGGTAGGTCCTGCCTGACCAACCTGATCTCCTTTTACGACCATGTGGCTCGCCTGGTGGATGAGAGGAAGGCTGTGGATGTGGTATACCTGGACTTCAGTAAGGCCTTTGACACTGTCCCCCACAGTAGACTCCTAGGGAAGCTGGCAGCCCATGGCCTAGATGGGAGCACTTTGTGCTGGGTTAGGAATTGGCTGGATGGCCGAGCCCAAAGAGTGATGGTGAATGGTGTTTCATCCAGTTGGCAGCCGGTCACCAGTGGTGTCCCCCAGGGATCGGTATTGGGTCCCGTCCTGTTTAATATCTTTATTGACGATTTGGATGAGGGGATTGAGTCCATCATCAGCAAATTTGCAGATGATACCAAGCTGGGAGGAAGGGTTGATCTGTTAGAGGGTAGGATGGCCCTACAGAGGGACCTGGACAGATTGGAGAGCTGGGCCGATTCTAATGGGATGATGTTTAATAAGTCCAAATGTCGGGTACTTTATTTTGGACACAACAATCCCATGCAGAGCTACAGACTGGGGACAGAGTGGCTAGAGAGTAGTCAGGCAGAAAAGGACCTGGGAGTGCTGGTGGACAGGAAGTTCAACATGAGCCAGCAGTGTGCCCAGGTGGCCAAGAAGGCCAATGGCATCCTGGCCTGCATCAGGAATAGTGTAGTAAGCAGGACCAGAGAAGTTATCGTCCCCCTGTACTCGGCACTGGTCAGGCTTCACCTTGAATATTGTGTCCAGTTCTGGGCCCCCCAGTTTGGGAAAGATGTTAGGATACTGGAATGTGTTCAGAGGAGGGCAACAAAGATGGTGAGGGGGCTGGAGCACAAGCCCTATGAGGAGCGACTGAGGGAATTGGGGCTGTTTAGCCTGGAGAAGAGGAGGCTCAGGGGAGACCTCATTGCTCTCTATAATTACCTAAAAGGAGGTTGTAGTCGGGCAGGGGTTGGTCTCTTCTCTCAGGTGACCAGTGGCAGAACCAGAGGGCATGGACTTAAGCTTCGTCAGGGAAAGTTTAGACTTGATATGAGGAAAAAATTCTTCACTGAAAGGGTGATTGGCCATTGGAATGGGCTGCCCAGGGAGGTGGTGGAGTCACCGACCCTGGAGGTGTTTAAAGGGAGACTGGATGAGGCACTGAGTGCCATGGTTTAGATGATGGTTGGTGTTAGTGTTGGTGTTAGTGTTAGATTATAGGTTGGACTTGATGATCTCAGAGGTCCTTTCCAACCTTGTGATACTGTGATACTGTGATACTGTGATCTGTACGAACTAGAGCCCAGTAAATAAAAAATTTTGAGATTTTTCACGTGGAAAACCCATATGAAATGGCTCTAAATTGTGAACTGCATAGTTTAATTTCCATAAATGTAACCTTCCAAGTAGGAAGCTTCTCTTTTGCAAGAAGACAGGACTACAACCTAGTTCTCCTTCCAGGAGAGTACCCATTCGTTTTTATGCTGCAACATTTCAGCAGAAACAATACTGCACATAGCTGAGCTTGGTTACAGGTCCAGACTATTTTAAATGTCAATGCTCAAAGTTAAACATCTTGTTAAGCCTTAAGCTACAAACCTTCCGTTAAAACACATTGACTAAAACGGTCTGAAAATCTCAATCTTAATTCTAGAGACATCCCTCTAATTACTTTCTCCTTTTACCTGTAGTCTGTTTGGGTTCTAAAATGGTGTTAAACAAGCAAAGAGTAAACCCTTTCTTCACAGTTTGGTGCCAAAAATAGGACATAGGCAGGATCTTCTTGTGTGAATCTAGCTTTACAGCCTAAAAGGAACCTTTTAAGCACTGACAATCCAAAGACACTCCAGGCTGTCACTGACAGCATTTTGACACTAGTTTCTTGGACATTAACATCTCTGTCCCTGTGCACATCCAGAATCCTCCAGACCTGATAAAACAGAGCAGGGCAGAGACTGGCACATTTAGAGTATGACCAAGATGCAGGAACTACATGTTCCTTCGTTGAAACCTCCTGAAGCGATTGAAGATATTTCCAGAGTTGGTTTTGACAACTCATACTACTACCATTTGGAAATACAGTAAACTGACAAAATTGTGCTGTCAGTTGTCACCTTTTTCTCCATCCTCAACTCTGAATTAAAAAATTTTGTGATTGAGAAACTTACTGAGGGCTTGAGAGAACCATATTATTTACCTCTTTTCTCATCCTTCTCCCACAGTACTTCTGTATCCAAGTTAAGAACACAGACTAGGTAGCAAGCAAATAGACAAAATAGTATCTGGATGATTGGACAAACCACGACACTGAATGGTTCAAATGCCTGAGTAATCTGGTGTGACTCACTTCTGACCTCAAATCCAACCTGAGTTTTCCTATGGTCCTGCAAACACCTGTGGAAGAGACCATAGTGTCATCAGAGTATTTTTTTTCACCTTTTATTAAATGCGTTGATTCTCAGTAAGATTTGTTAAGCCAGAAAGAGGAAACAAACCAAGTTAACAGAACATCTATTGAGACTGTAGGGAAAGAAGCTCATGTCTTTGACTTCAGTCTGATTGCATTTTAATTATTATAATTTAATTTAATTATATTTATTATTTTATTCAATGTTTCACCTAAGTTGAAGGAATCGCTGGAGCATTTCTCCATATCCAAAATGGCTATCCTAGCAATTGGACACAGACTCAATCTTGGCCTCAGTTTAGCTCAATGAAATCTGAATTATTCCCTGCTTATAAAATCCAGCTGCTCAAAATAAATTAGTTTGAGTGGGACATCTGTTATAAGATAGTAAGGAAAAGCAACCAGAAAGATGTGTGTTCTTTGTGAGTCACTTTTTCATGTTAAAGTTGAAGTCAAGGATAGTATAAAGGGAATTCTATTTTATGACGGATTTATAGTGCTTGCTGCACAGGAAATGCTGTTTCCTAATTAACACTGTTGTTAAAAACAGTCAGCTAAGCTTTCACTGAAAAAAAAAACAGTAAGCCAGAAGATCCAAGCACATTAACTGTATCATGTCAAGTTTCGTGAATGAATTTCTAAAACCCTGAATTGTAATCCCACGCAGCTTAAAATATTGGGATGTTTTTTTGATTGTGGCCCCCTATCCTGCAATATCTTATTGTCAGAAAGAACTGAGAAGAAAATCTTCCTGGGAAATGGAAATCACACACTGAAATTCCAAGCTTAGGTGAGGATAAACAATTAAACAGATTATTCAAAAGGTGTTGTCATCCAGATTTGTACTTCTCCAGCTCGTTATGGTACTGTAGACATCCACTGATGGCAAGAGTTGATGCCTTAGAAATATGAATTTTGGGGTGTCTCAATCCTTTGTCTGGAGAAGAAATTGCTGGGAAAAGTCTATGTAGAAGTATTGGCAGTAAATTGTTGAGAGATGTGATGTAGGGACAAAGTGCACCTGTTGACAATTTCTTGTCTGTGGTGAGCAAAGAGAGCTTATAAAAAAAGTGTATGTCTCAGAAAAACTCTCTTCCCATTCTGAAGTCTATGTCAGTAAGCGCTTTGGTATGAAGTCCCAGATTCAGAAAATTTAGCCTTATAAACCTCCCAAACTTCAGTAACAGGAGTTAAAATGTGCACGTGCATGCTTAGACAGGATCTTGAGTTTTGCAATCCTTTGATGGCACAGAGGAACTACTTGTCACTCATTTTTACAGAAGTGCATTTCTCAGTTCTCTTCTACACAAGGGTCCTGAGTCTCAAAACCTTCATGCAAACTTAATTGAATACAGGCTCAGGGAAAGAAATAATTTCCCCCCAAGAAAAAGAGTTAGAAGTGGAACGAGCATCTCATTAAGTTCACCCTAGTGTGTATAAATACCTTGTACAAATGCCCTCATTGTACAAAAATAACCTTTTCACCATGGAGCGCACATGGTAAAGCACATTATAAGTGTATTTGCTGTGCTTTTTAGAGAGGAAGGAATATTATAATCTATTAGAATTAAAAGGAGTTTCTTGTATTACAAACTTTATGCTAAGCACCTGTAGAGTTCTGGTGATTTCGTAGGGTAGAGACAACATTGCAAGATGTGGGCCTAGCTCTCAAGTTTGACACTAGAGGGAGAAAGGGGTCTCATAATAACATACAAGATTATTTCTTCTTATTGTTAAGTACAAACCAAGATGGTCTGGAGACCTTTATTTTTTTCCAAAAGGATTTGTGAGGTTTTCCCTTAGCTATTCTTGCACAGCTCAGAAAAAACGGTGCTTAGCTGGGCTGATCCAAACAGATAATGTTCATGTTCTAATTAGACAGGATGCTAAGCCAACTCTGTTTTCAAAAGCTACAAGAACAGCAAACTCTTACTTACAACTCCTTCTATTTGAAGGAGTGATAAAAGCAATGTAGCATTAGCCAGAGCTGTGCTGCTCAAAAATATATCTACATTGATATATGTGCTTAATTGAGAAGAGCTGAGAGTCTCAGGATGGACATAATGGACACAAGATAAGGAAGAGGTGGTAGACATGCAGAAAAGCACTGCTGTCTGCTTCTAGCTTTGGAATGAACGGAGACAAATCCTCTGCCAATTAAAACTGTTACTGGTAGTAGTAGTCTACACAAAACGATTGGCTGCTAGCCGACAACAATTTCCATGCGCCAGATTCCTGTGATGAAGGCAGTATGGACCTGTTACTTCAAGTACATAGAGTAGAAAGAAATAAAAGTGGTTGTTGTTGTTGTTAAAGTGAAGGTGGCAAATATTTTTATTTTCTGCAACTAGTCTTGGCAGGGCCTGAAAACCAGCTGTGCACAGTGAAGCACCTGTACAATGGAAAAGCAAGCAATAGCAGAAAACTAGCAATAAGTGAATGAAGGTGCATTTTTTTTGTCATGTTTGATGTCAATTTGTGAAACATTTTACATTTTTCTAAGGCAAGACTTCCTTGACATTCCAGAAACCAGCTGAGAAGCTTGCCTCTATGTTTTAATGAAATGAAACAGGACAAAGAAACAGTACGTGAACTTGCAGTCTTTTTTTCTACACTTTGTAATGACAGTTTGGCAAATATTTTTCTATTCAGTGGCAAAAGTCACTCAGCAAACTGCATTGCACTACATGCAATATAGAATTACAGGGTTTACACTTCTCTTCATCAATAAAACAGTTTACAGCAGGTGCCACAAGGCTTCCAGAGAAACTGAAATAGTAGTGAAAGGTAAAAGTCCTGCCCTTGTTTCCCACATTTTCTGCTTTCCTATGCTATAAACCTAGGTACCTTTCTAAAAATCTGACCAGTCAAATCTCCTCTGGACTTATGGATCCAGAAATCAACAACAAAATATAAATTTGAAAATCTCAGTATTTTTTAGCTTTATTTTCCTTCAAATAGACAAGACTAGAGATTTAGGAGCACAAGATAATATGCAAAAACCTGGAAGTTATTTGCTAGAAAACAATCACTTGCCCCTAGACCAGTTTCATTCAAAGATAAAAGAAGGTTATCAACTCATATATGATGGGTGGTGGATTTTTTCTTTTGTGAGAATTGCTCTACTAAACACCAGTTGAAGCAGCCTCTTATGACCACATCACTTATAAATGTTTTTGCAAGCAATACAATTGGCAGGCATACATCATTCAGCACATAAATACCAGGCAACAGGGACTATTTTATTGTTTGGTTGATGAAAAGTACAGCTGTGCAAGGCTGACAAATCCAGCATTTCTTTGCGACAGTTCATTATGTAGATTCTTAATATTAGGGCTAATCCTGAGTCACATATTCAGGACAAACTCCTACCGCATGCGTGTCGAATTAGTGAATAATGCAGATTAAAACGAATAAATGCTAGGGTCCAAGCCAGCTCTTTTAGGATCACAAGTGAAACAGAGCTCAGTACTCTGAACTGCTGCCATCACCTCATTGACAGACTTTCTGACACGAACGTCACGAAAACCAGCAGACATAGGATAAAAATAAGCATTTTGTCTTTGCAACTACAAGTTCTTAAGAGTGTTTGTCCCGGCTACACTGACACTGACTCTCATCTGAACAGGCTACAAATTGATGGATTGGCTGCAGTTAGTTGCAGTCCTTCACATTGAAAATACTTGAAAATAAATTATTTTGGAATCGAATTACATTAGAGGACACTGCTGCAACAAATTAGAAGAAGAAGGGTCAGATTGCTTTTTTGGTTACACACGTATTTCTAACTGGGAGAAACAAGAAATATACAGAAAAGATCCTCTGACAGTAGAATGCTACTAGAAATGTCTTTACAAAGTTGTATATCTTAAGTTTTCTGAATGAAGAGTTCTTCAAATTACATATAGTTACACAATACCATAACCACTTATTACAGTTAGTGCAAAGGAATTGGAAAACTTAAGTGGATGTTGAATAAATGCTTCATTTTTAAAGATGCCAAGTTTCAAGAATAAATTCTACAGGAAACAAAGCCTTTCTTTGTATTTCTCCTTTAAAATACCTGGTTTTCTCTACCACCAGCTCATTGTATGCACATTCATTCAATTTATTGCTTTAGCTTTGAATAGTGATAAGACATATTTCTCTCAGGTGTGCATGTAGATGAGAATGAATCTAGCACAATTTTGTAGCCTAAAAGTGTAGAGAACAATATCAGTACTAAACAGAAACCTTCATTGCATATGCAACCTCAAGATTAATAGATGCTCAAGATAGAATTATTTATAACACACCTGCCCGCACCCTAGAACAGAACGTGAGACCAACAGAACAAGAGTCTGAAAGTGAAACAAATGATGCATTGAAAGAGCAGGGGTGGCAAAATGTATTGCCAGTATCCTGGGTTCTTGTTATAGCAAGAAATGTCTTAACAGGAATATGCAGATCATTCCAGGATAAGGGTCACAATTCATGTTAAAAAGGAGTGAAATAAATCTTGGGTTAAACTTTAAACCATACTAACTTCATGCAGCAAAGGCCAAAATCAATGTAATAAGAGGAAATATTCCTTTCTGTCACTAAATTTGACTATTTGTATAGATAGGAGTATCTGACCAAAGCACAGAAACTTCATTGTTTTTAAGCCAGAAACAGATAATTTTAGAAATTTTAAGAGGTAAGAGCAAGTAGTTTGTATACAATAATACCTAAGAGGTATTCTTGAGGCAATAAAACCAAAAATAATATATTTCTCTTGTAGGTTGTGGATGATATCAGCAACAAAGCCATTGACTCAGAGGAGCTATACTTTCACCCACTAACTTCTACAATGGATCATTTCTGGAAGACTAACTTTTTTTAATTATATGATCTGTTTATATAACAGTATCATTGACTCATTGTAAACCACTGATGTTGCTGTGATAACTAAATTGCCACACATAATGTAGGCTTGTTCATAAATTAGAGTAACAAAAGCTCTATTACATGGATTAAAAAATAAAATAAAAAAAAAACAACTAACAAAAGAAACCCCTCACTAACTTGTATATAGGAATTAAAAATTACCTTGTTTGGAAGCACAGCACACAAGCAACTTCATGAACTTGCTATCATTGCAAGAACAACTTCTGAACAACAGCAGTGTGCTCTTTAGGAGCTTCTGCAGTACCCTAGATTTATATTACACATATTTTCTCACAGCACCAAGCATACCTTGGCTCTTCTTTTTTCTTCTCAGCTGCAATGGTTACTACAGATTGAGCCAGCATGCACCGTTTTCCATTTCTCCGTACAAGACAGTGACTTCCCATGTCTTTTGGTATTTTGCGTTTTCTGTTTACAGCAACAAGGACAACTTTTTAAGACACTTTAACATCTGCTGTTTAACTGCTTTCAATACAAATTAGGCTAGATTGTCTTCTTTTAAAAGGCATGAATACATGTTCCCAGAATATATGGGAAAGGAAACACAAGTAGAAGGAAAGAAATCATAACAAGTAATAGGCAAAAACATCATGTCCCAATTGCTTCTATAAATTTATCTATTGGTGCCAGCTCCAGCAGTTCTCATCACCATACAAAGTAGGTTTTTTGGAGAAAGAAAAATCTAGGCTATAGCGTTAGAGGTTTAAATACCAAGTTCTGCTTTCTCTTGCTATGGTATGAAATACATTGAAATGTTCTCATTCACAATGACTTCTCAAATTCCTTGTCATGATTTTTATGACAGAGCTTTTTTCTTCTTATAAATCTAATATCTCCTTAGAATATTCTTAAATGTATTATATATTATTTTGTGTGCAAGCATTTATGAATATCTTTAGTTTTAATCTATTGGCAAGCATTGGAAATTTTCAAAATTCAAATATAATACATGAATTATCATCTACTTAACCTATTGTGGCAGCATTCATTGGAATATATTATCTGTTAGGGACTAAACTGAGCTCTGTGAAATCAATATGTGCTTTTATGTCTGACGTGCACAGTGGTACTCTGGACAGAATTTTGCAGATTGAGACAAAATTGATGCCTAGAAAAGTGGAGAAATACATATGCACACTTTTCCTTTTTTGCATCTTCCTGGAATTAAACACAGAAATTCCGTTTCTTTCCAGTTACAAGCATTTTAGCCATCTTAAACCCCAGAACCCAGTACCTGTACTTCTCTATTGTATGTGACGTTCTCAAAGTATCCAATATTATGCAGGAATAATCACACAAATAGATAGTTGATAAGGTTATACGGTACTTTTATGTTTCTAGAGCACCTCAAACAGTGTGAATCAATATTCTAATGGCATGTAATCATTTCTTTTTCTGCAAATTTGTCATGAATAACCTTCTTGATCCTATAAACTTTCCATGATTCAAGTAAAGTATTTGCATTCAAGATCTGTATTTTCATCTTCCTTACAGAATCTCCAGTTTACTACAAGACAAAATGAACTTCGTTTGAAGTTGCTTCCTACAAAATGCAAGCTTTTTCTCCTTTTCTTTCCTTTTTCTGCTCACAGTAACATCATTCTTCTTATCACAACAGCCTTTTAAATTTCCCACGTTATTATTTGCTTCAGCAATTCTCATACAATAACTCTTTATGGAACTTCTTGTATGATGGCATTCCTTTAGATGGATCAGAACAATTTCAGTGAAACTCACTTTGATTTGAATTTTCTGCCCTGCTAAAGGCAAACAGTATTAGACTCGATTAAGTGTTACTAGAAAGGTTTAAATTCTGTAGATAGTTCTGATTTCATAGGAAAGAAGTTTATTCTTAGAAGGAAAGAAAAGGCCAGAACAAAGGCTATGTAAAACAGGAAAACTCATTTATCCTTCCAAAACAAAACACATAGAAGACTTATTCCAGCTTAATTCACATGCTCTTTTTCTTTAGATATACATATTTTCCGAGAATTATTTTCTTTCCTTCTAATGCCCTCTTAGTTCACTAACCTCTTTATAGTACTGTCACTTACGGTGTTTCTCTGCCACCTTATTTTATTAAACTCTATAGCCAATGCATCACATCGGTAAAAATAATTTGTAACTTAATGCAATAACTTTGACTGTTTCCACTAGAACCAGTTTAGATGGAGCCAGAAATACAAGCATAGAGGAAAATTTAGAAATAGTACAAATATAATTAAAGGTCTTAGAATTTGGTGAAAGATTAAATGAGTTCTTTAAAAAAACGTATTTTTTATAACTTAATAACAATGCATCATTCATTCAATAACAATTCATCTTTTTTGAAGTACTTATAATTCTTCCTGCAGATTACTACTCTGCAAAAGAACAAATGCCTGTAATGAAGATGTGTTTGATTGCTAAAAGGCGAGTTTTATTATGGCTTAAGTAGACTGAAAAGGCTGTCAACTCTAACGAAGTTTCAGGATTTTTATCATGTTTATTTGAGCAAAGACAGAGAAGGAAGAATAAACACTATCTCATCAAAAGATAAATTGCAAAAAGTTAGAAGATGATCTGTGTAGGTGCAAACTGCTCAAAGCTGATTAACTGGCATTTGGGCACTTCTCTGACTGACTTGCAAAGGTTCAAGTTATATTTGACATACTGAATGAAGGTAATGATATATGCTTCATTCACCAGAGAAACAAATGTTTTGCTTCCCTCCTCTGATTCCGTACTTTCCAGATACCTACAGTGGTATAATATGCACTAGTGCTTTTGTAAAACAAGAGTTTATTACATGGGTAAGTAAGCTGATCTTTGTAAAAGTGCACAAGTGCATTGAAATAAAATAAAAACTACTTAATTCAATCTTCTTTCATACAATTTCTTTCAAGGAGAACAGACACAGCCTGTTAAAATAACAAAGAATGTAGAGTTTCCATTCACATTCACAAAGTGTCCTCATTCAAACCCCTACTCTAAAGCTACCTTTCCTCTCCTCTCAACTTTCTTTGCCGTGGAGAAATGTGATTCCAGGGAACCAACAGTGATTTTGTTTTATGTTAACTGGCAGAGCTTTTCAAGCCTTCTGGACCTGGTGACACTTAAATGGCCCACGCTTTGGATTGCCTTGTTGTGTGGAAAAGTCAGATAAGGGAAGGAGGAGAAACATAAAACAGGTGGGCAAGGGCAAAGTGGCATTCACAAGCGTTTTACAGATCAGAGCCAGGTCGAGGATCATTTCTGCGGTAAAACAATTGCTGTATTGAAATGACTTCATGCAAGGTGTTATATTACTTATGAAGTCCTGAGAATTCTGTAAAACCTGGCAAGTACATCACAGAGAAAAAGGTAAGATCTTGCAAACTTTTAGCCAGGAAATCAACAGAAACTAATATAGTTTAATGGTAATTAGCCTAAAATGTGATGCTTGTAGAACTGCTGCCAATAATACCATGTAGTAACTGCTGTAAAATGCCAGCTTCTCTGGTGTTGTTAGGGATTAGGTGAAAACTTTCAAAACTGTACTTGGCTTGATACGTAGGTCACTCCTAAAATAGCTTTATAAATTTTACAATATGTGGTCTGTAAGATTCTTTGAGGGAAATTCTGAACAATGTTCATTTTCTATTTATATTATCATTTGCACCAACATTTTCTCTGTTGGCATTTTGAGACCCCATAAAAAATGGTACGTTTTACCTTCCAGTATCAGCGTGGTGCTTTGATAAACACCTGGCTTATTGATATAACCAGACCAGAAAAGTGAGATAAAGATCTGAATGAAAACAAAGTTTGGATAACATTTATGCTCAATAGCAAGATGTCATAATACAATAAACGTTAGTATATCTGAAAAATTTGACTGAAAATTTCAATTACTTGAGCTAATATTTTAAGTTTTGGTATCTTATTAAAAGATAAAAACTTTGTGAACTTCTGTCCTTCCCTGACTGCATTTTTAAAGAAAGGCTTAAGTTTTCAACCCTAATCTCCATTTTATCGTCTTGCTGCTAGCTTCTCTCTGTCTCATGTATACTTGTGTTTTTAAAAGGAAATTCTCTGCAGCAAAGTCCAAGAAGGAACCATGAAATGCAATCTGAGGCATGGGTTTGTGAATGGGTAAGAAAAGGGAGCTAGGTAAGGTTGTCAGGGTCCTTGGATGCCACCCTTCTCTCTGCCAAGCAAAGAGCCTGCACGCTTTGCCTAAGTCACAAGCTTCTGCCATGACTAAAACACTACCAAAAAGTGCCTGCTATTGTATGTGCACCAGCCTCAATACAGCTCAATATGCACATTTGCTCCTCAAAAAACTTAGTAACATAAGAGTGCTAGGAGGAAAAATAAATTGAGGCACGCAAACACACTGAGAAGTTCTTAGGTAATGTATCACTGAAGGTAATGAAAATGGACAGATTTGCCCACAACCACACCTTTCCACAGACCTTTCAGTATTGAGTCAGGTGGAAAGAAATAGAGACTTCTCTGTGGGTTTTCTGCTTGCTGGCACCTGCCTACGCAGTACCACTGTGCCAGTAGTTTTCCAACCTGGATTTTAATTGCCCTATTTCTATCATACTAAAAAATAATGACAACAGAGATTTTTATATAATGGAGGTTTTAACCAATGCTCTATTACTAAAAAAAGAATATTAACCAATATAAAATAATATCATAATTTGAAGAAAAAGAGAACTTCAGTATTTTATCAAATATATTCCGCTTACATTGTACTTCATTGCAGTAAATGCAGTGACATGGATTTTCACTTCTAATTAACTAAATACGTATTTCACAAAAGAAATTGTTACTTCAGTTCTATAACTTCTTCACTCTGTCTCACCTGTAGAGGGGATTTACATTATAGGTAGAGATTACTGTCAGGCAGTATTTAGACTTCAGTAAAAGGTAGTTTTGATAAGATACTAGAATGAAAAATTCTCATTGGATTTATCTCCTAGATCTTGTCAAATTATATCAAGAAAATCTCTATAAATGAGGAGACTCTGACAGAACAGACAGTAAGCTGGGCTTACTATATATTATACTACATGAAACAGCTGGAAACAAATAATACCCTGTAAATAAGTTGGCTAATAGGAACTGAGAGTTTAAGGCACTTGTATAACAACACGTCTTCCAATGGAAGCAGTGAAATATGTAGCCCCGAGATGGGACTGGACACATGCCTTTTAAAGATTCTTAAAACATGAAGGTTTGTGTAGCACCCTGGAGGAGGGAGGTCTGCAGCACAGTGTAGGAAGGAGAACTTACAACCTGTTACATGGCACACTCAGACATCTCAAGAAAAGTGAGGCACCCTAATGCCTTGCTGCCGGGGACTGCAAACCCCTAGGGCTGTACACCCCCTGCCGCATCAGGAAGGGGGCTTGTAGGGTTCCTGGGGGAGCCCACATGCTGCCATGGCCTGCAGGAGCCAGCAGCACACCACCTCGGATGCACTGTCTGTCTCAGCAAAGAAGGGTGTCCCTACCTGACCCTCAAATATTTATGACTTAATTAACATTTAAAGTGTACTTTTAGGAAAGCCAACCACAAAGTCATGCATTTCACTGCTAGTTTCTGGACACACTGCTATAAAATTACATGTCTTTAATTCACAGGGCTCTGGATCAGCTTTGAACATGAGGAAGGGAGAGGGAGATATTTGTAGCGCTGCTTCTAGGACCGGTGTCAGCACTTCTGTCACCACCACCACCATGAGTAAGCAAAGATACAGGCTGTGCACACTAAAATAATGGCTGTGCTCCAAGTAGCACATTTCTTTCAAACACACACTCGGGGATGAGAATATTGAAAAACGGTTACAACGTCTGGTTAATGTTTTGATCACCTCATATGGCCCTGTATATAGCTCCTTTCTTGTGTAGCTGGTGGCATCAGAGAAAAGGAGCTCAGAGATTCCAGCCTCATCCATACTAATTGTTTTTCCCACTGTCTAACTTCAGTTACGCACAGTTTTCTTAAGAGAAACTGCTAAGCAGCAATCATTCAAGGGTGGGTAGACACAATGGGGCCATTTTTGCAGTCTTTTAGCTGGCAAAGTTCCTCTTGAAATCAGGTGAAGGACGCAGTTGTTTTGTTTAAGAACTGAAATCAGTTGATTTTGAGAAGCCAGACATTTCGTCTGAAAAAATGTCGGACGGGTTAACTTTGTTGACATTATAGAGTTTCGTCTCACATGATGGGCAATTCCATTCAAGTCGTAAGTGCAAGACTGGGCCCAAGGATAAATGAAAGCAGCAGATTTTTTTGCATGAACTTTTGATTTTAGCTATTTTCATAGTTCTTAAACTTCATTGTTCCAAAAATAAAATAAAACAAAATAAAAGAAATTAAATAAAATAAAAGTAGCTTAAATTTCCAAAGTAAGTTCATGTAGAAATGGATTTTGATGGAAGAAAATTACCGTATTCAATATAAATACATTATTTGCTCATCCCTATTCCTTGAGGAGCTGGGAATTGCCCCACTGAGAAAGGACAGGGAGAAGAATTATGTTATGGACTGATGGGATTATACATTACATAAAATAAAAAGTTAGCACTTTTTTACCCATTCAGCAGTTATCCTGAGTGCCATGACTGACTGTAGTTCTGAGTGATAGTGGCTGCAGCTGTGTTGTGGATGGGGAAACTAAACAAGAAAAAAACAAATCCAAAACCTGAACCAGTCTGCCAATGCACTGGGCAAGCATTTTTCCTGTTGAAATGAGGGTCAAGATTTGAGCTGAAATGAATAGTGGGAAGGTCTGCATAAGCTGATAGCGTCACCAAAATAAAGTAGAGGCAGCCAGAAGCTGCCCACACACCTGCTGTTTTGGGCTCCTCCAAGGGCTCTATAGACCAACATGACCCTTGACAGAGGAAAAAAGCACAGGCCTCTGGACTAAGTACGGTTTAAGGACCTAAGATCTCAATCAGTTCACTTCCACAAAACTTCATATGACATCAGTGACAGTGACTTACAGAGCCCAGAAGTCCAAAGTTTTTCTCATCTGCTGCTAAGAGCCAATAGAGTTTACAGCAGAAGATCTATAACCAATTTTATATGCACATACCCTCCACCGCCATTTAGTGCTAATTAACAATCTGTTTTCTTTTAAGAATAAAACCACACAATTTTATACTTCTCATTGTTTCACCTGAGAGAAACACACGCCCGCAGCATTAGACCCTCTTTGCAGGTTTTACTATTCCAGAAAACAGATTCGTAAGAGAAAAGTGTCATATTCTAACATAGACTTAACCTTAAACTTAGACAAACTTGTCAGTAGCCATAACATCTGTTAGGCAGTAAAGTGTTACATAAAAGGGAGACTTCTAGTCCACCTGAAATTTAATAGCATATATTGATAGTTGTCAGGTTTTTCCCCCCCTTTTCTAGTGAACATACAATGCCGAGGTGCTTTCCCCAGGATGCTATGAGAGGGAGTAATCAGTTTTGAAAAGGGGGAGAAAGAAAGAGAAAGAGACAGTAAAACGTGTTATATATCCCTCACCCTGACCCATCTCGTCTTCCTGATAGGGATAAAGAGTGAGAGTAGAAGCAGCACTTGAAAGAGAAAGTCTGTAAGTCTGAGCTGTTATTAAAAAAAAATTTTACTGTTCTAAATATATCTTAGAAAAAAAAATATATTATCTGTTCTCTATGTGCAGAAAGGTCAAGAGTATGTGTCTTGTGCTGCTAAATATGTATTTTATTCAGTATTAAAACTGTTTGAAAATAAAATGCCAGTATTGCTAAACTCAAAACTTCTTCAACTTTCTTCTCTAACAATGTATTATTTTAAACAGTCCACAAAAGGACACTAAGAAAAGAAGTTGGTATATGTGATTTTCTTTAAGGAGATGGATGCATTCATAAACCTGCAATTCAGTTTATTTTTAGCTTTTATTTTAAAAAGATTATGCAACTAAAGCATCTACAGAATTTTTTTAGGTTTTTTTTAAATATTACTTTTGTTATATGTTTCTGCAGCACCCTGTTCAATAAATTTCTATTTGTGGCTAGTGCTTTTAAAACTATCTCAAGAGGAAGCAACAGCAATAAAATGAAATTGTTCAATTTATTATATTAGTTCAGAGTTTTGAGCACTGGTAGCTATAATTACATAAAGAAAATAATACTAAAATAATTTGACTTATGTTCTCCTTGTAGCATAATTACAATACAAGAAGAAAGAGCCATGTTCTTAAAAACACAAGAATTAAGGTTTTTTCACATAAGAATTGCCATATATCAAAGGATTTCTACTGTTCTACACTGTTGAAATTACAAAAAGGATAAATTATGCAAGCCAGATCTATTTTTCACCATTTACAATGTTTGAAAAGTGTAATTCTCTCCAAAATTATTAAAATTTATCTCTAGTACCCATGGATATATAGAATCAAAAAGTCTATGCACTTTCAGACTGATGCTCCTGTTGCCTAACAAGAAACACTGACTCTGGGCAAAAATCAGATCATTACGTGTACTCTGCATGCAGTCCCATGCAAGTTTGGCAGTGAAACCTACCCCCACATCACTGTCTCCAGCTGCCCCATTCTGCTTCTTCATCTCAACCGTCATGCCCAAACTTCTGTTCTAGGAGTTGCATTGGGAAGATAGTCCTGTTTAGACATGGCCTGTTCCTTCACTGGAAATAAGACGGTTTACCTTCAAACCCTTATCATCCTCACAGTTTTATCAGCCAGCTGAGGGGAAAAGCAGTTGAGGAGCAGTGGTGGTGGTACATAACCAGAGCAGACAGGGCACCCTTTCAGGCCGCATTTCCCCTGAAACACCTAGCAAACCAGAAAGTGAAAACAGAATTTCTTCCTTGTGCCCTAGTGTCACAGACTGTGTTCTCCTTAGCATCGTCATCAGCTCAGTTGGGCTCAACCACGGTCCCCTTTCTTTACCTACACATTATTTGTGTAAACCACAGCACTCGTATAAAAAAATCGTACGTTAGAAAAGCAGCTTCTCACTGCATCTACACAGTTTACCCTTTTCCACTGTACAGGGCCTTCGGTGCCTCAGTAACTTTACTGCCAGCCACCTCTACTTGAACGGTAGCTTAAGGCACTAAAAAGTGTGGGTAGAAGAATTGAAGTTTCTATTAAATTTCCTTAAAAACATAAGATTATGTTAGTTTATATTATTAAATAATGGAATGTAACATGTCAGAGAATGTTAAATATTTGTAAGAAGTTAGCATCGTGCTGTGCACTTTCCAAATGGATCTATTATGTCTGAGATTTCTAGCTACTTATTTTGAGTGATAAGTGTCATTCAGCATCATGTGTCAAGGAAGTACCATGTGTTCCTCATCTGCCTTTTAAGAGGTTACAAATGACACCATTCATCTCATCACATGATAGACTTGTTGCTTCTTGTCATTATATAATGCTAGCCTGTTCTAAATATGGTAGAGATCCATTCTCCTGTATTCTTTTGCTTGTGTATTTCAGTTTAAATTAGTGAGGAAATCTTCTGGCATTTTTAAAAACACTTAACTGTCTCCTCTTGAAGACTAATCTGTTTATGCTGTGACCAGATCTCCCCAATGCAGTCTAAACACAGAAACTGCTTTCAAACATACTTAACTAAAGTAAAATACAAGCTAATGCCTTTCTTTATAGGTTTTTTTTTTCTGTTTTACTGCAGTGTTGATGTGGGTGTGTTTCAGAAAAGCATGAAAAACAAAAACATGCGCGTACACATGGAGGATTGTAGCCCTAAGGTAAATAATTGAAACATGTTGGGAAACTCTTTGTAAGATATAAGTGAATTCATTTTGCCCACTGGGATATTTACCAGATGAAAAGTGTGACAATGACAGTATCCTCGTTGTTTGGTACATAATTTAGAGTATTCTTAATGAATATTTCATGTGGTATCATTTGTGTATGAATTGTAAAACATGTATATCAAGATTCACAAGGGGCACTGTCAAACTCCTCACTTTGAACTAAACACTTATAAATTACTTAAGGATATTGTAGAAGAAAGGATTAGTGTATGTTCCGTTTCAAGGGGACGATAAGCAGTGTTGCTTAGTAAAAAATGAACATTCTGAAACAAAGAAAAATTAAATTATTTCACTTACACTTATTTACACTTTGTTTACACTTATAAAAATGTTGTTCATAGAAATTCCCTATAAAATTCTTAAAATTCATGTAATTAAAAAATACAACCAGAATTTGCAGAAGAATTTCTGCAAACTAAGGAAATTTGTATTTTACAAAGACCCGGGAGTTTTGGAAAGTATTTGTTAAATAAGTTCAAAAAAGAAGTGATTATTTATATCCATATTTATACATTTCAACAAACTTATTGAGATAAAATTTTACATAAGTTAGGATCATTTAATTGTTAATAATTAAATTTAGTTATATTTCCCTTTAAAAAAAATAACAAATTAGAGTGGTTATTTAGTATTTACAGTTAAACACACATTAGAGGAAGTGAAGATCAGTTTGCAAGTGATTGTGAATGAAATAAACACATAAATCTACTAGTTAAGGCAACAAAAATGAACACTTCAACAGTTGTATAAAGTAAGCATTCTTCTCATTCTAAATTTTATCTAAAATAAAAATCAATATGTATATTTCCACAAATCAGGACACATCTACATCAACAAGTTTATGACAAATCTCTTTGTATAAATTCTTCAAAAACAAGTATTTAAAATAAAGTTCCTGAATCACTGCGAAACATCTTCTATGAAGTATTCTGTTTTTCTAGGGTCCTGAACATCTAGGAAACCCAGATAGAGTTAGCATATTTATAAAGAGCCAAATATCCTGAAATCTTTTCATAGTTGCACTAACCATATTACAGAAAACATTTTTTTTTTAATTTCTGCAAAACAAAGTGCTTAGGTTTTCAGGTTTTTGCAAGTGTCCATGAGGACAATCCCTGTGTGTTCCACGACTGGGATCTTTAGAACGATACCTTAATGAAGACCAATTTAAATCTATGAAGCTCATTTTCATTAATTTTTTTTTTTAATAGCAGCATTGAATTGACTTTCTACAGGAGTGTTTCCAGGAATGACAGAAACAAGTCTGCAGTAATACGAAACTAAGCATAGCCTTGTCATTGCATTAATTAACAATACTTTCAGGAATTCTTTTTTCATGCAAATACGTCAATAAAAATGACCCCTGGCATTAATATTTTTTTTCTAAAATGTTTTAGCAGTTTAGTCACAAAGTAAGTAAAACTGGATGTCTCAAATAATTGCCAAAGGCCAAGATTCAACACAGCATGTTCTCAGCTTAAAGTACATATTTAAATCTGTTGACTTTATGGGACTCAGATATCTGCTTAAGGACATGCTTCAGTCAATGCATGGATTCCCACTGGAGTCTCTAGCCTTGCTTTTAAAGTTTCAATGATGCCTGTTGGGCACTGCGCCAACAAGCTCAACCTTGAATCCACTCAAGTCAAGAAGAACTATTGTTACTGATTTCACCATGTGCAGAATGAGCCCATGTGTGGGGAAGCGCAGCTCTCAGGTAGTGCTCAGTACTGTGCAACATGTCCGCACTTTCTTCTTTTATTTTTTTTAATGTAATCAGAGATGATAATTTACAGAGAGGTTTGGTGTTTTTTTTTCTTCCTTTCACTACAGTTTTACAAGGAGTGAATGTCATTCTGTTTCTTACTCTTGAGGTTTCATTTGAATCATACACTGCTGTACCTGGATATCTCCTCTGCTCAGTTAAACCAACCCAACAGGTTTGCAGGAGGTGGGTTTTTTGAATTTCCACTTATATGACTTTATTTTTATTCAAAGACTTCTTAAGTTTAAAATATATTTGAAAAAATTTGGAATAACCTTAAAACTTTATCCCATGGTCAGTGACACTATCTATAAAGATAGTTCTAAATTATAAAAGTAGTTTATGCATGTATAAAAAGGCTTGGATCTCTTCCACTTAAAATTAAAAATTCTGTATATTCCTTAACAAGGGGGTTACTGGTTTTGCTTTTGGCAAATCCTGTTTTGACTACTACTTTTTTTTTTTAATTTTACAAATATGTCAAGACATTACTTTGTAACATCCAAATCCATTCATTTGTGTGATCTATTGATGTTAAGGGCTGAGTTTTAATCTCAAATTTTCTGTTGAGCTTTTATCTCCATCTCTCTCTCCTCATTTGTAAAGTAAGTGTGATAACACCTTCTTAAGAGGTTTATATGAATTAACTGGATAGAATATTTTTGTCTCTCCCTGTTTAATTCAGTAAAACTGTTTTTTTCACCTCCTCAAAGAACCGTGTAAGCAGTGAAAATGATCATTATTGTTTCTGCAGATAACAGTCAGGTTCTTTGCATTTAGTTTTCAGTTTTAGAGACAAAGCCTCTAAGATTTGTGCCTCTTTGTACTTTATAAAGGTATCTTCAGACTTCGTTAATATTTTTAAAGGCAGGTTAAAAGTAATAAACTAGTTACTGATATATTCAGCATCAGAAGACATTGGAAAATCAAGATTCTGACCAATAGCTCCATAATTTCCTGAACAGAGGAGGGCTGTAAAATGCCTCTTCTGCAAGCTGACAGGTACTTTCTAACAGTCAAAAAAATCCCCCAAACCTGCAGTATTTTCTCAATAGGACTGCTATTGCACATGTTACTATGCCCTCATTGTAACATAATCTACAGGTTAATACATGACATTAGTGTTTCTTCGACATATTTTAAGCCTTTTAAAAGTACAAACTTCAGCTCTACTGCAAGTGAAAACATCATAGCAAAACAACATGGCTTTAACAGCCCTTATGAGAACTGTTAAAGAAACATCACAACATTGCAACACTTGTATATATTTAAAAAAAGGAAAAATGTTATTCAAAGGAGGAAAGAACTAAGTAAAATAAGAAGTAAAACACAGAGAGAAAAAGAGTGGAAAATGTTGTGTATAGGGATAGGATCTCTCAGGTTTGTATCTAAAGGAAGCTGTATTTCACATTCAACTCATAAAACTTGGTGAGGTACCACGTAAAGTTGCTATCAAAACTTCCAATGTATCCAGTAAGCCAAAAGTTTCACCTCACTTCTTCACAGCAGTAAAAGTGCTCCTGCCAGACTTTGCACAGTCAAAATTTTTTTCTAATTTAGATATCTCAGAGGGTTTTTGCTCTATTTTCAGGTCTTTATAATAAAGGAGCAGTTGTTTGTGCAAAGGAAAACTAATGCTTGGCAGATACACAGTACCAGTGTCCAACTGAAAAGGGAATAGGTGATCTTCATGAAAACAATGCAAATCAAAAGTTTTTGTGGTCTTTCAATGAAAAAGAAGAAAAAAAAACAGAGGAAGTTTCTGGCCACTTCCAACAGAATGTTAATAGCTTCATGTCACTTTGACAGTTCTGAAGTGAAAGGCCCCTAATCTCTGTTTGTAATGTGCACAATTGAAGAGAAAAAGTAAGTATTCTTACTTAAGCCATGGATAATCGTTAACAGTCTGAAAATGAGGGGAATGTTCTGTAACTTATTTTAGAGTCAGCAAATACCTCCCCTCAAAGCCTCAGAAGATGTATATTTTTCTTTCCTCTGCATAGTACAGGTAATTTAAATGGAACTCTGGTTTCAAGACAGCTCAGGTCACAATTCATCATCTTTATACAGATAATGTTATCCTGCTACAAATTTCAGGCACGAATTATAATGCATGCCTGCTAGAATGCCTCTTATGAAGTACAGACTTAGAGAATCTTTGTTTTTCAAAATTTACAGACTTTAAAACATTATATGGGAAACAAAACCAAAAAATTTGAAACTGACGCAAGATCTGTGATTGTTCAGGATCTTTTTTTTTTTCCCTCCAGATTTCAGTTTATTAACGGTTGAGATGTTGATTCTTCATCCAAACCTGTGTATGAATACTGTAGACAAATAAATACAAGTTCACTTTTCTTGTCAGAAAAGCACGTAATAATTTTCTTTTTTAATGGCTGAGCAATGATTTTTACCTTCCAATATGGTAAAATTGCTGTTGGGTAAAAATTAAAATTCAATTAAAATATGCAATTTTTTTATTATTTTTAGGCATTTTTAGTTGAATAAAACCACATTACATACACATACCATAGACAAGAATATTGGGTTTGTAAGTACATTTTTCTGTAAAAAATAAAACAAAGGAATCAGCTTTAGTGAAATTCCACATATTTTTCCTAATCAGTGTAATTTCAAGTTCCAAATACAGTAGAGCTCATTGTTCCACAACCTCACAAGTTAAAAAAAAGAATAGCGGCTTTCCATGAACTGTGCATTTTGATAATTTTTATTTACTTCCCATACATTTCTGAACTCTTTAACCGCAAACAGTGCATAATAGATGTTTTTAAAAAAATATATTTTTCTGCAGAAATTGCTATTGTTTCCAGAAATAGGTTTATCATTTCAACAAGTGCTTTTGCATGGATTTAATCAATAACTTCTTCAAATTCAGTGACTTTATTTCGTTTACAATTATACCAAAACCTATGTTTTTCTATATGTTATGTATATATTACATTTTTTCCATTAATTGAGATTATTCAAGTCCACTGCAATAAATTTAGGGCTTCATGTAGATTCAATGCACTTTGCATTTATTTATTTATTAACTAAAATTATTTAGGTCCACTTCAAAAATATAGTTTAAATAAAATACATTTGAATTAAAACAGAACAAGTACTGTTCTAAAAATTTCTTTTTCTCTGAGTCAGACAAACAAGTATCGGGCAAACTATTTGCCATGTTATATAGCTGTGATCTGAATCGTGTTTTCTGTTCGTCTTTTACTGAATGTTCCACTAGCAAAAGATGAACATAGTTGAAAATTTGCTCAAAAATTTTAATGCATTCAATAAGTAATTCATATTTTACAGACTCCTTTCACAGGCTTATTGTGTTTAACTGCTCAGGACAAATGTTTAAAATACATTATTCACCTTTCTAGATTTTAAGTGAGTGGAAATATAGTGAGAAATATGTTTAAATGTGATGCTCATGTTTGTATTTTATGCTCATGTTTTCTATCAAAATTCTATTTTTCCCTTATAAAATAATGTTTTTATTTATCTTCCTAGTTATGAGTGATTACAAGCATGCATATTCTTCAGCCAGCAGGAATTCACTTAGTATAGTTTGCAAAAAAAAATTGTACGTATTTTACAGTAGTATTGTTAGGTTGATGTGCTAAGTGCTGATAAATCAGATGATACACTTAAATTCTTACATCCAAAATTTACATACTGTAACTGCTCTGTAAGCTTTCTTGAAGAATATACCATCATGCATTCACTTATTTTAATTTTATGACAATATAGGGTTAAATTTCAGAAATAAGTTAAATTCTTTTATTTGTTCAGATATTACTTATTGTTCTTTGTTTCTTTTTAGTCCTATTTTGCTTCATTAGATGCAGTAATACCTCCCTCATCTGTGACAATTTCCATTAATATCTCAAAGACAGCTATTAAGTATCATTACAAGAAAAGATTGTAGAAGGATACCATGTACAATAGTGAAGATAAAGACAATAGTCACATTTTCATTTGTTTCTTTGTTCTAGAAATGTAAATCAAATTTCAGGCTCTTTTGAGGATTCTTTGCTTATAACTTCAAAGTGCTCTAAAACAAGAGCAATATTCATAACCAAATAAATTCATCTATTAGGATTACCTCAACAAAGAAAATATTGCTCCTGTCAGAGATTCTTTCAGTCCTATGGCCTCCCAGAAAAATAATTGTCAGGAGAAAAAAGACACTAATTAAGTTATACTTTTTTTAAAATAGAGGGGTTTGCAAGAAGACATACTTTTAATAAAGCTCTTTAAAAGTGGAGAAACACTTTGAAAGTATTCAGCATTAAAAGCCAGTCTGTCACACCATCTAAATATTTGGTCAGCCAGGTTTTTAGAAAATTATCTAAACATATCTATAGGAATTCAAATATATGTAAAGATCGCTAAAATTCTCAACACTAGGAAAGAAAACTGTGAAATCACAAAATTTCTGTACTACAAATTTTGAAATCCTTACTGTATGAATCCTCCAAACAGGATGAGCTGTACGTCTCCAAAAGAAGTTAGCAGACACGGAAGTATTTGTTGTTTTACTGAGTTAGAGAACTGAATAAATGGGGATAAATTAATAGGAAGTTGATGTGGACTTATCCCAACTGATTTTGGATGCCTCGTGCAAGCGTGTTAGTCCTTTGGAGTCAATGGAAAAAGATAGCCAACTCAAGAGTAAATTATTTCACCTAACATCAAAATCACCTCAAAAAGGTGACTTTCCCTACAAATTGTATAGGGACATAGCATGTATCATAAGAACAAATCTAGGGTTCAAAAGTCCATGGTGTTTGTGAACAATTTCAAGATCTCTCTGCGTGGACACAGGATATATAACAGATACAGAGTTAGAAAGCATATAAGCAGATACCTGTTTTTCAGTTGAAAAATAAAGTTTCTGATACATTTCCATTTTCCATTTCAACAGAAAAGGCATTTTCTCCACTATGAAAATTTTCCACAAAGAAACAGTATTTTTGGTAAAGCTTCTAAAATAGATGTTCTCCGTACATGGGGTGGACCAAGTAACTCTGACACCTTTCAGTTTGCCAGAGCAGAAATATTAATTTTTCAATTAATTCAACAACAACATGATTTCATCTGATATTAGGAAAGTTAGAGTCAGGCTATTTCCCCGTTTGACTTTTGGGTAGACTATCTATCCTATGAGACATTTATCCTGTTTCTTCCAGCCATTGTGATTCAGTGAGGGAGTGCCTCATCCACTGTACCTCAGAGACTAGCGACTAACACAGGAATCTGCCTCTCGGAAGGAACTGGTTACATAAGGGATCCAAATTACATTTCAGAATCTACTTATATATTGGTCTAAAAGCCTTGTGTGTTTGGTCACTCTAATCAGGCCTAAGAAATCGAAAATGAATAAATAAGTGAAAATACAAGCTTTTAAAAGTCTCAGCTGAGTATCAAAATAAGTTGCATGGTTTTCTGATATGCTAAACACCCAACAGCTACAACTGAACCAACATTTTTATATTTGTGATATATGGACATATATCATATCGCCTTCAAAAGTGTGCATCTGGCCAGATATCCTTGCTGATCCAGGCAAAGCAGAGCTGGCTCCTCTTCTTCCTGGTAATGACTGTGTCCTTGTAGACCAGAAAGAAAATAACAACCCCTTTTACCTGTTTACTGGAAAGATCTTTTCTCTTCTACCTCCAGACTAGGAACCATACCCAGGTCCACATTTAACTGCAGTGGCTGTGACTTTCCTACTTAAAATGTCTTGCTTTCTTACGATAGCACAACAGAAGTGATCATAATCACCAGAATAAACACAGGCTGCTAATATCATTACTAAGTAATTTTTATCAGGCAGGTGCTTTCAGTCTCTCCTTAATGACCAATAGTCAGGCCAAACTTCATTGCTGCGCATTTCAGCAGCTGCATGTCCAGTATATTTTGGGGCGGCCTCGCAAAGGTTTCAGAGCCAAAACACTTTTCAGCCAGCTACATATGAAATCAGCCACAGTGCTTTAATACATAAATAGTGTCTTTGAGGTAGGTAGAGCCATTCATTAGTAGTTTGGGAATTACAAGACTACAATGTCAAAGGTGCCATTCGTACCTTTGGGGTTCTCAGATAGTCTTGGGTAGAATTACACCACCCACACTGAATGTCAGTTGCATAGATAAGATACTTTCACTGAGAGTACAAAGGTGAAGTGAAGAAAGCTTTACTATGTCTTTACATAATCTGTACAGTTACAGTAGAAAAATCACTTTAAATATAGATCTTCTAATAAATTTCACACTATAATTTAATAGGCATAGGCCTGCAGTCACTAATTAAGAATCACTTAAATATCTGGATAAGGCTAACCTAGTTTTGCCTCTTCTCCAGCTATCTCAGCTATTTCCTTTCAACTGAAAAAAACCCTCAAGACATAATTTTTCAATTTTCTGTTTTAATTACAGAACCTAATTTGTATCACTTAGTATTTTTAATAACAAAACATTTAACATGAAGTGATCTTTCACTGGGAGGTAGGAAAAGACTTTTTTATTGTGTCAGAACAACCTGTTCTGCAGGCAACAGTCACCATGTCTTTCCCCCAAAAAACAAAGGCATGGGGAGAACAGTAAAATGCTTCTTTCAGGAGAAAATCACATGACAGTTCAGACACTACGTTACTTCCAGTCCATTCCGGATAAAGACAAATAAGAAATCTAGCTAGGGGAAAAATAAGTACATTACAAATAATTTCACTGCTTAATACCCATAACCTGTGCAACAGACTTGTGTAAAGGCAGCAGAGCTACCATGACAGCAGTGCAGGAGGGAGAGGATGCAGGAGGACAATGGCCAGAGCTACGGCCCACAGGATGCTGCTCAGCAGCAGCGTCATTGTGCCTGGCATCACAAAGGAGATGCAGCCCTTTCCGTACACCCTCTACACAGTTTCCCCTAGTGCAATACTCTTGTAAACAATATTTTCAGGGCACTAGGGACTGTGCAGTGTTGGAGGGCAGACATTCACACCATTTAGGCACCACGTAAGTGGAATACACAAGCCTACATGCAGGAAAATTATAAATTTATCCTTACAGATACACATATTTTTGCAGGGCTTGAGATTTGCTACAGAGTATTTGTGTGTAGAGTTGACCAAATTCAACCAAAAGCATGATGTTCAGACCTTTTGGTAAACTCAGTCATTTTAATGGCTTCAATTAAATATACTAGTGCTTACTTTCCTTGTTACAGTTTTGTATTCCACCAAGAGTACTGATACGTGGTTCCAGGCCCTCACCAGCCTTAGTACTTTTATGCTTGTATCTTTGTGGTGGGTTCACCTTGGATAATGGTCAAATGCTGACCCAGCTGCTCTCTCACTACTACTCCTCCTCAGCAGAGCAGGGGGAGGAAATAAGATTTTAAAGCTCATGGCTTGAGATAAAGTCAGAGAAATCACTTGCAAATTGCCATTATGGGTAAAAAAGGCTCAGCTGGGGGAAATTTAATTTGTTATAAATTAAAATAGATCTGGATGGTGAGAAATAAAGACAAAAGATTAAAAAGTCCTCTCCCCTGCTCCCACCCCTCTTCACAGGCTCGATTTCACTCTTCCATTCCCAAGACCTCTCAATAATCAATGCAGGGGGATGGGGAATGGCATTTCCTGCCAGTCCAGAACAGCTTCTCCTTGCTGCTTTTTTATCCTCATTCTTTTCCCCTGCTTGTGCATGGTGTCTCCATGGGCTGCAGGAAACTATCTGCTCTGGTGTTTGAAGCACTGCCTCCTTGTCATTCATCACTGACTGCTGTTCTCAGGGTTGTTTCTCGCCTTTTTCTTTCCTCTGCTTTTTCTTTCTTCACTTCTCTGCATGTCTGCAGTTTTGCCCTTTCTGAAGTATGTTTTCCCAGAGACAAAACATACACGTCTGTTGGGCTCAGCTGTGTCCTATGGTGTGTCCTTTGGAGCCAGCTGGAACTGTGTCCAGCATGGGATAACCCCAACCTCTGCCAACACAGGCCACACCAGCAACACCCAGTTGCCAACATCTTGTCATAGCCGTCCTATACAGCCTCCTGCTTCCCAAGACACTGCTATTACTAGCATATAGCACAATATGCAGAGTATGAACCCCTGTGAATTTCTTTGTTCTCTGTTTAAGCTGATCATTAAGTTAGTGGAAAAAAAGTAGAAAGAAGAAAAGAGCATAAAAAGTGCAAGGAAGCAAAGCAACACACTGAAACGGTGTTTGTTTTTCTTATTCTGCCAGAACTCCTTTTTCATTCTTGCAAGTAGATGACTCTTCTAATTCTCACTATTGTCTGCCGTGCGTGTCTTTTGTTTAACTCCATCAGTGATCAGTGATGAAACTGTGCTTGTATAAAAACAATTTTTATTTTCAGTTTATTTCACTGCATACCTGTTTTGCAGCCTTACACGCATAATCTTCTAACAGATGAAAGAAAATTCAATGATTCCTTTGTCTTCTGAACATCTTCAAGGAAAAAAAATCTGACAAGCATCACACTGATGTACCATATTGTAACATTTGAAATCCATCAACAACCTACTCTGACTGGAAGTGCATACGCACATGTGTGCTCACACAAAGGCACACACATACACATGCACATGACTTTTTTAAGACATGTTTAATAATTTTTCAAATAATATATCACTTTGCATCTTTCATGCACTTCAGTACCTTACACACATCATACATACAGTATGTTTGTTCAAAACACAAAACAACACTCTAATGTGTCATAGTAATTTGGCACCCTGAAAACATTTCCAGTAAATGATTCAGGATTTCAAGCAGATAAATATCACTTTAGCTCTTTCTTTTGACAGCTCAGCATTGTTATAACCGAGATATTTGGGCATGTGTAGAAGCAGAACTTTGTAGGTTCTGGAAGCCTCAGGCACCTATACAGCTTGGCCATATTCTTGCTTTGTATCCAAAATGAACAGGTTGTTAGTGATCCCATGCTGGACCTGAATGTCTGCATTATTTTTAAGCTAAGATTTCAACATTCCTTTCTTAAAAATCTGATCTTGTATTCAGCCATAAACTTTAATAAAGTTTTTTTTGTGTGTCACCTAAGATGGAATAATATGATTAAGAACAGATTTTTTTTTAAAAAAAAGCTTTGTTTTCTATTGGTAGTTTAAATGCAATCAGACTGAGAAGGCAAAGTTAGGAAAAATAACCAGAAAAATTACTTTTTATCTCAGGTTAAAATAAGATAAAGGTTAATTTGGTGTTATCAGCAATTGATATTAAATCCCTGCACCTAAGACTGGTAGAATCATCATTACTTTAAAATGACTCTGTCAAGGAGAACTAAACTTCCCTAAGTGACACATGTCATTGTGGTGGGGCATGCTCCTTCCAGAATCTTTGTCTAGGTTTGGAGAGAATCAAAATTTTAATGAACATGTTAGTAGTACTTTCAAACTACTAGTCAATAGATAGTATGTATGAAGATTAGGCTTATCATAGACAAGTGCATGCAAAGTTTCAGAAGACTCCATCAATTCCTACAAGGGAAAGCGTTCACCTGTGTTCACTGCATCATCTGCAACACTTAAATTGAAATTATGTGCCAAAGTAACACAATATCAATCCTGTTTTTACAAAAATAGTTGTATGAAGCCGAAGTTCTATTTTCAGGTGCGTTAACTTGAATGAAGAATAAATATGTGGTAGTCATCAAAGTTATTCAGTTCTGTGCCAGTGTGAAGGGGGAAAAAACTGTGGGCCACGCTTTAATGTTCAGAGCCTGTTCACATGTTTCTGCCTGCTATCACAGTGTACAAAATGCAGAAGCAGAGCATTTCATGGAATACAATCCACTTTTGTTCACACGTAAAGTAGAATTCTTTGTTGTCACAAAGGTGGACAAATGGTCACTCCAAACATCATTAATAGTAATTCAATATTCAACTAAAATACGTTCAGGAGTTGAAATTAAATCCTTCTATTATCATGAAAAACTCTGAATTTTTTACACCAGTCTGTAACTAATGCTTCAGGAAATACTGAGAAATAAAAGAAAGAAGGCACTTTCTCATGCAAAACATAGACTGCAGAGCACTACTGAAAAATTAACTTATGATTGTGTTTTATTAGTTGCATTGCTCAGGAAGCTTTTTGTTTATTCTTGTAAGCCTGGTGTCCTCTGTTATTATAATTTACAAGTGTACAGGCAATCTAATATATCCTTGTTTGAAGCACTTCTGAATCTATTGGCAATTTTCAGCAGTAGCACTCTGTGGTTTTGCTTTTGCATAATTGTCTTTAGTAAGTACTTCTAGGGAAGAAGGATTTTCAAATTCACATGAAAGGAGAGACTGATTAGAGTATGCTAGATATGATAATAGTATTAAACTTCACTGTTTCCCTTCAGATTCTCAGTACAGGTGGTCCTTTGTTAGCCGGGTCCTTTGTTAGCATACCCCTTTCCAAATGTTTTAACTCTTTCAGAGAGGTAACACAACTGCGTCTAGATCCAGGCTTTGCCGCTGTGAATTCAGTGTGCTTTTTGGGATTAAACATCATTATTTATATGTAAATACATAAGTCAGTAAGGAAAAATTAATATGCAAGCCACAAATGTCAGAAGAGACCAGAAACAGAAAAGACTGAAAAAGAGTCAAGATAGAGGAACTTCACTCATTTGGTAATAATAGTTGTCATACTAGTATATTTCACAGGTATCACCTTTTATCTAGAATGACAAACAGTGAGATGATTAAAATACTAATTTGGATTAGTTTTAATATGAATAAATGAAACTAAGATTTTTTTCTTTGAAAAGGTAAGAAGACTGTTCAATGTCATGTAACAACCCCAAATTTTATTGCAGAGACCTATAGCAAAAATCTAATTTTAGGATGTGAATCTAAACTATGTGTAGCATAGCAGTGACAATCCACCAAAGCTAAAATAATATAACCTTAAAAGACTAGGACCTACATAAAACAAAATGGATTTTTTCAATATTTTTACATTAATCCTATCTCCTTTTTATATACACAAGTATAAAATGGCATACTAGCTTATTCCAGTGTCTTGTTTCCAAGACAAGTAACCAATACTGAGCAGAGAATATAAAACATAAAATGTGAGAAAACAGTTGTGACTACTTGAAACTAAGAATGAACCAAACCAAGTATAGCAGCTTTTTCTTATAAAAAGGAATAAACTCTAAAAAATCTAGTTCATGCAACATTTTTTTTGAAAAAGAGTTCTTTGATAAATTGATAGTTTTAAAACAACTGTAAGGCACAAATTCATGTATCAACTATGTCATTTGCATGCGAACCAAAGCTTTCATTAATTTTATTAATGTAAGTTCCAGGGCTGTGCATCTCCCTAACAACTGTAAACTGTTTCAATTACTACTTTACAAAATCAAACAATAACAAATATAAATAGCTATTTTATGCTGAGGAAGGTCCAGCTTTTAATTGTCTCACCTAAATAGTATTTAGATTCATATTTCTGTGACTTTAAGAAGTGTTTCTTCTTTCAGAATAGCAAAACTGCCTGTTACCTTTTATGTTCCCTTTTACTGCAGCAGACCTATTTTCAAACAATTAGGGTTCTTATGTTCTTGTTCATTTGTTCCTGTTTCACACAGAGAAGTCAAGCAGACAGAAAACTCAGTACTTGCCAGAGTTTTGGTTTGTACTGGCACATTTGTCATTTTAGGATAAACACTGCTCTGATCGCATCCCCAGCTAATAATGTGTAAAGCAAAAGAATGAAAATGAAAGCTTTCTTCATACACAGTCCTGCCTCTGCTGCCTCTGCTGCCGGCTCCAGGGGCTGCTCTCTCTTTCGTGGTCCCGTCCAGGGTTCCTCAAGGGCATTTCACAAGTCGCAGCTGGCTTGTGTAGCCTCAGAGGTGAGACCAGGCCCCACAAATCCTTTCTGACCTGTTTTCCCCCATGCAGGTGCCATTCCTATCACTTTTCTGCTCCTTCTCCCGGTTCGCTCACAGCAGGTCTGCTACAGGAAAGATGCCTCATTTACACCAATTCAGTGTACATGGCTGTGTCAAAAGGTCATCAGGACAGTTAGACCAGGGATTTCTGAGTGTAGGAAGGAGCTGGGAGGACAAATTGCTGCACTTTAAGGAAGCTGAAAGGTGAGAGTGAAATTTGGAGGACTGGAGCTGGCTGGAGACTGTGACTATGTGCACCCAAGGGCAGAGGGACCTAAATTATGATGAAAAAAAAATTGAAAAAAAACCCAAGAATTTTTATGCTAAATTGGTTAAGTTCTTTCAAATACTCTGGTCTACGCTGAATCTAGGAAGAGCTGTAGCCTCTGTATTATTATATTACAATAAAGTTTTTCTGTACCCTGCTGGCTTCCCCATCTAGTAATTCCGTATAAAGCTATACGTATATAGTTATTCTTGATACAGTTATTCTTCCCTGCATAGTTACTTGAAATGTTTCTAAACACAAATGCTCCTTGCTTCTCACAGAGCATGGAGGGAAAATCAGGTAGACAATTTATTTTCCTTTTATCCCTTATCACACCGATGTCAGAGCTGTCTTAGAAACCACAAACCTTCCCTTTTACTTAAAGATCTTACCTTCTTCCCACTTCATACATATGTAACGGCCACAGCATGCTCAACACCGAAAGAAAAGAATAATTAAAATCTCTGCTTTTAACAACTGGCTAGATATTTTTCCTCCAAAAATGGTGATTTTTCAGTCTAGTCTTTATTACAACATCCAGTTTATTGAAACATCTCACATAAAATTTTTCCACTGAAGATTTTTTCATACCTACAGTGGACATGACAGGATTGAAGTTAAGCCTCTCTTTTCCCCTTTATATTTACTATTTTTAATAATCTCAGTCTTAAACAATTTGTGGTGTCTTTCACTTGATATACAGGTAATACTAACATCGACCCTAATGCAGACAATTCTACTGAATGTTAGGACATGTCAGAGCTACTAGCTTTGATGCTGGAGCTCTTTTTCTGAGCCTAGTTGCATGCATTGCCTTTCTTATGCTTCTGCGAAAAAGGACTGAAGCAGCACAGCTGACTGCATTTTTGTCTGTCCTCATCTGAGTGGTTTTGAAATCTAACAAATATATTATCTTCTTCCTGGATTATTCCAGTATAAACAAGATTTTTTAAAGCCAAAAGGGATTTTAAAACTTTCAATTTTTGTCACAAGTGGTATAAGTGCAGTAATGAGCATCATCCTCTGAAAATTAGAGGATTTTGAAGTATCAGGATATAAATAATGCCTGACCAGGTTTGGCTACTTTCCCTTAAAAATCATTAGAAAACCTGTGCAGAGTCTTATTTGATGTGAGCTGAGCAATTATTTAGACAAACTGTTAGGGAACAGAAATTTGTTTCACCATACAAAGGTTAGAAACAAACCTCATAATGCACAGTAATAATTACGCTGAAGTAACATGAAATAAAATTATGCTGAAGTAACATGAAATTGTATTTTATTGAAGGTTTTTTACATCTCAGTAAGATCATATACTTAAAAATATACTGGCATAGTAGAACAGAAGTTGAGAATTACTAATTGCAAGAAAGAGTTTTTTATGCCTGCATGCTCATGTATGATGATTGTTAAAAGAGATCTCACATATCCCTTGGTTTCCTAAGTTATTGTTTTAGCCTGAGTTAAATGCAGTATCTAATTGCCAATTGCAATGCATTATGTTTATATAATATGATACTTATTTTTTCCACTTGAGTAGATAAAGTGGGTATCTATTTATATTATCATGATGTTTGAGTCAGTAGGGGCTGATTAGTTACACTGAATGCCAACAAAAGCAAATACAATCTCCTGAATAAAAATTGGCAGCTTTCATGGCATGTGAATGCAAATAGACAAACAAGAAGAGAAATGTGTTCTTCTACACTAAATTCCTGATGTTCTTTTTATGTGTCCTATTCACACCAATAAAATAGTAAAATGTGAAATTCACCCAGCTTTGTCTGTTTTCCTTTTCCCAGATAACTAATGTTCTTGGCATTGCTTACTAGTAAATAGTCACAAAGATACAGCCCTTAACTGTGTATGTTGTTTCCTTTTAGCAGGGTAGAGATAAACTGCATCCCTGTTACCACATTTGATAGAGTTCATTTGGGTGAAGAGGCTCTGCTTTGGATGAGCTGCGTTTTGCACTAATGAGTATTTTCTCTATATTGCTTCTTATGAAGAACTGACAGCCTTGTAATAATCTGTTTTGACAGTATTTTCCTAGATATATTGTGCTAAATATTTTTAGACATGAGGGATCGTGGACATATGGATATAGCAGTGTGTGCCTTGGCTAATTATATGCATTATACAATTTGCCATTGTTGGAGACTGTTGTACCATCTTTCATTCATTTAATAATGCTTTTGCAAATTGGCAGATAGCATTTGGGCTAAAATACACACAGGGTTTTTGCAGGAATAAAACATGCTCTGCCTTTTCTCTAGTGTACAGCAATTTGTCAAGTAATTAGCCAACCTAATTAAATTTTTGTAGCACTAATCAAACGAATATGCTAAAATTTTCTTTGCACAGCCAGTTTGCTGTCTGCTTGCATTTAACTTGATGGTTTGAAAGAGGCCCTACTATGTCTGCCACTCCACTTAATCACCTCATTTGCATTTTATATTGGTAAATCAAATTAAGCACCAGTGGCTTTTAGTATGATTGTCTATGGTCAGGGCTGTTCAGATGGGACTTTTTCACAGAAAATTAGGCACATTTTAATATGAGTGAGTCTGTGCTTTCAGACTCAGCAAACTACATTCACTCAGCTAATTAAAAGTGCTTGTTGCTTTTTGCCAATGTATGATAGATTTACCCAGCTGGTGTGTCCATTTTCTTTTGCATAATTTTTTGATGGAAGTTTTTATCTTTATACATAATAAGACTGTCTAAACAACGCTTCAAACAAATTTGCAAGAGCTATATAAATAATATTTTGCAGAAGCTATTTACTTTGAAAGAAATACACTTGCTCTTCAGCAAACTGATTAGGTTATATATCTTTGCATTTATATAATTCTAGAATATCAACCTTGACACTATGAAATTTTCAGATTTTGTCTTCATTGAGCCAGAATACATCACTTGCCTAAAATCATGGGGAAAAGCTATTGAAGAGTAACCCTGACTATCATGATATAGTTTGATCCTCCTGTAGGTCAGGTCAAATTTCTGACCCAAATCCTTACAGAATAAATTGCTTATAGAATAAAGTTATTTCTGTGCACATGTGTTCCTCCATTGTCGTTTTGAAGAATAATTAAACATACAGAAAGCATTGCTTGGAATGGGAATGGAAAGTTATCTTTTTCTTTTTTTCAAGGGACAATAAGAACACAAGTATCAAAACACATTGCCTGATTAGTTCAGTTCATATTTGTGCTAACAAGAGCTAGAAACTGGAAAAGTAGTTTCATTGACATATTTTTTTAAAGAAAGTCTAGCTTCCATCAAAGTTTTGTAAGAGATGAACCAGATCTAAACTTGTAATAGGGCAACAAAATACAAAATTAAGGACTTGATAAGCGACAGAGTGGCTGGAGAGTAGTCAGGCAGAAAGGGAACTGGGAGTGCTGGTTGACAGGAAGTTCAACATGAGCCAGCAGTGTGCCCAGGTGGCCAAGAAGGCCAATGGCATTCTGGCCTGCATCAGGAATAGTGTGGCGAGCAGGACCAGAGAAGTTATCGTCCCCCTGCACTCAGCACTGATCAGGCTTCACCTTTAACACTGTGCACAGTTCTGGGCCTCTCATTTTGGGAAAGATGTCATGATGCTGGAGTGTGTCCAGAGGAGGGCAACAAAGATGGTGAAGGGGCTGGAGCAAAAGCCCTATGAGGAGCGACTGAGGAAGTGGGGGCTGTTTAGTCTAGAGAAGAGGAGGCTCAGGGAAGACCTCATTGCTCTCTACATCTACCTAAAAGGAGGTTGTAGTCGGGCAGGGATTGGTCTCTTCTCTCGGGTGACCAGTGGCAGAACTAGAGGGCATGGACTTAAGCTTCGTCAGGGAAAGTTTAAGCTTGATGTGAGGAAAAAGTACTTCACTGAAAGAGTGATTGGTCATTAGAATGCGCTGCCCAGGGAGGTGGTGGAGTCACCGACCCTGGAGGTGTTTAAGGGGAGGCTGGATGAGGCACTGAGTGCCATGGTTTTGAGGATGGGTTGGTGTTAGTGTTGGTGTTAGTGTTGGGTTATAGGTTGAACTCAATGATCTCGGAGGTCCTTTCCAACCTTATGATACTGTGATACTGTGATATATGTATACATATACATATACATATTTGTTTTATAAAAGGATTTATACCACAAATAGTGACTGTTCCTGACTGAAACACAACATGACACAATATAAGCAAAATGGAGCTAATTTTGGAGCTAGAAAGTGAATAACTTGAGTTTTCACACACCTGCAATAATTATCTGGTTCCAAAGAGCTGTCTAAGGTCAAGAGGCTTATCCTCCTCTGCCCTTCCCATTGCTGGGGTGGTGCCAAGTCCTTGGCCAGCCCTTTTGGATGGTGGAAGGATGTGTTACATCGTCCCTTAGACATCTGTTAGGCATGAGCTAACGCTCATGGTAGTCATCCACTTACTGGAAGGTTAGGAAGGAATGAAAGAGATTCATCCGTGAAAACACTCATAAATTTGTCAGAAAGGAGCTACTTTAACAAAACATTTCACATAAAACATGAGGCTTTGTACACAGATCCAAAGCAAACCTTTCCCCGGCAAACTGCAGGACTTTTCTCTGAGCTGGCTGCAGAACACTCAAATACCCTCTCCTATCAACAGAATTGTGGTAGAATTTAACAGGGGAAAGAGAACAATCTTAAACTGCCATAGCTATTTGTTAAGGAAGTCTGTATCTAAATCTTTAGTCAAGAGATTAGTCTCATTGATTGGAACTAAAGGCTTATAAAAAGAGGGTTGAATTTCTTGCTTAGGGCTTTTTTTGGGGGGGGCAGGAAGGGAGGAGTACAAGAATTTATAATAGAAAATAAAAGATAAAAATAGCAAGAAATAGTGTAAATATGGGGAAAACACTGTCTGCAAGTGCTCAATTAAAAGCAATACAGTGATGAAGCTAACTGCAATGCTTAAATAATGATCTTATTATTCTGAGTCAAACTTAAAGATGAAGTTTCTGTCCAACCCCAATATAGTTTGCACAGTGCAGTTCATTAAACTTCTTGAGGGAGTTTTGAGAGGTTTCTCTGTACAATCTCAAAAAGCTGGAAAATGAGTACCAGATCACAGCCCTTTACCCGATGGGGAAAAGTGTCCTTGGACATGGAAATAGTAGTTTAGCTATAAAAAGTAATGAGGAAAAAAAAGGCTCAATAGTGGCCATCTAGATCTCAGAAGCTCAAGTTGAGCCTCTGACCCACAATGTGCAAATGTAACAGATGTCTAAGCACTGTAATGCAGCTTTAATTAAACATGGACGAAAACCTCCTTGCTTTAAGCTCTTGGCCTTGTTCTGGCCAAATTCACATCAGTCCAGAAGAAAGGCAGTAATGCTTTGTGTGTTTTTGTACTGGACTGGAATAAAGCAAACTATAGTACATCCTGCAGCTACAGCTTATCTACCTGAGAACACTGGCTGAACTCCCTCTCCTATACCTTAACAAATTTAATAAGTCGGCCTCTTTTGTAAATATATTTGAGATCTTGTTTCTAACAATGCATAGTGATGTAATACAGTTCTGTGGAGTATTCTAATTTATAAATATGTTTTACATAATAATATATTATCTTATATAATTATATGTACAAACATTCTTATTTGAAAAAACCCCAGAGGTTTGCAGTCATCTTATTCAGTACTTAGAGAAGAATGCAAATAAACAGAATCAAGCTATTAAATTTTCTTGATTTGATATTCCAGCTCTCTGGCCTTGTAATTTTATTTTAATTAATTTAAAGACAACTAAAAGTCATGTTCAGAATATTAACATTCTCAATCACACTCAAAAATTTATTCTGAATATCTAGTGCTACTGAACAGTATGTTGATGTAAATTTAATGTTAAATGGAACATATTGTCAGTTGAACAGTACAGATAATCTCTAATATTTTTTTAATAAAACCCAACATATTGTTTTGTACTTTCAGCTTCCATAGCACCAAATCTGGCATTCAGCAAATCCAACCATCTCAAAAGATAATGTTGCTTGAAATATCATTTTTATCACTGTTATGACTTAAAGAAATCACAAAATACCTATGGCACCTTAAAGTATTTTTTTTTTAATCTAAGAAGGAAAGGTTAATGTATGATATTTACCAGATAATTTATATAGTTCCCCAGTTTGTGACTCTTATCTATACTAATCTGAAAACTTGCCTGAAAGACATTTTTATTTTGTCAGTTTTTAGAGTTTAGAACCTGATTCAGCAATCTTTATTCATAAAAACTTCTAGTGTTTAAATCCTGATTTTTGTGCCTAAATTTACTTTCAGTGTAGAAGTGAGCTATAATACATTCTGCATAATAATATGACATTTATTGCAATTCCCTGCAACTAAACTCATAAATACATGTTAAAGTTAAGAAGACAGATTTCCATCTTTTAGCATAATTTGGAAGAAATAAGGATCTCTATGAATTTGTTCCCACATTTTTATTCTTTTTAGTAGACAGAACCGTTTAAGTGTTGGCATTAATTTTCAATTATTCAGTTACTCATTTAGTTTGAATTGTGAACTCTTCAGAAGCTTTAAAGGCTACAGTCCTGTTGACTTCAGCAGAAGCTTTTTTTGCATTGGATTAAAAGATCATGCTTCCAGGGAGAGTCAGCTGATAATAGGACATTTCCTTTCTGTTCCCTGTTGTCCCCAGGAAACCAACCCTGTAATCCAGTTTTCGGTACTGAGGTCTATCCTTCCTCTCAGCTAAGAATATGTTTGTTTGTTTTGGATAGCCTTTTGAGTTTATGTATGAGGGGAGGGAGTTAAAATTTAATTTTCTCTGCCTCTTTACGTATAATCTGTTTCTGACATATGTCTGTGTGGAGCCTGAGCTGAGCTTTTTTCTGGCTGTTTAGTGAATTATTATCTCACAATTACCAGCAAGAACGAAGCTTGTAGAGGTAAAATATTATAGGTCATAGTTCTGAAAAGCCAGGATGACTTCACCTAAATGGTTTAGTGAACACTTTTAACGTTAGCTGCGTTATCCCTTAGGCTTGAATATCCACCACTATGGTAGTAAAATACAAACCAACTGCTAAGTGAAGCAGTTCTGCGTGCCTGCATTTTCGATGCCTGGAGGAGAATACTTTCAGAAATATAATCTGCTTTGTTCATTAAAATAATGCATACTTATTAACAATAGCTATATTCTTCATCAGAGTGAAATTAAGTTGCCTTATAAAAATAATATATTCTTAAAGAATTTTGTTGCTATACCTTTTTTGGCTGCCATTCAGAAGAAGTATACCTTCCTAATGTTATTGAGAAAAATATTTGTACAAAAATATTGTAATTGCTGCCAGTGTTACACAACTACTACTTTTCAGGTATAAGCCAATTCACCTTCACAGAAGTGAATCTCTAAAAATGCCCCTTCAGAGGAGCAAGTTGTATTCCATAGCATCCTGAGGTTTGCTTAACACTTGATGAGAACACAAAGAGGAGGAATCTATGCCAAGCAACACACAGTGACACATATATGCCAAATGGCACAGTTTAAAATGCATATGTGCTATAGACGCACTGCAGCAGACTCTAAGCTGCATCAACTGATCTTGCATAAACAGGAACCACAGTAAGCAGCTGCTGTCAGACCTAAAGAGCATTTTGATCAGTTTGTTTAACTGAACTAATTCTAACAGAGACAACAGGTTTCTTCCTATTGTTGCAGACTAGCAGTAAAGCAGAATGTCAAGAATGACTCCCAGTAGTGGACTTGTTTGGTCTCTTTGTGTGGTATTTATAGCATGGTCTGGTTAATGTCAGTCTTCGCTTTATTGGTGTTCTCTTAAATCCTGAAATTTTACCCAGACTTTTACTAATAAACCAAAATCTTCTGATAGAAGCAATGTATATTTTCCAGCAAGTCCCATGAAAACTTCCAAAACATTTCTATGTGTGGCTGCGTTTCTTTCCAACTACTTTTGCACATTACAGTCTTATTTTTATTCTTGATTTTTCTTCCCCAGGGGACTTAGCCTTTTCTACAGACTTTTTTATTCATTTTTTTTTCCATAACTTCAGTTTTTATTACAGCCTTTGATATATATGGAAAAATACAGATTTCTTGCATCAGATACAGGTGGCAGTATAAGGATCAGCCACAATGTTCTCATAAGCCAAAATAAAATTTATCAATTTGGTAGCATAGCTGCATTGATAAAGACCTTTTCTATTTTTAACAGAGAGAAATTAATTTACCCCAAATACAAGGCCAGGCTGCAGCACAGCCCAGTTTGACTTGGCAGGATAAGCTGTACAAGTTACAGTTAGTTCCTGACTTGATCATAAAAACTGGTTTAAGCAAACTTTGTTCCTCGGTTCTACCAGTAATTTATCAGTAAATTATACTTCCCTTTCCCTACATACTTGGACAGTTTTCCTGTCATGGAATGAAATTAACTGCAATTACTAAAGTGGTAGAATGCCCAAATTTTACACTTTTTTGTGTAAGGAAAATTGCACTGAATTTGTCTGTGCCATCACAAAAAGGCTTCCCAATGACAATACTTGGAAAACTTGTCATTTGTGAATAGAGTCTTGATATACCATGTAAACAAATAATGTTTTATGAGAGAACTTAACCTCAAAATGGTGCTGACAAGAAATGAAATTGGAAAGATGGAGTAAAATAAATAACCCAAATAAATGCTGGTAATCATTAAAATGTAAAACTAAAGAGCATTTTCTGACAAAATATTCCCTCCCTCCCCAAAAAAATTATTTCAAGATGTTAAACAGATCAATAATTCACAGCAAGAACAAGTCCGCTCTTCGCTGTGCTTCAGAAATGCCCAGACAACATGGTGAAACAGGGGTAAAAGCTGCACACTGCATGTACTCCCCTTAGGACTCCCTTTGTAGCAAATATCTGTTTCTTTACTGTTAATTATTAAGCTTGCAGGATACGTTAGTGGAGGAAATGGGTCTGAGTTTTGTACAGCTCTTAAAAATCCATGTATTCCTCTGTACATCAGAGTACATACCACCAAGGCTGGAGTAGTACAGGAAAGACTGGGTGAGCTGAAACCTGCCAGCAACAGGACGGAATTCAGAGAGACTTCGTGTTTCCATCACTATCCTGAACAGTCTATAGTATAGGGACAGAACAAAACGCTATTACTTCACATTTAAGAAATGCTCTGGGATTTCATTTGTTTCTCAGCACTCTACAGTGTGACAGCTTCTAACTCTGGACCATAAGAATATTAATCCCACAGACCAGGAGGTTTCATTATCCCTTATAATGCCTTGGTTGTTCTTGGTGAATATCAACATTGTTGCATTAAACTCCTATGGGAAGTCAGTAGAAGTTTTGTGGGGTTTTTTTTAGAAAAAAGAAAATGACAAAATTAAAAAATCAATAGCATTTTTCTTTCTCTCTTGCTTTTCTCTTTGCTGCTGTAAGGAAAGATTTCCTTGTATCCGTCTTATTCAATTATCAAATTCAAACTTCTTGAAAAATACATAGTCTTCCATTCTAAGGCTTTTATATATAATGTCATTTAAATGTATATAACTAAAAGTCTCCCAGTATTAATATAAAATATCTCCTGGTATGCTATTCTCTGATATAATAATGATTTGCTAATTCTCTTGCTTATGAATTACTAAGAGCTGTTCTGACAAAGAGAAAAAATTAAATGACTATTTTTTTATTATTAAACCATAGTGGTTCTCCCTCTTTTTCTTTTCAAAGCCACAGCTGACCACTGATCATTTGGGACACCTGTGAAATGTATGTGAATTTTCTCATTTTCTTTCATATATTTAATATCTCTGGCTGCAGATATACAATGTATGTTCAAGTGTCTTCAGTTTCATTATTGATTTATTCAAATTTCATTTTAAGACCCTATTTGCTTAATGAATTTTTCTAATTAATTACAGTAATTCCTTACAGATTCTGCCCCATACACCTACAAAGGGAAACAGAATGCATATACTGGCCTGTATTTCTCAGCTCTGGCAGTACAGAAGTGCGTGTGACTGTGTGTGCAGGTGTTATCTGGGGCTCCCAGGAGGCAGTTGCTTTCCCTTCTGCAAAGTCTCACGGCTGGGCGCAGCACTATGGGTCTACCCCCGATGCCCCAGTCTATGATGGAGTACTTAGCCCAAGGAGACACAGTGCCAGGCATGAATCTAAAACCAAATTATAATATTTTAGCAGCCTTGCCTGAACTTAAACAATTGAATCTAATTAATTTGGGAGACTTTTGGCAAAGTGACAACTGACCTACTTTCTGTTTAGAAGTTCCACGTGTATATATGATGAATGCCCCTCAACCCGTACGTGCTTTAGTATTAATAATAAGCACTCAGATTATAGAAAGAGTCTTCTTATTTTCCTTTCCTGAGGAAAGACAAAGGCCAACAAACATGGAGGTAATGAGATAACTCATTTACTAGGTAAGTCTTCTAAAGAGAGAAGACCACATGCATTAGTGATGATGCAGCCCCAGTCACAGGACCAAGACTGTAGCGCAGATTCCTCCCAACCCATTCAGGTGTGGCAATAGGCAGGTAATGAATGTGTAGGGTAGCACAGTACACAGGATGGTAAGACTGCAAGCCAACCACAGGCAATAAGCTTTGCTATTAAAAAAAAATGGTCTGCGGTGGTGGTATTTGCAGCAATGCTGCTGTTCTGGCCCACTGTTGAATTTGGCTTCATTAGTGAAGCAGAGCACCATGTTGACAAATTCATGATCCTGCATCATCTCTTTTGCATGTCACATGCATTTGGACACAGATAATACAGCTGTACACAATGCAAATAATAGCTTGAAAGGTTAGGATTGACTGTAGTGGCAGTAGAATGATGCCAATAGCTTTTAATATCTCCTCTGGGCTTGTTTAAGAAAAGAAAATTATATTCTCTGAATACATAATCTCAGTGAAAACCTAACCAAGGATGGAAGAATTTCCAGGAGATTTTCTATCTTTCACCTAAACTAAGAGGCTGAAGTAAGCGCAGACCCTGACACAGCCTTTCAACAAGCTGCTAGCTCATGTGCAATACAAGCTGTTCTGCTCTCTCTATGGTTGGCCTCCTGCAAGTTAAATTAAATTGGAATTAAACCTCAGAACACCAAATTCAATTAACTGACTTCCTCCAAAGACACAAGGTAAATATCTAGAGGCTAATATTCCAAGGTGAGCCATAAAACTGTACCTATAACATTCACTAAAGAGACACATTAGCTAAATCCAAGAAGATACCTGACTATCATCAGTTTAAGGTAACTCCTATCCAAGCCAGGGGATCCAGGCATAAAAAAGTACTTCTACTCTGACATATAAAGAAGTCAGGAAAAACCATTGCCCACAGCTGTGATGCCACCTCCAAGACAGTATTTCCTGCCATAGAACAGGTTACAGTAACTCAGTCTGGTCTCCCTGCTGCTGCAGAAGTTCCTCTCCTGGGTCCAGACCTGATGCTGGTACCTTGGGAGGTATCAATTCAGGCATATTCCACAGAAAAGACAGGAATTAAGTGGTTTATGTTCTCATCAAGAAGAGTACAGCACTAAGAAGACAGTGATTAAAGGAACAAATGTTTTCTCAGGCCAGTTGCCTAATCAGGAAAAGCAAAATATTTTCAGTTCAGCCCAAACTGGTGTTACATGGAAGAAAGAACTGAACCAAAAAAAACAAAAAGTGCCCCAGGTTAAACAAACTGCTTTGTTGCTTCAAAATGAAGTCTTCTATTTGATTAGTTTTTCAGGTTTCTATATTCCCTATTTTAACTAGTATTGGCAGGTAGGCATTAAAAATGCCTGTTTCAAAAAAAAACATATTTTCTAAGTCCTTTCTCTGTATTACTCCTCTTTCACTAAAACTGTGTGCAAATATGATCCATTACAGTTTCTGTAACTTGACTGTCCTGACAAAACTGTACACAATTTAGAGTAGAGGAACTATTAAAAATAATAAGAAAATAATCTTAGAAGTTCTAAGCAAGGTAGTTTTTAAATTTTAAGATGTAGTATAATAATTTAAACAGGTATTTCCTTTTACAAAATATTCTTTAACAGCAGTTTTTTTCCTTTGGTACATCATCTTGTATGTATTTTTAACTGATACGAGAGTGTGAGAACTTTGATTATTATAGTAGCAGTGACATTAGGGGCTCTAGTTCATGTCTGATGAGAAAAGTGTATGTTGCCTTGCTAGCACTTCTAAGGAGAATCATGAACCTCTTCTGCTCCTGAAAATCTCTTAAAAATCACTAATTGTTTGGTTTGGTTTTCTTATTCTTTGCTTTGACTTTTTTGAAGGTTTTTTTGCACTTACTTTCTTATTTCTGAGACGCTGAAAAATATTGTTTTCTATTTTCTATTTTTAATTCCCAACAGTAAGTGACAGAGATAACAGAGCAGATCTCCAATGCTCTGTACTATTTGTGGGACCTTTTAAAAGCATACTTATTGCTTTATGACTGGAAACAAAAATAGGAGTTGGAAACACTGGAAATGCAACACTAGAACTGCTTTCTGTGTGCAATTATGCACTTATTACATGGGCAAATTTTTGCTACAAAGTCCCTGAGGTCCAGGGAATGACTTTTCATCTGTTTTTCAATTGCAGTTCTGACATTGTGGTAGTTAAACAGCTTGTCAAAAGAAGATGAAGTTGAGTCTAGTCAGATTTTCTTACATTTGCCACCGTTGCCACCCCGAAGAACTTAAAACTTTTGTTCAGGCCACAAAAACAGAATTAAGGGGAAAAACAAACAAACAAAATCTATGCTGTTGTTGTCTGTTTAGTATGCTGTTGTTTTGTTTACTCTTCCCTCTGCCTTCTGAGTCTCATATCCCATGTACAAGCTTCTGCCTGAAACTACGGAAACTAAGAAAAGGTCCAGTCTCAGGTTTCAGCAGAAACAAGGGTTTCCTAGTATAAGGAGCCCGATAATGAAATGGGAATACAGTATTACACAGTTTGTGTTTGGCTTTTTAATATTCTACTGTATGACTTATGCTTTAAAACAAGCTCAAAAAAAAGTGCGCAGATTATTCCATCTGATTCTGAAATAGAAAGTCATATTTACTCTCTATGCACATATAAAAGTATCTGAAACTAGAGTTATTTGTGCTGCACCTTTACTGTTTATATCTGAGAAATGAGAGTCTGAAGTGATGGTGGTATATCCACTCCACCTGCTTGTTGGGTTATATTTGGGAAGACTGCAGTGGAACAATATATACATTATATGTGGAGATGTATTTCACTTAATTAAACTATCAACAATCTAGTGATTATACTGTAAAATTAGAAAAGATGAGACTGAAATTAATTACATGTTTAACTGCTTGCAATCACCAATGTGACTGTTTAAATAAGGAACTTGATTTAAGATGTGGTCAGAGAACTTTGTCGTGTCTCATATGGACAAATTATATAATTTTCCAACACAGACTTGGAGTGAAAAAAAAAAACAGAATTCAGGTATGGATTTTATATGAGAATTTATACATGCAGATGTTTCCACATTCACTGGGTTCTGGGGTCAGCATGAAAGATTATTACTAGTAGTACGTCATTGTTTACATCCGAATTTTATCGGTTTCTCTTGGAATCTGAAAAACCAGCAAGAAACAAACTATGACAATGATACTTTTCATAGCAGGGGCTGTAAATTAGAAAGCCTACCAAGAAGCTAAGTAACATTCATAATTTTGTAGAATAGTTTTAAAGATTTCAATTGCAAAACAATGCAGAGGTAAGCACTTTCTTTGTTTATTGTTCTGTTTCAGATACTCATCAGCACAGTTTTTAAAGCAGTGGTGAAATGACAGGAGCCCATTTGTCTAAGTTTCATCCCACTTCTTTCAACAGGACTTCTGTTATTGTTGTTATTATTATTAATATATAATTATATAAGCAGTACTATATTAATAATAATGTTTCCATCCCTTTCCTCTCTTCATATTTTTTATGCTTCCTCCCCTCTTCCTCCCCTTCTCAGTTTCCTTCCTTTTTACCTCTTTCTTTGAACTGATTTTGTTCTTTATCTTTGCTTTGCTCTTGGCATCAGTAACTGTGGGGAGCTGCAGATATGAGACAACCATCAGCCTGGACCACATTTGTGGGGGCACTTATGGATTAAACACAGAGCCTCGAATACAACCTGCCAGTGAGTGGGTAGCTGTGGGAAAAGCAAAGGTCCTTGCTCTCAATGACTTGTCTGGGTGAGGCTGAATGGCACTGCAGTCTGACTCTTCAGTATATAGTTGCTGGCTGAGGCACAGTGTTGGGTCAGCCTGGCTGTCACAGACCTGTTGCTTTTCTCTCTTGGCTCTCAAAAACTGCATACTCCATGGATTGATATGTTGCAGACTTCATTCATAAAGTGAGATTGTTTACAAACCAGGTTATCCTTCCCATTTCCTCCAGCACAGCCTCTGCCAGCTATTTCATTGTATCTTGAAAAAGCTCTACCATAAACACAAGTTAAAAAAACAAAAGACCTCTGAAAGAACTACATACTTCAAGCTAGCTACTTAAGTGACTTTAACATTACAACCGATAATATAATAGTATATGTAGTTAAAAACATGAAATACTATATTTGCAGAAATTTTTACAATATCTATGCTATTTATAAACCATGAAGTATTTGCCTATGGAAATATACATTGCCATCTGATGCTAAATACAGCTTGTTAAATTTTATGGGCCAGATTCAGTTTTAAGCTACATGAGCAAATCCAAAGTAATACCACTGTTTTTCCATACTCTGGATCTGAATCAATACAAAACAGCAGAATCTGGCTCTCCGTGTTTTAATTACATATTTCTGAAGATTTTTTTACCTCTTTTTTAACAAATCAGTCCATTTTTAAATCCATTTTCAAATCCATTTTCATTTATACTGCGTTTACTCCATTCAATGGCTGTTCAAATAAAATCTACATGGAAGAAAAACAAACTGTACATGGAAGACATAAAACTGATGACTGATGTGTATCTGCTTCAATATAAAACTCCGCTGATACCATTTGTTACTGTTTTAAGAAACATGTAATGGAGCTGACTACTGTCTTTCTGGTTGAAAATATTTATATGATATGTATGTTCAAATATTCTAAGTTATTTCATTTCCAATACCTATGTAACTGTGCATGTGTATATAAATACAATGATAATTTATTTATTTATTATCTGTGTGCGGTTTTCTTTATTAACCACTAATCTATTTCTTTGTCTGTTAAACAGATTAAGAAAAACAACTAAAAGCATACCCAGCTGCTTTATCATTCCACTTTGGGAGTTTGCACTTGTATGTATGTTCTAGTTTGGCATTTGGACTCAACTTCTTGTTCATCAAAAATGCTTACAGTCTAAAGGTGTTACTCCTGGACATATTAACATGCCTAATATAAGTAAAACTTTATTTTCCAACTCCAAAATCATGTCATTAAAAAGAAAGAGGGCAAGGAGGGCTGTTCTTTTAGTATCTGTTCATTTCTCTGTCACTGGATTCCTGTCAGTACAACAATAAGTAACTTCTTAATACCAAAATAGCCATGTGGTCTGAAAGAATTGACACCCTCATTCTAGAAGTATATAACCTTCCAACAAACAAAATACTTAAGTACATGACACAGAAAGTACATAAATGACACTTCATTTAGGAAAATGGATAGTCCAGTTGCCTTAGAACTATTTCAGTTATGAAGGTCTGATTTTTTGCACTAAAAGTCCTTCTTTCCCATCTAACAGAGAAACAGAATTATTATGACGATACGGTAAAAAGCAGAGTCCACCCCAAACATGGGACAGAGGTGCTTTGTGGAGTTAGCAGCTGCTCAGCTTCATCTATACCTGTGCAATTACCAGTTTCCTCACTTCCTTCAAGACTGACTAGCAGGCAGGAGTTACTATGAACATGAGATGAATGTGAGAATATTTATCTGGCAAAGGGTGCATTGTTTGAGGCTTACAGTCTTTAACATGCAGATGTTTAGGGTGGATGGATGTGCAGATTACTTAAAGACCATTTTCACTCACAAACATCAACTGTTTGTTCAGTCCACACTAACAGCCGCAAACGAGCTGGGTGGAGGTATGTACACACAAGCTCTCACAAGGGTAAGCTAAGCATCTTGCAGCTCTCAATGACAAGAGGATTTTGACTTGCAAGGTCAAGGATGTTGGCCTCCTGTGAACTGGAGCAATACAGAACTGGGTCATGACCCCGCAGAGATTTGTGCGCATGCTTACTTTTAATCATGTAATAGGACCCAGTGATTGCAGTGGCGCTATTTGCATATGTAAATCTAAGCACACACAAAATCTTTTGCAATTTTAAGGCTGGAAAGATACTTTGGAGAAAAGTATTTTCTACATCCTTTTATATTACAGTCAGTTATCTTTCAGTAGCATTAAGACTAAATTAACTCAAATTTACACCGCATGTAGCACTGTGTCAATCTGAAAATGAAGACAAGGAAATAAGTGCAATTCAGCTTTTAAAATCTAAATTCCAGTTTTAAGTAGGCCACAAGTAATGCTTGTTGCAAAAATCATCTTAGAATTTGTCACTATCTGTAGTTTCAGCTCTGAGTAGATGGAGCTCTGCATTCACTTGAATGTCACAGGTCATGGCGAAGGTGCTGTAGAAGTGTTTTAAGAAGCTTGGTTAATCTTTGCTAGCACTCTATCAGGCTCTTGCTAGTGCTCCCAAATACCATTTTCATGATCACTCAATAAACTAAAAATGCCAAACCTCAGTCTCAGTGTTAAAGGAAACATATAACAAAAACTGTGCTCCCTCACTGAAGGAGAAAATGGTTATAAATTAAGAAAAAAATAAAATAAAACTTCTCTAGTGGATTTATTTTTAAAATAGTCACACACACACATCCAAATATGCGCAGTTGTTTATCTCCCAAGTGAGATGCTTACTCCTGTGAAGCCCTGTGCAATTAGTTTCATACCATTCAAAGTGGGATTAGGCACTTCACAAAAAAAAAAGAAAACTTTTTTCCCTGACAATGAAAAAACAAATGAGTTCAGGATGTGATTTATAATCTCCTTCCAAAGTCCTACATGCACAAGCCTGTAGGTCTATTCACATGTAGCCTATGCAGGCTGTACTAGAATCAGAGAATCCCCTAAGACAAACCCCAACAGTGACTGAACAGCAGCTCATTGCAGGATTGGATCCTTCCTTTAATGCAACACAGTAAAATTTTGACTTGATAGAGTATAGGCTGAGGAATAAATTAATAAAAACAAGGAAAATATTAATCTCACATACTTATACTGCCAAAAATATTTTATCTTGGACTTAATGTTATTTAGTAGCTTTTCAGTGGCAGTGTGAAAAGCCGCAAGGGATGGAAGATACAAAGGAATCTCATCCATTACATACTGTAAGGATTGCAGGGGTAGGGAAAAAATATATATCCACATTATTAATATATACAAAAATATCTCATAGAACTTGAACCATAGAAAGAAAATTGTGGCTTTACTCAACAAAAGTTAGCTCAGGTGAGAGCTTATTACTCTCATGAGCACGCTTACAATCAGAGAATCATAGTGGTTAGCAAATGAGTGAACTTTTCAAATATGCCCTGATAGTAAATATTTGAGCTTTTTAAAAGGGATTAATTCTATTCTATTCTTAGGCCCCTTGCTACAAGAAGGACACTGAGGTGCTGGAGTGCATTCAGAGAAGGGCAACGAAGCTGGTGAAGGGGCTGGAAAACAAGTCTTATGAGAGGGGGCTGAGGGAACTGGGATTGTTTAGCCTGGAGAAAAGAAGGCTAAGGGGAAACCTCATCACTGTCTACAACTACCTGAAAGGAGGTTGTAGTGAGGGAAGTGCTGGTCTATTCTCCCAAGAGTCAAGCGACAGGACGAGAGGAAATGGCACCAAGTTGCACCAGGGAAGGTTCAAATTAGACATCAGGAAAAATTTCTTCACCGAAAGGGTTATCAGGCACTGGAACAGGCTGCCCATGAAAGAGATTAAGTCACCATCCCTGGAGGATGGGTAGATGAGCTGCTCAGCGATATGGTTTAGTAGTGGACAGGTACAGCTGGACTCAATGGTCTTTTCCAACCAAACGATTCTGTGATTTTATTATTCTATTTAAGCCAATACTTTCATACTTCAAGTTAAGATTACATGCAGTTCAGAACCTAGATGAGGAAACATTTTCATTATTAGGTCCAAACAGAAAAAGTAAGAAAGAAAATTTGTAAATCACAAAGTAACTGACAGATAAAGCATTCTTTTTATGCATATGCAAACTGATACAATTTCTAACTGAGGCATTAGTAAATTCTAATTAACCTGTTTTGTTGTGTGATTAAGTCAAAAGACTAATTTTATTTCCATCTATCATTCACTTTCTTTCAGAACAAGCCCAAATAATTTTTTTTTAAAAAGACTCTAATAAACTTTAGTAAAGAAAAAGAATGCATTCTGTTTTAAACATATCACCTGGAATAAAGTATTATTTCATTGATTATTGAAGAATAGAGTTTTAATAAAGACCTACAGGTATCTTTTTATAACTGACTGGAGCTTTAATAGGAAGGAGGTTAAGAAGTTAAACCGAAGTTAACAATAGCGCTGGTGAAAGAGGCATGTTCTTTTTCATGCACATTGTTCACTCTCAGAGGCCTGTCACTCAGTAGAATAGATGTACTTTGGCTCACGGGTGGCGATGTATAGCCTGAGCTTAGCCTGAATCCTCTCCTAAAGGCTAAGGCCTGCAACCAGATCCTGACAACTTCCCTGCAGCACTATAGCATGTTTCACTAATATGAGCTGATAGGATTAGCAGCAGGCAGCAATTACACACTCTTCTTTGTAAGTGCTGAACAGTTTTGATTTCTGTGTCAACTGATGCTGTATTTCAGATATCTTTGGTGGTAAAACTAAATGTTGAGTTTCACATAGTCCAGGGCAATAAAACAATAAAGGATACTAAGTTGTTTAAATTGAAGTATGTCTATACTGCTTTTTTCTACAAGTAACGTTCGCCCACTCTTCTCCAATTACTGGGACTATTCACAGGCCATAATACAGTTGGCTGGAAATACTGCTAAAGCCACTAAAGCAAGATTTTTATCAGCACTTCTGCACCTCGTTCCCAGTCTAATATCCGAAGTGCTCTAATAGTCAAGGAAAAGTTTTGGAGTCTACTTGACCCTGAACAGATTTTAACCCTGGAGGCAAAAGTGTGTTCATGAGTGAGTTTTTCATATTGAAACACAGTAAAATGTAAGAAGAATAATTAAATAAACAATACAAACATTCCAATTCTTTTGATCAAGGCTGCACACAAACCAGAAATGAAATAGCAAAAAGTATGACCCGAGCGCAAGGAAGAGGTACAAAGGCTTCAGAGTATCAGAGAAAGTGAGAGGGAAATTGACTTGGTTGGAGTCAAACCCTTTCAGTCTCTAAGGAGAGTCAGCAAGAGAGTGTGAATCCCTACTCCTCCTGCCATCAGGCAGATGGAGATAACAGAGAAGATGGAGGGGAATGGAAACAGGTCCCTGTTCGGAGAGGAAAAAGAACTCCCTCTGAAACCCCATCACATCCTCAGGTGCCCTTAAAGAACAAATATGAGGCCCTAGACTCAGACAGTCCAGTAGAGGTCACCTATGAGGGAGATGTTCTTGTGGCACCCCGTCTTCCAGACATATAAATACAACAGCTGTAAGAAAGAAAAGAAGGGTAGTTGTAGTTGGTGACTCCCTTTTGAGGGGAACTGAGGGCCCTATATGTAGGCCGGCCCCAACCCAAAGGGAGGTTTGTTGTCTTCCTGGGGCCAGGGTGAGGGACATTCTTAGGTGACTTCCTGAGCTAATTCAGGCCTCAGATTATTATTCCCTGTTGGTAATCCAGGCTGGCAGTGATGACATTAATAGGAAAATTGCCAGGGTAATCAAAAAGGATTTCATTGCACTGGGCAGATCAGTCCATGGGACAGGTACACAGGTAGTATTCGCTTCAGTTCCTGTAGTGGCTGGAATGAATGGGGAGATGCATGAGGAGAGAATTAGGAAAATTTATCTTATCAATAGGTGGCTAAAGGACTGGTGCCACCGTCAAAATTTTGGGTTTTTTTGATCATGGGGCAAACTCCATACTACCTGGTCTTCTTAAATCAGATGGGCTTCATCTGTCAAGGCAGGGCAAAAGGGTTGTTGCCCATAAGTTAGCGGGGCTCTTCAGGAGAACTTTAAACTAGGTCTGAAGGGGAGGGGATTGATTTCAGGCTCTCCAAAGTTCAGCCCAGGGGTGATAAAACTGAATTAAAAGTAAAATCAGCAACCCAGCTGAAGTGCATGTACACCAATGCACACAGTCTGGGCAATAAACAGGAGGAGCTGGAAGCCATCATGCAGCAGCAAAGCTATGATGTAGTTGCCATTACAGAAACATGGTGGGACAACTTGCATGACTGGAGTGCTGTCGTAAGTGGCTACAAGCTCTTCAAAAAGGACAGGCAGGGTAGGGAAGGTGGAGGGGTGCCTCTGTATGTTAGAGAGTCTCTTTACTCTGTAGAACTTAAGGTCACCAGCAATAGGGTTGAGTGCTTGTGGACCTGAATCAAGGGGAAGGCCAACAAGACTGACATCCTGGTGGGAGTCTGTTACAGACCACCGAACCAGGATGATGAAGGCGACGAGTTATTCTACAAGCAGCTGGCAGATGTCTCAAAATCGCCAGCCCTTGTTCTTGTGGGTGACTTCAATGTGCCGGATATCTACTGGGAGCTCAACACAGAAGAGAGGAGGCAATCTAGGAGATTCTTAGAGTGTATGGAGGACAATTTCCTGCTCCAGCAGATAAATGAACCTACCAGGAGTGGGGCCCCACTAGATCTGCTGTTTACAAACAGAGAGGGACTGGTGGGAGATGTAGTGGTCGGAGGCCAACTGGGGCAGAGTGACCATGAAATAATACAGTTTTAAATATTCAGGGATGCAAGGAGGACCACTAATCAAACCTCTGTGCTGGACTTCCGGAGGGCAGATTTTGACCGGTTCAGAAGATTGGTCCAGAGCACACCCTGGGACACACTCCTCAAAACCAGGGGCGTACAGGAGGGATGGACGTGCTTCAAGGAAAAAGTACTGAGTGCACAGGAACAGGCTATACCAATTAGCCAAAAGGCAAGCCGGCAGGGAAGACGACCACCTTGGTTGAATAGGGAGATACTGAAGGAAATTGGAGATAAAAAGAGAGCCTGCCGACTGTGGAAGGCAGGGCTGACTACTCAGGAAGAGTATAGGACTATAGTTAGATCATGCAGAAGGAAAATCAGAGAAACAAAAGCGCAATTTGAAATTAATTTGGCTACTTCTGTTAAGGATAACAAAAAGCACTTCTATAAATACATTAATAACAAAACGAGGGGCAAGGAAAACCTCCATTCTGTGTTGGACCGGCGGGGGGAATATAGTTACCAGGGATGAGGAGAAGACTGAGATACTCAAGACCCACTTTGCCTCAGTCTTCACCAGTAGAAGAGGTGATCCTCGCGATGACTGGCCTCCAGAACTCACAGATAGAGACAGGAAACCAAATGGCTCCCATGTGTTCCAGGAGGAAACAGCTTATGAATTACTGAGCCACCTGGATCCACACAAATCAATGGGACCTGATGGATTCCATCCTAGGGTGATGAGGGAGTTGGCAGAAGAGCTTGCCAAGCCACTCTCCATCATCTACCAACAGTCCTGGCTGTCTGGGGAGATCCCAGATGATTGGAAGTTGGCAAATGTCACATCAATCCACAAAAAAGGCTGCAAGAAGGACCCGAGCAACTATAGGACTGTCAGCCTGACCTCAGTGCCAAGCAAGGTTATGGAAAAGATCATCCCGAGTGCAAATCACACAGCACCTTCAGGATGGACATGAGATACGACCCAGCCAGCACAGCTTTGTGAGGGGCAGGTCCTGTCTGACCAACCTGATTTCCTTTTATGATCAGGTAACCCGCCTAGTGGATGAAGGGAAGCCTGTGGATGTAGTGGATGTAGTCTATCTGGACTTGAGCAAAGCCTTTGACACTGTCTCCCATGGCATACTCCTGGATAAATTGGTAGCCCGTGGCTTGGACAGGTGCATTCTCAGCTGGGTTAAGAACTGGCTGGATGGTCAGGCCCAGATAGTGCCGGTGAACGGGGCTGCATCCAGCTGACGGCCAGTCACCAGTGGTGTCCCTCACGGATCAGTGTTGGGTCCAGTTCTGTTTAACATCTTCATTGATGATTTAGATGAGGGGATTGAGTCCATCATAAACAAATTTGCAGATGACGCCAAGTTGGGAGGGAGTGTCGAACTGCCGGAAGGCAGGAGGGCTCTGCAGAGGGACCTTGATAGGCTGGAGAGATGGGCTGAGTCCAACGGGATGAAGTTCAACAAGGCCAAGTGCCGGGTCCTGCACTTTGGCCACAACAACCCATGCAGCTCTACAGGCTGAGGATAGAGTGGCTGGAGAGCAGTCAGGTGGAAAGGGACTTGGGGGTACTGATTGACAGGAGGCTAAACATGAGCCAGCAGTGTGCTCAGGTGGCCAAGAAGGCCAGTGGCATCCTGTCCTGTATCAAGAATAGTGTGGCCAGCAGGATGAGGGAAGTGATCCTTCCCCTGTACTCGGCATTGGTGAGGCCACACCTTGAGTATTGTGTTCAGTTCTGGGCCCCTCAGTTCAAGAAAGACATTGAGGTGCTGGAGCGGGTCCAGAGAAGAGCAACAAAACTGGTGAAGGGACTTGAGCACAAGCCCTATGAAGAGAGGCTGAGGGAGCTGGGGTTGTTTAGCATGGAGAAGAGAAGGCTCAGGGGTGACATAATCGCTCTCTACAGCTATCTGAAAGGAGATTGTAGACAATTGGGGATCGGTCTCTTCTCACAGGCAGCCACAACAGAACAAGAGGACATGAGCTTAGACTCTGCCAGGGAAGGTTTAGGCTGGATATCAGAAAAAAAATTTTCACAGAACGAGTAATCAGGTATTGGAATGGCCTGCCCAGAGAAGTGGTGAATTCACCATCCCTGGATGTTTTTATAATAGGACTGCATGTGGCACTTAGTAATCATGATAGTGTTTGATTAAGGGTTGGACTTGATGATCTTGGAGGTCTCTTCCAACCCAGATAATTCTATGATTCTATGATTCTATGAATCCGGTGGTGTTACTTTAAAGGTATATGAATATTCACTACAATGAGGAATACTAGTTGTATTACAGTATCACAGTATCACAAGGTTGGAAAGGACCTCTGAGATCATCAAGTCCAACCTATAACCCAACACCAACACCAACTCATCATCTAAGCCATGGCACTCAGTGCCTCATCCAGTCTCCCCTTAAACACCTCCAGGCGACTCCACCACCTCCCTAGGCAGCGCATTCCAATGGCCAATCACCCTTTCAGTGAAGAACTTTTTCCTAATATCAAGTCTAAATTCTATCAAACTGCATAGTTAACCTTAGTTTAATTGATATTTTTTTCAGATGGAAAGTATCAATGCATAGACTTGCAAAAATAATCCAGATATTGTCTTTACACTGTGTGATGGCCACACAAAGATGCCTTCACTTGAGGTGGCTTCCTCCACTCTGCACCATGGCAAGTAAGCCAATTAGTTTCTGAATTGCAGAAATTTGAATCATCAAAAATTTACCTTAAATACCCTGCTGCAGCCTGGCATTATTAAGCCAACCATGTCCCAGCATCCATGAATTGGGGCAGATAGCTGGTAATTCCACCAGCTACTCCCACCTGCCAGTCTCAACCCAGAGTAATGTGTATTTAACTGAATACCTGTTCAATAAGCATACCTTTACGTGGAAGCTGAATTAAGTTTCTTCAGGTTTTTATAGAGAACCCTTGCAGAATCTGGATGGGGGAATCTAAAGATGTTACTACCTCACAGCTTCCTGCTTCGTTCTCTACTTGTATTTGCTTGATAGAAATTAAGAGTAATAATGACCTTGAGTTTGCACAAATATGCCAGATAGACAAAGTATGGTTCTGAGGTGCAGGTCCATATTCCTTTAAGCTAGCTATGTTACAGCACCATCAAAGTGTGAAGATGACACCTGGGACAGTAAGAAGTTCAGCCTTCTAATACTGATCTGCTGTTAAAGTCAGAAATCTAAACTTAAGTATGTAGTCAAAGCCAGGAGATATAAATTTTAAGTCAGTATGATAGTGTGTGGCATCCAAATGGTTCTAAAACAAAATAACATTCCACTAAGCCAATGCAAGTTTTCATACAGATCTAGCATGCAATGCTTTTAGAAAATTAATCCTGATAATTTAGAGCAGAATAATTTTAGACATAAAATGTCACATGGTATGTTGCTATTCCCTGAATGTCTTCATATAACTATTATAATTAGGTTCTTAAGCAAAACTGTTGTGAATTAGAAGGTTCATTTGCATAATTCTTGTGATTCATATTTCAGTCTGCTATTTCAAGGATGGTTCCTTAAACTTGGCGAACATAACAGAAATAAAAACTGTGGAGTTTTAGCTCTTTTGTTCAATCTGTCCATATGTAATCCTCAGAAATGAAGGCGGAGTTTGTCAGAATACTAAAATAAGATCCTGGTTTTATTTCAGTTTATTAATACCTTGTTCTTTGAACAATGGAACTACTTCTGAGAAAAGGTGTAAAATGTGAGCAGTGAGAACAAACCAAAGGATTTAACCTGACGTGTTTTAGTTAAGTGAGTCGTATTTTCTTCATTTTGCCTATATATCTAAAGTCAATTATATCAGTTTGCATGAAAATCTGCAAAAAGAATCCTCTTCATATTTTCCCAAGTTTGTAATTTTCTCTCAGATATATTAAAAGGGTGAGTTGACAATAGGTTTCCTAAATCTATAAGATTGCATTCTTTGAAAGTTTGTACAACTAGGTGATCAGTTAAAATTATTAGCTAAAGACAATGACTCTGATCTTGTTATACGCAATTTCATTTTAGAGTCTCGCATTAATCTCATTTTGTACCAAAAATACATGCCTCTGTGTGTGTCTGTCTGTATATCTGCCCATTTATCATGCAGTATCTGTTTTATGACAAAAATAGTGACATTTGGAATGTACCAAACATACTTATCAGAAACTTAATATGGCTTCCACATAGTACAGGAGTTTCTGGGACAAACAAGTTGTTCTTGACAGCTTGGATGTATGAGAAATCTGTCACAAATTATCCATTTCAAAAGGAAACCTAGACATATCTTGTTGCATTTCCAGAAATGGAACAAAGCAATACTTTATGGTTAAGAAATGGATGGGAGCCAGCAGTCAGTACCCTAAGGTGAAAAGTCGGATCTGCATAGCAGCTCCTCAGTTTCCAAGCAAGAGACTTCGAGTTACAAATAATGAACAAATGAAAAAATAAGTACAGTTTTAACTCTTAGTAATGAAGAAGCATGCTCATCTCAACTGAATCCCATAGTGTGCTCTGGGCAAAGCACTCCCTGAACACGGCATAAAGAGAGCACTCAATATAACTGAAAAAAAATCTGTAACAAATCTAAAGTAGCCTCTCATTTCTATACAGCTGTAAAAGCTCTGCAGTAAGCCCCTGAAAGGGAACATTTATGTGTTTTATGTTAATTTAAAATGCTTGAAAGCAGTCAAAAGGGAGGCTTAGTCTTGAAGAAATCCCAGTCTTAAACCGCCTTAAGCCAGGGCATGGCTATGATTCTGATTTTTTAAAAAAAAACAAAAACAACTGTAATTCTTTCGTTACTTCTGAAATGTTAGGTATGTTTCATGCAGATTTGTTTTTTCCTTTCACCTTTCAAGAGGTGAGTCAAATTTTTCTCAGCAACTTTAGAAATCCTAAAAACTTGATGTGCTTTTCAGCCAGGACCAAATATTCTTCTGTTCTTTGTATGTGCAAGCTCCTGTGATCATGAATCTGTGCACCGTGAGCATGAAATGCGGGTGGAAGCCCTTCACAGCACGTTCCCACTTCATTCCCAGTCATTACCAAGAGTCTCTTGGCAAGAGCCTCTTGGCAAGGGCTGTCAATTTTTCAGATTTTCCAATCAAGCAGCAGTGGCCAAGTTCTTCCCTTGTGTGAAATTCAAAGGAAGCCGTTGCAAGGCTCCTCCATTTCAGGGTTGAGGACAAGACTGGAGGTTTATTCCATAGCTATTCTGCTGAATTCAGCTGACCAACAGCTCCTGAATTCAGTAGCTGATTTTGTACTAATGTGAAGGCCAGTGACTGTTTTCTGCTCCTTTCCAGGGGGAAATGCCAGCCCTGTGGATGTCCATTGCTCACCAGGACTCAACTTGGAGTCCTAGAGTCTGGCACAGGAAGACTAAGAGACTAACGTATTCATTCAGCGAGCGTCACTGCCCTTGGATTAGTTTTGTATTTTTTAATATGAACTATAGCAGCAATGGCATTCACTCTTATCTTCATTTACCTTCTATCTAAGATTTGAAAATGCATATAAAAATCTCAATATCCTGATGATAAATATAAATATAAATATAAATATAAATATAAATATAAATATAAATATAAATATAAATATAAATATAAATATAAATATAAATATAAATATAAATATAAATATAAATATAAATATAAATATAAATATAAACTACTGCAGAAGGGTAAGGGAGGAAAGAGGGTGCCTTTTCAATTCAACTGATAGACAGAAATGCACAACATTAAAACACAAACATCTTGTCTGGCTGAATCTCTGTACAACTAATTAAGTGAAGCCTTGTTAATTTCTCCCAAGAATGACCTTCTTTGGCTATCTGCCAGCAATAGGTACCTGAGGGTTTGCCTGAGTTTTTTTTCCATTGCATAGAGGACAGTTTTGATTAGTTACAGAGATTATCACTAAAAGTACTTCTTTAACCGTCCTCTGAATATAACTACTCCTAAAATTATTGAACACAACTGGACAGTCTCACTAAAGGAATAGGTGCTATAGGTAAGACGACATTTTTATTGGGGTGAGAATCTGTTCTTTATTTGCTAGAAGGTAAGCTACGATTGATATTAGTACAGTAACACAGAGGAAACAGAACAAGGGGACGATTTAAGAGATATATTTGTGCATTAAGAATCACAGAATGGTTGATGTTGGAAGGGACCTCTGGAGATCATCCAGTCCAACCCTCCTGCTAAAGCAGTCTCACCTACAGCAGGCTGCACAGAAGTGCATCCAGGTGGGTTTTGAATATCTCTAGAGAAGGAGATTCTACAACCTCTCTGGGCAGCCTGTTCCAGTTCCCTCACCCTCACAGTAAAGAATTTTTTCCACACGTTAAGGTGGAACTTCCTGTGGACTAGTATGTGCCCATTGCCCCTTGTCCTGTTGTTGGACACCATCGAAAAAGAGCCTGATCCCATCCTCTTGACTCTTACTCCTTAGTATAAGCATTGATAAAATCCCTTCTTAGCCATCTCTTCTCAGGCTAAACTGACCCACGTCTCTAAGCCTTTCCTCATAAGAGAGTCCTCCTGTCCTCTGATCATCTTTGTGGCCCTTCATGAAGAAAAGAAGGTGATGAAATGTGGGCCAGCCATTGGTAAGGAAAATGGGAAAAGACCAAAATTGACTTTGCTTCTCCATGTTGTAGGAAAAAGATTTGAGTTGATGAATTGCAGAAAACATGTATCTCTATTTCTACTGAAGGATATTATTCACTGGCTTGAAGTAAGGCAGGCACATAGAAGGAATCACACCTTGTTTAACTGATGCAGCTTTGAGGCTGCAGTGTGCAGCTACATCACTTATGCAGACAGCTTAGTGTATGAAAATTTCAGGTCACAATGGAGAAATGGTGAAAATCAAAAGAATAAATACAAAAACCATTTCACATGTGTTTTGGCTAGTTCTCTTCTAGTGACATTCTAAAAATCTGAAGCATAAAAAAAAAACAAACCTCTTTTGAAGTGACCATCTGAAATCTTGTACTTTAATCCATTCACTTTCAGAACAACCGACAGCTTCAGTTAAAGTCAAGTCTATCAGCAGTTCTTCAGCTCCCTTTTTGTTATGTCAAGAGAAATACCTTGAGATATAATTACACCAAGAATAGCTAAAACAACCAGGGAGTCAGTCATGAAAAAACATGATGCAAATTAACACATGTTAATTGAATTGTTAATTTTGGGGTTTTTTTCCTGTTCTATGGTCTAAGTAATAGGGTAAATCCCTTCTTCATCATGCAGGATGAAAGTTTATTTGAAGTTGGAGTCTATAGCTGCCTTTTCACAGTAAATTGACCTTGTTCCATGCAGCCAATGTCATAATGCTCTGCTTTATCTAGGCTGAGAGAGAGAAAATCGCAAATTGCTTCTGCATGATTAGTTCTGCCACTTCAAAAGTGTTTCTTCCGAGTTGGCTTCCACACTTACTGCTAGAGATATGTGCCGCTGGGAAACCCTAATCTGTCTCTGAACTCCTCTGATTTAGTAACCCTTTACCAGCCAGTCTCACGTCAGTGAAATGAGTCTTGTTAAGAACAACAGAAATAGTACAGAAATATTGAAGAAAGTTAATAAACATTCTCTAAAACCTCCATCTAACTTTTATTCTGCTGTTTCTGGCTTTGCTGAGAGAAGTTGTTTCAGATCAGTGGAATTCTAAGATATTAATTTATTTGTGTTTTATTGAAAAACATTTTCTCCTATATATATTGTCTTGATACATAAGTAAATCTTGGGGGGGTTGTCTTATGATATACAAAGATATTAGGGTTTGTATGGCCAACCTGGTATTTGAGTATCTGGTGTTTTGTTTATTCTCTCATTAACTATAAATTCAAAAATCTTCTTTATTCTTAGTTTTCCTACTAGCCAGTATGTTCCACATAAAAAATTCGCATCCAGTCGAAGAAAAACAAAACCCAAGGCAAAAACTACAGCTGTAATATAGTGTTGGGAAAAAAAATTGTTAATGCCTACAAAAATCATAAACAGCAAGATGAAATCACTGCATGTTTTTCCAGGCAGTACATAACCATTAAAAACACATTTATGATTGAAAAAATACATGTTGGTAACAACACAGCTTAGAATTTTAGATTATACATAGTATTTTTGTCTCCAAAGATAGATGCCAAGGAAAATATAGACTATTGTTAGTACTAGAAATAAGATTGCCTGTCTACTTTGTTACCTTTTAGGCAAGGTGTCTGTACAGTTGCAACTTCACAATTTCAAGACCCAATGGAGGAAAATGACATTTCTCAGACTCAAACCACTCTTCCCCCAGGTTAACTCTGCCCAGTACCACATATGCTGCATCACCACAATGAGAGAATCACTGGGAGTATCTATATACAGAAAATCAAGCCCTTATGCTTTGGAATCAGGATGAGGCCATAGGACTGCAGTGCCTTCATGATCTACCGTGATTGACCAATCTGAATCATTTGCATTTAGAAATCAATATTTTGCATGTTATTTTACTATCTAACATGAGCATTTAGAGATGAACTCCATGTTCTGCACCATGCTTAACCATATGAACACAGTTCTTAGTCATAAGTTCTTATGGATAAGGTTTTATTTTACTAGCATAATAAAAATGAAAGAGCAAAGAATTAAAATATGCCATGATCAACAATCATTTTCACAGAAAAAAAACCCCAATGTTTATTTTTTAATACAAGCCCATCACTGCAGTTGATTTCCTCCTAAAAACTCAGAACCAGTTACTACATTCTTTCATGAATTACAAACATCTACTGGATTTTTTTCCTGGGGAACTAGAGCAGCAGTAACAAGCTGAACATAAAACAAATTGCATGATAAAAAAAAATGAAGAGGAGGAAAACTCCAATTTCATGCGACAAGATTCATGCTGAAACACTGTTTCCAGATATTTTTGACCAAAGAAGGATATAACAGTTTAAAGGTGGAAAGGAGTACGGGGAATCTGCTACCTGACAAATAAGTCTACGTATCAAAAGATTTTGCTAACCAGTCTGACACATAAATGGCACATGATGTCAACTTCTATTAAAGGCTTTATAAATGATGACAGCCTGGAGAAACAAGAATTGTTTTCCAAGAAAAGAGTTTCTGTTGAACTCTATGTTATTCCCAAGCATCAGAAACACAGCAACAACACTGCAGTCAGGAATCAAATCGGTTTTACAATCACTGGTCTTATAGCCTATGCATAGGACTGAATACTAGGACAATTTTAATTCTAGGTGGCCTTGGAGTCCCTCACTGTTGTGAAGAACACATCAGATACTATATGAACTTCCATAAGGATCTTTTCCCTGAATTTGTAAAAGGTAATTAAGTAGTGATGAAAGTATTATTTGTTATGGTGTATCAAGAGGCTGAATCGAATTCCATGGACAAATGTGACACAAAGCAGTTAATTTAACAAAACTCTTTATTTAATAATGATTTTGAATTTATTTCAGAGGGATATATGGGTTATGTTTCAGTACAAACAAATTGATTGTATTATTCCTATGCAATTGCCAAACCAAGCAAAAGATGACTATAACGACAGAATAGAAATTTTCTCCACACTAATGTCTTTTATAGTAAGGCATTTTGAATGAAATCACTAGGAGAGTTCCCATTAAGTCAAACAAGATTTCATTAGAGGCCCACAGAATAACAATAAATGGAAGCATTTGCATTTTTTAGTATTCGTTAACAACCACCATGACTTTTTAACTAAAAGTAAAACCTCCAGTAGGCCGCATATCAGAAGTTCCTGGCAGTTAAATTTTCCATATTTGAAGGTCAGTTAAGAACAATTTTAGGCTTCCTTGAGATTATGAGAAAAGCAAATTCCCATCCTGTCCAAAAACACAGGAAGATATATTTTAATAACATCATCTGTACAGTTTTGGAACAAACTTCATAGTGAACACTAAACACAACATGTTTACACAGTCCTCAGAGACTTTTTGGTTTTCTTTAAGTGTTATTGAAATGGCACTCCTTAAACACTGAACTCACTCCGGCTTTTCACTCTGCCAATTATTGTTGCTGTTGCAGCAACTGTTGCTGTTGTCACTTGCCCATATATAATGGTAACACTGTAATTCAAGAAATTCAGTTCAGTGCAAGATGCAAGGCACTCACATTTCTCAAGGACCAAAAAGCACCTTCCAGAAAGCCCTCTGCATCTGACAAGTTCAAATCCCTTATCCAGTTGGTTGTGCTACAGCCCCTTGCCTGAGCAACCTGACCATGGGTAAAGAGGCTCTGCCCACTAACAGTAAATGTACAGAAGTGATCCAGCAGTCAGAAACAAGAGACTGGCCTGAGCCAAAATTTTCAGAGCGGAACTTTGTCTCCTTCATCCCTCCCATCCCTGAAAACAGTGAAACACCTTGCTGGATGGTGAGTGTTGGGCAGAAGTCAGTGAAAAATTTGTTGACAACAGCTGGGAGCAGAATCAGTATCATCCCACAAAATAGTATTTATCTCTAGGCAGGGCTTTGTGTTACTTATTAATACCTTATGACTTTACCAAAAGCGCATTAATCACTTTTAAACTACCCTAGTAACAAATACGTAGTACTGTGAGACTGAGTTTGGCCAGTGCACAGCCACAGATGTAGTTATTTAACTAAACACACAGATGGATTAGTAATGAAAAGTAATAAAACACCTGTGCAGTTTTTGCAGCTTTGCATTCTTGAGGGAAAAATTTGTGGGTGAAAAAACCCCACATTAATTTTGTTACTACTGAATGCGTAATGAATGTGTAAAATACCTCGCCAGCCTGATGCTACATATGGTAGATATGTACATCTTAAAATATATTTGGATAATAACAGAGAAAAGAAAGAATTTCAGGTCTACATTTTGTGAAGCTGTAGGTTTACAATTTCTTTGGGCTATATATTATTCCTGGTTACCTGGTTAGAGGATCTCTGGTGACCATTCTGAAGAATCAAAAGTAGAGTTTGATTTTTAGTATTTTTATAGAAAATTTAATTTATCCAAACCAGAATTAAAAACCAATAAGGTTTTGTGAGGGGTTTTTTCTGTATTAGAAATATCATCCTTCAAAGAGGTGCACTGAAATGTAGTCTTCCTGGCATATTCCTGCTGTAGATTGGTACTTACTGTGGATTTCTTAGATAATTGGAAACGTTGAAAATGTCTCAGAAAGACTCAAAACTGTCATTTCTTATTAGTACCAATGCACAGGTCCTCTGCTTCATGCTACAAATTTAATGTAATCCCTCCTTTGCTTATGTATGGTTGGTTGTCCAGGGTGTTCTTAAAAAAAATATTTTACGTGGAATTCCTCTATGATTCAAATGAATGGACTGGATCAAGAATTTCACGCTCGTACTGAAGAAATTGAACATAATAATTCTTACTCACAGAAACACAGACAAATGATAGTGTTTGCGTTTTATTTGAAAACCTAACCTTCTGTATGAGAACTAGATGAGGTTTGTCCTTTTTTGGCTATGCTGAAGTTGCTAATCTTGTAAGGGAAGAAACAATCTGACACAAAAAAGGAATCTATAACACTTCCAGCACCAAGCTCTTTCTGCACATCAGGAAATCTATGTAGACCAGTAATTCAAGAACTCAGGCTCATCTTTAAAATAACCTAATAATATGTAGAAAATATGTAGAAAAGTGGGCAAGGTCTTTGCTGTTCTTGAATGTCAATCATTTCAGTCTATAGCAGGAATTTACAAATATAGTGGAACCATGCCACATCTATTTTTAAGTAAGCGGAATAAGTCCTTTTAAGGGTAGCAGTGATTACTCTTATAGCACTTAAATATTCTTTGGCAGGTAAAAATGCAATGTTAACAGTAGGCTGCATATTAGCCATCAGCAATAAGTCTGAGCTGAACCTGGAACAGAGCTGAATTTCTTCACAATGAATAAGTACTGAGGTTTAGTCTGGGGTATAACTTGTTTCATTACAGTGAAAGATATCAAGCACAACAAGCAGATCTGAATCTGGGATAAAAATATCTACCATTGAGTGATCATATTATCGCTATTCATTCCGGTGCTATACTGTTGAAGACTGTGAAGTAGTTCCCTTTTGGTGTTCAAGACTGGATCTCCCTGAGTAAGTAAAACTGCTATGGCACTCTGTAACAGTGAATTTTTTGAGATGAAATTGCATCTCCTTTATTTTTGAGCAAGCCTGAAAATCATAAATACAACAACAACAAAACTCAAGTGTTTCTTGTGTTCTCATATCACTATCTTCAAAAATGGAAACATATTTGAGGCAAAAAGATATTTTTCTAAGGCTTGCACATTTAGGCCAACTGAACTGAGCTGTAATTTTGGGATGAAAGGGGACCCAGATGAGATAACTCTAAGGCATGTATGCTTTCAGCTTCAACATTATTACTAATTTTCTTAGAGTTGTGATAACTTTTCTTGATACTATTTACCAACTACAGCTGTCTTAAAAACAAAAAAATGTTAGGATAATTAAATGCCTCCCTGCAAGGGGCACTTCTGATTTCAAACATCACTGTACTGTATATGCACATAACAAACTTTATCTGATATATTTCATTCTTCAATTTTATTTTAATTAATAATTACATGCAGTTTTTCCCCGGTCTATTTGTAACTGTTGACTTCAGTGATCATTACAAGATGCTCTCTGCATTCTTTACACCTGAAGGCTGAACACAATCTTTAACTGAAAGGCAGGTATCATATCCCTGCTTATCAAGTTTTGAGATTTTGCTCACAGTCCTGCACAAGTCTAGACGGACTTTACGTTTCCCTGATCATCAGCAAATCTGCCACCAGTGCTGCACTGCCTTGCCACAGCCACATAGCAGTGGCTGGGGATGAAATCAGCACTCTGAAAATCAGCACTCCTTCCTCAAGTGCTAAGTAGAGCCTTTATGCAAACTGAATAACTCTAATGGTGAGGATATCCTCAATGACCTAACTCCTACTTGTGGACTGAAAATTAGGCCTAAGAAGGCCAATTGCCAGATAATGCCATTACAGGGAGGCTTGTGTACAAACTGAAAGGTTGAAGTGCACCCTTTCAGCACCAGTATTCATTCCCAGCAGGGCCTTCCTCCTCTCCCTGCCTGAGACACAGGCACTGGGGTCTCTCAGCATTCTCCTTCACACCCGGGCAGCCAACAGGCCCAGGGGGCTGTTGCAGCCTCCCCTTCACCGACACGTCTCAGGCAGCTGCGCCTGGCAGAGCCGGACTCCCAGCTGATGACAGGCAACTCAAATGAGTCCAGGGAGGATTAAAGGGAAAGGAAAAAAAAAAAAGTGACATGTCACCTCACACTGTGCTGTGGTCACTTTAGCTGAGCTATGAAGCACAGCTCTTTTGAATGCAGAAAGTTCCTCTGATAACCCTGGCGGAGAAAGATATGGGAAGACAAAGCACGTCTCAGAAATGCATGACTTTTAAGCCATTGGCACTTTTAAGTTTTGCTCCCTGTTTTTACTCTTGGTAACTGCTGCAGTTTAGATTGCCTTTGTGCAAAATACAGATTTATCACAGATAAGCATTCACGTATTTCCAGGAGAAAAGGGATCCAAGTTCATGCTTTCTGAGTGACTCATGGTCTTAGGTGCCTTTGGGTTTTGTTACCACAAAAAGGCATGTGCTCGCTATCAGCACGTGCTGAGCACCCTTCATCTGAAAACAACTCTATTGAACATATGATGTTGAAAATCAAAAGCTGAATGACCTTCAATATTCCTATGAATTTAGTTAAATCTGAGTGACAAAAATTGGGTAGACAAGCTACATTCATACTGTTATTTTAGTAATTTGGTCATTTAGTGTGTCTTGTCATTTTATTTTACAGAAGGCACTGAAAGATCACCCGTGTTATTTAGAGGCAGTTTCTTGCTTTTCCTCCAATCTGAAATGAAGCAGTTCCTTCTCTGGGAGCTAGGTCTCTGTGACTGCAAGCGTAGTTAATGAAGGCAACCAAAACATGGCCACAATAGCTCTGTCACTTTACACAAAGTTCACTTGAGTTTCATAGCAATATAGAGCAATTTTTTTTTGAGCACAAAGGACTGTTCCATGGACAGTCAGTGACAAAGGGCAGATACCACAAGAAGAAACAATTCAGAGCATGGAAGGCAGAGGTTCCTCAGTCAGAACCCTAATAAAGAGTAACAAAGGGAAGACAAGTATTGAATATTTATATATCTTAATTCCCCCTTGCATACTAACTAAATTTTCCAGACCAAGAAACTTAAACCAATAAAACTAGATTTTCTGACTGCTTTCAGATTTCAGATTACACTTTACACATCAAAAACTTATTCACATTATTGGATGGTATGATAAAAAACAAATCAAACGTGAGAACTGGGAAGCTCCTATGTCATTAGTATTGTATGAAAACTGTCTAGTCATGGTCCAGCTGGAATTGCTATGCTTTCATAAAAAGAAAAGAGAAAAGACAAGTTCTGGCTGTATTTCAGTCCCATCAATGAGGTCCAGCCCTGTTAGCAGCTAATTCTCTAACCTCACTCGTCCCATTAACGTCTCTGTTGCTCAGTTTCATTTTTTTTTAGAGAGACTAAAAATACTGATTTTTATAAAGTGCTTTACAAACTATATTACCTCAATTAATGTTTAGTACTTATTAATCTTTCTTCTAACATATTTACTCTCCACTGTTTTAAATTTATGTGAATTTCTTAAGTTTCATAGTTTCATAAAATAAAAAGCAACAAAATTAGTTACAACTGAAATGGAGTCATATTTGCCTTCAACATTTGAGACCTGCTATCTGTGGAGGCACTTACATGGCCCTCGTTACGATTATATCTTAGCACTTAGCAATCACTAATGGTTTTTATCCTCACATTACCTCTCTGAGATACGGTAGGATTGGTGTTATCTCTATTATTCAGGTGGAGAAGTGAGGTCCAGGTTAACCGAGAACAGTCACATCACACATTTGTGCCCAAGTCAAACGTGTCACAGATGTGTGCCAAGACTATCTATCTAGTAAGGGCTCTTGTGCTTCTTAGAACAGCACAGATCACAAAGTCTAGGACAAAGTATGTGATAACCAAGAACAAAACCTTCTTGGTCAAGGATAACATAAATCCAGATTAATCCAAGCCTGAAAATTCTTAGGAAATGTTGCAAAACACTGCAATGGAAAAGCTACTTCCATTAATATAAAGCATACAACACTTCCTGACTTCTAGCCAGTAAAACCAGCTATTGTCTGCTACGGCCTTGGAGCACACCTGCTCTCAGGAGGTGGTGGAGGATGGAGGCTAACGGCGTCCACCCACAGGTAACCACCATTGAGGCAGTCAAGAGCCATGATAGTTTACTTTTAATGTCTCACCATTTGCTTCCCAAGAAGTACTGTGCAAGCTGCTGAGACTCATTGTCCCAGGCTAGCTGCAGAAGATGTTTCTTCATATTCTTTGGGGAATAGGGCAAAAATATTTTATTTCTTCTTTAACAAAAAGTTTAGATTCTGGAACAAGACATCGGTGACACTTTGTATAACACCCTGTGATTATTCACCTTTGTCAGACATTCAGAAATACTGTCCATGCTGTTTGAACTCCCTAATCTAGCTCTGTTACGTAGGTTTGATCCAAAGCCTATGGATATTATTCCACAGGCTTCAATGGGCTCTGCATCTGGCTGCTGAATTGGCATCTAAAACATGTGTTTTTACCCTTTGGGTTACAATTTAAATACATTTGACCCATACAGAAAACAGCATGCTTAAAAGGGCGAAAGTAAAACCAAAAAAAATTCATGCTGAAAAGAAAATCGTGCCTGAATCTCACTGTGACTGGATTTGCATAGTGCTTATCTCAAGACTGCAAATAAAGATATAAGTAGACGTTACATTTCTCTTGGTTGTTAAAGACAGAATTAATTAAATACATTACTTCAAAGAACAAATAGGAAGTCACCCAGGTAATCTGTGTTGTATGTAGCCCTGCACCCATTTTATAGTTGCCAGCTTTGCTGGCATAAATTTTGTGAGAGAAATGTTGGTCATTAACTTGGGACTGGAGAGAGACTTCTTCTCTTAAAGTTAAACTAATTTGGTCATACACATGCCAATGTAGAAAATATGTTTTATCTTGAAACAATCAGCCACAAATAGCTGGTTCACAGAAGTATTTCCAGTATGTATCTATAAAAGTGATTCAAATTTAAAGTCTTCCTGTAACAGCAAAACTAGGAACTTGTAAGTTTTATATGTGCCTCATTCAAAAGATTGGGTTATTCTTCTTTTTTGAAAGAAGCACAAAATGTCTGCCAAGCTTAAAAAATATGCATATCATGTTTCTATATCTGTTAGGTGGTGCATACTGGGCAGTCTGGCTCTTGTCAGTAATTCTTCAACTGCTTTGCTTCAGTGGAATTACTGTAGAGAGTCAGGAGCTGGGGTTGGCGGGAAGGATTCTTTGTCCCAGTTGCATTTAAAATTACATCTAATCTTATCAAGCAGCTTGTCATTGTTTCTGGCTGCCCACAGCAGGTACAGTACTGCTTTTGTTCAAGTCTGTTGCTTTACCAAATAAAGGCAAGAACTGCTTGCTTTTCTCATATAAGTAGTCCAATTGATTTCTGCAAGAATACTTGCATGAGTAAGGCAAACAGGATTTGGCAATAAAATTGATTAAAAGAATCTGAACAAAATATTCTTCCAGAGGAATTATATGCTGATTAAAAAATGTTTAAAGAAACGGGAGAAATTAATAGATATTATTAAAATTTAGGTTCCAAGTATGTCTAAAGTGGAAGCATGACAAAGTAAGAAACTAAGAACAAAATCAGCACAGTAAACTGACACTAAAAAGTTTTCAGCATTCATCAAAATTAAAAGCTTTTTATAAAATTATAAGGTTTTAATTTAAAATTGTCTTTGAAACCTTGGAGTAGTCAGCAAAATATCTAGAGAGGGGCAAAAATACATGAGTAGTTCCCCCAAAATCTTAAGAGAATTCTATGCGTTTTCACTAAAATCTGTGAGTGCCCCTGGATTGTAAAATACTTCCTCAAGTACTTGTAGGTGGATTTGAATATTTAAATTTTTGTATTCAGCTTGAAAATTGTAGCCTCCTTAAACTGAAAAAACATTTGCTTGCCTCCCAGTGGAGTTATGCACTTTAAAAAAACGTAAACAGACTAAAAAGAGCGTGCAGCCGTAATGCCTGCTTCTTGCTCTGCTTTTCCAATACACGTTTGTGGATCTCTTTTTGTATTCATCAGACATTTAATCTTTAAGGGCTAGTTCTGCAGATGGCCACATTGCTGGAATTGCTGCAGGCCTAGTAAGAAAGTAGGCGGTGTAAGTAGCATTTACGCCTTCATTTTAAAAACTTGCCCTGACCAGTACTGAGCAAATTATTGACATTGTAAAACCAACACTGAAAGAAATAATACCACAAACAGACCACCAGTGTCAATAAAGATTCCAAGTTCAATCAGACAGAAATAATTGGTATTAAGTTTTAATGGAAACTCTATTCATGCCACTTCATAATTAAGATGCAAAATGTAACTTGTTCAAGCAGGCTCCATTTAACATCATGAAAGAGATGATGAATTAGTCAGAGCTGTTTGCAGATGTATAACTCATTCCAAAATGGTTATTAAGCACTTTAAAGGAAGAAACCCGAAAATCTAAATAAATCAACAGAATTTAAGTGTCCTCTATATCAAGTAATTTTTCCCAAAATTTTAACTCATATACAGTTCATAAAAATTTGGTGATGTTTCCTTAGAGATCAAATAACTTCTTGAGTTCCTCATTGGCGTAATTGTCTCTCTGCAAACAGCTCCACAACAACTTTGCTTATAGTGCAATGCTGATTATTAGTACAGCAACGTTTAGATCAGAGCAACAGGTTATGAAACATCACTAATAATTAATCATTAATGAAAAATAAAAGGGGGTTATCTTACCCTTCAAGATCATACCCATAACTTTAGATGTTTATTTGAAACACTTGGATTAGGAGCCTTGTCACTCCATGTCCTCTTTATAGTCAGTGTACACAAAATTTTACCTGCAAAGATATTCCCCTGACATCACAGGAGTCTAGAGTTAAGGGGGTCCTAAATCAACAGTTTCAACCTCATTTCAGTAGAATAATTCCAAGTTTTAATCACAAAAAATAAAATGAAGAAATGTTCAGCTACAAGAAGAAACATTCAGATATTAGGACTCTTAAATTAGGAGAGGAAATAATGTACCTGTGACATTCGTATGCAAGACATTTCTAAAACAAATATCTGAGTAGAAGCCACAGACAATTCCACACTTATACAGATAACGAGAATTTCTGTGGCTACACCAGACAAGGAAACAAACAATCATAATGCATATATGTCAGCCACTACTTGACAACGATGTGGTGATGGAAGGCAACCTCCTGTTGTTCATGGGTGCAATTTTGGCATATTCCCATAAAACAAAACTAGTTAGTATTTTGGGGAGCATGTACAAGACCAATGGATTTGATTTACTGTACCAGGTGTAATAAAAGGTACAGTAAAAGTACCTGTGTCCATGTTGGTTTTTTTTCATCTTTATATCAGTTGACTGTTTCGGCATTGCTACCAAGTAGAGCACAGGTTTTGAACAGAGAACACACAACAAAACACCACCATTTGTGAAAACTTTTCACATTGATTTGAATCAGTCTCAGAAGTCTTAACAGAGAAAGCCTAATTTTCCAGCAGTACAAGAGTGATCTTTGTTAATATTACACAATTGTACCCATTTCCTAAAGCTCTTTAGCATACCATCTGCAAAATGTTTTTTTAAATCACAGTACATATGTTGCCCATATATTAAATTCTACAGCTAAATATAAATTGCATCTTGCTTAGTTATGATATCTTATGGTAAATAATAGGATAGATACTACTACAAGACTTCTTACACCTATGCTCTTCTCTTTTCTTTGATTGTTTTTACCAAAAATAAAAACTCTAAAGCCTACCAAGAACCCACCTATGGTCCATAAAATTTAATGTAATATTTTGAAAGGTTTTACTGGTGGAAACACTAAAATTAGCCAAGCTTAAAGTGTATAGTTATAGCTATCTAGGAAAACTTATCTTCAAACTTCATTTCAAAAGAACCTGTAAATTGACCTCATCAAGCATTTTTTCTGAATACCTGAAGTCAGACCATGCCTCGTTTAGGCATTTAAATGAAGATTTAATCATCTCACTTGTGGGTCCTAGTTTGAAATGTTGGCATAAGTAACTTCACCTGTTTGAAACTTCACACTACCAGCCAATTCTAACTAAAACTGGAGATTTGTGAGTTTAATTTATTAACTCTGCATCTCTATGACTGTTAATGCCTGGCACATGTACGAGTAGCCAGCTGAAAAACACTGACAGATTTGGGTTTTTTTCTGTTACTGGTGCTCTATATTCTCTTTTTTAAAAGACAGACATTGTTGCTTGCACCCAATCTGATACACAAGATTTTGTCACATCAAAGTTGGTTTGTCTACTATGTGTTTAATTTGCTTGTACAAAACAATGAAAATGGGATAAATGTACTTGCCGTGTTGTTCATTCAATCTTGGTGATAATTGTTACTTTTGAAAAACTTCCAAGCTTCAGCTTACACAGCATGGACTAATATCTGGGGCTAAAATTGTATTTAGGACAAAAGCACAAAAGCTAGAATCTCAGCACTCTGTGTTCAGGTAACTGATACCAAAAACACCAGCAAATAAAAAATACTGCCACTTACATATCACTTAAAATAAGTTAGATATAAAATCAATTGTACAGGACAACAACTCTACTTAAGTCAAAACTTTCCATTATCTGCAAGACCAACCGCTTTTTGTATCATAAACTCAAGACTGGATATTATTCATACAGATGTTGAGCAGGTATCTTCAGAACTCTGAGCTCATCTAAGTTGTGGCCCCTGCATAGTTTTGGACCTTCTGTACAACATCTCAGCTCTAGGTTTAATGTTACTGAGACTATAATTTTACCACCAAAACTGTAACTATTTTTAATTAAATGTAAGGCAAAAATTGTAAACTAGCTTTAGAACTGCATACATTGTTTCACATAACAGGGGAAAACACTGTACCAAAAATATAGATCTTTTGGGGATAATTCATAATCATGCAATCAAAAACTACTTTTTCTTAACCCTGACTGATGTGAGAGGAGCAGTCTTATATTCAGGGACAGCTGTACGTATCTGAAAATGTTCCACTCATAAAAGGAATCGATATTAGGCATAGATTCCAAAATGTAAACAACTAATTGGTCTTGTTCACTTTTTGTTTTCCTTTTTTCCGGATTCCATTAAGGAGCTTATTAACAGAAACAAGCAGCTTTTCTTCATGCCAGGCAAGTCACTGAAAAATGTTTTCATCAATTACACAAACATACACACAAAATCTGCAGTTAAGTCTAATTAGTTCATGTTCTATTACAGGCTTAGTAATTATTAGCTCTTTCTCTGATTGATATTTTCAAGATCATTGCAATAATCATTATACAGAGCTTTTTAGGCAGTATTTAAGAATACAAATCCAACACAGACAATACCAGTATTCCCACTGGTATTTAGGCTTGTTTCCAATTCGCATCCCTTCTACAATGCTGGCTTTGCACCAATAGGAAAAAAAAAAAAACAGTTTATGCTTCAAAACCAAAACTGTAAGTAATATCCAGTGTTTTATGAAAAAGTCATTGAAAGAAAATTTGTAGTAACTTGCAAGCCTTGAAATACAAGAAGTTCTAATACCTGCAGGTGATTTTTGACATCAAATATCTTACATCTTTTTAATAATACATTTTAAATACACAATGCACAGTCAGATCAAAATTCTTTTACCATCTTAAACTGTGATTAACACAAGAAAAACCATGAACAAAGACTTATGGTGAAAAAGACATAGTAACTACTTTTAATAATGTCAACACTATCCAGTCTTTGAAAAGTCTTTTGGCCTACTATCCTTGCTTCCTTACCTCTAACCCACCATCATCACAAGGGAGATGCATACCATGTAAGCTTTTACTGAAGAGCAAGAAAGTCTCCAGACATGAGCTCGACTTCCAGTCTTGTCTCCTTTACCAGCCAGAGAAGAGCCTGAACCACCCAACATAACGCAGAGACATCTGGTGGCTGATGGACACACTGCAGAGTGGCTTTCCTGACTGCAGATCCTGCAGAAGCCCAGCAGTGACTCCCCTGGAGACGAACCTTCCAGATTCCACTCTAACCGACACCACTATGTGCCCTTTACCTACCTGTACGTGGAGTCTACCAACTTTGTCCAGGAGTCAGTGTTTTTCGTTGGATCCTCTTTGTCTAACGACCTGCCTGTGGTCTCTCTCAGTTTCCTGCAAAGATGATTAACTAGAAAATGAGTCAAACCACCCTGTAAACCAGTATCCAGCAGTACCAATTTGAAGGCATCACAGTTTAATCCACACCCACATCTTACACTAGCAGAAGTCCGTATTTTAAAACATGTAGGGACAGCAAGTCCTTCATGATCAATCTCTTCACTGACTCCATCTCTAGAGTGGGTGGTTATAAACTAAGCCAAAGACATCAAGCATCAAATGGTCACAGAAGCAGAAAAGAAGAAGCCAGACTTCAAGGAAAAATACATAATCTCTCTCTCTCTCTCTCTCTCTCTCTGAAAACATCCCTAGACCAACTCTGGTCTATCATACTTCAATGCCTTGGTTGAGCCTATAAAATCATACTTGACAGAAGTATAAATGTGTGAAAAGAGGTAATACTCGAATCTTTGGGGAGGCAAAATAGCATTTTTTAATTTACAAAATGTTAAATGTATTTTCGGTTAAAGTAAAATAATTTTAAAATTTATTTATTCCAAACAAAATATAAATATTCCCATTTTTACTCTGTATGCAGAGTAGGAATATTTAACACAATTCCGTACTCCACTGGACATAAATCCCATAGAAGTCTGTTTTCTTTCACACAGATCTTTTCTTTTGAAAAATCTGTACAAAAGAATTGTTGGTGCTAGCAGCCACTGCAGTGCAGCACAAGAAACTGCCACAAACCCAACAGTTTTGAAAATCAGGAGCTCTGGGTGCATTCTAACCTGTCTGTAGTAAAGTACAAGGTCATCTTTCTCTGAAGCCTAACAAGACAAGACAAAATCCAAATGACCAGATTCCCACATGAAACTAATTGTTGACTTTTGGGTGTTCTAAGGCTTCTTGATTTTCTCCAGTTCTCTATAGTACAGTAAATGGGTTGTAAAAACATAATTATGTTCTTTGAAACTAAATGGGACTTTTACTATGAAAAACTGCATGTCTTCATCCATTTTCTTAATAGCCAGAATAGTAACGGTTCTTCTCTTTGCAAACTCAGACTTGTAGCTACTCTGCTTTGCACAACATCAGGGTGAAGATAGTAAAACTGAGGCCCGCTTAGGGAGGGGGCACTAAAACATGACTGAGCCACCCTTCCCAAGATCACCATGGGAGTGTCAGCAATGGCTTCTCCACCAAGCATCTTCCCACAGACCCTGGGCAGACTTGACCCAGAACTATGGGAAACATTGTTTTTCATAGTATTATCCTGTAGAAGGTATTGAAACTCTTGTGCTTTCAGTAATGTCTGGATACCAAGCAATGCCTGGCAAAGGGAGAGGTGATTTGTAGGAAGCTGTCAGGCTTCAGGGCTCACCTCATCTCTAATCGCAAACATAGAGAGGTGTTCACATACTGTACTGAACAGAAATGCAATCTCTCAAGCTCTTCATTACTATTTTTTAAGTTTGAAACCTTGATGTGATGAACATCAAAAGGTACCCATCAATTTGATGAGTGTTGAATGTGGAATCTTCCAGACTCCAAGAAGGAAACATGCCTGACAAGCCTTTAAACTGTCCCCTGCGTACTACCCAGTTCTCACCGCTTCCATTTCTTGCATGGCCTCTGTAGGCTATTCAAAGTGATGAAACTAAGTCTGTCTCTTCCTCTTCACCACTCTGTTCCCCAGCCAATTCTGACCAGTGCAGACATCAGAGCAAGGTAATCGGTGCAGTATGTACACAGCCTTTCACAATTGGCCTATCGGCTGCATATCCTGTGTGAAAACAAAAGGCTGCAAACACAAATATTTAACAGAAGAGAGAAATTTAATTTTATGAAATAGAGCCTACAGGTAGGAAGTTTTAGATTGTTTATGCTCAGGACAGGCTATTCATTTGTTTGTAATCTATATATTCATATTTTACAATTACTTTCTGCTGTTTCCTGGATATCTCTTGATTTACAAATGAGTAACTGCCAATGATTAGCTCAATGAGTTTTTTGGTATGAATAGCTTTTTAGGGTTTTTCTTTTTTCTTTTAAGACAGACCAGCTCACTAAGAACTGATTTGATTGTTATAAATTATTTTATATCTATTATATACAAGCAACATGGCATGGTGTTTAATAAAATATGGACCAAGTCATGTCTCCATCCTGCAACAAGGCTAATGGATATGGGAGATCTTTCCCTTGAGTCTCTACACCTACAGTTATTACCAAGACAGAAAACAGCATACCATCCTCTTCTCATGACTAGAATCATTATTATCAATCAGCATTTGTTGCACATTTCTATCTCCCCTCAGTCTTCCAGTTTTGTTCTCAAATCATGGCCATATCCAACAGTGAACCTTGTTTTGAGAATTTCTTAGTTTAATTTGAATTATTCGACTAATTCATCCAGACTGTAGTTGTCCTCCTGGTTCCTTCTTTCACAGCATGCCTTTGTGGTTTTGTTCCCAATGATTTAGGTATCCTTCTTTGGTCAAATATTGGAGTTACAGTCATCACATAACCAAATACAGATATCCCTCACTATGATCACAAAACAGATATGCCTCTAATCAGAGGATAAGTGTAATTTGTCCGTATAAAAGGGCAGAGTCCAAACAAAACATTGCCTTTGTACTATAAATCTGGGTAGTTATTTCCACATATGAGTACTGCCCTAAGAAGCATGGCAGCTGTAGAGCCCTGGATTTCTGCCACAACCAAGGAATATTCATTTAGTACAGAATCTGACAGTTTCTTCTAAATGAGTTATATTTCCCCTCTTTTAAAATTCAGACATCATGAGACAGTAACAGGCAGTTGATTTCACTTCTTATGCTGATAATTCATACATAACATAGCTGTTAATTTGATGATCTGAAGCATCAGGCATGCTGATATTGCACACATACCTCTTCATCTCCTTTGCTTGTTTTTGTGTTCGATCACCACTGAAGATTTTTTTTTCAAATCCATGTTTCATAATAGTAAGGAAGTGAGCTGAAAAGCTACAATGATTTCCATCTAAACTGCTCCCTTTTTGTCTGCACTACAAAAGCTAACATCCCTTTGCCAACATTTGCTTAGGTATTTTTCAAATCATAGGAAAGGAAATTATGGAAGCAAGAATACAAAAAATGGAGCAAAATCCTCTTTTTATCATAAAGTGTGCATTGAAAATGAGTGAATTTCCTACTGTTCAGAACATACATGTGAACAGTAGGAGAAAATGAATGCTCTAAGGACTGTCTCCTGTCTGCCGACACAACAGAGCAATCAGAAGAAGGCTGTTTGCCTTTTCAAAAAAAGAAAAGGAAAAAGAGAAATAACAGTCTTTTTTTGAGAGCCAATGGCACAGTTTTTTATTGTTATCTTTCCTATGATGCTTCACAACCTCATTGGACTTTTAAAGTTATATACAGCTACCCTTTCCTCTGTCTGTGCTTTCTGGTCCTGGAACTTTCCCTGGAATATATAAGATTCCCAAAGCTAAAATCTTTAAAGATGTCATTACTTACACAAACAAACATGCAAGGAGTTCTGTCAGTTCTATTACATTTAAAAAAAAAATTTTTTTTTGTGAATTTGCCTTTTTTTAACAACAGATTATGTGTTAATAGGAGTAATGTGAAGAACAAAACAAAGAGGAAGGAAACAACATGCATATAGGTAGGTATACAGGAGAGAACACATACAATCTGCTCACAACAGAACAAGTAGTGTGTTCTATATATGTTGATACTACTCAAGAACTTAGATATGCAAAATATCAGGTTCTGGAGTGCACTTCTCTGAAGTTTAATACAGGATACAATTAGCATTTAACCTAATCCAACTACAATCCTTCAGAAAGCATGAGTCTAAGTATCTCAAGTCTTGATTTACTGTAAAAATCACCAGATTTCTTTCAGTGAATATAGTCAGTTTCTTTGTGGTCACCTTCTAGTTTCTAAGTCATTAGGCAATGTGTTATCACATGTTGGTTTGTTTTGGTTTTGTTCTATAGCCAGTAAGTATTAGAAACTGAAAGCTTTTGTGACTGTTTGCTCAACTGATTGAATGAATGAATGATAAATACTCTAGAGAAATTGTATAAAGCAGCTGAAGATCAAAGAAAAAACTTACAATTTTGCAAGACATGATATCACTACTGTAAGATTAGTGAAACTCCACCTGTGAAGTTCCTAAAACTTCCGTTCATTTAAGTGCTGCATTTTATTGTTCTACCTGACAATGGTTTAGATTGAAAAAGATACTAAAACTTGTCTGATGGTCCTTTGATAATCAGGTAATGGTGAGTATGACAGTCTTCAAGATAAAGGGAACACATTCTGCAGAGAGACTGAAAACAGCTCCAGAGGCATAACTGCATCAGAGTGAATCTAATATAAGAATTGGATTCTCCAGCTCAGGTTATTTTGCAGACTCTGCCTATACCATGACTGAGGTACTGTCCTTCATACACAGTCACTGAAGCCTTGAGTAAAACTCCATTTCAAGCAAAGTAACATCACAAGATCTACCTGGCTTTGGCCTTGTTCAGAGCTAGATGTAACACCTTGAATAAATCTCCCAAAAAAATAAATTCCTCCTCAGAAAAATTAGTCAGAAAAGAAAAGATAGACAGGAAGTAGTTTTTTTCAAGGAGAAAAAAAAAAAAACACACAGAGGAATTCAAGAAAGAGAAGGAAAAAACATCTCCAAATTTTTTAATAGAAGCTTCTTTTCTTTCTTTACTAAGACAACTTGTCATAATATCATCTTTACACAAGTTCTTTAAGGTGATTTGTGTAATGAAGTAAATGTGGGGTTTTGTTTTGTTTTTTTTAAATACAATCAAATAAAACTAATATATTATTAAAAATACAGTGCACAAGTGAAACTAAAAAAAAACCTTGTCATACTTTTTCTAAAAGGGATGGTTGGTCAGTTAACTTTTCTCACAAATATGTTTTGTCTTATTTAATTCTCCTTAGACTTGGGAAGAAAATAACACTATCAGGATTCCCTGATTCTCCACTCTTACCTCATTAGAGATGGATTCAAGAGGATTTAGTAAAAGAAAAAAGAAGAAAAAGATCAAAAATTCTCCCTTGAACCTAAACAGCTTGGTGGACCACAGCAAGTAAGCGTAATTTCTGTAGCAAATGGAAGAATAATAAATGAAATAACTGGCATTGTGCCCAGCCACCGCTGACTCACCAACAAAATAGGCTGTCATGTGTGAAAAGCAAGTGGAAGGAAGATAGATAGAGTGAGATTTGAGTCCCTACCTCTGAACCATGCAGATACTGTTCTCCATCATGGACTCTCATCACACGAGAATATTTAAAAATTTTTGCAATCTTATGCATATTCATACTTTTACGCTGATACAAATTCCTTGATGTATTCAAGTCTAATTATGGGGTTACTGCCAGGTTAAAAAGATTTTCCAGTCCTCAGCCTAGGTGAATTTTGTCGTAAGTATTCTATCAAATTATTTTCTTGTAAATAATCTGTCAGCAAAAATAAATGCAAGGATTGAATGTTCAGTTGCTAAAAAGTAAGCACATAAGAAACAAATCCATCAACACAGTTTTCGTTATGCTTTCATTTCTTGAAGCAGCCAATTTGAACTCGTATTCACTCATCCTGTTGCAATTCTGGTTGTCCTTCAGTGGTGAAATGTCGAAGGCATCTAAATCCCACAAAAATGAAATCGCTTACAAGTTATTTAAGTGGGTTTTTTTAATTTATCTTTTTCAATAATGTTAGTTGAAGCAAGGTTGAACAAAAGGAATTAATTTTCTCCACAAAATTGGAACATTTAATTAGCTGTAAATCTCAACTGAATCAAAATCTGATGTCATAGTTGGTAAGGCCAACATAGCTTGTGGGTTTGGCAGCTATGAAGGCCAGCAGCATCCTGTGGTGTCTCAGCAGGAGAGTCACCAAATCAAGGGACATGATTATTCCACTTCACTCAGCACTTGTGAGGCCACATCTGGAAAAATGTCCAGCTTTTATTCCCAAATTTAGGAAAAACAGTGAAAAAATGGAAAGGGTCCAATGGAGGGCCACCAGATAGTTACAGAACTAGAGAACTTAACATATGGAGAAATGATGATGGAATTGAATTTTTTCGACTCAAAGGACAGTAGGTCCATGGGGAACCTAATCACACTGCACCAATACCTAAAGTATATTTCTAGAGGAGATGAAGGTACTCTCTTTACAAGGGAGCATGCTGGCAAGACAATGGGAACAAGCTGCTGTCGGAAAAATTCTCTCTGGATATAAGAAAAATATTCTTCACTGAGAGAAAAATTAAACATTGCAGTAGGCTGTCTAGAGAAGTGGTGGAAACTCCATTGCCAGAAGTATTGAAGACAAGGCTTAACAGGGCCCTAGAAAACCAGACCTAAAGTTCTGCTTTCAACAGAATGTTGGACTAGATGATGTCTGGAGTTCCTTTCCAATATTTTAAAGACTTTTGAATGATACAGTTTTTGTTTTCTTTGGTATTCTTGCTCTTCTTTTGCAGCATTTAAAGTACATGAGAAAAAAAGATATGTATGGTATATTGATGCTCTGTCCCTCTGCTGGATTTGCAAGAGCATGAAAGAGATATATGAAAGAAAATGTGCTCTTTATTTGACTCAACTATTCATGTAATTTCCAAAGGAGAGACATATAATAAGGCTTTGAATTTAAGCTACACTGCCTCTGGGTTCTGCCCTCCAGTTATCAGACTGTAACTCAAATCACATTACACTTCTACAAGAGTGGGATTACATTCCCCTAATTGGGCAGGATTAAGCCAAAGGAGATGGAATAGCTTTCAAAGGAGTAACTTCAACACAGGGGGCCAAATTCTACTCTCAATTACACATATGTGACTGTCACAGTGATTTCAGCCGGGATACTCAGGTGTACCATTAGGGTTAGGGTGCCTTTGTGCATGGAATGGATGCGAAAAATCCAAGCATAAACTAACCATGAGCATCTCCTTTTTAAACAGCCACTTTATTGTGGATGAAAAGCGACAGACCTTTAAATAGGACCGTGATCTACTACACCTCATTCAGAAGCAAATCTTTCTTCAGTGTTGGATTCACATTCATCCTCTTGCAACTGACACAAAACACAGCAAGCCTGAGAGACACTGAAAAGTGGAGGTGAGATCCTAGAAGATAAGATTCTCAGAGAGCTTACAGTTTCTCTACTTGTTGAAGTATTTGTCTCACCTCCATCGCTAGAGCACCTGAAGTGTCAAGCTGTGTTTAGAGCTACTTTACAGTTTTCTATTTTAATTCTTGCAGTTTAACAGTCATATAAGTTAGCAAGTGTAATAAAACTGTAGTGAAAATGTTTTTAACAAAAGTTTTATGTAAGTAAAGGAGATTTTAATTTGACTCAAAATGTGGATCCGTTATTTGAAATAGGCCAGACAGACTTTGCAGTAAATTTCATCAATGTCTATGAGCATGTAAGTTCAGCAATATTAATTCACACTAGCAATTTTCCAGAGTAGTAATAAATTGTATCATGAATGGCTGAGGAACACTCATGTGGCAAATCAGGGAAAACTATCAGCAGAAAAACAAACAGCTAACTAGAACACTTCTGTCCAGTCTATATTCTGTCTAGGATCAGCTCATCTGATCTGGAAGAGTCTCTTGGTATATTGTCTGTGTTGTATGACTATATGAGCAATGCTAACAGAGTAAATCATGCAATGGGTGGTGCCTCTCAGCCAAGAGTGAGAAGCTTTTACTGTGGTACCAGGAGCCTCCCAGACCCCAAAGAGAGTGCACACTGCAACCTCACTCATGGCTGTGCTGCAAACAACTGTGGTGTTGAAAAAAAGAAAAAGAGAAGGTGAAGTCAAAAGGGAAGGAGAAGAGGAAGATGAAATGGAATTAATCTGGCAATAAAGTAGGGATTTACTCTAAACCAAATATATAAATGGAGGTAACAAATGTAAACTTCTCCTAAAGCTATTGTACTCTACAGAATTTATTCCCATTATCTTTTTCCTAAGAAATGTTCCTGTAGCTCTATGATCAAGTTATTTCACTACCACCTTTTGAGAACTGATTGCCTTTACATCAGCAGCCTATAGCTTCATCTTGGGAAGGTGAGAATGGAATCCAAATCCAGGAATAAAGAAACGTCAATGATATATGTCTTAAAGTTATCTGCATGAGCTGTACTCAAGCCATACTTGGACCACATTCTTGAATAGTTAGTATCCAGAAAACAGGTGTCTCAAATAATACTGTGTTTCTATAATTTCCATGAGCCTCCAGAGACAAGCTTCATCTCTTCCTACACATTAGCCATGCGAAAACTGCACATCTTATCAAAACCACTCAGCAGAGAAGTCAAAGGAGGCCAATTAAAACTGGCATGTTAGGAGATGACAACAGAAGAGTTCTAGGTTCATGTTGAAATGAGGTGGTATCTTTAGAGAGCGGCCAGTCTGGGACCTCAAAATTGTCCAGTGCAGACTAACTAAATCATTAAGTGTAGGACAAATTATTTATCCAACAAATACGACAAATTATTTATCCAACAAAAAAGACAGTCTCATCACCGTATTTTGCAGAACACAAGAGGAACCATACAGCTACTTAAGGAAAACCAGAAGGACTAAGCTCTCTCCCTGCCAGCCTGTGATGCACTGGTGCCAGACACTCCTGAATTTCACTAGCATTTGCTGAACCCAGCTGAAACTGCTTCTCCAGTACATTACAGAGAAAGCATTGCATCCGTTCTCTGTAGCACATGATGAATTTAGATTCTGGTTTTCATGCAAAAAAAGGCAGAGCACACTAATTAACAGCAGAAAATTAATATTGATTAACCAATGTATTTGATAAGAAGGATAGCACAAGAAGTATGGAAGAGGAGTGCTACTAAGTGATCATCTTTCTAGGGGAACCAGACAATGCATTCACAAATAATGTATTCATTAAAAGGCAAAGAAAGCTCATTGAGAAAATAATTTTGCAAATAACATTTGAATGGTACTCATCTTAACCCTGCTTCACACAGCTGCCACTAAAATTTACTGTACCTGACTGCCCTTTACCAGCTCTTTACCATTGTGATTAACACTAATAAAAAAATCTAGTGGTGTTTTATAACCTTGTCAAAAAAAAAAAAAAACACTGCACAGGGCAAGTGGGTAAATAAAAATTTGCTGCACTGACTTAGAGTCGTAGGTGTTACTGATTAATAAAGTGGTGCTCCCTGTAATATACTTTTAATTACTCTTCTAACTGCTTTGTTCACTTATGGCTTGATTATGTGTGGCTGGAGTTAGTGGTATTGTACCATAGATAGACAGAGAGCTGTGTTTATCTTTTGGGGATATACTGAATAAATAATAAATAAATCACAGTGACATTCATATTGTATAAGAACAACCAGTGCCTTGGTAAATTTTAAAACAAAAAAAGACATAGATAGTGTCCTTGTATTTTTTTTTTTTAAAACAATTTTATTCATGCCGTCTCTTGGTATTCTCCATAAATTTTCTAAGAAATGTGTAATTTCATCCAAAAAATTACTCAGGAAAACTGCCTAAGATATCTTTTCATTAGGAAGTTGCCATATTCTTCTTCTCAGCAGAGGACAAGAAAATGCATAAACTCTAGGTTCATGAATATTCCAATAGAGACAGGACTCAAAAGGGAAAATATAGACCAATGAAGAAGAAAGAAAAGGATTTATGGAGACAGCATTTCTACCACCTGTTCATGTTATATCTTCGAGACAGATTAATACTTTTGAGTAGTTCTGTTCCTTTGGTATGTACTCGGATGGCTCCTGTTACTTACTGGGACTCAACAATAAGAGGCAGATATTGGCCTGCACTTCTATCTTTTGTATTACAATGGGATTCAAAGGTGACAATCCTGTAACTGTTCATCAACAACACGTGTCAATTAAGTCAGTGAGATGTTTGTTCTGCGACCATATTGGCTTAGAAGTTCTTATTAAGCCAAGAATTTACAGAAGGGCAATAAAGGAAGCAGTGTTGTTAGATGAGATATTACATGACACAAATATAATGTGTCAGTTTAGACAGTATCCAAACTGCTAGTTTTGAAGATTTTGCAGTTTCTCCAGATGCCTACAAAACAATTCAAATGTATCAAAGCCCAGAAGAGCAAAAAGAAAAGGAGAATCTCTTTTTATGAGACAAGCAACAGCTTGAGAGACTCATATTGAGACATAATATGGCTTGAGTCAATTGAGGAAATTGTCTGCTATAGAGACATTTTATTACATAAAATATAGTACTTAAAGGGTGTTCAGTAGACCATAATCTATTTTCTCTAATGCTTTGGTGCTGCTACAAAACAAATGCATCTTTAAGAAGGCTGACTAGTAGTTACAAAGTCTTGGAGAGAATAATGCAAGTACTGAACCAGGTCACTTTGAAAAATTTTGATCAAGAGCTGATATTGAAAGGGGATACCTTCCTCATGTAGGCTAAGACCATATCAACCTCCAACAGGAGCAAATCAGGATGAGAAGGAAATGCTATTATCCTGTTAACTGCAACAGGTATTAAAAAGGGATCTGTCAAAAAGCCAAGTTCAGTAACAGACAAGAACTCACACTGATGCCACAGAATTGTTCTTAGTAAAAGAGTCTGGGTAGTTTATAGTGGTAATGGCCTCTTGAAAAGGTCTTGCTAGTTGAGTTCTAAATACCATATCCTCTTTTTTCTCCAGTAGGAATACGACAAAAAATGCAATTTTCCTTTGAATGTGTCTCGTCCTAGTGTTTTATTGCTGCAGTGTGTGAGAGCATATTGTTGTAGCTAATGCTGGAAAATTCCAGGATGGAGGTAGCATTATACGTATCATGATGGTGAAGAGATCAAATCCTACATCCTAGGTTTCATTCTTCTCTGAACTACTTTTATTTTTTCATTTGCTTGACTTGGAGGAATATGGTTAATTTGTTTTGGTGGCAAAACCCATCCAAATTTTTCTATTTGCAGAATCCTATCAACATGTGGCAATGCAGTTCATACCTTAGTTCATACATTTGGACAAAGTCTTGAATGATAAGAAGGAGGCGTTGCCCTTATCACAGTTTGTGAAATATGGTTTCCTTAGGAGTGACCTTCACTGAGGGTACATTCTGTGCCTACAAAGAGCAGAATCGTTAATAAATTATGTACAATGTAGAACTTGAAAAATACATACAAGCTAGACTAAGCTTTGCAGTTTTAAAAAGCTGCATGGAACTGTTAATATATGATGTGACAAAAAAAAGTAATTGACAATGCAAGAAATGTTTTTTAAAAATCCAGTACCATTTGATTACAAATGGAAATCAAAAAAAGAAGTCAACAAAATAACGTTACTGGTTTTATGGACTGCTAGAAATTAAACTAAGAAAGTGGTTCAGAGTTTACAAAAGGGGAGTATATACCTATTTCTGACCCCTAAATTCTTTATGACTTGGAAGGTTTAAACTAAACTTTCAGGGATAATTAAATGAGAATTATATTTCATATATATTCACACTTAAGGAAATAGCTGAATAATTAATAAGATTATTGCTTATAATATTACCATACTGTTACTCATTTTAAAGGACTTAGACATTTTATTGCAATGAAATATTACATGTAATTTCAAACAGAATGTTTCATCTCTGTTAGCACTTGTATAGCTTATTGGGAACAAATAGATTGGAATTGTATGGGCTGAAAAAAAAAAGTAGATCTAAGTCCTCCAAGAAGGAGAACTTCGAGGATGATGTCAAGTACCATCATTTGTGTACAAATGAGTCAAAACTTTATTACAATAAAGAAGTTGAAGCCTAAAACTTAGCAAGGACTCAAACATCCTGACAGCGAAGCAAGTTGGTTGAAATTTCCTGCCATGCAGTGAGAAAAGACTGAGTGCTGACGATGTTACAAACTATAGCACCACATCAGACAAGGCCCTTCTATCCTGTGTCTGGGAAAAGCATAAAAAAACAAGGTACATACAGAGTGGCCCATCCCTGATAGACCTTTATTGAGGCCAGAATTTGTCCGCATGGACAGATTTTGTTCCTTTTGGAACCTCTCAGCACCTGTAAAATCATGTGACAGTGAGCACGGTAGAGGTATTAATTATGTGTCGCCTGAAAAAATGTACATAGTGTTTACTTTTATAGCTGCTGCCTGATAAACTGGAGTAGCTTTAGTGATAAACAGGGTTTTTTTATATTTTATCTTTGTCTTATCCTATATCTTAATATGAGTCCATCATTTTATGGTGGAAGAGCTCTAATTGTATTCTGCAAGTATATTGTAGCAACTATTGGCTTTTACTGAGGTAAATTAAATTTACCGCTAGATATATTCTGGGTCTTTACAACAGACTTTTCATAGTTTATTTTGCATAGAGTATTGTAGTACAGTATTATTGTTTTATTTGTTACTGGAACTTAACCATACGGAAATATAGGCACAGAACTTGTATATCTGAATACAAAATACTTTTACAGGTATTTCCAATGAGAAAGAACATTTTTGGTGTCAAGGGACTTTGGTGCATAACAAGTGCTTGTGCTCAGCCATCTGTTTCTCAGCAGCATCCAGTGGGTCCCATTTCCAGTGAGGCATTGTTCTTAGGTCTATGTTTATAACTGATCATGCAAAGTGAATAGGAATGGTAGTGAGTCAGTGCTCTATCACTCTCTCTGAGATCAATAGCCTATATCAGGCCTCACTGCCTGCACAGAATCCAGCAATTTTCTGAAGATGTATGAAATGTAATGATAACTGGTCAAGCCAGTGTCTGGCTGCTGTCTTTCAGTGATTTTCTTACTGATTCCCCACCTGTATTGGACTCATCAGATACAAGATTTATTCTGCTGCTGCTGTTACTGCAGCTGTATGAAGCTAAAGCATGATTGCTGCCTGCTCCAGAGAGAGGCATAAAAATGCTGCTTTACCACATTCTGGTTTGCTTAATGAAATGAAAGTCTTCATGGACATTTGTTTTATATACTTCTACAAATATGACTGCATCAGACAACTAAGGGATACTTCAGGGTTAAATTCTGACTTATGTACAGCAAATTATATTCAAATCAGTGGAGCTGAGCAGTATGAAAGTGAAAATTATCAGTCACTATCTGTCCATGGTAGATCCTCAGATACAGAGAAACTGGAATGTATTTGATTTTGTAGTTTTATTTAAAATACATCACGTTAGTGTGCACACTTGAGTAAACTTCCAGGCTAACACGTCATGACTATGAATTAATAGTTTCAGAGCACTGACAAATGATAGAAACTCAGTAACTACTTTTTAAAAAGCAAACATGGTTTGCTAGCTGAAAGAAGAAATGGTTACAAATGTATTTAATATTAAAGACCAGGAAAAGCACAAGCAATCCCATAACAACCTTGCAGATTGAGTGGGTTTCACTCGATCATTAAAAACGTATATAGTGCTTCATACTCCAATATTGCTATATAGTGCAATACCAGGTAGAATCTCCAGACCTCAGACAGACAGCCTTCCTGTGGGAAAATCCCTAAGTTTTTCTTTATGACCTTCAATCTTGCTGGGGCAAGCAGATAGAACATTTTGCTGGTTAAGTGTAGGAGAAATTCTTTGAAAATGTCTTTGGGGAGGGTTAGCTTAGTCATTAGACATATGGTATTTTTAAACATCCTGGATCAGATCTTCAAACCATTCCTCAGCCTCTTTGTGTTGTGGATGTGGTATGAAAGACAGAAAGCTGCTCTTATAGGGCTCTCTCACACCTCCACAGTGTATGTTGTGTATAAGGACCAAGCGGCGTACCTAATCAAGGTAGAATGAAAAGAAGGAGGGAAACTGCTGCAGTGTCCTCTTTTGCATCTGTTTTAGATAGCACTGAACTGTTAGGTGCTAATAAAAAAGTATGATCAGAATGAACTGATAATCCTTAATCTCATTATTCCAGAAAAAAAAAAAAAAAGAGGTTGCTCTTCTATTCCTTCTGTGATAGTTATTTTTGTTGCTTTAGTTTTGAATGAATAATGATGAATATAAAGCATTTCTTCCACATACAGCTGAATCTTTGTATTTACCATGCACTCCCAGGACTGTATTCCATTGATGTTTAAATGATCATTTTAGATTATCCAAGAAACAGTTTCTATTAGAAACACTGGTGAGACTCTTTTGCACTCTCTGATACAGCCCCCCATTTCTAAGAGATTTCTCCTAATGTTCTTGGAGTCCATTGCATTACAAATCACAATTATTATCCAAATTATAATTTCAGTGTGCTTTTAGACAAGTCTTCTTGTCTAAATCTGCTTGTGTTTGATTCACTTTGTACAACCGAATAAAGGGAGGATTGCCAAACTTCATTTGAAGGTGTAAGAGTACCTTAGAGCTCTGCACAAGGTCAGCTTCTTGCACAGGAACTGCTCAGTTGTTCACTCACTATACTGAACTGTTGCACAGCAAGTATGGCTGTTTGGGAGCTTCTCCATAAAACAGTGGTATCCCTGATATAAATATAATAAGGGTTTTCCAATGAGTTCAAGAAGAGGAGACCATGTCTACTAGTACTTCAGGAAGAAACACAACTATAACAATCTTTGAAGATAAAATCTGAGATTACATCTATTACAGATAGAAATACAGTATTTTTAAAAATCATATAAATAGTCACTTCTAACTTAGACAATATTTTCAAAACAATGGGCACAGTATGTTATCCATGCTGATGTTTCTCAAATATATGTCTGCAATTTCCTCTTCCTCATCCAACACTTAGTCATGTCCTGCAGGTCAACATATTCTGATTACATTGACAACAGACAAGACCACAGAATAAGCTCATAAGCAGAGATTTGGAGAAACTTGCTAGTAGGTGGTTCTTTTCCATTTTCATATTGTGGCTGTTCCAATTTAGCACCAACTAACACAGGTTCCAGCTGTGGACAGATTGTGCAGATAGACACCCACATTCTCATACTCTCTAAGGCAAAATTTATTTTTATAACTCCACCTGGAAACCAGCCAATGGCTAGCAGACCTCTGGGAACACTGGGCTTGTGTTCCCAGTGAGATATGTTGCTTAGTAAACAGAGGTGGCACTCTGATGTGTTTCTATAACACAGAGACCATTAAAAGAACCTAGGTGCTGGGGCACAGACGACAAGAATGTGCTCTTCATTCAAAATTACAATAACTGTATCTCCAGAAAATGATGGAAGCGTGTTGCAGTGAAGTTTGCCTTCCACTTGCCTCATGAAATGGGATCACGTAGCAGCAGCCAAAATCTCAGCAAAGCTTCCAGCTTGGCAGCCAGCAGACCCCTCAGTAAGCTCTGCTACACCTGCTGGCAGCTTCTTCCAGCCTGCAGCACCGCCCAACACCTTATGTGGACCAAGCTGTGACCAGTAGACAGCCATTTCTCAGTCTCACTCTCATTGGGCAAGGCATTTGACAACAGTGAGAGAGTTAAATGCTGCAGAGATTGAGGGTCCCTATTCTCCCTCACATGACTCCCACCACATTTGCTCTAACACTGCTAGGAAGATGGAAGCTGGCCAAGTTTTTCCTCTCATCATGGCTCTAGGCCCTTTCTGGCGGGTGTTGTCTACACACTGCTAACATCCTCCACAACAGCAGCTTTCCAAAAAGGGACTGAGGGGCCCAGCATGAGACTTGGGTGCAATCTAAGTACTTAGGCCCAGAACTGGGATCCTCAAAACTTTGCTCAGCTGATGACCAGTCCCAGAGACATTTGACCTGTGGAGAGGCCTCAGTTTTCTGTACTGGAGTTTCTCAAACACTCACAGCTCTGCCTGCATGAACACCCACACTGGCCTGTTCCTGACAGGTCACACACCTCAGATAAAACCATCCTCCAAATACACTCAAACCTGCTTCTTCTGACACTGTTTCAATCCTCATACTCTCATTTCTTTTCTCCAGTCTTTCTTGTGCCTATAACCCAAAGATCAGGAATGCTGCCTTGGCTGGAGCAGGGATCCTTGGCTGCATCCCCTCAGTCATGGAGGGAATTTGAAACCAAGTCTGCTGCATCCCAAGTTAATGCTGAAACCACTGATCACTTTTAGACTAGAGGGATCTACCACGACAGGCATCTTGTGAAGTTAAAAATGACACCTTACATCACTCAAATAAATTAAAACAGAAAAAAGGAAAGGACATAAGTACCTGCTATAAAAAAGGGCCCAGGCTGCAAAATCTGAGAGGAGAGAGATGACTTCTGGTATTACTAGGACTTACACCCTGAAGAGGGGTAGCATCTGTGGCATATGCCACTGCTTACTAAGCAGCAGCTGTTTTTCCCTGAACCCCAATTAGAACTCAATCTCTCTCCATCCACTCGCCACACCATGAGATACTGCTTTGCAGTCTGTACTCCATTACACAGCCAGATGTCCAAAAGCAGCTGTTGCAGCACACGCGCTGTGCCACTGAAGCTCACAGCCCTCTCTGTCTCCCAGGCTTTGGCTGTGGTGCAGGTTTCAGGCATGCTGAGCATGGCACTAGCACCGAGCTGCAGCTCCTCTCTGGGCAGCACACAGCAGAAGCATGTTATGGCTCCAACCTGCATTTCCTCACTCACTCCTTTCCATCACAGGCTTTCTACAGCAGGTGCCATGTGCCAAGTCTCACATCTCAGCTTTTTGGACAAAGGACTACATCCCATCACAAAGTATGTGCACGGATTCTGTGCCCACTGAAAAGGAAGAGGCCCAGGTAAAGCCTCACCCAAGCCAGCCACAGCATCCTGTACATATCTGGGGCTGCAACAGTAGAGTAGGAACAGTTTGTGCTGGAGGCAGGGCTCAGGAGTGTGGGAACTCAGGGTGAAGAGCCGGTCGGGGCTGGGCTCTCCCACATCTGGATACTTCCAGGTCATGGCCTGAACAGTGCAGGGGGGGGAAGAGCAGCGATGCATTAAGGCAAGGGCAGGCAGCTGTGCTCCTGGGAACAGGAAAATTTCGGCTACCAGCCTCACCCTCCCTGCAACAACTCTGAAGACTCTTTCATAGAGAAGGAGAAAGCCTTGGCTGAAACACAAGCCCAAGTCTCCCTGTAAGCTCTGCAGACCAACTACAAATACCTCATTTCAACTGTAACAAGGGCATGAGGAAGTTCATCAGGGACACTTGATCTCTATCCATCACTGAGCTCTCTCTGTGGTCAGTGCTTCTCCATATGCAGATGTGAATTTGAGACAGCTCTATGCTTTGGGAACTATTCTATCACAGCATTTTCATCGTAGGAGGAGAGTATATGTCTAACCATCCATGCCACAACCCTTCAGCCTCTGTCAAAGAGGCAGGAAACTGTTTCCTACAGCAGCTGACACTTGTGAGTGGCCAGCCCATTCACGAACCCACACAAAGCCAGGCTGCACTGTGAAAGAAGGACTTCAATATCAGACAGCATTATCAAGGTGTCACAGGTTCTGTGTTATGTCACAGGTAGGCTAAACCACCTGTGGATCAATAGCTGCTTTAGTGATTGTCTTTGGTCTGGCAGTATATTAAAATACATATCAAAACTAAAAATACTTTCTGAAGTATAAGGTATAGAGTTAACTTGCTAAATAGTTGAAGGTAGATAAAATTTTGAAGAATGAACATCTTATTTTAGCAACTGCAAAAGTGAGCCAAACATTTGATCCTGCAGTACAAGTCAGTTTTCATAATTTCTTCCATCCAAATTCAGTCCTTGCAACATTAAATTTACACTGCTAATTGCAATGCTGCTACCTGTCATGCTATTTCATTCTTGACTCCCATTTTTCCTTTGAGGCACTTACTGAATGAAGAGACCAAATTCTCCTGTGGAAGTTAGCAAAAATTTTGCCATAGAAACAGGAATAATTGCAGTGCTGAAAAATTATTTCGTGGAAATTTAGCATCTGTAAGACACAAGGCTTTACGTCTGTATTAGCTGGTTATTACTATATTACTGCAGAGTTGCATTAACATCACCGTGCTCTTTTATCTACTATTATTGTCCACATATTGTTGTCCACTAAGATATCAAATGGTGAAATTTCCCTTTCAAGACTACCTTTACAATCAATTCTTCTGCTCAGAGGTACTTCATAATAGTATTGTTTCCATAACGAAATATGATATGTGGTGCTCGTTGAATAAATCTAAATGTTATTGCCTTTGCCACCACTTAATTGACAAGTGGCAACTAGATGTCAATTAAACATCAGGGCATAAAACAGCTATACTTACTAGAATGATAGGCAAAGATCCTTTGAAAACCACTTCATTAGAGGAAAAATAGTAAATCACTAGAACAAAGATTTTAAACCTAGCATTTAAAAAAATGTGATGAAGAAGACATGTCTAATATCTTGAATGTACTGCTCCTGAATGAACACTGGAAGTTAGCTGTTTCCTCAATTTACAATAACCATTAAGCCAGTAAGATCTGGAATGAACGTTCCTCTGAAACACTTTCATTTAAAGTGATAAAACAATTTGAATTCTCTGACCACTGAGTGCTCAGTCCTCCTCATCCTGACTTAATTATCAAAACTACCCTGGGTTTTCAGCTCAAAAAAACCCAATCCTGAAAAAAATTACTTGAATAACTAAAACCAGATATAGCCTTTCAAGTGCTAAAATAGTGAAATTCTTTCTGCAGAAAAAGAATTTTAGTAAAGTAAAAAAACCAAACAACAAAAAAATTTACTATAAATTAATGTTCACTGAAGAAAACACTGCATCTTTAGCATCCTTCAAATCCTATGCTATCTGTAAGTTTGGTATCAGCTCTGCAACAACTAACTGGGCCGCTGTCTGGCTCAGAACGAGTTTGAATTTGAACCACACTGGTAGGGTCAAATCCTGCAAAACCTTCCTTTCTTCATATCATGAAGATGAAATACATGTAAATTAGAGCTGGTGTGGGACTAATTCTGTTAAGTTTTGCTGAGTTCTCTCTTGTAATGTTAAGTAATTTTCTGGTAGTCTCTTATCCCAGAATTCAAAATGTATGAAATTTCCCTTAGGCAGCAATAAATGAGACTGGGAGTAGCTGTTTTACTTTATTATAGCTTGTGTATTCAGATGAGCTTTTGGCTCCTGTTTCTGATTACCAGACCAAGCAAGATGGTTTTACTGATGCACAGATAGCTTAAGAGGGTTTTTCTCTTATTGCAGAAAATTATGCAGTAATTTAAGGTCAAATACGGGGAAGAAAATGAGGGTTGTGGAAAGAAAATTACTTTTTTCCCTACAAAAACACAGTACATATTCTATATCCACATGTCTAGAGGATTTTTGCCACTAACTTCAGTGACAGCTGGATTTGAACCTTTGGAGCTACACATTCCTGCTTCACTAAAGGTTAGCAGCAAATCTTTCACTACCTTCATCGAAGGCCCTGTGTAAACTAGAAAGTTTGTTCCTGCAGTTTGTGATTCACTGGAGTGGTCTAGTATTAATTACTTCAGATTGCTTACAGTAGACTCTTAAAGGACTAGGACCTTGAAGACCTTTGTGTCTTCAACTTGAGTAAAAAATGTTTGGGCTCCAAATACTGGAGTATTATTTTAAGTGTCATATACATTGTAAGATCTTCTACATATCATCGTATCTTTGTAAAAAAGGTTAATTTATGGGCTGTAGTTAAAGCTTGCATAAACTTTTCAACTTAATTCCCACCATATTTTACTTTATCATGCACAGTGACACGTCACTATTATCTCTATCTACCTGCTAAGTTTAACACTTTTCAAACAACACCTTGTATTTGTGACAGTTAAAAATAAACATGAAGTTTTACCCATGAGAAAAAAAAAAAAAAAAGAGAGAGAAAAGACAAGAAAAAAAGAGAAGTACAGGAATCATGGTTAAAATTCTTTTTTAAGGAAAATGTTGCTCTCTTGATCCTGAATTCCCTGAGTTACTGGGAGTTTAAAATGGTTTCAATGTATTTGACGGAAAATTATTACAAAAGCTTTGCAAACTAATTTGCTCTGTGCACGAGGATATTTACAACTACTATATAGAGAAAACAGCATTTATCCACAAACCACAAACTTCTCAACTGCACAGAGAAAGAGTCCTACCCACTGCCAAATTTCGGAATTCCACATTAGCAGACTAAATTACAATATCTGCTGCAAATAATATATCAATGTTTTATAGTTACAGCAATCAGCTTGCTTTCTTCCAAAATGGGATATCATTGCCCTAAACTCAACCACACTGAGAAACAGCACCGAGTTTGGAGAGGAATCACGCAGATACACAGCAAATCGTTTGGAGAGAAATCACTCAAATGCACAACAAATCGTTTTGCATTACAGTACAGCAACAGCAGAGATGGTGACTAGGCTCATGCACTGTTCAGAAACCTGGAAACCCATTATCCAGCTGCCCAACCTACCAGGAGATTTAGAAAGCTCGAGGAAACAAATTAATAAAGAGAAAGAGTGACATCCCACTAAAAGATGTCTCTATCTTCCTACTTTCCAAAATGCTTGCTACTGTGTTAAATGTTTTTATCGATCCCAACTGCCTCAAACAAGCTCTATAGCTTGCAATATCCACAAACACAGCATAAAGGGACAAATACAGAAGGCGATTTTCTACTCCCAAAGATCTTGTATCTAAACTGTCTTCCTGTTTCTTAATTGATTTGTTTCATTCATTCCTTAATATTGGCGAACAAGAGTGAATATGGATATTTTTTCCCATTCTCTGCAAATCTCAATATATATATATAAAAAAAAAAAAAAAGAAGAGCAGCAGCAAAAACACACACACGGGAGGGGGGAGAATGGGAGAATAAAGAAGAAACAGCACTCCAGCGGGACAGTGGAATTCGAGTGCCCAGTGCCACATGCTGTCGCGGAGGTGGCCTTTCGGTGCCCGGGAGGCGACAGGGGCCACTGCGGTGGCAAGCAGTGGGTGCACGTTTTGCTAAGCAGGCCGGCGGCCACCCCTGTCCAGCGCTCGGGGGAGCAGGGCCCGGGAACAACAAAGGGGACTGTAAAGCCTCCAGGTGGTGGGTGTATTTGTTGTGCTGTCTGCGAGGTGCGGTGGCTCCCCGGCCCCGGCAGATCCCTGTGCTGCTGTGGACATTAAGAAAAGTCTCTTTTGGCTGATCCCAAAACCAGATAAGGAGCCGCCTAGCCACAAGCCCTGTCTAGACTCCGGACCTCACAAGTCAAACGGGTTGTTTGGATTAGCCTTGGAGATCTACCGACATGAGCAGCCCTCCTTAAAGAAAAGCCACAGAAACACCCTTCCTATTGCCGCCCGAGGTCTGCCTAGAGATAGAATCCGAGGCCCGCTTTGGTCCATGTCACTTATTTCTGGAAAGCTCTTCCGCCCTCTCTCTTTCCCACAGACACACCTTAGATTGTTTTGTCTGCTAGAAGAAATGAAAGCAAAAAATATTAGAGACACTCCAGCAAAAAATCCTTTTTTGCAACTTCCTTCCTTCTTTCTCTCTCTGCCTCTCCGCCACGCACCCCCGGAGAAAGCTGGAGCTGCAGGGAATTAATCCAGGGGTGGTTGCCCCGGTGCTGCCGGTATCTCCGCCGCCCTCCCTTCCCAGCCCCGGACAAGTCCGGAGAACTTGTGTGGTTGCTCTCAGCCTCGGTTATAAAATTCAGAGATATTCAAACGTAAAAGCCGCATCTCCCGCACAAAACCTGCCCTGACATCCGGCACAGGCTTGGGGAAAGGCACCGATTAATTTACACCTCTTTCTCCTGGCAAATGACAGCAGATACCGTGCAATATGGAAAGCTCGGCCATACAGGCGGGTCTCCCCGCCCCCGCGGTGCCTGCTTCCTTGGGAGCTGCCTTCTCCGCCTGCACTTCACAAGTCCCGGGAGGTGAGGAGTGATCCTCCAGCAGGGGCGGCACACTGGGAGCTGTTAAGTTTATGTTTGTGGCGCCTGAGCTCAAACAGTCATTCAGTGGCTTGCTCTGTTATCAAGAAAACAACAATCAGCAACAATCAGTAAACAGGATCTCTTTCCAGCCCCTTTATTAACTACTTAGAGCTCCGCTGAAGCACACAAAGAGCCCAGCAGCAGTACCTCGCACTGCAAACCGCTGCCGGCATTTCTTGCGTGCGGAGCAGATGAGGGCTGCTCGGTGCCCTAGAAACCCACTCGGCACCGCAGACCCTGAACCCGCTCCAGCTCCAGCTCTGGCTCCCTCCCGGGCGCTGCTTTGGGACTGCGACGACCCGAGGGCCAGCACCGTCTCCAGGGGTTTTTGGGTGGCCCAATTTGAATTTGTTAAAATATGTACGTGTATACGTAAAGGCAAACACTTACATTTGAGATGTTAGATTGATCGCGTCGCTGAGTTTCACGTCCGTGGCTTCTGCGTCTCACTGCTACATTGGCTGGAGATGCCCAGAGCTAATTAACCTGGTACAAATATTGAAATTAGAAGAGTTTGAATATTGGCTTCTGTGTGTGCAAACAAAATTCTCAGAGAAATTACAGCAGGCTTCAACAGACCTCATTTGACATTATTAAGAGAGGCTGCAGCAAGAAGAAAACCGGCGGACTTGGGAATGCTAATTGTTGCCCTTTTCTGTATCAGATAGAGGAACCAGAGCAGGAACCGGCACAGAGCACCATAAGGACGTGCTTTTCATGAAGAGGAAGTCTTCTCTCACTTGCACAAATCCTTCTGCCCGAGTTCAGGAAGGGTGTTCTCCAGAAGGCACTAGGAAGAACCGCTCGAAAAGTTGTCTCTATTCGCTTCCACGGTGGTTCACACTCAAAGTTTTGGGAGAGGGAAAAGACATGCCACAAATATATGAAGTGGAAAAGTGAACTAAAGACCTTAAAAGAACCCCCACTGCCCGGCAAGCAAAAATAGTCTTAAAACAAGAAGTGTTATTTGCCCGATGTTTCAGGGCTGGGGGGCTCCGGTGGTCCTGAGCCACAGCTCTGCGCGGAGGGGTGAATGAAAGCGGGGCGGAGGAGGCTGGGGGGACGCGGAGAACCCCGAGTTCTCGCCACGGAAGAGGCTACGGAATCCCCACACCAAAGCTCGAGGGGGCTCCGTCCCTCCGTACGGGTGGTTGCAGGCATATGCCGAGAGGGGCTCCCCGCTAAAGAACCGAGGAGCTAGAGCGGGGCTGCGGCCCTCCGAAGGCACGCTGCCCTCTGTGTTCACAGGAGCCACGACGCCCCCCGTGAGCTACCCAAATGCAAGGCCCCTGTCTCCTGCTTATTTCGGCGGCAATCGCAGCCGCCGGGAGGATGCGCCGGGACCGCGGGGCGCGGCGCCGCACTGCGTTTAGGGGAACCCCTCCCCCTCGCAAAAAGCTACATCCAAAACTGTCCCCCTGCGTGGCCTCACGGACGACAGACCTTCACTGGCCCGAGGGTCCTGCCCTTGGCTGGGGCGGGAGGGCTCTCCACAGCTCCCCAGCGCGCCTGTTGCTCCCCCGCGGGTTCATCCCCGCACCGATTAACCTTGCGTCTCTCCCAGCGCAGTGACTGCGCTTCCCACCTCCGCGTTAGCATCCAGGCAGTAAAAGGGGAACGCGAAGGCTCCCGGTGTTGCCCTAACCTTACAGGTTTTCAGCACCAGTAAAAGAACCTCCTGAACCGGAGATTTCCGTCCCTAGGTTCCCCATTTCCCACCACGACCACCCCCACGCTCCCCCCCCCCGACGTCAGTAACAGCGACTCAAACAACTTACACGTTGGACCACCGGGAAGAAATGACACCCTTCCTCCCTCCCGCCCCCCGAAGCGTCGTACCAAGCCTCTGATCCTGCATGAAAAAACAAGAGTTACTGATCACACAGTTTAAGGTAGATTTCATATTTATTTAAATATTTATCAAGTACTCAAAAATGTATTACACTTGAGCATACAAAATGAATCCAGTTTCTAATCAGGATGATTGAAATCCTTGTATTAGATTTTTAACTTTTTTGTATTGTTGAAACGGTTTGTATAGCTGAGCTTACTCAGTGTGGGCTGAGACGGTGAGGAGGAAGCAAAAAGAAGGTTATGGTAAGAAAACATTAGGGTTTGGAGTATCTGTCATGCAAAACCAACTTGTCTTGTCAGACTGAAAATCTCTGTATATTCCAGTTAAGGGTTTTTTAAAGCAAGCTTTTGTCTTGTGCAGACCGGGAGCACTAGCGAGTACTTGGACTGGAACAAAATCAACCCTTTATGCTGTTTTTTGTTTGTTTGTTTTTTTGTTTTTTTTTTTTTACTATTATTTTCTACTTTTCCCCAAGAAATAGCCCACGTTTCTAGCTTTGACCACCCTCTCCCCCGCAAATTAAAAAAGGAAGAAAAGAGGGAGAGAAGAGAGGAAAGTCGACAGAAAATAAGGAACACAATTCGTGCAATTTCACAGCAATATCCCCTCAAACTATTTCTGCAGCATTTTTCAATCGTTTTGACAGCAGACACTGATAAATAATGGTCATACTTGACTTGTTAAACAAAAAAGCATCCCTTTTATCAGGAGCTTATACTTAAAGTACAGGTCACTTCAACAATCTCAACAACGAGGCTTTGGTATACAGCACTTTCTTTTTATTATTTCTAAAAAATAATAGAACTCAGCAAAAAGCCTGAGCTCCCAGTTCTTTAGATGTCTTAACGTTATGACAGATCATGCCTATAGTAATATCACTTTTAAGGGCAAGGGATGGGATCGGAACAAGAGTTTCTAACGTTATCAATTGAAAGCTAAGGCATCCAACTAGCCCTGATATAGTTGTTGAAACGGAAATTTACAAGCTGGTCGTTAATACTTGCAATAAAATATCACACTCCTTTTATGCACTAACGACCTGCTTTGCATGCAATATTTTATTTCAGGTATTTTATCTGCTAACTTGTAAATACTTTAAAGTGGGAACTTTGTTCATTATTTAATATTATTATTATTATTTTCTCTATTCCAAACGCTTATTTAGTGAAATAGTCCTGTAGATATAATAATTCTACATATGGCGCTTGTATTTCACATAATATTTAGGAAAAAAAGACAAAAACCACATAGAATTAGACACATAATTCAAAGACCACGGTACAACCTTTTCTTTTTTTTGCTTTTTTTTTTCGCTTTTTTTCTCTTTTTTCTTATACTTCAGCAAACAAAAATAGTTAAATGACATGAAAAGTGGCAAGTCTTCCGATAATAAATAATAAATTACTTTATAATTTTGCAATGTAAGAGCAAACAAAAAAGTAGTTTTTTTCCTTTTTTTTCATTTTTTTACTTTTTTTTAAATTTTTATTTAGAGAGAGAGAGAGAGAAAGAGAAAGAGAAAAACAGTCGTTTTAACCAATGACTATACACATCTTTGGGGGAGGGGAAGGTTCTTGGACGGACACATTTCAAACACAGTCCCGAGACGCTTTGTGGCAAAATAGAGGTATACCTTGTTGCAATGCTTTTATAAATTGGTTTTGAAAGAAGAATCCAAAAACCTGTTTTTAATCGCTTCGATAGAGTGTGGATCTCAACCAAATAAAACCAAAACCCCGCTACAGTACATACTAGAAGAGACCCAGGAAATATCCCCTTGTTAAGAGTCAACTAAAAACAACATTGCAAACCAATGCAGCTCCACCTTCCTGCAATGAATCTTTCAACAATGCAGGGCTAAATCGTCTCTTTCTTGATGATGGAAAACCTAATGGAGCTCCTTTTGGCAAGGCAATCACTAATATAGAAACAGCACCATTCGGATTGGGAGGGATTGGATAGAAAGTCCCTCTACGTTAGCTTCTCCCTTAAGATGTCGTAATTTTTTTTCACTTTTGTTTTTCACTTTTTTTTTCTAAATCCACGAGTACAAATCCTTTATGTTTTCAAAAAGTCTTTTCGGTTCTCCTCTGATCATTGAATAGCGCGGGGTTTGGTTTTCTTTTTTAGTATTTTTTCTAGTAAGATCCCATGATTGTCTTCACAGTGTTGCTACCATATTACCTTGTCTTTTCCAACATGACTCCGTTCATTTGATGGAGTGGTTTCTTGCTAGGTTCATTACAGGGTTGTTAAATACTTTATCCCCCTAAATTTCGGAGTCCCAACGTGATCACTTTCCCACTCTCTCCAACAGGGGTGAGGGTAAGGGCAGAAACAACAACAACAGAAATTTGAATGAATGTTCCTCATGCCTCAATAGGACTGGCTACCATGCTGTTGGGCGTATCTGGCAGCTGAGAGGACATTGATGCTACTTCACTCCCAGTAGAATTGGAACCGGGTCCTCCTTCTGAAAAATTAACCTGCCAAAAAAAAGAAACAAAAAAAAGAGAAGGAAAAAGAAAAATAAGAAAAAGAAGTGTTGTTACAAGTGTAACAGTCAAAGAAAAGTAGCAGGCAAAGGTAAAAAAGGACGCAAAAATAAATACAGAGGCATACAGTTGAATGGCCTCATACATCTCCATGGGAGACTATGTCATTGTTCGTTGCTTTGTTTATCTTCCTCATTGATTTCTCAAGAGTCTTCTTCAGGGCTTCGGTCAAATCACAAAAGAGGGGAAAAAAAGTTGAAAAAAACTTAAAAAAAGGACTGAAAAATCAAGCAAATAAACAAACTTATTAATGAGGCCTTCTTCCCTGACTTACAAGAGTGGCAATCCCAACAGGATGTTCCAGTAAATTATTTAAGAGTGTATGTGGGGTTTTTTGCCACAAAACTACAAGGTTATTTTTTTCCCCTTTTGTGCACATACTAAAGTAAACCTGGAGGAGCCTCCAGGAGCAAAAGGCATTTGAAAAAAGTCATCCTCTTTTATTTGTGATTTGAAATGGGTGCTATCTCTTCTTAATGAGAGTCAGTTTGATAAAAAGGGTCACACTTCTCCATCCTGATGTGCTCTGCGGCTTCTGTTAATTTAGGAGCAATGTTGGGAAATGTGCGAGCTTTACTAGTCCAAAAACATTTCTTTGGCACCTATTTAGCTGGCCGATCCTGTGATTAAGACCTTTTCCAGATTAGAGAGGTGCCTTGAACTGTCGATGAACTGTCTGTTCTATCCACAGTTATTTATTTTAACTCTTTTAGGATCAGACATCATGTCCAATATATATCAATATTCATATCTATCTAATGATCTGTCTACCTATACCCACGTTTATATTTGGGCTATCCATGTTCTGTTCTGTTTTTTTTTTTTTTTACTTGCTCCATACGAAAAACGCAATCAAAGGTTTTTAAAGTCTCTTATTCTGTTAAAGCCCAGTAAGTAAGGAAGCCAAAGGAGATCAGTTTTTCTTGTGTCTGCTTTACAGCTTGATTAAGACAGGAAAACTGATGGTTACTCTAGAGGTAAGATGATGCAAAAGGCCCTGCTGTTGTGCTACAGCTTCCCGAACAAGCACGGTGTGCCAGGGGGGAGAATCATGATGGAGCCTGCCACTGGGCAAAAGAACAGTGACCCTGCAAGAGAGCATGATACTAAACGGGAAAGGTCTGAAAACAATACTAAACATAGCTACAAACCTTCATCTTCCACTGCTTCATGTTGGAAACATGCTCAACAGATCAAAAAATGGTCTGTATATTAAATTTTCATCATTAAGTATTCTTCTGAATCACTGAAAAACCATACACAACATACCTTATTATTTTAAAGATCTGGTTTTAACACACTTAGGTCAGGAAATTGAGTTAAGGCTGAACTTCTGTCCTTAATTCACCTTGTTGGGCCTAAGTATTGCAGATGATATGGTCCCATTTGAGCTGCCAAATGATGTAGGCATAATAAAGTGAGTTAAGAACAGAATTTATTTTAGAACGTCTGTTTTCTTTCAGCTTCAGGCAGATTATTATATTGTTTGATTTTTTCACGTGAATAGGTACTAACAGCTCCCTTTGCAAACCACAACATTCAATATAAGCTATATATTTATGTGCATGTATGTATATAGATACATAAAGCCAGATCTACAGGTACATGCTCTTAAAAAGGACTTAAAAATTTAATTGAGCTGTTTAGGGGGAACAGGCTGACATTGCAATCATGTATTTGAAATTCACTCTGTCACATAAAGGCAAAAGTGGTCTGAAGGGGGGAGGGGCAAATTTTAGAAACTGCTTGCACAAGTATGCCTACAATTAAATGACAGGTGAAGAATGTCTTAGTCCTCTGGAGAGAGGCGCTTTCAGTTTTCAGGAGTGTGTTAAATGAGTCACTCAGACCTGACTCGGGCCTCACCCAGCTCCCACTCAAGTCTGCAAGAGTTCTGCTATGCACTAAGGCAGATTTTGCACTATTAAATCAATTCAGTTCGCTGCATTTGCAGAGTGCCATCATGCCCACCTGGTAATTTCAGGAAAACCCTTCGAGCCTGATTGCTGATCTCTCTAGGGACATCCGGCATGTCGAGTGAACCCCCCATTTCCCTGCCCCGGGTATAGATTGGACTGATCTCCTAGGAACCGACACTTACTAGTTGCTGAAAAGCAGGTTGATCTATGTCACTCTGCAATGCGAAGTCACTCAGTACTTTCCAGGGCGGCTGGTAACTCTGCACCTCCACCGGGTTTGCCTGTAAACCACCGTCATGTCTCTCCGGACTAGCAGCCACCATCGGAGTTCCTGTCATCCCTTGGATATTCTGTAAACAGCCCAGCAAAGATGTTAATGAGCTCTAGTTAACTTTATTGTATATAAGCGCTGAGTCAATAAACTACTTTCTATCTTATCTGTACAGTTGCTTGTATTTGCTTTCTTAATCTGCTGTGAATATCTTACTCTATTCTGCTCTAGTTCAGCCTTTTTCTATCATGGTGGAAGTTTACTTTCTTTCCTTTTAATCCTCCTGTTTCTCCCAAGGCATATCCCACTCCGCCCCAGGCTTTCCTAAACACGAAGAAAGTCTGTATCTTGGCTGCCGATACACGGCTCTGCACAAGAAATGGTTAATCATGCTGCTTTTCTATGTCGCACCTAGGCTGGGTTTTGTTCTGCGTGACCTTAACTGAATCGTATATCCTCCGTAAGGCAAACCTGGAGTACATCAATACCGCGCTTTTTCCAGGAAAAAAAAAAAAAAAAAAAAAAAAGGAAACCCCAGCCCTTCCAGTTTGCTCTGTGGTGCAGGCACTGTGTACAAAATAACTCTAAGCCTCGACGAATAGATTGTTCAGGAGAGTTAATAACATCGTGGTTTATTGCATTCCGACGGGGTAAAATGAAACTCCTTAAATTCCACTTAGCTAGGCAGCCTTATGAATTAATAGTCATTCTCAGGTCAGTCAATATACATAGGGAGAATAGCAGGCTCTTCTTCAAATGGAGTAACAACAACAGAAAAGGGAAAAACAAACAAACAAACAAACAAACAAAAAAAACCAGTTTGCGCTGCTGAACCCAGCGCTTTCCAGTTGCTTGCATCACATGTGCATGTGCCCGCAGACAAAAGCTCAATATATTTCTGTGCAAGAACTATATATATTTTAAGTAATCAGTCAACACGACGATAATTATAAAATCTTTGCATTGCGTTTGCCTTTTACTGCAGTAAGTGCATTGACATGTACGCTGTAGTATATAAAGTGCTAAGAAAACACATCAAATTTCCCTTTTACTGATGGGTTTTACTCGTGGGTTTACTCCGGTGTAAAATAATTGAAAACGGCAGAAGAATCATTTGCCCCTCAAGGAGTCTTTAACGTTTGCAATATAAATATTACACAAGGCTGAGCGTGTTATCCAATAAGCTCTGCAGGTAGCAAGTGATGCTACAGAGGAGTTAGTCTAATCCACTGCGCCCCACAAAAAGACATGTGTTTGCTCAAGCTGACTATATCGGCTTCTCTGCGTTTAAATCGCACTAACAGCAGAAATAAGTTGATAATAGTTAAATTGTATCATTTTCGTTGTTTTAAGGGAGCACCCACAAAACTAAAAACGTCAAAACCGACCCCAGAGGCTGGCCAGACAGAGCATGGTCAGAGAATGAAGCCACTTACAGTTTTATCATTGGGTTGCTGTTGCTGTAGTTGCTTCATCATAATGCTCCTTTTTTTGTCCTTGCACCTCTTGTTTTGAAACCAAACCCTGATGACCCTCGGGCTGAGGCCAGTCATTTCTACCAGTTGCTCTTTCATGAGGGCGTCAGGTCTGGGGTTGGCAGCGTAGCAGGTCCTCAAGGTGTGAAGCTGTTTTTCATTTAGGACAGTCCGGACTCGAGTGGTCTTCTCGGGTTGTTTATGGACGTGAGGTCGCAGAGCTGGCTGTCTGGCAGAGATAGGTTCTGCTGTAAGGGAAGGGGAAGGGAGGAACAGGATCCCCATGAGTAGGAAACAGGGAGTCTGCAGAGGCTATGAATCTAAGCTGGTGGGACAGAGGGAGGGGGGTGGGGTGATGAACCCTCTTTCAAAGGCCATTCAGGCAGTCGCATCTATCGGAGCTCCTGCACCCTCCTTTGCTTTATGCGCTGATAGAGTGACAGGACTGACATTTCTGACTCTACAGATAATTAATTTGCAAAAACAAACCACCCCCCTAAAACCCTTAATGACAGAAGCCTGAACCTGTACATGACCTGACAGAGGAGGATGAGTTCGCTAAGGTGTGTCTGCGCTAGGAAAGGAGGGGGAGGGTTTTATGTATTTATCTCCTGACAAATCACCAAAGAAGGTTTTTAACATGAAAATTAATGAAATAATACTTCTTAAATTAATCATAATTCAGGTCTGTTTGTTCTATATTAAATTTAACTCAGACAGAGACTAGCTCCCGGCAGTTTGATGCTTCCAAATCAATGCAAAAGAATCCAGATCTGCTACACCGTGACTGTGGAGGAAAATTCTGTGCGAGACCTATATCCAAAACTCGGAAGATGGGTGTCTATCTTAGAAAGTGGAGATGCTAGGCGAATTTATGTCGACTTTAGATGAATACTTTGAAAAATATGAACGTTTTGCCATTTTATTAAAAGTGTAACAGGCCTAGCAGTTGGCGAAAATTGGCAAGAAATGTAAACCTACGGGTAGTGCCACATCAAAAGTATTGATGCGATTCTTCTACTCTTCTGTGTATTATGTCGCTGTAGCAACCTAGATGAAATTTGACCCATTTAAGGGAAAAAATGAAACACTTTTTTTTTTCTCCCCTAAACCTCTGGTTAGCTAATATTCAGAAGTGCTCGCTTTCTTACATCCGGCTTCCAGCTTTTCTGATTATAATAATATATCAGCCAATGCGATTAAGATAATACGAAGGCTTCAAATCTTAGCGCTATTTTACCTTCCCGCATAATATGCTTTTCGGAGAAAAGTGCGAACACTCTATAAGGACACAGACGATCTCTCTGAAGTCCTACCATGATCAGCTACGGGATTATTTCTCAGTATACGTCACCTGAAAGTGTCTCAGAAGCGGGAAACGAGACCGTTTAAACATAGCTGTGTTTGTAAATAAGCTTTCGAGTTACATTTACTTGCACAGCAACAACGCTGGCCAACCTTGATATTGTCAAGCCTAGTCTGCCTCAGACATACCCTTTGCTAAAGCTAAGCATCTCTGGGTATCTGATACTCTCTTCGAGAACTAAAATGTAAGAACCGTCGTCACGTGGGGCGACTATGAAGATAAAACGAGTTTTAAGATCAAATTCTCATCAAATCACATGAAATGTTTCAAGAAGGCAGAGACACTTTAAAAGGCAATTAACGAAGATTAGCTTGTTGACAGTTTTGAATTACAACCTAAGTGCTCGCCTGTAGTTACGAAGTCTATCTCTTTTCGGACCCCGCTTCCACTAGTGTTTAGGACAGCTTTTCCACATGCTCCACTGCCAGTAGCGCCTTATCCCCCTCCGACCCGGGGTCCCGGCTACTCCAGGACTGCGGGTGGAGGGACACACGACTCCTGCACCGGTGGGGAAAATGCGAGCTGCGGGGGTGCAGCCTCCTATGCAGGTGTCTCCACCTCGCGCGTACCGGGTACACGGGTGTTTCTCACAGCAGCAGAACCTGCTGCATCACCGGTGCGCGGCTGCCGCGACTCCGCGGGCGCGCACCGTCGGGGTTGCCGTTCCACGTGGGGCGCGGGGCAAGCTGCAAGCAGCCAGCCTCCCCCTCCTCGCCAGGCGCCGGGCCGGGCGGCGCCAAATCCCGCCGGTTTCCGCGGCGCCGGGTGCGGGCAGTACCTGCCATCTGCAGCGGCCGGGCGGGGTGCAGGGGGCTGAGGGGGTCCCCGGCGCCCAGGCTGGCCCGCTCCACCACGTCGTGGTCTGCCCGGCAGAAGAGGCCGTCCTCCCGCAGCGCGAATTCATCGCCAGGGATGAGTTGACGGCTGCAGGCCACGCAGCGGAAACACTCGATATGGTACACCTTGGCGCGGGCGCGCATCACGAAGTCATTCTTGCTGAAGCCGATGCTGCACTTGGCGCACTTGATGCCGTATAACCTGAGCAGGGCCCAGCCCAGAAAGAAGAAGGGAGGGAAGGAAGGGAGAGAACGGGTGGGGGGAGGGGAAGGCATGGTAGGGAAGGAGAAGTGAGAGGAGAAAGGGGAAAAGAAGAGAGGTTTTCAATCCAGCTCGTGGGCAACCCCGAGGCCCCGCATAGACTCGTCACACGCAGTCCACTAGTTAAACAAGCCTTGAAAATACAGAAGGCAGAATAGGAAGAGTAAAACGGATTCGCCGTAAAATGCAGTGGGGACCCGGACACGACGGTGAGCGAGGAAGGGAAGAGGGAAGGGGTGGTGGGGGTAGAAGGCGAAACAGCGATAGAAACAAAAAAGCGACACCCTTCGCTCCCGAGGAGATGTCAACCTCTCCATCCTGCCCCAGAGGCCGGAGGAGGTGCCGACCCTGGCCTCTTCTCCCTCCTTACGATGAAGGGACTTAACTTAGCCGGGGCTGGGGCTGAACAGGACGCCCCGGGCACACCGGGAAAGGCGAGGCTGGCGAAGTTACCGTCTGCTCTCCGTGCACAAACCTGCCAGTCTCGCCAAATGGCGCTGCTTTTTGCGAGGAACCAACTCAGGACTTCTGCCCGCTTAATTTGTGTCCAGACTACCGGCAGTTTAGGCTCTGGGAAGCGGCAGGGATAGCCCTGCGAGCGACTGGGGCTCTTCCCGTCGTCCTCTTTCACACGTTCATTTTATAAAACAATATAGGAATACACCTCCCTCTCTTTATATATATATATATATTCAAGCTCATATATATAGTGGCCTAACTCCTGTCCCCGGCTACTACTAAATCGCATTGGGTGCTTTGGCTTTACATCCCGCCACTACCTCAGCCTTCCTGTCCCGTTTTCCCTCCTGCTGACGCTCCCACCTTGAGCCAGGGCTCAATCCCTCCGGCAGCAGTGAAAGGGCTGCTTCTCGCTGACAGCCCCACACGGCAAATAGGGATTCTGGGGCTACTTGCCTGAGTGTTTGTTGGGTTCCCCATCTCCCGTGGAGGGGAGCAGTTCATCTAATAGTAGATGAACATGAGAAAATACTCCAACTCGGGTGTCTGGAACCGCACAGTCCCTCGGCTCCCACCGAGTGCTCCTTGGCCAGCCTCGTTAGTATTAAGTAAAATTAATATCTTCTCGCAAATGTACAGATACACACACATATGCAAGCACACGGTTCACAGACTGTAAAAGCTATTTCTAAAACTGAACAAATATTCTTCCCCACTCATTTCCTCACCAGAACACTTCCTTAGAGATGTAGTCTGTGATGTATGCTTATAGGTAAAGGTGTTTATTTACACACATCTTCAGCTGCTCTGTCTATGGAGGTGAACAACTCCTATATGCAGAGCTATGTATTTTCAAATTCTAAGGCTTTGAGAAGAAAAAAGGGGAACCAAACATCGAAACAGCAAAAGAACAGAGCGATCGTAAAGCGTATGCATTAATATGTACAAGACTCGGGGAGGGAGTGTTTGTCCACATGCCTGACAACACAAATTGGCTCACGGTTTAATTTAAATCAACTTGCGTACAGCGTACGTCTTACTTTTAAAATTACAGCAAATGAAATATCTTGCTTATTCTTCTAAAAACTGGTGGGTTTTTTTTGTTGTTGTTTAAATTTCTCTCGCTGAGTTCTAGTAGAAGGTAGGTGGGCACATCTCAGTCCCAACGTTTTCCTTTCATTTCAAATTAGTGAAAGTACAACATTTAAAAGGACGGCTACAAATTGCGTTTAGAAATAAAGAAAGAGAGAGGTGAGGAGCTGGCTCGTTTTCGCCATGGTAAAACTTTGAGAATAAACTCACAACATGGCTTATGAGTTGTGCACTGGAGAAGCAAAACTCAAGTGCTTTATTTCAATCCAAAGTAACAGAGAAGCTAGAAAAGATATCTCAGGTGGATACGTAGGTACTTGTTCCCAAAATTTCAGTGAAAAAAAAATATCTCAGTGTCATACAAAGTTCTGGTTTGGTAAACCTAGCAGAAGACACTGGAACGGATCAGCATGACCCAGAAGCACAAATGAAAAACACACTCGAAATTCCTGCTTTGTTTTCTCTATAGTGTCAAGATTGGCAACTCTCACATTTTATCAGTTACCAGATTTTAATGTGAGGAAGGAAGCGGTTCCATTATCTAAATATACCCAATTGTTAGCGAACAGATGATGGGCAATTTGATCTGCTCTGTCTAATTCATCAGTACAGATAAGATAAGAAAGAAAAGGCAGTTAGGTATCACCAAAGGGGTTAATATTTAAAAAGATTATATGTCAGTTATTTTAGCAAAGAAACATTTCGGTCCAGGTTTTAACCTCCCCATAAAAGGATCCTTCATTGCGAATAAAAATTCAGTTTTGTTTTGCTGTTTTGTTTGTTTGTTTGTTTGTTTGTTATTTAAATAGGGTTCCCCCCTCCCCCGTGTATTTATTTTTACGGCATACATGCTTCAAGTGCCTCTCTTTTCATTTCTCAGATTGTGTTAGAAAGTGATCAGTTCCTCCTTGCTCATAATATCTACACTGTTGAAAATACTCCCCATTACCTACAATGTCCCACTTTATTAGAATCACAGGATGCATTCCCAAGGTCTTCAGTAGAGTATCACACAATCGCTAGCTGTTCCCAAATGTGGTTTTGTTTATACAGTAATTTGCATTTGAATCTGTGGAATAAAATACTCGACGACTCTAACTTTTTTCTTTGCCTGTCTACCTGTGGGGAAAACATTTATGAGCATGCCAGATGACTTTCCACCCTCTTTCGCACATTTTTTCCTCTTACCACCTCTATCAGATTTATAAAGTTAAATGAAAAAAAAAAAACCTCACAAAAGAATTAAACAACTTAAATGGCGTACCTGATATAATCTCTCTTACAGTAGGTTTTGCCATCCCTAACAAAGCATGTACAGGTCTCGTCCAAATACTGATTACACTCTGCACACTTCAAACACGCCGCATGCCATTCCAAATCCGGAGAAACCCTCAGAATATACTGATCGTGAATTTGATTGCCGCAACCAACACATAGGGAAATCAGGCGTTTTTCTGAAATGAAAATAAATACGTGATTGACTAACCGTTTACTCTCCTACAGAGATAAACACACTTTTACTGTCGTTTACTTATAGGTCGTACTCTGGGAGTGTTGTTGTTTGTTCTTTTTTTTTTGAAAAAAAAAGAGCATTGCACTTTCGGATGGTAATTGAAGTGTGCCATCAAAACCTTGCCTCGTTTAGAAAGGAGGCGGAACGCATGTTAAAATGCATATATGAACAGCATTCGAAGTTGAAGGTCCTCATTTCGCAAGCCTTGCACGGAATCAAAACTCCAAACTCCCTCGTTGTTTTATTTTTATTTTATTGTTTACTTGTTCGAATTCTTTCCTTACGAGGAAAGCACCTGTAGGTTTGATTTCATTTTTTAAGAGGCTCTGACTGGAAACGATGAACGCGTGGCTAGGTGAGCTTCCCAGTCAGCCCTCTGCCACAGAACAGGAGACTCAAGACTGCTAGCAAGAACAAGCATCATTACAGTTGTCACTTGTTCCGTTTTGCAAGTATAAGGCTAATTCCCCTAGACAGCTGAGGTGCTGGACAGTCAGACAACATCACCGCAGTCTAGCACGAGGAGAATTTAAAGCTCTATGGTTGGAGATCCCATTAAAATCCTACCTGCTCCCCAAAGTTTAAAAGAGAGCAGGACCCTAGGCTATTAACATACAAGGCTACGAGGCTGAAACACAGCAAGCATGCAGGCATGGCAACAAAGGCACCTTCTTTACCATTCAAATGAAGTTCAGTTCTCTAGCAGTTCGTGCCTGAAACGACTACAATAGACAGCATATTTATTTCAACAACGGTAAAAATTCTGCCTTACTTTTTGGTGGGTCTCCCATGTCTCCCATATCTGTAAGAGGGTGTAATGTCCACAGTGAAATGGTGTAGGGTTTCGTTTTAAGACCCCAAAGTAGATTTGAGAGCTGTTGCTAAAAATGAAAATAATAATTTAAAAAAAAAAAAAAGTAAAAGTAGTAATAACAAAAGCAAAACAAAAAGAGTCGAAATTTAAAAAAAAAAGGCAAAACAAAACACCACCGGCGTGGGAGATACTGGCAGGGCTGCGGAGAGAGAAGAGGGCGTGCGTCGATGCCCGGGGCGCGGCGCCGGTTGCGCGGCGGCGGCGGCTGCGTCCGGGTCCGGCCGCGCGGACCGGTGCGGGAGCGGTGCGGGATCGGCGCGGCGCGGCGGTGCCGGACTGGGCGCTGGCGGCTCGGGCACTCGCCTCGCCCTTATCTCTTACTCAAACTTCTCTACTCCAACTCAGCCCGCTCGCCATTGGCCTGACGTCATGCGCGGGGACGTCACGCCTGCGCGGCTCCCATTGGCTGCGCGCGACGCGGCGCAGCTGTTCTGATTATCATATTTCAGCGTCCGGCGGTGCGGCGGCCCCAGCTCGGGCTCTCAGGGGCAACTTTTACTCGCTCCACATTTGTGCTTCCCTTTATATTTTCTTCTTGTCGCTCTCGTCCATCCCTACCGCTTATCTCCAGTCACACCTTTCATTTTCCTTCCCGACCCTGTTTGGGCTTCTCCACCCTTTCCCGCGCAGGGGCTTGCAGTGCCATATTTACCATTGCCATATGTATATATGTGTGTATATATATATGTATACACCTTTTTTTTTTTTTTTTTTTTTTTTTGGGGTGGTGGTGTTAATCCCACTATTTCCTTTCCAGGCTTTTATCTTTTCTAAACGTTCTAAACGGGGGCCACTGCCCCGGTTTCCCCAGGCATAACTGCCCTGGATGGGAAGGGCAGGCTGGCTAGCTGGGCATGGCCCCAGCCCGAGGTGGGACCGTTTCTGTTTGTCCTCCTACCTCCTTCTCTCTTAAAATCTAGGATAAAAGCTTCCTCTATTTCTGTCAAACACGAGATTGAAGAAGGTACTAAATATTTACCTTAAACTGTCTTTTAACACTCCCTCCATTCTATTTATGTTTTCCAGTGCCATTTAGATCTTTTCCCTTTCTTTCTTTCATTTATTTCCCCCTAATCTGTGAAGAGAAATGCATCCTGTGTTTAGACGTTTTCATAAGTTGGCTAGGAATGGATATTCGTGGAGAGAAGTGAAGAACTTCTACCTTCCCCTTGAAGAGTCCCTTAAAATTCTTATTAAAAAAAAAAACAAAAACAAAAACAAAAACAAAAAGGAGGGAGAAGACAGACACGGACTCTGCCGTGTGCGAGGCTCTGCGGCGCTGCTCCCTGGAGGCGATATGGAGCCTGGAGCCGAGAGCCACGGCCAGGCGCGGTGTGGTGCGGTGCGGTACCCGCACACCCGCCCGGGCACCGGCGCGTGGAGCTCCGCAGTCCGTCTCACTGCGTATCGACCCGGGCCTCCACAGGCTTTTATCGGAAAGCTCTTCAAATCAGGCAAAACGCAACTTTCACGTGTGCACGGATTTCTTTGTGTGTATTTTTCAATGGCAGGCTCCGCTTAGGCTGCACGGAGCCTTTCCTTTAGTCTCTGCGCGAAACCCTACCCGGTCCCGACTGTCCTCCACAAATCCCAGAAGGATCCCCCTTCCGCCCATCTTAAAAGTCCCCTTTGAGTTTGTTTAGACCCCATTGTTCCACGTGGGGTGTTACACCGCCCTCATTAACGGAGTGTAAAAGTGCCCTCCGATCTTTACTTATCGGGAAAACACATCTTTTTTTTTTTTAAGTCCTATTTTGTTAAAAGGCAACTGAGTTTGGTTGAAAAGGAGGCAAAGCCATATTCAGGCAGAAAATCTTCCCTGTGGGGAAATCTGGTTGCAGTGAAACAGTCAAGAAAGGGGTTTTAAGTCGCCTTTGCTGATGAGACAGCTGCTAAACAACGGACCTTCTCGGAGACCTAACTTGATTTGCAAGATGTTTTCCTTCCCGAAGCGGAGGGAGCAAACACACCCTTCAGTTTTATTTCAAACAAGAGACGGGACCCAGCGTTGCCACTTATAGAGATAACTAAGCTGTCTTGAAATAATCTCAAGATAGCGTAAGGAGGTAAAGGTTTGGTTGCAAACTCACACACAGAGTTACTTTACGTATTCGACCTTCAAATAAACAGTGGGAAATGCAACGTTGCCAGGTGATCATTTCTACACCCAAAATACATATATGTGATTGTATTTATGTATATGCATATGTATAAAAGAGATTAGGTATAGTTATAGTTTACAACTCTGTGCGTTAGCTGAGTAAACCACAAAGCAGTTATCAGGAATTACTGCTGATGCTGGCAGCTTCGGACAGCCTGGCACGTATTTGGGACAAACTGTCGGTAATGGCCAGTTTCACCTAAATGGGCTCACCCTGCAGTGTCGCCCCTGGATGCCTCTCTCCCGGGCCGGGGAACACCTCCGTGCGCTGCTTCTTTCCCTCTTCCTCCCCATGTCCCAGCAGCTGCCGAGCGCCCAGGGCGCAGCCCGCCGGGCCGCGATGTACGTTGCGGTGCTTGGCGTGCTCAGCGGAGGCACTGTCGTGTTGAGGGATCGCCGTCAACAGGGGACTATTCCCCGCCTGGTGGCTCGGTACCCAGGCGGCCTCTCCTGGCTCCGGGGCCCGCAGGCAGCACGAGCGGGGCGGTGCTGCGACCTCTGCTGGCCGAGGGGCGATCGGCCGCGGCCCTACGCAGTGGGCGCATTTCGGACCTTTTGTCTCTTTTTGCCCGGTACTTTGCAAATATCGCTCCCTCTCCTCCGCACGGGGCACGCCGAGACCCCTTTCCGCTCCCCTGGGTCAACCTGGAGGGCTGCGAGCTGGTAAAAAGAACAAGTCATTAGAAAAAGAAAAGGGTCAACCCAATGACCGAGAAAAAAATCCGCGGGTTCTATGAGAGAGAGTGGATCGGGGAAGGTGTTTTTCTGTACTGTGTCATATACATTTTCCCTCTGAATGCTTGTATTTCTTTTAAAAAATTGGCTTTATTAAAATCTCCCAGTTCTGAGATAGCGCATCTTATTTTCCACCGTTACAACTTTGTTTGAAAATGATTCAATTTGGGCTTAATTCTATTAAACCACATTCCCTTAACTTTTATGGTTTTAACTACTACTTCTGGGAGAGGTGATTGCGTTTTAAGCTTGAGCTTTGCAACTGATGTGCAGTAAGCGAGAAACCTGTCTCCGCCCCAACAAACTAGGATTGGGGAGAAAAGGAGGGCTTTGATCAAGGTTTTTTTTCTCCCCTCCTATGCTACTGATTTGCTTAGGGTGTATTGGATTCGCGTTCCCAGGAAGGCGAAGCTCTATATTTAGCCAGCATCAGAATCGGGTTTAAGGACGTGGAATAATAAGTGGAACTGCCAGTTTCAATGAATAAGGTTTTTAGAGAAAAACCCTGATGAAGGATTTCTCTTTTATGATACCAATATACACGTGAATGGGAAGACATAAAACGGCATTTGTACATATTTGAGACACCTCGAAAATATGTTAATTTTATTTTTTCTTTGTTTTTCTTCCTTTTGTATTTACTTTTGGGGAAGGGACTGGGGGAGCCTGCTAAAAGTCGGTGGCTCTATACGGCAATCAATAGCTTTCATCACGTTGAGGGCTCAAATGAGATTATATTGCATTCGAGGGAAGGGAATGGAAGAGAAAGGAAGGGGGGGGGGGAACAAAACCAAAACAAACCCCAAACCGACAGCAGTGATTAACCCTTTCCATCCTTTAAAGAACAGCTATACATTCAGTCCTGAGTTTGCTTAGTGGCGAAAATTACGACGACTTCTCTGGCGAAGAGGGGGGAGGGGGAGGAAGAGGAGAAAAAAAAATCAGCTTTGGGAAATTATTTTGGTTTTGGAAGGGAGGCAGCACTAGGGGCTGGGTGGGATGCCCTTGTCGGCCAGAGCGAGGAAAGTACTGGGCTGCAGCGGCCGAGCACCGGGAGCGAAAGGGAAAGCGGGGAAAACGGGGTCTCCCCATCAGCCTCGTGGGATTCGTGGCGGTCACCTTCCCGGAGTTCAGACCCGGGGATCCGTCTGCAGATGGCAACGAGATCCCCGCACACACAGCGATTCCAGCTCCAGTTGGGAAGGCTATTTTTGTCCCAATGATTCGCAGTGGTTTAGCGCAGCCTCGCCACTCCGGCACGCAGAAAGACTCCTTCAGCCAGATCTGGCTAAAAACTTTCCTTTTGAGGAGCTTTGGATCAGAAGGATGCTTTGCAAGAACAGTCTGGGTCCGGGCTTCCGGAGCTTCAGATTTCCCATAGTTGCGTTTTGGGATGAGGCGAGGAGACCAAGACTGAGCTTGTGCAAAGTACCGGGAGAGTAAAGGGGTTTCGCACAAGGCTGAAACTGGAAACAACGCAGCGGAGAAATCAATCACGAAATGTATTAGCTGCTTCAGGGTGTAGGCTTTGACTCATTTAGAGGTGTGCGATCTTTAATCTTCAAGTCTTAGCTACTGCATGCGAGGGAGAAATGTACCGTAACAGCACTAAATCTATCAAAACACAAGAAAACCTGTCAGTGGGCTTCTACGCGCCCAGGAAACCTTCGTGACTTTAATAATAAAATTTGACTTATTAAACCTCACTACCGGTTTAAAAAAAAGGGAGGGGGGGAGGAAAAAAACCCCGCCATGCTTTCCTTCCTAGAGCCTTCTCGGAGTACACTCACTCTTGTCACAGGATTGGCCAGGGGCGCCGGCCCCTCTTTAATCCGGCCAGACATGGGCACACTAAACGGGGAGTGCAGGCGGGGAAGCAAAATCTTCGACAGGTTGGGGAAAATAAACCCCGAAAATTGTGGGAGGAGGAAGATTCCCTCAAAATGTTAAGAAGGTGTTAGAGAACGGGTCGGGCGGAGCGATGTGGAACAGGACTGGAAATGTCCAGTTTTTCCTCTGCCGTGTGCCGCCTGGCCTCATGAGCCGCAGACGCGGGCGCTCACGGAGGGCGACGCGGGTCGGAGATTTTTATTGCTTTAAACTTTCCCCTTTGTTATCTTCCCAGTGTCAGGAAGTGTTCGAGGACAGGAAATACAGGGACGATTTTGTCTCCGGGGGTGGGAGGGGAACAAAAATCTCTGGGTAGCGAGGGGTTTTAAGGCCCATTTTCCAATGCTGGCTTTGATGGGGTTCCTGCCCGGAGTTATCGGGACATTTCGTTCTCCTGCGGGACATGGGGGGCTGCGAGGGACATGGGGAGCTGCGAGCCGAGCCGGACCCCGCCCTAGCTCCAAAGGCTACCGGTCCCACGCCGGGGCACGAACTGCCGGGAGACGGGGTTGCGGAGCAGCGGCAATACTCCGTCCCCCGAGTCTGCTTTGCCATGAATGTGCGTGTAGGACACCCTACTCCTATCCCCTCGTAAATGGGCTCGTTCCCACTGGAAATTTGCCTCGCCGAAATAACGTCGAGCGTCCCGGGTTAGGGCTGACGCAATGGTCACTTCTTCAGAAAAACAGTCCAGATCCTCAGCTTTGGAGTGTGGCTTTGGAAAGAAAAAAACAAACCAAACACAAATCCCCTCCTGAATAATTAATAACATCCTCACCATCGACAGCAGTGACTGTAACAACAGCACGAGCCGCAGTGGAGGCAGGCACGGGGAGTCGGAGCTGTCGGGGCCCGTGTAACGCCCACTCCTCGCCCGCCTGGCCCCGGACGGGGAGCACCAGGGCACCCCGGTGGCTCCGGTGCCCGGCTGCGCGGCAGAGAGCGGGTGTCCCGGCCCCGGTCCCCAGCCGGAGGGACGGCGCTACCCCCTCCGCGCGGCTCCGCGGGGGCGCCCGGCCCAGGCCAGGAGGAGGAGCAGGCGGCGGGAAGAGATGCCCCCCCTTCCCGGTCCGAGCGGCACCGGTTGCCGGGCGAAGCGCTGTTCTCGGCGGAGCGAAGGAGTCTTCCCGCAGAGGCGTTCATCATCGATAGCCTCGCCCCTGCCCCTGCTCTCGGCGACGTCTTTAATTCTCCACCAATTTCGAAAATCTCTGTACAGAAGACACTTCCCGTCTGTCCTCCCGAGAGGCTCCCTCTCCTCCACCGCGCCTCGTTGACCCTCGCAACAGGGTTTCAAAGGATGCCAAAAAAAAAAATCCCAACAAGACCCAACACCAGGAGCGAAGGGGAAATAGCACCAAATGAATGACGGGCTACAGCAACTAGAAGAAACTAAGTTTGACGATTGGTAGTGGGTTGCTTGTCTGATGGGCAGTGATTTACTTTAGACCAAGCAGATTTACCACCTATCTTTGGTTATTGTGGGGGGTATTTATTGCTTCCCAAAGGAGCAAAATAAAAGTGACAGCCACAACCTGAAAAAATTAAAAAGCAACCGTGCATTTTAAAAACAAACACACAGATTTATTTGCATGGAGGTTAGACAGGTCGAGTTAATTAGCCAAACAGATTAGATAAGTAAACACAATATGATGTCTTGTTAAATTAGCTATTATTTCTTAGATCCTGAAAACAAAGCTTGCAAAATTAGTGACCAGATAAGCAGTAGGGAGACGCAAAAAGGAGATGAAGTCTGAACAGGGAACAGTTAGAACTCAGCGCACATAAATACTGCAAGTTCGCTGTGCTCACATGAATATCCATGCAATGCGTATAGTTTGTTATACTTGTTCTGAGGAGAGGCTGCCTCACTACAACAGGAAAAAATAAGAACCAAACCAGAACACAAAAACCCTTAACAAGATTTGCATAATGCCAGCCTTGCAAGTTTCAAAACTGCAGACACGAACTTGTTAAAGTGGCTACATACAAAATAGGAGAATTCTGAGTGAAAGTAGTGCAATCAGCATGTTAGTGGGATGAATTAAAGATGGACCGCGACCCTTTGTACAATCATTTCTCATGCATGAAAGCAAAAGAAAAAGAAGAGGAGGAATTTTATGTATAGTCCACTGTTCAGTGGTCTCTGTTTTGAACAGGGCAAATAAAAGGCATCAATAAATCATAAATCTTACATTAAGAACAAGCACGCACAACATACTTATGGCTTAGCATTTTTCCCTGTAGTGCGACATGTGCCATCCATTATGCACAAAGATGAAAGGTATATCTTACAATACAGTGGTATTGGGTTCTACATGTATAAAGATAGAAAGACAATCAGAGTATTAATGCAATAGATACCACGAATACGTGTGTTATACATTTGCAACATTCATCTGGACCGTATAATTATTAAAGCTACTTGTGGTTTCTTTTGTATTGCTCAGAATCCTGCATTCAACCCCAGCTCTTGAGAAGAAATGTATCATGATCAAGCGTAGCAAGAGCTTGAGCTGCCTGTCATAATTTTTTCTCTTTCTCTATAGGATGCGTATTTCTGCCTGTATGGTTATCTGCATCCGCATATTGTGACTTTTCCAACTCTCTTGCATGCAGCTTCTATTTCCTTGTGTAAACAAACAGGTACAGAGTGAACTCAGCAGACCCAGTTAGTATGGTAAGTTGCACATTTTAACAGTTTCACTGCCAAGAAAATATTTTGCAGATCAGGAATTTTTAAATGGTATCAACTTCCTATCTATATATACAGTGTTTCTGAACTGTAGATCAGAGGAACTTGATGTTTTTATGATGATTTTCCAGTTTGCTTGTAGATCACCTGCTATGCACTAGTCCACTTGGTTTTGTGAAAGGTTAGAAAGAAAAGAAAACCTGTGTGGAGGAGGCAGGCCAGTAAATGTGTTCTAGCCTCAGGATTGTACTTGATGACACATACTCTGGGCAGCACTGCAAGTGTAATCAGTAAAAGGGCCTTGTCATTCCTACTGTTCTCAAGAGTGCCAAAATGAATGGGGCGCCTTCAAAGAGGCTGGATATGATCTGATCTGAAGACCATATGCATTTGTGCCATGTGGTAAGACAAAATATGTGTACAAGACTACAGTATAGAGAATGAGGGCCAGAGAAAAGGTAAAAACGGATGAATGAGGCAGTAGGAGTAGGAGCAGCATAGGCAAAACTGTACAGAGAAGTAAATAGAACCACAGAAGGACAGAGATAAGAGAAATGTTTAAGAAATTGAATGCAGTGCCATAGGAAAAAGAAAATAATGAAGAAGGAAAGAAACTTTTGGTGAAAAGAATATGAAAAAAAGAGCATGGCAGAATGAGGAATGAAGACAGGGAAGGTAGAAGCAGGGCAGGAAAACAGAAAGAAGAAATATTCTTTCTTGGTAGTCCTGTGTGTATTTGGGTTTAAGACTAAGGCTGTGACAAATCAGATGTTGCCACTGACAATGGCTTGGCACGCAACTGCAAAAGTTTTACAATCTCTCACAAAACTATTTTTCTACTAGTCTTTCAGTCTTAGTACATTTGACAAAACATGCTTATGTTTCTATTCATATTCATTGCAATATTTTAATTGTTTAATTATACGCCACTCTTGGATTTGCATAGGATTTCTTTTTTCTAAAAAACCCAAACCATTGTCCTTTGTTTGATTTTTTTTGTTTTGTACTTAAGAAAGCATTGCTCTTTCAAAAGAAAGTACTCATTGCACACCAAACCCTGCTCCTGAAAAATCTATCTCTCTCTCTGTAACTCCTGTAGGTCAAAGAGGACCCCTGCTCCACATATGTGCAGAAACTAGCAGGCCTATAAAAACTTGATGTGAGTCAGCACTGCTCCATAAAAGGTCAACTACAGCTGAATCAAGCTACTTTTAAAAGGCATCTACCACAAAGAAGAAATATGAGACAGACAGGAACAGTATAGAAAGGGATAGCTATTAATCAGAGCAAACGATGGAAGGCAAAGAACAGAAAATTCTGCAAAGCCTTAATACTTTTCCACTAATATGTTCAACAATGCCTGTATACTCTACAGAGGCTGACTGGCTAAGGTCAAGTTGATCTTAGCTATGCAAAAAGAAGCAGCTGTCAACTGTGGAACATGGCAGATGGAGAACTCTTATCAGATTTTTTTAAAACCTGAAATTGCTTTTTTTTTTAATTTAGAAATTGATTTGCTGTGTGATATTAGAAACCCTAATACGGGCACCACATGTTGCAATGAACCATCTTGCACCTCTATGTGACAAGATAAGAATGTTTTTATGATATGCATATATTTTGCCATATTTGGATTTTCAAAGATAATTGGGGTCAACCTTCTTTGTTTCAGGCCTCCTGCCTCTTTATCTAGGCTGCACTGTACATTTTACTTTGTTGATACTGAAACTATTGGGTTTGACAACATTTGCTTATATGGTAGAAAGGAAGAAAACAGCTTTATTGCAGGAATTATAATAAGGGGTTAGAAAAGATCAGCAGAATAGTCCTCCCCCTCCCTAAAATCTCATTAAATAGTAAGCTGTGTTTCTTGATGGAGCTTCACTGATGTGAACAGTTATAGCATCCATGACTCAAAAGTTGAGCAAACTACTGACATGTTCAGAGAAAAATACTATATGTCAGATGCATGAAGTACATGTTTAGAAATACCATTGAAAAGCATTTTAGAATTCAGAGTTGTTCAGCCAGGAAAAAATAAGGCTCTGGGGAGACTTTACAGCAACCTTCCAACACCTAATAGAAGCCTACAAATAAGTTGAGGAGGGACTTTTTACAAGGACAGGTAGTGATAGTACGAGGGGTAATGGCTTTAAACTGAAATAAAATTGATTTATATTAGATATAAGGAAAAAATCTTTACTATGAGATTGATGAGACAGTGGAACAGGTGGCCTAGTGAAATGATGGATATCTCACCCCTGAAAGTGTTTAAGGCCAAGTTGGATTGGACTTTGGGCAAGGTGGTCTAGTGGATGGTGCCCAGGCCCATGGCAGCAGGGTTGGAACTAGATGGTCTTTATGGTCCCTTCCAACCTAAACTGTTGTATGAGTGTATGAATCTAAGATTCTAAGATTCTATGTCTTAGTAACAAGGGTGTAATTATTTACTTTAATGATAATGATAATATGATACTCATCTCAGTTTCTCGGGGTCTCAAAGATTCAACAGAGTCATTGCATCATGGACTCTGTCCTTAATAATATGATGGGAGTGGTTGATATCTGTGCACAGAGGTAAACTGTAGGATTCAGATAAAAGTTCTTAGCCGAACAACATGGTGAGGCGGGCAATAATTATTACACCCATTTTACGCTGAACTGTCCATCAAGTGAGAAGAGTGAAATTCTACTGCAAATGTTGTCAGTGCAAGGCTTATTGATGATTTGTAGTGTAACATCCTGATGTATTTCTCAGTCTTTAGAGTCAAAGGCTGTCTCTGCATCTTTACATTCTGGCAAATAATTGTGTGTGTGTCACAAAAGTAGCTGTGTGTGCAATATTACGCTGAGGTATAAGATTTAATACTTAAGGAGACATGAACTCAAATGTTTTCACACACATTTTCATCTGTGTTCTAACTAGATCTACAAATCTCACAGAAGTTCCTGCCTATAACAAGCAGTTATAAAATGAAAAATCCCACAAAATTTTGCGTAATATTTTCCTTCTTATGTACTTTACAATACATATAAATACCCTTTGATTGTGCTGTTCTTTATTATGCAAGTAGACTCTGTATGGACTTAAGTGCTCTCTTTATAAAGTGATTAAGCTTTTGTCTATTTTTATGGACTCAAGTTGGGCCACTTTCATAAACGGTGAGACACATAGGTTTGAAAGTAGACACATGAAGTATGAGACTTCCTCAATCTCTGTCACCTTTCATTCCTTTCCACTATTTCTCATGTACTGCCACCATTGCAAAGACAAATTTTAGTTGTTTTGGGTGAAATCTTGCCTCTTCTTTTAAGAACTTTTATGGAAGAAGAAGGAAGGAAGGATTTTCTGAAAGTCATCAGCTCAAACTCTTACTTGACTCATGTCTTTCCTTCCTTTGGAAGAAGTGTTTTGGTTTTTACAGGTTGGCTGCATCTAAAATCATTTTGCAGCTGGAATCTTCTATAAATTTAAGAGCTCAAAAAGAAATGCAGCTGTGTGGTTCAGAAGAGCTGGTCTTTGATTTAGGGAAATAACAAAGCAGTGGTTCCATGGTCTTTATACAAAGTCAAGTAGATACTAGGCAAAAGTTATTGCAACTTGTTTCTGATTAATGAACATGTTTCAGCTTCATTTCCTGTTATCTTTGCTTCCTGTGAGTTACTCCTACTCATCATAGGTCAATGGGAAAAAAATGATTGATTGAATGTACATGAACACAACTTAGTTTAATGGGATTATCAAGAATAGTCAAGTTCCTAAAACTAGGAACATGCATTTTGGGGCCTAGACATACAAATCCTTACTCAGATTAGCAATAACATTGACAAAGGTCAGGCTGCAAGTGAGGATTTTTAATTTTTTCTACCCATAAAACAACCAAATTGAGTATAGCTCAGTCATTAGAATACTTTTCACCAGAAACCAAAAATACCTCTGTAATATTTGTCACAGTACAAAATCAAAATTTATGTAAGTTTCGTAACATTTTACCTAAGACAAATTCAATTTGTTCAAATCAATTAACAAAAGTGCTTTTATTGAAAAGAAAATGATTGCTGGAAATTACTTATAGACAGACAAAATACTGTTGAAAATTGAATTTTTAGGCTTAAATATATGTTAAAAATTAAGTATAATTTTATGAATCCTCTAATGTCTTCCAGCTCGTGTTCTGATGACATAGAAACAAAATGGAAAAGAAATGAGGATGAGGCAAGAAGTGTAGTGATGTTAAGTGGAGACATTCACAAACTACAGTCTTTTTCATAGAAAGAATATCTTGTGCCTAGTAACTTGTAGTAGAATCATATATAATTAGGAGTCAAACCAATAGATTAGTAGATTTATTTTAGTAGCAGAATCCCGAAGAGTGAATATAGTTAAGTTGCACTTTACTTCCTCTTTTTAGATTTTTTCCATCCATTTAAAAAAAATAATCAAATATACAATTAATCTGCCTACATCAACAGGATCTTTAGAAAATTTCCAACAGAGAATGAGCTTTTTTCCCCTGTACTGTAAATATTTGCCTTTTCATTACCCCATGTTATTCTTAAGAAACTTTAGGATTGTTGAATAAACATCTTGAAGCAATTATAGTCAGAAATTTACAGGGACAAAATGCGTCTAGTTCTTGTGAATAGGACACACATAATCTGTAAAAATCTATCAACTCACTAATACCATTTTAGTATCCTCTGCACAACCATCAATAAATTATGACTTTGCAGCTAAACCTTTAACTCATTCATTGCAGGTTTTCACATAGAAGCTTTTGCTTTCTTTCCCCTAGTATGTAAGTAATAGAGCTATTACAGTCACAAAAAGAAAAGATGGTGCTGATACAATATTAAGCTTATGAAACTAACTCAAACCCACGACAAGCTTTTGTTGGGTATGAAAGAAATATGCACTTTGCTTTGCTTAGGTAATGCTGGGATGTGTAGATAAACTCTGAAGAAGAAACAGGCAAGCTGGTTGCTATGACTATTAGTTTCCTTGTTATCAATTGAATTAGTTAAGAAAAAGAAAAATACCTTCAGTTTCCGATTCCTACAACTGAGCCATGGAAAAATGTGTAGAGGATGTATCACAGAGTTGTGTTTTTGGGACCTACTTTTAAAAACACTAAATACCAACTTCAGTCCTACAACTTAGCTCAAAATTTGTATGACTTTATAGCTTTTAATTATGTTGCGAAGGTGAACTGAACTGTCATGTGAATGTGTTGCAGGTCATTTTCCTGGTGAAGTAATGTCTAAATGCTAACTATATATGACCTACAACTTATTCAAATAAAATTTTTTGTAACCATTTAAACAAAGATATAAAAAGACTTCCAAAAACTGAGGAGTTTGGGTATAATGGGTATAAAGATTATCATTGAATGCAGATACTTGTGAAAAATCTTTGATCAGTGTATCCATTGGGAGTGGTTTGTGACTTTGAGACCATTCTTTGAGCTCTTATATCTTGGGTTCCTAAGAGCTGGTGTTAGAATGCGTGGCCCTTTACAGGATGGTCGCATGATATGTACTTCACTGGAGTACAGTGATGCTCTTGTCACAGAGTGTCTCTTCAGCAGTCTTAAAACTGGCTGTTACGCTGACTAGATGAAGAAAAACCCAGGCTGTGATCTCTGTCTAAAGGCTTATAAACACGTTTTGTTCTTGGAGGCTGCATTAATGAGACAAGGAGCTAGACATATGATCTTCTCAGTTCTTCAACAAGCAGACTAAAGAATCATGTTCCTCTGGTTCTTATCTTCTGGTCCTATAAATCTTAAGTTTTTTTCTGATCTCTGAAAAAAACAGTTTAAGTATCAGAAACACTGCACAACTCTGTGACCACTGAGAATGAGGTTAGGTGACATCACAAGGAACTGAGGTGGACATACTCTAAGGTCTCACAATCTGTGTGCTCAGTTGAGTATTTTACTGAAAGAATGCCATTTACTGACTCCCAGTAATGTATCAGCAAGAACAGAGAATTAAAATAATACTTTAAAACTGAAAGGTTCCCATTACTTGTTAATTTATTTACTTCAGATATTTCCAAGAAATAATTGTCTGTCAGTGACATATGACATTGTTTGTCATTGTTGGTAAGCCAAGAGAACACAAATGCATAGTGAACCAGCAGCGAAGTAGTTTCAATGTAACTTTTTGAACAAATAAATGTCTGCCCTGTGAGTGTATGCAGATTTTTCCATGAGTATCTGTTTTTATTTAACGAATAGACAGTGGAGAAATCCTGTTACTGCATCTCTTTCCATTCTCCATCAAGCCCCTAAATGCAGCAGAAATGCCAGCTGTGGATGGTGTTAGTATTACACAGCTCTCTTGTGTTGATGGAGGGATCAAGTTAAAGGACATTTTTATAAGATTATTTCCTGCCCTTATTCTTCTTTCTGAAAGGTGTCCATCTCCTCCCTTCTGGTTGCCATTCAGACACTCCTTGTCTGCTCACCTCTCCTGTCATCACGTGTGCACTATAAATTCTTTTTTTCTTCCCATTCTTTTTCTCTGCCGTCTGCAATCCCTCAATGTATTTTCAGAGCATTCCTAAATTTCATTCTGCTTTCTGTCCTCTGGCGATGGAGGAGAAGTAGTGAATTCCTTGAAGGGAGTGGGAGGAGGACTATAGAGTAGCCACCTTTGCTCCCCATCTGCACTTCTCTCTGAATGAAACTTTCCCTTTTGTATCACAGGAAGGGAAAGGTGTTCTCAGATGCAGGCTGCTAAATGAGAGGAGCTGCATTGGCCTCAACATCATGAACCATTTCTGGACATCTCTGTTCTATTACAAACAATCAGTCTGGTCTTCTGCTTCTCAGTTCTTCTTTTTTGTCCCTTCCAGACTTCCCTTTTCCTTTAGATAATGGAGGAACCTTTAGGAGTTTTAAAACATTATGAAGACAAACCTTATAATGCACAAATTCAAGGGCAGGCGAAAAAGGGAGAGAAGCAACAAACGTTTATTGGACTATCATTCTACACTGATTTGCATTGACTTACATTTTCAGGGATGTCTCTATAAAGAAAAAGGACCTCTTGCCTGATGTGGATGCTGAGATTAACCATTTCACAACCAGCACTGGCTTCACAGGTCATCTGAGGCCTGATTCTGTAAATTCTTTTATCAGCAATTAATGGTCTATGGGACTAAACATGTTATGAGCAAGTGAATGGAAGCAAATTCCCACCTAAGATTATATGTATATCAACTGAATATGTCTAGAAGACTTTCTAGGATGTTTTTTTCTTTCTTTTGAAGGCATATGACCATCCTGAAATTCATAATTAGCAAATCCTCGTTCCTGGATTGCAAGGTAGCAGTGATTTACAGGCTCTTGTATTTTTTTAAGAAGGTGTAGCCTTTATTCTCGTTGCTCTGATGCGGACCTTGCGTAGATATTCTTCCCATTATAAATTCCATTGGACAGTTTTAGAGCTTTCTTTCTGGGATTGCTTTGAAGTCTGCTAATGACATGTAAGTAGTTCAGAGCATGATATCTTATCTGATTGTCATTGCTGTTTATAAGGAGTACATTATCTCTTTTCCCACAGACTTCTAGTTTTCTTACTGGTCAGTTTGTGATGCCCACTTTGAGCTATAAATTCCCATACAGTCTGAATCAACTGTACCTCAGAAACAAGTTCTGCCCCTACTGCAATTTCAACAGCTCTGACCTTGTTGGCTCTCTTGCCACTCTGTGTGGCGTAGAGCTTGAATTTGTGCTTTTTACCTAAAGTTTTGTCGTTTTTTCTTGAAGTACCTTGCCAGTTTGGTAAATCAGGAAGGACAAGAAGAGATTAATTTTCTTTTGGTATATATTGGAGGTGAATCACTAAAAGCAGCCATCTTTGTGACATTAACTAAAAGATTTTATTAATGATTAAATGATTATTGAATTATGATTAATTAATGACTGAATTATAATCAAATAGTGATTAAGCAATAATTGAATGGCAATTAAACAGTGAGTAACCAATGATTTGACAATGATTTAATGATTTGTTAATTATTTAAATGATGTTTTAAGCAATAATTTTGAAATGTTAGATATTGGTCAAGCATTGTACTTCTTTTTACATCTCTAATGATTAAGCTATAGGCAGATATAAAAGTGTTACTGGGATACAATACAGTTTTAGGCCTAGTGTAAAATGTTTCTTACCTCCTTACAGACATCAGATACCGGGTAAGGGATCTCCCAGCCTTGAGGAATAACCTTGAGAGGCATCCCTGCTCAAGAGGAGATCATCACTATACAACCTGCTACTGTACAAAAGAACTCAACAAGCTCAGGGAGCTACAGATACCTATAATGTAAAGAGATTGACTCATAATGAACCCTGTTTTGTGGGTGTACAGTTGTGTAGCTATAACAGTTTTTGTTTTGTTCAGTCCCAGCTCAGGCTGGCACTATTACCTCCTGATAAGACATAGCTTAGACTTCTTGGATCCTGAGAAGAAGTCGTCTAGCAGAGTTCTGAAGATCTTTGCACCAGAGATGGTTCGTCAGTCACCCAGAGTTTGGGCAACGAACACAGTATCCTTGTGTTAAAAAATCAACCTTTTTTTTCTCCTTTCTCCACAAAGTCAGTCTGATATGCTGATGAACATTTGGTGTCCACAATGATTTTAAATTAAGGCAGCATCACTAGATGTGGATTATACATTTCACATAGCATACCATAAAAAAACAGTTGCTTAACCTTATGTTTAGTTTTGATGTTGCTTTTGGCCAGTTACCAAGAAGTCACAATTGTTAAATAGGGTTCTAATAATTCGATTTTAGCAGCATACACATTTGGTCCTTCTGTTCACCTTTGGTATTCCAGAGTTTGAGAGCTTCGATCTTCAACTTCTGTCTACAACCAAGAAAATTAAAATCTCTATGTTTGTTAAAGCCAAGATCCTTCTCTCACACTGATCCCAGGAGTTTGTGCCAAGGTTAAATATTGTCATTGTGTCAGTAAAATCCTGAGACCTGACAATAAAGTTCACCTAGAAATTCTGCTCTGCACTTAAAATCAGCATAGCTTAATTAAATCCAATTTTCACTGTATCTCATTAGTAACAATTTGCATTAATGGCTTTCTACGATTACTTTCCTAAATACTAGAGTTTTTAGTGTGTTATAAAAACCTGAAGAGTCAGACAGAAGGCAGTGTACACATTGAAAAGTAGGCATCTGAGCCATGCTCTGTGATTTACACATGCTGAGCCCTATGTGAACAAATTTCTCTCCACCCTCACACAGCAACAGAAGAAGTAGACTTCAGGCTCTACCCATGGGAATTAGCCCAGCAAATTGGGGTTGGGAGCCCCATTTCTGCCTCTGAACTTGAGGGAGGCACAAATAAATGCCCTAGAAAGCTGAGGACAGTTGAATATGAATGTTCTCAGTGACTGTATCAGAACTGATTTAGACAAAAGCCTCACAATGCTAGTAGAGATAGGGATATAGTTAAAAAGAAAACTCATAAATTGTCTTTTATTCTTTTTACTACAATAGAGACAAAATCCAACAGTCATTCAAACAAATTACAGCTAGATTTGAGAGTACCACTCCAGTTTCATCCTCATTTTTTTTCTGCTTCTCTATGTTTTCATTAATGTGTACACAGATTCCTTAAGAAAATGTATACTTAAGTTTGAGAGTTAGCAACTTTACAGAACTAAACCAAACTAACTTCCCAGAGAACAGAGCTATTTTGCATGTTGCCTGGTGACTGGATAATGTAAGATAATTAACTTCAAATTGAAATGCAGTTCAAATTATAATCCTTCAGAATTTTAACGAGAGATGAAATATATTGATACCCTTTTCTTTTCAAGGTTATAAATATATATTCAATGTTATATTTACGAGTCTGTCTGACCAACATAACTTACAAATTTTATATTGGGGAGGATTATTTTGGTTTTGGCCTTGCAACCTTAGAAAAATGACACAGTTCTCTGCTTAAAACTGTCTCATCCTGAGTTTAGAGTCAAATGCTTTCCGAAGAATAAATAAAAGCAACAACCTTAACATATAAAATTTCATACCTCCACAGCGCTGAAATTTTTCTAAAAACATTTCTAGACAGGAAAGTTTCTATGCAGATTTAGGTTATTGTACTAAAACCCAATGCTAGATTCTAGCTTTCTTTGCATTTCTACAGCACCACTGGTGTCTATACAGTCAGATGAATCTGAAGACATATAAACACTCTTCAGTGAGCTTGGGTTGTTCATGCATTGACCACATCCATCAGAGTACATAAGTGCAGGAAGCATGACCAATGAAGGGGTGTCCTGAAGTCTGCAGTATAGTGCTGCCAAGGCTCACAGGTTAAGAGGAGAGGCAGCTCAAGGCTATTCTTTTTCTTTCTCTTTTCAGCATATTCTAGGGATAGGGAATGATATTTTGGTCCCTGTGTGTGATGTAGAGAATATTTCAGCCATGCAAATATGAAAATATGTTTTTTCACAGATCTTTGAAAATCAGACATTGGCTCATGTATGAAACAAAGAAGTAGTAATATGCAGAGAAATGGTGTGTACATTTCCAATAGCTGTATGGAGTAGTGCTATCAACTTGCCATTTAGAGATGCAGGGGAAGGTCAGAAAGGTTCCTCAGAGAACTCCTTTCCACCTCTTCAAACATGTTCAAAGTTCCTCACGGCTTCTGCAGGGAATTGTGGTCTCACTGTACTCTTGCTTTTTAAACTTGGCAGCGTGGATGTGATGACTAGTTATTACTAATTAGATTTCACTGCACTACTAGTCCAAATGGTTACTGGTTTGATGTCTTAAGACAGCATCTTAAAAGGATGACACTTTCAACAGCTTGACATTAATACATGGAAGACCAAAAGTAAACCTGTAGGAGTATATATAATTTCAATGGAATATATCCACATTTTTCTATGGGAAGATAATATGAATTTATTTACCATTAAAATGTTCTGCATTGCTAAAATTCAGTGGAATTCTATTTCAGTTATAATCAACTTTAGATCTGCCAGTTTACACACTGTGCATATATGGCATACAGGTTCAAACATAACTTCGGTTTGGCTAGCTTGTCTTGTATTTGCGGAGCTGCTGTAGCTCTAAGAATTGAAACTAGCAACAAAGTCCCAAAAATTTAAATTCTCAGGCCTTTTGTTCAGTTACTTCATTTAACAACCTGTAGCATTTTTAGACTGATCATACATAGTGGAACATGCCTTTTGATACTTCACCTATTCTTTTCACTCTGACTTGACTGGAACTCATGGTGTGGTATTAGCTTCCTGAATTAGAAGTATCTGAGACAAAAATGCTTTTTAGGACAGGTAAAAAATGAATTTAAAAAAGTTAGATTTTATTCTCAGTTTATTTTTTTTTCCCGTTTTCTTTCATGGCTGCCATTCACACATTTGCTTCATTGCCCAGAAGTGTCTTTTGTCTCATATTTCAGAAGGCTTATGGCTGACTATGGTTACTCAGACGCTATATGCCCTCTGTGAAACTGCTTCTGATCTATTCCTGTAAATCTAATTGGTTTTATCCTTGATTATTGCCTCTGCCTTTCTCAGAGTTTCTGGAATGCAAAATGTCCCTGTCCATTTTCTTACATATACAAAAATCGTATTTGTAGGCCTAAATTATCCCCTTGAACTCATGTGGCTTTCAAGAGGTCCTCTCCAGGGACACCCACACAGTGATTTCTGTTATGTATAGATAACTTCTTATTTTAAGATATGCTGATGTTGCTTAATGCCACCAGAAATATAAGGTTAAAGGAAGTCAAGTGGAGAGCAAAACACAATATTGCCCAGGGCATGTTACTTACAAGGTATTTGTTCCCATGAGAGCATAATAATTGAAGAGAATTTAAGAGTCTGCATCAAAGTTTCTGGTCATCTGCTTATCATTTTGCTCCTATGTCCTTCCCAATGGGGAATTATTTGAGTAAATATTTTGCTGTATCAATTTTACTAGAGCTGATGAATCTCCTGTTTCTCCCCTCCAGTTCTAGAAAGGCCAAATCATGTTTTCTGCTGTTTTGAAGTTGCTTTTAAAAATGGCATTAATCCTAAAACTGGCATTAATTCCTATAAACCAGACTGCTTCTTTCTCTGGATACGTGTTTTGAGGGAAGTGTATCACCTGATCAGGAAAGAGGTGGTCAGTTTCATGGCTCATGTTTGCTGGGGAAAAAGGACATCTCTAGCAGGCCTAGCTCCTAATGGTCCAGATCAAGGAGGCTGTTAAAACATGTCGTTGTATATTACTGCCTAGAGTAGGATCACAATTTGACATGTAGATAGTTAACATCTGAACCTTGTCACACAGCATGGAGTCAGAAGGAGCCTGGAATGAGTTCCTGAATCCTACCCCACATACATAATTTACAATAATGGGGATCTTGAGGGAACGGAGTCCTGTTGCTGCACAGAAGTGACTATTTTGTGATGTCTTTCTGGATTCTTCCTGTGAAAAAAAGGAAGGAAAGAAGGAATCCTCCTGAAGGATTTCTCTTTTGATGAGGAAATAGCTCTTTGTCTTTGGTCTTTTAGTTCCAGTTGGAAATTCCACAGCTTTAGTGTCATTTGACACTCGGGGCACAATATAGGTTCTTTTAGAGATCCTTGGCAAATTGATGATGGCAGTAAATTGTAGTTACAATTAAAGGTTTATTTTCTCAACAAAATATTATAATTAGTATGACTAGAATGGTATGAGATTTCTACAAGCAGAATCAATCAAGTAGTACAGTCTCTAAGTAGCAAAATACAGAGTTTATAATACAACTTAACTTATGATTTCTAATCAGCTAGACCATCTGCAGCTCATCTCAGACTTTAACATATGGTTTACTGAATCAATATAACCATCACAATCTAGACTTGAAAACCATATGAAAGAATGTGAGCTGCTCACTCAGTCCTTGGAGGAAGGAGAAAATGGTGGAGGTGTCCCTAGCCACTGGGGGTCACAGGTCTCATTCTCCAGCAGCATTTCTGGCCCAGGTTCCCCACTTATGACTTGTAACTACTGGATTTTATGGACAGTTCTTTCCGTGCTGTTACAGTTCCCTGTTCTGCGATGGGACCATCTCCACCACCTGACTGACTAGGTGCCTGGGACCTTCAAGGCTCATAAGGAATGGAGTAATCAACCTGTCACCCAGAAGGTGTTTGACCTGGTAGGGAAGAAGAAATCTGTTTGGTATGTCTGCTTGGTTCACAAGACCTTCAGGGCCTGATAATGAAGGAAAGGGAAAAAATATGACTCACTTTGTCACAGAGAATGGCTACTTGCCTCGTAAATTGTGTTCCGACAACATTACCATCCTTCCAGAGGATCTGTCTTTTTTTGGTTGTTTTTTTTTTGTGTGTGTGTTTTTGTTGTTGCGCCGTTTGTTCTTTTCTTCATAAAAGCTGTCCTATAAGTGTGGGTCCTTTCATCTTATGAGAGTATATGGCATAATCTGACTTTCATATATATCCTTTACCTTGAACAAGGTTTCAAAAACATGGAATTTAACACAAAGTGTGGAGACAAAAGGGAACGCAATGGTCTCTGTGTCTTCATGTTGCTTCTTTCTTCTTTAGAAAGCACATCTGGATCACAAAGTCCCAGAGCTAGAATAATACAAGTATGTGTACATTTGCCAAATTCTTACTCTTCCACAAAAATCAGCTTATGGCTTCAGAGTGGCACAGAGCATGGGGATAGATGGGCCTTTACGACAGAATGACTGATAAGACCATCTGCATACTTTTACCTCCACCCACAGTTGTTGCTTTATTAACCTAGATTGCCTTGAAGCCTCTGCAATGACTGTTGTGCTAGATTCCACAGTGTGAGTGTAAGAGGACAGTCATTTCATCAAACAGAACCCAAAAACTCACTAGTCAAACTTTCAACACACCCTTTACTCCTGGCTACCTGTTGATCACTGATTTTTGACTCCAAAGCCTGTCATCTGTTTGCTTTTAAAGGGGGCTTTTAAAATTTATGATGCAGTCAAATTTCTAACAGAGAAATATTCATTTACTGCTTGACCTTGACTAATTCTCAACTTTGTTCAGATAATTAATTTAGGAAATTTACTTGAGATTTATGCTGGTAGAGCAAAGACTGGAATTTGTTTCTTGTGGTCATTCTATTTACATGTATATATTTCTAACTATATTGTGTCCATTACCAAAGCAGATAATCTCTTACCAAATACTATAGAATACCTTTAATATCATGCATACTGTGGACACTATATGTAATTTAAAATAATGTGAACTTACCTGCATGCATAGAAAATGGAAGACAGAAAAGTGAATGGACTAACAGTACTATTCTGTTTAATGTGCTCCATATTTAGGATAATTTCAGAATTGGTGACATTGTAGGCTTAAGTCAAACTTGTTTAACCATCTTGTTCTTACGTCAGTTCCCAGAAGACTGGGAATTCAGATGCTGTCAGGAGGTAATGACTGCTATAACATCTCTATCACCACTGTAAATGAGGCAAAAAAGAAGGGTTAAACTTCTCTGATCCTGTAAGTTATTCTGTCTAGTACCTTCATCTTCACAGACCTCCACAGAGGCTGACAATCTTGTCCATGAATTCAGAATCTATCCTCAAGTGGTAATATATGCCTAATGGATCACAGCGTCATGGTGTTAGGCTGTTCACTGATTTATATGAATACCTTAACTGGACCTACCACTCCTTTTCCGAGGGGATAGGCATGCTTCACACAAATTTCTTGCAGACCTAAAAGCAACATTAACCTGAACCCTTTTGAAGAACCTGGGTTCTTTTCTTCAAGCTTTGCAGACTATCTCAGAGACAGGTTCCTTGTTCCCTGTTTCTGAAAACAAGCTTGCTGTCTGAGAACAAGCAGGGAATCATCACCGATAAGGAGTTACAGTGGTGCCCAGTCCAAAGCAGCTGGCATTGCTGCTGGTCCCTGAACGCACCAGGTGCAAGCAGAGGCCTTCAGTCTCCAGGAATGCATGTCTTGCACATGACACAGATTACACAGTACAATCCCCATCACAATACACAACCATAATAGTTTCACTTAACAGCATATATTAGTGTTCATGTTCCAAGTTAAATCTTATATGCTGTTATCCAGCAACAACAATACACAAACTAACATTCCAGGGCTACAGCTCTTCCCACTTAGTCCCCATGCATACAGCAAAGAATCCATAAGCATGTATAGTCCTACCAGTCTCTATTGGTAAAACAAAGGACAGAGTGAGTGCAATGCTTTGAACTGCAACAGTCTGAAAGATCCTTCACTGCAAGAGCAGGGAAACATGTTTTGCGTACCTGAAAGCTAATTATCTAATGCACCCCAAACGTTCCAAAATGTACTATGTGCATTTTTGGAAAACTCTGTTAAAAAATCACTTTTTCAAATGCTATGAACATGTGTATGGTTATTTTCCTCTGTAATTAAAGAACAAATGTCAGTATGCTGGTTGGAATCAGTCAGGAAAATCAGCATCTACATTTCTTCCTCCATTTAGGAATAAGTTATGTTTGGATAAAAAAGACAATGTAGTAGAGCCAGCTGGGTTTTCAAAGACAAGAAAAGCCCTTTTAACAATCTGTTCAAATACTACTGCTGGATTCTGCACACAAACTGAAATGACACTTTTTAACATATTTACTGAACAGCAGCACTCACTGTAATGCTTTTTTTTTTTTTTTTTCAGTGCAGTAACATTGCTCGGGTAGTAACTGTGTAACAAAGGAAATAATTTTATTTGGCTAAAATTCCCTTATTTTAATTCCTTGTAAATATGCACTTTAGACATTTTGTATAAAATATGTGGCCTTTAGTACTGTATTTCAAATTGCCAGTGTTTTTATAAAACCGGGGGAAAATAAAGCCATCTGCAATGTGTAGGCTAAGCATAGAAATGAAATTATGCTTTAATGCAACCGTGAAACTGTGGCATTCCAAATATGGTATATTGCTGTGTCCTAGAGCATTAGATATCCGTTAATCTTTTAGCAGCTTTTTGAGCAGGACATCTCTTTGAGCATGAGTGCTTATTTCCAAAGAATCCATGGCCTTGTGTTAAGGTGGAGGTTATGAAGACTACTGAAGAAATTTGTCAGGTCACCAGATTTATTGTCCTTCTCTTTTTCAACACGTACCATGTAATCGCTAATCTCTGGAAAACTTTGATTTAACATGTCATCTAAAAGATATTACTGTATTATTACTAGCACACTACCCAGAATACAAAGTACTAGAGTGCGAGTAGAAGGAATGTATCCCAGATTTTCAGACTTGACTGGCTACAATCTCCTGACACAGCAGTGATGTCCACACCTTCCAGTCAAACTGTATTCTGTGTGTTTAACTTTATTATCTCCACTAGCATAACTTTCAAGGATTAAAAAGCTGAATATTTAAAAGTATAGTTTTAGAGAAGCAGACATCTTGTTGAGATAAAACGTCTATTACAGCAATTTGAAATGCCTGCAATTTTCACATCCTTAAAATCTTTTGACTGGAAATGAGGATCTGGAGCAAATTTAAGCCTACTCTTAACAGACATCATTTCTTTACACGATAGTAATTTTTTACGAACATGCAGGTCCCACAGCCCACTGACGGAAAACACCGACTTGTCCACAAAAATGCTAGGCTTGCACAAGACTTGATCTTGGGTACCCCGGCGGCATAGTACCAGGTCAAGTGAATTCAGAGAAAGAAATCAAAATAGCAAGACACTTACTTATTCATCATGAACTAGGAATATCAGAGGAGAGTGGTCATGTTTTGTCAAGTAAGATGTATATGTGCTGCAAGATACAATATGTTGTCTACTCCCTTTGTAATGTGAGTTAATTTCTTCCAATTATTCCAAGAGATAATGACAAAAAAGTATTTTTCAGTCTTGGCTACAACATAATCATTTACGGTTATTCTTTACAGGTATCTGCATAATCAGTTTCAAAACATACTTCTGTTTTTTTTTTTCCTTAAGAAAAGGGTTTGGAATGCCATGCTTTCAAGATGTGTAATGCCACATCATATGAAACAAAATCCATTGGCTGAAGGAATTTTAGAGTGTTATAAGATTATATTTCATTTTATAATATCAAAGGTTCTATAGGCAAAAATTTGCAACAGTTAACAAGTATGACCTTTAAATTAGTCACATGAAATTCAAGGCATAGACTTTAATATTCACCCATGAACAGCATGTTCTTGCCTAAAAATTCTGGTAGAAAGAATGAATCTACCAATTTTTATTAATATTACATTGCTGAGTGATACCAGTGTGGTGGTTCAAATCTATAGCATTAACTTGAGTAAGTAAGAGGGTAGAATCAGGCCACATGAAAATGAAGATCCTGAAAATAGATTTCAGCTCCCAAGCCAATCATGGGATATTTCCAGCCATAACTGTGTGAGTAAACCTCTGCTTTTCAGCTCGTTTCTTAAGCAAATGAAGACTTTGGAAAACCTGATGTGCTGAATCATGATGAATAGTATCCAGGTCTATCTGTTCACGCATCTGTACCATTTATAAATAGATGATAACCAAAGTACTTTTTTTCCCTTTTATTAGTTGCAGTGTAGAAATAAAAGTACTTGTAGATACTTCAAATCAATGGTATTTGAAAAACGGTTTGTCAAAAAAGATAACACATAAGAAGATATGCTTTGAAAATTAGCCAGCTTTGGAAGACCAAGGCTCATCTTTAGTGTCACCTACACAAATACTTACAAGAATTATAAAATATTCAGATACATCAAATATACCTCCTGCAGCTTGGGCATAAAATCCAAAAGAGAGACACATTCACTACAAAATGTACAAACTTTTCCACCAGTGCTTTCCATCAAAAGCTAATTGTAAACATAATATTTAATGTAAACGGTAATCAGACCCAGTCAACATGGGTTTATGAAAGGCAGGTCCTGCCAGACCAACCTGATCTCCTTCTATGACAAGGTTACCCAGTTAATGGATGAGGGAAAGGCTGTGGATGTGGTGTACCTGGAGCTTTGTAAAGCCTTTAACACTGTTTTTCACAGTATTCTGCTTGAGAAACTGGCTACCATTGGCCTGGACAGGCACATCCTCTCCTGGGTACAAGACTGGCTGGATGGCCAGACCCAGAGGGTGGTGGTAAATGGAGTTAAAACCAGTTGGAGGCCGGTCATGAGTGGTGTTCCCGAGTGTTCGGTGCTGGGTCCAGTCCTGTTCAATACTTTTATTAATGATCTGGATAAAGGGAACAAGTGAACCCTTAGCAAGTTTGCAGAAGACACCAAGCTGGGTGACAATGTTGACCTGCTTGAAGGAAGGGAGGCTCTGCAGAGGGATTTGAACAAGCTGGATAGATGGGCTGAGGCCAACAGGATAAGGTTTAACAAGACCAAATGCTGAGCCCTGCACTTGGGGCACAACAACCCCAGGCAGAATTACAGGCTTGGGGATGAGTGACTGGAGAGCTGCCTGACAGAGAAGGACCTCAGGCTGCTGGTTGACAGGCAGCTGGTTATGAGCCAGCAGTGTGCCCAGGTGGCCAAGAGGGCCAATGGCATCTTGGCCTGTATCAAAGAAAAGAAAGTGTGGCCAGCAGGACCAGGGCAGCGATTGTACCCCTGTGCACAGCACTGGTGAGGACTCACTTTGAGTACTGTGTTCAGTTTTGGGCCCCTCAGTATAGGAAGGACATTGAGGTGCTGGAGTCTGTCCAGAAAAGGGCAACGAGGCTGGTGAAGGGTCTGGAGAACAAGTCCTGTGAGGAGGAGCTGAGGGAACCTGGGTTGTTTAGCTTGTAGAAGAGGAGGCTGAGGGGAGACCTCATCACTGTCTATGGCTGCCTGAAAACAGGCTGTGGCAGAGCAAGTATTGATCTCTTCTCTCAAGTGACAGGTGATAGGACAAGGGGAAATGGCCATAAGTTGCGCCAGGGGAGGTTCAGAGTAGATATCAAGAGGAATTTCTTTACTGAAAGCGTGGTCAGGCACTGGCACAGCTGCCGAGGGAAGTGGTTGAGTCACCATTCCTGGAGGTATTTAAAAAAAGGATAGATGATAGATGAGGGACATGGTTTAGAGGAGGATGGGTGCGGTTGGACTCGATGATCTCAAAGGCCTTTTCCAAAATAAGATTCTATGATTCTATGAACCTACAGTTGTCCCAAATTTACTGAAACAAGGGGCTGACGGGCCCAATCCACTCTCTTCATTGTATAGCTTACGTATAGCTGTATCAGCTTCAAATGAGACAAATAATTGCATATTTATTTTTCAAACAGAGAATTAGTGTACACGTGGCGATCAACCTTAGATCTTTAAAGTTCCAATTGGTGGTTAATTCTACAGAATTACAGTCAGGGCATGGAAATCAAACCAGTTTCACAATTAGGATTCTAGCACTGCAGTGAAACAGTACCATTCCCTACTTTATGTTCTGTTACTGTGTACATGGTGAGGTAACTATCATAATTTTGAGAAAAAATGTATCAGATAAAATGCAGCTTGTAGTATGTTTCCAGACAACGGAACAGGGTAGAAAAAATTTCTTACTGGATATTATTTTGAACTAAAGGTTAAGCAGCAGTATGTGTGGGAAACCTTGGTAACTCTTTCACTAAATAGCAGTTTACAATAAGTCTTACAAGTTTATTCCAGATTTCGGAACAATAAATAAAGATAAACTAATAAATAAAGATGAGTTACTTTCTTACAAATAATCTATTCTTTAACAAATAAAATTTATTTTTGCTAGAAGTGATTCTTTATGTCTTCAAGATCAGCACAGTGACTTGTCTAGGTTCTAGTATCTAGCTATAATAAAGTATCTAGACATTACAGCATTTTCCAGGGTTTTTTACATATCAGAAATTATTTAAATAGTCTGAGACACAGCTTTTTGTGATGATGGTATAATCTGAAATAATTAGTGGAAATTAGTGAGTTGGGATGCTTAGAGGGCAGTATTGTTAAACCTGAAGCACCTATTTTACTATCTCTCTTATTATTTAAATGTCACTGTGTGCTAGCACTGTACAGCTGGAAATAATAACTATCTTCAATTACCTCATCTTTGATGCTTGCCAAAAAGTACATGCAATAGCATGTTTAATTCATCATGTTTTGTTTGTACATTAATAAAAGGAAATTACACAGACAGGAACTGCGAAGTACTGTATAACAGAAGTAATGAATAGACAGCAAAAGGTCTGGTTTGGAAGTTCAATGTTCATTTACAAGATATGGACCTAAAATAAAGCATGTTTCAAAGCAAACTGTGGCTGTGCGTTCAATATTTGCAAAATGAATTAAAAATATAGTTAATTTCTTTAAACTTTTATTTTAAATGAGTAACCTTTTAGTGTTAGACCCTTTAGCTAGACTACCAAGTTGTTAGCTGATTCATTGGTAACCTTTGTAAGAATTTTCTGAACAGGCCTTATAAAAGAACTAGATTAAATTTGACAGGTGAAGCCAGAACCTATCACCTAGAGCTGAATTTGCTATATTGTACTCTGAAGGCAGTTGTTCCTATTTTACTCTGGTGAAACAATGGAGAATAATGGAGATCTCTTTTGAGACACAAGCATAAATCAAGTACTTCTAAGTTCAGAAACTGAAACTCTCTCCGATTGACAATTTTTGTATCCTTTCTTTTTACTTTTGTTAAATCCTGTATTCATTTGTTGTTCTCAGACTGTTGAGGTCTTGGGAAACCATTCAGTCAAAGGAAAAGAGAAAAGATAACTAGGAGCAGAATTAATATATTTCTTGGTTATTACCAAATTTCAGCAGCACAGAAGCAGGGAAAAGAATTGGAAAAAGAAAAAAATGGGAATAGTATTTAGGTTTTAACTGCATTTTTACACAGAAAGGAGTTCTTCAGGTCCTTCCCAAGAGAAAATACAGTTTTCAGTGACTTAAAATGAAGAAATCTAACAGAATACCTAAAGCAACACCTGAATCCTGAGCTTGTAATGAGCTCCTCTGGGGATGAATCCTTCCACTTACTAAAATGTAGAATTTTTTCTCTCTTGTGGCACAAAGCAGATGCCAGCTGTCATGCTGTGGTGAACCTGGAAATCCCTGCTGATGTACAGAAAAAGATGAGAGACTGAACTGCTCTGTCAGAGGTACAGGCAGGGTCTCAGGTGTGGTCTGTCACTTCAGATTGTCTCAAGTAACTGGTGCATCTTTTCCTTCAACGGAGTTACACAGCAAACAAAAAGAGAGCAGAAGACATGGCTGAAAAAGCGGGCATATCTGAAAAGTCACAGTCTTTATGGTTTAAAGAAGAATCTAGCTGGCATGCTTCGAGCAAAGCAGTACTTATCTCTCCTTCCTTGAGTGCTGTGATCCACTCTTTACTCCTTCCTCTGCAAATCAAAAACAAATCCAGCACATAATTCCAAAACCCAATTAAGTCTAGTATAGAAGTAAGTCTAAGAGTTCAAAACATGGTCTGAATTAATCAACTACAGATTATTTCTGCCGGATTTGAATAGTTTATAGCAATAGGCCAAGGAATATGAAGTCTCACAGTGAAAGGAAGTCAGGATTTCTTCATATGCAACATTTGCTGTGGATTAACTGGAATTAAATCATGTTTAACTGCCTTGAATCTGTTCTTTACTTTCCCTCTGGTGTAAATAACATGTCATTTTATTATAGATTTTTAATCCTTCTTTGAAAGTAGTCTTCCTGAGATATGATCTGTATTCATTCTAATACAATTGCTGTGGATGCTGAATCCTGAAACAGCTGTCACACTAGTAGTCCACTCTCTTTTTCTGGCTACCAGAGTAAGGTTATCTATTAATCCCTGAGTCATTTGTAATCATAGTGCACATGTATCACCTATTGGGTTTAAATGCAGGTGCACAGATATTTTTATGCCTTTGGCACAGAATTTGCATAACTGTACTACAGCATTGAAATACACCTTGTACATGAGTGTGAGTTACTCCTTAGATCTGGCTGTAGGGGAAAGAGTGCATATATGGCCATTCAATGGTCATTTGCTGTACACGTGCACACTAGTATCTCCAAAGCAGGCATCCTAGGCAGGATCTTCATCTTGTCCTAAGAAATAAGAATATTATGAACAGCAATAAGGCCCATGGAATATCATGCCAGAGTGTAGAAACCCAGTTCCATCCCTTTGTCTCCAATATGCAAAGATAAAACAGCTATCACTCACTTGCATATTACATGTTGTTGCTTTTTCTTCCTGTGTTTTATTTCTCCATATCATCAGTACAAAAGGAAAATCTTTCAATAAAACAGCTGATGATAAAAGTAAAGAGCTGCAAAACCCTTTTGAAGCAAATAGTCTTTAAAGTAGGAATGTAACTTGCTGCAGCTAATCTGGTTTCTTGGAACAAGGAGAGATAACTTTAATTTTCAGTGATTTTAACTTCATACTCATTTAAATCCTAATATTTCTTATCATGTGGAAGATTTACAGCCCTTGTATTAGCAAGCTCATTGATCTTTATCTTAAAAAATTATCAAGGAATATGTGTTTATATTCATTGGAGTCATCCTTTTATCAGGTGGAGGTCAAGAATAGATACACAAGTCAAATAAAGCTGGTATAAAATTCAGTGTCAGCTGTCATGATAAGCCACAGATTACCCTCTAAGACTCAGGGCACCAGCATCTTTTTTGACAGAAATTCTCTAAACCAATGACTGCTAAAGATGGAAGAGGTACCTGGAGAAGTGTCACTACATGGTTTTGTTTATCCTGCAATTTTCACTGAATACCTGCTGTTGGGCATATTGGAAACAGGCCACTGGGATGGCAGGACTACTGACCTAAGTATTGCATATTTATTTTAATGGCTGTCATGGCTTCCTCAAGGGTTCCTATTGTCATTTTGACAGTCAGATAGCAATACCCTTTTCCATATTGAAGAATGAAGACTGCACCCCACTGAGGTGGGTCTAAAAGCAGGGAAACCGCACCTGGTCTGTGAAATGTGAGGAAGCACATGACCTCTGTGGAAAAAATGCATTTGGGTACAGAATACATGTAGCTGAGCTATCACTGTATTGACAAAACAAGTAAAATGAGGTATTTGATTTTAGTTCTATGGTAAGATGTAGAATCATATAATCATAGATGTCTACACATTTAGCAAGTATATGTTAAGTCTACAATTTTCACTTGTTAACATGCCATATGATTGTATCTGCTTGTGAACTATTTTCTTATAATAATGGACATAAGGAAAAGTCCCTGAAGCAATGCTTCATCAGTTGGAGGTTAGTTTTCACCAGATTTGTAGTGCTATTTAATATCATTTTACAGTTACATTTCACAACACATAGCCCCAGATGTAGTGTTCTTCTGTAAAAAATGCAGAGATATTTAAAGACAGAAAAGTAAACAGAGAGAGCTGCTTGATACCAACCACAGACTCAAAGATTTTAGAGGTTGAGGGTTGTGGGTGCTTATGTTCTTGCATAAAGCAAAGAGATTTTTTGGAGGCCACAACACAGATTTGAATGAAAATATCTATAATCTTGATAGCCTGAAACATTTCCTCTTGAATAGCATTATTTAATAAAATTCAAAATAACAAGTCTCTCTCTTTCTCCCTTTCAATTTGACAATGTCTTGATTCAATTGCTCATTATCTGTGTTCTCTGCACTCTGCAACTATTTGTTTTAGTGGCTTTTCTCTGAATGTTTTTTTTAGCCACCTGAATACATTGAGTGTTTGGGATATTGTTAATCACTTGTGGGAGTTTTGTTCTTTTCCTGATTGGGACTAACAGTCATATCTACACTATTTTTATGGCAAAAAATATAAACTTCACTGAGAATCTCCTTCAAAAGGTCAATTCAGAAATGTCTTAACAATTTGTCTGAAATGTAAATATAATAGGAATTCATAGTCTATTGAGACTTTTAGGGACAAAGTTTGAGAAGCAATTGCTAATGAAGAAAATATTTTCAAAATAGTTGACGTCAAGATTTCTTCATACCAAAATTTGTATCAACTCTTTGTGTCAGTCCTGAATATCCAGCATTAAAATCCAGGGGTTTGTACTTCTAGAGGTACATCAACAATTTACCCAAGAATTTTCGAGATTTGAATGCTGTATTTTAGCATGACTTGTTTTGGTCAGCAAGGCTAACTGCGGATTTTGATTATGTAAATAGTCAGCAGCAAGTCAAATATATAGTAGATATCTGAAAGCACTGAGTCTTTTGTATCCCATAGTACCATTCCATGTGGGTGTACAAAGAATTATTTTTGCTTATGCAGAGAACATTATCACCTATTTTCAAGCACATGTTAACATTTCATTTTATGGACTATGCACTGAGATATGTATATTAGGATTTTTCTTGGGTTTTTTTTGGTTGGTTGATTGTTTTGTTTGATGTGGTGTGGTTTTTTTTTGATTTGTTTTTTTTTGGATTTGTTTTTTTTTGGGGGGGGTGGGGGGAGGAATGATTTTCAAAGAGTCTGAGGGCATAGCCAAACCCAGGTTTGTCTCAGAAATGTACCTGAAACATTGACTAAGGGTTTTGATTTTTATTCCAGAGTTCTCTTTTAAACATATAATCATCAAGACACCTAGATGTAAAGTCAAGATAGCAGAGCCAAATTCAGTCTGTTTGCCTGGAAGCTTCAAAAAGCAAAGACAGACATAAAACAAAATCTGTTGAGTATTATACTTGTTGAGCACTCTTCAATAAAATTTCTTTTGAACCATTAATCTATTTTTTTTAAACCATATTTGGAGTAATAATTGCAGATGATTAATTTTATGGGGAAATATATTTTTGTCTGTGAGCATAGAAAATTTTACCAAAACATCTGGGTTCACCTCTATGTATTATTTAAAAAAATATAGCACTAGATATTTTTATGTGTTACTATCGAAGTGCCCTTTTTGTGCTAAAGTGTAGATGTACAGCATTCTTCATAAAAGCTTAAAGGAAATGAAACAGCCATACAGAATGCCTTTCTGACTTCATAAGCGACAGGGGACAACTCACCGTGCCATTTGTTACAAACTCTGCAACTTACATATGATAAATTTAAAAAACTACTTGCAAATGTGTCAATATATTGTTGTTCTAATTGGAGTTGAGCCTACCTCAACCTACTTTGTTACTTCATATTTTTAAAAAATGTGAGACAAAGCAACAATAAGATTATGTTTGTGAAGTCCAGGAGTTTTAAAGCTTCCATTTCTAGTGATAAATTTTCTTTCCAAAATGAAATTGGCGGTTTATTAGAAACCAGATGAACATTACAATGCTTGGGAGTTTATTAGAAATCAGGTGAGCATTATAATGCTTTTTCTCTAGGGAGGTTTATGAAGATCTAAGAAGTCAGTAGATGAAACATGAATACTGGGAATCTAGCGTTTTCAGCTTTTGAACTCAGCGGCATTTTGCACCTAATAGAGTGTTCTTAGGGAGGCTTTTCATATGGACACACAGTCACACTCAGGCTTTCTGTTCAGAGACGATCCTCCAGGCTGTAGGAATTCCTGTGGAGAAATTTTCTTACCTAGTCATTCGTAGTTTTCTTTTTGTTACTCTTGAAGTTATATGTTTGAATGTCCATTGTTAATTGTATGAAATTAAATTATTTTAGTCTCCATATATATTCACTGAATGCACTTTTCATTCTGAAACCTTGGTCTTTCAATAAGTATATGAAATATTCATCAACATTAATATATCCATATTATATACTACAATTTTGAGTAAGTCTGTTAACAATTATGAAATTTCTCTATAGTTTGCCTTTTAATCTAAAGACCATGTATTTATTTAATCATCTTTAGAGTTATTCAGATTTTCAAGGCTTCACAGATGAGTTATAATAAACAATTCTTGCAAAGACACACAATAATGTAAAACAAATGAAAATGTGCTCGCTAAGGAACAATTTGACTCTTCATTATGCCTCTATTAGATCAATTTTTACAAGAACAAGAGAACTGTTATTAATACTTTCTGAGAAGTGCTTAGGCAAATCTAAGCGTGCATCCTTGAGCAACAAAATTATTTTTAACAAGATGATTTCTTGCAGTTAGTTCAGATAAAATCTGAGTATAATTTTATTCTCCATTGCAAATCCTGAAATAGACATCATTCTATTGTGAGCTTGCTGGTTAATAGTTTACTTGCCTAGAGAACTATGAAATAGATTTTGCATTTATTGCATAATTGGAATGGAATTTCTAAAACTTGGCAAGTGGTGAGAAAGAAGCATGAGTAAAGCACTTTTGGAGGCTGGCAAGTTTTTCCTTTTCTATATTTTTATTCTCATGTACCTGTATCTACCTGATGTTTCTTATTTTGCATTGAGTTATTAACTCCCTGGTGCATGATCCGTCTTTTTGCTATACATTTATATGACTGTTTCTCAGTGCACCACCTGGGTACCTAGACGTTACTAAAGTAGAAAATCAGGGTCCATTCAGCCTTAAAATGGCAGGCCTATTTAACCAGTGTGGTTGTGGCCTGCCAACTTGTGTAGCCACTGACACACAAACAGACAGTGTGACTGATATTCATTTTGGTACATCTTTGATTTCCCAACCAGAATGACCTGTTACCCAGTTACATCTGCAGAAAACCTCCAACAAGATTCCTGAGTATCTTGATCTCAAAAAAAAAAAAAAAAGCTCCTGAGCACAGTCTCATTTCTGAATTCAACATGTGAACCTCTAAGTCTTTTGTCACTAAGTGTCTTTGTAGTATAAATTAACAATAAGCAATTGAAATAGCTTCTTCATACCTTCTTAGCATTTGAAAGAAGAAACAAGTTCAACCTCTTTGCAAAAAAGCAACATTAATGAAAGCTGTTTACCACTGAGTGGAAGAACCACATTGAGTTTCATTTCCAACTATGGAGAGCTGAATTACGATACCAGCTATTTTTAGGTTTCCAACAATGAAAGAGCTTTCTGCTCATGATCAAAATAGCCTAGCAGCCACCAAAGAGATGCTCAGAGAAGTCTTACAGCAGAACCCATCTCTATTCATTTCGGAATGTGCACCCTTTGGCATCCATCTCATCAAACACTGCTTTGTAGCATCTTGATAGCATTTATCATGAACAAGTATTATTTACAATGGGTTTCTGGTGTATTTTAATTTTTAACTTGGAACTTGAGTTTAAAATGGCTGCACTGAGTCAGTTGACAGTTATAACAAGCATCATGTGTTGGTTTTGATGGCTTCTATATCATATTGCTTTAGGTACACAAGTCAAACTAACAGTACTGAGAAACTAATTTTAATTTTGTACTATTGTTCACTGGAACTAATGAACTGCTTTGTGCTTTCCTTGAGGACCCTGAGGGCTCAGAGTGGCTCAATCTGTACTTCAACATTCTCCATCACTTGGTTCTGCACAAAATGCATAGCTATGTATCATAATCCCTTCATGTTGCACTGCAAAAGGAAGTCCTTCCTAGCTGTTGTACAATAATTCCTACTGACTGTGGGAAGCCTGTATTCAGTTGTTTCTTTAGTTTCAGGAAACTCAATCTTCTCTCTTCCATCTCCAGAAAACGATCACCACTATAACTATAAGCTACAACGATAAAGCATTGCTTTCAGATGAAGAAAGAAACAAACCCTGTGAAAACAACCCTGCATGTGAGCACAATCCCAATATAACGACTAAGGAAAACTTGACCTTAGCCTAGTCCTCAGTAGCCACATATATTTTCCATCAGATAGTCATTGAATAAAATATAAAAATTGTCTTCAGAACTGATTTTGGATTCCTCTTTCCAAGAAAGAATTCTTACTGTCATCTAGACAGTAAGAAAATCAAGCACCCCTTTCTAAATCATTCTGACTTGCTTTCAAATCTCTTGTCCAGATTTTATATCTAACAGTCCTTGCTTTGTTATTTTACCACTAATCTATAGAACTGTAATTAAAACTGTAATCATGTTTCCTTTCTATTTACATGGAAAAAAATGAGGGAAGCATCAGCACCAGATGCAAAAAACTTATTGTGAGGTGATAGAAACATGTAGTTGGCTTAAAACTCATGGTAAACATTTTTTGAAGAGCTAGAGGTAGCACAGTAATTGCTATTGTTCTGAGCATCATATTATTTGAATGTGTAAGCTTTCACTTTAATCCATCAGCAGTAATTCCATACATATCCTTCAGTAATAGTACAATTATTTCAAGCTCAAACAAACAGATTCATGCTCCCTGACCCAATTCATTGTTCTACTCACCGATTCCCAAGCCCAAATAAACAGATTAATGTTATCTTCCAAGTTAATATTAATAAAGACACTGTTCAGGCAAGGAAAAAAAGGTGTTCCCCATGGTCACCGGTGTTTGCTTCTGCTGAATATTGCTGAGGACTGCATATTGATTCCTATAACCGCTTGTTCTTGTTGCTGCTGTGTTGGTCTGGCCTCGCCAGATGAATCCAGCTGCTTCAACCTCCAGCCTCTCTACTGCTCTTCTGAATCTCATTGTGTCTGGCTCTGGTCTCTGTCACTAAAAAATTCAATATAGATAAGTATATATACATACATATATTATAATTTATATTTGTGCATAAATATGCTTGATTTGCATTTTTTTTCTGCTGAAACAAAAAAAAGGTGTTGTTTTCAAACAGAAAGACCTCCTTGTTGGGTTGTTCCCCTTTTTACTCACTGAAAGATGCCATTCAACCTTTTGAATTTTTGTATTAGTGATTAGGAAGAGCCTTGTAACTACAAAAGGACTAACTATATGAGTGTTTCATAGTTTATCCATTTTTTTACGCTATAATGTAGTTTTAAGAGACTTGAAGTAACAAGATATGAGCATCTAATAGCTCTGTCTTTATTAGTTTTAAAAAGTCTGTTGGGTTGTTGCATTGTATTATGTTTAGATCTATCCACAGTTGTACTATTGACTTTGACAGTAATGTGATCTGGACGTTTCCATGACTAGCCTCAAAGATCTTTATAGTCTGGATGTGCTTGCATAAGCACTTCTTTTGATTCAGTGGTATGATTATTTTTTCCTTCTTTCTTTGTAGGATGCTTATGTTCAGCCTCAAAGTTGCATACCAGGATCCTTTTCGTGCATTTTACCACTTTCACATATATATATGATATTTTGCCCTTATTAGTTCAATAATGAGAAGAAACATAATTAAATACTGCATGAGATTTTGCCATCTTCCTTATAACTTCCAGAAGCTTCTGCTTTTAGTGGAGCTTCTTGTACATAAATCTGAAAAAAGGGTTCTCTTTAAGCATGAAAATATGAAGTCATTAAAATCAAAGCTTGTCAGACTGATTTGGACATTCTTCACAACAGATTTAATACAGAGAGCATCATCCTACAGTAACTCAGGGAAAAAAGACCTCTCCTATGAAGCTGGGTAACTCTCCCGTGTAACTTCAGATCCAAAATGCATGTATAAACCTTCCTCTGTCTGAACACTAATCCTGAGTCATTCTCTTCTGTTTTCTCAGCTCTGGCCTTTTCAGATTGCTGTGGTGGGTGTTGCTAACCTCCTGAGGCACCTAGAAGCCTTTGCTATCCTCTGCCTCATGTAGTTTTAGCTTGAGATCATTTTGGAACTCAAGGTTCAGTAACTTCATTGACTGCCTGAGTCATAATACAAACTAGGTCGTTTATACCCAAGCTGAATGTCCTAATCATTGGACCAATGAATCACCTCTTTTAATTTTCTGGCCCAATGTCTCTGTTCAATTATTTAGAGAATCCCTGACCTTTTCTGCCACAGATGAACATAACTGGTAATCAGAGGATTTAGCTGTAATCAGGGAAACTCAGGCTGAAGATCTTTTGCTCATTTTAGATCTCTGTTCTTACTTACCTGCTTTTGTATGCTATGGGATAATCTCTCTCCAGCTGTGTTCACACAGATATTTCTAGTTTCCTTACCCTAAAGTCTCAAGCTTATGTGTATATAAAAATATTACTAGTTCTAAGCAATATTTTCTGAGGTGGAGGAACAATTTTCACCATTTGAAATCATCGACCTTTGATAAACAACACTGTGGCTTCCTTTTAAGAGGGCTCATTTCAGTTTTTATGTCATGTTCTCTGTTTTCCAACATGCCTTTTTAATGAGTAAAATGGAATAACTTCTTAGGTATTCAAGAAATATTCTTTCCCCACATAACATTTTTTGAGGTCCAACTTCATATGATGCCTAAATTATATGAGTATTATAAAAATAATTATTTTTAAGTGTTTTAAAATAACTTCCCTTAACTGGAAGTGCTTTGACATGTGGTACATCATTGCAAAAAATTACTATGCTAATGTTTCTATCCTTAAAAACTTAAAACCCTGGGTAAGGTGCTCAAAATCATGAAATGTTCAAAAATATTTTCTTTTGGTATCTTCTATTCAATTATTTAATGTTATAAATCAGTAGCATGCACTCAGGTTACATTTTAAAGCCTTTCTATAGCGTCCCTACAAGTCTGGGAATAAATGCTTATTAAAAGAAATGGATCCTGAGACTCATGTATTAATGTAAACCCAGAAATCTGCAAAAAATTCTCACTTAAACTTACAAGGCTTGTGTTAAAGCCATAGTATCTGTGGCTTAATCCTCTGGTAGCAAGGCTCAGTAAACTTCAGCTGTAAACTAGTTCTGCTGAGCAGTTGCGGTTATTTTGTTTTGGGTTATAAATTGGCTACTGGGTGTGATTAGGCATACTGTTTATGACGAAGTATGGGACGTACTATTTAATATGAGAATATGATTCAGAAAATCTTGGAGTATCTACTCTTATCAGGCATTTCAGCTAGAGCTTCCACATATAATCTGACCACAGACAAGCCTTGTGTTATATTGTGTTATATTATTTTATTTTTGTAATCAGCAACACATTTATTTTCACATTCATCATCATTTTACTTGGGATTTCCATTTTTAGACAGTTTGGTGTTTGAATATAATATAATCAAAGTGGTACGTTTTTACCTCAGTGATTAACTAATATTTTAGTGCAGGGCGCAGGAATGACTGAGGTTTATTATCAAACTTTAAGTATGAGAGCTGCATGTTTAGGAACAACTAGATTCAGAAATATATATTAAGGCAGCACTAGGTCTGGATGACTGCAGAAAGAAATGCAAGAGAAGGCTCCATGTTAGATTCTATCTAGCTAGCTTCATTGCACTTACTGGACATTTTTACACAATAGTAGATTATTAATGTTAGCTATTTACAAGCTCTGTTTTCTTCCAAGATACAATATTAACACTGTTTTTTAAAAATAATGCGTATCTACAGAAACACATGTAGAGCTAGAGAGTTACATAGTATTTTTAAATGCCAGTCTGCTAAGAAGCCTTACTTCTGACCTCAAGGTCTGCAAGTCTTGGTCCAACTCTCCTTGCTTTCACTGAATTTATTAAGAACATTGCAGGGTGTTTCAAGTCACCATCAACATTTAGAAATGAGCAATACAGGTTTTATTTTATTAATACTTGATTTCTCTGCTGCTTGACACTTCAGAAGTGGGTTGGATGGAAAACAAGACCAAGTGACATTCTGATTTTACTTTTTCTCCCAATTTCATACTGTCTTGAAAACTTGCCAGATAGATCCCTGCCAGCTTTTCCATGCTGGACATATCATTCCCTTGTTCCATCAAGATGACAAAAAATCCATTGTGGGATTTAGGGTCTGCTAAGTAATTAACATCATCTCAGCATCAACTGTGTAGAAAATATTAGGTTCTTAATCTTCCTGATCTGGAAGGTCAAGCTGTGCCCACATGCTGCTGCCTTCTAAGGACCCAACAACAGGAGCATCATTTTTGCCAGAAGCAATAAATCCAGCAAGAACAGTTTGAACTCCTTCTTTCTAATCTTACCTATTTAGCTGTCTACCTACATACCTAAAATTCCCACCACTATAATATCATGGTGCCAAAGTTTGGAGCCACCCAATAAATTAAAAAATTGAGTCTTTATATCTGTTGTTTCAAGCAAGATCAATTCTTCTTCCTCTTTTTATTTTTTTTTAAGGAAAATAAGATAATGTGAATAATAACTAAATAAGGAGTACCACATTGTACTATGTGAATATAATTCCTTCAAGCAGAATGAATTGTGATTTTGCTCTTTCACCTTTCCTGTTACCTCCTCTCAGCTGGGAGAGAATTTACAAAAAGCCAATCTAACTGTTCCTTTATGGAAGATCGACCATCAGAAAAATATGGCATGCAGGAAAGCAACTCATGGCACGTTTTGCAGTATAAATATTTCCTCAAGCAAAGGGAAATCCTGTGTGAATGATATTTTCAAATACAACTTTCGCTTTGAGTTATCTTCATAAGGGTGAAGTCAAATAAATACTCTGATCTGAGCTGAGCTAAGCTTAGGTTTGAGGGGATTAAATGAGATTATATACATATTTTTATTTAACAGAAAATATCTAAGTGAACAAAGAAGATGTTGGAGGAGGTTTTCTGTGCATTTGTAACTGAAACAAAACTGAATTTTGAAAGTATATAAATCTCTGCAATTTTATGCAAAATAGCTGTTCACTTCTGCTTGCTTAAAGAAAAAGAGCTTGCCTTAAAAGATCAGATATTAACTCTTTTGTAGTTGCTTGGACAAGTTATAAACATGCACTTCTGATAGTCCAAGACAAATTTACCCTGAAGTACTTCAGATGCGAATGTTATAGGTTCCATCCATAGATGGATGTATCCTTGTGCTTTTGTCCAGTCAAAATTAGTCATACTAAATAAAGCAAGGTCACCCTACAGGGAACAGAGTATTAAACATCCAAGGGTGTTAAGGAGCAAAGAAAGTATACACTTACCCTCAATAGCAATTCTACAAGCAGTGTGATTCTTATGCATTTACTGATTATCTTTATCTGGATGGTTCTTTTTTTCAGCAGCTGGTAAAAATTACAAACCATTATGGTCTAGCAGTAAATAATGAAATGACAATACCATCCATGCCACAGTGCAGGCTGGCATTCACATATCTCTTTAGAGGTGTTAAGAGGAAAGACAGGGTATTGCAGTTAAGTGCACTTTATGATGGAATGCTCCAATAGAAATTTAATATATTTATCTGCCTTCTGAAGCCAGCAGCTGTAGCCACTGCAAATGGCTGGCCACAGTTATTATCTGAGCAATCTAAGTAGTTATGTTTTGAGCTACATGGTACTGAAGATAATAGTTCAGTCTGGACACAATGCCTACATAGGTAGATTGCCTTCCCCTTTCTACTTGCTGGTCAAACTCAGTTGATGATGATTAACTTAATGAGAGTCACCTGGCTCCTAACTTAAGTAATAAGAGGACTGTTTACGCAGAATAACAATATTATGCTCCTTAGGGGAATTTGACTGATTTTGTCAGTTTTGGAGCTGTTCAACTCTTTGGACTACTGTGGTACCTTTAGCAAATTTTCAGTTGATAATGGTGTCTTCAAAGGATTACTGAAATCCCTTTCATCTTTTACCTAAAAAAAGTGAGTTATTCACCAAAATGTGCAATTGGACATTTGTCTTGCAGTTAGTGCCTTTCTCCTTACGCTGTTTGGTTTATTCTATTAATGAGTTCAGTTTACACACATTCTAAAAAATATCCTCTCTGAATGTTGGTTGATTCTCAGTATTGCAAGCAATATGTATGTGTGCAGGATCCTTTTACAAACTTCTCTCCCACACTTGATGTTTCAGGATTGCCAGCACATATTTCACAGCCGAAAACACATGGTGTGTTTTCCAGTTAGGCTCAAAGAATGTGGTTATTACTCCTTTAAGTGATCCCTCCCCCTTCTCCTTTGTTTGGCAGAAGAGGTCAGAGAGAAGAGGCATCACCTGAACTCAAAGGGCTCAGGTTAGGCTTTCTGGGAGATTTTATGTAAGCATGACTAAAATGTTTAGCAACACTACTCGGGTTTGCAAGAATCAAAAAAAGTCAATACTCTGTCTACACCATGGAGAGATCAAAGATTTTATAAAGAGCCAGACATAACGGGCAGAAGTTTTATTTCCAAAAAGTATTTGGAAATAAAGAAAATAGATAAATTGTTGCAGTTATTTTCTCCTTAAACTTAATGTCTTTGCTGGAATGGACTAGATCAGCCTGCAAATGAAGTGTAGCTGAGACCATACAATACTGAGTAAATAAATATAAATCTATGTAGCTGAAATTCTAAAAGATTAAAACAATAGTGCATAACATGTCCACCCACCACAGAGCCCTCAGCACATTACAAAGACAGATTTTGAACACAGAAAAATGTGGCAAGGCTTCAAAACATTCTTTTCCTTGACAGGATAGTAGGACCCTCTGCCTGAGTTGTTCTAATAAGCTAGACTGCATTTTGATAAAATTTAATTTACTTTGATGAATTAATGAATTAAATTAGTTTAAACCCATTTTTTTTCAAGATAAGGAAACATTGGTAATTATTATCATTGTTTCCTTTCTCTTGTTCTAAGATGACCACTTTTTGACTCGCATCGTAATTGAACTGGAGTAAAAGATTCTACTTACCCTTTGGACTGAAAACATTTCATTTATGTATGAAGGACATTTTTGATTTTCCACCACTTTTGGAAAATATTACTGTCATTTCTGTGATTCTACCCCACCTTACTAGTATTCACTTGTGACCTCAAGCCAGTTTTCTCCAGTGTGCTGCAGTCTTTCTTCTCCACATCTCCTTTCAGGGAACCACATTCAGAGCGGAGACCTTCAATGAAACGGGATTTACTGGGGTAATATTTAAGGTGGCTATTCTGCTCTTTTGCTCAATTACATCTTTAGCAGAATGTCCCAGAAATACGGGAAGAAAAGCAAGTTGCAGTGAATGTGATTGGAATAACCAGCAACTCTATCAACACTGAAAGCTGTGGATGGTAATGTGAATCATATGAATTTGAGTTCTTCCCTTAAGTATTGCCATCAGGTGAAGGATTGCCTTTATCTCTGTATCCTTTAATAGAGCTAAACAGTTTAGACAATGGAAGTGCCTGAATTCTGTTCCAGTCCTTCACTTAGTACTCAAATACTACCCCTTAAATCCTCCTCCATTGCCATTTTTGTCTACATAAAGCTTGATCATCATGCTCCAGTACAATGAGGTCATTTGGTCACCAGCAGATCCATCTCTTCAGAAGATAGTTTTCCATTCAGTACATTCACTAGTGGCAGAAGAGGGAAAAGATAACCCTAAGGGTACTATTTATTGCTCTCAGTCCAGAAAGAGGTAGAAGTTATGGGAGTAATGCCTTGAGATCCTTTTTCATGGATTAAAAACTAGGTTGTCAAAAGGCAAAAAAAAGTCTCTTTGAGTTGCCAGTTGACAATACAAATACCAAAAGATTTTTTCTTTAGTGCTTTCAAATTCCATAATCATTCATCGGTTTGTTTTCCTTCTGTGCTAGAGAGGACAGGTACTCTGAGCAGAGAATACAGATTGTTTCAGTCAGCTCCTGTTCGGCTGATGATAGTATACACAGCTGTATGTAGCCAGTGCCTGCCAGCAGAGGCCTGACCTAGACAATTAACCTTATATTAACACCCCTAATGGTGATCATCTGTCGCCGTATGCCTGAAGCCTGAGCTGTAATTCAGCAATGAGACCATCCACTCCTCGAATCCTTGAATGCAAGATTCTGTGCTTGAGTTGATTTTAAAATTGATAGCTAGATGATTTTTAAAATATTTATTTGTAACCTGTTAATTCTAGAGAAGAATAAATTCCCCTCAGAAAGATAGTAATTGCCTCACACAAATCTGTGAAACTCATTTTCTTGGAGACAAATTATTAAACAGGTTGTTCTAAGTAACTGCTTTGGTTGCAGTAGCCGCATATTTCTCCTTGTCTAGAACTACATTCTATGCTAAAACCAAGGAGAAAGTAGGAAAACTTCTTTTCTAGCTGGTTTCCTTTCTGGACTGAATCTGTTCACTGCCCCTGTACTGAGTATATTTATTGTTCTAGGAACAGCAATTGATTCCGAAAGCAATTCAAAATACCAAGGTTGTGAAGTAATTTTTCTTCTACGCGGCTTCTCATACTTAAACATATGTGGGCTAAGACCAGTATTTGCTGCACCGCTGCTGGTGTTAATCCTTGTTTATACTGTGTGTAAGCTGTCTGGCAGGTGTTACATTTTTATTTCAAATCTGTCGCTTTCTTGGATTTATTTTCTGTATCCTTATCATCCTAAACAAGTATGTTTTTTTTTTAACTCCAGTAGCAACACAGGCTTGAATAGCTTCAAGGACAGCTGCAATGGAAATCTACTACAAAATACCTGCCTTTCCATATCATTCATACAATCAAGAAGAAAGTAGCACTGATTCAAACAACGTATTAGTGGGAAAGAAGATAAGTGGGTATTTTAAAAGGGGTGGCTTGTTTCACTATCAAAACTAAAGGAGTATTTTTTCCTAGTCCATACCATATTTAGTGTATGATGCTTCTAAGTACCTCTTTTCCTTAGTATGTATGTACTTCAATTGTTTGGGCAAGATATGCGTAATGATTACTATTTGCCTGGTATCATATAACGTAGAGATATAAAGGCTATTACACATTTGGATATGTTCTTGGATAAGTACTGAGTAGCTTCATTAATGAAACTCATTTTAAGATTTGCTGTTTGGTAGAGGTTAGTGTGACTTTATTGGTACTGCTGTAAACTGGGCCCTATGAAAAATACTACGTTAGAATTTGAAAGTAATTTAAAATACTTTTGCTTCCGTTCCCTTTCATTCTCAGTATAAACCACCCAAAAAAAAGCAAAGGGCATGTTACATATAGGACATATAAGAAAGCTTTACGAATCATCTAGTAGCAAGAAAATAAACATTGTTTCAGCAATACCTTTAAAATTTTATGCTGTATATCAGAAGATTTTAAAAGCTATTCTTGCAGGAATAAATGAACCAGATAAGGTTATTTTATTTGTCAGTCCAGTTAACACTCACTTCTGAATGTGGTGTTTACCACCATGAATAGTAGTAAAGAAACAGTAAGAAATATATAGACAATATTTTCAGGACTGAACGAATCCTTATACCACTATGTTTTCTCTTTTGCACACGTAGCGCATTGTCTGTCCAGTTCTGATCCTTTGAGACATTGTGTTCTCTCAGTGTTCTTCAGCTTCTTGAGAAAATGGCATTCAGTACCTTGCAGTTCCCATAAAGTCTATCAAGATCAAAATCCTGTCTTCAATAATTTCAGTGGTAACATTCCAACTCCCTGTAAACAAGACAACATTTCTCCATTGATAAAGTTTGCTGCTGAAGTAAAAATTTGTGGAACTTACACACACTGCTTCCCTCATCAGCATAGACTGGGAACTTAAGAGCCTATTCTTGTAGAAAACACTGTGGAGAAGCAGGAATCTTTTAATACAGAACATGGAAGACTGAATTCAACTCAGACTGTGATGGGAGAGGAGAAGAACCATTGTATTCCATGGTATTCATTTCTACTCTTAAGAGATTATTTTTTCTAATTAAAAACTTGAATAACTAATATTGTAATTGTAATTGAATGGGTCGGATGATCTACAGAAAATCCTTTCTGCATTTTGTCCAGTGTTTATCCATGAAATCCTAACAGGGAATCCTTAGTGACTTATCAGGTGGCATAAATTTTTATTCTTCAAGCTACAAGCTCAGCTATGTTTTTAGCTTGTCAAAATGTGGTGGTAAAAGGGAACCTCTTGATCTGTCAGTTGGGTATTAGAATTGGTTTGTGTGTCTGAAAGAATATCACAGCTGGCAATACAAATGGGAGAATTACTTCACAAGGAGAAAAATTTTCGGAAGTTTCTCTAGGTCATTTTTGTTAAGGTCTCCATGATGATGACAGAGGTGTGGTAACTAGATAGCTAGGAGAGGAAAGGGAAAACCATGCTTTCATATTAGGGTAAGTAAGTGTAATGGAACTTTGGAACTGAGAGTTTCAAGTAGGTCTGAAGTAGCTCAGAAAAGTACATCTGAAAATACTACAAAAAGTTTTGTGAACAAAATTGAACCTGGTACATTTTATTTGCTTACATATGAACAGTACTTGTATATAATCTACAATTATGGAATTAGCAAAATACTATTTTTAAAAAGCAAATTCATTTGAAGAGCAGTTCTTAGGTTTTTCAGGAAAAAGTAAAGACCTTCCAGTTAGCTTCTGAAGTAATGGTAAGGAATTATTGTGTGAAGGGCTGAAAATCATGGTTTTATTGTTTGCCTGATTCTGCTCCAAAACTAAGAGTAAGTAGTAAGGTTCTGCTTAGTTAAGTTCCACAGTACTTTCACTGGAAAAACATACTTTTTTCACTTAAGCTCCTGAAATTCAAAGAATTTAGAATATATAAGGTTTTCCATAGCTGTCTTTTCTCTCAAATCATAACTTTAAAATCCATAATTATCCAGACATATAACCTGTAGAGTTATCTTTAAATATTTTTTTGCTGTCAGGTACCTCAGGAGACTCTTGATGACCTACAGGTAAATCCTATTCTCACTTTAAATCTTGAGTAATTTAGATGAGGCAGATGAGTTCCACAGGGGAAAAAATAGTAACACCAGGAGAGGAGCAGACCTAATGTCTCTTTTTGCCCCCCACCATTTTCTCAATGTTGAACAAGACAGTGGGAGAAATATTTGCCCCTTCTCTGCTTCACTTATTCCTTGAATCTATATAAATGTTCATCCTTCAGCTCTTTGGGGTAACGCACAGCCCTATCGGTATAAAATGAAGAGAGATGAACCCGTGGTCATGATATGAAGCTTCTACAAGATTTTAAACTCTGAGCAAGACTTCCTACACAGTGCTGCAGGGGTTTCAGGTTGACTTCCAGTTACGTATATTTATTTATCTCTTTTATAGAAAACATAATGCACCCTAGGAAACGTGGAGTCATTCATCAGGGCAAATACACTCTGGAATATGTTGAAAAAATGCCCCAAAACATCACCAGAAGTATTACTGAATGGAATGAGAAATCAAAGAGGAAGCCAGTTATGAAGGCTGAGATATTTTTCTGTGTGCAATTATTTTCTTTTTGACACTTGTTCTATTTCTGGGAATCGTCTTTTACTCACTTATTTTCCTTAATTTAATGGTGACCTGAGTGCAAGCAAATCTTTCCAGGTTTTTTTTACTCCCTAAGGACTGCTTTAACATGAATTTCAAGGCTCTGAACCTGGCATTCTGTTTCAGGTAAGCAGACTTCCTCATACCCAAAACACAGTCAGTGGATCTGTCCATCTGGTTTGGTTTCTGGAAGTTTTCTGCAACATAATATGAAGGTACTGTGTGGATCACAGCGTCTACATAAGACAAGGTGCCTTACAGAATGAGTGATCATCTGTTTCCTTTCTCTGTCATTTTGCCTTGCAAGGCAAACTTACTCCGGCATATTGTTTTTGCATTTAAGGGGCTGCGTCACAGTGACAAAATGAGGTAGTTTTAAGATATGTGAAAGTTCTCCTGAAAGTATTGAAGCAAATGACACTCTCATTTCTGGGACTGGCATCTTGAATGTATTCATCTGTAAATATTGTGGTTCAAAAATCCATTTTAGTCCAAACAATATCCAAGTGTACATTTTCATTTGATTCTCGCTTTCCCTATGTACCTTGCTACAGTGTCATTGTGTACCCGAGCTTTATTAAATTGGCCCTAAAAGTAATATCTTTTGATCCAGATGCAGAAGTTCATCTGTTTTGCAGGGTTTGGGATATGAAGACCAGCAAGATTACTTTTCTGCATACTGCTGATGGTAAAAGCTGGCATATCAGTTGCAAACTAGCCTGGTATATCAGCTCACTGACTATAGCACTTCATCCATTGGATCCTCTGCATAAAAACTACTGACTATGAGTGAAATGATGCAAGGTAGCAGTCCCTCTGTTGCCTCTCTTAATCCACAGACTTAAAAAATACAGGAGGAACAATGCAAAACTGTGTTTATACACCACCAGATCGCCAAATCTGAAAACCTCAGTACAATGGGCAAACCCTTGTTCCATAAAACATGCAGCGAACACAAGCCAGGATTTCTTTGTTCATTTTATCTCTCTTACTTACTTGCAGACACTGTTTCTTGGCCACAAAACACATTTGTCATGTAACTTGGATATTTTCTTTCTCCTCAAACCTAATGTTTTTATAGTGTATTCTGGGAGCAAAGTTCTGGAGAAAAAATACCAGGAGTAACTAAAAGATCACAGGAGAAATTTTGCTGAGTATTGTAATATTTTACTGGCTGAATATGTGACAGTGTGTTTTAAAGGAAGAAAATCATAACAGTTTCTTATTATGTTTTCATTAAGTTGCATTAACGGAGCTTTTGCAAAGGATAGTTCCCTTCTTAGGCTTGTCTCTATTAGCAGTCCTCTCTGTCACTGAAGGGATGAAATTCTCTTTTCTTCAAAGTGATAAGCACAACCAGCATCATTCATTCCAGGATTAAACTCATCAGTGTTAGTGAAGCCATTTCTAAGACACAGAATTGTCATACCTAAGTAGACTTTCCTGTAAATGCCACTCTTTGAATAATGAATTCAGGTCCCTAGAAGGCAGAAGTACGTCTTAGGTTGTATTTCTACATTAAAAAATTCTAGCAAATCTATCTGTTTTGTGCAGAATAAGGACCATTATTTTCACTGCATGGACATTTTGTTCTTGTTCAAAGTTGTTTTTTCACCTCAGACGGAATACAGACAGTGAGGACAAGTTGTGGTTTACAGCAAAAAATAAAGACACCAAACTATTAAATATAGAACATTTTAAGTTAAGAAAAGCACCTCATACAGGCCCATTTTTAAAATTCAAGTGAGTCTTTCCATGGACTTCAGTAAGCTTCAGTTCAATTCCACATGGAAAATACGCCCCTCTAAATAAAACTATTCCAATTCTGTCATGACATTTTAGTAGTCACCATACTTTTTTCAGACATTGTTTGGTAAATCTTGCTATAATATTTCTGTCTAAGTTAGTTCCCATTTTAGTCTAATATTTAGAGAATCTTCTCTTTTTCTATTTGCAATGTATCACATAAACATATATTATGTTAGGATATGGGCTTAAAGGGTCAGCAGTGTTTTAAAAACAGTTGTCAGTCTCAAGTAAAACATCTGGTCTAAAATCCTGTTTTCCTCCATTTCTCCCTTCCCCCTTCTGTTTTCACTAAAATATTTTCAACATCAGCACCACCAGCATACTATGTTTTTTTCTCCTCTGCCTTTAAAATGCTGCTATGCAAGAATATGATAATTCAAACCCACTAGATTTTAGAAATAAAAAATGAATTATCTGTCCAATTTACATTTTCATTTCTAACTAGTCCTATATTTATACATGGAAAATAATGAAGAGGTAGTTTTAAAGAGCTGTAAAAGGATTTACACTATATTAATAAAACTTCAAAGACTGTTTAGAAAGCAAAAAAACAATAACTAAACCTTTATAGCTCTAGAATTGTAACTGGAGCCACAGTGAACAATTCAGGAGAGCTTTGCAGCTTTAATAAGCTTTGAAACCAGGCTTTAAAAGTCATGAGCAAAATAACAGTCTCTCATGGAGAGTTAGCATAAAAAAAACCCCTGTACTGTTTACCTACCAAGCTATCAGAAAATTCGGGTCTTAGAACATGTAGGGCTTCTGAAACAATGTAATTATCATCAGAAGGTCTAATAAGAGAGCTCTTTCAAATCTCGTTCAAACAATTGGCACGTGATCTGAAAAATCATTCAAGAAGCATAAATTAACTACTGAGAGCATAAGTAAGTGTTTTTTATTTCTTTCCTTGTTGCTTGAGAGGGAAACAGGAATAAACACAAGGAAGAGAGATGATGAGATTCTAAAACACTCAAAAATTTTAGGTACTGGTACATCTCTGCACAACTTGTGTTTGCTGAGTAAGCAGAGGCAATTCTTAAAAGGAGCTGCTGGAATCCTGCCTTCCCATCAAGAATATAAATCAATTAGTTCACAAAATATAAAATGATTGTGAAAATTATGGTTCCTTATTTATATAGTGAATAGTCAGAGAGTATTTGGGTTACTTCAGGTGGAGTCTAGTGTGACAGAAGAGGCTTTATTGACTACACAATAACTACTCATCTGTTTATCCACAAAGCAAATCATACTCCAAGCTGATTTGCAAGCAGTAATCTTAGAAAATATGTCAGAATATAGAAGTAGTTGGATGACATGACAGGTAAAATGTCTTCATTATTATAAATGTTTATTAAATGAGGAATTATGAGAGGCTTGCTTTCTCTGCACTGAGAAAACTCACAGGAAAGGCTTTGCTTCCGTGTTGGCTAACTAGCATATTTGAAAATTAAGAAAAGTTTGATGGAAAAATAACAGGTACCTGTACTCATTGCAATTACAAAACATCCAGTTCTCCTGTTTTGCATTGTCTCCTCCCTGTCAAATCAGCAAGCACATGGAATTAATAAGGTTTTATTGTCATATTACTCAGAAATTGAACTCCCCAAGAGCAGAGTCAAGAAAGTCATCACACACCGTAAAACCCATCTTGCCAAACCGCTGTGGTAGTATTTATAAAGGCAGTCAGTAACGTTTCTGGTAGATGTACATTCTGAAACCTATCAGTTTAAGATAAAGGAATAAGATAAAGGATTCCTTAAGATAAAGGAATTAGAGGAAGGTTAATTTACATACTGCTCAATTTGAGAATAAAACAGGTAAGGAAAAAGATCTCTGTAACTGCCAGAGTGTAAATCATGTATTACCTAACAATTTCCTATGAAAAACAAAACCAGAACAGCTGTCATTAGTCAGCTGGTAAGACATGTTTTTACTGGTGGAAAAAAAAGGAAAAGGGGAAATTGTAAAGTCTGTTATGTGGATTTCCCCTCTATCTTTACATAGAAGACAAATAGAAAGATGTTTACTGCATTTGTGGGAAAATGTTATGTTAGTGTTTGGATTCTTCTCTGCAATTCTTTACTCTGAGAGATTTTTAAACCACTTGCTGCACTAGAAATATATTAGTAGAAGAGAAGTACAGCAAGATGCTTTGAAGGTAAAGCAGATATCTCTCAAAGCCGAAGCTGTTCTGCCAGAATTAATTTAACATTATGAACAACAATTATGCAGTTAACCACTTTACTGCTCCAGTGGTAAAAGGTATGTCTCCTAGAAGTCCATAATGCTCTTATTACATTAAAAATATGTCTACATAGCTGAAACTTTTCAAAGGTGATAAAGGAGATGGCACACTCTCAAAAACATCATTCCAGGTGTTATAATTACTTACTACCCAATATATTGACAACATTATATTGACTCATGTTATACAAAAACACTTTGTTATACAAAAATAGTTTACATAAGTGATATTTGCAAGATTGTGTCTTACCACATCAAAGCTATGATCAATCAGTGTTGAATCAGAACTGTACTACATTAAAACAAACAAAGCAAGCTGTAAATTATAGGTTGAAAAGATACCCATGTAATGAAATTTCAAATGCCCTCGAATCAGATACAGTCACTGGTCACAACAATAATTCCAGAAAAAAATGTTTAATCTCACACAAATAGTACCTACCTCTCTGCAATGACTTTTTCCCTCCCCCTCCCTCATCTCACCTTCTCCACTCTTTTGTATTCTAGAATACACAGTACAAGCTCCCTAGATATGCATCTGTATTACTTTAAGACTAAAATAACAAGCAAGTCTCTCTCACTCTCCCTCATTGTGTATATTTTGTGGAACTATAAACTCAATCTGAAGATAAATATTTAGGGACATAATAAGAATTATTCTTCACAGAGGCTCAATTGCCCTGCACTGACTGGATCGTTTTAGCTCCTTCTCAGTAAAATGAAGACGTAAAGGCCACTATAGGCTTTAAAATGCCTTCTGTCTTGACTTGGTGGAAGCTTTATTTTAGATACTACATTCAGTGTGTTCTGAATTGTAAATTTATGCTGTATGGTAAAACAAAATAACTTTTTCAGAATTTGGGTGGCATTAAATATCTTTCAGCACTACTTGTGAACATCTGGTTTTGTTCTAGTTACTGGAAGCCTCAACCACTTTCAGGGAAAAGGCAGAGTATGAACAATTTGTAGTGCCAGTATATGATCACTGGGTTTTGACTATTCTTCAAATCTTACTTGTATTAGCAGTGATTATACTGATATGAAATAAGCAAAGGAAGATCAATAGGAGCATTTTTGTTATTTTGGTTGCCATACTTGTCTTCTGAAACACCTTTCTGACATGGGACCAAGATTTTTATAGATTGAATATGGTTTTGTGATGTGTAAACCTTTGCAGAAGTTGGACCATAAATTTGGGTTATGCAGTCAGATACTGATGTGGTTTGCTAACTGCTGTCTGGAAATGTCTTGATTGGCATTTCTACCCCTAAGTCATCTGTATTTTCATTCCAGCTCACTGTCGCAGACAGGGTGGCTTTATAGAGGAGGAATTACCTTGGTCCATTTAGGATTTCAGCCTTCTCTGGACCTCAAGAAGGCAGAAGTGTTTTTGTGACTGACTGAAGGCAATATTTAGAAAAAGAAAATAATTTCAACATACACAGACACGTTTTATCAGTGTAATAGCACTCGTCTAGATTTTCCACAAGCATGACAATGGGACTATGGCTAAGACAAGGGGGGACTTCCCAGTCCAAATCACTACATGTGAAGGAAGGCAAAAGAAGAGCTACTTGAGGCTGGGTTTCCAGATGGTGAGGTAGAGGCTGAGACTTCACTGGAGAGATTTTTAGAAGTTTGAGAGCCACCTGTGATTTAAATGGCCAGTACTCTAGAACAAAATCAAACTGCCTTTTTTGTAAATCTTGTTTATATGCCAAAGGCTTCTTAAAAATAGTTTACTTCCTGAACAGTGATTTTTGGTTTTTTTTTCTATTTAGCAGTCCTATTAGAGTAAGACCAGGGTTAATCTGCATGTCATATTAATCATTCAATCACGCTACCATGTAGCTAGGCAATTGCCTTCTCCACTCTGACACTCTCACTTCTGATACATAGGTAGGCAATAGTTGTGTTCTCTCTTTGGCATTACCTTTCCTACATTAAACAACGGAACATATGTCATCACTTTATGCAAAGTAGGTTGTTAGCTCTGTGATTAGCCTATCTCAAAGCAAGGTTTGGAAGCAAACCAATCTCAGCACTAGAGAAATTAGAACTGGAACTGAATATGGAGATGCAGGCTATCTGCTAAAGAGCTAAATTGCCAGTGTATCAGTGAGAAGATTTGCTTATTTACCACACCTCTTTTTCCTTTGAGTAACTGAAGAAGTTGGAAACTTGGCTGATAGTTTCTTACCTGAGGAGCATATAGAGTGTTACTAGGAGCTGAATTTGAGTGCTGTAAAAGAGTCGAAAGTGACTGAAAGAATCAGGTCAAGACTTTAGAGGTAAGAATACTATGTCTGACTCAGAAAATCCCAAAGCTGAAATGATACACCCAGAAAACATTCTTACGTTTCTGCAACAGATGCTAACAATGAAGATGTTAACAGTTGAAAATGGCTACAAAGATGGATTTATTTTTGGTCTAAACTTATATGGGAAATCCTATGCTTTGATAGCTTTCCAGAAGTAGGTGGTATGATTTTTGCAGGTTGATACTTATAAATTGAAACATCTATACTGAAAAAACAGCTTGAAAGGAGATAAACAGGAAAGTGAGTTGCAGAAATGTTGTTCTGCCTCAATTAGTTTTCTTATTGTTATTCACAAAAGCAGTAGAAATATGACTAGGTGTGCAGAAAAATCTACTGTTGGATAGCTCCTTGATCATTAATAAAGTTATATCCTACTTATTCCATATTACCATGTACTGGTATATTTTCTGTGTTGTCCAAAGCAGGTTTAATAGGAGTAGGCTCTCTTTAATTGTATGAGATAAGAAATTACTAGCTGCAGTCTACATAGGTGAAAAATCATAAAATCATACAACCATTTAGGTTGAAAAAGACCTTTAAAATCATCAAGTCCAATTCTTAACAAATGTGACATGTAACCATTTTAAGAAATCTGCCCTAGACCTGAAGAACCCTCTGTCTTATAGCCATGCTGGAGCGCAGTCAACCCTCTGTCTCCAAAACTGTGCCAGAAGCCTCTGTTTATGCTTTTTCTCCATCAGTCCTTTCCTCCATCAGTTCCCGCAGACATAACATTTCCATCCAATATAGAGATCACAGCACAGAGTTCATTGAGGTAAAATTGAAAATACTGATGTTTGTATTTGGGTTTTTGCAGCTGTTCAACTAGAATAAAATTACATTAATTCTTCATGAAATCCTTACAGTAACATGCATTTCCAAATACTACTCGGCAAGAGTTGCAAAGTTAATCCATTATTGTCACAGCCAGATAATTCAATTTTTGCAGACGATTAGAACTAAGGCCCAGATCAGTTCATTGAGTTCTCATGATAAAATTCTAGGGAAGGTGATGTGGGTAGATAGCTGTTAGTAACGCTTAATATAAACATTTGAAGTCTGTTTTTTAATCCTATCGTGCCTCTTATTCTAAGTTGCTTGTCATAGTAATTCCTAGTTCAGGCTCCCCACAGGCCTTTACCATGGTTTCCATTTGAAAATCTTCATGTCAATAGGTAGGCTGAAAATTCCTGTACTTCCAAAATTACCAAATTGCCACTCTTCCATTCATGGAACTTACATTAATGGCATCTCTCTCCACTTTCATTATTCTATCCATTAACAATCAAAGAGCAGAAAAGAAATTATACAAAGGAGGCAAAATCAAAATGACTTGCAACTCCAAAAGAACAGTCACATGGTTATGAATAAAAAAAAGGATGGGTTTTTTTGTGGTTTTTTCTTTTGTAAATTCATGTTCCTGTTGGTGCTATGAAAATTTGTCTTTGGTTCATGGTGAATACAATCATAAAACTTTCAGTTAAGGGATGAGGAGACATTGTACAGGAACAAACTTCAGGAACATTATTTCAGAAAACTAAACCTCAAGTAAAAAATTGGACAGTTAAAACCAAAGCACTTTAAAGAATGAAAATAAAACCAGAGACTAAACATAGAAATAGGAATACAATGGAAAAAACAATGAGGAAAACTATAGCGATGGATTTAAAAATAAAAGGCAAGTTTTAATGAATTTGCTCTAAATATAATTACCTACTTATTAAAGTTTTTTTAATGTTTTAGTTTTTCGTTGAAATTTCACCTTCTGTTTGAACTTTGGGCTTGAAAGGATATACATCCTAAGGCAGTGCTAAATCTAAAGGCTTTTCTAAGGACTCCCTAAACTTCAACAATCTAAGCATGGGACAGGAGTACTTGCCAGGGGAAAGACAAGAATAAAAATATTTTGTTTGTTCTTTCTGTAATTTACTTCCACAGGAAGATTTCCAAATGTAAACTGTAAAGTTTAAGCAGGTATCTAAACACAAGTGATTCGGTTTCAAGCAGAAGGTAGTCACAAACAGGTAATGTTTGCTGTTAGGAGGAGCTACATGAGCTCTGGCCTCTCCATTCAAACTGTATTTTAAATGCTACTCAAAGGATTTCAAAGAATCACAGACTCGCAGAATTGTTGAGGTCAGAAGAGACTTCTGGGTATTATCTGGTCCAATCCCCTCTACTAAGGCAGGGCTGGCTTTAGACAGTTATTAAAACAACCCCCCAACTTAATATCAGAAAAAAGTTTTACAAGTTAGCCTTTATTTGTGGACATGTTTCTGGATTCAGTTTTATCTGTGTTATCTATGTTTGCATGAAGAAATTTAGACATAATTAAATATTACAATGACCCAAATGTAATTCTGACATCCCTAATATAATTTAAATAAATACTGTCTTTAGACTGTGCATCAAATTTTGGTTTTGTATTAGTGATTTGGGATTTGTTTCGTCTGGAAAGATTTTTTTGAGAGTTTTCTATTTCTAATTAGTAAATATCTATTACTGTTTACTTTGTTACCATTTCAGTACAAGTTACAAATTTTCAAATGGAAGAGAAGTTGGTCTGAATCAAACACCTCAATTTTTACTTTAAAATCTGAAAAGGTCTCCGTAACAGCCCACAAGAGGCCTTGAATCATGACAACTGACAGTATGAGAAGCAAGAGAGGATGCAGAACGTGACCACATATTCTGCAATGTAGGAGAGAGTGAAAGGTAGAGTAACTTATCTGTTTGAATAGGATGTATCTTGCATGTATATATAGATAACATAAATTACAGATCCTGTGAATACATATGTACCAAATTTTTCTGTCCTTCTTTCTGTTAATTCTGTGGATTTAAACTGGATTAACAGATTATACAAAATTATGATCTATGTATTTTAAGATAAAATATACTTGTTATTAGTCACATGATCTGCTGTCCTCCTGTGACTTCCAGACGGATGTAATTTACAAATAATTGAAGACTAAAATACATCACGAGATCTCAGGAAAGTTTCCAGATAAATTCCTTGCTCGATTCTCTTCTGCACAGTATAGTTTGTGTTATTTTTTAAAGCAAACTTGTAAAATTTTTAAAATTGTAACCATTTCCCACAGAAATAATAAAATAAGACTGTATTTTTCTCTGAATTTTAAAAAATATCATATAGCAGATTTATTACCCAATTTTGCAGCATCCTGGAGTTTCCAACAACCAACAGGAAAATCATCACAAAAGTCTGTGCAAAGAAGTCTCCAATCTTCATATGCTGAAGTCTAGAATTGATTTGCAGGATGTTATTTACTCACTTAGCACCTCTCACATAAATATTAATGCAAAAATAAAGGGCCCTATTTTACATTTAGTCAAGTGCTGTTGCAGTTTTCCTATCAAAGAAGTGGAGTTTTCATTGTTAGCTACCTTCTCCAGCACTAAATCCCCTATCTGTACTTAATGTACATACATTCAACTGTAGTTGAGTAAAGTAAAATGCTAAGAAACACAATGCCATTTTTTCCGCCTTCAATGTACGTATTTGCAATAAAACTCATTAAAACACATTGAATGAATTGTCACAAAACCATTTAGGAAAGACGATTTTATGGGCCCTGTTTTAAAGGTCTGATCATCTGAGAAGCATTTCTGTACCTTCAATCTTTTGGCTTGATGTGTCTTTTGGCAGCTTATGAGATAAGAGCACAAAATTTATTATGGCATGCATTTGTTAGAAAGTGTCTGTTCTGTTACAAGTATGTAAGAGAGAGAGAGATCTTTATAACTGAGCATCTACATACATCTTATATCGTTCTCTTATGTCATTGCCGTTTATTAAGTTAATTTCTTTGGTAAACGTTATGCCCAAATAAACAATGAAGATTCTGAAGAGTTAATATTATAAAACAAAGCTATAATACAAACGCTTAATTCAAACTTTTAAAATTCATACCAAAACTATACTACCTTTTGTTGTAAAACATTGACAGAAGTAGATTTGCCAGCTTTGTGAATCTGAGCATTCCAATTCAGCTTTCATACAGCATAGGCAAATGTATTATAAAATAATAAACTCTCCTCCAAAGATTAGGAAATACAAAACACCTTCTTGGGAAGATTGGTCCTACTACTTACTGGGCTATATGAATGAACTGACAGTCTTTGAAAACAGGTAAGAAGTGAAAGCTTATTATGGCTGAGATAACAAGTTGGGGAGTGCATTGTTTGTCTATTGGCGCCAAGCAGTGCTCTTAAGATTAGTGGTCCTAAATCTTTCATTCATGTAATTACAAACCGACCATCGTAATCCATTCATTAAAGCCATACCAAAGAAAATGATAAGAAACTATACAGTTGCGTTTTAAAAACACAAAACCTTAAAACAACAATTTAAGTATTTAAATGTGCATAAAGTCATATTAAGAAAATCTTAGGATGTTTTGGACTAGAAAGACTTTTGCAAGTTAAAATCGTTTTGTAAATGGCCACCTTTCTCTCTACCACTCCCTGCTCCTCTCATGATACACGCATTGTAACAAAAGGCACTAGCTAAGAAATCTAAAGTTATTCCACTTCAGTAACATGGTTAAACTGAGGGTCCCTAGCAGGCAGTGTCAGGGCTACTCAACTATTGTACTTGAACCTTTATTTTCCATCTTCTTTTGTGAAATAGGGCTACTTGACAGAATGAACAATTTCCAGTAATAAAAGATCATGCAAAATTTACCACATTTTTTATATGTTCCTTATCTTGCTCTAAACTGGGGAATGATTCCACTAGTAAGTTGCAAATCCGTCTCCCTTTTTTACCCCAGTAATCAGGAACATGCCTGTTGCCCCGACACACTTGTATCTAAATGTTTACCTACAACTGTGGGTAGGCTTTTCCAAGGAAGCTGTACTTCTGGACTCATGTACAAGATGTACTTTGTGATTTTGGTCGATGCCAATATTCTTATTTGTCTAAACAATTAAAACAGGCTTACAGGTCCTAATGTAGCATAAGGTATTTCTCCAGTTTTGCCTACCTTCACTAGGCTAGGAGCCTGAGAGTAATGTGTTCAGAATGTGTGCCTAAGCACTTTATAAAGATTTCCTGTGAACTCCCTGCATGTCCTAGGATTACCTGGGTTACACAGATAGACAGCTATTCTTAGATCAGCTTTTGGGGAATTGTGTAATTATAACTACAGGAACTTAGTGGTCAGCTCCCAGAGAGTGGATCTTGGTCTTTGAAAATTCCAGCCTGAAGTTTTGAAAGCAGAATATATTTTACAAGTCAGCTTGTCCTGGAAGCAGTATCATAATAACTTAGTACTAACCAAATGCCTATTATAAACAGGTTTACTTCCTGGTATCAGCTAAACAAGGGAGTATGAAACTAATCCTGCATGAAAGACATTTTGACTCTTGCAGATGAAGAAGTAGTGCAATCCCTGCAAAAATTACTAATAAAAAAGTCCTTGTGCCTCACAGTAATAGAGTAACTTAGTGAATTACAGTCTCCTGGCACCATAGTTTCATCAGCTTTCTTGGTCCTTTGTGTCTTATCCCTTATGGGTCAGATTTTGAACATTTTTAAATGTCCATCTAATTAATTCTGGTTTCATTTATCTATGACAGCTTCACATGTTTCACAATTAGAAAAAATAAACTGAAATGATAGATTTTGCATTATATGGTATTTTCTCAAAAATCTATGCAAGCCAATAAGCATATTTTCAGTGTGGATCACAACAATATATATTTAGATTTTTTTTTACAACATCAGAGATTTCCTAGGCGTAAATATATAATTTGCTGAAAATGGACTGTTTCCCCTGAATTTGAAGAACAATCATAGTGATGAAATATTCTGTTTTGTTATTTTAAAAATTAAAATCTATTTTTTTTCATCCTAGAGACTTTTTCTCGAAATCGTACTAGTTACTTATTAAAGACAAATTAAAAGGAACATCTGGGAAATTGGAATATTTGGGAAAATTTCTGAGATTTTGGGATCCTAGTAGGGCTTGATTATTGAAGATAGTTCTCCTTTCTACAGACAATGACTAAACAATACTTTGAATTCAAAATATGAGGCAGAAAGCATAAATGTTTGCTATGTTTCTGCAACAATGTTTTACACACTTTCTTAGAAAAGACTACAGTCCCCAAATAGCTCAGTACTAGCTCCTGCTGTATAACTGTGCTCATTCTTAGAGATTTTTCAGTGCTAGTCTTTCTAAACTGAATTGTCTTAGAAGATTTAAGAGTAATTATCTGCCTGGCTTTAGTGATTTCTAAGTATGATAGCACCTGAAAGTTATTATGCAGTTATCCTGTTACTTATAGTATGTAAGGATTGAGACCTAGGAGAAGATTAACATAAGAGAGTAGACACATTTTTACAAGTTTATGTCTTTTCCTTTGATTCATCCTATCTTTCTAAATATACAAGGAGTGTAGCCAGATCCAAGGACAAAATGGATGGACAAATATCGTGTATGTACAGGTGATAGCCACATGATAAATTGTGGAACTATGTAATTTATTTATATTCACCTTTGACCATCTCACCTGGCCTTTGCCTACCAATTCATCTTCACTATGATGACTTATAAAATTCCAACTCCTTGTGACATTTCAGTTCATTCTATCTTGCCTAGCATTCTTTGTTCCCCCCCTTATTCCTCTAGCAAAATGAGAAATTTGCCACAGCATGAAAAAGAATTTATTCATTAACGGAAATGTGACCAAAAAGTCCCACATAGACACATATATGAAATTTTACTTCTGAACATCTACCTTTCTTTATTCAGGAGATCTTTCTAATGATGATAAAAAACAGAGGTGGATAAATTGACAGAAATTTTTAGAGCTTTCCGTATTATTATGTATAGAACTAGGCATTTTGACTCCCTCAGTAACCAAAGGAAAGAGAAACTTTTGGGAAAACAAATTTCATCTGCTAATTTAAAACACCAGAAACAACAAAGACATTCAGAAAACCAAAACATTTGTATTCACAGTTTGACTACTGTAGCTTTCCCTCTATCTTGTTCTTTTGGGACAGAATTTTAAAGAAAAGAACAAGTCACATAACTGTCTGGTGCTACTGATACCCACCTTCTGAAATATGAAAAGTCATGGTATTTTTTGGCTCTTTCTAGTCTGAAAGCAGGATTTGAAATATGAAGTTAAGACCATCTTTTGCAAGTGAATTATTCAATTATTTAATCAATAATTAATTATGTGTTTATAATAATAAATTCTATGTGAATTATTCAATACAAAAAGAATCAGTCTGGTTTCTTATCAGTGAAGGCTATAAGTAGCAAGATTGTCTAGGAGAGGTTTCTTCTAAAAATACCAATCTTTTCTTCAAGAAAAAGGGCAAAGACTCAGACCTGTAACTTTCCAGGATCATTCACTTGTGGCCACAGGAAAAAGATGTGAAGCCTCTGATTCAATGGCTGTCACAAGCTTAGATTTTATTTCATGTCTTGTGTCTCAGATGTTATTTAGTCTTTTATTATTAGTTTATACGAGTAATGAACTAGAACTGCCCTGAAAGGTAAGTGGAAAACTTAGCACAGATATATTTTCTTGCTCTTAAATATGTCTTGGAATAGTTAAACTGCTATTTCTAAGGCAAAATAGGTCAAATTCCTTACAGATTTCTGATAAAGATACAATCTATAAAATTTGCCCCGAAAAATATTTGTAGAGCATGAAATCTTACACATTTTAATCTCACTGTTAGTATTCTAATATATACTTCTAAGTCATGAAAGATACACTTCTTTGTCCAGGGAAGAATTTTGGTGGCTATATGACTTTCCAATTGGACATTTTTATATTTCTTTGCTTGTATCCCCTTTTGGAAGGGTTATTGGCTTAACATGTATGGACTGTATCTTCATACAAAAAGAGTCTATTCACAAATGGACTTACGTTGGTAAAACTATACAAGTTTAAATTCAGAATATCATACCAGTTTATCTTACTGATGAAGGTACAATATGTAACCAAGTTTATCCTTACGCATTTGCAAGAGAAGCTAGTTTTCCTCAATGTTGAATATAGTCTAATATTACTCCTGTTGGTTCCAATGGAAAACCTCATGATAATTTAGACGTTAATTTCAAACAAAAATTAAGATCCTCGACAGAGTAACACTGTGGTGTTCAGATCAAAATAACAAATGAGTTAAACAGGTTTGGCTGTTCTACTGAAGAACTGGAAAGCAAAAGCAGCGTATGAAAACTTCAGCTGGAACTCTTCTGAATATCCTCACTTCCACACAGGGCGCGGAAGAAACAAACACTTTATATCATGTGCACATACAGTCATCCATATGTATGGAGCTTCATCTCTGGCAAGGATGTCGAAGTGTGAGCTTTGCACGTGATCATCCCACATATAGAAGTAGGCAAACTTATTGAGTAGGTAAAGCACCATCATTGCATTCAAAATCCCTGGGCTGGATGACTGCTAAGATGTCAATGGACGTGCTGCAACTGCATTTCCCTTCGGAAGGTGCTTACTCCGTGTCTCTGAATTAATTGTGGTGGTGAAAATGTCTTGATGTTCTGCTGATCACATCCAGCTTACAAATGGTGTAGAGATTGATCCCAGAATCACTAGTGCTGGGAGGGGAGTAGCGTATCCCGGTACTGGGAGAGAGACCACCTTGGCCAGTACATTATGTTTGAACTAGAACTTTGAGATTTAAACAGGTAGAGATGTCATTATATAAATAAAATGCATTTCACCTAAACTTGAAGTAGGCGTTCCTCTCTTTCCTAACTGTAAGAGTAGAAGGTATTAGTCCTTAGAAGAATATATTTTGTAAACCTGAAGAAGTCTTTGACCTTTTCACTGACTACTGGAACATGAAAAGATGAAACAATAATGCAAAGACTGGTTAGGGTTTATGCAGCAGTCAGTATGCTAAGATGTGTAGGACAGCTTACTTTATTAAAGGAAGGAAATCAGACATCATTTTGGGGTTAGTGTACAACCCATTTATTTACAATATGTCATGAGATCTTCAGTGTACCCTTGGGCAAGAAGTGTAGAGAGACAAGAGCCATTTCCTTCTTAAGTTCCAACTCTTTCCCACATCACTGATAAGAAACATCTTTAAATAAAATCTAAATTATAGGGCAAATAGATATTTTTTTCCGTCTTCTCACCACTGAGCAGCCTGAGTCAGAGCTATTGCCCAATCACTATGTGCCAGTGGAATAAATGGAACCGTTGCAACAAAAATTAAGTGCATTTACAGTTATAAATGCCTAAAAGATAAAACTAGTTTTGCTTTTTTATGCTCTCAAGACACTTCAGAGTAAAAGTACCTCACTCAGTTTGCAACATAACTAATTTTAGATGTAACAACGCATCCTAGGCTACACAGAAAAACTACTTATTTACATCAGCAAGAGACAGAAAGATGAAGCCAACACTCAAACGCTTGTTTCAAGTACTTGTCTTAAAGTCTACTATTTAGGAAATCAAAACATTTCAATTCAGGTGCATGCCAGACAGTTCAAATAAACAACAGTCCAAGTTTTGTTGCAGTCAGTAGTATCTCCAGGGGCGCCTGAAAGAGCTGTAAGAAAAACTGAATGCGATCCCCCAGACTGGGGCAGAGCCACTTCTGCCAGAGAGCAATGGAGGTGAGACAGAGAGCTGGTGAGTTTGAAATTCCTACTTCACTGCTTGAAGAAGTGGGAAAGGATGGGCCATGCACGTCAGCATAGTATGTCTCCCCTGCTCTACCCTTTCTCACTCTGCCATTCCAGCACAAAGGAAAAGTCAGAATCTGAGTCATGGCTCTTTTACTGCCACGGACACTAAGCAAGTGTCTACTTCACTTGTGCCGACAGCACAAATAATACATCAGGCCACATCCTCACCTGGGTTGCATTTATAAAATTCTTTTAAATCAATCAACTATTTCAGATATTTTCAGAAATAAAAAGTAGATAGGAAAAATTCCAATCCTTTCAAGTTAGAAAACAGAATTCCAGGTAGAATTACCTCTTTCAGGTCAAATGCTAAGCTCTTGAACAACTTTGTTGGCAATAGATATTTGAAAAAACAAAGCCGGTCTCGTATGTGTTCCTTTTGATGATGTGACTTAACAGTTCTATGCATGACAGGATAATCTGCTTTCACTAATAAATATTCATAATCACGAATAAAGAAATGTTTTTCCTCTATTTATCTTTTTGCTTTTCTTTAATTTGTAAGGATTAAGATGTAAACCAATGAAAAATTCTGCTTTCTGGAAATGGCATAAAACTCCCAACCTGTATATTGTGTTCCGAAGGAATTTTAACAGGGGGAAAACAGCTAAGAAAAGTTCTAAGAATGTCAGTAATGTTATCCATGTGAATATCACTTTGTGAATTAATTTGAATATTTGTATATAATAAATACAGTTCTGCTAGTTAGCAATATTATAAAAACCTGAGAAAAACGTTAATAAAATTATTAAGAACAGGAAAAATAAATTTATTACTGCATTCTAGATGAAACAAAGATTTCTTTGTTTGGTTTTCATTGTCTTTTGAAGAAATTTCTCCCATCCAAACAAATTAAGTGATACACTAAAAAACAGACATGGGATGAAAACTGGATGAAAATTTATTATCTTACACCTGAAGGAACTTTTCCCTTTAGATAATAGAAAGGGTGAACAGGAGAAGCAAGGTGAAGACATTTCTGGTACTTTTTTTTTGCATTGTGCAAACAAATTAAAAATGACAGTATTAATTTGAAAGTGCTTGCAAGTAATACTGCTGTACAGTTTAAATTAGTCTGGAAATGAAGAAACCTGTATGAGTCAAAATGAATGATTTAGTTAATTTTAAAACCAGATCTCACTGCTGTGTCTGGAATAGGGATTTATCATTATTTCTGGAGTTTCCTAACACTTATCATTATTTTCAATACAAAAGGATATATATTTCAGTCACGGACTTTCTCTCTAGCTGCAAATCAGGCTCTAGCCAAACTCAGCTCTACATATGAACAAACAAATAAATTAACAAACCATTTCAGGTTTTGAGTGGCTAGTCTCTCTGTAACCTTTACGCTCCTGGAAAGATAACTGCAACTAATCTTTATAAACACAGACTTCCTTTTCACAGTTCATTTGCTGCTATTATTTTATGTTAGCCTTTTCCAGCTGCCTCCTTATGGTGAATAGCTGGTCTTAAGCTTGCTGGAAATATTCTGGGAGACTGCCAATACCTTCATGCACTGCTAGAACAGGTTTTTTGACTGGTTATCACAACTTCCCTGAAATAAGGTTTCCCTTTGGCTGAGCAGTAGAAACGTTGCTCCTTTAAATATTGGGCAATGATGATGACATTAATCATTATCTTCCCTTTTCTTATATTCAGGATCACTGCATATTCATGGCTGCATCACACATTTAACTAGTGCTGGTTCTTCATTTAACTTTTCCAATTTTTCCTGACCAGGCTCTGAGTTTGGAGAATATCTAACTTAAAAATCCCGCCTTTAGGATGCCATTAGAATACATAAGATGTTTTGTTTGCTGATAATTTGGGAGGTGGCTCACACATTTACGCTGGAGGCAATCAGTGACATTCATGAGCTCAGGAAGCTAGGGCTGGGCAGATGGCATCACTCCTGACACAACAGCTGAGCATTAGCTGACTTGGATCTGTGCAAAATGGCCAGGGTTAAAAGAAATCACAACTAGATAAAGCCAAAGGCATTTTAACTTCTGCTGAGATCCCCAGCTCCCCAAATCATTTGATCCTGCCATAATCTCTGCCTGCAACAAAATCAAAAGAGGATCATGTGACTACAGTTGCAAAGCTTGAAAACAGAAATCAAATTATGTGAGGTAGTAACAATCAATGCCTGAGTCTGCAGGGAGCCCAACTCACACATGCAAAAGGATGGATTAGGCATTTATCTCTTTAAAATAGTAAGCCTGGCAAGCATTGCTTCTCCTGAGAGCTGAAACTGAATACCAGCACCATCCTGCAAGTGAGGCGTGTGATGGATATGTAGCACAGACCTTTCTGCACCCTTGGGGAGGGACAACGAATGCAGATGGAAGCAGCCTTTGGTGCAGGAGGAGACTGGGTTGCTGCTCCATAGAATGAGATGAACACAGACCTTTCAGAGTGTCACTCAGAATAAAACGGAGAAAACTCCTATATATAAGAATTTGTCATGTCCAAAATAACAAATAGATCTGATGGTCCCTCCAAAGGAAGAGGCAGTGCTGTGGATTGCTTCTTTTCCTTTTCATTTGTAGAACAAAATATGGAGAAGACTTGCACAGTCTTCAGACAAGACAGTTTCCTGAAGCTACAAACAATCCAGTTTAAAAAAATTTTTAGCCAGGGTTACCATGTTCTACTCCTTTTTTAGGTTTTGTGACTGAAAATAATTTTTCAGGGAAGTTGCTTTTGGTTTTTAATGAAAGCCATGTGTAGCATATTGTGGAAAACACTAATTTCTCCAGCATTTCAAGGGCAACTTCATAGAATCACACAAAACAGAAGAGTTTGCTTTTGTGAACATTGACACTGATACTCAGTTTTTAGTTTCATAACTGGAAGACAAACTCCCAGATAGCCTCAATTTCTGCCAGCAACAAGACAGAAATATGGTTAAAAACAGCAGACTGTAAATCAGGGTATTAAGTACTAGCTACTGTGTACAGTTGCACAGTAAAAACTAGTTAGGTCAAGGGTCATGAATGAATAAGCCATCTATCCAACATGCTCCACTAGGCCTCTGTGAAGGCCAAATGTGAACTCCAGAGCACAGAGCTGAGTGCACCAGACTTGGTCAGCTGACCTGGAACAGCCTACAGAGGTCTCAGTCTTCAGCCTCAGCTGTGCCACAAGCTTACTTTGTCAGCAGGTGCCCAGAATTCTGTTCTTCCCAAGCATGAACCCAGCAAAGAGAAGGTGTAATAGAGGTGACTGCAGGACCAGCTGGTTTGTGTCAGTTAGCTTCCAAAATATGTCTGAAGTAGGGCCTGAGCTTTGACCTTGAGAACACTAGTGAAGAATTGAGGAAGTTCTTACATAAAGATTTTCCAGCTAGCTGCCTGCTTTGCAAAGTAATTAACTCATCCCTAAATTTATAAATACAATATGAATATGGGAAATAATAAAATGTCTGCAACTTTTAAAAGTTCTTAAATCTCCGGTGTTTCAGATACATAAGCATTTTCTAGTGAAGTGCAGACATCCCTACAAAGAAAGATCAACGATCCTACATATTGCTAATGTTTCATAGTTCTCTTTTTAAGGCCTCTAAATATTGACAGGCAGAAAATATGCAGCAAAATTCCTAGCTTCTATATCAGTACATTAAGTGTCCAGTTTGAATAATTTTACTTTGATATATTCCTTGCATTTCCTATAAAGCACAAAAGGTGGTCAGCTCTTAAACAGCCCTGGTGACTACTCTAACCCAGCTTTCACTCTTCACAGTACTACTCTGTTGTTAGTCAACTAATTCAGGTTACCAGCACAAGGATTCTTGCCCTGCTCTTGTCTTCACAAGAGATTCACTGACCTGATGTCATGCACCTCTTCCAAATAATGCATTTACATGCTTTTCAATACTGTAGTAGTCCCTCAGCCTAATTCCTCATGTGTGTTTTAAACAGTATTTAAATGAATTATTTATAAATTATCTTGTACATACTTGAAAAGTTCCATAGGCTTTCAGGAAAGAGAATGTGTGTGGGTTGAAAATTAACATGCAAGGGTATTATCATTTATATCTTTGCAAGAGGCGCAGGAATATTAAATCAGGTTTTTAAGTTTCTTTTGGGGATCTTAAAAAAAAATTGTCTCATAAACAAATGTAATTCTGGAATAGAATTAGAATAACTCAAAAATAGGTACAAACCAAATATTTTCAATATTTTGAGGAATGTTATTGATAAATGACCTTTTTTTCCAATTTCTTAAAATTCTTTGTTTTGCACGTCTTTTGGGATAGTAGATTTGGATGTTTAACATAGACATTGTTTATGAAAAATTACACATGTGAATAACAGGGCCAAAGGAAAGTGGCTATCTAAACGTATTTACTCATATGTTAATGTTAGTGTAACTATACCTAAACTTGAAAACCTGATGCTAAGTCAATGTGAAAATGTTAAAAGGTCAGTTGTTAAAAATCAATGCCCACCGCCTATTCCAAAACTCCAAAATACCAGACACAGTGAGACTTAGATTGGCTTTAACTTTTTATTTATAGAAGAAGAATATGAAATAAAAGTGATGTCCGGGGAATGTAGAATTTCCAGACCTAAGCGGAAAATAACCAAGGATTTGTTAATAAGCTAATCTTTTCTGTATATGTTAAAGAGTAATGTGTCTAGAAAAAGTTTTATCCATTGCAAAAACATGGCCACTGAAAACCAAGATTGCAATTAATCCAACACATACCAACAGTCTGCAGAGCATTTTGTAACATTTGGTGGAACCTTACTGAAGGTCTTCATTTTGCTACTTTAAAACAAGAAAGACAACCACACTCTTATTGGTTTAATGTGCTTATAACTTCACGAAGACTGTCTTAAAAGTTGCTGCCTTTTCAGCTGCATTAACATTCCAACCAAAAACATTCACAGTGATGAGTAGTTTACTGTAGGTTACTCTGTATATTCTTCCTTTTCCAGGTTTTGAATGCTGTTTCTAAGGGGGCTAAACAATGTAAGCATTGGTTAACTATGTCTTTTACCTATCACAGATGTTAAGCATGAATAAGACTAAACAAAATGAGGAGTAAAGAATGCAAGGCAAGATGAGACCTCATACAACAATCCAAATGTTAAGTGTCAAATTTTGTCCAGATCTTCAGCAAATAGGGTTGAAAGTTTCTACTGAGATAATGTAGTAAATTGTAAGAAAGCAAATATAAAAGCATTTGCAACTAGCGTATAAATATAAAGAGGCAGCACTTCTTTGGCCTTTCTATACTAATTTTTTAGTCAGGTTGAAATAAGTAGCTTTACTCTTGCTTGTGGAGGTGGATAAAATATTGGAACTATGTGTAAGCAGGGGAAATGATGTTCAAAAATGTGATATTCTGTCTAGGCTTTGGTTGCCACCACTTACAGCTGAAGATCATAGGAGTCATCTGTATGTGAGAGATGGCTTTGAGATCCTTAGTCTGAGTGGCAGTTCCACGAAGCTGAATGAAAACATGAATAAAACTTGTTCCATCTTTTTAACAAGTTGAGAAAATGACTATCAAGCTGTGTTTCCAGGCTGTACAGAATGAGTGGATTGTTCAGCTAGTACTAAGCAAAGATTTATCTTACACCGGTGTTTAGTAAACTCAGATCTTTCACATTTCCAGCTGACTGGTTTACATGGTACCCTCCACAGCCTGGAAGATCCTGTGAAACCTGTTAGGATAGGTTTGCCTTTCTTGCCTTCCTTTGCCTTCCTTGAACATCAACAGGGAGCACTGATTGTATCTGTACTGGGACATGGTGCTCAAGACATTGCCCTGCAGTGTTAGCTTCTGTAGATTTTAAGCTCTATTTAATCTGGACTGAGAAGGTGCCGTTATTAGGCATCCAAGTAGCTAAAACAAATTTTAGGCTTCATACTTTATCATTAAATATCTTGAAATCCTTTTGTTCTCTTCATTTTCTCGAAGTTTAAATACAGGAGATTCTCAAATGCTGTGAACCGTGAAAAAAAAAAGGCATACATTTTCCGCATCGCTTCGATCAAGTATACAAAATATAAAATATATTATCCATATTCCCATAACATGCACTAATCAGCATAGTATGTCTACATTGCAGTTCTAGTAAGAAGGAGAAACTCGTGATTACAAATTATCTCTAAAGTTCTGACTTTACCAATCCCCAAACTGTTATAAATTGGGAAAATAAGCATTCTTAATGTAGCCTGAACCAACATTCAACATCTGTCATGACTGGGCCGCTATTCTTCCAAAGCCTTGTTTGCTTGCGGTTGCTAGAGTAGGCTATACGTCAGTAAATAGCCAGATGGGTATCACCGATGAACTGATAATATCAGACCCCATAGCAGTTGACCTTTCCGAAAGGTGTCATGTAGCCATTAAACAGCCTGAGGAAAGGAACAAAATCACTAGTCTGTTGCAAGGTGCGTTGTACAATACAAGTGTGGATTCAACATCATTTATTACCATTTCTGAGTTTCTGGCTTTCAAATATAACGTCAGCCACTGCAGACCATTTCTAGAAATGCAAGCATTCAGTAACAACAATATAAAATGAATGTATTCTTTATGATGACATCTACATTAAATGTGAATTGATTGAGAAAGGCTGTGCTTAGTTATTTGACAAAGCCAGGTAAGATATCAAGTGAGGAAAAAACTGTATTAGCCAATAATACAGAATACCATATGTACAAGACTAAAATGATGTCCAATAAGTAGATACTGAATGCGCTATCAGAGCTCTCATCCAGTGTTACGGTGACCGAAGAAATCTACATGGTTTTTGCAGGCAGCAATTTTTGAAATGCTTCAGTTTATTCCAAATGTGTCCAAAAATATCAGAAAAGGGTTCTTTAATTGTAATAAGATTTGGAAACCTTTGAAGTTTTCTCTTTGTATTATTAGAAGTTCAGAATGGTTTTGTTGATTCAAACGTATGACAATGTTTCCCATGTTAAATACTTATGCTTAATTTTAACATATTACACATATCAGTCAATAAACATAAACTTCCTAAGAAACGTGCAGTATTGCAGTAGATGCAATACCTACCACCATCTTATCAGAAATTTCTTGCATTTGCTATCAAATACTTGATAAGATACAACTTGTAATCGCTGTTTAAGAAATGAATTACAAGGATAAGAGAGCATTAGTTTTGGTCAGCTGATGTTGGGCTGCAATGAGTTAACTGGGATCATTGTTTCTGGGGTTGTTCATATCCACAGACTTTTCACAGCCCTGGCAGAGGCTGACTCTGTAATAAGTCTCACATTACACGTGGATTAGATTTGTAGAAATCCTGTAACTCAATAGGTACCTGCCTATTCTCTCCTGGCGTCAGGCTGCCTGCACTACTTTGCTCTGTAGACATACCTGGCATTCCACCCATGCCTCCTTGCTGGCTAAGTGGGCTGGAGCCTCCCTACCAAAACATCGGGGTATTGTTGGGAAGGGGAGACCCCCTTGACAGACGAGCGAAGTGTGAAGTTAGTCTTGCAATGCCTTATTACCTTCCTATGAAGTATACATACAGCTCTTTTAAACCTCCTTTATGCTGCAGTAATGTGGGAAATCAGATCTGCAGAAGTGTTTGGGAGTAGCAAGGGGTAGAAATGTGGTGTATAAAAGGACAAAACCAGTCAGATCTCCAGCCCTTCCGGCTTACCCCAGCCACCACTACCACATTTGCTTACAGTGATGGAGGAAGAAAGCAAAAATATTTGGCAGTGCATCAAGGATTTGAAATGGCTTGATTTCTGGGAATTTTGCCAGGTGCCATAAGCCATTTTGTTTTAACACCCATTCTTCATTTCAGTGCATACTCTTTGTTAAGTAATTAGTAGGTAAATGAATTAGGATTTTCAAAAAATGTGAATAAGATTAAAATACCCATTTACAGCATTTAGGACTTTTAAAGTGAAACAGCTATCTCACTAATGAAAACAGAGTCATGTCATGTTTAAAAAACAAAGGGAAGTTCCTCAATTTGTCATTAACAGTTTAAGATTTGTATCCTACAAATTTTAGTCTTGAAATCAACTCAGTCAATATTGCTTCCATTATCAGATCAGCAGATCAGCAGATCAGCAGATCAGCTAACCTAGTAACTTTTCATTTGTTTTTTCGCATATTTGGTGGTGGGATTTTTTTTTAAAATGTGTGGTGCAATTTGAGATCCTTAACAACTCTTTCCTTCTCTTTCAGCAGTTCATCATCTCATCCTGGAAGATAATGAAAAGTCTCATAGTGATTTTAGGCAGATGTGCATGTGATTCTAACAACCTACTAACAGCATTTAACATTAAATGTTAATAAAGCCTAAGGCTTATATTAACATTAAAAGGTCGTGATTTTTTAATGGAGAGAAGAAATTTGTGTAATGGTTTACCATCACAGAATGTATGATAGCAATGAGTGCACATAAGTATCTGGTTTAGAGTTTTGGCAAACGTTTAGACAGACTAATGCCTTGAAGTTCATGGCTATTGCTTCTGAATTTAGTGAGATTTTACTTCAATCATCAGAGAAACCAGTAGAACGACGATTGGGGACATAGTTCTGTTTTCTAAAGAGCTATCAAGTACTTTAGTTAGGCATTCAAGAAGACTGCAGGCACGACCTTTCCAAAATCTGCACTGAAGGTATGTTCTTGTCATCCAACTAGACCTTAGTGCCTTGCCAAGTGGCAGTGACTTGCACCGATTCTGCCTAAGCCATGTGCCCCAGCAGCCTCCATGGGAGGTAATGACTTCACAGGAAAAAAGCTTGAAAAGAATATTTGTCAATGTAGGAATATTTGAGTGTCTTACCTCTGCAGGCTTTTTCTATTGTCATCTCAGTGTATTTGAGCCCTTACATATTTTTACAAAGGAAGCTCCTTTAGAATTCACTACAACTAACATATAGAAAATACTTCTATGCCTTGTATGTGCTGAAGAGCTTTTATCTTATTATGGATGTTTTCAGATTGAGTTTTACCTATGAGATTCTGAAGCACACTTTAAGAAATAATACTAGTATATAGGAATTATTAGTAATAGAAATTAATATTTTTCTCTTAGTATAATTACACTTCTTGTTACCCATTACTCACCAGCAAATAAAACTACGGCATGAAATTAACAAGCTTCAAAGGAGAATAACCTTCAGTTCATTTTTGTTTCTGTCCTCAAATTACAGTAATTCCTTTCCTCTCCATAGTGCCTAGGATGCCTTCACTCACAGACAGCAGCTCATGCTACAGCTAGGCCTTGAGCTGTGTGCAGGCTGATTAACTGGCAAGAACTCCTGTGCCAACTGGCAAACAGCTTTCTGCCAAGAGCAGTGTACAATATTTGTTTCTCAAATGTTGTCTTGAATTGTTCCCCTACTGATATTGATTGTAATGAAATTTGCTAAAATATAATTTTCCTTAAGTTTTCCTCCACTACTATCCTTTCAATTTGTTTGAATATGGTCAATAACAAAAAAAGTATTAGGAAAGGGCAGTCAGCAGGTAAAGAACACCGCTGCATAAACCACAGGAGGAGAATCAGACTGAAAAACATATATGCAATAAGAGAGGTCATACAGTTGTCTCAGTTTGAACAGGTGACGTGAGGGTGTCCAAAATTCCACTGGCTTCAAAGAGTTTTTCTTTGTCGTTAGTTCAGTGGCACAATTTCCATGCCAGTTTCCTGCCAAGCAAATTGTAGAGGGCTTGTATGACTGAAAGGGCTTGAGTCTGAAAGGGCGTGGACTCAAGCTTCGTCAGGGAAAGTTTAGGCTTGATGTTAGGAAAAAGTTTTTCACTGAAAGGGTGATTGACCATTGGAATGCGCTGCCCATGACCAGGGAGGTGGTGGAGTCGCCGACCCTAGAGGTGTTTAAGGGGAGACTGGATGAGGCACTGAGTGCCATGGTTTAGATGATGGTTGATGTTATTGTTGGTGTTGGTGTTAGTGTTGGGTTATAGGTTGGACTTGATGATCTCAGAGGTCCTTTCCAACCGTATGATACTGTGATACTGTGTGATACTGTGAATCTCTGGTGACAAGCTTGCTGCAGCTCCAATCAGGGCTTTGTAGCTTCATAAAAAAAATACCGCCAATTGTAAAAAATGTGAAGTGTCTTTTTGACATGAAACCACTGCCTATTAAAAAGAGCCAAAACTATGACAGTTTCACAGAAGACTCTTTTCTATCAGCTGAACAATTCTCAGCACATCACTTCGGTCAAATTTAAATGTAAAATTATGGTAGCTGAAGGAAACAAACTGTCGAGAGTCTTGCATAATACTCACTGAGTCCTCTTCTAAACAAGGCTAGTTTTCTTGATAGTAAAATGTAAAGAAATTTCTGAATTTCAACAATGGTAGATGAATGCAAGATGAAAAGTCCTTTTTTCCATTTCAATACTTCTGCTGAAATAGCTTTGTTACAGTTCATGAATTCCTTTAAATAGAAAAAGTCTATGAAAGAGTTTTGAATGAAATATTTTTTCAAGGTTGAATGTAAGCTATAGCCCCACTCAGATAGGGTAAATTACTTCCCAGTGGTGTGCCAAATTACTTGTTAACTATTTCAGCAACAGGATACAGTGATTCTTTGTAGCATGCTTGTCGCAGTCTTGATAAATGCTTTTATGTCTCTAATTCCTGATATCTGCATTATCAGAAGCATTTTTCTGTTACTGAATTCAGTTCAAAAGCCAATAACTCAGCTAAATGAGTATAGCTGAGAACATTTTCCAAGCCTCTAGTTAAAATCTCCAGATCACTAGTGTTTTTCAAATGCTTGTGTAAATATAAGTAAAAATAAAGATGTACATAATTAATTATGGCCTAAATAACAGTGTTGGGAGACTATTATTGGAAATGAACAAGTATTAATGTGACTCTTTTCCCATAAATTCTGCAAGAGAGACTAACTCCAGCCATGGATGTTCTAATTTCTTCGTTTTTAACAGGTGTTTGCACCGAAGTTGAATTAAAATGCATCAACCCAGTAAGAATGATCTTAAAGAGTCCTGTTAAGCAATCCTAGAAGTGACACAAACTTTTATAGATGCCTATTTTTACTGTCTTTTCTCTGGTTACCTGGATTTGTACCTTTACTTTGCTGAGAATCTGCATGAGTGACTTGGAACTGAAGTTGTGCGAAGTCTAATAGGGCATGAAACCATTGTGTAATAGCTATAGATCATAAGCCTCCACCTGAGTCTCATCTTGTTGTCTCCTTCTTACTTTCAAATCCTAACAACATTACAGTATTTCCAGCTTGAGAGAGCCATATTTTGGGTATCTCACTTCTTTAAGACAGGAAGAAATAGGGCAAATTACATCTGATCATCACTCCTTCGTTGTGAGCTGGGACTACTCAGTCAATACTGTTATCAGGGAACTGAAGGAATTGTGAAGGAGGGAAATTCCTCTCCCTGCCCCCCTGTGTTTCCTGGGCTCTAGAATCCTTTTGTTGAAGACAGTCTGACTTAAAAAGAGATTTATGTGAGTTGTTCTTTAGCTTACGTTAGAATATGGTTTTAGTCTCCTTTGTCTCAGAGCACATGCAACAAACATTGTTAGATTCAATGTCAAGGCAAAAAGCAAGTGGAAGCTAGCACTTTTTTTTTTTTTTTTAAACATGGTTTACATGGCAGGAGAAAAACATTCCCCCTCCCTCATTGTAAGGCAGAACAGCACAAGCTTTCCTCCTTTTTGAACTGAAATATAAGAAAACTTGGGAAGAAAGCGTTAGTGAATTAAGGAAAGAATTGCATAGTTCAGGTTAACAATAACTGTGACAGTTTACAGAAATTTGTAGAGAAAGCCTTTGAGAGAACAGAGATGTAGAAGCTTCCTCGAAAGATCTGCAACACTGCCACAGTTGGAGTCTTTCCTGCAAACATTGTCTCATTGAAACTGTCTAGATGGCTGTCCTTTCATGTGCCACTGTATGTCTTTGACCCTCATATCATGGTTAATCAGGCTAAATCTGCATGTTAAATTTGAGAGTAAAGCACAACTGTAATAAACCTGGAATAAACAGCCTACCATGGTCCCTATTTTGTTTAGCTTTTGTGGGAGGAAAGGAAGTTTATCCAGACTGTATAAATAGCTGTTAGTTTATTAAGGGAGTAGTAGTCAGCAGAAAGATGAATGCTGTGAGCGACTCTCTGCACTGAGGACATCTTTATTTTTGATGGTGAAGCACTGGACCAGACCCAGAGACACAAGCCTGTGGAATACAGTTTTCAAACATGCAAAGAGTTTTCACTTAAGTCTTCATTCCAGACCTGCCACAGGAGAATGAATATACATGAGAATATACAAGGCCGGGTGGGAAGATCAGTACAAAACAATGGCCGAAGCAGCTCAATAGCATAGGTAAGTTCATTGATATCTAGCTGTATTTCTCTCACGTAGATACTTCTGTAACTACTCATTCTAAGTCTAGATTTTTATTTCCCCACAGAGAAGTGTTACCCCTTGAGACATCTTCGGAACTCCGTACAGCAGTTTCAGCTTTGCTATTAAGTCAGCATTTCCATTTCCACATTTCTTCATACAGAATGTACTGCTTCCTGTAGCTTCTATTTTCTGAAATGGACATGGCATAACACTCTATTAGTGATGAATATTTTATTCATAAAATGGGGCTAAAAATGTATTTGTGCCACTCTAGGGCCAAGGAAGTATCTCCATTTATGATTTTATTGTATTGCTGTAACATCTGGAGGACCTAAGCAAGATTAAAACATAGAGCACTGAGGCTGTCAGAGTTATCTTCTTCCCCATGAACATTAAAAAGACAACCAGGGCAACAGAAACACATAAAGGGTCTTTGTGGCATTCATGGAAAATGAATTAAATATAAATATACATAAATACATAGACAGACAGACAGACATGTTCGCAACTCCACTCAGGTTTTCAGCAATGATTTAGAAAGGAATGAGGAATAACATGAGCAAACCAGGAAAAATGGGGGAAAGAATACATAAAAGGGATCATGTTTTAGCTTGTTTAAAATTTTATTAGTTTATTACATTATAAACTATTTGCTCCACACACAATCTCTTACTTAATGTTTTGTGACCGCTTTAATACAGTAAAATTAGACATGCTGCTGCAGTAGTCCTGACAGCTACCTGGTTGCCATGAATTAACACCATTGGCTTCTTGCCCAATACAAATAAACTTGAAAGGCTAGAGAGAACATCCAGTGAAATCAAGTAGACTAAAACTAATAGGAGAGCTGAGCATTGTAGAATAAAACATCATTGGAATAGAAACCTTTGCTGGTATTACTAAGTGAAGTATTACAAAGTGAACAAATACAAAAAAATCTTGAAACAGAGGCATTTAACTTCTACCTGCACAAGAGTGACTATCATGAACATGTTAGTCTACAGGTAGAACTTACACAAATATTGTTTATTTTATTATGGAATCCTATTTGCACATCATACTTTCAAAATTCTTTCCCACACCAAAATTAGGTTAAAACATTGCAAGCATTCAAAAACTCAAAGGACTACATATAACAACCTTGAAATGCATTTTAATTCTTCATCTAATATTACCATGTATGCATTCTGAGCTACAATGGAGAGAGAGCCAAATATTCCAAAACAAATAATATCTGACTGCTGCATGTGTGCCGCAGAAATCTTTAGCACAAGTACAAGCTGGATGGAGAATAAATTGAGAGTAGCCCTGAGAAGAACTATGCCTTGTTGGTTGATAAGAAGCTCAACATGAGCCGGCGATGCACACATGCAGCCCAATGAGTCAACTGTATGCTTGGCTGCATCAAAAGAAGGGTAGGTGATTCTGCCCCTCTACTCGGCTCCCATGAGACCCCATCCCGGAGTACTGTGTCCAGCTCTGGGGCCTCAACACGAACAGGGACATGAACCTGTTACAGCAAGTCCAGATGAGGGCAATGGAGATGATCAGAGGGCTGGAGCACCTCTCCTGCAAGGATCCAATTGGTCCTTTAGAATTTTCCTTATCTGATCAAAATACGAAGAGTACCTAAAAATTGCATAGAAATCATAACACTGTGAGAAATACAAAGGGCTAAATTACCAGTGAGTGGGAAAAAATACTTGTAGGTGGACTGACTTTATCAGCTATTGGTTTCGTGGATAAGAATTGTTGCTATCATCTAATTGATTGCATTAGTAGTGTAACGGTAGGAACAGAAATTGGCTTTTGTCAGATTTAGAGAACTGTCCTGCAGAAAAGGCTCCCCTGTACCTAAGGTGTAATGAATGTAGACCTTGATGCTGTTCTTACCCAAGGCACAGGGATCATCTGAGAGTGTTCTTCTTACCTCTTTGTCATCACCTTCATATTCCACAAAGAAACATCAGAAGAAGTACATGCAGTATTTCAGTCTTCCTTTGCCGTGTACTTGGGTGAAGGATAGACCTCTCAGCACTGCAACTGCATACAGCAAGCAGGGAAGGTATTTCTAGATCTTTGTTTTTGTCAGAGGTTGATGTCCTTGCTCAGATCCAAGTGTGGTACCTGCACAGCAGTCCTTATCACTGGAAATGAGATAAAGTATTGCAGATGTTTGCCAGTAAAAATTTAGAACTGATTAAATTTGTGTTTTGCGGTACCGAAGTGAGTGCATATAGAAAAAAAGACATTAGAAGCTGAAAGACTATTGTTGGTTAGAAAAAAAAAGAAAGTAAAAATTAATGTTCAGCTACATGTGGGAATACCTTCCCTCTCTTCGTTTTTCTTCTTTATTAATTAGTGAGTTTAAAAGATACATATTCTAGTAGAGTTATTACATTTTCCTCTAGTACTTTTCCTGAAACAGTAGCAAGTCTGACACTAATTGTAAAACTATGGACACTAATTGCATGCAACCTCTCTTTGAAACCGTTGTCTGTAACATCAATTTATTACTTCTTTCATTTCTGTCTCTTTATGGAAGTTTGAATCATCTACACAAGGCTTTAATAGCACAGAAGAAAAGAGACCGAAACAAGCCAGGTGATGCTAGCATTGGGACAAATTTTCCACACCTTCAATAAGTATCTATAACCTCATTTATTCTGATGAAGTGGTGATAAAGGCAACTGATCTGAGATTGAGGCAGGATCTCATAAGATGTATCATTTTCTCATCAGGTGCAAAGCATGTTTATTCATCCTGCCTTTTCTAATATAAACATGTAGCCTTAGCTATTGAAATGATAAAATTACAAAATATGTTATCTTGCCCCTTCTCCAAACAAAGCAATCCTTTATGTATTTCACTCCCTTGGGTGTTCATATGAGTGAACAAACCAAATGTGCAGATATTATTCACATTCCTAATTGCACAACTGGAAGCTGACCTCATCATGTAACAATGCATACTGAGGACTCTAGAATAATTTGAAGAATAAAGAAGTGCTTGTCAAATAATACTGTACCAGTTGGGAATTTTTTGATCCCCAAAGCAAGTTGCAGTGTCATCTGGAAGGAAATTTCTCTACTAAAGATTTTTAGGCTATATTATTCTCTGTTCTTTCCTTTCCTAATGCTTAAAAACTGCAAAGATGTTCCATTTAGCGACAAATTATTACTATCCACTGCTTGAAAATGCCATGCTACTTGAGTAAGGTCTTCATATACGGTTTGTATTTTATATCAGTATCATATTACGTTAATGTATCATGTTCAAATGAGATTCTGCTTTCTCAGCAGCTTAAGTGCTTTACTTCTTTTATTCTAGTAGTTTATGTAGTATGTTTTATCCTACATCGGCATATCTGAGCAAGTTCTTTGGTTTATTGTAGTGAAAGTTGGGCTTTATGTTCTAGTGGCTTATTTTGGCTTTAAAACACGCGTTTATAGAGGGATGAATGGTTTTCATTTGATTGAATAAATTTCAGAAGACACCAAATCAGGAGAGAATGTAAGAGTTCAAATACCATGTAATTCAGGAAAACTCAAACAATTTTCTAAAGATACAGAATAATTTCTAATATGTGCTTTAAACTAAGCATGATATTAACTGCTAAGAACAAGCTACTCTTTTCTTCAATGTTTTAAAGACATATAGCATTTTTTTTAGAGAAAAAAATTACTATTTAGAGAAATAGCAGACATGCAGGAAATTGGCAAAAATGGTGAGATACCTCTGTTTTCAGAGGAGAGTAATACCAGGCCAGTTAGACAAAATTAACTTTAATTCCATGGAAATGTTCTTTCCACACAAAATATCATTAGTTTACGATTTATATCCCAGTATTCTACAAGCTGAGATTTTGGAGCAGTCAACAGGTCTTGAAACAGTCTTAGTTGTGTATCCTTTATCCTCCAGCATTGCAGTCACACTAGGATGTATATTGTTTCTTTATTCTGGGGTATCATCTGTATGTATAGACTTTTACTACGGTAAACTTCAATTATGAGCAAACCTTGCCCCAACCCTCCATCAGCAGTGTCTCATGCGTTTTTCCCAACCTCTGCTCACTTGTATACCTCTACACACAACACATATCTTGGCGATTGCTCTAAAATATTCTCTAGTTGACTTTACAGTGAATATGCAATTAAAGGATATATTTTCATACAGGTATGTATATATACACACGTATAGAGTATATATATACGTACATACAAATGTATACTGACTGGAAGGACGTGGTAGTCCTGGTGGACCACAAGTCAATTATTAGCCAGAAAGGTGCCCTCATGGCCAAGAGGAATAGTATCCTGGGGTGCTTAAGAGGAGTGTGGCTACACACTCTTGTTCAAGAAGAGGTTGAAGGAAGTTCTCCTTCCCCCTCTACTCTGCCCTAGAGAGGCTGTATCTGGAGTACTGTATCCAGTTCTGGTCTCCCCAGCTTAAGAAATACAAGAAACTACTGGAGAGAGCCCATCAGAGGGCCATGAAGATTATTAAGGGACTGAAGAATCTCTCTTATGAGGAAAGTCTGAAAGACCTGAGTCTGTCTGGCCTGGAAGGATGAGGAGTCTGAGAGGGGATCTTATCAATGTTTGAGAATATCTAAAGAGCAGATGTCAAGAGGATGCAGCCAGATTATTTTCAATGGCACACAAGCAACAGGTCAAAAGGTAACAGGCACAAGAGGCCACTGAAAGTTCCACTTGGCCATGAGCATAAACTTCTTTACTGTCACAGAGCACTGGAACGGGATTCCCAGAGACATTGTGGAATCTCCTTCTCTGGAGCTATTTGAAACTTGTCTGGATGTAATCCTGTGCAACCTGCTTTAGATGAGCCTACTTTTGCAGAAGGGTTGGACCCACCCCTGCCATTCTGTGATTCTGTGACTATACACATATATGAATATGTGTTTATACATAGTGTCAGTAAATTACCTTAAAGGATCAATTAAATCATTGATACCTTAGGTTTCCAGTTCCACTCGAAATGCTTAGCATGTACCTCCTGCTCTCCAGGCACTTATCCATAAGGATGTACTCTCCCCTACATCCCAAGTCAAGTATCCCACTTTCTGTAAACCTCTCAGGTGTCTTCAAAAATTGAATGGCCCTGGCTTCTGTGTTTCTGCTGCTGACTCCTAACCTAAATGCAATCACACCGTGGATGTATGTGCTCTGTCCCTTCCACCTATTGACTTTCTACTTTCCTGCCCTATGCAGCTGGACATCAATTAGCCCTTGTTTCATGTGTCTGCACAGGTCACTTAGAGGTAAGATTCCAATCTCACATATGTCTAGCTGGGCCAAGAATCACACCGGTTACTAGCTAGTGTAACCACAACAAAATGTACAATTGTGAGGTAAGGATCAAAAAGACATGCTCAATAGAAACTATTTTAAAAGCATTGGTAGAGTGGCCATGAGAATAAATACTGTCCAAATTTGCATTGAACAGTGTCCACTGCTCTCAAGGTGACAGCCTCAGAAAGAGAGGGTGCACAAGGGAAGTTTCAGGAAGAAATCTGACCTAGCTATATACCGTGTGTCTGTGTAGGCTGAAGAATATATTAGATTGTATGACAAGGAGATGTAGAAGCAGAATCACCCACAGGCAAAACTGTAGTGAGGAGTCTAAATTGGAAGTGGTCTATAATCTGGAGAAATAAATGCTATAATTTTGTCTTGCAGGTTGAATTTTACCACTACAAAATATACTTAAGATAGCAATTAGACTGGAGTAAGGGGAATTGAATTTAAGGACAAACTAAATTATTGATTTAGAATGTGAATTCTACACCCTACTTAAGTATGTGTATGATTTATAAGCTATCTATACTATTTCTGTGTAAATATGAAGATAAAGTTCATGTGTATACACATACATATACTTTACTATACCATAAGTATCGTGGAAGTATTTTCACTTCTGGTCTTTAACAATTGTTATCCTAGAATAGACTTGTTTCTCCTAACTCAGGCTCGTAACACTGCTTTGCAAAAGAGTATGACACACAGCAAAGAACACTTCTCCTTGCAGCATCCCAACCAATATTATTCCTACATTTGTCATTATTGTTAGAGAGGATATTACACATAATGACACAGCTTGAACCATGCCGTTTTTCAGTCTCCTACTTTTCTTCCTTTCCTATTCCTATTATGAATAATTCAAGAATCCATGACTGATTTTAAGCAGAGAAAATAATTTAAACAGGCAATTTTCCTCTTTCCTTCTTTTTTTCTTCTTATGTTTCAAAGTCTATACTTCTTAATATGAGGGCTGGGGAGGAAGAATACCAATAAAAAAACCAATAAGAGCAAACCAGCAGGTACCAGCAGGTCTAAGAAATATTTCTTAAATTTAAAAAAAATTTAAAAATTAAGGACCATGTGATATCACTAAATTATTCCCTTCTACGAGCCTCTAATGTCTAACCTGAATCTTCTCTGTGATGCCTAAAACTAGTGAATGTTTTCTCAAGTTTTTTTCTTCCTGTAGCTGTTTCAAGTTGGTAGCCTGCTATAATTATTTACAGTACAGATATGTCTCAGGCAGCTAGATTACAAATTGCAGTGACTATTTTAAAAGAAAAGGTGTCCTAATGCTTGGCTTCCTTGAACTGTCCCTTATTGTCATGCTGTCCAGAGCACACAGAGTGATGAAAAAGCAAATAAATCAGTTTTGTTGCTAAACCCTTGCATTCTAATTAAGCACTTCTTACTGAATATCCATCTTTTTCCTCATTCCTGGTTGGTAGATATTTTAAGAGTTTTGGGGTTTTTTTTCCAGCCTCTTCTATTTCCTGAGGGCAAAAGGTTAAAACGATGGTGAGATTTTTGTCATTTTAACTGAACTTCAACCCTCTTAGAAAGGTCCCACATTTTTAAGATATTATTTCAATCTAGAATTCTGAAGTTAAGTTGTCCTTGGCCCAAGTGCCAAGAAAGAGTTTATGAAAAGTCCACATTGCAGTGTATGAAAATACAGACTACAAGGATTAAATAAGACACTGTAGCCCTGTCCTCACATTAACTATTTCTATAGACCAGGCAAAGGAAGTATTTTCCTCCAGCTCAGAAAACAATTTAAGAAATCTGGGTGTTCTAGATGGACTTCTGTTCTCCTTGACTGCACTAACAGCTGTAGATTCCTGGGAAGACAACCTAGACTATATAGACATAGGTATGTGGTCAAATATGACATCTATGTGTTATTGTACAGAGCTAGATCATCTGGGATGATTGTCTGGAATAAGTCTACATTGTTTTCAGAAAAAGCTCTGTATTACACGGAGTAGACATGTATTTTACTCTAACAATCTACCTGAGGTACAAGTCTCACTGCAGAAAAGGCTTTGTAATGGAATAATTTACCCTCTCAGAGAAAGTGATTGCTTTGTTGTCCCTTGGAAAAACAGAGAATGAAAGAGAAGCAGGGCAGTGAACAGGAGAAGAGTTGCTGTCAAAAGGTGTGGATGTGTTGGAGTGAGTCCAGAGGAGGGCCACAAAAATAGTCAGAGGGATGGAACAACTATCCTATGAGGACAGGCTGAGAGAGTTGGGGTTGTTCAGCTTGGAGAAGGGAAGGCTCAAGGGAGACCTTATTGTGGCCTTTCATCACTCAAAGGAGGCTTCTCAGAAAGATGGGGACAAACTTCTTAGCAAGGTCCGTTGTGTGAGGACAAGGGTAAGGATTTTAAATTAAAGAATTCAAAGATGGAATAGATAGATTAGATAGATTCAAAGATAGATTCAAAGCAGATATAAGGAAGGAATGTTTTACAATTAGGATGATGAAACACTAGAACAAGTTGCCCCGAGAGGTGGTAGGTGCCACATCCCTGGAAATGTTCTAAGTGAGGTTGGACTGGGCTCTGAGAAACCTGATCTAGTTGAAGAGGTCCCTGTTCACCCCAAGGGGCTAGACTAGATGACCTTTAAAGGTCCCTTCTAACCCTCAAAATCACATTTACTTGTGATGACTGAAGAACATCATCCTGCAAATGTGAAGTAGCATATGCAATGCTAGACGAATAAAATACCTTCACAGACCCATTCACTGCTTGTAGCAGACAATCCTTGTGTGAGGTATAGTAATCCTGTTCCCCCAGGAAGAAGAGACTGAAATCTCTGAAACCTTTGAAGGCTGCTTTGAGAGGGTTCTCATGCTTCCCGCTTTGTGGGATGCACCTGCTTTGTCTCAGATACTTGGGTACATTAGGTATCAAAAATAGCTCTTGCATCATTACTTGCAATCATACAGGACTGATATCTAGAGTTCTGAGTGAGCCAGTAACCTGGAGTATATATATGCTTTAAGGAATGCCATTTTAACTGCATGATTTCAAAAATGGGCCCAAGTTTGAGAAGATAAGCCTGCTAGAGACAGGAAAAACACCGCATTTATAATGCATCATGAGTGTTTGTATATATGCAATCTAATGAAGCCAAAATTTATATTCCAAAATGACTTCTTTTGCATGCTTCATCAATTATCCTAATAATCTAAAGTTAGTGGTCAAGAATTAAAGGAAGACATTTATAGTCTCCTGTTTATAGTGTATCCTGTAAATTTAGTGTTATCTCCATAGTTTTCTAAAATGTTTATGTGCAAATGATTTTCACTCCAGTGTCTTCATCATGCATGAATAAAAATATATGCTTAGCTATCAAAAGATAATTAGGTGAGACATGCATGTTTTGTCATAATTAATATTCTGTCAATAGGCTAGATAAGAAAGCTCCAAGGGTTAATGCTTTCCTGCTCTGTATCTACCATTGTCAGTGAATTTTTCTAGCTCACTCCATTAATCCAGTCAGCACAATGGATCAGGTTAGAGATGTGTCTCAATAAATCACTCTCAAGTACTGGGGGTAGGAGTACCTAATTAGTCAACACTGTCATTATGTTTGACTTGTAGCTGCTGTACTGTGTATGGGATGAGGATTCAGTGTATTTAACCCGCACACACTCTTAAACAGATCTCCAGTATTGATGTGAATTTTAACCCTTGTATGGAAGAAGCCAGTCCATGTTGCTATAAATGGTAGATGAAATGATTTTTACCAATAAATTAATCCAGAGGTCATTTATTTTTCCCTGCACTCAGGGGCCACTAACATCCTGCAGCATTATCTCCTCTAAAACGAAACTCCTGAAGTTAAACTCACCACTACAGTTCACCGGAGTCCCCAGACCTACCTCTTAACTTTCCCCCTCCTTCTTTCCCATTCTTTGCCTCTCCCCTCATTCACATTGACCCTTATTCTCATGCCACTGCTCTCCAGAGGAGGGCTTTCAGCCCATAGTTATTCTCACTCTGGCAAGACTCTCCTGTCCTTAGCTACAGGAGGTCTGTTGCACCAGTTGCACTGGTAGCCACCAATTTCTCCATTCCCTCTCCTTAGTTTCTTTATTTAACAGGCATGCCTGGAAGCTAAACACACGTTTCCTTACTCACTCTCTTCATTCTCCTCCAACTCTAGGTAGCACCTTGCTAACATAAAACATATTTTTCACTCTACTTCACATTTGAACTGCAGTTTAGCATTATCTTCGTAATAATTATATATTGCCTATCAAAATAATTGCTCTGCTGTGACTCTTTCCCTTGTGAATATGTTCACCTTGGTCTCTGCTTTTGTTCAGAACTTGCACTGATCAGATACCAGTTCAATCTGTCAGGAATAAACATTAGCAGTGTTATGATGCTGAGCTCATGGTAGAATCCTGTCCCTGTGTTTTCTGCTTTCCACTGATTTTCAAGACACAGCATGGAGAGTACAGGAACATGAGAGAGTGGAAGGAGGGTGGCAGAGCAAATACTGTTTCTGCTGGTGGAAGAGACAGCCTCAGGCAGCCTGCAGGAAGAAAACATTGTGAATACATTCAGCCTGTGGTAGTGAGGAAACTGAGAATATGGTACCTCAAGTATAAAGTGCAGACTAAGGCATGAAGAGACAGTAAGAAAGCTCACATTAATTTCAGCACCTCCAACCTCATCTAAACTTGTACTGAGCCTGTCACAAACAGGTCCATGAATTTACCCTCTGCTTGCAACATAGACAGTATCTTGGTTAATTTAACATTGGTGCAAGGAGAAAAGTCCTGCGAACTTCAGAGGAAACTTTGTGTGTTCATATCAGACAGCATATCCTTTTTCTATGGCATAAAGCAAGATTATCGATTTTGAAAATACCTACACTAACAATAATATTGTTGGATATTTTATATATACGTGGTCATCCTGCCATCTGCTTCTGATGTGATGATGACCTGTATTCACTATGTATTGCACTAGCTCAGTACTTATAATTTTGCCTGTCCAGATGGAAATACCGACGTGGCATAGAATAAAAATATTTTGAAAATACCGATTCTAATTTTTCAAACTAGATTTGGCAAAATCATATGTTATGACAATAATATTTTTATGTTTCCTTCTTCTTTGAGAAAAGATATGTCATCATTTCACTTTAAACTGATCATTGAATAATTATTGATTAATGTCTGTGGACACTTCTTTCTAAAGTATGACCATAGGTGAGAAACCGAAGAGGGAATTAACAATCTGAATTAGTTACATAGTGAAGAGTAAACAGTACATGGAACAAGGCACTGGATGATGAGGATAGTTCTGATATTACAGAGAGGGCCTCCTGCCTATCCTGGAGCTTGACAAAACACACATTCTGTGAAAACACCTTGTGTTTCTGGAATGAATAGCAGCACAACGGCTTATGTTCAGATTACAGAACTGCCTCAGGTTTTGCGTCTCCTGAATTTTGAATGCTTGGTTTCTACAATCATGATGATCTTTTAATGTACTTAGGAAATTACAAACATAAATAATGACATATTATAATTGACATATTATTCATCATTTATTTACAGCATTTATTTCATGCTACATCAGCTGCAACAACCTTCCCACCGTGCTGCAGCTCCTGCATCTGCATGACACAGGCCACCCTCCAGAGCCCAGGCCCCAGACCCAGACTCTATCTCTGTCATCTGTTCTGTGGATGCTAGCAGCAGGGGCCCAGCACTAAGTACTACCACAGATTGCACAGGCAGAGGGAAATCCCAGGAGAAGAAACAGGATGAGTGCTTCTGGGGGAGCTCACAGGCTCAGAGTGGTAGCTTAGGCTACTGACACTGATGATATTGATGACAATTAGTAGAGTGAGGTTAGAATGGAGATGAGGAGAAGATTCATCTGTTACACTATCCATCATCTGTGTGTTGCCCCAGGCAATGTGATCAGTCTGCTGTTTTCAGTGAAGCTGTTATTATGGACTAGCTTTAGCCTTTCTGTAAGGTGAAATTTCTTGAGTAACTTTTTGCTGGTAGGGCTCAGAAAAAAACAGTTTTTTTCTTGCTGTGTTTCTTAGGGTAGGACTGAATGCATATGCAAGTAGATCAGGTAGCCTATTGTTTTCCTTGATACATTTCACACTAAAGTGTAAAAAGTCGGTGCTAAACTGTAGTAAATTGAAACTGTTGTAAATTGAAACTATCAATTACAGCAAAAAAAAAATCTCAACCTTCTTAAAGCACAAAAATGATTGACTGAAAAGTGAGTTACCTATTGGCCCACTGTAAGTATGTCACATCTATAAAACATTATTTAATTTAATTTAATTTAATTTTATTTATTTTATTTTATTTCCCTTTTTTTCAGTGAGTGGTTACATTAATTACTAATATGTTATAGAGATTTTTTTTATCCAATAGTTTGTAAAAATTCTCATTCTTGTACTTCAACCTTTTATAATATCACCGTGAACCACTAGTTCACTCAGAAAAAACTATAATGTATGTCATTCATTGCAGACCATGTTTATATATATGTCACTTATTACATGCATGCATATGTGTAATGTTGTGTACAGAGCTCATGCCGCATATTTTTGTGTCATTACTGGAGGACAATGCTAACTTTAGGTTTCAATAGGAGATCACCCAGTATGATTTCCCCCCACACTCAACAGTCAGGACCAGAACCCAGGAGTAGTATTGCCTTTGAAACATTGTCTATCCCACGGGCTTTATTTATAGTGGGGACTCAAAACCTCATTCATTGTTTTTAACTGCCTTGTTCATACAAGTGGAAATAATGTACACTGTTTGCTAAACTGGATCATGCTAGGAAAGATTGATCAAGCTTTCCTGCACATGTACAGCTCAGTTTATACTTCCAAAGTTTCCCAGAAAAAATAGCCTCATCATCTGTTTTTCCCCATGACTTTGCATGCTTATAGTTCCTTCTTTCTTTGCTTCAAAATATCTCTTACTCCTTCATAAGCCCTAGCTGAGGTAATTTGGTTTGCATACATTCTCTTTATGTTTTCACCAACAAATATAATGAAGTTCTTGCATTTTTTAGAAAAAAAACCTTCGAACTTTTTTTTTCAGATTCCATTTATTTCCTCCAAAAACTTCATGGCAGGTAGGACAATTTTGTTTTTGTTAGTCTACAAATGGGTCTGACACTAATCTATAAATGAGACTAATTACATAAAAATTTGGTATATGACTGTAAGAGTTTATTATATTTGCAATACTAATTGCAGAAGTTCTACAAATCTCATTTTCACAGACTGTATAGGGCTTTCAAGTTCATTAGCTAAATATGAGCTTGAGAGGTTATCTGCCATAACCTTCTCTGTGCAGGGCCCAGTATCACTAGAGAACTCACTTACTAATTCATTTAGATTAGATAGCATTTGAATTGTGAGTTTATCAGACAGAGCAGGCCCAAACTGTGTTCTTTAAAAGCAAGTACCTACAACTTAACTTGAACATGACTGATTGTCTGAAGATTGATATATCTAAGGGATCATTATGTCTTCTAATAAAAAATTAGCACCAGAAGAACAAACAGAAAATGCACTTTCAGAGCGCGTAAGGTGATTTTCTTCTTTACAATACTGTAAATCTCAAGGAACCCTACTGGAATTAATTAATCTAGATTTACACTACTTTTTATAATCCTTTCCTAGCAGTGGATCCTACATTTATCCTAAACCTATTTTTCTTCTCTCTTCTACTCATCTTCCACTTTGAGTCCATCAGCCAAAGGAGGAAGAGAAAACTTGCTCAAACTGCTGTACTATATGTCTTATCACCTCAAAAATTACCCATTTGAGTCAATACTCCACTAATGTTCCATACCGAAAAAGCGATGCCCAAATAAATGAAAGTAGTCAGGAAATAGGGAATAGAATCAAAATTTCTGGTACCACCCTAGTTAAAATTAATATTTCCTGTATTGATTTTGCACAATTTATTTTAAATTTAATAATTAAAAAAAAAAAAGATGAGTAACATTGTTTTAAGTTTTAGGAGCATTGATCACTTTTTGTGTGTACTAGCATTATATGATGGAGTCCTTGAGAAAAATATTTGAACGAGTGTTTGTCATCTTGGTAACGTCTACCACTGGTTAAATGAAACAGTCAAACAACTCATAACTGTGAAATTTTTCTAGAAGACCCTTTAAAATATCTTCCATAATTTGGTTTTGTAAAAGAGTATTTTCTTGACATGATTACTATCCAAACTAAAGAACTTCCAAAATGGCATGAAGACAGACATCAGGATGACAAGTTTGCAATGAGGCTTCTAAGGTCATAAGGGATGAGATGCTATCCAGCTACTAACCTCAAGGGCCCTGATCCCACCTATTCATTTAGTGTTAGGTGATTTATTCCATATGTTTATCACATCTGGTATTCGAGCCATGATATTGTTAGCCTAGAAGATGCAACAGAATTCACCTTAGGCTGGAGCATTTTTATGTGCCAGATGGCAATGTTATCATAATGTAGCTATAAGGTGCTAGTCTAGAGACCAGAAACATGTATGAGCATTTTCTTACTTGTGAAGCTACAAAATACAACAGGAAAGGGGTACAGGATTTTAAACTTTTGATATACAATAAAAAGAAAAGAATGCAAAGTCTCCAGAAAGCTCTTATTTAGTTCTGTTGCAGTTTTGGGCAACAAGAGGTACTTCTGCACTAGTAGTTCAGCAAATAGGAAGATTTTTTCCTTCTGGTGTCAACACCACATCTGTACTTAGTGTTGTGAGGTAACTGCCCGAGCTTTTCAGAACAATTACCCAAAATTGAAGCCAGTCACCTAGAATCATCCCAGAATGCACCACTTGGCATAGAGAAATGCGTTTCTCCAGAAACCACCTCTGCACCTATAAACATCTAAGGTCATCAACTTCATTGATCATAAAGGTGTAATATAGATATTTGGTCCTACTACCAGAACAGCAACAAATGAAGCCATAGTTCTTTGCTTTGTGGGTACCTGTATGGTACATCATGATATGATAGAGTTGGATGCTAATCCTTCTCCTGTCCTGATATCTTTTGTTGAGTTCTGTTGATGATAAGAGAAATAGAAGTGAAAACTTCAGCTTTGACTGTCTCTGTCTGTGAGCTAAGAGATATAATAGGACAGATTTATGGCTATATTAACTGGCTATGAACAATGGAAGATTTTCTTAGAAATATATGGACATCAGTTTTTCCCTTCCCTTCCCTTCCCTTCCCTTCCCTTCCCTTCCCTTCCCTTCCCTTCCCTTCCCTTCCCTTCCCTTCCCTTCCCTTCCCTTCCCTTCCCTTCCCTTCCCTTCCCTTCCCTTCCCTTCCCTTCCCTTCCCTTCCCTTCCCTTCCCTTCCCTTCCCTTCCCTTCCCTTCCCTTCCCTTCCCTTCCCTTCCCTTCCCTTCCCTTCCCTTCCCTTCCCTTCCCTTCCCTTCCCTTCCCTTCCCTTCCCTTCCCTTCCCTTCCCTTCCCTTCCCTTCCCTTCCCTTCCCTTCCCTTCCCTTCCCTTCCCTTCCCTTCCCTTCCCTCTTTCCTTCTTAACACCAAGAATTTGCTTGTTAATAATCTATAACAGATATATCGGAGTACTAACTATACATAGAAAGCACACAATCACATTCTAGTAAAAACCCTGTTTAGCCCACTGATGTATTATAGCTCCTTAATAAGAAAGGGAGCGGATGACTTTCCTTCCAGCTTGTTTGTTAATACTCTTTACAGCTGTTCTACATGTAAACAAGAACTTCGGTACATAAACAGAGACGAAGCACAATGGAATGACAAATTAGATCCCTCAGAACTGATGATGTTTATATTTCTTATTAATTTTTATTAGTGCTGCATATTACACGTTTAATCCATACTGAAAGGACTGTGTAAAGTGGCTAACAATACTGTCCTCAGCCATTTATCTGGGCAAAAATAGTTCAACATGTAGAGCCCACAGAAAACCTTAATTTGCTGATAATTCTCAGTGAAAAAGGGAGGCATAGAGAAGAAACAAGTCCAGCAATGACATTGAATTACAGCTGGAAGAAAACTGTTTCATATTCAATCAGCGAATGGCAGGGAAAACAGTAAATTTCAGTTTTTAAACTTTGATGTCTTGGTTTTCCAAATGTTTATTTGTCCTGCATATAAGAGGGTTTATGAAGGAAAGTGTTCTAAAATCTGCAGGAGACATTCAGGCTGAACAGTAGTTTACTCATAATTTACAGACTTGCAGTACTTAATATATAATGCAATAATCTACGCTCTGCCATTTGTCATTTGGACTAGGCCACAGATTATAGCTTAGGGCAGTGCATCTGTGCACAGATCAGGCAGGAAATGGCCTAAAATCTTGAACAGCTGAGCGTGATGTCTCAGTGTAGCTGCAAAATTCAACCTCTGCTCCAGAGGTCACCACATGCTTCAGTCATGACAGCCCAAATTGTTAAGCATGTGACTAATATGCATACAGAACACAGGCTGCCTGACGTCTGCTGCAAGCTTGATGGCTGGTTAGAGGCTAGTCTTAATTTTATGTGACAATCCTATGTAGGAAGTGCCGGGTGGGTGACTAAATGGAGCATATTGATGTCCCACTGGGTGTAGCCCCTGTTGTTTTGACAAATTCTCCTTAGCATTTATCAATCAGGCCTACAATGGGGAATGTGCTGAATATCTAATTCAGACATGCTAGTCAGGACTAATAGAGCAAGATAGCATGTTATTCAATTTGTACTTGTTAGCGATGTCCCACTGTCACTGGGCAATTTACCTTCACACTTCACAAATGAAAAGAGAAATTTTCTGGGCTTCAAACACTTACATGAGTTACAAGCAAAATTTTAATTAGCATGTCATTACAGCAATAATTTATTGCTTCTTTCTAGTTGTCCTAGTATCCAGATTGCACTTTCCTTTTTTTTTTTTTTTCCTTTAAGGAGACACGTGCTTTAGTATTTATGGGACAGGTACTTAAAACAAAACTAAAAAAAAAACTATTCTGAAGCAACTGAAAAACTGCATATCAATATGCTTTGGTTTATAAAGCTTAGAACAGATTTATACACTTATCACTTAAAGGAACCTTTTGAGATCCCCCTACCAAGTATTAATGGATTCAATAAGCACTATCTTTTAGAAGTTTGTTTCCTTTAATGAACTTTTAAATTAGGATAATATTTTTAAGTGCAATTTTTTAAATTGCTGTTGCCAAAACAAACATAAAGATAGTGGGGGGAAAGAGAAGAATGCAGATGTGTCCTCTAGAGAACAAAAAACAAACCCACCTTTTTGTATACCTAGGTAAACATTACTAGTAAATTTTCAGTAGACAATCCCCACATTATCAACCAAAGAACGACTAGTTTTGCTAAGTAATAGAGAGATGGACCCTTCAGTTGAAAAGAACTGAATGGACTGAGATTTAAAGGAGTTTATGAAGCTCAGAACATCCTATATCGCCATTGAAACTGAAAAGGGCTGCTCAGCACTTCACAGAGTTGGTTCCTGTGGCCTTTGGACTTTTTTGTATCTATCTGTATATATATTAGTTCCCGTACTTATTTTTCTATATTGCATGCCACAACAGTAAATTACGACAGCCAGTGCTTTTAAAGAACTAGAGGAGGAAACACAAGCAATCAGTATGAAGCAGAGGCGAACTCAGAGATGCCTGAATTCCCCCAAACAAAAAGCAGTGCAGATTAGCCAAGGTGACTGCCATGCTCTGTGTTGCAGGATACAGGACAGCTCTTTGAAGGCCAGCTTGCTGTCTTTGTGCACATTACTCAGAAATGCAGGCATTCTGTCATGAGCTATCTAGTAGCAGGTTCTCTAATAAACTGATGAATAAGCAATTAAAAGAAATGTGAGCAAGTAGATCACCTTGGCTGGTTTGTAGAGATGGTTGCACATGATACTACATGCTTTCAGATTCTCAGGAAAGCAAAATCAGTTTTGTTCCAGGAACAATTTTTTTCATCAGTGAGAACAGATGACAAAGGAAATTTTCTTATTACTTGTTGTTTTCTTACATATTCCATGAAATCGATATGAAAACAATATGAAAACAGAAGATTGGCCTGAAAAAGGTCCTGCAAGATCAAGCCTGCTGCTCGATATGCAGAAGAATCTTGAAGGAAAGCTAAAAAATTTCAGGGTGTAAATACACCAGGAAATACTCATTTCTCCTGCTAAATGTTATGGTATTTCACCATTTCAACACTCTGAAAGGAAAAAGTGTGATTTCACAGAATGTCCATACAATTTAAGGGAAACTTTTGCTTTGAGTAATTTTCGTCAGTAAAAATTCTTTTACCCTGCGACAAGTCCTTCCAGTGCAGCAGTATATTTTGGTCTCAGTTTTGGTCTCATTAAAATTGATTCAAAGGTAGAATTGTCCTGCAGAGTCTGATATTAAACAGATGTGAGAAACAGTGGAATCTGTCACAGAGATAGTACTCATGGGTCAAAATCCCCCAGGTCCAGGGCAATCAGTATGGTATAGAAGCTGGCAAAGAGATGAAACCATTGGCCATAGTTACTTGACCATTATATGACCCTTAGTAGCACCAACAGGAGTCCTGCAGTACCAAAGAGGTGCCAGGAAAGATTTTGCATATCAGAGTAAAGCCTATTTTCTTTCCTTACCATAGGGTTCATTCTGCACCAGGCTGAGAGGGGAACAGAGGCACATACATAGACAGTGAAGTGGTATATTGTTATCATCAAATGAGGGAACCCTGAAGGCCTCAAGGACTCACTAGAAAACTGTATAACCATTACCACAACACAAAACAGGGTGGCACTTGCCACAGCTCTCTGATAACTCGTCTCCAATTGTGACTGGGAACATTATACTCGTAGGGTTTTCTCCCATCTCTTGGCTTATCCAGCTTGCTGTTGTCCCTTTCAGAAAGCAATTACTCTAAGTAATTTATGTGCAGGTCTGGTGAAAAACAAAAAAAAAAAAGAAAAATATTTATATGCTTATAATATTATTTTCTGTAGTCTTTTCTCTGTCTCTCTCTATTCCTCTTCCCACTGTGTCCATTGCACATAGAGTGTTGTGCTTCTCTGGTCATTCAGATATCTCCCAAAGACTTAGTGCTTCAGAAGGCTCACAGATACAACACTTGCCAAGATGATATTTATTATTATTAGATAGTAGCTTATATATTTTACAAGTCAGTATTTTTTTATTACCTCTCTATGTTTTTTTACCATACATCTCTTTTAGAGATTAAGCTCTTTTAATGTATTTTCTTTTATATTTGTAAGGGAACGCTAAGTCCTAATCTAACCATTTCATAGAGTTGTTATTCTTAAACATGTTCTCTCTTTCCTGAGTATACATTTGATTCTCATTTTGTCATCCTAAGTCTGCAACATCTGTGCAACGAAAATATTTTTGTTGTTCTTAATTTTCTTGGAGACTTTTCATTTAAATCTGCATACAGGTAGCTTTAAGCACAATTTTCCCTGATAATAGTACAGGGGAGGTAGATTTACTTTACCTAGGCTATCAAGCACCTGACAATTATTTCCAGTTGCCATATATAATCAGCAATCTCCATGAAGGAGAGCTGCTTTCTTTCCTTTTGAAAGAATCCTTCCATTAAAAGGAATAGTGATTAGAATAAAGGTTAGAGTCACTTCAGATGCCCTAGGAAGAGCCACCATACCGAAAGCCACTTCTTATAGCCCTGGCACTATCATGAGGTTCATTGACAAGCTGTAAACTTTCTTAAATAAAAGACACATAATTTCCTTCACTGCCTTCAAATACTGTGGAAAGAAATATACAGCACGTGGATATGGTGCAGCAAGAAGGAAATGCAGTTTTCTGTACAACTCTCTTGCTGGGCTGCTGAGGTTGCTCAGAAATCCTCATTAAGGTTTAGAGTGCATTTCACCCTCTCCATCTGAGGTCTCAACAGTTCAGAGACTTCTGCATTGATCTTCTCATGGTCATCCATAACACAAGGAGAAGGAAGTTTGATGAGGATGAACCAGTTAGTGATGAGGCTTATTTCCAGTTTCCTGTTCAGTGATGAGTTCAAACTGCATAGCATAGTGGTCTCCTTGCATTTATCAGGGTGTAAAGGCTACTTTCAGGGTTGCTCTCTTCAATGTTCTCTTCCTTTTCTTTCTTTAGACTTAATCATGTACATGCTCAGAGATGGCTAATAGGTACTGCTGCTGCTGCTTTCCATAGCAGAAGAACAAGTAAGTAGCAGCCAACAAGTCCAATAAGAAAATAGCACCAAGGATTTATCCTAATATTTAATTAGAATGCTCTTCCAAAAACATGTCTCACAAACTTCTTGTAGTGTTTCTGTATTTAATAAGCACGACTGGTTTATTTTTTATATGCTTGCCCAACAGCTTCATACCTTATTCAAATTTTAAACATCCTTCCTCTCATCTGTCAAGATAAATCTGTGGCTCCAAAAAGCTGAAGGTGACACAAAGACTTCAAAAGAATAAATAAGATATGGGGAATGGAAAGTGAGTTTGTATAACATGTATTTTCATATCTTTAGGTTTATCCCATTACCACCCAAAGGCATGCCTTATCATACATCTTGAATTTTTATTTCTGATGGAAGAAATTTTCATTTCTCTATGGGGTTGCAAGAACAATAACCACCTTTCTGTGGAAAACTTTGCTCTAGAAAAAAACACCATTTTCTTGCAAGAGAAGAATGAAAGTATGATGGAGAAAACAAACATTTTCGATAGATATGAGAGAAAACCTCCCTGTTGATAATCAAGATGGAAAGACCACTTTCCAAAGTTACTGTCAGGGATTTTATTTAAGTGCAACTTCCCTTTAAATGTGAAAGATCAAGGATTGGTTTCTTGCACAGGACTGAACATGGCCTTCTTTTCTCAATAATTCTGGATTCTCATGCTATTTTCCTTCATAATTGGATGTTTTCCCAATGACTTTTCCTATGATGTATGAAAATGGGTCTTTTTAGTCCCCTGTAGTACAAAGGCAGCATATGCCAGCACGTGATTTCCTGGTACTACAATGGTAGAAATGCCAGATATCGCATGGTTTAGAAGTTTTTGCCAACACTGGTCTTTATGAAGGCATTTCTAGGCAAATCAAAGGTCATAGGAAACTAAACTGACATAATCAAAAAGTAAAAAGGGAAGGAAGCGAATGCCAGGGCAGATGTAGAAGGCAGAGGTTGTATTGGAATAATTTAAAGTGGACTGAATTGTGCTGGTAAACTATGGAAGATTAGTCTTATTTTAAATAAATCAGTTGGCACATCCTTAAGTCTAAGTGAAAAATCAATCGGATGTTGGGCGGTCTTAGAGATTGGGGAGATGATAGGGAAGCATTTTGCATTAGTCAATCCCTTATATCTACCTGTGATTTTTGACATAAAGTGTGTTCTTGTTTCCAATTTGTTAAAAACAAGTTCTTGATAAGAGTGAGCTCTTCTATCTCAAAAAATCTTACATTTTATCTGCAAACACTTACTCATGTACATGAACTGTCTGCTTCAGAGCTATTCCTGGGTATTACATGCATAAATGTGACATAGATCATAGTCCATAATTAGAGAAGTAGATATGGTAGAATGGAAACAAAGTGGAAAGCTATCAGCAGAGTCCTTGTTTTTCATTAATTTCCACGAGGACTTGGATTAAAGCTTCTAGTATTAGTTTTGCATGTTAATAAGTAGATTTCTGTACAACTTCACGTATTCAGATTCTCTATACTTTTTATTTGTATAATAAATATATTTATATATTATAAATAAACTTATATACGCACATGTAATTTATAAATGTACAATTTATATACATATGCAAAAATACATGTATATATTTCGTTATTTGGGAGGGGATTAGGTTGAAATAAGAATGTGATTGTTCCATGTCAGTCACTTTTTAAGGAGGGGAAGGATGTGCTTAATTCTATGCTGAGATCAACGTGTGTCTTCACATATATAAAATTAGATTTTAAATGGTATTCTGTAGTTCTTTCCCAGTAATATTCTTCATTCTTTGGGAAAAATGAAATACTCGAGTATAAGAGAGGTTAAATTGTTTGATAAGAAACTAGAAATATTGTTATATGATCTATGTCTGTAGGATGTATGTGCTACAAAAAGATCCCAAACAAAAAAGAATGGGTGGTATCCTCCAGAGTATTTATCCCTCTTCCTAATTCAGGATTTTCAGGAATCTTTCCCAAATCTTTTAGACTAGAGGGGGAAAATTATCAAAACAACAAAATATGGAACGTATTAGCCAGAAAAGTATCAGATGCAAGATACAAACTGCTCACAGTTATGACAAGCTTCTTTAACCACTCTGAAGGAAGGTATGATGAAGGCTGACAATGAAAGGTCTTTAGTGGTCAGGGTATTTCAGTGCAGAGGCTGATATATCAGCAACTGATACCTATTTACCATGCAGACTGGTGAGTAACTTGGCACTGTTGCCCTTTCTCTGACTTTTGCTCTGTGGAAAAAGAAGAAGATATCAATGAATATTTATCCCAATCAAACAAAGATGTGTTTATCTATTACTATGCTGGAATACACACACACACCTTGAGCACAGATAAGATTTTATAACTTTGATTTCACACCATCAATGTCTGATGTAAAAAGCGTTATAGAAGGTAAAAGATACATTTCACCACAGGAGATTTTATTTTTATTGATTTCAGCTTCCAACATAAACTAATTTAGTCTTTATAAATCAAGTTTAAAAAAACAACTCAATCTCCCTTCTGCCTATTTCACTCTGATTGGAATTGTATTCACAGTTTGGTTTCAGGTTGAGTTTGTGGTCTATACTTGCAGTAAGCTTCTGCTTTTGAAGCTTTTTCTGTGAGAGGAACTGTTTTGCATTTGAAGCTATTTTAAATGACCAGAAGGACATGACTGATAGCTTTTTAAAATGAAGGAATTAGTACTTTCTTAAATGGTTGGTCAGAATCTTGGAACAGTGACTGAAACTAAAATAGATGATATTGAACTTCAAGACTGTCTTACTTAAGGTAACTCAAAGTCAAAAGTTATCTTGCTTTCTCATTTGTAGTATTTATCAAGATTTACTTCATAGCAGAAATATCTTGTTGCATTTAAAGAAAACCACTTTATTTGAAAATTTATGATTTTCTTCAACTTTCATAATGAATTCAGTGTCAATACTCAAGGCCAAATTTTTTTCAAGCTTACTCCTATTGAGAAGTTTTGTGCTGTACAGTTTCTTTAAAACCAATGAACTACTTGTAAAGAAAGGATAGCTATATCCAGTCCTTCAGGTTTTGTAATTTTCAACCTATTAAATACATTTGCTTATTTTTCTCTCTTTACTTATCTCTTTGTTTCTTATTTGAAATATGCCTGAGCTGTCTGCCTGGCCTTCTTTCAAAATTAAATGCACGAGTATATCTTTGATTTTGAAATTATAAAAGACTTCTGCTTTTGTTTTGCCACCTTTGTATTAATAAAAATACTTTTTTTTTTGGGGGGGGGGGGGGGGGGTTAAAGTGTAGCCTGTACATCTGCAGTGCAAATCTGAATGAAGAAAATAAAGGCAATTTTCTTCTAGTGCATGCCTTTTCCTCCAAGAAAAAAAAGAAATACAACTCTTTACAAGATACAAGACAAATGACACAAAAGTGAAAGGGCACTGATACAAACTGGATAGGCTTACAACATAATTGAATTAAGTCTTGTGTGCCACATATGATCACAAAGCAGGGCCGTGTCTTGAGCACTCTGAATGTAGGGAGGCTGCCAGTCAATAAAAAGACCCTTTAAACTGGTTAAATGCATCATGAGCGTGTGCAGAACCCTCCTAGCTAACAGGTGGCTGAATAAAACTCAGCTGGTGTTGCACAGGGCTGTAGCATTGACCTTCTTTAGGATAATTTCAGCCTTCTTTTAAAAAAAAAAATTGTTACTGTACTTGGCGTAGTGGAAACAATTTAAGGATGAATAATTTCTTTTAGTCCCTTGAGGCACCGGTGGCTAGCTCTCCCCTCTCTCTCTCTTTCTGTGTCTCTCAACTGAATTAACATAAAGGAACAGTGACAACAGCAAGCTGAAAAGCGTAGCTGGTGGGAGGATTAAGTATATCATTGAAAGGAATTATGTTGTAAATGACTGGGAGGGGTAGGGGCTTCTGTTCCTTGGTCCCATCTGGTCTTTAAAGAATACCTTGTTGTAATTACCCCCAGATGGCTTTGTGCTACACTGGGTCTGGACAGCCAGGTGCCACTGTACCCTGCTGGGTGTGATATTCATTGCTACATGCAGTGACAAAAATGGACTTTATTGCAACCTAATTTTTTCCAGGGTATTACACAAATATGAAATGAGCATAGCTTATCAAACAGGAGCTTTGTGTGCCAGGAGCTGACACTGTCACACCTAAGACAAGACTGCTTTGTTATTTCACTTTTAACAATTGTCTTGAAAGGTGGAAATATCAACAATTTACAGTGTTTGTCTGCTAATAAATATATATTATATCATGTTAGCTATTTTTCCAGGAGCTGAAATGTTGAAATTACCCTAAAGCAATTGCTGGAAATGGTAGAGGAAAAAAGCGTGTTACAAACTCAGCTTTATGACAAGATTTGCTGGAGGCTAGGTTCAGGCCTGATCCTGGTAGGCACTTTCACACAAAACTCTCCCTCCTCAGACCCAGCTTCAGCGCTGTGCTTCTACCCCAACACAAATTCTGCTGGTTTTTTTCTCCATTTATTGATCTCTGCATTTGTTTTACGTAGCTCCTGGTACTTTACTGCCAAAATTATACCAGTCCTACATTTTCATACTCTTTTCAAAAACACAGTTGCTGGAGCTGTTCTAAGGAGAATGATTATTGCTGTTCAAAACTAAGCCTTTTGCCACAAAGGAAAAAATTGAAACCTGAGGAAATATAGAAATCTGGGATTCAAAATCCTGACTTATTCTGAAGCAACAAACTGTTTTTCCAAGAGTGAGGGATCAGCTCTTCTCACTGAAATCACACAAATGTGTAAGGGGAGAAATACCACATAGAGTACATCCCTTCCCACCACTCTTGTACTGCTGCCCTGCCAGGTACTTGCTCCAGTCCTGCTTGACAGCTTGGTGGTTTTTTAGGGTAGATTTCCACGGACATGTGCAGACAGCCCAATATTCACTGCTGTCCTCTGAGCCAGCTTCTGGGGTTATTTCAGCCCTGTACTGCTGTACTAAAGCAAATGAAACTTCTCTCTTGGTATCTTCAGACATTGCCATTTATTTTGGTGTTTCTGAGTCAAATACAAACTAACTAACGTGGGGATTGCTAGCAGTAGATCTTGCAATGGGTGAGCCACCAAGTATGGACACAGCTTCTCCAGCATGTTTTGTACAGCTCATGCACTATTCCTATATTCCCCAGATAAACTGCCAGAGGCAGCACTGGGTTACCAAGGTGCTGGTTGGCAAACGACAATGGCTGTCCCAGCACACAACCTTGACAACCTCATCTTCTTCTCTTCTGAGCTCTGAAAGGGAAAGAAATGCTGATCATCAGCTTCTTGTAGCTCCATTTAGTTTTACAGTGCGAAGATTGTCGTTTCCCAACCTTTACCTCCTTCTAACGATTTTGCATAGTCAAGGTGAGAAAGACTGTAACTATGTGGTAGCACTTTTCTCCTGTGAGTTGCAAACACGCTTAATAAATTTTAGTAACTCATGAAGAAGAAAAAGGTGCTTTTTAAATCTTCCAATCTACCTGTGAAAATGTAGTCACACAGCCGAGCTCCTAGTCTTTTTCTTTACTATCATCTTGTTAGTAATATACTTTGGATTTAACAGCCTGGTTTGCTTTTGTTCTGAGGTTCTTTTATTCTGTCCTGACAATGCAAATTTTAAGACTATGATGTTTTCTAAGAAGGAAAAGGAGTCTTAGCATACAGAAGAATCAAACTTAGAAAAGACAGTGGCATCATGTTTTTTTTTTTTTTTAATTTTCTCCAAATGCAGCACATATCAAAATATGAGTAACTTTATTTTAAACCACCAGCTACATTTTTTAACTTGGGAATTATCAGCTGACAGTTACAGTCTCCCATTCTCATAATTCAGCCTTCTTTATTTACAGGGAGCCCTTGACTTTACTAATCACTAGCTGCTCAGTCATATAAAAAATAGAACTTCTCTGAAAGATATAGTAGATTTTTACACCTTCTCTGTGAGTTGGGAAACATAATTTTATGGGATGTCTCTGATCAGCTCTTATTCACTTGTTCCAGAAGTTCTAATTTGTCCATAAAGCCTCAGTGTCATCTTCCATCATTGTTACAAACACTCTCAAAAGAAATATAGTTGTTATCCCAGAGACTTGCCAGACAAGTACATTAGACATTTAGATCCTTTGCTGCAAGAAATGATGGGACAAATCTTGGCATTAGAGACGTCAGCTATATGCTGACTTAGTACTGTGGAGTGGAAAGTTTCTACATGATGACCAAGATAGTAAGAAATATTTTCTCTCCTCTGTCCCTCCCTCCCCTCTCTCTTTCCCTCCTCTTTTCTGTTATAAGCGCTTATATATATATATACACACATATAACTTAGGGAGAAAATCTAAGATACTAGATGTCTATAATTATGATATTTATCCTCCTAAAAGTAGCAAAATTATAGCTTACATGTGTTTTTCGAAGGCTAAACCATATCTGAGGTACTTATCAAAGTCAGTGTATTTTTATATGAGAAAGTGATACATATTCTCAGTATTAATGAAAGTGCTGTATGTGAAAGTCAAACATGCTTGGAAAAATTAGTTTTAGCCCATGTAAATATCTCTACATGCACAATTTCCAATATATGAATGTGTTAGTTGGCTTTCAGTGTGAAATTTATTATTATAATAATTGAACTTATTAATAGGAAAAATGTAGTGTCCAAATCCTTCATTATGACATTAATAAGACACAACCGAGAACAAGAATTATCTGAAGTTTACATACGAAATCCAGGGTCCAGTCTGGATTTAATTCTGGACCTTTGCTTTGTTGGTGGTGTCAGCTGTTTATTTCATGTGCCTCCAATAAAAACAGTACCTTTTACAAGCTTCTATCAGACTGAAAATCTCTCATTACCCAACTTCTTCCTCCAGACCTTCTTCTAATGATGAACAAATTTGATGGATAACAAATGGTACATGTCCTGCTGCAGAACTTGTATGCAATGGAAGAAAACCACTCCCAATCCATTATTATTATAACAAGTATATTGTCCCTCTACCTTGTCAATATTTTTTATTTTTCAGAGTGGGAAGATCTGGTAGAATCATAGAATTACGGAATCGTTTAAATTGAGAAGAACCTTTAATATCATTTAGTCCAACCTTTAACCTTGCACTTCCTAGTCCACCATTAAACCATGTCCTTGAGCATTATTACATCTACTCGTCTGTTAAATACCTCCATGGATGGTGAGTCCAGCACCTCCATGGGCAGACTGTTACAGTGTTTGCCAAGCCTCTTGGTGAAGAAATTTTTCTTAATATTTAGTCTAAACCTCTCCCGGAAAAACTTGAGGCCTCTTGACCTATCTGTATTAAAAAGGCATTTTGTGTTATTAATGGCAATTAAACAAATTAAAGAAATAATAGCCATTCAATTTTAATATTCATGACTTGATGACATCAGTCAATCTAACTTTTAAGCTTCACTTCAGTATTAGTCTTAAGAGATTATGTGTTTCTATGCTATTTTTGCAACCCATGATTACTTTCTGAAGGTAGAACCTTAATACAGTCCCTCAGTAGGTATGTTCATCCAGGGATATTGAACATTTACAGGCAAAGCAGAATCACAGAGCACAGGAGATGACGCATTTGTTGATGAATGCACTCTTTTGTCAATAACACTGAAGTGAAGCTGTGTCATATTGAATCATTTTGTCAGGAAGATCTTGTGCAGTCAGCTTGCACAATTAGGCTTGTTTTGTTTTGTGGTATTTCATATCTGTAAAAATAAAAATCCTTCTAAGAAGTGTTACACAGGCAGCAGTGACAACCTTTGCTGAGCATTTCTCAACCTGGGTGTTCTTGTTACTCAGGTTGTGATCCTCATTTAATATGTACCATTACAAGATGCTTATTCAGAGTTAGCATGGGTTTACTACTGCATATTATCTTTCATTTCGTATGAAAATTCTGCACATACCTGAGAAGACACAAGATAATAAACCTGACATAAATTACTTGAAACAAATATTTTTGTTACTCTTCTGCATTTTGAGCAAGACTGCAATTTCTGAGAAAATTAATGCTGCATAGGTATAAATACATAGCACAGACATGAAAATGTAGGTGAAACAGCTCGGAACACCCCAAACTGTACATATACATACACATATGCGTAAGTATACACGTACACATATACGTCGCTAAGAACTCTGACACAATTTATACAGTACAGGGCACATGAGAATGCAGTGGCACAGACTTCCCTGGAAAATAATATCTTCAATATCTGAATTCACTGATATATACGGAAGAAGATATCCTAGTTTCCTAAGTTATTTGGCTTCTGAGAAACATCTTTCTTTCTCTTATTTTGGGATTTTTAGGGAAAATCAACATGTATTTTGGAAATAAATTTTTGTAGCAAATTCTGCTTTTACTTAGTTCTCAGACTGGTCATCTTGAGACTTAGTGTGACATTGCAGTGCAGTCTTAAAAGCAGCAGCGGAAATGGAAAATCTCCTCTGACAAAACAGCTTGGCCTTAATGAGAAAAATATGACGCATTTTCAGGCTGGTGAGTTGAGTGTAAATTTTCAGTATTTGTTAAGCTGAAAGCCTTATTGTTTCATAGTTGGAATTTACAGGTAATCAAAAATGACTACATCCTAATGTTGGGGATCTTCCACTCAAATTTCACTCAATAAGTTTTCAAACAATCTTAAGGTCAGGCCAGGACTTGAACCATACTCTAAAAAGCTGTGAACCCTCTTCTACACATGGACATATTTTTTAAATTATTATTACCTGGATCACTTGACTTTGCAGTGATTTATGGACGTTTACGAGATGGAGACTTGCAGTGCAGTGTAGTCGCTGCAGGCAGAGTATGACTCTCAGCAGGGAACATGCAGGTGAGTATAAAGCTCTGCTGAGCCCTGTCTTGAAAACAACAGGGTTCTTCATTTGCCAGCATTATGGTGCCTTAAAGGAGGCCATGGAGATGTGGCATAGGAATGTTCTTGCCAATTCTCTATTTGTAGATTTCTCCCAAATTAGTAATAGTCAGCTCTTGCTAGCAAGATGAAGGTGGGAGCTGAGCTGAGATTGGGATCTAAAACAGAAAGTGAAGATGTGAGTAGAAGTGGCTGGTGGGGTGTGAAGGTGTGTGCAAGGCTGATCAGTCAATGAGATTCTTGGGAAAGCATGAGGTGACAAGTATTTGCAATCACCTCCAACAGCCACTTCTATCCAGCTACATTTAACTGCCTCCAGCCCTTATAACCATTTGGCTCATGGCACTGTACATTTAAGACACAATCTAACTGTCTAAGTTCAGGTAAGCCTTCCTACTGATTTCAGTGGTATCCCGCCCTCCCCTGTGGTAATATTTAGTACTAAGCTTTTAAATACTGTTACCCTCATACGCTCTTTACATTTTCTCTTTGCTCTGTAATTACTGTGTAACTATTTCAACGGCAAATATTTGGTGGACACCTCCTCCTGTACACCTCCTGCACTCAGAGATCCAGTTCTAGAAAGGGCATTTCTTTTGTGCAAATAAGTGATAAAAGTAAGATATTAAGAAACATACCTGTAAGTCCAGTACGGAGATCTTTATTCTGGCAATAGTCTCACCAATGCAATGCTGTCTCTGATTATGGTGTTTTATTCTGTTTTATGCAAGTAATGTAAAATGGAATAAAAAATCTCACTATTCTAGGACATTACAATGTATGCACTGACTTTTTGATTCTTGCTTGGTACCTACCTCCTTTGAAGTGTTCTGACAAAAGGTCATTGCACTTAAAGAGTATCTATAACACTGAGAAAGAATTATGTCCTGTGTAATTTTCATCGCCACAGACTAATATAGAAATATAGAAATATTACTACTTCTACAAAATTCAAGAAAACAGGAATGGATGTGGTGTTTTGGCTTTGTATGTGTGGGGTTTTTTAAATGACTCTACATTGTGTCATAAAATTCATTTAAATTAATACTCTTTATAACAATAGAAATGTCATGTCATGCATTGGCCTAATATGATTAACGTGGTATGAAATCTTATATTTTAAGTATCAATCTCTTTTTAAAAATTATGTGCTAAATTAACAAATCTTTTCTTTTGAAAAGAATATTTCCTTCCCAGCCTCCAATTTTAAAGTGATGTTTTGTAAGGATTGGTTACTATAATGCCATAACACAGTGTTCACTCCTGGCACTTAATGAGTACAAATCACAGGAGACAGAATTCTTCTCCTGAGTGCAAGGTGGACGGGGAATTCAATTCTAAACTATGATGTTCTGGAGTAGATGATAAAAGTGTAGAAACTTTCAAAGAAAGTCTTCTTCAGGGATTAAAAGAAAAATCTCATTTGTTTGCAGATATATTGAGTACTTAAAGTGCTGGTAATATATTTCTGCAGTTAGTGGAATATTTCATAAAAAACTGTGAAAAAAGAATGCTCTCAATTATCTACTCCTCTGCTATTTGCAATTACTTAGTGCACACTATGCTTTTAAAGTAACATCCTGAAAACAGAGTACATTACATAGACGTTGTGTAGAGACCCACAACCACAGTATCCTGTGGAAAGCACTCATAAATGTAATCCTTTTCTTTCACATCTAAGCCAAAGGATATATTTTTATGAGGTAATTTATTCTTAAGTTGAAGAGGTTATATTTTGCAAGGGCTACATAGAAACTGTTCCTGAAATACATAAAAATATACTTGTGACCAATGAGAGAAATACCACTATTGTTAACAGAAAACTAACATGGAGGTGAAATCAGTAACAATGTGTTTTAGTTCGTACAGAGTAATCTGTATTTAAGAGAGAACTGAAAGTTTTGGCAAAAATGAATTGTTCAGTATAACTACTTTTCTAAAGAGGAAGAAAAAGAAAACTGTTACATAAATTTTGTTAATTATGTGATCTACTCCTAATGCAAATTTTCATAAAGGCTCTGAATGAATTTTTGGATGCACACAGGGCTTGTGTGCACCCACATGAGCATTTGCAGATTCTACAGTTCAACATAGAAAAGTTCTATCAGATTATCCATTTCCATGTTGGTGAAATACCATTCACAATCGAATCCTTTCACTTGTTTAGTCCAACCTGCATTTAGGTTTTTTTGGCGCCTGGAACACAGATGATTTGATCGGTC